>OX439485.1:43352368-46174085 GCA_949320155.1 Melangyna quadrimaculata | reverse complement strand
AAGCGACCTTTAGTCCAACAATTTTTCTGTGCATATGATAGTGCTGGGTTAGGTCCATATTTTCTAGGATACAATTTGTTGTGGATCTGCTACAGTTTTTGAACTATGACCTTTCAAAAGTGTAAATAGAAGTCTTAAATAGAAGTTTCAGAAGTGTCTTATAAACATTACATAATTTCGAAGTATGTAAATGTAACCTAAAAAGACACATTTGAAAGTTCGTAGTTCGAAAAATATAGCAGATATAAAAAAATTGCTTCGAAGAAAATGGGGGCCTAACCCAGCCATATCATATTCACAGACAAAATTTTGGACTTTTGCTGGTAGTATTTCAAGCTATAAGCAAAATTTGTGTACGAATACAGCTATTGGTCTCCTTGGCCCTGACCATATACAAAATAAAAAAAATCTTCAAAATCAGCAGGGATCCTTAGCTTCATACTTTGTTGTCTTGAGGGTGAATGTGGGGAATTGTAAATTTCTTTTTTTTTGCTTTGAAAAATATTGATTTTCGTAAATCGTTTGACATAGCACACACTTCAAAGTTTTTTTATCGATCGATAGTTATAATTTTAATAACTATATGGTGATTATGTATGCGAGTGCGCTCAGTTAAGGATTTTAAATCAGTTGATGAAAACGTTTCCCTTCAAACCACATAGTATAGTACGATAGTCTGTAGTGTGCGCCACCGTCCATAAAAAACTAGCTAGATATGAAGGCTATCATGTTGCAAGCTACAATGCCAAAATTTATATTATCCCTCGCCTTCATTTCAAAGTTCTTCTTTATTATTTATCTTTGACTGTACCCTTTCAAATATTACCAACTGACCTTGTTATCCAAGATTATCTCATTAAGTTAAAACATGTTTCTTAACGTTGTATATTATTATATAATCAGAAATGTTTCCTAATCAATCAATTTATTTTTCTTCCAATACTATTTTCTGGACTAATACTTTTTGTTGTTGGTTGCTTATATTAAGCCACTTATTTAAAATAACTTCAGAAGGATTTCTGTTTCTACCCAATTTATTTTGTTCTTCATCTCTAATACGATCCATCATTAAAGTCATCCCCAATTCGTAGATTTGTTTCCATAAACTTTTTTCCAAAAACAACATCCATACATAGAATTATAAACCTTTTTTTTTTTACCTCAATCATTTTCTTTTTCCGTTTGTATAATATATATATTCACTTCTACTCTACCGATACAAATAATCCTTTTTCAGTTTACCTTTGTTGATGCAAAGCAAAAAGAAAAAAAAATCGAAGGTCGAGTTTTATTTAGTGCCACATCAACCTAACGAAAAAGCTGACTTTAAAATTCGTAACAAAAAAAAAAAAACGTGAAGAATGGAAAAAGTACTTTTTTTTCAGTTGAAATTTCTTTTTCGGTTTTCATTCACGTCAGGGCCATACTTTCTACGAAATTATCCCTCGTCGACATTTTTACCAAACAACATCAATGATCCGGTGTTTTGCTTCAATTTTTTCTTCGTTTATCATAAAAAAAACATCTAAACATCGTTGTTGACCCAAAAACGAAAAAAAAAACACCCCAAAAAGACAAAATTATATTTACTCATCTTGATTAATGGCCATGAAATACGCTTCTCCGCTTCTCCTCCTGTTTGCGAAAAGTGAAAAATAACCTAGTCTCCCCGGGGCTGTTCAACAGCTACAAAGTGTTAAATCTACTTTCCATTGAGTTTAGCCATATTTCCAGATACTTTACCCAAAACCTATAGAATGATGGCCTGGTTCCATGATATATGAACCAAGGGGTGAGGATTAAAAGGTCGAGCGGTATTTGTGCCTTTTGTTTGTTCCCTCAGCGACAACAGTGAAAATTGCTGTTGCAGGATTTTATTATAATTTTTTTCTTTGTTAGGTTCAACTACTAAGGAATAACGGTTCAAAAGCACCGAGCGATATTTTTACCTTAAAAAACCAAGCAGTTCCATGCAAACCTTATCAAAGACGAAATATACTTACGTGAAAAGTGGAAATTAAAAAACTTGCCACTAAAAGTGTGCACCGGGGAACTGAACGGACTGTGCGGTGGGTGTGGTGAGCCATGCGGAGGCAAAGGCAGCCACAGCTTCAACAACCCAAAAGGGTATTTTTCTGGCACTTTATTGCAGGCCTCTGATTTTGTATGTTGGTGCTTTAGTGTGTCCATCGAAATTCCCTGTTGTTATAATAAAAGCAAAATAATGTGAACCGAGTGTTGGGCGCCACTTAAGAACCCTTCATAATTGGGGGTGTGGTGTAGTGTATGTCAATGTGCTTGCAATGGAAGTCATGTTTACTATCGTATGGGCAGTAGTGTTATGACGTGACGGAGACAATTATAAGCCGCGAATTTACATTCCGGAGGACTGCCTGGGCCTGGCACCCTCTTACCACATCAGGACGAATTGCCATGGCATATGGTAATACAACAGCAGGTGCCGTGCTGTTAGTTTTTTGTTGATTTTTTTTTTTGTTGGTGTGTAGACCTCCGTTTCTGCGCATATCCGAGAGCTATCACATAGCCGAATCTTGTTACAGCTGCGGAAAGTCAACCCAGTGTGGCCTGCCACCGGAACCCCATGGCAAAATGAATAATCGCTATTTTGTTTGTATTCCATATGTGGTGGCTTGACACACACATTATAGTTTCATGAGCTTGTATGAGTGTTACTTGAGGTTTATATTTTGCATATATTCAAGTAGTTTTAACCACTTGAAAATTGGAGAGCTTTCTAATGCGAAAGTGCTTATTTTCAGCAAATCTGACGTGGAAGTAGTTCCATGTAGGAGTACTTAGGCAATTTATATTATCAGGGTATGAATTAAGTTTTTTTTTTTTTGTATGAGCTGTTGTTTTGTTTTCTATTTAACTTAAATTGATTTTTTTTTTCAAATGCGTTCCGGCAAAAAATCATTTCTTGATATTGTTTTTAACGCATACGCTAACGTGAGTAAACTAACGAGGGCAAACAAAAATGCTGAATTTTTGTTTTGTATTATACGTGATTCAGCGATTAATTTTAGTTTGTCTTACATTGTTGTGTTCGAGTGAGAATTCAAAAAAGAATTGAGAACTTTTGGCCCAGAAGAAAAAAAAACACATTTGTTGTGTTTTTTAAACGTTAGTAAAGTTGAACTTTTTTTTGACTAAAACAATTAAAAAAAAAAGTGGAAGAACATTGAATAATTGTTTCCGGACTTTAAATGTAGGAATTTTCAGAGTGTATGTGCAACAGTAACAATATTCACAAAATTTTTTTTTCTTTTAATGAAATTGTTCGAATTTAACTTAAGGGCATATTATATCATGGAGTTACAAAAAAATATTATAATTTCTAAGAACAAACATTTTTGAACTTTTTTCTTTAAAAAGAATATTTCCTATGGACTAAACTAAATAAAGTTTTGGCATCACAAGAATTTTGAACAAACTTGTAATTTTGTTTTTTTTTTTTGTTTCTCAAAGTTGGTGGATTCTCCAGATGTTTATTTATTTCGAAAAAGAATACACGAAAAATATAAAAAAATGTTTACATTCATAGATCATAATGACTGTATGACCGATGTAGAAAATATAAATCTGGGTCGTTTTGTATATAAACATGACAACTTCATAAATCTATTTTCAAGGAAAAAGCATTTAAATTTGTATTAAAATGTTGGAAAATCCCTTTCAAAAAGAAAGAAATCATGTTTTCCTAATTTATAATTCAATGCATATTTGTACCAAATTTGAAGCAAATCGGTCAACGAGTATAGGATCTAGCTCAATGTAAAATTGGCGTCAAAAGGGATTTTTATGGATCCTGCTTATTCCAAACACCACAGAAAAATGGGTTATGGTGGATTTAAATGTATCTTCATCTGTAAATATGAAGAAAGTAGAGCGTAGATGCATGCCAGAAACCAAAGCGTGTGAAAGAGAACAGTCAAGAAGATGAACATGTTCGTCTTCATATCTGTATTATGGCACTTCCCTCTGTTCCCTCTCTATCCAACAAATGTAAATTTTAATTTTGCATCCCTTTTTTTGCAGAAGTCAGGCGAAGATACATGTAAATCCACCGTTGAGAATCAAAAAAGAAGATACATTATATGATTATCGACCAGATGTTTAGCGATTTGTTCCAAATTTTAACAAGTTCTCTAATTATGGAACAAAATTTTAATATTAAAAATTCATACGTTCGGATGGTCGTTAACAAACAAATAATCTTGAATATACCTTAATCTCCTCCAGAAGATGAAATAAACTGCGGAGGACTTTTTTATCAACTAAAATTCATACAATATGTAGTCACGCTGCGAGGACATTAATCAGCATTGAACATTCTAAATGAAACAATGCTAACTTCAGCCAAAAAATAACGTGGTGGTAGCAGACTTAAGTTTTATTCAAAATTTTCGATGAAAAAATAATTCTCTTAGACTTTAAAAGCCGCTGTCTGTGTTTGCTATTTTGAATCCTTTAACTGAATGATTCGTAGATATAACACGCTAAAAAACATAACACATGTACGTTAAGTTCAGACAAGAAAAAAGTATATTAGCAAGCGATTATTATGTATCTTTCCTCATATATGCAGGAAGGACAGTAAAATAAACAAAAAAAAATATTTTAAATAGAAAAAAAAATATCAAGAATGGCAACACTAACAGGTCGAAATTTGCCTTAAAATCCAGTGCTAAAAAAAACTCAAACTTAAAATTCTGGTATTTTTCAAAATAAAACAAAAATAAAAATATTTTTTCAAATATTGTGATAAAATAATAAATTAATCTTTCACTATAAAAAAAAGGCTGAATTTTGGTGGAGAACTTCAATCCAATTACATTTTTATAAGAAATGCTGTAAAATCTTACAAGAACTTTCGATTTTGTGGGGTGAAAATACAGTTCATTGCAATTATCTCGCAAATGGTCAGTTTTTTTGTTGAAGAAATGTTGTAGGAAATATTTAAGCTTTTAAATTCTACACTAAAAAGATTAAAACACTTTTTTTAATTAGTGCCAAAGATTTGGAAATAAAAAACGTGGACAGAAAAGGTTTTTGTATTAATGTGATATTTCGCACACTGTTGCCTTTGCACACATTTTTCTCAAAATCTATTGAAATTACGAAAAAAAGTGTTTCAACTTTAGTTTTTGAATTGAACAATTTTTCCACACACATTTATCAAGAAAACACTGATGGTTTTCGAGAAAAATTTACAAAATCAGTATTCTACCCCATAACATCGAAAGTCCGTGTTAAAATGTACGTTATTTCCTAAAAAAATGCTTTAGCTATCATATTGAAGTTCTGTGAATTTTTAAAGAAGAGCCTTATTTTGTATTTATTTGAAAAACATTTGCATTTTTGTTTGACTTTGAACCAGTCTGATTGGGTTATATAACTTTTTAGCTAGGCAGATTTTTGGCAAGTTTCAAACTTTTTTAAAAACTACACAAGAATAGAAAATTTTTAAAAGATTAAACCAGTTTTGAGTCATAAAATTTTGTTCAGGCGCCTATTCAAAGAATTTGTATCAAAAATTTTGTTTATTCAAAATTCAAGACTATCTATTAATTTGAAGTCAAATGGTGATGACAATATAAAATGTTACGTTCTATAAGATTATGAGTATGGCAATATTTAAGTACCAAAATTAAAAAAAAAAACACTATAGTAACCTTGAAAATAATATATGTACATATTTGCCTTAAGAAATCGATAAATTAAAGCAGGAACTTTTTAAATGGAGGCATGTCATAAATAGTTAAGTAATATTTTTATATCGTTAACGAGGAAATATTATAATTATTTAAAAAAACCATTTTTAAATGATTTAATATACAAAAAAAAAACGTGTAAGAAGTCAAAAATAAAAAAATATTTTTTTTTTCAAATTTTGATTATGTTTTATTTGTATTATTATTATTTTTACTATTGTTACTATTTTTATATTTAAACAACTTTAAAATACAATATATTGTTAGAAAGTTTAGAAGTAGCGGAAAAAGAGATCGTGAAAAAATCAACCGATCCATTGACGAGCTAAAAAGAAAAAAAAAACAAAACAGTATTTCGCTTATTCGAATTTTCTGGCAAAAACCTGGAATGCAGTTTTATTAAATTTATTTTAAAGATAACGTAAACGAAGTTTTATAAAAATCATTTCAGCCATTTTTGATAAAATTTTGAAAAAAATAAGCTACGACAAAAATTTGAATTTCTCCTCTAGGCAAGCAAAATTCGTTATAGGCTAAATTTAGATCGATGTATACATCAGGGTGCAGAGACAAACATACCAAAGGACGTTTTGTCGAAAATCCCTTTTTTGGACTTCTCAATCATTAATCGAAAGTTTTTGTCGAAAGAAAAAAATATCGACCACCAAAATTGTTTTCCGAGGTCTTTAACCCGTGCCTATAAGGTTATACTTTTCCCATACTTTGTATGGGAATTTTACACTCTTCACATTTTATTTTCTCTCTCTCGATATTCAGCAGTTTTTGTTGGTTTTTTATTGATTATCATTGAGTCATAAGTTTTTAAAAAAACTGCATTCAAAAAAAAAAAAAAAATGAAAATTAATTAAAATTTATTTATTTCGATTTTTCAAAATAGTAAATATTTTTATTTTTGAGTATGTAATTTTTTTTTCACAAATAAAGTTTTTTTAAATGATTTGTTTTAAACAATATCTTTTCAAAAAACCACATTCAAAAATTAATAAAAAAAAACTTTATTTGGTAAGAAAAAAAAAATTAAAAACGGGTTAATAACCTCAGAAAATTTTTTGTTTGGTTAATAATTTTTTCTTTCGGCATAAACTTTCGATTGGCGGGGTGTGCTATCCAAAAAAATGAGTTTGGAAAATAACGGACACCCTACTATGTACATTAGAGTGTCCGTTATTTCCCAAACTCAAAATTATTGACCAAAAAAATTTGTTTCAAAGGACATTAACCCGTGCCTCTAAGGTCATACTTTTCCCATACAAATGTGTATGGGAACTTTACACTTTTCACATTTTATTTTTTTTCTCTGGACCTATAACAGTTATTTTAAGCAGCAGTTTTTGTTGTTTTTTTATTGATTATCATAAAGCTATAAGTTTTTTAAAAAATTGCATTAAAAAAAATAATGAAAACAAATTAGAAATAATTTATTTCGATTTTTCAAAATATTAAATATTTTTTAATTTTTTATATTTTAAATTTGTTTTTCTAATAAAATAAAGTTTTTTTTTATTAATTTTTGAATGTGGTTTTTAAACAAGATATTGGTAAAAAAATCATTTAAAAAACTTTTGTTGATAAGAAAAAAATAAAATACATACAAAAATAAAAATATTTAATATTTTGAAAAGTGGAAATAAATTATTTCTAATTTGTTTTCATTATTTTTTTTAATGCAATTTTTTGAAAAACTTATAACTTTATGATAATCAACAAAAAAACAACAAAAACAAAAAAAAAAAGAGAGAGAAAAATAAGAGAAAAATATATAATATTGAAGTATTTTTTAACTTGAAAAATCGAAAAAAATTATAATTTAAATTTTTTGAATACATTTTTAAATACAGTTTTTTAAAGGACTGATATATCAATCAGAATTCAGAAAAAAATAAAATGTGAAAAGTTTAAAGTTCCCATACAAATTTGTATGGGAAAAGTATGACCTTAGAGGCACGGGTTAATGACCTTGGAAAAAATTTTTTTTGGTCAATAATTTTTCCTTTCGGCATAAACTTTGGATTGACGGGGTGTGCTATACAAGAAAATGAGTTTGGGAAATAACGGACACCCTAATGTACATATACAGTCGTGGTCACCTAATTAAGAACGATATTTTTATAAAATTTTAAAATGCATAACCTTTGTATGGGAAATCTGTTTAGGGTGCATTGACTTGTCATAGTATGGTCGATAAGTTAGAAAATTGCTTGAATTGACCAGAAAGTTTATAAAGACATTGAGGAGCATGTTAAAAAATAAATAAATCGGGTGGCACAACGGCTCATGAAGAACCAGGGCCTAGTGACTAACAACTCGCAACCATTCCTGTGTGCGCCTATCGACAGAAATGGAAGGGACCTACAATTTTATGCCGAATCCGAACGGCTACACGAGAAGCACTTATTCGTGACAAGTGATACTCTTGGAGGATTTGTCAATTCCTCGCAAGAGGCAGTAGCCCTGAAAAAAACTTTTTAGTTTTTAGGTGGACGAGGCTGGGAAGCCAACCCAGACCTCCAGCGTGACAGTTGAACGCACTAACCATTACGCTACGGCTGAGGAGCTTGTTATGGAGTCTTATTCATTAGAAATCAAAATGATCCAAGAAGTCCTCAACGGTAATAAGGTGTTTGCGTAGTCAAGAAGTGATTTTTTAGATTAGACCGTCCAAAGCTCGGGCCTAAATTCTTTCGAGAACTTGAGGGGAGACATCAAGGGATGGTTAAAGTAAAAAAAAAAAAAAAACATTTTGATCAGAATGTTCTAAATATTGAGGAAATCTGATAGAGAACACAACTATCAAGATTCCATGCCTTACGCGTGAATATGCAAGGAATTTTGTCTGAAATTAAAAAGAATTAAGGTTTTCCTACAATTCACATTAACATATTGAAATTTCAAAGATTTTTAATGTTATGGCAGCATTTTGTTTCTGTTCTTAATTATATTGCCAGACGAAATAAGAGTTAAATTAATGTTTATTTTTTTCCTACTAATATTCGCATGCCAATATTTTTTAAACATTACTCAAAGTGTACCGTAGTTCATGGGCTATTATTAAGAACACTACTCAACCTCAACAGATTTCCCAAACAAAAGTTATGCATTTTATAAATTTATAAAAATATAGTTCTTAATAAGGCGGCCACGACTGTATGTTGGTTTAGTGTCAAAAAATAAAACAATTAACGGATTTAACTTACAAAATCAAAACAACTACAGTAGGACACCCGAACTTATACGCACTTTATTTATTAAATTGTATTTTAAACAACATTTAACAAATTTTTATAAGTTTTGAGTCAGTTATGTTCAAATTTAAAAATCAATGGCGCCAAGTAATAAAAGAATTTAGAGTCGAATCTAGAATAAATTCGATTTTTTGTATAGGTTTAACTCGAATAAATTTAACATAAAATTTAATTATTACTAAGGGCCAATGATTTTTGATTTTTCAGGTCAGTTTTTTTTGTTTAATTTGTTAACCATCGTTTTGAAACAAAATCTTTTTATCTTACTAAAAGTCTTTTAAGTTAAATTCTCAAATTCGGCTTAGTTTTCGAGTTGTACCAAACATTTTGAAAAGTAACCAGTGTGACCATTCTCTTAGAAATTCTTTGGATGACTTTGGGCAAATAAAATGTTAAATTTTTGTTGACATGAAACTTAGATAGATCAAAACAGACCGAGCTTCAGTAACGACTTACGAAAAAATCAATTCCAATTATTTTTGGGGAGAGCAAGATTGGAGGAGGGTTCAAAATATTTTTGCTGGTAAAAAATCCAAACCAACCTACGATTTCCCATACATAAATAAAAGTGATAAAAATGTAGGAAAAATGTAGTTACAGCACATATCTTCATTTTCCCTATGAGAAATGAAAATGTGCCCAAGTCCATGTTCATATTCGTTCCTAAGTTCATTTTCAATAATCATTCCGACTTTATATTCCCATCATACTCGTACGTAGTCTTGGGAAATTAGAAATTAATTTTTCATGCTTTAATCCCCTTGGGAATCGTGAAAGGAATTATTATCACAGTAAGTGTAAGAAGGTACCTCTACAACAGTAGAAAAGGAAGCAAAACAAAAAAATACTTCGTTTCACAATCTTATATCTTTCTTTTGTGAAATAATAATGCTATTTTATGGTACCCTTCGAATACAAACAGATATAGGTATGGATGTATGTACAACCATAGCGTCATCGCCACCCTCGCTTCATCATAAATGTCAGAAGTTGATCATTGGTTCTTTTAAATATAAAGCTTTATGGCTGTACAGTAAACGAGCTTTTGCAGTAGGTAGGTATAACTTCTGTTGAAGGTACCTAGTATTTAGTTGCTTTAAAAGAGGCGGGGAGGTCGGATGTGTTGTGGAGGAGCGACTCTTTTGTTATAATGGTTATAAACGAGAATCAGTTCGACTGATATCTGACATTTCACCACATTGCGTTTTCAAGGCCATTCATGTACACATCCATATGTACAAGGCATACGCTTAACAGCACGTGTGGGGGAGGGGGGTGGTAGCGGGGAAAGAGAAACAGTGGGTAAATAAAAGTTACTTTTCTGTTAAATTGCCGTGAACTGCATGCAGCCTTTTTGCCACCAATAATGCCAAGTGTGCAGTCATAGTATCACATAGCCTTAAACAACCATTAATATGTTTGCTAAGCCATAGTACCTGTGTGTGCCAGTGCACATAGGCGTATACAACAGACACACTGCTACACACATTAACACAAGTACAAGTACTTCGCTCAAGGAAAGGTGCATGCAATACGGATCCAAGCAGAAACAACATTTCCAGTAGAGCAGGTCCTCCATCTCCATCCATGTCCTGCCTCGGATGAAATATAATGCAAAGTTAGAATAAACAATGGTAGCTGAAGAAACGTAGCTTGTTGAGATAGAGAGCGTGTGTTTTGTTTCGTCCATGGCACTCGTATTTACTTGAGTTGTATATTATTGTGTTGTACGTACATTTGTTGTACTTACGCGCGTTACTAGGATTAATGGGTGGGGCCCCTTGGTGCAGTGCAAGCACACGGGGGACTCAGCTCAGTTCAGCTCCTATCGCAGGACAAATTCTTCAGCGAGAAGGGCATCAGGCAAATAATATGTGTTACTAGGTCATCGTAAGGATCAGAACAGAACAAAAAAAAAAAAAAACTGTGTAGCAAAGCAGTTAAGTCAGTTGGGAATTGTAACATAATGAATTATTATTATACGGTTTTATATATTAAAGCAGAATGAAATGAGGTTGCCTTAGGGGACTAAGAAACTGATTACTTTTGCGAGCTGTTTGTTAACAAAAGGGTTAAGTTTCGATACTACTAATGAAAGAAAGGACTTATTCTGCAGGCAAAATGTAAACGATATGACAAACGAACGACAGTGATGATAGCGACAACGACGCACGAAGAGAATTTGCAAAAAAAATGCTAGCAAGTCTTTTGAAAATGTTAATTTAATTCAATCTTATTGTTTTTGCACGGATATTCAATGTGTTTTTTTTAGGAAAGATTATATGGTGATGGTTATTTTGGTTCTGTCATGAAAGGAGCAAATTTGTATTTCTTTGTCTGAAAACACCTTTTGTGATTCGAGAGAGGATACAGGTAATAATTAAATCTTCTGTTTTCTGTAGCCTTCCTTTGTGTCTGCTTTTAGAAAAGTTATTATTAAGAACTTTGTATAATTTAGTTATATATTTTTATAGACAAGGTGCTGGAGGTTAATTTAACACAACCTAGGACGACAGAAATTTGTTGATTTTCGTCTAGTTTATGTTTTTAATGAGCAAACCGAATAGTACCTGCTTTGAAATTTTGTTCAGCCAAAAACAGCTGCTAAGATTTTTCATTAAAAATTTGGTTATATCAAAAAATGGTTATGAATGGTACCTCTGGTACAACCATTTGTTTTATTTTTTTGATTTTCTTGAAAATGGGTCATTTGATTTGTTATTTTTTGTTGTATTTATAAACAGGATGATTCACCGAAGGTGTGACAAAAAGCTTCAGAGTGTAGGTTTCGTCAAGGTATGAAAAAATCGTATGACAGAGGGGAGTCAATCCTAGTTTAGGTGGGAAGTGCAATTTTCTAAAAAAATGGCATAAAACAGAAAACAACTTATTCAAAAACAACGGCAACACTTAGAATTATCTGATATAGCACGTTAAGCACGAGTATTACGTTTGAATTGTTAAAGGAGAGGAATGCAACTGGCTATTCCACTAGAGCAGGGCACTGTTTATGAAAATAAAGGTAAAACAACGAAAGACATGAAAGATTGCGACGGTGTTCGAGAGGTGCAAATGCTTCGGTTATATTTCTATCACCTATCTTTTTCAAAGCTCTTCTTTGTATTCTATCCAAAAGACTCAAGTTTGAAGCACCTGCCCAAACATGAAAACTGTACTCGAGTTTTGGACGAATAAAGGCTTTATAGCCAGATCATAAGGGGCAACAATTTCTTGCCGAAAAAGACCTAAATACTTGGCAGCATTTTTGGTGACATCAAATATGTGATAGTTCCACAGAAGGTGCCGAAGGTGGTCTATAATGCACATTATCGGAGACTGAAAGCTTTTCGGTTTCCTCAATGCAGGTTTTAACGATAGAAGACAGCATTGAGTTTTTGAAGCATATTTTTTTTATCGTTTATTTTATTTTTTTATTAAATTTGTTTTCATGAACAGTTTTTGAAAAATTTTGAAAAAAAAATGTTCAAACTATTTTTTGTCAAAATTTTACGTTATTAAATAATATTTTGGTTTTCAAAATTCAATGCTCTTATTAATTTTTTGTCAAACACTGAAAACCTGATGGTTCTAGGACTTTTAATTTTCAAGATATAAAGAAACCGACTTCTTATTAAAACAAGAAGAAACCGAGGTTGATATTAGTGTTACCGCAGGTTTAATTTGTAATGAGTCCTGGAGGCTAAAAAAAAGAGTAATTTTGAAAATAAATGAGCCCCAATAAAAATTCTGTTTAAAGTGCATAATATGATAAGACGTTTTTTTATTTTTTAATAATAAACAAAAATACTTTGAAATCATAAAAAAATATATTTAATTCATAAATATTGCTAAACTAATTAATTTTACAAACATTTTTTTTTAACAAAATGAAATAAAAGTGCTTGAACTTAAAAATTGACTCAAACGTATTATATAAAGTGTTTATTTTTGATCTTAAAAAAATGAGTAAAATTTAAAAAGGATGAGTCCCTTAACCAAGTTTAAGAAAATGAGTCCCTTTTGACTCAAATGTGTTTCAGTGGTAACGCTCTGCTTGATATAATCAGCTGGTTGCTGAAATAATCATTCTTCTTAGTTTTATAAGAAAGATGGTTCATTTATTGTTCAATATCTTGAAAAGTACAAGTCATAGAACTATCAGTGCTTACCTTAAAACTAATAAGATCATTGAATTTTGAAAATAAAAATAGTAGGGGAAAGGTTGGAAAAGTGAGGCAGTACGAACAGTGAGACATTTCATTTTTTAGCTTCCCAGAAACTTGCATAGACATTTCGGTGCAGACAATAACGTATTTTTTTTCGTGTTTTTAAAATTTGTCTAGCAACTTCAAATATTCAGATAAGTGAGGCATTGTTTTTTTATTGGCTTGTTATTATTTGTTCTTGCAATATACAAACAAAAATCTACTGTATTCTTGCCAGTTTTGTATGCACAAAAGTTTTTCTTGAAAATGATAAAAATTAAACAGTGAGACATGATGTTTTTTTTTACTTTTGTTAGTTACAATTAGGTTTTATTCTTTTATATAGCTTTTTTGGTAAATTGGAAATCCTTAGGCATTAAATTATGCCTGAAAAACGGAGTTTTTTATCTGCGTAGGGAGGAACATCCAATAAGCTTACGCAAGCCCCGGTTGAAAATGTTGGCTCCTTTAACCTTGAGGATATCGAACGAGTGTTGCCAACACCGTCTCCTCCAGCTGCCAAAAATCATCGGTTGATTTTTTGAGGTGCATTTCCAAAGCTATGGAAGTAACCCTAAATAGCTTACTATGAATTCTATTTTTTTTTTTTAACTTTTTTTACTAATGTGATTTTTTATTTATCTTTGCTTCTTTTATTCAACATAAAATTGTTTTTTTATTTATTTTTATTTGTATTGCAACAAAATTTCTTAAAAAAAAAAACAAATTAAAAGTATCAATTTATTTGATTTATTAAAAACTTATTTAAAGAATAATGTGAACTGAAATGTTTTTTTGTTGTTTTTGTTCGTATAAATTAATAAATAATATGTTAAACGCATATAATTCATGTATTTTTTTGGTATGAAATTGCTTAAGACGAGTTTTTATTAAAAATATTTTGCTGTCCCACTGTGTGCCCTACGCTGTCGCAGTCTTCGTACCCCCGCCGAACAGAGAGACAGTTTGACCTTCTACAACAATTTAACTCATGGGAAAGTTGTTTTTAATTTTTGCAATTAAATTTTTCATGGAAAAATGTAGGGGAAATATGTCGTAAGATACCATCCAACCTTTACCCTACTTAACATCGTTAAATTTTGATAAAAAAAGTTTGGACTTTTTTTTTCAAAATTTTGAACGAACGCACTAACCTTTACCCCAGCGGGAAATATCATCCCCAATGAATTGTATAGCTGAATTCTTCAACCAATTCACTATCCAAATAATAAAAGGAAACGTCATGTAATGATTAAGTAAGTGAAGAGCCATGCAAGGTTTCCTCAGTTCATAGATTTGAACCCACTTTCTGCTTTGTGTTTAGAAAACAACCCTTTCTTTCGTTGAATTAAAAATTGCTTTAGATATGGATAATTATAAGATGAAAAAACTGTTGAAAAGTCATGTAGAAGTTCATCAGTTCATCGTCTATGTCCACTCATATGCTTTGTAAAGTGTGCACCGCCGCCGTTGTGTGTTTTGATAGAAGTTGATTTTTTTTGTGTTCTCTGTGTTGACATTGTGCACTGACAGTAAATATTATAAGAGGGCTTGTGAATTTCCATTAAAATGAGGAAATCTCAGATTGTCTCAAAGTATTTCAGGTTGTTGGTTAATCACCACTTCGCATAAGTGAAGTGGTGATTAACCAACAACTATTGACCTAGTTATTTCAGTTTAATGTTTAATCCAAAGTTTTAATTCTATATTTTAATTAACCAATCACAAATTCGCAACTCAACAGAGTTAACGAATGCATAATTTATTTAATTTTCTTCACATTTTTCATATTGAATTAACTTATTGCTGAATAATCAACTGCCACTAATCTTGTGATTTGACAATTGAATTTTCATAACCATTTTCATCGAAAATATTGAACTGATGAATAAACCACATACATTTATGTAGTGAAATCACAGATTATGCAACCACCATATTTTTCATCACCTGGGTTGGTGAATAAACAACTTCCAACGAAGAAGTGATTTCGTTGGTGAATTTTCATCATTAGAAGATGAAGAAATTTAAATATTAAAATATTGAAATTACTTCTGTTTTAAGTGGAGTGAATGAATAAAATTCAATTAAAAGTACAAGTGACCTCAAATCCAGAAATAATTGTGTTTCGCCCAAGGTATAACAGTGGGCTCTTCAGTCAGTCTGTTATACCCTACTAATACACAAATTTTGGTCGATGTTTACCGACTCTTATAAAAATCACAGCAAAAAGATACTGTGAATTTTATTATTCTAGGGGAATTTGTTTAAATTCGTGCACCCAGAAAATAAATACCCGTGGTCAGGTTTTTTATAATTAGAAGATGAAGAAATTTAAATATTAAAATATTGAAATTACTTCTGTTTTAAGTGGAGTGAATGAATAAAATTCAATTAAAAGTACAAGTGACCTCAACTCCAGAAATAATTGTGTTTCGCCCAAGGTATAACAGTGGGCTCTTCAGTCAGTCTGTTATACCCTACTAAGACACAAATTTTGGTCGATGTTTACCGACTCTTATAAAAATCACAGCAAAAAGATACTGTGAATTTTATTATTCTAGGGGAATTTGTTTAAATTCGTGCACCCAGAAAATAAATACCCGTGGTCAGGTTTTTTATAATTAGAAGATGAAGAAATTTAAATATTAAAATATTGAAATTACTTCTGTTTTAAGTGGAGTGAATGAATAAAATTCAATTAAAAGTACAAGTGACCTCAACTCCAGAAATAATTGTGTTTCGCCCAAGGTATAACAGTGGGCTCTTCAGTCAGTCTGTTTTACCCTACTAAGACACAAATTTTGGTCGATGTTTACCGACTCTTATAAAAATCACAGCAAAAAGATACTGTGAATTTTATTATTCTAGGGGAATTTGTTTAAATTCGTGCACCCAGAAAATAAATACCCGTGGTCAGGTTTTTTATAATTAGAAGATGAAGAAATTTAAATATTAAAATATTGAAATTACTTCTGTTTTAAGTGGAGTGAATGAATAAAATTCAATTAAAAGTACAAGTGACCTCAACTCCAGAAATAATTGTGTTTCGCCCAAGGTATAACAATGGGCTCTTCAGTCAGTCTGTTATACCCTACTTAGACACAAATTTTGGTCGATGTTTACCGACTTTAATCAAAATAACAGCAAGAAGATACTGTGAGTTTTATTATTCTAGGGGAATATGTTTAAATTCACTCCACTTAAAACCAAAGTAATTTTAATATTTTAATATTCAAAATTATAATTATAAAAAACCTGACCACGGGTATTTATTTTCTGGGTGCACGAATTTAAACAAATTCCCCTAGAATAATAAAATTCACAGTATCTTTTTGCTGTGATTTTTATAAGAGTCGGTAAACATCGACCAAAATTTGTGTCTTAGTAGGGTATAACAGACTGACTGAAGAGCCCACTGTTATACCTTGGGCGAAACACAATTATTTCTGGAGTTGAGGTCACTTGTACTTTTAATTGAATTTTATTCATTCACTCCACTTAAAACAGAAGTAATTTCAATATTTTAATATTTAAATTTCTTCATCTTCTAATTATAAAAAACCTGACCACGGGTATTTATTTTCTGGGTGCACGAATTTAAACAAATTCCCCTAGAATAATAAAATTCACAGTATCTTTTTGCTGTGATTTTTATAAGAGTCGGTAAACATCGACCAAAATTTGTGTCTTAGTAGGGTATAACAGACTGACTGAAGAGCCCACTGTTATACCTTGGGCGAAACACAATTATTTCTGGAGTTGAGGTCACTTGTACTTTTAATTGAATTTTATTCATTCACTCCACTTAAAACAGAAGTAATTTCAATATTTTAATATTTAAATTTCTTCATCTTCTAATTATAAAAAACCTGACCACGGGTATTTATTTTCTGGGTGCACGAATTTAAACAAATTCCCCTAGAATAATAAAATTCACAGTATCTTTTTGCTGTGATTTTTATAAGAGTCGGTAAACATCGACCAAAATTTGTGTCTTAGTAGGGTATAACAGACTGACTGAAGACTGACTGTTATACCTTGGGCGAAACACAGTTATTTCTGGAGTTGAGGTCACTTGTACTTTTAATTGAATTTTATTCATTCACTCCACTTAAAACAGAAGTAATTTCAATATTTTAATATTTAAATTTCTTCATCTTCTAATTATAAAAAACCTGACCACGGGTATTTATTTTCTGGGTGCACGAATGTAAACAAATTCCCCTAGAATAATAAAATTCACAGTATCTTTTTGCTGTGATTTTTATAAGAGTCGGTAAACATCGACCAAAATTTGTGTCTTAGTAGGGTATAACAGACTGACTGAAGAGCCCACTGTTATACCTTGGGCGAAACACAATTATTTCTGGAGTTGAGGTCACTTGTACTTTTAATTGAATTTTATTCATTCACTCCACTTAAAACAGAAGTAATTTCAATATTTTAATATTTAAATTTCTTCATCTTCTAATTATAAAAAACCTGACCACGGGTATTTATTTTCTGGGTGCACGAATTTAAACAAATTCCCCTAGAATAATAAAATTCACAGTATCTTTTTGCTGTGATTTTTATAAGAGTCGGTAAACATCGACCAAAATTTGTGTCTTAGTAGGGTATAACAGACTGACTGAAGAGCCCACTGTTATACCTTGGGCGAAACACAATTATTTCTGGAGTTGAGGTCACTTGTACTTTTAATTGAATTTTATTCATTCACTCCACTTAAAACAGAAGTAATTTCAATATTTTAATATTTAAATTTCTTCATCTTCTAATTATAAAAAACCTGACCACGGGTATTTATTTTCTGGGTGCACGAATTTAAACAAATTCCCCTAGAATAATAAAATTCACAGTATCTTTTTGCTGTGATTTTTATAAGAGTCGGTAAACATCGACCAAAATTTGTGTCTTAGTAGGGTATAACAGACTGACTGAAGACTGACTGTTATACCTTGGGCGAAACACAGTTATTTCTGGAGTTGAGGTCACTTGTACTTTTAATTGAATTTTATTCATTCACTCCACTTAAAACAGAAGTAATTTCAATATTTTAATATTTAAATTTCTTCATCTTCTAATTATAAAAAACCTGACCACGGGTATTTATTTTCTGGGTGCACGAATGTAAACAAATTCCCCTAGAATAATAAAATTCACAGTATCTTTTTGCTGTGATTTTTATAAGAGTCGGTAAACATCGACCAAAATTTGTGTCTTAGTAGGGTATAACAGACTGACTGAAGAGCCCACTGTTATACCTTGGGCGAAACACAATTATTTCTGGAGTTGAGGTCACTTGTACTTTTAATTGAATTTTATTCATTCACTCCACTTAAAACAGAAGTAATTTCAATATTTTAATATTTAAATTTCTTCATCTTCTAATTATAAAAAACCTGACCACGGGTATTTATTTTCTGGGTGCACGAATTTAAACAAATTCCCCTAGAATAATAAAATTCACAGTATCTTTTTGCTGTGATTTTTATAAGAGTCGGTAAACATCGACCAAAATTTGTGTCTTAGTAGGGTATAACAGACTGACTGAAGAGCCCACTGTTATACCTTGGGCGAAACACAATTATTTCTGGAGTTGAGGTCACTTGTACTTTTAATTGAATTTTCATCGGATTTTCAGCATGTGCTTCCCGCCTAGGACACGTCTATGTTAATTTCATCAAAGGAATCAGCTGAAAAGTGGACGGTGCAGCTGCCATTCCTCAAGGAAAAAGCTGACTTTTCCTCAATGAATTTTTGAATTTTTCCCGCTGGGACGCTACGGACTACTACCAGTTCAAAGAACTTAGTTTTTTTCAAAATATTTATTTTTCAAAAATAATTAAAATTTTCTTTAAATCAAAAATTATTGTTACCTTCGGAATGCTTATAATATTTTCCTGAGATGTCTGCATACAAATCAAGTCAAAATCGGTTAATTCGTTTCGTAGAAATTCGTAGATTTAAAACTGCATAGTTGATAAAATATTATATGTAAAATGATGTTTTGTGATAGTTATGGGTTCCAAGTACGTATACAAAAATCAGCGTAAGCTATAGTGTCCTACTTTTACCAAATCCATCTGGCTCAAATTTTAAAATTTAATCATGTAATGATCTTACGTTTTTTTATTTCAAATTTGTAGTATACTCGTAGAATTGGACAATTTTGTACCTGTTTTTTTTGAGTACTTCAAAATTATTTAGTTTTTCATAATTTTTATTAGCTTAATGGTTAGATAGTAAGCAAATGTATATCATATGCATGCATTTGAAACTAATATGGTCTTGTCGAAAATTGTATAACAAACTAATGTTTTTAATTCCTAAATTGCATAGTTTCAAACAACACATCAAAAGTGCCCTCATTGGATTTTTGTACAGACGCATTTAAAGAGGTGGAGAGGCAGGAGGCGGGAATTTATATACCCTTTGGCCACAGACATTTTTGGACTCTTTTGATTCTTGGCAAAACATGTCAAATGAAGCATATATACCAAATTTCGTTAACATCCTCCCCCCTCTCCACCTCCTTAAAAGCGTTTATACAAAAAGCCAATTAGGGCATTTTGGGGCACTTTGGATATGTTGAACAGGATGAAATTCTTTGTCGATACCAGCTATAAAATATTTTGAATTAATTTGTTCCCGGTCAGATCCTATCTTTCTTAGACTAGAAGGTTTATCGAAATCTGTTGATCTGTGTAGCCATCGCAATGTTAGTTTTTATTTAAAACTCGAATTTTGTTTGAAACGAAACCAATACTTGTTTCCTAGAGCAAGGAGGAAAGTTTTGTTTCTGAGAAAATAAATTAATAATTAAATAAAAATGATTCATTTGAAATGGTATTTCGGTTGTTGCGGAGAAAACAAATATTTAACATTATTTTTTGAAATTTGGTAAAAAAAATCAGAAAAACAACTACGAGTAGATAAGAATCCCATTTATTATGACCTTTTATATAGAAGCAATGCATTATAACATCCAAGCTGACTTGTATTGTATTTCAAGTTAATTAGAAATGTGTAAGATTTAGGTAATTATTGATTTTTTTTACCATAGGATTATAAAAAACGAGTCTGATTATGATTAATTTGAATTTTAAAAAGTTTATTTATAAAATGTCTTATGATGTGATGATGATGACAAATTTAATTGATTTCAAGATGTAAGTAAACAAAACATCAACAACGAGTTTTTAAACCATTTTTTATTTTGTTATTATTTCTTATTTCGTTTACGAAAAAGTATAAAATCTGAACTCAATCAATTTTTTCTTCACAGATCGAACAAGTTCTTCTTTTAAAAGCGTCGTTTTTATAAGCAAAATATATATTTTATATTCAAACTAATTAAAAATGTCAGCTATTAACAAGTCATTTGTGTTCCTTTTCGTCCTTATTGTTGGTGCAATGGTAATTACCACAACTGAAGCAGGACAACTTTCACGTGTAGAACCTTGTAATGAGGTTTGCGGTAGGAGTGAACCAGAGAAGAATGAATGCTGCAAGTCTCACCAGCATGATCACTTTTACAGTTGCGATAGAGGATCAATGATATGTGAAGACTAGAACAAAATTCAGTCTTAAAAAAAAAATATAACAATGTAAAAACAAAATAACAATGTTTGTGAAAAAATATACATAATATTTTTATCTGTAATTTACACACATATTAAAAATTTATTTGTATTCAATTAATTTTGTCTCTCAGTTAAGAGTGTTATTGTCATTTGTTGTCAATCAAGAAGTGTTTTCATCTATTTCTGGTGTCATTATAGTAATCCCTTGAACAAAAATGAGTCTTCTTCACCTCTTTAGAGGTATAAAATAGTCTAAACTAATTTTATAATTGTTTCATATTTGTTTTTCACCCCTGTGTTCAACCAAGATATAAATGGTTTGCATTAACCGGGGTTTAGACGATCGAGTATGAGTGTCAAGTTAGCAAAACAACATTCACGAATCGAAAAATGGTCAATTGGATAATTTGCCGTTAATTTGTTGTTAATTAGTTGTGACAACTTCGAATTTGTTGTTCAATGTTTTCTATGTTTTTTGTGTTGATATCAAGTTAGCAAAGCACCCCCTCAGAAAAGTACTAAAAACTCTTTACAGTGAATGATTTATAGGTTAATAATTTGCCGTTAATTAGTTGTGACATTTTTAACTTTGTCGTGCTATGTTTTCTATGTTTTTTTTTGCAAATTTCCTAATTCGATGTCAAGTAAGCAAAACAACATTCGCAAATCGAAAAATGATTAATTGGATAATTTTCCGTTAATTAGTCGTTAATTAGTTGTGACAATTTCGAATTTGTCGTTCAATGTTTTCTATGTTGTTGGTGTTGCTATGCTAACTTGATATCAAGTTAGCAAAGCACCCCCTCAGAAAAGTATTAAAAACTCTTAACAGTGAATGATTTATAGGTTAATAATTTGCTGTTAATTAGTCGTTAATTAGTTGTGATATTTTCAATTTTGTTGTGCTATGTTTTTTATGTTTTTTTTTTTGCTAATTTCCTAATTCGATGTCAAGTTAGCAAAGCAACACCTCAAAACGGGGTTAAAACTTCTTATATTGAATAATTTATTGGTTAATAATTTGTCGTTCATTAGTCTTTAATTAGTTGTGACATTTTCATTTTTATCGTGCTATGTTTTCTATGTTTTTTTTGCTATTTTACTAATTTGATGTCAAGTAAGCAAAGCACCCCCTCAGAAAAGTATTAAAAACTCTTTACAGTGAATGATTTATAGGTTAATAATTTGCTGTTAATTAGTCGTTAATTAGTTGTGATATTTTCAATTTTGTTGTGCTATGTTTTCTATGTTTTTTTTTTGCTAATTTCCTAATTCGATGTCAAGTTAGCAAAGCAACACCTCATAACGGGGTTAAAACTTCTTATATTGAATAATTTATTGCTTAATAATTTGTCGTTCATTAGTCTTTAATTAGTTGTGACATTTTCATTTTTATCGTGCTATGTTTTCTATGTTTTTTTTTGCTATTTTACTAATTTGATGTCAAGTAAGCAAAGCATCACCTTAGAAAAGTACTAAAAACTCTTTACAGTGAATGATTTATAGGTTAATAATTTGCCGTTAATTAGTCGTTAATTAGTTGTGATATTTTCAATTTTGTTGTGCTATGTTTTCTATGTTTTTTTTTTGCTAATTTCCTAATTCGATGTCAAGTTAGCAAAGCAACACCTCAAAACGGGGTTAAAACTTCCTATATTGAATAATTTATTGCTTAATAATATGTCGTTCATTAGTCTTTAATTAGTTCGGACATTTTCATTTTTATCGTGCTATGTTTTCTATGTTTTTTTGCTGTTTTACCAATTTGATGTCAAGTTAGCAAAGCAACACCTCAAAAAGGGGTTAAAGCTTCTTATATTGAATAATTTATTGCTTAGTAATTTGTCGTTGATTAGTCCTAAATTAGTTGTGATATTTTCAATTTCATCGTGCTATGTTTTCTATGTCTGTACTGACTGACAAGCGAATCCAAAGCCAAACAAAATGAAAACGTTCAGCCAAATATTTTATCGTAGGTTCCATTTGCTTAAGTTTTCTGCTCTAGAATGGTGTCTCCATTAGATTTCATAGAAAATTAATAAATATGGTGCTAATTAATTTAAGTATTCTATCGTCGGCACTCATATCCCCGTAGTGGGATACTGGTATCGGATTATCCGGCCTGGTGCCCTAAGGCTTCACAAGGATCCGGCCCTCCGGGTCTGGGGGTCGTGTGACGGATTGGCAACCTACCACATGTAAAGAAATCAACCGCTTCGAATCGGCAACTATAGCCTCGGATAAGGAATGACCTAACAATGACGACTTTTGGCTATCGAACAAGGACGAAGATTGGATTCTGGAATGTTAAAACTCTTCTCGACAACCGCGAAGAAGGCCCTAACAACACCAGATTCCTCCAACTTGAGTAAGAATTCCTACGGTACAACCTAGACATCTTGGGTCTGAGTGAAGTGAGATGGTTGAGCGCAGGGCAGGTGGATTCGCCTTCGAAAAGCATTTTCTTTATTTACTCTGGAAAACCAGTTGGAAGCTCCCGATGTTCTGGCGTAGGTTTAATGTTGCCTCCAAAGGCGCGGCAAAGTCTTATAACCTGAAAACCTATCAACGACAGGATATTGACAGCCAGGTTCCAGTGCTTATTAAGAAAAATCACCATCATCCAGTGCTATGCCCCAACTGAGGAAGCGTCAGACGCCGAGAAGGACGAATTTTACAGCCAACTTAGCACGGTTTTCCTAAGCTCGCCGAATGGAGACATCACTATCGTAATGGAAGATCTTAATGCTAAGGTCAGTCAGGACAACACAGCGTTGAAGCACGTTCTGGGTAACCACGGTATCGGGGAACGGAACGACAATGGAGAGCGGTTTGTTGACTTCTGTAACGCAAATCAGCTAGTCATTGGAGGTACTCTGTTAGAGCATAGGATCTCGCACAAGATTAGTTGGTTATACACAGATCGCCAATATACAGCGAACTTAATTCATCACTTTGCTATTAGCAAGCGCTTTAAAAATTGTCTTCTCGACGTCCGAAACAGACGCGGTGCTTATGTAGGGATGGCTCGCGATCACCATCTTATGCTTGCCTACGTTCGACTTCGAATTGCTTCAGTACATGGAAATCGGCAAAACTTCCTGCGTACAACCAGGTACAATACCGACAGATTACGGGATCCTACAGTGCGCCAAAGATATAATACCGCCTCGCCACAGAAGCAGAAATAATCAGTATTGCCACGCCAGAAAATGCAGACCAACACTGGAGCAATGTGAAAAAGGCCTTTGCAACTGCCGCGACTGAGTCTGTGAGTATAAGGCAGAGAAGCCAAAGCACATGGCTTTCTGCAGATACATGGAGTAAGATTGAAGAGAGGAACGCGATTAGATCCCAACTTGCGGCTGTCCCAGGAGGTGAGAGATTTAACATCGAGTTTCAGTATCGTAGGAAAAGGAAAGAAGTGCAGCGTAGTGTCAGACGTGACAAAAGGAGTCGCATAAATGTCCTCGCAGAACAGACAGAGGAAGCAGCATCTAGGTGCGACAGTGGTACCGTCCACAAGATAACCAAGGAATTGGTTGGAAACAACAACTCCCGAAAACAACACCTCGTCAAGGATGTAGACGGCACCCTGCTAGTTACGGATAAGGATCAGCTCAGGAGATGGAAGGAACATTTTGCTAGCGTGCTCAACCACATAGGCGATAGCGGAGGTGTCCCAGCCCCTTACCCAAATGAGCTATTCGCAGAAACTGGTGCCCGTATTCGCACCTGCCCTCCCAGTTTAGCCGAGATAACATCAGCAATCAAATCCCTCAAGGACAACAAAGCGGTAGGTTTTGGAAGGCATTTCCACTGAGCTCTACCAAGCAGATCCACAAATATCAGCGAAGTTGCTACATCCCTTAATAGCACAGGCATGGGAGGACGAAAGTTTCCCCATTGAATGGAAAAAAGGGATGATCGTCAAACTACCAAAAAAGCGAAATCTTACAGATTGCGAAAACTGGAGAGGGATCTGTGTTCTCCCCGCGGTGGCAAAGATAATGGCGAAAATAATCTTGAACGAATCAAAGAACATCTCGATTCTACTCTCGACAAAGAGCAAGCGGGTTACGTGCAGACTCATCCTGCATTGATCACATCAACACCTTGAGGATCATAATAACATAATCATCATAACAATGCGTGGAGTTCCGCTCCCCTCTTCATTTGCTTTTCATCGACTTCGAAAAGGCTTTCAATAGTTTGAATTGAGATTTCATTTGGTCAGCTTTATGCAGGAGAGGAGAACCCGAGAAGATTATAGCCATTATAAAGGCCATTATAAGTGCACCGTGTCAAGTCTTACACAACGGAAAGTTATCAGAGGACTTCGATATCCATAGCGGAGTTCGTCAAGGATGTTTGCTATCTCCACTACTTTTCCTGGTGGTTATAGGGGATGTCCTCCATGCAGCTGTAGCCGAGCAAGCGCGTGGAATTCGATAGACGATGTTTTCGTTCCTGCAACATCTTGATATTTGACGATATTTGTTTGCTCTCGCACATTATGGATCTTCATCATATGGTGACTATTCTGGAATGCGAGGCAAACAAAGTCAGTTTGAGAATCAACGCCGGGAAAACAAAAATCCTCAACATTTCTGAATCTTCTTCCCAAGTTGTCGTTGCGGGACAGCAGGTTGAACCGGTGGACAACCTCCTATACCTCGGTAGTGTTGTCTCAAAAGACGGCGGTGGTACGGATGAAGATGTCAACTGCCGAATCGGCAAAGCTAAAGCTGCTTTCGGCATGCTTCCTAAAGTCACAACGTCTACAGTACGAAGACCCAGCTGCGACTGTTCCGCTCGAACGTAGAGTCAATACTACTATATGGGTGTAGTACATGGAAAGTGACCGCCCCTGTCACAAGGAAGCTACAAACTTTCGAAAATAGATGTCTCCGAAACATCCTAAGGATTTTTTGGCCAAACACAATCTCCAACCAAGAACTCCTTCGGAGAACGGGCCAAAGTCCTATTGAAATCGTTATTAGGAAAAGAAAGTGGCAGTGGATTAGTCACACCCTACGTCGTGGTGCAGACTCTATTGCAAGACATGAAATGGAGTGGGATCCACTCATCTGAGATGGCAGAAGACCTGTGGGCCAGAGAAAATCTTGGTGCAGAACAGTCGACAAGGAATCACAAAAGCTTGGTAAAAGTTGGGGAGAGCTAAAATACATTTCCAGAAACCGAACGAGATGGCGTCTAAGTATGTAGTTTTCGCCCTGTGCCCCTTGGAGGGGTCAAGGATCTAAGTAATCCATTTAAAAGAGCCGAGTACTATTGGGTCTTTTTCAGTACTATTTTGTGTCAGCATTCAGTACAATCAAAAAAAGCTCTTTTCCATCACATTCCCAACACATATTTGGTACTAATAACCATGCAGATTTTGACAACACCACAATCTTAGATAAAGAGAAAAGAGCAGAAAAACGATACACAATTGAAAGCCTATGAATTCAACAAAATCTTGATAAAACAATGAACACACAAGAAGACAGAGATTAAACAATAGCAACCTTAGCTCTGGCATTAAGAGAATAACATACAGTGAGATAACTTAATTCTTGGAAGAGCTTAATATAGGTTTCAGTTTATTTTTAAAAAAATTTAATTTTATACAAAATCTTTAATTACAGTATGTAGATTCAGTTTTAATTATATTTTATTTTGTATCCAATGTAACTACAAAATATTTCATGTAAGTTTTATATATACAAAAATGTATAAAGAAATGTTTAATATCCGTAATCATTTTGTTCAGATTTAATAAAAACTACCCCTGATTGGGAAAATCCAACGAAACGTAGTGAAAATTATGAAGTTAAGTTTTTTATTTGCATAAATGAGAAGAGTGGCCAAAAAAGCCTGAAAACCCACAAATATTACTATTTAGCAGAATTGGACAATTTTTGACCTATTTTTTGAGTGCTTTAAAATGACTTGGTTTTTCAGAATTTTTTTTTATAAATTCATGGTAAGATAGCGACACAAATATAACATGCATGAAATTTAAAACTCAGGTGGTCTTCTAGAAAATTTTATAACAAACAAGTTTATACTGGACGGTTTTTTCCTAAGTTGCATATTTCTAAAGTTATAAAGGAAAATGTCTGAAAAAATGTTTTTTTTTCACTGTTGCATTTTTCCTGCAGCGAGCAAAGGTCTTTCGAAGTTGCCAACTTAGCTACAGACTACTCTAACATGCCCCAACAAAATTTAAAAAACGCAAAACTACATCGCGCTTTACGATTTTATCGTCGAATTTGACTGGGCTAAGTACAATATTTTGTTTTCAAAATCCAATGCTCTTATCAATTTTTAATCAACTACTGAAAAGCTGATGGTTTTGGGATTTTTACTTTTCAAGATATTGAAAAATAAATGAACCCAATTTGTTATTAAACTAAAAAAAATTCGTCTAAATGATCATTTCAGCAACCTCATTTTTTGTTCTTGTTTTAACAAAGAAGTTGGTTTCTTTATTTCTGTATATTTTGAAAAGGTGCTTAGGTTCCACTTGTGTGGTTTGCCGGGTTGCGCTCAGAAAAAATCGACAGGCCTCCCAGTTTTGGATTGTTCCATGTCTGAGGCCTACTAAATGCAGGTGTCGTTGTATTTGTTTCATCCAGGAGTTTTTGCACCTACCTTTCTTCCGCGATAGTGTTGGAACGTCTTGTGCTATTGCCCTTGAACTGGGTTCTCATGGCATCTTCTTTGTACATGACAGTACCAGCTAAGTTGGTCATGCTGTATTTTGTCCATGATGGTATTTTTGACGTGTAGGATTCTCTTGCTTCTTATTCGATCACGCTTTGTCGATCCTGCTGTCATGCGAATCATCTTCATTTCAGCCGCCGTCAATTTACTATCATACTTCTTGTATATTGTCCAACACTGTAAACCGTATGTAAGCGCTGGGCGAACAACTGCCGTGTAGAGCTTTCCTTTCAACTTAGGGGGCATTTTTCTATCACAGTAGATGGCAGAGTTTTTCACCCTACGCTTACGCGATGTTTGATGTTTTCATCACAACATCCTTGGTTATTGATCATTGATCCAAGATATTTAAACTTTTCGCACTTGGGAAGCACTGTTCCATTCAAATAGATGTCCAAAATAGGCCTGTGTGGATTAGAAAACGGACAGCGTAGGTATTTGGTCTTTTTCGCGCTAATGCAGTATCCATTTCCCTCCAGAACATCCACCCATACATCAAATGCTCGTTGCAGGGACACAGGATATTCACTTATGATGGCTCCATCGTCAGCAAAGAATAAACTGATTCACTTTGGGGTCCTTCAACTTATTCTCAAGCAGAAAGCCAAGGATAGTAATAAAGAGCAAAGGACTTAAGACGCTTCCCTGGTGCACACCTACTCTAATTGGGAACTCTTCTGTGATTCCTGCGGGCATCTTAACTTTGTTTTAACTAGCTCATACATGTCCATGATCATTTGCACGTAGACTTTCGGAACTCCTCGTTGCCTTAGTGCAACCCATACCCATATCTGATCTTGTGGTTGTCTCGCGAATGCTTTTTCAAAATCAACCAATACACTATGTAAATCTGTCGAGAAATCCCGATATTTTTACATTCTGATTCTTATACTTAGTACTTAATAACGTACAATTTTATTTTGAGTTTGAAAATTAATTTTTCAAAAACTCTGCATTAAAATAAATAGATTTAAAAAGAAAATAAAAGAATAGTTTTCAGGCTTAACAAAACCTTTATCAAAACATTTTAAGTATTGTCGTTGTTTTTTAATAGTTTGTTATCTGTTTTGAGTCAATTTTATAGAAAACTGCCCCGCCTGCTTCAACGAGGGTGAATGGACCTCCCTCCCAAACTATTTGTTTTTGTCTACACTAAACCCACACGCTAAAGCTTTTTGTCACTTCTTAGGCGAATAACCCTGTATTATATAAACCTTAAATTATATTTTTCTTGAAAATTATCGCCTGTTTTTAGTTATAATTTTTGTATTTCCAATTTTAAGGAAAATTGTGTCTCAACAAAGATTTTAAAAAATTCAATTCTATACAAAATGTTGTTTTTTTTTTTGTTAAACAATTGGTTCTTGAGATATTGTGGAAACTTTCTTAATCGATTTTGATGCTAACACTAAACCCCCTATTCATTAAAAAAAAATCTTGCTCTACCCAAAATGAAACGTTCAATGTAACATTTTAATTTTCGTTTCACTAACTTCACTCTTATTCAAATTATTTTTAAATATTTTGTTTCCATTATAATTTTTTTTCGTCGAAACTTGAACACAAATCATTGAATATAGAAATTGGTCATCATAAAAAATTCATTCCAATTACCGCTTACTAGTTTCATGCAATAAGCCTAATCCTATCGTATAATATGCAAATCTTTATTGCAAAAATTGATTTGTTGTTAAATTCAAAGATGAGACTATTACGTTAATCACAAAATCAATCAAGCTTATGGCAATACTTTGTATCTTTATTGTAAGGTTTATTAAGAAATGAGGTCATAAGTATTTATTGTACCTGCTAAGTAGCTTGTTTTTATTTTAATTTGTATACTTTATTTACAAAATTCTAGGAAAATCTATTTTTAGCGTTTTATTATTGATTTGCATTAGAATTTTGCGGGGATTATTTTGATTTTGAAAGTTCACTGTAAGATCAATGTAATAGTATGCATTTAATTGAATCACAACAAAAACAGAAATGTTAAAAAAGTAGCCAAGTTCTTCTTTATACAAAAACTTTGCGTAACAAGTCAGCCATTAAAAGTAATGAGATCTAAAAGTACGCCAAGTTCTTAGTTTATCAATGTTAAATATCAAATATTTTAACTAGAGTTATAAGGAAGAACCTCAAAATTATCAGAGAAATCTGTTTTTTAATGATAACTGACTTAAATTGAGTTCGTTTACTTGGCAGGTTTTCATTTCAAAATTGAGTAAGTAGGTAAAAAGACAAAAGTTGCCAAGTAAACGAACTCAATTTAAGTCAGTAATCATTAAATAACAGATTTCTCTGATAGTTTTGAGGTTCTTCCTTATTAATCTACATAAAATATTTGATATTTAACATTCATAAACTTGGAACTTGGCGTACTTTTAGATTTCATTACTTTTAATGGCTGACTTGTTACGCAAAGTTTTTGTATCAAGAAGAACTTGGCTACTTTTTTAACATTTATGTTTTTGTTTTGATTTCACTACTTTTTGCAAAAGTTCTTTTTATCAGGAAAAGTGGGTGGAATAAAAGCCCAATCAGAGCCTTATAAGCAAAGTAAGTTTTTAAATTATGCCTTTACTACAAGTTCTAGCCATCTACCAATAATATAAGTTAGAAGTGCTCCACTGAATTTATAATAATTAATAAAAAGTGGGTGGATGAAACGCCCCTGCATGCAAAATTTCGTGATTTCAACTTTTTCTTTGTACATATACAGCTGAAAACAAGGCCATTTACCAAATTTCATATTCCTGCACCAATCGGAAGTGCTCTCAATATATTTAATATTAATTCTGTGAAATTATTAGTCCACTGAATGTAAAATCTCAAATTTAATTTTCCCTTTGCTTGCATGTCAAGTCCTATCGCTCTACCATATTTCATCATTCTACGACAATCAGAAGTTCTCTACATAGTTGATATCAATTCTGAGAAAATGGGCGGTTGCTACGACCCTGAGTGAATAATTTAAAATTTTCCAACATTTCCTTTGTATTGACTACATGATCTACTAGTCTACAAAATTATTCTGCCACATTCCTAATTGATTCAATTCAATTCTGTGAAAATGGGCGGATGCCACGCCCTCTGAATGTAAAATCTCATATTTTAAAATTTTGCATTTGCTTGCACTTCTAGCCCTACCGTTCTACCAAATTTTATCATTCTACGTCAGATGTGCTCTTTTTATTATTGGTATCAATTCTACGCAAATAGACGTTGCCACGCCCCTGAATGTAAAATCTCAAATTTTAAAATTTTTCCTCTGCCAGCACTTAAAGCCCTGCCGTTGTACCAAATCTCATCATTCTACGACAGTCAAAAGTGCTCCAAATAATTTATATCAATCCTATGAAAATGGTCGGATACCACGCCCCCTGATTGAAAAATCTTAAATTTTCGATTTTTTCATTTGTATAAACCACAAGGCCTACCGTTGTGCGAAATTGCAAGATTCTACGATGTCGGGAAGTGCTCCATAATTTTGATGATCTGTCAGTGAGTTAGTGAGTCACTGAATCAGTGAGTCAGTCAGTTACGGTTTTTGCAATTTTTGCAGTCTTATATCTTGGGAACCACTGATGCTAAAGAATTGAAATTTGGTGAGCTTAGCAAATGCTGTGAGTTTGAAGTTTCTGGCTTTATTGGCACTGATGTTAGAGGGGGGTCGAAAATCGCCACTTTGATATATCAATAAAGAAGTTTAGGAGCAACTGTAATCATATTATACATACATAAAAAGTGAATGTGAAAATTCGTTTTTCCACAGAGTAAAATTACTTGCACTACAATGTGGGAAGCTAGTATTATTTCAAAGAGAAATTTTATTATAAGTAATTATAATAATATGAATTTTTTTGAGTTTAAAAAATGTCAGTTTTTACAAAGACATCATTTTTTATTTGGTTCCTTGTTTGTGCAATGATAATAACAACTGGTGAGGCCTCAGTACGTATTCCACCTCATCACAGGTCTGTAGAAGGTCAAATCCAGCGAAAGATGAGTGCTGCAGAGCTCATACATAGATATACATCTCAACATAGCTGCGGTCGAGGAATAATGTTGTGTTTTGAATAAAAGTGCATAATATAAAAACAAAAAAAAATTTAAAACCCAAAAATATATTGTCAAAAAATTAATCACTATTTAGTCCTACGATTGACTTTGCTATAATTAAATATATTCTGCATTCAAACCAAATGCAAAAAATGCGATATTGTAATTTGTTTTCGGCACCTCCCTAAAATACACTCCTGTTTTTCGTATAAGATGCAACAAAAACTTAGAGCATGAAGGTTAAGTATTTAGTCACTATTAAAGCAAAGAATCTCACGTGAGGGGGTATGTCGTATGTATGAAATAATCTTTTTTTTTTCTTCATAAGAACAAGTTCTTCATCTGATGCTGATAAAATTGTGACTCTACTAACCTGAGTTTTAAAAAAGCAGGAATCCCACATCATAAAATGAGTGGAGATAATATTTTTATGAACTCTGTATGTAGACATGAATGTGAAGAGAAACCATTCATTTTAGTACTGACAAAAATGTTACGTATACGCCACCCCACACCGTACTTAAATTTCGTCAGCATGAAAAGTTACAAACCCAACTTCAAAATGTACGAAAAAGTTTAGTAAAAGCGGATTATAAAAACCAAGATTAAAAAAGCGGTGTGGAAAAGACAATAGGATTAAAATAGCGGCTTATCGTAATTTTGAATTTGAAAATAAATTTTTCAAAAACTGTTCACTTGAACAAACCTACCTCCATTTTATATTTAAAACCAAAATAAAAGAACGTATTTCTGGATTCTAAGTGTGATCGTTGATTCTTAAAAGTTTCTGTTTCAAGCGTTTTTTTTAAATAGCCCCTCTTGCTTAAACTGACATTTTTTTTATCAGCGATAAGTCTTATTGAGGGCTACTTTTTGCACAAAATAAACAACAACAATACAACGAGAGATAGAGGCTTTAAATAATTTATATAAGTCAAAGCAATAATTTTGTCCAAATAGGGAGCAACACTTTAAAACGCGTCGTTAATTAGGTACCTAGTAATCTAATACTCAACGGACACGAATTATATACCGTCGGAAAGGTTTTGTTTTTACAGGTGTGCACAAGGCAAAAATTATGTGCCGTTGTACCGTTAAGGTTGAAAATGGTCAATGGCTGAATTTCGTCCAATCACCCGAAAAAATCGGTTGTAGAAATAATGAAAATCGCGGTTGATTTGATTGCATTCGTTGTCGCAATTGACCCATCAACGAATGTTGTCAATTTGACTAAGACATGGTTGTTGAAATAAAAACCAAAAAAATTTAAGGGTCAGGATCTTTCTTTTGTAAAATTATTTAAAGGGTGCTCTCTTTTGTTAAAACATCCAATTAAATCTTTCTTTTTGTTGGAACCAATACTCAAAAGGATCCATGCAAATACAATTGGTTCCAGGGATGTTTTTTAAGGCGGAAGGAAAATATGGGTTATGAACCCAACATTTTATTTTAATGTAATCGAGGTACAAATATACACTCCTCGTCAACTGAATACGCACAAACATTTTTTAATATACTTTATCCATTTTTTCCAAACAGTGATGGTTATTATGCCATCTGTTGATGCTAACTATTCCCTTAAGATGTTAAGCAGATAATTCCGAAAGAATTATCCAAAAACAACCGTGAGTTTTTCTTCAACCACTTGCAAAGTGTTTTATATGCAAAGTAGGAGTTTTTTTTTTAGTCAACTGAATAGGTACAACGCCATTTTCTTCGTTGTTTATAAGTTTTTTGGAGTGCTTGACAGTTTAAATTAACGATTTTAGTGTTTTCAGTAAAATTTAATTCTTGATTTCAAATTTTAAGAAAAATGGGTAGATCTACGTGTCTTAACAGTGTTGAAAAAGCTTAAATCGATTTACTTAGAGACCAAGGCCTAACTGGACGTGCAATAGCTGATAAAGTTGGCCGAAGTTTTAATGTAGTTTATTCTTACTTGAAAAATAAATATGCATACGGCAAAAACAGGTACAACAGAGGTAAGAAAACAGCAACAACAGCAGCTGAGAGACGAAGAATTTTAAGATGTGCATCAAATTCTTCTGATTCTGTGGCAAAAATAAAACAAAAAGTCGGCGTAAACGCAAGTTGCTCAACAGTATTAAGAGTAATTAACAACTCAAGCCATCTTAAACGAATGAAACTTAAGAAAAAACCACCACTTGACGAGAGACGGAAAATGTTGCGATTAGATTTTTCAAGACTTCACATGAGTTGGAAAAAAGAATGGTATCACGTGGTTTTTTCAGATGAAAAAAAGTTTAATTTCGATGGCCCTGATGGGTTCAACTTCTATTTTCACGCCTTAAGAAAAGAAAAAAGATTTTTAAAGCGCCATCATAGTCGTGAAGGAGGTGTCATGATATGGGGAGCAGTCAGTTATTATGGAACAGTTGAGCTCGAGGTTGTAACATCAAGAATGACAGCAGCTGGGTATAAAGTAATTTTGGAAAGAAATTTTCCTAAATTTTCTAACATCTTTGGACCCATAAACTGGACCTACCAACATGATAATGCGCCTATTCACTCAGCGCGCAAAAAAAAATAATAAAAACATGGATAGAGGAGCAACAAGTGCAGTTGCTTCAATGGCCACCGTACTCACCTGATCTAAACATCATAGAAAATGTCTGGGGATGGTAAGTACGCAAAGTTTATGAGGGTGGTCGTCAGTTCGAAGACAAAGAAACCTTGATTTCTGCAATCAAATTAGGGTGGAGCGAAATTTCGTTAAATTACATTAAAAAGCTATACGATTCCATGCCGGATCGAATTTACGAAGTAATTAAAAATAAAGGTGGAAGTACCCACTACTAAACTTAAACAAAAACTTGTTTCATTCCATTCCAATACCAATTTTAATTTTTGTACCTATTCAGATGACTCAAAAAAAAACTTCTACTTTGCATAAGTTACACTTTGGAAGTGGTTGAAGGAAAAACTCACGGTTGTTTTTGGATAAAACTTTGAAATTCTGTTATTTATATGTTAGGAAAATTTTTACCATCAACAGATGGCATAATAACCATCACTGTTTGGAAAAAATGGATAAAATATATTCAAAAATGTTTGTGCGTATTCAGTTGACGAGGAGTGTATAATAATGTACATGATTTTGAAGTATTTTTTAACTCTGAATCCAATTAAAGTAAAATAAAGACCATACAATCATCATTTAGAAAGTAATCGTCGTTTTAATGTAGAAATTAATGAATTTTTGGGGTAGAGCAGATAAAACATTTTCTCTCAAAAACCATCTTTGTCAAAAGATATTTGATTTATATTATTTTATTCTTGGTAACAATAAAAATCAAAACATTCCTACCACCTTTCATCAACTTACTAGTTCTGGGGGGGGGGGGGTTTACGGGGCATAGTTTAACATTTGTCTGTTTCACTCAAAAACACCTTTTAGCCCCAGATATTTTTATGGACAACAAATGAGACATGTGTGCCAAGTTTCATCTACATACCATTGAAATTTGGTAATGTTATGCTCGTTTCACTGAAATTTCAAACAAAAATTACGAGGTACTAAAATTACTGAAAAGCAATAGCACTAGACGTTTCAACACTATCGCGGAAGAAAGGCAGGCGCAAAAACTCCTGGATGAAACAAATGCAACAACACCTGCATTTAGTTGGCCTCAGACATGAAACCATCCAAAACCGGGAGGCCTGTCGACGTTTTCTGAGGTCAACCCGGCGAACCCCACAAGTGGAACCTCACACGAAGCAGTTGAGTGGAAGAGTTGTGGTCCCCCTCGAGATCATGACAATCGCCGGTAAAATGAAATGAAATTTTTAGAAGAAATAAATATTTTGGTAGAAAAAAAAAAATTATAACGGTTATTACCTGTCATACAACCGATTATTTAGTTTTCAAATTTCTCGTTTACTACTACACTGATTTCAACCAAAATTTTTATACAAAAGGTCACTAACAACTTTATCAATTTTGCATATAAAAATTTTCGAAAACATAATTTTTGGGTTTTTAAAAAAATATTGATTTTTTGTTTTGAAAATTCAATATCTAGGAAACGGGGTAATTATTTTTTTTTGTTAATTTTGTGAAAAATTGAACTTTATGCTAAAAGTTGGCATACCAAATTTTATTTTAAAAAATATTCAAGATTTTTTATATATAAAAAATTAGTTAAAAAAAAACCGCTCTAACGATTTTCGATTTTTTTTCATTAATTCATATTTATTAAACAAATCAGATGGCATACTTTTTTTTGAGCTCTATTTATTTTAGCTATTAAAATAACTAATTTATAATAATTCATAGTAATCATTTATATATTAAATTGTTTTTAAATCTTTTTTTTATTAATGATGTCATAATGTTATGGAACCAATAAATATGTATTCAAGCTACGTTCAAGTTGTTAGCTACGGGATCAAGTTTTGTGCGATCCAGTCGTGCCCATTTTTTTTTATTTTGAGTTATATATGTATGTATGTATGATACTCGTATATTGTAATTTCAATTCATTGAATTCAATACTAGATACATACATAGCTTCTATGATATTATTATAGCCCAGTTGCTATCTACAAAAAAATGACCTGAAATGGTAAAAAAAGTACTGCACACTTTTCTTTCAGAACTTGTAAGAGGGGGTCATTAGGCATCTTTGTATTTTTTGTTGGGAAAATTGCTCCACTGCGTAAGCTCATCTTGGATTTTCTCACACTAGTTTCTTATATTAGTAAAAAAAACTTTAAGCATAAGAAATGTTTTGAAAAACAATGGCAGCACTTACAATCTCGCGCTATATCTTTTTTTAAAGCCAAATATCTATTCTTTTATTTGGTGTTTAAAAAAATTTCTTTTAGTGAATAGTTTTTGAAAAATAAATTTTCAAACTCAAAATTTTGAAAAAAAACATATTTTTTTTTAAACTTTTTTTTTTGTAAATTTTACGTTATTAAGTTATATTTTTGATTTTAAAATTCAACGCTCTTAATAATTTGTAGCCGATTGCTGAAAACAGGATGGACTTAAGTGCCTTAACTCCTTAGAAAATTGAAAATTACGAAAACTACTTATGTATTTGTTTTAAAAAATATTTTTTGTGTATTTAGTGTTTAAACTTGGGATCTTTGAAATTGCGAGAATTTTCATGTGCTTTTCTATCGGAGTCTTTTGTTTACCCTCTCCTCTAATTAGGTCCTGATCTAATATTCATTCTACGTTTCATATTCAGTGCGAGGGGGTTACTCAAGATCTTGGTTAAGGTATTTAAACAATATTATGCTACGGCTTTTGCGTATTTTATTGGGAAGATCACGATGAGCAATATTTACCTGCATCTACACAAATAAAGCCTAAAAGTTCTCACATACCAACGTGAAAAATTCGACGCGAAAACGACAAAAATAGACAAAAAACTGCACTGACAGCAAACTTCTACCATCATATTGCTTCATTCTTACAGTATCCAAAGGAAAAAAATAAAAATAAATCGGATGGCACAACGGCTCATGAAGAACCAGGGCCTAGTGACTAACAACTTGCAACCATTCCTGTGTGCGCCTTTCGACAAGAATGGAAGGAACCTACAATTTTATGCCGAATCCAAAAGGCTGACGAGAAGCACTTATTCTCTTGGAGGATTTGTCAATTCCTCGCAAGAGGCAGTAGCCCTGAAAAAAAAACTTTTTAGTTTTTTAGGTGGACGAGGCTGGAAGCGATCCCAGACCTCCAGCGTGACAGTCGAACGCACTAACCATTACGCTACGGGCTACTACAAAGGAAAAGAACAAAAAATCTAAGAAAAAAAAGCAACCTTTTTTTCTAAATGATGTATCTGTCTATTATCTGTCAGACGCAGATTCATTTATTGTTGGATTTGCCATTCAAGAAGCAATAAATTACGACGTTGTCACAATTATTGGCGAGGATATTGACCTGCTTGTCCTATTGACTAGCCTGGGCCGTAATTTGACGAATGATGAGGATGAACTCCTGAACATGTTTACTCGACTGTTTCGTTAAAATACATTTTGTTTCTCCATTTGTTCACAGGCTGTGACACATCGTCGGCAATATAGAATGTTGGCAAAACCAAATTGTTCAGTGTTCTTCAGAAAAATCCAGACTTAGGAGAAGCTTTCAACTTGTTCAAAGCTCAAAACGCCACCAAACAAAGTTTAGTAACTTTTTTTAGGGAGCGTATTTTAAAAGCTCTATTCGCTGGCAGTACAGATGAGATTTCACTAAACACCCTTCGATTCAAGCGTTTTAGTAAATCTGTTGCAAAAACCAACTTCAATCTTGCAAGCCTTCCACCTACCTCAGCCGCTGCGGAACAACACATATATAGGACATATTTACAAGTGCAAATGTTGCTTGAAAACGATTTGGATACCACATCGTGGGTCTGGAAGAAAACTCTTCATGGGTTAGAGCCCATTACCACCACTGCCGCTCCTAAATCATTGCTCAAAACGATTTCCTGCAAATGCAAAACAGATAGTGGGAATATGTGTGGGTGCCGTAAGGCGGGACTTAAGTGTTCTGTTTTATGAGCAAACTGCTCTGGCGAATCTTGTGAAAACGTTATTCACATTAGGGAGCTGCTCGATGATGAGGATGTAGTTGAATCAAACAATCCCGGACAAATACGAACTGACAATACGGAAGATGAAACAGTTGCCATGGTTGAAAATGAAGTTGATGATTTTAATTTGGAACTACCATCATCGAAAAAGAAATTAAAATCTGATTAAATATTACAAGTATTTAAATGCGTGGATAAGGCCTACAGGGGAAACCACGTCACAGTACTCGCGCCTAGTATACTCTACCTCTACGGTGGTGCGGAAAAGAGTTAAGGGTATATCAAACAATAGCCTCCGATAGAAAAGCATATGAAAATTCTCGTATTTTCAAAGATCCCACGTTTAAACACTAAACACACAAAAAACATTTTTTTAAGAAATACCTAATAGTTTTCGTAATTTTCAATTTTCTAAAGAGTTAAAGTTCTTAAGTCCACCCGGTTTTCAACAATCGGCTAGAAATTATAAAGAGCGTTGAATTTTAAAATCAAAAATATTATTAAATTACGTAAAATTTACAGAAAAAAAAAAATTTTTTTTCCAAAATTTTGAGTTTGAAAATTTATTTTTCAAAAACTATTAACTAAAACCAAATTTTTTAAACACCAAATAGAAGAATAGATATCTGGCTTTGAAAAAAGATAATGCATGAGATTTTTAGTGTTGCCATTATTTTTCAATATTTTTTTTTTATATTCAAAGTTTCTTTTGCTAATAATAAAAACTAGTACTTTAGTAAATCTAAAATGGTGGCTTACGCAGGGGAGCAATTTTCCCGACAAAAACTCCAGGTTGCCTAATGACCCCTTCTAACGAGTTCTGGAAGAAAAGTGTGCAGTACTATTTTTTCCTTGGCAAATGCTCATTCCGACTGGGCTGTTATGTTAAAGATAATTCAACGAATCTCCCTCATTATAATTTGTATGTAACGCTATACACCTGATACGCAGTGCAATAAGTTTATCAGCTTAAATGACAGAGAAAGTATTTATTTTCAATTCAATCGAATTTTCCCAATCGTTTTTCACTTTTGCAAATATTAATCTCATGATTAATAATTCTTGGGTTAGTTTATTAAGTACAGAAGAGGTCGAATTGTTTGGGCACTTTTAATTGAATTTTAGTGTTCCCTATAAAGTTTCTTTGGAGAAGAAAAAAAAAATGATTACTCTTATCCCATGCCGGCTTGAAATAAGCAGTCATTAATTATTTAAGTTTAATATTAAGACTGCTTTGTAGAAACTTTCGGTTGAACTTTAATATTTATGAATTGCTTAAATAAAAAGATTTTATTAGATAATCCCTTCAAACAGATGGCTAATATATTCACAAACATCCAAAATGGCAGCAAAAAGGTGATACCGTTTTTGTTAAATTTAAATAGAAATACCAGAAGCTGAAATCAAGCAGGGCTGCAGGCGTACATATTATAGGTACTCCAATGCGAATATAATACATACAATTGATTAAATAAAGTTGATTAAATATAACTACGATGCAGAAAATAAAATAAAATAATGTACTTCTGTTTTAAGTGGTGTGAGTGAATATAATTCAATTTAAAAACTCAAGGGACCCTTACCCCAAGATACGTTTATAGGTTTGGCGGTAGAATCATCAGTTAGATGCTGTCAAAACTATCTAGGACGGATCTTTTGGTCGAGGTCAGCTGAGCTTATCAACTGAACAATAGTTGATCACTGTTACAAAGCAGAAGTTATTATATTTGATTAATTTCTTCATATTTGTTGTTAAAAAAATCTGATCATAGAAATTTATTTTCTAGGTGTCTACGCATACAATTAAATTTCCCTAGAATTATAAAATTCATATTTTCTTCATGGATTTTTAAAAATTCGATAAGGATCAACCAAAATTTACATAATAAAAGGGTTTGACAGCATCTAACTGATGGGTCTATTATCAAACTTAGGCGAAACGCATATTGGAGCTTAGGTCATTTTTGCTTAGTTTACTAATTTTGATAGTTGCGAATTGTAAAATATTTATAGGCTTTCTATTCTATATCCTGATATTCCGTGCTTCAGTTTTTTAATATAAAATAATAAAAATAGTGTGTCCTTGAATTGAATTTATTTGTCTCATATTAATAATGCTTCAAGTCATCAATGTTTTGACTTTCCGGGATTTTTTCCATTATCTCGGAAAGTCAAAACATCTTTTAAAAAATTCAACAGTTAATCGGTGTGCTTTGCGTCTACTAAATAGCGAAGGGAAAAGCATTTTTATGCAATTTTTTCTAGGAACAACAATTTTTGTTTATACTAAAACTGTGTCTGATTAATTTTTGTTTTGTGAAAAATGTTGTATCATAACGAAAAGAGGACTTTTACTTTTAGAAAAGTCGCACTGTCAAAATATATGAGTAAGCGAATCCGAAATTTTCTTTTCTCATTTCGAAATTTAACTAAAAAGCACAGAAATTGATTTGTATTGATTTTATTTCAGGCAGAAACATGCTTAAATTGCTTAAGATGTCATCCTAAAATATTTGTAGACAAGCCCGTAGGAAAACAATTTTTAGTATTGCATATGACATGAATACTGTATAGCCCCCTTTTTATGTTCAATTCACCTAGGGACACAGACGACCCAACCTCATTTTTCTATATAATTCTATACGAAATTGTTAGTTTAAGAAACCCGAAATTTGTTTTGGCGCACCTACATTATGTTCTTAAGGCTATAGTTTCGGTTGCGTTTAGCATGTTAATTGTAAAGCCCCGATTGCATTCTTTCAATTCTCTACGAGTTTCAGCCTCGAATTAGCTTTTAGATTAAATTCTTTTCAGACTTATAAGTCTCTAGAATTTATTTCCAAACATTTATTGGCATTAGCTAAGCTTTTAAGGATTTAATTGATATTGCATTGAATGATTTGTGTCAAGTTCTTTTCGAGATATTTTTGGATTTAGCTTAGGCCTTAATGAGGTAAATTTTGTTGCATATAAGATCATTTATATTTTTGTAGCCCAAACTTTTCTGTCCCATTCCCTTCGGACACAGCCGCAAACTTTTGTTCGGTCAATTCCTAACGGACTTTAAAAAGGATCATAATTACGTTGGTACATATCGCACATGTAGTAAAAAAAAAAGTGTCACAACTCAAAAATCTTCGTTTTTCAGTAGAGTCAAAAAACCATTTAACGTGATTAGAAACAGTAAATTTATAAAATAATTAATGTTTACAAAAGGAAATACACTATTAACCAATCATACATAATATCCGGCATCAATTTTAAATCTTAAACCATAAAAATTCACGTTTTTAGAAATATGACATTTTTCGTGAGTTTTTCATACAAAAAAATAGTGTATTATTTTGAGTTCAGTCACTTTAGTTAAAAAAATTTTAGTTGTGACAGCTTTGATTCATTTGTTTTTTAATAATTGCATCATGTTTTTTATGACTTTGATATTTTTTGTTTAGAAAAGTTATTTGGAATTCTGGTCTTCTGGGTTCTGCGAAATTTTTTAAAAATTATTCAAAGCGTTATTTAATGTGTTTGGCATTTTATCAAAATTTTAAAAATGTTCTTGTTTACATGTATTGGCGTTTTGCCTGTTAAGCTCACTGTATTATCTAGGATTTAATCTAGGAGTGATAAAGGGTGTTGCGAAGCTGAAAACATCTTCAGGGGTCTTCAAAGTTATTAATTCAGTTGGCTCGTTTTGAAGCAAATCAGAAAAATTCGAAAAATTTTCAACTACAAGTTGTTTTGTGGTAGCTAATTGCACCGTATTAATCTTGAGTGACTCATCGATTTCATTATAAAATAAATACCGAAAAATAGCACTGGTTAACAAAAGTAAAACCGAAGAGCAAAACTATGTTTTCTAAAGGTTTTTGATACGATGTCCCAATCTGGTTTTGAGGTCACGGTACCAAAGTTATGTATAGTTTTTCTAAGCTAGTGTTATTTAGTCATCTAAAGTGTCAGAACTCGAAAAAACATGACAAAATGTATGAGAAAATGCTTCGTTTTGAATTAAACTGTTTGTAAAATATGTGCTATAACAAGCTTAAGGTTTTATAAAAAAATGGAAGCATTTGGTATTTAATTGAACTTTAAAAACTTAAATTTTTATTAAAACAACAAAACTGTGCTAACTCCAAATTCCAATTTTTCATTTTTCTAAAGTGTAGTAACTAAAAATAATACAAAGGGCTTATAATAACCTCAACCAACTTAAACGTCTGAAATCAAAATGAAGCAAATATTTTCCCACAGAAAAGACAGCAAAAATGTTTTAACTCAAAATACAACATTTAATTTTTTGCAAATTTAACCACTAAAACGACACAATTCAAGTTAAGACACTTTTGATATTTTATTTCCCAACTGTATCGAAAACTGTCATAACTAAAAATATGGCATTTTTGACAAAGTATCTTTTATCTAAACTTAAACATCTAAAACGACATTTTACCTTTTGGGAAAAAAACTATTATACTTAAATTAATGGCAACTAGATAGAAACGATCCAGCAATTGGCAAGTATATTTTTGTATCTAAAATTCAAAAAATGTGTTTTTTGAGTTGTGACACTTTGTACTACATGTGCGATATCTAAATTACTTAGTCACATTGATGATTTATGTTTTGCCCTCGAATTATAGTGTTTTGAAATATTTAAGACTAATGTAAAACACAAATCATTTTATTCAAGTTATGAATGTGAGTAGGGGAGCTGCACCCCCCCCCCGTTTAGATCCACACCTAGAAGAAACTAAAAAAAAGTTAAAGAGAACTAGAACATAATTGGAAAAATCGTTCGATTTGGAGATACACTCAAAATCGGCATTGGAACAACGATTCAATATGCAAAAAAGGAATTTTTGACAAACAGACAAATGTGTAAATAGTTAATAAAAATAAAAAAAATGTTTTTTACTTCACATACAAAATTAACATTTTATCTGTAGTACATACACGTAATACATTATGAATTTTCATCAATAATTAACTAGACATGGTCAATAGTATGGGCTGGACATAATGTGTCTGTGTCTATCTGTCTGCCAAAATTTAATAACTTATTTCTATTGATTCCGTTGTTTCCTCAATTTTCAACACCATCAATACGTATCATCATCATCAGTATTAACAACATTCCAGGCAATTCATTTGCGGTTCAGTATTCTCAATTACACATACCTCATGCTACCGTTATATGTACAAACATACCTACCCTACATATCTAAAACATGAAATTTATGAAAACTGTGAATTGGTAAACTGGTATCGGAAATGACATAACCAAACCAGGATATAAAAGCTATAAATATGGTGGCTATTTATAAAGCTTCAGGCAATTGATAAGTTTCCTGCCAATGCAACGTGACTAACATTTTATTTAGCTAACATTAGGATGAGCCTTAATAATTTATATATTCACAATACACATACACACGAGTAGGTACGGAAGATTGCATCTACTAGCACTTCAACACAATAAATATTCATATAACGTTTCAGCAAATCTTCTGCTCGACTGTCCAAGTTCAACATGAAGATCCCCCTCCATAAAAATAGAACTGGAAAATCCCTTTGCAAATGTAAGTTTCACTTCTGCCATTAATGTAAAGCACAATGCACACAATTCTGTGAGTTTTGAAATAACAGCAAAATGAAAAACAAACCTTTTAGATCTTTATAGTAGGTACAGTTATTCCTTTTTTTGAAGTAGTTGGTATAGTTGTTGTTATTGTTGGAAAAGGACAATGCAAAAGGATGGTAGACTGAGTTTTAAGGATTTATTTCTATATTTTTTTTCTTTTAATGTTCTATCTGTGGCTGGATAAACGATGAAGTAAATATGCAGAGTTTGTTCGTTGGAGCTGGAGCATAGAATAGTTGAATAAAATAACTGTCTGTGGTTTTCACTTTACTCGGAAAAGTTTTCCTTAAAATAGAATGTTTTTTTTTGAGGATATGCATAGGATAAGACATTTTCCAAGAGCTTCAAAATCGTTATAAAATTATTACGTGTATATCACAAAATGTTAGTCGTTTATCAGAAGTTATTTTGTGTGTTAAAATCTGCACGAAAAGACAGGAGTAAAAATGTTTTTAAGAAATGGGCACGACTGGATCGCACAAACTTGCTCTCGTAGCTAACAACTTCAACGCACCTAGAAATTGATGATGTTCAAGTACATAGGTATTGGTTCTAAAATATTATGAAATCATTAAAAAAAAATTAAGATAAATTATTATAAATTTATTATTTTAATGGCTTTGGAAGTAAAAGCTCAAAATCAAGCATGCCATCTGATTTGTTTTTATAAATATGAATTTATGAACAAAAAAAAAATAAAAATAGTTGGAGCAGTTTTCTTAAAAATTAATTTTTTATATATAAAATTTTTCGCTCATTTTTAAAAATAAAATCTGGTATGCTCACATTTAGTATTTAATATAATACATTTTTAAACAAAATAAAAAAAATATTCATTAGTCCGTTTTCATGATACTGAATTAAAAAAAAAAATAAATTTTTTTTAAAAATCCAAAAATTATTTTTTTTGAAAATTTGTATTTTTATCAAAATTATTCATCAAAATATTGACCATAACTTAAGTAGTAAACGCAAATCTTCTTATCAAAATTCTTCGAGTCGGTTTCGAGGAAAATAAGTTTTTTCTTAACGGTTTTTCAACATTTGTATGGAAGGTAGATACTGTTATTTTTGATTTTAGGAACATGATTTTTCAAGTATTCTACTAAATAACAAAAAATTCTTTACACCTAATTTTGACAATATTGACTGTCATTTTCAAAATTTTAAGTTTTCAAAAAAAAAAATTATTTTTCTTTTAATTTAAATTTGTTTTTTTGTTTTTATTTTGGTCTACAATAATGTTAATATTTTTTTATCATAAAAAAATGAAAACTTTCAACTTAACGGTTTTCGAGAAAATCAAAAACCAAAAAAAATGGCCAAAATGACCAAAAATCCTTATTTAATTTTTTTGATTTTTGTTTTCAACAAAATCCTCTGACCCGTTTTTAAGATAAACATCATTTTCCTTTTTGGCGAAAAAAAATTGTGTGGCGGGTACCGTTATTTTTGGTCCTAAAAAAAAATTTTGTTTAAATTGTGTGGACATATTAGTCGAAAAACACTGTGTACCAAGTTTGAAGAAAATCCGTCCAGCCGTTTAGGCTGTAGGGGCGAGGACAAACAAAAGGAATTGCGAGACCCAATTTTTTTGCGTTCTCTATAATCGCAATGTTAAGGAAAAATAATATCTAGAGTTCGATTTTTGTTAACGAACCCATAACTTACCATATAGTTCCTATATCGCAATTGTTTTATAAATCTTTGATAATTCGGTATAAAAAACTGGTTTTATGAATCGAAATTCCAAAAAATACGCCCCCAAAGGCGCAACACATACGAAGGATGACAAAAAAGTGCGTAATTTGATGTTGTCTTATTCTTTTCGGACCAGAAATTTTCACGAAGAATCTGTCTGTGGTAAGGGATTTTTGGTGAAAAATTTGCTGGCATCTGAAATAAGGGCTCAAACCCGAATTTTGAAATACTGAGTCGCAAAAGTTATTTATTTTTGTTCCTCCACTGTAGTCCATTTTTTTATAGTCATAATTCATATGTGTTTTTGGCGTTTGGGAATAAATTTTGCTGTTTTCATAGTCCGTGGCCGCCATTTCTACCTACCTAGTTATAGAAAACCTCAGAAGAGGCTTGGCTACGAGTTTTTGAACGGATTGAACGGTTTCCACCATGTATTTTTTTTTTAGCAAATAATCGATAGATTATTTGAATATAAGCAGTTTCTAGGTACAACATAAATTCGAGAAAATCTCATAATCGAAATTTGACTGTTTAACATTCGAAAATGGAAAAGTAGACGTTTAAGAACAAAATCGTGAGAATGAACATTGATTCTACATAGAGAAAAAAAACAACGTAAAATCAAAGCAAAAAACTTTGATTCTAATATTTTTCGGAACGATTTGGCGCCAACGCCGAAAATTCTTAAATCAAAGTGGAGCGACTTTATTTTAAAGTGATTCCATACTTAAAAACGAACTAGATTTTACTACGTTCATATGTTAATTTAAAGTGGAATCATAGTTAAATCAAATTCATCCATCTTTTAAAACAACATTTGTCTACTTCGAATCAACGTGATTGAACTTCGCTTTGTAAGGTATTGATTCAAAATGGCTACCACGCCACGCTTCTTTGTTTAAATTTATGTAAGACAAAGATAAATGTATATGCTCGACGCATTTCATTTTTGTGATGAATCGTTCATGTATTTGTGACGACTTAAGTGAATCATTTTGCTATGAGTAGATAGATACCTAATGCGTAGTAATAAATATAGGAAAAGTAATTAAATATTGTTTTTCGATTATATGAAAGTGAATTTTGAGTGCGCGTTTAATTTGTTCACAAATGTAAGGGAGATACCTCGAAAAACAACAACGCGCTCTTGAAATTCTTTATATTAAGCTTACAAATACAAACAAATTGAGGTTTACTTAACTATGCAACACTTTGAAACTACGTTGATGACACTTTAAATGCCACAAAAGTGGATCGCAATGTAAAATGTGGATCTCAATGTAAAAATGATAACGTTTCACTTAACAACAACGTGGAACGGAATGTAAATGTACAAAAAGTTGATTTCAAGGTATAAATAAACACGTTTTACATTGAAACTAGGTTGAATCTCTTAAAATTACGTCGCATATTCAAATTAACATTGTTTCAACGTAAAAATAAAAATGCTCCACTTCATTTAAAATACTTTAGATCAAATACGATCGTATTTAATTTTAGATCGCTTTTTTTTCCCTCAGTGTAAAGGCTTTTATAAATTTGGAATGATCAAGCAAAAATATTTAACTCATGCTTGTGGAATTATGCCTCATTTCTGGCATATAGGACATTTTTTTCAATTTGTTTGAGATAAAATTTCGGTAGTTTTTGATTTTAATGGATAAGTTTGAAAATGTTAAAATTTAAGTGATGATGAGAATTTTTAATTTTGAATTTTTTTTGTTGAACATTTGAATTCATCATGTACACGTTAGTGGAGAAAATTAATATTTAACTTCTTTCAAGGAAATTAATTTTATGAGCTTAAAGATCGTTGATGCAATAATGTACAATTTCAATTTCGACCAACAATCATAGTAAGAATAAATACTATTATAGCCAATTATTTAGAACGAAATTCGCGAAAATCGCACGAAATTGCTCTTGTAGTAAAGAGCTAGAATGTAGATAGAAATTGACGTATTTACGATGTTTTTAAGTGACTAAATAATATAATCTTAAAAAAGAATTGAAATCAATTTGTAAAATTTTAAGATTTTATTCAAAATTATTTTTACTATTTTAAAACATGTAAGTATATTAAAAAAAATTTCATAGACATACAACGTTTTTTATAATTGCTTACATTCCTTAGCTATAGAAGCTTGAGCTAAATTAATAAGATGCCAATCGATTTCTTGACTTAATAAAAATTTATGAATCAAAAATTACAACAATTTGGAGCGTTTTTAGAAAAAAAAAAATACCTAATTTTTATATAATGTGGTGATGGTCACCCTTTTATACACATAGCATTACATAAGAGTACCACATAAGTTCTGTCGCTGCATAGATACATAGGAACTTCATCACATGTCATTATTCACGGTTGCTTCAACAGAAACGGGTTGTCATTCCGTAGCGAACTACTGTTAACTTTTGCTATTCTGAATTTCTATTTATAATTTTCTTATTTAAAACTAACTGAATTTAAATTTAAACTTATGTAAATATTATACGAGTTTTTGTTTTATTGATACCGGTTCCTATTTTTATACAATTTTGAAAATATTTTTAAGACAAACATTTAGAGTGCGAATTTAAAGTGATTATTTATATATACTGAAGGTCAATTTCAAAAAATTTCATTTACCTACCGTATTTTTCAAATTCAATTTTTTAAAAAAAATTTAATATTTTTTAAATCGGAAAACACATTTTTTTTAAATTTTTAAAAGGCAATACTATTAATATAAAAATTTTTAAGTCCATCTACATACAAACAATTATGTATTTGAATCGGTTAATCCAATAATGAGAAAGTCGAAAATATTAAAAGTGGTTCTATCGCAAGTACTGTACGCAAACAAAAATAATTTCCAATTAAAAAGTTGGATAAAAAATTGAATATATTAATTAAATATAACACATTATCTTTTTATTAAAATTTTCGTTTTCGAGAAAAAAAATCCTAACGTATTTTCAGCATTTGCTTGGAATGGTAAGTTAGTAGTAGCCCTTACCGTAATGGTTAGTGCGATGGACTGTCACGCAGCCTAAACGGCTGGAGGTATTTTCTTCAAACTTGTTGCTTAGTATTTTTTGGCTAATATTCTCACACGATTTTTTAGTTTTTTTTAGGACCAAAAATAACGGCACCTGCCATACAATTTTTTTTCGCCAAAAAGGAAGATGATGTTTATCTCAAAAACGGGTCCGAAGATTTTCTTGAAAAAAATTAAATAAGGAAAAACTACTTTATGATAATTTTTTATTTTCATAAATTGGATATTTTTAGTACAGCCATTTTTTTGATTTTCTCGAAAACAGTTAGGTTGACATTTTTCATTTTGTGAACCAAAATTTAAAATTTTCTTTGAAAACTAATTACTTTGAAAACGACTTTGTCAATATTTTCGAAACAAAGTGTAACATTATTTTTATTATTTTGTAGCATGCTTGAAAAAAACATGTTTCTAAGTTCAAAAATAACGGTACCTTCCATACAAATGTGGAAAACCCGTTAAGAAAAAACGTATTTTTCTCGAAAACGGCTCCAAGAAAAGGTATGGTCAATATTCTAATGAAAACAAATTTTACCAATAACAGTAAATAACGGTACCTGTCATAGAACCGATTTGTGTGTTCTTAAATTTCTCGTTGACGGCTGCTTCGATTTCAACCAACATATTTATGCAATAGCTCCTTCACAATTTAAATAATTTTCCATATACAAATTTTCAAAAAAATTTTTTTTTTGAAAATTCAGTATCTAGAAAACGGGCAAATGAGTATTTTTTTTGTGCAAAATTGTATTTTATTAAATACTAAAAATTGGCATACCAAATTTAATTTTTGAAAACGAGCGAAAACCGCTCTAACGATTTCAATCTTTTTTTTTTCATAAGTTCATGTTTATCAAACAAATCAGATGCCATACATATTTTGAGCTCTTTCTTTCAAAGCCATTAATATAATAAATTTTTAGTAACTTATAGTAACAATTTATTTAATTTTTTTATGATATCATTATATTTTGGAATCAGTTTCTATATGTTGGTATTTGTACATCGTCAATTTCTATCAACGTAAAAGTTTGTAGCTACGAGAGCTGCGATCCAATCGTGCCCATTTTTTAGTTTTAAAACCTGTTTTTTTCAATTACTCAGAAGATAATGAATAAAAATTTAACCAAGTTTTGGAAATATTGACTTAGTCGTTTTCATAATATTGAGTTAAAACAAAAAAATATGTTACATGTTTTAAACATTAAATAAAAGTTTTTTTTAACATTTTTTTTTCACAATAATGTCATAACTTTGTAAAAGTTTCATCGTAAAAAAAATGAAAAATATCGACAGAACCATTTTTGAAAAAATTCAAATACCATAAGAATGGTTGTAGATACTGAAAACTAGAGGTACAAAAATAAATGTTTTTGGAAAAAAAAATCATCAAAAAATGTATCGGCATATCTACTACTAAAAAAAAAGTAAGTACTAAGTTTGAAGAAAATTCATTAAGTCTCGCCGTCTAGGCTGTCTCGAGTTCGATTTTTTTTATGAATTTTATGAAAATAAAAGTGGAAAAAAGTAAAAAATACAAAAAGTACTAAAATTATGATAAAATCAGCACAGCTATTGACGAGATATTCAGGAATATGTAAAATGTCAAAATTTATTTCCGTTATTTGCATATTTTTAAACATAAATTTTCTTAAAATTTGTAGATTATGCAAAATTGCATAGTTATTGCATTTTTTAAAACAAAAAAATATTTGTTCCGAAGAATTTTTTTTTGTTCATACATTATTTCATGTGATTTCTCATTTATTCAAATCCTGTTTATATTTTAAATCGTCACCTTAAATAATCACATAGAATTATCAAAGAGAACATTTTTACTGATGCGTCTTACTGTTCGCAATAACCGGCCCCTAATTCTATCTCATTCCAGAATCATTTTACTAATATGAAAAATGTTCATAACTTCACATTAACTCTAATCGATATTCAACGAACTATATCATTTGATCGTCATGTACAAAAACAAACATTAAAATTCGATAATTACAAGTGCGAGTTATTTTACCCAAATTCTCAGGTTTGCAAAATCATTTCTTCTTCAATTCAACTCAATTGATTTTAAATTCTGAATCGTTCATTCAAAAACTGTACAAATCAAGGAATATTTTGATCAATCCAAATACAGAGTTTTTCTTTTGTGTAGAAAATCATTTAAAAATTTCATCAGATTGTCTTCCGTATACTAACAAATTATTGTCAAAGAATAAAGGGAACAAATAAAAATGCAAACACTGCACAAACCAATCTATAGGTAAATACTTCATGGTCGATTGCACCTGATACTATATTTACTGTTTATTCATTTTTGTTTTTTATGCTTGGCAGAGCACATAAAAGTTTGTATTGAACATTTCATTTAAGGAAAGAATTTATTCTTCTGTGTGAGTAAAGTAGAATTTATTGCATTGAGAATTTTCTGCAATTGCAAATCCTTTTTATACCTGCCTACACACACATGCAATACAATCATGTTGTTTGTTATTTCATACTCTTTATCAAACAGAACCGCAATTTTAAGCAAATGAAGCATTTTACAAAATCAAACTTACCTTTGTCATCGCTGGGCGTATGATCATCAGTCATCTTGAATGAATGAATGTCTTCCTGTGTTTCCTTGTTGTTTAACCTCACTCTCGTTATACTCTGTTCAGCAATTCAAATGCGATTCGTTTGGTTGATTTTTTCTTTATCAGCATTTCGGTTACATTTTGTTGGTCCTTTTTAGTTTTATTTATTTTTCTATTTGATCTTTTATTTTTGTTTTTGATTTTTTGTTTGTTTGTTTGTTTATTTTTGAATTCTATTATAGAATTAAATTTTAATGCAAGTTTTCATTTCATTTATTGAATTGAAAATTATTTTATTAGTTTTTGTTTTTACTCCGAATGTTGAGTTATTTTTAATTTCTGAAATAAGGGAAACAAATTTTGAAGGTTAAAAGAATGAAATACGTTATCTGTGTATGTAATGGAAAATATATTCGTTTGGTTAAAAAAATTGTTTAAAAATACACTCGTATATTAAGTTTAAAAAAGGCTGTATAAAAATATCTATTAAAATGTTGATAATAATTTAAATCGGTTCTTCCAATTATGAGAAAGTCGAAACAAATGGACGAAGTAGGTAAAGATACTGTAAATTACATTGCAAAATAAAGTACAATTTTTTGATGACATTTCTTGGAGATGTTTTCGAGGAAAATAAATCTGATTTTTCTTAACAGTTTTTTTTTTAACATTTGTATGGTAGGTAGCAGGCTAAAACTAAATTTCGGTGCCCCTCTCCTTCAGCTTTTGAAAAGACAGCAAAAATAATAAATGTTGGTATATGCGCGTATCAACTTGGTTGAATTTTTGTGACCGGGAGATTAAAAAGTTTTTAATAGCACTCGTTATTACAATTACAGTCAGTGCTGAAGATCTGGAAAGAACACTTCTCTAGACTGCTTAATGGCGAAGACAGCCAAGATGCCGCTAATAGGCAGAACGTTCCATTCAACTTGGACGATGATGGCTAAGAGTTCCGTCCACCCGACCTAACCGAAGTGTGGCTGGCGATATCCAAGCCGAACTATTTAAATCAGCGGGAGATGAATTGGCTAGGAGCATACACCAGCTTATCTGCAAAACTTGGTCGGAGGAAAGTTTGCCCGATGAACGGAACCTCGGTATAGTGTGCCCCATCCATAAAAAGCGAGATGTTCTGAAATGTACCAACTACAGAGGAATTAGTCTCCTAAACGACGCTCATAAAATCTTGTCGGCCACCCTGTGTGACCGCCTAAAACCTTTTGTCTACGATCTGATCGGTCCCTATCAGTGCGGTTTTAGGCAAGGCAAGTCAACCGTCGATCAAATGTTCACACTGCGACAGATTTTAGAAAATTCCCGGGAATTCCAGATCGATACACACCACCTTTTTATCGATTTTAAAGTCGCGTATGATAGCGTGAAAAGGGACGAATTATACGGAGCCATGTCGAGTCTCGGCATCCTTGCCAAACTCGTCCGCCTGTGCAGGATGACGATGGAGAAATCTCGCTGCTCCGTAAAAATTGGTAAGAACACCACCGATTCCTTTGATGTTGAGAAAGGATTGAGGCAAGGCGACGCGTTATCATGCAACCTATTCAACATCGTTCTGGAAGCCATTGTACGCAACGCACATGTCAACACCAGCGGTACAATCTATCAAAAGTCCGTTCAATTGCTTGCATATGCGGATGACATAGACATTGTCGGCAGAACGAAGCGAGCTGTGGCAGGGGCATTTGCGAGCATTGAATCGGAGGCAGCTAGAATGGTTAATGAGGACAAGACAAAGTATATGCTGTCATCGAGAGAGGAATCTCAACACCGTCGACTCGGGCAAGATATCACGATGGACAGATATAACTTCGAAGTTGTCAAGGACTTTGTCTACCTGGGCTCCACTATTACATCGCAGAATGACAACAGTGCAGAGATTAAGTAGTAAGGCCCTCTCTCAGAGAACCAAGGAGACTTTATACAAAACCCTTATCATCCCGGTCCTGCTTTATGGGTCAGAAGCATGGACACTGAAAGATTCGGATAAACATCTTCTAGGGTGCTTTGAGAGGAAGATTCTTCGTGTGATTTTCGGTCCGATGTGTATCGAAGGAGTATGAAGGAGAAGATTCAACGACGAGCTATACGGGCTATACAGCGACGTTGACCTGGTCAAAATGCTGAAAATACAGCGGCTGAGATGGCAGGGGCACGTGGAGCGTAGGGACAGCAACGCACCTGCCCGACGAGTCTTCGAATCCAACCCCGATGGGTTACGCAGCAGAGGAAGAACCTGTAACAGGTGGTGCAATCAAGTGAATGACGACATCAAAGCACTCGGTGTGCGCAACTGGAAGCGGCTAGCTGGGGACAGAGCTGGCTGGGGGGGCTTGTTAGTTGAGGCCGAAGCCCATCCTGGGCTGTAAGCGCCATCAAAAGTAAAATAAGTAAGTATTACAATTAGTGGATTTAAGTTATAGTACTTCGTAGAAAATATATGGGTATCACGACGTCTTTTTGAAAAAAATTGTATTGGCAAAAAAATAAAATGTTCCCGACCGAAAAATAAAATGAAAAATATTCTAACATGATACACGCCAAATCTGCTTTTCAAAAAACCTTCAGTTTAAAGAGTTAAGCTCAATTTATTTCGTAATATTCCCTGGAAGAATTTACAACTTCCAAGTTACACCCCGATATTTTTTTTTGTATACAATTCTCGAAAAGAAGTTTAGTTATTATTGGAAAAAAATATTTTTGTTTTAAGTTTTGCACACATGTATACTTCAAATGAGTACTAAAAATATTTCAATAAAAAATTAGAAAGATAAAACCGTAACAAAATGAAAGAAAAAATCATTCTTGTTTAACTTAAAAATCCAATTATTGCATTTTTAAACTAATCCAAACGTCATTGAGGCCTAAACTATTTTTTAGGCTAGGATTTTCATGCACTTAAAAATAAATAATCGTAAATATGTATGTGGTACAATATGGAAAATATACACTTAAAACCATTATTTAACCTTTTTTTGCCAAGAAAACAATGAAAATAAAATAATTTTTATTCAGGATTTATAAAAAAAAACTATTTAATTCAAATTCAATCTAATTTTTAACAAAAATAAAGGTAATTAACAGACACACCTTTTTATCAATGTTTACCGACTCTTTTTTTTAATTTTATTATTCTAGGGAAATTTGTTTTAATTCGTGCACCCAGAAAATATTTATCTGAAGTTAAGGTCACATGTAGCTACTTTTTAATTGAATTATATTAAATTACTCCACTAAATACAGGAGTAATTTTAATATTTAAATTTTTTCATCTTCATTATGGTAATATAAACAGTTATATAAAAAAGCAATAAATAATATTTTTAATTTCATGATTCGTAAAGATAATTTGGCCTTAGATTTCTAAATGTTGTGAGAAAAATCATGCACTTACGTGGAAATTCCAGCCCTACGCATGAGTTTGGTGCCCCTGCCACCCGGGGCACAGGCCCTGTTAGGCTCCCACTGATCCGGGGTTACAAGTACCGTTATTTTTTGATTTTAGGAACATGAATAAGTCAAGTATTCCACAAATTGTAAGAATTACCTTTTGCTTAGATTCAAAAAAATTGACTCAATCATTTTTGATATAATGTATTGAGTTTTCAAAAAAAAAAATCTCCATACAATCTCCATAAAAAATTAAAAATTGGTTTACGAGAAAATGAAAAATAAAACAATGGTTCTGTTAGAGCAGTGTTTTATTAAGCTTTTTGAGTGAGCGACCCATTCCCCCTTCCCCCTTTTAGTACAGGACTCACACCGATTGTTGTTTAATCTAACCGGATTGTGACGATGACTCCCGAGTAATTCTTGGCGAGCCTCTAGGGGACCGCGAACCACAGTTTGACAAACCGTATCCTAGAAGTCCTAAAATTACTCTTCACTTTAAAATTGTCATAATATGTGGGTGAAACACATAAATTTCTTTTTTTTGTTATGTATATAGGTACCTACATAACATATATAAGATTTTTCTTTTTGGCTAAGAAAAATTCAAATACACGTGTGGGAATATTATCCGAAAAACAACTTTGTAAAAGGCTCCAGGTTTGATGGCCTTGTAGTTGATTAGGCTGTCGAGGGGCGGTCAAACAGATACAATTGTGAGACGCACAATTTTTATCTTCTCTATCATCGTAATAGCAAGTTTTATCAAAATCTCCATCAACTTTTGTACCATCCATCAATTACTTACCGTTAACTGTTCAGGGTGACAATGTGTGACAAAAAGCCAAAGCGTGTAGATTGGGTCAAAACAATACAGAAATCGTTTAGGAGGGGGTCAATTTCCCTTTGTTAATATGATAGGGGGAATTTTCTAACAAATTGACTTAAAACTGATACAAATTATTTATCATGAGGGCACTCACAATGTGTATTTATTATTACCCTTTTCATAAGCCAGAAATTCCTTATTTTAATTTATTTTATTTTACTTTACTTTATTTTATTTTATTTCATTTATATTTTATTTTATTTTATTTTATTTTATTTTATTTCATTTATATTTTATTTTATTTTATTTTATTTTATTTTATTTTATTTTATTTTATTTTATTTTATTTTATTTTATTTTATTTTATTTTTAAATAAAGTTGATAAGTTAACATTTATTCATCATTTTTTGAAATAACAATTATCAAGCTCAACATTTTGAAAAAAAATTGAAGAAATTTCAAACAATTTGTTTTGTTCAAAATTTTACGTAATTAAGTATTTTTGTCTTTTAAATTCAATACGCTCTTATCAATTCTTAGTCCTGGTCCTGGAACCATCTGGTTTTTAATGTTTCATTGAAATTAACATTGAATTTTCAAAGCAAAACTAATGCTTAATTATTTAAAATTCTGATACAAATTTAGAAGACCAAACCTTATGCGAATCACTCTGTTTATCGCAAGTAAAAATTGTCGAGTATTGCAAAGCTTTTTTTAGAATGAAAATGACCCCAGGAAGCCATGGTTAATACTTGCAGCGGTTGGATTGTATAAGAACTGCGTTTCAGTTTTGTTTTTTTTTTGTTTTTTTTTTTTTTTTAACTCACTTGACAGAAATTTGTCTCTTTGTTTGCTAGATAAATTCTGATATTTTCTTAATGGCTTAACTTATTTTGTTCCAATTTTAAATACATCAGGTACTAAATAAATCGGGTGGCACAACGGCTCATGAAGAACCAGGGCCTAGTGACTAACAACTCGCAACCATTCCTGTGTGCGCCTTTCGACAGGAATGGAAGGGACCTTGTAGGTCTTATGCCGAATCCGAACGGCTAGACGAGAAGCAGTTATTCGTGACAAGTGATACTCTTGGAGGATTTGTCAATTCCTCGCAAGAGGCATTAGCCCTGAAAAAAAACTTTTTAGTTTTTTAGGTGGACGAGGCTGGGAAGCGATCCCAGACCTCCAGCGTGACAGTCGAACGCCCTTTTTTTTTTTTTTTTTTTTTTTAAATTAATTTTTATTTTCATTTAACTTATAACTACCTTAATGCTAGACAAAAATTCATAAAAACTAGCCTACTTATCAATATCTTACAGCTAACTTACTGGCCCTAGGCGGGCGCTCTAAGTTAAACAATATCCTAATACTAATGCCTTTCGGCCTAAGAACTAATTATATACTAATATCTTTCTAGTTTTATTTTTCACCAAGAAAGATTTGCAAAAAAACTTGGTATGCATATCATTTTCTTTTATTTTTTATATAAAACTTACATACTACCTAAAAATATTTTAAAACTAATTAAAACTACTTAGACTACTTAAAAACTACTATAAAACTACTTATAACTACCTTAAAAACTAGAACAGCCACAGCAGGCTTTTTTAATTTTGTATTTTTTTTTTGTTTGATTTTGTTGTTTTATAATTTTTTTGTTTGATTTTGTTGTTTTATAATTTTTTTTTTTTTTTTTTTTTGTGCCACCCTGACTGTCCCTACTTAAATCTAATAAACGTAAAACTATGTAAGTCGACCAGGACCAGAACTATATCTGAGTCAACTTTAAAAATCATTATTTTCAGCATTAAGCCACCAAAACTGGCTCTCCTGCTTCACCCTATCTCTTCGGTCCCTATCAGACACAGTCCTACTGAACCGAAGTCGCTCAGCTCCACCTTGTGCGATGACGTCTCGACCATAAAGAAGTCGCCTATCCACAGTTCTACGTCCTACGTGGTAGATTAGCGGAACCGCCTCTCTATCCTGTATCAGCCCCCGACTGTCTAAATAGAAGAATGCGTTAGATGGAATATAACCGCTCAAACGCACACTCTCAAAGTATTCGTTGTTGGGGTAGTAAGCCCCAAAAATAAAGCTATTGGCCGAGGACATCGCTCTTGCAATGTGACCCCGAATCAGCTTGATTATAAAATTATCGATTCTGTTAATGTTGGCTCCATTGTATGGAACCTCGTTGGAATAATAATGTTTGCACTCCGACTCTGGTGTTCTGTGTAATCCAAGGCAGCGTCGTAGACACTGTCTCTCAAACACCCGAATCTTTTCTATTTGAGATGGGGCAACGTTGAACCACACCGGGCATCCATAGGCAATCATTGGCCGGATAAGGGCCATGTAGCAAATCACCTTAACCCTGCTATCAAGACGGCTGCTAAAAAACAACCGTTTTGTCAGGGCGAAAGCTCCCCTGGCTCTGGTCAGAGCAGCATTTATATGTCTGTCGAAATACAAATACTGATCCATCCAGATGCCAAGGTACTTTACTACACTTTTATTCGCCAGTGGATGTCCATGTGGCCCTACGATCTCCAGCTTGCGCCAGTTCTTTCTTGTATCCCTAGGGGCACCATGCAATGGAGTCCTGAACAGAATAGTTTCTGATCTCTGGACGTTGATTTTCAACTTCCAGTCATCGCAATATCAGTCGAACGCACTAACCATTACGCTACGGGCTACTACATACATCAGGTACTCCTACTTCTAAAAATTACAAATAATTTTGCATTCCGAGAAAAACAATAATATAACAAGTCCTTTTTGGCAATTGTAATAAAGAAAAAAATATGTCTTTAGATCACATCCATTGCCACATTATATCCATTAACCAAAAGTACAAGTTCATGAACTGAAAATAAATGTTATCACAGTTAACACATTTGTTTTCTTAAATTTAAAATTAATTTAAAACAAGCAAATCCTTATAATAGCTTCAGCAGTGAATGAGTTAACCAACTCTAGCGTAAAAAAAAAAAAAAACAATCCACCCTCATAAGCTATAAATAATGCAAGGAATACAAATACAAGCAATGTTAAAATGTGCACCCTCCAACAACGTGCGATGGAACACAAAGTCGTTAAAGTAGAAAATTATGCTTTCCAGCATTGGTTTGCCAATGAAGAAAGAAATACAAAAAAAGATGAGTTTATATAGGTACCATATAATAAAAAAGTATGTTTGCATCCGTAAAACATATTATCTTCTTCTCTGATGTGCACATAAAACAAAAGGAGGAAGAACCCCGCATGTATAATCCTTTAAGTCTTTGTTAGCAGCGCCCCATATGCATCAACAAAACGACTCAAATCTGTTTTTTTTGTTTTGTATTTTTTTTGTAGATATTCTGTTTGTCTCTCAATTGGTTTTCAATCTGCCACACAGAAAAAGGGAAAACTGGGCCAACAAATTAAATTGGCACCAGGGGCCTAAATGCAATCAATGCGTCAGATGTATCCTATTTTATTATTTTTTTTTTTTTTGCAATCCAAGTTTGCGATATACATTAGTAGACCTCGGATTTTGCATATTTGTATATTTTTCATCAGATTGATACCAAACTTTGTATTTAGACGTTTTATCGTTCAAATATAACAAATCGTAATGCATATCGAAAATATGCAAAATATATGCAAAAACCTATGTCAAAAATATGCATAATATATGCAACATATGCAAAATATATGCAAACGAATTTCATCGAAAAATTGAACTCCACTCGTTAAATATTAAAATGCGAGCAACCAAGAATCTTTTCTTGGTTAAAAACAATTAACAAAGAGAAGAATATACCACTTTCCCTTGTCCAAATCGCTTTACAATATACACTCCTCGTCAACTGAATACGCACAAATATTTTTTAATATACTTTATCCATTTTTTCCAAACAGTAATGGTTATTATGCCATCTGTTGATGCTAACTATTCCCTTAAGATGTTAAGCAGATAATTCCGAAAGAATTATCCAAAAACAACCGTGTGAGTTTTTCTTCAACCACTTGCAAAGTGTTTTATATGCAAAGTAGGAGTTTTTTTTTTTAGTCAACTGAATAGGTACAACGCCATTTTCTTCGTTGTTTATAAGTTTTTTGGAGTGCTTGACAGTTTAAATTAACGATTTTAGTGTTTTCAGTAAAATTTAATTCTTGATTTCAAATTTTAAGAAAAATGGGTAGATCTACGTGTCTAAACAGTGTTGAAAAAGCTAAAATCGATTTACTTAGAGACCAAGGCCTAACTGGACGTGCAATAGCTGATAAAGTTGGCCGAAGTTTTAATGTAGTTTATTCTTACTTGAAAAATAAAGATGCATACGGCAAAAACATGAAGGGAGGTAAGATAACAGCACCAACAGCAGCTGAGAGACGAAGAATTTTAAGATGTGCATCAAATTCTTCTGATTCTGTGGTAAAAATAAAACAAAAAGTCGGCGTAAACGCAAGTTGCTCAACAGTATTAAGAGTAATCAACAACTCAAGCCATCTTAAACGAATGAAACTTAAGAAAAAACCACCACTTGACGAGAGACGGAAAATGTTGCGATTAGATTTTTCAAGACTTCACATGAGTTGGAAAAAAGAATGGTATCACGTGTTTTTTTCAGATGAAAAAAAGTTTAATTTCGATGGCCCTGATGGGTTCAACTTCTATTTTCACGACTTAAGAAAAGACAAAAAGATTTTTAAAGCGCCATCATAGTCGTGAAGGAGGTGTCATGATATGGGGAGCAGTCAGTTTATATGGAACAGTTGAGCTCGAGGTTGTAACATCAAGAATGACAGCAGCTGGGTATAAAGTAATTTTGGAAAGAAATTTTCCTAAATTTTCTAACATCTTTGGACCCATAAACTGGACCTACCAACATGATAATGCGCCTATTCACTCAGCGCGCATAATAAAAACATGGATAGAGGAGCAACAAGTGCAGTTGCTTCAATGGCCGCCGTACTCACCTGATCTAAACATCATAGAAAATGTCTGGGGATGGTTAGTACGCAAAGTTTATGAGGGTGGTCGTCAGTTCGAAGACAAAGAAACCTTAATTTCTGCAATCAAATTAGCGTGGAGCGAAATTTCGTTAAATTACATTAAAAAGCTATACAATTCCATGCCGGATCGAATTTACGAAGTAATTAAAAATAAAGGTGGAAGTACCCACTACTAAACTTAAACAAAAACTTGTTTCATTCCATTCCAATACCAATTTTAATTTTTGTACCTATTCAGTTGACTCAAAAATAACTTCTACTTTGCATAAGTTACACTTTGGAAGTGGTTGAAGGAAAAACTCACGGTTGTTTTTGGATAAAACTTTGAAATTCTGTTATTTATATGTTACGAAAATTTTTACCATCAACAGATGGCATAATAACCATCACTGTTTGAAAAAAATGGATAAAATATATTCAAAAATGTTTGTGCGTATTCAGTTGACGAGGAGTGTATTATTGTATTGTTCTTATCGCAAGCCCAACTTAAAACTAGAGCAAAGCTTTTGTTGTTATTACAGATTTTTATATTATTTCAAAAATAAATAATATTTTAAATCTCAATGCTGAAAATTTGTCTGGTCTGTCACAAATGAAAATATCATTAAATATAAAGCAGATTTGGCAAAAATATATGGGACCTGGTCTACCTATAGTGCCTAGAAACGAGGCCTTTGAAAATGATTAGGTGCTATGGAGTGTACCAACGTTCGAGTATTTTGTTTTTGTCCTAAACAATGAGAGTTGGCTAAAATGAGCACCCAAACACTAAGAAAAACACTTTGCAACTTCGAATAAACATAGAAGAATTGTTTTATATTTTCTAGTATACTGCCTAAGCCCCATGTTTTACAGTTCTGTGTCCGTATACAAACTTTATGCTCTTGAACTAAGCTTTCCAACGCTGTATATCTCAATTATGGTTACTGAACGCACAATTGTTCCCATTCATTTAATTCCCTCAATCGAATAAAAAAAGTAGAATTTATATACTGTTAATCGAATTATTCGCTATTATTGGCCATTCGTATAAAAGATCCTTTATGTTGCGGTCTATTCAGTTCATTAAAAGTGACCAATACTGTCATTTCAATAGAACACTACTGCAATTAATATAAGCTCTAATTGCAATCTTTGTTGCCATATACTGCCTAAGCCATGGTTTATAGCTTTGTGTCCATCCAAAAAAATGATGTACTAGGGCTAAGCATTCCAACGAAATATATCTCATTCGTGGGCAATAGTTAGACCAAAATGCCCATTCTCCTTTGCTCAAATATTACTTCTTGTGACGTTGAAAGAAGCTTTTGTGCCAACAAAATAATTTTTGGGGAGAAACGTCAAAGCCTCTCAATTAATAATTTTCAATTTTAAACCTATAAAATATTGTATGTAATATTGTATTGTAAGTATCAGTTGCTCTTCTTTAATATCTGACAATAATTTATAAAATTTCAATATGTATACCACCCTCTGAATCGCTTTAATATGATTTTTTGATTTGTTTTACATATGATATGTTTGCATATTTTGCATATGTTTTGTATATTTTGCATATTTTCTGCATATGTTTCACATATTTTGCATACTTTTGGCATATGCATTTCATGCAAATATGCAAAAACATTTAAAATATGCATATCGTTTTCAACTCTATTTTCAACGAAACGAACCTTGGTGTCATAAGAATTTAGCTATCTTAATCCTTCAAAAATATACAAATATGCAAAATCCGAGGTCTATATATTAGCTTTTAGAAAAATAGAATAACAAAAGCCAACAGTGATGCGGTGTCTGGTGTTAACATATTTTTATATTTCATTATTAAGATGTACATCAGGCATCACAACGCAGGAAATGATTTGTGCCTTTTTATTTATTCAGATTGTTTATTATTGGAGGGGAATTAATCAATTAAAAAATTGAAATTTATATACACTCCGCTCCACTTGAATAGAAACAAACTTTTTTTTTATACTATCAGAGCGTGTAGCGCTTTGGTAAATTTATAAATTATAAAATAAATGTTAACTTACCTCAATGGCCACCGTATTTTCCGGACCTAAATATTATTGAAAACGTATGGGGACCTACCTACCTATGGGGATGGATGGTTCGTAGAGTTTATGATTCTGACCGATATTATGAGGACAAAGTAGGGATGCAAACATCGTACAAAAAACATCGATGGTTCAATGTATCGATGTTTCTAAAAAAAACATGTATGTTTCGAAACATCGCTGTTTTTTGAGAAGCCCGAAAAATAAAGCTAAGGACTTCTCATCTCTCTTTTCTTTAAATTTTTAGCGAGTCATCTAAAAAGTGCTTATAAAGTGCCTAGGTTCTACCCAAAAGAAAAGAGATAAGCACTCATTTAGAAATAAGGAAATAAGTACAGTACGTTCTCGATTAACGCAACTCTCGATTCACACAACTCCTCGATTAACGCAACAGCTGAGTTTATATCATTGTTGACGCAGTAATCGCAACTCTTCAAAAAAATTGACTCGATAAGTGCAACTTTTGTTATTATATGCATATCTTTATTTACTCAGGTTCTTGGTTATGTTGTCTGTGGGGTTTCATTTTGTCTCGGCAGTTGTTTTACCGCTACTTTTCAGTGATGGTACTATGAAGTTGTATGAATGTATGTATGTACATTACATACATCAGGTATGCATCTATAAAATGCAAGATTTTCTTGTTAGTTTAATGAATTTTGTCAACTGATCAGTCGATTGTGAGTTTTGAAAAAAAAAAAAAAAAATGGGTTTTACCTACTCAAAATATTGTGAAACTGTCAATTGAAAACAAAAGGGACATTTTAGACAAAGTTAATAAAGTAGCTTCAAGTAAATCATTATGCCGTGAGTATAATGTTCATAAATCTACAGTCAGCAGAATAAAACGAAAAGAGGGTGCAATAAGAAAGGTTGTTTCTAAAGCTGAATGTGGACCCGGAAAGAGGACTATACATTAAAAGGTGGCGAATGCCCTTAGATGCAAAAGGTTTTATTATTTATATGTTATTGAATAAACTTATATATTATATAAGTGCTGGTTTTCTGATTTTCGTTTTGCATCTAGAATTGTGCCTACAAAAATATTTACTCGGTAATTGCAACAACCTTGGTCATTGCAACCACCCTTGTTTTAATTAGTTGCGATAATCGAGAATGCACTGTATTACTTTATTAATTAAAAACTGAATTTAAAATTAATAACTTGGTCAATCTTTTCCCTGTCAAACGGTTTCGTTGTTGGGTAATAGTTGCCACAGTTTAAAAAAAAAGTCATTCACTTCAAACCGACGACGCGACGTAGCCAAAATGGGAATATATTTGGTAGTCCCGGAAACACATTTTTCATATCATTCCACATTTCTACCAGATTTTGAGTTATACAGGGAGTTATACGCCGGGGAGGTATACTACCTTTTTTTTGCCGCCATTTCGGTCAACATTAGTCTTGACAGTTCATATTTGGCAGTCGTGAAGTAGACACGTGGCAAATTTATTATGGAAAAATATTCGATAAGCTGTGTTTTAATCGTTAAAACATTTTATCAAAATCAATCATCGATTACTGTGACGATGAGAAAGTAACGTGAAATTTTTGGGAAAAACAACGTGCCAACAAAAGGCACTATTTATCGTGTAGTGATTGATTTCGAAGAAAGAGGGTCTGAACGTGATAGGCCCAAGTATGGACCACAACGTACTGCAAGATCGACTGAAAACATTACTGCTGCTCAAGGCAGTGTTCAAAACAATCCATCAACCTCAATTCGTCGCCGTGCTCAGAAGCTTGGTCTTCAAAGAACAACTTTGGCCACAAGTTTGCACAAGGATTTGCATTTGTTTCCATTTAAAATTCAGTTGGCACAAGAGTTTCTTCAACAAGACCATTTACGCTGCCGTACATATGCCAATAGGATGTTACAGCTAGCCCGTGACAACCCCGATTTTCATGAAAAAATCACATTATTTGAATGGATATGTGAATAAACAGAATAGTTGGTTCTGGGCAATGGAAAACCCTCAAATTATTCATAAGTCACCTTTGCATTTATTAAAAGTTACAGTCTGGTGCGCAATTTGGTCAGGAGGAATCATTGGACCTTACTTCTTTGAAAATGAAAACGGCGTAACGGTAACTGTGAATGGGGAGCGATATGATTGAAAACTTTTTAACGCCACAACTGCATGCTTTGGGCTTGATTAACATGTGGTATGAACAAGACGGTGCCACATCACATACAGCCAGGATTACAATAGAATTACTGCGAGACCTAATTCCAGGACTGTTTGGACTTGATGTTTAGATGCACCAAATGTTTGTGATATATCCAAATATTGAAAAGCATTTCTTCTTTTTCGGACTCTTCGGAAGAATCTGAAATATTAGCCACATTCCTTTCATCTCTTATAAAGTCATTCAAATAAAAAATTATTTTATGATCCTTTCAATGGAGTAATTTGAATCTTGGATCTTATGTAGTTGCTTGTGCCAGAATCGAATTAAATTATTCAATTTTTTGAAGTCGTTTGTTCATATTCTTTGGTTCTTTATTCTTTTATTTCCGCTTTCTTAATGAGATTGTCACCTGTCACTGTCAACCATCTTCAATGCTAAAACAAAATTTTGGCTGTGATCACAAGCCAAGCAACACAAACTCCGCGCGCAAAAGCAGGCAATTTTAAAAATTCTTTGTGACAAGAAAACCAAAAAAACATCGATGTTAAAACATCGCTCCAAATAACATCGATACATCGATGTTTTCGGAGTCGAAACATCGATGTTTTAAGACAAAAACATCGATGTATCGTTTGCATCCCTAGGACAAAGAATCATTTACTGCTGCAATCAAAGAAGCATGAAGTGCAGTTTCTTTAAATTATATAAAATTACTGCCTGATTCAGTATCAAACAGGGTTTTTTAAGTTATTTCAAATAAAGGTGGTAGCACACATTATTAAAATATGATTACAAATAAAAAAAACTAGCCTCTTTTACTGCATTTTTTCAATTTGTTTCCTTATTTAAGAGAATGTTGCTATTAAAGTGGCTGAAAAGAACAGTGTATTTAATGAGGTAATTAGAAAAGAAGTGGTAAAAAATAACCTAGCTAGTAGTATTTTCCTGTATTATTCTGTCCCTGCAGTTATATTGCAATATATCCCTCTTTTAGGAAGTAAAAGCGCTACACGCTCTGATAGTAAAAAAAAGTTTGTTTCTATTCAAGTGGAGCTGAGTGAATGTATTTACCTAGCTGAGTTTTTTATTCTATAAAACTAAATTATTAATAGATTTTTTAAGCAATTTGATCCGTTTATTTCATATAAATTGAACCACTTTGCCACAGTCGCAGGGCGAACTCTTATTTTAATAATTATAAGAGGCCATACATCTAATTCATCATTAACGGTGGTGCCCTTAGGTTCGGGCTGTCAAAAGCACAAAACACTTTTTTATAGAAGTAAGAAATTCAATGACAAGAACCACTTTGTCTTCCGATAATGGCTGAGCAAAGAAATGTTGATTAAAAAAAAATCCAAGATGGATGCTAATGCATAAGTTGAAAGACTAGAAGTTGTCATCCATTTATCTCGTTTTTTTCCCAACTCAAATTTAACGTCATTAAGGCAAATCCTTTTTCCTAATATAATTTATTATTCAAGAAAAGATCATCTTCACCTTGGCTTCAAGTTGACAAAGACTACAAGGATGTGGCCCTGCCATGGCCATGCGTGTCTATAGCTTCTGATTTTTCTTCACTTACAGAAAATAATATAACCACATTTTTGTGGATGTGTTTTCGTTAAAAGATCCATCATTTTCACTCCATTTCCACAGCAGCCATACTATCACAATGCCTCTAGGATAAGGGAGTCGAATTGAAAGCAACAAAATCAGATATCCTTACAAATTTCATAAGCTCTAGAGCAAAAACATGACTACGTTTTTTTCGGCCATGTGTGTGTGTGTGTGGTGTGTGTAAAGCGATTATAAATTAAGAGGCCCCATACAATAAATAACTCACCTTGAATTGTGCGTTAGCGTGTCTCATAATAAGTTCTCTATTGACAAAGTGTAGACAAGAAGCCTGGCTAAAAAAAAATCCTAAATGCAGGATTTAAAAGGTGGCCATCCAGTGGTTTCTTTTTAAATCATACGTTAATTTGACACATAAAGCTGTTTCCCGCTCGAAATCTTGACAGAAAGTCAATATCATACCTCTGGTGAATATACTGAGTCGCTTTACGCTTGAACAACGTTTGGAACCATTGAAAACTTATTTTATTTCCAAAGTGTTTGCTGTGTAGTCCAAACAGTGCGTTTTATGAAAAGAAGTTTTGGTCGAAATGAAGCACACGCACCGCGCGCTTGTAATGTTAACAAAATTGGTGCATCTCTGAGGATGAGAAATCCCGCACTTGATTGATGAGAAGCCAATGCATTTACTGAGTGACAGTTTGGTGCGGATTGTAGAGTGGTGGTAACATTGGACTATTTTTCTTCGAAAATGAAATAGGAACAACGTTCCGGTCAATGCTGGGCGTTACAGAGCCATGTTAACCGACTTTTTTTTTACTAAAATTGAAGACATGGATTTGGGCGACCTCTGGGTCATACAGGATGGCGCGCCATCGCCATGCCACACAGCCCATGCCAAAATCAATTTTTTGCTCACCAAATTCCCAAATCGTGTTATTGGAGTGACAGCATGCGCTACTACGAAGACAGCCGAGGCAGCTACAGCCGAGGCAACCACTGTGACATTGTGCTCCATAATCAATGGGAATGTTTCCTCTTACTAATAAAGCCATAATACATGGACACAAATTAAATTGCATTTTGAAAAAAGACCTTGTATTTGGCCCACCATGTATAGTACCTACATCAAGAGAAAAATTATAGCACAAATTGAAAGCATAAATACCATGGTATTTATTTTTATTTCTAACCGAAGAAAGCAAAAAAAAAAAATGGTGAAGATTGTTTTTCCTTTTCAAATAAATGAATTTCATTTTAATTCATTTTCTTTATGTTTGTTTTTCTTCGTATTATTCAATTGCTTTCTTTGACGTTTCCAAAGCCTCTTAGGCTTAATTTAATGAGTACTTACATAATATTTTTGTATAAAATATATTTTATTTTTTTTTCTCCTATACCCTTATGAGATAAAGAGAATACAAGTATTTTTGTTTGCCTCCTTCTTACCATTCAAATGTTACGTGTATAATAAATTGTTATTATCTCATGTTCATGGATGAGGAAGCTTTGTAAAAGGTTATTTATTTTTTGTTGTTGTTGTGTTCTTTATTATAAAAGGTGTTGGCTAATCTTATGCGATCTTTAGAAAACAATTAGCCATAAATCCTTACTTCACATCGTTCTTGAATTTGTGTGTACCTACATACGTATAAACTGAAACAAGAAAATGGATAATATATGAAATATCCTTATAAAATTTATGTTTTGAATAGCTCACCTTTCTGAATGTGTGTGTTTTACCCATTGGATAAGTATACCTTACCATAATAAATGTTGTCTAAGCAACTCATACCAAACGGGTTACTTAAAGAACAAGCTCGAAAATGGTGATTTTTCTTTCTAATATTAAGGCCAAAGTGGCAACACTCACAAAAAAGTGTTTAACCTATTTTACTTCCGATATATGTAGGTATAGGTATGTACTATATATGGTAAGTGATGGATTGGTAAGAAAAATCGAATTCTAGATAATAAGTTTCCCTAATAGACTAAGCACCAATAAAAGGAGTCTGATGATTGGTGTGGCAGCCATGAAATTGCAATAATTCCAGCCAAAAATATAATACTCGGTGGTAGCCAACACAAGTGGTTGTGGTTCATTCAAAACCTTTAATTTTCCCTAATATTACGATGATAGAGAACGCGAAAAAAGCGGGTCCCGCAATATTCTTTCTGCCTGTCTGACCTCGCCCGTAGGTACATATTAAACAGCTGGAGGGATTTTCTTAAAACTTGGTCTTGCCTAGTTTTTTGACTAATATTTTTTTTAGGACCAAAAAAATAATGGTACCTGCCATACAATTTTTTTTTCGACAAAAAGAAAAACTACTTTTTTCTCAAAAACGGGTCCGAGGATTTTAATAATTTAAAAATTAAATAAGGAAATGCTACTTTTTAATAATATTTTTATTTTCATAAATTTATTATTTTGGGTACCTCCAGTACAACAATTTTTTTTGGTTTTTGATTTTTTATTTTTATTTTGTGAACCAAAATAAAAAAAAAAAAAAAAATTTGAAAATTAAAAAAAAAAATCAAATTTTTCTTTTTTGAAAACTAAATATTTTTAAAACGACTTGGTCAATATTTTTTAAACTAGTTGTACAATAATTTTGTATTTTTATGTAGAGTACTGAAAAAAATCATGGTTCTTAATTCAAAAATAACAGTACCTTCCATACAAATGTTGAAAAACCGTTAAGAGAAAATTTATGTTTCTCGAAAACTGCAGCAAGAATTTTGATGAAAAGATGTGCGATTACTATTTAAGGTACGCTCAATATATTGATGAACCGATTTTTTTGTTTTTCAAATTTCTCGTTGACGGCTGCACCGATTTCAACCAAAATTTTTATACAAGAGCTCGTTCACAATTCAAATAATTTTTGCATAATACAAATTTTCAAAAAATAATTTTTGGATTTTTAAAAAAATATTGACATTTTTTTTTTGAAAATTCAGTATCTTAAAAAAGGGCTAAATGGCCTAACTGGATATCATTGAAAACCATCATTGAAAATATTTATTGTCAATTTTGAGAGATTTGTTGCCAAAGTAAAGCTAATTGACTTAATAATTATTTCTAGATAAAACAAAATTGAATTTGAAAATTGAATTTGGCACAACTTTTCTCATAAAACGACTTTTAATTTTTCAATGATGAACTACCTTACCAATGATCATTGAAAAAATTAAAAGTTACGTTATGTGGAAGATATGGATCAAAATGAATTTTTTTTCGAGTAGAAATAATTAAGAAGCCGTAAGCTATATTTCTGCATTAAAATAATCAATGGTTAAACTTACGAATGGTCTCAAAATCAGCAGCTTACTTTTTCAATGATGGTTTTCAATATAGCTATAACTGGCCCCTAATGAATATTTTTTTATTTTGTGTAAAATTGAATTTTATTAAATACTGAGGTGCAAAATTTTAAACATTGCTCGTTTAAGGAATAAACCCGGCTCTAGTTAACGTAGTCGTTTAGTTGTGAACCCTTGTCTAACTATTTCTTAATTTTAAACACGTTAAACGGCACGAGTACGATAACTTGGGCGCCGACAATTGATAACGGATTTTTGTAGAGGGGTCAAATACAAACATTTTTTTTATGGGGGGGGTCTATATCCCCCCGTTTGGGCGGGAGGGGCAATTTAATGAAAAATGTAGTAAAAATGGAAAACAAATTTTTAACAAATAACGGTCGTACCTACAATTAAGTTGTATATCTTTTTTGAAAGACAATACTCTGTTTTATTAGCCAGTTTTTAAATCAAGTGAAATATATACATAGTTTTTGAAAAAACTACTTTCAAACTCAAAATTTGGAAAAAAAACATAAACAAAATTTTTAAAGTGTAATTTTTCAAAACTGTGAGATTTAATATTATATATTTTTTCTTAGAAATCGTTGCTCATATTAATTCTTAATCAAACACCGAAAACAAAATGGTTTTATGTCTTCTAGTTTTCGAGAAAATTAAAAATTACCAAAACTTCTATTTTAATTAAATTAATTTTTGTTTGTTGAGTATTTTACGTCGTCTTATTTTGATAGTAAAAATAGATTTTGGATTAATTCTTACATAAATTGACTCTAAATTATCATACTTTCCCAACACCCAGCCTTACGGCGCGGCGTATAAACAGTGAGGTATGTTTGAGGGGCATGCTGCCCCCTGCAACCCCCCTGCTTGGGCTCACTATAGGATTTGGGGTATGTGCGAGGTTCGGGTATGCCAAATTTCGTTTGCATTGAAGGAACTCTGAATGTATTCTCTGTTCCCAATGTCAACAGCTACATTATGATAAATGTAAATGTATGAAAAGTAGTAAGTACTTCTAGTAATTTTCAATTTTCTCTAGAACTAGAGGACATAAAAGCTTAAGGTTTACTGTGTTCGATTCAGAATTGATATGAGCATTGACCACAAAAAGAAAATTTAGTTTTCCATTTCACAATTTTGAGCAAAATTGATCCAATCATTTCTTTTTGCGTTTTTTTATCAACATTTTGAGTTTGAATGCAAATTTTTTGAAAACTATTGACACAAATAATTTAATTTAAATGTAGGATTAAGGATCAGACTTCTGTTTTTTAAAACCAATACATTTTAAGTATTGTCGTTGCTTTTTAATATTAGCTTTTTCATTTAAGTCGTTTTTGTCGAAAATCACCCCTACCTCCTAAACGGGGTGAGATAGACCCCCTCCCATAGTGAAAGGTGCTTGTATTTGACCCTTCTACAAAAATCCGTTGTCAATTTTCGGCGCCCAAGTTATCGTACTCTCCCCTGTTAAACAAATCTTCTAACTAAAGTGGACTCCGCAACGTAACGTAAGCAAATTAAGGTTGAACAGGCACACATTTGACAGATGAAGGGAAGAGACAGCTATAGAACAACAACAAATGTTCAAATTAATCAAACAACGTCAGGCAAATAATTTTAATATAACTAGGTGCGTGTCGTGAATTAAGATTATGATTGTTTTTTGTTTAAATGTTTAAAAGAAGTCTACTCGCATTATCCCTGATAATAAAATAAAACACAAGCGCATGGACACTATTGAGACATCTTTGTACATATGTAGGTACCTACGTGTATGTTTTTTGTGTGTATTGTGTGGTTGATGTTTGTGTCCATGTTTTGCAGAAAAAGTGAAAAATTCAATGACACCTAGCTCTTAATACTAATAAATACTTTTCATTTTTAGCAAAGCTGTAAATATTCATAAAATAAAATAAAATTCCGAAATCATTTTACCAACCTACGCCTTTTTGTTGTTATAAACTTATTTTCAAGTGGTAAAAGAATATTTTAAGAAGTTTAACAAGTGATTTGTTGCTTTTAAAGTTAGAACGTTTAACTATACTTTATGTCGTTGAAAATTACCAAAGAGTTGACTCTCGCTTTAAAAAGAGTTTTTAGAGCCGACTCCCATTTTAAAAGTGATTTAGAGCCGGTTTTAATTCTTTAAAATTTTGCGCCTTAATGTTTGCATACCAGATTTTATTATTGAAAACGAGAGAAATATTTTATATATAAAAAAAATAATTTTTAAGAGAACGATTTTTGATTTTTTTTCATACATTTATATTTATCAAACAAATCAGATGGCATACTTGATTTTGAGCTCTCACTTTTTAAGCAATTAAAATAACAAATTTATAGTAATTTATAGTAATATTTTTTTTTTTTCGTAATCATATCATAAGAATTTGGAACCAATACATAATTATGTACTTGTACACCATCAATTCCTACCTACGATAAAGTTGTTAGCTACGAGAGCAAGTTCGTGCGATCCAGTCGTATCCATTTTTTTCATTTATTTTACTTTTAAATTAAGTTATTTCTATTAATCGTTTTTGAGAAAAGAACTTTCAAAGGCAACAAAGTTAAAAAAAAGGTAACAAAAATTGAATACTGATTTTTTTTTTTTACTTTATTTTACAATTGTGATTTTATTACGCTTTTCCCGTTAGATTTATTTTTTTTTTTTTGAATTGTTTGTTTTTTTTTATTTTATTGAACAAGATTTCTAGTCCTGAAAAATAAGATATCTATTCACTTCAAAAAAATTCCGACAAAGCTGAATATTGGTAGAGAGCTGCATTTTTACATCCTTAACCCTTCCTAAAGAGTACCTACTCTATAAAGTTATTAAATCATCCGTTAATAAATTTCACTAAAAGAACAAAAAAATAAGAGGGCGTTTTAATTCTAACCGTTGTTTTTTTAATAATTTTTTTACCCATTCCTATTAAATTGTTTCGGGTTCTATAAACGGTCTGGCAGGGTAAATGCCGCCTCCAATCGGTCTTGGACATACGAATCTGTAATCAGGATTTCAACACCTAGCAATGGGTAAGGAATTTTTTGGTTCACACAATCATCCTCAAAGATGATTTTTTAGATTTTCAAATTGCTATAACGCATTAGCACGTGCATTTATTTCATAAGCATTACCATTATTATTTCTTCATTTTTAATTGCAGTGCTTTGAAAAATCATCAGCTGGAGACCACAAAAAGAGAAAATAAAAAAGCAGAATATAGACAGCCGTAAGTAATAAATTAATTAAACTACCAACGAAATTCTGTTCAGGATATTATTTATGTATATTTTTTATAAAATGTCTGCTTAGAAGAAATGTGTATTTCTTAAGATATTTTGGAGGTACACTGTCTTTAATAATTTAGAAACTCGACCTAATGAACGTAACAAACGCATACAGTTTTTAATTATTTTCTCATTTTTTTTTTCAGAATTGATTGCTCCCGCAGCCTATTTGACCAGTCGGCAGCTCAGAATACAGCAGCACCTGGTGTTTTCAGTTCAACAAACCTCTGCCTTTGGGCACCTTCAACAAATACCAGCATCGCCGGTGGGGGACCATTTGGACAAAAGCCTGCTCTAGCATTTGGGAACACTTCTGTGTTTGGAGCAGCTGCACCGACCACTGGCTTGAGGAACTTCCAGACGAACCAAGTCGGTTCGTTGTTCAACTCGAGTTTGAACAAGCAACTCACTGGATTTGGTGGTTTCGGAACACAAACAAGCTGCTCCACTCACATTCAATAATTTTCACGGACAACCAACAACACAAAAAACTTGACGATAATGCCAGTTTCTCTGTGACAAACAATAACGCCGGTCCACGGTGATCGTATGTTATCAAGGAAGTTGAACGTTTAAAAGAAAAACGTCGAGCACGTCAAGGTAAACTGAAAGAGGAAACATTTTCGTCCGGGCAATCTGAATTGGGAAACTGCAGCAATAATACGGCGGACCAGGAATTTTGAAGCCATTAATTATTATGATCTTGACTGTGTTCACCTAATGACAAGATGAACAAAGAAAAATAGTTCTTAATTGTCTTTTAATTATTTAATAAAAACAAACTATTTACGTCCAAGAGCACTCACAAAATCGCAACCACTTTTATTAAACTTTTTAATAAAATCACAGTTTAATTCTTATGGGAAAATTGTTTTAATTAAATGTTTCACTTTTTTGTTTTACAAAAATATTAATTTTATTATTGTTTAAATTGTTTAATAGTTTATAATAATAATTTTTATTCAACACTTCTGAAATGCCTTCAGTTGGCAATACCAAGCCAGCACACAGTTACTTTCGACAATTTTTTTACGTCACACAAACTAATACATAAATTGCGACGGAAACACCAATGCCGCAACTATGTAGAATTTTGAAAGTTTGTTGTAGATTCCCTGTTATGCGGTCGGAAACAAATACTGAACCTGTGATTCAATCGGAAGGAAACCCCAATGAAGTGGTCCGTTTCGACATCATCAAAACAGAAAAGCGTGTCCGATGTCACAAGTCATTTTTTATTATCAACAATCTTTTCCTTACTCAATGTAGCTATCTATAATAATTCATTTCTTCGTATTCATAAAATATTCAAATAAAATTGATTCATGTTCTATATGTAAACAAATTTTATTTCAATAGGTAATTTTGATACCCCTTTCGGCGAGCGTTGCGAAAACGCAACGTGAATTTTCCGGAGTAGGGCTGGAGCTAGTCACGAGACGAGAACCTGCGAGACTTCTGTAAGTCTCGTCTCGGTCTCGTTAAAATCGAAAATTATCAGTCTCGTCTCGGTCTCGTATAATTAAGTCTCGTCTCGGTCTCGTTTGCGAAAAATACGATTTCCGGACAAACTGTTGATTATTGGAACAAAATATTTTCGATTATCGTTTGAATATTTGCAGAAGAAAATTAATATTTAACTGAAATTGGATTTTTTAATTTATTAGATTCTCTGTTAATTTCGGTCCAAATATACAGTCTCGTCTCGGTTGTTTAAAAGGCAGTCTCGCCTCGCCTCGTCTCGTCTCGTCTCGTCTCGTCTCGTCTCGTCTCGTCTCGTCTCGTCTCGTCTCGTCTCGTCTCGTCTCGTCTCGTCTCGTCTCGTCTCGTCTCGTCTCGTCTCGTCTCGTCTCGTCTCGTCTCGTCTCGTCTCGTCTCGTCTCGTCTCGTCTCGTCTCGTCTCGTCTCGTCTCGTCTCGTCTCGTCTCGTCTCGTCTCGTCTCGTCTCGTCTCGTCTCGTCTCTCGGTCTCGTCATGCGAGACCGAGATCGTCTCGTGGCAAGACCTATTCCGGAGAACCAGAAGCTTTTCCAAATTTTTTTTTTTCAGATTACCTCTAATTAATCCAAAAACTGTGGCATATTCATAGTCGCAGATAGACCCAGGTTTAACTAAACTACAGTTTAAGACAATTTTGGCTTAATGAATACAGACCGATTTTAATTACAAATTGTTGGTTTTATATTTTTATAAGATAATTAACTTGTTATACTACACAAATTTCTTCAAATATTTTGAAATGATAACCTTAAAAAAATACAATCAACGTCAGAAAATTCTTAGACCCAGGTCTAAAATGACTATAAATATGCCACATTGTGTCTCAAATTTCAAGTTTCTAAGTCAAATGGAAAACTGGAACTGTAAGCCGCCGGAAATGGGTTAAGACTTCAAGTTCAAAGGTGTTTTCTCGTGATAATACTTACAGTTAGGCTGCATCGCTCCGTCATATAAAGTTTGAAGGTCTTGAAAAAAAAAAAAATAAATCGAGTGGCACAACGGCTCATGAAGAACCAGGGCCTAGTGACTAACAACTCGCAACCATTCCTGTGTGCGCCTTTCGACAGGAATGGAAGGGACCTACAATTTTATGCCGAATCCAAACGGCTAGACGAGAAGCACTTATTCGTGACAAGTGATACTCTTGGAGGATTTGTCAATTCCTCGCAAGAGGCAGTAGCCCTGAAAAAAACTTTTATTAGTTTTTAGGTGGACGAGGCTGGGAAGCGATCCCAGACCTCCAGCGTGACAGTCGAACGCACTAACCATTACGCTACGGGCTACTACATGAATAAATAACAATAACAACTTGTGTTAACAATTGTATAATAGCTTATTAAAAACACTTTCTTTTGATAGTAGATAAATGACAGATATTTTCAAAATTTAGATTTAGATGTTTTACGAGTTCAAAACATGCAATGAAATAGTACATAATGCAAACTAAATGGGTACAAAATCTACAAAATAATTTACATAAATGTATACTTAAGTGATATAATTTTAAAGCTATATGGAGAAAAATACATACAAAATGAAAAATACATTTGTATGTATAAAATTAACCCACGTGACTTGATCTATAAATCCAAGACACTCTACTTCTTTGATATCCTTTGGATGTTATAAGCTAAAACATCAGGTAAAGTGAGTGGTGCAGGTGCATGCAGTGCAGAATATGGATTTCGTTTTCGCAATACGATACCAAATACACTTTATATAGCTTCATGAACCGAGAAAACACAATTTTTTGTTGCTGCTAGTCTAAAGCATAAAATGTAGAACGTGGAAGTTCAAATACAAGTACTTGTTGATGATAGTGAAGTGTGCTTCACTTGAATGGTTCATCAAACTATTACGAGCACTAAAGATTATCTTTTTCCTTTTTTGTTATTATTAATTTTGTTTTTTAAAGTTAGTATAATAATGTGGCTTAAATTTTAATGGCTCTTAGCTTTGAATAATATACAAAAGGCTAATAAAATTTCGGTTAATTATCCATTTTACAAATAGTTTTGATGCAAAAGTTTAGTAAAATGAATGGGTAATAACAATAGAAATCATTTTAATTTCGGTAGTTAATTCTGTTAAAGGGTTGAATAAATTGAGATGCTCAGCTCAGAATGTTTTAAGTAGAGTTGAATTACTATAAAGAAGAAGAAATTTGAATATTAAAATTACTTTGGTTTAAAGTGAAGTGAATGAATATAATTCAAATAAAAAGTACAAGTGACCTCAACTCCAGAAATTATTTGGTTTCGCCCAAGGTATAACAGTCGGCTCTTCAGTCAGTCTGTTATACCCTACTAAGACACAAATTTTGGTCGATTTTTACCGACTATTATAAAAATCACAGCAAGAAGATACTGTGAACTTTATTATTCAAGGGGAATTTGTTTAAATTCGTGCACCCAGGAAATAATTACCCATGGTCAGGTTTTTTTAATAAAGAAAAAGAAATTTGAATATTAAAATATTAAAATATTAAAATTACTTTGGTTTTAGGTGGAGTGAATTTAAACATATTCCCCTAGAATAATAAAACTCACAGTATCTTCTTGCTGTGATTTTTATAAGAGTCGGTAAACATCGACCAAAATTTGTGTCTTAGTAGGGTATAACAGACTGACTGAAGAGCCCACTGTTATACCTTGGGCGAAACACAATCATTTCTGGAGTTGAGGTCACTTGTACTTTTTATTTGAAGTTTGATTACTAAATCAATAAAAAATGTATGCTTGTGGTTGCCATTTATATATTTTCATACCATGTTTATTATTTTGTCAATAGCATCAGTGGTGAACTATACACGTGTAGATTTTGATGTCTATTAAAATAATAATCTACTATGGAATTAATTTTCCAACTGTAGAGGATAAATAGATACTTCGTTGACCTACTTTACTTATGTTAATATTTTTAAATAAATAAAACGTGCGCAGATAATGTGCATTAATCTTACAAAATCTGCCTTTATCTAATGTGATAATGCATATCGATATAAGAAAGCATTGTTTGAGACTTTCTCTTGCGATAAAATATTTATGTAGATCTGACTTTGCACGTGAAGTTTATTTTGTTTGTTTCAAATTGGAAGACAATTTATTTCATTTTCAACCACATGGCTACACAAAACAAAATGAAATGCATAACTGGATTCCACGAATTTTCTCTTGCATTTGACAGCGAGAATTTAACTAGACATTAACGTATTGACGATTTATATTAATGGTTTAATAATGCAATGTTAAAAACAAGTACTATCTTAAAATATGGCCTAAGATATGTTAGAAAAAATGATATAGTATTTTAAACTGAACAAAAAAGATTCTTAAATTTCTGAAAAAACTTATTTTAAAGTCCAGGAAAGGGTTTTTAAAAATAATATTTTTTTATTTATAAAATTTTGAAAACATTCTTAAAGGTGTCGTCATACACTGAAAGGAAAACAAAAAGAAAAACAAATTTTTTTGTTTTTTTGAAAGCGTTTTTTGTAAGTGATTTGCTTTCTTGAAAACCATTTCACAAAAAAACTTTTACTATGTGACTAGTTCCTGAAAGCGTTTTCAAGAAAGCAAACCACTGTTCGAAAGTTCTTTACTTTCATGAAATCGAATGTATGTTTTGCACCCAAATTGCTTTTATATTAACTACATTCATTAAAATCAGCTGACATCTCTAGTTACTGGTGTGTAGGGACCTGCGCCGCAAACATCGAAACGTAAAAATTGTGGCCACAATGACCTGGTATCTGCATTAAAGAAACGTGAAAAAAAATTAAGAAATCGAAAGTTGCAAACGAGGTATTTGGGATGGAGATAGTGAGCGTACTCAACAATAATCACCATGCCATAACACATGCGCCCATACAAATAATTTTGGCTGACTCAATTACAATGACCGAACAGCCAGACTGGACTTAGCAGAGAGTGAATTCGAATCCAGGCCATTTGGATAGCCCGAGGACCAACAGTCCAAGACATTTCTCAAGTGATTTCATCGCAACATCAAATGGACCAGGAGCGTCCATTAGAAGTGCAACCCATCAAACGGACCGGCAGGATGGTCAACAATTACAAACATATTCCCGAATACTATGTAGCTCGGAGTGGAAAATACCACAACCGTTTACACACATAACACTTTTAGAAAGCAGTTTCAGAAAACGCTTTTGCCTTCATAGTATGACGACCCGAAAATTGCTTTCAGAAAATGTTAAAAAAGTAAAAAGTTTTTAGAAAGCACTTTCCTTTCATAGTGTTACCGCTGCCTGAAAGCAAATTTCAGGAAAATTTCAATATCGGAATTTTCGAAAGTATTTTCCTTTCAGTGTGTGACGGCACCTTAAGAACAAATTTACAACACGAATTCACAGTAATTGTTGATTATGGACATAAACACATTCAGTGGCGGATCCAGGGGGGTGGCTATAGGGGCTAAAGCCCCCCCCCACAGTGATGATTGATGTGAGTCAGACAAAATAACGAGGCTGGGGCTAGTACACTTTACACTTTTTTCGAAGCCCCAAGTGAATTAGGTTGGGGCTTAGGCCTGAAAGTAATTGTACAAAAACCAAGGTCGGGGCTACGAATAGTTGACAAGGACGAAAAAAAAACAGCTCGGGACTAGGGCTTGACAAGAATTGGAAAAAAAATGTGGTCGAGGCTAAGCTAATAATTCCCTTAAAACTTACCTTATTTCAGAAAGTTTTAGGGTTTGGCTCTAGGGACTGTCAAGTCCAAGTTGGGTCTAAGGCTTGAAAAGATAACTAAAATACAGGGTGGGGGCTTAACAATTAATATGCCAAATGAAAAAACAATTTACCATAAAAACTTAACTAATTTTGCGTAAGAAAACGCAATTGGGGCTTAAACCAGAGGAGAATTTGGGAACAACAATTCAAAATCTATGTTTTCTCTGTGCACTCAGAAAATCATACATAGGTGCATGTGAATATTTCGTCAAAGCTTGACGTGCTTGAAAACTGAAGGTATATAATAAGTAAAGATTATAAGTCTATAAATACACCTGAGCCTTTCTATCTCCGCTTAAAAATATTTTAATTGTTAAAACTAAAACTTTATTATTTGTTATAAATTATAAAATTAATTTGAGGACAAACAAATTAAATTACTTAATCCCCCATATTCTGAAACACGTATATATGTCTCGTATTCGACCACAGACGTATGTAAGCATTCATAAAGTCGTATATCCAACTTCACATCTTGAGAAACTCACAACATCACAATATCGCATAGGTATGACCAGTAGTGGATCCAGGAGGTTGGCTATAGGGGCTAAAGCCCCCCCCCCCACAGCCGAATCATCCCCCCCCACAGCCGAATCATAAAATAATTTGAAATATAGAAAGCAATATATTACAACGGGTAGAATTTTATATTCCGTCTAAAATATTGTTAAGATATTAAATTTGATGGACAAAATAACGTGGTTGGGGCTGAACTATTTGCATACATGTTATTTAATTTTTTTTCTAAGCCCTAAGATTGGGGCTAAAGCCTGAAGCAAATTGGACAAAAACTAAGTTGGGGGATATGAATATGGATATTTTTAATGCAACGACAATCTTTCCCTAAAAATTAAACCCAGAAAATTGGAACAAAAAAAAAAACAGCTTTGGCGCAATAAGGTCTGAGAATATTGGACAAAACACCTAGCCAGGGTTAAGCAACTTAGTTCCTAAAAACTAACCTTATTCCAGAGAGTTTTGGGGGCTCAAGTCTAGGGACTGTCAAAGTCTGAAGTTGGGGCTAAGGCTTGAAGAGATAAGTAAACAGAGATACAAATGGTCGGGGCTTTAAATTATCGTGTTAAATGCCCCAACTGTATATACTAAAAACAAAGCTAATTTACCGAAAGAAACGCATTTGAGGCTTGAACCATTGGAGAACAACGGGATGTCAAGTTTAGTGTATGTTTAATACAACAGGAATTGTTTCTTACGGCCTTGGCTGGGCTTAGAAATTTTTGGGGCTACGTTTTCAAAATTTGAAAGGTCCAAGGCAATTGTACATACAAAACATAGAAATTCGCTAGTCAAGGAGCCAAATTCCAAAAGCGTGAGTTTTCTCTGTGCGCGCTCAGAAAATCATGCAAAAGTAAATGAATATTTGCAATCCCTCTAGACTCTAGAGTGACGTGCAAATTTGTCGACATATTTTTTTAGCGTGAATACCTATAAAGCGTATGCAGCGTATACACGAAAACTCATTCACGCAGGCAATTTCGGCTTATTTCTTAGAGCAGCTTTGTCTTATGTCGTAAAGTGTCAGTTTGAACAAAATAGTTTTCTTTGATTTGGATAATTCAGGAAAGATGAGATCTTAGAGGACTAATACCGTGTCAAAGCACATATATGAGCTTTTGCCAGTACGAACACTTAAATATAATTTTTCTGAACTAGCCAATTAAAAACAGTTTTCAAATTTTGTCAAAAATGGGAAGTTCAAAACATACCCACATCTAATTTAAAAATATAACTACATAATGTAGGTACCTAATTAATTTTTAAATAAAATAAATAAACGAATTTGTACGCGTGGTTCAAGCATATACGGCTAAAAATTATTGTGCGCCTTTGAATTTGCTTCTATCTCCGATACAGCAATTATGAATAATTGTTATTGTACTTTGTATTGAAAACATTTTAAAGCGCAACAGGAGCGGATATAAAGGCACACAAAAAACGGATATCATTTCATTAAAGGAAAAGGAACAAAAAATATACTTTAGCCTTAAAGGTTACACCGCACTCGCCGGAACTGCACTGCATCCGAAATACACTTCACACGAGTTCATATGAATTTGTATGAAGTTCAGTTGCCGCTTAGTGCGATATAGCTCCCTAAATTTCATAATAAATAATGTTTTGCTGCGTTGTCGTGAAGTTTCGTTCGACTGAAGTTGAGTACGGTCTTGCATTAAACCTAAACTGATCTTTATTATTTGTTATAAATTATAAAATTTATCTTGGGACAAGCAAATTTTATTACTTAAGGTCTCAAAATGGATCTCCAAACTGCAAGCCCCCCCACAGCCAAATCCTAGATCCGCTACTGAACACATTTAATTTCAAAAAATTTCACTAACCCATATTTGAAAAATCAATTTTCAAAAATAAAAATTGAAAATTTAGACATGCAAAACTTTTTCAGTGCATCTGCATAAAAAATAATATTTTTTTTTTTAATATTCGAGAAGATAATAAAATAACACTATATGCCAAGTTTTAGGAAAAAAAAATTTTTTTAACAAATTGAAAAAAGTTAATACAACTGGGCTGTTTTCGAGAAATTTAAAAACCAAATAAATGGTTGTACCTATCTACTAGAGGTACCAAAAAACAACATTTAAAAAAAAATATAAAAAAGTTGTTTTTCCATGTTTGTAAGCAAACAAATATTTTCCTTTTTGGCTAAAAAAAATTTTTATTTTTGGTCTTAGGAAAAAATAACAAAAAAAAACTGGGCATATTTTTCAAAAATCATTAGAGAGGCACCAAGTTTGAAGAAAATCCATTCAACCATTTAGGCTGTAGAGGCGTGGACAGGCAGAGCTACACGTTCTCTAAATCGTAAAAAATAATATCTCGTGTTCGATATTTTTACGAGTCGCAAGTTATAAAAAAACTATAAAGTCAAATTAAAGTAATTATATAAAATTTTTAATATAATATTTTTTAATTTTAAATTTCGTCAATCCGTTTTTGAAAAATTAAATTTTTTAAATCAAAACTTTTTTTTGCTTAAACTTTTTGATATGCAATATTATTAAAATTTTTAAGAAGCTTTCTGCATTAAGGAAATAAATGGATATGTTTAAAATAATAATGAGAAAGTCGAAAACATTAAAAGTGGTTCTTTAGGAATTACAAAATAAGATAATTGTTAGATTGGGCTAATTAAACAAAAGCAGATATTTTTTTATGAAAATCGTCGTTTTTCGTTTTTGAGAAAAATAATATTTTTCTTATTGAGTGTTTATTATTTGTATGTAACGTAAAGTTATTTTCGATTATATAGACACATCATTTTTGAAATATTATAGAAAGAGTTAACAAAACAATTAATACCAAGTTTAAAAAAATAAATTGACCAAGCCGTTTTTGAAATAGTATTAGGTTAAAAAAAAAAATCAACTTTTTGAAAATTTTCCCAAAGCTTTTGTTTAGTGTGTTTTCAATGATATTGAAATTTTTCTAAGCTTCTCTATTCGAAAATTGGTAAACAAATTAATCGTTTTCGAGGAAATAAGACCAAGGAAATGGATCAACCAGAGCTAAGATTAATATCACAGTGGCTTAAATAATTTGAAAGGTAGGTGCCAGTTATAGCTATCATTGAAAACCATTATTGAAAATATTAATTGTTAGTTTTGAGAGATTTTGAAGAAAAAATAAATGATTATTTTGATGACAAAGTAAAGCTATTTGACTTAACAATTATTTCTTGGTAAAACAAAATTCAATTTGGCACAACTTTTCTCATAAAACGACTTTTAATTTTTCAATGATGAACTACCTTACCAATGATCATTGAAAAAAAGAAAAGTTACTTTATGGTGAAGATATGGGTCAAAATGAATTTTTTTTTTGAGGAGAAATAATTTTGAAGTCGTAAGATATATTTCTGCATTTAAATATTCAATGATTAAACTTTCAAAGGGCCTCAAAATCAATCAACAGCTAACTTTTTCAATGATGGTTTCCAATGATAGCTATAACTGGCACCTTAGTTTTGATCCTAAGAAAATCAATAAGACTTGTGGGCACATTACACAAAAACAAACAAGGTATTTAAAATAAATTCCTTCCAGCCGTTTATTCTGACGTTGAATAGTTGAACCGTTTTCGAGAAGGCGGCAACGTGGATTAAAAAGGTTTTATAGCAATTTTTTGATTATTTTTAAACCCGTAAAGCCAGTTTAGGTAAATTAAAAAAAAAAAACGAATAATTTACTTAAGAATTTTCAGTTTTGTATGACAACAGATTTGTTGTCAACCAAATGATCACTTAAAATTGAAATTATATCGAATGTTTTATGCTGTAACTAAATTAGCATACAAATTAAACAATTTTTTATCATCAAGATGGAAGTATGAATAGGATTTCATTACATAGATGAATAGGTTCTCTATTAATAGACCTCTTTAGAGTTTTTCCCAGCGCAATAATAATAATTCTATAGGCACTCGTAAATCTCACCTCACATCTCACTCGTATACCTCACTGAACAGTGGCACAAATCTTTACATCATTTTGGAGAAAGTAAGATTATTGCGCTTCATATTTCAAAAGCATTTGATTGAGTTTGGTATCAAGCTCTCTTATCGAAAATGCGTGCATTTAGTATCGATGAATCTCTTCTTCGTTGGATTAGAAATTACCTTTCGGACCGCTCAATACAAGTTGTATTGGATGGTTACAAGTCTGATATCCACAAAATAAATGCTGGTGTGCCCCAGAACTCCGTTTTGTCTCCGACCCTCTTTCTTATATTCATCAACGATCTTTTATCTGAAACTTCTAATCCATTAAACTGTTTTGCTGACGACAGTACCCTCAGCTTTTCATATTCGTTTCTAGATTCACATCCATGTCCTTCAGATGTGGAACTTCAACGGCAGCGTATGATAAGCTCATTAAATTCTGACCTTGACAGCATTGTCCAATGGGGAAACAAAAACCGTGTAGCATTTAATGCTTCTAAAACTCAATGCTGTCTCCTGTCGTTAAAGCGGAACCCATCCCCTATGCTGCTATCCATGAGCGGCACTTGCATTGAGAAAACTGAATCGCTTTCAGTCCTCGGTATGTGTGTCAAAGACCACCTTTTGTGGAACGACCACATATTTGACATCGCCAAAAATGCTGCTAGGTGTTTAGGTTTTCTCCGTCGATGCAAGAAATTTTTCTCCCTTTCTGACCTGGCTGTGATCTACAAAGCCTTTATTCGTCCAAAACTTGAGTACAACTCCCATATTTGGGCAGGTGCTCCAATAACCCACTTGAGTCTTTTGGATAGAATTCAAAAGAGAGCTCTTAAAATGATTGGTGAAAGAACTATAACGGATACGTTTACATCTCTGGAGCACTTTCGAAATGTTTCATGCCTTTCGTTATTTTGCCGTTATTTTAACAAACAGTGCTCTAGTGAAATAGCCAGTTGCATTCCTCCCCTTAAACAAGTCAACCGTACTACTCGCGTTTCTAGAAATGCCCGTTAGTTTACCCTTGAGCCCAACTTTGGACGTACTGTTGAGTACAAGATTTCTTTCTTTAGTCGCACTACACGAATGCGGAGTGATTTACCCAGCCAAATTTTCCCCTCCCATTGTGATTTACAAACATTCAAAACCAATGTGCATCGGTATCTCCTTTTAAATCCCCTCCAACCTACCTAATCGGTCGTGCTGTGTATAACATATTAAGGGTAGTCACAACCCCTTTAGCGCGCGCTTAATATAAAAAAAAGAATCTCTCCCAATTACTTTAGTGTTATTTCAACGTGAAGAAAATATTTTTGTTAACCTTTATTTGTATGTATATGTAGACTAGATTTTGGTATAAAAAAACTCTTCATAATATAACAAATTTGCACAATTCCAAAAACACCATCAGGCAGGAAGAAATAGTAAAATATAATCCCATCATTATATCCTTTCCTACTTCTACAGGAAGGAGCTCTATATAGTACGTAAACAGATATCTATACCTACGTATATGTACATCCGGGTCCGGTGGTCATGCATTAGAAATCATTCTCCGATCACCTTGATTCCATTAACTAACCGATTACCTATTACCTACATATGTACATTTATACCATATGATCTGACGAGGGAGGAAGAAAAAAAAAACAAAAAAATCAAGCTCTCATTATTTTTTCATACGAAGAAAAAATTCAATCACGCACACTCATACATTCCATTACACATATTCCTCCAATAAAACTAAAATATACAAAAAAAAAACAACGAGTGTGGGTAAACAGGATCCGGTGCCAAATAGAAAAAAAAAAAACCTGACAAAAACATAAAATATTTCCAACTACATTCCTAAACTCAATTCCTGCAACACCAGCTACAAGCCACTATATAGAACCCCAGAACCAGAAGTGACTGTGGAAGTGTGGAAGTGTGGAAGCAGTAAAAAAGGTTAACTCTGATATTGGTGTGGGTGATGGCGGCAAAAAACGCGACAGGAAATCGATAACGGATGGTTGGTGATGGGTTGATGTATATGTATGGGCGGCAATAATTGGAATGCGAACCCATTAAAAATTAATAAAGCTGAAAAAAGCTTTAATGTCCAGCAATTGAAAGGTGACCATCATGGCCAAGTCAAGGCATGTGGAGGAAACCGTTAACAATGACGTGGAATAAGCAACAGCACACCACAGCGAGCGAGGCGGCGCGGCGGTGGTCGTGTATAGGCGGCTGTGTTGTCACTGTCGTCAACGATGGTTGTTAAAACTTTTACCTGCTCGAAGAAAAGAACGGCAAGGTGATTCGGTTACTTCCGGTAGGAAATGTAAAAAAAAAAAAAACACCAACACAAAGCATAAGGACAAAATGAAGAAAGGATATCCTAGCCATATAACTTTGCAGCCCATAGCGCAGCTAAATTAACCCTCTTTAAACATGATAGAATTCTGTTTTAGCTCTTGGGGGTTTTTTGTTTTGTTTTTTTCAGGCAAAACTAATCGATAAAGTGTGCTTTAACTGACTTTTTATCGCCGTTTTCATCGATTCAAGTTTTCTGGGCCGCATTTGAAATTGTTTTTAAGGAAAATTTCCTAATTATTGTTTTTTTTTTTAAACAAGATACACCAAATAATTTTTATTAATTAAAACTATATGTTGATAAACAAATTCTAAGACTGTGTTCGGGCAGTTGAATTGAATTTAAAAAAAAAAAACCCTTAAAAGCAACAAGAAAAAAAAAAAAAAACACTAAAATCAGCAGAGCAAAAATATTTTTTGGAAAATTCAGAGTTAAGCTGAATTTTCAAAAACTTAATAAAATAAAAACAATTGAAGGTTTTGAATGAACAACAACCACTTGTGTTGGCTACCACCAAGTATAACTATAGGCTGGAATTATTGCAATTTCATGGCTGCCAACCAAATCTTCAGATTCCTTTTTTAATGGTGCTTAGTCTATCGTTCCAATTTTAATTTATAAATTGTTTTGCCGTCAGCTGGATTTGAACCTAGACCAAGCTATACCTCAGAGGCCGTTGCACTACGCATTGCACCTGATCGTGTTGTTGTTCATTCAAAACCTTCAATGTAAATATGACGGAGCGAAAGCTATGCAGCCCAACTGCAAGTGTTATCACGAGAAAATACCTTTGATTGAAAAACAAATCAATTTTTGTATATTGGTTGTATGGCGGGTACCGTTATTTTTTTTTAGCTAAGAACCTTAAGTCGAATGTTTGAAGAAAATCGCTTCAGCCATTTAGGCTGCATGTCGAGGTACAGACAGACAGACGGACAGACGGACAGACGGACAGACGGACAGACGGACAGACGGACAGACGGACACACGGACACACGGACACACGGACAGACGGACAGACGGACATACGGGCAGACGGACAGACGGATAGACGGACAGACAGACAGACAGACAGACAGAATTGCGAGACCTACTTTTTTCGCGTTCTCTATCATAGTAATGTTTTCTTTTTTGCACGAATCCTTAAACTTGCCCTATCTATCTATACTACGTATATCGCAAGTAAAAATTATACTTGTTAAGGTAGGAAAGGGCTTGAAATATTGATACGCAATAAATGCTCCCATTGCTGGTCTTTGTTTTTCAGTGTTCTGTTAAAAGTGAAATGCAACATGTTTTGGCCTTTTAGGCCTCCTAAATGAATACATAAACTGGGTGGCACTGGCGCAACAGCTCGTGAAGAACCAGGGCAAATTGACTTAGGTACTATTCTCAACCATTCATGTGTGCGCGTGTATGCAGAAATGGAGGAGACCTAGAATTTTATGCCGAATCTGAACGGCTAGACGAGAGGCACTTATTCTTGACCCTGAAAAAAACTTTTTAGTTTTAGGTGGATGAGGCTGAGAATTGAACCCAGACCTCCAGTGTGATAGTCCAATGCAATAACAATTCCGCTACGGGTTACTTTAGGCCTGCTAATCCTAGACAAAATTGGATTCCACACCTGTTGTAGTTAGTCAAGTTGTCACAATACTTTAACTAGGAGTAAAACAATGTGCTGTGGCCCGTCAGTTCCATCTAAGCCATTCTACAGAATGTTCAGAGAAACGTGTAAGTTAGTGTAATCGCCAGGATCTGTGTGCCACCGGTGCTGTGATTGATTCATCGTGATGATGTTTCTCCGAAATCGTAATTTGACTCTGATCGACGTCTTACAATAGCAGAGAAATGTACGTTAAAGAGTCGTTAGGTAAGACGTGCATCTCTGCGTCCGGATGTACATCGAGCTATAACTTTAACGGGTTGACGGATTTGCTTCAAATTTGGTTGTGAAGTGTTTTTATTTTATGTTTTTTATACGATCTCGGATTTATCAAATTTTCTCAAAAACGGATCTAAAGATTTTGATAAAACCTTGAACATGTCACCTGTAGACCGCAGTTCAAATAATACTGCATTCCATACATTTCTTTTTACCAATCAATTTGGATAATGGAAATAAAATTCTGGTTTTTTTTCCTTCATATCTCGTCATAAGCTTAGTTGATTTTATCAATTTTTTGCAATTCGGTACTTTTTTCTCTCCGACAAATGAAATAAAAGGATTTCAAAATTATATAAATGTGGGGGGGGGGGGGGTGCTAGTAGGTTGAATCTGCCGAATTGTATGTTTATGCCTCTTAGATTTTGAGCAATAACAAAACGTTAAGACTTAGCTTCCAATCACTTAGATATTGTAAAAAACTACGCTTTGCTCCAAGTTTTTGAAATATAGTTTTCAAACATTTGTATCTAAATCTAAATAATTGGGTACGTTCAGGAGACTTAAGGGACTTCATATCCAGTCAACTAGATCCATTGAACGCTAATCTGCCTCAAAATAACTAGATTTTTTTCGACATGTCTCTATGTCAAGCTTATAACTTTTCTTTAATAATGTACCTTAAGTTCGTTTAGAAAAAGAGAATCCTCGACATGGATACAAAATTCCTTCGAAATGTACGAAAAAATTCCATTTTAAATTTAATTAATGCGCCCGCAGAAACAACTTATAAAAAGTTAAGCAGATTTTTTATTTTAAAAATGACAATTTTGACAAAGAACACACTTGATTAAAAATTAAGGCAGATATTTCTTGACTAACTTTCCAGTCTTTTTCCAATTTGAGAGTTCAACCTTTGTACTTATAAAGGTATTATAACCCTTACGGCGTTTATTGTCTCCAACCTTTTTTCCTTTCACCAACAGACGGCGAAATAGAAAGAGCCAATATTTTTTTTGACAACGGATCAAGCATCGAGTTAGAACTCACCAACTTTTGATTATGCCCTTCACAAAAAAAACAAGTCCAAAATTCATCTCACTTGTTATTTCAAACCTACACAATGTCAAACGAAATACTGTCGAAGTGCTTGCGGGTTTAGTACCTTTTATAGTCCGCTCGCAAATATAGCCCTAAATTCTGATCGCCAAATCCCAGGGTTGGCTTATTTCATGTCGCTAAAGCAAACTGCCCACCAAACAATCCCAGTCTCTCGTACAGCCACAGGTGGAGAAGCGAGGATAAGTAAATACTCATGCAATTAATGTTGGGTCCTTTTTCTTCACGATAACAGGTGAAGACTGACATGGTTTTGTCGATGGGGTTAAAATGTCATTGTTGTATGTGCGGGTATGTGTCCCACTCAGTGTACTCCATATCTATAGATACTCCTTTTATTATGCTGCACCATCGCCGTGTCAGCCTTACAGTTGTATAAATATCCTACAGTGTATGTTGATGCATGTATATGGCACAAGCTAAAAGGACCTCTTCCAACAGGGTGATAGTTTTTAATTAGTCCTCTAGAATACAACGCAATGCAGTAGTTGTTTTGAAATGGAATAAAATAAAGTAAGTTTGAATGTGGTATTCAAATGAGAAGAGATAGAGATAGAAATAGAGACCCAGCTGAAAACCGGGCTGAATGTTAAATAATAACCTCACTAAATGGATTGGGATGAAACAGAATAGTTTATTTGCTATATAGACCAGGGATATGTGCGGTAGCGGTCGTGAAAATATATCGCGAAATGAAACTGAATTTCTAAGCAAGACAAGCTCACTGAAATGTGTGACGGGTGTTGGCTTTCAATTTCAACTGATTTTGAGTTTTCATTTAAACATTCTCTCCCTCTCTCTCTCTCTCTCTCTTTGTCTCCCTTGCTGATGGCTGAGGGTACTTTCCGCCCGTTTTCTGACAGCCCAATTGTGAAATAATTATCCCAGCAGAAACAAGGGCAAGTTGTCATGGATATCACTTGTACACGGACGAAGCTCTGTTCTAGTGTGGTTATCATGCAAATATGTATGGGTATAGAAGGATAAGGCCAAATGTTAATAAACAGTCGAAACGAAAGCATGTTGTTTTACGAAACCTATACAAACTGCGAATCAGTGAATAATCAGCAGCAGAGGGTTTTAATTTCTCTAGTTTGAGTATTTTGTGTGTGAACAGGGTCGTTTGGGGGAGAAAACGGGTATCTTGTATGTTGTATGGATGGCGTGTTGAACAAATGTATTTTAAACTGAAAATTAAGGAAATTTTCAAAAACACATGTTTCTAGATGGGGGCTGATTATTATTTTACCCTGACAGTTATGTGTTGCCATGAGGTATTTTTATAAGAAGGGTAGGGTGGGGATAGTTGGATCACTTTTTTCTGGAAGTGTTATAATTACCAAACCGCTCTTAATACAACTATGAAACTGGGACCAAATAAAAGAATGGACTTTTGGCTTCTAAATGCAATTTAAAAAAATTGAAAATGTGTAACACCAGAAGAATTATATTGCCTTAAGAGCACCAAGTCCAAGTGGTCCAACTTGCCCCACTAGCGGGGTAAGTTGGACCAGTAGGAGGGGTTAGTTGGACCATGGCCTAAAAAGTGGAATAATGATTTCAAAAATAACAACAAAGCCATAATTTATTAGAAACTCAATTTTATCTTAAATAAACTTTGCTTGAAAAGTAATAATTATTATTCTTTAACAGACAAAAATAAATATTTAAAAAAAATTAAAAGAATTAAAAGCTAAAATTAAATTAACGAATTAAAACAAAAACCTCTTCTTGGATAAAATAGGATACAAAAAAAAAATTAATACGTAAAATATTAAAGTAGATTTACGTATCGTTATCGCTTTTGCAATTAATGCAAATAAATATGACTATGTCCAGTGTTTTTTTGGGCGACCTGCATCGTGCCTGATCGGGAAACTATTGATTGCTCAGACCTTGGTCTGGGCCAGTAGCGCAACAATCAGTCACGATGAAGTGCTTGTTTAACCTCCTCGTGGTGGTCCCCGGGCAAGTATTTGTGTATCCCAATATACATAAATAGGCCAAAATTACAAATGCGAAAAGGCCTAGCTTTCTAGGATAGGTTACGGAGGTTAGCATTCTCCGTAACTGAAATCAACCCGCTACTGAAACCAACACTACGCCTCGGATAATTAATGATAACTCGTTGACGACTTTTGGCTATTGTACCCGGACAAAGATTGGTTTCTGGAATGTGAAGACGCTTCTTGACAATGGAAAAGAAGGTCCTCAGAATGCCAGATTCCTGCAACTAGAGAAGGAATTCATGCGGTATTCTTGCGGTATAGGATGGAGATCTTAGGGATAAGTGAAGTTAGATGGCTGGGCTCGGGGAAGTTTAAGTCACCAACCCGTAACACTGTACTATTCTATTCCGGAAAAACACTTGGAAGCGCTCGGGAATCTGGCGTTGGATTGCTGCTTTCCAAAACAGCTCTCAAAAGCTTAATTTCCTGGGAGCCTTTAGGTGACAGGATCCTGAAAGCTAGGTTCCGGACTAGAGTACGTCGCGTCACCATCATACAGTGTTACGCCCCAACTTTGCTCTCTTCTGACGAGGAGAAGGAGGCCTTTTATAACCGGCTGAGTGCTGCTTATGATAGCGTTCCACGAGGTGATATAATTATGGTGATGGGAGACTTAAATGCCAAGGTTGGCAATGACAACACTGGGCTAAGGCATGGGAAAACATGGTGTTGGTAACCGAAACGACAATGGCGAACGATTTGCCGATTTCTACAACGCCAACGGCTTTGTTATTGGAGGGACCATGTTCGAGCATAAGACGTGCCACAAAGTCAGTTGGGTGTCGACTGACAGACAAGCAACTTCCAACCAAATTGACCACTTCGCGATCAGCCGGCGTTTTAGAAGCAGTCTCCAGGACGTCCGTAACAGAAGAGGTGCTGACATGGGAATGGCCCGGGACCACCATCTGATGGTTGCTACCGTTAGATTGCGTACAGCTGAAGTTCGGAGATCCCAAGGAAACACTCGATTGCCCAAGTTTAATACAGATAGACTAAAGGATCCCCCATTGCGCCAACAACTAGGGGACCACCTTTCACAAGGATTGAACGCAATCAGCAGCACGGAAACCAAATCCATCGAAAATCATTGGTGTGCTGTGAAAAATGTGTTCATATCCGGTGCTGAAAGTATAGTCGGCCGGGCGCCAGGGAGAAATAGTGCTTGGCTTTCCGACGAAACTTGGACAAGGATCGAAGAAAGGAAACACCTTAAAGCAGCAGGGAGAAACGAGCTTGAGTCTACGTACCGCATGAAGATGAGGGAAGTTCACCGTAGTGTGCGACGTGATAAGCGTAACTACATCAACGCATTGGCTACAGAAGCAGAAGAAGCCGCTAGTAGGTGTGACAGTAGGACCGTCTACAGAATTACCAAAGAGCTCACTGGTGTCCAGAGCTCTAAACAACACCTGGTTAAAGACACAAACGGATCCCTGCTAATTTCGGATGAGGACCAGCTCATAAGGTGGAGGGAACACTTTTCTGCGGTTTTAAGCCGCGTTTTCGCCAGAGAAGTGAACCCTATTCCCACTGAGCTACCCGAAGTAACAATTTCCCGAATACGCCCCGTACCCCCCAGTAAAGAAGAAATTATCACCGCCATCAAAGCACTGAAAAACAACAAAGCGGTTGGACTTGACGGTATTCCTGCAGAGCTCTTAGGAGCAGCCCCAACGACATCGAGCGAGCTACTGCACCCACTTATTAAGAGAGCTTGGGAAACAGAGAGCTTTCCTGAAGAGTGGAAAAAAGGAATAATTGTCAAGCTCCCAAAGAAAGGAGATCTCACACAGTGCGAAAACTGGAGAGGAATATGCGGTCTGCCTGCAGTAGCCAAGATAATAACAAGGATAGTTTTGGACCGAATTAAAGACCACCTCGAAGACACACTCGACGCCGCACTGGATCTTCCTGTGTGGATCACATCAACACCTTGCGGATCATCATCGAACAGTGCGTTGAATATCGATCACCACTTCACCTGCTGTTCATCGATTTTGAAAAGGCATTCAACAGTGTCAATAGAGAATTTATTTGGCTTGCTTTGCGCAGGAGGGGCATCCCAGATAAATTGATTGCTATTATCAAGGCTACATATGATGGATCCAAGTGTCACGTTTTGCACAAAGGTAGACTGTCAGAGGAGTTTGAAATCCAAAGTGGAGTTGGTGATAAGTGACGTACTGCACGCAGCTTTGTCAAATGGAAATGGAGGAATTCAGTGGACTCTGCAATCTCACCTCAAACATCTGGACTACGCGGACGACGTATGCTTACTCTATCATAGGATCATGGATCTCCATCAAATGACAACAAGGGTGGAGAGAGAAGCAGAAATTGTAGGGCTTAAGATCAACTCGGCAAAAACCAAAAGGATCAGCCTTGGAACTTCCTCATCAATCCAAGTTAATATTTCTGGACAACCGGTAGAGATGGTAGAGGATTTCCAATATCTTGGGAGTATTGTCTCTACGGGTGGCGGAACTGAACTGGACGTAAACAGCCGAATCAGAAAAGCAAAGGCTGCATTAAGAATGCTGTCCAAAATATGGAGACACAACTCTTTTAGCTTAAAGACCAAGTTACGACTGTTCCGCTCCAATGTTGAATCCGTTCTGCTTTACGGCTGCAGCACTTGGAAAGTCACTGACACTGTCACTAGAATGCTGCAAACCTTCGTTAATAGATGTCTACGAAACATCTTGAGGATTTTCTGGCCCAACCGTATCTCCAATGCCGAACTTCATGCGAGAACGGGTCAGGAGCCCATAGACTCCATTATACGAAGAAGAAAGTGGCAGTGGATTGGCCATACGCTTCGAAAAGGCGATCGGTGCATTGCATCTCAAGCAATGCAGTGGAACCCGCTCACACAGGAGGGAAGACAAGTGGGCCGGCCTAGAAGTACATGGCGAAGAACGGTCGAACAGGAATCGGCACGACTGGGGAAAAGTTGGAGAGAGCTGAAATATATTTCAAGAAATCGTACACGATGGCGCGTAGATGTAGTGGAGGCCCTATGTCCCGTAAGGGAAACATCACGGACGTAATAGGTCCGAGGACCTAAGTAAGTAAGTATGTCCAGTTTTTAAGCCTTTCGTATGGGCAGGTATAGCAATCAACTCAATATAAAGCATACATTTTTAAATCAGTGGGGCAAGTTGGAACACCACCGGTCCAACTTACCCCACACCTAGTTTGATGCACATATTACGTCACTAAATAAAAGCTAAAATATAATAACAGGGCTCAAGAAAATACTATAACTTGTTGTGAGACTCGCACGTTTTCTATTAAATAACACAAAGAGAAACAAACATGTTTGTTTTACTTTAGCACTACAAAAACACAAATCGGTGTGTTCTACTGACAAAATGCAACTGAAACCATTTTCGTACGTGCTAGTTAATGAGCACGCTTCATTCGTGATTAATCATTTTCGTGTAGGACTTTTATTTTTCGAGTAATTCGCGTGGTCCAACTTGCCCCACATGGGCCATCTAGCCCCGCCCTACCCTATTAAGTAAAATGAATAATATTTTCATTAAAACATGATTTCTTATGTAAACAAATATGTATATCGTGTTGAAGAGATAAAAAAGAAGGCTGCCATATTTTCAAAATTAAAGAAATATTATCTACTTTCAAGTTCTAAATGTCAATTTATTTTAACTGTGTGGCATGAGCTTCTGAGTTAAATAAATGTTTATCTGTAAGGCAACGAATATCATAACCGCCTGAATAAGGTTTGCGTGATGCTTTTTAAAAGTACAGTTTCAAGATTATAAATCAAGATAATTTTTTTTGCAATGCGAAATATAAATGAATTATTGCATATTCCTAAATGCACTAAGTACCTTAGAGCTCTTGTGACATGTACAAATAAAAAATTTATTTTTATTGGTAGAACATTTTACTTCATGATGAACATGACGAATTTTTGAACTTTCAAAGATGATGGACTAATACTCTGAAAGGCATTCCAAAACCCGAAAACTGCCATTAAAATACATTTTTGAAAATTATTAAAAATACTCATAAAATAAAAATAAAGTTATTAAAGGAGAATGGGCATTTTGGTCTACCTACTGTTTAGCCCTAGTATATCTTTTTTTTTGTTGTATGGACACAAAGCTGTAAGCCATGGACTTTAGGCGTTATATGGCAACAAAGATTGAAATTAGAGCAACAATTTATAGCAATAGTGTTCTATTGCAATTACGATATTGGTCACTTTCCATGAACTGAATGTACCCCAAAATAAAAGATCTCTTATACCATTAATGGCAAATAACAGCACCTCATGTCTTTTAAATGCAATGCGTGTTATCAGAATTTTGTTCAGGCAAATGTCTATTTTGACTGGGGTATAAGCTTTCCAAACATTTTATATCTCAATTGTGGGCACTTAGATGCACAATTTTTCATTCGCTAAATCGAATAAAAAAAAGTTGAATTTTCATACTGTATATAGTGAATTGTTCGCCAAACATGATATTAATGGTTCTTCCATGGACAATTGAGGAGCGTGTTTTCAAAACTCAACAAACGCCAAAAATGAGTTATGGGTATATAAATTTTTGTCTTTCACAGACGCACAAGATGGTAAAATAAAAATTTTAAAAATTTGAACAGAAAAAATAAAAAAAAATATTTGAAATCTGAGCGTTTTCGCAAAACTCAACAAAAGACACTGAGTTTCAACAAAGTACTTAGAGTTTTTGCAAAACTCAACAAAATACATAGAGTTTTTGCAAAACTGAACAAAAGTTTACCCGACTAAAAATAGCGCTGTGCTCTTATTGGTTCAACTAATAGAAAAATGCAAAGTTGTATAGGTTACTTAAGACACCGTATGTAAATAATCATAATATCCATATATAGGGTATATAAGTACATCCGATGGAATGCTTAACCTGCAAACATAAACCCTTTACCCAAACCATATCTGTATTTTGAACTGTTTATATAATCTATCTATGCGTGTAAAATGTTATTTGTTTTTCGTCATCCCTGATGATGCTAAGGAGTTTAACAATACTATCTTATCATCCAACGCAAATGACTCCATGTAAGATACAGACAAAAAGATTGACAATCTTTTTACGTTTAAATTATTTTTTGGTTTTATTATTTTTTCATACTTATTAATGTTCTTTTATCATTCGAAAACTAGTTCTACTATAATTAATTTTTTTTTGTCAACAAATAGCTGTTATTTCGTCGTTTTCGCCGTTTTGAATATATTCATTTTACTAGAAAAATAAAACAGTTTTTTCAAAACTCAACAAAATATGGATTTGTTGAGTTTTGAAAAAACGCACGATTTTTGGGTTCAAATTTAGGTTGTTGCTTCATACCAATTAAAACTTAAATTTACCTGTCGATGAAAGGTGCTGTAAGTAAGAGTTCTGCATTTATACTTTTTCAATATTCTTTTCTTTATTCAAAAAGGACATAAAAAACCTTCTCCTGAAAAATTAGCAAAATGGACTTGTTGAGTTTTGCCATAACGCTCCTCAAACGTAAACAATTTTCTTCTCAGTTTTTTGGACAACAATGAACAAAGGAGAATGGGCAAATTTGTATGGAAATTGGGTGCGAGACTTAAGTTTTTATTAAAAACTTAATTAAAAAAAATTATTTTTTATTCCGTAAAGGAATATTATTTATGACTTTATTCTCTGACAGTAACTTAGGAACTAACTCTTGATACAATTTAATTTTATTTCATGCACTTAAGGTGCCAAACAATATTTCCTGGAAATTGCACAGACGGTGCAAAGCCAGGTTTCATATTACTTTTTATAATGGAATGTGCATAGAAGATGCACAACAAGAAAATTATAGATATGACATGTGCAAAGAATTATATTACTGTAAACACAGTTTGTGAGAATGCAAAGCTTGCATATTTGGGTTTGTAACTCCTCCCCCCTTAGCGGAGCGACTGCCAGAGGATGTTGCCTCTCGAAGGAGCGCCTTGATTGTCCTCTATCCTTGGAGCCTCAATTTTGGGACTCTTTCGGGTCTTGACTCGAAAATACATCAATGTCAATATGGCTGTCAGCGGAATTAAAAGAACCCAAATTGACGCGATGTGGGCTGTTGACTTCGTGGTAAGTAGGTGGATTTCTTCTCTATTTTTAAGCTGTTCCAGATGGAGTTTGTTTAGCGAAAGATGCTGGTTTATAGTGGATGAGTTGATCTGACTTCGGGTTGGAGGATGAATCACAATGTTGTCCCAAAAAATATCTGTTTTTGGATCATAAGTTATATTATTAATAGTAATGGAACAATTTTGGTAATGTAAAAGTGCGGTGCCATATATGTTATATTTGTTGATGCCGCATGTTGTTTCGACACTAATATTTCGAACATCGGTAAGAAGTATGTAGTTATTTTCGGGTTGAAGTATCTGGTTGGGTTCCAAACCATTGGACAGGTTGCATATAGCTGGGTGGTTATTTATGATCTTTGGTACGCATTCAGGGAATTTAGTTTTTTGCTTGTCTTTGCTTTCGCAGAGGTAGATGTCTTCTATGAGGTCGCAGGTTTTCCCAAAATAAAGTGCGTCGGACTCATGTATAGCAACATATGGGTAAGTAGATATAAATAGGGTTTTGTTTATAGGGAGGGGGATGAGATGAAAGAAGGAATAATTTGTTTGGGAAGTAATAGGGATTTCAATACTAAACACAATATTTGAATTATTGTAATATGCTTGTAATTGTAAAATTTCATAAATTTCTTCATCTGAAGAGAAATTAATAGATTGTTTTTCAAGAAGAGATCTTATTTCATTCAGTTCAGTTTTACTTAATATTTGTTTTGAAATTATATGTAATCGTGCAAAAGTTACAGCTTCTGCTATATTTACTAAGTGATTGTAAAGCAAGTCAATATTGAAGATAATCTTGTGAACGCATTGGAGGTGTTTCAGGATTTCTTGATCTGTTCTGAGTGCATTATTTATATTAGAATTATAAACATACAAAAATGTTTCTATTGTTTTTTGTTGTTCATTTATATGGCGAGTAATATTATCAAACCTCTCTGTCATTTTCTTATTGATACTTATTTGTTGGTTGGTTTCGCTTTCTAACATATTTTGATTCAAATTTAAGTTTTTTATTTCTTCGTTAATATTTATTGCGTCAGTAGCATCCATGTTTCCTGTAATTGTTTTTATGATTGTCCCTAATCCATCTATTAACCCTCGTTTTGATTTATGCTTGGGTAAAAGTGTTTGAAGTTTGAATTCTAGCTGGCTGAATTTAATGTTTGCTATTTTTACTGTATCAATGTTAGTTTGGTCATTTTCTAGAGTGTCCAAAGATTTACGAATTTCCTCTATACTTTGTTCATAATCTTTCAGGTTTATGATATGAATAAATCGTTTGTAAGTTTCTATTACCTTAGCATGTCCTAGTCGGAGTGGTAAAAGTCCGTAATTATCTGTTAAGTTATGTATCTCAAGCTTCTGTCCTTGTATTGCTGTTGCTGTCATTAGTAATCTGAAATTTTCTTTTCTTTTTTATTCTAGCTTTGTGAACTTTTTTATTGTCATTAGTAATTACTGTTAGTTTGTTGTTAGTTTGGACCTTTTGTTGTTTAAATCGTGGAGTAGTTTTATTTCTTCTACATTCTTTTCGATAAATAATTTCTCCTACTTCAAGATCATTTGGACTTTCTCTATTTTTGTTTCTTTTCTCTATGTTTTTATTTCTTTTATATTCTAATAATTTTGTAACAGATTCAAAAAGTTCTCTCTGAAACGCACTGAGTTTTTGTAAGTAATCATGTTTGTCATTGTATGTCAATGTTTGATTGAAGTCGTATGTACGTCCGTAGAAAAGTTCGTATGGTGTGTAATTCGTCGAGGAGTGAATTGCGTTGTTGTAAGTAATAACAGTTTCGTAAAGTATGTCCTCATGATCTTTGTCTTTGTATTTTTCTTGAATGATTCTGTAAATTTCGGTAAAAGTTGAATGCATCCTTTCTACAGGAGCATTACTTGTAGTTTGTTGAAAAGAAGTCACATGGGATTCGATATTGAATTTTTTACAGAAATCTTGGAAAATATTTGATGTGAACTCTGATCCTTGATCGCATACAATTTTCCGCGGTATGCCGTGAAGGCTTATAAAGTGTTGAATTTGTTTTACTATACTTACACTATTACGGGTTGGTAAGGTATAGGCAGAGCCAAATTTGGAAAACTTATCAATAAGAGTGAGGATACTCTTATGGTTAATGGTATAAACATCTATGTGCACTATATCGAGTGGTTTTAATGGTATTTCTGTTTTTTCAAAAGCTATTATAGGGGGCCGTCTTTCGTATTTTTGAGTTTGACAGGTAGTACAGTTATTAATTGTTTTAGTTATCTTGTCTTTCATGTAAGGAAAGAAGTAATCACGTTGTAAGTGTTGGTAAGTCTCTGTAATGCCTCTGTGGTTAGATTTCGTATGGTAGTCGGAAATAATTTGGTCTTGTTCGTCGCTTTCTGTTATGTCAGTCAAAATTTGTTTACATCTTAATACCCGGAAGGTCTTGTTCCTAGCAAAGTGTTTTGAATAAACTTGTTGAATCATTTTAAATGTTTCTTCATCTGCCATAATTGCAATAAGTTTTTTCGGAGGAAGATATTCCTTGAAATATGTGATAATGTCGTTTTCAGAAAATGATTCTTTTCTAAAAATTCGTCTCTGTTTGTTTTTAAAGATTAATTTTAATATATTTTGAGGTTGATTATCTGATGATAGTTGAAATATTACTTGTAAACTAAATTCATTAAGGGGTTTTTCTGCTATAGGGATACCATCGTCTAGATTCTCTTCAGCTGAATGTATAGTAGCGGCTGTGGTATCATTTAGATTAAATTCAATTTTATCTGGTATTTTAATGCGACTAAGAGCATCGGCGTTAGCATTAAGAATTCCTTTTTTATATACGATTTCATAGTCGTATTCTTCAAGTTTCAATCTCCAACGAACAAGTTTGGAGTGTGGTTCTTTTAGACTCTTGAGCCATTGCAATGGTTTGTGAACAGTGACGATTTTGAACTTGTTACCGAAAAGGTAAGGGCGGAAGTAATTTGTTGCCCAGACAATAGCGAGCAGTTCTTTTTCTATTGTAGAATAGTTAAGTTCTGACGTCGTTAAGGTTCTGCTTGCAAAGCAAATTGGTTTGTCACTACCAACGGGTCCTTGGGATAGGACGGCACCCAGTGCAACATTACTTGCATCTGTAGTAAGCACAAATGGCTTAGAAAAGTCAGGGTATTGCAAGAGGGGATCATTTGATAAAATATCTTTACATAGTTCGAACGTTTTTTTATACTCATCGTCAAGAGTTATCTCTGCACCCTTTTTCAGACATTTAGTTAATGGTTTGGTTAATTTCGCGAAATCACGAATAAATTTCCGGTAATAACCCATTAGTCCGAGGAAGGATTTGATTTCCTTTGTTGTTTTTGGTATAGGGAATTCTTTAATAGCCCTTATTTTATCGGGATTAGGCTTTACGCCGTCCCTTGTAATTACATGTCCGAGAAACGCGGTTTCTTTGCGTAAAAACTCGGATTTACTTAGTTGTATTTTAAGGTTTGCTTCCCTTAATTTATCGAATATTTTTTGTAGGCTCTGTACGTGTTCTTGAAGTGATTTTGAATAAACGACAATGTCGTCTAAATAAACAAGACAAGTTTTTCCAATAAACTCTCTGAGAACATTATCCATCACTCGTTGGAATGTGGATGGGGCATTTTTCAGCCCAAAAGGCATTCGTACGAACTCGTAGTGTCCGCTTTCGACGGTGAAAGCCGTCTTTTGAATATCACGGGTATCCATTTCGATTTGGTGGAAACCACTAGCCAAATCGAGAGTCGTGAAATAATGACATTTGCCTAATTTGTCCAAAATTTCGTTTATGTTAGGTAGAGGGTATTTATCGTCTATCGTTTTGTCGTTAAGACGGCGATAATCAATGACTACCCTCCATTTTTGTTTACCTGTGGAGTCTAATTTTTTAGGTACAACCCAAACTGGGGAACTCCATGGGGAAAAGCTTGGTTGTATTATACCTTGGTTCAACATATCGGAGATTTGATTTTGAACCTCTGTCTTATGAATATAGGGGTATCTGTAGGTCTTAGTATATATTGGTATTTCGTCCTTAGTCTTAATTTGATGTTTTATAACATTAGAAAATGTGAGGCTTTCTCCTTCTTGATAGAAGATATCAGAGTAATTTCGACAAAGTTTTGAAATAGATTTTCTTTCTTCGGTATTTAAATGTTCTGACCGAATTTCTGTAGAAATGTCATTAATATTTTGTCTGTCATAATCTTCCATTTGGATATCTAAATTATTTAATTCTCTAGTTTCAAAGTTGGCAAGGGATTGTACTTTCAGTGGATGTTGTAAGAAAAGGATTTGGTTTATTGGTGTATTATTTTGAACTTCGATTTCAGAGTGCCAATTTTTTGCTGAATAGATACCTTCGATAATATCTATGTTTGGTTCAATTTTTGTAGTTGGGACAAGGATGTCACCAAATTCGCTATCTACAGGAAGTTTTACGAATAAACTAGAATATGCAGTGATTTCAAACTTTTGTGACATAAAGTTGGGTTTATATAGAAGTGGAATTTTTGTATTAGCTGTAACTAATATTTTATTGGGTAGGTCAATGCTAGCTTTGAGAACATTAAGGGCATCAAGTCCCAAAAGTCCGTCGAAATAGCCATGGAATTTATATATGAGAAACTTTTGATTACCAGGTTGTTGAAATTCAAAAAAAATTGGTAGAGTCACTTGTTTGTCTATAATTTGTTCTTTTAAAATTGTGGCAATTGTTGTGGGTTGGGTTATTTTAACATCGTCGGGGTGTACGTATTCTGGATTTATAAATGAGGCGGAAGCTCCTGTGTCTATCAGAAATTTCAAAGTTTTACCGAAAGGCGAGGAAATATTTATGTACGGAAGAAAGTGTCCATGCTTGTTAATGTCTAAGTAAATGGGTGTCCTGAGGCTGGAAGATGAAAATTTGTTTCGTCTTCATACTCAAAATTAGTATTAAAAGGATATTCGTTTGGAACGTCGTAGTAGTTGTCTAATAGTGGATAGTAGTTTTGGAGGGAACTGTGGTCTATGGGTTCCTGCGGGACATAATTAATTGGGTTATTTTCGTTTTCTATTTTATTATTTGTTTCTGGTATATCTAGCTCGTCAATGTTATGGATTTGGGCGTTTTGTCTGAATGTATTATTTTGTCCAGAGGGTGATTTTTTTAATAATGATTGTGCCGAAAGTGTATCCATTGGTTCCGTTTTAGTAATAGGTGGCTTTGTTTGGGTATTTTGTCTTTGGAAATAAGGTTGTTGTTGGGGTCTATATGGTTGTTGTACTTGTGAGAATGGTTGTTTCTGATAACCAACTTGTTGGTAGGGTACGTATTGTTGCGGTCTTTGGAAGTTGATTTGTTGTTGGGGTCTATATTGTTGCTGGAAAGATGGTGGTCTTATATTTAACTGACTAGATTTTAAATTCTGAAATGGTTGGGTTGAACTATAATATGGTTGTCTGAAGGGTAGACTTTTTATTTGGGGGTTAGAACTTATTGATGGTTTTGGTAATGGTTTGTTTTCGTATCGGATATAGGACGTGTTCTGTTCTTTAATACAATTAGCAAACGCTTCTGCTAATGAATTAGGTTTCATGGATCTTATTGTAGAACCTATCGGTTCTTTTAATCCAGTTAAAAATATGTTTAAGCTCATTTCACTATATAAGTCTCCTTTCGCTTTCACAACATTAGAATCATTATTATGGATTTGGATATGATTCCTTATTGTAGAATAAATCTCTATAACTTCACTATAAAACTGTTCTATGGATTTATTATTTTGGCGTAATTTATGTAGATCTTTGATTAATGAAGTTTCATTACGCTTATCGGCGTAGTGAAGAATAAGGTTAGCCTTAATTTGAGACCATTCTAAAGGTGTGCCATACATATTGAGAACCTCGTTTGCAGGTCCATCGATTTTGTTACGGATTGCCCGTAAAAGGATTCTACCATAGGTAGGATTATTTATAGATGTGACAATTAAAAGGATCTCTTCTACATTCGTAATAAAATCATATAAAAGACGTGATTACCATCGAATTTTGGTAAATCTTTTATGGCGTCTGGGATTTTGAGAGAATAAAATGGGTCAACTTGACCGGGGTTGTTATTATTATTCGCCATATTGGTTTGATTTATTAAAAGAAATTGATTTAAATTATTACTAACACTTGCAATATTTTCACAACTCAGTTCACTATTTGTTGCTTCACTATTACTTATTTCACTATTTGTTTTTTCACTATTATCTAAGTTCTCGTTATCTATAATTTCTCTTTGATATTGTTTTGGTCTTAATCTATCTTTATATTTGTTTGGCATTGAATTTATCAAGTTAGTAAGGATTTAAGGATATTCATATAGTTTCTATAACATGAATCAAACTTACAATATAATGGAAAAAGCCATTTCCTCTGGCCAGTTGTGTTGAGTTTTTCAGCTGCTGTAGAGTTCTTGCACCGTTTTATTATCGGTATGCTTCCGATATTGTTGTTGCTTATAAAAGTCTTTCACCGTTTCTTTTTATTAAAATACGCACTACTATCAGTATACTGCCGATATTGAATTATTAACGATAAAATTCACACGTATTTTTAAACGGGTTTGTGCTATCCTACCGACTGCGCCACTTAAGTTTTTATTAAAAACTTTATTAAAAAAAATTATTTTTTATTCCGTAAAGGAATATTATTTATGACTTTATTCTCTGACAGTAACTTAGGAACTAACTCTTGATACAATTTAATTTTATTTCATGCACTTAAGGTGCCAAACAATATTTCCTGGAAATTGCACAGACGGTGCAAAGCCAGGTTTCATATTACTTTTTATAATGGAATGTGCATAGAAGATGCACAACAAGAAAATTATAGATATGACATGTGCAAAGAATTATATTACTGTGGGAGCAACACAGTTTGTGAGAATGCAAAGCTTGCATATTTGGGTTTGTAACTCGAGCGGCCAAGAATGGTTTTATTATTTTCGGATGTGGTTTGGTCCTACAAGTACGGTGTAGAAGTTTTTTCGTTGTGGTAAACTTCAAACTGGTATAAAATGCATTGTTGTGGTTAATACTTTAATAGAGTTTTAGCTAGTATTGTGGCTAATGTGAATGGAAAAATAGAAAATGAAAGTGAAATAACAGCTAAAGACATGAGTTTAGGAGATATGTGTTAGACAAAGCGCATACATCATTAAATATTAGTACAATTACCATACTTTGTATACCTAATAATCTAGGTATATTAAAAACATGAGCGCAAAATTTTAAACAACTTAGTGTTAAGGGCTTAACACTTTACTAGTTAACAATTTGCTAAGTATTTAGCAATTTACTATCTATTCCAAAATTTTAAACCTTTTGCTAACTAGTACACTGCATTTGTAAGGTTTGAATTTGATGAACACAATTATTGTTTTTATGCGTTGTAAATTAATTATATGTTGATGGAAACCTATCATGAGCTTCAAATAAGTATACCATATTTATATTTTTATCATTTTAACTTCATTATTTACAAAAAAAAAAGAAAAAAAGAAAAAAAAGTTGGGTACCACCAGGACTCGAACCTGGAACATTCGGGTTTTCTCATTTGGATTTAGTACGATACTAAAAAGATAAAATAGCCAGTTGGTGATTTTAACTTTAGTAAAATGTTAGGGGATAGTACGATGCTAAACTCGTTTAAAATTAGCAAAACACAATTTTGAACTTAGTATCATACTAAAAATGATTTAACATCGTACTAAATCGTCTAAAATTTTGCGCCATGTTTTTTTAAGTATAGTGCCTACTCATATTCTATAATCGGTCTTAATTCCGCTGCTGGTAATCAAATATCATCGGTTTGGTTTTTTGTACAGCCTAAATACCAAACCACGCACATAATATGCGCGCATCATCCGAATTTGTGCCTTCCACTCAGACAGTAACAGTTATAGTGTGCAATAGCTGCTCTCACATTCCTTTTGTCGACCAATCCAAATGACGAATAATAATTCCTAGAAAATAGAGCTTAACATGTCTAGGCTGCATTCGGATGCGCAGCAACCAAATGTCTTGCTCTTGGATATACTGCGTAAGACATCTTACTCGTTGTTCTAACATGTGACTTAAAGCTCTATTCAAATAGTCTTGCAGAACTTTCTTTGGTTCCAAAGCCATTGAGAACCGTTCTGACCTGCGTCATCAACCAAAAAAGCATGTTTTAGCCTTACATTCGTGTAAAGAGGGCAATCTTAGATATGTCATTTGATACTCCATTCTTAGAAATCCCTAGTAAACTTGGTGTATTTAGACCAAAATGCAATAGGAAAAGTGCATTTTCTCACCGAAACAGCCTAAATAAGCTTGTCCTACCTCCGCCACCGGTTTTCTTTACGATTTGACTAAAAGTATCGGTTGGTTTCCTCTTTTTAAAAACCTGCGATGAAATAAGTAATCTCTTACGCCTGCTGAACTCGTATATGGGGCCAGTAAAATAACCGCGGGCTATCTTGACCTGGTACGTATTGTGTCACTCGACATTTTGAAATAAGGATAACGCATAAGATAGTTTTTGAAAATGCCATCTCCCCAAAATATGCATTTGAAAAATGCATTTGCAAATGTCTTCATATCTCTTTTCCTTAATGCACTGCAACGAAATGCCCATACTGAAAGTTACTCCCTTGTAGCAGACCTTTCATTTGACACTAATTTCATTCGTGGCCGCTCGCACCCAAAAATTCCCAGTCTCTTTTGCAAGTATTTTGCATTTTAAAATGCTTTCCTTTACTTCGAATTGAAAAAAATTATAACATTTGAGGAACAAAATATGGTCAGCTACATAACTAATAAAAAAAAAAATTATAGTCCAACTCTTTATCTTGAAGCCGTCTTAACATAACAGTGTCACCCATGTCAAAATTTGTAGTAAAATACTCAAATTTCCGGTGTGCAAAATTGTAGGTACTAACTACAATTTGTACAACGTGAAAAGTATTTTCAGAATATTTAGCTTCGTTCTTATACAAAATCCATAACTTTCAAAATGTTTGTTCGGTTTGATAATCTAAAGCAGCGATTCCCAAACTTTTTAATCTTTGGAACCCTGAACAAGCTCAAAATATATTTCGGAACCCCGACTCTTAACGATAGCAAAAGATGAAAAACAACACAATATTGATTTCAAAATCAATTTTTTGTTTACACTTCATGTGAGTGTGGCTAGTAACTTTCTTATGAAATTGAGTATTGTTGTATCATTTTTGTTTGCTTTTTTAATTTATGAGAAAGCTCACTCTTCGATAAAAATAAAATGTATACGTCAAACATTTTAATGATTAAATAACGTGAGCTGGGTAAAAATTGGCGTGGTTGGTGGTTGAATTTGGTCAATGAAAGCACATTTTCTCTATTTTTTTTTTTTTTTTTTTTTATAAAAGGAACTTTTCTAATCTCTTCAGCTTTATTTCTAAAAATGTATAATTTAATTAATAAAAAATGATTGTAATAGCTTCATTAGAATAAACTAAGAAAAATGTTATAAACTAAATTTTTTTTAAAAAAACACCAACAAATGTTAAAAGGTTTCGATATGCTGTGGAACTACTATAGGAAAATAATTTTTACGCAGTTGAATATTATGCAAATCGAATTTGCTTTACTTTATTACTGTAACAATAAAACAAAAAATTATCGGTAATTGCGTTTTATAACTAATCAAATATGATGGGATTGCATTGGCCTGGCATTTTGAGAGACTTTGGCCATGGCAAATTATAAAAACAAATGCTTCAAAATTATAAGAAAACTTGTCATACAAACCGGTACGAAGCTTATAAGTACAATCTCCTAGTAAGGCTGCAAAAGAGCAGAGAAAAATTGATTCTTTTAATATTTTTCCACAATAAAAATAAAAATAAAATAAATTGGGTGGCGCAACGGCTCATGAAGAACCAGGCCTCTAGTGACTAACAACTCGCAACCATTCCTGTGTGCGTGTGACAGGAATCGAAGGGACCTACAATTTGATGCCGAATCCGAACGGCTAGACAAGAAGCAATCATTCATGACAAGTGATACTCTTGGAGGATTTGTCGATTCCTCGCAAGAGGCAGTAGCCCTAAAAAAAAACTTTTTAGTTTTTAGGTGGACAAGGCTGGGAAATGAACCCAGACCTCCAGCGTGACAGTCCATCACACTAACCATTACGCTACGGGCAACTACAGTGAAATTACCAATCCATGTATTTAATCATAAAAAAAAAGATTAATGAAAGACTAAAACATAAACAAAAAATCCTCAGTATAAGAAAAAGTCTCTGGGATCAATTAGTAAGGCACCATTGATTGATTAGCCATGAGATGGTAAGGAATACGTTTTTTGCGGCCAAAGTCAGCCAAAACTGCAGAATGACTTTGGCCACCCAATTTTGTATTTTCAAAAACTAAACTTGCTAACTGATTTGTCTAAAATTAACGAAACTTGTGCAAAAAATCTTTACTCTGTAAAAAAATCCCCAAAAGTTATTCAACTTTTTAAATGCGCCAAAGTCACCCGATTTCACGGTACTAAAAAAATATGTTTGTGTTTTTACTGTTTGTGCTTTGAGAAAGTCACGAAACCCTGTAAACTCTTCGGCGGAAACCCAGGGTTCCGCGGAACACAGTTTGGGAACCGAGGATCTAAGGGTCAGTCAGAAGGTGCTTGAAAATAAACGAAAGTACATATGTCTATTCAAAAACTTTTGGTTTTGGTGTTCGGGAATGATGCAGTCCTTTGTGAATTATAAGAAAATTGACAAATATCAAAAAATAGATGACCAGATTTTCAATAAATTGAGTTTAAAGACGGTGTTCACATTGGACTGAAAAAAAAAATAAATCGGGTGGCACAACGGCTCATGAAGGACCTGGGCCTAGTGACTAACAACTTGCAACCATTCCTGTGTGCGCCTGTCGACAGGAATGGAAGGGACCTACAATTTTATGCCGAATCCGAACGGCTAGACGAAAAGCAGTTATTCGTGACAAGTGATACTCTTGGAGGATTTGTCAATTCCTCGCAAGAGGCAGTAGCCCTAAAAGAATTTTTTTTATTTTTTTAGGTGAAGAGGCTGGGAAGCGAACCCAGACCTCCAACGTGACAGTCGAACGCACTAACCATTACGCTTCGGGCTACTACATTGGCCTGACTCCTCCAAATTTACAAACATTTTGATTTTTTTTTTAATTTACTACTTTTCTCCCCTTCTAACTAAAAAGTTGGAGTGAGATAAATTTCAGAGAAGTCAAAAATAGTCGGAAGAGTCAGTCAGTGTGAACACTGTCAAAAATGCAAAGTATCAATATTTATCAACTGTATCAATCAATAATTGACAATCGGAATAGGGGGGTAAGTGTCATAAAACGTCAAATAAATTACTCTTTTTTTTTTCTTAAAATATTTTGTTTGAAATATGTATTTTGTTTGAAACATTTTTTTCGCTACTTAAATGAGATATGAGATAAGCAAAAAATATTTTTAAACCCGATTAATCATATACCTACATACGAGGGTGGTTTAGTGGTTGTTTTGTCAAACTTTTTAAGAACTTCAATTTTATTAAATCTTATTTAACAGCATAAGACGTGCCACAAAGTCAGTTGGGTGTCGACTGATAGACAAGCAACTTCCAACCAAATTGACCACTTCGCGATCAGCCGGCGTTTTAGAAGCAGTCTCCAGGACGTCCGTAACAGAAGAGGTGCTGACATGGGAATGGCCCGGGACCACCATCTGATGGTGGCTACCGTAAGATTGCGTACAGCTGCAGTTTGGATATCCCAAGGAAACACTCGAATGCCCAAGTTTAATACAGATAGACTAAAGGATCCCGCAGTGCGCCAACAACTAGGGGACCACCTTTCACAAGGATTGAACGCAATCAGCAGCACGGAAACCAAATCCATCGAAAATCATTGGTGTGCTGTGAAAAATGTGTTCATATCCGGTGCTGAAAGTATAGTCGGCCGGGCGCCAGGGAGAAATAGTGCTTGGCTTTCCGACGAAACTTGGGCAAGGATCGAAGAAAGGAAACACCTTAAAGCTCGCATCGCAGCTACCCCAGCAGCAGGGAGAAACGAGCTTGAGTCTACGTACCGCATGAAGATGAGGGAAGTTCACCGTAGTGTGCGACGTGATAAGCGTAACTACATCAACGCATTGGATACAGAAGCAGAAGAAGCCGCTAGTAAGTGTGACAGTAAGACCGTCTACAGAATTACCAAAGAGCTCACTGGTGTCCAGAGCTCTAAACAACACCTGGTTAAAGACACATGCTTACTCTCTCATAGGATCATTGCTCCATCAAATGACAACAAGGGTGGAGAGAGAAGCAGAAATCGTAGGGCTTAAGATCAACTCGGCAAAAACTAAAAGGATCAGCCTTGGAACTTCCTCATCAATCCAAGTAAATATTTCTGGACAACCGGTAGAGATGGTAGAGGATTTCCAATATCTTGGGAGTATTGTCTCTACGGGTGGCGGAACTGAACTGGACGTAAACAGCCGAATCAGAAAAGCAAAGGCTGCATTAAGAATGCTGTCCAAAATATGGAGACACAACTCTTTTAGCTTAAAGACCAAGTTACGACTGTTCCACTCCAATGTTGAATCCGTTCTGCTTTACGGCTGCAGCACTTGGAAAGTCACTGACACTGTCACTAGAAAGCTGCAAACCTTCGTTAATAGATGTCTACGAAACATCTTGAGGATTTTCTGGCCCAACCGTATCTCCAATGCCGAACTTCATGCGAGAACGGGTCAGGAGCCGTTATACGAAGAAGAAAGTGGCAGTGGATTGGCCATACGCTTCGAAAAGGCGATCGGTGCATTGCATCTCAAGCAATGCAGTGGAACCCGCTCACACAGGAGGGAAGACAAGTGGGCCGGACTAGAAGTACATGGCGAAGAACGGTCGAACAGGAATCGGCACGACTGGGGAAAAGTTGGAGAGAGCTGAAATATATTTCAAGAAATCGTACACGATGGCGCGTAGGTGTAGTGGAGGCCCTATGTCCCGTAAGGGAACATCACGGAAGTAATAGGTCCGAGGACCTAAGTAAGTAAGTTATTTAACAGTTCTCTTTTTTTTATAAATAAAACACAAATAAAACATTTTAAAAATTGGAAAAAAGTGTTCTTAGGGCTGCAAGAACTTATTTCCATGAGAAAGATTGGAAATGTACATAGAAATGGGCACGACTGGATCACACAAACTTGCTCTGGTACCTTGCAACTCGAACGTAGCTTCAATTTGACAATGTGCATATGTAGTGGTTCTATAACATTATGATATCATTAAAAATGTTTAAAAACAATTTAAAATATAAATTATTACTAAAAATTACTATGAATTTGTTTTTTTTTAATAGCAGAACAGATAGAGCTCAAAAAAGTATGCCATCTGATTTGTTTGATAAATATGAATTTATGAAAACAAATTTCAAAAACCGTTAGAGCGGTTTTCTTAAAAAATAATTTAGTAAATATAAAAATTCTTGAACATTTTTAAAAATAAAATGTTGTATGCCAACTTATAGAATTTAATAAACTACAATTTAACACAAAATTAAAAAAAATATTCACTAACCCGTTTTCAAGATATTGAATTTTCAAAAAAAAAAAAAAAATCAATATTTTTTTAAAAATCCAAAGATTATTTTTTCGAAAAATTTTATATGCAAAATTGTTAAAATTGTTAACGACGTCTTACACACATTTGGTTGAAATCGGAGTTGCCGTTAACGAGAAATTTGAAAAACAAAAAATCGGTTGTATGACAGGTACCGTTAATAACCGTTATACATTTTTTTTTTCTACTAAAATATTAATTTTAGTAATTATGGTAGCTCGGAATTTTTATTTTTCAAAATCGTTTGAGTCGGTTTTGAAATAAATCAATTTTTGTATATTAGTTGTATGGCAGTTACCGTTATTTTTTGAGATAAAAAAAAATTCCATTTCCTCTCTAGGGAATCCCATAAGAACCTTAAATCCAAAGTTTGAAGAAAATTGCTTAAGCCGTTTGGGCTGCAGCTCGAGGTACAGACAGACAGACGGACAGACAAACAGAAAGACAGACGGACAGACAGACAGAGTTGCGAAACCCACTTTTTTTGCGTTGTCTATCATCGTAATCTTAGGAAAAATTATTATCTCGAATTTTTTTTTCACGAATCCTAAACTTGCTCTATCCTACGTATATCGCAAGTAAAAATGGAATCGTCGTATTCGTATATACATATTTATGCTTTACATTTGGCGAAACTTTGTCTTTTTTTTTTTTTTAACTTTTTTCAAAACTATACTTTTGGAGAAAATTAGAGAAGCGAATTTTATTTAATTTTTTGTTTGTGTTTTTTGCAGAGATGCTAAACATAATTCGGAAGTTATATTTAAAACGTTTCCATACAATATGAAAAAAAAATTAGATTAGTTTTGAGAGTTGTCAGCAGATTTTTTTAAATATTGTTTTTTTTTTTTAATCATAAATATAGCGCGAAATATAAATTTTCCATTCCTTTTATTTTTTTTTAAAGATCTTACGGGGTCGGGGAGTAAAATATTTTTCGTTGAACCATAATAATGCATTAATTATTTAACTTGTTATATTAACTTGAACTGAAGTCTTTGATTCGTAAACTCTAGCGAACTTAAGCCTGGCTGTAATATTTTTTTGAAACCAGAGACTCGTGCTGAGATATCAACCTATCAAATCCTTGTCGTTGAGTGTTCTTTCGATTTTTCTGCTGCTCACAGCTATGCCATGGACTTGATTCACTTCATCTCGAATTTCAGCTGATGTCAAAAACGGACTTTTCTTTGCATAAGCAGCGATTATACGATCATCAACAGAACTTATCTTTTTTGGAGACGGGTTTCTTCGGATGGCATTGGTCGTATTATGAGTTTCATAAAATTTGATGGCATTATACACTAATTTTCTTGCTCATCCATATTATTTGAGATTTCGTGGACTGTTTTCCCGTTATTTTTTTATCATAATAATGATTTTTTTAGACTCAGGTGTACAAGATTGTTGCCAGCCCATCTAGTCAAAAAATATTCAAATATTTTGCAAAAAAATCCTTTAGAACAACTTGCTTTGAATTGTCGATTACTTTTTTCTAAAAATCTGACCAAAAATACAGCTATTTTATACTATAAACACAAATTTAGCAATCACACACTTCTCATATAGAATTAATACACAAACATGTGTAAATAACGGTCAATTTTCAGGAATAATAGGGGATACAGTCTAGATTGCAATAATGTGAAAAGTTTTTAAGAAAGGCTTTTGTCAACTACTGGTATAAGGATATGTTAACTGAAAAAAGCATGATGTGCTAATTCTCTGTCCAACACTGTAGGTGTTTATATGTTGGTATCGAAAACAAAAGTCTGAACCGAAAATGAGCTAAAAATCATTTTTCGATCCAAAAATGGATCAATTTGAAGCTGTTCCACGCAATAATTTTGGAAATAAAGTTCCACAATAAGTATGCGTTGTTCAGGCGTAAGTCTATTCATGGTCAAATGGAAATAAATACTGAGTAAAATACAATACACATATATTATACAATTTGCTATAAACATATATGTATATGTAATATCTTCATTAAAGCCAATTAACGAAAAATAATTTATTTTTGAACTTAGCTTAGGTTTAATATAAATAATTTACTCATTTTATTCATCTACTTACGAAGAAATTATAAATTCTTCTAGCTTATTACAGAGATTTTCAATTATGTTTTCTAATCAGCTTAACCAGTCTGCTTCTAAGAAATTTAATCTCTATACCAATATTCCTTCAGAAACATAAAAAAAAATTATTTTTGGATTAAGAATGTAAGTCCCTCGTCTCCACGGGGTCTCTTCACCACTGTCTCTCTCTCTCTCTCTCCTTCTTTATATATCAAGGATTATAACAACTAAAAGCAATTAAACTCGTTCCTCATTAATTATTCAAGCCACACTACTCATTTAACTTGCATTGTTTTTTGAATATTTTATCAGGACGCGACAGTGCTTCGGCATCCCATTCGGCTAATAAGGATATTCCCACTGCCATGATTAAATCCTTATGTGAAATTTGACGAAAGAGAGCAACAGAGTGTCCTTATACTGCTATACCGCTGTTGCCGTTGGGTGTGTCGCAGCTTGCCGCACCACTGACACCTGCTACTCAAAACCCTAAATAGCTTTGGTCGTAAATATTATCCTACAAAAGCATAAATCTCTAACTCCACGTAACAAAAGTGACGCACGAGTAACACACGCATAGAGGTATAGAATAGTAAGAAAAATAAAGAACACTTCTGTGTCGCAAGTAGTTGATCTCATTACTAAAAAACCATTCGCATGAGAGCGACCAACGACCGACGAGTGAACAATCAAATGGGAATTAAAAAATTAATAAATCTTAATATTTCACAAAATCTAGTCAAAATGGTAGAATTCGATTTAAGATTAAGTTTAAAATTATAAAATCTGAATTTTTATTTGATTAAATATGAGAAATTTGAGAAAACAAATTGGTCGTAACGAATTGCGGCTATTCTTGACGAACAAATTGTTTTCTTAAAATTCTCTTGTTTTAGCAATTAAAATGAAAATTTTAGTATCTTAAAATAATCCCCAATTATATTTCTTCCATTTTGTCTAGATTTTGTAAAGAATTTAGGTTTATTAATGTTTTAAATCCCATTTGTTCATTCATTCGTTGGTCGCTCTCATGTGTACAGTCTTTAAGTTTTAAGTTTATGGTTTTTTCTACCTTATGAAAATTTATACATAACTTATAGACATTCATTGGAATGGAATAAGGAATCAATTTTACGAACAAAATTAAATTTTATTTTAAAATCCTAACGCCCGCTTAAACAAAAATGGAATACCTTTATATATTCAAGGTCATTTGATAACCTCAATTTTTAATAAAAACATAAAATAAAATGTGTCAACAAATACAGCTTGCGATTTTTGTGTCCGGGTGAATTGAAATTGAACAAAACAAAATTTTTAAACGTCCAAATATAAATACTGTACTCTTGGCAAATTTCTGAAGAAGTTATTTTCTTACATCTATAGAGTGATTGACTCAAATTAAAAATGTTATAATAATGTGGTTTTCTGGTTGGGGCGTATGTGGAACAATTTTTTTTAGTGGCGGTGGCAAGGCTTTTTTTATTAATCTATCTACGCTTTTCGGGATAAATTCATCCGTTGGCTTTTGGATAAATAAAACAATGCACATTTGAAGTTTCGCATAACTTAAATGATAATTTCTGGGGTAGACAAAAATTATTTTTTAAGTCTGAAGCGACCCACACTAGCATTTTTTGGTTTTGGAAAATAAATAAATAAATTGGGTGGCGCAACGGCTCGTAAGGAACCAGTGCTTATACCTAGTGACTAACAACTCGCAACCAATTCTGTTATGCGCATGTGGACAGGAATGAAAGGGACCTACAATTTTATGCCGAATCCGAACGGCTAGACGAGAAGCACTTATTCATGACAAGTGCTAGTCTTGGAGGATTTGTCAATTCCTGGCAAGAGCGAGTAGCCCTGAAAAAAAACTTTTTATTTTTTTTAGTTGGACGAGCCTGGGAATAGCTTATAAAATTCTAAAAATCCTTAATATCTAATTTTTTTCCTAGCTCCTCTCGGTATGGAAATATTACCTATTTAACCCAAATATTTCAAAACAGACTATTGGAAAATAAAATATCATAAATAAGGTGAGTGTTCTAAAAATAAAAAATTAAGAAGTGTCAGATGCAAAATTTTGATTTTGATATGATTTTAAGTTTTTTTTTCGAATTAATACATTTTTGAAAAGTCGTGTTTGCTTACATTTTGATTTTATTCTTCTCAATAGGTGGATTTAATAATCTCAAAATTACACAACATATACAATACATAGATGGTATTAATATATCGGGTTTTTCAATAAAAGCGCTACAACAGAAATTCTTTATTCCTGTGAAAGTACGTTCGATGCCATTATGTATGGATTTCGATTTCTTTTGCATGGCCACCACGGGCACGCTTGCAGAAGTCCAGACCCTGAACCCAATTTTCGACGGTTTTCAAACATAAATCGGCCGATACTGCTGCAATTTCACGTTCGATATTAGTACGAAGTTCATCAATCGTCGCTGGCTTGTTGGCATAGACCATAGACTTGACGTAGCCCCACAGGAAATAGTCTAACGGCGTCAAATCGCACGACCGAGGCGGCCAAGTGACTGGACCATTTCGTGAGATAACACGTTCTCCAAACTTGGTTTCCAATACATGTCCTCCAAGTCCATATCGTCCAATTGGCGCCAAAAAAATTCGGTTATCATTGAACGGTAGCGATTCCCATTCACAGTAACGTGCCGGTTTTGATCATCACGGAAGAAGTACGGCCCAATGACGCCGCCGCGCCGGCCCATAAACCACACCAAACCGTAATTTTTCGGGATGCAATGATGACTCATGGAGTACGTGTGGATTGCTGCCTGACCAATACTGACTCCGAATTTCGGTAGTAAATTTTAATAATTTCGACTCGTTGTTGGCCCGTATATCTTTCCATCATAAAATGGCAATCCTTACTGAAGAAAGTATCAAAAGAACGGCAAGAAATATGGCGTCGTTGCTGTCCTTGTTGCTCTACTTTTGTAGCGTCCCTGTTGAAAAACCCTTTATTATGTTGGTAAAAGTTTGAAGTCGATATCACTGTTTGTTCTCAAGATATTCAAGTTGAAAAATTTTTTTCAAGAATTTTTTGTAGGTTTTTTTTTTACAGATTTTGGGACTCTAAAAAAAAACTTCTGATTATTTTTTTTTTTGAAAAAAAAAAACACAAGTTATTTACTACATCATTATGTATAGAAAATAAATAGACTGGGTTCGAAATCACTATTTGTTCTTGAAATATTTGAGAACAAAATTATTTTCATCTGTTTTTCTCAGTCATAAAACAAATAGATTTTTTTTTTAATTTTTACCAAATGCTTATTACGTAATTATGTGGAATAAAATTAATTTGAAGTCGATATCTTTTTCCCTTCTCGAGATGTTCAGGACGAATGACATTTTACAGTTCTTTTTTATCTGGAAACTAAAATTCATCTGAAGTCGATATTATATATTCATTCTCTTGATATTGTAGACGAAAAAAGTACCCAGAACGTACGTTTATATAATCATACAGAAATCTTTCTAAAAACGACGGTTTTTGATTCAATATAGACCTCAAATACAGTGGACGTCCAGTATGAAGAATGATATAATGTTTGAGGTCATTCTCTATTATCGAGAGCGTTCGTTATATGGATCGACTTTACTTTTCATTTAATTTTATTTTTTTAATAAGTGATTGATAAATCTATTTATTCATAAGTTTTTTTTTGTTTGTACCTACTGTTAAATTGAATGATCCTCGCATTATAGTAAACATATTTATATTTTTTTTTAACACAAAATATTACTAACGATTTTTGTCTCACTTTAAGTTGAGATCTCAAGTGTAAGGCTTTTTCTTGAAATCTTCTTAAAGTGAACATGTCAGCCGTGTCAATATTCAGTCTTATCGGGAACAACATTTCTCTCGAATTTTCTTCTCCGGATTTGTTCCTAGGTGTGATATTTACCAATTTATTACCGTTTTCCAAAAAGTAAAAGGTAAACCTATTTCTAGTGGGGAAATTGATGACAATTTTCTGGAAATAAATCACTTTAATTTAGCCGAAATAGGTTTTTGATTTTGACTCCTTTGAAAAGGACAAAATCCAAGGGAAAAATCTCCCATTGAATTGGCGATAAGGCTGATTAACTTCTTGTCCTCACACATGATTCATAAGCTAAGGAACTGACAGCGTCAACATGTTTTATTGGATCTTTAACATTATGGCTACCCCCACATTGCTCAACTCCGCTTTCAGAACTAAGTTCGTAAGTTTGCTTTTCTTCCAAGCTTCTATTCTACGATGGTAGTACGATGTTGAAGAGTGAAAAAAGTTATTTCCGAAACTGATGCCTTTTAATGAAGTGGGCCATGTCTGGGAAACACAATTCACCATACTTAAAGTATTTTGCAATCTCTAAACTTCCTCATTTTGCTTTATCTTTCTCATAGAAATCAATGTAAACAGGACTACAGTCATTTAACGTCAATTTATTTAAGCGTTCGTTATATCGGATAGCAAATTGTGACCATATCGTTCGCTAATTAGAGATGTTAATGTAAATCTCAACAGCGCACAGTGGACCGGCTCCATACACTTAGAAGCGAAAAATTCGAATCTTAATTTTAAGTGTTTCTTTCAATCAAAAAATTCAAGATAAATAGAAAAATGTTAAAAATATTTATATTACTGGTTGATCCATATAACTTTGCTCGGAAAAACATTATTTGAAGTTAATAGAATAATATGTTTTAATCAACACATTTTCAATGAAAAACAAAATATAAGACTTCTTTTTCTATAACAATAAAGATTATAAATAATATTGATTCAATAATAAATAACTTCAATAAACAATTGCCACACTTAAATGACCGTTTGGAAAAAATAATAAAATAAGAATAATATTCATTGCGTTTTACATAGTTCAAATTCAGAAAAAATAAATTGAAATAGTTTGGTGTCATAAATCACGAGTATTTGTATTTTTTAAACTAAAATTAAAAGTTTGTAAATTAAAGACGTATGAGTTTTCTAAAAACAGTTGCTGTGTATTATCGTTAAATGCAAACATTAATCCGAGATAGAATATTCGGTTTCTGATTTGTGACTTTCGTCACTTACATAAGTAATTTTCTGTAACTTTTGGTAGTTCTTGACGTATGGTATCTGTTTCAGGTTCAATTGAAAATTGTAAGATTTCAGAAAGCATTGATTTGATATTTTGTAATGCTTTTTCCCAAAATTAATTTTTAAATTCATCTGTTTAATGACGTCTACATAATGGCATACAATTTTATGAATACTTAGAGGCATAGGATACCAACTGTATAGTCGTAAATAAAGTTCCTTAGCTTCGTTTAGGTGTATTTCAAACTTCAAAAAATTCCATACGGGGAACGAAAAAGTGAAGTACTTCGCAATGTTTTGTGAGATTCAAAGCAGCATCAAGCACTAAATTAGACTGCCCAAAATATCTTCAAAACATAGATTTTTTCAAAATTAATTTCACAATTTTTCAACATTTTGTATCTTGCAAACTAACACAGACACATGTTTAAAACTTAAGCCATTAAAAGAAAATACCTTAATAAATCCATTTTTGTAATCAAAATTGATCAATAACTAATATTTTTATTATTAATAATGTGAACTACTCAAAAACTTAAAATTCGAAAATTAATCGCAATTTTTTTAACAATTGTCTTTGAAAGGCGTTTGCTTTTCAATAAATTGGGTTACACAAGGAACAAATGCATTTTGGGGGTCAACAACAATCCATTATAGATAAGAAAAAACAAAACATTTGATCTATGTCATCAGTTTTTTTTACGTCTAGCTATATGGGGTCGGAATGATTCAGAATTTGTGAATTATAATAAAATTCAGAAATATCAAAGAAAAGATGATCATATTTTCAGTAAATTGAGTTTAAAAATGCAAAATATCAATATTTATTAACTGTCAATCAATAATTATTGACAATCGGAGGGTGAATGTTTCAATTATTTAAAAAAATTGTCAAAACTTTGGTTTGATTTTTGTTTTCCAAAACAAAGTTGTGACAAAATTGTCAAATAAATAAATAATTGAAAAATTAATTTTATCTTAAATATTTCCTTTATTTATGTATGTACATATGAACATACATATATGTACATATGTACATCACATAACACAATACACAACATACAGATCAAATATGAGTATTTTTGTTTAAAGCTGTCAAGCTAAGCATAGACCATAGACGTACATCGTACATATGAACGCAGGACTGTGTTAAGCTTAAAATCAGAACTAGCTAAAAATTATTATTTAATAAAAGGATTAATTTAAAATGAGAATTATTCAAGAAATGTTCGTTTAAATTTAACGAGTTAAACCTTGTACGCAGTTGAAGCGAAAAGAAAAAAATGTCTGTGGCCATTCAATCGACAATGAACACGAAAAGGCTTTCAGACAAAAAATATTTATGGAGAGTTCTTAAGGGTGTGGCTAATTTTCTTCTTCTTTAAAACAGAATAAAATTGTTCTCTAAATAATTTATATTTTCAGCCATTCATTTTTCAATGGCAACAACAAAAAAATTTAAACGTACATTTTTCACCAGCAATCATGTAACGGACAATAAATTCAGTGATGAAAAAGTGAAGACTTGGCTTAAGTTATCTAGCACGAGTTTTGATTTTCACTATCACACTGAGCATTATATCGTTATTTCAGTTTTTGTGTGAAAATTTTCATTTCGGTGGTTTTTTAAAGACTGTAATATTAGAATGCTCCTTACAAAATTTATTATTTTATTTTGGCTAACGAGTTCCTTTTTTTAAATTTATTTTGAAGAAATTAAAGGGGTGTGTGAAGAAAAAAAAAATAAATAAGGACATTTATAGGGACTACTCTTAGTACTATTTTCGGCATGTTTTATTGGGAAATGTATAACTAGCGCAGTAAAATACCTATTCCAGTAAGGGAAATTGTACTACACCAGCTACGATGGCGATGTAAGACCAATAAACAATTTTTTTAGAGCAACAATGAGTTTGTTTTCGCAGAAATCTTTTTACTCATGCTTAAGTGGTGCCAAGTTAAGTCAATTGTTAATACATATATGTGTATTTTTTATACAAGTTCCTTTTGCTATCAAAAGGCTGAGATTTTAAATTTTGTTTGAATGGCTTGTACAGGTTTTTTATGTCGCAATTGATTATTTAAACAAAAAGGTTGTTTTTTGAAAAAAAATCAAAAACATTTCACCCAAATATTTAGGTAGTTTTAGTTAGGTGTCATTGTTTCTATTTGACTGGATGTGATAGCAAAATAAATAACTATTTATAGAATTACAAATCTAAAGTCAAAGATTTGACAATACAACAACTATTTAAAATAGTATACAGTGTATGTACCATTAGACTGGTCCTTAAATAAAATATTTTTCACCCTTAAATCATTATTAAAATGCGTGCATACATTTTTAAGATTTTGTTCTCGCTTTTTTGAAAAGTAGTTTATTTTTGCTTTACAGTGAAAATGTATAATTTTTTGGTAAATATTTATTTTATGCGTTAGTTGATCCGAAAAATAATTGGTTGGCTCAAGAGAAGACAAAAACTGGTATTGGCGGGCGTATATGCAGTTGCGGGGTGGCTATAGGGGCTAAAGCCCCCCCACAGCCGAATCATAAAATAATTAAAAATATAGAAAGCAATACATTACAACGTGTAGAATTTTATATTCCGTCTAAAATATTGTTAAGATATGAAATTTGATAGATAAAATAAAGTGATTGGGGTTGAACTATTTGCATACATGTTATGTAATTTTTTTCTAAGCCCTAAGATTGGGGCTTAAGTCTGAAGCGAATTGGACAAAAACTAAGTTGGGGGCTATGAATATGGACATGTTTCATGCAACGACAATTTTTTCCCTAAAAATAAAACCCAGAAAATTGGGAAGAAAAAAAAAGTTTTGGAAAAACCTAGCCAGGGTTAAGCAACTTACTTCCAAAAAACTAACCTTGTTCCAGAGAGTTTTGGGGGCTCAAGTCTAGGGACTGCCAAAGTCCGAAGTTGGGGCTAAGGCTTGAAGAGATAAGTAAAAAGAGATAAAATGGCCGAGGCTTAACATTAACGTGTCAAATGCCCCAACTGTTTATACTAAAAACAAAGCTAATTTACCGAAAGAAACGCATTTGAGGCTTAAACCATTTGAGAACAACGGGATGTCAAGTTAAATGTAAATGTTTAATACAACAGGAATTGTTTCTCACGGCCTTGGCTGGGCTTAGAAATTTCGGGGCTACGTTTTCAAAATTTGAAACGTCCAAGGCAATAATTGTACATACAAAACATTTTTGTACTAGGCAATTACATACAAATTCTCTAGTAAAGGAGCCAAATTCCAAAAGCGTGAGTTTTCTCTGTGCGCGCTCAGAAAATCATGCAAAAGCGAATTAATATTTGCAATCCCTCTAGACTCTAGAATGACGTGCAAATTTTTTCGACATATTTTTTTAGCATGAATAAAAAGTGTGTGCAACGTAAACACGACAAATAATTCACGCTGGCAGAATTGGGCCACGGCTTATTTCTCAGAGCAGCTTTGTCTTATGTCCTAAAGTGTCAGTTTGAAACAAATAGTTTCTCATTGGTTTGGCTAATTCAGGAAAAATGAGATCTCAGAGGACTGATACCGTGTCAAAGTACATTTATGATCTTTTGTCAGTACGAACACTTAAATATAATTTTTCTGAACTAGCCAATTATAAACAGTTTTCAAATCTTGTCAAAAATGGGAAGTTCAAAACATACCCACAGCTTATTTAAAAAATATAACTACATAAGGGCCCAGTTATAGCTATCATTGGAAACCATCATTGAAAATATTAATTGTCAATTTTGAGAGATTTTTAAGTAAAAATATATCATTATTTTGATGCCAAAGTAAAGCTTATTGACTTAATAATATTGACTTTTCTCATAAAATGACTTTTAATTTTTCAGTGATGAACTACCTTACCAAAGATCATTGAAAAAAAATAAAAGTTACGTTATGGGGAAGATATGGGTCAAAATGATTTTTGTTTTGGAGGAGAAATAATTTTGAAGTCGTAGTCTATACTTCTGCATTAAAATATTTAATGATTAAATCCTCCAAGGGTCTCAAAATAAACAGCCAACTTTTTCAATGATGGTTTTCAATGATAGCTATAACTGGTCCCTAAGGTAGGTACCAGTCAATTTTTAAATAATATAAATAAACGAATTTGTACGCGTGGTTCAAGCATATATGGCTCAAATTATTATTTTGGTGCACCTATGAATTTGCTTCTATCTCCGCTACAGCAATTAAGTATGAATAATTGTTATTTTACTTTGTAGATATTGAAAACATTTTAAAGCGCGACAGGAGCGGATATAAAGGCACACAAAAAACGGATATCATTAAAATGAAAGTGGAAATGTCAAAATTCGTTGTCTTTTATATAACTACACATGTATCTCCATATATCTTTTTCACAAAAAAAAAAAAAATACTTGAACCTTAAAAGTTAGACCACACTCGCCGTAACTGCACTGCATCGGAACTACATTTCACACGAATTCGTATGAATTTGTATGAAGTTCAGTTGCCGCTTAGTGCGATATAGCTCCTAAAATTTCATAAGAAATAATGTTTTGCCGCGTTGTCGTGAAGTGTAGTTCGGCTGAAGTTGGTACGGTCATGCATTAAACATTAACTCTCTATTATTTGTTATAAATTATAAAATGTATCTTAGGACAAGCAAATTTTATTACTTAAGGTCTCAAACTGGATCTCCAAACTCCAAGCCACCCCCAAAGCCAAATCCTAGATCCGCTACTGGGTATATGGCCACCCTTTTGAGCAACTCACTTCCAATAAGAGGTGTTATTTTGATATTCAAAGAAAAATGGCATTTTTTGATTTAACTGATCGGATGTTTATTTCAATGTTAAGAGCAAAGTATGCCATTCATAATGGAAAACATAATCAGCTAAATGGCCACCACCAAATCGCAAAATGGCTGCTGTATGCCCTCAATAGCTTCACGACATGAATTCCATCTTTGAGGTCTTGAATCGACGCTGGGCTCTTGGCGTAAACCTTATCTATCACGTGGCCCCAAAGGAAGAAGTCGATAGCGCAATCCTTTTACCGTAGCTGTTGCTCCAGCATCATTTTCGAAAAAGTAAGGTTCAATGACCCCGCCGGACCATTAATCGCAAGAAACTGTTACTCATTGAGGATGAAGAGGCTTTTCAATCATAAATCTAGGGTTTTCCGAGCTCCAGATGCGACAATTTTGCTTGTTGACGTAGCCACCGAGGTGGAAATGGGCCTCATCAGCCAAGTTGATTTTTCGATGAAATTCCGGATCATTTTCATGCATTTGAAACAAAGACACGACGTTGTTGATTATTGAGTTCTTGTGTTAACTGATCTTAATAAGCCTTAAAACCCAAGTTTTTATGCAAATACGGTGTAATAACGTTTGTGGAATGCCCAATTCCAAATAACGACGAGGAATGGATAAACCTGGGTTTTCACTTTGGGCTACACCAGCAATATTCTAAGTTGTTTTTGAGCGACGTGCACGGATTTTATTCTTCACATCGCTAACTTGTCCCAACAGCTCAAATTTTTCCACCAATTTCTGATTTGCGCTTCCCACAAGGTGCTTCACGACGACCAAAAAATGTTTTAGTTTTAAGAACCGTCTCTGCCAAATTTTCACCATTTTTATAGTGAATTTTAATAATTTCCGTGCGTTATTGAAGCGTGTATCGTTCCATGTTTATTAATTGCGTAGTTTCTACTTGTCAAATGTCAACAAATTATAGCTTCAAAAGTGACAAATATCGAAATAGCGGGCTATTCAAAACAACACGTCTTATTGGAAAACCCTTTATACATACGTATTTCTCAAAACGGAAAAAAGAATGGAATTTTATTGGCACCATTTTAAATCCACACAAACATGTATATATAGGAAACACGGAAGAAGAAAATTTGTTTTTAAAGACCAGTCCGGAGCTTAATTTTGTGAACTTTTGACACTCATAAGAGAACTGTACATAGGTAATGAAGTGCAGTTCAAAACCTACTTGAAAGAACTAATTTAGTTATATTTTATAGGGGATTAAGGATACTTTGGGCTGAAATAATTTCCCAATGTTCACTTTTACATTATCTATTCGCCCCTCAAGCATATTCCGAATACAAATCTAACTGATTTCCAGGCTATAAGAAACGTTGGGGTCAACTTTTGGGTTTCCCTTTATTATTCCTTACAATTTACTTTAATACGAGTCAGATTTATATCTCTAATTCGATTATTTCAAGAAATACATAACGTGCCTTAACAATATGACAAACCAAATACATACAAACAACAAAAAAAAAATCTAATAAAAAAACCCTGGAGCCTGGACTTTCATTTTCTAAATTATGTAATAAGCCAAAGGATAATCTAAGTAAAAGAAGTTGTTGTGTGCTCCATTTCCTGTTATGATTTTTGTATATCCTTTTTTTTGCGTCAAACAATGGCAACGTCATAGCCGTCATCGTCGTCGTCGTCTTCGCTTTGGTGGGTTTTGTGCAGAGGAAGACAACGTCAAGGTTAACTCGGCAATCCTTGCGTGAAAGAAACCTCTGTCATTTTTGTTTGCTTTATTTTTCTTTATTTTGGCATACAAAATCCAACCATAAAGGCACACACGAATAAATGAATGAATTAGATCCTTTCCACGGCTAGATTAGATGATGGTATATCCATAGCGTAGATATAGGGTGGGGGCTATAGTGGCGAGTGGCCTAACCATCATGGCGAAACAGTACGAAGCAGTTATCCTTTGATGCGAGGCGATATGGCAAAGGAAAGAGAATTGTGTATTTTCCGCTTTCGTTTTGCATCCTTTGACGGTATCTACGATTCATTCGGGCGTACATACAGAAAAACATTCGTACACCGAATAAAAAATGTGGTGAATACAAATTTGTCCTCCCTTCAGAGCCCAGAAACATAGGGGCGGCACGGCGGCGGCGGCGCGCGGTGGCAAGTGAACTTTCAGTCTCACATGAAAAAGTCTACAACCCGACAGCCCTGCGGAATGTAAACTTGTATGAATTTGGTTTGCTTTGATTTGCGTTGGAGCCACGCAGAGGGGCTAAGAGTTCAAGGAATCTTTTTTTCTGCATTAAGATTTTTCGTAACTCTGTACAATTTTCACGGAAAGAAAGCTTTCCTGCTGTGTCGCCTTCTTGGTTTTGGTTCTGTTTGTTCTGTATCTGTGATTGTGATGGCTGCTTTTTCGCTATATGTAGCTATTCCTACACTTAAGGATCATCTACGACTACTAGCATTTGACTAGGCTAGGATTTTCAAAGTTTTTGTGTGTAATGGATTTCGTGTTTGCCTTTTATTTTGCTTTGCAGAGGATGTCAATCGGCTTATCCACTCTTTGTGCTGTATATTCATTCGCCTTGTCATGAAGATAAACATCTACGTTTATGGATGTTGGATCGTACCTACCTAGGTATAGTTGCAAACACACCTTTGCTTTGTGGTGATTTTTTGTTGTTATTGTTGTTGGGGGTGTCGTGTTTCTATCCTGATGGCGCTATTTAGCAATATACTGAACTATTCGTGACCGAAAAATGAAACTAGACTGCTCCTGTTTGTCTGGATGTAGGATTTAGGGAATTATGTATGCTAAAGTGTCGCCTTTAGAATTTTTTTTTCCTTGCAGTGAATAATGTTTTCCTTTTGGGTTATATGACCTGATATTTTACATAATTAATGAATGAATTTTTTCTAGTAAGCCTTAAATATGCATAATACCTACCTCTACCTTTACATAACCGTGTGAAATAAAAAATGAGTTTATTTTTACATTATTTTTTTCTTTTTTTCTGTGAAGGATTTTTATTATGACAGGCATAAGGCATAGAAATAAGCTGTGTTGATAAAATATACCTATTATGACAAAGAGTAGATTGTCGTATCATAATGTGAAATGACACTTTATTAAGAAATGAATTTATGTGTACCTGTACATTGTATACATACCATGTGTTTCGGGCGGACTAAGTCGAAAAGCATTTTTTTTAAGAGTGGAAGGAAAATAAATATTATTTTTTCTTTCAAGTTTAATGCTAAACTTGTAGTTTATTTTCTACGTAGACTTTAATTCTAAGGAATCTGAATTTCATTTAGCAACTAAAATTGATTTTTGTAAGGCTGTATAGAGGAAACACATTTTATGTAGGCAGCTAAGCTAACATAAATTATACAAAATATATGTTAAGTTACGTTTAAGCAGTTAAATAAAATAATTAGGTATTATTGTTATGCATGTAAATAGTAATTTTCATAAATTCAGGTTTCACTGAACCTATATTACTGTGTATATACTTGCTTAATTAGTGTAAGGCCTTTACTACGAAATGGAAACAAATCAATGTTTTTAAAAATAAAATGCAGAATCCTTTATAGCAGCCTTATCAAAGTTTTATCGTTACAAAAAACATAAGAGAGGCAGGGTTAAGGCCTTTCGTTATGTTATTACTAGGGCTGAGATTCTCATGCACTTAAAAATCGAAAATATGAGCTTAAAGTACGCCCTTAAAAATGTAAAATATGCACTAAAAAAAAAAAACAATGAAACAAAACAAAAGAATTTTTATTCAGTTTTTAATTATTTAGATTTGAATTCAGTCTTTTTTTACAAAAATAAAGATAACATTAAAAAACACAAAAAAAAAAAAAAAAAAACGAAAAAAATGTTACTTAAAATTACATCCTATTTTCATATGTTTTGTTCACATAAATAAGGAAACTTTGTTTAAAATTTTCAAAAACAAAACTTTGCCTATTTGGCCTTCTAAAACTTTTGTACATAGAAAAAGAACGTCAACGGACGTAAGGGCAGCGTTTTTCAAACAACAAATTTCATCTGATGTAAGATAAGATTATTAAAACCGCTTTCGCTATTGTTGCTCAGACTTAATACATTATTACTTTTCATTGAAGAATAGCCTTCGTTTTTTTTCAAAAACAGTCTTGATTTTTTTTCAATAAGTGCACCAATAGGGCCGTCAACTGAATTTATTTTGCAAATTTTTCAGCAACTAAATCGATTTGATTTTTCAATGTGCTCCTACCTTCAAGCTTTGTGATTGTGCCACATGGAAAACTATAGTTTGAGCAAATAAATACAATTTCACTTTTAGGCAATATTTCTTTTACTTTTTTAATTGGGATGGCATCACAACTGCTTGGAAATCTTCAAAAAATTTAGCATAATACGTATGTAATTGCTTCTAGCCACGTTCCCCAACTAGTAACTATAGGCTGGGGTGGAAGAGGGGTTGAAGGAAATTTAACTTTAAAGAAATAAATTTGACTTGGTGCCTTTAAAAATATTTTTCTCCATAATATGCATGAATAATATGAAAATATCCACTTAAAATATGAATTTATTATGAAAATATGCATCTATTATGAAAAAACATGCATTTGCATGGAAATCCCAGCCCTAGTTATTACATATAAGAAAATTACCCAGTTAAAATATTCGAAAACGTAATAACATATTCAATATGCAAACAAGAAAATGAGGCTATATGCTCTTTTGCATTGGTGACGAAAAAATTGTTGTCCAACTTTTATTATTCATGCAACGTCTCATCGTAAGTTTACAAATTGTGTTTACATGAACGACCTTTTTATTAATTTGGAAAAATGCTGTGTATTGAATCATCTGTTCGTTAAATTTCAAATATTAAAGGTAAAAAACTAGACGTGTTCAGTTTTCAAAGTTATTTTTTAATGGAACCTATATACCAATCAAATTACATAAGAAAATCTAAAATATGTACAAAAAAAAGAGTACATCCTTAGGATTCTAAAACCACAATTTCCCAATAAAAAACCCCTCTGTGTCGTCCGCCATTTTGAAAAAGAGGTTTTACTCAGTTTTCTCAACCGCTATTAGTCGTAGAGTAGTTATTTTTGATTACTTTTGTCGCTTGACATGTTCTCTACCATTTTGTCTTACAATTTTTTTGATAAAATAAAAGAAAAATAAATTCAAAAATAAAATAATGTCCCATCAAATGTATATGTATAAACTATTTTAAATTCGGAATATGATTGATATGATATGAGATATAAGCTTTCTCTACAAATATGTTATTAATTTTATTTTTGTTAATCTAACGGGGAACAAGTAGGGGCAGTTTAATAAAATCAATTGACACTTTATTATATAATATTAGAAACATTTTGGTGCTATATCTTGAAAGTTTTTTGACTTACATGAAATCTTAATAAACAAAAATGTAGGAAATTTAATGTTCTATGAAAAATGTTCTAGGTGATTTTTGTTTTGGATGGACTCTGAATGATATTAACTTGAAAAACCAGTTTTAGAATCGAAAATTTGATGGTCTGGGATCTATCAAAAAAAAATTTAAGATTGTAGAGAACATGTCAACTGACAAAAGTAATCAAAAATAACTACTCTACGACTAATAGCGGTTGAGAAAATTGAGCAAAGACTTTTAAACACCTTTTTTTTATTGGAAAATTGTGGTTATAGATAGGGCTGGCCACGAGACGAGACTCATCGAGACTTTTGTAGGTCTCGTGTCGGTCTCGTTAAAATCGAAAATTTTCAGCCTCGTCTCGGTCTCGTGTCGTTCTCGTATAATTAACTCTCGTCTCGGTCTCGTTTCCTTCTAAAAACTTTTGAACGACTGATTGATATCCACATAAGATCAAGCATTGATACGAGACTTCTATCTAAGGCTCAACATGCTTACTGCAAAGGGAGGTCGGTGGAAAGGCTCTCACACGTTAGTACGTACCATCGAATATTCCCTCCATCATTAAGAATACACATTGGTTGCTTTCTTAGATATATAAGGTGCTTTTAACAATGTCGACACATCTGCGCTATCATATATGAAGGTAGACGGTTCATTTGGTGAACTGATAAATCAAATGCTTACTATAATATCAACTCGAAACTCGGTGGATTTTCTTCGAGAAGAGCGATCAGTAGAGGTACCTCGCAAGGTGGTGTCTTATCCCCCCTCCTTTGGAATTAAGTAGTATACGAGCTGCTAGTTTCTCTGGAAGCGGAGAGTTATAGAGTGATAGCATATGCGGACGACATCGCTATTGCCGTATCAGAAAAGCATCCTATTGTCTTGAAGGAACTCTTACAGAGTGCTTTGAACAAGCTAACAAACTGGGCAGAGCGGTGCGGATTTGGTGTTAACCCTCACAAAACCGAACTTGTCCTCTTTTCCAGGAAATATAAAATTCCCAATATAGATCGTCCCACTATTAAAGGTATTCCATTAACATTTGCTGACGGAAATTTGTAAATTTCGGTGCAATTTCGGTCTCGTCTCGGTTGCTTAAAAGGCAGTCTCGTCTCGGTCTCGTCATGCGAGGCCGAGACTGAGACTTTTCTCGTCTCGTGACCAGCCCTAGTTTTAGAACCCCCAAGAGATACTCTTTAAAATAAAACAATGCAATTCTCCTCCCGAATTTTTGTAGATATTGTTGCTAATTTGATTGGACTAATACGCGAAATCGGAGCCAAATGTCTCGGAACAATACAATATTCAAGATACAGGACAATAGTTGTGTTTTTTGAATTTTGGTTAACTCTTGCTTTCAAAAGTAAAGAGCAACTCCGAGTGCAGCTCACGGAAGTGAAATTGAAATTTGTTGAGGAGCAATGCAAAAAAGAGCAAGAGTGATTTATGGCTCAATTCTGATTTTGATTGCTCAGCAAGTTACTTTTCATTGGTTTATGACATCTGCTTCTGGCAGCTTCCGACTATTAAGGATCTCGCAAGCCAATAGTTTAGGTAATTTCATCAGTGTCAAAATTTATTCATAGATGTTATGGTTATAATGACACACTTACATATCGCCCACAAAAAAACACCCTTTCACGACAGATATTTTTGAGGACTTTTTTGATTCTTGGTAAAAAAATGGTTTTTGGTAATATTTTACGTCTTGTACTTAAAAAAAAGTCATCATTCCTCAAAAAGGACTTTAAATTTCTGCAGGATGCATGTATCTTTTCAGTTTAGGTCTCTTTAGAATCAGCGTCGAAAAGCACCCTCAAAACATGTGTTATATGATTAGATTATATTATAATAAACAAGTTGAACCAACGAATTTCGTTCCGCCTAAATTCATTTATGTAAAAAAGATAATAATTCCGGAGCATGCACAATGCTGTTTTATGTAATTAGGTCCATTAAAATTCTTTATTAAAGTTTTGTTAAATACAATAGAAATAACTAAATTAACAATGTCGGTGTGTTTTAATGATACTAAAATGATTAGCGTGTCGGCCAACTTTCCGCTTTTTTACTGAAGAGCTTTATGGTATACACAACATTTTTCGTTTTATTTTCAGGCGCATACACGTACAAGGCCGTAGGTTTGCCGATACGTGAGCACGCCACATTCAATTGACCATGATTGATGTCACAAACATCCAGCGATTGTCCTTGCCACTTATTTTTTGTCATAGCTAAAGTGAGACGCACCGGAAATATTGAAATACGAATGATAAATCGTTCGGAATAAACGGAATCCGTGAAATGAGAACATCTTCACCTTTGAATTTTCCCCTCAAAATCGTGGCTTGAATTAGATTAGATATGTGATGCACTTCACAATCAAACGCGTTCCGTTACAAAATGTTGGTGCATTGAGGTTGCACAGCAAATTTGCAACTGAGCCTACTGTCAATTTTAAATTGTGTGGTGAAAAGCCTGGAACATCCAAAGAATTTACAAATTCCGTGGGATAGTTGGTGGCTTTGTTTTCATCCATCACGGAGTCCATGGATTTGTATAAATGTAACTCACCGGCGATTTGATTTTGAATGACGAAATTCAAATGATCGACTATCTTTGCTTTTCGCAGCCAAAATCGCTCGTGAACTCAGCCAATCATGGTTCACATAATTTTTAGTGATATTCGGGAGAACATTCCTGATGAGCTGTTCCGGCATTGTTGTAAAGTGGCAAAAATTCGGTGAAAATTCAATCAGGCCGGTAACTAAGTCCACTGGTATCATGCCATTGCCCATTAGCAATAATAATTGCTTGCAGCGACCTGCTAATTTCGTAAAGCAACTCGCATGTTTGTTTTCAATTGCAATTTCTTCAAGTATTGCCATAAAGCCTATGCTGTCAGGCAAGCTTTCACTTCATCTGCCGGAGTTGATTTTATGGAATGACAGGCAGAGTTTGACGAAAATCGCCTGAAAGTAAAATCATTGTACCACCGAAAAGTCGTTGATCATTTCGTAAATCTTTCAACGTGCGATTTAGGGCTTCCAATGCGCGTTTGTGTGCCATTGTGCACTCGTCCCAGATGATAATCTTATATTTCTGCAATACTTTCACCATCGCAGAGTTCTTTGGAACTTGTTGCAAGCAAGTTTTTCATTCACTTGCAGGTTCAATGGCAATTTCAACGCAGAATGAGCTGTTCAACCGCATTCCAACAACGTAGCCGCTATCCCAGAAGGGGCGAGTGCTAAAGCAATCTCGGATTTTGAACGAATAGCACAGAAAATCAGTGTAATCAGGAATGTTTTTCCAGTTCCACCGGGTACATCGAGGAAGAAAATGCCACCATTTCCGTCTTTCCGAGGATTGTCCTCCGGTGTCCTATATGCCCTTACTGGGGCCAATACGGATCTATAAAGCTCTAAATCGTGAAAATCAAAGTAATCAAGAATCTATAAAGCTCTAAATCGTGAAAATCAAAGTAACCGTACTAAAATCCGGATGTTCCCAGATTTCCAGTTTTTCTGGAAATTTTCCGCGATTTCCCCCCAGTGTCCTATGTCCTTCCTTGAGCCAATAGGAATTCATCTAACCCAAAATCGTGAAAATCAAACGATCTATTCTCGAGTGATACGTACACACACGGACAACATTTCTCTTAATAGATTTTTGAACATTTTTAAACTTTTAGTATTTCAAATAAAAAAAATCATTAACCCGTATAGATATATATTGTTGACATTCACACTTTCCTTATTTTTCCCACAGGTTCTACTTATATTCTCCTCATTTTTATAAGTAACGCTTTAATTTAATTCCCATAGTTTGTATTTTAAACTCAATGAAAAAACCAATAGTCAAAAAATAAATTGTGTCTAGCCAAGAAACTGTCGCATATAATTTATACCGTAAAAATAAAGCTATAGCTTTATCAATAAATAGTAAAAATAGATAGGTATATAATATGTGGCGAATGGTGGACATTTCTGGCAAATACAACTGAGTGAAGAGTAGGTAAGTCAGGAGTGTGAAAATGTTTCTTAAACTTTATTATGTTTTCTCCTATATAAATGTAAATGCAACAAAAACTACAAAGTTTTGTTTTTTTTTTTTTGGAAATTATTGTATTACCATTTAACGACTCTTTAAATCAATTTATATCTATTATAAGGCATTGAGCCCAGCCTTGATTCTAACAGGGTACGTGAGCACTTTCCTTAGGTAGAACTATTACCTGTCAAAATAACTACACCCCCATGAGTATTATTTTTGGATTTTCTCAAAAGTTTTCCCTAAATGGATTGTTTTCATGACAATTATAGGTAACTATAACTAAATTGTTATTATACCCACGATAATGCTTACTTAGGTTTTCTTATAAAATATCCCCCCAATTTGAGTGGGCCCTTCAGGTTTGGCTGGCTAAAAGTGGCCGAGTGGGGATACAAAAAAAAAACCAAAATGAATGACCAACACTTAACTAACAAATAATGTGGCTACACATAGTATAACTCTACCGTACCTTGCCATATTGTGTCAGTTGCTAAATAAATAATTCCAACAACAAACAAAGTCGTTGTTGTCGCCACCACCAATCCCAGAGGCTCAATTTGCCTTGTCGTCCGTCCGTCCGTTTTAGCTACCGAAGCAATACAGCAACACAATAGATTTTCCAACAAAAATACCTCCTACCAATAAGCAAATCTCTTCTTATACACATTCTCGTTTAATACCTAACTTGTTTCTTTAGATTGAAGACCCCGATTTCGTATCGTTCGTCTTTCGTCCTTGATGTCCGTGTCCGTGTCAAATGGTATCGATTAATAAATCAACAGAAGGGGTTAATATCTAAATCAAATGTAAGAGACTGCTACCACTACCTTGCAAGTCGCCGCCGCCGCGCCGATGCCCTTGCCGTCCTCGTCGCACGCTAGCAGCTCAGTCGAACAAGAGTGACGACGAACGCAAGGAAATCAATGCGGGCATTTAATCGATATCCAGTGGCTTTACAGTTGGTAAACCTATACAAGGCATCCAAGGAGCTTATTGTGTTTCCTGGTTTCACTTTGCTTCCTTGACTTCTTTCTGACTTTCTATCACTGATTACTAACCCTACCTATCTACGATCCGATATACAAGAATAATCTGGTTCAAGGTTTTTCTTTTTTTCTTGAACAATCGTCACATATGGCACATTTTAATTGAGTTCTTTTGTAGGAAGTCTGTTGACTTAGAAACTTTTCGTTGAGACTTGAAATTTCTATTACGTTAATATTTTTTTTTTGTGTTTTGGTATTTTTGGTTGGGTATAACGCTACCTCTTTATAAAGATAAAATGAAAATCCTTTTAAATATTTATTCATGTTTGGGAATTTGGGAAAAGAATTTATTTGTATACATGTAGTTCCATGCCCAATGCAAGTCCAAGTAGTCAGGTTACCAGCAGAGGTCGGGCGTCAGCGTCGGGCCTAGCTGAGATTGAATAAATGTTAAGAGACTCTGTATGCTACCAACCTCTAGTCTCTCTTGTGTTCCATAATATAAAGATGTGGGTTAAAAAATGTCTTCTTCTTCGGGAACCATTTCTCTAGGCTTTCCAACATCAGTATATAATCACAACATTTTCGAAGCCATCAGAAAACTCTAGTTTTGGAGGAAGCCTAGCAGTCATAAGCGATCAAAATAAAAAAACAAATGTTAAGTTTAAGTTAGAATTTTTCAGTTCGAACTACTTATTCTGACTCTTTTTGAAAAAAAAATCCCACAAAGAGTGTTCTTAAAAGCTCCCGAGATTCAAAGCCCTGATTTTGATTTTGTGGTTTGAAAAGGGAATGATTCAGATTTCTAGCAAAATACATACATCTCGAAGAAAATTTAAAGAATTAAGCTTTTATGTAATTTTACGCAGCAAAAATGTAGGTTCTTTTGTTCGCAAGAAGAGTTAATTTTGAAAAAAGTATGTGAACCAAAACCCGCAGTTCTTTACGTTACGCATTTTGTGGAAATAAAACATTAAAATAAATAAAGCTGATATTATTACCACAGACATTTGCGAAGGTTTTTCTTAAAATATATAGCTCCTACGAAAAAATGTGTTATAATCTTTTTTGTGTAGAATTTTATTTGCTACAGTTGTTGTTAAAAAGTTTTTTCGATGAATAAAATATTTTTCGAGAAATTTCCAACGAACTGAATTTAACATCTTTAACCCCGAAAAATCATTAAAGCTTTGGGCAAACCAAAGCGATCTGCGGCAGAGACTGCTAAGATATGAAAATGGCTGACGTTGTTTATATCCGTTCAAAGATTTTTTAAAGCCCACCATCATTTTAATATACCTAAAATGGTGGGCCAAATTATGGTTTCATTTTAATCCTAAGTTATTTTGACACTGGAAGCTTTTTTCCGTCCGAAATCTTGACAGATAGTCAGTATCATACCTCCGCGGAACGAAATAAGTCACTTTACGCTTGAACAACGTGAGTGCTGTGTAACCCAAACAGTACGTTTTTTGAAAAGAAGTTCTGTTCGAATTGAAGCACCCACCCAGAGAACCCGCAATTAATTGATGAGAAGCCAATGCATCCACTGAGTGACAATTTGGTGCGGATTGTGGAGTGGTGGCATCATTGGAACAACGTTTCGGTCAACAGTGGGCGTTACAGAGGCATGTTCACCGCCTTTTTTCTTTTACTGAAATTGAAGACACGGATTTGGACGACTTCTAGTTCAAGAAGGATATATGCTTCATTCCACACAGCTCATGCCACAATCGATCTTTTGCGCATCAAATTACCAAATCGTGTTATCAGCCGTCTTGGCGATGTCAATTGGCCGCTTTGGAGCTGCGATTTTACCCTTTTGGCCTTTTTTTTGTGGAGAACCGTGAAGGACCGATGTTATGCAAACAATCCGGAAACGATTCAAATACTTAAGGCCAATATCATTCAAGCAATCCGTGAGCTACAAGCTCTTGGAAAATTGGACTCAGAATGCACCGAGGCAGCCACTTGAACGACATGTTGTACTCCATAATTATAAGGAAACAATTTAATTTTGTTCATTTTATTACATTTTTAAAAAGAAATTTGTATTTGGCCCACTCTTTGTATTTATTGAATTTTATTAGTTTACGCTAGTCATCCCTTTTTCTATTGCATATATTTTTGTTTTTTTTTTTTTTGGCGCTAAAGTGGCAAAAACAATATTGATATAGCAGAATTAGGAACCGTGCTTAGACGAATTTTTTAAACAGTATTTTAAAGTTTTTATGTTTACTTAAAATAAAGTAACGAAAATATGTTTTACCAGATTTAAATACAAAACTAAACATGATGCTAATAGGTAAGTCTGAATTTATTATTTTCCTATTAAATTTAAAATCGCCAGTAAAATTATCTTTTTTTTTAAATTTTCATAAAAATGTAATAAATGTCCCATGGCGATTTAAAATAAGAAAAAATAAGGAATTACACAAATCAAAATAAATTTTTCAAACGATATTCTGACTAAAAGGTAACCCTAGTTGCGGTGCACAAAGCACATGTGAATTGTGAAGTGGAGATTTATTTTTCCCCAAATGGAACTTCATATTCCATTTATATATGTATGTAGGTATATTTTGTTTTGCATAGAATAATATGGAAATATATATTTGTACATCTGCACACCTACATATATATATATTTTGCCTCCTTTTGTGTCCTACCCACAATAAGAACAAAAACAACAAAAAAGAACAAAAACACAAACACAGAAACACGAACATAAATATGTACATACGAGTATGTTATGTATTGTACAGTGTGTACATCCAAGGACGATTTATGCCGGCAAGAGGAGTGTGTGTTCCACTCCTTATACTATATATGAAATACTTGCCGTCGTATAACCGAGCTAAAAATAATGTTAACTGATATTGTGTGTGCTGTCACGGTAAAGGAGGAGCAATTGTTTTTTTTTTTTTTTTTTTTTTTTAATTTTAAATTAACTGAGCTTTATTTCAGATGTGACCGAATATAATATTTTGAAAGTATAAATAACATTTAATGGAAAGCAGGCTCGCTACGAAAGTTTCAGATTTCAGTACATAAGGGCTTATAGAAGAAGGTTATAAGATTTATGGAAATCTGCATTGAGACATAATTTTTGATAGTAAGTGCTAAATAGATAGGTTATGTACATAAGTTAAGGCTTCAAATGGAAAACATAGGTACCTTATTCAGGCAACACACATTTAGTAAATAAATTTGTCCCCAAATCGCTTTAGCCGATTCCACCCCAGTATCATATCTGGGCGAAACACATTAAATTCTGGAGGTGAGGTCACTTGCACTTTTTAATTGAATTTTATTCAATCGCTACATACTTAAAACAGAAGTAATTTTAATATTTAATTTTCTTCATCTTAATTAGTTTTAATTATTACTCGGTTTTTGCAAAAAAAATGCTGCTTACGGAAATAAAGTTTTGGGATTTATTGAGCAAATTGCCTTTATCTTATTCCTATTCCCGAATATCTCGTCAATAGCTTTTACGAACAAATCAAATCTAAGACAAAAATTAGTTTTAATTTAATTTTTACTTTTTTTCTACATTTTCATGTTTTTTTTGTTTGTATTAGGTAGGTACTGTCGTTTTCACTTTAAGAAAATGACAGAGCATCACGACCGGCATATATTTTTGAAATTTGTTGAAGTGGTAATACCTCTGACAAAATACATTGGAAAATCGCTATTTTTAAACCCCCACCACCGCCAAAGGCTGAAAAAGAAACCTGCCAGACGTTTGTTTTCGATACCACGATATATATGCTCCTACAAACGCTCATACTCATATTTTGGTTATCAATCCACTCCCAAAATTTGCTGTCGGCTCTTAGACTATTACAATCATATCAATCAATTTGTCAAAACAAATGCGGTAAGTAAAATTAAAAACAATCTGACTCACTGACAGATCATCAAAATTATGGAGCACTTCTCTCGACATCGTAAAATCTTGTAACACACAACGGTAGGCTCTGTGGTGTAAACAAAGATTAAAATCGAAAGCTTAAGATTTTCCTTTCAGGGGACCATTTTCCATAGAATTGATATAAATTACTTGGAGCACTTTTGACTGCCGTAGATTGATGAAATTTAGTACAGTAGGGCTTAAAGTGCAGGCAAAGGAAAATTTTTAAAATTTGAAATTTTACATTCAGGGGGCGTGGCATCCGCCCATTTGAATAAGAATTCATATCAATTATGAGGAGCACTTCTGACCGTCGTAGAATGATCAAATTTTGTAAAACGGTAGCGCTAGAAGTCCAAGCTTCTGGTTGTTGTAGAATGATGAAATTTGGTAAAGCGCTAGAACTTGGACCGCAAACATAGGCTTAACTTTAAAATTTGATATTTAACATTCTTGGGGCGTGGCATCCGCCCATTTTCTCAGAATTATCATTAATTGTATTTATCACTACGGATTGGTGGAGAATAATAAAATTTGGTAGACTGGTAGATCATGTCAATACAGAAGAGATATTGGAAAATTTTAAATTATCCATTCAGGGGCGTGGCACCCACCCATATTCTCAGAATTGATATTAACTATGTAGAGAACTTCTGATTGTCGTAGAGTGATGAAATTTGGTAGAACGATAGGATTTGACATGCAAGCGAAGGGGAAATTAAAACTTTGAGATTTTACAATCAGTGGGCGTGGCAACCACCCATTTTCACAGAATTAATATTAAATATATATTGAGAGCACTTCGGATTTGTGCAGGATTATTAAATTTGGTATAGTGATTAGTTTTCAGGCGTGGGTATACAAAGAAAAAGTTAAAATCATGAACTTTTTCATGCAGGGGCGTTTCATCCACACACTTTTTCTGATAAAAAGAATCTATGCAAAAAGTAGATAAGTCACAATAAAACAAATGTTTAAAAAGGAGCCAAGTTCTTCTATGTACAAAAACCTTTGCGTAACAAGTCAGCCGTAAAAAGTAGTGAGATCTTAAAGTACGCCAACTTCTTAGTTTATTAATGTTAAATATCAAATATTTTAAGTAGAGTATTATGGAAGAACCTCAAAATGATCAGAGAAGTCTCTTATTTAATGATTACTGACTTAAATTGAGTAAGTTTACTTGGCAGGTTTTATTTTCGTATCTACCTAATTTCTCAATCTTAAAATGAAAACTTGACAAGTAAACCAACTCAATTTAAGTCAGTAATCATTAAATAACAGATTTCTCTGATAATTTTGAGGTTCTTCCATATTACTCTACTTAAAATATTTGATATAACATTAATAAACTTAGAACTTGGCGTACTTTTAGATCTCACTACTTTTTACGGCTGACTTGTTACGCAAAGGTTTTTGTACATAGAAGAACTTGGCTCCTTTTTTAACATTTGTGTTTTTGTTGTGATATACCTTAATATCGTAATGAAATTTTTGGTTTTTTTTTAAATTACTTTTGGTCATCTTTGTCCCCTGTTTTTATTTATGGTCTTATGCTATATGTTATGAATAGTAATAAATCAATAAGTGTCAAGTTACATTCACGAATGGAAAAATGGTTAATTGGATAATTTGCCGTTAATTAGTTGTGAAAATTTCGAATTTATCGTTCCATTTTTTCTATGTTTTTTTTTTTTGTGTTGCTTAGCTAACTTGATATTATGTTAGCAAATCACCCTCGCAGAAACGTAGTAAAAACTCTTTACAGTCAATGATTTATAGTTTAATAATTTGCCGATAAATTAGTCGTTAATTAGTTGTCAATTGGCAAGTAATGGCAATTTATTAAGATATAAATCATTCACTGTTAAGAGTTGTAAGTACTTTTCTGAGAGGATGCTTTGCTTACTTTTGATACCGAGTTAGCTTAGCAACACAAAAAGCATTAAAAACATTGAACGAAAAATTCGAAATTGTCACAACTAATTAACGACTAATTAACGGAAAACTATCCAATTAACTATTTTTTGATTCGTGAATGTTGTTTTCCTAACTTGACACTCACTCATAATAAAGACTTGTTGAATTATTGATTCCAAATATAGCTTTTAACGGTCTTCAGTTTTCAAATATTGGCGTTTCGTCCGTTTCAATTCTCAAAAATTACTGCTTCTAACCTTATGACGGGGAGTGTATATTTAGATGGTCCAAAATTGCATATTTAATTATTTACCGCTAGAAGCTACTAATGGATATTTTTTTTTATCATTTGATGTTTTTTTTTTTTAATGACCACTCTTATAAATACCAATTTTTTTCCGAAACATTTCGGATTCTTCTTAAAATTGTATAAGGAGCAAAAAATGAAGAAAAAAAGCCCAAAAAGCCTTCCAAAATAAGTCCAATAAGGTTCTCTTCAAAATTTATTTCCTCAGTTCAATTAGTCAGATATTTAAGATTAAAGACTTTGGACTTAGTAGTCCAGGAAAATAAGATAAAAAAATGTCCTTGCTTTGAAAGAATTCTGACGAAGCTGAATTTTTGTTAAGAGCTTAATTTTTTTTGTCCTACAGATTTTCTGAAAAGAACCCTCAATTTGAGATGGAACTAAAAATTTTAGGGGGGAGCGGGTAGCTCATAACTTTGGCCCGCCATTACTTAAGAACGGATTGCCATGCAGAGGTCCTTAATATGTCATTTTGTAGATTATTGTACTGTCCACAAGTTTCTAAACGTTACCCAAGCAAAAAAAAAATCTCCATCCAAAAATATAAATAATATCCTCCAATATTACATTTTATTGAATAAATGTACCGCACCCAAATTTTTGTTGACCGTTTTTCTCCAAATCTATCACTTATACAAAACAAAAGTGTTACAACCTTTTTGTGTTGAAATTTGTTGAGCTACAATGTGTACCTACAACTTTTTTTCAAAAAAAAAATATAGTTTTCGAGTAATTCAGAAAAAAGTGAATTTTTCCCCCTTTAACCCCCCCCCCCCCCCCTAAAATCCCCTAAGATCCACTCTAAATGTAGGGTACTTTTAATGAAATGTTTAAAACAAACAAATTAAGCTCCGTCGGAATTTTTTCGAAGTGAATATCTTATTTTCCTGGATGATTAAGGAGAATGGTACAGCATCATTTTCTGTTTTTAAGAAAGAAATTAACACATACAAATTGGAAACATCACTATTCGGTTCCTTTTCAAAAACCAAGATGAATAGAAGATTCCTTCTGACTTTCAAAGGTGAATGAAATAAAACTAAAATAACTTGATATATCCTCTCAAAAGAAATATTAACCTCTGCAACGACCAACTTTGAAAGCGTGCATGCTTTTGCACCATATCTGCACTGCATTACATCAGCTAGACAATAATAATGATAACTTTCAACCTTTTGATGTTACGAAATATAAATATTTGAGTTCAACTTTAACATTCATAGGCTAATTTTTGCTGTATACGTTTACTGTCGTATATAAGCGATTATGTCAGAATTAAACGTTCAAATTTCTTTTTTGAAAAAGATTCTTCGATTGAGATTTAAAAAGAAAAATCAGCAATTTAATAACTTAATAGAACACGTAACGAACCAATGATTGACACAAAAATGTCGACTTTTATGGACTTTTTTTTGAAATTTAAAATACTGTGCCTACATTTTTCGGTCTTCTTAAAAAAATGTCAGCATTACAAATCTTAATTGGTGTTTTTTCCCAGGAAAATTCGGAATTGGGTACAAGATCGTATAGGTAAGCGGTTAACGTTCATAATTTCGACAAAAAAAGTCGACTGGTTAAGACAAGCGCATAACAGGTGCTTGCGAAGTGATTGAAACTAGCTAGTGAGAGATTTTAATAGTTGACATTTTGATAGTTGACATTTTAATCTGATTATGGTTTAATGAATGATGTTAACAAGCACGCTTGTAATCCATAATGTTGACTAACAGAATATCGATTGTTGAAATCTCAAATATTATTATACGGATTGCTGAAGACGTTTTGAAACTCAAAATTTTTCAAATCCAGAGTTAAAAATATTGATAATGTCTAATCTTAGCTACTTTTCCAGCAATTTTTACATAGGTCGACAAAATTTTGTTAATAAAACTGGGGTTGAATCGCGTAAGGTGATTTGTGATAATCACATTTGTGACAGTGACAGGTGATTGTATTTAATTTTCCATCTGCTCAAAAAAATAGTGGAAATTGGTATCACTTTGAGAGAAAACTTAGATTTGCACACATACGAGTAAGATTTGACATTTCTCACAAGTCAATTTGAAGATTTTCTTTATTTCGCCAAATGTATTCAAAAGTATTAAAATTAAACGATATTAGTTAATTGCAAGTTCATTAAACAAAATTGTGCGTTGGTTAGATTTTAAATATTGAAAAATATAAATGAGTTTCGAGTATAATTGATTAAACGACACCGTCGCCGATGTGTTTCTCTGCTGATTTAAAGAAATCCACGCTTCGAATTCCCTGCATCAAGTAATGAAGATTAGTTTTGTATAGAATAAAGTCACAATCGTTTTTGTTAATTTTTGCAACTATTCTATGAAATCAATTCGTTTTAATTCTTTATAAAAATACCTGACTATAAAATGCACTTTTGAATAGATTTGTCATGAAATATGAACCTCATTGGACATAATAATTTAATAAAACTATTCCTACTTACTCGTATGTAAATAATTCGCACATAAAGTTTTTTTCATGACAAATTTTATTTTAATGCTAAAACCTTTTGGAAATAAGAAAAACATTAATTCATTGAATATAAATAATAAAAATACTCACAAAAATATGATTATCACTGGTGACAGGCACCTTACGCAGAGGGAATTTGTCGATAATGACTTATCACATATCACCTTAGCCGATTCCACCCCTGATTCAATAATTAAAACAGTTTATTCAATGATCAAAAAAGTTTAAACAAAACAAAACAACATTATATTCCTTAAGCAGAAAAATATCTTCTTCTTGAAAAATAAAAAAAATATGTATCAAGTTGAAAAAAAATTTGTTCGGGTTTTGTCGTTCTTTCAATAAAAAAATTTGAACCGAATGCATATTCTATACTAACAAAATCAATAATTTAAATCTGTACTTACAATTATATTTTCCGGTAACCAAATTAGGTATCCACTAAAATTATAATCCGTTCGATGTCTTAAAATCTAATTAATTTAATTAAATATTATTTAAAATTTAACTTTTCACTATATTTCACTATATTCACAAAATGCACTTATCTTTATTTTTTTGTATTTTAAATTAAATAATTATTATTATTATATATAAATTTTCTCTATATTTTCACTATTACATTTATAAAAACACAACGATTTTATATGATGGAACAATATTTTATATATTTTTTTCAACTTATTTCACTATTAATAGATATTTATTTATTTAAATAATTTTAACTATATTTAATTTTTGTTTTTGATTATAATTTTCTTTAATAAGCTGAAAATCACGTTTTTATTTTTTTTTCTATATTTCTTACAAGCGGAAGATCGTATAGATAAGCAGCGAACAAACTCTGAAGATTTTTTTAAATTTTATTAATACATATTTAACACTTAATCACTATTAATTTTAAAATCTACTCTTGTTATAACGAAAAATTATTTTTCTTTGTTGAATCTATAATTTATTTTATATTTATTTATTGCGCACATAATAATACATAATAACACTTATTATTTGGGGAGAGAGAAAAACATTCGAAATCACAATTAACACTTATTTCTCACGCCGAGATTAATACGAAAAAGCGAAAAATACAGAAGCAGCAGTATAAAGAAGGATTCTTAATTTTGTTTTTGTATTTTATTTATATTTATATTTTATTTTTTGTGTGGCAACCTTATTTACACGACAGCCAAACACATTTCGCGCATGATGAATAAAATATCCTTTTTTTTGTTTGATTACTTGGTTGTTGTTAATAGGAAGGTGGTACTGTAACTAACAGTACTGCTACTTAAGAATGACGAGATAGTGGAGAAGCCACTGTTGCTATTTCCACACCCACTGTTGCTGGGCCACCCTGCATCTTCAGTTATCCTTTTCGAACTACCACTACCACCACTAAAACATCGTTCTCGTAGTCCACCGTCAGCACGGTGTTGATGCATTTTTATTATCCTGTTCTAGGTCTTGGGTGGTTTCGGTTTGGGAGTTGTTGGCTTTAATAGAAATGAATGTCCTGAATAAAAATGTACATCTGAGCTGGTGCTCGCTGCGATGGCAAGGCAATGGCAAGCGGGGAGCTTGCAGGGGCAAGAGGAAGTCACAAGGAAAGAGAAATAAAAATAGGAAGCAAGATGAAATCCTTTTTTAAATATTAATTCGTTTTCCGGGGTGATTGAGCTTTACAAACACTGGCACAAAGCAAGTTGGCATAGGCAGAGGCAAGCAGGTAGGACTTAAGCAAGTGAAAATTATTCTTGGTCTAGTATATCTTTGGCTTTGCGTGGGCTTCACATTATTCACATTATTTAAGGGCAGAATTGAGGTAAAACAAAATGTGAGAAAACGAAACGAGTACTTCCGGGATTGTCGCTTGCTCGCTTGTACCGTATATTATTCAGATATGGAAAAAGCTGCAATGACGACAAGGTTGAGAACTTAACTACATCTAACACACAGCAGAACAGGAGAGTAAACAAATTCTCATTTGGCGAAACAAACTTATGGCCGACTCGACTTACGGTATAATAATGTTCCGAGATACACAGAGACAGTTTTTAATTATTCAGGGAGCAGAAATTTATGAGCTATGCGGATTGTTGCGCGCCGCGTCCAACTACCGCATTGACCCCACTTAGCTGTTCAGCTCATGGCACCACCACGATATCGTGTCACTTTATGACCCAAAAACGAATAAACGCGACAATTCTATGCTACCGACGACGACGACAACAACCACGACGACCAGGCTGTCGAAACAATAATTTGCCGTGGAACCCTTGTGACCGATTTAGCCATTGGATACATATGAATATTGCATGTACACCAACATTTTTCTTTTTTTTTTTATTTTTGGAATGAGCGAAATCTTTTTCCGTTTTCTTTGAATGCGAACACTTTTCTGGGAATTTCAACTTTCAACTTTTTAAACTATGGCTAACGGTAGCTGATGGCTGAGTGAAGAAGAAAAGGACTTTCCTCAGCCCAAAAACACACTTTGAGAAAATTCACTTAATCTCACTAGAAAAGGGGAAAACTTGCAGCTGGAAGCTGGAAGAATCTTATGTTTGTTCACTTATTTGCCACCATCACTGTTTGGGACTTTTCCTCTTTGAATTAGCAACAATTATTTTTACATTTTTTTTTTTTTTATTTTTGAAAAGTGAATATAAATATATTTTTAACTGGATTTTTTTTTTGCTCGCTTATGGAATATTTTTTTTTTAATTTATGTATGCACACTTATGTATGTGTTTGCTTGATGTGTGTGTATACTGTTGGTTTATATGTATTGATTTCGAGAAAACTGTGCGAACCTGCGGGGACCTCAGCTCATCTGAAAAGTTAGTCGGCTACTGAATCCTATATTGGGCAGGATTGACGTAATCCTTTTTCTAGGTAAAAACGAGAGAAATTCCCAGTGTTTTTCCTTTTGAGATGAGATGAAAGGGGTATCCGATGGTAGCGCAATCTGTTGGGAAAGTTAAGAGTTGAAACGGTTTTTATTGGGGCTGTGATGGGGAAGTTACTCTGCGCAGGAGCCTTCCTTATTGGGGGGAATAATATCAACTTTTGTGATGTATGTTGGAAAATAGGGGGAATTTAGAATTTTTGTTTTGGGAATTTCACAATTAACAGATTGTGCTGGTTTTTGTTCTTGAAAGTGTACATTTTTATGCCACAACAGAACGTTTACTTTAATTCTTTTTTTTTTTTAAATTCATATTTTGACTGACAATTTTCTATGTCGTCACGTAGGTTTTTAAATATCGATGTGTAGGAATTATCATAAATGCAATAAAATTATATAAAAAAGCCCCGGGACAAATTATTAACAGTCCAAAATTTGGTGGAAATGTTCAGATCAGTGTCCTTAATTATATTCGTAAGTTCCAAAAAAAATCTGCTACGGTCTTACACCACAAACCTGAAAAAACGCGCCATATTGGATGGATGCATGTACATATACCTAGGGACCTACTTGTCCTTAGAGAGGCCTTTCAGATGTCAAATGGACTGGCTTCGCCTTCCAAAATCAAAGAAACCCACAAGGAAAGAATTACGTGGGTATTTTATGGCTACCTATACTCTTTCGAATAAGATGCCTGTATTAGAGTAAATTTCAGTGTAATTTCGATATAATTTCCCACAATTTATTATTAAACCCATTTCTGGGCATATAAAGTTTGCAATATCGGGATTCGTTGAGAGATTTGCATACTGTAGTGGTTTTTTTTGAAAAAGCATTCGACAGGCAACCAACGAGGAGTTCCGGAAGTCTACGCGCGGATGGTCATGGACATATACGAGCAAGTTAAAACAAAGGTAAGATGCCCCACAGGAATCACCGAAGAGTTCCCAATTAGAGTAGGTTCGCACGAGGGAAGCGTCATGAGTTCTTTGCTCTTTATTACTGTCCTTGACTTTCTGTTTGGGGATAAGGTGACGGATCCCAAAGTGAATCAGTTATTCTTTGCTGACGATGGAGCCATAACAAGTAAAGATCCTGTGTCCTTGCAGCGAGATCTTAATGTATGGGTGGATGTTCAACAAGTAAAGATCCTGTGTCCTTGCAGCGAGATCTTAATGTATGGGTGATGTTCTGGAGGGAAATGGATACCGCATTAGCGCGAAAAAGACCGAATACCTATGCTGTTCATTTTCTGATTCACACAGGCCTTTTCCGGACATCTATTTGAATGGAACAGTGCTTCCCAAGTGCGAAAAGTTTAAATATCTTGGATCAATGATCAATAACGAAGAATCTTGTGATGACGACATCAAACATCGCGTAAGCGAAGGGTGGATGTAGTGGCGGGAAAACTATGCCATCTTCTGTGATAGAAAAATGCCCCCTAAGCTGAAAGGAAAGCTCTAAACAGCAGTTGTTCGTCCGGCGCTTACATACGGTTCGCAGTGTTGGACAATGTACAAGAAGTATAAGAGTAAATTGACGGCAGCTAACATGAAGATGCTTCGCATGACAGCAGGAGTGACAAGGCGTGATCGACTAATAAGCAAGAGAATCCGAGGAAGCCTACACGTCAAAAATACCATCTTGGACAAAATACAGCATGACCAACTTATAGCTGGTACTGTCATGTCAAAAGGCAATTGCACAAGACGTTCTAAAACTATTGCGGAAGAAAGGCAGTCGCAAAAACTCCTGGATGAAATAAATGCAACGACATATCTGCATTTAGTTGGCCTCAGACATGGAACAATCCAAAACCGGAAGGCCTGTCGACGTTTTCTGAGGCCAACCCGGCGAACTCTACAAGTGGAACCTTAGGTGAAAAACTTGAGTGGGAGAGTTGTTGTCCCCCTCGAGATCATGACAATCGCCGGTTAAATGAAGAAAAAGAATAATAAAGAACCTAGTTGAATTCACTCGCAAAGAAAGGAATTTTTGCATATTCAAATTCGAACACTTTCAGTTTTGAATTCTCAGTTACTAACTTTTTGTTTGCATTTTTCTTCATTCCGTCATTGTATGCGGCGAAATCGAAGTATTTTTTGTCTGAAATTCGACGGTTTAAGCAACAAGTCATTATCGACGACGATTTCACGACATTATAACCGACGATAAACTAATACACACTGTATGAAAACCAATCAAATGATGGAAAAGTGTGCGTTAAAAAACGATTCGTTGTTAAAAGCTACGTCGTTGTAGCTGTCGTCGACTGTAATAAATTTAAAAAATTAAAGCTTAGTATTTTATTTAAATCCAAAAAATAATTTTTTCGAACATTTGTATATGCAATATTATTAAGATTAAAAAGGAAATTTTGTTCACAAAATTTAGTCGAATTCGGTAATGTGATGACATTAACGATAAATTTAAAATAAGAAATCGGTTCAATGACAAATACTGTTTTACCGAAATATATCCATTACCCTTAACAGTAATTGGTAAATTTTCCTGCTCGTTAGGGCAAGTACCTATTAATTTCGTGTCAAAAATAAAAAGTCGAGGTTTTAATCAAAGCTAACATAAGGATAATGGAGAAGTCCAAAAAAGTGATTTCGGCAAGACGTCCGTGGTGTTGTCGCACACCATATGAATTCTGTGGACAATTAAAATTTGTACATGTCATCTTTAAAACAGAGCCGCGTAAAATTAGCATGACAACTTTCGAAAAAGTGAAATCTGAGTATTCCATTAATTGCCGAGTAATTGCCGTAAACATGCCGTGGATTCAAAAAAAATTGCCGCGCTACGGGTTTGTCCACAAAGGGCAATCCTGCTTACTGCGTAAAGTTAGCATCATGACACTTTTTTATTCTAAGTCTAAAATAAAATTAAAGGGCGCCAGTTATTGCCGAATAATTGCCGTAAATAAGCCGTGTAAAGGAAAAAATTGCCGCGCCCTTCGTTTGCCCATAAAGGGCAAAAACCATTTTCAGGCTAATTGGCATGTAAAGTTAGCATGACACTTTTTATTTTTAGCCGAAAATAACTTCTGAGTATGCCTAGAATTGCCGAATAATTGCCGTATATCTTTTTAAATGGCCTTGATAAAAATGTTGATTCTGCAACCTTGGTTGCCACTTTCATGGTAGGGTATTAAAATTTTAAAATGAATTAGTTAATTTTGAATTATTGTTGCCGTCAATATAAAGGGCGCGGCAATTTTTTTTTTCGCGGCTTATTTACGGCAATTATTCAGCAAATCTTGGCACACTCAGAATTTATTTTTGGCTAAAAATAAAAAAGTGTCATGCAAAAAGAATTTTTTTCAGAGTTTTAATTATTTTTTTTTTTCATGCTCACCCTCAACCTTTTTTATTTTCAACCTCATCATTCACCGCAATTCACATCACCTAACCAGTTACCACCAATAAAACAAAAACTTCAAGTCATTAAAATTCGATTGTGATGCCTTCCTATATGTACAACACCTACCTTACCAAACAAACCAACCGTTCTTCCGTATATAGGCAGCTCACCTACCTCCACCCAAAACATTTATGTCAAAAATGTTTTCAACTTTTCACTTCAAAGCCCAATCAGATAAATCAACCAACCCGCACTTACCCCCGTCCATCGACAGTCGTCCTAATCCTAATATCCATTATTAGCAGTATACGAAGGACTATAGGACTTTAAAGCCCAAATAAAAGCAATAATCATCGTGCCAACACACATATATAAATTATTTTAGATTTCACACAAATACAAACTACCTACATAGAGCACTAAGCGCGGCATGAAAACATAAACAGAGTCCTTTCATTCAACCGCTACACCGCAGCAGGAAGAAGCGGAATGGTATGGAAAACATATGATTAAAATTTAAAAATCTTTTACTCTGTAAAAGTAGGCTAAACAAGAAGTAGGTATAGGTACCTCTATACACATCGGATTTTCATGTTGGTAATTAGAGCGCATGACTGGACCAGTTTTTCCGGTAACGTGGACAAAAAGCTATGAAATCCCAGAAAAAATTAATTTGGGATATTTTTGCAGAATTCTACAAAAGTGGGATATTTTGTAAAAATAATGATTGTTCATGGAACAAAAAAAACAGTTAAAGGACAAGAAAATTTCCCGAACAGAAAAAAAAGCTGTTAGGAGAAGGAGTTTGGTAACATTTCTTTAACAAAAGTTAAATTCGAGTTGTTGGGTCGTATCTTCTATGTGATTCCTGTTAAAATTTGTAAACGCGTGGAAATTTCACCTGTGCCATAAAAGAAAGCCTCCCCCTCTTTCTTCCTTTGACAGTTTTGCTGATGGTAATTTAAGCACACGTGAATACAGGATTGTGGGGATATAATTCTCCCGAATCCCTCATGATTGAAATCATGAGCCTAACTGGTGGAAGTAACTCAAAGCTTTATGTTGTTGTTGTTTTCGTCGAAATGATGGCAATGTTATCGTGGCTTTCATTTTCCCTTTGATCACACTCAGGCCAAATGGCAAAATGCTAATTAAAGGAATTTAATTGTCTAAAGTATAAATTATATTAGAGCGGGTAAATTCTTATAAGGTAGTGTGAAAATGTGTACCCGTTATATTTATGTATGTTTTTACTTGCGATTTATTTACTATAGAGCAAGTTTTGTATTCGTAAAAAAAATCGAACTCGAGATAAAAATTTTCCCTAACATAACGACGATAGAGAACGCGAAAAAAAAAAAAACAAAAAAGTAGGTCCCGCAATTCTTTCTGTCTGTCTATCAGTCAGTCTGACTGTCTGTACCTCTACCTGCAGCCTAAACCACTAAAGCGATTTTCTTCAAACTTTGGAATTAAGGTTATTTGGGGATTTTTTGACGTCTAGAGGAGAAATTGAAAATTTTTTTTAGCTCAAGAAATAACGGAAACTTGCTATCTGCGCGAACTAATATACTACAAGAACTTATTTATTTCAAAGACGAAGGGTATGGTGAATATTTTGGTACAAACAAATTTACCAATAACGGTTATTAAGGGTACCTGTTATAGAACCGATTTTTTGGTTTTCAAATTTCACCGATTTCAATCAACATTTTTGTACATGAGGTCCTTTACAATTTCAACAATTTTGCATATCCGAATTTTCGAAAAAAAATATTTTTTTTTTTGAATATTCAATATCTTGAAAACGGGTTAATGATTTTTTTTGAATTTTGTGCAAAATTTTATTTTATTAAATACTAAAAGTTGGCATACCAAATTTTATTTTTGAAAATTTTCAAGAATTTGTATATAATATATATTTTATTGAACTGAAGTATATACATTTGGGTCTTAATTCTAATTCACAGTATATAACATTGATGTTTTAAGTTGTTTTGGCAGTTGGCACATAAGGGGCCTAATTTTATACATTGTTTTTTATTTTTATAAAAATTATTTAAAAAATTGTCTTTGATTGTCTTATACTATTTACATTATTATGGATGGTTCATCTCGGGTTGTTCATATCCGGTTGGCCACGGTGGTAGTTTGACGCTGCGTCCTCATAGAATTGGATTGCTTCGTCGTCGTTGATAGAAATGATTCCTTGGTCCAGTATTGCTGTAACATCCAGGTATCGAGGCTCGGGGTATCTCTCTTCCCTGGTTATGGTTCTCACTATAGGGTTCGGATGATTGCATAGATTGCTCGTCAATCGATTGGCAACATTGATCATGTATTTTTCCAGGGGTGTTATTCCGCAAGCTTCGTAGAGTCACTTGTTGCTGTGATGTTTTCGTCGCTGTTCGTCGAAATGTAGTCCCGTGCAGAGCCTCTCAAACATTCCGAGCTTTCTTATACTGGTTTTGGAAATAGTTAACCATGTAGGACAGCCGTATGTGATGATCGGTCTGAGAAGTTGCTTATAGAGAAGCAATTTGGGCTCTGGGTCAGTCCATTCCTCTTCCGCATTAGAGGGTGGATTCGATGGAAAGCGTAATTAGCTTTTTTCAGAGTAGCTGTTACGTGCCTCAAGTTGATACCCAGGTATTTCACCGATGGTTTAGTCATCAGTTGCGATCCGTCCGGCAGATTGAGCATAATGTTGCGGCAGCTTGTGGCTGAAGGGGTGTTGCGATGTCCCGCGGGTCTTCTGAAGCAAGCCAGCTCGGATTTAGCAGAGTTGACTTTAATGCCCCATCTTGTGTAGAATTCCCACAGACATCAGACGTGTTCTTCCACTCTTCGGGCTGCAATGACTGGGTACATAGATTTGGCATAGGTAAGTGAGTCGTCCGCATAAAGCAAATTCATTGCATTGTTGGGTTGAGGTTGGTCCGATGTGTAAATTTTGTAGAGGTATGGTCCCAATTTGGATCCTCAACTCCCGCTCTGATGGTTTTGGTTGTCGATTGACTGTTTTCGATCTGCACGAAGAATGATCTGGAATCGAGAAAACTGAAAATTATTTCTATAAGTGTACCTGGAAAATTAAAAATGGTTAGTTTGTGTATAAGTCCCCTTATCCACATGCTGTCAAATGCTTTCTCTATATCTAGGAAGCAGCCAACAACAACCTGATGGTGTTAACAACGTCGTTCTGGAACCTGAAGAGTGGTTTCAAAGTGGAGTGTTTTTCCCGAAATCCAAACTGTATATCTGGAATGATGTTGTTAGTGGTGCAGAATGCTTTCAACCTCCGAAGAATAAGTCCTTCAAGGATTTTGCTGGTGTTGAAGAAGACAAATGGGACGATATCCAGAAACGGTACTCCTGTTGATTTTTTTCGGTATTGGTACTATTTTTGCTGTCTTCCATATCATCGGAATTGTTGATGCAGTTGTTGAACAGAATTTCCAGGAATAGGATCATGACTTGGGGAAATTTCCTTATGATGTAATTTGAAATTGTGTCTGGCCCCGATGATTTCTTAGGTCGTCCACTGTGGATTAAATCAGCCACTTCTTCGGGGTTGGTGAAGATTTCAGTCAGCTCAGGATCACTGGTAGGATTATCATCGTTGAAAACGGTAATTTCAGTGTGTGTTTGCTGCAGCTGCTGAATCGTTGACTCGACTTCCTCTAATAATGCAGGGTCGTTAGGCGGGTTTGGCACACAATGTTCTTCAAAATATTCAGAAAATGCTTCCGCCTTTTCCTGAGAAGTCATTACGTCCCCGTGTCTGGTGCTGATTTTGTCTGGTAATTGTTGTCTTTTGCCGATGACCTTGTTGATTTCCTTGAATGCGTCGGGTCCAGGTTTGATATTTTGTAGCCTGTTTTGGAACGGATTGTTGCTGAAATGTTGAATAGCGTTCCTCAACATAATGTGTGTTCATTGAAGTTCGCTCTTCACTATTTGATAGTTGCTGTTGGCAGTGTTTCATTCCCATACAACCGACTAATCCCTTTTGGCGGCTAGGTTACTGAAAATAAAAAGATCGAGATTAATATCAGTTTGTGTGGCACTGCATTTGTTATAAATGCTTAAGATAATTAGAGTTGCGTCCTCTTCAACTTTTATGACGACAGCTGTAGCTTTGAAAGATCTTAGCCCCGGGATCACAACTTGAAAGGCGTTGATGTTCTTCTTAACGAAAAGCGCTGTGCCTCTCTTGCCTTGAGTCTTGTCTGTTCGAAAGGTGTTGTATCCCCTGAAGTCTATGTTGTTCGGCTTGGTGACGTTAGTTTCGCTTATAAGAGCTTTATCCGGAGAGTGTTTCTTCAGAAAGAGGTGGAATGTCGTCATTTTAAAAACGCTGTACAATGAATTCACATTGTACGCCATTATTTTTAGTCTGTTGATGCGCATTATGCGCTGCATAACTCGAATATAAAGGTAGCCAAAGATACAGACTTTTCATCCTTGCTTAGCGAAGCGTAATTTTTGGGCACCGCAGAGCGAGCTTTCTTGATTACTGATGCTAGATCGGTCCCGAAGTGTTTCTTAACTTCATCATCAAGGTTTAGCTTCCGAGCTGTTGTTGGTACGTCTTTTGCTTGCTGGAGTTTCCTTGGAGGGTTTATTGTAGTTGGTTGATGATGTCTTGGAGCTGACTTTTGAAGTTTGTGAGGCTAGGGGTTTGACTGTGTTTCCTATCTTGGCTAATTCTGTGAAGCTCATTGCGGGACGAGTTAATGTACATGCTGACTTGGTCTTGAACTCTTTTTGAGCTTTCTTCTGAAGCTCTCTTTTTTTATTTTCTTCTTTTTTCGCCAGCAGAACCTTACATCCAAGGTAGTTTGCTGGGTGGCCAAACTCCTTGCAGTTGGCACAGTAAACTCTATCGTCCTTGGCCTTCCTCTTACATTCACCTGGTTTGTGGTCTTCGTTGCACTTTATTACACACACGTACTTCATACCGCAATTGATCGCCACATGACCAAATGTTTGGCACTTCTTGCACTGAACTATGTCAGTGTTCTGAAGACGTTCCCAGTGTACCTTCTGGTTGAGGATCAGCTTCTTTGTGTAGATGTCGGCGATATCGCACGATTTGCTGACTTCCGCTACAAAAGAGTTGTAGCTTTTGTTCTTCGCTTTCCTTGACCTAAAGAGAGTGACGTTGATGGCTGGTATTCCTTCGATCTGAAGTTCGTCCTTGAGTTCTATGGCTGTACAGGTGTAGTGTATTCCTTTCAACAGGAGAAGGGTTTTCCTGTCTTCACGAATCGTGTACGTGTGGTTCTCAGTTCTAAGGAATACTAGAAGGTACATTTTGGGTAGGGACAATCTTAATGACAGAGAGTCTATTAAATTAAAAAATCCATTTTCAGTTAAATATTTATTTTCTTCTGCACATATTTAAACTATAGTCGAAAATATTTCGTTCTAATAATAAACTGGTTGTCCGGAAATCGTTATTTTTTGGAGACGAGACGAGACTTAATTATACGAGACCGAGACGAGACTGAAAATTTTCGATTTTAACGAGACCGAGACGAGACTTACAAAAGTCTCGCAGGGTCTCGTCTCGTGGCTAGCACTAAAATGGATGTACATAAATTATTCAAATTTTGCAAAACAGCACTAATCTATCGAAACCAAATAATAAACGAAAACTTCTGGTCAATAACTGTAACTTATTTAATTAAACAAAAACAGTATGTTAAAATTATTGTCAATCAGGCAGACGGCATAGCCATGCTTTATTGGATGTGTTATACATATATATAATTTTTAAATATTTGTAGTGAAAATAAAATCAATCTAAATCTAAAAAATATCCAATAAATATTAAGAGCTATAAATATAATTTATAAATACACATGCATACGCGGCTTTAATTAATTTCAAGCCCCGGTGCATGGAACCTTGATTTCTTGCCAGTGGTGTAGCGTGGATTTTTGCGCCCGGGCAGACCCAATTTTTGCCGCGCCCCCCTGAATTTTTGTCTCAGCTTTAAAAAAGTAGTAACGAAGTACCACGGCAATAAAATGATATTTTTGTGTATTTGATTGAATAAAATAAGAAAATAATAATAAAATATGAACAAAATCGGAATAAAGCGATTTCAATACCGGGAAGCAAGGGTGCTACATGAACAGGTTCATAATAAAGAATTATCTCGAACCAGAGCAGCCAATAAACAAATTTTAAAAGAAATTATAGGAATTAGTTTTTTTTTCAAAACAGTAAAATTGTATAACAGCTTTTAACCTGGTACAAACAATTAAAAAAATTTTCGCCATGGAAAATCCTTATTATATAATTTAAAAACACTGGCTCGCGGCAGGAAAATTTTAAAACTAAATTTTCAAGAGCGAGTACTCTGCATTTTTTGAGAACATTGTAATTTATTTGGCACATATATTTTTTGATCAATTTCCTATTGTTTAATCTCCATCCGGATAAACGACACACTCTTATTCGACAAATCTATCGAATTTCCAATCAATTTAAAAAAAATCAGAACCAACTTTACTTCATAATAAATTGAATAATATTTAAATTGAAATTCTAAAATGAAACAGGATACGATTTTTTTTCTAATTCGTTTTCTTTTTAATATTTATTGATTGCAAAATACCGAGTGTGAGGTATTTGCATTGACGTTGCCAGCACAATATAACAGTTTCCATTAAATTGTATATAAATTAATACATAGCTAATTTCATTACTGATTTTCTGAGTTCAATAAATAAATAAATTTAAATAAATATATTTTTAAATAAAATAAATTAAATATGAAGCATTTTTACCTCACGAAATTAATTAATATTTGAAGAATAAAGGATTTTTTAATTTCTTGTCGCCGAATTTGCCGCCCCAGGCAAAGTGCCGCCAGATGTGGTATTTTTGTTCAGCAACGTGTAACAATCAATGCCCGATTATTGACTATGACTATGAAGCATTTTTACCACTGGGGAAATTTTGAATTTGATTCTTTGGGTCCACCAAATTAATTATGTTATTTGGAGAATAACTGATTTTTTTAATTTCATGTCGCCGATTTTTCCGCACCTGGCAAAGTGCCGCCCGATTTGGTATTTTTGTTCAGCAGCGTACAACATAATCAATGTCCGATTATTGACTATGCCTTTGAGGCATTTTTACCACTGGGGAAATTTTTAATTGGATTCTTTGAGCTCAACAAATTAATTAACTTGAAGAATAAAGGATTTTTTTTTAATTTCTTGTCGCCGATTTTGCCGCCCTGCCCTGGCAAAGTGCCGCCCGGGACCTGTGCCCCCCTGTCCCCCTAACGCTACGCCACAATAACTGGCAACCTATCTTCTTGGAAGGAACTTGTGCTGGCAGTTCTGTCACCTTTGTCCTCTGAATCACCTTCCATGATTGGTTGTTTCTTGGGGGTTTTTTATTCGATTTTATTCAAATATTCAAATTTTCTCTAATTTTGTTTTCTTTTAATTTTATTTTTTCAATAATTTTTAATTTATTTGTTTTTTAAGAAAAGATTATGTATTTTTAAGAGAATGCATTGGGCTTTCATAATTAAAAAGAAAAAATGATACTTATAATTTTGTACTTGTAAAAAAATGTTACGAAAGTAAAAACAAACAGCACAAAAATGCAATTAAATAGGTTTGATAATAAAAATTGCGGGAAAACCGTTATCCGCATAGAAAAAACTTGTAGCACGGGTTAAAACTGCTAGGTGCTCTTGTGTTAAAAAGTTCAAGAATTGGTTGTATTTTGGCAAAGTTAAAACCAGTTAAAAAAAAATGAGACCAAAAATCATAAAAACCGTTATAAGTCAAAATGGAAGCGAAAAATAAAAAACTTACTTCTTAAGTTTTTCGACTTAAAATCATCTCAGGAACCCATGGTTTTCGTCTAGGCTAGTCGGTGACGTTGGGACACCCTGTAGGTATATGTAAAGGGACATAAACAATTCAAATATATCGTGAAATCTTTATTATAAATTGGAAAAACCATTCTTGACATTTACTTTTTAAAGATAGGTAATTCCTTTAAATGTTGGCCTTAGCTCGTTTATGCGGACGTTCCAATTTTCTATGACGCATTCTAGCGTATTCGTCGGTATCTCGCGAATCACACGGTTAATGATGGCCCCAATGCTTCAATCATAGTTGGCTTATCTATCTATCTATCTATCTAGTTGGCTTATCCACGCACACTTTAGAATTTATGTTACCCTCAAGGACATAGTCTAACTGTGTAATATCGCATGATCCAATTCACTGTTCCGAAGCGTAAAAGTAATTGTTCACCTAAGCGGTCTCTCAATATGTCCATTATTTCAGTGTTTGTCGAGATCTCGGGATTCAATTTCAGACAAAAAATAGTCCGTTATCACAGTGCGATAACGAACCTCATTAAAAGTAACGTTGTTGCCAGCCTCGTTTTCGAAGAAACTATACACTAACCTCTTCCGGTTGTTCTTCAGCCCATAAACGACAATTTTGTTCATTGACGTATCCAGAAATAGATACTGAACAAAATGTTGGTCGAACACAGTGGATCTTCAGCAAGTCTCTTGAGAGCCCATTCACTGTTTATTGGTCGGGTGTAAGCCTATCTATGATGAAATGTTAATGAACACTAAATATCTGCTATCTGTCAAAAAACCGCTTTTGAAATTAATAACTGTCGATACATCACCCTTAAGATCAAAGTAATAAACGATTGTGTCAACAAATTTTCTAGCCTTTCAAAACTTTTCTGCAACGAAAATCCAACACATTATCAAAAAATCCTTAAACATGGGTAAACTATTTTTTTATAACCTTTCCCAAAACTAAAAAAATTTACTTTAGTAAAATGTAATTCTGATTTAATGCAAATTATTTCTTAAACGTCTACTTTACCGTATTGAATTTTAAATGATATCTCGAAGCAAGAGAAACCGAGGAAGCCTTCTCCACAAAAATACCGCATCTTGGACTAATTACAGCATGACCAACTTAGCTGGTACTATCATGTACAAAGAAGAAAGAAGCCATGAGAACCCAGTTCAAAAGGCAATCGCACAAGACGTTCCAACACTATCGCGGAAGAAAGGCAGGCGCAAAAACTCCTGGATGAAATAACGCAACGACACCTGCATTTAGTTGGCCTCAGACATGGAACAATCCAAAACCGGGAGGCCTGTCGACATTTTCTGAGGTCAACCCAGTGAACCCCACAAGTGGAAACTTAGGCGAAGCAGTTGAATGGGCGAGAGTTGTGGTCCTTCTCGAGATCATGACAATCGCTTCTGTAAAATGAAGAAGAATCTCGATGCCTTAACTTTTCGGAATATTTTTTATATGTAAGACATTGTTATATTTTTAAGTCTACCGATTACACAAACAAAAAACTTCTGTACACTCCTCTCTTTATAAAATACAAAAAATCCCTGTAAATGATTTGTGGTCGAAAACTTAAATTTAAGGTTAACGATGTCAATAAAAAATTGATTCCCCATATTCATATTAGATTCCCATAAGAGGGTAGACTTAATAGACTTGACTATTTGCTTACGAATCCATAACTTGCATAGTACCTGTATGTATCTAGGTAGGTAGGTAGAGATGGCGGTCACAAGCATCCTTGCTCGATGACCCAATTAACGCTGTAATGCGCCGTTTTGATACCATAACTCGTTTGACCTGTGGGTTAAAAGAACATTTTTAAAGAAAAAGAGGGTATTTGGTGATAGATCTCCCAACAGATCATCGCCTACGCCCGAGTTCAGCTGCAGTATGCTACGCTAAGCAATTTGCTGATTTGCCCGGGACGCATATGATCTGATCCCTTAGGGTGATCGTCTAGTCGCACACTCGGATATGGTAATCTCTGTACACCTCCGTCTGTTTGCACAACATGACATACTTGAACTTGAAAATAGGAAAACACTTAAAAGGGTCGAAGTCCGCAACTAAGACCCATCTACACTGTGCCACCTAGGCACTTGTTGGCTGGTATTGAAGCGGAGATCGGCCCAATTGTGTGATCGTCCGGTCCTCGTGCACCATGAGCCACCTTCAAAAACCGTTAGTCTGCTAGCTCGCAGTCATAGCAGTTTGGGGAAGAAGACGGTGCAAGAGGAACCGAAGTACATCCTAGATCCATTTCGTCGCGTTGAGGAAAGAAGTCAAATTTTTGATCTTCGTTCCGGAAAGTTCGTTAAGGTCGTCAAAAAAGGGCTTGTATGTATCTACGTATAGAGTATCTGACGAATTTAAATTTTTTGAGTGCAGAAAAAAAAATGAATTTACTTTTAACTTCGTTTTATTAAACAAAAGATCAATTACATATTTGAAACACCTTAAAAGTAGGTATTAAAATAATTCTTCAGTTCGAAACTTCTTACAAAATAAGGAGAACATAAAATAAAATAAATTTAAAACCTAATCCTTGCTTTGGCAGTCTGAAAAAAAGGCGAACAATAGAAAAATAGTTTAAAAACGCGTTAATCATATTTTGATGCAAATAAAAAAAAACTTACTAGTGGCACTTGCATCCCATCCAACTTGTACGCCATTTTCCTTGTTTTTATCCTTAAGCCAAATATACAAAGGTTCGTAATATTCCATGATGGCTTTGCCATTTAGTTTTCTCTCCTTTGTTACTATTTCCATTGCATCTCGCCAGTGCTTTGTCGAACCCAATTTCATTATGTCCCTGATCGCGTGGTGATGATTTTATATAATTTAAAGGTTATTTTGTTTAGAAGACAATTTAATAACTCACTTCAAAAGCTTTCCAGCCTCTCCGTCTTTCCCATCTTGATAATAGTCACAATTGTATAGAGGATGATTAGGATCGCCAGGAACGTATTGTTTCGAAGCAATGCAAAGACCTCTATAAATTTGATAGCCGAGAATCTCAGAAATGAGTTTTCTAATAAAAAACAATCTTTTAACAAAATTATTCAACTCTCTTAATTATAATAACTTACACAGTATTTTGCTTTACAGGATTCAAACCCTTGTAAAGAACGTAACTCGGGTCAAAGTTGTCCTCATTTCGTTCGACTGGTGGTGCAACACCAGCGAATTTAGCTTGAATATTCCAGTAACCACAATTTAAATTGTCCGGATGAATACGAGATTCTATCGAGTCCACAATAAATTTCTCATTGGTAAAGTACATTGGAATAGATATAAGAGTATGGACACCCTGTAAGCACACAATTATGTTTTTTTTTTTGATCCGCAAGGGAGCAGTGACCCACTTACCAATCGAAACAGCCGATTCATAGTTAGCTCGTTGTCCAGTGTGTAATTGGTTATAAGTCCAATTTTATCGAGATGTCTTGGACTGCCTGCTGACACAATTGCCGATTCACCAATAGCACTTCCAAATCCAGGACAAGCCTCTCGATCAAGACCTATAGGTAGATGAGCTCTGTATAGATTATATTGTAGCTCGCTCATGTGGCCGTGCATTTGAAGGAATTTTTTGAAATCAACTTGGGGACAGTAACGAAGTCCGACTTCAGGTGGGAAATAAAATACAACAGCTTTACAATCATCGCCGGCTTCTTCGTCGGTCATCTTTCGGGCATATGTATCCCAGAAATGTCTATAAGGAAAAGTTATAAAGAATTATTCTCCAAATAAACTGCAAACGCAGAAATTTAGGAAACTAACTTTCAAACTACTATACCAACATAGACCTTAAGAAGAAAAAGAATTCGTGAAGAACCAGGGCCTAATGACTAACAACAACTCGCAACCATTCATGTGTGCGCGTGTCGACAGGAATGGAAGGGACCTACAATTTTATGGCGAATCAGAACGCCTAGACGAGAAGCACTTCTTCATGACAAGTGATACTCTTTGAGGGTTTGTCAAGAGGCAGTAGTCCTAAAAAAAAGTCTTGTTTTTAGTTGGATAAGGCTGGGAAGCGGACCCAGACCTTAAGCGTGACATTCCAATGCACGGGCTACGGCAACAGTTAACAGCAAGATCGGCTCAAAAACAAATGCCAACATTATCAAATCTTCACTCGACTCGAAGCCGATCAAAATATCAACTTGTCAATATTTTTTCCCAAGAAAATTTAGAATTCGGCGCAATAAGCCGACTTTTAAAACATCCACACCCGTATTCATAAAGAAAAAATTGTTATTTTTCCCCCCGTGTTAAGGAAAACTACACCATGGAATAAGAATTTTCCGGCTTCTGGGCTCAAACTAAAGGCCATTGTTTGCAGCTCTATTTGAGTCTGGAATATTCTTATTCCATGGTGTAGTTTTCTTAAACACGGGAGCTAAAATAACTATTTTTTCTTTTTGAATATTAGGGGGCGAATCTTTAAAATCGACTTTCAACAATAACATAACAGGTGCTTTAATGGTGATTAAATTCATTAAATTTGATGTGAAAACAGCCAGTGAGAAATTTTAATAGTTATCAGAGTTGATGAGACTATGGGCGCACTTGTAAACATTTCCCCAAACTATATATTCTGGTCAAAGTGCGGCCTATTTTTGCCTATACTGTGTCGACATATTTTGACCGTTGAAATCTCAATTGTAAAAAATATCGATTAAAAAAATAACATAATCGTCCATAATTTTGTTTGTTTTGATGATGAAAGTTGATCTTACAGAGTCGATATTTTAAAAGTCGACATATCGTACCCAATCCTTCATTAATTGAGAATTGTATTATAAGAAAAGATTCATTATTTATTTATTTTGACCCTCAATTAATTGACGCACATTCCACAAGTGTTTTTAAATTTAACAGTGAAATCGCTAATTTTGAAGTTTTGTTATGTCTTTTATTAGAAAATATTTTTTCTTTTTCCAATGCAATGACTGCACAAAATTTCTCTATCGGATGTTTTGTTCAAGATTAAATTCAACAACGAGAACATATATTCTGTTGCGAATAAACATGACTCCCTGGAAATTAAAGTGACCGCTTCGGGCGGTGAAAGCATATGTGTCGATCTGAGGCAGGACCTCAACTCCACTATTAAGCCCATTCTAACTGACAATAAATCTTTTTACAAGAGTGTCATTAGTCAGCTCCAAAAATGGATGACATTTTAATTAAGGCATTCGATGAAGTAAGTAACACTATCGATTCCGCTAGTTAAAGGTCTGTCTCAAAAATATCCTCAATTGAAAAACAACTCAGTACTGTAACGTATTGTTATGAACGGCTCTCGAGAAAATCAATTCAATAATCGTTGTTACTTACTGAAAATGAAATGATTACTCTTTTAAACTATCATTTTGCTGGCAATTCTGTCAAATTCCTTAAAGAAAATTTAGCCTACTTTCATACTGGATGAAATCTTGGACACTGTCCTTTCCACACCTCTTCCAATCTGTCAACCTTTTCCACTACCTATCCTGTCGAATCCTATGGCGTGCATACAAAGTTTTTCTTTTCCACTACCTGCTATGTGAGCTGCATCACCACCTCCACCTGATATCGGTGCTGCATTACCACCTTCACCTGCTCGCCAACAACCCCAGATTTAACCACATTTAACAACACTAGCGGAATCATCTCCTCCTGAAAATTCTTGTCAACAACCCGGCAACTTCATCCAACACAACTTCACAGTCATTACCGACCATTAACCATTTTGGTACAATTTGGACCTTATCCGAATGCAACAGCAAGATTAAGAAACTTAATATTAATGCTATATGCTTCAGTTTATGCTTCTCAATTTATGTGAAAACAGCGATGCGATATTCGATTCAAAAAATTATTTTTAAACTGATATGAATACCATGAAAAAAAAACTAAGCTATAACTTGGATTCTAATGATCTTTTATGTCTGTATCAAAAAAGGGTTTTCAATATTTAAAAATCCATTTATGATTAAGTGCGTTTTATTTGGTTTCACAAAGTGATTTTAAATTCAACACGCTTTCAAACACTCTTATAAAATAAAATCTCGTTTTCCTCTTAAATAATTTATTTCGATTTTTCAAATTATTAAATCTTTGTATTTATTAATTATTTTATGTTTTTTTCGTATCAAATAAAGTTTTTTTTTTATATTTAAATAAAATATTAAAGTATTTTAAAACTTTAAAAATCGAAATAAATTATAATTTAAAACTTTTTAATACAATTTTATATGCAGTTTTTTAAAGGGTAAATAAATCAATCAGCATTCATAAAACTTAGAAAACTAGAATAACTGTAGTTAGAGTTTGAGAGAAAAAAATAAAATGTGAAAAGTGTAATATTTCCATGGGAAAAGCATGACCTTAGAGGCACGAGTAACCTCGGATCAAATTTTGTTTGGTAAATAATTTTTTCTTACGGCATAAACTTTCGATTGAATACAAAAAAGATGAATTTGGGAAATATTATGGGCGCACTTGGTACATGATTTTTTTGTATTCGCCAATTTTCGTCCGACCATTATCGTGAGCCTACGACTATTGTAGTTCCATCGTGTATCTTAGACGGCTTTCACACAAGGAAACTGAGTTGCCAGAAACTGGCTAGTTTGTTGGCGAGAAAGGTGTGAGGGCAGATTTTGTATCTTCCTTTTACGCCCTTCTCGCCTACAAACGCCCAGTTGCCGGCAACTCAGTTTCCTTGTGTGAAAGGGGTCATACTTTTTGTTTATCGTTGCGAGACATTCGGCTCCGATTTCGCGTTGGTTCGGGAGCGGTTCTTCATTGAAAAATAACTTCGAAATCTAAACACGTCTAAGGTGCTACACACCAAATCTGTCAAATTAACACAAAACATTAAACCAAATGAATAAAAAGGTCGTTCATCAAACTTTTGTGTAAACTTATGATTTTACAAAATTTCTAAACTTACGATGTTGCACGAATACCCTTGATGTACATATATAAATACATAATTTGTTTTGAATTGCACATGGTAGTTAAAATAAACCAAATGAATCCTCTAACACCGCACTGAAAAACTGGCCCTTAATCAGCCCAGAAACAAATTTTTCTCGAACAAAAAATTCACGTTCCCAAATTTTCGAAAGGGGAAACATTCCGAAAGAAATTTTATTCCCAATAACCCCCAACTTTTCATATTTTATAAAATACGTCAAAGAAATGTAAAAGGCCATTTCACATGAATTTTTGTACGAGGAAAATTTATTCTGTGAAAAATTCACTGAAGCATAAAATTAAGGTTTCGGGGTAACAAAATTCTGCGACACAAAAGACTTAAAATTCTAGATTTTACAGAAATATAAAAGAAACCTGAGATTTTTTAAAGAATTCATGATTTCATGAGTTGATATAATAGGCGTGTTGAGGAAATTAAGGGAGATATCGAAGGGCTTAGCAATCTCAGTTGCCTGAACAGAATTCCTCAGCAAAAATCTCAGTTTGCCTGCAAAATACTGAGCAAAAAATTGTTTGGATTCGCTTGATAAGCTTTTGACGGAGCAAAATCTCCAATATCTCTATTTCGTGACCGCGACAAATGAAACTGGCGATAGCTCAATCAAGTGGAAGTGGTTATTGTTTCTTTGTAAATAACATTCAACAAAAATATGGAATTCTTGTATCAAAATTTAAATTTGGAACTTTCTATGATTTTTGTCTGTTCCTAAAACACTCACTATATCAAAAACGAGTCGTCATAATAAAACATACATTGCTAAGCCTTCCACAAACTCTAAGAAAAATAAAAATACTGTGTGTGCAAATGGCCCTTCAAAAGTTGTAAGAATATACTTTTATGGGCAGTTGCACACATACCCCCTAAATATTTGAAAGTGAATAGTCTACGAGATAGGTGTACTGAAAAACTACTTAATTATGTATAGAAATAGTTTTAGTAAAATAAATTAAACTTACGAAGAAAAACTATTCAATCCAAGTGCAACAAAGAAATTAGACGCCAATTCATTGATCCTCTTTGCGGTATAAATATCTTGGTCCATCTTTTCTTTTACATCAGGCAGTTTTCTTTCCGGAAACGGTGGACTAAATATACTTTTGGCCTTCCAAGCATGCTGCAGCACTTGTTCCATTAGATTATGTGGAATAGGCGTATCATCAGACATAATGTTTTGACCGTATTTTGTTCGCAGTACATTCCTGATAAAAGCATGCATTTCCCGATACAGTGGCATAATATCCCACATAGCATCTTCAAGCTCTTTCAATAGATCATCTTCCTCATAGTAGAGATACCAGGTTTTCGATGGCGAAACGTGTCCTATAATAATCAACAACAAAAATCGTTACTGTTCAAGATTTTCAAATACATATCACCTTATACCATTGTATGCAGCAGCTTTACGAAACAAGTTCACATACTCATTAAATCTCGTTCTAGCTTCAACGCCTATTTCATTGCGCCAATTCGTCCAATAGTAAATCAATTCATCAAGAATTCGTGTCTTCGAGACGATATCATGAATTTGTGGCATGTACGAAATGTGTTTACAACCGTCTGCGCGAAAGTGACAGACATTCTTCGCCGTCCCCAATCCCAGCATTGCCTTTATAACCGCCATTGATTTCTCATAATCTTCATGCTGCAGACCATTTAGCTGTAGTTTACCAAGCATTTTAACTTGTCTTCGGAGAGTTTCATTTTTGATTTCAGCCAAAGGAATTATACTCAAGTTGTAGGCCAATTGGTTGGAAAATTCACGGTAGCTATTTTGTATGTCGGTATTTTGTGTAGAGGGAATATTGAGGTGTTGAAATTTTTTAGCTGAATTGATAAAAATAATACGGAGTTTTGAATAGTGATCGTTCATATGAACATTGGCATTTTCAATTAATTCTACGGCTCTAGCTTCATAGTCGATTTTTGGCTTAGCAGTTGTTGTTGATGTCGTGGAATTTTGATTTTGGGCTGCAGCAAATGATGTCCAGAACAGGAAACAAAAGGTCAATGAAGCGTGCTTCATCTGAAAGAAATTAAAGCAAAATTGTTTACACTTGACAAAAATGATGGATCAAATTAGAAGTTACAGCTGCTGTTTAGTTGGAATCGTTTTTTTTTTTTTTGCTCTAAGAATATCCAAATTTTTGCATTTCAGCTTCACTGAGGTTAACAGAGTAGTATGAATTTTTTACTCAGCATATTCCTGACATCCAAAAAAACTGTGCAAATATGGAGCTTTACTGCTATTTACTAGCACGCTTAGTTCTCGAGATATACTTTGTTACTTGCCAACTTCACTGTGAAGACAATTTTATGAAATTTCTTTAATATAAGGATCTCAAAATGTTTACCTTTTTTATACTTGAACGAAAAAAAAACTAATTTTGAGCTTTACAACACATTTCTAGCATTCGTGGTTCACGATATATATATTTGGACTTCACTGTGAAGTTAGCAGTGCAAAATGAAAAAAAAATGCAAGTTTGGAGCCCTACTGCATGTTTCTAACACGCTTGGTTCACGAGATACACCCGGTGACCTACTAACTTAACTGTGAAGTTAGCAGGTCACTCGATTACACCCACTATTTGATCAACTGAAAAATCGGGAATAGAAATGCAAAACAAAATGCAAACTACTGCGTTGGCCACATTACTCTAGATAAAGTTTCCTTGCCAACTTCACACACGTGGCGGCCGGCGTTTAAAGAGAGAGAAGATTTGGTGACAAAAAATTTGTTCCCATTGTCGAGAAAAAGGTTCTTGCAAGGATCCCGCCATTTGCAAGCCTCTATATAAATATTGCTGTTTTGAAATTTGCCCACTTTATGTTTTTGAAAAACCATAATTTTGGAAAACCATAAATTCACTAGAAATCATTAGACGGCTTAAGTGGTATCACCTCAACTGCTGAAGCTCAGATAGATATAAATGTCTTTAAAAATATAATAACAAATGTGAATTTGTCCGAATGTCTTCCATTGTTGCAAGTTTCTGAGCCGTATAAGTGAAAGAAGCGTTATTTTTCAGGCCAGAGATATTACTTTTGACGTTCAAGTTCAAATACACGACAGTTTGATCTCCAATTTGCAGCGGATTCGTTACCAATGGGATCGCATTTTGTTAGAATGCAAAGCAGTAGCAACTGGATTGGGACATATTTCAGAATTGTGCTCATCAACTCAAAAATGAAAGAAACGTCATTCTTAAGGCCATCACTATTGAAGTTGAAGTTCGAAACCTTGGCGGATTGAACTCCAATTTGCAGATGATTCGTAACTAATTGGATTGCATTTTATTATAATGGAAGTTAGTTGCGGTGGGATTGGGAGATATTTTAGATTCGTACACATCAATTAAAAAGACATTTCGGAGAAAATCAAGGAATAGAACAAACTGAAACAGACGAAGAAACCAATTTCAAACAAATAACCTTTTACGTCATAGTTGATTCGATAATATCCGGAATTTCTCGTCGGTTCGAGGCCATATACAAAATTTAAACGCGATCTTTTTATTGCGAGATTCGAAATTCCGCTACGGTTCCTCAAAGAGTTCAAATCGCAGCTCCGAGGTGGCGAATTGACATTGGCGGCGAAAAGACAGCTGATAGATAACACGATTTGGCATGGCGCACCATCCTGCATGAACCAGACGTCGTTCAAATCCATGTCTTTAATTTCAGTAAAAACAATCAGTTAACATGGCTCTCTAACGCCCACCGTTGACCGAAACGTTGTTCCCAGCTTCATTTTCGAAGAAAAATGGTACAATGATGCCACCACTCCACAATCAGCACCCAACTGATGTCACTCTTTGTGGATATGCATAGACATCTCGACAGTAACGTGCGGGTTTTCTGAGCCCCAGATGTGGCAATTTTGTTTTTTAACGTAGCCGCCGCGCCGCCGAGATGAAAATGCGCCTCATCGTAAAAGATGATTTTTCGCCCAAAATCGATGTCCAATTCAAGCTGCTCTAAGACCAATCTGCCCATGAACGTCGTTCAAGCGTATAAGGCAGGTGACAGTGTCAAAATAACCTTTGATTTAAAAAGAAAGAAACTAGAGGGCCCATCTTTCATGAAGCTCAACCGCTAACGGAGTATACCTGTACCAGTTAAGTAGGGGAAGGTGGCCTAAAATGCCCCCCCCTAAGGAAAATGTCCCATATCTCGAAAAAAATTGATATTCAAACTGAAATGTTATATAATTTGCTAAGTTTAATCAATAACGCTTACATTTTTCTGCCTTACGAGTATAAAAAGTTCCAAAAAGTATTTAAAGTATTTAATTTTCAAAATGCCTCCAAATTCCAACCAACCAACCAGTCAAGTTTACCAAAAACCATTTTCAATTTAATTTAAATATTATTTAAAACAAATCAAAGTTCAAAAAAATCAACAATTCATTTAAAACAACTTCAACTTATATAAGTAAAATAAACATAAAAAAAACTTAAACACCGAACATTGAACGTTTTGGATGTATTTGTGGCTTTTGATAATACGTCCTCAGTCCAGGACTGCCTCTCTATAGATCCTTCATATTCTCCAACCATTTTCACTATAAGGAAAATGAAAATGTAAGGGTAAGTATAAAATGGCACACTATGCCATTTTAGGCGAGAGCTAAGTAGGCCATTTTGCCGTATACGATTTTTTTATTTAAGTTTTAACTCCGAACTGACAGAAATAATTCTAGGCCAACGAATTTCAGTAAATTGAAAAGAAATACTTGATACTTACATACATTAACTGCTTTCTCCAAAATTCACTATTTTGTAAACAGTTTTTTGTCAACAAATTGTTCTTAAAATTTTATTGTTTCTACTTTTGGAGATGGCTAGATACATTTTTGTCTGTCAAATTTCAAATAATATCTTGAAGTTGCTAACATTTCGTTTATGTCGGTGCTGCCAATTGATCTAAAGAATTGTGATCACAAAACCTTCAAATTCTGTTCTATTCTACGATTTCTAGCAAGGGGCCATTTTAACCCGTTGGGCCATTTTAGGCCACCTTCCCCTATGTAAAGTTTATCTTCCTTAACCTTGTTTTACAATATTATTTGTTCTTGATCAACCAGTTTTTATCTACGGTGTTGGGTCCACCCTTACTGGATATTACAGACTCTTTTTTATTTAAACCCCTCAAATATAAATAAATTGCAAATATTGATAAACAAAACTTTATTGATTTAATACTTCTGTAAAAAATTGTTGAATGTTAAGTGATTTGTGTGTGTAGATATTTTCTCGATCTCAGTAGGTACCCTCTGCTCTCAACCAGCATCATGAAATCACTTAAACGTCTCTTCTTCCCAAACCCTCACTCTTGTTCTAAACACTTAAGTGTACATTTATACCAACTTAAAAAAAACATCACTTAAACTGTATATGTATTTATGTACATGAACGTGACACTTATAAGTCTCCGAACGAACACTGATGATAAGAAATATTTATTTTTTTTTTATTTCGATTATAACTAAAAAAAAAGAAAATCGAAATAAAAAGATTCACTTTTGTTTTGTATTTCTTGTTGGATGGAAAAAACAACACATAAATCCACTTCAATCCACCCCAATGACCCCGATTCCCGAGAGAACCATAATATAACGTAGGAGAGCAGAACGCTTGTTCCTCCGTCCGTCACCGCGCAGCTCCGCACCGTTGCCGCTGCCGCTGCTGTTCCTTTATGAACTAAAGTTGCAATGTTTACAATTACTACCATATAACAATCGATGGAAAAAGTATTTGCGAATCATTCACGAGGAGGGATTTTCCGGTCCTCCTGATGTTACTTTTTGCATTATTGAAAAAAAAAGGATTCACTTGGGATGGCAAGGAAAAAAAAAACCGAGGACAACGAAGGAAAGGATGGGGATTGGATATATGATTTACCAGATGATTGATTTATGTTTATGTAATATGTAAATCCATTTTATACGATAAAAGAATTATAAAGACTTTTCAGCCAGAGTACTGCTACTGGATTATGTTAGCACACAAAATATAAAAGCAGCGAAAGTCTCAGCAAATGTCGGATTTGAACTTTGTTTGTTTGTTTTTTCTTTTTTTTAAGGATTTGAAATGGATATGGATAAATTGAGAAGCTATAGATTTCACATACCATTTTTGTTTTGGCTATACACTGAACTTTGTGGTAGGTTCTATTTTTTTAAATCCGATTTTAATTTTAATACATTAATACGCGCCAACTTGTCTTAAGCGACTACTTACGTTAGCCACTTAAATAATCATATTTTGTACTTATCGGCATAATATTCTAACAGTTTAGAGTCAATGATTTGTGATCTTCTTATCATCAATACTGATGGCCTTTAGAGTAGATTATGGCTTGTGGATGATTAATTATATTATATATGTATATTCAAAACAAAAACAGTCTGTGATGCAGGCTAATTTATTTTCTTAATAATTTAATTCATAGTTTTTCATAGTTTTTCTATATCTGCTTACAAACATATTTCAGTTTTTTTGGATCTCGTAATACATATACATATTCACAATGCAGACAGCAAAGCCACCGCCAAAACACTTTTATAACCAACCAAATATAATTGAAACTATTGTATATAACATTTTTTTTTGTAGTAAAAATCATCTATCTATCTATCTATCTACATACATACATACATAACCGCACTTTAAGTTTTGACAAGTTACATACATACATACTTATAAGGCATCTTATTGACAGTCCGACAAACCGATACTGAGGTCTAATTTGGCGCAACAGGTAGGTTAAAAATTAATTTGTTATACATAAAATTGTTAGCACATTTTTAAAAATAGAAAATGGGATGCCAACTTTGAGTTTTTAATAAAATATAATGATGTCAAATCATTTTTAGTATAATACTAGATTAACAAGTGTATTTTGCTAGTTTTAAACGAGTTTAGCATCATACTATCACCTAACATTTTACTAAAGTTAAAATCACCAAATGGCTGTTTTATCTTTTTAGTATCGTACTAAATCCATATCACACTTTGACGTTTAAAATTGCCAAATCAGGGGTGTTTGTGAATTTTTTGCACGAACTGTCACTTTTTTGGACGTGTTCAGCTGAATTCTATGAAGGAAATTAGTTTAGTATGATACTAGTTAAAAAGTATTTAAAATTTAGAAAATTTTAGCAAACTGTTAAAGAATTAGTAAAATGTTAAGTAGTATCATACTAAAGTCTTAATAATAGACTGTTTAAAATTGTATGCAAAATTAATAAATCAATATATTAATACGCTTAGCAAAACCTAACGGTACACTTTTCTCTGTAAATACTCAACGGAACTACATAAATTATGTAACGTTGTTAAGGTTTTTGTCTGTATATAACTGTTGAAATTTCCCATACAAAACTTCAGACATCTTGGGGACCGGGTTAACGTTAATTAAATGATTTTCTTAGAACAAATTAGGGGGTGTGTCATTCAAAATAAGACAATGACATTTATAAGGACCAACCTAAGGTACATACATACATGTAATAATTGAGAAAGCCCACACAAACGCGATGGAGAAACATTCGTCTTTCAAAATTTATTTACATTGTTAATTGTTAATTTATTTAATGCGTTAAAGACTAACGTTAAAGTTTACAATATTTTCTTAGATATATATGTACATTTATATTATGTTATACTACTATTGAAAAAGTTAGTTTTAAATTTCATACTTTTAAAATTGTCATTTACTGAAAAAATCATGAAGTAATATTAATTAAACACTGAAATCAATTGATTTAACCGACTATTCAGACCATAATTCGTTCTACTGAATATTGGACATAAAGGTATTTGTCTTCTTATGCTATTCTGGCTGAAATTAAAATTTAAGCGACCCAAAGCTGATGGTGATACAATCGAACCATTAATTAATTTAATAATAAAACACAGCTGTAAGTATTCTCTATGCTTCAAGAGGAGTGGAAGATTCAATAGCCTAAGTCATTGAACATAGGTGGGTAGTGACACTCTAGGGGACCAAGGGAGAAAGCAAAGACAAAAGCGCATAAATCTTCTCTGAATACCTTCCATTCTATTAATGTGAATTGAATAGTATGGTGACCATACAACACATCTGTATTCAAGGACAGGCCTAACAAACGATATAAATAGAAGTTTCAAGACGTATGGATCGTGGAAATCACGGGAGAATCGTTTAATGAATCCCAGAGTTCTATTGGCCTTTTTTAAAATGAAATCATAGTGGTCAGTGAACACAAGTTTTGGGTCGAGGATAATCCCCAAGTCAGAAAAAACAAATGGTCTAGTTAAAGAACTTGTGTCAAACATGTAGTCATACGTAATAATTATCTTTTTGCGTGTAAAACTCATTGTTTTACATTTGTCTATATTTAAAAATAAGCGGTTTTTATTGCACCATTCCCTAAAATTATGAAGATCTTCTTGCAGCTGTAGACAGTCATTAATAGAGGATATTTTTTTGAAAATTTTCATGTCGTCAGCATAAATTAAAACAGATGAGTTTTTAATGATTGAGGTCACATCATTTATATATAAAGTGAATAACAAAGGGCCTAAATGGCTTCCTTGTGGAACACCAGAATTTACATACAATTGTTCGGAAGGCCCATTACGGAAAATAACAGCACAACTTCTATTAGCTAAGTTAGAAGCGATCCACATTAAAAAACGTTCACTGAAACCCAAGGCCTTTAGTTTAATTAGGAGAGTTTTGTGACATAATTTGTCAAAAGCCTTGCTAAAGTCAGTAAACACACAGGCCACTTGCTTCCGCTCTTCAAATGAATCTATACAAAAAGACGTGAAATGGAACATATTTGTAACGGTAGACTTATTTTGCACGAAACCATGTTGACTATCACTAATAATAGATCTACAATTGAACGATAAGACGTTACATATAAGTGAATCAAACATTTTTGGAATTACAGAAAGTTTAGCAATGGGGCGGTAGTTGCAAATATCATTTTCTGGTCCCTTTTTGTAAATAGGTGTTATAAAAGCACTTTTTCACATGGCGGGAAAGACTGAGTATTTAGGAGATTCATTAAATAATAAAGAAAGAGGGTAAGATAATTGGGATGCACATTTTTTTAAAACACATGCCGGTACACTATCAGGACCAGGACTAAAACAGTTTTCGAGCTCATAGATTTTTTGGACTATTGAATCTTCATGAATATTAAAATTTAACATATTAAGGTGTGAATAATTTTGTTGCGGACAAGAATTTTCTATGGGTCCATCGTCGCTGCTGATCAAATATGCATCTTTGAAAAAGGTTGCAAGCATGTTTGATATTTCGCGGGAATCATAACTAGTTACATTATTGAATGACATAGAGTTGGGGTAGCCATCAGTATTCTTTTTGCTACTAACAAAGTTCCAAAAGTTTTTTGGGCTGAGTTTTAAATCGCTCTCAATTTTTGATATATAGTTAGAATATAAAGCGTTCGAATATTCAGCAAACATATTTTTCAGTTCAGAGTAAATTTTATAATCCTGATCAGCTCTGGATTTGCTTAAAATTAGCCAAGCTTTATTTCTTTTATTTTTTAGATTTTTTATGTGCTGATCATCAAACCTTGGAGGGTTACTAGACTTATTTATATTATTCCGTAAGGGAGTTGTTTTATAAAAGCATTCGAAGAGTAGGCTATACAATTTTAGCCACATTTCATTTACGGTACAGTTAAGAAGCAATTGATTCCAGTTTACATTAGTCAAAAGTCGCAAGATATTGTGGCTTAAATAGTGTCAACTGTAAAAAAAAACCGGTTTTCGCATATACCTATCTCTTAAACCTTAAACTTAATCGAAAAATTATATTAACAAAATTTTAACATTATGTAGTTTTATAAAAGCATGCATTCACAGTTTTTTTTTTCTATAACCTATAATTTTTAGGATATCGTTATTTAAATAAAAACACCAAAAGTCTAAAATACCGGTTTTTGGCTATTTGCTCTTAAATCACGGAAAATATTTTATGCCTTTTTTTCAGACTTTAATATTCCCTAGAGGAAATATTATCACACTTTTTTCCCTATGACGCATCAGTTGCAAGATATTGCGACTTCAAAAACGGACAACTTGAAATAAACAGGATTTTATAATAAAATGTATGTACAACAACTATATTTTCCAAGTTTGACCATTTTTGAAGATAGAAATTTGAACTTTTTGTCAAACTTTAAAAAAAAATTATATCTTTAAAACGCTTGTTCTTAAAAAAACATTATAATTTTTTCTTGTACTGATTTACATAATGTACATAATGTACAAACTTTGTGTTCAGTGTTTTCCAAAATTTGAACTGTTTAGGAGTTATACGTGAAAAACGACCATTTTCGACATTTTACGTTTTTTTAAATGTCGACTTCTTCTTAACAGTGGGTCGTAAGAAAAAAATAGTTCTAACATTTTTTTTTGGAAAATGACATAATCTACAAGTTTTGCGTGAAACACTTTTCGACAGCATTTATCGTTTCCGAGTCTTATGCGAAAAACTGATATTTCGACATTTAACCTTGGATAACTATTGACGCACAAACGATTTGGCAATAGACTTTGGCGACAGTATTTCTTATGCCAAAATAAAGACAATTGCGTTTAAAAATCTTCACTTGGATTTTTTGGGACAAAAAGTACAATTGGCCTGGGCTATTATTGCTGAGAGCAAACAAAGAGTATAACAGATTCCAAAAGGACCATATTTGCCTCCACAAATGCGAATTGAATGTGACAGTGATTCAGGATGTTTACTTTCTCTAAGACTAAGAAAATTGGTAAAGTTTGAAATGTTGAATGTTTTACATTTTTTTTTTGTACAGGATTTAAACTCCCTTTTTGTATCCTCTATCCCGCTCATTCAACTCATTTGCAGCATTAAAAAGAGCATAATGGTTGTTTGAATTTTTTGTATATGTGTATTCGCCAAAAAAAAAAAACAAATTTAGCACAAGTAAGGGTAATGTTTGTTTGACATAAATATTGTATACTTTAAAAAAGGCAACAAATCAGGTTAATTATAACCGTCCCTTCTGAACTAACTTAGTGGAAAGATATCTTCATATTTTTTTTATTTTAAAGCTACATACAGGGTGTCCACTTAAGAATGGATAACCCTGAAATGCCTCATAGTAAACTTTATGGCCGTCCTTAAACCTGATAAAAAAAAGTTCTATCCCAACCACAAGAAAAGATACATGCATTTTTTTGTTCAGTGCATTTTATTTTGCCTTACTTTACTTACTTTTCAATGCCACTACTACAAGTAAATGAATTCCACCGTTTTTGGTTCGTAGTTTCGTAGCAATATTTAACATTATTTGTGCCAGAACATTAGTAGAAGAAAATTATAATAACTGTTGGACTTCTTAGAGACTAAAATTATTTAACTTTTATTTTCAATGCAAAATGTGAAAGAAAATAATTTTAGAAAAAGCTAAACCATCTCTTGTATAAGAAAATGCACGAATACCTAATCCAATCACTTTAAAAAAAGGTCCGTTAAATGCGAATTTCAAATTGGTATAGCTTGTTATTGTATCTAGAGTCAATAGCAAGTTATTGGTACAAATCTGCAATACTAGAGGCAATTTAACGAAAACAAAAGTTTTAAAAATTAGCACAGTAAAGTGAAAATAATGCCATGCGTTGAACATAGTAGATTTTTGATTGATTGCCTGTTTTTATGATGTTGTTCTTATGATAAACCCAAGCTTTTATTTTCTAGAGCCGAATGCATCATTACTAAAAATGTCAACAAAATGCAAAAAACAGTTGAATTTTCGAGGTTGTTTTAAGTTATAGCCCTTCAATTGGGCTTTAACAAAACCATCAAATATGTTTTGATTAGTTTATTTGTTATCATTTCCTAAAAAATAATTTCAGCCAATTTTTAACTGTAGCTGGCTACTAAATTTACAAAAAAAAAAAAAAAACAAAGTGCTGCACACTATACTGTGCTGGCAAATCTGAATACTAGGTACCTAGGCAGATGAATAGGACGTCTGAGACCATCATTTTTTGGCTTCCACGTTCACCAGACCTAACGCCATATTAATTTTTGTATTAGAAGTGCATTAAATAAATCGAATACAGCAAGCCAAGCAGCTTCTTAAAGGGGACAAATATCCTAGCAAAACCTTGACAATCATTTATTCGGGAGAGCATCCGCCATTCTGCACTAGAGTGGTCGAAAACACTTATCAAGTGCTTTATATTAAATAAAAAATGTTGATTTGTTTTTTTAACTTAGTGGCCAAGGACAATTGAAAACTGGCTGAAATAATTTTGTCAAATTATTATGTCAGATTATATTTTTTTTAGGTTTAAACTGAAAACTCAAAAATTAAGAGTGAAATTGTATGGCGAGGAAGTTAAATTCATACATTTGGGGGGGGGTTGAACCCGTAAAACCCCCCCTGCGTTCGCGCCTGCCAATTTAAAATTCGCATTTAAGGCGCATATTTTCAAAATGGTTGGCCACCTAGGTATTCATGCATTTTGTTTATACCGGAGATGATTTAACTTTTTCAAAAATTATTTTCTTTCACATTTTGCATTGAAAATCAAAGTTAAATAGTTTTTTTCTCTAAACAGTCCAACAGTTATTATCATTTTCTTCTACTTATGTTCTGGCACAAATAATGTAAAATATTGCTACGAAAAAAAAACGGTGGAATTCATTCACTTGTTGTCGTGGTATTCAAAAATGTAAAGTAAGGCAAAAAATAATGCACTGAACAAAAAAATGCATGTATCTTTTCTTGTGATTGGGATAGAACTTTTTTGTATCTGTTTTCAGGGCGGCCATGAAGTCTACTATCAGGCATTTCAGGGTTATCCATTCTATACGGGGCACCCTGTATACAGTTGATCATTTATTTAATTTAGAAATTAAAAAAAAAGTACGTATACGGCAGAGTGTACGCAGTCTCAATTGTGTTTAGAAATTCAAACTTTGATATAATTCAAGCAGAACATAATTTGATTAACCAAGGCCCATTTTCTGAACGAAATTTAAGCATTTAAGTTGAACATAAGAACTTATGTGACAGTTTATGCTTAGGAAATAGGAAAGAGTAGAACATAAGCGCTTATGTTGAACTTAAACATTTATGTTTCGTATCAGCAAACGGGCCTAAGAGAATAAGTAGTGTAATGTATGCTTAAGATGAATTAAGTTTATGAACAAAAAATTTAAGAAAATAACTAACTGAGCTTTATTTTTTTTTTTTGTTTTAAGGTTAGACCGCACACAACTGCGGCAGAACTGCACTTCACGACGCTGCAAAAGATTATTTGTACGAAATTGTATGAGCTATATCGCACTAAGCGGCAACTGAACTTCATAAAATTTCATACAAATTATTGTGAATCGCAATTCCGCTGCAGTGCAGCTCCGCCTAGTGTGGTCTAACCTTTAAAGTTCAAAACAAAATTTTAACAAATGCTACAGAACTTAACGTATCTGTGAATTTATTTATTTTTTTTTTTTAACTAGTTTTGCTTTTCTAACATTTTCAAAATTGTCATGGAACCTATATAAATTAGTAAAAAGAGAATCCGTAACTTATCCATGAATTTGGTGTGTGTTTCGCCGGGACCGTTTTCAAAAAAAAAAAAATAAACAATATTTATCCAGACATTTTTTTTTTGAAAATTTGTAAATATGCAAAATTTAAAGGACCTTTGGTATAAAAATTTTTTCGGTGTAGCCGCTAACGAGAAACTTGAAAACCAAAAAATCGGTCTTATGACAGATACCGTTAATAACCGTTATTGGTAAATTTTGTTTGTGTATCAAAATATTAACTATACCGTAATATAAATAGTAATTCAAATTGTTTGTATCACAAACGCTTGAAAATTTCTTTTTTCATAATAATTGTATGGCAGGTACTGTTATTTTTTGAGCAAAAAAAAAATCAATTTCTCCGCTTGGGAATCCCGAAAAAATCTTAAAACCAAAGTTTGAAGAAAATCGCTTCAGTGGCTATAAAATCTGAACTATGAAACGGAGAGCAACGAAATTTTGCACACATTTTCGGATTGGGCACACCTTTCGACACAATTTGGTCAAGGCCTTAACCAAGGGGCGTGTGCCCCCCCCTGAAACAATGTATTTCATGGTATGGTACCAATAAATAAAACATGAAATTGAACTATAGTATGGTATTAGGGTGAATCGCCATTTTTTTCTTTTTTTGGGGAGATCATCATTAAAACTAAAGCGAGAATTTATTTTTTTTTCACTTATTAAAACTCTTGACCGATTAAAAGTATATCTTTGTTTTTGCAAAAAAGAATTTGAATCCTTTTTTATGTTATTTCGATTTTTTAAAGTTTACACGTGTTTTTACATCTTTTAACGATGGTTTTTGGGCACTCTTGTTTGATTTATTTTTTTATTTAAAAGCTTTTTTTTTAACGTTGTTGATACTAAAATCGTGGTGTATATTTTTAGACGGAAATGTCCAACATTAATGGGGAGATTAAAGTGAATTAAAATTTTAATCTGACTTTCACACGGTCAAGGACACGATTAAGTCAAATCCAATTACAATTTCAATTGAATGTTAGTTGTGTTCGAAATTGTACCAACTCAATTAAGACGCGCAATAAATGTGCATTCATAAACAAATTTGATGTCATTATTTCGTCAAGCTTTCGCAGTAATCTTATTAATTTACCAAAATGTTTTGTTTATCAAAGGTATCGCTTTGATTTTTACTTTGTTTTTTTTTAATTATTTTTTTTTTTTTTTTTTTTATAATATTTTCTATCCGAAGTTTTTAAATGAAACATTAGGCATGTTTTATTGCAAAAGCCATCCATAGTACAGTAGGGTTTTATATGCTTATCTAATACAGTATCGCTAGTAGCTCCACAGCCGATTAGTAGCTAAAGTAGAATCCTACCGTGGATAGATTTTTGGCGCTTATTCGAGTCTCTATTCTACTTAAACTTCTTATCGGCTGTAGATCTACTAGCGATGTTGTATTTGTAATGCATGTAAAATCCTACTGTACTACGGATGGCTTTTGCAATAAAACACGGCTGTTATACCGACGACAGACGTCCAAGCGATATGTCATGCCATCATAATGTGAGTTAAAATGAAAAACTTGTTTGGTGTAGGGTTGGGTTTGGGGTTGGTGTTCGGATTGGTGTTGGGGTTGGTGTTGGCAAAGTCGGTCAAAAGGGTTGGCGGGAACAAAGCTTTCCTGATATATTCCATCTGGTTTCGTCCACAAGAGTGTGATGTTGATGTGAACCTAATTTTGTGCCAAAAGTCGCTGGGACAGCAGCTGCAGATGATTATTAGTGGTCCTGACATTCCTGACAGATGATGATGTTAAGTGAGTTGGACTGTTGGCAACCGAAGATGATAATGAGCTGGGAATGATGGATGGAACCTGGCCAACGCTATGAAACTTGTTGACATGGGATAGATAATTGGTATGCCATGTCATACTGGAAGAAAAGTAGATTTCACTATGGTGAGTGTGTTTGTGTGTGTCGTTGATTTGCGAAATTGGCCCTGCTTGGCCGAAACGGGAAACAATTTGATATTTCTATATAAAATGTGTGCTGCACGTGCTGATTATGCTTGTTATGAATTTTAAACTTTATCCGGTGGTTCCACGTTATAATATGTTGGACTATGTAATATAAGTGAAGGGAAAATGATGATATAGGGAAAGGCGCCTTTGCAAACATGAACTTTTGGTAATCGCTTTATTGGCGACCAAACGATATCCATATCAAAACATATAACGATGGGGAAGGCGCTTATGTGACTAAATGTTTAGATAAGCAGATCTCGTTGTGTGACTTTACCCTTTTTCGGGGATTATGTGGTTATTTGTGAAAACGCTTTAATGCTTATTTCAATTGTAGAATATTAAAATCCCTGCTACATATATGTAGATAATTTAAGTATCTTAAAGACATTTTTTGTTTGAATAGATAACAAAAATAATTTTTGTTTTAGTTTTTAGGTGTTCGAGGCCATGGGAAGTGAACCCACCCTCCAGTTTAAAAAATATAAAACATAAACACACATACCTTTATGTTAGTGACGGAAATGTTTCGATCAAATGATTTTATTTAAAAAAATAATTTAACAATATTTTAACTAAATCTACCTTATATACCTAGAGTACCAAACTTTCACAGGATGCGACAAAAAGCCAGAACATGTACATGGGTTGAATAAAGACAGGTAAAACGTCCTAGCAGGAGGGGTCTTTTCCACCCGTCTCGACAGAAAAAATGTTGACTGGTTAAAAGACCGACTCAACAAAATATCGAAAAAAAACTAGACCGATTTTTTAAAAAGCGATTTTCAAAACGTCGACTTCAAAATATCGACTATAATCGACATTTAATAATTGAGATTTCGAAAGTCGACATTTTGGTAATCGACATTTTAACAGCGCGGGCGCGCTTAAACATCATTCCATAAACCATAATCTGTTCAAAATGTCGACTATCAAAATTTCGAAAGTTCAAATAATATAACTGTCTGGTTTCGCATCGTCCCGTTATGCTTTTATTTTAGGCAGAACACTGAACATGTGTCGACATTTTTTGTCGAGATTATGAAAGTCGATCTATAAAAGTCGATATTTTAAAAGTCGGCATTTCGTACAATTTTGTCGATATGACAAAACGAAATTTTGCTGGACTTTTTTCAATGCAGTCAACATTTTGTCAAGTCGAGATTTCATAAAGTCGAAATTTTTTTTAGTCGACCTTTGACCAGTTGTCCTTTTTTTTGTCCATCATTGGTACCTAACCCATATTATGCTGTAGCCAGACATTCTTGTTTTAGTTAGTACATATACAGTGTATGACTAAAAATTGATAAGAGCATTGAATTAAAAAAAAAAAAATTACATAATAACGTAAGACGTAAACAAGTGAATATTTTTTTAATTTGTCCCTCCGGCCTAAACGGGAATAGACGACGCCTCATATATGATTTTTTTCTTGTCTCGACTAAACCCACACGCTCAAGCTTTTCGTCACACTTTAGATGAATCACCCTGTTTACCTATAAAATGAATTTTGAGCAACTAATATATTTCCTGGAAAAAATTATGTTCTTAGAACCAAAAATAATGGAAGGTACATTCATGCCATATAAAATTTTGGAAAACCATTAAGAAAAATCTTAACTAAATTGAAAACCACACAATCAATTTTGTTAAAAAATATTTGCGGGTGCTTTAATTATGGTAATTTATTTTCACAAATAGTAGAGGTGGCACCCTTCGACACCTTAACAGAAAATATGCAAAAGATTACGGTCTTTTTTTTATTTCTTCAAATTTATGATTTTATCAACATATTGTCGGAGGTAAAGATTAAAAAAAAATGTTTACTATTTTTTTTTTATTAAAAAAAGCAAGCAGAAGAGTGTCGAATGTGTCCCAACACGGGGCACCTACGACAGAGACTGGGGCATCTACGACATTGGCTAAGAAAACCTTTTATATTAAGACAAATCGAAGTTTAAGGTGTAACAAATTTTATTAACACAATTACCATTCACTTAAATAAAATATTTGCTTAAATTATTATATTTTGTTTATAATAAGAATGTTTTATTTAAAAAACAGAAGTACTATTTACTGCATTTTGTATCGCAACTTCGTCCGAAGCTGGTTGATTTGTTTTTTTTTTTTTTGTTTTTATAAACGCGAACCCTTTTCTACAACAAATAGAAAAAGTCGAATTTAAGCACCATTTTTGGTAATTTAAGTGATAACTCCGACAGCCTCTCGGAGGTGCCCTAGACTGGACGTGTTGGAGGTGACCCGTATTGCACTTTTTTACTTATCACTTTGTACTAATTAGTTGCAATAAGATATTTCAAAATTCCATTGGTAACTGTCATCTACACTTAGTATTGCATACTTAAACATACTTAAGTTAAAAGTTTAAAAATAAAAACATAATATAGACTTTTTTTTTCTTTTAGTGAACTGTAGTCAAAACAGTTTTGGAGTATGAACATGCATTGATATAAAACAAATTAAAATAGATGTTTTTTTGATTTTTTTTTTAAACAGGTTGACGATTTTTATTTGTATTCAATTTTTATCTGCATATTAAAAATTACTGTAAATTGACGTTTCATAAAAATTCAACCTTATTTAACAAATCGCTGCAATCATATTTACAATTTTGTGTTCATTAGTTTATACCTATTTATTCAAGAAATCAAATGGCATCTCTTTAAATTTAATTTTTGAATTTCTGCAATGGACGGAACTAATTTTGAATCCATTCAATTAATTCATAATTTTTTTCATATCATTTTTACCATTAAATTTCTTGTATTTACATTTACAGATCATTATTGTAAAAAAAAAAAACAATTAAAAACGGCGTTTATAACTTGATCTCAATCAACTATGAAATGATAACGTCGATGCTCATAAAATGAACAAATTCCACGAATTTTTCTTCATAATTTAATTAAACCTATACCTAGGAGTATTTTCTTTATAAACCATTTCAGTATTATTATTTATTTAATTAAATTGTGCCTGACGAATCCCCTTTATATCAACGCCTTAATTGATTTCTGTCCATAGTTCCTGCTTTTATGCAATAATACCTATAATCTATTCAAATCTCATTGTTGTGAAATGGGAAAACCTATTCCTATTCAATTTCCCTTGATCGACACGGTGGCTTTGTGCTGTGGGTAGAAAGTTAGATACAAAAATAGAAAAATCTAGACATTTCAAACAGGTTGTCAACAAATTTTCTACGAAAAAAAAAAAATCATCATGCAATGAACCTTATCCTACACCACATACACACGTCACAAAAATAATTCCACAAAGGACACGTCGCTCTTGAAATTCAATTGTTAGGTATATGTGCCATGAACCAAAGTTTGAGTCGATAGGTATATGGATAGGAATTCAATAAAATGTCTCTTGTGATTGTGAGCTTGTGACAATATCACTTTCCTAAATAGAAAAAAAAATGGCATTGAACCTATACATTGACATTCGTCTTACTTAAAATTGAAGATAACATGGGTTGGCTATGGGTATAAGGATTCAGGTGAGTAAAGAAAACAAAAATTCAAGAGTCGGTTGTTGTTGGTTTTTTGTGTTATTTTATTATTTCTCATCCACTTGGAAGGACCCTTACAGCACAAAGGCATGACATGAAATTGGCAATAAGCCAAAACCTTACTGTTTTCAATTTTTTTTTTTTAATCGTATTATTTTTTTTTGCACCAAATCAACAAAATTAGGTAAACGGAACTTCTTTAACATTCCCACAATGGAAAAAGTGTACTTTAAGTGAATTCTGATGGACGACCGATGGAATGGAAGCAAAAGACGATTGTTTATTTTTGTATTTCAAGAAGAATTCTCCTTACAAAGACTCGGACTATCGATTTGGAAAAATTGCACAATTTGGATGAATGTATGATGATGTTTCATTTTGCCATACAACAAAGAGAGTCGTCTCTTGAAACGAAAACTTGAAATTCAATTTAAACTTTTTCGAATGATTTAACTTTAATTGAATATTCTAGGAGTTTCTGTATTATTGTTTGCCTTGAAGTTCATTCGGCTGTGGGGGAATGCTGAGGGGGGAGGAGGGGTTAATATTTGGTATGTTCTTGAGTGATGATGCTTTTGGCAAATGTACTCGTTCTATGCACTTGAAAACTAATAATCTACAGTTCAATGAATTTAAAAGACATATCGGAACAAAATTGAAATTTAAGTTATATTTTCTGGCGAACCCTTCAATCCATGAAATTAAGTAGGTTTATTTGATTTAATTAATTTTAAACAGTTTAGGAAGAAGTGAGTATAATACCTATATGAAATTTGTTTGTATGAAAAGTCCTAAAAAATAATTGTTTTTCTTTTCTAATTTTTTTATAAAAGAAAGTTTTTGTGCAAAAATGTTAATTTTATGGGAAGTAATTTACATTAAAAAAAAAAATTACCTCTTTGCAATAACACAAATAAAATGGGAAATATAGAAAAACAAAATAATAATTTTCTTGAACAAATTTTATGTACATATCTATAACATTGTGTGAATTTCAAACTCATAATTCTGAATGAATGTTTTATTACAACTACTTTAAGTAATACAAATACAAAGTTTAATCAAAATCGTTATAGTCATTTGCGAGAAAATGTGGAAAAAACACTCATTATAAGGAAAGTTGGGTTGGGAAGTAAATTTTGTATTTGTATGTATTTAATTTTTCTAGATGCACTGGCATACCCATACCGGGTGGGCGTCCTGGAGAGGGTTTCAGCCAAGTTGACTAACCAGACAAATGTATTTTCAAAATTAGATCTGGTTACACGGCCCACTGAAAATAAATTGCAAAATCGAAATATAAGCAATAAACATTTTGAACTAAATTTTTTTGTTGGAAGGCAGAATTTTGAAAAGAAGAATTTCTAAAACAGGAACTATTAAAAATTAAATGCAGTCATTTAGCCTTTTATAATTGTTTACTTCCAGGCGCGAACGCAAGGGGGGAGTTTGGGTGTTGTATGAATTTAACATCCTCGCCACACAATTTCACTCTTAATTTTTGAGTTTTCAGTTTAAAACCCCCCCCGACATTTTTAAACCCACCCCCCCCGAAATTTTTTCCTGCGTTCGCGCCTGTTTACTTCTTTTGTTTTGAGGAAGGACCAACACAAAACTAAAGATAGCTGCGGTTCAAAAAGATACATACATTGCTTGTATCAGCCAGAACCACCAGCCGACCCGTGCCCGCGTTGCTTCGCAAACTTTAAAAAATTATTTTTTTTGCTATAAGTACATCCATGCATACATTATTATAGGAAAAGATTTTGTTGATGTTCGCATACCTTTCCTACCTATTTTTACTTACAATATACGTAGTATGTAGGGTAAAGTCGGGTAATATGGCACCAAGGGGGATATGGAAATCTTTCAATATTTCCACTTAATGACTTTTTTTTAAAACAATGACTTCGGAATATCTTTAAGTTTCACACAGGCTTCTAAGGGGTGCAGTTAAATTCTAAGAAGCTTGTTAAATGGTTAAACTACAACCGAAAATACAAAAAAAATGTGATATTTTTGTAAGATTATTTTTTTTTTGCATTTTTGTAAATTTAGTGTAGAAACGAAAGTATTTGGTGTCAGGTATTCGTTTTAACGGAAAAACAAAGAGTGAATTGTGTCTGTTTGTTTCTTTTTACCGCTATAACTGCACATACGTAAATGTTCTTTTCATTTCGAATAACAGTGGCATTGGCCAAAGTCCCCAAATTCAGTACATTTACACTGGTGCCATATCATCCCTTCCTGATTCTAATAACTTTTTGGTTTTAATTTTAGAACAGTTTTTTTGTAACTTTCGAGTGCTGAAGTGCACAATTTGTCAAGTCCCATTGCATTTTACGTATATAAACAACAAACGTGGCAAAAAATCACTTATAAAGTAAAGTTCCATATCACCCGCCAGTAGGTGCCATATCACCCGCCTTTTTTTTCACTTGTCATTTTTGTAATGTATTTTGTTATTGAAAAAAAATATGTTTTGCGTTGCTATATCCCCTAGTAATCCATTTTTTTTGGTTCATTAATTAGCTACAAATTATATAAATCTATGTTTCAAATGATTATGTTTTTTACTTTTGAAGTTATAAGAAAAACAAAAAAAAGGTGCCATATCTCCCTCCTTTAACCTATAGGGCAAGTTTAGGATTCGTGCAAAAAATCGAACTCAAGATAATAATTTTCCCTAACATTACGATGATAGAGAACGTGAACAAAGGGGTTCTTGCAATTCTGTCTGCTTGTCCCTCTGTCCATTTGTCGGTCTGTCTGTCTTTACTTCGACCTGCAGCCTAAACCACTGAAATGGTTTCCTTCAAACTTTGGACTTAAAGTTTTTAGGTGATAGAGGGGAAATTTTAAATTTTTAGCTCAAAAAATAACGGTACCTGCCATACAACTATATTATGAAAACAGTAATTTATCATAAAAACAGCTCAAACAATTTTAATAAAAACGAATTAAGAATTAATTTGATGGGAATGACGCACCTCCTCATTTGTTCTTAATAAATAAAAAAAAAATTCCGGACAAATTTTAGCTCATTTTATTAACGTTAACCCGGCCGCTGAACACTAACCTCAGGGTCAATCTTATCTGGGTTCCGGGTCACAGTGGCATTGAGGGGAATGAGCGGGCTGACGAGCTGGCCAGGCAAGGTTCAGCCCTTCATAACTCACTTGCGGAAAGAGTCAGTATTCCTCTTGGAGTTATGAAGGGCAATATATTCTCAATTTTTTCTCTCAGAATCTAATCGTAGGTGGAATAGTTTAACTAACTGCATTATCGCTAGAAAAATCTGGCCTACCTATAATAAATCCCTAACTATTAACGTAATGTGTTGACCCAGGCGAGACATAGCAAGGATTGTTGCAACATGCACTGGACACTGGCCAATAGGAGAACATGCGGCGAAGTTTGGCATCCCCTACAATACTCACTGTCGTAGTTGTGGGGACTAGCAGGAAAAGGAAACAGTCTTTCATTTCCTCTGTAAATGTCCCGCTTTGGCCAGAATGAGGCAACAATCTTTTGGGAAGCCCTTTTTGACGACCTTCACTCTCCGGAACGAAGATCAAAGATTTGACTTCTTTCCTCAACGCGACGAAATGGATCTAGGATTTACCTCGGTTCCTCTTGCACCGTCTTCTTCACCAAACTCCTATGACTGCGAGCTAGCAGACTAACGGTTTTTGAAGGTGGCTCATGGTGCACGAGGACCGGACGATCACACAATTGGGCCGATCTCCGCTTCAATACCAGCCAACAAGTGCCTAGGTGGCACAGTGTAGATGGGTCTTAGTTGCGGACTTCGACCCTTTTGAGTGTTTTCCTATTTTCAAGTTCAAGAATGTTTCAATGGATCTAGAATTAACTTCGGTTTCCGTTTGCACCATTTTCTTCCCCAAACTCCTATGACTGTGAGCTAGCAGACTACTGGTTTCTGAAGGTGGCTCATGGTTCATGAGGACCGGAGGATCACATGGTTGTGCCAACCTTCGCTTCAATACTAGTCAACAAGTTGCCTAGTTGGCGCAGTGTAGATGGTTTTTAGTTGCGAACTTTGGTCCTATCGGGTGTTTTTCTTATGTCCAAATCCTTAATAAGTTTCATCACATGTCTAAATCCAATAAAAGCGTCTGGTAATACATGCGGGTGGTACTTTCTCTGGTAACCACAAGTCATGTTGTGCAAACAGACGGAGGTGTACAGAGATTACCATATCCGAGTGTGCGACTAGACGATCACCCTAAGGGATCAGATCGTATGCGTCCCGGGCAAATCAGCAAATTGCTTAGCGTAGCATACTGCAGCTGAACTCGGGCGTAGGCGATGATCCGTTGGGAGATCTATCACCAAATACCCTCTTTTTCTTTAAAAATGTTCTTTTAACCCACAGGTCAAACGAGTTATGGTATCAAAACGGCACATTACAGCGTTAATTGGGTCATCGAGCAAGGATGCTTGTGACCGCCATCTCTACCTTCCTTTATATGGGAAATCCCACGTATTTTTTTAACATCCAACTTTAAAAATTCATAACTTTAGTAATGATTCAAATAAAAAGTACAAGTTACCTCAACTCAAGAAATTATTGTGTTTCGCCCAAGGTATAACAGTGGGCTCTTCAGTCAGTCGATGATTACCGACTCTTATAAAAATCACAGTATGAAGATACTGGGTGCACGAATTTAAACAAATTCGCCTAGAATAATAAAATTCACAGTATCTTCTTACTGTAATTTTTATAAGAGTCGATAAACATCGACCAAAATTTGTGTCTTAGTAGGGTATAACAGACTGCCTGAAGAGCCCACTGTTATACCTTGGGCGAAACACAATAATTTCTGGAGTTGAGGTCACTTGTACTTTTTAATTGGATTTTTTTTAGTTTATTTAGAACAAATTAGGGGGGTGCGTCATTCAAAATAATACAATGACCCTTATAAGATTTCAACCTTTTGCAATTTCAACAATTTTGCATAGTATATACATACAGATTTTTGACAACATAATTTTTGAATTTTTTTTTAAATGTTGATTTTTTTATTTGAAAATTAAATATATTAAAAAATGGTTAAGAAATTGCATTTACTTAGATACTAAAAGTTGGCATACTAATTTTAATACATCTATAAAAAATTATTTTTTAAGAAAACCGGTCTAACGATTTTTGAAATTCTTTTTATAATAAATTCATATTTATTAAATAAATCAGATGGCATACTTTATTTTGAGTTCTAGCTATTTTAGCTATTAAAATAAATAAATTAATTTTTATTAATTATTATTTTTTATATTTTAATTGTTATAGAAGCACATTGTCAATTTAAAGCTACATTTTCGTTTAAGTTGTTAGCTGCGAGAGCAAGTTTTTGCGATCCTGTCGTGTCCATTTTTTTTAAAGCTTCCGGTAAAACAGTTTCGTACCTTTCTACAAATATACACCATTTTGTTCAGCCAGTAGGCATGAATTCAGTTTGCGGAAGAAGAGAACAAAACAAAAATAACAAAAAAAACAGCTTCCCCTTGATTGCTCTTGAATAGAATTCCTGGATGGAAGTTATTTAGAAAAGCTGATAACTTAATGTTTATGTATTTATTCCTCATTTTGTATTTATAACTAAGAAGAGATATAGGTCTTAAAATTTGTATACGAGTGTTGACTTTATCTTAAAATTCTTATTTATTAAAAATATCTGACCGTTTTAAAAGTATAAGTGAATAATTGGGTCGAACTCTTAGAAAAAAGGTGATACAAAATTAAACAAACAAAATAATTATATTCTAAAAAATTAAACAAATTAAGAAATAAAAAAAACCTAAGACAATGCTTTATGATATAATGCTTTATGAGTTATGCGCGGACATACAAAATAATTGTTTCGTATTTAGTTAATATTAAGAATCCAAATTTGAATCTGATTTTAATGACATCCGATAACAACAATAAGTAAGTTGTGATGTGTGCATCAGTTATATTTTCTAATACTGGCACATAGTTAATCATCGTTTTTTTTTCAAGGTCAATATTATTGGGTTGATTTCTTCAAAACAGTCTTCAAAATTTAGGACTAACCTATTAGATACATATCTTTCCCTCAAGTATTTGTATTATTACTATTTTGATTATTTGAAACTTATCCTACCTTCAAGTATTCAAAACGTAGATTGAATCAATGCTTTCATGTTGAGAACAATTGGTGTACTTATGTGTATGTAAGTTATCGTCAGAAAGCACTTGTCTTTGCTTAATATCGACAATAGAAGACAACAAACATTCTCTAGTCTTCTTATTGATATCAATCTCTTAAACCCCTTTCTGGAATGATGGCCCGCTCATTATGTCTGATCGAAAGTTTTGGTGAATGTAAGGTCTAACTTACAAGGTATTCCAAAACTATTACGAAACATTTTATCAAAATAAAAGTTAATTTGTCAACAATATAAAAAACTAGATTTTATCATAATAGGTAGGTAATATCTTCCTCTCTCTCTCTATCTCTGTGAAAAACAAAACAAAACTACCAAAGTTGCTTTTCATTAGAAATATATGAGTCTATTTGTGTCCACCTTGTGTTATCCCCATATAAACAAAACTTACACAAAACTTTCCAAAGACCAACTACTGGATTTACCAGTATGTGTTGTGTATACCTACTCTATAGACAATAATATTCTTTTTGGAAGTTTATGACTTTTTAAACCCCTATACTCTTTTATATGCTCCTTTTCATTACTTTCGAAAACTAATTCAACTGAAATAAATCCAAATTTAACCCTCTTAGATTTTGATCCTATTGTGCATATAGAAAATAGGTACAGGATATCCCGTTTAATTGCACTGACCATTTTGTCAGATTTTTCGGTAAATTATTAGGTTGATTCAATTAACAAAACCCCGCTATATGTTCACCAAATGTTCAAATAAGGGAACAGTTGCACGAGTGGGTCAAATAAAACACAAAATATTCTTCTAAGGAATTCAATATACAAATTTCAGTGCCAATTTCAGTGCTTCCTTGTACCTAAATATAATTTATTTTTAAGTTTGTTTCACAATGACTTTTTTTGGCCGAATAATGTACATATTTTTAGTTTTTTTAGCTGCATTTTGTAAGATCTATTAAGTGAGTAATTCAATTAAGCGGGGTTGAATTAACCGTTTGAAAAGCTTTTCTACGTAAACCGGGAAATTTTCAAACGCAATTCTGGCGGTCAATTCAACGGGATGTTCAAGTGCAATTAAGCGGGGATTACTGTATGTCTAAAGCCTAGGAGTAAAATAAAATTCGCCGGCAGAAAGTTTACCATTTATGTTGTTTTATTTGCTTGACTTTAGACTAAGGCGATTTTGGCACGTTGAAAAGTTTTCCATTTGTCGAAATTATTTTCGGTGGTTGACGTACGTTTGGTCTATCCTCTTACTTTTGTATAAGCTAAAAAAAAAAACAGTTCATACAAGACCAAAATATTCCTTCTATTTTTGTTTTTTTTTTTACGGTCTGTAGATTCTTTTTTGATGTAAAAAAACCTTTTACCTTCGAAAAGGTTCTTTCTAGACTATGTACATAGAAATCCTTTCTATAAAAGTTTTTCTTTTTTTTTTCTGTGCATATTCGGTAAGGGTTAAGGAAAAAGTATAAATCTTGGGAATGGGGTTGATGATTGGTTTTTGAGACTTTATTTCTTTTCAATGAAAGAGTTATGGATGAGGAAAAGAGAAAGATATTGCTATATAATTTAAGTTTTCTTTTGTTTACCTAAAATAAGAAATCATAGTAGGATTATAAATTCTTCTACAAAACTATAGAAAGAGTATAAAAAATATAAAAAAATAAACCTAGTTTCAATTCTTGAGGGATTTTATAAAATACTATCCCAAATCTCTATTTAACTTTTTGTGCTGAAAAGGTTTTTTTTTCTTAACATAAAAACAAAGTTCGAATTTTAATCAAATTCATAATATTACGTTTATGGAAAAGTTCAAATGAGAATGTTTCGTATATTTAAATCTTTGGACCTGCTTAACTTAGGTACATACAACCAATAAATTTCAAAAAAAAAAAATGTATTAAGTTGTTTTGGAAATATTGAATTCCCAAAATCGAATGGTTTTAAGATTTAAAATATTTGTTTTTCAAAAATTTGTTTTTCAAAAATGTTGATATTATTATCAATCATTTGAATATAATAAATCAATTGAATTGCTTTCGGAAGAATTAAAACTCAAAAAAGGGCTTATATCGGGTTTTTCAATAAGAGCGCTACAAAAGTTTTTTTTTAAATAAAACAAAAATAGTTTTGAATATCAATGAAATTATTTATTCCAATGAAATTACGTTCAATGCCATTATGTATGGAACTTGATTTCTTTTGCATAGCCACCACGGGCACGCTTGCAGAAGTCCAGACGCTGAACCCAATTTTCGACGGTTTTCAAGCATAAATCGGCCGATACTGCTGCAATTTCACGTTCGATATTCGTACGAAGTTCATCAATCGTCGCTGGCTTGTTGGCATAGACCATAGACTTGACGTAGTCCCACAGGAAATAGTCTACCGGCGTCAAATCGCACGACCGAGGCAGCCAAGCGACTGGACCATTTCGTGAGATAACACGTTCTCCAAATAAATTGATTGTGACATTCGCTGTGTGGCTTGTGGCGCCGTCCTGTTGGAACCACATGTCTTCCAAGTCCATATCATCCAATTGGGGCCAAAAATATTTGGTTGAATTTTTGAAAAACAACAACAACTTAAAGGCGCTACCACCAATTGTTTGGCTGGAGATATAGTTATTTCGTGCTTTGCCACTTTTGCACTCATTGCACAATTGGTGGTAGCGCCTTTAAGTTGTTGTTGTTGTTCAAAAATTCAATGAAATTGACGGAATAAAGAATGGTCAAACCTAATAAGCTGACATTCTAGTACGAATAGTACAATAATAACAAAAATATTTGGTTATCATTGAACGGTAGCGATCCCCATTTACCGTAACGTGCCGGTCTTGATCATCACGGAAAAAGTACGGCCCAATGACGCCGCCGGCCCATAAACCACACCAAACCGTAATTTTTTCGGGATGCAATGATGACTCATGGAGTACGTGTGGATTGCTGCCTGATCAATACCGCATATTTTGTTTATTGACGAAGCCATTCAGCCAGAAATGAGCCTCATCGCTGAAGATGATTTTTCGATGAAGATCCGAATCATTTCCAAGTTGTTGCTCAGCCCAATTCACGAACATACGACGCTTCTGGTGGTCAACATTTGGGCTTTCTGCAACTGAAGCCTCAGCGGGAGCAATATTCTCGACAATACGGGCACTTCCTTGTCTCACTGGCACGGGAAAATTTTGTACTGTGCCTGTGGATTCAAATTTGTCCACTAGACGCTCAATTGTTGATCTGCTAGGACGATTATGACGACTATAAATTGGACGTAGCGCTCTTAACGTTAAGGCCACTGACTCCGAGTTTCGGTAGTTAATTTTAATAATTTCGACTCGTTGTTGGCTCGTATATCTTTCCATCATAAAATGGCAAATCTTACTGAAGAGAAATGTCAAAAGAGCGGCAAGAAATATGGCGTCGTTTGCTGTCCTTGTTGCTCTATTTTTGTAGCGTCCCTATTGAAAAACCCTTTACAAACATAGCATAGTAGTTTCGGTTGTATAGAGAAAGCAGAGAGTGTGAAAATTCATTAAAATCTGAACCACATAACCGATTTTAATTAAACTTTCAGGTATAATAAAACAAAAAAATGGACAGAAACTTGGGTTGAGTTCTTAGACAATTTTTAAGATTAAGCTCTTTTTAGCAATTCGTAAGTTTTTTTCAAGCTAAATTTTCGGTGGTTTTTAAATTTTCCCTTTTATATTACTGAAGCATTTTTTATGCAATTTTCAGGCATGATTACAAATAGCAAATGTGTAATTGTAATTAGTTTTCGCCACTGATAAGCCGATATTTCTTACTATATAACTTTTGTTGTAAACATTTGACATAAATTGTCAACTAAATGATTGAAAACTTGTATCTTGTTTTATTAAAAAAATTGTCGGTATACAAATATGTCAGAAAAATCACGACGAGTGTATTATGCGAAAACTTGGCAATTATTGTCACATGTTTTCTGACAGCTCAATTAATTTATCTACCAATTTATTTTTTTCGACAGAAATGTAACGATTGTCAATTTGTCCATTCCCAAAATGTTCGTATTTGTCAATAATATGAGATGGGACCCATCAGGACAACTCATCCTAGGACAAATCATCCCAAGAAATTCACTTTCGAGTTTGAAGTCCCGCTTCCTTATTTTATGAGAATAGTTCCCATCTGACTCAAATTGTATTTGTATTTGGCGCCTACTTCATTACAAATTAGTTTTTAACTTCATAATAAAGTTCCTTCTAGACTAACTCCCAAACTTATGATCTAATTCCATCGACAAAATTGCTAATGTTAAGTCCACTTTGTTATACAAAGCGTGGGCCATCTAGTGGTTTCTTTTTAAATCATAGGTTATTTTGACACTGAGAGCTGTTCACGCTCGAAATCTTGACAGAAAGTTAGTATCATAATATTCGCGGAATGAAATGAGTCGCTTTAGATTGAACTTCGTGAGTGGTGTGTAGTCCAAACAGTGTGTTTTTTGAAAAGAAGTTTGGTGTAAATGAAGCACCTGTAATGTTAACAAAATTGGCGCATCTGGGCGATCAGAAAACCCACACTTAATTGATACGAAGCCAATGCATTCACTGAGTGACAGTTTGGTGCGGATTGTGGAGTGGTCGCATCATTGTACCATTTTTCTTCGAAAAAATGTGGCTGGTAACAAAGTTTCGACCAACGGTGGTCGTTACAAAGCCATGTTACTGAAATTGAAGACAGTGATTTGGACGACTTCTGGTTCATGCAGGATGGCGCGCCGCCGCCGCGTCACAGCCCATGCCACAATCTATCTTTTGCGCACCAAATTCCCAAATCGTGTTATCACGATTGTCAATTGGCCGCCTCGGAGCTGCGATTTGAACCCTTTGGACTTTTGTTTGTGGGGAACCATTAAGGACCGATATTATGCCAACAATACGGAAACGATTTAAGCACTTAAGTCAATATCATCCAAGCAATCCGTGAGCTACAGCCCGTAACCATCAACAGGGTCTTGGAAAATTGAAGTGACAGAATGCGCCTCTGCAAAGCTAGTGGAGGCACCCACTTGGTAGACGTTGTGTTCCATAATTAATGCGAATGATTGCTCTTAGAAAGCCATAATATCGAAAACATTGAGTTTTGTTAATTTTATTGATTTTCATAAAAAGAAACTTACTAACACCATGTACACTATGTTTTGGAGTTCGGTCCAAAGATCCTTTCTTTTCCTTAAGCCTTATCAGTTATTTCAATCTTCAACTCAATTTCAAAGCGACCATAAATACAAAAACGGACTTGAGTGACCTAAAAAATCATATTTAACACTACCTAACTTTTAAGAAAATTATTAAATTAAGTGTTTCTATTTAAAATTACCTACGCTACAATTCATAGAAGAGTGTGTCTAAGATGAAACTCTTTGATTTTATGTAAAAACAGCTTCAAAAACTATGAATAAGTTCCATCTATTTCGGATACAAAATTTATGCAAATTTCCTGCAAAAACATTTTGCTCTCACCTTGTAAATTTGTAGTTTATAGTTGATGTGCTTACTTTGTGGTTGCCTAGCTCTCTGCTTGAGGATAAAAGCAATAGCCCTTTAAGTTGGACGAGTAACCCCAACCATATCGTAATGCAAATCTCCTCTTTCGCATAGGATGGACTTCTAACCCTTGACATATTCAAATAAGCCACTTCTTTAGGCTTCTTGTTCATATTTTAGTTGAAACGTTCGTCATCAACTTCATAATATCATCGCTGCCGCCACAGCCTGCCTTGCCGTCAACATCATCGTTGTCGTCGATGATGTCGTTTACGTCAAACGAAAGTTTCAGTTTGTGTGGTTAGGTTCCGGTTTTTGGCCAGGTTCCATACAACGACTTCTTTTATTTGCTTGACTAGAGACGACAGTTTGGCCGTTTGTTTGATTTTGGGTGACGTTTTGTGGTTTTTAAAAGCAACCTTTCGAGAGGATATAATCTTGGGAGGAGCTGGGTGTTGTTTATAACCTGTTACACATTTTTTTGTTGTCGGATTTTTGTTTTGGTCTTCGGTGATAGTTTTTAAATTAAGTGTTTCTTTTTGTTTGACTTCTTGAAAAATGTTTTTCCAAAAGGTAAGCACCTTTAAACAAACGAATAGAGCAGCATCGCGGCAGAGCATGCAAATTGATGTTAAATTTGTTTTAAGTTTCAAGGAAATTTCAATTTGGCAGAAAGGAAGATGATGATTGATTGAAGCTGACTTTATAGTAAATTCATTTTGAGCAATTTAAAATGGAAGTTGATTTATGTGTGTTTTGTGGTTGTGATGGGTATAAGAGGTTAGTCTAGGTTATTTATTTTTATCGTGTGTTTGTTTATTTTTTTTAATCTTTAAACGTATTTGAGTATGGCAAGAGATAGGAAAAAAGATACCCTCTTATTAAATTAAGTAGGAAAAAGGTCAAGTAATATGGAAGTCTCCAAGGGGAGGCCTAAAAGGGTTACAATGAAAGTGTTCGATGAGTCCATTCAAATTCCATAAGGGTCTTTTGATTTTGACCAAAATGTGTATGTCTAAGTAAGGTAGGCTATATATCAATGCTTTATGATGCGTATATGGTCTTATGATTCTGCCCTTTAATTTAGGTGCATGATAACAGCGTGCATAATAAAGGTATGATAAGAAAATGCCATACAAAATCATGATTGATCAGAATTGTCTTCACAAAAAGCTATTAGATTTTTTTTGTAACCATATTTTTTGGTATTAGATACTAGCTGACCCAGTGATCTTCGTTCCGCCCAAATTGGTCAATAGCCGTGTTTTATTGCAAAAGCCATCCATAGTCCACTATGATTTTACATGCATTACAAATACAACATTGCTAGAAGCTCTACATCCGATAAGAAGCTAAAGTATAATAGAGGCTCGAATAAACGCCAAAAATCTATCCGCAGTAGGATACTACTTTAGCTTCTTATAGGCTTAAGAGCTACTAGCGATATTGTATTTGTTATATGCAAGTAAAATCGTACTGTACTATGGATGGCTTTTGCAATAAAACACGTAGTGAAAATATTAATTGCGAGCCTAGCACATGCTAGGCTCTTAGCAACTGGTTTATATAATTAAATCATATTCTTCTATGTGCAAGCCATCTAAAACTGAATTTGAAGATAATTTCAGTTATGAACTAGCACCGTATCCAACAGCAATTTTTGAAGGATTAAACACAAGAAATCAAACTTATATGAGTTTTTCACGGTGACGTGAAATAAGGACCAACGAAATAAGACCAAATCTCAAATTTAGCCTAATTTCGCTTTCAAAATGGAAATAAGGCCAAATTGGCCTGACAACATAGGCACCTGCCAGGCGACTGAGCATACCCTAAGCGGAGCGACGGAGTCTCGTGAGCGGCACAGAGGACCCAAAAACTTTGATTACAGATCAACTGACAACATAGGCGCCTGCCGGACGACCCTAACCGGAGCGACGGAGTCCAGCGGGACAGACGACCCGAAAATGGAGTTAAAATCCTTGAACCCGCGAAGCGTGCCATCCAAAGTACTGTTTAGTTCAAAAACTTTGAAGCATAGGCGTCTGCCAGTTGGGGGATTAGTTCTATAAAAAAAAGGATTCAAACCCCATCTGGTAGGCACCTATGTTATCAGTCGGTCTGCTTTCAAAGTTTTTGTACTAAATAGTACTTTGGGTGGCCCGCTTCGCGGGATCCCGCTCATGCGACTCCGTCGCTCCGTTTTGGGTATGCTCAGTCGTCTGGCAGGCGCTGTCAGTCGATCTGTAATCAAAGTTTTTTGTAATAAACAGTACTTAGGGTGGCCCGCTTGGCCAATTCTCAACAGTATCTGCGGGTCTTAGTTCTTTTTTTGTGGGGTAATTAATTCAAGCGGGTTCTTTTTTGGGAAATAACAACCGTGGGGGCTGGTTCCGTGGGCGTTTATGCAGTGCACCGAATGAAAATAACATAACGGCGATTTGTTTTGCAGTTTTCTGAAAAAAAAAAAAAAAACATGAAAACGAAATAAAGTCAAATTGGCCTTATTTTGTTTTCTAAAGCGAAATAAAGCCAAAACTAAAATTTGGCGTTATTTCCATAATAAAGCGAAATAAGGCCAAATTTTTGACGTTTGGCTTTATTTCGTTGGGCCTTATTTCACGTTACCGTTTTTCACACCCGTTGAAAATAATTGTATAGATAATGTTCATTACGTTATTAATGGCGGATTTTAGTGTACAAAATCGTGTGGAACAATAATGAAACATTTGCAGAAATAAGTAGCAAATTCATAAATAATTTGCAAGGATTCTAATCAAGTTGCACTGTAGTTTTTGACGGTTATCCAAGTGATTTAAATATTGGTACAAAAAGTGCAGAAAGGTTGCGCCGCACCAAACATGTTGGTCCAGGAGCTAAAATTAAAGTTCAATTGAAAACACTTTCCAAACCTGACCAATTTTTGTCAAATGAGAGCAATAAAAAATTTATAAATACAAATTTATTACATACTTGATGCACTTGATGCTTGGGCGCCAATATAGAAACGAAACAAACCCACGAAGATTCAGATGTACCCATTTTGGAATGTGCAAATGAAACGGCATCCCAGTCAAATAATGTGGAGGAAGATAGCCAAGATATTGATCTTCTTGTCATTGCTACCAGAGCAGTTTTAAAATGTGAACCAAGCATAGGAAACGTACCTGCAAAACTGTATGATCGAAATAGTTTTAATTTTCCACAACAACAACAATATCATGGAATTATGCATGCTTTTAGCGGATCCGATTACAAATCCGGATTTTTTAATACAGGGAAAAAAATGAATGAAATTTATTACTAAAAATATGAAATCATTGAAATCGTAAATGGATACGTTTTTAAGTGAAAATGCTAATGAAGAAGAGATTCTGCATCTGAAATTCTTGCATCATCATTGTATGGGAGGTTGAATAACACACTTAACAGCTTTCGCTTTCAACTTTTTTGTGAGTTATCATCAACGCGTGCTGACATCACACAGCACAGGTACAGGACTTATTTCTAAGTACACCAGTGGAGTGGAAAAAATTTGATTTCTCTTGAATTGGGGTGGAAAAGCCTATAAATATGGATTGGTACCTAAGACCATGAATCAACCTCCTGCACCAGATGTTTCGCTGAAAAAAAATGGCATGCTGATGTAAAACGTGTTGTCACGGAAGCTGTGGGTGTAAAAAATTGGTGCTAATGTGTTCTATGTTTTGTAAGAATTGCATGGGTGTAAACTGCGACAATTCGCAAGAAACGCAAGAATATGATATTCTTGAAGACATGGATGGCGATATTCAAGAGACCTTTAGTCCAATGCGTTTCGGTCCTGATAACAATTACAGTGGACCTCATCAGTTAGAGCTGTAATTGTTAACTTTCTAAGACGCAACATTTTAGTCGATGGCTACCGACGTTTATAAAATTTACAGCATAAACACACTGCAAATTATATTTTTCTAGGGGAACATGGTTACATTCAGACACCTAGATATAGATATAGATATTATGCCCGTGGTCTGGCAAAGGTTATAAAGAAAGAAAAAACCTAAACAATAGAAGTTATATTGTTTTTGTTTTTATTTTAGTGGACTGTATTGAATGAAATTCAATAAAAAGTATTTAAGCGACCTTTAGTCCAATGCGTTTCGGTCCTGATAACAATTACAGTGGACCTCATCAGTTAGAGCTGTAATTGTTAACTTTCTAAGACGCAACATTTTAGTCGATGGCTACCGACGTTTATAAAATTTACAGCATAAACACACTGCAAATTATATTTTTCTAGGGGAACATGGTTACATTCAGACACCTAGATATAGATATAGATATTATGCCCGTGGTCTGGCAAAGGTTATAAAGAAAGAAAAAACCTAAACAATAGAAGTTATATTGTTTTTGTTTTTATTTTAGTGGACTGTATTGAATGAAATTCAATAAAAAGTATTTAAGCGACCTTTAGTCCAATGCGTTTCGGTCCTGATAACAATTACAGTGGACCTCATCAGTTAGAGCTGTAATTGTTAACTTTCTAAGACGCAACATTTTAGTCGATGGCTACCGACGTTTATAAAATTTACAGCATAAACACACTGCAAATTATATTTTTCTAGGGGAACATGGTTACATTCAGACACCTAGATATAGATATAGATATTATGCCCGTGGTCTGGCAAAGGTTATAAAGAAAGAAAAAACCTAAACAATAGAAGTTATATTGTTTTTGTTTTTATTTTAGTGGGCTGTATTGAATGAAATTCAATAAAAAGTATTTAAGCGACCTTTAGTCCAATGCGTTTCGGTCCTGATAACAATTACAGTGGACCTCATCAGTTAGAGCTGTAATTGTTAACTTTCTAAGACGCAACATTTTAGTCGATGGCTACCGACGTTTATAAAATTTACAGCATAAACACACTGCAAATTATATTTTTCTAGGGGAACATGGTTACATTCAGACACCTAGATATAGATATAGATATTATGCCCGTGGTCTGGCAAAGGTTATAAAGAAAGAAAAAACCTAAACAATAGAAGTTATATTGTTTTTGTTTTTATTTTAGTGGACTGTATTGAATGAAATTCAATAAAAAGTATTTAAGCGACCTTTAGTCCAATGCGTTTCGGTCCTGATAACAATTACAGTGGACCTCATCAGTTAGAGCTGTAATTGTTAACTTTCTAAGACGCAACATTTTAGTCGATGGCTACCGACGTTTATAAAATTTACAGCATAAACACACTGCAAATTATATTTTTCTAGGGGAACATGGTTACATTCAGACTCCTAGATATAGATATAGATATTATGCCCGTGGTCTGGCAAAGGTTATAAAGAAAGAAAAAACCTAAACAATAGAAGTTATATTGTTTTTGTTTTTATTTTAGTGGACTGTATTGAATGAAATTCAATAAAAAGTATTTAAGCGACCTTTAGTCCAATGCGTTTCGGTCCTGATAACAATTACAGTGGACCTCATCAGTTAGAGCTGTAATTGTTAACTTTCTAAGACGCAACATTTTAGTCGATGGCTACCGACGTTTATAAAATTTACAGCATAAACACACTGCAATTTATATTTTTCTAGGGGAACATGGTTACATTCAGACACCTAGATATAGATATAGATATTATGCCCGTGGTCTGGCAAAGGTTATAAAGAAAGAAAAAACCTAAACAATAGAAGTTATATTGTTTTTGTTTTTATTTTAGTGGACTGTATTGAATGAAATTCAATAAAAAGTATTTAAGCGACCTTTAGTCCAATGCGTTTCGGTCCTGATAACAATTACAGTGGACCTCATCAGGACCGAAACGCATTGGACTAAAGGTCGCTTAAATACTTTTTATTGAATTTCATTCAATACAGTCCACTAAAATAAAAACAAAAACAATATAACTTCTATTGTTTAGGTTTTTTCTTTCTTTATAACCTTTGCCAGACCACGGGCATAATATCTATATCTATATCTAGGTGTCTGAATGTAACCATGTTCCCCTAGAAAAATATAATTTGCAGTGTGTTTATGCTGTAAATTTTATAAACGTCGGTAGCCATCGACTAAAATGTTGCGTCTTAGAAAGTTAACAATTACAGCTCTAACTGATGAGGTCCACTGTAATTGTTATCAGGACCGAAACGCATTGGACTAAAGGTCGCTTAAATACTTTTTATTGAATTTCATTCAATACAGTCCACTAAAATAAAAACAAAAACAATATAACTTCTATTGTTTAGGTTTTTTCTTTCTTTATAACCTTTGCCAGACCACGGGCATAATATCTATATCTATATCTAGGTGTCTGAATGTAACCATGTTCCCCTAGAAAAATATAATTTGCAGTGTGTTTATGCTGTAAATTTTATAAACGTCGGTAGCCATCGACTAAAATGTTGCGTCTTAGAAAGTTAACAATTACAGCTCTAACTGATGAGGTCCACTGTAATTGTTATCAGGACCGAAACGCATTGGACTAAAGGTCGCTTAAACACTTTTTTTATTGAATTTCATTCAATACAGTCCACTAAAATAAAAACAAAAACAATATAACTTCTATTGTTTAGGTTTTTTCTTTCTTTATAACCTTTTGCCAGACCACGGGCATAATATCTATATCTATATCTAGGTGTCTGAATGTAACCATGTTCCCCTAGAAAAATATAATTTGCAGTGTGTTTATGCTGTAAATTTTATAAACGTCGGTAGCCATCGATTAAATTGTTGCGTCTTAGAAAGTTAACAATTACAACTCTAACTGATGAGGTCCACTGTAATTGTTATCAGGACCGAAACGCATTGGACTAAAGGTCGCTTAAATACTTTTTATTGGATTTCATTCAATACAGTCCACTAAAATAAAAATAAAAACAAAAACAATATAACTTCTATTGTTTAGGTTTTTTCTTTCTTTATAACCTTTGCCAGACCACGGGCATAATATCTATATCTATATCTAGGTGTCTGAATGTAACCATGTTCCCCTAGAAAAATATAATTTGCAGTGTGTTTATGCTGTAAATTTTATAAACGTCGGTAGCCATCGATTAAATTGTTGCGTCTTAGAAAGTTAACAATTACAACTCTAACTGATGAGGTCCACTGTAATTGTTATCAGGACCGAAACGCATTGGACTAAAGGTCGCTTAAATACTTTTTATTGAATTTCATTCAATACAGTCCACTAAAATAAAAACAAAAACAATATAACTTCTATTGTTTAGGTTTTTTCTTTCTTTATAACCTTTGCCAGACCACGGGCATAATATCTATATCTATATCTAGGTGTCTGAATGTAACCATGTTCCCCTAGAAAAATATAAATTGCAGTGTGTTTATGCTGTAAATTTTATAAACGTCGGTAGCCATCGACTAAAATGTTGCGTCTTAGAAAGTTAACAATTACAGCTCTAACTGATGAGGTCCACTGTAATTGTTATCAGGACCGAAACGCATTGGACTAAAGGTCGCTTAAATACTTTTTATTGAATTTCATTCAATACAGTCCACTAAAATAAAAACAAAAACAATATAACTTCTATTGTTTAGGTTTTTTCTTTCTTTATGATATTCAAGAGATTTAATTGAATCTATAAGTGAATATTTTGATTTTAATTTTGTATGATTTTCATTTTCACATTTTATAAAAAAGTATCAAGGCTGTAATGATAAATCAATTACAATTGATAAATACACTTATTATTCTTATTTTATTAAATAAAATTAGGTTTTTTTGCTAAAAATAAAAATTACGCAAGAAATAACCCAAGTAACATTGTTGGAGCTAGTTGAAGCAAAGCAGCTCTTCTACAGCTCTAATATAGTGTAAGCTAAGACTATAGCTCTGTAAGAGTTTATAATAGAGCTCTCTTTATTTTGTTTAAAAATTCTGCTCTATAACAGAGGTTCTGGAATGGTTTCAGCTCTAACAACTAATGACGTCTCAAGATTCAAAAAACTGCTCCTTAATGGAGTTTATAACATTCAAAATAGAGCATTGTCTAAAAATCAGCGCTTAACGAGTTGTTATAGAGCTTTCAACAACACATGGAGAAAATATTAACGCATGCGCCTACCAAAACGTCGAATCATATCTCTAATTGAACCACGCAAAAAGTGCTATAGAGCTGAATACTAATACTTTCACACAAATAGTTCATAATAAAAATATTACGCCTGCGCATTGTAAAGTGTCAAAAAAAAAAGCATTTACAGAGCTATTGTAGGGCCACCACTGATTTTGTAGGGTATTACAAACTTATATAAAATCAACAAAATTAATTCAATAAAAAACAAACAAAAACTTCTCATGCGACGAAAATAAATAAATAACCTTCCCTATGAAAGGGTTTTAGAGTATAAGTAAGTTGTATTAATTATAATTATTTAATATTTTTTTCTATACCCTAAAAAAGCTTTAAAACTTATCGAAATTTAACTAAAGCTGAATCACAAAAAAAAAAACTTGGTCGTTAAATTCAAAGTGCATTTCAGGGACACCTAAACCTTTAAATAAATATATACTAGGTATTTGCTGTGCAGAATATTCACTTTTTCTTTTACTTTCTAAATAACCCTATTTTATATAAAGCACTGAAAGCAAATCTTGTGGCTGCTAGCTCTGAAATAACGCCCTTACAGCTCTGAAGCGCTATTACAGCTCTATGGAAAAGAAACTTTTACCCTAATAAAAATATGGCGATGAAAAGAAAAATGATTCGAATAACCAATTTTTTTTTTTCAATTTTGAAAGAGAAAAGGTCTTCGTTTTCGATTAAAAAGCACAACACATTTTGAAATTTTTAAACAAAATATTTTATTAATAATTGACAATAGTTCTTAAGATTTTTTTGTTTTGTTCAGATTAAAATTTTCCAAAATCTCAGCGAAATATTTATAATTTCGGAGGCGCGTTGTAATTTCTCGAAGTACCTTCAATACATTTGTGATAAAAAAAAAACGCGCACTTAAAATTCACAATTATTTTACCGAAAAATATAATAATCCCCTTATTCTGTTGGAAAATAAAAAATAACTTATCCTGTTGACATTACGTACTTAGTGAAGTTTTACAATACTTATAAATACTTCAAATAAAATAATCCATCACACAAACATAAAATATGTTGTGCAACTATTATATTACTATTCTTCGATTTTATGCACACTTATACCAACAAAAAGCTGTCAAAGGTGCTCCTTAGTAGATATAAAATGCATAATTGAAGAGCTTAAAATCTACTAAGTCCCTGATAACGAGCTGATTACGAACAGAAATTTGCTATAAATGTCAAAGAATTCCCTGTAAGAGAGCTCTTAAATTACTCTTAATACGAAACTATAGCCAATTCTCAGAGTGACGAGCTTTAAGACTTGCTCTGGAAGTGCTGTTAGAGAATTCGAACAGCTAAATTTGTTTCTTGGGAACGTAATAAAAATCGAAAAAATGGCTTACTTTGAGCGACTATATCTTTGTTCATTTTGTCTAATTTTTGATACGCCATTTTAAAGGAAATTTTATAATCTATCCTATCTCTACCGATAAAAAAGTTAAGGGCAAATAATTAAAATAAACCAAAAAAATCAATTTTTCCCATTGCAATTTTTTTTTTTTTTTTTTTATTTTAGCACATTAAGAAGTTCTCTACTGCCCCCTTTTATTTAATAGCACTCTGCGGTTATCTCATCTCTAATAACCCATACAATGATTTTTACAATAAAAATCCGGTTATATCTTAGTTCCTTTCTATATGACAAAATCAACAGCCTATATATTATGTAACTGAGTTTTCGATTCTCGAATTTCTCGTTTATGTCTTCACCGATTTCAACCACTTTTTTTTTATACATGATGTAGTTTAAACAATTTTGCCTACAAAAATATTTTTTTTTTGGACAATTTGAAAAATATTGATTTTTTTTTATTAAACTCAATATCTTGAAAAAGGGTTAGTAAATTTGGGTTTTAATTTTAAATTGTATTTTATTAAGCACTAATAGTTGGCATACCAGATTTAATTTTTTTAAATTTTTCAAAAAATTTATATACCTATACAATTTTTTAAATATATATTTTTTTAAGAAAACTGCTCTTAGAGTTTTTGAATTTTATTCATTTAATTTTTTTTTTATTTAATCAGATACATTTTTTGAGCTCCATCTTTTTACATCTTTCTTAACATGGTATTTTTAGCTATTTAAATAATAAATTTATAAAAAAATACATAATAATTTATATTAAAGCTTTGCTTAGCGCTTAATTTTTTACCACATCATAAGCCATTACAAAATGCCAAGAAAATGCCCTATGGCAAGACAAAATTAAACAAAATCAATTAGAATCCTTTTAGGAAGTAGCCGAACAGATAGTCAGAATTGGCAGGCCCACTTTTTTCTACTTGCTTTTATCATCCATGGATGAGGATGACACCAAGTGTTAAAATTGAAATACGAGAAGGTTTAAATTTGTTTGGAAGAATATATTTAACATAAATATTTGGAACCAACCTGAGGAAAATGACCTTCTTAACAACCACTCTAATCCATATGGATTATATGTTGCACCTAACTCTATAATAAAAACCCCACAACTAAAAAATCACAAACGAGCAGTAGCGGATCTAGGATTTGGCTGTGGGGGGGGCTTGCAGTTTGGAGATCCATTTTAAGACCTTAAGTAATAAAATTAGCTTGTCCCAAGATAAATTTTATAATTTATAACAAATAATAGAGATCAGTTTAGGTTTAATACAAGACCGTACTCAACTTCAGTCGAACTAAACTTCACGACAACGCGGCAAAACATTATTTTTTATGAAATTTAAGGAGCTATATCGCACTAAGCGGCATCTGAACTTCATACAAATTCATACGAATTCGTGTGAAGTGTAGTTCCGATGCAGTGCAGTTCCGGCGAGTGCGGTCTAACCTTTAAGGCTCAAGTATTTTTTTTTTCCTTTTCCTTTAATGATATCCGTTTTTTGTGTGCCTTTATAACCGCTCCTGTTGCACTTCAAAAACTTTTCAATACAAAGAACAATAACAATTATTCATAATTGCTGTAGCGGAGATAGAAGCAAATTCAAAGGCGCACAATAATTTTTAATAATAATTTTATGCTTGGACCACGCATACAAATTCGTTTATTTATATTATTTAAAAATTGATTAGGTACCTACATTATGTAGATATATTTTTAAATTAGCTGTGGGTATGTTTTGAACTTCCCATTTTTGACAAGATTTGAAAACTGTTTTTAATTGGCTAGTTCAGAAAAAATTATATTTAAGTGTTCGTACTGGCATAAGCTCATATATGTGCTTTGACACAGTATTAGTCCTCTAAGATCTCATTTTTCCTGAATTATCCAAATCAAAGAGAAACTATTTTGTTCAAACTGACACTTTACGACATAAGACAAAGCTGTTCTAAGAAATAAGCCGCGGCCCAATTCTGCGAGCGTGAATGAGTTTTCGTGTATACGCTGCATACGCTTTATAGGTATTCATGCTAAAAAAATATGTCGACAAATTTGCACGTCACTTTAGGGTCTAGAGGGATCTGCTTTTGCATGATTTTCTGAGCGCGCACAGAGAAAACTCACGCTTTTGGAATTTTGCTCCTTGACTAGAGAATGTCTATGTTTTGTATGTACAATTGCCTTGGACCTTTCAAATTTAGAAAACGTAGCCCCGAAAATTTTTAAGCCGAGCCAATTATTTAACATACACTAAACTTGGCATCCCGTTGTTCTCCAATGGTTTAAGCCTTAAATGCGTTTCTTTCGGTAAATTAGCTTTGTTTTTAGTATATAGAGTTGGTGCATTTGACACGTTAATGTAAAGCCCTGACCATTTTTATCTCTTTTTACTTATCTCTTCAAGCCTTAGCCCCAACTTCGGACTTTGATAGTCCCTAGACTTGAGCCCCCAAAACTCTCTGGAATAAGGTTAGTTTTTAGGAAGTAAGTTGCTTAACCCGTGGCTAGGTTTTTTGTCCAATATTCTCAGACCTTATTGCGCCAAAGCTGTTTTTTTTCGTCCCAATTTTCTGGGTTTAATTTTTAGGGAAAGATTGTCGATGCATTAAAAATATCCATATTCATAGCCCCCAACTTAGTTTTTGTCCAATTCGCTTCAGGCTTTAGCCCCAATCTTAGGGCTTAGACAAAAAATTACATAACATGTATGCAAATAGTTCAGCCGTTATTTTGTCCATCAAATTTCATATCTTAACAATATTTTAGACGGAATATAAAATTCTACACGTTGTAATGTATTGCTTTCTATATTTCAAATTATTTTATGATTCGGCTGTGGGGGGGGCTTTAGCCCCTATAGCCACCCCCCTGGATCCGCTACTGCAAACGAGCTATAAGTACTACCAAATAATTGCAGAACCAACCCCCTTCCCCTAAACAGCAATCTAGTATAAATATTCAAATAAAATAAACGCCCTATAATATAATACCTTAAAGCTATTAAGGGGCTGTAAGGAATGTAAATGACCAATATCGAATGATGTCAATTAATCACGCTCGCTAACTAGGTATATTTTTTTTATAAATTCTCCGGCTATGTGATTTGCACTTTGGTGTTATTTGACTTCGCAGATCGCAGCTCAAAAATATTGCAACTTAAATTTCATTTGCGCAAACGACGAACTAACTCAATTTGTTCCACCATCATCGTCGGCCTCGGCATCGGCATAGCTTTACTGGATTCATGTGGTGAAGTGACCTGCCACAGAGCGCGTGCGACATGCAATTCTTCAATCTGTGTGGCTTTGGCACACCATTCCAATATTCTCTATAGGTACAGGTACATACCTACCCGCTACCCTGAATGATTTGATTAAATATTCTTGGTTTTTTATTTGGTATTTATGCACGTGATTTGGCGGAATGATTGTCATATAAATCTATACACATCTACACATATAGTAGGTATAGGCATTAGGACAACCATGTCCTGTTATCATCCTAGATGGTTAGGCCGTTAAGGCCATATTTAAGGTCAAACCTTGCACTTCATTCTGACGGGATGAGCTTTGGTATACTAATAGTAATAGTCCACATCCTTAGTTTACTTTAAGGAAGTGTTTCCACGGTGGCAACACTGGCAGACCGGTGATATAAGGGTTGCCTTCTGACCATGGTTTAAAACGAAATTTCACATAAATTAGCCTATAATTTGGGAACCAGACATCATTGATGTCGTGGAATATCTCGTTGGATTAAAAAAAACTTGAATAAATAGGAATATATTAATTTGTTGGCCCCTCCCCCACCCTTGTACTCTGGGGGAGCAAAATACCCTCGGCGGATAAGGGCTTTTATTTGTCAGAAAATAATGGTATTCAAATTAATAATCAAAAAATTTTAAGATGAGTGTCCACGTAGAATTTCATACTCTACAGCATATCCGAAGTCCATTTTTATCTCTGTACTAGCGGCGCCCGCCGAACGTTGTTTCGGCTTCACTCAAAATGCTGTTAATAGCAATCTGTTCAATCGATTGTATACAAACCTCATTGGAGCACATGGACCTATACCGAAGATGTCCTGAATATTTTGACCCAATCGGTTGGGAGGTTTCGAAGTCGAAGCATACCAACAAAATAGGGACTTCGTCTTATATATGACTACAATTATTGGTGTCTCTTCATATAGCATTGTGTACATTAAGCTAGCTATACCGTTAAGTTTTATCTAATGAACTATTCTTCTACAAAACATTACAAAAATCTTATTTGTTTTATTTTGTGAATCAAAACATTTATCAGTCGAATATTTTCATACGGGAATCAATCAATTTGAATCAACATGAACAGAGAGAGAGAGAGAGAGAGTTAAAAGAGAGGCTGCAACAATTTTTGAACGAATTCGAAATCAATATCAGTTTGTTATCAAAAAAAAAGAAGAGAATTATGATGTAATGCAAGTGCAGCAGATGCATCTTCCATCATCATCAAAAAGGATTAGGGCATCAAGAAAATTTAGAAAATAATAATGTTATGTGATGAAATAATTATCTAAATAATTATTCTCTTTAAAACTTATATTAGTTGGAGATTTTATTTCAGCGGTCCTCCTCTGTATTCATTTTTACAGGGGCCTTACTATTTACCTCTTTTCTACTTTGGAATCTTTTGGAAAGTTGTTTTTACTGCTTATTTAATGTGGTTCTATGCAGTAGAGTAGTAATTTAGGGAGTGGATGTATAACTAAAATGTAAATATGATTTTATTGGAGGTGTTGAAGCCAAAAATCTGACAGGTGTTTTTCTCATCCTTTTATGGGGGTTTGAAAATAAATAGACACATTAGAATTTGTTTGTCAGATTCTTTTTAGTATACTGTTTTTTTGTTTGCGTTTTATAAATAAAAAATCCGATACGGTTCGTTTAAAAATCCATTATGATGCTTTTTTATTTAAAATTTATTTATTTTGAAACTCCCAACCCAGACAAAGGCTGAGAAAAAAACTTACCATACTTTTGCCTTTGACATCGCAAAATATGCACCTAATAGCCTTCATTCTTCTATACTTTTATTTATATGTACATCTCCTCCCTAAATTGGCTGTCGGCTATTGTATTTTTGTTATAGAATGTCCAAAAAGTGCTATATTTTATTTTAAATTTGAAGTGCATGCTATAAAATAAGCTAACTGAGATCTTGAGATCTTACTGTAGAACTATCAGCTTAGCCGATTCTATCGCAGGATCTTTCAAAGGCAAACATTTCTGAAAATGTAGTCATCATTTTATAAAATGGTTATAGCTTTTGCTAGGGAAATTATATTGAAATTATTTTGATTGCATAAGATTGTGCATTAAAAATAACCCTAAGGTCATGTGTCATATGCTTAGATTATACCAAGACAAATATGTAGTGGTTTGATATACTTCCACCTTCCCCTCCCCCATTTTGAAAGTGATTATATAATATACTAATACAATGATAAAAATGGACTTCGGATATGCTGTAGAGTATGAAATTGTACGTGTACACTCATCTTAAAATTTTTTGATTATTCATTTTATTACCATTATTTTCTGACAAATAAAAACCCTTATCCGCCGAGGGTATTTTGCTCCCCCAGCGTACAAGGGTGGGGAGGGACCAACAATTTAACATATTCCTATGGCTTTAAGTATTTTCAATTCAACAAGACATTCCACGATATCAACGATGTCTGGTTCCCTAATTATAGTGTTAAAACATGGTCAGAAGGCAACCCTTATATCTCCGGTCTGCCAGTGTTGCCACCGTGGCAACACTTCTTAAAAGTAAACTTAGGATGTGGACTATTAGTGTACCAAAGCTCATCTCGTCAGAATGAAGTGCAAGGTTGGCTCCCCTAACGCCCTAACTAACAATATAAATGTTCAATTGAAAAGATTTTTTGTTTTGTATATCCGTCCGGAAAATAACTACATAAATTGAGTTTTCCTCTGAAACTTTCCTTTAGCTGAATTGAAATTTAAAAGTGTGGATAGGACCGTACCTACTAACAAACAACCATTGTTTTAAAGGAACTTGCCACCGCACCGTAACAAGTTAAATTTTCAATTAATACTTTTGACAAATAGAATATTTCTTACATAAATTGAATGGCATCAGTTATAGGAGTACAATGAGGCCTACTTATAGCTATGAAGTCCTGAATAGAACTTTTCTATGTACATAACTTCATTGCATCCCACATCCCGGGCATAAGAATTTCCTTGAAGAGCATTTTGATGTTGAGTTGATTCAAGACATTCACTTCCTGTGGCGATGATGATAATGGTTCATATTTTTTTTTTTTTGTTATTTTTAAAAAAGTTCTTCCTAAAAATAAGTTGCTAGCCTACTTTTATTCGATGAATAGTTGTTGAAGCCTTGAAGATGCCGCATTGCGGACAGTGTAGGTATTCAAACTGTCTGGCAGTTAAAGTATTTTAATTTTATGACATGAAGAATAATATGAATATGCAAAAGGGAACAATGAACAACAAAATGAATGAATTTTAAGGATAGCATGTCAAATAATCGCTAGGGAAAATGTTCGTAGAGCTAGCCATATAAAAAGGTTTTTAAAAAAGAATCAATGCGAGAATTGGCTTACAACGTCGAAGGGCTGAATTTTTTTTTTTTACATACGATTATAAATTGTGTTGAAAATATTTAAATGCTGGCCTTTCAAAAAATTAAATAATATCTATCAATTTTTAAGGAATGTTAAATAAAGAGCAAACTCAGTCTTGAGAAGGATTAATGTATGGGAATCTAATAGGTGCATTTCTAAAAATATAACACATTATAAGTATAGTTTCCTCAACACAAATTCAAAAATGATGACCTTAAAAAAGTCCCCAAGAGTCCAACGGAAGCGCTTGCTTATCTCTTATTTTTTTTTTTAACTTCAACAATTAAAACTTCTTATCAACTAAAACGGAGTGTGAGACTATTAGTGCGGGAGGCGACCGTAGGTTTACCTACCTAATCGCGGCTTCGGAAAAGAATGATGCCAACTCATAGCTTCAGTTTTAACATTTACAAAACCGCTGGTCGGACAAGGTTTTTCAGGTGCCAATGGGTAGGAAACGCACTTTTTCTGTTGCATTTTTTGCTTAGGATACCTAATCCATGATGGATTTTTATAAATGGGGTATCAAGGGAAAGCTTAGAATTCCCTCTTTATAAAACTAGTGGTCGGACAGACTTTTTTTGGCTGTTGCGGCGAGTCCGACCACTTTTGTAAAAACAGCTATTTTGGTATCCTTTGCGTTTAACATGTGGACAACAATGCAAAACTATTTCATATAGCCTAAAAAATAGCTTTTACCACTTAAATGCATTTTAAATACAAAGGTTAAGAATATAGCAATTTTTCACAAAAGTGGTCGAACTCGCCGCAACATCCAACAAAAGTCTGTCCGACCACTGGTTTTGCAAAGATGGCAGTCTAAGCTTTCATTTGATACCCCATTTATAGAAATCAATCATGGTTTAGGTAACCTAAGCAAAAAATGCAACCGAAAAAGTGCGTTTTCTACCCGTTGGCACCTAAAAAACCTTGTCTGACCAGTGGTTTTGTTAATGTTGAGACTGAAGCTATGAGTTGGCATCATTCTTTTCCGAAGCCGCGATGAGATAGGTAAACCTACGGTCGCCTCCCGTACTATATCGTTTTTGTATTTGATGGTCATAAATATTTCACTGATCAAAATCTCATGCGTGTACCGATGGGTCGAAGAATTCGTCATAATATTTCAGGAACTAATGTTAATGGGTTTAAATTCATCAAGCAGGTTTCCGCACTGGATCTTTTTGTGTGGACCACATCAACTCCTTCATAGAACAGTGCATTGAATATCAATCACCAAAACAACTACTGTTCATCAACCTCGAAAAGGCGGTTGACAGTGTCAATGAAGAATCTGGCTTGTTTTGCGCAGGAGGGCTAACATAGATTAATTGATTTGTATAATCAAAAGGCTACACAATGATGGATTCAAATGTCACGTTCTACATAAAGGAAGGTTGTCAGAGGAGTTTGAAATCCAAAGTTGTATACTGTCACCAATATCTATGCATTTGGAGGAATTCAGTGGACATTTGGCATCTGGACTTCTCGGACCACGTATGTTTACTCTCTTATACGGTTGGCGTATTATGTATACTGAAACCGATTAGTGGACCGATTTCGGTTCGGAGATATAAGGAAGATTGTCTCGGACGTTCGTCTGCATACACTATTGCCTTTGACGGCTGTTGCCTGTTTTAAACGATGCCGAATTTTTAACTATGACAGTCGGAGTGTGAAACCCAGAAAGTTGAAAAAATCCATACCAACTTCTATATATAATTGTTTAGCAATATCTCTATTGTTCTAAATTTTTGAAAATGTATCAAATTTTGAACATAATTAATAAATTTTTCAGTATTAATTTTATTTTGTATCTACATATTTTGGCAAGAAATATCCGAGTAACTGACGTGAAATCCAAACAAGTCCGGATTTACTGTCGGGTGACATCAGACGATCACATAGGTCAATATATAGCTTTTATGCGCCCAGAAGTCGATTTTGTAAACTTACGGTAAACAAAAACAACAGCTTGTCGATCGTTAGGAGAATATTCCCAGTTTTTAATTTAACTCTTTTTACCTCCCAAAAGCACACCGTTTGCAAATACGTGTAATTGTAACTTGATCTCTTACGTTACCGCAGTACACGTTTTTCTTACCATATAGGTAGTGTACAGGAAAAATAAAGTTGTAAGGTCAGTATTTCTATTTCTGTGTGTGTTATTCATAATAAAGTGATGGATTCCGATAACTCAGGTATGATTTCTTATTTTTATAAGAATTTGCTCCGCTGAAATGCTAAAAATTTAGTAATGTTAAACTTTGGGTATTTTTTTGGGTAAAAATACCATATTTTACTTTTCAAAATTGAATTTGTTATATTTCCGCGTTAGATAGGATGATAATTCTTTTTGAATTGTGAAGTATAACCTTTTCATCTACAAATGTGATTGGCTGCAGAAGACTGCAGATGACAAAAATATTGACATTTTTAACAGCACAGATTTTTTGATAAAAAAAATTAAAATTCTCAATAGTGAAACAATCATTGTGCTTTCTTGCTGTAAGAACTCCGAGGACATCAGGAGTGAAAATTGTTAGTCGAAGGTACCTCTATGAGCTTATGAAAGAACAAAATTGGCCGGATTTTGAAGCTAAAATAAATTATTTAGAAAATCGATTATTATCAAACTATGGTAGTACTGTGAATGATAGAAAAAGTTTGAAACATAGATTTTCCTTATTTAAATCCACTTTGAAGGACAAATGGGCAAAATGCCAATGCGTTTTTGAAAAATAACGAGTCGTGGCTAAACGGAACCTTCGAACTTCCTTTAAAATTATTGCAACAAGGACGGCCTTCGAGTGAACGAAGTGGGCGTCGAAAAACCGAAGAACTCCGATCAACTATAGAAGAAGTTCTTGTCCACGCTGCACAATCAACTCTAAGAGCACAAGGAAGAAGAGATGCATCAAAAATTCTCAAGGAAATAGCAAGTTGTCCTACTCGGGCTCACGAATATAGAAAAGTAATAGACGAAAAAGGAAATAAAGATAGTGCTACTGCTTTGACACCACTACAGGCTTTAAACATTTTCGTTGAGGCTGACCTAACACGACGTCAGTACGAAATCATCAGGAAAAAAAGCCCTTATATCCACCATATTATCTACTACTTCAAGCAAAACAAGAATGTTATACACCAAAGGAATGCTTACGAGTCACAAGCACTTGCGTGGAAAGCAGCCTACAAGCTCTTATTGATAATACCATTACGCGGCTGTCTCTTTTCTTAGAAGAATTGTTATTGACGCTTAACCCTTTCGGTACGGATGTGGTACAATTCCATATAAATGTTCTTTGTCTTTTACCATTCCGTCCCGAAAGGATTAAAGAAGATGAAAGAAATTATTTGAATATAATTTGTAAGTGGGGTTGCGATGGCTCCCAGCAAGCAAGATACAAAAAAAAGTTTGAAAATAATAATGAATCAGATGCTAGCTTGATTATACCTCAATCGTACCTCTTCAAATAGTATGTGGAAAAAAAAAACTTGTTTGGCAAAACCCTACGCCCTCGTCTCCAAGGTTTTGCCGCCCAATAAGATTTCAGTTTTTGAAAGAGTCCAATGATGTTACAAAAAGAGAAATAGAGTACATAGAAAAATCTGTGAAAGCGCTGAAAGAAACAGAAGTAACCGTAAACGGAATTAAATTTTCTTTTAAACATTCTTTTGAGATGACCGTGGTGGATGGAAAAGTATGTAATGCTGCAACGACTTCTACTAGTAAGTGCTATATTTGTGGCGCAACATCGAAAAACTTCAACAGCATTGATTATAAGGAAAAATCTGCTTTAACTGGTGTTAATTTTGGACTATCCGTATTGCACGCCAGAATTAGACTCTTCGAAAGTATTCTACACTGGGCTTACAAATTACCTGTTAAAAAATATAGAAAAACTAGGACTAAAGAAGAAATAGAACTGGAAGAACAAACTAAGCGCAACATTCAAAACAGCTTTCGGACTGAAACTGGACTATTATTTTATTTTTTTATTTTTGACCTGCAGCAAGAAATATGAAATATATATATGTGCCAGCAGATTCTAACACCGAACCCGATTCAGACATTGAACCACAAGACGAATCTGTTAATGAATTATTATGAATTAAGTTTAAATAATTATTATTTTTATTATTTTTTGTAAGCTGAAAAATTGTTAAAAAGTAAAAAAATTAAGTTAAAAAAAATTTAATTTTTTTAAATAAATAATAATAAATAAAAGTTATTATTATAAATTAAAAAAACATGAAAATATTTCTAAATTTACTTCAAAATCTTTTTTTTATAAAAATATATTTTTTTTCGTCATATAAAACCCAATAGAAACAATATAAGTGAATAAATGTTTTTGGCATTTAAATTAATTTGACGAGTTCGGCTGACGGCGCGCAGTGTGAGCATTCGCAAATCTAGCGGAATTTAATTAAAAAAATGATATGCACAAACTGATGTAAAAGTTTTTTACTTGGAGACTAAACCTTCTTCTAACCGATTTAGAAAGAACTGTTATGCGGGAGTGATGTAGAACAAAGATAATTGATGTCAAAGTTGCAATTAGTCATTTTTTCGGTGGCAATTAGCGTGTGAAGGTGGTTTAGCTATTTATTTTTTTGTGAGTGCGTGGTTCAATTTTTATTGAAAGTTTTGCTTTTATTTCATTAACAGGAAATTTTAATCTATATGGTGTTCAAATATATTTGTTGGTGGATGGGGTACAAAAAAAAACGTAATTTTATTCAATTTGTACATTCATTAGAGAGAAAATTAAATTACTCAGTGTTATTCGGCATTTTAAAGCCTGATATGTCTGCTATAATTAACCGCTTTAAGTTGCTGCGCATAGGTGCGACGCCCATACATTTTTTTTTCATTTTCGATTTGGCCTTCAAAAAAAAAAGAGTGCTACACAAGGTGTCCGGTTATTCGTGTGCCATACTTTGGGATGTGAATTTTGTCATATTCTAAGAAAAAAATTGTTTTACAGTAAAGCCTGATTTTCAACTTTGGCATCACTTTTTGACGATTTAAAAATGTGTAACTTTGGTGTACCCTGACCCATGTTAAGGTCAACTTCTCTGTCAGTGCTAATGGTAGGGACCTCATTTCATACTCTTTTTTTAGTAGAAATACTATCCTTTAAAACGACATTTAAGTTGAGCTGATAGGTGCTTAGGGTTGCCAGGTATTCAATTTTAAATGGTGTTCAATTTTTCTTGCCCGAGCAAAATTTTGACTTTGAGGTCAATTTTTTTCAAAAATGTGTAATAAACATAAAGCTTTATTATTTATACCACTTATTAAGTTAGTTTACACATTAAACATTCATACCCCAAAATTAACGCTCCCTGAGAAGAGGTAAGGTAATAAGGGTTTTGACAGCAAGTCAAGTACACTTTTAACCCTTTTTATTAGTGCACAGTCTTAAAAATTACCTAAAAACTATTTATTCTTGAAAAACAAAATTAAACGAAAAAATATAACAAAAACAGTGCTGTAATGAAAGAAACAACAAATAAATCAGGAACAAACCCAAATGTCATTTTACCGCACACAATTAATGGTCCGGGCAATTAATTCATTGCGAAAATAGAGTGGAGACTTGTCAACATAATCTGATATAATGATCAATTTCGCTGGTCGAACAGAGTACCACAGAACTAAAAGCACAAAGAAATTTTTCGTATATGATTTCGTCATATCATTTTTGTATGGGATTTTTCATTTCGCATCAGCAGCGTACTAGGCTTAAGATGTGCATAAAACGTGTATTTTCAGACCTTCGTCAACCAAAAATTTTCCTAGGTAGATAAATCATTGTAGAAATTTGATTTCATTTTGTATATATTTATAAATATTGCAAAAAAAAATTAGCAACAAAGCTTTTTTGTGAGTGAAATTCATTTTTTAAGAATGGTCTACCAAAGTGCAAAAAATGTCTACTTTCAGAGCTCTGTAAATGAAAAAGTTGTATAATTATGTAAGTATTTGTAGTTCTATTTTTTTGTTTGTATATATTCATTATGAGTCTCATACAAAAAAAAAACACAAAAAGTTTTTTTTTGTGCTGTAATTAATTTTTGCAAATTGGTCTACCAAACTGCCAAAAACTTGTACTTTCATAGCCCTGTACATCAAAAATTTGGCGGAGTATATAAACAATTATAGTTAAATTTCATTATTCACATATTTATGATAAGTCTTGCGAAAAAAAAATTATCAAAAACGTTAAGCTGTAAGCGCTATTATTAATTTAATTCCGCTAGATGAGCGAATTCCCACACTGTGGCGGCCGAGCATAATTCGTATGATAACGTGTTATGTGTACGCGAGCCGAAAGGATCATGGATCTCCATCAAATGACTGCAAGGGTGGAAATAGAAGCTCAAATCGTTGGGTTAAAGATCAACATGGCAAAAACAAAAAGGATAAGCCTTAGAACTTCCTCATCAATCCACAATCCAAGTTAATATTTCTGGACAACCAGTAAGGAAGTTTGAGAATTTTCAATATATTATGGGAGTATCGTCTCTACTGGTGGCGGAACTGACCTGGATATAATCAGCTAAGGGCTGCGTTCGGAATGCTGTCCAAATGGAAAAACAACACTATTAGCTTAAGCACAAATTTATACGACTGTTCTGCTCCAATGTTGAATCCGTGCTTCTTTAAGCGGGTGCAGCACTTGGAAAAAATGTCTTGACGATTTCCTAGACCAACCGTGTCAGGAAGCCAAATCGATTTATTTCTTACTTATTTTACACTAAGGGCCCGGTTATAGCGATCATTCAAAAATTTTCTTTTTGACAATTTTATGTGTTAAGAAACGATTTGGAATATGAAAAGGATACAAATCAATAAGATATCACCTGCAATTATTTATTCACAAAAAAAAGTTCTTTGGAACAAATATTTGTATCTAAAAAATCACTTTTTTAATTTTACTGATGTAAATTCCGTATAGAATTTTATCACTCAAAGTCAGCAATGCATTTCTGAGAATATAGTCACACTTATCAAATTTTAATATTTTCGATATAACTTGAAAACTAAGCCGAAATTGAGAATTTAACTTAATAAACTTTTTGTTGAAAATAAGATTTTCTATCACAATGAATGGTTTTACTAAAAATATATGGTTATTTTTGGATGCGTATATTTTCATCCAATTTTATCAAAAAATCCTTTTTCGATCTGTCATATGAAAGGCTTTAACTTTGAATTTTTACATTTGAATATATATTGCCCTTATTTGCACAACAAAAAAGTTATGAGTAATTTACTAAAAAATAAAATTAAAAATAATTGCCCTTAGTAAGAAACGAATTTTGAGTCGAATTTATCCTAAAGTCGGGTTATTTCCATAAAAAAAAATCGAATCTAAGCTAGATTCGACTCGAAATTCGTTTATTACCTAGTCAGGGCCAATGATTTTCTAGATTTTTTTAGTTCGATTTTCGTTAAATTTGCCTGCTAAATTTTTTTTATACACTTTTTCAAACCATCCGTTTTGATAGAAAATCTAATTTTCAATAAAAAAAATTCTCAATTTAAGTTCTCAAATTTGCCTTAGTTTTCAAGTTATATTTTTGCTCCTGCAGCTGATACTGTCAAGAACTGCATCTTATACCGCAACAAGTCGAGATTCCACGCAGTTGACACAAATGTCTTCAGTGAATCTCAACATTTTACAACAACCCTCAATACCTCTATTTTCTCTATGTTTTCATATAACTCTGATGTGTACTTGTAAAGCAGGATGCAAACCTCATTTCCTTTTTGCCAATTAAAAAGTTTTCCATTACACTCACTGGGGGGGAGTTGTGTATCGTATGGTGAATGGAGCTCGGTTTAAGTTGCTTATACTTAAGGGGTTTTGTGCAGTGTGTACCCTTTGGAGTTTCTTTACCCACCGGATTTGTTTTATCAAAATGTGTCAACATAACATATGATTGGACAACTATATACGGAAACAGCATGTTAAGGGGCTGTAGCTGTAGGTGTGTACGGCCAAAGAACTCCACTTACACAGCAAAAAAAAAAGAAAAACATTTTCAAATACTGGAAAAAGTATGTCCTAGTGGAAATTCCTTAATTAAATTGTTCTCTTTATTTCAATCAAGAAAAAGGAAATATTGAGAATGGTGTCGTCTTAAGTGTAACGTAAGGTTTGAAAATGAATAGTAGAAGTATAATGGCGAGATTGTGAGAGTAAACGAAACTTAAACCAATGAGCACACTTAGGGTCAGTGGTTTTTCAGTGTGGGGTTAAAGATAAAACCGAAATTGGTGAGTTAACTCTGGATTAACTCAACAAAGGCTTTTAATATTTATTCTTCCCTCTATTTTACGTCTTTCTGCATTCATCCCCTACTTAGGAATAGGGATGTTCATCGAAAAAATACATCGATGTCTTATTCGATGTAATGTATTGACACGTCACACCGATGTTTACGGATGCATCGTATAAAAACATCGAAGTTTGTGATGCATCGAATAAAAACATAGACATTATAGTATTAAAATGAGTAATCTGTGAATAAAAGGATATGATAGGATAGGATAGGATAAGTTTATGGAGTAATAAAGATATCGAGTTGGAAATTGAAATCTGAAGAATTAGATAGCAAGATTTCGACTCAACTTTACTGTGCGTGCGCAATCAAGTCGAAAGTTCATTTCAACTAATAGGAGCGCAAAGCAAATGAAGGTTGAAGCGTAGTTGAGGTTAAATTCAATGTTAAAAATAAAATACATCGATGTATCGTTAAACATCGAAAGTATCCGAGATACCGGTTGATTCGATACATCGAATATGAAAACATCGATGTTTTCGATGTTAAATGGGCCACCCTACTTAGGAACTGTTTTTGGACATAAATGTAGACAAATCTATTTCCAGACTTAACTAACTTTGGTTTAACTCACAACTGAAAAACTGGGCCTTATTGTGCCTAACATTATTACTTTATTTTCATGTGCTAAAATCTAAACTTTAACCGCAAACAACCTTCGACGGTTCAATGACATTTAAGTTGAATTACTTAACAACTGTCTTACACAACTAAAGACATAAGATATCTTCTAACATCCGCTACAACATCGAATTAAATTAAACCTTTTTTTGCACAGTTTTTCAAGTAAAATGTTTCCGGATCTGTATCCTGTCCCCTGAAAAACTAATTAAATTTTCTATACCTAAGTTACAAAAACATATATACAAATATACAAACTGTGACACGACTCTACACCATATTCTAGGCTATGCTGATAGAGAGAAGCTTCCTGGCTCTACAACTGCTACTGGTGCTCCTTTCAATAACAATTGTGCCTGGAAAATGTTGTTGTTTTTTTTGTTCTTAGTTTTGCATTCACATTGATTCGGATTCAGTCGAACTCCATCTGCTATAAAGGATTCAATTTAATTGCACTCACTACGTCTTCAAGTATTTGCAGTATTGGGTAGGGGGTAGAGATAGAAATGATTGGAACTTTGTGGGTGGTAAAGGATTCCATTTCCTGTTTGTTTTTGTTTGCGCTGTGAAAATGAGGTCAATAATATCGGTTACTAATTACTTGCACTCAAAGATGAAAATTTATCTGAATGCATCGTCACAGAGGGGATCTGACGATGAGAGTGGAAATGCGGAATGTTACTGCTTATCTATATTATTGTAGGGCTTAACCTAATTTATTTTGACAATTGTATTTAAGTTTACCTGGTTGGCGCTCGTTTTCTGTGGGATAAGTAGTGTAGGAGATTAACAAAGTTTATTAAAAGAGATTAAATAAATTGGTTTGGGATTTGTTACTCTGTCGAATTCATTTAACTTATCAAATAAACTAAAACCCCAGGTTGTTTTATAGCTATATCACATTTCTCGTGGCAGTTTCTAAAAAATTGGCTTAAAGTAGACAAAAAATTATGAAAACCAACGGCGACATCACCATATACAACCTCAAGCTATAGCGTGACGTAAAGCAGGATTACAGCGAGCTAAAATCATTGTTAAATTTAAGTTAAATCAATTTGTTTTAATTTATGGTTTTTGAAATTAATTTTCAAACTCATTACAAATTTACAATAGGATTCTTTGTTCAATTTTTCTTCTTAATGTTCATGATTCTATCAATTTTAAATTAAACACTGAAAACCAGAGGACTAAACTTTATTTTATAATAAAATTGAAAAATGGCTTTAAGAAAAATTGTAGGTAAGGCCCTAAGTATAAAAACCGATTTTTGAGTTGAATCTAACTTATACCAGTTTTTAAACCGAGATTTAGCAACATTATCAAAAATCTCCTTAAAATCTCGAAGATTTACCATACAAATTTTAATCTCCTCAAAAAAAGATTTCAAAAAAATCTCATTCAAATCTTGCCAATATAAAATCAAAACTTTTTCTTCGGAGAATACTTGTGGAACGGACCCCTTTGAACGCCATTTTCTTTCTTTGATAGATGGAAATGTAAACGAAAACTATCTATCTCACTTCCACTTCATTATCAACAAAAAGAAACACTATTTGAATGTTTTGTCATAATACTTTTTTTAATCTTTTTGTGCAGTGGATTAACCAAATAAATCTCACTACATAAATCTCAGTTGAGTGGTCGGTGAAAACGATTCGATTTTTTTTTTGTATATGGGTTAAACTCTACTTTAGGCTAAGTTCGACTCAAAATTCGTTTATTACTAAGGGCCTAAGTGTTTCCGTTATATTTTTAGAGTTTTGTTTTTATTTTAATTATTTTTTTTTAGAAAAACATTCTCACTTAATGATCCTGAAATTTGCAGACAATGCGTCCGCTGAAGTTCGTAATACTTGTTCGATTTTAAAAAACAATCGCTTCGTCTCGGCAAGGCCTAGTGCTGATATTTTTTAGTTTTTTTTTTATTTGTCTTAAAAAAAAGTTATGGCCAAGGATTCAAACTTTGGCCTTCTGTCACCACTGTAATTTTCCCCGAATTTCCATAAAAATTACGGCAATCGCTTCGTCCCGCCAAAATCTAGAGCTGTTATTTTTTAGTTTTTTTTATTTGTCTTAAAAAAAAATGTATGGTCAAAAGATTCAAAAACCACCAACAAATTAACTAACAACACTTTGGCCTTCAGCCACCACCGTATTTTTCGCCGCATTTTCATAAAAAATACAGCAATCGCTTCGTCTTGGCAAAATCTAGTGCCGATATTTTTTAGTTTTTTTTTATTTGTCTTAAAAAAACAGTTATTTTTGCTTTATGTTTAAATAACTGTGTAGTTTGCTAAAAAATGGTTCCTGAAAAATGCATTCATAAGTTTCAGTTTCGTCGAAAATAAAAAAAATCGCATCTATAACAGTTTCTCTGTTAAGCTTGATTTTAAGACGTCCACACACAATGAGTTCTTGCAAGAGAATGAAGAAAGAACAGTAGAATTAGGTATAAGAAATAAGGGATACACACAAACGCAACACAGAAAAATAAAATTAAATAAATCAAAAAGGGAGGACTTTATTTTGAAGGTTTTTGAATCTTTTGCCCATAACTTTTTTTTTAAGACAAATAAAAAAAAAAACTAAAAAATATCGACACTTGATTTTGCCGAGACGAAGCGATTGATTTTTATGAAAATGCGGCGAAAATTACGGTCGTGACTGAAGGCCAAAGTTTTGTTAGTTAATTTGTTGGGGGTTTTTGAATCTTTTGACCATAATTTTTTTTTAAGACAAATAAAAAAAACTTAAAAATATCGGCACTAGATTTTGCTGAGACGAAGCGATTGCCGTAATTTTTATGAAAATGCGGCGAAAATTACAGTGGTGACAGAAGGCCAAAGTTTTTTTTGTTAATTTTTTGGTGGTTTTTGAATCTTTTGGCCATAACTTTTTTTTTAAGACAAAGAAAAAAAAAAAAACTAAAAAATATTGGCACTAGGTTTTGCTAAGACGAAGCGATTGCCGTTTAGGTTTTTAAAATCGAACAAGTATTACGAATTTGGTGGGTGTTCAAACTTCAGCGGACGCATTGTCTGCAAAGTTCAGGATCATCTCACTTAACGGAGGAGAATATACCGCCCCACACCGCGCATATGATTATTGTCTTATTTCGATTGACACCTACACGCGTAAGATAAACAATTATTGAAGTTCATTGTGCCGTATGGATTAAAATACAGAACTGAATAAAACAGAAACTTAATTATAGAAAAGTTCCTCACTTACAAAGTGAACAACTGATAATAGCGGCATGGAAAACAAACATGTGCTTTTTATTTGATTTAATTAAAATCCATAATTCTTTTGATTTGGGAATGTTCAATTTCCAAGTCGAAACAATTCCCTTTTCAAAACTGTACACAGAAATATAACAGTTTCCGTTTAAACTACTGGAAATGTATAGCGTTGATAATACAGTGTTAAAGTCGATATAGAAAAATACTTAGTGCGTACACAAACCTTTAGGAAATATTTAACGAAATTCCATATTCGGAGTTATTCGGAATTAAGTTAATGGTTCGATTATATACTAAATTTATCCTGACAACCGGAAACTATTATTATTTTTATTTGCCACATTCAAATGCAATACAGTGAGTCCACAAAATATATTTGTTATATTTTAGAGTTTGCAGAGTCCGTATTCTCTCAAGAAATGAATATGATATAGTTATTGTATTATGTTTGTATTTGGATACAGAAAACATTCATGAATGTATAATTCCATAGCCAAATCTTAGAGAATGATTCTCTACCGCTGCTCCGTATGTTTAACGTTGGCTTGGGAGAGCCCTAATACTACATTACTTACTTTTACTTTTGATGGCGCTCACAGCCCAGGATGGGCTTCGGCCTCAACTAACAAGCCCCTCCAGCCAGCTCTGTCCCTAGCTAGCCGCTTCCAGTTGCGCACACCGAGTGCTTTGATGTCGTCATTCACTTGATTGCGCCACCTGTTACAGGTTCTTCCTCTGCTGCGTACCCCATCGGGGTTGGATTCGAAGACTCGTCGGGCAGGTGCGTTGCTGTCCATACGCTCCACGTGCCCAAGCCATCTCAGCCGCTGTATTTTCAGCTTTTTGACCAGGTCAACGTCGCTGTATAGCCCGTATAGCTCGTCGTTGAATCTTCTCTTCCATACTCCTTCGATACACACCGGACCGAAAATCACACGAAGAATCTTCCTCTCAAAGCACCCTAGCAGATTTTTATCCGAATCTTTCAGTGTCCATGCTTCTGACCCATAAAGCAGGACCGGGATGATTAAGGTTTTGTATAAAGTCTCCTTGGTTCTCTGAGAGAGGGCCTTACTACTTAAATGCCTTCTTAGACCGAAGAAACAGTGGTTGGCAAGAGTAATTCTTCGCTTGATCTCTGCACTGATGTCATTCTGCGATGTAATAGTGGAGCCCAGGTAGACAAACTCCTTGACAACTTCGAAGTTATATCTGTCCATCGTGATATTTTGCCCAAGTCGACGATGTTGAGATTCCTCTCTCGATGACAGCATATACTTCGTCTTGTCCTCATTAACCGCCAATCCCATTCTAGCCGCCTCCGATTCAATGCTCGCAAATGCCCCTGCCACAGCTCGCTTCGTTCTGCCGACAATGTCTATGTCATCCGCATATGCAAGCAATTGAACGGACTTTTGATAGATTGTACCGCTGGTGTTGACATGTGGGTCGCCTTGCCTCAATCCTTTCTCAACATCAAAGGAATCGGTGGTGTTCTTACCAATTTTGATGGAGCAGCGAGATTTCTCCACCGTCATCTTGCACAAGCGGACGAGTTTGGCAGGGATGCTGAGACATGGCATGGCTCTGTATAATTCGTCCCTTTCCATGCTATCATACGCGACTTTAAAATCGATAAAAAGGTGGTGTGTATCGATCTGGAATTCCAGGGATTTTTCTAAAATCTGTCGGAGTGTGAACATTTGATCGACGGTTGACTTGCCTGGCCTAAAACCGCACTGATAAGGGCCGATCAGATCGTTGACAAAAGGTTTTAAGCGGTCACACAGGATGGCTGACAAGATTTTATAAGCGACGTTTAGGAGACTAATTCCTCTGTAGTTGGTACATTTTAGAACATCTCTCTTTTTATGGATGGGGCACACTATACCGAGGTTCCATTCATCGGGCATACTTTCCTCCGACCAAATTTTGCAGATGAGCTGGTGTATGCTCCCAGCCAATTCATCTCCCGCTGATTTAAATAGTTCGGCTTGTAAGCCATCCGCACCTGCAGCCTTGTACGACTTAAGTTTGGATATCGCCAGCCGAGTTTCGGTTAGGTCGGGTGGACGGAACTCTTGGCCATCATCGTCCAAGTTGAATGGAGCGTTCTGCCTATTAGCGGCATCTTGGCTGTCTTCGCCATTAAGCAGTCTAGAGAAGTGTTCTTTCCAGATCCTCAGCACTGACTGTATGTCTACTACCATATTCCCACTCTCATCTCGGCAGGCTTCCGTTCTAGCCTTGAATCATTGGGTGGATCGCTTCACCCTCTGATAAAATTTTCGAACATCTCCCCTACCGCTACAACCCTCAATAGACTCTACCGCCCGCTTCTCGTGCTCTCTCTTTTTCCTCCTGAGAAGTTGGCGTTCCTCTTTTCGTTTCAGCCCGTAGAGCTCCCGGGCCACTCTCTCAGCAGCTCTTATTCGAGCCTGCAGCATTGCCTGGTAGGCCTCGTCCTTAGCTGCATGCGCTAGCCGGCACTCTTCATCGAACCAGGGGTTTCGTTGTATTCGCCTAGTGAAACCCAGCACATCAGAGGCGGCACTTCTGATGGCTTGTTGACAGTGTTCCCACTGGTCCTCTGCACTTGATGCTGGTGGCGGACCTCCTGAGAGATTAAGAGTTACGTGGTCTGCAAAAGTTCTGGCAGTCTCTTGCGATTTAAGCTTCTCGACATCGAATCTTTTCACAGCATCTGCTCTGCGTTGTCGCGTCATGGATATCCGCATACGTAGTCTAGCTACCACCAGGTAGTGATCCGAGTCAATGTTGGCCCCTCGGAACGTTCGGACGTCCAAGATACTGGAAGCATGTCTCGCGTCTATCGCAACGTGGTCGATTTGGTTGACGGTAACTTGATCACGCGACCGCCAAGTCCGCTTGTGTATATTGAGGTGTGGGAAGTAGGTGCTTGAGATGATGACATTTCGCCCCGCTGCAAAGTCTGCCAGCCTGTGTCCGTTGCCGGAAGTTTCGTCGTGTAGGCTGTGTCCTCCGACTATCGAACCAAAGATGCCCTCCTTTCCGAATCTTGCGTTGAAGTCACCAAGAATGATCTTCACGTCCTACTTCGGGCACATATCATACGTTGTCTCCAAGAGATCGTAGAATGCTTCTTTGGTTGAGTCTTCTCTCCTTTGATGCGGATTGTGACCAGGCGCTCGCTTACACTTCGGAAGCCCAAGACTTCTTGCCTAAGTCTTCCCCTTATCACAAAACCACAACCAAAAAAGAGCCGCATGTTCCTAGAACCAAAAATAAGAAAATTCCAGAAAATTGCTCCAAAAATGTTTATACAAAATGTTCAATTGCAATATATTTTTAAGAAGAAAAACAAATTTCAAAATTGTTATTTTAACTTGTTTTGGACATTTTCTTGTTAACGATATTATTTTTAAACAAAACAAAAATGTAACATGACAAAAATTAAAAGTTCTTTGAATTTATTTAAATTTTTTCCGACTAGTTGGTACTGAACAAAAGCCCTCAACCATTCCAAGCTGGACACATGCAAAGTTTCTGTCTAGTTTCGGCAAGGCCCTATTTAATTTTCAGTAGGAAAAATCTAGACGAAGAAAACTTGTCAGACACTTGGCAAGCACTTACTGGATTTTAGTACCAAGAATTTAGACGAGGGTACCTTTTGAAACACTCGTGAGGCCGAAAAACAAACATTATAAGCACCATGTAATTTCAGTATCATACGACACTTTTTCTCCCTTCTCTTTGTCTTCTTTTTCATATCACACTTTTTACTATGGGTGTGAGATATTTGTATATTATACAGGGTGATTGGTATAAGGTGCACCAAAAAGCTACGAGTAGGTAAAGTTAAGACAAGAAAAAAATTTCCCTCCGTATAGGCGGGAGGGGCAATTTTTTTAAAAAATTGACTTAAAACAGAAAAAAAAAATATTTTAAAACAACGTTTAACTTTTCAATGCCCTGCTATACTTTTTTGGAAAGCCAGAAATCTGTTCTTTAATTTCCATTTTAACTTAAGTTGCGTTTGTGAATAGCTTTTAAAAAAATAATTTTCAAACTCGAAATTTTGAAAAAAAAAATTTTTTGAAAATTTTTCAAAATTTTTTGTAGTTAAGCATTATTAGGACTGTGACTTTTTAAGATATTAAAAAATAAAGAAACCGGCATCTTAGTAAAAACAAGAAAAAACGAGGTTGAGGATTCTTAGTTTTATGAGAAAGTTGCTTCATTTATTTGTTTCATATCTTGAAAAGTAAAAGTCCTAGATCCATGTGGTTTTCAGTGTTTGACTAAAAATTAATAAGAGCATTGAGTTTTGAAAACAAAAATAGTACTTAATAACGTAAAATTTTGAAAAAATTAGTTTGAAATTTTTTAAAATTTTTTCTTTTTCAAAATTTCCAGTTCGAAAATTAATTTTTCAAAAACTATTCACAACCGCAACTTAATTTAAAATAAAAACTAAAGAAGAGATTTCTGGCTTTCCAGAAAAGTATACCAGGGCATTTCAGACTTAACCGTTGTTTTTAAATAATTTTTTTTCAGTTTTAAGTAATTTTTTTTAGAAAATTTCCCCTCCCACCTAAAAGGATGGAAATAGACCCCCTACCATATGATTTTTTTCTTGTCTTAATCCAACCTATTCGTTATAGCTTTTTGGTGCACCTTAAACCAATGCAATATGGTATGAAACATTAGAATATATAACTTATTCACTTTCGACATTGAATTTTTGTATAACGAGTTAGCACAGTGGGTAATGCATTGGACTGACAAGCAGTACTTTTGTTTTTGCCTGACGAGGCAAACGGGTTCATAATCTCCAACGCCCTTATTCTAGCATTTGCTAACTCTTGCTAGCCCCTTGCCAGAATCTATGTAAAACGCTCTAATGCTTTGTTGAAAACTGAATTGTTTTTTTGGGTGGCACCATTATTTATTGTGTTATCCATTATTAAAATTGACTCTTCTATTTACACTGTCATTGTCATCCTTGTCCTGCTTTTCTTTTCAATGCTTTCAACAAAAATGCATTTATGTGAATGACAAAATAAGAACCCGACCCTTCACTTTTCAATTTTAAGGAAGTTAATGTAATAATTGCAATATTCAAGAAAGGAATAAAGAAAATTCCCTTTTCTGCAATTTTTTGAAACAATAATTCTCTCAACTGCTCATCATGAATTCTCCTCAACGATTATTGCCGAAACTTATCGAATTGCCTCACTGCTTGGCTTGGTGTAGTAGGTTAGATACCTCACAAGCTATATATATTAAATTCCCTCAAAAAATTGACAAAAGTACCTATACACGAGGTTTTTTTGCCTTCGCCTCGTCTCGTCATCGCGTTTGCAGTCGTTGACTGCCAGAAGTAAGGCCATACCTAATAACAATTTTAATAAAACATTCAGCGAGGACTTAAGTTTCTGAAACTCCTTACTTTAGCAAGTTTTTTGTGTGGAAAATTTAAATACGTCATAAACCACTCAGTAAAACCTCCTCTGCATCTATGCATGGCTCTGTAGGTAGGTTTGCAAGGCAGTGTGGCACCGGCAGGACCTCTTGAATAAGGAATGGGAGAAACAAAAAAACCCAAATACCGACTGGCACAATAATCCCTAATCCGCCTGGTTCTCGGGATCTCTCTAGAAGAAGAGTCATAATGACGAGCGCTCGGAATGTTGATTATACGAGCACAACAGCGTGTTCATTAAGCTACAGTGCTACATTATACACCAATGTTGATTGTTTACTTGCTATGCTATAGGATGATTTCTAACAGAAGCGTAAAGGACTCATCTCTGGATACCGGGACCGGGACTCTGCAGCGCGTGTTGGTTGGTGATTAAAAAAGGAAGAATGTACTGAACAAATGGAAATAAAGTGGTACAACGAAAATAATATAGATACGTGTGCTGTCAGCATTTGGGCGCTTTGTTCAAGACCCTCTCTGCGGATTGCGGGTGGAATGAACTCCTTGACATTGTCCTAAGTGTATAGGCCAATGGACCCCTCCTAAAATCTGTAAATAGGTATATGTTTTATAAGGTTGCCTACTGCTTTTCCAGCAAAAGGGATAGAGGGGAGGGTGGTTGGCGGTTGGGTAGTTGGTGGAAGAGACGACGAACGAAGCCCGTCGTCATTTAACATGAAAAGCTCAATGAGCTGAATCCTCTCAGTGCGAGGCAGAGACAATTTAAGCCTTTTCCGGCCGAAGTAATGTTGGAGATTAGTCAATTTATGGGGCATCGTTCTTATGCACGATTTCACACTGATTCAAATGGCATAGCTTTGTGTGTATGGTGTTTAGAGAGTTTGTGGAACTTGGAAGTGGTATAGAGATGTAGGCCAAAGAGGACATTGGCATCAAAATAAAGTTAAAGGCAGTTTTGTGAAGTGGTTTTGGCCGTTTAGATTTTGATTTGTACCTATAGCTATGAAGAAGCAAGAGTTGGTAAGACTTAAGTGGTTGATAAGGGTTTTTGAAGGAAAGCAGATATTTTATTGATGTGGTAGCATATTGAGTGGCTAATTATTAAATAAAAGCAGCTGAAGTGAATTTTGTACTTTAGTGACATTTTGAAAAAGAAAAAAAAAAATACTTTATATTATTTACTTTGATGTTTGAGAATCAAAAGTTTTATAAAGTATAATATTGTTTTAGAGTTTAATTTTGTTAACGTTCTAAAGTCACTCATCTCTTACTGTGTGCGTCAAGCTAATAGAATACATTTAGGTACAAGGTCCTCTGATTTTTAATACTTTCACTTATCTCGGGAGCTCTACAAACCATGATAATGATAATCATGTCAAATCTTAGTTTGGCAGCCCCTATACCTATGTATGTACAATACAAGACCCTAAGTTTTTATTTTTTTGATTACCTACTTCAAGATTTAAAGATTAAACTTGAACTTATTTAAAAATTGCTTGAAATTTTTAAGTTCCCTTTGCTAAACCGAAAATTTAATAAATTCACATACAGGGTGGGCCAAATTCTTTCCTTTTAAAAATGCAATAAAACGTACAATAAAATGAACAAATAAATGTTTTTCCTTATAAGTAACAGCAAACATTACAATGCATACATTATGTATTAAATTTTAATACATTTTGTGTTAAAATCTAGTACATTTTGTATAAGATTTTAATAAATTTTGTATTAGATTTAAAAAAAATTTGTATTAGATTTAAATACATTTTGTATTAGATTTTAATACATTTTGTATTAGATTTTAATACATTTTGTATTTGATTTTAATACATTTTGGTATTAGACCAAACCTAAGTTTGGCAGACCCTATACCTACATTAAAAAACCCAAAGTTTTTATTTTTAAAGATTAAAAATATATTTGATAATTGCTTGAAATTTTTAAGTTCCATTTGCAAAACCGAAAATTAAATTAGTTCACATAATAAAGGGTGGGCCAAATACATAATTTCTTTTTAAAAATACAATAAAATGAACATTGTTTTGCTTTATTAGTAATTACATACATTCCCATTAATTATGGAACACAACGTCCTTCAAGTGGCTGCCTCGGCTGGCTCCGCAGTAGCGCATTATGTCACTCCAATTTTCCAAGATCTTGTTGATGGTTTCGGGCTTAGCTCACGGATTGCTTATGGATGATATTGACCTTAAGTGCTTGAATCGTTTCGGGATTGTTGACATAATATCAATCCTTCACGGTTCCCCATAAAAAAAAGTCCAACGGGGTCAGATCGCAGCTCCGAGGCAGCCAATTGATATCATCAAGACGGCTGATAACACAATTTGGGAATTCGGTGTATAAAAGATCGATTGTGACATGGGCTGTGTGGCATAGCGCGCCATCCTGCATGAACCATAGGTTTTCCACATTCATATCTTCAATTTCAGTAAAAAAAAAATAAAAAGTCGGTTAACATGACTCTGTAACGCCCACCGCTGACCGAAACGTTGTTCCCAGCCTCATTTTCGAAAAGAAAAATTGTCCAATGATGCCACCACTCCACAGTCCACACCAAACTGCCACTCTCTGTGGATGCATTGGCTTCCCGAAATTTAAGTGTGGGTTTTCCGAGCCCCATAGATGCGGCAATTTTGTTTGTTAACGTAGCCCTTGAGTTGAAAATGCGCCACGTCAGAAAACATGATTTTTCGCCACAAAAACTTTGTCCAATTCAAGCTGCTCTAGGGCAGTTCAAGTGAAAAGCGACTCAGTTCGTTTCGCGGAGGTAAGAAACTGACTTTCTGTCAAGATTTCGAACGGGAAACAGCAGTGTCAAAATAACCTATGATTTAAAAAGAAACCACTAGATAGCCCACCATTTGTATAAAATTAGGGCTGGCCACGAGACGAGACGCGGCGAGATTTTCGCAAGTCTCGTCTCAGTCTCGTGTCAGCTTCGTATAATTAAGTCTCGTCCCGGTCTCGTCTCCAAAAAAAAAACGATTTCTGGACAACCTGTTGATTATTGGAACGAAATATTTTCGAATATAGTTTGAATGTGCAGAAAAAAAAAACATTTAATTGAAATTGGATATTCTTATTTAGTAGACTCTCTGTAAGTTTCGGACCAAATATGCAGTCTAGTCTCGGTCTCGTCTCGGATGCTTAAAAGGCAGTCTCGTCTCGTCTTGTCTCGGTCTCGTCAGGCGGGACCGAGAGCGAGACTTTTCTCGTCTCGTGGCCAGCCCTATATAAAATAACGCAGGGAAACACATATTTAGCGTCATCATAATACAAAATTATGCTTTTCAGAAGTTTTGTTGTGTCCTAAATCATAACCTGATCTCAGAATCGTGGCTTAGGGTTTTGAGATATTATAGTGTAAAATGGTCAAAAACTGTGTTTTTTGTTATTTTCGAAGTTAAGTTTCTCCACTTATTCAAGGAAAGGACTCTTTCTGAGACACTGTGGCTTTCCTTCGTTTGTAATCCCAAGCTCTGTTGCCCAAGATGGATTAAAGATTTCCAGTTTCTAGTTTTGTTAAACTTCGAACATGGTGACTCGACATGATGGAGTTGGTTGAAGTGGTTCTTCACTTGTGCGCAGGGGCGTATACAGCTTTAGTTCTTGGAGGGGGTCATGCCAAAAAAAAATAACACAAACTAATATTTGTTAAAAGTCAAGTGCCTTATATTTAAATTTTACTGTGCGTAGCTATATAAAAGATAAAAGAAAAGGGAAACAATCTTATTTGACTATACTAAAGGGTTTTCCAATAGGGACGGGTTGATTTTGACAGCTCGTGGCGGCCATATTGTTTCTTTTACTTTCGGTCAAAATATCGTCTTTTAATCAGTTACTACAGACAAATCATCATGGTGAGTGACAGCGTCGAGCAACACGTGTAAATGATGTTTTAGAGCAGTTAGAAGTTTATCCCAATTTTGGTCGAAAAATCATCTTTAGCGATGAGGCCCATCTTTGGATGAATGGGTACGTGAATAAGCAAAATTGCCGGATTTTGGACGACACTAATCCACGCGAGATTCACGAGGTGCCAATGCATCCGAATAAAGTAACTGTTTTGTGTGGATTTTGGGCTGGTTGCCTGGAGGCGTCATCGGTCCGTACTTCTTCGAAAATGATGCTAGCCAGGCCATCACCGTCAACGGCGATCGCTATAGGTCGATGACCACCAACTTCTTGTGGCCTAAATTGTATGATATGGACACTGAAGATATATGGTTTCAACAGGATGGCGGTACGTGGCACACAGCTTAAGACACAATCGATATTCTGCACGAGCGGTTTCATGGCATGGTTATCTCGCGCCGAGGCGACGTGAATTGGCCACCAAGATCGTGTAATTTGACCCCTTTGGACTTTTTCTTGTGGGGCTTTCTTAAGTCGCAGGTCTATGCGAATAAGGTGCAAACCATCTATACCCTCAAAGACAACATAATCGATGCCATCGGTCAAATTCAGCCTGATTTATGTGCCAAAGTCATCGAAAACTGGACCTTTCGAATCCGCGCCACCCAGCGAAGCCGCGGCGGCCATTTGAACGACGTTATATTACTACAATAGGGCTCTCAAATAAAGATAAAACCTTATTGATATCTTGTTTTATTCAATTTTAAAATCGACCCGCCCTTAATGGGAAACACTATAATACATTACCTTTGTTAAAAATAAGTTAAAATAATTTAAAATCGTTCATATCCTGGAAAAAGATATCGTACCTTAACTCATTTAATTTCAAGACAGTTAAGAATCAAAAGTCGGCGTGAAATAGCAGATGTAATACTAAATTTTCACTACGCCAAGTTAGGCAATTTCGTTAAAAATATATATTTCGAACTGCCAAAGCCAATTCAAAATGAAATGAGCTACATATACAAAAAAAATTAACAAATTTAAGACGAAAACACTTTTTTGGTATTTGCAAAGTTACCTCATTTTTGGTTCCAAAGAAAACTAAGATAAACAACTGAGTCGAACGAACCTTTATTAGCTGGACCAGTGACCGCGCTCTTCGTTTTTATTCCTGACTGTTACATTTTTTATTTCGGAGGGCCTCAGCAACAGCATACAGCAATCTTCAGTGCCTGACCAAAGACAATCAGTTAAGCTAGCTGTGAAAATACTGAGGAAAAAAATTTTTTGGATTCGCTTGATCATTTGTTTTGAATTTTATTCAGATTTTTTTTTAATCCTATCAAAGTTTTTATTTCAGCGAATTGAAGTTGCAGGAAAAATTAGTAAAATATCATAGGTACTGTGCACTGTTTTCTGTTTCTTAATTTTAGTAAATAGATATAAATATTCACTACTGAAAATGAAAACAATAGCTCTGATTTTAAAAAATGACCACTCGTGCAAATTGCTCTTTTTACAATAGTGGAAAAACTAAAATACATTACATATTCATATTATAATTGAATACAAAGATTCGTTTTCGTTGCGTTTCAAGAAAAGTGCGAACAAAATCACGATTGATTTTGATATGCCTCTAATTTGAAAAAAATGTATGTCTCTAAGACTGCCACCGATAGAAAAGTGAAAGGCACCTTACAAAATAAATATGTACATCAAATGTACCTAATCTTTTTATCTTTCTTACCAGTAAGCCTTTCTAAAAAAAATAATGGACACAGTTGTTAAATTCTACGAGCCTAGTCGCTTTTCGTCAATAATTCCATCCAACTGGTCAAACGGTTCACCGGTTCCAAAAAATCTCCTTTACCATAGCTGTTGGCTTTTGTATTATGGGATTCATAGGTTACTTTGTAAAAGTAATCCACATCCAATTCAAAAACAATATTGTTCGATCGTAAATGTTGAATAAGTGCAAACAAAATCCTTTCATAATAGGTTTTCATCATAGTTTTATATATGTATGTCTTTTATCGTTAACATTAATATTTTTTGGTTAGAATAACTATAAATCGAAAGTTATCACTGTTGTTTGCTTTTAAAAATAATCTGTCATACAGAAATCAAACAAAACAATTTCTGTATGTGTTCTATAATGTGTTTAAAGATTTTATTTTCAGAAAATAAAATGTTGTTTTTTTGAAAATCCGATTAGTTTTTACTTTACTGAGTGAAAATTTGGTAACAACTCCGCACTTTGATTTCTGTTTGGTTTAACAGGTTTTGGCTGTCATCTCAAAACGGAAACTAGCCTATGCATATATTTTAAGATTTTAATTTATTATCATATGAGAAGTTTGTTGTTATGTTAAATTTGAAGTACGAGGAAGAAATCAAAGTATCATCGGTTGAATACAAAATAACGTAGGTATTCCATTGCCATGAAAATTAAATTTCTTATTGAATTGAAGTTACCAACATTCAAATTCTCTATTGAATTCTAAATTAACAATCGAAAATCCTACTAGCTTTCTAAGTAACCAACTTTCTTTTTTTTTTATATGTGGTTACTAAATAATTATTTCAGATCAACAGAATAATCTTGACTTCTCGGGGGGGGACATGACCCCGTGACCCCCCCCCTGTATACGCCGTTGCTTGTGCGCGCCACCTGTTATGGGTTCTTCCCCTGCTGCGTACACCATCGGGGTTGGATTCGAAGTCTCGTCGGGGAAATGCGTTGCTGTCCATACCATCCACGTGCCCCAGACATCTCAGTCGTTGTATTTTCAGCTTTTTGACCAAGTCAACGTGGCTGTATAGCCCGTATAGCTCGTTGTTGAATCTTCTCCTCCACACTCCTTCGATACACACCGGACCAAAAATCACACGAAGAATCTTCCTCTTAAAACACCCTAGCAGATTTTTATCCGAATTTTTCAATGTCCATGCTTCTGCCCCATAGAGCAAGACCGGCATGATAGGGTCTTGTATAAAGTCTCATTGGTTCTCTGAGGGAGGGCCTTTCCACTAAAATGCCTTCTTAGACCGAAGCAACAGCGGTTGGGGGGAGTAATTCTTCGTTTGATCTCTGATGCACTGATGTCATTTTGCGAGGTACTTGTGAAGCCCAAGTAGACAAAGTTCTTGACAAATTCGAAGTTGTAACTGTCCATTGTAGTATTTTGTCTTTTCTCGATTTCTCGTGTTGTCCTCATTAACCGCCAATCCCATTTAGTCGAATTTCATCAAAACCAAATTTTATTTTTGTGAATGATAGAAATATGTATAATTTTGTTTTGTATTGAAATTGTTCAAATCATTTTTTTTTTGTAGAAAATCTACTTTTTCCAGAAATCGTTGACAAACAAAATCACATTTTTTCCCGCTTCCCCATTTCCGATCATCTGTCGGGCTCCAATAGTTTTTGTTTCATTTATTCTAAATTTTCCTCCGACGCGACACACGCTCCAACCCATATACTGGTAAGAATTTTCGGGTTTATGACCTCCAAAGAACGACTTGGAACTGGGCTTAATATGGCTCGAATCCATTGCGATAGTTTTCTTTTGAATGTTTCAAATGCTCGGTGAAATATTTGCTAAAGGTATCCTTGCAACGGCCGAAAACAAATTACACCTTTTTTATTCCAATAAAAAGCGGTTTTCATGTCTTTACAGCTTTTGGAAATAATTTCATTGTCACTGATTTATTGCTATCAATAGACAAAATTGTCTTACATTTTTACACCCATCAGTAGTTATCCTTTGAGTCCCTTTTCAATTTTTTATTTTGTGTGGAAGAATTTTATATTGCTAAGGGAATCCAACGACGGAACAACATCCGTCCCATTTTCGTTTCCAATAAATTCCATTAAATAACTCGTTCAGAGAAAATTTATTAAAAGACCAAAAATGTGTATGTTGAAGGAACAACCTGCAACAAAACTCTACACTCAATTGAACGGTCATTCACTTTTCGGTTACCAAATATTTTTCCCATAGCCCACACGAAGGCCGTTGGATGTTCTACGAGCAGCCTGAACAACTGGATCCGAAAGCCGATGGATGATATGGCCATGGCCCTTTCAGGAATGGCGAGACTGGTATAGTTCCTGTACGTGTACATGTACATACATTTTATATAGCCAAAAGAATCTTCACATTAGGGCAGCGCCTTTTGTCGTTGTGATGTATGTTCTTGGAAATTTTGTCGTAAAATATCTGCATGCTAGTTGGTATATACAATGGGGGATAGAAAAGGCTATCGAACTGAGCTGGCTGAAGCACCATGTTGCTGGAATCGGCCAAAAATATATTCTTGGATCAATTCCAAATGTGTCGCATAATAACTCTCTATATTCATTCAATAGAGAGAGGGTTTATTTTCTGGGAACATAATAAGGATACACTTGACTATCAACTATACTCCTACCTTCCTACACTACATTCAAGCTGCTAAATTTTTTGTGACCAGGACGACGTCGACGACGTCGATAGAAGGCATTGACCAAGTGCTGTCCTAAGCGAGGTTCACTGTCGATGTCCGGGCGTGACCTGAATGCTGTAACAAGCGGAAGCTCTTTCATAAATTCAATGCATTTTTGTTGGTGCTTAAGTTAAGTAAGTGAAGGAAGCAATAATAACATTCATTGAATATTTTTTCATTTTCCTGAAATGAATTTTAGCAGTCCATAGGTTTTGCTTACACATTTTGCAATGCTTAATATTTTTGCAATGAATTTATCAACTAAGTTATACATTAAACAGAAACAAAATTACTTCGAAATTTACTGGACTGTATCGGCTGAATAGCATTTATATTATTTTTAAATAATTTAATTTAAAAAATTCAATAAATGAAAAAACGGCGTTAGGCAATAACAATACGAGGTTATCAGGGTCAGAGAATAAAGCCAACCCTACTGAGGAAAACCGGAAAAAGTTTCAACAAGCTAGAAAGACCTGCAACGTTTAAATTCGACGAACAAAATGTTTACATGTTCAAGAATTACGACAAAACATACTACAATGTCGCAAAGGTATAGTAAAAGTTTTTGGTCATTTGCGAGACTTTTGTAAATCTCGTCTCGGTCTCGAGTCGGTCTCGTACAATTAGGTCCTGTCTCAGTCTCGTCTCCGAAAAATACGATCTTTGGCCAACTTGTTGATTATTGGAACGAAATATTTGCGATTATAGTTTGAATACGTGCACTCTCTGTAAATTTCGGTCCAAATATACAGTCTCGTCTCGGTTTTGTCTCGGTTGCTTAAAAGCCAGTCTCGTATCGTCTCGTCTCGTCATACGAGACCTAATCTAGACCGAGACTTTTCTCGTCTCGTGGCCAGCCCTAGTCATATGTAAAAACACATACGAAATACAACCTCGTCCTCGGTTCCAGCGCTCGTCTTCAATGACACTCCTTTTGTCACCTCGCAAGATAAAGCCAATTTACTAGCAGCACAATTTGCTATTATTTCGACGCTGCCAGAAACTGTTATGACTCCACCTGTACTTGAGAGCGTAATTGATTTGATGGGACAACTCTTCTTTCGCACTCGTTCAATTGCTAGAGTTCTAAAAGATCTCGACATTCACAAATCCGCTGGACAAGATAGTATCCCTCCCATTGTTCTGAAGAGGTATTCTTCAACGCTGGTAAAACCACTGTGTAAGCTTTTCCATCCTTCCTACTCTACTGGTCTCTTCTCCTTCCGAGTGGATGAAACACAGCATTTAACCAGCCGGTCCCTAAAAAAGGCGTGTCTTATTCCCCCTCTAACTATGACAAATTGCGCTTACGTCTCTTCTTTCCAAGGTCATGGAAGCGCTGATTAATTTCCAAATCAAGAAAATATCACGAGGATCGAAAGCTTCTTAATGACCGGCAGAACAGCTTTTGTAGCAATAGGCCCTGATGGTATATCTCACCGAACAGTGGCACAAATCTTTACATCGTTTTAGAAAAAGTAAAAAAGTAATATAATTGCACTTGATATTTCAATAGCATTTGATAGAGTTTGGCATCATGCTTTTTTATCGAAAATGCATGCATTTGGTATCGATGAATCTCTCCTTCGTTGGATTAGAAATTACCTTTTGGACCGTTCAATACAAGTTGTATTGGATGGTTTCAAGTCTGACATCCAAAAAATAAATGCTGGTGTGCCCTAGGGCTCTGTTTTGTCTCCGACCCTCTTCCTAATATTCATAAACGATCTTTTATTTGAAACTTCTAATCTATTAAACTGTTTTGCTGACGACAGTACCCTTAGCTTTTCATATTGGTTTCTAGATTCACATCCATGTCCTTCGGATGTGGAACTTGAACGGCAGCGTATGATAAGCTCATTAAATTCTGATGATGACAGCATTGTCCATTGGGGAATAAAAATCCGCGTAGAATTTAATGCTTCAAAAACACAATGCTGTCTCCTGTCATTAAAGCAAAACCCACCCATGAGTGGTACTTGCATTAAGGAAACTGAACAACTTTCGGTTCTCGGTATGTGCATCACAGAGCACCTTTTGTGGAATCATCACATATTCGACGTCGCTAAAAAAAGCTGCAAAATGTTTGGGATTTCTAAGGCGATGCAAGACATTTTTTTCTTCTTCTCATCTGGCTACGATCTTAAGGCATACATCCGTCCAAAGCTTGAGTACAATTCGAATATCTGGCTAGGTGCTCCTTCATTATACTTGGGTCTTTTGGATAGTATACAGAAAAAACCTGTAAAAATGATAGATGATAGAACCATAACGGAAACATTTTCATCTCTAGAGCACCGGCGTAATGTTTCATGTCTTGTCTTATTTTATCGCTACTTTTACAAACAGTTTTCCAGTGAAATAGCTAGTTGCATTCCTCCCCTTAAACAATTTAACCGCAATACTCGTGCTTCTAGGAATGCTCATAAGTTTACCCTTGAGCCCAATTTCGGACGTACTGTCAAGTACAGGGATTTTCTTTTTAGCCCGGACAACACGAATGTGGAATGTTTTAGCTAACTCTATTTTTCCCTCTCATTATGATATTCAGAAATTCAAAACCAATGCGCATCGGTATCTCCTTTTAAACCCTATCCTATTTTCCTAACGCTCGCACTGTGTTCTTACATGTTATAAGGGTATTTATTAACAACCCCTTGAGTGCGCGTCAGTTATAAAAAAAGCGTCAAAATCGAATCAGCCAAATATTTTTTATCGCCCAAAAACAAAGAAGAAATTGGAAATATACGTTTGCTCCAAATCATAAAATGGAAATTGCGTCCAAATATTTTGAATATAAATTATTTTTCTAAAATTTGGGGGCTCTTCTCTCAATTTTGTGCAATTTTTCCAAACAAAATTGAAACAAAATTTCTAAGGCTTCGCGGGTCCAAGGATTTTAACTCTCTTTTTGGGTCCTCTGCCCCGTACGCGCGACTCCGTCGCTCTGCTAAAGATGCTCGGCCGCCAGGCAGGAGCCTATGTCAACCCACAGTTTTTTTTTTGACTACAGTATTTTTTGAGAAATAGACGAATAATCGTGGAGCTTCATCAAAATAATTTCAGCTAAATACCCACTTACCATATTTTGGTTTCAGGCGATATTTCCTTGCATTTGGGCACGTCGTTCGCCAAAATAAGGGACGTCATTTGGGCGTAACTTCGATATTTTGTAATTGTTTTGGAAATATTTCCATTTTTTGGGACTTATGTCCAGTTTGTCTCTTTAAACTTAAAATGTTGGCCGTTGTTTCATTTAGATAAATATAGCAAGAAAAAAAGCCCAAAACTGGAAGCAAATATACAACAAAAATATCTTCGGAATTTTTTTGCGATATAATTCCAAATTGATTTTGTCTTGGGCGTTATTGCATAGCGCCCAAAAAAGAAAACATAACTTTTCTAAAACACACTTTATTTTAACTACGATCAAGAATGAAATGAAATGTAGGTACTGTGGAGATCCATTCCTCAATAAACTATTTATTACTTTCAATATTTTCATTACTTAAATTAATATCAAAGCAAGTTAAGCTTGTCATATTATTATATATGTATATTTTTATTATTATTTTCATTCTATTGTTAATATTCGAATTGAATAAATATTATATTTATTATAAAAAGATTTGTGTAGTAATCAATCGGATATCTATAATCTTCAAGGATTATTAGAGGTAGAATACACAACATTATAGTCTTTGGCGAATGGCAAAAAACAAAAATAATTGGAAAATCCCCAACAGGTGGCGCTGTAGGTGCACATTTCGTTTTTCAGTTGGTCGCTAGATTTTGGGCTAATGTTGAATCCATAACAAAAGCGAGTATACGATTAATTGAGAAAAGTATTCGATAACGGAAATGGCGGCATTTTTTTCCTTGGTGCATCTGGTGTAACCGACAAAAAAAAACATTTCTGATTTTACTAATTTTGGCTACGCTTCGTTCGAGATTGCTGAGATATGCTTCGGCGCTCGCCTTTTATGTGATTGCGGCTACGCTGTTGGAAAGCAGTTGGAACTATTCTGCATTGAAATTCTCATTGAATCCGCAAGTGGAAGAAGCACCTCCATGCTAAATTTGACATTTCAAAGAACTCTGCGCAGCAATATAGCATTGAAATGACGAGTGCGCAATAGATTAAAACCCCTTAATCGAACGTTTAAATATTTGCGAAATGATGAAACGACACTTTCCGGTGGCCAAATCATTTTGCAAATTTCGTCAAACGCTGCCTTATTCCAAGATCAATTCCGGCAGATGAATTCGAACGCTTTCCTGAAGGCTTTCCGTAGGGTTGGAACGAAGTTCGCTCGGTCAGCTAGTACCTAAAAAAAAAAATAAATCGGGTGGTACAACGGCTCATGAAGAACCAGGGCCTAGTGACTAACAACTCGCAACCAGTGGCGGATCCAGGGGGGTGGCTATAGGGGCTAAAGCCCCCCCCACAGGCGGTTCTTAAAGTTGATTGAAATATAGAAATCAGAATCAGGAGTCAGAAAAAATAACGAGGCTGGGGCTACGCAATTTATATGTAACGTATTTTTTTTCTAAGCCCCAAATTAATTAGGTTGGGGCTGAATTCTGAAGGGAATTGTAAAAAAAACAAGTTCGGGGCTACGGATAATTGACAGAAAATTGGGACGAAAAAAAAAACAGCTCGCGAGTAGGGCTTGACAAGAATTGGACAAAAGTGGTCGGGGCTAAGCAAATAATTCCTTTAAAACTTACCTTATTCCAGAAAGTTTTTGGGCTTGACTCAAGGGACTGTTAATTCCAAGTTGGGGCTAAAGCTAAAAGAGACAATTGAAAAAAAACGGGGTCGGGGCTTAACAATTAACATGCAAAATGAAAAAATAATTCCCCCTTAGAACTTCGCTAACTCTGCAAAAAAAACGAAATTGGGGCTAAAACCCGTGGAGAATTTGGAAACAACAAATCAAAATCTGAGTTGGCGCTCAGAAAATCATGCGTATGAATATTTGCAGTCCCTCTTGACTGACGTACAAATTTACTGACAGATTTTTTCTTCTGGTAGTTCAAAGCTTGACGTGGCTGAAAATTGAAGGTATATACATTTTTTTTCTATCTCCACTTAAAAATATTTTAAATGTTACCTACTACAGATGTTATTGTATGTAATATTGAAATCATTTTAAACCGGGGATAGAAGCTGATATGAATGCACAAAAAACAAGGCTATTCTAAAAGGAAAAGTGGGAATGCCAAAATTCAATTATTTATATAACTTTAGATTTTCACAAAAAAAAACCTTTAACCAAAACTAAAACTTTTTTATATTAGTTATGTATAAATTATAAAAATGTATAAATTATAAAATAAAATCAACATCGTCACAATAGTTAAAATAATTTGTTCTTCAAGGGAAGCGTTTTTCTCTTTTCACTCTCACAACGAATGTTACATTTCCTCGTCACTCGAAAACAAAAAAAAAATAATTTCAAATAGAAAGAAATATAATAATTTATTATTATTATAAAATGGCAGTTATCAATAAGATCTTACAATGGTTATTACGATCAAGTGTTCTGAACGCTGCACTGATAGACCAAGAGCCTACAGCAAATTTTGGGAGTGGATTGCTAACCAAAATATGAGTATGATGGTTTGTAGGTGCATATTTCGCGGTATCAAAAACAACCGTCTGGCAGGTTTCTTTATCAGCCTTTGGCGGGGGTGGGAGTTTGAAAATTCCGATTTTTCAGTTTAGTTTTTCATAGCTGTTACCACTTCAATAAATTAAATAATGATATATAATGTGATGCTCTGTCATTTTCTTTAAGTCAAAACGTCAAAATCTTGACAATCCGACGAATAGAACTCAAGATATTAGGTTTTTAAGCGAACTTTATCGATTTTTTGGAGAATTTGTTTTGTTGATTTTTTGTGCTTTATAATTCTCCAAGAAAAAGACGATAAGGTCCTCTTCAAAAGCTTATATTTTGAGTTCTATTGGTCGAATTGCCAAGATTATGACGATTTAACTTAATGACAACATCACATTATATATTTTTTAAAGTTATTGAAGTGGTAATACTTCTGACAAAATAAACTGGAAAATCGCTATTTTCAAACCCCCACCCCCGCAAAAGGCTGAAAAAGAAACCTGAGAGACGGTTGTTTTTGATACCGCGATATATGCACCTACAAACTATCATACTCATATTTTGGTTATCAATCCACTCCCAAAATTTGCTGCCGGCTCTAAGGCTATGAAGTTTAAATGGCAGAATACATTCGTTTAACTAGAACTACAGAATTATCTAAGTTCAAGGTTTACTTTGAAACCGAATCAAGTGCTGAACTTAAGTTTAAACATAAATTGTAATTTAACTTATGAAACTGGTCATTAATGTCTCAAACTGGATCTACCAAGCCCACCCCACAGCCTAATCCTAGATCCGCTACTGCTCGCAACCATTCCTGTGTGCGCCTATCGACAGGAATGGAAGGGACCTACAATCTTATGCCGAATCCGAACGGCTAGACGAGAAGCACTTATTCGTGACAAGTGATACTCTTGGAGGATTTGTCAATTCCTCGCAAGAGGCAGTAGCCCTGAAAAAAAACTTTTTAGTTTTTAGGTGGACGAGGCTGGGAAGCGAACCCAGACCTTCAGCATGACAGTCGAACGCACTAACCATTACGCTACGAGCTACTACCTAGTACCTATGTATGTTAAATAAATGGTAACTTAACTTGATAAAAAGGAATTTGCCAGAGTTCGAATGAAAATGACTTTTAAGGATTTGAAGAACCCAGAGAGGCGAACTACGAAAGACTTTTCCAAATTATCTGGTATTACAAATTTTTAATAACTTCGTCGAGTAGCCTTTCTTTATCTTCCTACTGCAGAACAAAAAAACAAAACGAAATTTTTCGTTTATAGATTTGTTGTGTCATTTTGTATAGGATTTTTAATTTCGCATCAGCATCGCCTTATTAGACATTTTATTATGTACTTTATTTGCTGCACGGAAAGAATTGAAAAATCACCAATTGCAAAATTTTAGGTTGTAATTTACAAAACTCTTTTTTTTTGTAAATCAAGGCGCTTTTATTAAAAAATAACTGAAAACTTTGTAATTTACTTCTCAAATCATCGTCAAAAGCTAAATTTTATAATTCGATATTTATTATCAAAAGTTATAATTCGAGTAGGTTGACTTGAAAGTAAATTACAAGATTTTGAATCGCAATCTACTACTTCAGGGGAATTATTTAAATTTACAACTTATTGATCTTGTTTTGCGAAAAAATGGTGATTTTCATTTTCTCAATTCTCAAACTCACAAAATGTAAGTAGCTACGATATAAATATTGACCCCAAACTATCGCAATTTACGAAAATATTTATTTGCAAAACTATACAGTAAATTACAATTTTTGTATGCGTAATCTTACACTTCGAGGGGAATAATTTAAATATTTATATGGTGATTTGAACCAACCAACAAGTAAATAAGTTTTTAAAGTGATTAAGTTTCAACATAGTCCCTTTAGATCGTGCGATGGCCTAGGTGGTAGCGTATTGGATTGATATGCGGAAGGTACCAGGATCGAATCCCAGAGAAATCAAGTAATTAAAATAAAAGTCTTTTTTCAAATATATTAAACTGTATATACATTTCAGAATAAAAAGGAAGCGGCTGTCCCTGTTGTGGACAAAAATAACAAAATAAAATACACGCAAATCAACATTTCGACCACAATTCGTAGATTTGAAAATTTTCATTTTTTTCATTCTGACTACGAAATAATAATTATAATAATTCCATTTGTATGCCTGTAATAAAAATAAATTTAAGAAAAAATGTTACCTAGAGCAGGGATCGAACCCGCGACTCCAGCTTATAGCCATCAATCACTATATCCAAATTGATACAAATTTATATCAAATTACGATTCGCTAATGGCAATATTTTTTTTATTCGGTCGAATTATTGATACGCAAAAGTGTTGAAATATAATTTTTGAGTGTCAATATCTTCATTTCGCTCATTTTTTAATATTGCAAACAAAAAGTCTTAATTTAGTAATTTCCAATCCAAGGTCCAAAACTGGATTAATTTTTCGTGATTTGTAGCTTATTTTTCTTGATCTGATCTAAGAATTCTTTCCGTGTCTTTACCATAATTGATAAGTCATTAAAATTCATCTAATCGCTTTAATTTAATTATTTTAAACTTAAATTCTTTGTTATTCTGCCCCTTAAGCTGATGTGTAATAAAGTTAAAACAAGAAACAAAATTTTGTAATAGTTCACCATTAGTTTATCAAAGTGCTTGATCGTGCTCTTATCAAACCATTCACTTTGTACGACCTAATTATTATTCCAGAATTCACACAAATTTATGAAAGAGTCAACACCACGTAACAAACAAACCAACCCTTGTAATTTCTTGTTTATCCCCCCTCGCGTGCTCCCACATTTATTTAATTCATTTTCGCTCAAACCGCAGTAAATTAGATAAACCATATACTACGTCTGCGAGTCTACACATAGCAATGTTATTCAATTTATTTCATCCAGACGCACTTTACAGCTTCGAGCTCATAAATTCGTTTCCTAGAATACCAGGCCAGACCTCCAAGAGGGCTCTTTCGTATAGGTTAGGTACCTACTTCTTCTGCTGAGTGATTCTTTTTTAATAATCTTATTTCTTAAGCTGATAAAGTGTCTGCATTCAGAATGCAAGTAATAAGTACATTTTAAAGATCTAAAAGATACATTATCCGAAATCGTTGGCATTGTGTGTGCATTTGCGGGGGATGAAAAAAAGACTGCAGTATCTACAGTTGTTGGCCACAAAGGCGCTTTACACAAGACACAATACAATATCGCACACCGACAGCCACACTCAAATACATATAATAAAGAAGTCGAATATCGACAACGCCTCGTAGCCAAAGTCCCCCACACTAAGTTTTCCGACATAATTTGTATGGACCATAGAAGTTGACTGCATTGCATTTATATAAAAAGTGTGTCCAACTTGCAATAAAAATAGCGTGGCACGGATATGCGCTCAACTTTGCTGTTCTTGTTTATTTCGTCTCGATTAAGTGCTCAAGGGCAAATATAGGTAATATTTTAAAAACCATTGAAGGTGGTTTTCAAATTGATTTGATGGTAGGGCTTCGTTGAAAAACAATTTGTTTTTATTTTTTGTCAGAATATGTAGTTTATGATAATCTAAGACAATACTTATAAAACGAATAAAAGATTAGGTAAACGCTTAAGGGTAATTAAAAAAACAATCAGCAACCAATTATTGGGAAGTACCTACTTTGGAAAAAGTGTATAGATAAAGCTCTTTTGGGTAAGTTAATTTTTGTTGTTGCATTTTGAAGGTGTTAGGGCCGCGGTAAATCTCAGTTTTCGCATTCGCACCATTTACCATTTTGCCGCCATCCAAGTTTTTACTTTATTTTGGTTTTAACTGAATATCTCGGTTCATATAAGTCCTCCAAAAAAATTGTTGAACATAACATTTATTCGTTATTGGTAATTGGTAGTATGTAAAAAGTTACAGGCGTACAAAATAAAAAAAAAACGGATTTTCCCCAATTTAGGCCATTTTTAATAAATTTTTGTATGACAAGTTTGTTAGGCTCAAAATGTCGAACAATTTTGTAGTAAAATTTTTTTCTGTATTTCAATAAATACAAAATTTATGAATTTTTTTGTTTTATGCCAGAACTCGTTTTTTTTAGTCTGAGATTTTGGCTGAAAATCTTGATTGGACTCGCTATATTAAGATAATAAAAATCATTTTTGATGCAGTGCAACTACCAGATGATTTCCGCGACAAATGCGACCGTTTTGTTGGAAATTTAAAAAACTGGCCCAAAATTCTACTTAACGAGAAAATTTCACCAAAGGCTCGTACAGAAAGTGGCCGAGATCTTTATTCGCGGACCAACTGCAAGATTGTGGGTGATGTTCTTTAGAATGGTATCACTTCTTAAGCAATTCATTAAAGCTGAGAAATCAGGCTGTTGGAGAATGCACTTGCAAACAATTTACAAAATGCTTCCATTCTTTCATGCGAGTGGTCATCTGCTATACGCGAAGTCAGCACATTTGTATGTCCAGGATATGTTAAATTTGCAAGAAATTATGCCTACTGATGAATTTCGGAAGTTCACAGACCAGGTTTTTGTTTTTTTACAAATTTTGGTCTGGAATTTTTCCAGCCAAGAACTTTATTCCATCGGTTCTGTATTGGTCACCAATCCCTCTATAAACTGCCATCGAGCTGACGAAGTCGGTGAATTGCTTCTTCAAAAAGTCACGGGACAATTTTTTGAAAATATCAAGCTGCTTAGAAAAGATTGTTGACAATTGATTCTGAACGAGTAACTATTTCCACTGAAACTATGTCTTTCATAGAATGATTCTGACTCAACGGACAAGTGAAAATCTGGCCAAGTATCTCCAATATGAATTGTCACCGTTTCCCTTATCAGTATTTGTCGACTCAGGCACGCGAAAAACACAAAAATCCGCGTTTTATAAAGAATTCAACCCAATTACGCTGCCACCTAATACTTTTTCCGAAACTTCGGTATGTAATGAATTTGATTCGGTATTTAATGAAGCGGTGATGGTGATGAAAGCGGTAACGAGGATGCACATAATGAACCGAAGTCCAAAAGAGGAAATAAGAATATAATGGCCAAGTTAAAAAAAGCGCACCTTAAACTTTACCTCAATTCGGCTTTTCGGAGATTTATCTCTGTCTTTTCTCTTTCTAATTTTGACAGTTCATTACAAACAAAATTAAAGAAAAAAAAATCTAAATCAAGGGACCAGCGTTACCACCATACTTTTTTAACTTTAGTTTTTAACTGATGAACACATTTCTTGCAGTGTTTGTTATGCCAAATTGAGCGATCAAGTTGGAGCTTTAAGATATGGGTTACAAGATTTCGGCTCGTTTTAATTTCTACGCTTCTCGTTTAAAATTTTTGAGATAAAATTCTATGTTTTGCAAATTATTTTTCCCATACAAATTTTGACAGTTCATTTCTACCGATATAAAAGTCTATGGTTTATAAGCTTTCTATGGGTTTTCCGCGTTTTGCATAAATACCTCTATTGTAATAACGAAATAAAATTTAAAAAAAGTGTAACACTTTTGTTACATTTGTAACATTGTGGCAACGCTGTTTGTTTCCCTTGATATAGAGTTTTTTTTATCTGTTCTGTTTTTTTTAGCCACTGATGTTTCTGGGATAAGTCGAATGGAGCTATAGAAAAGAGTTGATTCGGATAAACAAATTGTAAGGCTCGTTTCACACATATTCGGTTTCATTCGATTCGGTCTGTATTCGGTTTGTATTCGGCTGTGCCTGATATATGGGAATGGGAAACGATAAAACGGCAAGAATAAAAACCTAATAGAGACCGCATAACATCGATAACGATCCCTCGACATGAATCGGTTTCATTCGGTTTCAAAACGGCACGTATTCGGGTATAGGGCACACAAAGTAAACGTAGCGTTTACACATATTCGGTTCGGTTTCTGTTTTTCTGAAGTTTTTTTTTTATATATTTTATTTAATTTTAATTATTAGTGAGTACAAACCGAATATGAACCGTCTGTGTGTGAAGAGGTCTAGACGGAAACCGAAATCGAACCGAATACTTACCAAACCGAATGAAGCCGAAACGAGCCTAATACCTACATATTTGCCAAATTAAAAAATGGACACGATTAGATCACGCAAACTTGCTTTCGTAGCTAACAAATTGAACGTAGCTTAGAATTGACAATGTGCAGTGCATATTTATTGGTTCTATAACATTGTGATATCATTAAAAAAGTTTTTAAAACAATTTAAAATATAAATTATTATTAAAAATTACTATAAATTTGTTTTTAAATAGCTAAAACAGTATGCCATCTGATTTGTGTGCTAAATATGAATTTATGAAAAAAAAATTTCAAAAATCGTTAGAGCGGTTTTCTTATAAATTAATTTTTCATATATAAAAATTCTTGAACATTTTTCAAAATAAAATTTGCTATGCCAATTTTTAGAATTCAATAAAATACAAATTGACATAAAACTAAAAATATATATTAATTTGCCGATTTCCAAGATATTAAATTTTCAAAAAAAAAAAAAATTTAATATATTTTTAAAAATCCAAAAATTATTTTTTCGAAAAATTTTATATGCATAATTGTTAAGGACCTTTTACTCGAAAAATTTGGTTGAAATCGGTGGAGCCGTTAACAAGAAATTTGAAAACGAAAAAATCGGTTGTATTATAGGTACCTACCGTAAATAACCCTTATACATTTTTTTCCTACAAAAATATTAATTGTAGTAATTATAGTTGCTCGTAATTTTTTTTTTTTCAAAATCGACAGACAGACAGACAGAATTGCGGGACCCACTTTTTTCGCGTTCTCTATCATCGTAATATTAGGGAAAATTATTATCTCGAATTTTTTTTAGCACGAATCTTAAACTTGCCCTACATTACGTATATCGCAAGTAAAAAAAATTTTTAATAGAATAATAGCGTAACGACTACAATTATTGGCACTCCAAATTTTTGACCCAACTATTGGCACCCCATCATTCAACAGTCATTTTCTCAGTAACCCGGTGTCCGAATAAGTCCATTTATTTTTTATTTTGAATTCTAACAATTTTCTCATATATCTGCGTTTTTAGTTTTAAGACATTCCTTTTGAAACTTTGTTTTACAAGTGAAAGTTAAAACACGCTTAAAAAAATTAAAAAATCTTCGAAACTTCGATTGTTTTGGTTAAGGACCTATAATTTTTAACTGATTCCTTTTAATTTTGTTGAATAATTTCTTTTTTTAATGTGTTAATAATACATTAAATGAGCCGTTTTTAAATATATATTGTTAAAAAAGTTATTGTTTTATTAATAAAAAGGGTGCCAATAAATAGATCCAAAAAAAACTAGGGTTCAATTATTGGCAGGGGGCAGGCGCGAACGCAGGGGGGTTTTGGGGGTAAGGGAGCAACGTCTTAAATGCTAATATTGGTTGACGAGAAATTCAGTTTGCCTTGTAAAAATACATATTTTTACGGTGCAGTGCATTAACGCCTACGGAATTAAGCCCCGCGGGTGTTATTACTTACAAAAGGGAAATAACACCCGCGGGGGTTAATTCCTTTTTAAAGTGGTAATAAGGCCAACCACAAGATCTAAGACCCGCGGGTGGTTTTTGCTTTTTGGAATTGGCATGCATTAAGACCCACGACGCTTCATTCATATGTGACATATGAAATACTTTTACCAAAATCCCTATTTATTAGAAACACTTTGAAAGCACTTTGAAAAGGGGAGTTAAAATCCTTGAACACGCGAAGCGGGCCACCCAAAGTACTATTTAGTACAAAAACTTTGAAAGCAGATTTTTTTTGTTTATATTCCGCGCGCACAAAAGGGGTTATGAATACCCTTAAAATGTTTTTAGCACAGCACGAGCGATTAGGTAAGTAGGAGAGGATTTAAAAGGAGATACCGATGCACATTGGTTTTGAATGTTTGCACATCGAAATGAGAGGGGAAAGTCGGGCCGGGTAAAGCATTCCACATTCGTGAAAAATCTCTGTATTTTACAGTACGTCCGAAGTTGGGCTCAAGGGTGAACTGATGGGCATTCCTAGAAGCGCGAGTATTACGGTTGAATTGTTTAAGGGGAGGAATGCAACTGGCTATTGCACGAGAACACTCACTATAAAAATAGCGGTAAAATAGAGAAAGACATGAAACATTACGGCGGTGTTCGAGAGTTGTAATTGTTTCTGTTATAGATCTTTCTCCTATCATTTTTAAAGCTCTCTTTTGTATTCGGTCCAATAAACTTAAGTGAGTGTTTGGAGCTCCTGCCTAAACATGAGAATTGTACTCAAGTTTTGGACGAATAAAGGCTTTGTAGATCATAGCCAGATCAGAAGGGATGAAAAATTTCTTGAATCTATGGAGAAAACCTAAACGTTTAGCAGTGTTTTTGGCGACGTCAAATATGTGGTCATTCCACAAAAGGTGGTCTGTGACACACACACCGAGAACTGAGAGCTGTTCGGTTTCCTCGATGCAAATGCCATCCATGGAAAGCGGCATTGGGGGTGGATTTCGCTTTAACGACAGGAGACAGCATTGTGTTTTTGAAGCATTAAATTCTACGCGGTTTTTGATTCCCCATTGGACAATGCTGATGCAGATCAGACTGAAACCAGAGGTGCCTTTCAGATGGGGTTTATGTCCATTTTAAATTGGAATTAAAACCTATCAGAAAAAGGAATTAAACCCCGCGGTTATTCGTTCCTAATTTTAGAAGGAATTAACACCCGCGGGGATTAATTCCTTTTTTTTGGGAACTAACACCCGCGGGTGTTAATTCCGTGGGCGTTAATGTTCCGCACCATTTTTTACTTGACTTAATTTACTAAATTTGCAATGAAATGAGAAATAATATTTGTTTGTTTCTTTTGAAACTAGGTAGGAACTTTATGAAAGTAATTCAATTATTTCAACTAATTGAATTTTCATGGAGTTAAAAACTAATTTTGGTCCCTTCCTTTAAAAAATATAATTTATTTTGCAGTATTTGCCCACCCTTCAACTTTTGTTTATGCCGATTGCGGGCTTCCCGCTATTTATATTGACTTTGATATAATTATTTTTTACAAAAACATGTTATTGAGTACCCTTTTCTTATGAAACCCTTATTTGTTCTCTAAACAACAGCTCATATTATTTTGTTGACAAAAAATAAGTTCAAAATTATAAACAAAATAAAACGAAAAAAGAAAATTCAGAAAAGTTTGATATTTGCTTAAACGGAATAAAAACTACGTCTAAGCTACTGAGTGCTTAAAAGATCGAAAATTTTAAAAAAATAATAAACTGAATAAGAATACAACATTCAAATTTTCTTCAATTTCCTATTTTGTTTTAATAATTTGAAATGGATTTTTTTTGTTAAAAAAAAATATAAGGTAGCCTAAAGATTACAAATTGGGATTTGATAAAAAAAGATACTTAAGAACGTGTTTTTGTTAAAAACTGATATAAGAATAAAAAAAAAGGCATACAAATACAGACAAAATGGGTTTAAATAAATTGCGTTGCACGGTGAGTAAACACTATTAATTGTTCTTGTTTAAATACAAACAAAAATTCAAAAATTGGCTGCAGTTGGGCAAAGTTAAATCCAGATAAGAGAAACGGAATCAAAAATAGTAAAAATTATTATAAGTCGAAAAGTTAGCGAAAACGATAAAATTACCTCTTAGTTTGTTCGACTTTTAATAATTTTCGTCTAGGCCGGTGACTGTATATATATTTATTTACTTATAGATACTACATTTATTTATTGTTTTTAATTTAAAGTAAAGTGTTCTTAAATCATAAAAATTAAATTATAAGACATTGATTAAAACATCATGTTCTTGTATTTTCACGAGTGCCAATAATTGTAGTGCCTGGGTACCAATAATTATTTCAGGGTGCCAATAATTGTAGTTTTTGGTAAGATTTTTTTAAATTGGCATTATAAATATAATCCTAATAATTTAATCTTTATTTATTAAACTTAATCAACGCGGAATTTAATAAAGTATACTATAGTATACAACATACTCAAATTACTCTACATATAAATATGTTATAGTTGATCAAAGTTGAAATTTCCTTAAGGGTGCCAATTATTGTAGTCGTTACGCTATTCATAACTTTTTTATTTATTAAGATACAGACAAAATTTGTACTACAAAATTGTTCCAAAATTTTGGGCCTTACAAACTAGTCATACAAAGTTTTTCAATTTTTTAGGAATTTTTTTTTTGTTGGCTTGTAACTCTTTACATATTAACAATAACGAAAAAATGTTAAACATTAAAATAGGAAATTTTATACTACGCATTTTTTGTTTGACAATTTCTTGTAGGACTTATATAAACCGAGATATTTAGTTAAAACCAAAATAAAGTCAAATCCAGGATGGCGGCAAAACGGCAAATGGTGCGAATGCGAAAACTGAGATTTATCATCTTCGATCAACTCTCTATAGAATAAAAAAAAAATTAGGGTTGGTACAAACTACGGGGTTAGATTATAATTGCACTGGACTACTAGGTATATGAACTATTGGGCATGTTATCGATTTGTAAAATTAAAATTATCTCGATAAAACATGCTGTTGATAGGAAAGACGAAAAAAAGGGGGTCTCACAATTCGGTCTGTCTGTCAGTCTACCTGACCGCGTGCCTACAGCCTAAACGGCTGGATGTATAATCTTCAAACCTGGTATGCCCCCACATATTTTGTTTTAGTTCAAAAATAATGGTACCTGTCATACAATTAAAAAAAAGCCAAAGAGAAAAATACAATTTTTCTCAAAAACAGCTCCTACGATTTTGACAAACAAAAAATCAGGAGAAATGTTTCTTTTTGGTCTCAGTTTCTGATTTTCTATAAAACGGTTTAGTTGATTTTTCAATTTTTTCTTATGGATAAGCTTCCTATAATTTCCAATAACGTTGTGTAGTGTACTAACATAAAAAAAAAACAAAGATTGTATTTTCGTCGTTCATAAAAAAAACGTTGGTATCTACCCAAGAATACTAAAAACACTGCGAAGTGTTAAGAATTCTCTGTACAAAATATAACAATTCCTTTATTGCTGGGATCAATAAGATTATTTAAAGGACGACCAAAACCCCATTCAGTTTTTCAAAAAGAATTAAGAAATGTTGTTGTTTCTTTGAGATAGAGGACTTATGTTCTATAATAAACTTAAATACAAACAGAAATATTATTTAGTAATAAAGGTATGGCAACAAATTTTAAGTCTATTATCAGGACCACTTCCTTATCTTTTTGGTTTATAATTTTCTTTGTTTAACTTTTAAAGAAGATATCCACTATCACCATTGTCAAAATTTGTGGTTTCTATAATTCCATGCGCCGCGCCGTTTCTATCCATATATACCTGTTTATCACGTTTACTAATTAAGTGCACAACACCCAAAAATTCAATCCAAACCACAAAACTGTTATCTTATGCCTTGACATGTCTCAGTGATAAAACATAATATTTCTAAAAATATTCATACTATTGAAATTTTTAAATTTAAATTTCATAACGTAACCACAATGTTTTTGGATATAAAACGGAAGAAATTTTACTGCAGAAATCACACTTGTCTTCTGGTAGTTGTCCATTAGACATAGCAAAGCGAACAGTTATTTCAAGTTCAAATTGACCTTTTGTTTGACTTTACCAAAAAAATAAATAAATCCAAAAACAAATCCATTAAAAATGGCAAATAAGAAGAATCTAGTTTTGATGTTAGACCGCCCAGCGGAACCAATTTTCATGGAAAAGGGTGGTGACCGTTCCACGATTTTTGATGTTCCCGACAACTTCCTTACTGATCGCTACCGACCAATCGGTAGCGAGGTGCAGTCTCGTTTCGGTGAGAAAGCCGAGCAAAGAATCCCGGTTAAGGACATCACCATTCCTGACCTCAAGATCCCAATGTCTCTTGGCCGACGTGAACAGTTCTCGCTGTGGATCCCTCGTCATCGTCGTATTGCTGGTAGATTAATTGATATCTTCATGGGTATGAGGAACATTGATGATTTGCAAAGTGTTGCTGCATACGCTAGGGATCGTGTGAATGCTTTCCTCTTCAACTACGCTCTTTCTGTGGCTCTGCTCCATCGTCCTGATACCAAAGGAATCGACCTTCCTTCATTTGTGGAAACTTTCCCAGATAAGTACGTCGACTCTAAGGTATTTACTCAGCTTCGCGAGGAAGCCAGTGTAGTGCCTGATGGATCCCGTATGCCAATCATCATTCCCAGGGACTATACTGCTTCCGATCTCGATGAGGAACATCGTCTGTGGTACTTCCGTGAAGATATGGGTGTCAATCTCCACCATTGGCATTGGCATTTGGTGTACCCATTCGAGGCTTCTGATCGCGCAATCGTTGCCAAGGATCGTCGTGGTGAACTTTTCTACTACATGCATCAACAGATCGTTGCTCGTTATAACATGGAACGTTTCAGCAATAATATGTCCCGTGTAAAGCGCCTAAACAACTTGCGTGAACCAATTCCCGAGGGTTATTTCCCCAAAATGGACTCACTTGTTGCCAGTCGTGCCTGGCCACCACGCTTTGCTAACTCTGCAATGCAAGATCTTGACCGTGAGTTGGACCAAATCAAATTAGATATAGCTGACTTGGAACGCTGGAGGGATAGGTTCTACGAAGCTATTCACCAAGGATTCATTGTGGATGTAAGTTATCAAAGCAAATTTTTGAAAAAAATTAATAGTCTTTTATTTATTATCGCTAGGAATCCGGAAACCGTACTGTGCTTGATGAGAACACTGGCATTGATATTCTTGGTAACATGATGGAATCATCGATCATTTCTCCCAATCGTCAGCTCTATGGTGATCTGCACAACATGGGCCACGTCTTCATCTCGTATATCCACGATCCTGACCATCGCTACCTGGAATCATTTGGAGTCATGGGAGATTCGGCTACTGCTATGCGTGATCCAGCCTTCTACAAGTGGCATGCATTCGTCGATGATGTCTTCCAAGAGCATAAGGAGTCTCTCACCCCATACAACCAGAACCAGCTGAACTATCGAGACGTCTCAATTACCGGATTGCAGGTTGATAACGAAGGTGGAAGTGGCACAAATAGCCTTCAAACCTTCTGGCAACAGTCGGACATTGATTTCTCTCGTGGTCTGGACTTCGTGCCCAGAGGCAATGTTTTTGCTAGAGTGACACATTTGCAACACACAGACTTCACCTACACCATAAACATCAACAACGCCGGTGGAGCTCAACGTTTTGGAACAGTTCGTATCTTCCTCGGACCAAAGACTGACGAACGCGGCCAACCCATGCTCTTGAGGGATCAACGTCTGTTGATGGTTGAGTTAGATAAGTTTGTTGTTGCACGTAAGTTGTTTATCTAAAATGAGTTTGAAGAGTTTTTTTTTACAAATTTTCTTGTAGTTCAACCTGGTCAGAACACCATTCGTCGCCGATCAACTGAGTCTAGTGTAACGGTTCCATTTGAGAGGACTTTCCGTAACTTGGACGCTAACCGTCCAGCTGCTGGAGCACCCGAAGAGCTTGAATTCAACTTTTGTGGATGCGGATGGCCACAGCACATGCTCATTCCCAAAGGTCTGCCACAAGGCCTTCGTTGTGAATTGTTTGTCATGGTTTCCAACTTTGATGATGATAGGGTTAGTTACCATATTATTATCTTTTTAAATTTAAATATGTTATAAATCCTGTTTTTTGTTTGCTCTAGGTTGACCAAGACTTGGTTGGCGCCTGCAGCGATGCATCATCCTACTGCGGAGTTCGTGATCGTCTCTATCCAGATCGCCGCGCTATGGGTTTCCCATTCGATCGTCTGGCCCCAACTGGAGCTGATATGTTGGCTGGTCTTTTGACTCCTAACATGCGAGTGATCGATGTTAACATTGTTCACACAGATCGTACTACTGTTCGTATGCCAAATGCTTAAGCAAGCAACTTGTTGCCATATATTTTGTAACTTATTTTATTGTTTATTGCAAACGATTTAACATGAAAATAAATATATTAATCTGAAGCAGAAATATACAATGTTTATCTCATTTCTGACTCGTATGTCAAATATTCTTCAAAACCTTCTAGAAATATAAAGATTGCTTACTTTTCTAAGATCTCAGACATTTTTCGTTGTCAATTTGAATGGGCATGAGAACCTTGCTATGGATTTCTTGGCAAAAAATCATGTGCACTCTCAATATCATTTTTAAAAATTGATTAACGATCGAGAAATCATGAATACAAAGTTCAACAAGGGACAATGCATCGTCAAAAAATTACCGTTTGGTATTGATTTTGGGCTGGAAGCGGCGGCGGCTTCACGAAGTGTCATTGATCCGTACTTTTCTAAAACAACATTGGAGTCACCATAAATGGCGAGCGCTGCAAAATGATGATAGCCAATTTCATATGACCTACTGAACCATATGGACCTAGACGACTTGTCGTTCCAAGCGCATAGTGATAAGTGCCACAGAATTGTGATATGTGCCACACAGCGGATGCCAGGGTTGCCATTCTCATAAACGATTTAAGAGTAAGGTTATCTTTCGGAGTGGTGACGTGAATTGGCCACCAAGTTCATGCGCTTTGACCTGCTAGACTTTTTTGTGTGGGGTTTGCTGAAGTCGCAGGTCTATGCGAATAAACCACAATGGACCGATGCCAACATAGGCCATCGCTTATTAAATTCATCAGGATCTATGCGGAAGACTCATTGAAAATTGGACGGACCAGATCCGTATACTAAGGTGGGCATTTTATTGACGTGCGTCGTTTTCCATACATAATGGCATACATGGACCTTTCAATAGGGCTGGCGACGAGACGAGAAAAGTCTTGGTCTCAATTTCGGCCTCGCATGACGAGACCGAGACGAGACTGCCTTTTAAGCAACCAAGACGTGACCGAGGCGAGACTGTATATTTAAACCGAGATTTACTGATAAATTAAAATTTTCTGATAAATTAAAAACTCAAATTTCAGTTAAATATTTATTTTCTTCTACACATATTCAAACTATAATCGAAAATATTTCGTTCCAATAATCAACAGGTCGTCCGGAAATCCTATTTTTTGGAGACGAGAGCGAGACGAGACTTATACCAGACCGACACGAGACCGATACGAGACTAAAAATTTTCGATTTTAACGAGACTTACAAAAGTCTTGCAGAGTCTCGTCTCATGGCCAGCCTTACGTTTCAAACACAGAGTTTGAAAAATTTAGAAAACATTGGAATTGTTGTATTGCACTACGACCGCATGAATTTGATCTTGCACTTACTTAGATCCCCAGCGCTATTAAGCCAGTGAGGTTCCATTTGCGGTACATAGGACTTCTACTGCTCCTATGATCCAACGTGTACGGTCTGTGGAGATGTATTTCAGCTCACACCACTTTTTCCCCAGTTGTTGTGATTCCACTTCAACCATTCTTCGACAAGTTCTTCTAGCCTATGTCAGCACGCTCGCATTCCACTTTGCGTGAGCGAATTCCATTGCATTTTGCATTGCTCGACCAGCAATGCACACTCGTTAACTTTTGGAACCGTATGTCCAATCCACTGCCACTTACGTCATCGTATGATAGAGTCGATGGGTTCCTGAGCTGGGCCAGAAAATCCTCAAGATGTTTTGCAAACATCTATTCACGAACGTTAGCATTAGCAGCTTTTTGTGACAGCGGGTTTGACTTTCCAAGTGCTGCACCCGTAAAAAAGTGCGAATTCAACATTGGAGCGGAATAGTCATAGCTTGTTTTTTTAAGCTAATAGAGTTGTTTTTCCATATTTTGGAGAGCACTCCAAATGCTGACTTTGCTTCCCAATTCGTCTGAATATATGCAGTTCGGTTCCGCCACCAGACAATACTCTCAAGATATTGAAAATTCTCTACCATCTCTACTGGTTGTCCAGAATTATATAACCCAACTATTTCAGCTTCTCTCTAAACCTTCTTGTTATTTGATGGAGAATTATGATCCTATGAGGGAGTAAGAATACGTCGTCCGCGTTGTCCAGATATTTTAAGTTTGATTGTAGATTCCACTGAATTCTTCCATTTCCTGTCAACAAAACTGCGTGCAATATATACCCTATCACCAACAGGAAGAGTATCGGTGACAGTATACAGCCTTGACTTGTCCCACTTTGGATTTCATACTCCTCTAACAGCCTTCTATTATGCAGAACGTGAAATCTGGATCCATCATTATGGAGCCTTGATAATAGTTATAGCAATCAATTTATCATTGACCCTCTGCGCCGTTGGAAACCATCAGCGAGTAACAGTTAACATAGCGTGATTTTTGTCAGCTGTTTTGTTACTCACTGATGGTGTCCAACACCATTTTGATCATAGATCCATAGAAGTTGTACAGGATACAATCCAAAGTACTTATTTGTTTGACGGTTTGGATTGTTTATTTTAATTCGGAAAATAATCTTTTACATGCAAAAACAAATTGTTGCATCATTTAATTTCTTTTATTTTTGGGGATTTTTTCATACTTTATTTTGGATCACTAATTCCTGGGTCCTGATGTTATGGCTCCGGAATTTACTTGGCACTTGGCATCCAAACAATAGTACGATCTGTGTAAATAATTTTAACATCGATCACTCGCATGTTAGGAGTCAAAAAACCAGCCAACGTGTGAGCACCAGTTGGAGGCAGATGATCAAATGGGAAACCCATAGCGCGACGATCTGGATAAAAACGATTACGAACCCCACAGAAGGATGATGCATCATTGCAGGTGCCAAATAAGTCTTGTTCAACCTAGAGAAAAAAAAAACAGAATTATAACATATTTTAAATTAAAAATGATAATAATATGGTAACGAACCCTATCGTCGTCAAAATTGGAAACCATGACGAACAATTCACAACGAATGCCTTGTGGCAGACCTTTGGGAATGAGCATGTGCTGTGGCCATCCGCTTCCACAAAAGTTGAATTCAAGCTCTTCGGGTGCTCCAGCAGCTGGACGGTTAGCGTCCAGGTTACGGAAAGTCCTCGCGAATGGAATGGTCACACTAGAATCAGTTGACCAGGTGTTCTGACCAGGTTGCACTACAAGAAAATATATTTAGAGAATTATCCAACCTCTTTTTGGATGAACGGCTTAAGTGCTACAACAAAACTATCTAACTCAACCATCAAAAGGCGTTGATCCCTCAAGAGTATAGGTTGGCCGCGTTCGTCGGTCTTTGGTCCCAGAAATATGCGAACTGTTCCGAAACGTTGGTCTCTGCCGGCATTGTTGACGTTTATGGTGTAGGGGAATGCTGTGTGTTGCAAATGTGTCACTGTAGCAAAAACATTGCCGCTGCGCACGAAGTCCAGACCACGAGAGAAATCAATGTCCGACTGCTGCCAGATTGTTTGTAGACTATTCGTGCCACTTTCACATCGTTATCTACCTGTACTCCGGTTATAGAGATGTCTCGATAGTTCAACTGTTTCTGGTTGTATGGGGTGAGGGACTGTTTGTGCTCTTGGAAGACATCATCGACAAACGCAAGCCACCTGTAGAAGGCTGGACCACGCATAGCAGTAGCTGAATCTACTATGACTCCAAACGATTCCAGGTAGCGATGGTCAGGATCGTGGATATATGAGATTAAGACGAGAACCATTTTGTGCAGGTCACCATGGAGCTGGCGATTGGGAGAAAGAAAAGATGATTCCATTATGTTACCAAGAATATCAATGCCAATGTTCTTATCGAGCGTAATACGGTTTCCGGATTCCTATAGTGATAATAAATAAAAAAAAATTGGTCAAAATTTATCTCTGATAACTTACATCCAAAACGAATCCTTGGTGAATAGCTTCGTAGAATCTATCCCTCCAGCGTTCCAAGTCATCCACATCTAATTTAATTTGGTCCTGCTCACGGTTAAGATTTTGCATGTATGCGTTGGCAAAGCGCGAAGGCCATGTCCGACTGGCAACAAGCGATCCCAATTTGGGGTCCCAATACCCTCGGGTATTGGCTCATGAAAATCGTTAAGGCACTTCACACGTGACATTTTATTGCTAAAACGTTACAGATTGCAACAAGCTACGATCTGTTGGTGCATGTAGTAGAAAAGTTCACCACGACGATCCTTGGCAACAGTTGCGTGATCAGAAGCCTCGAATGGATAAACCAAATCGTCGCCTGAGAATTGGTTTGTTCCATACGCCACTTTTGTCGTTTTTGAGTTAGGAATGGATTCTATGGTAATTTTGTATGCTCTTTCTAAATCTGTGATCCGATTCGCGCTATGTCTTTCCAATCCCGAGATATTGAACATCGATTTTGTTCCATATCCACCAAAATCAACAGTTTTTAGAATTGTTTTGTGCCATAAACCATTTTTTGGCGTTTGGGACAGCTTTTCCATACAATTTTTCGCAGTTTTTTTGTAAGAATTGTTTTCAAATTCACAATATGCAACGATCGACCACCACCGCGTTTGATGGTTGTACCCATTTCTAAATATTGTCGTTGTCAGCCCTATTGGTTGCTGTCTATTTATGCTGCTTTACATACTCCCGATGAATGGGTCACTCTGTTCGAGTTTGTGGAACTGGTGTGGAATTAGTAGCTAACATCACTCCCTTCCAATGTTTGCAAATAATTGTAATTCCAAAGCTCATTGATGGAAGAAGAGTGAAATAGCTAACGAAATGATGATGAATGCTATTGGAGAATACTGTGTCGTTCAGCTTGGGGAGACCATAATATTGTTAGGCAGAGAGTTGAATCAGGAGATAGTTTAAAATGATTCTAGATAATTCTTGTTGAATGTTGGAACGTTGGAAGAGCTGCGTGAACAGAGCTGCGTAAATATCCTTGGGCTTGGCAATTGAGGATATGTTCCCAAAGCTTATTTAAGACGATTTTCTGATTTTGTTCAATGGCAATGATATTGTTTCTCAGTATACTGTCATTTTCGACTGAGAGAATGCCGGATACAGAGTTTTTGATCCAGCAGTTAGTTGAATATTAAGAAGGGCTCCGAATATCCATTCATTTCAGCTATTTAGCTGGGTCCAAATTAAGTCATTGCTTGTTTTTAGTATACTGTATGATGGCACGGTACTGTTGTTGTAGAGATTACTTCTACTTTTTATTTTCGGGCGCATACACGTACAAAGTGGTAGGTTTGCTGACACTTGAGCATGCAATGTACAATTGACCATGTAAGAAACATGGGAATTCAATATTGATGCCATAAACATCCAGCGACTGTGTCATAACAAAAGCCAGACCCACCGTAAATTGATGACGCTTAAATAGGAAATGGTTCTCAAAAAGCTGAATCCGTGGAATGAGAAAATTTCCACATTTTAATTTTCCCTTCAAAATCTTGGTTTTGATTGCAATTGATTTGATGTTCTTCACAATCAAAAGCGTTCCGTTAAAAAATGTCGGTGCATTGCGGTCGCACAACAATATTATAATTAAGCCAACTTTCAATTTCAAATTGTGTGGTGGCAAGCCCGGAATATCTTACGAATTAAAAAAATTATGTGGGGTGGTTGGTGGTTTCGTTTTCATCCATCACTGAGTCGACGGATTTGAATGAATGTAACTCACCGGCGCACATGGGTCCGTTTGTTGAATTCTGTGGACAAAAATCTTTTCCCACGCCGTTTCTTGACGGAAATTAATGAAATTTGATAAACTTAATGATTTTGGGACGCAGAATTCAGTGGTACTGCCTATATTTTAGTACGCGAAAAGGGAGCTTCACTTTTTAAGCCAGAACATGGTTCGAAATGTAAAAGTTGCAAAGAAAGCCTTTTCAAAGCTAGATTCAATTTTGAATGATGAAATTCAAATAATCAATATCTTTGTTTTTCGCAGCTTAAATTGCTCCTATACTCAGCCAACGTGGTTAATATAATTCTGAGCGATCTTCGCGAACACGAAAAATTTCCGTGGAAATTCAATCAGGCTGGCGACTTATTCCACTAAAATCACGCTATTGCCCATGGCCAACAAATTGCCTAGAGAACTGTGCAGGGAACTGGTTATTGTTGCAGAAATAAAACGCAAACCGGTTATTTAATGGTGGATTTACATGTATCTTCATCTGCAAAATGCAGAAAAGTAGAGCAGGACAGATGTATACAAAAAATCCAAGCGAGTGAAAGAGAACCATCAAGAAGATGAACATGTTCGTCTTCATTTCTGCATTATGGCACTTTCCTATAATGCAGAAACGAAGTTCTTCTGCATTTTGATCTTTTCTCTCTATCTAACAAATATACATTTTGTATTTGGCATCCCTTTTTTTGTGCAGAAACCAAATGCAGATACATGTAAATCCACCATAAGATTAAGTTTAATGTCTAAGAAGTATTGAAAGCAAGTTAACAATGATTTCATATGATTTTATAGTTGGGCATACAGATGAAAGTAGGTATAATTTAAAATTTACTAAGTTCTATTAAGTAGAAACAAAAGAGAGTATTGTGTTGTTCATTCTAAAGAAATATAGTAGAGTAAATAAATATTCCAACAGTTATTTCGTAAAGCAACTCGTATGTTTGTTTTTGATTGCAATTTTCGCGTATTGCCATACAGCCTATGACTTTAAGCAAGCGGTCAAATCATATGCTTGAGCTGATCTTGGAATGACAATTAGCGTTTGACGAAAATGGCCTGACAGTTAAATCACTACACCACTGGAACGTTGTTTATCAAATCGTAGGTAAATCTTTCAACGTACGATTCAGAGCTCCCAATGCACGTTTGTAAGCCATTGTGCACTTGTTCCAGATGACAATCTTCCAGTGCTGCAATACGCCGAATCCGAAAGGCTAGATAAGAAGCACTTCCTCATGACAAAAGATAATGTACCTACTCTTGGAGGATTTGCACTTACCCCCAAAAGGTATACATTTAGATATCATATTGGTAATAGGTATGCAAAGTTCAACCTTCGACTAGGTATCTATAAATTAGTTCATTATTTATTCAAAAGGTATCACATAGATAGAGATATTTATGTGATACCTATTATCAAATTCAACCTGATTATCTCAAACCAATTCACCTGGTTTTACTGACTTTTGAATGCAAGTTATTCTTTGTCTTACATTGTATCAATTTCGCACATAATTTAAGCTTTACCCTAAAATGCACACAGAAAAGTATGTGTAACACAATTTCCATATGTTAATGAAACTTTTCATTCGCGTTTAAGTTTTTGGTACTCATATTAAGTCAAACATCAAAATTCACAACTTAAAATATACATATACTTTGTTCAAAAGCCAAAAACGAAATAAAAACTCTTAGATACCGTAACATCAACACAAACAAAATTCCACTATACCTACCCGTGATATCGGTTATAAGTATACGACATAGGACATAGGTACCTAAAGTCGCTTATCCACATTTCGAATATTTATAAGAAAAACATAATCCTCTGAAACAACATCCTTGGGTGAATTTATGTTTCAATCAATTTTATCCTCGCTATATTATCAGCATACAAAACAAAAAAAAAAACGGGCGCCCAAACAATGCTAAACTAGACGAAATCTCTTTAGCACAGTTATACTCTTTATCCTCCGATACTACACACTACTTGTGCTTGCTCTAATTTTTGGTTCATTTCGTCTGCCTCCTGACTGTCTGGCGCCATCTGTATTTTTATTTTTGCCACGAAAATCCTTTTTGTAGAAGAAGAAACAAAATATAAAAATGTTATTCAATGTGATGTGATACAACATAGGGCGGTTCGGCGCGACACGCGGTGTACCTCCTACCGTTCGACCAATATAGTTGGGCCAGTCCTGATGGAATTGCAGTGAGTTGAGTTTTATCAACTTTCATAGAGTTTTTTTTTTGTTTAAGTTTTGTTGCTTGTCCTATGTAATATTTATGAACGTCCAGGAACATGTTGAAAAATAATTCAATTTGTATGTTTTCAGGGGCACTGCAAAAATGTAAGCCCGAATTCAAATGTATGTAGGCGCCCCTTTGATTTCTATGAAATGTGGATTAAGAGCAAAACTGCCCTTCATGGAATCCATCCATACCTATAGGCAGGGGGGATTTTCTTTGCTCTAAAAGAATTTTTTTGCAGAAAGCTAAAGCCAATTTTAGAATATTTCGCTTTTATGGGATTTCATAACTACTTAATTTTTTTATAAATAATTTCATTCAAATCCTTTAAAATTGATGGAATGAAGTTGGTTATATAGGCAGGGCAAGTTTTTTTATGCGTTTAAAAACACTAAATATGCGCATAAAATATGCACGTAAAATGAGTAAATATGCTCTGAAAAAGTTGTAAGATAATGAAAAAATATTAACAATTAAAAAAAATCTGTATTTTTTTGTCAAAAAAAAATCAAAATTAAAAATTATGAACATAAAATAAATTTCAAAAATTCTATTCCAATCTCATTTGAATAAGGTGCTAGTTGTCCAGATTCTCAGATTCTTTGAATATATCTTGTTCACACATACATATTTACCATAAAGTTTTTTTTTTTTGAAAATTTCAAAAAGAAATATTTGTCCATTTTGTCGCAAAAAACTTTTTTACATTGAAAAAGATATTTCAACCTCAAAAGATGTAACAAGAGCATTTTTGAATGAAAGAATTTCACGTATTCAATAGCTTCCCAAGTTCTCTGCTTCGTTTCTATTCAGCGTTAATATGTTTAAGATTTTTCTATTTTTGAGTACCCCTCGTTTTTATATAAAACATTCCAATTTTCTTAAAAATAACTCTGCTCATTGAACCTTTGCCTGAATTAATTTTTGCAAATGCATCTTCCATCATATCAATTTGCGTTTTGAGTGTGTTCGATTACATACTATCCAACCATATTTCATATTCCAACAACAACTTATAAAAATTATTTTTTTTAATTAAATGTTTTAATTGCGTTTATTGCTGCCAAGCAAAATTAAATTTTTATATTTTTAAATCATTCGAACATTTCGAAAATATTCACTGAAAATATGCATTTGTTTTAAAAATATGTCCAATAAACCAAAAAATGCATTTTTATGCATTATGCATTATGCAAAAATATGCTCTGACGATTAAATGCCATTTTTAAGCAAATTTACTAATTCGAATAACTAGTTTAATTATTTTCTTCTTTGTTTATCCAAAAGAAATATGTTTTTACATAGTAAAACTTGCCCTGGTTATAGGTAATCAGCATTTTTTAACAGAATTATGAATCAACAAATCAACACATCAACATAGGATATTGTTACCAAAAACGGAATTCGAACGCTTAAAATTATATGTAAAGTTCAGATTATCTCTGCTTAAACTACACTTTCTCTACCGCGAGCAAATCAATTTATTCATATATTTTGAAACGGACTTTCAACATACTTACTTCTTTTTTTAAAACCGTTTATAAAATTATTGAAAAATTGTGAAATATTAAAACCAGCCTTAGCGTGGTATCCTTCGGAACAGAAAAAGAAAGATTCTTGCTAAGAGTTATTCTTCCGACAAGCTGATATGAACAAAAATTCTTCTATTCGTATTAAATCGGAGAATTTTCAATTCCGACGATACCTACCAGGACTGATAGTTTAAAAAAATGTTTTTGATGTTCTTTGTTTTTTAAATATTTTTTTCTGATATATTTTAAATTTTACAACAAACCCGTACCTAGAGTCCAGTTAAATAAGACAAAATTGAACGGCCCAAAAACTGAAATAAAGTCAAAAAACTGAACAAAAAATTTGTACAAAGCCCAAAAGGAATGTCATTACACCAAAAAAAAATTCAAATTCCAAAATGCCCAAATCGAACATTGCCATATCGCCCAAAATGTTTTCGGGCTCTTAAACATTTATCTTGGATGCTATGAAAATTTTATTTATTTCCGTTTTTATATCTTTTCGCCCAACGTCATAAGACCCAAATCATCAAATATCAGAACGTCCAAAAACTGAAACATCGTCCAAAATCTCACAAAAAAATGCGCCGCAAATATCGCCTGTGTATTTTTATCCATTAGATTTTAATATAGCAACAATTTATTTATCCAGCTACTCTTAAACAGCTTCTCTGTACAGTCAGCTTTTTAATAAATATTTATGGGACATTGGTAATTTTTTCGAAGTTTCACTGCAGTTAACTCTGTTAAATTCATTTAATTCAAAACAGTGCCATGCAATACCTGTTGCTATTTTGTATTTGTTCAGGAAAGAGAGATATCGGAGATTTTGCTCCGTAAAACATTTTTTCCTTAGTATTTTGATAGCCAAACAGAGATTTTTTGCTGAGACCCTTAAAAATTTCCCTTTCCTGAAACCGCCAATTTACTTCCCTGATTTTGTCAATCCAAGCCTGTCCATTTGACACTTGAATGGTCTTTTTAGGGCAACAAGCTTTCCAGATATAACCACATATCAAAAGTGCAAGATGGTTGCGTTTTTTCAAGATTGTGGTCTTAAGCCAACGCGGATTGCTTGGGAGTTTTCAAATATTCTTACTCTTCTGAACATAACCACTAATAAATATATAAAAACAATTTTGTTCAGGTCAAAGTCTAATTTGACAAAAAAATTCAATAGCTAAAAAATAGCCAATGTATACTCCATAATACAAAAAATATCAAAAAAAAAAAAAAAACACTGTAAAAAGGCCAACAGTTAAAATAAAATATTGGGAGTCTAGCGCATCTTTAATATTTTTCATATTTGGTCGTCAGTCAAAGATTGTGGATTCTGACATTTGGATCTTACTTATTTTTTCCTGAACTCAAAAACTTGACAAAAATAATATTTTGTCCATAAAGTAATTAATTGTTTTCAATATAAAATGATGACCCGTAATTCTTGCTGTCTGCCTGGGCCTGCCATGTGCCTAAATCATAAGCGGGTGGATGGATTTTGTTCAGACGCGGTACCATGTTTTTACTTGCGATATAAATACTACTATGTTAAGTTATGGGATTCGTAAGAAGAATTGAACTCGATATGTTAATTTTCCTTAACATTACGATTATAGAGAACGCGAAAAAAGTGGGTATTTTGTAGAATAAAAATCATGTTTCTAAATTCAAAAACAACGCGTAACTTCTATACAAATGTTGAAAAAGCTTTAAGAAAAAACTAATTTTTCTCGAAAACAGCTCCAAGAATTTTGATAAAAAGATGTGCGTTTACTATTTAAGGTATGGTTAATATTTTTTTACCAGTTACCGTTAATACCTATCATAGAACTGGTTTTTTGCTTTTCAAATTTCTCGTTAACGGCTACACCGATTTTAATCAAAATTTGTATGCAAGCTCCTTCAACATTCAAACAATTTTGCAAATACAAATTTTCGAAAAAACAATTTTTGGATTTAAAAAAAAAAATTGATTTTTTTTTTTGAAAATTCAATATCTTGAAAACGGGCGAATGAATATTTTCTTTTATTTTGTGTTAAATTGTATTTTATTTAATACTTAATACCAGATTTTATTTTTGAAAATGTGCAAAAAAATGTATATAAAAAAAATATTTTTTTAAGAAAATGGCTCCAACAGTTTTTGATTTTTTTTTCTTCATAAATTCATATTTATCGAAAAAAAAGTCGGGTTGGGGTCGAAATACTGCATGTGGCAAAATATTCTATTCAAAATACTGTATGCCAAAATACTGTATGTCAAAATTCTGTATGTGTAAAATGCTGTATGAGGAAAATACTGTATGTCAAAATTCTGTATAGAAAAATTCAGGTTGGTTAAAATACTGTATTTCAAAATACTGTACATCAAAATTCTGTAAAAATGCTGTAAAAGAAATATCGAAAAACGATATTTCTTTTACAGCATTTTTACAGAACTTTGAAATAAAGATTATTTATTAGAGGTTTTATACTGACTTCATAACTTTCTTATTACCACCTGAAATAATAAAAGATCGAAATTGATAAAGAAGCAAGCTATTGTTGATTAATATATTTCGGTACCTTATTGGGAGCTAAGGGAAAAGGAGAGAGAAAACTAAATTCTACACTTATTTACATCTTATTCGTTCACTTTTCATTTAAGGCGCTCAAATATGTATGAAAAAAACTATTACTAAAATCAAAAAATTGAACGTGTTATTAAAAAACACCCTAAATTCCATACATACCTAAAACGAATAGCAAATAATTTAAGTTTATAATGATTTTGACATAATATGTACATGTTTGTCAAATATTTGAGTCCGGAACATTTTTATTGCATGGTGTAGTTTTCCTAAACACGGGAGCTGAAATAACTATTTTTTTCTTTATAAATACGGGGTATTTTTTTATCTTTAAGAAAAGTTTGATTTGTTTTTTCTCAGGATTTACATACATACATATATATATATACTTTCAAACTAACATAACTATATTTGTATGAAGTTATGATTTGATTGTCAGTAAACACAACACAATTATATTCAAAACTAGTAGATATTATGTGTGTTGCCGCCAGCGGCAACAAAAGATTTCATAATATTTTAGAACCAATACATATAAACTTATTAGCTATACTTGTTAGCTACGTGAGCAAGTTCGTGCGATCCAGCCGTGAACATTTTTTTTTTGTTTATTTATGATTAAAAAAAAAACGGTACCTCCCATACAATTTTTTTTTAACCAAACGGGAAAATCTTATTTTTCTCAAAAACGGCTCCAACGAATTTGATAAGAAAAAATCAGTTAATTTATCTCTCGGATTTTGTCTTTTTCAAAAACCCTCTCCTTATTTAAAATAAAAAAAAAAAATTAATTTTTTTTGAAATGTTGGTTTTTTAGCAGGTCAGTATTTTTAGTTTGGGCTATTTTAAGTTGGCGTTCCAATTTTTTTTTCTTAAAATGTTTAAAAAAATTTTATATTTTTATAAAAAAAAAAACTACCACGGTTTTTTATTGATTTATTGCATAAATTATAACAAATTAAGATTATTTGAATATTTTTAATATATGTGTTTTTTAAATAATAATATTCTTACACAACCGATTTTTGAAATTTTACACCCAGTCGTAGTTTCTAAATATGTATGTCTTTTAACTGTTAAATTAAGATAAAAAATTAAGTATGAAATGAAACAAATTACCTAGAACATTTTGAAAAAAAGCCTTTACCAATTAAATAATGCCCAAAAACCATTTAAATTCCTCAGTTGGCAACTCTTGCACTGATTGAGTATATTTGTTTATGATGTTCCAATTGTATTTTGAAAAACTTTTTGATATAGTTAGCGACTCAGAAGCCATTTCACCACCCATCGCAAAGAGGGTGGTTTAAATGGTTACTCAATTTTTAATTCCGAACAAATCTCAAAAATGTATTGATGTTCCGATCACCTGAAATGACGTCCAGGCCCCCGTTAAATAGACGCCTGTGCACACATTTGAACTTTGCCGGTACGTTCCACTGATTTACTTTACAATCGCGTTTATATGTATAAGCATACTTTTTTGGCATTCGTCCTCGGGTTTGGAAAACAATGTTTTTTTCGGAGTTGGATCGATTTTTATGAGGTTGCTGATGTGAAGATAAAGGAGGGAGCTGATGTTAGCCACACAAAATATAGAATACTGGGTCAATGGTATGGATATACTTTTTATATGCTGGTTTACTATTTCAATGATTTATCTTTTGTTTTCGTCGTTTAAATTTTGATTTTTGTTTTTACTGTCGTAGGTATGTACGTACAGTACATATAAGTTGGGTAAGGACAAGGATGCTGCTGGATAATAAAATATTTATTTTTACTTTAGAGAATGTCTTTTTTGTTTTTTAATTGAAATTGTTATTTATGTAAAGGGTAATTTAATTAAAATTCAAGATAGAGCACAAAATGGTTGTCATTGTATTGGTGGAATTCATAGGCGTATCAAAATAATATATTTTTTTTAAATAGTGAGGTTCGTAATGAAAATGGAAGAACAATCAAACCCGCTGACAGAACACTTCAAGCTGCCTATATTTTATGTAAGCGCGGAATGCTAAACATGGAGTGGTGCGCGCCTAGTAATAGGCTCGTTGCTCAAAGACTATAAAACTATAGGTTAATTCCATTTTTTTACTGTACAGTCAGATTATTTGTGCCGATTGTGTTTTTTTTTTTTGTAGTAACAGTTATTTCACACAAATTTCACAAATTTCATTTAAAACTTAACTTGAATAATTGTGATTTTACTGACTGATTATAAAAGTCTTTTACAGCTCCGATAAAAATTAAGCAATATAATTTCGTGATAAGCTCCAAACTTTTGCGGTATGGAAACAAAAAATGTTCTTGAATTTTTGTGGCCACACACATACAAATGCTGTAACATTTTCTAGCATAACAAAAAATTCCATTCCATAAGTCAATATCACTTGCGGTTTGCATTGCGTGTACCTACATTTATTTCTCAACAATATAGCGATGGTCTGAGTTCCAATTGTATGGTATTTCTTTCTGGTTTGGATATCTACCCAGAGAACAATGGTTTCCACCACAAGCTAATTTGCAGCAAAAAAAAAAATACAATTCATTTGGAGTGCTCGTCCTCAAAGGCATATTTTAGATGATGATGTTGGTTGAAGCAACCTGCAACACAAAATATCTAGCGTCCCACTATGCTAGCTACCATACTATTACAGCGACCACTCACTATAGCAACATTGATTTGGCAAAGCCTGTTCGGTTGGTAACACGCTGAAACTGAAGCTGATGCTGGCTGTCCCCTTCCCCCATCCTCGCTCACTTTCAATTATGCAAATTATGGATAATTGCAATTTGATTACCAGTCCCATCGGCCGGCCAGTTGCCGCCGGCACACAATCACTGAACATGATCTAATTCGACTTTGTGCGGCAGTCGAGAGTCGAGTCGAGTCGAGTCGAGTCGAGTGGAGTCGCGTCGGTCATCAGAGAGAGAATGCTAAACCACAAACAACCGCGATGGTTTTTTGCGTGGTGTGCCGCGCTGACACCAACGCTTGTCGGAGGAGGAATCCAAACATTTCCTGGACTATTGCCCGACACGACAATAAGAACTAACAACCGACACAGGAGAGAGATCAAACACATGGCGAAAAAATTGCACTGCAATATTATTTATTTTTGTTCGTAATGTGATATTGATGGAGGTAGAAATAATACGTTTCGACAAAATACGAAAGTCGTGTGCAAGTAGTGATGGATGGTTGCATGTTTAGAATAAGGTGTTTGACAATTTAAATTTTAACTTACATTTGAATTCAAATAAAATAAAGGTTTCAATTTTTAATGATTTGTTTTAGCTAATTGCGATTTACGAGTATATTTTCATTATTGGCTTAAGCATAAAATAAGGAAGTGAAATGAGAGCTACATGACGTGAAAAATGAAAAGAAAGTTAAAAGAGTAATGAAATCTTAGATTTTAAATTTACATCATTATATTTTACCAAATTAAATATATGAGAAAAAAAATTAAAGGAATTCAAACGAGAAATTAAAATAATTAATAATATTACTATAGCCCAGTCAAATTCGACAATAAATTCGGAAAGCGCGATGTAGTTGTTGGGGCATGTTAGAGTCAGTAGCGTACGCAGGATTTTGTTCGGGGGGGGGGCTCAGTCTCAATTTTGGTGAAATTTTTTTAAGGTATCACAAAATAGCAAACAAAATTAAAGCCTTTCGTATTATCAAGCACCAGAAGTTAATTTTCAATAGAAAAAAAAAAAAAAAAAAACAAAAGGAAAAACACGCAAAATGCTCCCTATAGTTATGAAAAGAATTTTACCTTTCTTTCTTTGTAAACAAATATGTTTTGTAAGAATCCACTTCGACAAAAATCCGCTTTATGGACTCGATTTAAACAACGTCAACGGTAATAGGGGTATAGGCGAAAAGTGTATTCACATTTTAATAAATAAAATGTCCGTTTTTTCTTTAAATAAGTTCATAGCCAAAGTAATGTTTATTGCACATAAACTGAAAGTACACCAACTGACAACATACACAACCAAAAACCCGCGTATAACGTAACTTTTACAAGTCCTATATGTTTTTTAATACATTTATTAAGTCTGTTCATTTCCTTTGAGTTTTTGTGATTTTTAGTCCAAAGTCCTGTCAAGTTCATATAATAGAAATGAAATTGGCAGAACTTGGGAACAGAATGCGCAGAAATTCACAGAAATTTAGAGTAAAGGAACAGACTTTAGCAGAAGCAGTAGCTATACAAATACAATGAAAAAAATGGTAACATTTTTCAAGGGAATTCTCATTATACAAATTATTATTTGAGCGTTTTCGTAGTGGTTTCGCTAAACTTATGTTTTACTTAAGTACAGTTTAAATAAGATATATTATAAAAATTTATTCCAATTCGATTTCTGTACTTATCAAAATAGAAGTTTATTAAATTATTGAACGCCAAAAATAGTGCAATGACAAAAACTAAAATAAATGTTTAGGTTATCTTTTAAGTTTTAACTTATCATAATAGTTTAAAACGACAATGAATACGGTCCATTAACTTAAAAAAAAAAAGAGTTAGAGAATATTATCTACCTCTGATACAAGTTCAAGGCAGTTTTTCGAAATGTCATCAATTGACTACAGCTTTCTTATAATGCCTTATGTCGTGGAATTATAAATAACATTCGGCAAAAAAAAATTTACAGTTTCAAGATATTTAAAAAAACTGGTTAAAGTATAACTAAAGCATTTGACCACTAAAAAGCAATAAAAAAGAGAAGATATCAAGGGAATCTATTATGTTAATTAGTGCACTGCCTTCGTTACTTCATTCCGGCTTTTTTTTAAATGGGAAAAGAAGGAAAAAATTAAATTTGTGAAATCATTTTGCGAAATTTGACTGATTGCAAGGGAATTTGTTTGGGTTTCAATATTAAGTGTGGTATGAACTAATGATTTCAGTACGACATCCATGTCTATAGATTTTTTTTTAAATTAAAATTGAAAATACTGCTAAAGTTCCAAATTAACAACAATAAAATTTGAACTAAAAATAATAAAAATAACAATAATTTCTTGTTTTGTAGGCTATAGGTCGAAATAAAAAAATCAAAATTTGTTTCATTGACCTATATCCTACAAAACAAGAAATTATTATAATTTATAAAAGGTCACAAGCATAATTAAAGAATTAATAAAAATAACTTTCTTCGATGATATATAAAATCTTAGCACAGTCCACCATATTAATATTGCTTGTGGGGGCGGCTCAAGCCCCTTAAGCCCCCCCTGCGTACGCCACTGGTTAGAGTAGACTGCAGCTAAGTTTGCAACTTCGAAAATCCTGTGCTCGCTGCAGGAAAAATGCAACTATGAAAAAAATCAACCAATTTTTTCCGACATTTTCCTTTATAACTTTGAAAATATGCAACTTAGGAAAAAAACATCGACTATAAACTTGTTTGTTATAAAATTTTCTACAAGACCACATTAGATTTAAATTCATGCATGTTATATTTGTGTTGCTATCTTAACAGGAATTAAAAAAATAAAATGTGAAAAAACTAAGTAATTTTGAAGAACTCAAAAAATAGGTAAAAAATTGCTAAATTTGGAATAACATAATCTAGGGTATTACAAGACGAAATTCGAAAATTCGATTCAAATCGGTCATATAGTTTTGGCAAGAAATATGATGTTAACTAAGTGCAACAAGCAATGTTTGCATCATTGCTGTGGTCAAAGTAGGACTCTTAAGTTGGCACTGATTTTTGGACACGTACTAAGCTATCATAAAATATTTCGAATTTCGTCTTGTAATACCCTAGACTATTTGATTCCAAATTTTTAGCAGAATTGGATAATTTTTCCCCAAATTTTTGAGTTCTTCAAAATACTTAGTTTTTCAGATTATTTTTTTTTTTAAATTCATGGTTAGATAGCAACATAAATATAACACGCATGAATTTAAAACTAATGTGTTTTTTTTAGAAAATTATAACAATCAAGTTTATTGTAGACGGTTTTTTCCTAAATTGCATATTTCTAAAGTTATAAAGGAAAATGTCGAAAAAATGGGATGTTTTTGCCTTTTTTTTTGATTTAGTTGTGATGCTGATGATGGAATGTTAAATTCCGAAATGCATTCAAGGTACTCCTTTGTAAACTTTTTTATTATTCGTTTTGTATAAATTGTGTTTATAAAGTAAAAAAATCTGTGAAATCAGTTAAGGTTTCCGGCTTTTTGTTTAATTGTTGTGTATCCGATTTCACAGCGTTCAAGAACAATTTTTATTTTATTTATTTTTTTCCCCTGCAGGGCGCACAGGTTTTTGGAATTTGCAAACATGGCTATAGACTACTTTAACATGCCCCAACAACATATCAAAAATGCAGAACTAAATCGCGCTTTGCGAATTTAGCACTTTTTTGTAATAATTGACTGGGCTAATAGGCATACGAAGAAAAATAAACCTTTATCTTGCTACTAAATCTTATTGTGCTATCAATCTTTCATAGACCGCTTTCACACATGGGAACTGAGTTGCCAGAAACTACCTAGTTTTTCGGTGAGAGGGGAGATTTTTTTTCTTTCCCTTAGGACCTTCTCGCCAACAAACTCCCAGTTGCCGGAAACTCAGTTTCCCTGTGTAAAAGGGTTCTTATATCACGTGGAAAAAACCGAATAGTATGTTCTAATAAAAAACTGCCGTCCCGAAGTCAAACAAGAATACCAAAAAGGAATCAACTGAGCTGATCTGATTGAAGAGGTAAACCTGATTTTTTCATAAAGATATGTTGGTTGATGTGATAAGATAATGATTGAAATTATAATTGGTAAAGTTGCAAATATGCGAAAAAAGTCGCAGTCCAAAAACATAAAGCACTATGCTGTTATATGCGATTTGGAGTTTGCGTTTGGAGGCCAAGCAACAATTGTAAAATATTTTACAGCCATAGGTAAGGATGGGCACAGCAAGTGATTTTGCAAGAAGGCATCGGGTTTTAAAGGGGGTAAGGGAATTTGTAGCTCATAAAGTACGAAGTACACCATACGTCATTTATATGATTATCCCAGGTTAAGCTCCTATTAAAGGTCACGCCAAGGTTCTTAGCAGTTTTTACATACCTTTTTATGTCACCATTAAGAAATATGGAGGGAAAGTAAGACAGATCTAATGGCTTTTTTGAAATAATTATGCAATTGGATTTTTTTGGGGTTCAAAATAAGACTGCTATGGTTTGACCAGCGTGCTATTTCTGCAAGATCTTCATTCATGCAAGAAGCCCCGTGCTCTATCAAACCCAATGGACAGCTAAAAACTAGTTACACATCGCCAGCAGACATATTAATCGAACAGTTCTTGATAAGAATAGGGAGATCATTGATATATAATGAGAAGAGAAGGGGCCTCAGGATGGATCCCTGTGGAACACCATTGGTTACAGAAGGAAATTCCGATAGATTATCATTCACTGCCACTGCTGGTGTCCTATCTCTTAAGTAAGACGAAATAAGTTAAATGGCGCATGGTGAAAAATTAAACAATACAAACAGCTTGTGACATAAGGATTGATGGTTCACCATATCAATTGCCTTAGAAAAGTCAAGAAAGACCAAGAAAGATACCTGTCAAGAGCATAACGTATTTCTTCGGAAACACCTATTACAGCATTAGTACAACTGTGTTTCTGTCGAAATCCAGATTGTCTAGGGGAAAGTAGGCTATGTCTAGAAAGATGGCGATTGATTTGCTTTTGCAAAAGCTTTTCGAAAGCCTTTGATAAAAAGGGAAGGATGGAAATCGGTCTAAACTCATTACATTTGGAAGTTTTGGAAACAGGTATGACTTTAGCTGACTTCCACTGCGAGGGGAATATACCTGTTGTAAATATCGATTTAAAGACATGAGTTACATACGGGAGAAGTACAGGTAATATTATTTTCAGGAATGAAGGATGTATTTCATCAAAAACCGTTGGGATTCGCGCGCATTCATATAAAATAGCCCCCCACACCATTACTCCCCCTTGCCTTTAATGATGCCGGTTTAAATGCAATTCTTCTTTTCGGAGATCGTGATTTGTTTTTCATCTGAAAAGACTACTTTACGCCAATTTGAATGGCTTCCAACTTGTGTACCTTATTTCATATGAAGGCGCGCGAATTCTAAACGCTGTTGCTTCCTGGCTTTTTTTGTAGCTTGTTTAATTGCATGTGCTGAGCACTTTAAATTGCCCGACGAACTGTAGATTTACAGGCAGTAACCCTCACCAATTCCTTGATTTTGGAGTGAGTGAGCCGAATTCGATGCCATTTGTATTATTTTTCTTGGGGTGTCAAAGCTGTTTCGGTCCTTCCTTTTTGGTTATTACCATAAAAGGTAGTATTTTTTTAAATAATTTCGAACTGCGTGTTCACTTCTTCCTATTTTCCTCGCAATATTCCGCATTGAAACGCCTTCCGAATGGTAGGCGTCCAGTTTTCCTCTTTCTTCCATATCTAACTGTTTTTTTGCCCAATTTTTGCTTAAAGTAAAAGACAGAGACTTCTCACAGCTTAAGGTTTAAAATTAGGTCAAGTCCGCACAACAGATAATTACTAACTAACCAAATTCACCTATGCGTCTAATCATGTGAACCAACAAAATTCTGTTGTTTTTACATGACTGAGAAGAAAAAGAGTAAAAAACCGTTAATTGTCTCTCTCATTTCTGATTTTTTTCATTGAGAACTAAATAATGTTTCTCATAAATGCAATGGTGTGATAATTAATAGGTACATATACCAAAGAAAAAAATAAACTTGAAAAAAAAGTTGGTGCGTCTAAACAAGTGAACCGCACTGTATATAATAATATTCTTTGAGATTATGAACCCTTTTGCCTCGTCAGGCAAAAAAAAAAAGGTTGACTTATGTGGGACTTGATACCGTGATCCTCTGCTTGTCAGTTTATATGAGCTATCCATAGGCCTGGCCACGAGACGAGAAAAGTCTCGGTATCGGTCGCGCATGATGAGAAAGGAGTTTTTCAGTGCGGGGTAAGAGTTAATCCCGAGTTAACTCACCAAATTTGATGAGTTAACTTTGGATTAACTCCAAAAATGTTTATGATATTTTATCTTCCGTGTTTTTTAAGGCATTCTGCATTCATCTCAACAATTAAAAAACAGCTTCCTGACAAAACTGTAGACAGATCTACTGAAAAACTGGGCCTAAGAATCTTACTTATGTAACTTTTATTCCTAATTCCTCGCGGTAGGCTCAAATTTGGTCAATCAAAATGACAAGCCAATTGTCGTGGAATTTTCATTTTCGATGTCAATAAATTTCAAAAGGAACTGCGACCATCATTCACGTTCCCAAATTCCATGGGAAATTTTATTCACGAAAGCCCCTAATAGGTATTATGCAATACGAATCGGTTTACACAATATGACAAATTTTCAATGTGTTTTATCTTTCTGCCTTAAAATTCTAAAAGCCTTCTTTAATTGACATTATATTTAATATTTGACCCATTTTAAATGTATTCTCAAAAGAACGCCTTGTTATTTGTCATTTGCTCCTATAACAAAGGACCCAGATGTATCATTGCAAACTCAATTGAAAATTTTCCTTTTCGCAGCTAATGTAATAGAAAATTAGATTTTCTGTTATCAATTGCAACCAGTTACACAGTTTTCTATATCCTGGCGCATGTCCTGATGATGTTCTGCAATTTCAACCAACAAAGTGCCTCTGATGGAAAGTTTATAATTTTACTTCAATAATCCCATTCAAGAAGAGTTGACATCATTTCAAAAAATGTCTCCCTCGACAACGACGTGTAGTGAGCTTGAAAAAGATTTTGAAAATTTTCTAAACTTTTGCGACCAAAAAAACTTGACTCCAAAGGATATTCAACAAATTTGTGAACCCCTCCTGTCCAGTTGGAGATGGAGATTTTGGAGAAGGATTGGATTAGTGGTTTTAGTGGCAAGCGTGTTGTGGTGGTTGTGTTGCAATGTGGAAGTGTTGAATTGGTCGCTCAGTGCTGTTGGAAGACTGATTCTAATTGAGCTGTTGCCTTTTTGGAATTGGACACCATTGTATAAAGCCAAGTGCTTAGTCAATAAAAATGTGGTTGAGAAAGTTGAAACCACCAAGTCTTCAAGTCTCGGAAAATATGAAACGGAAAAAATGAATTGTCTTCTGTGTGAAAAGTTCGGTAAATACAAGAGTTTATTGTGGTCTTTGTGTCAATTTGTAATTTGTATTTCTTTCTCTTCCAGAGCTTCTGCCAACTCTTACAAATGTGACCTATTCAATAATTGAACAGAATTACCTCGAAAAAGGTCTTCCCGTTATCATACATGATTCTCATCCAACTGTATCACTGGAGAACATCGTTTTAATTATTCTCGAAGATCCAAATCAATTCCTAAGCAGTTTGCCTTGTAATATTGAAACAAATCTTCTGATGAACAAATTTTTCTCAATCGAAACGGCTTTGGATAAAATTGCTGAGAGTTCAACCACTGACGAATGGTTTCTTCAATTTCGAAATTGTCAGTTTGATGCTGTTAAGGCTTCAAGAAAATTCATCAAAAGGCCATACTACTATCCTCTGCACTTTGAGCCTTTTTACTCCAGCTGGGTCCTGTTGTCGAATAACTACAAGGCGGCGAATAGGGAATTGTATTTTCAGGGACTTGTTTTTGTTCAGCAGTTAAGTGGAGAAATTTCGATAACATTGATGCCGAAATCACCATGTGACAAAGTGTGTTTGGATATAGAGTTTGTGCTTACGGGTGGGGAAGGATTAGTATTCTCTACGGATTTGTGGATTTTTAAGTATAAGACTGTTGGTGCTCTGAAGACAGTCACAACTATCATGGAAATCGATTGGCATTTCTAAATGATTTCCATTTTAATAAAAATAATTTCGAGCATATGGTTTTTTGTTTGAAAGGTTACTGTGGGTAAGTATATGTTTGACTATATCACCATATAGCATTTCAAAAACTACTGAAGCATGAAGTTCAGGTTGTGGCTGTAACATGACCAAGTCATTTCATTTTTTATTTTTTGAAAAAATTGTACAAAGCAGTTAATGAATAACTTTTACATGTACGTAGTTACAGTTGTTTATAAAGAATGACTTCAAGTTATATAATTTAAATTCAAGCATAATATTAAATTCTATACAAATTTGAATTATTAAAGTAAAAAGATTGTCAGAGGAAGTGGGCGGGATATGAGGAAGGATATATATGAGGGGTTACATTACAATACTGTCATTAGCATAGCTTTAAGCTTCCGTTCATCAACCGGCGTCACATGCCTTAATTCATTTGGCAGACTGTTCCACGTTTTTATTTAGTTTACAAAAAATAGTATTTGCGACTGCAGGTAATTAAATCTTGGAATTAAAAGGTTCTTGGGGCCAGTGGATGATTGGAATATATATTTTCGTATATGTACTGAGGTAATTTGTACCAAATAAGGCGGTATAAAAAGAGGCAGGTTCGTGTTCTTAGAAACGTGTCGAGGGAGCAACCTAAGATGTTACATACAAGGTGGGTGTGAAATACGGTCACATCGATGCGCCCCATACACACATCTGACTCCAGCATTGAATGCAACATTCAATTTTCTTGCAGGTAATGCATGTATACAATATCACCATTTGTTATGAGAGGGACTACTTTCACAAGAAGTAGACGGGTTTCGAGGAGTATACGCTGCTGAGTTATACAATTACATCCCTCACAATAAAAAATTGTTAATTGTCTTCTAACTCAGAATTTTTTTTTTTTTTTTTTTTTTTTTTATATTCCACGCGCGCAAAAGGGGTTATGGCTACCCTTAAAATGTTTTTAACACAGCACGAGCGATTAGGTAAGTAGGAGAGGATTTAGAAGGAGATATCGATGCACATTGGTTTTGAACGTTTGCACATCGAAATGGGAGGGGAAAGTCGAGTCAGGTAAAGCATTCCACATTCGTGTGGTCCGACTGAAGAAAGAATCTCTGTACATTACAGTACGTCCGAAGTTGGGCTCGAGGGTGAACTGATGGGCATTCCTAGAAGCGCGAGTATTACGGTTGAATTTTTTAAGGGGGGGAATGCAACTGGCTATTTCACTAGAACACTGATTATAATAATAGCGATAAAATAGAGAAAGACACGAAACATTACGGCGGTGTTCGAGAGATGTAATTGTTTCTGTTATAGATCTTTCGCCTATCATTTTTAAAGCTCTCTTTTGAATTCTGTCCAACAAACTCAAGTGAGTTCTTGGAGCTCCTGCCCAAACATGAGAATTGTACTCAAGTTTTGGACGAATAAAGGCTTTGTAGATCACAGCCAGATCAGAAGGGGAAAAAAACTTCTTGCATCTACGGAGAAAACCTAAACACTTAGCAGCGTTTTTGGCGACATCAAATATGTGGTCATTCCACAAAAGGTGGTCTGTGACACACATACCGAGAACTGAGAGCTGTTCGGTTTCCTCGATGCAAGTGCCGCTCATGGATAGCGGCATTGGGGGTGGGTTTCGCTTTAACGACAGGAGACAACATTGAGTTTTAGAAGCATTAAATTCTACGCGGTTTTTGATTCCCCATTGGACAATGCTGTCGAGATCAGAATTTAATGAGCTTATCATACGCTGCCGTTCAAGTTCCACATCCGAAGGACATGGATGAGAATCTGTAAACGAATATGAGAAACTGAGGGTACTATCGTCAGCAAAACAGTTTAATGGATTAGAAGTTTCAGACAAAAGATCATTTATAAAAATAAGGAAGAGAGTCGGAGACAAAACGGAGCCCTGGGGCACACCAGCATTTATTTTGTGGATTTCAGACTTGAAACCGTCCAATACGACTTGTATTGAACGGTCCGAAAGGTAATTTCTAATCCAACGAAGAAGAGGTTCATCGAAACCAAATGCGCGCATTTTCGATAAGAGAGCTTGGTGCCAAACTCTATCAAACGCTTTTGAAATATCAAGTGCAATAATCTTACTTTCTCCAAAACGATGTAAAGATTTGTTCCACTGTTCGGTGAGATATACCATCAGATCACCAGTGGACCTATTGCTACGAAAGCCGTACTGCCGGTCATTAAGAAGCTTTCGTTCCTCGAGATATTTCTTGAGCTGGAAATTAATCAGCGTTTCCATGACCTTGGAAAGAAGGGACGTAAGTGCAATTGGCCGATAGTTAGAGGGTGAAGAAGATATGCCTTTTTTAGGGACAGGCTGGACAAATGCTGTTTTCCATCCACTCGGATAGAGACCAGTAGAGTAGGACAGATGGAAAAGCTTACGCAGTGGTTTTGCCAGCGTTGAAGAACACCTCTTCAGAACAATGGGAGGGATACCATCCGGGCCAGCGGATTTGTGTACATCGAGATCCTTTAGAACTCTAGCAACTGCACGAGTGCGAAAGAAGATTTGTCCCATAAAATCATTTACGCTCTCAAGTACAGGAGGAGTCATAGCACTTTCTGGCAGCATCGAATTAAAAGCAAACTGTGCTGCAAGCAAATTGGCTTTATCTTGCGAACTGACAAAAGGAGTATCATTGAAGACGAGCGTTGGAACCGAGGACGAGGTGGTATTTCGTATGTTTTTTACAAATGACCAAAAATTTTCACTACCTTTGGGACATTGTAGTATTTTTTGTCGTAATTTTTGATCATGTAAAAATTTGGTTCTTCGAATATGAACGTTACAGGTCTTTCTAGCTTGTTGAAACTTTTTCCGGTTTTCCTCTGTAGGCTTGGCTTTATAACATCGGAAGCTTACTTCTCTAACCCTAATAACCTCTTTACAGCTCGAATCAAACCATGAGTTTTCTTTGGGTTTGATAGATTTCACCCTATTCGGGATAAAATTTCTCATTCCACAGAGAATCAAGTTTGTAATCATATCTGCACTGGCGTCAACATCACTATCGAGGAAGCATAGTGACCAGTTAAAGCTCTTGAAGAAATTATTGAGACCGTCCCAGTTGGCTTTCTCGTATTGCCAAACGGTTCTCTTTGGGATTTTAAATTAAATTAACTAAAACGATGATTAAAAGATAATTAATGAATTAGACTCTCCTTATAATAAAAAAAATAAACTGCGTGCAATAGCTAATTGACGTTTAGTAATCAACACGAACGAAAATCTACTACAATCAACAAAATCCCTGAGGTCACCAAAGAGTATAAGCTATTTTGCACAAATACTTGCTCACATATTCTGAGATTTTACACACATACTTTCTCATTAAATCGTGACTTTCGTGTACATAGCTAAAATGAAAATGACGTCACTTAAGCTTAAGGGAATGTGTCCACCTCCTCTTTCCCCTAGGTCTTCGCTAACAATAGCAATCAGTTTTACCATGTTATTCTTGGAGAATCTTTATTTGAGGTCACTTGTATTGGGTTTTTCAACAGGGACGCTACAAAAGTAGAGCAACAGGGACAGCAAACGACGCCATATTTCTTGCCGCTCTTTTGACATTTCTCTACAGTAAGGTTTGCCATTTCATGATGGAAAGATATACGAGCAAAGAACGATTCCAAATTATTAAAATTTACTACCGAAATTCGGAGTCAGTGGCCTCAACGTTAAGAGCGCTACGTCCAATTTATGGTCGTCATCAATGAGGCTCAATTCTGGCTGAATGGCTTCGTCAATAAACAAAATATGCGGTATTGGTCAGGCAGCAATCCACACGTACTCCATGAGTCATCATTGCATCCCGAAAAAATTTCGGTTTGGTGTGGTTTATGGGCCGGCGCCGTCAGTGGGCCGTACTTCTTCCGTGATGATCAAGACCGGCACGTTACTGTGAATGGGGATCGCTACCGTTCAATGATAACCGAATATTTTTGGCCCCAATTGGATGATATGGACTTGGAGGACATGTGATTCCAATAGGACGGCGCCACAAGCCACACAGCGAATGTCACAATCGATTTATTGGAAATCAAGTTTGGAGAACGTGTTATCTCACGAAATGGTCCAGTCGCTTGGCCACCTCGGTCGTGCGATTTGACGCCGTTAGACTATTTCCTGTGGGGCTACGTCAAGTCTATGGTATATGCCAACAAGCCAGCGACGATTGATGAACTTCGTACGAATATCGAATGTGAAATTGCAGCAGTATCGGCCGATTTATGCTTCAAAACCGTCGAAAATTGAGTTCAGCGTCTGGACTTCTGCAATCGTGCCTGTGGTAGCCATGCGAAAGAAATCGAGTTCCATACATAATGGCATCAAACGTACTTTCACAGGCTTAAAGAATTTCATTGATATCCAAAACCATTTTTGTTTTATTTAAAAAAACTTTTGTAGCGCTCGAATTGAAAAACCCTTTACTTTTTAATTGAATTTTATTCATTCACTCCACTTAAAACAGAAGTAATTTCAATATTTTAATATTTAAATTTCTTCATCTTCTTATTAATCTTTATTTGCTCCTAAATTTAATTTTTTGTACGCGTTGATGTAGACTCCAACATTGCAATTGGATGCAAAAATTCACAATATCGATATGCCATTTAAAATTTATATTAACAAATATATCAATTTTCAATTATTTTCAACACTGATGTCAATTTAATTTCTCATTAATACACTTACATTGGTGACTTAGTTAATTAAACGTCAATCAACGTTAATTAACTTCAGTTTTGTTTTATGAATACATTTTTGCACTTAACTAACTGAAACAAGATAATTCACGTTTGATTTGCGATTATGAATACGGGTGTTATTGTTTTAGGGTTCCATGAACGCTGCCTGTTATGCGGTTTATGTGATCACTCCAAGTAAGATTAATGTTTAAAGTCACTCCCAAGTTCCGTACCGTTTTGACATAGTCTATGGTTTCATTACCCAGCATTATCAAAGGGAACGAGGATGTATATAAAGGATACTTATGCATAGCCAAGAATTTACACTTGGATGGACTAAGTTGTAGCTTATTTTCCAACACCAGTTTAGAATATTTTCCAGATCTGTATTAAGGTGATAGACTCCATCTTCAATGAGACCTAAAGGATGTGAAATGTATATTTGAATATCTTCAGTATTTTGATGGAAACAACAATATTTGATATTTTTAGTCAGATCATTTATAAATAATGAGAAGGGGTGCAAGTATGGATCCCTGTGGAACGCCTTTATGCAATAACAGCGCAGCAGAAAAATCCCCATTAACCGAAACTTTTTGAGACCTTCCTGATAGAAAGCTATATATTAATTTCACGCAGCTACGACTAAGTTCGAATTGTGAAACGAGTTTTTGGAAGTTTTGGATAAGAATTGTATGGTTCACTCGATCGAAGGCTTTGGAAAAGTTCAAAAGCACTAGAAAGGACAATTCTTCATCATGCATGCGTTTTCGTAGGTCCTCAGAAATCCTCAGTAAGGCTGTGGTGCAACTTTGTTTTTTCCGGAACTCAAGATGATTTAAAAGTTGGTAATTTATTACACGCTCTAGGATTTTCGATAGACACGGCAAGATACTTATTGGGCGAACGTCAGATAAGTTACAAGCTCCCTTCGTTTTTGGAATTAAAATAAACAATGCCTGTTTCCAGTCTGATGGGTACTCGAATGTCCCTTTACTATCAAAAGGTGAGGGGACTTCGATCTAAAACGCAAACATTTCTTTTAACGTCTCATGCATCTGATTTTGATGTAGTAATTCTAACGGAGACATGGCTCAACTCAATATTCTCAAACAATGAATTATTTTCCAACGATTTCGTGGTGTACCGCAAAGATAGACATTCTGATCAGTTAGCATCTGTGGGTGGTGGAATTATCATTGCAGTGAGAAGTGTTGTCCATTAGCTCTATTTTCCAATACCTGAAGTAGACTCACTAGAAATAATTTGTGTTAAGGTTTGTCTTGGAAATAAGTTTTTTTATATCTTAAACATTTACATCCCTCCAAGAAACCCGCTGGAAATATATAAAACAGCCTCAAATGCCATTAACTATGTTTCTGAAATATGTGAACCTCTTGACGATGTCCTTCTTGCAGGAGATTTGAATATTCCTGATCTGGAATGGGCTGTTTCTGATGATGAAACTTGTTTAATGGCTATGAACGCCTCTTCTCCTCATGAAAATATGTTTGTTGATGTTTGCTGCTTTCAAAACATTCTTGGCCGACAGCTAGATCTGATATTTGTTACCAACCCTACTGTGTTATAGAACAATGTAAAACTCCTATGTCGAAAGTTGATTTGTATCATCCCCCACTTTTTGGTTTTCTATTTTGGTGTCTATTTCGCGCTCTAAAAAGGGTTTTTGACTATCCTTAAAATGTTTTTAACACAGCACTAGGTAATTTGTAAAGGATTTAGAAGGATATACCGATGCATATTGGTTTTGAATGTATGCACATAGAAATAAGAGGGGAAAGTTAGGACGGGTAAGGCATTCCACATTCGTGTGGTGAGACTAAAGAAAGGAGGTAAGGAAGGTACCGTTATTTTTGGTCCTAAATCAAGCAGGATAAATGGTGAAAAACTCTTTTGGTAACTTATTAATATTGATGTGTAAACATCTTAGCTCTCGATAGTGGTAAAATTGAAAGTATAGGTTAGCCACGGATACAGCATCACATATCCGGTCGGCACCATTTTGTTTACCGAACATTATTGACTCATGGAAGCCAATGGTTCGTGCTTTGAATAGAATACTAATCTAATTATGAGCCAACCAAGAAGAATCGGAATAAATGATCATTTCTGCTTGGTTTTCCTGGTTTTACTAAGAAGTTATAAGGCTTAAGTTGAAGTAATAAGTTTATTTTGAAAAGTAAAAGTCCTAGAGCCATCCGGTTTTCAGCGGTTGACTGAGAATCAATTGGAACATTGAATTTTGGAAACAGAAATAGTACCTAACAAAGAAAAAAATTAGTTTGACATTTTTGTGTTCATTTTTTTTTTCAAAGTTTTAAGTTTGAAACTTAATTTTTCGAAAACTTCACTACAACAACTTTTTTAAAAATAGTATAAAAGAAGGGATTTCTGGGTTTTCAAAAAAGTATAACACGTTGTTGTACGTGTTACCGTTGTTTTTTAATCATTTTTTTTCCTGACTTATGTCCATGTTTTTTGATAATTGCGCCTCCTGCCTCTACGCGGGGGGCGGGTAATAGACTCCCCTCTTTCTTATACGAGTTTTTGAGTGTTTCAACCCCAACATACGCTCTCTAACTTTTTGTTAGATCCTTAGATGAATCACCCTGTAGGTAAATTCTATTGATGTACGGAGACTTTTTTGTTCAGGAATTTTAAAGGGGTTGGATTCAATGAACTTTGGTATTATTTTTTCAAAAAAAATATGAGTTTTTATTTTTTTTTGTTTAATTAAAAGTATTTCTTTCATTCATAGTCATATTCTCTTAAATATAAGTAGTACTTAAAATAATATTTTAGCAAACAAAAAAAAAGTTGAAGCTGTACGCAGACTTTTTTGATACAGTGTATATGTACCTTTATCATATAAATGATGTATTTATGGTCCGTGAAATAGGCCCAGTCCAACTTCTTATAAATTGACTTGTTTGTGACCATTGCATGCGAAACGCAATTAAGCAAGGTTTCATTAATTAAACACCTGAATATTTAGTCGGAAAAATCAAACAAAATTGTCACTGCAATCACACGGGGAATTACATTTGCTATAGACACTTTACGAAAATTTTTTTTGCAGTTGCATTAGTTTCCACATACTGACAGCCAGAGGCGTCGAAAGGGGTGTGCGGAGTGTGCCACCGCACACGGCCCCGCGCTTCGAGGGACCCCGCGCGTGCCACATTAAAATGTATCCGCGTCTTAAAATAATCTCTCAGGAGGTCCGCCACCAGCATCAAGTGCAGAGGACCAGTGGGAACACTGTCAACAAGCCATCAGAAGTGCCGCCTCTGATGTGCTGGGTTTCACTAGGCGAATACAACGAAACCCCTGGTTCGATGAAGAGTGCCGGCTAGCGCATGCAGCTAAGGACGAGGCCTACCAGGCAATGCTGCAGACTCGAACAAGAGCTGCTGAGAGAGTGGCCCGGGTGCTCTACGGGCTGAAACGAGAAAAGGAACGCCGACTTCTCAGGAGGAAAAAGAGAGAGCACGAGAAGCGGGCGGTAGAATCTATTGAGGGTTGTAGCGGTAGGGGAGATGTTCGAAAATTTTATCAGGGGGTGAAGCGATCCACCCAAGGATTTAAGGCTAGAACGGAAGCCTGCCGAGATGAGAGTGGGAATATGGTAGTAGACACACAGTCAGTACTGAGGATCTGGAAAGAACACTTCTCTAGACTGCTTAATGGCGAAGACAGCCAAGATGCCGCTAATAGGCAGAACGCTCCATTCAACTTGGACGATGATGGCCAAGAGTTCCGTCCACCCGACCTAACTGAAGGCGATATCCAAACTTAAGTCGTACAAGGCTGCAGGTGCGGATGGCTTACAAGCCGAACTATTTAAATCAGCGGGAGATGAATTGGCTAGGAGCATACACCAGCTCATCTGCAAAATTTGGTCGGAGGAAAGTATGCCCGATGAATGGAACCTCGGTATAGTGTGCCCCATCCATAAAAAGGGAGATGTTCTGAAATGTACCAACTACAGAGGAATTAGTCTCCTAAACGTCGCTTATAAAATCTTGTCGGCCATCCTGTGTGACCGCTTAAAACCTTTTGTCAACGATCAGATCGGCCCTTATCAGTGCGGTTTTAGGCCAGGCAAGTCAACCGTCGAATTATACAGAGCCATGTCGAGTCTCGGCATCCCTGCCAAACTCGTCCGCTTGTGCAGGATGACGATGGAGAAATCTCGCTGCTCCGTCAAAATTGGTAAGAACACCACCGATTCCTTTGATGTTGAGAAAGGATTGAGGCAAGGCGACGCGTTATCATGCAACCTATTCAACATCGTTCTTGAAGCCATTGTACGCAACGCACATGTCAACACCAGCGGTACAATCTATCAAAAGTCCGTTCAATTGCTTGCATATGCGGATGACATAGACATTGTCGACAGAACGAAGCGAGCTGTGGCAGGGGCATTGGCGAGCATTGAATCGGAGGCGGCTAGAATGGGATTGGCGGTTAATGAGGACAAGACGAAGTATATGCTGTCATCGAGAGAGGAATCTCAACATCGTCGACTCGGGCAAAATATCACGATGGACAGATATACCTGGGCTCCACTTTTACATCGCAGAATGACATCAGTGCAGAGATCAAGCGAAGAATTACTCTTGCCAACCGCTGTTTCTTCGGTCTAAGAAGGCATTTAAGTAGTAAGTCCCTCTCTCAGAGAACCAAGGAGACTTTATACAAAACCCTTATCATCCCGGTCCTGCTTTATGGGTCAGAAGCATGGACACTGAAAGATTCGGATAAAAATCTGCTAGGGTGCTTTGAGAGAAAGATTCTTCGTGTGATTTTCGGTCTGGTGTGTATCAAAGGAGTATGGAGGAGAAGATTCAACGACGAGCTATACGGGCTATACAGCGACGTTGACCTGGTCAAAAAGCTGAAAATACAGCGGCTGAGATGGCTGGGGCACGTGGAGCGTATGGACAGCAACGCACCTGCCCGACGAGTCTTCGAATCCAACCCCGATGGGGTACGCAGCAGAGGAAGAACCCGTAACAGGTGGCGCAATCAAGTGAATGACGACATCAAAGCTATCGGTGTGCGCAACTGGAGGCGGATAGCTAGGGACAGAGCTGGCTGGAGGGGCTTGTTAGTTGAGAGGCCGAAGCCCATCCTGGGCTGTGAGCGCCATCAAAAGTAAGTAAGTAAGTCTTGAAATAATAAAATCTGGGAAACCATTTTTGAAATAAATGTTATAGCAATATTTAATGATAGTTAAAAGTTCCAAGTTCGTGCACAAAAATCAGTGCCAACTTAAGTGTCCTACTTTGATTATAGCAATGATGCAAACATTGCACCTTGCACTTAGTTAACATTATGTTTCTTGCTAAAACTATAAGACCTATTTGGATCGAACTTTAGAACTTCGACTTGTAATACTCTTAACTATTTGATTCCAATTTTTTGGCAGAATTGGACAATTTTTTAATTGGTTTTTGAGTGCTTTTGTAGTAGCCCGTAGCGTAATGGTTAGTGCGTTCGACTGTCACGCTGGAGGTCTGGGATCGCTTCCCAGCCTCGGCCACCTAAAAACTAAAAAAGTTTTTTTTCAGGGCTACTGCCTCTTGCGAGGAATTGACAAATCCTCCAAGTGTATCACTTGTCACGAATAAGTGCTTCTCGTCTACCCGTTCGGATTCGGCATTAAATTGTAGGTCCCTTCCATTCCTGTTGAAAGGCGCACACAGGAATGGTTGCGAGTTGTTAGTCACTAGGTCCTGGTTCTTCATGAGCCGTTGTGCCACCCGATTTATTTTTTTTATAGTAAGCTACAGACTACACTAATATTCCCCAAGAACATATCAAAAATGCAGAACTTTGTACATCGCACTTTGCGATTTTATTGTCGAATTTGACTGGCCTACATATATATCTTTTAAATTATAATAAGTTGAGGAACGAAAACTATTCTGAATTGCTTTTCAATTCATAAATCTTTTTGTTATTTCTACTCTTTTTAAATAGTAGCACAGGAAAATTAGACTTTTTTGTGGAACGAAATACAGGACGGCTGAATTGTTTATACCTGAAAGAGGGCTATTAGAAAAGCTTATGTTGAGTTTTTCGGGACGCCATCCCCCTAGGGAAATCCGCTATTTTGAAAAACGCGAATTGGTCTATATCTCCGAAACTATCGATTTGAAGTAAAAAGTTGTCATAATCAAATTTGTTGTAAATAAAAGTAACATTTATTTTTCATCAAAACTTTTTTCCGCGTCGACAATATTTTTGAGGTTATGTCGATTTATTTTGTACTTTTTTAAGTTTTTCACATTTTTCTCATTTAGTAAGAAACTTACGTAAATTGTTTTTGTGATACAAATTGTAGACCATAAAGTTTAACAAATCTTCATATATTTTTGAAGATGGTTCGATATCCCAGTCCTAAGTTAGAGCATTTAGAAAATTAGCTGCTAGATCAATTGAGCCGATAAAGTACAATAAAGATAGACTGTTTCATGGAATGAAATATGGGTTAGCTGATTTTTCTTTATAAATGAAAGAGGGCTATTAGAAAAGCTTATGTTCAGTTATTCGGGACGCCATGACCCTGGAGAAATCCACCATTTTGGAAAATGCGAATGGACCTATATCTCCGAAACTATTGATCTTAGAGGAAAAACTGTAAGGCCCAGGCAATTAAACCATCTTTCGTTTATCTATATTTTTTTTCGGTGCAGGAAATATTTTCAATGTTATGTCGTTCATGTCGTTTTATTTTGAATTTTTTTGCAATTACAAATTTTTTACGTTCCCAAGGAAACTTACGTGAATTAATTTCCAAATGAGAATTTTAAAACATTAAATTTCCATCATTTTGATATATTTTTCAAGATGATGCGATACCGCAGTCAAAAGTTACAGCCATTTTGGTGTTTGTTTCAATTTTAATAACTATATTTAGTATTTTATTTACTCCGGAGTTTTCATTTTAGCGCAACCCAAATGGTTGTAATAGACCAAGAGCCCACAGCAAATTTTGGGAGTGGATTGATAACCAAAATATGAGTATGAGGGTTTGTAGGTGCATATATCGCGGTATCGAAAACAACCGTCTGGCAGGTTTCTTTTTCAGCATTTGGCGGGGGTGGGGGTTTGAAAATAGCGATATTCCAGTTAGTTTTGTCAGATGTATTACCACTTCAAAAATTAAAAAAAATATACCGTGATGCTCTGTCATTTTCTTTAAGTCAAAACGTCATAATCTTGGCAATCCAACCAATAGAACTCAAAATATCAGCTTTTTAAGAGGACCTTATAGACTTTTTCTTGGAGTATTATAAAACACAAAAAATCAACAAATCAAAGTCTCAAAAAAAAAATCGATTAAGGTTCGTTTAAAAAGCTAATATCTTGCGTTCTATTGTTCGGATTGCCAAGATTATGACGTTCGGACTTAAAGAAAATGACAGAGCATCACATAATACATTTTTTAAATTTATTGAAGTGGTAATACCTATGACGAAATTAACTGGAAAATCTCTTATTTCAAACCCCCACCCCCGCCAAAGGCTGAAAAAGATACCTGGCAGACGGTTGTTTTTGATACCGCGATATATGCACCTACAAACCCTCATACTCATATTTTGGTTATCAATCCGCTCCCAAAATTTGCTGCCGGCTCTTAGACTATAACTTTTGAAGGTGGTATCGCATGATATTTAAAAACATATCAAAATGTTGTAAATTTAGTGTTCTAAAATTCTCAATTAGAAAGTAATTCACGTTAGCTTATTCGAGAATAACAAAAATGTGTAAATGTGAAAAAAAAAAACAAATAATAAGACGACATAACCTTGAAAATATCGCCGCACCGAAAAAGAATGTACTAGTGAATAAAGGACATTTTAATTGCCTACAAGCTTGGCCTTACATTTTTTCATCTAAGATCAATAGTTTCGGAGATATAGATCACTTCGCGTTTTCCAAAATGGCGGATTTCCCCAGGGGAATGGCGTGGGCCTCCCGAAAAACGTCGACATAGGCTTTTTTAATAGCCCTCTTTCAGGTTTACAAAATTCAGCCGTCCTGTATTTCGTTCTATAAATCGATTGTTTTTTTTTGCTAATTTTCCTGTAATGGTCAGTCATTTTATGATTTACTAAAAGCTATTGTAACTTCAAAAGCAAAAATAAAACAATTTTTTTTATTTTTTTATATTTTTTTTTTACACGATGATGTACATGGAAATTAGAGAATGCTTCAAAATTTTGAAATCAAATTTTGTCTTAAGTTTGTTATAATTATTTTGAACTTAAACTATAAATTTGACTTCGGAAGATTTGAAGAAAGGTGTGTAATTTACTTTTTCTAAAATGATGCAGCCTGAAGTCATTTTCCCAGGGGCCCCGCAAATTTAATCTCGCACACGCCTCATTTTGGCCTAGCGCCGCCTCTGCTGACAGCGCTATCAAGAGGTTTATCTATTGTGGGATTGTGTTTTATAGTGAATTTATATATAGGAATGGAACAGTTTCGAAATCAAACCGAAATCGACATAAATGATTCAACACATTTTATTTTGTAATTAAAAAATGTCATCAAATCTATACCAACATTCAAAACTCACTGTCACTATCCCCCAAGTCATTAACGTTTTTTCATATAATTGCACCCTGTTTAAAATAAATATTAAATTCTCCAATTATTATAATCTTATCCTATCTATCTGCCATTATCGCACTTGTTCCATCAGACTTAAAAAAAAAAAATTTGCAAATCGCTTGGCCTTTGCTTTGTGTCAGAATTTTAATAAATTCGATGGAAATCATTGTTGAAATGAAATAAGGGCATTTAAAAACTGACATATACAACAATAAGCCTGCTCGCCTGTATCTAATGGATTTTTAGTAATTTATAGCAAAATCAACGTTTCGCGCCTCGCACTCCCATCAGGTCTTATCTCTCATCCATGATGTTAATTTTTTTATAAGCTGCGAACATTTCATGATAATTATATACGAAGTATACTCATCGTCATCATCATCAGAATGAAAATCACTTTCCGCACTCAAGTGTGACGAATGAATTTCAATACCAAATGCTGTTTTTGAATAATTCGTCATTATAAAACTCACCTCTAAAACCTTCCACCGAATCAGTTTCAATTCGAGGTTCAAACTATCTCGATCTACATAAACAAATATGAATCGTTTCGGAGTTCTTAATTTATGTGTCGCCATTGGTCTGGTACGTGAAATAAAATTAATTGCACCTGTGCGATTTGCATTGTGAAATAACAAATACAGTTTTTATATATTTTCTATTTGTTTAAGATTGCCAGCGTTACTGCAATCGACTGCAACAGCCGCCCGGATTTCAAAAGTGCTAAGGATTGTTGTCCCAGTAATGATTTTGCCACTAGTGAAATCGCTGAAAGCTGTAAGGATTATAAGGAGGAAGGCAAACACACATCTGGAGAGCATGGTGGTCCAAAACATCATAGTCCAGTAAAAAAAAACATAATCTGTGCAAAAAAAAAACATTTATACAAATTTTATCTTGATAGTGCTACGGTGAATGCATAATGAATGCAACTGGATTGGTTAACTTTGAAAATATGGCAGTCGACGAGGCAAAAACTAACACATATTTGTCTAAAGTTTTCAGTTCAAGCCCTGATTTTATTCAAGTTGTTTCCGATGCTGTGACGAAATGTGCTGGCAAGGGTATACAAACACTATCATTTCTTTGGATTTTAACTTTTTACACGAGCATTTATATTAAATTCTTTTTTTTAGTTAAGGAAATGCGTGAAATGCATAAAAATGATCCTAAGCCATCACACCCAGATCAACCGTGCAAGCCTTGCGCAGGAATGTTCCTACATTGTGTTTACATGGAAGAAATGATCAACTGTCCAACCAGTGCATGGAAGAACGATGAAACATGTAATAATGTACGAGAATTCATTATGGAGTGTAAGCCACCAAAAGGTGGACCACCAAAGTAAAAAAAAAAACATTGATGAACAGTTAATTAACAACAAATTGAAATATCCTTTTCTCTCTAAAAAAAAAAAAATCCTGTATATTTTAACATTAATAATCAGATTAATAATATAAAAACAATTTTTGAATGTATAAAAGAAAACTTAATTTTAACAATTGATAGCCCAGGAAAAATGTTCAAAAAAATGGTCAATTTGCCACAAAAATTGTAGTGAAAATTTTAAGGCGCAACTGTTTTTTTTTTTTTGTATTAGAAATGCTGTCGCATAAAATTCCATTACCAGAAAGTGTCGATGTAAACAGTTATTCAAGTTAGAATGTCGAATATATCATTTTTTCGCACATTACTCCGAAACAGTTTATGATATCGAAAAGTATTTCACACAAAACTTGTAGATCTTAGTATCCACAATAAAAAAAAAACTTACTTCGATTTTTTCCTACGACTCACCGCGAAGAAACCGTAAAGTTTTGAAAATGTTCTTTTTCACGTTTAACTCCTAATCGGTTCATATTATCGAAAACATCTTAATGGCTAAAACAGATGGGCAGCGAGTCTGCACGCATCTCTGCATGCAGAGCTGCACACGGGACACATGTGCATAGTTTCTGACATTCATGATGCATAGTTATGTCAAACAAATACATGAAAGCACAGCGTTGCCGATGTCACACAATAGTGTTGGAATGAGATTTTCTTCGTTGGACGATGGTAGGGTGGCAACGGCGGCTTCATGGATTTTTAAACAAACATCACCAACACAAACAAATTTTTTGAAAGAATGGCAGGTGATGTCAATATGAGTAATGCCAAATAGCAATTATTTAGAAATTTTCGTTTTTCAGTTGTGGCTGCAATGAAACTAGGCAGCAAATTTAGAAATAGAGCCATCGTGCAGCGCTGCGCTGCATGCAGACTTTGAGTAAATCGGCTCCCATAAGAACCTGTGTAATTTAATTTCGCTGCATGGAAAAAGCTGCACATCTGTTTTAGGCAAGGACATCGTGCAGCGCTGCGCTGCATGCAGAATTTGAGTGAATCGGCTCCCATAAGAACCTGTGTATTTTAATTTCGCTGCATGGAAAAACCTGCACTTGTACATTAAGCAGCGTCCACATCATGCCTATCAACTTTGTTAATTTATATTGTCGATCAACATGCTAGTGTGTACGTGTTGAAGTGTATACTGTCATGTGTCCATGGAAGCACTTATTTGCGTACTCAATTTTCCACGTCCATTTCATTTTAAACAACAATAAAAATATACAAATCAAAATACAAAATAAAGAAACGCACACATAAAAAGGAGATGTAGTTTTGCAAATCTTCTTCATTAGCAATTTGGTATACCTTTCCACGCGCCATCGCATAAAAAAAGTTCTTAAAAATCGCTAGCAAAAATTCCAAGGTATAAAAGCTGTCATAAAATTCTTTGAAAAATATTTACCTTATTTAACACTGCAAAATAGTTGATTTAAAAGAAATCGAATTATAAGAACAATATGAGGTTTTAAACACACTCAGATTAAACATAAATAAAAAAAAAAAAATAAGAGTGTTTGCTATTTTTAAAATCGCATGGTTTTTCTTAAAACCTTTTTTAACTACTATTATTTGCACATGGCCAATGATACGTAGATCCATATCTTAATTACTTTACTCCTATAATACAAAAAAAAAAAAACTGTTAAAATCGGTTCAGTATAAAAATAAAATTTTACTAAAAAGAACATAAGGCTGCCACTAGGTGGAGTGCTCTTAGCAAATTTTTCCAAAACAAAACCAGTAATACACATTGATTATCCAGTCAAACGGTGCGGTGGTTTGGCCAGGAAAAAAATATAGAAGTCTTTTTCTCACTCGTCTTTTATATTTGCTACTTCCTATGGCTTCGCAGCGAAAATCGGTACCTTTTTTCGCGACCTTTTTTCAGTTTTTTGCCAATTATTCATACAGCTATTCACTTTTTGAATTTCCTTCAAAAATTGTGCAACATTTGTAGGATGAAAGGTTTGGCCGCTAGAGTACGCTGAAGAAAGGGCAACATATTGGTACTTTTTGGAAAACATAGTTTTCTTATTTGTTTTTTACTTTTTACTCAACTGAGTTTATGGTTGTAAGAAATCTTAGATATTCCTTAAATAACATTAAATTCTGTATAAATTTGATATTTTAATAACTTAAATTGGACAAAAAATGCAGAGGCTGGAGCGCGATGTATAGAACCTGGTTGGAACGATAATAATGTGTGTACTACTATTCTGGTATTCAGTGTAATACAAGGTAGCTTCGAAGATATTGTCTCTCAAACACTCGAATCTTTTTCATCTGAGATGAACCACCCATAGGCCATAGGCAATCATTGGCCGGGTGAGGACCATGTAGCATATCACCTTCACCCTAATAATCCGGCTGCTACAAGACAACCGTTTTGTCAGAGTGATATCTCAACTAAACTAGCCATGGTCAGAGCAGCATTTATGTGTCTGCCAAAGTATAAATACTTATCCAGCCTGATACCAAGGTACTCTACTATACTTTTACTCGCCAGTGGATGTTCATGCGACCCTACGAAAAATAGCTTGCGCCAGTGCTTTTTCGTATCCCTAGGCCCTAGGGACTACATGCAATGTAGCCCTGAACGAAATAGTTTCTAAAAGTTGATTTTTAACATAAGAAGATGAAGAAATTTAAATATTAAAATTATTTCAGTTTTAAGTTGAGTGAATGAATATAATTCAATTAAAAAGTACAAGTGACCTCAACTCCAGAAATAATTGTGTTTCGCCCAGGTATAACAGTGGGCTCTTCAGTCAGTCCGTTATACCCTACTACTTACTTTTACTTTTGATGGCGCTCACAGCCCAGGATGGGCTTCGGCCTCAACTAACAAGCGCCTCCAGCCAGCTCTGTCCCTAGCTAGCCGCTTCCAGTTGCGCACACCGAGTAGTTGATGTCGTCATTCACTTGAATGCGCCACCTGTTACGGGTTCTTCCTCTGCTGCGTACCCCATCGGGGTTGGATTCGAAGACTCGTCGGGCAGGTGCGTTGCTGTCCATACGCTCCACGTGCCCCAGCCATCTCAGCCGCTGTATTTTCAGCTTTTTGACCAGGTCAACGTCGCTGTATAGCCCGTATAGCTCGTCGTTGAATCTTCTCCTCCATACTCCTTCGAAACACACCGGACCGAAAATCACACGAAGAATATTCCTCTCAAAGCACCCTAGCAGATTTTTATCCGAATCTTTCAGTGTCCATGCTTCTGACCCATAAAGCAGGACCGGGATGATTAAGGTTTTGTATAAAGTCTCCTTGGTTCTCCTAGAGAGGGCCTTACTACTTAAATGCCTTCTTAGACCGAAGAAACAGCGGTTGGCAAGAGTAATTCTTCGCTTGATCTCTGCACTGATGTCATTCTGCGATGTAATAGTGGAGCCCAGGTAGACAAAGTCCTTGACAACTTAGAAGTTATATTTGTCCATCGTGATATTTGCCCCGAGTCGACGATGTTGAAATTCCTTTCTCGATGACAGCATATACTTCGTCTTGTCCTCATTAACCGCCAATCCCATTTTAGCCGCCTCCGATTCAATGCTCGCAAATGCCCCTGCCACAGCTCGCTTCGTTCTGCCGACAATGTCTATGTCATCCGCATATGCAAGCAATTGAACGGACTTTTAATAGATTGTACCGCTGGTGTTGACATGTGTGTAGCGTACAATGGCTTTAAGAACGACGTTGAATAGGTTGCATGATAACGCGTCGCCTTGCCTCAATCCTTTCTCAACATCAGAGGAATCGGTGGTGTTCTTACCAATTTTGAGGGAGCAGCGAGATTTCTCCATCGTCATCCTGCACAGGCGGACGAGTTTGGCAGGGATGCCGAGACTCGACATGGCTCTGTATAATTCGTCCCTTTTCACGCTATCATACGCGACTTTATACCCTACTAAGACACAAATTTTGGTCGATGTTTACCGACTCTTGTACAAATCACAGCAAGAAGATACTGCATGCGAATTTTATTATTCTAGGGGAATTTGTTTAATTTGTTTTGTAGAGTATTTTGACAATAAAACCTCTGAGTTCTAATTTTCCTAATTCATTCATAAATCTGAAATTTGATCGATTTTCAAGTTTAAAGTCTTAAAGCGTTTTAAACTTAAACAGTGATTTGTATTAAAACGAACAAAATAATTATTATCGACAATTTGTCTTTTAAGATTTCCTCCCGAACCTATTTATGATATTTTTTTTGTTTTGAGAACCCATTTGCTTTATTGGTTAAAAGTCAAAATTCTAAGGTCTTTGCCAATCGCTTAAGCTGCTTTCATTGTTTCTTATCATTTTTTATAGCTCTTTAAAAAAGCATCTTCATTTCTTAAGAAAAAAAATTAAGATATAAACCACTTTCAAAATTAAAAGAAAAATTGCTGCGTCAAGAATGTATTTATACATATATAGGTATTTCAGAAATGTTTGCATTTTAGTCTATATTATAGTCACTAGTCAGCATACTTCACACCCACTCTCGCGCATCATCGGTGTGTGTGATGGTGGATTGTGCGAAATCATATTCTTATGATTCGTTTTTATTACTGTTATTAAATTAAACGCACAGAAGCGGAATGATTATTCAAATTTAATAAACGAAAAAGCTAAGGAATCTCCCTTCGACATTTTCCTTTTTGCCTTGAGGTTGGGAGGGTGATCTTTCATTCCCTCGAGGCTTTGGGCATTCTGACACTGGTTTTTATTTATATGAAATTACATTTATCTCGATTTTTGTTGGCTAAGAGCTGAGCATCGGAAGTTCTCCAACCCAACACTTGGGGTTTTATCGTTCCTCGAATTGACTATGTTTTGGATCCAACAAAAAAAAGCACACACAAAAGAATCTTCATGGAATATGGAAGGAGTCCATCAAAAGCTGACAAGCAATGAACCACATACCCAATACCCTCTGTTATGATGTACAAAATTCAGCTATTGATAGTCGCCCTTATTTAATGGGCTATCTTCTTCACAATACGCATCCAACAACGCACAAGCTTGTTTCCGAGAAGGGCGAGTGTAAGGATGGATGGATTCGCATCCGGGATAAGACCAGCACAGGAATAAAGATATATGCCAAAGCATATTATATATATTTAAGCATGCTTTTTGTTTTGTTCGAAAGGAAGTTTAGACGAATGTCTAGTGAACTAAAAAATCTCATTTCATTTGGGTTTCAATTAGGTGAGGAGAGAAGCGATAAAAGTTTGAAAGTGGGTTAGTTGTTGGTTAGTTCCGATGTCAGAGCTGAACATGCTTAGAACTTTTTTCAATAAAGATTAATTTTCCAAGTATTTTAAAAACAAATCCGAACTTTAGTTCAAAGAATTCCAGAAAAGGTATGTTTATAACAAAAATCAATTATATTAGATTAAAGCTGCCAACAGACCATACCTGCTTATAAACAAGATTCATATTCAATGACATGACGGCAAAGATTCATTAAAAATCTTTAGCTAATATTTTGTTAGATGTGGCTTTTACAGCAGATATAAATTCAAGTTTAAATTTGAAGTCCTCGCAACTATTCGTAAAAAAGACCAATACCAATGAATGCACCTCTGGACTGGATATAAACTTCTCTATATAAAAATCAACCTTTTAATACTTCTCGACACTCAACAAAATTTAATGATTTTCACTTTCATTCCCCATAGCAACTATCATCATATTGTGCATCGAAAAAGGTTCAATAAAATGAAAAGAAATGGACTCCGCAGTCTGCATTCGTGTATCTAGTGTAAATTGAAAAAGTTTCTTCAGTTCTTTTCTTCGACAAAATAAAGAGAACACAAAAAAACTTTAAATTAATTCTTTTTTTTTGCCCAGCAAGCAACAGCTTGCAAGTACTTTGATAGACAGTAGATATTAGTAGTAGGAGTTAGTAGTATAGAAGAAGATTGGAATTGTCTTTGTTCTGGAAATAGTTTTATATTTGGAAGTGTTTCTTTCATGAAGTGAATTCACTTTGATAAAATACAACGAAAAAAAAAATGTGTCTATAAAGTTTTTCAAAGATATGCAAGATGCAACAAATGGAAGCAATACTTTGCAATTACTATTTTAACATTGAGTTTCAAAATTTAATTTGTTTGGCGGACGAAGTTACTATTGAAGTTTTCTTCTTAGAACTACTATTGAAGGTTGAAATGAGTTAAATGTCAAGAGTCTTGATGATGTCAAATGTCCTGAATGTTAATAAAAATTAATGAGATTTCAATTTTTGTTGTATAAAACCGATCAGAAATATTTGAGTTGCAGTTTAAACTGAATAGAAAAATCTAATAATTCGGACAAAGCTGGGTTGGTCTGCTTCATATTTTAAATGTTGTATGGTGCATGTCCTTAGTATATTTTTCTTTGGAACATTTGAAGTTCTTTCATAGCCGTTTTCGATATGGAAAACCAGACTGGAAAGGAATAACTGATGACCTGCCAGCTGCTTGAAGTATCTTCGTCTTCTGGTTTAGTCCTTCTTTGCGTCTCATCAGTGTATGGAGTCGGTAGAAGGTCCAGTTGGCTTTTTTGGGCACGTTTCGTGAGTGCGGGTCACCTTACGACTCGGTGTACTGGAAGAATAGCTACTGCATCTTATTTTTGGCTGCTATCATAGAAGTTTCAGAATCAGGCTTCTGCAGTTGGCTGCACTGCGACTACCTCTACTGAGTCACACGTTCCGACTTGGATGTTTTGGGTGTTTTTTTCTAGAGGCATATAGAACTTTTTTTTTGATATAAAACACAACCATAACCAAAATGTTGGCTTTATAATCTCACAAATTTCATGGAATTTAATGTTTAAAAATAATTTCTGGCATATGGTATTTCTGTCGGTTTAATTTTGCACCACTTTTTCGAGCATACCCGGTCTATTTCGTAAATAGTGCGTCGAATGTTGGCTCCAATAAATGATCAATCGTTGTTGGTTTATCAGCATAGACCAGAGATTTGACGTACCCCCACAAAAAGTAGTCCAAAGGTGTATGATCACACGAGCGAGATGGCCAAAACACAGGCCCATTTCTTGAGATGATTCGGGAACCAAACGTTTGGTTCAACAAAGTGATGGTTGCACGCGCTGTATGGCATGTTGCGCCGCCCGTGTTGTTGGAACCACTAATCCTCCAAATGATTTTCAATGACATGAGGAATACAAAAATCACGAATCATTTCATTTTCCTGAAGCGTTCGCCATTAACGGTAATGTTTGCACCGGTTTCGGATTTAAAGACAAATGGGCCGATGACGCCTTCGGCATGTTAACTGCACCAAACAGTGATTTTTAGGGGAGGTAATGGAGTCTCAAGATTCTAATGAGGATTTTGTTCACTCCAAAAACGACAATTCTGCTTGTTTGCATTGATTTAACGATAAAAATCTGGTTCAACTTCAAGTTGATTCTCAATTCATTTACCGAACGCAAGACGCAATTGATGGTCCGCTGGCTTTAATTCTTGTACCAGTTGGATCTTTTATGGATGTTGGCCAAGATCTTTGCTCAAAATTTGCCAAGTAGTGGACGGGCAGAGACCGAGTTGCTGACAATGGCGTCGGTACGATAAATTCGGGTCCTCTGTCACACTACGTCTACAGCGGAAACAGCTTCTTCTGTACGCACGGTACGGGCTCGATTTGGAGGAATATTACCCAAATGAGTAAATATTTCCATGAGTCGATCCATATTATTGCGTATTAGTTGTTTAGATGGAAGATTATGCACACCGTAAACTTGACGAATTACTCCATAAGTTTAGCGAACAGAGCGCGAATTTTGGAAATAAATTTCCACGATTTGTTGACACTCCGTCTTAGCTTGGGTATACTGAAAAAAAAGTCAAATACACTTCATTAGTATGACAGTTATACCTATCGGAAGTTCGATACCCAGAAAACAACACCCGGTAGAAAACGTATAGTCTGTTGATGTGATACTCAGATTTCATAAAGCTTCCAAAGGAAACACCGATGTTTTATATGTAATCATCAGCATACAGGACATTTTTACAGCCAGTTTGCACAGGCCGGTTAAATGTCATCAGGCTTTAGAGGGGGGACCTAGATTCTAACCTTTGACAAGTGGGGCTTTGATGTTCTTCACTAGTGATTTGCACTTGACCAGTTGAACGTAGAATTTTCTGAAAGAAAGAAAAGAAAAAAGAATGTTTGTTGTAAACGGGCGTAAATTTAAAAGGTGAAGCTTATGGATAAGGTTTCCAATTCAAACGCTATCGAATGCTTTCTCGACATCCAGAAAACATCCAATGGTAACACAATGGTTGTTGAGCGCTATGGTGATGTAATTTTCTGGAACTTCAGGAGCGGATGCAAAGTCAAGTATTTTTCCCTAAAATAAAACTGCATGTCAGAGGTGATAGCGTTTCCGCTGCAGAACCTCTTTAGTCTCCGAAGTAATACTTCTTCCAATATTTTAATTATATAGTTCAAAAGCAAAATTGGCCTGTAATAAGACCAATATAGACACCAAGTTGCAAGCTCCTTTCTTCAGGATGGCGACGATCTTTGATGTTTTCCACCTTTGAGAGATGAAGAAGCAGTTGTTGGTGTAGTTTTTTCATGTTCATTGTTAAACAGATCATCACTACAGCCCTTACAGGATGCCTAGTTTTGCTTTGAATTTTAGATAATATGTTTTTCTTAACCCAGGTTGCAGAGGTGTGTCCTATCAGTTGGGTCACTGCATGGTTTGAGTCACCAAGAAACGAATTTTTCCGGATTTGACTGCAAGGTTTGCTAAATGGATGGAAGGATGGACTTTGTTCAGAAGCACTGGATCATTTAGTCGGTTTGGTGTAAAGTTTCCCTCGAAGAAGTTGGCGAACGCTTCCACTTTGTCCTAGTATTGATATGATGTTGCTTCAATGTTGTTCTGCCTGATAAATAAACAAAATTGGGGCCCGTTTTCAAATCATTTTCTTAATGTTCTTAAATGTTTCTGATCCTGGTTTGATTGCTTGTAGCCTCTGCTGGTAAATTCACCAAAAATTTCAATATTGATTTAACTTTGGCAGTGTTTTCGCTTATAAGTGATTTCAGAGTTATCCTGTAAATTCAACAAAAAGTTGTTCTTTACTGACTGATTTAGCTTAGCTGCGATTCTGCTTATTAATTATTGCAGAGTTATCACGTAAATTCACCAAAAATTTCAATACTGATTTAGCATAACAGCGCATTTGGCTTATTAGTGATTCCAGAGTCATCGTGTTAATTCAACAAAAATTTGTTCTTTATTACTGATTTAGCTTAACTGCGATTCTGCCTATTAGTTATTGCAGAGTTATCGTGTAAATTCACCAAACATATCAATACTCATTTAGCTTAAAGGTTAGACCGCACACAACTGCAGCGGAACTGCACTTCAGGACGCGGCAAAATATTATTTGTATGAAATGGTATGAGCTAGCACTAAGCGGCAACTCAACTTCATAAAATTGCATACAAATTAATGTGAATCGCAGTTTCGCTGCAGTGCAGTTCTGAAGAGTGCGGTCTAACCTCAACAGTGATTTCGTTTTATTAGTGATTTCAGAGTCATCGTGTAAATTAAACAAAGACTGCTTTCACACAAAGAAGCTGAGTTGCCGGCAACTGGGAGTTTGTAGCCGAGAAGGGCGTAAGGGAAAGAAACAAAATCTCCCCTCTCGCCCTTCTCACCGACAAACTAGCTAGTTTCTGGCACAGTTTCCTTGTGTGAAAGCGGTCAAAAAGTTATTCTTTATTACTGATTTAGCTTAACTGCGACTATGCTTATCAGTTATTGCAGAGTTATCGCAAAAATTTCAATACAGATTTAGCTTAACAGTGATTTCGCTTATAAGTGACCCAGATTCATTGTGTAAATTCACCAAAAATTTGTTCTTTGTTACTGATTTAGCCCGGGCGTCATTTTATTTTGGACGCCGGGCGTCAATTTATTTTTGACGCCCGGGCGTCATTTTATTTCTGTCGCTCGGGCGTCAAATATAAAATGACTTTTTGACGCCCGGGCATCAATTTATTTTTGACGCCCGGAGGTCAATTTTTTTTGACGCCCAGGTGTCATTTTATTTTTAACGCCCGGGCGTCATTTTGTTTTTGACGCCCGGGCATCAATTTATTTCTGATGCCCAGGCGACATTTTATTTTTGACACCCGGGCGTCATTTTGTTCTTGACGCCCGAGCGTCATTTTATTTCTGACGCCCGGGCGTCAATTAATTTTTGATATATTATATATTTTATATTTATATTTTGAAAATATATCTCATACAATTTCATACAAATAATGTTTTGCCACGTCGTGAAGTGTAGTTCCGCTGCAGTTGTGTGTGGTCTTACCTTTAGGTAAATCAGTATTGAAATTTTTGGTGAATTTACGCGATAACTCTGCAATAACTAAGAAGCATAGTCCCAGGTAAGTTAAATCAGTAATAAAAAACAACTTTTTGTTGAATTTACACGATGACTCTGAAATGACTTATAAGCGAAATCACTACCAAGCTAAATCAGTATTGAAATTTTTGGTGAATTAACGCGAAAACTCGGCAATAACTAATAAGCAAAATCACAGCTAAGCAAAATCAGTAATAAAGAACAACTTTTTGTTGAATTTACACGATGACTCTTAACTCACTAATAAGCGAAATCACTGCTAAGCAAAGCCTGTATTGAAATTTTTGATAAATTTACGCGATAACTTTGCAACAACTAATAAGCAGAATCGAAGTAAAGCTAAATCAGTAACATACAACTTTTTGTTGAATTTACGTAATGACTCTGAAATCACTAATTAGCGAAATCACAGTTAAGTAAAATCAGTATTGAAACTTTATTAGAATTTTCGCGAAAGCTCTGCAATAACTAATGAGCAGAATCCCAGCTAAGTAACATTTGTAATAAACAACAACTTTTTGTTGTATTTACACGTTAACTCCCACTTATAAGCGAAATCACTGTAAACCAAAATCAGGATTGAAACTTTTGTTGAAATAACGTGAAAACTCTGCAATAACTAATAAGCAAAATAGCAGTTAAGCAAAATCATTAATAAAAAACAACTTTTTGTTAAATTTACACGATGACTCTGAAATCACTTATAAGCAAAATCAGTATTGGAACTTTTGTAGAATTTATGCAAAAACTCTGCAAACTAGAATTTCTTGTTGACTTAACGTGATGACTCTGAGATAACAAGAAGTAGAATCAAAGATAAGCAAAATTAGTGATAACCCGGCTGGAAAAATGCACAGTTTCTGTCTAGTTTCAACATGGCACTAGTCAGTTTTCTTTAGGGAAAATCTAGCCGAGGAAAACTTATCAAATACACGTTAAGCTCTTGCAAGTTTTCAGCAAGTAAAATTTAGACGAGGAAAATGTTTCATGCTCTCATGAGGTTCTCGCTAGTAAGAACTTGTTGGACGTTTTCGGCATCCTACCAGACTAAGCACTATCGTTATTGATACTTATGCAAAATTTTAACTAAATAAATTGAATCGATGAATCGATTTATTATATTTGATCAGTTTTGGTTTAAAAAAAAAAGTTACAAATTTCACGCTCTTGCAAATCCTGCCAAGACAATCATATCGAGAATCTCTATTTGCACACCCACGCCAAAGGCTTTTTGAACTGTTCATTAAAATGAGTCAAAAATTATAATTTATTGTCTTAAACTATATTTCAAGTTGTTTCATCGGTTGTTTTTGTGGTGGGATGTAGTTTAGACTAAGCTAAGACTTATTTTTGTACACGATACTAAATCAAATAATATGATATAAGAGTATTTTACAAAAATGCCCAGTATCATACTAAAATTGCTTTAATATAGTATTAAATTCATAAAAATCTGGGCTATTATTTTTATTATTCAGGTTTTTATTTTTGATCTGAGTTATTTTACTATCGAATCACAACCGATAATAAAATACCCTTTTTTAATGATTCTAGCAAATATGAACAAATCTAGTTTTTGCTGGTCCGGGCCTAGAGTGGTTTTTCTGACGAGGCAAAAGGGTTCATAATCGACAAGGCCCTAGTTTTGGCCATTACTCAGCTATGTTTGGACCTTGCCGGAATTTATTTAAAACTCTCGAGTGCCATGATACAAACTAGAAGGTTTTTATGCGCGGGAAACAACAACTGAAATCACTGATAAGCGAAAGCACAGTTCAGAAAAATCATAAATTAGATCAAAAAAAAAGTTTTCAGGATAATTTTGATTCCTTAACTGTTATTTCAGTAACAGTTATTTTTAACAGGTATTGGAAAGTAGCAATAACAGTTAGTAACAGTTACCGATAACTAGCAGTTTGGCCCATCCCTAAAAGGTGGTACATGAATATTAACGATATCGAAATAATCAGTCGCTTCTAACGATACGTATTTCCACGACACGGTGACAATCGTTATCAACAAGAAAAAAACTATCACCTAGTCACCGGATAGGTCAAAGAGTCAATTTTTAGAACAGACATTTCGTGGTAGTTTAGGGGTTCATCTTACTCGTTACTTTCCGAATGACATTTTAGCGGAGATCCGCGAAGATGAATTACACTAGCAAACCGCTGATAATTTAGTTTGTTATAGAAATCGGTTCAAAACCTATATTACTCGTGAGAAGAAGTGATCTATACAAAGCCCTTACTCTCCCAGAATGCCAGCCCCTGCTAATCGCACAGAATCTTAAGCAGAAAGAGAAAACTGATACTGCGGGCTCTTCTGGAAAGAAACATTTTTCAACATAATTTGGTTCCCTGTGTAAGAATTTGGGTGTATGAAGGTAAAAATAAAAATGAAAACTCAACTTGGTGCATTGGACTGTCACGCTGGAGGTCTGGCTTCACTTCTCAGCCTCTTCCACCAAAAACCTAAAAAGTTTTTTTTTTATCAGGGTGACTGCCTCTGACGAGGAATTGACAAATCCTCCAAGAGTATCACTTGTCATGAATAAGTGCTTTTGGTCTAGCCGTTCGGATTCGGCATAAAATTGTAGGTCCCCTCCGTTTCTGTCGACACGCGCACACAGAAATGGTTGGGAGTGGTTTTTCACGAGCTTTTGCGGCACCCAATTTATTTAATTTATTATTACTTAACTCGCCCGTTTTGAGGAATAAACACCAATGTTCATAGAGCTTGCGAATTTCAGGGCTCTTGAAATTCTTGTTTATAGAGTGTGCCTTCCAGGATACCATCATAGCGTCCTTGGGAATCAGGAATTAGGATCGTAGATGGTGCCAGACTGAGACCCTTTACGAAGGTCGGGAGCACATTTAGTAAGTACCTAAGAACGAACTACTTATTATTGAACATTGAACAAGTTACTATCATTACTTAACTAACGAAAATTAAAAAATAAATAAAAAAAAATCGGGTGGCACAACGGCTCATGAAGAACCAGGGCCTAGTGACTAACAACTCGCAACCATTCCTGTGTGCGCCTTTCGAAAGGAATGGAAGGGACCTACAATTGTATGCCGAATCCGAACGGCTAGACGAGACGCACTTATTCGTGACAAGTGATACTCTTGGAGGATTTGTCAATTCCTCGCAAGAGGCAGTAGCCCTGAAAAAAAAAAACTTTTTAGTTTTTAGGTGGACGAGGCTTGGAAGCGATCCCAGACCTCCAGCATGACAGTCGAACGCACTAACCATTACGCTACGGGCTACTACTAACAAAAATTAACTAACAAAAATTAACTTCCTTCTTAATTTATAGGTATACTTTTAAAATGAATGCTGAACTCAAATAACCAAGTATTCACCATGTCTACCAGCAGCAATTATAGGTTGTAAGATAAAACGAATAATAATGTTTAACTGCTAAGAAGAGGTACAAAATTGAGGACTTGAGGTATATACCTTCTCCCTCACGCACATACTTTCATCTTTGTTTGGGTTTGGCCAAACTATTTCTACAAAGACCATCAGCTACTACTTTTTTCGAACGTACAACTTTAGTTATCCAACTTCAACCATGACAAAGAACTTATCACACTATTATTTGCACTTAAAAATCCTAACGAACCGATAAAATTCAATTAAGACTGAGGCAACTCTACTTGAATTATAAATCTTATAATCCATTCTAAACACGTATTTGCCAAAATCACAGCTAAACGCACACTTGCTCGCCCACCATCTCCCACACACTATTTAACCAATCCATCGGCAACCAGTGCCAAAAACGTACAAAACTTTGCGTCTAAGGCGATTAAAACTTTTACCATACACATAAAGCTAGAATAGGTATATTTATATAGTCTCAAATTTCAAGAATTCTAGGATTATCTCATTCAATGGTACGTATAAACCATTGCCTAGCCTCAAAAGGACCCCTTTTTCGTATAAGGAAATCATTGCATTGGTAATAATGCCTTAAATGGACGAATATACCCCGAAAAATGATCCCAAATAATTCACATCTTCTATTGTTCGGGCTACCGTAACTTTTTTTTTTTCATCCCAAGATATTCAACCCACCTTACTTCTGATTCGGTTATCCTAGTGAAGGTAGATACTTTACCTTAAGGCCACACTAATGTGGTCGTGCATATCATACAAATTGAGGAAACTAAAAGAAAAAAAGGAGCCTGCTAGAGTCCTTGATGGCCAACGTAAAGATTTACTTGTTCCGTCTCTGATTCCATTGAGGATGAAGTCTCTCTCTGTGATGGTGCGGTCGTTTTTTTGTTGTGTATTCTTTATTCTATTTTCAGATCCATCTATTATTTTGGTCGTTGCGCTATCCTGAAAAGGACATTGAATGAGTGCTTTATGTTTTTTTGTTTGTATATGATGCGGGTGGTTGCTTGGAGCTCCTGGTGTATAGGTTGAGTAAGACAAGAAAGACTTTCGCCCGCTCGCAGAGGCAGAGGCATTGAACTTGACATCCCTTCGAATTATAATGGAGTGTAATGTCCTCGAGAGAGCATTGATGCGGAGGTTGTAGTGTGCAGGAAACAGCAACAGGAATTCAAACTCAGACAAAGATGCTACTGATATCCTTGTTCTGACGGTTTGGAATACAAATTCGTCCGCACCGCCTCCATCACCTTATCTCGTCACCGACGTGCGACGCTCTTCTGCTGCCTCTCCTGGCTTGGTGTGGAGTGTCGTCGTGCTTCCGAGCTCTTTAGGTACCTACTCCACACAGCTGCAGCTTGTTTTTGCTCTTTACTTTTCATTTGGGGTCTGGGTTTCTTCACCGAAGACATTCTGTCTGGTAAGTTTGGTTAAAATAAAACAGAAAAAGAAACCGAGTGTAATAATGAATAGGGAACCTTCTATATTGGTGACATTTGAAAAAGTGACAGACACACATACAAACACAAAAAGACAAAAGGTAGAGTTGTCCTTGAAAAAACGTTTTTGTTCTCATTCAATGTAAAGTGGCCATATTTTTCTGATGACAGTAATTTTCTTTGATTGGCGTGCTTCATCTTCTTTTGTATATTGTAAGATTAGATGATGATAGTCCTTTTTTTTTGTGGAATGATGTTTTTTTTGTCTCTTGAGACACTCAATGAAAGAATGAGGTATGACAATGAGCGTCATTGTCAGTATATAGGTCCACTATGACTATGATTGTCCAATCTTTTTGCATTCAACTGTAAGTGTCATTTGAAGTTAATACAAATTGAGATAAAGATGATTTTATGGTAATACCAAATTGAACGATGGTCGTAAGGTTTGATTATCAACATGGAAAAGAATGAAATAAGCCAACTAAACATATTCATACAAGCCAGATTTATTAGATAGAGCCTATTGTTGAAGCCGATCTTAACAGAATCGTTTAGGATTTTGTTGATGTTATAGCCTTTTCACAGCAAACCAAAAAACGGCGTTTTCGGCAATAGGTTTACGAAAACTTGAAAAGCGTTCACACCGATAAAATTTACTAAGTTTTCATTTTTTAATTTTTTATTTTCATTATGCCACAGTAAATGGTAAAAATCTAATTTCTTGTACGAAGGGAGGGGGGGAAGTTGGTTTATGATTTTCAAAAAAAAAAAATAGTATTTTAATTTTTAATATTGATTCTTGAATTTAACTAGCTATCAGCAAATTAGGCTTCTTCAAAAACATTGGCACAAAATTTTAGTCGATTTAGTACGATTTTAAACGAATTCAGCATAGTAGGTACTTTTTCCTCACATTTTAATAAAGTTAAAATCATCAAAGGGCTATTTAATCTTTTTAGTATCGTTCTAAATCCATGACATTTTGACGTTTATACAAAATGTCAAAATAAGGAATGTTTGTGATTTTTTTGTACGAGCTGTCACTTTTCTGGACGTGTTCAGCTGACATTTATGAATGAAAATGGTCTAGTGTGATACTAGTTAAAAAGAATTAGAAAATTTTAAGCAGTATCATACTAAACCCAATAATAGGCTGTTTAAAATTTTGCACCATTGTTTTCAAGCAAGATTAATGGCTAATTAATTACACGTGCTTACAAAATCATTTTTCTTTGTTCCAGCAGAACATTTTTTTGTGTTTATTTTTCCGAAAGCTTTTGATGCACTGATTTCAGATATTCCAGTCTAAACATGAATATAACCATTTTTTGTAATATTTTTGTTATAGATTCTGCACTAATTAAAAACACACGTCTTTTCTAATGAATACGAAGGAAATCGAGAAGGGTTATCAAGCTAAAACAACTAACAAACTAATTTTTTCTCGAAAAGAAAAGACTGTATTTGCAATATTAAATTGAGATTTGTAAGGGAAAATAAGCTAGTTTAATTTTTTTTTTTAATAAAGTAAATTGATATAAACCTCAAATAATTAAAAGAGCGTTTTTTTTCAGTTTGTTTGGATGTCTCGAAAACGACGAAATTAACACCGTAAAATCAGGCAAAGAACACAACGTTATCTTAAACATGTAAGTTACTTCCAGCAATAATATCACTGTAAACCTAAGGTTATGAAAACATGTGGGGCAAAATTTGATCATTGAAACTGAAAAGAAAAAGATTTTTTTTTGCAAATTGCCAACCAATTAGTTTTCCAAACTTAGTTGCTCTCCAGTATTGCCAAGAAAGTATCTACCCTTTTGAAGATTTTGCTGTGGAAAAATATTTATCATCGAATTTGATGAAAATCAACAATATAAGATGGGTTTACACTTTTTCGGCTCCGCGAAATTAGTCCCCAGGAAATAAGGCACCAAGAAAGAATTTTCTCAAATTTTGGGGTGTTATTTCATGTTTTGGGGCCTTATTCCACTTTTTTGTTGGCATTATTTTATTACGAAATAATGCCCCAATGAAATAAGACCCCAACAATAGTTTTGGGACTTAATTTTATTTTATTTTAAAAACAATTTGGGGCCTTATTTAATTTTTCATAATTTACATGAAAATGCTAAATAATATTGTCTTACACTTAAAAATTTGTGAAAATCCGCTAATCGGGTTCGGGACCCAGCGATTTTTTTTTTTGCAGCTCTTCTGTTGCTCCCTGATAGTTTGCAGCACGATCTTTACATTGAAAGAAAAGCATAAGTAAATAACAGAATAGCTGCAAAAAATTGGGCCATACAATTCAAGTATTTGCTTAACAGTTTGCGGTATTTTACCAGCTGTGGGTCCCCGATTAGCGGATTTTCACAAATTTTTTTGTGAAAGACAATGTTATTTCAGGATTATCATGTAAATTATGAAAAATGAAACAAGGCCAGAATAGCTACAAAAAGCGCGCCAAACCATTGAAATATTTGTTTAACAGTTTGTGGTGTTATTTCATTTTCTAAAATAGTTCAATATGAAAGAAAAAAATTGGCGGTTTATTTTATTTTTCAAAAAAAGCCATAACAAGTTGGGCTTTATTTTGGGTCATTTTTTTATTTCAGTGGGGCCTTATTTCATTGGGACAAAGTTCCAATATGAAAAAATACCATATTTAAATTTTTCTTTTGGAGCCTTATTTCCAGGGGCGTTATTTCGCGGAGCCTACTTTTTCAAGAGGAAAGTAGGAGCAAGAAACACATTTTGAAAAATGCTGTATTCCCCCTGGCTACGAGCTTGATAGGACTTGAAGTGAAGGCAAAATTTTATAATTTGAGATTTTACATTAAGGGGCGTGGCACCCACCAATTTCTTATTGTCGTAGAATGATGAAATTTGAAATAGCAATATGCCCTGAAGTGAAAACAAGGGACAAATTTAAAATTATACATTTTACAATCAGGGGGAGTGGCACCCGCCTTTTTTGTCCAAGATGGATAAAAGTTACATGGTGTTACGCAAACGTTTTTGTAAAATGGAAGAATGGCTTCTTTTTTAACATTATGGGGCGTATTCATAGTCATTTTAGAGCTGTGTCTAAGTTAAACATATAGGTTTAATTGAATTTTCGGAAGTTGATACTATTTTTTTAAGTTTATCATTTCAAAATATTTGAAGCCATTTGTGTAGAATACCAAGTTAATTATCTTATAAAAACATAAAACCAACAATTTGTTTAAAATCGGTCTGTATTCATAGAGCCAAAATTGTCTTAAGCTGTAGTAAGCCATGTTTTTGCTCAAATTGCCTTGTTTTTGGTATATTTCCGATTATCTCATCATTAGTTCCGATGATTTTGTCACTTCTTAGTTCTTCAAAAATTATTGCATTTCTTATTTGTAGGTATAAATAATTATTTTTTTTTCGAGAAAAATATAATGAAAGAAAAAATTTAGTGACCAATTTAGTGCGATTCATGTCGTCCATTTTATTTTTCATGTCTCATACATACACATTATAGCCTTTAAATAAACACCTTGTATCAATAATTTAGAGCAATATCGAAAAAAATCCTTTTAGTCTTCACAAAGCAAAAATCAAGTACCAACTTTCCTGTAATATAATTAATAATTTGCAGCACATCAGCGCAGCTTATTTTATAAATACGTCGGTAGCCATCGACTAAAAACATAATTCTAAGAAAGGCAACAACAATTCTTAGTGAAGAGCTCATTTGTTGTTGTCAGAGCGAAACACATCTGCACTATAGGTCGCAAAAACCTTCCAAATTAATATTTCACATTAAAAAGTGCACTTAACAAAAAACAAAAACAATTTTTCTATTGTTATTATTTATCTTCTTCTTTCCTGTAATAGTCAACAACAAAAAGCAAAAAACTGATGTACCTCTAGCTACCTACGACTTATTATCTAATGGTGATATTATCTGCTATCCAATATACCAAAGCTGCAAAATGTATAGAACTCCCTGACATAAAAACTCGTTTATCAGGAAGCAAAAAAAGAACCTGATAAAAACCTTTAAGCTTCCTTTGTCTGTATGCAAAAAAGGCTCATTTGTTTTTACACATAAAACCTATAAAACGCAAACTTTTATAGAGATAAAACATTCCTTTACAAAACAAGAAAAAAACTAGGACATACCTACACAAGGGGGTCAGTTTGCAAAATTATTGTCGTTATCTATACTTAAATCTGATTGATGATAAAAAGATTCAAATTATGTCGACAAAGCTGACGGCCGATGCGACGGCGACAATGCAAAAAGGTGTGTCCTTTCAAAAGGCCGGATATGGATGCGTGACACAATTGAATGAGATCTCGCCATTAAGACTAACAAACTGACAGACGGGCAAAAATAAGGTCTCTCTGGAGCATTCATGTGTGAGCTATTATTATACTTATACGGCACATTTAAATGGTTATTCAAAGCCCTACAGCTAAACGTGTCAATTCGAGTTTGCTCTCTATGTTTGACGAATGTTGCACCGACAATGTGTTCATTTTTTGTTTGCCTCAAGAATTGTATGATGCGGAACAGAGCCCGCAAATTGGATGCATCCACTAAATTTACTCGCATCGTGCTCGTTCTCTTTCTCGTTGAACGTCAGTCAGGTGGGTGATTTTGGCGGGAGTCCTTAACACCAACTAAAACGTTTTTAACGGGGGCACACCTTAGTCTTTTTTTTGCATATCTGTATGTATGCAATGTATATTGGGCTAAGTACCCATGGAATTATTTTACACGCTAATTCACTATGCAAAAGGTGTTACACTTCGTTAACAGAGAGTTGGCAAATTGCATGCTTTTTACTTTGCCAACAACTGTTGTTTGCTTGGGATGTGTTCGTTTTTGGTTTTGTTTGGGTCGGAGTGCAGCAGTTACAGGTGCAGGTGCAAACGTAGCACGATTCCCGATTATCATTGTTATAGCAGGGATGCAGTTATTTGAAGTGTGATTACCGTGTAAGTGTGCTAAGCGCAAATGAACGGATGCAACAGTCGTATAATTGAAATTTTGTTTACAATGGAAGTAAATGAATGTGAATAGCGCTGAACTAGGTTGAGATGGTAATGGGGTACTGAGATCTGCAGAAATGCTCTCAGTAAATAGAATATTTTTTTTTTAGATTTTCTGATGGGCGATGGCGTACTTAATTGAAAAAAAACGGACATTTGGTTCTAATTGTAGTCACTCAGAGGCAGTGGCGTAGCGTGAGGGAGGCAAATTAGGCAACTAGAAATTTAAAAAAAAATGTACCCCAATTTTTCATATTTTTTTACTAATGATGCTTCTTCAAATTAATTACTTTGTTGAGCCCAAAAAATCAAATCAAAAACAGTTCCGGTGGTAAAAATGATTCAAAGTCAAAGTCACTAATTAGACCACAAACCACATCAAATGCAGGTCAGTCGATTACAGCCATTATTTGGTTAACTGCAAAATTGGGAATAGAAATGCAAAAACAATATGCGAATAAACTGCAAATAACTGTTTTGGTACTGTTACTCTAGCAGAAAGTCGCCCTGCCTACTTTACAGACGTGCACCTTTTAGCCGCGGTAAGAAAATCACCCTTTTATAAATTCGTAACAACATGGGGGCTGCAAAAATGAGCTCTGCCCCGGGTGGCAAAAAGCCAAGCTACGCCACTGCTCAGAGGTGTTACATACAAAGTAAGTAAACCTATAGAAATAAAGGGTGAAATTTTTAAATGGCAGACCTGGCTCAGATGCCTAAATAAGAATTTAAAGAAGTGAAACACATCACCTTTCAAACTCTAAATGCAACGCTTTCAACTTCTATTTTATTGTGTAACATTTTTTTAAGAATTAAGGCCACATATATGTAGGTATGTAGGTAGAATGTGTTTGAAAATGCGGATCCTAAAAAAATTTTTACATATAGAGCATTTTCGAGAGGTAAGATTAAATGAGGACACTTTTTGAATTTTCTTGAAGACACTGATATAATCCATTAGGGTGATCATCTAGTCTCACACTCGGATAATGTCATCTCTGTACACCTTAGCGCCGTCTGCTTACACAGTACGACTTGTGGTTACAAGAGAAAATACCACCCTCTCGAATGATCAGACGTTTTTCTTGGATTTGTTCATGGGTCAAAACTCAAAAGGATTTAGTCATATGCAAAACACTCAATAGAACCGAAGTTCAAAACTAAAAACCATCTAAACTGTGCCATCTAGGCAGCTTGGTGACTGGTATTGAAGCGAAGATCGGCCCAACCAACCATGTGATCGTCCGGTCCTCATGCACCATAGCCTACCTTCAACCACCTGCAGTCTGCTAGCTCACAGTCATAGGAGTTCGAGGAAGAAAATGGTGCAAAAGGAAGCTGATCCTGGCATTGCCGTAGCAATTTAGAGGATGACGTAACCGAACTAATGGCTTTAACAACCGCTTGACTGTCTGAAAAATAGCCGTATTCTGGTTCTGGTTTGATTCTTGTTTAAGTAGCTCGCATGCTTTCCTGTTTGCCAGTACTTCAGCTTGAAAAACACTAGCAAAGTCAGGTAGCCGAAAAGACCAGGATACATTTACGGACTCCGAAAAAATACCCGAACCATCTTTGACCCATCAGTAAAGATAGTTGTGTCGAGAATAGGTCGCACCACGGCTGTGTATGTCCATAAGATCATCTTTGACTGGAGGCCCCACCTTTTACCAAAAGTTTTGCTACAGGCATAGAAAGCTATGCAGGCCTTCTTAACCCATTCTTCAATGTTTAATTTAGAGTCGAGAACTACACCCAGATGTTTTGCACTGGAGGAGAGCGAAAGTGTTTGCCCGTTGAGTCGAGGTAGATTGAAGGGGTCTACTTTGTTTTGGTAGTAAAAAGCATGAGTTCAGTTTTACTTTGATTACGATTTAGTCCGCAGCTCGCAGCCCAGTTACTAACCTTCCTTGAAACCACCTCCACGATCTCACTTATCACAGGGTTAAACCTTCCTGACACTAGTAGTACCAAAACATCGGCATACGCGACCGCCTTCACTCCACCCCTCTCTAACTTATCGAGAATGTTATTCATGACTAAAAGCCAAAGAAGAGGAGACAGAACACCACCTGGGGTATTCCTCTATACTGACGTTCCAAAGTCAATAAGGGCTTCTAGAATGGCGTCAGTTAGGACATTGTTTGAAAGCCCCTTCTACATCTAAGCAAATGGCAAGTGTATATTCTTTGAAGTTAATAGTTTTCTCAATTGTATGAACTACCTCGTGAAGGGCCGTTTTAAGCACGAAAGAGGCCAGACTATAATTGGTCGAAAATCTTTCACGGATTCATGTCTACCGACCTTCGGGATAAAAACTACTCTTACATGTCTCCATGACTCGGGTGCATCTTTGAGATAGAGGAAACACTGATATACTGTCAGTGTCTAGCTGTACTAATACTGTTACACCCGTATTCATAAAGACAAAATAGATATTTAAGCTCCCGTGTTTAGGAAAACTACACCATGGAATACAAATTTTCTGGGCTCAAACTAAAGGAAATTGCTTACTGCTTTATTTGAGGCCGGAACATTGTGATTCCATGGTGTAGTTTTCCTAAACACGGGAGCTAAAATAACTATTTATTCTTTATGAATAAGGGTGTTAATGTCTAGTTGTTTTTAATCAAATCAATATTTTCAGAAGTTCATGTTTCTTGGTAAACTAGACCGGCAAAATAAAAATAAAATTGTCAGTAAAAGTAAAGTTTGTGCACAAAATGAAAAGTACATTGGAGCATAAAAGAGTTTTTATATTTTTCTCAAATCAAAGAATTGTGTTTTTAAAAAACAATCAATTTCAACGAAAAACAAACTTATATTTCAATTTGTGTCTCACAAAATATATGTTTGTGTGACCACTTCCATGTTTTCTCTAATGAGTAATCATGAAAACATTAATAATTAAAAATAAATAACATAAAGTAAAAAAAAACTCCCTTGCAAGCAACAGACGAATGGTCACCTGAATTTTTTAAATTAGTTTAATTCATCAGGAAGCCCCAAGGAAGTTTTTATGAAGCTAATTTAGGTTTCAAGTGGTTACAATTTGGCACTTATTTTCCAGTCTAGCTCGATACCTAAGGTGCCCGACTCTCAACCCAACCATCCTCGGTTCAGTTCCCGCAAAATGCATCAAGTAAGTAATGTGTTTTTTTTTTTTCAGATATAAATAATTATTGGAAATTAAGTTCCAGAAGGAAATCATTACTTGCATGAAAATAAAGGAGAAAATAAAGAAATAAAAATAAAAAAAAACTATTTTTATTTTGTTTTGCATTGTGCTTCGAAAAGGCTTCTCCTAGGCCTCGACAAGCCTTTTATAAGGGTTTTAAGATGTGCCTATCGAAACATTTAAACAAAATTACACTACTTCATTTGCAATGTTTGAGTGTAGTTTTGTTCTATAAGGCCATAGCGAAATGAATTGAGTACTTCCTATAAACCTGTAAATGATTGCTTAAAAGCCTTTCGAGCTTCTCGATGTGGGCCAAATGTGTATCTCTAAGGCCTTATAGAGTCAAATTTGCTGATTAGGAAATAACTTCGATAGACCCTTACAGAAGTTAAATTGTTAGTTGGGTACCGACCTTCGGGATAAAAACTACTCTTACATGTCTCCATGACTCGGGTGCACGGTTGAGATAGAGGAAACATTGATATACTGTCAATGTCTAGCTGTACTACTACTGTTAATGTCTAGTTGTTTTTAATCAAATCAATATTTTCAGAAGTTCATGTTTCTTGGTAAACAAGACCGGCTTAAAAAACTCTAGAAACTGTCTGCATACTTCTCATATAACAATGTTTAAAACAACATTAAAACTTATATGAAGGTACCCTTTGCTAATTTAAAACTAAAAAAAAAAAATTAGGAATACCTATCTACGTTTAGGAGACCCTTATTTAACCAATCACCTGTAACCCACCAAACCCCATTCTGCTTTTACAGTTATAATCACCATAATTACATATTTAAAACAAATATACCTACATTTTCCATTTACTTTATTTTACGTTACATTTACGTCCTCGTGCAACATAGCGAAAACTTTTTTTAATTGCCCATCAATTTAGGACATCCAACAGTAGTTGTCAGTACTTCGCACATTTATCTCTTTTTGCTTATGAAACATCAGAAGTTTGCCAAAAATTTAATCAATGTAATATTTATGCTAATCGAGTCGATTAAAAACAGCACTCTGTTTCTATAAGACTGACAAAAAATTAACGCTTCCAAAAAACCACCTGCCACATTCCTCATTTACTTACATTGTAAAAGAACAAACTAAAATAAAATCCTTAAGATAACCAACATCGTCGGCATTAAGTATTTTTAATGCACGAACATGTAATCGCGATGAGTACAAAATGATAAGGACAACAAATTGCCCATCATTTGGAATGGAGTTGGAGACCTTCACTATGCACTGCGACGTCCGTCGCTTTGCACCCTGCTGCCGCCACACGATGTCACTCCGACCGCTGGCGCTGGTGTCACGATTCAGCGCCAGTCTGCGATAAACATCTGTCTTCGCTGCTGTCATCCTACCCATTAAATGGATCGTGTTTTTAGCTTGTTCCAAGTCGTTCATCTCTGACAGACTGCTGCAATGAAGTAATCTCTTGCTTGCACATACGATTTGGGTCAAAAGGATTCTCCATCATCATATTAACTTACTTCCAAACAGGTCACTCGCATAAAGCTAGCTGGGCCATGGGAAGACTCTTTGACTTGAATTCCATCAATGTTCTTGACCTCTCTCATAGTGATGCACTAGCAGCGCGCCCCAACATCAACACCAACAACCATGTGGCAACGATTGCGATTGGGATTGTTATTCAATTTTATGTTATCACGATGTTGGAACAGAATCTTCCGTTATAATGGAGAGGTAATGCATCAATTTTCTAAGACCGTCATCATCTGACGCCCTACATGATTTCTAGACAACGAAGCATCACTCCAAGCTGACTCCGAATTGTAGATTCTTATATGTACCTACATATAACGGAGGCGCTCACAATGGAAAAATGATTATATCTCTGCGCGTTCATGGTGCAGCAGTGGCGGCGCGCAGTGCAGCGCACGGCAGTTACCACGGACTATTGCTGTGAAATTACTCCGCATTTATCGGCAATCGGATCTTTTGACGGAACACGGGCCCCATAGACATACACACGGTTCGGTTTCGGTTCGGAGTATAATATGGCATGTTCCGTGCATAGAATATGGCTTCTACAATAACTGGCACAAATAAACGATTCACCATCAATGACTGCTGCCGCCAAGTCAGTCCGTCATCATCAATCATCTTAAATTCCGACGAGCACGGCCAGTGGAAATGCCTTAAATGAAAAATGCTCTCCGGCCAGGAGATGGACTTTCTTCTCCTTAAAAATATATGTATAATATTCCTTGGTTGCAGTTTGTAGTATACGGCTTCAGCTGTATCGCAGATGAAAAAGAATCGCCAAACCAGAATTCGATCAGTGGCAGGAAAATTTATGCAGAACCATTAGAAAAGTATGAAGAACTATGAGCTCGGGGGTTATGACTGTGGCGAGACCATGCATCATGTGTATTATGACAATCGGTGTAATGATCTGCTTTGATCATGCATCAAGATTAGAATTTGAAATTGCCCATGGATAATGGGCTTGGTTGGCTTGGCATATATGAGGACAAGGAGCTCTAGTTGTGATGTGAATGCTGAGATTAAACGCTTTCGGTTTTGAATTCATGCTAAGCAATAGAGCGTAATGTGTTGCGTTTTTGCATATATGTATATGTATAAGAAAAGCGACCAAGGCGCCACCGATGAAAGTTGTATAGCATGTTTTACTTGAATTAAGTGCATCTCTGCCTTGTGGTTACAGTTTGATCTCTGGATTGAAAGTAAATCAACATTTTTCCCGAAACAAGTTGGTGGTAGAAACATTTTCCTAAACAAAAAATAAAGGATATATGAAACATCTTCGCCTTTTTAAAGATTTGTTAAGATCTATAAAATCTATATTATAATAATAGGTACATAACAGAACCATATTCATTCGAAAATTTTACTGACCAGTTTTTGTTGGAAACGTAATTCAATACTTCAATTCTCATATGAAAAATGAAACAGATGAAAAGATAGAAACAAATAAGGAAACATCCTTGTTAGCACAGTGTATTGAGAATTAAATTTTAATGATCTCATGAAATTCCACAAAAAGAAAGAGAAAAAAGTATCGTATGATACTGAAATTGTATGGTGCTTATAAAATTTTTGTTATTGGTGTACAATAGACATTCTTGATGGGGAACCGCAACATGTCCAACAAGTTTTAACTAGGGAGGGCCTAACGACTGTTTGAAAACTTTCCCTCATCTAAATTTTTTTTACTGAAATCCAGCAAGGGCTTGCCAAGTTTTTGACAAGTTTTCCTTGTCTAGATTTTCCCTACTGAAAATTTACTAGGGTACCCAAACTATAGACAGTAGTTTGGAGTTTTTCCATAACCGGGTGAATTTCTTCACTTCAGCATTGCTAAAGCAAAGATATCACAAGGGCCTGACCCTTAAGGATTTAAATCTCTGTAATTTTCCGTTTTGTTGAATCCGTTGATGGCTGCGTTGATAGTTTTGTTTTACTGCGTCAAAGTCACGTTAGTTAAGTCTTGACTCAGTCCCGCCTTTTTCAAGAGAAAATTTAAAATTGCAGTCTCGTCCCGGTCTCATCTCATCTCAGTCTCGTCTCAGTTTCGTTTAAGTCTCGTTTCAGTCTCGTCTCAGTCTCGTTTCAGTCTCGCCTCGGTCTCGTCTCAGAAAAATACGATTTCGGGGAAACTTATCTTGACTAATGGAACGAAATATTCTCGATACGTCAAAATTTAGTTTTTCCCCCATCTGTGCAGCCAATAACAACTTTCAATTTCAATTTCAGGGAAGCCAGCTGACTGTGTAGAAGAAAATAAATATTATAATGAAATTTGATTTTTCAATATATTAGCATTTTTAAAATACTTTTTTTCCTGCCGAGATAACCGAAACCGACGAGAGTCTCGTTAAATTTCCGTCCAATTATACAGTCTCGACTCGTTCTCTTCTCGGATGCTTAAAAGGTAGTCTCGCCTCGTCTTGCTTCGGTCTCGTCAGGCGAGACCGAGATCAAGACCGAGAACTTTCTCGTCTCGTAACCAGCCCTAAAAAACCATTTGGATATTCAGCCAGTCGGAAAACTACGAAACAAATTGTTTTCGAGCCGTTTGGCTCGGACGTGTATGGCCAGCTTTACTGCAAATTGTTATCATGGTTAGTTTTCGAGTTACACTTTTTTACTTACCAACAAAAATAAGGACAAAATTTGGACACAATCTAATCTTGATATGCAAAAAACTACTAACTTGGAGCATTACTGCAAGTTTCTAGGACACTTGGTTCACGAGCTACACCATGTGCCCTGCTAACTTCACAGTGAGGTAAGCAGGTCACTCGATTGTACCCATTATTTGAAGAACTGCAAAATCGGGAATAGAAATGCAAAAAATACTGTGTTGGTCTCTTTATTCTAGGTAAAAGTTGCCTGCCAATTTCACAGAGGTACTCGAAAAAACTTTTTTCATACAGTAGCCTTTTGCAAATGTTTAAATTTCTTGATCCCTCCTTCGCTTAAAAGTTGTGCTAGAAAGAATATTAAATTCCAAAATTTTCACCAAAAGCTATCAAGATCGCTTTATATACAAGGCTGAACGAGTCTACTTGCTTCTCTACTGGCTTCAAAAGTGGCTTGGAAAAAGGCGCGCCAGGTTACACGCAAGTTTCTCAGATGTGTATGTGCTAGTTAAATAAAAAAAATTTATTTGTGTATTGTAACTTGCAAGCCAGAAAGCCAGTACTGACTCGTATGACCTCAGGGTGATATAGAAGAGAAATTCGGGTGAGAAACATACACGTTCGCTTTCAAGAAGGCGAAAAACTTTCACGATTAATGTAGTTTCTGAAAGCAGTAAGTGTTCTTTCAAAGTGATTTGATTTCTTGAAAACGCTTTTAGGGCGTCACCCAATCAACTTTTTTTTGTGAAATCATTTTCAAGAAAGCAAATCACTTTCAAAAAACCGCTTTTAAGAAACTACTTTTTGGTTTTAACACTATGAAAGCTTTGCTTTTAGAAAGGTTTTTGATTTCCCTGCAGTGTGTTACGGCATCTTTAATAGTCCTTCATTGTAAAAATGTGAACGTCATTTTCTAATTGCAAATATATTTTAATATCACATTGAAAACAAAACAATAAAACTCTCAATGAGAATGTATCTTTTAAAGGCTGTGCAATGTTTGCAAAGCTATACTTCATTAAATATCTTCTACGAGTCTACTAGTATATGAAAAAAAGAAAACAATTAATTACCATCATGATGTTTCATGTTTGTATCCCCAAAACAATAAACAGAAGACAAAATCGCCTACCATAACCCAATCCCTCTCTATACTCACGATCACAACGTGGAAATTCTTGGAGTGCAAAAAACTCTAGTGGCAATGGCAAACCGATAAAAATCGAATTCGCACGGTTGAACCATCGCAGCACAATGGAAATGCCTCCTGTTTCTTTGGCATAAAAAAACTCCTCCGGCATTATCTATGTATATGAGTATGTTGATGCATCCATAGAGACTGTTGCAATGGTGTAAATCCAAAGATAGTATAGCGAATTACCTCTAAGTATACCTAGTAGGTATCAACCTGTAAATGATGCAAAGTTCCACTTAAGTGGCTTCACATTGCATAAATAGAGCGTATCGTATGGGAAAGCCCAGTCATCCCAGCCAAGCAGATGTACCGAAGCATGGCACTTAATTGCATGTTCCTTGCAACAAAAACAAAAAAAAGTGCAGTTCTTCCCACGATAGACCCCACAGGTTATCATTCTCGTTTCCTTAAGTAGGTAACTACTCGTATAGAGTAGCTATGTGATGCCGAGAAACGAAGCAGTGTGTAGCCACAAAAGAGAATATTCACTCAGGTGTGAATTAAATTCGATTCCATCCAAGTGGAAGTTACTTTTGTTGCAGAACCTATCAATGGTCTGCTGAAAATGCAGAGGCATTTTGCTTCGTTTTTTTCAATCCAGACACTATTGTGCTTTTTTTTCGGGCATGACTTAAGCTGAATATGCATTTTAGGTACTCTTTTGTCTTTTCTATTGTAAATTTTGTCGGCATGTGTATTGGGAATCATGCTATTGAAAAGGTTACTTAAAGTTACTGGAAGTGGATATTCTTTTATTTCAGATTAACCGGAGGAAGTACGAAAATCGAAAGAAGTCTATTTGAATTTTTACTTGCTCTATAGGGAAAATAGTTTTGTTTCGTGTCTGAACACAATTTAAAGGTTTTAATCAAAACTTACATCACTACGATGAAGAAGTCCAAAAAAACAATTTTTGGCAAGATATCCGTCGGTACAAAAGTTCCTAGGGAAGGAAGCCGCTTCTTCTTCTTCTCCTTCTTCTTCTTCTTCTTCTTCTTCTTCTTCTTCTTCTTCTTCTTCTTCTTCTTCTTCTTCTTCTTCTTCTTCTTCTTCTTTGTATCTTCTTTGTACATGACAGTACCAGCTAAGTTGGTCATGCTGTATTTTGTCCAAGATAGTATCTTTGACGTGTAGGCTTCCTCGGATTCTCTTGCTTCTTATTCGGTCAAGCTTTGTCACTCCTGCATTTTCATTTCAGCTGCCGTCAATTTACTCTCATACTTCTTGTACATTGTTCAACACTGTGAATCGTATGAAAGCGCTGGACGAACAATTGCCGTGTAGAGCTTTCCTTTCAGCTTTCAGTTTCAGTTTTTCGATCACAGAAGATGGCAGAGTTTTTTCGTCACTTCATCCACCCTACGCTTACGCGATGTTTGGTGTCGTCATCACAAGATCCTTCGCTATTGATCACAGATCCAAGAAATTTAAACTTTTCGCACTTGGGAACCACGGTTCCATTCAACAAATAGATGTCCGGAATGGACAGCATAGGTATTCGATCTCTTTCGCTCAGAAAGTCAAGGACAGTAATAAAGAGCAAAAGACTCAAGACGCTTCCCTGGTGCACACCCACTCTAATTGGGAACTCTTCGGTGATTCCTGCGGGGCATCTTACCTTTGTTTTAACTTGCTCGTACATGTCCATGATCATCCACACGTAGACTTCCGGAACTCCTCGTTGCCTAAGTGCAACCCATATCAGATCCCGTGGTTGTCTGTCGAATGCTTTTTCAAAATCAACCAATAAAATATGCAAATCTCTCGAGGAATCCCGATATCTTTCCATTCTGATTCTTATAACTTATACTCGGAATACCATCTGTGGTTGATTTAACCGAAACAAACCCACACTGGTCGTCAGATAGCCGTATTATTTTTCGCAGGCCGCCACCCAATATCCGCTTAACGATCTTCATGGTGTGTGACATCAGCTTGATCCAACGGTAGCTGTCGCAATTTCGTGTATCACCCTTCCACTGATTAGGTATTCGGTGGCCGCAGATATGTTTGGAGATGAGAATCATGAGCCATCTATTCCCTTTTTGGAGTTTTTCACTGCATCACTAACTTCTTCCACTGTGATGTCGGCGACTTCTATTGGAAAGTAATAACCTCGGAAACTGTTCATTTAAAAGTCCTTCACAATACTCTTGCCATCTTTGAAGAATTTTGTCGTCATCCACAAGGAGTTGGCCTTGAGTGTTGTTAATGAATTTTGGTGAACGGTGAACGAATCTCTGAGCATTTTGCCTTCTCTGTGCGGCGATTTTGAAAATAGTTGCGCCCTTGTTCATGTTGGCATGTCGCAGTTCCTGAATAGCTTGGTTTGCATCATCAGCCGGTGCAGATAATTGCTCCAGTTACCGATACATGCTCTTCTTACTCCCTTCTTGAAGTTGGGCACACTTTTTATTTGCTTCTTTCTTGCAACGTCTGTAAACCACTCCAAGGCGTGCTTTTTCATCTATGTTATGAGAGGGGCAAGTTTACCAAGCTTTAAAAGCCGTTTGATTCTAAGCCGCTTGATTCTCGCTATTAAAGCTTCGTTTCTAAACACCTCCATTGGATCTTATCTATACTTTTAGAGAAGGAAATATCCGGAACTGTTATGCAATATAAGTCTGATGTGTGGTTTGGATTTTATGCCATAATCGTTTCATTAAAAAAAAAAATACAAGTCATAAGCGATCCCATCCAAAAGACTATAAAAGGTAATTAAACTGTACTGATGGCTTGAACGTCGAGGTGGCGGCAACAATAAGACTTCAACAACCGATTTCACCAATGACGGAAGATATTGCGTCTGTGGTTGGATAAATTGCTGAATGTGGTCAGGAGTTTATTCGTCATATTAGAATCTTCATTGATTGTCATCGTCAGTGTCGCGTCGCGTCGTTGGATGCAACACATCATGATGTGATGTATGGCGATCATTAAAGTTTATGGCATATGAAAAATGGTTTTACGTAATGTGTCGTCGCGTCGTCGTCGGCGTCGTCCCGTCTCATTCCCTCCTGGAATGAATATTATATGACTTTGGCTTGCCATTTGATAGACCCTTAACGATACAAATTGTTTTGTGATGTAGTTTCCTTGTTTTGCGGGTGTCAGATGCAATCAGTTTTCATCAATGTAATTAGCTTGGATAATGTAAGTTGAAACCCTTTGGGGTGTGAACAATATCGATACCTAAATGTTTCTTATTTTGAGCTAATGCAATCGGGATAGGCTTGCATTCCCATATGAAACTCGTGCGGTTAGTATTTTTTTTTATTTTCGTATAGACGTGATGGATTATTATAGCAATTTGTTTAGTTTGGAGTTGAGGATAAATATATTGGGGGGCTTCGATGGCTCGATGAGTGTGATGATTACATGAAAGTATAATGGTTAAGCGTTGAAATTAAACAGAAGCTGTTTTGTTGAGTTGTGTCATGGCGCCTGAAGTACTCTGTCAAATAAATGGCATATTGATTAAATTTTAAGTGGTTATGATTTTGTATGCGGTTAAAGTGACGCGAAGAAAATATTTAACTGGCATTTTCTTTAAGAGTTTAAGAAAATCTTATCGAGGAATATGGGAAAGTGTTAAATGAGAAACACTGTAATGTTTCGAAAAACAGAAAAAGAAGGAGCACTGTTTTGTTCGACTCTTTTTATGACGGGGCAAAGATTTTTTTCCTGGAAAAAGATGGTTCGACCAATCCTAACATAACTATGATGAGTATTGAATAGGTAAGTCCATAAAGTGCCTGCATTCTACCTTCGGTTCCGTTGTCCTAGCTTCTAAATGACTATATGATGCGTTTATTTTAATGATTATATCCAGCGAATGTAAAAACATTTAAACCGCTGTAACGACAAACTTACAAAAGTTACCGTGGTCATTAAAATTACATAATTTGATTCCTAGGTGGGCAAAGTAATGTGTCTTCTAAAATTATGCCACTTTACAAGTACATCGGATGCATTTATCCAAAGACACTCCACATTTTCTAAAAATACAGCAATTCGATCCACTTTAAACAAAAAGGAACAACAACTTCAAAATTAACATTTATTAGTCAACAAATTAATAAATTAAAATTTTGTGTGATAGCCCTTGTTATTTCTATCACTGCTTTAGCCTTTGTTCCACTCATCCAGAATAGCTTTTTTCAAGTCATTTCTGTTGGATATTTGGCGCTTCCTTATGTTCCTGTCTAGCCGTGCTCACAGATTCTCAATGACGTTCATATCCGGTGACTGTGCAGGCGTTTTCATCAAAAATGAGGACAGTTCCATATGAGCCAGGATTTCACAATATCTGCTTTGTGCTTCGGATCGTTGTCTTGATAATATCGAAAAGGATTGCGTACGCCCAACTTCTTCGCGTTTGCGCTTTGGAGCAAACTATTCTTCAAAATGGGCAAGTACATAGTTTTGATCCCATCGATTAATTCTAAATTACCAACACCTGCAGTGGATATCTAAGCAATATTTAAAATGAGATCGTTCCACAAAAGGTGGTCAGTAAAGTGCATACCTAGAATCAAAAGCTTTTCTGTTTCCTCAATACAAGAACCATTCATGTTTACATAAGTACAAAAGGGGTAAATTCTGCTCTAACGACTGTAAACAGAAACAGATTTCAGTTTTGGAAGCATCAAATTTCGCTCTATTATTGATACCCCAATTTAACAATACTATTGCGATCTGAGTTCAATGAGCTCATCATATTTTCCCGTTGTAGTCCCACATTCAAAGAACAGGGAGGTGAATCTGGAAATGAGTATGAGAAGCTAAGGGTGCTGTCGTTGGCGAAACAGTTTAGTGGATTAGACGTTTCAGACATGTGATCGTTTATGAAGATAATAAACAAAGTCGGAGACAAAACGGAGCCTTGGGGTACACCAGCATTTATTTTACGGACTTAAGACTTAAAACCATACAAAACGACTTGGATTTAACGGGCAGAAAGGTAATTACTAATCCACTAAAGTAGTGATTCATTGATACCAAAAGCACGCATTTTCGACATAGTCTAAGAGCCCACAGCAAATTTAGGGGTGTGAAAATGAACCAAAAAAAAAGTATATGAGTCGAAAGGTGTGGTAATGCTTATGAAAGAAATGCAAGTCTTGCAGTCCCTGGAGGCGGCTTAAGATGCGTTATAGGTAACAATTTCGACCAATTTAGGCCCATAAACCCGAACGCACAGACAAACAGACTGACAATTGTGAAGGGTCAGAAACATAAACTAAAGTCAATTTCCAATAAAATAAAATCCACACGAAGTTTATTGGGCGATTTTGAGTTTTTAACTTTCTTGCAAAAAAAAAAAAAAAAACACTCAACCACACAATTTTTTTTTTATAATTATTACAAAGCTATTGCAGTTTACATGGCAACAGGCCCAATTTTTGTACAGGATGAAAATACACACCGAGAAATGTGTGATGTTGTGCGTCTTTATGGGCATAATATTTACAGCGGTGCTACTTTGCTACAATTGCAGAAGATCTACTGCACTTTTCGCAAAACATAAACCTACTGTCATTAAATTCAATCTACTGCACTTCTTCGTTTGATAACCTCAGGTTTTTCAAAAGTATCGTTAGAAAATGCATCAGTAATACGTTTTGCTTGTTATTTTTGAAGCTACCTAACAACGCGAGGTAATTTTGTCAATTTTTTTTTTAAGATTTCTGAAACCTACTATAACCTTTTTAACTCTTCGAAAAATCCTTAGCTTTTGTACCAGATAAAATAATAATGGAAGGTCTAATAACCAACTAAAGCTTGGGGATGTAAAAAGAGATATTTTAAAGGCTTAAGGCTTAACTACATGGATCTACTATATGCAAAAAGTACAAAAAAGAGGACAACTAACTTGTTTATCGAAAAGAAATTGTCTGTAGGACAAAATCACATTTTGTATCTCGAAAACTAAGACAATTCTGATTTCACCACTGGAAAGAACGTGGCCGAAACTATAAGATGACATTCATAACTCATTTTTGGCCAAAATGGTCTGTAGGACAAATAAGAACTCACGGGACGACCAGCCTACAAAAAAAAACAAAAACGGTTCGAAATTTTTAATGGTGGCTAAATTTGTCTGTCAGAATAATTTTCGTATGTTTGCTTGTAAGCAGGTTTCTTTAGCACACCTTCATGCTTATTTCTTACTTTTGTACTATTTGCTATAAAGTGAAGCACTTAGACTGATATTTAAAGAAATGTCAAAAGGATAAGTACTTTCAGGAATCGATAACAGTTTTGTTGAAATATTTACCTAGGAAAAATCTACTGCGGAAGCATCCAATATACTGCTTATTTGTGTGATTTACTGCGCTGCACTCTGTTTGAATTGGCAACACTGATAACATATGGTACTTAATGAACAACACTTAGTGTCCTTTTAACCTACCTATTTCATCGATGTAATTTCTCTAAATTAGGTAATCTTTCTCGAGTACTACGCAGTTTTGTTTCTTTTTCAATTTAATTTCAGCCATTTTGTTGAAACTTGTCCACTACATTTACATACAAAGAAAACTACCTCCACAAAATAGAATTGCGTAAAAAGCAAAACTCAATAAAAATACCATAAATCAACTGCAATCCCGAACAAAAATCAATTTCCTCCATAGCATCGCATCCAAGTTGCGGCGCTGTTGCCCAGAATTTCATTGAAAATCATTTGTCAACGTTGTCGACACCCTCGTATAGATACAATCAAATGGCACGCGTTGACACTTCGCACCTATTAGTTTCGTATTTTATTTCAAAGAAAAAGATAAGTCACATCAAAGCAAAACCAACATAGCTACCTACCATGTACCACGTGACTCATGAGTCATGCTGCGCAATTTCCATCACAGAAACTTTTAACCAGAAACCATCGAAGAACCATCTGAGCTCTGAGGAAAGTTCTTATAATCTACTCAACAATCCGTGAATTGGATGAGGGTATAAACACATTGCACTTACGTCTTACACACGCGTGAAAATTTAACTTGCCAGTTGACATCTCACTTCATTCATCATTGTTCACTTCCTCGTGTATCTACTCATGTCCTATACGAAACGTATGGTATGGGAAATGTTGATGGTGATACTTGGTGACAAAGTATCTAACATAACAGGATAAAATGTGCAGTGTCTGTTATGTCATAAGACTCAACATAAAAATAGTTTTTATATTATTATCTCCAACAAGATTGTGACTGGAATTAATTCCATAGCACAATAATTGGTGTGAATAAACGCTTAAGAAACGGTACCACATCCGTACAATGCCCTGTGAATAAATTGTATTGCCTACTTAATAATGCACTTATGTTTGTGTACGGTGGCAGTGCCGTTATTTACATAATTTTGTTATTTTCTTAAGCAATAATAATCTGTTATGGTCTAGCGTCTAGGATAGATATCAACTGGAATATGTGCAATTTTAAATGACCGGCAATTACAAATTACACACTTAATTGTAGTTGTATATTTCGACTCTTTTGTTTTTGTGTGTTAATTTTGGAGCGTTGTCTTGAATAAGAGTTAAGTAGGTTTATGAGGAATTTTTAAAAAGGAGTCAACTATGGGTCTAGAGACCTAGAAGCAAAGATGTTCATAAATCAAATACCTACCCTTTGATCCTTGATAAAGTTTGAAATAAATGTTTGTATATATGTTACCGTTAAAGTCCGGAATCCGCTAATGCTGACATTCTCCCCTTCTGATCTGGCTGTAATCTATAAAGCATTTATCCGTCCGAAACTTGAGTACAATTCTCATATTTGGGCAGGTGCGCCAATAACCCACTTGAGTATCTTAGATAGGATTCAAAAAAGATCTTTGAAAATGATAGGTGACAGAAATATAACATGTTTCATGTCTAACATTATTTTACCGTTACTTTTATAAACACTGTTCTAGTGAAATAGCCAGCTGCATTCCTCCCCTAAGACAATTCAACCGTAATACTCGTACCTCTAGGAATGCACATTAGTTTACCCTCGAGTCCAACTTCGGACGTACTGTCAAGTATAGAGATTCTTTTTTTAGCCGCACTACCCGAATGTGGAATGCTTTACCCGGCTCTATCTTTTCCGACCATTTTAATATTCAGAGGTTCAAAACCAATGTGCATCGGTATCTCCTCTTAAATCCTTCCCTATTTTCCCAACGCTTGCACTGTGTTTAAACATTTTAAGGGCAGCCAAAATCCCTTTAGTGCGCGCTCAAAAAAAAAAAAAAAAAAAAAAAAACTAGTTAATGTCAGCATTAACTGGTTTGATCAGTTAAAGTCGGGAATTTACTTTCAATTTGCAGGATTCCGGATATTAAAAAGTTAATTTCGACACTAACGTGTGCTGACTAGTTAATGTTGACATTAACGTATGTATGCTGTCCCTTTAAAGTGTTAACAGAGCTTGACAGTTTCGTCAGTTTTGTTTGGCTTTTTTTGTTTCTACATTGTAAACAAGGAAAAAGTGTATCAAATTGTTCTTTTGGTTTCTTTCAACAAAAATGAATCTATTTTTGAAAAAAAAAATCAAGAGTATCATTAGAAAAGCCGTTTTGCATAAAAAAAGCGAAAAACTAAAATTTTACTCTTAAAAACGGTTTAAGCAAAGAGAAAATCTAATATAGCGAGCCCAAATCAAGATTTCCAGCCAAGTTCTCATTAAAAAAAATGAGTTCTGGTATAAAACATTTTTTTAATAGAAAAATATTCATAATTTCTTTATTTATTGAAATACGAAAAAAGTTCTTACAAAAAATTGTTTGAAATTTCGAGCCCAACAAACTTGTCGTAGAAAGTTTTTCAAATTTTTGATTAAAAATGGCATACATTTTAGGAAAATGATTAATTTTTTTATTTGTTGGCCTGTAAATTTTAAATATTTATCAATAACGAAAAAATGTTTAACCTTAAATTAGTAAATTTTATTCTACGCATTGTATGTCTTTCAATTTTTTGTGTAGGAAAAATATAAAATAGTAAAAAGTAAAATCCAAGATGGTGGCAAAACGGTAAATGCTGTAAAAACTGAGATTTATCATCTTCGGTCAACTTTCTATCGAATAAAAAACAAACTGGTACAAACTGCTGTCTCGGACTTTAAATGCACTGGACTAATAAGGGAGTGCGAAATCCAAGCTTGATGATTAAGCGCATCACTTCCCGGCTGGAAAAATGCCAAGTTTCTGTCTAGTTTGGGCAAGGGACTAGTAAGTTTTCAGTAGAGAAAATCTAGATGAGGAAAACTTGTCAGATACTTGGCAAGCCCTTGCTAGATTTCAGTACCAAAAATTTAGATGAGGGAAACTTTTCAAACACTCGTGAGGCCCTCCCTAGTTAAAATTTTGTGGGACATGTTTTGGTACCCCATCAGGAATGTCTCTTGTGTTGTACACCAAAAACAAACACTTTATAGGCACCATGCAATTTCAGTACCATACGACACTTTTTTCTCTCTTTCCTTTGTCTTTTTTATATTGTTTCTCGGCGCGGGTTCATTCCAAACCACCCTGGAGGTAGGGTTTAAGACATGTTTTTTTTTTTTACAGTGGATTCCTCTTTTGAGAAGGACCTGGTAATTCACTCTTCTTCTCAATGACTCTGTTTAGATTGGGAAGATTGAGTACGGACTGGTGAGTACCATCGTGTTTACATTACAATCTGTGAGGCGCCTCAAAATACATTGAAACAACTACAACATCAACAACTTCCACATTGAAAGAACAACAAAGCAGACTCATGAGTCCGGTTTTTATATTTTCTACATGCCTCACGAGACCTCTTACCCCCGCACTTCTCTTGCCTACAAACTGGCGTGAGTCCGTACACAAACTTCCCAATCTAAACAGGGTCAATAACATGCGTCACGTCTCTCGTATAGATTTCATCGTCGTCTTCGTTTCCACGAAACATCTGACGGCTGTTGTCGCAGGTTTCTACACTGCAATTTTTACAAATTGGTGTAGACATGAGGCCAACTTTTTAGCAGCCATTTACATTTATATGCTATGAGTTTGAGCAGTGAGTCTGCAGAAGGACTTTTGTTCCATCCACATTCGAATTTGAATACATTAAATGGTCTTCTAAAATTTAATATGAACATTTTGTCTAAATCGTTTGAGCCGCGTGCCTGAGAAACAAATACATATACACAAAATGTGGGCGTGGTAGGGCGGATTTTACTGAGGGAATTTTTTAAAACATTTTTCTCGCTTATAAGAACAAACTTGGAAAACTTCATCCGAATCGTTAGAGGCGTGTCGGTCGTTTAGTAACCCATATTTAAGAAAAGTGGGCGTGACAGGGGCGAATTTTACAAACAGCATTTTTTTTTAAAAAATTTTTCACTTAAAAGAACAAACCATGATAGTTTTATCAAGGAATTGTTTGGATTAGAATTTGATCCAAATCGTTGAAGCCTTATTCTAGATTTTAGAAAAGTGGGTGTGGAAATGGGCGGATTTTATTGAAATTAAATTTTTTATCTTATCACAGGTTTTCATGTTCATCGAGATAGAGCCTAAGCAAATGGACGGATTTGCTTCAAATTTTAGTGTGACCCATTTTGAAGTGATTCCCTAAAGTGAAAATTCAAGTTTTTTTTCTAGCTCATCTAGAACGGGTAACTGTCATACAAAAATTTCGGTTTTAAGTTGAGTAGAGTACGCAGCTGAAGCGAAACGAAAATGTTCATACGAAAAATTGACACAACGAAATCATAAACGAAAAATGTTGTTCTCGTTTTTTTCAGCAGTAGGCACGCACTACACATTTTTCGGCACACAATTTATTGTCCGGAACATTACTGCTGGTGAAAATTTAATTCTACATTTCCACCAACCACTAAACCGAGATTAAGATATGAGATTTGTTTGGTGTTTCCACTGCACAAAAAGAGGATTAAAATGCAAAATATTCAAATGGTGTTTCATTTTTTGATATGAAGTGGAAGTGAGATAGATAGTGAGTCGGATAAAACGACCGCAGCACATAGGATATTTAACAGGAAAACCTTGCCAAAAACCAATTTTAAAAAGTTAAACAGGTGATAAAGGTACTGTTTGGTAGTATACTACACGCCAAACACTGGAGTGAACTTACATGCGTAAAAGAGAGGGAAATACCATTGATAAAAAGGATATGAACGTGAAAGATAAAAAAAAAACAATTAGCTAAAATTGAACATGAAAGATAAAAAAAAAAAATTACATAGGAAAAAAAAATTATGCTAACAAAATCTGAAACAAAATTGGTTATAAGCAAATTATTTGTTTCTTTCGTATAGTTATAAAAGTTATGTGGCGCCAAAACATGAGATTATACTTTCAAAATGCCTTATAAATCTCGTACTAGATTATTTTTTAATTGTTCTTTTCGGGGTTCAACATTGTAACTATTTATGTTTCACTGGTTTTTACATGTTTTATGGTCAGTACAATCAGTACAAAAAAATCAGTACATCAGTACAAAATAATTATGTGCAACGCCACGCCGCGCGCCGTGCCGCCGCTGCCCCGGCCGGCTTTTGGTACCCGATGAAAGCGTTCGTTATAAGCGGCATCGATTGTATTCCTAAATGTCTCGCGAATGGCTAACTTGATATTTTCATAATTATCGGTTTCCAACATTTCGGTACTTCGAAGCTAGTTTCATTTACCTGCAATTTTTATTTGTAGGTAGCTATACTAACAGAACAGAAACTCTCCATGAATCTGTGTCTTGTTGGAGATCACATCAGAAAAATTTGGTTTTGTATCAGCTGCGTCTTCATTGAATGCATTAACAATTTAAAAAAAAAATCACGGGTGGTCACCGTACCTAAAGTATCTTTTTCAAAGCAAGTTGCCTTGCATACGAATTGTATTTTGCAAGATTTCATACTTTATATTCAATGAAGCCAGTTTGAATATGTAGGTCTTCAACACTAAGGTGGTGATAATTATTAATTGCAAAATATTAAACATCCAATCGTGCATCAAATTAATGTGAAAAATTGAAATATTGTTTATGTAATATACCTACCTATTAGCAGACTCTCAGTCTGTCCTTGGTTTGTGTCTTTTTGATTGAAGCTAATGTTATAACTCACGAATAATTTCGTAAGATATTGTTAAAGAGATTGTTCAGAACATCAGAACATTTTTGCATTTAGAATAAGGGGCTTTGGCAGGGTATAGTCTATTTAATGAATAAATAAAGATGTATTCGGAATAGAATTAGATTAATCGGCCAATCAATAAATTAAAAACTTGGATTTCAAAATGTCAACTACGTTTTCAATTAAAAAAAAAAATCTTTCCTTTTCTTCTATTCCATGTTACTATTACGGTGCAGTTAGGGTTGCATTTAAGGTAGACCGCAGGCCTTCAATTTGGGCAGGCAATAAGTTAAAATTATTTATTATTATTTATGTCATTGAACGCGGAGAAAGGGCAGGCGCGAAAACTCCTGACATCCTCCCCAGACAACCCAAACCCGGGAGGCCTGTAGACGTTTTCTGAGTTCAATCAGGCGAACCCTACAAGTGGAACCTTAGGTGAATCAGTTGATTGGGAGAGTTGTGGTCTACCTCGAGATCATGACAATCGCCGGTAAAATGAAGAAGAAGATTTGTCATTGACATATAGTATTATGGACTGCTAGACAGAAACTTCAAATGGTTCAATCTATTCAAAAAAAAAAATGTCGTCAAATTCTGTCCCATGTCTCTCAAGTCGTGTGTTCGTCAACGTAGAATACTGTCAATGTACATCATTGACATTTTTTTTCTTTCGCATTTAGGTAACATTCGTTTACCTTAATATAATTTTAAGAAATCGAATTAAAAATAAATAACACTTAAAAAATCGGATTGTGAAGAGGTTTTTTAATCCAGCAACATCGTAGCCATACTTAAGTTAAATTTGGCAGCTTTTAGCTTGACAGTTAGGAAACAAACTATATTTTAGCGTATAAGGAATAATTCGTTCCAAATGTCAACCGAAAGCCCTAAAACTGCCTCTTCCAGAGCGGAATATCGGATTTCAGGATTCTGTGTAATCCTTCCTTCATCGAACCTTTAACCTTGAATTGAATTTGACAGCTTATAGCGTATGAATATTTCATTTCAAAAAATTTCACCCAAACGCCTTAAGATCAGCTCAACAAAATATAAATAAATAACCTATTTCAAAGCAGAATCGACACAAAAATGTCACGCAATGTGGCTAGCAAATGTTGCTTGCTCCGTTCAATCAAAAACGGGTACTGAGCGCAGCATTTAAACGTATATGTATTTGCAAACCACGTAGTTGTGTGCTTAAAAAAAAAATAATAAATACAAAATAATAAATAATAGATGTCCTTAGTTTCTGTGCAATAAAATTCTAGTTCAGAATGATTGACAATAAATGGCCTTGAAAATCATTTTTTTTTTTTTTACGCTTGAGCTATACAAAAACACTACTACGAATATGTTGAACAAATTCCTTGTGAATTATTGGATGGAAATATCATTCGACTAGCAGTCCATAATACTAGCTCAATGTTATATGTATTTCAAAATGTTAGAAGTTTTAAATGAGTGATAATCACCTGTCACAATAGGCGTGTACCATCAACTGAGCGCTCTGAGCTCTCAAAGATTTTTTAAGTGAGACAACTCAGCAGAACACTGAGATTTTTTGCGGAGATTTCTGATCCAAAAAATTTCTTGGATTCACTGCTCAATTTTTTTTCTCAATCGAAACAGCTGTTTGTTTGACAACCAAGTTATAATTTTTTGAGGCTGTGCAAATAAGAAAGTGGTAAATAAATACAAAATAGAACCAGAATGTTGGTGAAAACTCAAACTAATTGAATAAGCTATAATCATTTTCATTAATTTCAATAAGATTTTTGCTTTAACAATTAAATATTTAAAGAAAAGTTGAAATTTTATTTCCGAACTTGTATGAGAATAATAACACATGTTTTTTTTTTCTGAAAGAGAGCGGAGAATGTTGTCCCACCAAATGATTCTGCCTCCGTTAATCTGACATTGAGCGCTCAATGAGCGCTTAGTTTGTGGTACACGCCTAATTACTGCTTTCACACAAGGAAACTGAGTTGCCGGCAACTGGGAGTTTGTAGGCGAGAAGGTCGTAAGGGAAGAAAACAAATCTCCCCTCTCACCCTTCTCGCCTACAAACTAGCTAGTTTCTGGCAACTCAGTTCCTTGTGTGAAAGCGGTCTAATTGCTGCAATTTTCTATACTCACCAGATTCATTCTGTAATTATTGCATCGCGATTAGTTGGAGATAAAAGTTTTGATTTAAAACGTAGTTCATACAAGGAAAAATAATAAGGATGTCTGCATTTACTTAACGCAACGGTTAGGATGGCTACTTTTCGGAAACTTTTACGATAAAATTATAGAAGTTCTCCCCAATCAATGCGAACCATTCGTTGACAACGACGAAACTACACCAACAACGTGTTGTAATTGTTGTTTTCTTCTTCGTCAACGAATGATTAGCATTGGTTTGGGTGATCCTTAATAGTCGGAACCTGTCAGAAGCAGATGTCATAGGTAAAACAATAAAAAAAAGCTTGCTGAAAAATCAAAATCAGAATTGAGCCAATCCTTCTCTCTTCTTCGTTCCTGCCTCAACAAATGTCAGTTTCAATTCCGTGAGGTGCAGTCGGAGGCACTCTTCACTACCAAAAGCAATAGTTACGGAAAATCAAGAAACTGTCATTATGGGCGCACCATATGATTTTTTTGTATACCCTCATTTTCCTTCGACCACTGCTGTCAGCCTGCGACTATATGTAGTTCCATCTTGTATCTTACATTTATTTTATTGTTCCGAGACATTCGGCTCCATTTATTTTGCATTGGTTCGGGTGAGGTTCTCCATTTAAAAATAACTTGGAAATCTGTCACACATCAAATCTGTCAAATAAACGAGCAGCTTATTCAATTGGATCCTGAAGGTTCGTTTTTTCGTTCGTTTCGTCCTTCGTCTTTTTGACAGGCACGTACGTTCAAACTTACACAGTTTGTTCGCGCAAATACGTACGGACTTCCCTTCTTTATTTTGACTTTTGTGGAATTTAAGGTCGTTTTATGAGAAGATAATTAGTTGTTGTAATTAAAAATGTTTTTTAATCACTTCTTTCTCAAACATAGTCTTATATTACGCGGTACATATGTTCAATTACAAAAAAAAAAAACAATTTTCCAATTCAATCATTTTTGTTCAAATCGGTTTTTGGTAATATCGAGGAGTATTGTGATTATGATTACCAAATCAGAAACGTGAAAGTTCAAATAATGGCGCAATTTTTAAGCCAACCCAAGACTGAAATTGAAGGCGACTAACTTTGTATGGATTTATATCGTAGGAGATGCAGTGAAGTTGGAGAAGTTGCAGTGAATGGCTTGATTTCAAATTTGATTTAAACAGTGTTTTTTTGTATTTAAAAGGATATTATGTATCCAAGTTTTAATATGCACAATTATTTGTTTGTTGTACGTACATGTAGATATGTATATTTATGTTGGAATTTCAGCCAACCTAGCCAACTGAGACAAATATGTTGTCTTATTGTTGCCCTGTCATGTTGCTGTTGTACGTTGCCTTATGCCCTGCCATGATGCAAGTTGCATGTTGCATGTTGCATGTTGAATGTTGCATGTTGCATGTTGCATGTTGCATGTTGCATGTTGCATGTTGCATGTTGCATGTTGCATGTTGCATGTTGCATGTTGCATGTTGCATGTTGCATGTTGCATGTTGCATGTTGCATGTTGCATGTTGCATGTTGCATGTTGCATGTTGCATGTTGCATGTTGCATGTTGCATGTTGCATGTTGCATGTTGCATGTTGCATGTTGCATGTTGCATGTTGCATGTTGCATGTTGCATGTTGCATGTTGCATATTGCATGTTGCATGTTGCATGTTGCATGTTGCATGTTGCATGTTGCATGTTGCATGTTGCATGTTGCATGTTGCATGTTGCATGTTGCATGTTGCATGTTGCATGTTGCATGTTGCATGTTGCATGTTGCATGTTGCATAATGCATGTTGCATGTTGCATGTTGCATGTTGCATGTTGCATGTTGCATGTTGCATGTTGCATGTTGCATGTTGCATGTTGCATGTTGCATGTTGCATGTTGCATGTTGCATGTTGCATGTTGCATGTTGCATGTTGCATGTTGCATGTTGCATGTTGCATGTTGCACGTATGCGTTTGCGTGCACGCATACGTTTGCGTGCACGCATACGTTGGCGTGTTGCATACGTTGGCGTGCACGCATACGTTGGCGTGCAAACGTATGCATACGTTTGCGTGCACGCATACGTTGACGTGCACGCATACGTTGAAGTGCACGCATACGTTTGCGTGCACGCAAAGGTATGCGTGCACGCAAACGTATGCGTGCACGCAAACGTATGCGTGCACGCAAACGTATGCGTGCACGCAACCGTATGCGTGCACGCCAACGTATGCGTGCACGCAAAGGTATGCGTGCACGCAAACGTATGCGTGCACGCAAACGTATGCGTGCACGCAAACGTATGCGTGCACGCCAACGTATGCGTGCACGCAAACGTATGCGTGCACGCCAACGTATGCGTGCACGCAAACGTATGCGTGCACGCAAAGGTATGCGTGCATGCAAACGTATGCGTGCACGCAATCGTATGCGTGCACGCAAAGGTATGCGTGCACGCAAACGAATGCGTGCACGCAAACGTATGCGTGCATGCAAAGGTATGCGTGCACGCAAACGTGTGCGTGCCCGCAAACGTATGCGTGCACGCAAACGTATGCGTGCACGCAAACGTATGCGTGCACGCCAACGTATGCGTGCACGCAAACGTATGCGTGCACGCAAACGTATGCGGGCACGCCAACGTATGCGTGCACGCAAACGTATGCGTGCACGCACACGTATGCGTGCACGCAAACGTATGCGTGCACGCCAACGTATGCGTGCACGCAAACGTATGCGTGCACGCAAACGTATGCGTGCACGCAAACGTATGCGTGCACGCCAACGTATGCGTGCACGCAAACGTATGCGTGCACGCCAACGTATGCGTGCACGCAAACGTATGCGAGCACGCCAACGTATGCGTGCACGCAAACGTATGCGTGCACGCAAACGTATGCGTGCACGCCAACGTATGCGTGCACGCAAACGTATGCGTGCACGCAAACGTATGCGTGCACGCAAACGTATGCGTGCACGGAAACGTATGCGTGCACGCAAACGTATGCGTGCACGCAAACGTATGCGTGCACGCCAACGTATGCGTGCACGCCAACGTATGCGTGCACGCAAACGTATGCGTGCACGCAAACGTATGCGTGCTCGCATACGTTGGCGTGCACGCATACGTTTGCGTGCACGCATACGTTGGCGTGCACGCATACGTTTGCGTGCACGCATACGTTGGCATGCACGCATACGTTTGCGTGCACGCATACGTTGGCGTGCACGCATACGTTTGCGTGCACGCATACGTTGGCGTGCACGCATACGCAAACGTATGCGTGCACGCCAACATATGCGTGCACGCAAACGTGCACGTGCACGCATACGTTTACTTGTATGCGTGCACGCAAACGTATGCGTGCACGCAAACGTATGCGTGCACGCCAACGTATGCGTGCACGCAAACGTATGCGTGCACGCCAACGTATGCGTGCACGCAAACGTATGCGTGCACGCAAACGTATGCGTGCACGCCAACGTATGCGTGCACGCAAACGTATGCGTGCACGCCAACGTATGCGTGCACGCAAACGTATGTGTGCACGCAAACGTATGCGTGCACGCAAAGGTATGCGTGCACGCAAACGTATGCGTGCACGCAAACGTATGCGTGCACGCAAACGTATGCGTGCACGCCAACGTATGCGTGCACGCAAACGTATGCGTGCACGCAAACGTATGCGTGCACGCAAACGTATGCGTGCACGCAAACGTATGCATGCACGCAAACGTATGCGTGCACGCAAACGTATGCGTGCACGCAAAGGTATGCGTGCACGCAAACGTATGCGTGCACGCCAACGTATGCGTGCACGCAAACGTATGCGTGCACGCAGACGTATGCGTGCACGCAAACGTATGCGTGCACGCAAACGTATGCGTGCACGCCAACGTATGCGTGCACGCAAACGTATGCGTGCACGCAAACGTATGCGTGCACGCCAACGTATGCGTGCACGCAAACGTATGCGTGCACGCCAACGTATGCGTGCACGCAAACGTATGCGTGCACGCCAACGTATGCGTGCACGCAAACGTATGCGTGCACGCCAACGTATGCGTGCACGCAAACGTATGCGTGCACGCAAACGTATGCGTGCACGCAAACGTATGCGAGCACGCAAACGTATGCGTGCACGCAAACGTATGCGTGCACGCAAACGTATGCGTGCACGCAAACGTATGCGTGCACGCCAACGTATGCGTGCACGCAAACGTATGCGTGCACGCAAACGTATGCGTGCACGCCAACGTATGCGTGCACGTAAACGTATGCGTGCACGCAAACGTATGCGTGCACGCCAACGTATGCGTGCACGCAAACGTATGCGTGCACGCAAACGTATGCGTGCACGCAAACGTATGCGTGCACGCAAACGTATGCGTGCACGCAAACGTATGCGTGCACGCAAACGTATGCGTGCACGCAAACGTATGCGTGCACGCAAACGTATGCGTACACGCCAACGTATGCGTGCACGCAAACGTATGCGTGCACGCAAACGTATGCGTGCACGCCAACGTATGCGTGCACGCAAACGTATGCGTGCACGCCAACGTATGCGTGCACGCAAACGTATGCGTGCACGCAAACGTATGCGTGCACGCAAACGTATGCGTGCACGCAAACGTATGCGTGCACGCCAACGTATGCGTGCACGCAAACGTATGCGTGCGCGCAAACGTATGCGTGCACGCAAACGTATGCGTGCACGCAAACGTATGCGTGCACGCAAACGTATGCGTGCACGCCAACGTATGCGTGCACGCAAACGTATGCGTGCACGCAAACGTATGCGTGCACGCCAACGTATGCGTGCACGCAAACGTATGCGTGCACGCCAACGTATGCGTGCACGCAAACGTATGCGTGCACGCCAACGTATGCGTGCACGCAAACGTAGCGTGCACGCCAACGAATGCGTGCACGCATACGTTGGCGTGCACGCATACGTTTGCGTGCACGCATACCTTTGCGTGCACGCATACGGTTGCGTGCACGCATACCTTTGCGTGCACGCATACGTTTGCTTGCACGCATACCTTTGCTTGCACGCATACGTTGGCGTGCACCCATACGTTTGCGTGCACGCATACGTTTGCGTGCACGCATACGTTGGCGTGCACGCATACGTTTGCGTGCACGCATACGTTTGCGTGCACGCATACCTTTGCGTGCACGCATACGTTTGCGTGCACGCATACGTTTGCGTGCACGCATACGTGTGCGTGCACGCATACGTTTGCGTGCACGCATACCTTTGCGTGCACGCATACCTTTGCGTGCACGCATACGTTTGCGTGCACGCATACGTTGGCGTGCACGCATACGTTTGCGTGCACGCATACGTTTGCGTGCACGGATACGTTGGCGTGCACGTATACGTTTGCGTGCACGCATACGTTGGCGTGCACGCATACGTTTGCGTGCACGCATACGTTTGCGTGCACGCATACGTTTGCGTGCACGCATACGTTTGCGTGCACGCATACGTTGGCGTGCACGCATACGTTTGCGTGCACGCATACGTGTGCGTGCACGCATACGTTTGCGTGCACGCATACGTTGGCGTGCACGCATACGTTTGCGTGCACGCATACGTTGGCGTGCACGCATACGTTTGCGTGCACGCATACGTTTGCGTGCACGCATACGTGTTTTGCGTGGACGCAAACTTATGCGTGCACGCAAACGTATGCGTGCACGCCAACGTATGCGTGCACGCAAACGCATACGTGCAACATGCAACATGCAACATGCAACACGCAACATGCAACATGCAACATGCAACATGCAACATGCAACATGCAACATGCAACATGCAACATGCAACATGCAACATGCAACATGCAACATGCAACATGCAACATGCAACATGCAACATGCAACATGCAACATGCAACATGCAACATGCAACATGCAACATGCAACATGCAACATGCAACATGCAACATGCAACATGCAACATGCAACATGCAACATGCAACATGCAACATGCAACATGCAACATGCAACATGCAACATGCAACATGCAACATGCAACATGCAACATGCAACATGCAACATGCAACATGCAACATGCAACATGCAACATGCAACAGGCGCATGCAACATGCAACATGCAACATGAAACATGCAACATGCAACATGCAACATGCAACATGCAACATGCAACATGCAACATGCAACATGCAACATGCAACATGTAACATGCAACATGCAACATGCAACATGCAACATGCAACATGCAACTTGCATCATGGCAGGGCATAAGGCAACGTACAACAGCAACATGACAGGGCAACAATAAGACAACATATTTGTCTCAGTTGGCTAGGTTGGCTGAAATTCCAACATAAATATACCAAAAAACGATTTGAACAAAAATTATTGAATTTGGAAAATTGTTTTTTTTTTTGTTATTGAATAAACATACATACGTTCATATGTAGGAGTACTTTAAACTTAACATAATATTAAAAATCTAGTTTTTAATTATTTTGTTTTGACGAATAAAATTATTTAATAAATTCATTCGAAATAAAAGATTCAAAATAAAAACATCATAAATATTTTGTAAATAAGGAATTTGGTTTTGAATTAAAGAACCTATAACTTCAGAAATGGGACTCAAGAAGACCTATTACTGCAATTTTTATTTAACGAATATAAAATAAAATACAGAATGAATAAAACAGAAATACAAAATTTCTTAACCGAACACGAAATTCCTTTTTCGAATTCAGCTTCCTTAATACAATTAAGGAAATCATATAATGAAAAAAGGAATAAACTGGATCTAAATGATTAAAATAATTATGACAATTTTAATGACGCTGAAAATGAACCGCTTTACCCGCAACAAGAAGAAGCTATGATGCAGAGTATAGAATCTTAGCAAAACGACAACGACATACAACAATTGCAGCGAGAGCTCACCATCAATTCTGTAGTCAGCTGTCCAAATTTTGATGATATTCAACACTCAATGAATCCGTTTGACGAAACTTATGATGGCTATAAGTGGCTTAGAGATTTTGAACGTGTTTGTGATTCATTGAGTGCGGATGATGTTTTTCGCTTAAGGTCAGTCCGACGTTTAATGAAAATGAACTCTGCTGCTGAATTGTTTTTGCGAGTAGATAATTCTACTAATTATTCCAATTTACGAAAAAAATTTGTATCGAATTTTGGTCGAAGCACACCATATCTGAAATAATCAATGAACTCCGAAAAACAACATATTGCTCATCCAAACTTTCAATTATTGGATAGGTATATCCTGAAAATGCAAGAACTTGCTGGGCAAGCGAATATGGATGAAAAAGAAGGTATTCAATTTATAATTGACCTTTGAAGATGATTCAGTGGACATTGCTGATTTTCATCCAGCTAATGACTTTCAACAACTCAAGGAATTGTCACATCGTTATGGTCAATTACGAAGTGAACGAAAATTTAAAGATCAGAAAAGAAATCCAGAAAAGAACACCGACATTATTAAACAAAAGTGTTTCAATTGTTCACAAATAGGACACTTTTCAGGTTCGTGTCTAAATCCAAAGCGAGAAAAAGGTTCCTGTTTCCGTTGTGGTTCAAAAGAACACATTTTGAATAATTGCACGAAGAAATCAAATCCTAAAGCTGCACTAGTGGACCCATTTGAAAAGAATAATATTAGTCTTAAGACAAGCAATTCACACGATGAACGTTTCCAAGAGATTAACGATGTAAGTGTTGCCTTTCTTAATAACTATTCTATATATCAATGTAATGCTAGGTTTCCACTTGTCATTGACGCAAATTGACAAACTTTCTAAGACAGGGAGAGTTAAAGTTGCTCGCTCCTACTACTTTCTTTGCTTTTTGTGTTGGTAAAAGCCACCCTGTCCTGGAAAGTTTGTCAATTTGTGTCTTTTCAATCACAAGTGGAAACCTAGCATATTACTTTTTTTCTTTATTTGATTCCGGTAGTCCGATTAGTTTTATACGAAAATCTGCTGTTCCTAAATTTTTGATTAATCAATGGATTAAAGCTTAGGAAATTTTAAATTATGCACTTTTGGAAAAATCGAAATTCAAATTATTACATTTCGCAAATTAACTCGTACTATTTTTGTGTTTGTTGTTCCTGATTTGATTATTCCATACTCTGTTTTATTATGTCGTGATTTTTTAAATGCATTTAATATACAATTTATGATAATTAATGTAAATTCAAATGAAATTAAAAAAAAAAAAAAGATTTTGAATGCAAATAAAATAAAAATATCAAATGAAGTATTACATTGTGTATATGGCTCTTTTAAAAATTTTGAGAATTCCAAATTTATTTCAACTTGTGATTGGTGTCTAAATCCTGAAATTGTTAGGAGAGAGATAACTATTTACTTCTTTGTTAAATAGTAATCATTCGGTACCAGATATTTTTGCAATAAAAATAATTTCCGAGTCTGATGAAGCATTTGATGATAATTCTAAATTAGATGAGGTTCGTCGCGATGAAATTTTAAAAATCATTGAATCCGAATATGTAGATCTTTCAAATATTCCAATTATTGAACAAAATTATGACATGCAAATTCACCTTACTTCCGATGTACCAATAAGTTCACCACCCCGAAGTCTTTTATGTGGTGATCGCAAAATAGTAAAAGAAATGGTTGGAGAACTTAAAAAAAATAAACAAATACGACGCAGCAATTCCCCTTATGCATTCCCAATTGTCGTAGTTTCCAAAAAATCTGGTGAAAAACGAATGTGTGTTGACTAAGTACAGGCAAATTAAGATAAAAATAGATTAAACGTGGGTAGAATTGCAAGAGAAGCTTTTGTAATTGATTTTTGATCAGTTACCACTACTGAGCAACATATCCAAAATCGGACAAAATCGGTCCATGGGAACACCCTGTTTTTGATTGTTATTTTTATTACGATGCGATTTTTCCTTTTTTCTATGTATTTATATAGTTATAACTAGTAGCTAATAAGAGTGATCCATGATCTCCTCCCTCAGTCATGATCCCCGCCCCCATATATGACCCCCCCATGTATGACCCCCCTTAAGTCACAAACAGTTCAGAGCCCTAGAGATAATGCTCTGCAGCGACCACTTTTCACAAAAAAACACTCCCCATTTATGACCCCCCCCCCTCTGCGTTTATGAGAACAACCCCCCCCCCCTCCACCGATATCGCAAAGCGTGATGTAGTTCTTCTTATTTGATTACAAAACATCTCAAAAATTTGTATCTTAGACCTTTAATTTCGTTGGGGTCTTCCGTACCGATTGTCAAGTTGTGGTTTTTGTGGGGGGTGGGTTGGCATTTAGCCGCGGTGATATGCTGGCCCTGTTTCAGCGTTGATCGAAACGACTTGCTCGTTGTCCGTGATTATGTTTTAGACCAGGATTTCATTCGTACTTAGGTATCTCGGCTCGGGTTGTCGCTGCTCGGTGGCCATCCTTCTTATCAGTTGAATAGGGTAACTGGTGGTGCGTTCTACAAGCTTCTTTGCTGAAAGCACTAAGTACCTGTGAAAGGGGATGATGTTCGCATCTGTGTAAAGACGCTCGTTTATGTGATGTCTCATTCGCTGCCGGTCAAAATGTATTCCGGTGCAGATCCTTAGTAACATTCTTTCGAAATTTGAAGTTCCTTCATAGCTTCGAGATGGAAAACCAGACTCGGAAGCAATCGCTGATGACAGGCCGCAGGAGTTGCTTTTACATTATCTATCTTCGTCTTCTGGTTTTCTTCTTTTTTAATATGTTGTTAGGGCCTGTTAGAGTTATCTGTAGCTCACTTTACAGCACTTCGAAAAACCTGTATTTGCTGCAGGAAAAATGCAACAGTGATGTTGCATCTTCTCCTGTCAAAGGGGATGATGTTCGCATCTGTGTAAAGACGCTCGTTTATGTGATGTCTCATTCGCTGCCGGTCAAAATGTATTCCGGTGCAGATCCTTAGTAACATTCTTTCGAAATTTGAAGTTTCTTCATAGCTTCGAGATGGAAAACCAGACTCGGAAGCAATCGCTGATGACAGGCCGCAGGAGTTGCTTTTACATTATGTATCTTCGTCTTCTGGCTTTTTTCTTTTTTAATATGTTGTTAGGGCCTGTTAGAGTTATCTGTAGCTCACTTTACAGCACTTCGAAAAACCTGTATTTGCTGCAGGTAAAATGCAACAGTGAAAAAAAGATAAAATAACCCCGGTTTTCCTGATATAGTTCTTTATAACTTTGGGAATATGCAATTTTAGAAAAAATCATCCATTATAAATTTGTTTGTTGTACAATTTTCTACATGACCACACTAGTTTTTAATGCACGCATTTATCATTTTTGTTGCTATCTTACCATAAAGTTAAAAATTGAATTATGAAAAAAAAATCGAAGTAATCTTATAAAGCACTCAAAAAACAGGTACAAAATTGTCCAATGCAACAAATTTGGAATCTAATATTACACGGCATAATTCCAAAACCCGATCCAAAAAGGAATAATAGTTTTGCCAAGAAACATGGTGTAAACTAAGTGCAGCGGGCAATGTTTGCAACATTGCTGTGGTCAAAGTAGTAGTAGGCTCTGATTTGCTTACAACCAGTAGCGGATCCAGGGGGGTGGCTATAGGGGCTAAAGCCCCCCCCCCCACAGGCGGTTCTTCAAATTGATAGAAGTATAGAAATCAATGCATTAAAACGTGAAGAAATTTATATTCGTCTAAAATATTGTTAAGCAGTGAAGTTTAATGGGAGTCAGACAAAATAACGAGGCCGGGGCAACGCAATTTATATACTACGTATTTTTTTCTAAGCCCCAAACTAATTAAGTTGGGGGGATTGTACAAAATAACATGTTCGGGGCTACGAATAATTGACAAGGACAGGAAATTGGGACGAAAAAAACAGCTCGCGAGTTGGGCTGACAAGAATTGGACAAAAAACGTGGTCGGGGCTAACTTATTCCAGAAAGTTTTTGGGATTGACTCTAGGGACTGTCAAGTCCAAGTTGGGGCTAAAACTTGAAGAGATAATTAAAAAAACGAGGTCGGGGCTTTACAGTTAACATGCCAAATAAAACGAAAATTTACCCTAAGAACTTAGCTAATTTTGCAAAAAAAAAAAAAAACAATTGGGGCCAAAACCCGACTGCATGAATGCAACTTTCAAACGAATCATCATCGTCACAATAAATCAAAATCATTTGTTTTTCAAGGGAAGCGTTTTTCTCTTTTCACTCTCACAACGAATGTTAAATTTTCCTCGTCACTCAAAAACATTAAAAAAAAAGTTCAAATAGAAAGGATTATAGTAATTTATTATTATTAATTAATGGCAGTTGTCAATTAAGATTTGAGAATGATTATTACGATCAGGTGTTCTGAACGTTGAACTGAATCTTAAATGGCAGAATACCTACATTCGTTTAACTAGAACTACATAATTATTAAGTTCAACGTTTACTTTGAAACCTAATCAAGTGCTGAACCTAAGTTTAAGGAGCTTATTGCGAGAGTCTATTCAAAAGTCGAATTGACTTACCCCTTAATTATAAAGAGAAAATAGTTATTTCAGCTCCCATGTTTAGGAAACTACATCATGGAATAAAAATGTTCTGGACTCAAATGGAGCTCTAATTAAAAGGCTTTGGTTTGAGTCCAGAAACTTCTTATTCCATGGTGTAAAAGTCTATTCCATGGGGGTTAAAGTCTACTATTTATTTTTCTGTCAGATTGCTACGAAATTGTATGAATTTTTCTATTTGATAGAAAATTAAATTCGATCAAGAATTTCTGATCGACTTAGGGCCAGTTTCACAGTGAACACTTACCTAAAAAGTTGCACATAAGTTAAGCATAATTGTACTTTCTAGTAATGTTGGCAGCCTGGGTTAGTTACACTTAAGTGCCCAACACGGGAGACTTAAGTGCAACTTAATAAGGTTAGTTCACACTGCGAATATTGTCATTTTGTACCCAAGATTTCGCACTTAAGTGCCACTCCTATGACTGTGAAACTGATCCTTAAGTCGACTTGATTTTTTCGGAGTAGACTCTCGCAATAAGCCCCTAAACTTAAATTGTAGTTTAAACCTGCACTGTGAAACTGGCCATTAATGTCTCAAATTGGACCTACCAAGCCCCCCCCACAGCCAAATCCTAGATCCGCTACTGCTTACAGCTACTTGTGTTTGTTGATCAATTTTTTTTTAATTCAAAGTATAAGTTGCAAATCATGGACTTCACTAATCAGCCATTTTTTGTTGATCAGCGTTAGTTTAATTAAAGCAAAATGAAGGTCACTTACTAAATTTAACCCACCTTGAACAAACTGGCACTAAATATCATAAAATATTATTATATTATTAATTTTTTTTTCCATCAACCTTGTAAGCGATTCTATATATCCGAAAAATGTTCGCAAAAATGGTTCACGAAATCATTTTCTATTTATAGGGTACACATTTTTTTGTGTCTATTATTGCATAATTAAATAGTTTGAAGTTTAAACATGTTTTTGAAAATTTTCCGTCTGAGCTCCTTCCTACCTTGAAGAATAAAATTTTTCAGGTTGGTATAGCAACATTATGAGCGATAAGAAGATTTTTGTAGGAAATAATTAAGTTGTATAATGTATCTTAACTGTATGTAAAAGTACTTTTCGAATTAAAACGGAAGAATCAACGCTCCTGATTTATACCCTTCGCGGTCCGGATTTGGCCTGCGGTCCGCTTATTACCGATCCCTGCTCTAGAGTGCTTGATTCCAATTTTTTTGCAGATAGCAGTTAGATAGCAACAAAAATATATCATACATGAATTTAAAGCTAATGTGGTCTTGTAGAAAATTTTATAACAAACAAATTTATTATAGATGGTTTTTTCCTAAATTGCATATTTCCAAAATTATAAGGGAAAATATCAGAAAAACCGGGTTAATTTTAGCTTTTTATTTACTGTTGCATTTTTTCTGCACAAGTTGGTACAGGTTTTCGAAGTTGCAAATTATAAGTTACAGAATTACATCCCGCTTTTCGAGTTTACTGTCCATGGACTGGCCTTTATGCTGGGGACGGGGTCATAAATGGGGAGTGTTTATTTTGGAAAATTGTTCGCTATAATTTTCTCTAGGTCTCTGAACAGTTTGTGACTTAGGGGAGGGGGGTCATACATGGGGGGGTCATGACTGAGTGAGGGGGTCATGTACCATTCCCATTATCTACCAGTGAGCTTTTTTCATAGAAAAAAGAAAAAATTGCATCGTAATAATAATAACAATCAAAAACAACATACCAATAAATCCGCCATTTTGAAACCCGTTCTTCAGGATGTTCCCATGGACTGATTTTGTCCGATTTTGGATATGTTGTTCAGTAATGGTAACTGATCAAAAATTAATTAAAAAAGCTTCTGTTGCAATTTTGCCCACGTTAAGTCACTAATTTCCTGGACTAACTATAGACCTTTGAATAAAATCATGGTACGAGATAGTTATCCACTTCCTCTTATCGATGACTAATTGGAGCGATTAGAAGGTAAAGCATTTTTAACAACATTAAATCTAAAAAATGGATTTCATCATGTAACAATGTCTGAAAACTCCATTTGTTACTCCAGATGGGCAGTACGAATACTTGCGAATGCCCTTTGGATTAAAAAATGCCCCTACTGTATTTCAACGGTTCATTAATAATATATTGCGAACATTTATAGATGACGGGGATGTTGTTGTTTACATGGACGACATAACAATCGCAACCCAAGCTATTAATGAACACGTGGACGTACTTAAAAAAGTTCTAAGAAAACTTGCCCATCAGTTTCGACTTTAACTTAAATTTAAAAAATGCAAAATTTGCTATAATGAAAAAGATTGTTTGCGATTTTCTATCAGTGAAAAAGGAATTCGTCCCAATAACGGATATATTGAAAATATAAAACATCTTGCAATACCAAAAACTTTAGATGAAGTTCAAAAATGCTTGGAATTATTTTCGTATTTCCGAAGATTTGTTCAATCTTTTTCGAACATCGCTTAACCTCTTCAAAACCTTCTTAAGCCCAAGGGCAGATCCAGACTTTCACCCAATAAAGCCTTACACTGAAAAATTTCTTTTATTTTTTTTTTTTTTAGTGAAACCTATTGTTAAAAAAAATTAGTACAATTTTGGCTTCTAAGCGTTTAATCTATATATATGTTAATATGTCTTAAAAGTACGCAATAAATTTGTTGATACAGCTTGTAAGGCTTTGTGGAAATAAGCAGGAATGGTTGAAAACCACCTAACAGAGGGCTAACTGTAAGGTGGTTTTCACCCATTGAAGACCGTAAGCAAATTATCAATGGAAGAATCGTAGAGAAGGACCTTCTGCTAAAGCTACACTTATAATTTACCTAGCCAGTATACTTATATTTTTGTTTGAGGTTTGGAAACATGAAGTACCTATATTAAAACATATTTAAAATCTTTCATTTCAAATAGCACCCTAATTCCCTGAAACAATTTATTCATATGTACAAATAAAAGGCCAAGATTTTCATAGTTTACAGAGGGTTTTTTGATTCTATCAACGTCAAAACGTGTCTTCAAAGCACTTGGTAAGTTTGTTCTTTTATCGCACTTAGAAACTAGCTATTATATTGAGGTCAGAGATATCCAAATGATTTTGATTGTGAATTTAAATCTGTTTGGCCATTAATACCCCGAAACAAAAAGGAAATTTAAGAAATACTCGTAGATGTTGAAAAAATATCGATTTCCCGATCCAATAAAATTGTTATTTTCTTTGAAGTTGTTTCCTGCCTGTTGGGTGCCGGTATGAAGGTTTCATATGGGATCATTTGCAAGTTACTTGGAGAAACTTAATTTTAAATACCTACCCCCTTATTTATAAAGAAAAATCAGTTATTTAAGCTGCCGTGTTTAGGAAAACTACACCATGGAAAGAGATTTTTCTGGACTCAAACCAAAGGCATTTGCTTAGTGCTCCATTTGAGTCCGGAGCATTTTTATTCCATAGAGCTGAAATAACTATTTTTTCTTTATAAATACGGGGGCTAGTGTTTTAAAAGGTTTTGTAATTATGAGCAAAGATACATATAAATAAAGATGAATAACACAATAAAAGAGTTCCACTATAAAATGTATATGCACTTAGTATCATATTTGGATGAGTTTTTATAACTCTGCATGACTCTGCCTGCATGGTAAGTGATTATTACACATTGTGATACACAACCAAATATTTATGTTCTACCAATACTGAGAGCAGTTATGCATGGAACAAGCGACTCAAGGGGGGGGTCATGAGTACAACCGATCTAGCTTTTGCTCCTAATTTAAACAAACTTATATAGAAAAACAATAGTTGAATCTCCCAGGGGGTGTCATTACCCCCATGACCCCCCCCCCCCATGGATCAGCGCTTGCTTAAGCCAGGGACAAAATTTATTTTTGATGATGAATGTCGTTCAACATTTTTAAACTTAAGAGATAAATTAGCATCACCACCAGTTTTGGCATTATAAATCCGCAACGTTAAACAGAACTTCATTGCGATGCAAGTTCTAATGGCTTTGGTGGTATACTTTTACAAAAACAGAACGATAACAAATTTCATCCGATCGCTTATTTTTCTCAACGTACGACACAGTCTGAATCTTGGTTTCATAGTTTTGAATTGGAAACATTAGCGATAATTATACTCTTTGCGAAAATTCCGTATATAAGTTAATCAAACACCAATTCTTTTTTGTAAAAAAATATTTTTTTTTCTCAGAGCAGGTTGCTCTGACCTTTATTGAATCAATACAAGTTATCAACTGAACTTAAAAATAATTTTTCATTAATTTGTTTCTTACTTGCTAAATACATAAATGCAACCTTGCATTATTTCTTAATGCTACTTTGCATTCCCACAGTTGTTAATTTCGTTGTTTTTCTACGTAACAAGCCAGACGCATCGTCAACATTTCCGTAGAGTCAAACTTCGTGTTAACTCTTCCCCTCTTAGAAACGATCGTCATCGGTCGTCAGAAGTATGGCAGGTTATTGAACTTAGGGTTGTTTAGATTTTGGATAGAGTTCATCTCAAGCATAGGAAGTTTATCCACAATTGCTACTGGTCCATTGGCTTCTGGTGTTGACTGTTTTATTACGATTTTCGTATTGTGACGTTTTGGCAAAATCTTCCATAGGAACAATATTATGAAAAGAAATCCAAGGACGGAAATGAAGGAATATGTGGTTATTTGATTATGATTATTCTCTTTTTGCAGGAGATGAATTTTGTTAGTGTTGTTAATATGAAGATCCTTCATCATTTCTAGCGAGAGTAATTCACGGTATTCTTTTTCCTTAGGATTTGTTTGGAATATTGCTGGGAGGGGTTTTATTATAGAACCTTCTTTGGAGATATGTGGGATTCCATTCAAGTTGATGGTCATGTTCCGGAATTTAACTAAAAATGTTCCGTTTAAATTGTGAGTCGTATTGTCGAATTCAAGAGTTCCGATAAACTGATTTAGCAATATTACATCTGGTGTTATTTCTTCTATGGTTGGAATGTGGTGATTATTAACTGTATTGCAGGTAGCTGGTAAACTTTTTAACAAATTGGGAATGCAAGAGTCGTTTGTAATATTTACAATATTTTTGGAGTTACAAATTGATAGATTATTGAATGTCTTACATTTTTTTGTTGTTCCATACAATTGCTCATTATTTCTTAAAACTACATCGTATAAAATTTCAGTTACAATATTTTTCCTTTTTATTGGTTTGATTAGAAGATTTTCTTATATTTCCTTGTTTGTTAAGGGAATATTTATTATATAAAGGATTGATAAACTATTACTTATAATTTTGATTTCTGCGAAATCTAAGGCTTCTTCTATTGTTGTGTAAGGCAGTTGTTGTTCATTAAATATTTTAGTGGCTAGATCTATTTCGTTTTTTGACAATATGAAAGAGTTAATTGTTCCTTGTTTAGCCCAATGAATGGCATAGATTATGTTCTCTAATTCTTCTTTTACAATTTTAATTCTGTATTTAAGATTTGTAATGATTTCAAAATTGATTTTATTATTCTCTTTAAGTAAATTTTGGATTTCATTTTGGATTTTTGTAATGTTATTAATTCGTTCATTGTATAACTCGTTAATGATAACTTGTTTATTATTATTTTTTAAAACATCTGTAATTTTTTCTTTTATTGTTACAAAATCATCATGATCTGGATTGCCAGCAATCCATTTCCAACCTTTACCTATGAAATCTAAAGAGCGTTTACTTTTGGTTTTAAGATTATGTAAAAAATTGCGGATTTGTTGAATTTCGTGTGATAGTAAGGGAAAAATGGTTTGGTTTTGGGTTGTTTCTAGGTTAAGGATTGGTGATATGTCGGAGAGAATTGATCGTACTGGTCAAGATTAATAATATGGATTAACTTAAAATGTCCGTTCTGTATCTTCGTCAGTCCTGTATGTAAAGAAACGATTTGTGAATTTGAAAAGTCCATGATTTGAATTTCAGCTTGGCAAATGTAAAAAGTACATCTGAAAAAAAAAATAATTAATTTCTTATGTTACTTTTGTGGACTATTTTTCCAGATTCAGTTAATATTGTAGAGTTCTTATTTTCTTTCACAATTTCTTGTCTATATCTACTAGTCAGTTTAGAGCCTATACGTTTGTTGTTTTTAACATAAATAACTTGGCCTATTTCATAATCTTTAATAGGTTCTTTCTTTTTGTTGTGGTATGTAGTGTCTTTTTCTTGTTTAGTTTTTAGTTTGTCTAGGTTTATTTGTCGTGTTTTTTCGAATTCGTCGGGGTTTAGCCTAGGTATTCGTCCATAGAATAGTTCTATAGGTTTTTTGTTTGTGGTTGAGTGAATGGTAAAATTGTATTCGTTTACTGCTCGTTCTAAAAGTTCTTCAAAGGACCGTGAAGGTCCATCAGATTTAAGGCATCTCATTATTTCTGATAGAGTAGAGTGAAAACGTTCAACTTGTCCGTTCACTTCACTTTTGTATGGTGGAGTTTTGAAAATTTTGATCTGGAGGTCGTCTTCTAACATCGAAGTTATTGAGGCTGAATTGAGAGCTTTTTCGTTGTCTATTACAACTACTTCGGGTACGCAGAAGAAAAATAGTATGTCTCGTAAAGGGCGTCTTATGTCTTCGATTGATCTTGATGAAATTATTTTAGCCTGAGCAAATATAGTAAATTTGTCTACTGCAGTAAGGACGAGACATTTTTCCGTGGAAAAAATGTCGATATGCAGTGTGTGTCCGGGGTAGTTAGGAATTGGTGTCGGATTTAAATGTGGTTTGTTAGGATGCCTATCATATTTATTTTCCTTGCAAGTTATACAGCGGTTAACTATGGCTTTGATTTTTGAAGCCATTTTAGGAAAATAGAAGTTCTCTAACATTTGAATTCGGTTTTCATCAGCATTGCGGTGAGCACGCCGGTGTATCTTTAGGATCTTCTCTTCTTGTTCGCTTTGGTTAGGTATGTCTTCGACAACTTTTTGTGTGAATCTGATGCGATAGTCTCTAAAATGAAAAGGGTAAATTTCTTGTACACGTCCCATTGTCATTTCGTCTGTAAAAAGTCCGTTTATAGTATTTGGGTTAAGGTATCTTTTAAAGATATCAATAATGTCATTTTTTGAGTAGTCGGGTCGAATTATGATATGTCGAGTGTAGTTGTCAAATGGGTTCTTAATTTGATAGCTATTTTCGTTTCCTATTTTTAGCAGAAGTTGATTTCGGAAGATATTTATAGGGATTTCAACGGAGGGAATTAAATTTTGCGCTGAGCTGTCAGCACTGTGCTCTGTTGGAGTCATTGAATTAATTTCTATTTTCGGAGGTCTAGAGAGGGAGTCTGCGACAACATTTTCCTTCCCGGGTTTATATTTTAGCTCATAGTTGTATTCTTCCAAAATAGCTTTCCATCTCTTCATTTTGGAGTTCGTATTTTTGTTACTAAGCGCATAAGTAAGGGGTTGGTGGTCCGTAAAAATGTTAACCTTGCGCGATCCGTATAGGAAATTTCTAAGAGAGTTAAGCGACCAAATTATTGCCAACATTTCCTTTTCGTTGGTGGCATAATCTTCTTCTGATTTGCTCAACGTTCTAGAAAGAAAAGTTATTGGCTTGTCGTCTTGGGAAAGGACTGCGCCGATGGCGTAGTCGGAGGCATCTGTTGTAAGTTGAGAACTTTTTTCAAAGTCTGGGTATTGAAGGATGACTTCTGCAGAAACAAGAGATTTTTTTAATTTATTAAATGCTTCGATGGCTTCTCGATCTAGTTGAATAAGTTTTTTCTTTGACATATTCTTGGACACATGTCCGTCTTCCCCTCTTAAAAGGGATGTCAGGGGTTTCGCTAATTTTGCGTAGTCTTTAACGAAGCGGCGATAGTATCCCGACATTCCGAGGAAGGATCGAAGCTCTTTTAGGTTTTTGGGCATAGGTCGATCGACTATTGCTTGTACTTTTTTTGGATTAGTTTTTATACCATCCCTGCCGATAACAAAACCTAAAAATTCAATTTCTTCTTGGAAAAATTCACATTTGTCTAATTGGATTTTCATATTTGCTTTCTCTAATGTGTTGAAGACTTTTTGGAGATTTGTGAAGTGTTCGTCTTCGTCTTTTCCGAAGATCACAATGTCATCAATGTAGACATAACAACATTTTCCGATAAGATCTCTTAGGATGTCATCTAAAGCTCTCTGAAAAATGGATGGAGCGTTTTTGAGACCAAATGGAAGGCGTGTAAATTCAAACTTGCCGTTGTTTACCGAAAAGGCAGTTTTTTCTATATCAGATTCTTTTAGTGGGATCTGATGAAAGCCACTTTTCTACTATGTCTACTATGGAAAACCATTGGTTCTTACTTAGATTTGCAAGAATTTCATAAATTTCAGGGATCGGATATTTGTCGGCTATGGTTAAAGTGTTCAGCTTACGGTAATCAATTACCATTCGGAATTTCTTTTCTCCTGAGGCGTCCATTTTTTTGGGGACTACCCAAACCGGAGAATTGTAGGGTGATTTTGATGGTCTAATAATACCGTCTCCTAATAGTTTTTGAATCTCTTTTTCAACTTCATTCTTGAGTGCCATGGGATAAGGATACGATTTAGAGTATACGGGATCCCGAGTTGTAGTTCGAATTTCTCCTTTTACAGTTGTAGTATAGGTCAATTTTTCATTTGGTTCGGAAAAAAGATTTGGGCATTTACGAATAATGTTTTTAAGCTTGGTGCATTGATTTTTAGTCATGTGATCAGTTCTTATATTGTTGACAAATTCTGACAGATGCTGTTTAAGAGGAATTGAAATTCTTGGGTGAGTGGAACTAGGCTGTAGGGACATATGATTCTTCTTTGTATGGATGATGGCATTAAGTTGTTTTAGAGTATCATGCCCTATAATGCCGTCGAATGAAATAAGGCTGGGGAGGATGAAGAATTTAATTTTGTCAGTTTGAGGGCCAAACATTTGAATAAGTGAGTGGTGCGTTATCTTGATGCTACCTCCAACAGAGTTAGCATAGAAATGATTTTCATTAAGAATGGGATTTTTTATATGACGAGGCTGAATATAATTTTTATTCGACCCAGTGTCAACAAGGAATTTAAGGATCTCTCCGCTTCTGGAAATGTGTTCGAAAAAGGGAAGCGAAGAGGACTTTAATCTAAAAAATAAATGTCGTCTAGTTCTTCTAGTTGTTCTAAGTTGTTGTTCTCCTCTTGGTCAACGTATTCTTCTAGGGATTCATCGTACTCTTGGTCTTCTTTTGCAATTTCTGCTTCATATTCTTCCATAGATTTTTCGTCATCACCTGGTTGAGTATGATAGATGCGCTGCATCTTTTGTGGTGGGTGCATTTGTTGCGAATGTTGACGTTTTTGAGTAAATTGTTGATTCCTTGGTCTATTTTGGTAGTTCACCTTTTGAGTTTTTAGAGAGTAATCAATGGACATCGGTTTTGGTGGAAGAGGTCGTTGATTTGGAGGGATTCTTGGCTGCTGATGCTGTTGATATCTAGGTTGGTATTTCACGTCCCTATCAAACTGCGGGGATTGAGGAGTACGTGGGTTATGCAGTAAGTGAGGATAAAACTCACGTCTGGGAGCCGGTATTGGCGTAGGGTTTTGAAAGTTTTCTCTTCTAGGAGGAACTGGAGGTGCTTGTTGATGCATTTTTCTGCTGGAACTTTGTGAATTATTAGCATGTTGTGCTCTAAAGTCTACATTTTGCAGCTTTAGGCCTAAATGCAAAGCCTGGGGAAGATCTGCTGGTTCTCTGATACTGAGTAACCGAGGAAGATCTCCTTTAAGGCCCCTGACAAAGGTGTCTAAGGCTTTGTCACGGTACCACTGAGTCATGTTATTCATAGAATCCTGACTCATTTCGATTGATCCTAATTTATTGAGGATCAAAGACAAATGGTGATACACGACTTGATAGAATTCAGGAACCGTGTTATTACCTTGAACCAGAGTAGTCATCTGGTATTCGAGGGTGCCTAAGTCCCTCTTATCTGCATAATGCAAAGTAAGGCATTTGGATATTTTTTCCCAATTAAGGGGTGTATTATAGGACTCGAGTACCACGTCAGCATGTCCTGTTATCTTATTTCTTATGACAGATAAGATACCGTAGTATCTTGGAGTACCCTTAAGGTGCTCATAAATTTTAAGAATTCTGTCGATGCTTTTTTTCCATGAATTAAATTCATGTGTTTGTACGGAAAATTCCCTCAAACTTTTTACCACGTCGGGTATTTTATCCAAATCATTCAGATTATTATCTGCTAGATTAATTGGTTGATCTATATCATTGTTTATGTCGGCTGCAGGGTTCATAATAGAATTGAAAATCTGTCTTCCCTGGATATGTAGAGTTTCGCTTACTAGTCTAGTAATAAGTTGAACCAAATCATTTTGGTTAAGAACAGGTTGAATCGGTGGAGCGGGTGGAGGAGATTGATTGTGAATAGGGGGTCTGATTAAATTATTTGGATTCGCCATATTTTAAAGAAGGGTAAAATGAAGGTAATAAATAAGAATTAGCTAAATATTGAGGAAAAAGGGTGGAAACAAACAAAGGCTGCAATATGTTTACACTTTAAAAATACAGATGAAATGAAAATTTTCCCAAAACTTTTTCTTAACATACGATTTAAAATTTTAATGAACTTAAAAAGGTACTTTTGCTAAAATTTTAGTTTTATTCTAATTCTTTAAAAAGAATGAAATCACTTTTTTATTATTTTGTGCTTAGTTTTTTTTTTCACAATAAAAAAATTTCTTTTAATAATTTTAATTTTGTTTCATTTGGTTTTCCTGATAACTTTACTTTTGTAAATTGCTTCAACAAAAATTTTTTTTTTAAATTATTCAATAAACTTACAATAATATGATGAATTGTTGATTCATAGTTGCTGATTAACAAATTTTTATTATTTCTGGTGGTTCTATTCCTAATCCAAGCGGCTGCAGTTGACTGCTCCTTTTTGTCCTTGGTTATCGGCTTACTGGGGGGCCTCTTTTCTTGGATTTGCTTTTGTCACTCGCTTACGAAGTTGCGATTTTTTTTCACAAATTAGGAGTAATACGCGGTAAGACGGCAATGGTTAGCACAATTCAAACACGTATTTTTCTGCACAGGATAAAAATGTCACGTAAATTAATGTCAATGGTTAGCACAAATTAAACGCGTATAGTTCGAAGCCACACAGGTTGGGCGCCAATTAATCAAACACCAAAATATTTTTTTACAAAAAAGAATTGGTGTTTGATTAACTTATATCTTGAGGGAATTCCATTCAAAATTATAACTGATTGCAACTCCCTTACTTTGACTTTAAAACGAAAAAGCTTAAATGCTAGAATAGCTCGTTGGGCACTGTAACTTGAGAACTTTAATTATACAATTTAACACCGAAGTGGCCATTTGAAGTGTCATGTTGATGCTTTAAGTCGCCAACCTTCTGTTTCGATTGAGTCATTAAAAACAAAAGAAGACATTATTATGGTTATAAATCCAAAAGATATTCACATTGACATGCAGTTACAGATTACTCAAAACAGAGACAACGATATTTTGAAAATACGCGAACGTTTAGAAAGAGAAGACGTTCCAAATTGTATTCTGAGTGATGGCCTTGTTTTTCGAAAATTAGATAGTGAACATTTATTGTTATATGTTCCGAAAGAAATGAAACAACAAATAATAAGATTGGTTCATGAAAAAAATGTGTCATTTGGGTGTAACAAAATGCCTCAATCAAATTAATTTGCATTATTGGTTCCCAAAAATGAAAGTGTGTAACAAATTCCTTGCCAGTACATTCATCTAATTGCACATTTCACCAAATTCCAAAAAAACTATTCCATTTGATACAATTCATCTAGAGCATTTTGGCCCTCTTCCGTCTGTGATTTTTAAAAGAAAACACATTTTGTTATAGTAGATGCTTTTACGAAACATACAAAACTATACGCGGTAAATTCAACCAGTACCAAAGAAGTTTGTGCTTGTCTCGATAAATATTTTGAATATTTTAGCAGACCACGTCGTGTTGTTAGTGATCGAGGTTCATCTTTTTCATCTCTTGAGTCTGCCTCATATTTGTTAGATATTAATATAGAACATGTTAGGACAGCATCAGGGGAGATGTTCTAAAATTTTATCAGAGGGTGAAGTGATCCACCCAAGGATTCAAGGCTAGAACGGAAGCCTGCCGAGATGAGAGTGGGAATATGGTAGTAGACACACAGTCAGTGCTGAGGATCTGGAAATAACACTTCTCTAGACTGCTTAATGGCGAAGACAGCCAAGATGCCGCTAATAGGCAGAACGCTCCATTCAACTTGGACGATGATGACCAAGAGTTCCGTCCACCCGACCTAACCGAAGTGCGGCTGGCGATATCCAAACTTAAGTCGTACAAGGCTGCTGGTCCGAATGGCTTACAAGCTGAACTATTTTAATCAGCGGAGATGAATTGGCCAGGAGCATACACCAGCTCATCTGCAAAATTTGGTCGGAGGAAAGTATGCCCGATGAATGGAACCTCGGTATAGTGTGCCCCATCCATAAAAAGGGAGATGTTCTGAAATGTACCAACTAGAGAGGAATTAGTCTCCTAAACGTCGCTTATAAAATCTTGTCAGCCATTATGTGTGACCGCTTAATACCTTTTGTCAACGATCTGATCGGCCCCTATCAGTGCGGTTTTAGGCCAGGCAAGTCAACCTTCGATCAAATGTTCACACTCCGATAGATTTTAGAAAAATCCCGGGATTTCCAGATCGATACACACCACCTTTTTATCGATTTTAAAGTCGCGTATGATAGCGTGAAAAGGGACGAATTATACAGAACCATGTCGAGTCTTGGCATTCTTGCCAAACTCGTCCGCCTGTGCAGGATGACGATGGCGAAATCTCGCTGCTCCGTAAAAATTGGTAAGAACACCACCGATTCCTTTGATGTTGAGAAAGGATTGAGGCAAGGCGACGCGTTATCATGCAACCTATTCAACATCGTTCTTGAAGCCGTTGTACGCAACGCACATGTCAACATCCGCGGTAAAATCTATCAAAAGTCCGTTCAATTGCTTGCATATGCGGATGACATAGACATTGTCGGCAGAACAAAGCGAGCTGTGGCAGGGGCATTTGCGAGCATTGGATCGGAGGCGGCTAAAATGGGATTGGTGGTTAATGAGGACAAGACGAAGTATATGCTGTCATCGAGAGAGGAATCTCAACATCGTCGACCCGGGCAAAATATAACGATGGATATATATAACTTCGAAGTTGTCAAGGACTTTGTCTACCTGGGCTCCACTATTACATCGCAGAATGATATCAGTGCAGAGATCAAGCGAAGAATTACTCTTGTCAACCGCTGTTTCTTCGGTCTAAGAAGGCATTTAAGTAGTAAGGCCCTCTCTCAGAGAACCAAGGAGACTTTATACAACACCCTAATCATCCTCCTGCTTTATGGGTCAGAAGCATGGACACTGAAAGATTCGGATGAAAATCTGCTAGGGTGCTTTGAGGGGAAGATTCTTCGTGTGATTTTCGGTCCGGTGTGTATCGAAGGAGTATGGAGGAGAAGATTCAACGACGAGCTATACGGGCTATACAGCGACGTTGACCTGGTCAAAAAGCTGTTAATACAGCGGCTGAGATGGCTGGGGCACGTGGAGCGTATGGACAGCAACGCACCTGCCCGACGAGTCTTCGAATCCAACCCTAATGGGGTACGCAGCAGAGGAAGAACCCGTAACAGGTGGCGCAATCAAGTGAATGACGACATCAAAGCACTCGGTGTGCGCAACTGGAAGCGGCTAGCTAGGGACAGAGCTGGCTGGAGGGGCTTGTTAGTTGAGGCCGAAGCCCCTCCTGGGCTGTGAGCGCCATCAAAAGTAAGTAAGTAAGTAAGTTAGGACAGCAACTGCTTCTCCTCAAGCGAATGGTCAAGTTGAGCTAGTTAATTGTGTTTTGAAATCAATGATGGCAAAGATTTCTGAACCTGTTCAAGACTCTGGACTGGTCTAAACTTTTAATCAAAGTAGAGTATGCCACTAATAACTCTATTCATTCCACAACAGCTGTGTCTCCATGTCAATTACTATATGGCATTTTTCAACGTGGACGTGAGGTAGATACTCTTTCAGAACATCTACATAGTAAACGATTTATAAAACCAGACTTAACCATATTACGAAAAACAGCATCCGATAATATAGAACTAAGCCAGCAGACAAATTCGGGGCATTATTTGAATGCACACAAATTACACAAAAAGTTTTTGATAGGAGAATGTGTCATGATCAGAAATATTGATATGTACAAGTATTGGAACTAATAAAAATTTCATTCCTAAATTTCGTGGTCCGTATAAAATTCATAAAGTATTACCTAATGATCGGTATGTAATAAGAGATATTGAAAATTGTTGGTTAAGTCAAATTCCGTATGATGGTATAATTGAGGCCTCTTGTATACGTTTGGGTTGACACACGTGATTCTCAAAATTATTTAATAAATTCATTCGAAATAAAAGTTTCAAAATAAAAACATCATAAATATCTTGTGAATAAGGAATTTGGTTTTTAATTAAAGAGCCTATACGTAACATTTTGAGAAAGAAGTGATTGAAAATCATTTTTATTTACTAAAACTGATTATATTCTCACAAAACGACCTCAAATTCCATGAACGTCAAAATAACGGAGAGTAGTCCGTACGTATTTTCGTGAACTGTGTAAATTTGAACGTACTGGCCTGTCAAAAAGACGAAAGTAGAAACGAACGCAAAAACGAACCGTATAATCAGGATCGAATTGAATCAGCTGTTCGTTTATTTGACAGATTTTATGTGTTAGACTCCTTTCATACAAGGAAACTGAGTTGCCGGCGATTTTAAGCTTGTTGGCGAGAAGGGCGGAAAAGGAAGACAAACTATCTCCCCTCACACCCTTCTCGCCCAGAAACTAGCTAGTTTCTGGCAACTCAGTTTCCTTGTGTGAAAGCGGTCTTACAGATGAGGTTATAGGCATGTTTAGATTTCGAAGTTATTTTTAAATAGAGAACCTCACCTGAACCAATGCAAAATTTGAGCCGAATGTTTCGGAGCAATAAAATAAATGTAAGATACACGATGGAGGATGGAGCTAAAATTATAGTCGTAGGCAGCGGTCGAACGAAAATACGTTTGCGCGCTCGGAAACGTATGCGTGCACGGAAACATATGTGTGCACGGAAACGTATGTGTGCACGCAAACGTATGCGTGCACGTAAACGAAGCGTTCACGCAAACAATCGGATTACTTGTTGTTGTTTTGTTTCTGGTGTGCCACAATAGCAAAAGAGTGGCAGTGGCAAGGCATTCCTTATTCCAAGTAGAATAATTCTCAGAAACTTCGACAAAAATTCTACCACAATAGACAATAGCTACTTTTACTAACCCTTTGTGTCAGCGAATTCAATGGATCTGTTCTCCTATCCAAACAACATGGAACTCAAAATTAGCTGGACATCGCCACAAATACAAAAAACAAAAATAATAATAATAAAAATCTATAAAAAAAAGGAGAAGTTGCTATTATCTCTGCCATATTTGATTCATGACGTGTCAACTTCAGCCGATTCGTTCGTGAACGGTTTTGCTGACCATAGACCTTTCATTTTATCTATACAGACAGAAATGCCCACGCCTGCAAGAAGAAAATAATTTAAAAAAAAACCCAGAAGATGAAAAATCATCGTAATGCTTGTTCAGGCACATTAGCGTCCTTATTAGGGTGAGAATTGATTCTCTTTGATAGAACTGCACACGGCGATGACGATGACTTCAACGACGACGGCCGACATGACGAACGACTGCATAGTTTCAGTTTCAGCCATGAATTGCATGAGATGGAAACGATGGACCCCTCACGTGATGAACACAATAATCGAATCCGCTTTATCTATAACCCCGCCTCCGCATCACAGATGTGATAAAATAGAACTGCGTATATCACACACAGTCGTTCCGCATTTATCGATGTTCTATATATGAAGTTATATCTATGTATATGGAAGGGCAGAAACAAAGTGGTTAATTGATTTCGTGGGAATTTGATGAGCGTGTATTTTTGGAAAGTCGACGATGGGCTATACGATACGATATGATACGACGATCGATGCCGTCGCGCATAGCTAAGTTGTTTTTGTTTATAATACGAGTAGTTTCTCCCCCACCGAATGTTTTTCCTTTCAGTTTGTTTGTTTTTGTTTAGAAAATCATTTTGTTGCATTATGTTTATGTATATTGTATCCTCAGTATCTTTTCTGGGGTCAAGTACCGCTATATTGACATGTAGACAGACGTCTACATGGACAAATTATGTTTTATGTAGGTGGGTGGGGTATTTTTAAACTCGCACCATTTAATGAAGTAATAATACATTTATTTTTGTTTTTGTAAACACTGAACTTGTCTGTATTTCCGTTATGTTATGTCAGGGTCATGGTCATAAATGACAAGACGAATTCAGAGTTTTTGTTTAGGTATTACGGTTACGGTCCCTTGCCCTTGACTAATTATGACATTTTTTCCTTACAATTATGGGTAGGAAGTTTCTACCATCATCTATGGTGGTACCTATAGTGAGTGAGCGTTGTTGTTTTTCTTAAGAAGCATTCATGCATGCCATGTCCTCATAAATACGTATAAGCCTATACCTACCTACTATTGTCTGCAGGGTCAGTCAAATGAACTGTTACGAGTACGAAATATTATTGTTTTTTTTTAATAATTTAAATTAGCTCGAACCACCACATAAGGTGGCTTAATTTATAACAATATTGGCGCAAAATTTTAAACAACCTATTGTTAAGGGCTTAGCAATTCACTAGTAAGCAATTTTCTAAATATTTAACAATTAACTAACTATTTCAAAGTTTTAAACCTTTTTTCTCGATTTGCTAACTAGTAAAATGCTAATTGGGAAATGTCAGTCGGAAGTCAAATTCGTTTTGGAATACTCTTGGAATACGTACATATACCACATTCCAAATATGTGCATTCAAGAATGAACCTGAGGGAGCCTGCCGATGCTATAAAATCCCGATTTTATTTCGTTTAACCCCGCAGAGGCTGACGGAAATTTAGTAAAGTGTGGGAGCAACGAAGCATTTTGTTTCGAAATATTTTTTATAATTTTTCCCACTGTTGACTAGACCATTCCATGTAATGCTCCTTTAAGATTTATTGTTGAACATAAGCACAAATATTATATCCTTTGTGTTCCATTAGGTAACTTAACTTACCAACACCAGTCTGATGAATATTTCGCCCAAAAAAGTGTAATGTAACTAGTACTTGCAATTCTGGTGAAATCAGAAGCCCACGGCTTATAACTCGGTCTTGGATGTTTAGATTTTCAACCAAGTTAAAGTAACCATTTTGTAATTTTAACTTTATTAAATTCTTAAGAGATAGTAAGAGGTTTAAATTATCAAAATCTTCTTTTTAACTTAGTAACTTACTAAAATAGCTTTAACAATTAACTAAATCGTTTAAAATTTTGCGCCATTATGTTTCCACCTATATTGAGCGATAGTTTGTTAATATTGGGTTAAATGTGTGATGCTATATACTTTCACAAGTTTTAATTAAGTAACATTATTCAAACAAAATCGGACTTGGAATTGAAGCTGTAGACAATTTTTGTGAATTATTTCCGTTCATCTACAAAATTCCAAAAAGTCTATGGATTTCGATTAGTTCACATGTAGTTAAGAGACTTGAGGAGATGCTTGAAAGCTAATCCAAACCAAAATCGTAGTTTTAAATCTTGAACCGAAGTTAAACTACTTTTGTACAATTGGCCCGCTTACTGAAATGAAAGTAAAAGAATGAACGTTTCACCTTACCAAAAATTGAATTATACCCTAAATATTCCGTAGTTTTCTCATTCATAAAAACGACGATAAAACGCTCGGACGCTCGTACTTTGCTTTTATTTAGTTGACTGTTTAATAAATAATGTCCACCAATTCCAAGTGGATGATTTTTAACTTCCCAGCGGAAGTTATTCCCGTAGCATAATGGTTAGTGCGTTGGATGTCACGCTGAAGGTCTGGGTTCAGTTCTCAGCCTCGTCCACATAAAAACTAAAAAGTTTTTTTTTCAGGGCTACTGCATCTTGCGAGGAATTGACAAATCCCCCTAGAGTATCACTTGTCATGACTAGCCGTTCGGATTCGGCAAAAAATTGTAAGTCTCTTCCATTCCTGTCGACACGCGTACACGCATAGTTGTTAGTGCCTAGGCCCTGGATCTTCACGAGCCGTTGCGCTACCCAATTTATATTTATTTTTATTATGGGAAGTTATTATTGGTGCGATTTGTCGAATTGAAAATTTTGTCATATTTTCACGTTTTTGGGTATCTAGAATCAGAATCCGAGGTTTTCTGCAAGATGTGTGTATGTGCGTATAGAGTATGTATATGTATGTACGTACGTTTTTTCGTCCACCATAATTATCTAGAGAAGGAATATAGATATCGACTTAGAATGAATTTTGTTTTACAGATTATATTGTCATAACGTGCTGAAAAGGTTTTGTAAATTCAATTAACCGTTTTTTTACTACAGCAATTTGAAAACGAGCTGTGCTGTAAGATCATTTGTCTCGAATATCTCGAGAACGGAAAAAGATATCGACTTCAGACTAATTTAATTACATTACGCAATAAAGAATTGGTAAACATTTAAAAATAAATTAAAGGGATACTTTTTTTTAAACTAAGAAAAACAGTTGAAAAATAATTTTCGTCTCAAATATTTCATAAACAAATAATGATTCCGAACCCAGTCTGTTTTTTTTTTTTTCTACATATATTGACGGAGTTTGTTGACTGGTAGTTTTTCCCAAACAAAATTCAATAGACAGTTTTTCTGTTAGAGCAAATAAAAAAACTATTGAAAACTCTTAACAAATGTTTTTCAACTAAAAATATCACGAGAAAAAATATATACCTAAATTATACCATCTATGTTCATGTTGTGTAATTTTGAGATTTAAAAAATCTTTGAAAAGATTAAAATCAAAATGATGCCACAAACGACTTTTTAAAAATGTATTAGTTCGAAAACCGTTTCAAAATCAAAACTTGGTATCAGACACTTTTGTCTTTTTATATTCGTTGCAACCATTTATTTTTGTTTTTAAGTACCTACCCTTCCTGATGTATGGTATTTCTCTTGCCAATAATTTGATTTAGCGATTTTTTAAGGCAAATATAGGAATATAGTCTTCGATGGTACCAATGGGAAGTTACTAGTGTCGGTCGAACCCAGCCTCTTTTTTGTTTCTTTTAAAACCGAACCTTCAAATAATAGAGTGTTTGTGCGTTGATGTAGGTACATTTTAATAGGTTCCCGAGACTTTCGAGACTTTTGAGGCAAGGGGTGTTAGCCCATGCTTTTTTTAAAAAATCGATTGAAAAAGAAACGTCTCAGATTTGAATGGCAATGCAAAGTCCCGTCCGTTCTGTATTCAACAGCGTCAATTGCAACCTCCTACGAGCCTTTTTTTGGAAAGTCATAGGCATATGAGGGCTTTTAGTTTTGGGTCAAAAATAAAAGAATGACTTTGAATTCACATATCTTCCCAACCAGACCTTGTAGAATGTTTTAGTTTACAGTTGTGGATAGCTCTCAAAAAACTAATAAAGCGTTTTAAAAACCGCAATGTCCTCCGAGGCTTATTTGCGGAACTGTAAGCATCGAGGACAACAAAGGTTTCAAAACGCAAAAAAATAACTTTGCATGCAAATATCTCAAAAACTAGACCTTATAAAAGGGTTTCCTTTCGATGTGCCTATTGCATTTGACAATACCTTTCTATTTATGTAGGTACATCTAAAGTGTTCACATCACATCCAAATCACTCGTGCAGGATTTCAATATTTAATTTAATTAAAATTTTATTTTCATTGTTATTTTTGATTTAAACATTAGGACAAAGAACATTAGCTTTACGACCACTATAGTACAGGCAGTGGGGAAAAATCTGAAAAAATGTTGACGTCTGAAAAGTTTGAATGCAGTTTTTAAAAGGGGTTGCTATTTAGCATAAATCCCGATTTTAGGGATTTTTGGTCTTGTGGGGCGTCCGCCATCTTGGAAAAACGACTTTTTCTGATAATTTGCGTTTTTCTCACTTCCTGTGATTATTTATGTAAACAATTTTATGTACTTTTTTGTTTTAATTTAAATTTCCTAAAAATTGGTATATAAGTTATTTTTCTGGTGTAGATAATTCAAAAGCTGTTAATGAAAAACGAGTACAAAATTAGGCCTTACGGGCTTAGTTATCGAATAACTCCCAAACTATTACTCTTATAAAAAAAGTATTAAATTAAAGGTGTAACAAAAGGATAGGGCGTGTACGTTTAGTTAAGATAAGATAAAAATCGTATGGGAAGGGGGGTCTATTTCCCCCGTTTAGGCAGAAGGGGCAATTTTCGAAAAAAATGACTTAAAATATAAAAAAAAAATTATTAAAAATCAACGGCAACACTCAAAATATCATGATATATCTTTTTTTCAAACAAACTATCCAAGATGGCGGACGCCCCAGAAGTCTAAAAATCCCGCAAATCGATATTTATGCTAAGGAGCAACCCTTCTTCAAAACTGCATTCAAACTTTGCAGACGTCAAAACCGTTGCCTGTACTACTATACTCATTAAAAAGGCGTTTAGCTAACACTTCAGAGCTTAAAAAACAGTATCATCAATTCATGGATGACATGCAAGAGGTTGCTGCTCGGTCAAGCCAATCACCTCACTACTTTCATTGCCTTCAGAAACCGGACAGCAGTACGACTAAGTTGAGAGTAGTTTTGAACACCTCTTCAAAAACATCGTCAAATATATCACTGAACGATATTTTACACACTGGCGCAAAAATCTAAGATGACTTATTCACAATTTTCCTGAGGTTCTGTCTAGTTCCGTGCTATCAGCTAAATACATTAAATTATGGTACATCATCCGTACCTGGCTATAAAATCATTACAGCATCTAGCGTCTACCCAAGCTAGTACCATTAACAAACAATATCTCCTTAAAGAATAAGGAATATAATCTAAGGCCTATTTTTCTCCATGGCAAGGAATCAGCTAAGCCACAGCCCAATGCCAAACCATAGTTACTTCAGTTACACACTTCGTTTACAAAATTCAACATTGAAATTCGTTTAAGTGGTTGCATCAAATTACTGCATTTGTACAGATGTACATAAAATATCTTAAAATTGATATCGAGAAGAACAAACAAAAGAAACTTCCGTTAAATCAATCAAATCAGAACAAGAAGAAAAGCCTTAAGGTTCTTACCACGGAAGAACTTAACAAGAAAAATCAAGCGGTGGTCCTATACTGTCAAGAGTTAACTCACGCACTCAAGGCCATACTAAGTTCAAGTCATGCAAAAAGAAAAATTCACTGATGCACTGATATGTTGCAACTAATCAAATGTAGATAATGTATGCAGCAAAACAAGTTCTATGTATACCTGCCTTTCACCATTATAAGATAAAAACAAAATCATACGCGTTGGAGGAATACTGGAATCATCAACATTAGCATATGAATCAAAGGATCCAATTCTGTAAATTTATGAACACCTGTTTCTAAGGATGATAATGAAGGACATCCACGAAGACCATAATCATGTTGGCTCACAAACACTTTTGCCCATAACCAGACAACGCTTCTGGCCGATTAAGGGTAAAACGATTGCAAGATCTATAGTAAAAGGCTGCATAAGATTCTTCAGAGTCAGAGCCAATCATTTGCTCTATTCAAAAATGGGAAATCAACCTGGGGCTATAATTAAAGAAGACAACACCCCACCACTAAGGTGGCCACTGGGTAGAGTCGGTAAAACTCACCTACGAGAAGACGGTATAGCTCGCGTAGCAGACGTGAAAACAGCAACCAACATTTTTAGAGGAGCAATTCACAAACTGGCTCTCCTTCCAATCGGTGATGAAGAACCGAAACAAAAACCAGAGGATTCGTAATGCCGACCCAATGGTTCATCTAAACGAAAAGCGGAAGATTCAACATCAGAAGCTAGCACAAGCAACAGCGAACATTAACCAACCACAAGGAAAACATCGAAGGTTTTACAGTTCGGCAATATCAACAAAAATTCGTCCATCTAAAAACCAAAAAATTTTTTCAGGGCTACTGCCTCTTGCGAGGAATTGACAAATCCTCCAAGAGTATCACTTGTCACGAATAAGTGCTTCTCGTCTATCCGTTCGGATTCGGCATAAAATTGTAGGTTCCTTTCATTCCTGTCGATAGGCGCACACAGGAATGGTTGCGAGTTGTTAGTCACTAGGTCCTGGTTCTTCATGAGCCGTTGTACCACCCGATTTATTTATTTATTCAATATCAACAATGCTGCTAGTATGTTAATCATTACCATTAATAAGTAGTCACCCTGTGGAATTCAATCAATATCCTGCACAACTCAGACTTTGAATCTCTCGCAATAGTTAATCTGGCATCAAACGACAAGAAACTAGCAGCGTATTATGATCTAGAACCATACTGGGCTGAAAACGAAGAATTTACCAATGGACTACAAACTTTGCGCCAACTTTGCAAATTGTTCTTGTCCAGCAACAAGATGAGTTAAAAAGAGACAACGAGCTCTTCATTAACAACAATCACAACCGAGAAAAACGGGGTGCCTTTAGGCCTAATTTATTCACTCAAACTTTGGGACTTTTACAGTCAACTTGAGAAATAGTTTTTATTCACTCCAAGTTGACGTTTTCAGCTTTTGATTTTCTACTCTAGAGTTGATCAACTTTGGATTTTCTCAACTCCCCGAAATAGTAGAAATAAGCGAGCAAACTTGGGATTTTTCTTCATTTCTGTCTATTCAGTTCTCGACCGATCACCGAAATCAAGCATTGTCGGGTGAGTTAGTTCTAAGATGGAGGACCGCATGAGTTTTTTTGGTTTCATATTTTTTTTTTAAATTGTGATTTGTTTATAAAAATGGTGCCTTTCCCCAACCAAAAACTAGAACAGGTGTACAATTTCAATAAACAGATCACTTCAGCATTGTGTTCCATGTTATACGAAATGATTTGCTGGTCTTGTGATGTTTAAGTAGTGGCCGACGATTTCGTCGGACAAGTGTAAAAACATACTCATGAACATGGATTCATTCATGATTCCATTTCACAATAACAGTTCTTACGTTTCATGGAGTTGTTGACCTTTGTTTGGCTTCTCCTGTTTGATCCTATATTATTTTTCTCTGTGAAAATTTGTGTTTCTTCCTTCATAATTTCATTATAGGAAAACAAAATAGTAGGAACAAATTATAGTGTGTGAAAACTCACCTCTAATATTTGCTTTAAAAATAAAAGTTGTACCTAATCCGTTTTTATAGCTTTCAATTTTACTTGGTATTCATTTGATTCCGCGCTTCACATGGAATGAAAAATCCATTGCAATTATTCGGGAAAATTATTCAAAATGCAAAATTATTATAATGCAAAACAAAAGTTGAGAATGACGTCTTGTGTGTCATGTGTCACAAATATCCCAATGATATTTTAGAAACTGCAGGTTGGTCAACTTTTGAATTTCAACTCAGGAAATCAGAGTCGAAGTAGTGAAAAAAAGCATTTTTCAACTTTCAGTTCAACTACGGATTGGAAGTCAACTTGTAAGTTGGCCAACTTTGAAGTTTTCATTGAATTCTTGATGCAGACTATTAGGAGACAGGAGTTATCAAAAACCATAAACATCAGCGACGAGTTCCATTCGTGAACAATTTAGAACTTTGTAAATAAAATAATTGATCACACAAATCAAGAAAACTTGCTTAATTTATTCCTTGCCATGTCGATCGAGCTGACATTGATCATCATCAACATACAACGAATACAAGAATTTTTAAGCGATGTGCTAATCGACGCCAACAACAACTATAGGTACTTGAAAAGGAACAAAATCGATTTAAAATATTTTGTGAATTCCGAAAACGGCTCTTTTCTAATGGTGGATGATTTTTCGGGCGCATTGATTCCTCTCAAAATTAAATTCATAATTCTTCATAATAACCTACCTCACTACAATCACAAAAATAATATTTGCTTCCATTTGTAAGGTCAACAACCATTTTGATTGCATTTAAAATGGATATAGCATTGCCGTTACCGTTACACCTGCATTTGCTCATTAAACGTTCACTTCAATTATACCATTTGCTTTAGATATCTTATTTTTTGTGTACAAAACGAATTTTTCATCAATCATTTTTGTGTAATTAACACACCATAGCAGCCATTAGGCGGCACGGTACGACTCAGCATGGTTCTGGTTCGACGTTGTCGTTGTCGTCGGCAAGCTTTGGCTTAGCATCATCTGATTGCATCGCAGCGTCAAAAGGGGCACAAACATTTACCCAATCGGCAAACAAGTCATTAGCTTCGGGAAATGTTGCCTCAGTTTTCTTTCATACCTACATTACATACATTTTCAACCTTCAGTTTGTTTGTGTCCTGGAATAAAACAATTTTCATTTACACCTGTCATATATCGTTTCAGAAGCCAAACCACCACCACCGACAAGGTGTGCGGAGAAGGATGAAACAATTTAATTAAAGATTCCACCTTGGGGGCTCCGGCTCCCATCGAGCGTCACGACCGACACGAGTCGGCAACCAATTGTCTTGTTCCTTTGGGTTCACCTTCACACTTAGTTTGAGTCACAAAGTTAGCGGCTTTATCAAAGCTATGTGTCATAATACCTCATACTCTATGGCACATGCCACAGATGCATATAAGCGAGGTTGGGCGGATTCATTAAGACTCGCAATCGTATACTTCGGGTCTTCTTGTGTTGCTATTGCTATATGCTCACTCTTCTTCGTCCAATTTGTAATTAGTGTCCAGCAACTTTGGCCTGAGATGGCATGGTGCTGGGTACACGGACTTGGACCGGCTACATTGTTGTGAATGTGGACCCCATGTTTGCTCTCGCTTAACGGTTTAATATGTCGTAATTTCTTGTAGAAATCCTAGATTGTCTTCTTTTGCTTTTTTGTTTTCTATTCCTAACGCTGCGCTGCAGTGAACGGAACATGGTTTGGGAGGCGCAATAGAAGGTATAAATGTCTGTCCGTATATTTCAAATGCGAGAGAGAAAGAACAAGCACGCTAAGTGATGTTTCCAGCGAGTGGAATTGTCATAGAGTCTGTGCTGGGTTGAGCTGTGCTGTGACTGTGAGTGGGAAAACGGAAAATCCGTGATGGAACACGAGCAGAATAATATAGTTTCAGCAGAGATTTCCCAGAAGGACTGCATTTAATGCCATTACATTAGAAGGAGTGTCAGAGTATACAGGTGAGCAAGCACAGAGAGGGCCGAGAGGGGTTGGGAATTTATGTGTTGGCTTGCGTGCAGATTTAGAGCTTCCTTAGGGCACTGTACTGATGTGTTGCTCCTTTTGGAAAAAAATATTCCGAGCTGCTTGGGTTCGCGTGGAGACATTGAACTTGACTTTCACTTCAACGATAATAACGCTGTGGGATAAAGGAGAACAGTGTGTCTGCAACTTGGTGGGTTTATGAAGTTTTGTTGGCTTATGGATGGGACTGGGGGATCCATTTAGTTTTTCTTCACCTGTTGGGAGCTATCGTAATGTGGTTCTTGCATTGCTATGGATGCTTGATGTTGTAGAATGTAAGGTGCTAGCTTCTATGGATGTATTATATGCAACTTAGGGTTGAAGTGGGCTATCCAGAAAACTTTAATGGAGATGGGTAATGACAGTTTGACGTCAGACTTAATTTAGCCCTTCGTCGAAATAAGACAGAAAGCATTTCTAGTAACGTAAGCTAAAAGGTATGTATATGCTCTATTTGAAGGACCAAAATAAACGAATACCCAGAGATAAATGAAGATAAGAGCAGAAAAGTAATTTACAGATAGAAAAACGAATTGCATGGTGTATGGTTGATTCCACATCATTAAGAAGGGATTTAGCAAATTATTACATTCTATACACAATGTACACATAAAGCTTAAAACAAAAGAATTTAATTTCTTTGAGGAATTTTTAGAAAAGAACTCCTATAAACATTTAGACTTTGGATAAGTAATGGTGTGGATTTACATATTTTTAGTAAGTCGGTAAGTGCCGAAATGTGGTTGCAAGAAAACAAAGAAGTATTTTGTAAGGATGGATTTCAAGTGAAACAAGAGAAAATCAGAGATCTCTCAACAAAAATGTTTTCAACAAATCTACTCGTATTATACGAACTCATAAAAATCATAGCTCATAAGAAAGACAGCTTTCAAAGAATGAGGAACTTGTTAATGGAAAAATAAATAAATTGGGTGGTTCAACGGTTTGTGAAGAACCAGGGCCTAGTGACTAACAACTCGCAACCATTACTGTGTGCGCGTGTCTACAGCAATAGAAGGGACATACAATTTTATGCCTAATCTGAACAGCTAGACGAGAAGCACTTATTCATGACAATTGATACTCTGGGAGGATTTGAAAAACAACTTTTTAGTTTTTAAGTTCGGAAGATCGGATGAGTCAATCAAGTGAACATGTTATGTGATGTTTTAAGAAATAGAAACAGTTTTGAATCGACATATGCTACATTGGAACGGCTATCTTCAAGTAACGACAGAAGACCAGGTGTGCAGGCTAAAAAGTGTAATTCGCTTAATTATTTCTTGGAATGCAAGTGAAAAATGCCAAATGGTTCGACGGTTGTAGACCGACCTATCGGAATGCTTTCTTCCGGTAGCATACGGTTTGCATTTTTGGTTCCTTTTTCAATGGGATCCTTACCAAAGGATTACTTTAATGAAATCAAATACATAGAAAAGTGCTCAGCTAAAAGGTATTTTTAACTCAAAATTATGCCTTTTGTCGTAGACCAAGGACCTTAGGAGTGGTTGTTTAACCAAAGCAGAAACCATTCCCCAACTAAATAGTAATCAGACTAAGGGAGAAAATGCAATGTAAAATTAAATATTTGATTTACAATTGAAAATAGAGTTGAGCGTATTTATTTTAACGTTGAAAACTATGTTAATATGATTTCCAGTCATCATAGTTTTAAATGAAAGGTACCTATAATCATTCTTACATTTAATTCCACATTTAAAGTGCGCTCAATATAGTTTTAAAGTGTTGCATAGTTAAGGTAGGTTAAGGCTTGACCATCTACTTTGTTTCATATTGATTATGTTTAGCGCAAACCTTTGATTAAAAAAGAGTCATGAGCAATGTAGTTAAGCAAATTAAAATCAGTGACTTTCCGATTTTTTATGTCAATTTTTGTTAAATCTCTCTGCTTAAATTTTTTTTTTTAATTTTTTAAACAACCAATTTTGATAGAAAATCTTTTTAGCAAAAAAAAGTTTTTTAAGTTTAATTCACAAATTCGGCTTAATTTTCGAGTTATACCAAACAATATTGAAAAATTACCATTGTGCCCATTCTCTCAAAGATTTCAAGTAATTTCAAGTAATTTTACGTTCCACACAACCATATTCCATAATAAAAACCCGTGAACGCAATAGTCTATTTAATAGCCTTTAATCTCTAGAACAGTTTTGCAATATACTACATACCACATTTTTACGAAAAAAATCGAGTAATGGAAATAAAGTTAGTTTTTTTTTTTTTTTGAAAAAATGCGTATTTTTATACTTTTAGGTATGTTGCCGCGAATCCCGTCATTGGCATTTTTGATTTAATCGTTATTTTGAAAATCGCTTCTTCTGAGTTACTTTAAAAATATTGGAGTCAAAATTTGTATGAATATAAGATTTACGAAAAAATAAAATCAAAGATTTGTTTGCTTTTAAATTTTTCAAATTTGTTTGTATTAAATCAAAAAAAAAAAAAAATCAGAACTGCTATTTCAACACGCTTTTGTTGTTATCACATTAAAATGATATACAAATATCAAACCATTACTATATCTTCACCATCAACACCTATATTCTAGCTTTAAGCTACGAGAGCAAGTTTGTGCGATCCAGTCGTGCAGTTTATTTTAATAAAAAAAGCCTGATTTGCCCTGTTTAAAATACATTGTGTCAGTCTTTTGCATGAAAAAATGATTTAATGGCTATTGGATAATGATCGGTGCATTGTAAATTAATTGGAATAAACTGTAAAATAACTTTTAAAAATTATACACATAAAAACATAAAGAAAACGTGATAGTAAAAAAAAGTACGCATACGCCACAGTGCACCGCATGTTTTAAATTTAATTGTTTGCAGGACTGGGCGACTCGTAAAGCAGTTGAAGGGCCATGCAATCAAAGAAATTTATATTAAAATACTTTCCATACCCTAGAACCTACATTTTAGCATGATCACGATTCACCACCGTTATAAATTCATAGTCACCATCACGCGAACGCATTGCAATTAACGTGGTAGAAACCATCAGATTTGTTTTTCGAGTTACAAGGTTTGTGAAAACTACGTCGCATTAAAATAAATTTGGCGCAAACTTTTCAATTTATGCTGGATTTACACGGTTCACCATCGTATTTTCTTCCATTTTAAACACGATTATGTTGCATTCACACGACTAAGTACTATTTAAAGGCGAAACTTTCACAAATTATGTTGGATTTACATGGTTGGCGGAAAATTCGTCACGTTGAAATTAACACGGCGGCGGCGAATACTTTCTTAATTTATGTTGGATTTACACGATTGGCTAACATCACTTCTAGATTTACACGACACATAAATTATTTTGTTGAATTTACACGGTTGCCCATTTTATGTTCTCAAATTTTGAACACTATTATTCTGGATTAATGACATAGATAAACTAACAAATATTTTAAGGCGAAACTTTTTAATAAATAATGTTGGATTTACACAGTTGTCCAAAATATAAAGGGTTTTTCAAAGCTACAAAAGGAGAGCAACAGGGACAGCAAACTACTCCATATTTCTTGCCGCTCTTTTGACATTTCTTTCTCTTCAGTAAGGTTAACCATTTCATGATGGAAAGATATACTGAAGCCGCTTGACCACCAGAAGTGTCGTATGTTCGTGATTTGGGCTGAGCAACAACTTGAAAATGATTCGGATTTTCATCGAAAAATCATCTTCAGCGATGAGGCTCATTCCTGGCTGAATGGCTTCGTCAACAAACAAAATATGCGGTATTGGTCAGGCAGCAATCCACACGTACTCCATGAGCATCCCGAAAAAATTACGGTTTGGTGTGGTTTATGGGCCGGCGGGGTCATTGGGCCGTACTTCTTCCGTGATGATCAAGACCGGCACGTTACTGTGAATGGGGATCGCTACCGTTCAATGATAACCGAATATTTTTGGCCCCAATTGGATGATATAGACTTGGAGGACATGTAGTTCCAACAGGACGACGCCACAAGCCACACAGCGAATGTCACAATCAATTTATTGGAAACCAAGTTTGGAGAACGTGTTATCTCACGAAATGGTCCAGTCGCTTGGCCGCCTCGTTCGTGCGATTTGACGCCGATACACTATTTCCTGTAAGGCTACGTCAAGTCTATGGTCTATGCCAACAAGCCAGCGACGATTGATGAACTTCGTACGAATATCGAACGTGAAATTGCAGCAGTATCGGCCGATTTATGCTTGAAAACCGTCGAAAATTGGGTTCAGCGTCTGGACTTCTGCAAGCGTGCCCGTGGTGGGCATGCAAAAGAAATCGAGTTCCATACATAATTTCATACGTTCTTTCACAGGAATAAGGAATTTCATTGATATCCAAAACCGTTTTTGTTTTATTTAAAAAAACTTTTGTAGCGCTCTTATTGAAAAACCCGATATTTTAAAATTTTAAATACTATTATTCTAGACTTCCACGATATACATAAACTTACTAGTGTTTAAACAAAGGTGAAACTTTTGCAATTTTTTTTTAGATTAACACGATTGCCTATCAGCAAACGGGGCGCCTCCACAGGGCAAGAATGATGTCAGTATTATGAACATGTCTAGAAAAAATCCAATGGAGTCCAAAAAATCTATGTCCATGAAGCAAAGTGCTGAAAAATATAAATCTTTGAACAAGACATGAGCGTTGTACAAAGCCTAGCCATGAGATTTGACGTTTTAAGTGCGTGCGAGTTTTTTGCCGGGTTTTTGTTGAATGTGTAAGTGAAACAACATGATATAGTTTTCCAGTGATCAAAAATGCGCTGTATGTTGATTGAATTGTGGTTGAAGGTCAAATCTTAACCAATCATGTTGGATTTACACGGTCGGTGGAAATTTGTTCATGTTGAAATTAACACGGCGAATACTCTTACAATTTCCCAAACCAGTGAAAAATATTCGCTCCGTAGAGCGAATTACTCACATTGATAACAAAAATGGTAACAGCAATGCTAAATAATAGCAAAAACTGCCGTAATAAAGCTCCTCTCTTCTGTGCGTTGCAGGTCGTGTGTCAAAATGTCAAAATCTAATGGCACCAATCGATTAAGGAGGAGGGTTTAGGAGCACTTTAGCACCAACAGAAACCAAGAAATTTAACTATTTAATTTGACAGGTGGTGCCGAAATGTTAAGATCTGAGAGCGCCAATCGATTTATGAGGTGGATTTTACCTAATGTCATGGCCAGCACTCTAAGTCCAGTGGAAACCGAAAAAATCGCTCATATGAATAATAATTGCCACTTGCACAATGTTTCTATCCTTTGAAAATTGGCAACATGAATAATATTGGAAATTTATTGATATCGGGAATAATTTTTCCTGGGGATTTGGGCGGTCATTTCATTAAATTAATTTTAGAGATATTCACGATAGCAGAAATATTTTCCAGGAAAACAAGAAATATTTTCCAGGAAAACAATTTTTTTTTTTCCGATATTTGTTAACAAACAATATTTTAACAAAAGAGACCCGGGAAACGCCGGGTGTTTCCGCTAGTTTCATATAAAACAACATCACTTTATTTGAATTAAATCATTTCACTCCAAAGTTTGAACAAAAAATCTAAAAAAAAAAATGTTTCCATTCTATGTTAATTCATATCCTTATATTGCTGTCTGATACTCTAACTCTTAATGAAACCAGTCCGATGACCATTCTATCTATCGGCTTCCATCATATAAATCAATTTCGATGTCATCGAATGAATAATTCTCACCTGATTTTCGCTCCATCTTTCAATCTTTTGCTCACATAAAGTTTTCACTCTTTCTCCGTATAACCTCTATCTTGTCCTAAACAATGATACATAGTTGTAAAAGTTAAATCTGAATTCATTGAGATTTTGTTTTTTTGTTTTCGTAATAGAGACTTTGCCATGCCATGCTATTCATGACACGCGAGATGTTTGATCGGTTGTTTGAAGAAGTGGAATCTAATCATAATTCCAGTTTTTCACCATGCATGCATGAGTACCTTACCTTCTTGTTCAAAGCGCAGACTCAATAGATGCATGCGAGAGAACTTTCAATTTGACGTTAGCAAAAAGAGATATCCATTACTGTGATGGCTAAGTTTCTCTTTAAGTTTGTGTAATTTAATTTTTTTTATTAAAACTGAAATATTTGTCTAGAACGTGACCCCTCAAAGGTAAACAACAAAAACAAATAGTTTCCCATTGACAGGTTGAATATGATCCATCACCCAGCCCCATCATCATTATGAAATGCATCCGAAAGCCACAGAGATTTTTTTCATGTGTCAACTGTCAGCGTTAACACCTGTCAAAAGTGTAATGTCATATTCATTATTTTGTCTACCATGATGTCTCGTGTGTTCTGTCATGGAAATGTGTCCATAGTGCTGAATATTAATGTGAAATGATTTCGAAACCACTTCTCCATATGTAACTATACCTACACAACACTTAAAGTGCGCTATTCATAGAGCTCGAAGCACACTAGCAACCCTGCCCTGCCCATGCACAGGCCCACCTACATATAAGATTCTATAAGTACATCCAAGGGACACACTATAGAGATATATGCGGGACTGTAAAATATTCGCTGACACAACAACGATAACGTCGATCAAAGTTTCACACATATCCTTTTCGCCATTCTGTCTTGGTTTTCATGTTTCTGGTGGTTCTATAGGACATTTTTGTAGTATGAATTTGAAAGAGGATGAACAAGAGTGATGTGACAATGAATGCCCATGCCCACCCTTATCTGTTCTACCAGAGGGTGGACATCAAATGAATGTGCTTTGCTCCCCATAGAAATAAACCTTCAGCTTTAAACACACAAACTATCTATAACTACCAGCCATGCCAACTATTCTACTGGCAAAATGGCAATGACAATGTCAAGGCTTAAGGGTGAGTTGTGGTGGCTGCGAGTAGTGTTTTTGTGCACTTTGTGGTTCGGTTATTTAATCAAATATAGCATCAGCACCACAAGGAGGGCATGGAGGAGGACTTTGATGGAAAACTGCACCACACATCCAACTGTCAGGGGAATCCTAGTTCGTTTTACTTTTTTTGACAGCAAATAGTTTGACAGATGGATTTGATGATAGAAAGCATCTCTCTTCCTGTGCTCGAGGATGTTTTCTGCAATGTTATTCCCCTCGAAAGTTTGTCTGTCTGTGGCATGCAAGCACTATAGTTCCTGAACGAACCCTTTGACGTGCAATTTGGCCAACAAGGACGACACTCTGCCAATGACAGTTGCGAGACGCTTGAGTTTGTAATCGAAGGTAATTACTCATTAAAACGAGAGCAGCTGTTGTCGTTTTAGAGTCGAAGAGACTCTAAGTGTTTTGTGAAGTTGTTGTTGGTGGTGGCAATGGTGAAGGTGATGGTGTTGCAAGGAGTTTGTGCGTTTGACATGACTGCGTGCTGTTTAATGATACCTCTCCTGTATAATTGTACTGAAACCGGCTTTCAAGAATTAATGATGGACTCTTATGGTGGGCTAACACTGTTGGCGACATTCATTGAATGATCTATTATTCTTGCAAGGAAGATACGCGTGATTGGTTCTTGGAAGCGAAAACGACTCCGGTTGAATTAATTGGTCTGTTTACACTAACTGGTGTGTATATTTGAAGAATTGAAGGGCACCAAGTGTGACAAAGGATTTAGTTGTCATTATAAATTTTCAATCTAGACACACATGTGTGTTGCAGACAACTTTAATAAATATTCAAGAGAATATTAAGCTATTTGATAAGATGGGGTATCAATTTAGAGATCACAACCATTAAACTGCATTACATATTATGAAGAGGGTAAAATGTTTATGTATAAAATAAAGGGGTAGCTACACCTACAAAATGAATGTAATTTGCATGTTAATTGGAAAGCATTTTGTTTCAAGTTCCAGCTGTCAAATTGAAAGGAATTAATTTCAGACGTTTAATTACTTCACACAGACGCTAAAATAAAGGTTATGTTTTTTTAAGGGTAGAAGGTGGTGATCGTACATAATTTTTGTTTTATTAGTAGAAACGAAAAATGAGTAAATACTTTTGGGAGAAAATCAGACTTGTAAAGTCAAAACCTCCAATCTAAGAGAGATATATTTAGTTCGTTTGTGTATATGTAGTTGTTCACACAAAAAAAAAAAACTTTTTTGTTCAGTCTTACGCTGTGGCTCCATTAGCAATATTGGATATGCAATGGCAATTGCAATGGAAATGGCAATTTATTGCCTGGATGGGTATTTCATTGCAAGCAATTTCAAATAATTTCAGATTTTGATAATTTAAAACTTTAATTCACAAATTTTGTTCACGGATTCTCATTTTTTCGCCATAAATTTCAAAATGTGGGAGAAGCTATTTAAAATCGGAAAGGAGCCATTTTGAAAAAGGCGAAACGTCAGAATGTATTGAATCGGCAATGGAAAGCAATAAATGCATTCCATCAACCAGGCAGTAAGTATTGTGATATTTTTGCTCCAAATATTAAAAATGGAGCCACTCTGGGTTAGTTAAAAAAGTATCCGACTACACCTTACTATTTAAAGTTACTTTTAGGCTCGTTTTAACACATTTGGTTTCATTCGGTTCGGTTTCTATTTGGTTTGTATTCGGCTGCGACTGATATGCGTGAAACGATAAAATGGCAAAAATAAAAACCTAATAGAAACCGTATAGCACCGAATGATCCCTCCACACGAATCGGTTTCATTCGGTTTCAAAACGGCACGTATTCGGGTCTAAGGAACACAAAGTAAACGTAGCGTTCACACATATTCGGTTTGTTTCCGGTTTTTCTGAATGTTTTTATTTTTTTTAATACATTTAATTTAATTTTAATTATTAGTGAGTAAAAACCGAATATGAACCGTCTGTGTGTGAAGAGGTCTTGACGGCAGTTGCGAACACAGGGGGGGGGGGCATTTTGGGGGGTTCAAACCTCCCCCGAAATGTATGAATTTAACTTCCTCGCCATACAATTTCACTCTTTCACTCTTAATTTTTGAGTTTTCGGTTTAAACCCCCCCCCCCCGAAATTTTTTCCTGCGTTCGCGCCTGCTTGACGGAAACCGAAATCGAACCGAATACAGACCGAACCAAATGAAACCGAAAGTGTTTGAAACGAGCCTTACAATTCAAAATTCTGTCTAAAGTCTTTATTAGTCATGCCAAAGAAATTATTTAATCTACCTGCCCAGGTTTGTCCAGGAAATAAATTTTGTTATCTACTCGTAGATTTAGAAAAATCGAAGTTCATAAAAGAGGATTCAATACGCTTCGTTTGCCCACAGTAATTGCTATCTGCCCATAAAAACAAAAAAATGATCAGTAAACAAATATTCAAATTTTTCTTTTTTATAGGAAACAAAATTTTCATCCAGAGTCTAAAAATGACTGTTTGTTATCGTCTATTTGACGACTTTTCATGTTTGTCTAACAAAAAAACTCATTTTCTTACATTTTCTTAAGAAAATATTAAATTTTTCGTTTGTATAGCACATCACAAAAATATCTTGATTGAAAACTATTGAGGGGGAAAGTGGTGATTGGGTTTGTTGATTCACAGTTTTGTTGTACATACATTATGTGTATATTAAAGATTTTTGTTTGTCTACTCAAAGTGTAAAGATTATTCATCTATTTTTTTTATAGCTACTTTTAAAATTCGTTTATCTATCCAAAATTAAATTTTATAAGAGTGAGCTTCATTTTTGGTCACCGTTTGTTTTAGATTCATCAAACAAAAAACACTCTTTTTCCGCTCCGAATACAAAAAACATTCTTTTTTATAGCAACTTTTCAAATCACACCTTTCGTCTATAGCAGGCGGGCTACCAAGTGAAAATCTAGGAAGGTTAGGTCCGATTGTCCACCTTTTATTCATATTTATTCAAAAAAATATTTAAGCTCACCGTTTATTCAATATTCAGCCTTCTTTTCTTTTTTTATAGGATCTTTTAAAATTAAAAAAAATATTCATCACTTCAAAATAAAATTTTACGAGAGTGAAGGGAATTGGGTTTGTTTTTTCGCAGCAGTGTGTCCATATCCGAATAACAAAAAGTTGTTTTCAATACTGAATTTAATAAAAACATTTTTTATAGGAACTTTCAAAATCAAAAAATAAGGCACTTACCTCCAAAAATCCACTAAGTTAGATGAATTTTGGGGATGTATTGTATACGAAGTTATTTATCAGAGCAAAGAAAAAAAAAAATACAGCAGAACTACAAACAAAATATAATTTTTCAAAATTTAAAACGAAAACTCACGTGATGCTCGAATTTTTTCGATTTAATTTTGTGATTTTCAGAGTTGCTAGAAAATAATAAATATTGTATATCTTTTCCTGAGGATGAACAAATGAAATTTTTATGGGTACACATTGCAAATAGAAAGTGAGTAGACAAAAGCACGACATTGGACTCATTTTTCAAAGATCTTGATGGTTGCTTTTAAAAAGAAATAGGAAGTAATTGAACATTTTTTAACTGAGAGTGGACAGATGATTTATTGATTGGACCCACGTAGAAAAATGATGTACCTATAAGCGAACCTGATACGTACACTTCCACCTGAAATTGATTCCCAGATGCACTTTTAAGTCATAGCCAAAATGATTACTTTTAAAGGGGAGAATTGCATACATCATCTTCAAAAACGAAACGGTACTCCAAAGTAGTATTTTTTTTTTTTGTTTTTAGCTAAATAATATCTGGTGCAGGACCTTTACTCTCAATGCATAAAGTCTCTAGTCAGTTTCAATTTTCCTGAATTAAAATCATATTACAAATACATTCCTCCTTAAATCTGTCATATTATTTTTAAAAACTAAAAAAAAAACATAGTAAATAGATATCCTGATGTCTAGAATGTGTACCTACGCTCGTACGCAACAAGGATACAAATGAAAAATTGCATTTTGCATATTAGAGCAACACATTTTCTGATATAGGTATAGGATAGGAAATCAAAATATAACTTTCCTCAACAAAAGCATATTTCCTCACAACAAAGGACAACAAGAAAGTAATATGCATGTTGTCGACTTGATGTCTGGCATAAACTTTCAGAATAATAATTTAATACATATCTATACACACATTCTCTAGAAAGTCAAATGAACTTTCAACTTTATGGGACGTGGGAGTAAATATATGTGTTTTGTGCTCACCAGATAGGTACCTCTATACAGTACACATGATACACAAAGAGATTTGTTTATTTATTCGGTTTTGAAAGCCACAGACTATCAAGTTAACTTTATCCTTTATTAAGGAAAAAAGATTTCCTGAATATAAATTGGAAAAGAAAACTAGGATGTCTACAAGTTCAAAATATTTTTAAGTTTGGAATTTGAAAATTTAAAGAAGGATGTACAATGTACATGTACATTATGCCAACAGTAATCGTGAATTCTATATATTTTGTTGTATTTCAGATAAAAGTTGATGAATTATTATGATTTGGGGATTATTGAAATGTTAACATTTTATAAAACAAAAACTTTAAAGGGAATATGGTTTTGTTTTCTATGAATGTTAGTTTTATACATATAAATAAATAAATTGGGTGGCGCAACGGCTCATGAAGAACCAGGGCGCATGTCGACAGGAATGGAAGGGAACTACAATTTTATACCGAATCCGAACGGCTAGACGAATAGCACTCATTCATGACAAGTAATACTCTTGGAGGATTTGTCAATTCCTCGCAAGAGGCAGTAGCCCTGAAAAAAACCCTTTTTTTAGTTTTTAGGTGGACCAGGAAGTGAACCCATACCTTCAGCGTGACAGTCCTTCACACTAATCATTACGCGTACGGGCTACTACATTAGGGTTAGTTTTTTATATCTTTATAAAAAAAATATCTTTATTGCTAGCCACTTCACTTGAAAACGGCTTAACTGATTTGACTTACTCTTTTCTTTTTAATATCTGTAATAATCCGAATTAAGCTTATAAGGAGATCGATAGGTAGCGCCGCCGGAGTCAACTTATTTAGAAATTCTATATTTATAGATCAAAATTATTCATATATTCACAAACAATGTCATTTTAATATCGAAATATGTAAAACATTGAAAGGATGCATATTTTTATAAAAAATAATCAAACCACACAATTATGCAATAAACATTTGGTATTTTATTTAACAAAGATAGACACGTGGTACACTGTGGCGTATACGAACTTTTTTGTTTTATAAATTTGATAGAATTTAAAACAATGATGATATGACATAATGTTGAGTAGCTAAACAATGGTTTCGGTTTGTTTGTAGAGTTGGCAATCATAGCTTAATAATATCTGAGCCGATTAACTGATTTTGATAAAACTCTCCAATACATCGGGTTTTTCAATAAGAGCGCCACAAAAGTTTAATAAAACAAAAACGGTTTTGGATATCAATGAAATTCTTTATTTTAATCTTTTTTTTATTTAATCGTCGCTGGCTTGTTGGCATAGACCATAGACTTGATGTAGCCTCACAGGAAACAGTCTTACGGCGTCAAATCGCACGACCGAGGCGGCCAAGCGACTGGACCATTTCGTTCTCCGAACTTGGTTTCCAATAAATTGATTGTGACATTCGCTGTGTGGCTTGTGGCGTCGTCCTGTTGGAACCACATGTCTTCCAAGTCCATATCATCCAATTGGGGCCAAAAATATTCGGTTATCATCGAACGGTAGCGATCCCCATTCACAGTAACGTGCCGGTCTTGATCATCACGGAACAAGTACGGCCCAATGACGCCGCCGGCCCATAAACCACACCAAACCGTATTTTTTCGGGATGCAATGATGACTCATTGAATACGTGTGGATTGCTGCCTAACCAATACCGCATATTTTGTTTAAAGACGAAGCCATTCAGCCAGAAATGAGCCTCATCGCTGAAGATGATTTTTCGATGAAAATCCGAATCATTTTCAAGTTGTTGCTCAGCCCAATTCACGAACATACGACGCTTCTGGTGTTCAAGCGGCTTCAGTTCTTGCGTCAATTTAATCTTGTAAAGATGTAGGCCAAGATCTTTTCGCAAAATTCGCCACAACGACGTCACAGAGATGCCTAACGCTTGAGAACGACGTGTGAAGACTTTCTGCAACAGAAGCCTCAGCGGCAGCAATATTCTCGACACTACGGGCACTTCTTTGTCTCACTGGCACGGGAACATTTTGTACTGTTCCTGTGGATTCAAATGTTTGCACTAGACGCGCAATTGTTGATCTGCTAGGACGATTATGACGACCATAAATTGGACATAGCGCTCTTAACGTTGAGGCCGCTGACTCGTTTGACTCGTTGTTGGCTGGTATATCTTTCCATCATGAAATGGCAAACCTTATTGAAATGTCAAAAGAGCGGCAAGAAATATGGCGTTGTTTGCTGTCCCTGTTGCTCTTCTTTTGTAGCGTCCCTGTGGAAAAACCCTTTATATAACACGACCATTTTTTTTTTTTAGTGAAGAACACAAAATATCGTAAATGGACTTTTTGTGAAAAATAAATAAATTACAAAATAATCGATATAGTCACTAATAGCTCATTTAAAAGTACATCCCCAATTTTGAATGATTGAATGTACAAAATTGCACTATCCGAACCTGCAATGTTTAAGCAAACATTTAAAACAAACACACTTACTTACTTTTATTTCAGTTAATTTTCTATGAAATCAAAACGCAATTCAAACTTAGGGTTTTAATGTGTTTTCAAATTTAACTGAAAAAATAATAAATTTTACTTTGCTTACACATTTTCAATAGCTTTTTCAAAACTCACAGAAGACCACACCCAAACTTGTTGAAATTAAGGCAGAACAACGGTGATGGGGTCAGCTAGTAAAAAATTAATTAAGTTTTTGAAAGAAGTAAATGATTCAACAAGTTGTATTCCACCCTGGTCCGAACACGAATGGTTGTCATCTTAATAGATTTTTATACCGTGCAGTTCGGTCTCTTACACAACTAAATATGCTAAAAAGGGGTTTCCGAATCGGTTTTTCTACTAGTGCGGAATGTGACTTGTACTTCACGACTACACATAATCTTTTCGCAGTAAGATTTTCTATCAAAATGGATAGTTTTAAAATTTTATTTAAAAGTAAAAGTAACCTTAACTCGAGAAAATTAATGTGTTTCTTCATCTTTACTGGAGAAAATAAATGTGTTTCTGCAACTTCATTATTTAAAATGTTGTTTTCTACTAAACTGATTATGATTTTTTGTATGCAAAAGTAAGGCGCAAGACACATTAAAATAAACAAAATTAAAAGCTAAAGTATTTAATAGCCGCATCAAAAAAGTTGTATTTATAAAAATTATGGGGAAAAAATATACCCATTCAAAAATAATTATTATATTTATTTTTGAAGTGAAACTTCTTTGCGAGCGTTGAGAGTGAAATTTCAAGGTTGAATTTTTGTGAAACGAAAAAATGTAACGCCATATGTGCAACGCTGAGATCATTGATTAGCTAAATGGTGAGAGGTAGAGTACAAGTAAAAATTTTGATTGATATGCTAATATCGTTTATAGTGCAATAAGTTTGGATTTTTTGATAATCTATATTATTCTAGCAGATAAAAGGGAAAATGTGCTTTTATGTATTTTTTCTAATTTCGTTAATTAGAATGCTAGAGTTTTGAAATTTTATTGGTGAATAGAAATTGAAATTCTAAGAATCTTACTAGTTTAAGATTTTTATCTATATCCTACTGGTATGGAGATATAAATTATTTTAAACATTTTATCTAAAAATAGTCTAATTTCAAAAAATTTAATTAAATCGGGAGAGTCCGCTAAAAATTTTAATTATATATAGTTGCAAAATAAATAAAACCAAATAAAAATTGTCATATACAATTTTTTTGATTTTGCAGAGATTTTGAGTGTAGGAATTTTTGGATAAAGTCGGAAAACCTACTCAAATAAACCGATTTCAATCTTTTAAATTTTCACCTTTTTTTACTTTAAATTTTCACCATTATTATTTAGTTTTCAAGTTTACAACCCCAACCCATCGATCAGTTTGATATATAACACTTAGCTGCATCTTACGCATATAAGCTTAACATCCCTATGCATATCAAGATTTTAAGATCGCCAAAGAAGTTTCACTTCTGCCACGAGTACTGAAATTCACGCGCTCTTTTTTGAATTGAATTTGGATGTTAAAAATCAATATTAAAATGTAAGGTAACAAAAAGTTTATAAACTTTTCAATTTTGTTCTCAAAAAAGTTTTTTGCACTTCATATTATTTTTTTTGTTAACATTACAAATTAATACAAAAAAAATTATGAACCCATTTTAAAATATATAGAGCAAAAAAAAAAAAAATATGACGGAAAATTTTAAACAGCCCAATATTAAGGTTTAAGTATACTTCATTTTTCTAAGTTACAAACAGTTTACTTAATCTTTAATTAGTGTCATACTAAACCAATTTTCTTTAATTAATTTTACCTTTAAACTTTAGGAGATAGTACGATCCTCAACTCGTTTTAAATTACCAAAATACAATTTTGAACCTAGTATCATACTAAAAATGATTTAACATATTACTAAATCTACTAAAATGTTCAACCTATGACTTTTAGTTCGGTTTTTGTTAAATCTCACTTACAACTTAAAAGGCGATAAAGCTAAATTCGACTTAGTTTTCGAGTTATACCAAAAATATTAAAAAGTGACCAGTCAGTGTGACCATACCCACGGAAATACATGAGTGAATCTGAATGTATATTATATTTTAAGAAGGCTTATATTCTTATAAAGCTAAATACTTTGCATAATCTAAAAATGAAACCAAGACACTTAATTGCGAATTGACATAAAAACACACGTTACATTACACAATGGAGCACTAAATTAATCGTTCTCTATAGTAACTTCACTGCAAAATATCCAAGTGTATTTTGATCGACAGTCGCGTAGCTAAGAGTGTGTTTGGTGAGGGAGCCGATTTTCCACGATATTGAGCTCAAAATTTGGTTCGTTAGCTAGGTATAGTTCTTAAAAATGTTTTATGTTATTCAATTATAATAATCAAACGAAGGATTTTGCATTATAGGCAGCTACTTTTCAAAGCTTTTTTCACCATTAAATCATTGTGTCTTCTTTCTTGAAGGCTTTGGATAATATTGACATCTTCAATATCTTTTAAAAACTCACTTCTTTTCAAGTCTGGATTAAATAAAGCGAGATTTTTATAGCAAGTTTTTATTTAAAAGAAGTTTGTTTTTGTATAAGTTTGGGGAAACTTCTATAAAGAAGGATTTGCTGAAACGGAAAGAAATTTCATTACATTACAAGTGAGACTTTTAGTCAGAACATCATAACCCCTTCAAACAACTATGAATCCGCGACTGTTATTATTTCATCAACAAATATAAGCACAGACCTTATAAACTAAACTCAGTTCAGAAACGCAAAACCAACTAACAAACAGTTTGATAAAAGGCGACAATTTAAAAAGCCTCAGATTTCTTCACTTGCTGCCGATGCGGAATGCAGAAATGAAAATGCGATTTAAAATTTAAATAAGCCCTAATGAGCTGAGGCCAACGCGTCAGTGTGATAGGTCTGAGCCTGAACAATAATTCATCACAGACTATCCCGCTCTATGTAATGACTAAAAGTTTATGTGTGTGTCGAAAAGTGTTATATTGCCGCAACAAGCAAGTTCGGACTGACTTAATCAATGGGACAGACGGAAGGCAATTTGAATAATTGCTTTAATAGCCTGCCACTTGGTTGTGACTGGGGCACCTCACTGAATAAAGAAGAGTACTAGTTGAATCTTTTCTGTTTGATATTAAGAAGCTTGAACTCAAACAAACAACAAATAATAAGACTGGGTAACTGGATCAATTAATTTATGCTACGCAGTCTTGATGCAATTTGAAAAGTGCTGAACAATGACGACGATGGATGGCGGCGACGCCAAGCATCATCACAGAGGGATGGAACAGCTTAATCAATTTGTTGCATGATTTGATTGTCTTTTTGCTTTGGATGCTCTGCTTCATCATTTTTGACTTTTGACCAGAAGAATCAGCAGTGATTTGGTGTAAATATAAAGTGGCGCCACAACCGCAGAACTGATGAAGATTATGTAGAGGGTTTTATTTGTTTGTTTTTTTGCATGAAGTCATATAGATACCCAGTGGAGTGATTTACATTTAAGAAACCTTTGGATCCCAAGGAACTAAACTGAATTATGGTTCAATTTTGGGATAATGTTTTTCATGCATTAGACCTATCTACTAAAATGTGCACCGAATAATTTTGGTCGTGTTTTGTTTTATTTGTTTGGCATTTAAAAAACAATATTTTTATTAGGTAGTAGAAACATGTGGTTTTTAAGACGTTCCTTATTTTGCCGGACACTCTGTGGCGGAATCAACAAAAAGTGTGTTGTAGCTAATTAAATGCTTAATTGTTTCTAAGACTTAATATTTTTAGCTCGTCTAGTTTTTAAGTTATTGAAAGTTCGGCTAAAATAAGTCTGAAACTAGCGGACGAAAACTCGAACTTTCTCTGGTTGGCCAAAACTGTAGCTTTTTAATTGCTAATTTGTTGCGAAAAAAATAATTTTATATAAATATTTATGAGTACATTTTCAACTGGCAAACAAAATCTAAAAAAAATGAGATTTTAAATTTTTAAACTTGACATTGAAATATAAAATTTACTGTAAAAGCTACGAAATTAATGTTTGCGCAATTAATTCAGATTTCAAAGCCTTCACTTTCTGGGTAAAAAAAAATCAATTTTTACCGTTACAATCTTATTTTAGCAGAATTTTTAATAACAAAAAATCTATGCGATCTACAAAATTGGATATGTGGTCAATATAGTTCAGAGAAGCTTCAAATGTTGGCAAACAAATATTTTATTTTTTTTTTTTTTTTGATTTGAGAAGGCCCATTTAGAGCTTACTTTTGTGAGCGGAAACTTAAATATTAAGCAACCAGTTGGAGCAACTAATATGGTACCCAGCAAATAAGCATTTCAAAAGGTAAAATTTCAAGAACAAAAATTAAATTGGACGTAAATTAGTTAAGGCAGTGCCATAGTAAGTTTTCAGTAAGGAAACTCTAGACGAGAAGAACTTGTCAGATACTTGGCAAGTCCTTGCTGGATTTCGGAACAAGAAACTTAGACGAGGGAAATTTTTCGAACACTCGTAAGGCCCTCCCTAGTAAAAACTTGTTGAACATGTTTCGGTTATACATCAGGAATGTCTCTACTATACCAAAAACAAACATTTTAAAAGCACCATTCACAAGTTCAGTATCATACGACACTTTTTTCTCTCATTCTTTTGTCTTCTTTTTCATATCAAACTTTTCATTATGGGAGTGAGACATCTCTAAAAAACCTGTATAAAACTTATTTGCTTTCGACATTGAATTTTCGTATACATATATCGAGTTAGCCCAATGAGCAGTATAAAACTTATTTGCTTTCGACATTAAATTTTCGTATACATATATCGAGTTAGCCCAATGGGTTGCATATTGGATTGAAAAGCAGAAGATCGCGTGATCAAGTCCCACATATGGCAACTTTTTTTTTTGCCTGACAAGGCAAAAGGGCCAAGGCACTTGTTATAGCCTTTGCTAACCCTTGCTAGCCCCTTGCCAGAATTTATGTTCAACTCTTTAGTGACTTGCCGATAACTATATTGTTTTTTTGCGCGGGTTGAAATTCAAATAAAAATGTACCTATAAAAGTTACAAAAGGAAAAGAGACAATTTTGGTAATCAAGGGAATTATTATTTTCGAGTTTTCGTTCGCTAAATTCAGACTAATTTTAGCGGAAATTTGAATACCTATTAAAAAAAAAATTAATTTAGGTGGGAAATTTCACAGGTGAAGACCAAACAAATTTGGGCGCTAATCAAACTTTAAAATTATCTTTATTTTCGATTTCATCAACGTCAGACTTTTTTTAGCGGAATTTTCAATAACTTGAAAATTAGGCGATCTAAAAATTGTTGGCCTTCGTAACAAATTATCATTGAATTAGCTTCAAAGACAGACAATTTTTTTTTGGATTCGCAACAAGTAGTCCACCAAAATAGACAGGCGCATATGTTGTCAGTTGGTGTGCTTCAGTTGAAAGTTAAAAGCAAACAAACTGACATTATAGGCGCCTGCCTGGCGACCGAGCATACCTTAAGCGGAGCGACAGAGTCGCGTGAGCGGGACATAGGACCCGAAAAGGTAGTAAAATTCCTTGAACCCGCGAAGTGGGTCACCCAAGATATATACATATATTTAAAGAACAAGATTTTGAAAAGCGCGTTTTTAAAAATATTTTTTGCGGTATACTCCAATTTTCAAAATCTCAAACCTTATAACTGATTTAAAAATATTTAAAACTAGATGTGCAGTTCTTAGTTTTTAAGAACAAAAACACAATTCAAAAGTCATAGGAAAAGAAGTGTAATTATTTCTCACACTAAGTGGGCAGAAACTCCACCTTCCAAAGTGAAATTCATTCTCAGTAAAAAGTGTAATAAATTCTCTCTTTCAGTAGGAATCAATTCCACTTTGAAAAGTGGAGCAGATTCCCACTAAGAGTGAAATATAAATGCTCATGTGGAGCAGATTTCCGTGGATTTCTTTCCCTGCACTGGGTATACTGCATCGGTCATCACATATTTTAACGAATCAGCAGAAAATTATATCTTCTTCCTCATAAAATAACTGAATTTTCTCATTTTCGATCTATTTTCCACCTTCATTTTCTTTTTCTATTATTGCCAATCAAACCGTGGCATCCCGCAGTAAAACACCTTTTTCGCCTAAAATACATTCTCTAACAAATCACTAAGTCTAATAAAAATAAAGCTTTAAATCTTTTTTTTTAAGAAGAAAAACATCTGCAATTTTATGTGCATTTAAAATAAATCCCCAAATCTCTTTTGACTTTGTACTGCCTTTCAAATTATTATAATATCAGGAGGCAGGTAGGTAAATTTGTATGATTGGACCTTTTTTCAGTTTCCTCCTCACTAAACCAAATAAAGCACCAAAATTGTCATCTCATTTTTGAAAAAAAAAACCTCTTTAGCTATAAAAACTACCAACAATAGGCGCTATCCCAACTATCTTCCTTCCATAACATTCCCATAAAACCATTCTATCCCTCATATAAGGGGAGTATTGTGGAGATAAAAAAAATCCGTTGTCGTCGTCGTTGTAGGGATGTATCCTTTTTTTATAGCAACCATTCAAACTCCAAACAGTCTATATCTACATATATACAGACACTCACACTCACTATCATTCCCTCCAGCAAAGTAGGTACTTTCACTTTCATTCCACTTGCCAACCCAAAAACTCCCCCAACCCCATATCGCCATTATATCGCCACCATCATTGACTTGAACTCTTTCCTATTGAAAATGATGTACAACCAAGAAGCAAGCACAAAGCACAATATAAGGAATATAACGAGGAAGAGATAACAATAACGGTATAGGGGGATGTCAGTCATGGTGCACAGCACTCCCACTCATATATCCTTATATTTCTTTTTTGTTGGTCTCATGCAAAAGGATAAAGAACCTTTAAAGTTACCCCCTTTTTGCTAACAGAAAACACCAAGGAACCTGTGTTAAAATGATCTGTTAATGTGTCTCTTTGTTGTCTGCTGTTAAATGTTCACTCTGTTAAATATCATTCATTTACATTCATTTCACAGTTCATTCACTTCAAAAAGAGATGTTTCATTTGCTCAACTCTCACTCTCTTGCTCTTATCATAAAACTTGTTTTTGATTGAACAAAATTGAACGAAAGAGAAACGTCAAACTTCACAGCTGTTTTCAACTAAACCGGTGCCACTGCCACTTGCCTTTGCATCGAAGTTGATTTGAGAATTGACTTTTCTCAGAACTTCTGCGATAGCACCGTTCGAATTCATTCAGTGAGTTGACTTTCAGTATGAAAACGTGAGCCGTCACTTGAAGACGACGTTATACAGCGGTAACTTGCGTTTCGTCAAAATCATCTAATCGTTTTTTTATCGACATCATTTTGGAATAGAATTGCAGTTCTTTTCGTTTTTGTCATTTTGTTCGCTGTTGTTGTCGGGGAGAACTGTTTCCTCATTCTTTTATTTTTCTTCTGTTGAAATTGTGTTTTAACTTAGCGTTTGCTTGTTTTGTGCGTCGCAGCTCTCATCAGCAGAAGCAGACAAACGGGAGATTTTCTGTCTGTCGGACATCCGGTCGCGTGTGTAAGCCCAGGTGGGAGCTCATTGAGTGATTGTTTTTTTTTTGCGCTGTTCTTGTGTTGCAATGGATTACCAGTGTTTTTTGTGCTCTTGTATGTTTGTTGTTGGTTTCATATTGCAGTGAAATGAAGTGTTTTGTGTTGAACTGAATCAAATAGCAAGCAAATACCTATATCAACATACAATAAAACCCCAATTAAGTTAATGAAGTAATAAAATCTAGGGGTGCATATTTAAAATATACATACATACCTTTAACAGTGCTTTACAGAACTGTCAACGTCACGTGTTAATTTAATCATATTTGACAGTAGTTCCGCATGGAATATATCGCCAAGTAGGTGCCTAATCAAAAACGAGACGGTGCCGATTTCTCATCGACTTCGATAGAATATTGTGTACGTATATAAGTATTTGTTTACTTTTGTTGTTTATTTTTGTAACATACATATTTCGTACTTAACGGGTAATTGAGTTCTTATCATAACTTTGGAGCGCCACTACTGATATTTTGTGTTAATAAAGAAAAATAAATAATGGTATATATTTCCCGTTTGGTGTTGTTGTTAAAATTTACCTAAGTTTTTTTTTCTGTTGAATTTTTTAAACTGTGTCTGTTATCAAGTTATTTGTGTTTAAATATGGGTATTCATGCAAACGCATAAAACCCATAGAAAGCTTATAAGCCATTATTTTTATATAAACTTTTGTTTAAAATTGTATGGTTTCTAAGCTCCATCTGGGTTTTATGCGTTTGCACGAATACCCCTAATATCTACCTACCTGTCTCAGGAGGACCTGCTCTATTTTTCTATCAAGTATCGATACGGGAACGGGACCAGAATGTTGACATTTTTTGTGTAACGGTGACCGTGAAAAACTGGTATTTTTAAATCATTGTCAAATGGAATTCAATAATATAATAAATATTACGGTTGAGAAAGGTTTAAATTCCAATAAAATGGCAGGTCTGTTCGGGTTAGTGGTGAATCAAGAGGTTAATTTAGACAAATGGCCCCTAGAAGGGTTGCCAATGTGTGGCGTTGGCTGAGGAAGATTTTTTTTTTGTGTGTTAAAGATACCTACCTACCTACGGTTGGGGGCTTATTTTATTTTAGTTTTTTTTGTGTTTTTATTTTTAGTAATGGTGCGTGTGAGTTTAAATGTAGGTATTTTATATCTTATGTGACTTTGGAATGTTGTCCATGATTTATTAGTTGGTCAGAGCCATAGGTAGTTTATTTTCCTCTTCTTTTTTTTGTTGTAATTTATTGCTTAGTGACAGGACCTGAATTAAAGATAATTTAGATGGGCGACTTTTGAATTTATTGATAGGGTTTTTTTTATATTCAAATAAGAAATCATGTTTTGCGATTTCGTTTGAATTTTTAGCTTCTGTCCTTGAGGAACCTAGGTAGGTACATATAAGTTGTCTTCCTTATAACTGTTCCTACACAACAAAACAAATGATTTTGTTTTCGAATTATGTTAATGGTACAAGTACAAGTCAATTTGTATTAAATTTGACAACAATTTAGATCGTGTAGGATGGGTCATTTCTCCCTGTTTAAACAGGAGGGACAATTTAAAAAAAAAAAAATGTAGGTAGGTACCTACCTACTTATACAAAAAATAAAAAACGGGTTGGTAGAGGTATTTATAAACAACGACAAAACAACAATATCATACCTTTAGCTTTTCGTCAAGCCAGAAAAATATTCTTTTATTTATTAAAGTTGTTTAATTGAATTATTTTTGAGAAATACATTTCAATTTCAAAATTTGGAAAAAAAAATGTTTTTTTTTTTTTTTTTTTGTGAAAATTGAATAATCGTTTTCGATTTTAATATTCTCTTAATGAGTGATTCCCTGTTAAAAGCTTCTTTTTAGCACCCAAAATGTCCCCTACCTAAATTTAAGAAATAATTATATACATTCAAGTGTTGCTATAAATTATGGAATAAATTAATGATTTAAAGTGCGGGCATTTGATTTAAAGCGTTTTTGAGAATTTGGGCTTGATACGAAAATGACGCCTTCGATACAGAAATAATAATGTAGTAGTACAAAAAAACAAGGGCCGTGTAATTTAGATGCATTTAAAAGACTTACGGTATTACAGGTTTTTTTTTAAATTATTAAAATCTAAATTAAATCGATTTACGGAAATTATTGTACGGTACGGAAATGACATTTAACTAGTAAAGATAAATAATTTGTTACGTTTCCGCTTCCCCACCTATCTCAGTTTTACAGTCTGCAATTGCCTTTTAGGGGTTTTAAATGGATGCATACAAATTTTAATGATTTGCAATAAATTCATGATTTTTTTAAGAAAAAAACACATCTAAAGTCATTTCCGTAACCATTTTCTCCTGGCCGTAACCCAATGAAGGCGACCGAAATGACGCGACGGAAATGACGAAAATCGTTGTTTTTTGGCTCTTTAGACGAGAAAAATAGAAAGTATATTTTTTTTTTAATTTTGTATAACTAACTGCAACATAACCTCACAAGACTGTAACAAAATATTTGTTTTTAACTATCACTTACTAAAATTATATGCACCTACGGAAATGACGAAATTGATGAAACACGTGACGAATACAACCACTTACTTTAAAATAACACACGAAACTGATGTCCCACCCATTTAATTGAATATATTTCAAAGAAAGCATGAATGAGTTTCTTCATTTAGTCTAAATCCTTTAAACTGACGGCCGTTAATTTGAATTTATTAGCATTTAACATTTTTTTACGGAAATTATGCAAATACATGTAGACACATGTTTGAAAGATTGTAAGTTAATTGTTTCAAATAAATAAATTTAATTTTTAGGGAAGTTGTATTTAACTACACATTCTTAATCCTGGAACTCAGTCAAATTAAAATTTATGCATTTAAAAAGAAGCAAAAAATCCATTTTTCCACGCTGAAACAAAGAGGAGACACGCGACGGAAATGACATTTGGATCATAAAAACAATTATTTTTTTGTTACATATCTGCAAATATTTAAAATTTAGAAGTGGCCCAGTTAGAAACGTTGCTTGCGCTGTTATTGACTTCAAAATAAATAAGTTTTTTTAATTTGTTGAACAATTTTTGGTCGGGGCCATGAAAAGGAGCTTTTAGTGGAGAATCACCTATATATGAATGTTTGAATGTTCAACAACCACTTAAGTGGGCTATCTCCATTTTATTTGGCTGGAATTATTGCAACTTCATGGCTGCCACACCAATCATCAGATTCCCTTAGTGGTGCTTAGTCTTTATGTTCAATTTTTAATTTATAAACCAGTGCCGTCAATTGGAATCGAAGTTAGATCAGCTACCTCTGAGGCCGATGCACTACGCATTGCTCCACCGAGGTCACCTGATCATGCCCATCCAATGTAAGGTTTTGTCTTTATAAATTGCATTTTGAGATAACTAGCATTTTTACTAGCCACACACGAGTTGGTTGTTGATCATTCGGGTTCTTTCTCTTTCCTCCGTACACGATTATTATTTATAATAATTTAAGTCAAATTGTGAGATGTGATTTAATTGTTTAAACAAAAATAAAGGTACTTCTTCTTTAAACCCAAGGCAACCCGACCAAAGCTCAATCTCAATCTGTTTGAATTTATATCGATTTGGATCACCAATTAGCTCCCAGCGATTGGTAGTCAGGTAGGTACCCAAAGAATCATTGGATTAAATAAATAAAATTGCTCTATTTGAAATCCAATCAGGATGTTATAGACAGTCTTCTTTAAAATCTATATTCTTATACTCCCTGTGGCTTAAACTAATAGTACCTACCTAATTTCCCCTGCATCACCAACCTTATAACACCCCAAGCTGTGCTTGCAGCAAAAGGCCTTGAAGATATTAAAACCTCCTCTTACATCAATTGAAATGGCTGAGGAATATGTACCTATACCTATCTATACATCCTCTCAAGAACCATCAAAATTGGATGCGCTCGATGTAATTAAAATGATTTCCTTCGCTCATATATGCATAAATCTAACTCAGCACGTTTGCATTCTCCTGTTTTTCCATATCAAGGCAAAAAACAGACAATCTATAGATACTCGTCTATACTCATTCGTTCCACATGATGCAATTTTATGAAATTAAATTCAAGTCAACCGAAAGAGCCATCATCTATTTCTATAGACAGATATGTTTGTACCAGAAGCATCAGACGATATTGGAGTGAGGCGCATCCGTCCTAGATTTTCACCGGATTCAATGTTGATACTATAATATTATGTTCCTACAGTAGGTATCAAAGATGCCTCCAAGGTGCCGCTACTTTAGCCAAACAAACACCATTGCATCGACCATCACTAAAAGTGTATACCCACACGAAGTCCCATCTAGAGCATACCTATGCTAGCTTTAGCTCTGGAGCGCTGATGTTGATGTGATGTGTAAGTTGTGTATCCATGGATGTACAACGGATTGTACAATGTTCATCTCACTCTATCAATGCATAATTAAGTTTCTCTTTGATTAATGTTTGTTTGCAAATCAATTACAGCGAATTATAATTGATTGAACGTCCCATCATCCATACACAGCATCATTGAAAGGATGAAGAGCTTGCAATATCAAACTTGAGCCTTAAAAAGTGCAAATTCTGTAAAACAAAAAAATCATCATTTTCGATAGATCGATATGTACACAAACCTACTATTAGAGATTGATCAATCTATTGAACAAAATTGCATGACATGCATCTATCCATCTCTATATTGTCGATATGGCGACAACGACAGCAACGATGACGATGACGAGGCCCGCATGTCTTTTGACGGATTGATTCTATTTGATGTTGTGAAGTGAGAAAGGCATCAGTGAGTGGGTCGTTAGACTTGCAGACTAATGAATGTGCCTATCACCTAATTCATCGTTTTTATTGGCATAACCATCGAGAGTGATAAGGCCGAGAGTCGACAGTCGAGTCAGTATATATACGAGCTACGGCCGGCCGAGCTGGATGGACGTGGTGTCCTATCGAAATCGTTTAATTGAATCTAATTCGCTTGCCTTGATGTTGATAGCCCGGTAAGCCCGTCCGTTCGTTGTAACTTTCTATCAATTACCATCAGGCCCACATAAGCAGCATGGGTTAGTGTGTTTGTATGTGTTTGCAGCTTTAATGGGTAGTGGTGGTGATTGATTGACTCAGTGTCAACAAATCCGGATGTGCCGGTGGACGATGGAGAATAGTTTTACTTTTATAATCAATAGGGTAGTAGTTCGATGATGGAAAATTGGAACAATTTACTATCTTCAGTATATCTAGACTATTGTAATAAAAAAAGTTTAAATATAGGACAAGAAATAATAGAATGTGATGATAGGAAATCAATCAACTTATTTATTTAATTTACGTAATTTTAATTTAATTAAGTTACGTAAAATTTTGAAAAAAAACATGAACCTAGCTTTTTATTATTTGTTTGCAACTTTTTTTTTAAGTAAAAATTTGAAAGAAATTTTTCCAGAAAACGTTTTATATGGAAATAACTTGTAATTAAAGCGAACAAATGGACTTCTGAAATTAAAAGAAGGTACTGAGCAGTATTCTACGAATATTCGGTTTCTTTATAATAATTTTTAAACCTTAATAGAAAATGTTGCCCTCTGACCGAATGGAAGGGAAAAAGGCATCCCCTTCCCAACTATTTTTTCTTCTTCAAGTCTCCACTCTTTTTTTGTATGGAAAAAATTCGATTTGAGTTTGATCGTTTTTTATTTTTATTTATTTATTACTGAAACTTTCTACTAATATTTTATGGCTGCTTTTTTTGGATAACATTACAATGGGTTCTTGGAGACGTCTGTGAATTTGGGAGAGCAACTTTCACATAGATAACGGGAGCAACACAGTAATTTGCAGTTTTTTTGCATTTATTTTGCATATCTATTCCCGATTTTGCAGTTCACCAAATTGTGGATAATCGTGTGACTTCTAACTTCACAGTGAAGTTAGCAGGTCACGTAGTGTATCTTTTAACAAACTCAAGCTTACTAAGCTTATTATTCCTGTCGATAGGCGCACACAGGAATGGTTTCGAGTTGTTAGTCACTAGGCCCTGGTTCTTCGTGAGCCGTTGTGCCACCCGATTTATTTTTTTATTTATAAGCTTACTTACCAGTGGAGTTAGAAGGTCATTATAGTGTATGAAATTTTTCTCAAATTGAGGACTTCAAAATTTGGAAGTAGAGTTTGTTGAAATGCAAAATAAACTGCAAATTTGGAGCCTTACTTCAAGTCTCAAGCATGTCAATTTTTTTCGAATTTAGGTATTAATTGGACTAAAAAAGTTTAATTTTTGACTTTTGTGTCGTTGTGATTTTTACTTTTATTTTCTAAAACCTTTTTGCATACTTAACTACCGTTTTTTTTTTTTTGCTATTTCCCAGAAGCGTTTTTGATTGTACCTTTAGTGTAGGATACCTTTTGAGAAATTCATTTATTTTAGTTTTTGATGAATAATAAGGTACCCGGCTGGAAAAATGCCAAGTTTCTGTCTAGTTTGGGCATGACCCTAGTAAGTTTACAGTAGGGGAAATCTAGACAAGGAAAACTTGTCAGATACTTGGCAAGCCCTTGTTGGATTTTAGTATCAACAATTTAGACGGGGGAATTTTTTTAAACACTCGTGAGTCCCTCCCTAGTAAAAACTTGTTGGACAAACAAATTGTATAAGCACCATGCAATTTCAGCATCATAAGATAATTTTGTCTCTCTTTCCTTTGTCTTCTTTTTCGTATAACATTTTTTACTATGGATGAGAGACGTCTGTATATTATAGGATTGTTCAATGAGGAAAAACCTGTTAAGTTGTTCTACCTAAAAAGCAAGTACATAAAATCCGGTTCTATTCTGTATGTAATAGTTATGCAATATGGAATGAAACTTGTTCACTTTCAACATTGATTTTTTGTAAAGCGGATTAGCCCTGTGGGTAGCTCATTGCACTGACAGTCAAAAGATCATGGGGTCAAGTCCCACATAAGTCTATTTTTTTTTTTTTTGTTGCCTGACAAAGCATAAGGGTTCATAATCGCCAAGGCCCGTGTTCTAGCCTTTGCTAAAGGTACTAGCCTTGCAAAAATCTGTGTAAAACTCTCTAGCGCCTTGTCGCAAACTTGATTGTTTTTCAGTGCTTGTTTATTGTTTATAACTACCGTCTCAGGACTCTGGTCTCCTTTAAATAAAACATTTGAACCCGCATCATGGAAACTCCTGTAGCAATGCTTAAAAGTGTGCATGCAAATTTTAGAAAAAGGATAACACAATTTATCACCGATTTTGTTCACTATCATTCGAAGTGATTTTAATGTATTGGGTGAGACATGTCGAATTTAAAAATATAAACTCCATAAGAGTGACTTTCATAATCTCGAGAAAAAAATATGCATCACTAGATCGCACGAACTTGCTTCCGTAGGCGCTGGACGAATAACTGCCTTATAGAGCTTTCCTCTCAGCTAAGGGGGCATTTTTCGATCACCGAAGATGGCAGAGTTTTCCCGCCATTTCATCTAGGGTTTTCCAATAATTTTCTTTGAATCGCCTGAGTTTGTCGATTATGTCAACATTTTGTCAACATTAGTAATGGATTCCAAATTCATTTTTATCGACAGATATAGCGCACATAGTTGCTCGATTTTGAAAGCATGATTGATTTTTGAAATTTCCGGGCCCTAGAAATTAAAATAAAAAAGAACGATTCAACGGTCAAATTTCCGGGCCCCTAAAAAATCCGCTCTTTACTCTCTATACCATTTTTCGGTCTTAAGAAAAAACACTTTCTAGAAAAAAAAATCCTATAGGCTATGGCTACTTTTCGGTTGATTTATTTTTCAAAAATATATAGGTGTATTACACCATTGTAATGATTTTCTATCACTGAAGGAAAAAATACTTTCTAAAGTTAAATACGAGCGTATTTGATCTAAAGTTTCTTAAATGAAGTGGAGCATTTTCATTTTTACGTTGAAACAATGTTAATTTGAATATACGACGTAATTTTAAGAGATTCAACCTATTTTTAAAGTAAAACGTATTTATTTATACATCGAAATCAACTTTTGTACATTTACATTTCGTTCAACGTTGTTTTAAAGTGAAACGTTTTCATTTTTAAATTGAGATCCAAATTTAAAGTGCGCCCAACCTTGGTTCAAAGTGAAACGTATTCATTTTTACATTGAAATCCACATTTTACTTTGCGATCCACTTTTATGGCACTTAAAGTGCCATCAACGTAATTTCAAAGTGTTGCATAGTAAAGTAAACCTCAATTTGTTTGTATTTGTGAGCTTAATATAAAGAATTTCGAGAGCGCGTTGTTGTTTTTCGAAGTAGCTCCCTTACATTTGTGAACAAATTCATATAATCGAAAAACAATATTCAATTATTTTTCCTATATTTATTACTATAAAATACTCATTGCATTAAACGATTCACTTTAAGGCCTCACAAATAAATTATTCAACACAAAAATGAAATGCATCGAGCATGAATATACATTTGTCTTTGTCTTACATAAATTTAAACAAAGAAGCGTGGCGTGGGTAGCCATTTTGAATCAATACCTTGTTGAGCGAAGTTCAATCTACGTTGATTCGAAGTAGAAAAATGTTGTTTTAAAAGATGGATGAATTTGATTTACCTATGATTCCACTTTAAATCAACATGTTAACGTATTAAAATCTAGTTCGTTATTAAGTATGGAATCACTTTGAAATAAAGTCGCTCGACTTTGATTTAAGAATTTTCGGCGTTGGCGCCAAATCGTTCCGAAAAATATTAGAATCAAAGTTTTTTGCTTTGATTTTACGTTGTTTTTTTCTCTGTGTACTTTCTTAAAACGTTACATACAATAGATTTCGATATATTTTGTATGCAAGAGTTTCTAAAAACTTTAAAAATATTTTTTGCAATTTAAAAAAGTAATTTCAAATAGTTTATCAAAAATTCAAAACTTCAAAAACTCCTATTTTTTAATTTATCAAATGAGGAATTTTAAAAAAACTATCCCAAAAAGAACAAGTTCCAAAAATAAAGGTAGTATTACCTACCATACAAATGTTTGAGAGAAAAAAACATTAAGCAAAAGCTTTTTTTTATCGAAATTCACTTAATTTTTTTTTCTAAATATCACACCTTCTTATTTTAGAACAAAAATGAAGCTGCACATCAATACATTTTTACTATCATTTTTTCTTACAAACATTTTTAATTTTTTTTTTTAATTTTTCCTAATAAATAAAATTTGTTCAAGAAATCCAGGGAAAATTCTTCTAGCTCGATTTGTAAAAAGTGTATTTTTTCAATATTCAGCTTTAAGATTCAATTCTCAATCACACTTTTCGCTTAGAATAATTTGTCATAACAAAAAACATTTATCGTCAAGAAAAAAGTTCCCAACCATTAAGTTAACTTAACACGTCTTAATTAACTTTTTTTGTAACTATGTATGTATAGGTACATAGGTACCTGTATTCTTTTATTTTCTTTATTTTCTTCTCGTATTTTAGCCGTATACCTCAACACTAAACAAGCCTTATTTGTCCCAAAGCATGCTCGTAAATAAAGTATATGCAACAAAAAGAAAAACAAAAGTTCAACATTCCATGGGTTGTATTATTCTTAATTACAACTTACGACCTATGCGTATATCTTTTGAAAAAAAAGGAAAACATTACTCTTGATTTTCGTATATACTCGTAGCTATGCTACGAAAGAAGTAAAGAATCGCAGTTTTAATTACAGCATAACCTCCAGAGTCCTTAATGTGACAATTTTCTTTTCTGTTTTTTTTTTTTTTTTTTTTTTTTTAATTACTCACGGTGTCAACGATTTCCTTTTCCAATTAAAAAGTTTTTCCCATTTTACTGCAACAAGGACAACAACAACACCAACAAAAAGTTTATTTTCCTTAATTTTCAATTTGGAACTTTAAATGTTCTTAACCTTCCTGAAATTGTCGAGTCCCAACATTTTGCCCTTTTTTATCAAACAGTTGATAAAACAAAAATCCATTTTACTATTGCTTTGCTGAATTCAAGTGTATTTTTTTTTATTTTAAAATAGGATTAGGAAAAAGAAAAAAAAAACAAAGAAAGGAAATTAAAAAACAGCAGCTCTAGTATAAACTCATTTTAATACTAAATCCGACCCTCCCCAAAAATTATGCTATATTCCTACTTTTTTTGTGACAACAAAGCCACCATCACAGCAAGCAAACTATGTAAATATCTGTGATGAGGAAGTATAAACATCATGAATAATTATGCAGTTAACGCTCCAAGTTGACTTTCCTCTGAATCCGAACTACCCTCTGGCATAATTATTGTATGTTGGGTAGGTGCGGGGTTGTTTTTTACTTGTTTTGTTTTTCCTGCTCCCCATCAGATCCAGAGGAGTGAACAAGTAACTATATAGTAGGTTAAACGTTTTCCTTGTTTAATGTCTTTAAATTGTTGATACGAATTAAAATAAATTCATTTCACATCACTATTTATTTTTTAATTAAAACAAAACTTAGAACAATTTAAAGAATAGAGAAAAATAAGGTGAATTATATACACAAAACCGCCCACAGAAATAAGGCCATGTATCTTAAAGTTTGCCTCATTTCGTTTTGAATATATAAATACAAATTAAATTGCCGCACTCACTGAGCCAATCATTCAGTATAGAATGATTGGAACATTTTTATATCAGAAATCAGACACTCAACATTCTATTGCTTCCATTTTACATTCGATTGAGGTGATTTTCTGGTGTTTTTTGTTTGCAATTTTTTTGTTGGTAAGTATTTTTTTTTGCATACAAAATAATTCCCTATCTAAAAAAATAAAAAACTTTGTGAGGATATTCTTTAAAGTTCCTGGGAATCAAATCCGGCGTCATTTAATATTTTATGCGTCACCCTCCCCGCTGTCCCCCTAAAAACATTGTAAATGCGTCATTTGTATGCTTAAATGTTTTAGCTCTAACAGTGTTTCCATTAAATACATATAAAAACTTGATAATGTCGTTGTTAAACTTAAAAGTAGCAGTATTTGTAAAAATTATTTACACTCACAAAATCAATACCGACTGGTGCGTGTTACTTATTAATTATACTTCTCAGATATCAACTACAAAAACTACATATAAATATCAAAAAAAAAAAAAATAAAAATTACAGTTGAATAATTCGGACAAGTTTTAATATAAAAAAAGCTTTGCTTGAAAATTTGAAATTATAGAAAAAATTAAAAATTTTCATTTAGCATACAAAATCATTATGTTTGGGATAAGATACAAACACGTAACCTTCAGCATAATAAACTTCTTACCTTTAACTTCAAAACCTGTAAAAACCGTTTTGTTATTATAATTCATTATGCGAGTGCGCTGGTTTAAAAAAGAACTATTTTGTCAAATGATAACAAAAGTGCTACTAGACTTTGAAAACAGTTATGAGCAATTTTTTAATTAATTTTTTTGTTCAAGTCCGATTTTAAAGTTCTTTTTATGCTCAATCAAATGAGCTACTATTCGTCAAAATCAGTCAAAAATTGTGGGAGATTTCATTAAAATTTCGCTGTCTTACCGTGTTTTTTTTTTTTTTTTGTTTAATTTAAAAATTATTTAGTCGCATTTAAACGGTATTATTTAAATATATATGTATATATACCTACTCACCGCAAATGGAACAAAAAATAGTTTGGATCATTCACACACACTCTTCTTGACAATGTCATATCAAATTATACATAACTTAATAATTTTTAATGAAAGCTATAACTTTTAAACAAGAGCTGGTAGAAGGAAATTGAGGGTATATTCAAAATCAGTGACGTCAAATTAGTAGAAATCATGTGAGATACATATGTCAGTCATCAATCAAAAGTGAATTTTTCGGTGCAGGGAAATTATTCCACGGGAATCTGCTCCACATGGGAATTTCTATCACTTTTGATGGGAATCTGCTCCACTTTTCAAAGTGGAATTGATTCCCAAAGAGGGCGAGAATATATTTCGACTTAAATTTTGTGGAATTGCTTCTCACCTGAGACCGCGCGAATTTTTAATATTTTTTTCATAATACTCCCTTGCTCCACTTAGGGTATGATCAGTTCCAGGCAGGCGCTTATGTTGTCAGTTGGTGTACTTTTAGTTTATGTGTCAAAAAGAGTACCTTGAGTGGCCCGCTTCGCGCGCTCAAGGATTTTTCTTTCAACTTTCAACTGAAGCACACCAACTGACAACATAGGCGCCTGCCAGGCGACTGAGCATACCCTAAGCGGAGCGACAGAGTCGCGTGAGCGGGACAGTGGACCCGAAAAGGGAGTTAAAATCCTTGAACCCGCGAAGCGGGCCACCCATCTCTAGCCATCTCCAAAAGTATAGAAACAATAAAATTTTAAGAAAAATTTGTTGACAAAAAACTGTATACAAAATAGTGAATTTTGGAGAAAGCAAGTATTTCTTTTCAATTTACTGAAATTCGTTGGCCTAGAATTATTTCTGTCAGTTCGGAATTAAAACTTATATACAAAAATCCTATACGGGCAAAATGGCCTACTTAGCTCTCGGCTTAAATGGCATAGTGTGCCATTTTATAATAACCCTTACATTTTCATTTTCCTGAAAATGGTTGGAAAATATGAAGGATCTATAGAGAGGCAGTCCTGGAATGAGGACGTATTATCAAAAGCCATAAATGCATCCAAAACGTTCAATGTTCGGTGTTTTAGTTTTTTTTATGTTTATTTTACTTATATAAGTTGAAGTTGTTTTAAATGAATTCTTGATTTTATTTTTTTGTTGAGTGTTGTTGATTTTTATATTACTTTGAACTTTGATTTGTTTTTAATAAAGTTTAAATTAAATTGAAAATGGTTTTTGGTAAACTTGCCTGGTTGGTTTACTTGCATGGGTAAGATTGCATACTAGTATGCCATTTTACCCGGGCAATTTTGATCGTTGGAATTTGGAGGCATTTTGAAAATTAAATACTTTAAATATTTTTTGGAACTTTTTATAGTCGTAAGGCAAAAAATGTAAGCGTTATTGATTAAACTTTGCAAAGAATATAACATTTCAGTTTGAATGTCACTTTTTTCCGAGATATGGTACAATTTCCTTAGGGGGGACCATTTTAGGCCACCTTCCCCTAAAGATCTGTGCCACTGTTCGTTGAGATAAACCATCAGATCACCACTGCACCTATTGCTGCGAAATCCGTACTGCTAGTCATTAAGGAGCTTTCGTTCTTCGAGATATTTCTTGAGCTGGAGATAAATCAGCGTTTCCATGACCTTGGAAAGAAGGGACGTAAGTGCAATTGATTTAAAGTTTGAGGGCGAAGAAGATACATATCTTGAATAACTGTTATGAAAACATATAGTTTTTGCAAAAACGGCTCCAACGATTTTCATAAAAAAAATGTTCGCTCTTTAATCATTGCACTCTATTTTTAAAGAAAAAAAAACAATTCTAGTGCACATTGTTCTTAATTTTAATTTTTATATGCTATTATGTTGAATTTTTCATATCTCTTTTTTATTAAGCTCAAACAACTATAGCTATAAGCTATTGAATAAATATTTTAGGAACGAACAATTGCATACACGGGTTCTTATTATAACTTAAGCTTGCTTAAAACAAAAAAAATCGCCCAAATTCATCCATGCATTTCTAAATGAATGGTCTGGTCACATTGTTTAATTTTCTATATTTTTGGTATAACTCGAAAATTTAGCTGAATTTGAGAAATTATCATAAACGACTTTTTGTTTGAAATTAGATTCTCTATTAAAACAGATAATTAACAAAAATTTATACAAAATTTTAAGCCAGAAAAAATAATAAAAATTGACCTAAAAAAAATCAAAAATTCATTTTTTATCATTTCTGTGCAAGGATAAGCACTTTCAAATAAAAAAAAGAGGTTCAGGCATTTAATATAATGGATCGAAAAAGTTGTTTTGATAAAATTGGCAGAAATATATCCATCCAAATATAACCATATTTTTTTATTTTTAGAGGTTTTTGCTCGTTGATGATTTTTTGTAAAAACGTTAATATGAGGCATCAGAAACTTAAAAATAAATTCAAAATTTTAGTAGTGGGTACTTAAAAAAAATATCTTGTTTTTAAAATTATAATTCACAAATTCGGCTTAGTTTTTGAGTTACACCAAAAATATTGCAAAATGACCGGTGTGACTTCAAAAAAGTGATTTTCGACAAGACGTGTGCGTCCTGATGTTGCCTAAACTGTTGGACGTATTTGCTTCAAATTTGGTAAGAAGCACTTTTATGTGATTCCCCATCAGAAGAAAAATTTTAATTTTTGCGCATTCGATTTTTCAAAAATAGGTCAGTAATTTGCTTAAATTAAATGCGCAATTGCATTGATTAATACTTAAGACTAGCTAAATAAATTTTGTTCTTAAAAATGATGAACACCGCATAGTGTTGGTATGCATGACTGGTATATCTTTTGGTTGTTATGAATAATTTTATTTTTCTCTATAGAACCAACAAAGAACGCGTGATATGAATATGTAAGTTTAAGCAGACTTACGAGAATAGCACGTTTTACGATGTTCCAAACTTAGTTATTAAAAAACGAAAACAACAAAACTAATTTCTAAGAATTATTATATAAAAACAGTAAAATATCAATAACACCAACTGAAGTACGAAGAAACTCATATAAATTATAAAACCCGTACACAAAATTGAGAAAAAAATAAATGCCATCACCATTGGTGGTTGAAACTGCAAAGGCCAAACTTCCATTATATCCCAGCAAACGCGATGCCTTGGCTAATTTAACAATTTCCCATCAAACCAAACGACTGTGATGATGATGATAATATGACGACGAAGCTATAAATCCGCACCCCATATCAAATTGAATTGAAAATTCAGCCTTCCACTGACTGATGTTTCGTCTGCACTTTTTTTCTTTCTCTTTTTTTTTATTCATCCGTTGATGGGTTTGCTTATTTAAAGCTAACAAATGCTTTAACATGCAGCTCCCTCTATATTCGATTGAGTTTTGTTTTTCGCTTTTTTCCCTCACAGTTGCTCCTGACGATGATGACGATGCAGATTATATGATGATGGAGAACGAAGGCGGTGTTTGTATCGCATAAAAAGCCGCAGATTCCTTTCACTTTGAAAGAAAGATGCACATAGTCTTCAGTCTTGAAAAACTAATTTTCTGCAAAAAAAAAAAGAAAACTATAATTAGATTAGCAGTCTATATTAGAACATGGGGTTGATATTGAGGGTGGGAGGGGTTAGGTGGTTTTGCCCTTTTCTGCGGCAAAATGCCGCATAGTATGTGAGAAAAGTCATTCTATTGCTGTTTGCATATTAAACCATCCGCCCGCCTGCCCCCACACACATTCGCAAATGCGGTTAATGGATATTTACTGCATCAATGTCGGCATCTATTCCTCATCCGCTTCCATCAATCTGGTCGTTCAGGGATAATAAACCCGGTAAATTGAATGTTAAAAACAAAACAAGAAAAAAAAAGGAAGAGGGAACAACTTTATGAATCATCGTCATCATCATCATCAACCAACAGGCAAACCGCTTGATATTTGCTAAAATAGCCACCCAGAAGAACACACTTAATGTTTTTTATTTTTATTACTTGGGTCTAAAATAGAAGGGACTTAGCGAATCTATTGTTGCTATATTTGTGAATTTAATTAGTTTGCAGTCCTATGAGTATAACGAGCAGGCCGATGATTTGGCAAAAATAGAAATTTCTAAGGAATTATTTCGTATTAGAATGAGTAATAGGATTTGATTTGAGTTTTGGCAATGGCGCCCAACGGTTAAAGCAGAACGGCACTGAAATTTTTTGTGATACACTTTTTGAATTCATTGAAGACATTTTGTGTATACATAGCGAAGCAGCAGGAGATCAATATATTATCTTAACAGATTCGGATACCTATTTAACAGTAGTTGACAAATTTGGCGCCACTGTGATAGGCTTGTGTGTTGAGAAGAAAAAGAAAGAGGTTTTTTGATGATTAATATTGTCTTGGTTTCTGGTACTGTCATGAAAGTTTTCGGTATGTAGGTCTGACTGGTAAAAATACGAAACAGACAATTTACGCAAAAGGGTACATAAGTTAAGAATAGTGATTTGTATTTGATTATTTTTATATACTTTTAATTTATCTACTGATTGGTATAATTTGGTCTACAGTACAGACCACATTATTCCCCTCTTCTATCATGGAAAAACAATTATAAGTTGAGACTACCTATTATCTAAGCTTTTCACTATAAGATTTAACTCCACTTTTCTTAAATATATTGTTATACTAGCTGACCCTTGCTCGCGTTGCTTCGCCAGCTTTTACATTAAAATTTTGTTTGCCATAGGAATATTTAAAGAAAAGAAAATCACACCAAAAACATAAATGTTAAAAAAAAGTCAAGTTCGTCTATTATACAAAAACCTCTACGTAACAAAAAATAAAAATAAATTAATCGGGTGGCACTACAGCTCGTGAAGAACCAGGGCCTAGTGACTAACAACTCGCAACCATTCCTGTGTGCGCCTATCGACAGGAATGGAAGGGACCTACAATTTTATGCCGAATCCGAACGGCTAGACGAGAAGCACTTATTCGTGACAAGTGATACTCTTGGAGGATTTGTCAATTCGTCGCAAGAGGCAGTAGCCCTGAAAAAAACTTTTTAGTTTTTAGGTGGACGAGGCTGGGAAGCGAACCCAGACCTTCAGCGTGACAGTCGAACGCACTAACCATTATACGCTACGGGCTACTACCTCTACGTAGCAAGTCAACCGTACAAAGTAGTGAGATCTAAAAGCACGCCAAGTTCTAAGTTTATTAATATAAAATATCATATGTTTTAAGCAGAGTAATATATCGAAGAACCTCAAATTTATTAGGGAAATTTTTTATTGTATGATCACTCACCTAAATTTAGTAGGTTCACTAGTCAAGTTTTCTTTTACCGGTTTGCGCAATTACAAGATTTTTCGATGTCGTGAAGTGCTCCATAATTTTGATGATATGTAGTGAGTGAGTAAGTTACGGATTTTGAGATTTTTGTAGTCCCACATCTCAGGAACGGCTTATGATAAAAAGTTCAAATTTGGCGAGGCGTCTGTGATTGATAAGCTTAGCAGATAATGCGAATTTGAAGTTTCTGATTTTAGAGGTAGGTTTCTGGTTTAGAAGTTAGGGGGGGGGGGGTCAAAAATCGCATGTGTTTGATCCTGTAAAAAGGGAGTAGTGCCATAACTCAGGTGATGGGCACTACCGTGGCCTTTGATATGCATTGATTTTGTTCATGTTTGCATACCTTTCCTGCCTATTTACCTATTTTATTTTTTTCAAGCTTCCAAATGCACAACGTGTTGGCAGTTTTGCCATTTTGTAATATGTGAATTGTAATAAAGGGAGAACTTATTTTTGCTGTCAAATTTGTCTTCCTTGTCTTCTTTAATTTCTTTATATTTTTTACCTTATAAAAAATTTTTTTTGAAATCGAATTATTTGTCCTTCCTTTTAAAATATCCACCAAACATCATCAAATTGCTTCAATTATAGAGTTCCAGTTCCAGTTGTAGGAATATTAAATTTATCTGAAAATTCTTAATTTTTTAAATATCAAACCGGTTTAAAAAATTTAAATTGAATATTTGGAAAGGAAAAGACATTATTTTTCTAAAAAATTAAACAAATTAACAAATCAAAATATACCTTAATAAATTTTATAAATGTAAAAAATATTATAAAAATTGCTTCAAGTTAATCAGTTAAATATTTTTTGAGACTGCCCTGGACAAACATTTTGCTTAGATAATTAAAATAGCTAAATAACAGTATATTTGAGGAAAATAAACTTTTATTTTTTCCACGATCAAAAGGAACAGTGCAGGGATAACACTAAAATGTTGGTCAAATTTTAGCATGTTTTGTAAAAAAAGATTGAGGTTTATGCATTAAGTATGGAGGTTTATAGGCTTTAATACGAAATATAAGTAGATATTATTTTTAGTGAAGAAAACTAATAATTTCATGAGTATAGAATTTGTTCTGGGATGTTATATGGTAATAATCACGCACTTAGACCTCCCCTCAAAAAAACATTCTTTCAGCACAGATATTTTTGGGGACTCTTTTGATTCTTGGGTAACCATGCCTTATGAAACATTTATTCCCAATTTCATAATATTTATATATATATATTCATATTTTAAAATGGTTTGGGTAACATTTTACGCGTTTTAATTTAAAAAAAAAAGTTATATCATTCAATAAAAAATAAAAAAAAAGGACTTTAACTTTCTACATGTGTCTTTCCAGTTTTGGTTTCTTTTTTTTAGATTCAGCTTTAAATAATACTCTAAGATCATGTGGCTCATGCTTAGATGATAAACTCCCACCTCCCCATTCTTTCGCCTCTCTTCAAACAGACTAAGAGCCCACAGCAATTGTTGGGTGTGAACGATAGCAAATATTCCTTTTGTTTTAAGATAGGTCCATACTATTTATATGCAAATATGAAAGACTGGCTTGTCGGGTTTGGGGCCTTTGTATGCAATACTGCATTAAAAATGCAGTTCATTTCAAATGCAGTGTATAGGAACTTCAAAACTATATTTAATAAAAGAGCTGAGTGCCCTAGACATGGCTACGGAGTCCAAAATATTTTCCAAAGAGCCAAATGGCTGCAAGATGCACCAAAAGCTTCAATCTTTGAGTGCGTCTTGCAAACATTTGGACCCACAGAAAAGACCTGGAACCCCATATTCATATCTAGGGCGCGCAGCTCTTTAATTAAATAACAGGTACCCTTGGTACCTGGGCTTTAAGAAAAAAATGCATTTTCAATGCAGCATTACGAAATGCCAGACTTTCATTTTTGCATATGAATAGTATGGACCTATCTTAAAACAAAAGGAATTTTTGCTATCGTTCACACCCAAAAATTGCTGTGGGCTCTCGGTCTAAAATGCGTCTATACAAAAATCCAATGCGGGGATTTTGAGAGACTTTGGATATGTGGTTGAGGATAAAATTTTGTTTCGATATACCAACAATAAAATTTCATGAATTAATTTTTTTCCGCTTAAAAATATTAAATTTTCTATCTTTCCTGGGCTATTTGTGAGGTCTCCCGATATTACGACATTTAAAGATTAATATCTTTCATATAAACGTTGAATCACCTAAGGTGTGACAAAAGATAGGTAGCAAAAACAAGAAAAAAAGAAAAAACGAAGCTGATGATAATCAACCAATTGCTGAAAAAATGATAACTTAGCCAGATTCTTCTTAGTTTTATGACAAAATTGGTTCATTTGTTTTGTAACATTTTGAAAAGTTAAAGTCCTATAGAACCATACCGTTTTCAGTGATTGACTAAAAATATATAGAAACATAGAATTTTGGAAACAAAAACAGTTCTTATCTACGTAAAAATAAAAAAAAAACTGGTTTGAAAAAAAATCCTATTTTTTGTTTTAAAAATTTTAAGTTTGAAAATTTATTTTTCAAGACTATTTAGATAAACAACTTTATTTAAAAGGAAAATAAAAGAACATATCTTTGGGTTTACAAAAAGGTATTCGTTTAAAGTGTTACCGTTGTTTTTTTGACAACTTGTTGTCTGTTTTAAGTCACTTTTTTTTTTTTTTTTGAAAATTGTCACTTCCACCTAAATGGAGGGAGTAAACCCAAATCCCATAAGATGTTTGCATCGTCTCGACCCAGATTACATGCTCTATCTTCTTGTCACACCTATAGGTATAGGTTGAATCACCCTGTAGGTATACAAATCTTCTCTGAAAATAAATCTTTGGAGATCATTCACACCGTTTAAAATTTTATTGCAAAACACATTTATCGGGTCATAACTTTTAGTCGAAAAGAAAAACAAATAAAATTGGATCTCCTAAATTTTGCGAGCCAAATGAAATTCACCACCCATCACGGTATATAAAGAAGGTAGTGATGCAAAGGTATATAAATAGATTTAAATTAGTTTTTTGTTTATGTCTATACCTACCTACCCAAAACCACAAAAAGTCAACACAATCCCATATGTCACTTTCGTATAAAACCAGGGCCTCCAACAACTAGACATAATGTTGTAATTCATCCTTAAGCACCAATTAGCCATGTAGGCAATTAACCCAAAAAGGTAAAATAATATATTACCATTTTACACACTCATGACCATAAGAAACGCGAATCTGCCATTGCGGTAACCCAAAAAATTGATTTTTGATAGGCGAATGTCTTTATTTTTAGCAAAAACAACCACAACCTACACTCTTTACCTATAAATCCCTATAGATCCCTACAGCGGAAACCATCAGCTCATGCGGTTAGCATTCTCCAGCGAATATTCTGAATAGCAGATATGGTATGCCATACCGCGTTATTCATTGTCATATTCATATATTTTTGGCCAAATAAGCCATTCCACCACATCGCTCTGACAGATAACGAAGCGAAAAAAAAAACTAAAATGAAATGAAAGAATGAATAACAGACATTATCCTTGCCGAAAACAGGATAGCAATGAATGAAATTTATGAACGACAAAAGCCAATAAAGCCCAACTGCCAACCATTAGGGAGTATAGTTCTGCCACAATAATGAAAGAAGCCGCCTACACTACACAAACAACAACACAACACACACACATTTCTATTTAAACAACGCACCCTACACATTCCGGGGAATGCCATCCTTGCCATATAGCATAGCCATTATGGCCTCAGTCGAGCATGTGATGTATCATATTCTATAGGTATCTGACTCAGGAGTTAGGTTGACAACACACGTCCTTTCTTGCCCTCAGATCCTTAAACCGAGAAAAACAGTCGAAAATTATTATTTAAATTCAACCAGTCAACGTGACATAAACTAGAGAGCCTTTTCGGAGCCACATCACATTTACATCTTTTATATCTGTATATCTGTATGTGTGTGTGAGTGTTTGTTTGTTGTAAATTTACAAATACGAGCTCATAATCATAAAAGATTTATGCATGCGTGTTGAGCGATAACAAGTTCAGATACTTTTCATTTTGTATATCTTATAAATGTCAACTTGGCTCAGAACTGGCTTAGAATATAGTTTTTCTCGTCAGCCTAACGCCCGCTCGGTCTTTCGAAAGAACGCATAGTTTGTTTAATTTATATCCACTTTGTGTATGAAATATGAGATTGTTTATAAAATGTTTTTTTTTTAGTTTAGTATAGCTAAATAATATGGGAGGGGAAGAATGGTGACGGGAAGGGGGGCGAGCGATTCGAGTATAAGGACGCGTAGATATTGTAAAAAAGAGTTTACAACTGATAAGATCACATTTAGTCGGGACACAAAGTGATTTATTAACCAACGTGCTTTGAAGGAAACGTGCTTCTTATGAATAAGATAAGACGAACCTTTGACACGAATTTGTATCTTATTCTTCATGTTGAGATACATTCAATTTGTTTTATAAAGGTTATGTGTAGATGCGATAAAGTTATTATATGGAGATTGTGTTTCTTTGGCTTTGTGGGCTTATAGTTAAGAAAATAACAAACGGAGCGAAATTTTGATTCGAATTTTTTGTCGGTGTATGCCGACTTAGATCCCAAAAAAAGTAAATGAATTTCCTGTAAACTTAGTATGACAAAGTAAGTAGACACCTTCTTTTATGGAATTTGGGAAAAATAAGAATTTTTGGTTTAGCTCACCTGGAGCGGTGTAGAGCTGTTCGAAAATATTGAACTAGAAATCTTGATCAATCTTGCTATTGCCATGATAGGGAAGAGGTAAAAAGTGGGCCTCGTAATACGGTATGTCTACTTTCATCACTACTTTCATGTCTAGTGATGACATCAGTTAGTTTGTCCTTATCCCCTTTCGGTTTGAGTTTTTATGAAAACGTGACTCAGTGTTTTATTCCATTTTTCGGTTTGGCAGTATGTTTCCGGTAAGCTAGCAGTAAAAGCAAAAGGTATAGCCAATTTTTTGTTTTTTTGAATTTTGTACAAACAAGTCACTTCTTAAAACTTTAAAAGGTTGATATTTTGTACTATATTGGTATACCACATTTTTGAAATATTTTTTGATATTATAAAAGCAAACAAAATTAATTTTTTTTAACTCAGACGAATTTTGCCTAAATTCGACATATTTGTATGTGTTTTACTCGAATTTTGGTTAAATGTGACTCAAAATTCATTTAATACTCAGGGCTAACATTTCGAAAAATACTTTCTACACTTCCTAACATTTTAGTACAAGGCGATTTTTGTTATAATGTCTAAGATAAAGGGTTTTCCAATGGAGGTGTTATTTTGAATAGCCCGCTATTTCGGTAGTTGTCACTGTTGAAGCTGTAATTTTTGTAACATTTGACAAGTAGAAATGGCATTAATAAAAATGGAACGATACACGCTTCAACAACGCGTTGAAATTATTAAAAATCACTATAAAAATGGTGAAAATTTGGCAGAGACGGTTCGTGAAACCAAAACATTTTTTGGTCGTCGTGAAGCACCTTGTCGAACCGCAATTCAGAAAATGGTGGAAAAATTTGAGCTGTTGGGACAAGTACGCGATGTGAAAAATAAAACCCGTGCACGTCGCTAAAGAACAACTGAGAGTATTGCTGCTGTAGCCCAAAGTGTTGAAGAAAACCCAGACGGTGTCTATTCCTCGTCGTTCTTTGGAATTGGGCATTCCACAAACGTCATTACTCCGTATTTTGCATAAAGACTTGGGTCTTAAGGCTTATAAAGTTCAGTTCACACAAGAACTCAAGCTGGCCGATCATCACCAACGTCGTGCCTTTGCTGATTGGTTCCTTGAAATGCATGAAAATGATCCGGAATTTCATTGAAAAATCATCTTGACTGATGAGGCCCATTACCACATCGGTGGCTACGTCAAGAAGCTAAATTGTCGCATCTGGGGCTCGGAAAAAACAAGGTTTAGTGTTGAAAAGCCTCTCAGTCCCAACGAGTAACTGTTTGTGCGGTTTATGGCCCGGCGGGATCATTAGACTTTACTTTTTTTCGAAAATGAGGTTGAAGCAACAGCTACGGAAAATGAATTGCACTATCGAGAGATGATTAATAATTTTATATGGCCGGAATTGGATGGTGTTGATCTGGACAACGTTTACTTTCAACAGGATGGCCGGCGCGGTGCAACGTGCGACACAAGCAACGAAACCATCGATCTTTTACGGGAAAAGTTTCCGGACCGTGTTATCTCTCGAAGAGGTGATCACAATTGGCCACCGAGATCTTGTGATTTAACACCTTGCGACTTCTTCCTTTGGGGCCACGTGAAAGATAAGATAAGGATTCAAGACCTCAAAGATATGGAATTCGTGAAGCTATATTGAGGGCATACAGCAGCCACTCTGCGATTAGGTGGTGCATAATTTCATGAAAAGGATACTGTTGTCTAAGCGTAGCCATTTTGCTGGCTCAATACTTTAATGTTCTATGTTAGGTTTTCATTATTTTGAGATAATCGCTTGTTAAGTTTTACGTAGCTGATTTTGGGTCAAAATATCATGATTTATTAAAAAAATAGTAAAATATTAAAACGACTAAGTTACCAACTTTCTTTTTTCTGTATTCAACATCGATTTAATTAACACTTTTCAATTTTAACATAGAACATTTTTCTAACTTTGTTGAGTTTCTTGTTAGTTTTTTTGTTCTATGTTAGACAAAGAACATTATAGCACTGAGGGAGATATATGCAATGCAATGGATAATTGGAGAAAAATGGAATAAAATATGCAGTCAAATTACAAAAACTGGTTACTGCGATTGATATAAATTTTGATATAAAAAAACCTATTTTTGAATTTTATATGACAAAGAACATTTAAGTATTGAGCCAGCGATTTGTCTGATATTGTTTTCTATTATTTATGGCATACTTTCCTCTTTACATTGAAATAAACATTCGATAATTTATCTTAAAAATTGCCATTTTCTTTGAAAAAAAATCAGTTATTACTGAAGAGAATGGCCACTTTTTGGTACAAAGAAAAATTAGAAAACGTTTCAGTTGATTTTTTTATTTTTTTTCAAAAATAAAGTTGATTAAATTTGTCAAAAACGAAATTAAATCTGCATTTTTTATAATATATTTGGTGTGTTGGCGTACCAAATATTTCACCGATTCATGATTTCAGAAATGTAATTCGTCAAAAAAATTTTTAGGGAATGATGCTTAGAAGATTCTTAGAAAAATAATTGAATCAAGAAATGGATTATTACTTTGATGTACGTACATACACACTATCCCATGTTAATACAAATTTCTCTATTAATAGTATTTCTTCTAAAAATAGAGTTCTAAAGAAATTGTCTTGATTTGTCTGAGACTTTATTTTTAGAAGAAATTCCAGCCTTTGTAACAACGTTTCTTTTAAGTGCGTAGTGTTCCGATTTGTAGCCTTTTCCATTTCAAGCAAGTTCGTGTGACAGTCGTGCATTTATATTTATTTAGGTTATTTTTTTTTCTAATGCATTTATATAATTCCAAGATTAATAGAACTATGTTTCGTCTTGGTTAAAGGACTATTCACAAATAAAACCCGATAAGTCTCAAATGGAAAATATACTATAAATTGTTCTATTTTCGTGACCTTTATAAATTAATATAATTTGATTCTTATTTCAGTTGCGACGTTTCGGACGTGTTTACGTCCTTCTTCAGGCAGTTGATAATTCAATAAAAATATAAATTAGAACTAATTTATTATTTTTGAAATTGTTGTGGTGGTTGTTTTTAGCAAAAATATTCTTTAATTTCTTAAATGTTTAAATCTTTTAAAAAAGACGTTTATCGTAATTCAGACTTTCAAGAATTACGATAAAAACGTCTTTTTTAAGATATTTAAAAATTTAAGAAATTAAAGAATATTTTTGCTAAAAACAACCACCACAACAATTTCAAAAATAATAAATTAGTTCTAATTTATATTTTTATTGAATTATCAATTGCCTGAAGAAGGATGTAAACACGTCCGAAGCGTCGCAACTGAAATAAGAAATCAAATAAGGACCTATAGTCCACTTAGGAATCAAATTATAAAAATATGCTATAGATACAGCGACACTATATTTCCTTGTTTAAATTAGTTCTCCTTGCTCTAAGTCAATCAGATCGTATATTTTAATTTTTCATAGGTTTTTTAAAATGTAATCGTTACATCAAAGATTATTTTGAACTTAAATATTTACTTAATAAGCAAACAAAAACTGAGGTCTTTTCCTTCAAAAGTTACATGGATTGTTATAAACTCTGAAAACAAAGAAAGATTCATTTTGACAAATTCAAAGGTTTAAGGTTTAAAGTATATGAAGGTACCCAAAACAAAAAACAACACACCGCCTTTTATACAAAATTGTATCATATTTATCTAATCTGATATCCAATTACCACTTTTATTTACCAAACAATGTTTATTTTGTTAGTTTTTTGTTGTTGTTTGAAAATATAGGCAAAAGCAAATAAACCGCCAGAGGTCTCTTTATGTACCTATTTTGTTGTGTTGTTCCAATCGTTTATTTGCGTGTGAACTTCAAATAACGTCATGACGTCCAGCCTCCAGATAACTATCAACCAAGTGCTTTTGTATATACAACCACTGACATTGACTAGTTGCTCATTTCATAAGCCAAGATAATTCATATTGATGATAGAGGCGCATTGCGATCTATTGTTAAACCTACCTATGCCTGATCACTTCTATTTTTATTTTTAAATAAATAGCCGCGATCTAATCGGTTGGCCATGGTGACCGACCCCATAGACCTTGGACTGAATATCCATCGAGGCCTCTTGGAGAGAAATATTATATGTAGGTAATCTGAACTCCCACAATTGTTAGATATATACACACCATTAATTAGTTTATTGGGTGACACCAATAATAAGATAAAGAGTGGTATATTTGAATGCACTTTAATAATCCCTCATGCAGAGCCCTCAACATGACATAATTTCAACTCATTCAAAACGGCAACCTATCCGAAGGCAATTAGAGTCAGTAAACCATAACTCCATACACAAATTCAAACATCACTAATCAAATCACATTTGCTCCAGTTAAAAGCATTCAACGATAAACCAAACAAAACACACAATCTCCCCCTGATATGAGAGGCTTCTATTGCCACTCTCCAATCCAACCGATATGGCGATGGCGATGCGATCCAACCAACAACATATCGAATCCAAACAAATAACTTAACAACAACTGGGTCATCAGAGTTCAAAACATATTTTTTCCCCATTTCTTCAACTCTGATTGTGAGTTTAAATAATAAAAACAATTATAAAAAGAAAAAAAATGAAGGTATTAGATTACAAATAGAATCAAAACCCCTTCCGTTGCTGAATAACAAAAAAAAAAAAAACTCATGATAGTACGTTTTAGTTGGTGTTTCATATTTATCAAAACACGAAACTCTTTAGAATCAGAACACTCCACCAGCTACCAACCACCATGCGGACGCAGCTGATATGTGTTGTGTGGTTATATGAAGTGACGATGATCTGTCCCGGGAATCACTTTAAGTTGCTTCTTCCTAAAGATAATGGAAATCTGATAGCATCACTCTTTGAAGAAGTAACGAAGGCGACTTTTTGTACAAAACAAATAAAACAATGTCACAGAGAATCTGGTGTAAATTGATCATCGTTGTACTCTATGTAGTCGTTCGTCATCATAAATTTATTAAAAGGGTCTTTCTAGCTGACTTCTAGAAATCTACACTGATTTATATGTTGTTTTTTACTTTAGATTTAAAGGGACATGGCTGGGTGGCAAGAAGTTGCTCATGTTGTGAATTATTTAATGAGACAAATTATCTAAAATTCAATTAAAAAGTACAAGTGACCTCAACCCCAGAGATTATTGTGTTTCGCCCAAGGTATAACATGGAGTTGAGGTCACTTGTACTTTTTAATTGAATTTTATTCATTCACTCCACTTAAAACAGAAGTAATTTCAATATTTTAATATTTTAATTTTTTCGTCTTCTTATCAAATAATCTAAAGATCGATGGTTGTTTCCATTGTGACTTGTGACTTTATTAAATTAATCATAGAATAACCTCAAGCATCATGAACAAATTAGAACCTAGATGCCTTAAATCGAAATTTCAAAAATATGGGATTTAGTTATAAGACCTATTTTAATTGTGTTACGAATGTGACCTTAGAAAAACAGTTATTTGTAAATGGGTCACCTAATCTTCATAGAGTAGACAATATTGTGTAGTTTTTGTGTCATTCTTTTTTTTTTTTAATTAAGAATGTGTATTTGTTTTCAATAACAGTTAAAACTAAGCTATGACAAACAGTCAAAAATTTGAGTTAAAAATTGTGACGGGAGTGACAAGTTTATGTTACGGATTGACCAAGTATGATTTTTACGCACGAATAAAATGTATTAAAAGACATTTTATAAATATTTATGGTCATCTAAGTGTACCTGTTCATGTTTCATAATATGAAGTGGAAAATATATCTCCAGAAAGTGACAATATACCACTTGCAACTGGAATTTGTTTCCATTTTTATAAGTTTGAATTTCTGTGAAATTATATCGATGCACAGTACACATATCTAAGGTATTAAAAGGGTGCAGCTTGTCAAATTTCAAGATTGCTGCCCCTTGTGTAAGTGCATAGTTAACAAAAACAAATTATGGCTGCCCCTTGTGTAAGTACGCAGTAAACAAAAACAAATTTGTGGTGATTGTTTGAAATTCAATTTTTTTACTATTGATTTTGACAACATGCGCAGAACTGAACAACGCTAGTGATATTACCTGTAATACTCGTATATGTATCTTGATATCCAAAACCACCAAAAATTTAAAATCTAAAACTTGGAATGAGTGTCAAACAGAAAGAATAATTTTTGTAAAACCAATCAGTTACAGGTGTGGCACAAACTCCAAACAACTAATTCAGGTAAAATGAAGCTTAGGGCCAGTTTGTTCACACCTGATTATTTTTAATCCATGATTATTGGAGCTGGGAAATCCTCAAATGTTTTTGTTGATCAAATTTTGTTTTAAAAAATTCAAAGTATAAGTTCACTTGAGTTGATTAGCGTTAGGTTATTAAAGCCTATGAAACAGGGACTGTTTTAAGAAAAAATCAGAGCTACCAACTATTTCTTTCTTAGGCGTATTTAAACATTTCCTTATCTTATAGCTCGCTCAGTAAGATTTCCATTAGTAAAAAAACCAGAAGTTTGCCTATTGAATTGCTAGCGTATTTATCGACACTTTCTCAGTTTTGTTGTTTTTACCAAGAGTAATTTAACTGCGCTAGCAAGAACACTTTCCAATAAAACACGCCAACAAAATATTTTTTGGAAAGCGATCCAACACGAGTATTTTTTCGCAGGAATCATTACACTCTAAGCCAAAACTATATCTTTTGATGTAAACATTTTAATTTTGTCTATAAATTCCTCACTTTTGCTGTCAAAAGGCTGAGATTTCTGTTTTTATTCACTTGTTTAATTATTTACTGCCGTAGTTGGAAAATTTGAAAAAAAAATTGTTTTAAAATCAAAAATAGGTTGTCGAAATTTAATGTTTCTGTTTGACTTTCAATTAAAACTTTATGTGAAGTCGTACAGGAAAAAAAACTGAGCGGGGAAATTCTGTGCAGTTAAGTTCAGATTTAAAGTATTCGTTTAAAATCTTAGATCAGATAAAAGTTGAATAGCTTTTCAGTACTTAATCGGAACAAGTATGAATAAATTATTCGCAATTAAAATACACAGCAAATATTCCAACTTACATATTGTTTAAAAGGGCGTAGTGTAAAAAAACAACTACCAGAAACGTGATTTCGAGCTACCAACGCCAAATATCTACTACCAAAAACCATAACAACTGCCACTTAAAACAGTCCCTGCTCTGAAAGTCATATACTAAATTTAACCCACTGTGAACAAACTGGCCCTTAGTCTGAAGGTAAAACAACATATTCTTCTAACTTATTTGAAAAAAAAAAAAAAAATATATGTTTTTAGTAATAAACAGCTTTCTTTCGAACATTTGAAATTCCTTCACGGCCGTCTTCGAGATGGAGAACCAGACTGGGAAGGAATAACTGATTATGGACCGCAGGAGCTGCTTGTGCATAAGAAGCTTCGTCTTTTGGCTTAGTCCTTTTCTGCGTCTCATCAATGGGTGGAGTCGGTGAAAGGCCCAGTTGGCTTTTTTGAGCACGTTTCATGAGTGTGAGTTGAACCCTAACAACTCGTTGAAGTGGATGCCTCGTTACTTCACGTCCTTTTTGGCTGCTATTGTAGATCCGTCCGGAAGTTTCAGAACCATACTTCTGCAGTTGGCTGCGCTGCAACTACCTCTTCGGGGTCTCCTGAACCACACAAGCTGCGATTTTTCGTCTTCTTATCAAATAATCTAAAGATCGATGGTTGTTTCCATTGTGACTTGTGACTTTATTAAATTAATCATAGAATAACCTCAAGCATCATGAACAAATTAGAACCTAGATGCCTTAAATCGAAATTTCAAAAATATGGGATTTAGTTATAAGACCTATTTTAATTGTGTTACGAATGTGACCTTAGAAAAACAGTTATTTGTAAATGGGTCACCTAATCTTCATAGAGTAGACAATATTGTGTAGTTTTTGTGTCATTCTTTTTTTTTTTTAATTAAGAATGTGTATTTGTTTTCAATAACAGTTAAAACTAAGCTATGACAAACAGTCAAAAATTTGAGTTAAAAATTGTGACGGGAGTGACAAGTTTATGTTACGGATTGACCAAGTATGATTTTTACGCACGAATAAAATGTATTAAAAGACATTTTATAAATATTTATGGTCATCTAAGTGTACCTGTTCATGTTTCATAATATGAAGTGGAAAATATATCTCCAGAAAGTGACAATATACCACTTGCAACTGGAATTTGTTTCCATTTTTATAAGTTTGAATTTCTGTGAAATTATATCGATGCACAGTACACATATCTAAGGTATTAAAAGGGTGCAGCTTGTCAAATTTCAAGATTGCTGCCCCTTGTGTAAGTGCATAGTTAACAAAAACAAATTATGGCTGCCCCTTGTGTAAGTACGCAGTAAACAAAAACAAATTTGTGGTGATTGTTTGAAATTCAATTTTTTTACTATTGATTTTGACAACATGCGCAGAACTGAACAACGCTAGTGATATTACCTGTAATACTCGTATATGTATCTTGATATCCAAAACCACCAAAAATTTAAAATCTAAAACTTGGAATGAGTGTCAAACAGAAAGAATAATTTTTGTAAAACCAATCAGTTACAGGTGTGGCACAAACTCCAAACAACTAATTCAGGTAAAATGAAGCTTAGGGCCAGTTTGTTCACACCTGATTATTTTTAATCCATGATTATTGGAGCTGGGAAATCCTCAAATGTTTTTGTTGATCAAATTTTGTTTTAAAAAATTCAAAGTATAAGTTCACTTGAGTTGATTAGCGTTAGGTTATTAAAGCCTATGAAACAGGGACTGTTTTAAGAAAAAATCAGAGCTACCAACTATTTCTTTCTTAGGCGTATTTAAACATTTCCTTATCTTATAGCTCGCTCAGTAAGATTTCCATTAGTAAAAAAACCAGAAGTTTGCCTATTGAATTGCTAGCGTATTTATCGACACTTTCTCAGTTTTGTTGTTTTTACCAAGAGTAATTTAACTGCGCTAGCAAGAACACTTTCCAATAAAACACGCCAACAAAATATTTTTTGGAAAGCGATCCAACACGAGTATTTTTTCGCAGGAATCATTACACTCTAAGCCAAAACTATATCTTTTGATGTAAACATTTTAATTTTGTCTATAAATTCCTCACTTTTGCTGTCAAAAGGCTGAGATTTCTGTTTTTATTCACTTGTTTAATTATTTACTGCCGTAGTTGGAAAATTTGAAAAAAAAATTGTTTTAAAATCAAAAATAGGTTGTCGAAATTTAATGTTTCTGTTTGACTTTCAATTAAAACTTTATGTGAAGTCGTACAGGAAAAAAAACTGAGCGGGGAAATTCTGTGCAGTTAAGTTCAGATTTAAAGTATTCGTTTAAAATCTTAGATCAGATAAAAGTTGAATAGCTTTTCAGTACTTAATCGGAACAAGTATGAATAAATTATTCGCAATTAAAATACACAGCAAATATTCCAACTTACATATTGTTTAAAAGGGCGTAGTGTAAAAAAACAACTACCAGAAACGTGATTTCGAGCTACCAACGCCAAATATCTACTACCAAAAACCATAACAACTGCCACTTAAAACAGTCCCTGCTCTGAAAGTCATATACTAAATTTAACCCACTGTGAACAAACTGGCCCTTAGTCTGAAGGTAAAACAACATATTCTTCTAACTTATTTGAAAAAAAAAAAAAAAATATATGTTTTTAGTAATAAACAGCTTTCTTTCGAACATTTGAAATTCCTTCACGGCCGTCTTCGAGATGGAGAACCAGACTGGGAAGGAATAACTGATTATGGACCGCAGGAGCTGCTTGTGCATAAGAAGCTTCGTCTTTTGGCTTAGTCCTTTTCTGCGTCTCATCAATGGGTGGAGTCGGTGAAAGGCCCAGTTGGCTTTTTTGAGCACGTTTCATGAGTGTGAGTTGAACCCTAACAACTCGTTGAAGTGGATGCCTCGTTACTTCACGTCCTTTTTGGCTGCTATTGTAGATCCGTCCGGAAGTTTCAGAACCATACTTCTGCAGTTGGCTGCGCTGCAACTACCTCTTCGGGGTCTCCTGAACCACACAAGCTGCGATTTGGAGGTGTTTAACCGGATGCCCCATTTCCTGTAGAAGGCGTGGAGTCCATCGACGTGGTGCTCAACTTTGCGTAAAGCTACCAGAGGAGACATCGAGGTGCCATACCGCATATGTCAGGGAGTCATCGGCATACAGGAGATTTTCGCTTCCAGATGGCACAGGCTGGTCAGATGTCATCAGGCTGTAGAGGAAGGGGCCTAGGTTCGAGCATAGTGCACCTCCGGCTTTGATGTTCTTTACTTGTGATTTGCAATTGTTTATTTGTACGTAGAATTTCCTGGAGGAAAGAAAAGAAATTTTATTAGTGACGGGGGTAAATGTAATACGCAAAGCTTATGGATAAGGGATTCAATCCATATACGCTTCTCGATATCCAGAAAGCATTCAACGGCGACACGATGGTTGTTGAGCGCTATGGTGATGTCATGCTGAAACTTCAGGAGTGGATGCAAAGTGGAGTGCTTTTCGCTAAAGCCAAACTGCATGTCCGGGATGATGGCGTTTTCGCTACAAAACCCCATTAGTCTCCCAAGTAATACTTCTTTCAGTATTTTACTTATGTTGTTCAGAAGCGAAATTGGCCTATAATTGGACACAAAATCGGTAGTGCCTTTCTTGGGGATGGCTACAATCTTAGCTGTTTTCCAACTTTGGTGGAAGTAGCAGTTATTGATGATGATCGTTACAATGCTACCTCCACCAGATTGCAGAGATATATACTATCGGTTGGGCCACTTGCTGGGTTGGTGTCACTAAAAACGACTCTTTCCGGATTTGGCTGCAGGGTTCAGAAACGCTGGATCATCAGGTGGGTTTGGTGTGAAGTTTCCCTCAAAGTATTTAGCGAACTTAGTAATAAACATTTAACCTAGAAATGTTATTGTTACTTGCAACTTTTTGAATCAACAGTGCATAAACTCAGTGAGTGTTATTTTATTGACCTACTGAATAACACAATAATCTAAAAAACGTGGTGCGAATTATGTTAAGCTACGGAAATCAAAAAATGGGTTTCTTGGTTCAAAAAAGCTGTCAAATGACATTGTTAATTTTGCCGTTGATTTTTTATATTTTTTTTTTTTTTCACGTCAAAATTTTATAAAATTGCCACACCACCATCGGAGTCAAATAGGATTTTATCTTGTTTCGACCAAACCTAAACACTCTTACTTTTTTGTCACATTTTATACAAATCACCCTTTTATTTCGTAAAACAACATTTATGGAGAAATAAAATTCAAGAACGTTTGTGTATATTTTTTTCTAGAATAGTGTTACTAAACTTTGTTTTATTCATTCATTTATTAATTATTCATTCATTCATTCATCCATAATTTTTGTTCGTTATTGTGATTTTGTCCATATTCTCGTTTTTTTTATAAATGTTTTCACGAATACTTTTCTCGCCCTTAATATGCCTGCATGCATTATGTACGTCGCACAAGTGAAAAGATGAGATATAATGCTTTGATGGGTTTTAAACTTAAAGAGTGTCATTTATTTAAATTGATGCACTGAGCATGAAGTATTATGAATAATAATAATAATAATGCGATACTTTGCTGTGGTAAGGTATTTTGTTTCCACAAGCATGATGCTGAAGCTGACGAAACGTTTGGTTGTGGTTAATTCCCACAAGATTATACTAGTGCCATTTAGATCTTGGCATTGTTGTAGTAAAATGTGTTAAGAATTCTTTTTAATAGAATTAAATTATTTTTACTGAATTAAGCTTCTTAAGTTGTTTCTGCAACAAACCGTGACATTATTACAGGACTTTGCCCTTTCTTGTGTTTGAGCATTTTATGTTCTATAAAATTTAAAGAGAAAGTAAAGCTACCACAAAAGTACCATAACAAATGCTTATTTTAGATTATGTTGCTATGGTATACATGTATTCCATATCATGAAAAATTTGCAATCGTACACACAACAATCGGTTACAATTTCAACTATAGATATGAGCTACTCGTATGAGCTGATATTGAAGATTGGCGTCAAACACTTCAGTAAATTTTTAGTTAAGGTTCGTTGTCTCATAACTCATAAATTTCGTCAAAGTCCAATCGAACTTTATCTTACATATGGATCACAGATAGGTAGATACAACATACAAAAATACTATAATTTCGCAAAGTACGATGTAGTTCTGCATTTCTGATATGTTGTTGGGGCATGTTAGAGTAGTCTATAGCTAAGTTTGCAACTTTGAAAAACCTGTGCTCACTGCAGGGAAAAATGCAACGGTAAATGAACGCAAAACTCACCCCATTTTTTCCGACATTTTTCTTTATAACTTTGGAAATATGCAACTTAGGAAAAAACCATCCACTGTATTCTTGTTTGTTATAAAACTTTCTACAAGACGACATTAGTTTAAAATTCATGTATGTTATATTCGAGTTGCTATCTAACCATGAGTAAAAACAACAATTCTGAAAAACCAAGTAATTTTGATGCGCTCAAAAAATAGGTCGAAAATTGTCCAATTGTGCTCAAAACTTGCAAACAAATAGCCTAGAATATTATAAGACAAAATTGGAAAATTCTATCCAAATCGGTCAAATCGTCTTGGCAAAAAACATGATGTTAACTAAGTGCAACAAGCAATGTTTGTATCATTGCTGTGGTCAAAGTAGGACACTTAAGTTAGGACTGATTTTTGTACACGTACTTGACACCCCTACCTATCATAAAATGTAGATATTTATATCTTTTTTTTAACAACTTTAGAAGCGATTTTAAAAGTTTCGAAAATTGTTCACTTGGCATATAAATATGTAATTTCGTGAACATTTTCGAAACTTTTAAATTCACTCCCAAAGTTGCTTAAAAAAAATATAAATATTGTAACTATATTTTATAATAATTAAGGGTTCCAAGTACGTGTACAAAAATAATTGCCAACTTAAGCGTCTTACTTTGACCACAGCAATTATGCAAACATTGTTTGTTGCACTTAGTTAACATGATGTTTCTTGCCAAAACTATTGGACCGATTTGGATAGAAGTTTCAAATTTTGTCTTATAATATTCTAGGCTATTTGATTGCAAGTTTTGAGCACAATTGGACAATTTTCGACCTATTTTTTGAGCGCATCAAAATTACTTGGTTTTTCAGAATTGTTGTTTTTACTCATGGTTAGATAGCAACTCGAATATAACATACATGAATTTTAAACTAATGTCGTCTTGTAGAAAATTTTATAACAAACAAGAATACAGTGGATGGTTTTTTCCTAAGTTGCATATTTCCAAAGTTATAAAGAAAAATGTCGGAAAAAATGGGGTGATTTTTGCGTTTTTTTTTCACTGTTGCATTTTTCCTGCAGCGAGCACAGGTTTTTTGAAGTTGCAAACTTAGTTACAGACTACTCTAACATGCCCCAACAACATATCAGAAATGCGGAATTACATCGTGCTTTGCGAACTTAGCCCTTTTTTTGTAATGATTGACTGGGCTATAGGTATTTTGTGTAATTTCTGTTTCCTGTTTTCATTTTGGTTATAAAAATGGTGAATTGAATCAGCTATAAATATGGATAGTAAGAAATTGTTCAAAAACATAAAGATTTTTTTTTTTTAAATCGGAAAAACATTTTTTTTTAATTTTGATACCCAATATATTACAAATTTTTATAACATAACATACGTCTTTTTACCAAAATTCTTCGTGCCATTTTCGAGATCTATGTACATCCATATTATGTAAGTATAAAAATGGATTGTAGTTTGTGCGTATGCCTAAAACTTGAAAATGACTGCACTAAACTTGATACTTCCTACTGTAGGTTTGTTTGTAAATTTTCCGCGACACGGTTAAGAAAAGTTTAAAAATTCTAAATAGGTTGCGCTGTAAGTGCACATGCACATTTCGTTTTTCAACACGTATAACTCGAGAACGGATCGTTTAATTTTCACGATTTTGGGTTTGATGGATTTGTATTGGTTCAAAGAAAGACATTATGCAGTAATATCGCGGAAATTTCTAAGAAAATCAGCAATCCGGTAAGATCCAGTTTTTAGTATGCATTTCTTCGCATTTAATCGATAATTGGAGCAAGAAATGGATTTCGATCGAGTGGAACTATTAAGTCAACGGGTTCGAACAAATGTTCCAATGTTGAATCCAGAACTAAAGCAATCGTACTATGAATTGATGCAAGCTTCAGTCGATAAAGGAAATGGTGTCGTTTACTTCCTGAATGCGCCCAGTGGAACCGGAAAAACATTCTTAATTTCACTGATTTTGGTTACAATTCGTATGAGATCTGAATTTTTGTTTTGTACTTGCCTCTTATGGTATTGCGTCTACGCTATTGGAAATCGGTCGAACCATTCCAAATTGAATTTGATTTTGCATTCACACGATTTTCGTCAAACGCTGCCTGTCATTCTAAAATAGCGTCCACAGTACGCCAATCAACATTGTTTATTTACATTGTCGATAAATACGCTCAACATTTTAACCTGTCCATACATTGCCTGTTAGTGTGTACGTGTTGAAGGGTATACTGTCATGTGTTATGTAACATATTTGTCATGTGCGTACCAATAGAGACACAACACCCCATGCAGGTCTATACAAATCAGTTTGTTGATTGTTTTGTGGGTTTGATGTTGGGCATCTCCAAGCCCAGTAGGTACATACGTCCATGGAAAAACTCATTTTTTACCTACTCAATTTGCACGTCCATTTAAAAAAAAAAAAAACTGTTTTTTTTCCAAATAACAATACAAATAAGACTACAAACCAAAACAAAACAGTATCTAAAAATATGTTGCACGCAGACGCCACAACGATAAAAAAAAATGACATCTGTGTTGATCAACGCGTCCAGGCTTACAAATTATTGTTCAGTCGACTCAACATTGTTGGTTTCTACCCATTTGAATAGGGTTACGTTCGGGTAAAAAATTGATCGACTCTGTTGATTTACTCGTCCGCATTAACTCAACATTGTTGATCAGCACTGTTGATAAACACAAATCCACACAATGTGGACGCTGCTTAAGATCAATTTCGAAAGATGAATTGGACACTTTCTTGTCTGAAAGCGCCTGCTTTATGTCGATATGTGAAGAAATTGACATTGAAAACGAATTTACAAAATGTCCAGTCCTCTACAGAGCTCTCAAGGCTACTAGATTGAATTTTCTTCGGTTGTTTCAGTTGTTTGCCAATTTATCACAACGCCGCCGGAAGAGCTTATCACAAATGTTTTTGTCATTATTCAAAATAATATCACTGATGAGTTATTCATACAAATTCGTCGACTACTTGTTGAATGAAAACGAAACCACAAGCTATCGCACGTAATTTTTTTGGAATTCTTTGGACGTTTCGGGCTTGCCGGCACACAATTTAAAATTGATGTACCGAAACTTTGTAACGGAAAGCGTTCGATTGTGAAGAATCGCAAAACAAAAATGTTAATCATGCGACAAATTTGATGCGAAAATTCAAAGGCAAAGATGATGTTTTCATAACGCGGATTGTGATTATTTCGAGCAATTTGACTTTCGAATTAAAGCGCCTTCAGTTGCCCGTGTGTCTCGTTTTCGCTATGAGAATTAATAATTCACAAGGACAATTGCTGGATGTTTGTGCCATCAATCTTAAATTCCTCTGTTTCTTACATGCTCTATTGTATTAGGCGTGCTCACCTATCGACAAACATCCCCTTTGTACGTGCATCCGCCCGACAATAGAAATAAACAACCCACTTCGTATGTCGCTGCCAGTTCTTTATTTTTCGATAAGCTAAAAAACAAAAGGCAGTTTTTTTTAAGGAATTCTCTTTTTCCTTTCGAGTTGGCAAAAGTTTTTAAAAACCAAATCTTTGGAAGACTCTACTTTCACCAATTATAAAAACTTTTACTTCTTTTCCTTAGTTTGTATAACAAAACGCATAGTAATAATTTGAGTTCTTTTTTGGCTCATAGATGAAATTCAATAAATTTATCCCTCAAAACTCAAAAAGAATAGAGGGATATACTTTTTAAGATTATTTTTCTTCTGCCTTTTTGTCGCTAAACTAAATCAACTAAAAGTTCTGATTTTTTTTTGGAGAACAAAAAAATCTCCCCAAGAATCTTCCTCATAGACTCATAAGAAAATTGAATTTCATTAATTACTTAAATGAGCATAGAGAGATACATTAGTCCCACTAAGTGGGTATAGATAGGTATTGTGGGGGGAAATATACTGTATAATGGAAGTTTTCTGAAATGGGCTGGCTGGCTGGCTCCAATCACTTTGGCAGCACCAATTCATTCCGTGTAGGTAGTAGCGTATTATAGGTAATGTTCCTCTTGACTTTTGACCTCCATAAGTGTATGTCGATAAATAACGAAATTCTCCAAATAAGTGGAACAATCAAAGCGGCATAATCGCTTCTGATATCCTCCAGTCTTTATAGAGCTAAAGATTCCCTACATACACCATGTATGTAAGTCCTATACGGGAATCTACTTAAGTGTTAGCTATCGGTAGCACTTACATAGCTTGTATCTATCTGCACTACACTTATAGTTTTGGCCTTTTAAGTGAGGAGCAAAAATAGATTTGTTTTTGGGTTGCTAAAGGTAGTTGGAGAGGGTATACCCCTTTAGCGCACTAATGGCTCTCAATTGGCATGTTCGACAAAAATAGTCCAACCAAAGTATCAAGCATTCCCGAAAGTGGTTTAGGTATAAAAAGAATGCAAGCGGTCGAGGGGGGTTCGCTTCTATAATAGTCGCTGCTATAATATGTGCAGAGGAGGCAACTTTAATACCTACTCGCCTGAGGTATGAAGTCGAAGTACCTATACAATCCAGGTCAGGCAATTTTTCAATTGCTGGGTGTTAAAATCGGCAACGAAATAATTGTATCTCTCTATGCCAAATAATGTAGAGGAGCCCATAATATACCTAGGTATACGAAACTGGGCCACACTCTCTTGGGACAGACCTGAAGTTATCCATCCAGCACATATACAAAAAAAAAAAATGACATACGAAAACTTTACCATTCCGTGGCATGAAATATTTCATCGGATCGGGCGAACAAAAAAAACAAGGAGATAAAACGCCTGCCGCGCACTAAAATTCGTGCATCTTGTGGGCGTTCGTGTGTGTTGTTTGGAACGACTTCCTGGCTAATATGCCATCCGTAGCCTGAAACCAAAATCTCTTAACCTGGATTCGTGGCAGCTACGTATTGGTATCATGTTTCGGCTGAGTGTTACATAAGTTTTGTATGTTGTGTTTCTCTCGCATTTTGTATGCTGCAATTGCAACTTGGCCACATCCGTTTGCTTCGCGGACGCATGTACCTGCATAAATTTAGCACAAAGAGGTCTTGACGTATATACACGATCATAGGTACCTCTTTGTGTGTTTTTTTGTTGTCATTTTTATGCTGTTGTTGATTTTGTCGCAGAAATGCGTTATTGGTTGCAAGGTGGCTGTGCGAAGTGGAAATAACATGGAACCAACTTAATAATTTTTTAAATGGTTGTTGTATTTTTTTTTTTTTTTTTTTTTTTTCTAATTCTTCACTTTTGTTGTTTTTGTTTTATTTTTGAGTACAATTGTGAAAAGTTTTGTGTGTTGTTTTTCTTGCTGGTTTTTCCTACTGTAGGTATAGTTGAGTCTACTATAATACCAGTTAGCTTTAACTTGTAGGTTTTTCCAAGGAATGAAGTGGCTTTGGTATGCTGAATTCATGTTTAAATATTTTAACAGAGACATAGCATTCGAGTTGATGTTGGTATAATTTTACTTGTTGTTTTTTTTTCAATAGAAGAACGGATCTGTGTTTTTTTTTTTTAATGAGGCTTCGAGGCTATCAGTTGCAGTTCCACCACAGTTAACATTTTTCACATATTTTCTGTCTTCATTGTTGGTTGTTGTTTTTTTTTTTTTTGCTTGTACTTACTTTTCTTATGAATGAAATTGGTTTGTTGTCGGATTTAAAGTGAATGAAGTTTTTTTTTTGTTTGTTTGGTATAAAACGTGTTGTGAATAGACAAGACGACGACGACCGACGACATAAACCATGACAAAAATGACGAGAAAAGTTTGTTTTGTTACTAATTTGCATTTTGATGGCCTTTTAATAGTAAGACGTTATTTACTTTTGTATATATGGCTCGCTCTTTTAGAATGGGAAAATGGGATTTATGATTGAAAGATTAATATTTAATTTGCATGATGGTGGAAATAAATCCATTGTTAGAGCTTGGAGTGTGTGTTTCTTTGTTAAGTGATTATGTTATCAGACATGCAAGATGCAAGCCGGTGCAGGTTACAAAGAGGTCATAAGTGAAATAAAAACGGGTCATATATGGTGCGAGATTTGATATTTCGTACATTTGAATGGATAATTATAGGTACTATTCAATCAAAACATGTTAGATCGTTTTCCCATATCAAATATAAGCCGTGTTTTTTTTTTGGAGAGAGCGTATAGCAACTCAGCAAAATGTGTACATGCATTTATTTTATTTATTTTATTTTATTTATTAATTGTTTTAATTATGCTTTTAAATTTTAATAAATTAAAGTAAGGTAAGAAGATGATGAAATTTAAATATTAAAATATTAAAATTACTTCTGTTTTAAGTGCAGGGTAGGTAAATAAAGTAAAACTTAAATATATATACATATATGTATAAATTTTTTTTTTTTTTTTTGAAAAAAATCATGTGTTGGTTTTTACTTGCAGGTATGTATTTCTTTAATTTTGTATACGATAATTATTTAAAAAAAAAAATTGTGAAATCTCTTAGCAGGATATAACAGACTGACTGAGCCCACTGTTATACCTGGGCGAAACACAATTATTTCTGGAGTTGAGGTCACTTGTACTTTTTAATTTAATTATATTCATTCACTCCACTTAAAAGAGAAGTAATTTCAATATTTAAATTTCTTTAGATTCTTATTTAAACTCTTAAAACTACATAACTATCTTATAAGAAATTCTAAAAACAATTCGGAAAAATTAATTTTTGAAAATTTAAAATTATATACTTACTTTCATTCCTTTGAATTTCTCAAAATAACGTAAAAGTAAATACCTGGGTACCTACTTAACATTAAATCAAATTTATTAAGTTTACAAAATTGTACTGAAAATTTGCATATTAAAAATGAAGATAATTTAAAATATTTTGAAAAATGAAAACTTCGCTTTTTGAAAAATTTTTAAAATAACTTTCCATTAAAAAAAGAAATTAATTTTTTTCAAAAACAAGCTTAAATTTTTCAAGCTTCTTTTTGAAAGTTTTATAAAATATCTTATCAGAAACCGTGTGCAGAGAAAACAAAAAAATTTTAGTTTGAAAACCAAATTTGAATTTCGAAAAACTAGGTAGGTTATAACACTTTGCAATTTCTTAAAAGGTATACCTGATTTTTGTATAAATATTTTTTAGAGAAAATGAAATAAACGAAAACTTATTTTGTTATTTTGGGAAGATGAAAGTAAAATTGTCACCCACCTACGTGAGTCTTGAGGCACCAGAAAACCACAAAAATTGTCTGACGTCTTCGGGTGCACCAGGGTGGGTCATAAGTTTAAGTGAACCTTGCTTGTTTAAGTGAAACTGCGCCGCGCAGCAGGGAATAATTTTTTTTAATAATTTTTTATATTTTATATAATATTTCATTTCATATCTCATTTTTAAATATCAAAAACCAATGGGCGAAGTCATGGCCATTTAAGGGTATTTTATGTATGTTTTCAAAAAAAAAATTGATCGACCAGTAGACTGGATTTTATGCTAAACTTTCGTTTCATCTATGTTTAAAAATCCATATTAAAGGTTGTGGTTATCGTAAAAATATGCTTTATATACCAAAATATTTGCTGATTAGCATTTATTATAAAAAAATTTTATGTTTTGAAAATCGGTAAAAAAAATAGCTAAAATATCAAGTATTTGGCAAAAATAATGATATTTTATTTATCCAAGCGTATTAGTCCTTAAAATTGTATAGTTGTTTACAAATAATTTATATGTAGGTATTTAAATAATGAGGCAATATCTAATTTTTGGAAATCAAATTAGTACTTTTTGAGTTATAGCCAATAGGTGAATCACACTGTCGCTCATCTATTATAGAGATGGCACAAGAGTTCAATATTCACCTTTGTTGGGTGCCGGGCCATAGGGACATTCTGGGGAATTAAAAAGCTGACAAACTCGCCAAAAGTGGAACAATATTAACTATTCTACCAGACAAGGTAAATATCGGTATACCTGTCGCTACTTCCAAACTTAGGCTGAAGCAAGATGCTATAAGGAGAACAAACCTTAGGTGAAACAACATCACCACTTACCTGGCGACTTAAAAGATCTGGCCAATGCTGGACCTAAAGCGCTCTAAGTACTTGCAATCTTTGGACAGATTGCATATCAGCTCCATAATTGGCGTCATTACCGGACACTGCCTTATACGTTATCACGCAACGCGGCTTGGAGTTTTCGCAAATGATTTTCGCAGAAGCTGATTGGATGAAGAAGAGGAAGAATCTGTTCCCCATCTTCTCTGTACGTGTCCCGCCTTATCTCGCAGACTTAAACTCCATCTTGGAGATTTCTTGTTCATGGGCTCTACTGATTTATCAAGCATGGACATTAACGGTCTCGCGCGCTTTGTAAAAAGCTCCAATCGGTTTTAACGAGTATGGAGAAAACTATAGATTCATGTGGTATCACAATGGACCAACAGATGGTCTAAGGGCCAGTTTGTTCACAGTGGGTTAAATTTAGTATGTGACTTTCATAGGCTTTAATTAAACAACACTAATCAACCAAAATTGGGAAATTAGTGAAATCCATGATTAGCAACTCATACTATGAATTTAAAAAAAAAAGTTTGTTCCACTAATCATGGATTAAAGATGATTAACTGTGAACAAACTGGCCCTAAGTGTGTCAGTTTTTTGCCGATAGCCATTTTAATTTGTTACTTTTCTGATTTGTAATTAAAGAATTTAATTTAAAAAGTTTTAAACCAACAACTTTGTGCAATGTGGAGCTGCAAAAATAACAACAGTGGATGTGTGTGACAAATTTATAAAAACTAAAATATAAAATAGAAATCATAGCTGATGCAGTCTCCTACTTAAGCATATACATAGGTACAAATGCTCATAATAACATCCTTGGGTACAAAAGGAATTTCTAGCTAATAATATGACATCACATCACAACCATTAAATATGTCTAGACATACAGTCCCATATGCCCTCTCTTTTAAAACGGTTATAGTACTTAAAAAAGCAAAACTGAATATAGGTAGGTATAACCCGAGAGAAACATTTTGCATTTATATTTGCATTCAAAGGACATTGGATAATTTGCCCTTTTAGGTAAACCATTGAAAGTAATAAACTCCTTTGAGTCCTTTAATTCACATTCACATACCTACATATATGTATTTATTTAAACATCACGTCGCATCGTATAAAAGTACCTACATCACACACTAACTTCTATACCATCGTGCATCACTATTTCTTTCGAACTTTTGATGAACGAGGATCGACTACGAATATTTATTCAATTCACTCTGAGTGAAAGTTGTTCTAGTATATAAGTACCGTTACCGTACATATGTATTTATGTTTGTGGATATGTTGTGGACAAGACTTTATAAAGCAAAAAAAAGGTTAGCGTAGTAAGACATTATAATAGGTTCCTGTAATTACATTTGTACCTATAATTGCTTTAATTGCTTCCTTTCGTTTTTCGAAATATAATTTTTATATAATTTCGTTTAATGCTGAACTTAATTAGAGGTTTATTTTATCCTAGACTAGAAGCTAGAAAGGCATGAAAACATGAACCATTTAAAAAGGTTGAATTTTAATTTTTTTTGCACCAAGCAAATTACTGTCAAAATATCAGTTTATTTCAGAATTTTTCGTATTGATCCGCCAAAAGAAACTGGACAGTAAGGATAAATGAGTCGATAAGGGATAGGTATACTCTTATAGCTGTTAAAAAACCGTCAACGATTAATTTGTTTTAAAGAAAAATACTTTAAAGATCAAAAATGTCTTTATAGTTACGTTATAAGCTATAAGACCAATGAACAAGAACAAGCTCATACAACCCATTCGTGCATTTTATTTCTAGTTACGTTATAAGCTATAAGACCCATAAACAAGAACAAGCTCATACAACCCATTCGTGCATTTTATTTCTAAGTGGCGCCCGAAAAGTATTTAAAGAATTTTGGTTTAAAATAAACTTAAAAGGTTAAGTATTTTTTCCTTTTAAAAATATTCCTAAATAAACAACATAACAAAGATTTCTTTTCCGGGTTCCAAATCTTAAAATACTTTTATATCCATAGAATTGAAAATATTCTAGACCACTTTTTTATAATAAGTAGGTACATCTTCAGTTAACAAGATAAAGAACTCCAGCTATGTCCATTTCAATAAACCCCCCAAAATAAATATGAAAACATAAATGTATGTTTAAAAACTGATCCCTATAAGAAACCGAAACAGTAACAACCCTTCACAGATGCGGCCGGTTGAATTCGTGATTTTAATCTTTACACATGGTCTCTTCGTATGATGTACATAATGTATGTATGTCTCAACGAGTAGGTACCTACATACCTAAAATACATTCTATATGCATGATGTTTTTTTTTTTTTTTTCTATTTCAATGTATATTTTAATATGCTGCATTTTCAATGGACATCAGAGACTCCCCTTTTCTCTTTTTTCGAGACAAACATACATACACAGATACGAGTAGATACAAAACCATGAAAAATAACATTAAGAAAAACTCTACAAAAATATTGGACGTGTACTTGTATAAGTATTTGGAATGTATGTATATATATGTATGTATATACATGAATGTATCATGGACGAGTGTTCAGCATCGCGTCACACATTAATTCATCGTAATCATAAGCATCACTCTTGGTAGACCTTTCCTTTCTTTTGGCATTTCCCCCACCGCCCTGCTTCACTCCTTTTTCTCGTAAAAACACTCCATTCACAAGTGGCTTAGAAGAACGCTGTTTACGTCTTTTGGGGTCGCAAAATATTTCATTCTCATAAACCAGTGATGACGAACTTAATTCTGTACTGTTTCAGAATTATTATTCGCTTGTCGTCTTGAATGGTATAATTAATAAAATGGCTCTTGGCACAATAGATGTCGATACAAAATCTTTAAACATCAAATTTAACATCTTATTAAAACAAAAATAAAGAGCATGTTTAGTTAACTAAGTACAAACCTTTTTACTAAAATGCTGATTGGTATAAACTGTTCTAGTGTTTCTATATAATGTGTATTTTGAAACTTTATTGGCTTACAACGATTATCATTCAGTAAAAGACAACTTGTACCAATAAGCAAATACAAATCAAACCAAAATAGGTCTCAATGTTTCCATGGACTATATTTTAAATGTGTTCTGACTGGTATAAATAAAATTGCATATTCAATCGGTTTCAAAAATAAACAATATTTCAATGCATATTTGATGACATAATAGGTACTTAAACAAAAAGGTTTGGCTAAAAGAATATCAAGCGAATATTATCTCTACAATTTTGTTTATATTTCAGCTGATTGGTATAAAATTGTAAAAGTAAGATACTCATACATTGTATGGATGCATGTTGTTTGAGATAATAATTTTTGTGATAATCACTATGTTCTATAGAAGTCATATACAAATTATTAGGTGAACTATTATACCAATTGTTTTCGTTGACTATTTTTTTCCAACAACAAAAAAAAAATACAAACTGGTATAAAAACTGCTCACTGAAAATAAAAACATTTTTCATTTTTATTTGATACCTTTAATTGTATGAAAACGTTGTTTCTTTTTAGTATTCAACACTTTAATTTGGTATAGTGTTAAATTTTGCTATGTGGTTTGAAGTAAATATATATTTGCTTTTATTTATCCTTTATGTTCTGTACAAGTTGAAATTCAATTAAAAGAACAAACAAACTCAACAGTGATAGGTCCAAATTTTTCGTTGAATAATTGCTTATTGTTGTGGCTGGTATAAAAAATACCTCCTACCAAAAAATGTCACAAATAAAATATATTTGGATGTTTATTTCAATAATTTGATACAAGAAGGGATGTTTAGCAAATAGTACATACTTATACATACATACATTACTTTTTAGTTTATAAGAGGCTAATGATTGGTATAACTTAAAAGAATTTAAATTATGTGTTTCTGACATAGTCTATGTACTTAGGATTATATTTTTTGAAAGACGGCTTGTTCCAACAAAGAGATGCAAATTAAACAGAAATATTTCTAATGTTTCTGACGACTGATAGCTGCGTTGAAACTGGTGTCTATATATTGTGGTGAATATGCCCATTTATGCAAGCAACGAAATCTTTTATTCCACTATAACATATAACAGAATAAATAAGTAGCGCCATCTTTGAACAAAAGACTAACTAATGTTATCCAATACCTAAACTACTCTCATGTTATCCAATACATAAACCACTGAAACTGCTATAATTAATTTTTCGTTCAATTAATTATAGCTTGAGAGCTTTTGAGCTACTTGTGGAGGAGAAGCATATTCCAGCACATTCCAGAACCACTAGAAGATTCTAGTAGCTTTTTCTCGGATATAAATACACTGCCACCAGTCCGAAGAACTCAGTTTGATTTTGAAAGTGAACGAACAAACGTCGGTGTAAAATAGTGAATTAAGAGTTGTGCTTGCTTATAATAAAAGCATAAGAAGTAAAGTATTTGAAGTGAAATAAAGGTGTTTTAATTTTGTAAAGTTGTAATTGTTGTTCAGTTTGAATAAAAGAAATAAGTTTTATTTGCGAACCCTTGACAAAAAATTACAATATAAAATGTATGGATGGGTTAATTTTGACAGCTCGTGGTGGCCATACTGTTTCTTTTAATTTTTGTCAAAATATCGTCTTTTAATCAGTTTCTAAAGCCAAATCATCATGGTATGCTACAGCGTCGAGCAACACGTGCAAATGATAAAACTTTATTATCAAAATGGGTCAGAAGTTGATCCCAATTTTAGTCGAAAAATCATGTTTAGCGATGAGGCTCAGTTTTGGATGAATGGGTACATGAATAAGCAAAACTGCTGGATGACACCAATCCACGCGAGATTCACGAGCTGCCAATGCATCCAAATAAAGTTACTGTTTGGTGTGGATTTTGGGCTGGAGGCTTCATCGGTCCGTGCTTCTTCGAAAATGATGCTGGCAAGGCCATCACCGTCAACGGCGATCGCTATAAGTCGATGATCACCAACTTCTTGTGGCCTGAATTGGATGATATGGACACCGAAGACATATGGTTTCAATAGGATGGCGCTACATACCACACAGCTCAAGACACAGTCGATATTCTGCACGAGCGGTTTCATGGCATGGTTATCTCGCGCCGAGGCGACGTGAATTTGCCACCAAGATCGTGCGATTTGACCCCTTTGGACTTTTTCTTGTGGGGCTTTGTTAAGTTGCAGGTCTATGCGAATAAGCCGCAAACTATCGCAGCCCTCAAAGACAACATAATTGATGCCATCGGTCGAATTCAGCCTGATTTATGCGTCAAAGTCATCGAAAACTGGACCTTTCGAATACGCGCCACCCAGCGAAGCCGTGGCGGCGGACATTTGAACGATGTTAGACATATTTTACACACAATGTCATTGATAGGGCTCTCAAATAAAGATAAAACCTTATTGATATCTCATATGCAACTTGTTTTATTCAATTTTAAAATTGAACCTTAATTAGTTCATATCCACAAGTCACGTCAAAAATGTGTTCATGTTCATTTAACGTTTTATATTATGTGGAGAATGGTGCGGGAACAATTAAGTTCATGTTTGTTATTTTTACCGTTTTTTTTTTAATTTATTGGTATAAACTGGTCTAACGTGTATCCATTGAAATTAATCAAATTTGCAGGAAGAAATATTTAATTGGTAAAAACTAAAAGAAAAATTTCTCAAAGTAGCAAAATTTAAAAAAAACTTAAAAGGGACTCACAAGTCATAGTTTTGCCATCACTGTCATAATACATACCTACTGTAGGGACTATATCCATCTATGAATTTTGGCCCTTTTCCCGGGTTTTTCGTTTGTTTTTTTTTTTTTTGTTTGTCTTTGCGAAGAGGATATTTTTGTTTTGGTCTGCGGAATGATATTTAGATACTTCATTTCTTCTCTAAGAGACGTCTTCAAATATATATAAAAAAAAAACATACCTAAGGTAGCAAAAAACAACAACACAAACTTAAAACAAATCCCATAAAAAATGTAATAAATTTTAATTTTCTTCAAACTCTCTTTTGTTCTTTCTCGTTACAGATGCATTACTTCAAACAAAATAAAAATAAAGGCACTGCAGATATACTCATCTCTAAAGTGGCAGCATCTTTCCAGCAACATCAATTGCCCGCTGCCGCCGCTTGTCGAATACAACCCGCGCCCACCGTGCATCGTGCAACACAATAGACCCAACTTTACTCGTTTTTTTTTTTTGTATGCAATCTTAAAGTTGCAGCCTTTATACGTTTCCGTCCGTTTTCACTGTCGTGGTTAATTTTTAGTTTTTTTTTTTTTTTTGTAAAATCTTTTTTCCCGAAAATCATAAAAAGTGAACAGAGATAAATGATTGTGTCGGTATTTGTGAGAAAAACGGAAGAACAGAAAACAAAAGTAATGACAAACGTTAAAGGGTGTAATGTATGATTACATCACACACCCGGCCCCCGGGACGACACTGCCAACGACAACAAAACAAATCACCACCAGCTGATGCGACCAAATTTAAGTATTAAAAATAAAAATCTTAGAAGTAATAAAAAAAATTAATTACAAGCGCGAGAAACTAAACGATTTATATTACTTCAATAAATAAAATAAAAAAAAAATCATTAAATTTGATTAAAGTGTTAAAAAAAAATATATTAATAAAAAAAGAATAAAGTGAGAAGTGTTGAAGAGATAAGAATCTTTTTTCATTACAATTTGTTTATTTTTTTTCGGTTTATTTAATTTTTCGTGTAAGAGTGAAGAAGTTTTGTCATTTTTCATCTTAACTTTATATGAATGTGTTGAAAGGTGTTACAAAAAAAAGTCGAATCTATTCGACTCTGTATCTTTCCAAAAATTCGTAGAATGAAAATGGAATGAAGGAAAACCAATTTGGAAGATTCGATTTTTAATTTATTTTTTTAGTTTTTTTTTTTTTTGTTATATTTTTTTTGTTGAATTATTCGTGAGTGTGGAGCCATCATGTTTGGAATAATAAAGAAGCGTTTAAATCGAAAGTAAGTTTGATAGAGTTATTATCAATTTATATATTATTTTTGGAGCAAAAAAACAACTTTACATTTACACTATATATATGTACAGTACTTAAATATAGGTATGCTGTTTTTTGTTAGGAAAGTAAAATAAAGAAAGATTTAATCTAAAACTTTAAGGAACAAAAAAAACACTACATTATTTCGTAAACAAGTCCTATTTTTATTCTCAATAAAACACACGTGCATATATATTTTTTATTTTATTGAATTTTTAACAAAATTTTATATTTTTGAACACTCGGCGTACTTTTTTTATTTTATTGAATTTTTAACAAAAATGAATACATTTTATCAATTTACCGAAATGTGCTGCGGTAAAAAACGAAAATTTACAAATTATAATAAAAATTAGTAATTGACAACGTCTCAGAATGGGACAAAGTGGCCTAAAGGCAGGCATGAATTAAAAAAAAAAAACTGAGAATATCTTTGATTTTTTTTCCCAGTTAAGTACCCATACTATATAAAAAATGCAAAACTTTTTTTTTGCTTTGTTGATTGGTCAGATCACGACGCAACTTAGTAGGAGCTTGAAGCTCAGAAAAAAAAATTGTTTTTTTTTGCTGGAGTCCCAGACCTGAATTTTGTTTGACCTATGGGAACAAATTTTTTAACAATATGACAGGCAAACAAAAAAAGAGCGCGTGTAACTCAGTACTCGTGTCAGAAGTGAAACTTCTTTGGCAATCTAACAATATCGATATGTAAAGGGATATAAAGCTTATGTGCGTAAGACGCAGCTATGTATTCTATATCAAAATGATCGATGGGTTGGGGTTGTAAACTTGAAAATTAAATAATAATCGTGAACATTTAAAGTAAAAATAGGTGAACATTTAAAAGATTTAAATCAGTTTATTTGAGTAGGTTTTCCGACTATTTCCAAAAATTCCTACACCCAAAATCTCTGCAAAATCAAAGATTTGTATATGACAACTTTAATTTGGTTTTATTTATTTTGCAACCATATAATAATTCAAATATTTAGCGGACTCTCCTGATTTAATTAAATTTTTTTAAATTAGCATATTTTGCGATAAAATGTTTAAAATAATTTATATCTCCATACCAGTAGGAGATAGATAAAAATCTTAAACTAGTAAGATTCTTAGAATTTAATTATCTTTTCATTTTTTATTTAATTATCATTTCAAAGCTCTGGCATTCTAATTAAATAAATTAGAAAAAAGACATAGAAGGACATTTTCCCTTTTACCTGCTACAATAATATAGATTATCAAAAAATCCAAACTTATTGCACTATAAAATATATTAGCCTATCACTAAAAACTTTTACTCTACCTCCCACCACTTAGCTAATCAATGATCTTAGCGTTGCACATGTGGCGTTACATTTTTTCGTTTCACAAAAATTCAATTTAACGTCGTTTCTAAAACTAAACAGCAATCGCTTCGTCTCGGCAAAATCTAGTGCCGATATTTTGTAGGTTTTTTTTTTATTTCTCTTAAATAAAAGTTAAAAGATTCAAAAACCACCAAAAAATTAGCTTAAAAAAGGGATACACACAAACGCAATACAGAAAAATAAAATTTAAAAAAATGAAAAAGGGAGACTTTATTTTGAAAGTATTTAATCTTTTGACCATAACAAAATAAAAATAAAAAACAAAAAAAAAATTTAGGCGGGTGATTCTCTGTTAAAAGCTCCTTTTTAGCACCCAAAATGTCCCCTACCTAAATTTAAGAAAAAATTATGTAGATTGAAGTTTTGTTATAAATTATGGAATACATTAATGATTTAAAGTGCCGGCACTTGATTTTAGGCGTTTTTGAGAATTTGGGCTTGATACGGAAATGACGCCTCCGATACGGAAATGATAATGTACCAGTACACAAATTTTCCTTTTAAAATATTCCTTGTAACAAGGGCCATGTGATTCAGGATGTATTTAAAAGACTTACGGTATTACAGGAATTTATTTAAAATTATTAAAATCTAAATTAAATCAATTTACGGAAATGATTGTGTGGTACGAAAATGACATTTAACTAGTAAAGATAAATAATTTGTTACGTTTTCGCTTCCCCACCTTTCTCAGTTTAAGGTCTGCAATTGCCTTTTAGGTGTTTTAAATGAATGCACAAATATTTTAATGATTTGCAATAAATTCATGATTTTTTAATGAAGAAACAAATCTAAAGGTGACGGAAATGACGAAAATCGATGTTTTTTGGCTTTTTAGACGAGAAAAATAGAAAGTATATTTTTTTTTAAATTTTGTATAGCTAACTGCAACATTACCTCACAAGACTGTTACAAAATATTTTTTTTTACTATAACTTACTAAAATGATATGCACTTACGGAAATGACGAAATTGATGAAACACGTGACGAATACAACCACTAACTTTAAAATAAGACACGAAACTGATGTCCCACCCATTTAATTGAATATATTTCAAAGGAAGCATGAATAAGTTTCTTCATTTAGTCTAAATCCTTTAAACTGACGGCCGTTAATTTAAATTTATAAGCATTTAACGTTTTGTTTACGGAAATGATGCAAATACATGGAGACACATGTTTGAAAGATTGTAAGTTAATTGTTTCAAATAAATAAATTTAATTTTTAGGGAAGTTGTATTTAACTACACATTCTTAATCCTGGAACTCAGTCAAATTAAAATTTATGCATTTAAAAAGAAACAAAAAATCCATTTTTCCACGCTGAAACAAAGAGGAGACACGCGACGGAAATGACATTTGGATCATAAAAATAATTATTTTTTTGTTACATATCTGCAAATATTTAAAATTTAGAAGTGGCCCAGTTAGAAACGTTGCTTTCGCTGTTATTGTCTTCAAAATAAATAAGTTTTTTTAATTTGTTGAACCATTTTTGGTCTGGGCCACGAAAAGTAGCTTTTAGTGGAGAATCACCCAGGCACTAGATTTTGCTGACACGAAACGATTTCCGTTTAATTATTTTTAAATCGAAAAAGTATTACGACTTTGGTGATTGTTCAAACTTCAGCGGACAATTGTCTGCAAAGTTCAGGATTATTAATTTTTATAGTTGATTTGGGAATCACACAACAGTAATTTCAATTTAAAAAATATATCAAATAAATAGTAAAATCAACAATACTAAATTAAAACAAGCTTTAACAATACATTATATTTTATTAATAAATCTATAGAATTTTCTGCGAATATAAATAATGTTTTATCGGGCTAACCAAGTCCCACGAATAGATTCAAATTTTTATTTAACTCTATAAAATATTTATGCAAATTCTTCACCATATTATAATAAATCACAAAGCAATAATAAAATGTGCAGACAGACAGAGTCCAATTCAAAAGTTGTTCTCGAAATGCAATATGTAGTAGCGATTTTACTTGTACAACAATATTTGCATTCAAAACATTACTAATGGTTATTTCAGTTGTAATAAATTATTTCAAAGTCCACAATGCGTAACTAATTAAATGAACCAACACAACATTTTTTATCGTCATGAATGAAATAAAATGGAAATAAGCGATAAGGTGTCGTTTGTCGTGTCATATGTCAAAAATGAAGACACACATGTTCGTTTCGTTAGTTACATATATAGCCAGCCGGCGAATAAATTGAAAACTTATTTGATAGTTTTTAGAGTGACTGAATTTCAGTTTATACAAATGCATGAATATATTTTTTAGAAACGGTGTCATGTTTAAAATGTGAATATAAGATAGATTACATTGTACAGGGTGGCTGATGAATATTGCTACATTAAGAAACTCGAATAACTATTTTTAGAGAACGTTTATTTAATTAACGGTTAGTGCGTTCGACTGTCACGCTGTAGGTCTGGGTTCGCTTTCCAGCCTTGTCCAAAAAACTAAAAAGTTTTTTTTTTCAGGGCTACTGCCTCTTGCGAGGAATTGACAAATCCTCCAAGAGTATCACTTGTCACGAATAAGTGCTTTTCGTCTAGCCGTTCGGATTCGTCGTAAAATTGTAGGTCCCTTCCATTCCTGTCGACAGGCGCACACAGGAATGGTTGCGAGTTGTTAGTCACTAGGCCCTGATGGTTCTTTACGAGCCGTTGTGCCACCCGATTTATGTGTTTATTTATTTATTTTATTTTTAATTACACAGTTCAAAAGATAATTAAATTTTATTAAATATTTTCAATTGTTCTCAAAAATAATAGAATTTAACAAGCCTTCCCCTCGTTGACACATATGTGCGGCATTTTACTAGAAAGTTGTCCATAACCGACTGAAGAGTTGACCTCGGAATTGCTTCAATTATTGTTTTGATCAAATGCTTCAGGGTTTTCAAATTATTTGGTTTCGTCTTGTACACTTCCTGTTTGCAATGACCCCACAAAAAAAATGGAATGGAAAGTAATTTTTTTTCCGGTGCAGTTCTGGATGAAAAAATTCCCTCAGCATTTTTAAATAAGGGTCACCGATGACCGTTACGGTGCGTCCGTTTTCATCAAAAGAGGATGGGCCGACAATGCAGCTTTAGGAAACTGCACATCGCACGGATGAAATTGAATTTCATGCAGGATTTGTGGGTTGGAATCACACCATATTCGATAGTTTTGCTTGTTTACATTGCCATTTAAGTCGAACTTGGGCTTCATCCGACATGAAAATACAATTAAGCATAATTTGGTCCTCCTCTACCATTTGAAGCAGCCTTCACAGAATTCCAAGCGCACCGGAATGTCTGAAGTGTTCAATTTACTTGTAATTTGAATATTGTAGGGAAACAAATTCAAATCAGTATGCAATATTGTCTACAACGTTTGCCTGCTGATACCCAAACGTGCAGACAAATTTCTTATGGAAACGCTTGGAGTATCCTGTATGGCATCAGCTACAACAGAAATTGTTTCCGGCGTCCGAACGGATACATTTCGGTGACAACTCCTTCGGGCAACTGTCCCACGATCAAAAAAGATTGAACAAGCCTCATTATTCTCCATCTGCTATGAGGCGTGCCGCCAAACGTGCGCCGAAATTCTCTTTCGACAAGAATTATAGAGTCTAGTACGTGATAGCAGCGCACAACCCAAATGCGGATTTCCTCATCCTAATCATTCATTTTTATTAATTGTAAAGAACGATCAACAAAATAAAAATCATCAGCCACCCTGTAGGTATTTAAAAAAAAACTATAGCAGATATGGGTATGGCATAAAGTAAGGCGACCACGTTTGAGCATTGCTGACATGCAAAATGGAAAATATGCAATTAAAATCATTATTTTATCTTATATTAAAAAAAAAAAAGAAATGAAAAAAAAAAGAGTTTTAATTGAAGTTTCGCTTTATCTATCAATCCAACACCTAGACCCAGGTTTTCGAGTTTCCAGATCCTTTCAACTCGATGTCCCTTTGCGGTGTATTTTAAACGGCAGTGACACTAGCGTCTTGTATCTTTTTGATGATAAACACAGTGTATTAAAAAATATGCACGAAAATTATGAAAATATGCACTTAAAATATGCATTTATAATAAAAATAAGCATTTTGCACAAAAATATTGCAAAATATGGACTAACGATAGAATGCCAATTTAAAGGAAATTTCCTGATTCTTAAAAATAATATTGACTTAGGTTGTTAGATGAAAAATTCTTTTGCATGGAAAACCGGTTTTCATTTGTAGCTTTATAAAAGGAAATATTGAACAACTGTTGAACTAAGTGTGGAAAATTCATTTTGTTTACCGATGGTTGACAAACGTTTTTTTCTGGGAAAACTTAATAAAAAGAAGTTGATAAAACCTCAATTAATGCAATTATAGTCCGATCCATCTAAGTTATCAGTTCGAGGGGGAAGAGGAAGTTTTTGTTGTGTGATAGCTGCCATAAAAATTAAATATTGAATATTTTTGTACTAAGGGTGGACAAAATATTATTTTTCTGAAAAATCATAAACATAAGGTGCCTAAACGAACCTACTTGGCCCCAGCCATCTATGTTATGTATTGGGGACGGATGTCGCCTTTTTTGTTTTTTGGGAGTGTGCTATAAAAAAAGAAGCTTTTTTTTTTTTTCTGGGGGTGGAAAAACTATTCATTTTTTTTTAATCTCATAAATAATTGGTAGACAAACTAATCCACTCATTTCCATAATTTAAAGCCATCAGACGAGTTTTTTTTTTATATTTTGGGGTTGTTGCTATAATGCAGAAAAACTCTTGTTTTTCCTGAGGGTGGACAAATAAACCTAAACTCTACACATAGCTCGTTTTAAAAAGTCGCAAAAATAAATAAGTAGGTACAAGGTACAAACATACATAGCTGCGTTATTTCTTATCAAAATTAAACATCTATGTATAAATTGGACATTTATTTCCAAGTGAAATAAGAGCAAAATTTCTTTAATGTTGGTAAACTTTGACTGGTTTAGGAAAATGATATCACACAAATTTTGGTTCGTCAAAGAGTATGAACAATTCAAAATTTTGTTTCCCCAGTACTTTGATAGCAAATGATGTCTAAGATCTTATTTTCCTTTAGATGCATATTTTAATTCAAGATTTTTCTTTCAAAATCGGATAGAAAATTAACAATTTTGACACTTGAAAGTCGTGAATTAAAATCATTGAAAACAGTGTTTTATCATTTCATTTTACATAGACAGATTTGTTAAAATCTTGCGTTATATCGTTGCACCATTTTAATAACATGTACAATTTTTAAGGCAGAAAAGTAATCATTAACTTTTAAGAATTGCATCACAATTATTCAACATGTGCCTAAGAAAACCAAGTTTAGTCAATAGGCGACACCAATAACAAATTACCACTAATCATAAATTAGATACACAATGTTTTTTATTTTAAATAAGTAACAGGTCAATAGTAATTTTGCATTATACAAAAAGCCATCATGTCACAACAACCAACCCATTCCACTAATTAGTGCCAATATATGCATCTTTGGTCATTAAACACCTGATAAATATTTTCTTAGTTTTTTTTTTTTAAATTTAAATTAAATTCGTTAACCAAATCTCATGGGCAATTTTCTAGGTGTGACTAAGTTTGTCTTTTATTATATATACATACCTAAAAGTGACAGCATGTTATAGAGTTGTTCTGCAGCAATTCAAGGTCATGAGAACATGATATTTGAATATAGTTAGAGCATAAAAAATGCGCCTTTAATTTGCCTTAACGACGACGTGTTTGGCCTGTAAAAAGTAGGTAATATTTCATGACAACTACGAGCATATACCTACTCCTCTCAAGTGAAAAACTGAATTAATTACTGAATTGCGCTGCTGCACCCTGTGTTGTGTTATGTGTTTGTACAGTGGAGTTCATGTGATTAGGGGCACTTGAAACATATCTTTGCCAATTTTTCAATTTTTAGTTAGAAATTGATACATACCACAATTTTTTCTATGGCTCTTAATTTTTTTTTTGTTTAAATAAGTTAAGAAAAAAATGATGGAAACGGAAATAAATGCTTATTATTATGTGTAGAAGTTAAGGGAATTTGTGTATGATCTTGAAAAATTGAATTAAAAAGGTCCTTCAACCCAAGATGCGTTTAACCTTGGCTCATCAGTTAAATGCGGTCAAACTCTTCTAAGACGCAAGTTTTGGTCGATGTGTAACGAATCATGTACAAATCACAGAATCAAGATACTATGAATTTTATTATTCTAGGGGAGATCATTTAGGCTTTACAATTGAATTCTATTCAATCACTCCACCTAAAACGGAAGAAATCTTATTATATAAATTTCTTCATCTTCGTTATTAAAGGAGAATGGGCAAAAATATATGGAACATGGTCTAACTAGTGTCCAGAAATGAGACCTATATGAAATTGATTAGGTACTATGGAGTGTATCAACGTACGAGTATTTTGTTGTCCTAAACAATAGGAGTTGGCTTAAATAAGCGACCAAAAAAATAAGAAAAACACTTTGCAAATTCGAATAAACAGACGATTGTTTTTTATTTGGTAATATACTGCCTAAACCCCATGGCTTACAGTTCTGTGTCTATATTCAAAAATGATGCTCTTAAACTAAGCTTTCTAACGATGTTTATCTCAATTGTGGGCAATAGACGCAAAATTAATTCCCATTCATTGAATTCCCTAAATCGAATTTAAAAAAAGATTTTTCATACTGATAAGCAGATTATTCGCCAACCATGATATTATTCGCTGTAATGGGCCATTCGTATAAAAGTTCTTTCATGTTGGGGTCTATTCAGTTCATTGAAAGTGACTAATTGTGTCATTTCAATGGAATACTATTGCAATTAATTTTTGCTCTTATTGCAATCTTTGTTGTCATATACTGCCTAAGCCCCATGGTTTACAGCTTTGTGTCCATACCAAAAAGGATTCACTAGGGTTATGCTTCCCAACGATATACATATATCTTATACATGGGCAATAGGTATATCAAAATGCCCATTCTCCTTTGAAAAACTCTATTTAAAAAAAAAAATGTGTAGAAAACGGAAAAAAATTAGACAAATAATGGCTACTCTGACACGATACTGACCTACTTATTTCTAAGTATTTTAAATATTTATTTCATCAAGATATTGAATAGTTTTTCTTATTTTGATTCATTTGGTTCTATGGTGCAAGATCATACAAATTTCAGGATTAATTTCGAATCCCAACATGCATTTTTGAAAATAATGATTATTTTTAAAATAATGTGCACAATCCATTGAACCGTATCATATATCTGTGCAAATTCAAATTTTACATCGACGATGAAAATGGCACCGTCCTACGCTCATTTTGATACAACCAGCACAATATTTCGTGTGGTAATAAATCCTCTGGAAGTTGCTCCTGCTCCCGGTTCTATTTGTTTGGCCCTCAATTTGTTATTCTTTTTTTATTTTTCATTTTCCCTCTCCGTGTAGAGGCAGTCAGCCATCACATTTCCCGTCCCGGCTTGACTCGGCTGTTTAACTACTCTTAATCACGTATATACTCTACGACTCGACTGCCACACGAACATTAAAAATATGAAAATTTTGCGTTGCGTTCGCGTATGAAATTTATTACGACCGAGGTGAGTTATAAGCGGCTGATTATTATTGTTGTTCTAAATTGTTAATTTATCAAATTTCTACTATTTCTGGTCTGGCATTCTAAGTTCTGTTTGTTTTTACCGTATTTCAGTTTATCATTGGAGTATTTTTGGAACGTTATTTGGTTTCAGCTGTGCGGAAAGCTGAGTTATATGATTTAGTCAGTTTTAATACCTACCTATGCATAAATAAATGAATATTGCAAAGAAGATTTAAAGGCTTGATAGACAAAACATGCAGTTAGGTATTGAATAATATCGCAGAGTCAGAGCTCTATTAATAGAGCTACATAAATATCAGAACCTGTGGCCGGATAACCTAAATTTTCGTTGCTTCGTTTTGGCTTCATGATTAAGTTCTTTCTCTTTTGTATGGAAATTTATATGAAAATAATTCCACCAAATGAATTATTGTGTTTTGTTCTTTATTTTGTTTTATTGACACGAATAATAATACAACTACACATAGGTATGGAATAAATTGCATTATTAATAATTCGGTTAGTAAAGAAAAAAAAAATTCTTGTTAAGAGATTCATGTATTTTTGTTGTGTGTGTGTTTTTTTTTATTGTTATAGCTGGTTGGTAGTAAAATAAAACACGTCGGTAAAAATTCCGTTTTATATGGCAAAGTGTTTCATTATTTTTATTGATAATAATTTAATCTCAGGTAGTGAATCCAATAACTATTATTTATATTAATTCGGGTGCAAGGGTATTATATTAATAAATTTGCCTCTTCATTTGGATTTATTTTCAGGTAGGTCTATAGGTACTTACTTACTTAAATACTTATGACAAGTACAATAGAAAAAGTAATAAAAGTTATTAATTTATTATTAAACTTATAGCTATTGGCAAAGAGATAACGATTATTTTTTATTAAAAAGATAAGTAGGCACTTCAGCTTAACATTAAATGGATATATATGTAGGGTGGGTCACAGGGCTGGCCACGAGATGAGATTCGGCGAGACTTTTGTAAGTCTCGTCTCGTTCTCGTTTTAAGTCTCGTCTCGACTAAAACATTTCTCATATCGTGGCCAGCACTAGTGGGCCAAATACAAGCTTCTTTTTGAAAATGCAACAAAATGAACAAAATCAACTTTTGCCATGAATTATGGCTTTATTAGTAAAAGCAAACATTCCCATTAACTACGGAACAGAACGTCGTTCAAGTGGCTGCCGCGGCTGGTTTCGCAGTAGCGCAATATGTCACTCAAACTTTTCAAGACCTTGCTGATGGTTTCGGGCTGTATCTCACGGATTGCTTGGATTATATTGGCCTTAAGTTCTGGAATCGTTTCCGGATTGTTTGTATAACATCGGTCCTTCACGGTTCCCCACGGTTCCGTAAAAAAAAATTCCGAAGGGGTCAAATCGCAGCCCCGAGGTGGTCAATTGACATCGCCAAGACGGCGGATAAAGATCGATTGTGGCATGGGCTGATGGCATACCGCACCAGTATGAACCAGAGGTCATCCAAATCTATATCTTCAATTTCAGTAAGAAAAAAAAAAAATCGGTTAACATAGCACTGTTACCCCCATCGTTGACCAAATCTTTGTTCCCAGCCTCATTTTCGAAGAAAATGGTCCAATGATGCCATCACTCCACAATCAGCACCAAAGTGTCACTCTCTTTAGATGCATTGGTTTCAAGCCCAAAGCGTCAAACTCACTTTGGAAAAAAGTTTTCAGTATTTCCCAACGCGACTCATATCTTTCCACGGGGGTATAATACTGACTTTTCTGTCAAAATTTCGAGCGAAAAACAGCTCTCAATGTCAAAACAACCTATGATTTAAAAAAGGAACTACTAGATGGCCAACCCTTTATTCAGAACCAATCCACTATCGTTCAAATTGTAAACAAACCTGTTTATATCCTTCGTTTACCTCTATATCTATCTCCTAACTTCTTTACCTAGTATACAAAACGGAAGATTATTCTCGCAAATATTTAAGCATATAGGCCCTCCCAAAACACGACAGATAAACAATGCTGAAAACAGTCAGCGAATATTTCGCGTTGGTTTGCGTGAGCCTTAAATACAAAAAAAAGTGCGCATACGCCCTAGTGCCCATATTATTTTGATTTTTATTTTTGAACGGTACTTGGCCTTACTAAATCAGACCAATAATGTATTAAAATAAAAAATTACAAATGTGTTCGCGTAACATGAACATTATGTAGTAAGTAAATAAAATACACGAATTTTTGTTCGATTTGATTAAAATCACGATTTGTTTTTTGTTGACCCAAAAACAGTTCTAACTCAGAGCAATTAAAACCAAAAAAGAAAAATAATTTTGTTTGAAAACCTAAGATTCGGTTTTAGCGTCGCCAAAAAAAAATAAAAGATGGAAGAAATCAATTCTACCCCGGTCCCCAGATAATATTTTCTTAGGGAGAGCATAAATTTGGAAAAATCGTCACGTGAAATCTTATTTGTCCTAAGCGCCAAAAACCTAATTTTCAGGAGAGTGTTTTTTAAATTAAAAACCATGTTTTGCCTATTTTTTTGCGGTCAATCAAAAGGATTTTTGTAGTTTTTGAAAGTTTGGGTGTTTGCCCGTTAATGCGTCTAGCAATTTATTTTCATTTTATGTTTTTGAAATATTCATTAAATTGCGTTAAAAAAAAAAGTAGCGAAATGGAGACAGGACACCTGCCCATACATTTGCAAACTCATTTAAAAACAAAATTTGTCCTATCTCCATTTCTATTGGGATTTGTATTGGATATAGAACACACAAGAAAATACGAACATTGGAAAATCAAATATTTTTTTTTTTATTGAAATCTCATTAAAACTCTTTATTTGAGTTAAAAAAAATAATCAAAAAATAAAAAAGCCGTGTTTTTTTAATATTCATTAATTACTCACTTTTTTCTTTTAAACGCAAAGCAAAAAAAAAATCAGACTACTCAGTGTTTGTTTTGTTTTTGTTTTGCTTATAAAATTTAAAAGTGAATTAATGAGTATTAAAAAAACTCGGCTAGTACTGTTTTTTTTTTCAAGGTTAGTTAAATAATTTAAAAACAAACATAAAGAAAAACGTAACTCTTATTCATATTTTGTTTCACAAATGTGTGTAAGGTAGCTCAGTATAGAATATAATCAGCCTTTTTTTATAGAATGTAACAAATTCGCTGTTATGAATATAAGGAAACATCCTTTTTTTCATTAGACATGGTTGCAGAAACACTAAGTAAAAGATCAAGTGGCAAGGATTTCGAAACTGGAATATTTCGCCTTTTATCCCCCTAGCAGAAGCTAATACGGGGACCGAAATTGAGTCAGCATACTCTCCATAATCTATTTAATATTGAATGATCGTAAAACTACTTGAGCCGTAAATTATTTCTTTTGCTTGACTATACTTTATCTCTCCAAAGTTTATTTTTAAGCTTGTAATGTAATAATTTTTAAATTCCTCTTTCAGGCACTGTAAATATCTTTAATTGAACGTTTTCATAGTTCATTGACAGTAACTTTCTAATCAAACACACAGTGGACAGCGTCAACCTTGAATGACCAAGTTCTGAATATTTTTTGTATTATATTCTGTATTCGGCTATTTTCTTGCAAAAACTTAAGCAACGCAAGAGATGTTATGCTATTTCTTTTCAACGGAACACATGAATCAGACTAAAGGATAATCTTATTAATTTGTGTGTTGCCCTGAATAATAGATTTTTATATTTTTACTAATGCGCTTGTCAAATTGTTGCCTTTTCCGCCCACTCTGGGTTTCATACCAAATAGCATAGAAGGTTTTATTGTTTAAGTTGCAGTGTCCAATAAAGATGTTTGTCTAATTCCAGTATAAAAATTGTCCTACCGAATACAAAAAATGTATATAGGACAAATAAGCATTCATCACAAATAATCATTCATCGAAAAAAATGGTCTATAGGGAAAAATCACATAATAAACAGCACAAATCTGATTTCGCCTATCGAAAGAGCGTGGCCGTAAATATAATATGACATTCATTACTTATTTTCGGTCAAATGGTCTGTAGGACAAATAAGAACTCACACTTAATGAAATGTAATTTGATTAAAATGTTGTATCATCATCTTTAACTAAATTCAGAAAAAAATTCTACGATAAATTGACTTACATACATGCTTCTAATTAAGTCAGTTCCAACTTTAGAAATATGTATTAAGTTTCAATGAATTTTCTTTTCTTGATTTTTCTCTCCATCGCCGATTGCCCCTTTCTTTTGAGTCATTATTATCTAATGTCTTTTTTTAATTAAATCCTTCTTTACTTTGTTTGGTGTTTCCCAAGCAATATAGTTAAACACTATCATAATATAGTTAATCGTAGTTGTTCTTGTATGCTTGAACACGCCACTGCTTCCATGGTATCATTACATACAGAATCCCCCCTTTAGCGACTACATTACAATGACAACCATTCACCATTGCAATGTAAACACATAAAAAACATTGATTAGACAAACTACATGAGTATCTTCATGTGAATCCATCTATATGTGTACATACAGAAAACACACGCACATAATCCCCAATTAATCCGAAACCTCACAATTAAATTCCAAATTACCCAGGACAAGCCAAAGAAGCAAATTCCAATTTGTTATACATCGCGCAGCATCACAAATCCTCTCAAACAAAAACACTATTTTCCACATTTATACACACTTTGTCATTTATACGATATAGAGCTACCCTAGAATTATCTCGGAGCTGTATCAAAATCTAGTCTTTTGATGAAACTAAAGCACTTTAACAATTTCTTACAACAAAACTATTTGAATTTGTAATAATGTGGTTATTACATGCTCAGATACACAAAGTCTATGAAAATGATGTCAATCGAAAGGCCTCTTCCTATATCTTCTCCTTCCCTCCACCCTTCCGGAATAAAATGGGATTTGTGTTCACATTATAATACTCTCGTCACGCTGCCGCCCGCAGTTGACGACGACGACGACCGAGAACGTCGCCAAGTTGGGTGTTGTGTTGTGTCGTGTCATTGTCGTCAACACTCAAAAAGCATCCCATGTCATGGAAGGAAAATGTGTGAAAATTTATCCAAGATTGTCATCTCTTTAAAGCAAAAGAGATATCACCACAAATTCCATCACACTCAAAGTTTCCCCACCACCGACACCAGCCAGCCTGCACTTGGGCCTCCAAGCCTCTCAACACCAAAGTGTCTACTTTGGGCCCATTTAAGGTTATCTCTGCCGATACGAATAACACCCTCACCTCCTCCTTCCCGCTGTATCTACCCGTTCAAAAACTATAAACGATATTCATGTGGCACGATACAAAACACTAAGATGTCGGAACATAATGCCGACTAATTATAGCCTTGAATGGATATGTACCTACTCGCTTGACGCAAGGAGCGCACAGATGTACAAGCTATTCGTTTGCTCTTCATTCAGGGCATGAACCTGATGGGTTCGTTCGGTTCCCAGTAGTCTAGCTATACAAGGCGGCTTCCAATATCCTTCAATCCACCCCCTGGCTCTCGACATGGAAAACATTTTAATTACTGGTTTTAGTTTTATTGTTGTTGCATGTCATTCATGAGATAGTTTTGCTATCCTTTTCTTTGCCAGGGCAGACTATGGCAAAACCCCACTTTATCTATGCGGTATCTTCATCTTTATCTAGAGAAATGAGAGGATTGCCGAACCAACAAAGTTAGTGAATTCCATATCGACGATGGTTTATTACTTCGCTCGATTGGGGGGTCGCCGCCGCCGTGCCATAGCCAGCCAAGTTGGCATCAGCAAAGTAGCTGCTTCGTGATCAACGAGTAGCCTTGCTATAGATTCAATTGGAAATGTTTGTGTGACATTTATGACCTAACTTTACACGCGGCTGTGGCAGTCGGTGGCGGCAGTAAGTAGATATGTCAAAAAAAAGGGAGACCAAGATAGTATCAGTTGATCAAAACAAACGAAAAAAAGACATAAAAATAAAAATAAATAAGAAACAAAATTTTTATTTCAACAATAAAACCCCACAGCAGTTGAATAGTTTTATAGTGAGGTGAGGAAAGTGTAATAAACTTCTTAGTTTTTGTTGGTTTTCTTCTTAGTTACTTACTGCATGACATTCCGAATCAAAGACGAACAAAAAGTTATCTCTGTTTTGTGTTCTATAAACAGGGTTACCATATTAGCGATATGAACTGTCTTCTTTTTTCTAGTGATGACTTTCAGGAAAAAGACTCACGGTGTATTCGTCATCCAGAAGGCAACTGAACCCGTTATAAATGACCTGATAGATCTTCTTCTAAAATGGAGGAAAATGCTTCTGGATTCAATTTCAGAACTGAAACAAAAAGACCATTGAAGCGGGGTGTTATGCTTGTGTGTGTTGGGTGTGTACGTGTGTGTGAGTGCGTATGGGTTGATCGTGGATAGGTGGATGACTGGATGCGTATAGATGTGCGTTTTTTTTTTTTTTATATTCCACGCGCGCAAAAGGGGTTATGGCTACCCTCAAAATGTTTTTAACACAGCACGAGCGATTAGGTAAGTAGGAGAGGATTTAGAAGGAGATATACCGATGCACATTGGTTTTGAACGTTTGCACATCGAAATGGGAGGGGAAAGTCGAGTCAGGTAAAGCATTCCACATTCGTGTGGTGCGACTGAAGAAAGAATCTCTGTACATTACAGTACGTCCGAAGTTGGGCTCGAGGGTGAACTGATGGGCATTCCTAGAAGCGCGAGTATTACGGTTGAATTTTTTAAGGGGGGGAATGCAACTGGCTTTTTCACTAGAACACTGATTATAATAATAGCGAAAAAATATAGAAAGACACGAAACATTACGGCGGTGTTCGAAAGATGTAATTGTTTATGTTATAGATCTTTCGCCTATCATTTATAAAGCTCTCTTTTGAATTCTGTCCAACAAACTCAAGTGAGTTTTTGGAGCTGCTGCCCAAACATGAGAATTATACTCAAGTTTTGGACGAATAAAGGCTTTGTAGATCACAGCCAGATCAGAAGGGGAAAAAAACTTCTTGCATCTATGCGTGTATGTGTGTGCGTGATTCCAATGAAAACTTATCTTTTACTAGCGACAAATATAGCCAGAGGCAACCGTCAGTGACGTTTAGGCTGTCTACTATAAGCTCAAGGACGAGAATTACCAAAATATTCGGGGTGCAGAGCCAGGCGACAAACTAGTGTTCAGCCTTTCTACTGTGAGACGACAACGACAAGTGGAAAGCAATCAGTCAAAAAATTAAAATAAAAAGACGAGTTACTCCAACGGTAAATAGTTTGTTAACTGCTTAGCTTTATTCGCCAGTATGCAATCGTCTGTGATTTGCAGCGGCCTTTTAATACTCTAGAAGACAGCAGCAGATTTATGTTTTACAAAATGTGTTGTTCTTTATGTGTTTATGTTTTCGATACCATTTTTAAATTTAGTTCGATAGTCAAAAATGTGATTATTAAAAATCATGATTTTATATAAACTAAAAGTTAATGAAATAAAATTAATAAATTTATAAATTTAAATGATAATAGGAAAAGTTAAATGTAGTTATGTTATTTATGTTATGTTTAGGATGAGTTTTATATAGGATGACTGTTACACCATTGGACTTTTTTTGTTTAAAATAGAAACGTAAAAGTTTATAGAACTTTTCCAAACATGTACAGGGTTTGGGCAAGGAGATGCGCCGTCATGTGTCTACTTCGTTCTAGAGCAGGTAGTGCGTAAGTCGGGAATCAACACCGATGGCACTTTCTTCAACAGATGCGTGCAAGAAGGATATGCGGACGATATAGAATATACATCTGCCGCTCCCAATGTGACGTTATAGAGTCCTACACGGTGGCGATTGAAGATAAGGCGAAACTCGTTGGTCTTGAAGTTCTTCGTTTTCTTCAAGACTAACGAGTTTCACATTTGTAGACCAAGCACCTGCTATCGGTTTGGCGAAACAAATGGTATCAAAACTCCAGACGCCAAAGACGAAGTATATGCTCTACAAAATCCTTATACTGCCGGTCCTGCTTTAGGGCACTGAGTGCTATGGACGATAAGAAGAAGGGGTGCTGATACTGGACTCTTTTGAAAGAAAAATTTTTCGACATATAATTGGTCATGTGTGCGAGGAGGGCAAATGTAGGAGAAGATATAACCGCGAAGTCTATGATTTGTACAAAGAAATGGATGTACATAGTCCAAAATTCCAAAACACATCGTTTAAATTGCCTCGGTCACATCGAGCGAATGAACAACAATGTTCTAGCCAAGAGAGTTTTCGAACCCCAGCCCCATAATTCGAGAAGAAAAGGAAGTACGAATCTACTGTTTAAAGACCAAGCCGTCGCGGGCGCCAGAGTGCTTGGTTTGGATGACTGGAAGCAGCGTGCTCGGGATCGTAGATAATGGAAAGATATCGTGTCTCAAGCAATCACTCTTCATTGATTGGGAGCCTGATAAGTAAGTAGGTTAGTGAGTGAAAATAATATAGAATTTTAGAGGCCGGTTATAACGATCAGGAAAACGAATTAGGAAAAACTTTGAAATGGATATTTTGCACTTTTTTTCATTCGATTTGAAACACAAATGCTACACTAATCTTTGACAAATAACTCGTAAAATTTGCTGATCAATTAAAATTTTCAATTAAACAATTATCTTTTTTTAAAAAATGAATATTTTCCTGATGCAAATTAATTTTTCGTGCCATCTGATCGTAATTTCCACACAATAATTTGAGTTCCAATTTCACTCATGATTCCACTGGCCCCTTAGGGCCAGTTATCGCTATAAGAACCATAATGAAAATATATTTAGTTTTATACTGTTTCAACTTTTCCTGATGCGTTTTCCTGATCGCTATAACTGGCCCCTTAGTTACAGTTCTTAATGTCTTATTGACACTGTAGCCGATACTGATACGAAATAAAGTGATATTACCTTTTTTGTATGAAATTGTCTAAGCTAAAACTTTGAACATTGCTATTTTTTCTTTAAAAGTTAACGTAGGGGAAATATTCACCTGAGAACATTTTTTTGGGTACTTTAAACCCCCCCCCCCCCCTTAAGTATATTACTCAACTTGAATCATTCGAGGCAGTTTCTTGTTTTGGAAATTCTTGAAAATAGAACACATCGCTGAAATGTTGGTTGTTTTATTCATCTTTCTTATTTTGTTTTATTTTAAAAGAAGCTGTTATCACTATTCGTACAAAAAACGTTATAAAACTTTTTTTGTAGGAAATTGTATACCTAAACTTAAATTTCGAACATGGCTGATTTTTCTTTAAAATATACCATAGGCGAAATATTCACCTGCAAAAATTTCAGTGTACTTTGACCCCCTTTAGTTACTATTACTGAGGCTGAATCTTTCAAGGCAACATATTATTTCGAAAGGTTTCAGAACAAAACTCACCGAAGAAAAGTAAAGTTGTTGTAATTTTTTTTTTTTTGAACAAATCTTCATGTTTTCATTTAAAACTTAAAAGTTCAAGTTATTGAAATACTTATGGTACTCACGATGGTATCTCTACAAGACTATTTTTTTTTATTGATTTAATTTTTGTTTTCAATTTGAGGTCAAAAAATCACCCTGTTGTCTTCAAATGAAAGTCAAGTTGACAGATTAAAAATGTCTACTAACTGAGCAGTGGTGGTTAGTTTTGCGGCAACAAAGTGGAGGTTAAAGAACTGTCTTTAACTTGCCTATAAGAACGGAAGTTGAGCGGAACTTCTTTGACATGTTTGCTTGTGTGTGCGTGGGGTGTCTTTCCGTCTGTTTAGTGTTTTATACTTGTGCTATACGTATGAATGAACAAAACCGCTTAAAGTGCTTAGAGGCAAGCGATGACGATAATGGCGACAACAATGACGCCTGCTTATTGCCATAAGAATAACTATAAGTGCGCGCATAATGAGCATAAGCAACTGACAGCTATGCGAATACGCTTACAATCATTCTCATTTAGATTTGCTTTGCATTGTTGTATTGTTGTAGTTTTCAATTTGTTTTATTTTTCATTTTAATGAAAATTCCATATAGTGCATTTGACTTGATTGTGTTCTTTTTTTATTTTTGTCTTTTGTTCTAACAGGCGGATTACATGACAGAAAAACGAAAATAACCGCCTCAACCAACTATAAGTATACGAGGAATGCAAAAGCAAAGTAGTATTAGCAAGTTTATATGCATGTCGTTCTGTCAGAATGACAACCCACAGAACCCACTCCGCTGTGCCGCTAGCGCTGCGCTGAGAGAATGATAATAATGCACTAGCTTATACATATCGAAAAAGGCACACAGCACTGCACTCACTGTAGGGGAGTCGTCGTCGCGTGACTGTGTTTAGAATGTTAAAATAGTTTTCTGCTGATGGGGGGATTTATGGAGATAAAAATGCATCAGGCAGGCACATATACTTTACAGTGGATTGCGAAATAGTTCGCACGCCGTGCCACCGCACCGTGCAAAGCTATATAGCGAGAGTTTATTATTGTTTTTGTTTTTCTTGGATCCATTCAAGGTCTGGGTGAGCTTCAGAATCAGAGGCATATTATAGAAATGGAGTTTTGTGCGATAGGGTGGTATTTTTAGACAAATGGTTTCAGTAAATGGGTGTTCTTATGTAAGCAAATTGTCTAACATTCATCAAACTAGGTATATCCCCACCAGACAAGATTTAGCAGAAGTGTACGATCAGTCCTACCATATGTGAAAATGGAAAGAAATTTAGCTTGTGAAGAAATTTAAATACGTGATAATATTAGATTTCAAAATATTTGCCAATTCCTGTATCTTACGAAAAGTTTAAAATTAAGATTAGAAGAATGCGTGGTATTCATCTTGTCAGCACGGAAAATTTGTTTTGGTTCATATTATAGGTATGGCCAGCTGCTTTCATGGTATTGAAATGAAAGAATGTAAAAGATATTGGAATTCATAATATTTAACGTTTTCATAGTTTTTTGTGTGTGTCGATGTTTATGTTGTTATTGATCCAGTGGAATTTGAAATTTTAAAAATTACTTAATTGAAAGTCCAAGTGATCTCAAACTCCAGAAATGAATGCGCTTTGCCCAGATGTGACAGTTGATAATGGGCTCTTCAGTTATAGATATATCCTTCTAAGACGCAAATTCAGTTGATGTTTTCCGAATTCTGAGTATTAAGTAGTGTGCTCAACTTGTGCTGCCAAGTGCTATTTGCAAATGAAATTTTGTGAGGGTGAAGTCAAGGGCGTATGCAGGATTTTGATAAGGGGGGAGGGCAAACTCGTTGAATAAACAATTTAGTATTTAGTTTTTTTTTTCGTTAATACGAAACTGGAACGAAATTGTTTAGTATAAATAAATAAATAGAAAAATAAAAATAAGTAACTATCAGTTTCATTTTAAAATAAAAGAAACTTCTGAATGTGACTTTTTTGTACCTTTATTACACCTATTTTAAAGAAAGGGGGTCATTGATATACGCATGTAAAATATCTGTTTAATTAATTTAATGCTAAGAGGCGTGGGTCTTCAGCAAATCTTTCAAGGACTTTGAACAATTTCCATCTCATTTTCCTTTGCCGCTTTCCTCAGCATACATAACCCTGTAAATTCAAACATTCAAAAACCTATGTTTTGTTAGTTTTTAGATGATTAAATTACCATATACATAAACGATTTTCGACCATGGTTTCACGAAGCCAAGTTTTGACTCTTATTAACGTACTTAACGTTCTTTCGACGGAGCTCGCGGTGCAAGGTAGCGCCAGGGCAGTATGTAAAAGGAAGTTTTGTTGTGGGGTAAAAGTCGTCTGCTTCTTGTAGGACATCTAACATGTCTTATTTGTTTGTTATTCCACATTTCGGCCTGTCCAATAAAGCTTTGGAATCAGGAGCGATCTCTTCTAAAATTCATCTGCATTTGACGAAAGATGATTGGAGTGATGTGTCTGGCGGTTTACTGTCCGAGGTTTTAGAAGTTCTACTTCAATTCCTTCTGAAATAGATTTCGAATCAGCCATAAGTCCATCTATTCCTGAGTTCAAATTTGCTCTATGATCTTTTGCAAGTGCTATAATTTGTTGCACATTGTTTCGTGCATGCGAGGAGGTCTAACTTTTTAGACTGAAGAATATTTACAACTAACTCAAAATAAACTGAGTTCTTTGCTATTAAAACAAGACATGTTATAAAAGTTGTTTGTGTAATAGCACAATGCAGCTGTTGTTTTCGTTGTAAAGTTTCCTTCAATAGAAAGCTCTATAAACCCATTGACGATGTTGCCAAAATGCTCCTTTAAAACCCCAAAGCTTTTATATTTCTCAGAACAGTGAGTTTCATAAAATATAGGAATGTTTGGGACAAACTTTCCCTTATAAGGGAATTCCGGTAAAAGCTGATGACATCTTTAAGTTTCGAATTTTTGTAACATCATTTAGGTCATTAACCACAAAATTCAGCTTATGGCTTGCATAATGGAAGTACAGAGCATTTTTACAGGGTACAAGGTATTTTTTTTCTCAAAATTCTTTCTTTCTTTGCCTGACATTGTTGAACAGCCATCATAGCCTTGCCCATTGAGTTTCTTCGGATCAAGCCCTGCATCTTCAATAAATCTGTCTAACCCAGAGACGGATGCGTTGATAGACTTTTCTGTCGTGTCAAAATAACATGGATTGACATTCATCTAATTCAAAAATTTCGATTTTTTTTTTAAATAATAAAAAGAAATTGATTTTTTTGAGGTTTTTTTAATCTATTATCATCGTAGCCATCCTTTAATGGAATTTAACAATTCGTACATTGCAAATAGGTAAGAACCTAGGTTATGCCGTACGAGGAATATTTCGTTCCAAATATCATCCCCAAGCCTTAAAATTGCCTTTTCCCACAAAAAAAAAATGTAATCTCAAAAATTTCAGATTTCTTTAAGTTTTTTCAATACATCATCTTCGTAGCAATCTTTTAATTTAATTTTACAATTTATTGCTTGACAAATTGGTAACAGAATGTACCAAATGTCATCCGAAATCCCCAAAAGTCTCAGTTTTCTCAACAAATTAGAACTTTTAAGAGACTTTGTAATCCATAATAATCATAGCCATCCTTCAATTATATTTGACAGAAATGTCTATTTTGGATATTTTTAAATTTCTTGTTCCCTAATTTCATTAAAATCTGTCGCAGAAAAAAATACTGAATTCCAAATATTTCAACGAAAAGCTGTCTATATCGCTTTCTATACGTCTGAACGAGTCCACTTGCTTCTCTACTGGCTTCCCCAACTGACTTCGAAAAAGGCAAGCCAGTTGACGAGCAAATTTCTCTAGTTTGTGTGAAATGTTAGTGTATTACCACTTAGCCAGTAGGTACTGGCTTGTGTGGCCTCAGGGTGAGAAAAAATAAGTCGATTTGGTAATCCACTTCACTCATGGAAAGATCGGATTTTCGACTGATTTTCATTACAAGAGTAGAGATTTCGATTTGGCGTTGTGTTAAAATGGTTTTGAGATTACAAAAGAATGTGTTTGGTGAAATCATCAAATAAAATTGAATACACACACATAAAATAAGTCCATATTTAAAAAAAAGCTAAATATGCAGTTCCTAAAAAAAAAAATATATGATGGGAAAGATAAAAGGATTTAAATTAAGGATCTTGGGTGAAGTCATTCTGAAATATTTATAAAAATCAGACTCACGTTTTGGTTTATAGAAAGTGTTTTTTCAGCGTGGGGCTAGCACCACCATATTCGATTTTATACACCAAAGAGCAATTTTTACTGGTGTTTTTTTTTTAATTTAAAGTTCTTTGATATGAAAGGTTTTTTTAGCTGAAAACATGGAAAATCAAATTTCCAAAAACAAAACGTTCAAAATTGCAAGTAGAACATTTATCTTTGCAGACTTTTGTAGAGGTATCCAAAGAATAGGAACCATAATAAATTGATTTTTTTTTCGTTAGTTATTCCCTTTCAAATTTTTTAAATTGTTTCAAACTCCCACTCCTCACTGTTTCATTCATTAAATTTTTCAGTAAGAGTAGAACTGTGACACTGTCGATGCCGGCGGCATTTAATATACTCACATTGCACCTCTTCCGTCTGTTTAATAAAACTTCCACAATTTCTCGTCAATGACAGTCATTCAAACACCCTATCGCCCCCTCCCCTGATCAGGTGACAAAACAAACTAACGTCAACAAACATTTTTTTTTTATTATAAGAAGGAAAAAAATATTGTTTCAATCGTGAAACAGTCCCCCATTTTAATTTGTATTACTCACCTTTACCCTAAAGCGCTGTTGGCTGTAGCGGCACTCCAACTGGCCCTAAGGTGCAACTTCCACATCGCATCGCGCCAGGCTTCAACAGAAAAATAAAAATAAAAACAAAAAAATAGCACAATTTGTTTGCACATTAAAGGAAGTCAATTCACGTGCTCAGAGTACATTAGAGAGAGCTAGAGACTGTCCCCGTGCTGAGGCTCACCTTCCTTGGCATTGGCGTTCATCGTTGTCATTGTCGTCGTCGTTGTTCAGTCGTTGGTTGTCGCGTCATGCACTCCTGCCGCCATGCGTCGTTGTCGTCGCTCGTCGTTGTTGTCAGTGACGACATCACACATTCCGGTAGCCCGTAACAAGTCATTAATATGACATCCAGATACCTTTTGTATCCGGAGTTATCTACCAATAAAGTACACAATTCGTCTCATGCATTCCGAATGCATGCGGACTGCACGTTCTTGGAATACATTGGGAGTGCGCATGTAAATTTGTTTGCGAATTGATGTGATTCAGGTATACAATACTGAACTCGAAGGTCTGGACTGGGTAGGGTATTTGGTATTGTGGGTGGTCACTTGGCCAAAGTCCCAGATATGGTCATTCAGATACCGTAAAATGTAAATGCTCGTCTGTCTGGATCTTTTTTCAATGATTTTTACTTGTTTCATTGTGATATTTGTGTTTTTGCGTTTTTTTTTTTTTAATTCTGTTTTCAATTTTTAAATTTCTTTTGAGGTGAAGTATTGGTTTTGTTAAAAAAACGATATCAACTTCTGTTTATAAATGCTTTACCTGTTTGTCCAATAGTTTCGTCTACATATCTTATACATTTCAACACAAATGATTATCTTGACGGTAAAATCACCAAACAAATTGACCATGTGCCAATCGACACAAGTCACGTAATCAAAATGTTAGGACATTTGCGCCTATGCATTTCTTGGAGCAAATGTCATCCGACTCTGACAAATATATAATTAAGGCAAAATTCAGAACTCTAGCCGCCTGAAGCACACCTGAAGTTGGCAGAGTCTGTAGAGATTATTTCTATCTGAGCGTGGACCATCGTTCACCTACCACAGAAGTTAACAATAATGCTTCCATTATTGCGATATCATCAAATCATTAGCTAAACCCGGAACTACCAAGGCATATTACTCCTATACTCCGCATTCAAGTTCATATTTCACGAATTGTTTGAACAGCGCAACGTCTAAATCCGTTTCGCAACACTTCAATCGTGAAATAACAGTATAATTGTCAAATGGTCATTCGCCCACAGTAAAATAAGAGTTGTAAGTGGAAAAAAACACTTGCAAGCTGAAATGTTCAAGGTCGTTTCCAGTGCACGTATCATAAGTCCAAACTAACCACAACTTAACCTGTGCAGAAGGTTGGTTTTTAAGAATGACTTCACACTTTATCGACTACTTTATTTAAATCTTGGTTTCTTGGGAACGACTCAAACGATTTTGATGAAATTTTCAGAATTCGTTCTTTTAATTGAAAAAATTCTTTTCTGAAATCTGCTCGAAACGTGAATTTTACTAAAATGTCTTCACAAAAATTGTGTCGCTAATAATAAACAAACTTTGAAAATATCAACTAAATTGTTGGGTGTTGATGAGAAAGACAGATATACGAAAAGTGGCATAGCAGGCGCGAATCCACTTCAAAAGAACCACCTTTCTGCATTGGGTTGAGAAGGTCGCTAGTTTGGATTTAAATTTACTACTTATACCCAAAATGACCCGCTAAATTTCAGCCTGCCCGTGTGTTGTTTCCATTTGATCAACAGCGAAATTGCACTTTTTACTGGACTACCAAATATTCACACTGAAACAAACCCTCATTCCTAAAAATAAAACATACAATTTCAAGTCAATGCCCACGTCTGACTTCGTAGCTCCATACGAAGGCAGTCATCCAAACCCAGAATCCCCTGAAAACTGAACCAGTTATGTTGCGTGATATTATAAAACAATCAGTGCACTGTGCAAACTAGAAAAAGCTCTTCCGAGCTATCAAAATCACGTAGAAAGTATCGGCAAGGAGATCAGCTATCACGAAACTTGCTCAATCTCCTTCTGGACCAGAAAGTGAGCCGGTGAGGGCTCTCGATCATACGAAAGGCACTATCTTTAAATTATCCATTCGTATAGTGATCATTTGGGGGCTTTCGACATTATCGGCGGCCGTTCCCAACTCAACGAGTCTCAAACAAAACAGTTGGTCTTGAAGTAAGCGAAGATCATAAACATTTAGAAATCAAACTAGCATCTGTCTACCGAATATATTACCAAACAGCACCATCGAAAGCAGACACTTCAAAGCGGCTTCTGGTGCAATAGCCCTCTTTCAGATAAGAACAATTCAGCTTACTTCAATTTCGTTGCACAAACCTGACAGTTTTTGATTTTCATACGTTCAAAGAAATACTTCGGTCAGTACAGACGTGCCCTTAATTTGTTACACATATGTTTCTCCCAATGAACCCTTACCTGGTATGTTCTCTGTCATCAAGCGATGGTACAACAAAATCAAAACATTGCTCTTCGTATTCGGACAATAGTCCAGTCCCACCCTAACCGCGCTATGTACTACGACCAGTCGAATTTTAAACTGTGTATCTATCCTCTGTGCGCTCTGTGCGGTATACTTTAATTGATATTCAAATTGGTTTTTGCGACAAACAACAAATGAACAATGTACAATGGTCTCCGACAAATGGTAGATGAAGTCTTCCTGCCCCACAAGCGCGCTTGGTGGAATTGCCTCTTTGGGAGGTATAAGCTCTTGGGTGGCACAAGAAGTTATTTATTGATAACGGTAGTCGGCAGCACAGCGCAGCGGTGAGGAATTGAAAGTAGATGTTGTTCTGTTTCTCTTAGGTATATGACAATGGTCATTGCCTCCCCATCATCCATCTCAGTTATAAGGACAACAACGACGACGATGTCGTTCAGAAACTTGAGGTGTGGTGGGCCGGAAAATCGTATTCTCTTCGTTACCAATTATTCCGGACTAATGACTGGTGCCGGCCCGGTCGCTTGGTCGTCGGTCGGTCGTCTCGACTCGCCCTGTCCAATCGGCCTATATAGTTATATTGATACTCGTACAGCATTGTGAAATGATTTGATTCGGTTGATTGAGTTTTTGGAATTGATCCAGAAACTAAGTGCTCAGGTGGAGTTTTTGAATTGGATTAGTAGTGTATAATGGTAGCCAGCAATTTTAAATTAATCACATTTGAGAGTCGAAAGTTTTGTTGTGTTGCATGTAGTGTGTATTTAAAATTGTTGGATTATTATTGAGTTAACCTCGATGGAAAAGTTATGTTGATAACCACAGGTGAGCATGTATTATTATATGGTTAAAACCGAATTATATCTTTGTTGGTAACATGGACTGGATACAGGTATTAAATTGGTTCTGGGTAATCGATTTAGCTGAACAAGGTTTCTGCTAACAAGCTTTATAATGAATCACGTTTAGTTGCAAGAAATGCGTGCAACAAAATGACTTTGTGGTTCAAATGTTATATCTAGTTAAAATAATTTCTATACTTTTGACTTGATTTTTGGAACATACAAATAAAAACCAGAACCCGTAACCTTGTCGTTTGAATGGGGGAACCTTGGGTCAGATCGTATTTGAATTAGGTACATTTGATATCGGAAAGGAAATTGTATATTTTCCCTCAACAAACATAAGTTTCATGGTTCATCTTATATGATGGTTGCCATTATCTCCTCATGTCATATAAAACGTATACGTATTGCTTAGCTTTAAAATTATTAAACTAAAGGTTAGACCGCACTAGGCGGAACTGCACTGCAGCGGAACTGCGATTCAAAATAATTTGTATGAAATTTAATGAAGTTCAGTTGCCGCTTAGTGCGATATAGCTCATACAGTTTCATACAAATAATGTTTTGCCGCGTCGTGAAGTGTAGTTCCGCTGCAGTTATGTGCGGTCTAACCTTAAGAGCCAATTCTTTGATAGACAGTTAAACCTCAGATAGTAGGTACTTATTCATCAGATAAAGCAAAAATGTTGCTAAAGTATTTATTCCCCTGACAGTTTAAATGATTCTTGAAAAATTGGCTCTAAGGAAATAAAATAAATCAAAACGCAAATATAAATCTCATTGACCTTCTTCATTAACAGAGGATTGATTTATAGCCCTATACTTTTTTTATAAACCCACACATTACTCTATAGAATAGCCCACTTCTTTTTTAAATCTTATTAAAATTTCATTTACTGACCTAATTCAATGGAAGATATACTCGTACCCGCACCCTCAACTGAATTAATTTCTTTTAAGAAAAAATTAAAATTCCCAAAACGTTTAATATGGGTCATATTATTGCTCGATTGTAAAGAACTCGATGTGATATTTTATCACGCATCTGATGCTTATACTCCGCATTGCTAATTTATATTTACTCGTGATTCATGGACTTTTTTTTTTTAACAGCACCAGAAGAGGTCTGGACAGAGAAGTAAGAAATATTGCATGTTTACCTTTTCATCTAATATCCACAGATTCCATACAGAGATGGATTGCATTGAAATTTATGAGGAAACACTTTCCTTTGCCAACACACATATAATAAAAATAGGCTGCCATGATCCTCCCTATACATAATAAAGTTATCTTGAAAGCGTGCTGAAGAGGTCGACAGATGTTGAGTCCAATATAAGGCTTTTGGGACTTCTTTTTGCTGTTTATTATCATTTATAAATTTACTTCGCAAAACACGCATGGATATTCATATGACTACACTACGGTTCACTTGATTGAAGACTTTTTTGAACTTCTGTTCTGAATGATATTAAGATTGGAAAAATAATGTTGATTGTAACTCTTCAAAGAGTTTCGGAACTTACCGAGTTTCGAAGAAATTACACTCTTCGTGGTCACGGGATAAGACTGACGTTTGATGGGTCTTGTTTGTTACTCTTTCTCTTAAATTGTACGGTTGTTGTTGGTGCACTTTCAATTTGAGTGGGTGGATTGCCATATGGAGCACAATGACTATTGACAAATGTTGTTATGCCAAACAGAGTCCACCACATATCAATTATTACTTCAAAATTTAAATGTTTGCATTTATTTGACAATCTAAGAAATTGATGCAATGAAATGAAAACAGTGATTAGTCTAGTAAATTTTCACGGGGTTGTACATCGTGCTGAATGTGTTATTGCAAAAATATAATTGAAATAAATGCCTTTGTAATTGCGTGTGCTTATTATTGTTGTTAATAATTTATTTTTTTTTTTTAATACAGAATTTAAGCAGAAGCACATATTTGGAGCACTAATGGTTAGTGCGTTCGACTGTCACGCTGGAGGTCTGGGCTCGCTTCCCAGCCTCGTCCACCTAAAAACTAAAAAGTTTTTTTTCAGGGCTACTGCCTCCTGCGAGGAATTGACAAATCACTTGTCACGAATAAGTGCTTCTCGTCTAAACGTTCGGATTCGGCATAAAATTGTAGGTCCCTTCCATTCCTGTCGAAAGGCGCACACAGGAATGGTTGCGAGTTGTTAGTAACTAGGCCCTGGTTCTTCATGAGCCGTTGTGCCACCCGATTTATTTTTTAGATATTTGGAGAACTGAGTTTCATGCAGACAATATATCCAAAAATTTGAATAAACAACATTTTTTAATACAGTATTTTGAAATACAGAATTTTGGTCAAATTTTGTTACTAGAATTTTGACCCAATCTCGTTTTGGACTTATCCATCCATTATCGCTATTTAAAATTTCATTAAATGTTAGATTTTATTAAAACTTTGAATTTTATTTTGACGCTTAAATGTCAAGTTTTAAAAAAATTGAGCAAACCATTAAGGCTGCAGCCGAACTGTTTTGCTGTGTCAATTGCATTAAATGGAATTTTTTAAAACATACATTTCCACTTGCGTTAAGGAACCTATCCGAGACGGTGGATGACTTGTTTGTTGTTGCAATAGTTTTTTTCAGAAGGAATTACAACACAAATCTATCCAAATCGCTTTGGATACAATCTTGAACGCGGAAATTGCATTTGGATAGTGGCAGTCATGAACCGAGTATACCTGGACTGCTAGTCGATCGTCATTCTCATTTGTTAAGCATGACACACAAGACGTCATTTTCAACTTTTGGTTTGCATTAGAATAATTTTGCATTTGAATGTGAATATGTTTTTTTATTCATTTTAGGTATTCAAAATAATTGGAATAAGAATTTTGTGTTTCCTTATTCAATAAAACACTCGGGATGAGCCATTATTGGCGATTTTTTATTTATTCCGAATAATTGGTAGGTATTTTTCATTCCATCTGCAGCGCGGAGTCAAAAGAATACCAAGACAAAAAAACTCAATGCTCATGCGGTCCTCCATCTAAGCACTAACCGCACCCGAAGATGCTTGATTTCGGTGATCGAACGATAACCTGTTTTTGTTTTTCTAAATCGATATTTTCCCTAATGTCTTTTGTCAAAGGCAATAAATCCTTTATTAAATAAAAAAAAAAAAACATAATTATTGTCGTTGCTTTTGAGAGGCGAGAACGATAAATGAAATCATGGTCGTCCTATTTATCGATACCCACAAGAGGAAGCATTTTATATTGCCGCCTTTCAAGGGATACATTTTCTTCCTCTGCATCATCTTCGCTGCTCCAAAAAGATGACGCCCAATTCTCTCAGAAGTAGGTAATTTGCACGAAATATTTTTTATTTTATAATTTCAATGAAAACAGAGCTCTATTTCTATTTGATTATCATTTATTTTAAGATTTTTTCCTTTGGAAGTCAAAAGCGAAAAGTTTACATAACTAAATATCATGAATGAATAAATAGAAATGATGAAAACACCCAAGTTTACTCACTAACTTCTACTATTTCATTGATCAACTGTAAAGTTGAAAATCTAAAGTTGAAATTGTCAACTTCGAGTGAAAAAAACTATTTCTCAAGTTGACTGTAAATTCTGAAAGTTATGTTTAACTTTGAGTGAATAAGTTAGGCCTTAGTCGTTTTGAAATTGCTGCTAGTGTATAAATTCTTTTTTTTATTTAAGGGAACAATTTTGATGTTTGCTCCTAACAGTCCAGGTATAATAGGTCGATGGTGTAAGTAATGTGCAAGTAGCTTAATACAAACGTTAAAATTTATCCACTTGTTAAAATTTAAAAGAGCTCCTGAGCAGGTTAAATTTTGACGTCTGTATTCACCTCAGTAATGTCAAAATTTAGCCATGGGATCAATTTTAAAGCACTTTTAACGCAATTGACACACGGCTTTAGAAACAAAGCAAGCTTAACTTAGAATATACAATAAGAAGTAAAATTATCTAATGTTAACCCACATACAAATTTAAAAATTAACAGTTTAAGGTTATAATTTTTTATTTGTCTGCATTCGGTTCACAAAGATCTGTATGCGATCAAATTCTTTAAAACCAAAATTCTGTTAATCGATTCTTTTTTGTAATCCACAATATTTAATGCGAACGTGAATGATTTGTTGTGAACCGATACAAAAATTGTTGACTGATCTAGGGAGTAAAAGTAATCCGAGCTCGAGTATTAAAAAGGATGTAAAACAATGAGAACTCTTGTTTTTTAAAAATTCTTTTGAAATCTTATCTCTCCAATAGCATCACATCTGGAAATATTATGTGTAAGATGGTTTTTCAGCTTGTAATGGACAAACCAATAGTCCCCACCAGCCAGAGTTTCCCAAGTAAGTCTCTATTTAGTGGCACTGGGATATTGAAGGAATATATGCGAAACAGGAACCTAATATATGGCAGCAACTTTGCTCTTTATTAAAAACAATGCTCCCTCCAGTTTTAAACTTTTTTTTTACTAAAATTAGGTTATTGAATATGGTATTATTTATTTCTTGATAAATCAGGTTCTCGTTACTTAAATAAAAAACACATTAGAAATCTCAATCCGCGCATTTCAAGAATTCTGCATCTGCAACCTCCATGCACTGAAATCTGAAACTATAAGGCCTAATTCACACAAGATTACACCGCACGTTTTTAAGCTGTACATAACAGAACTTTACAGGTAAATACGTTTTTTTCCAGAAAAATTATCGTGTGAACAGTTCTATGTTAATGTATGCGTAACTGCTCATTTGTGCGGATGCTTACAGCTAAAAAACGTGCGGTGTATACACGTGTGAACTAGGCCTAAGTTGACTCATCAATTACAGGTGTAATGTTGGCCTATGTATCAATTTTTTTAGCAACCCTTTTATTAATAAATATTATGCGGTGCAATAGTTCATAGTAAACAAATCGTGAAAAAAAAAATAGAACGACTTCAATCAAGTGTGTCAAAGTGTATTAATTCATGCAATGCATACTGACCGAAGATAAAACGTTTCCGACTCTCCTTTATTAACGTCGCGGCGCGGATGTGATAAGAACATAACTTAGCTACTGTGGAACTATTGAACATAAATGTCCGATAGTTCAACGACTACAGCGGAAGCTCAACATAAAATGATTCATTGAAGGTTATAAATAATATGCATTATGTAAAAAATTTAAACATGACAGGTCTGACTCCAAAAACGTCTGTGTTAAACCAGGTACTCTTTTGTGGGCCTATTCCTATTTGTACACTTTACTTAGAAGCGGGACGGTGGTAGGTGGATATAGTTGCAATAATCAAAAGAAATTGTTTCCAAAATCACGCATTTGTTGCCAGCCAGTTGAGCTTAAAGTACAGGACCAATGACAGGGGTGAACATTTGTTTTGTTTTCTTTTATTGTCTTGTCTAAGTCCAAGGGGGAGCTATATAAGTTGTTGAATGAATATATTTTTAGTGGGTAGTTCAATGTAATATGTTATAGCACATCGCACTTTTAATGATATATACAACAGGTATTTATGATTTTACCAACTTATTTATTTAATTAAAACTCATGAAAAATGTTAAAATTCAAAGAATTAAGGACGTTTCAGAAATTAAAGTATATTATCTTATAGATAAGAGATTTTTCATAAGCATGCTTATTTAAGGTGCAAATCTTTTTTGATCTATTGAGTGTAACAATACCCCAGTCAAAATGGACATAGGTACAAATCTCAAAACGTAAACGAAATTTCGATTACGCTTAAATTTGGTACGGGCCTTCCACTGACCATAACGAATCAATGGTTGAAAGTTCCCGTTTATCCGATGTGAGCACAACGCAGGGTCAAGTGTCGAAAAAAACAGTTTTTTTTCACAAATAACTTTTGAATGGTAAATGCTATTGAAAAGTAGTCTAGGTGCAGTTTGTAGATCACAAAATTCTCTTACACACTTGTTTCCTACGACTATAATGACTTAGAAAATTAAGCTATTAAAAAAAAATTTTGAAAATATTGTTTTTTTTTTTTAAGTATATAACTGTTGTATAGGAAAAAAGTGTGTTGATCTTTTTTATAGAACATTTTGCGGTCTACAAGTGTATACCTAGACTTTTTACGATAGCATTAACGGTTTGGCAGTTGTACTCAAAAGAAATAATATTTTCGTCATATTTTTTTTTTTTTAATAACTACGTATATTTTCTTAATCATAAATCGTAAAAAAAAAACTTTATGAGTTTCTTTTGTAGAGAATTTTGTGATCTATAAACTGTACCAAGACTACTTTTCGATAGCATTTACCGTTTCAGAAGTTTATTGTGAAAAAATTGATTTTTTAGACACTTGACCCTGCATTAAAAGTTGTGCTTAAGTCGGATCGATGCACGTGGCCTTTCTACCATTGCTTAATTATGGTCAGTTGAAGGTCTGTTCCACATTTAAGCATCATCGGAATTTTTTTTAGGGATTCAAGGTCGACTAAATTTTAACATTGAAAATGTTTATAGGCTCTTTTTGCACAAATTATGGTGTTACCAAAATGAATAAAGGCCCAACTATAATAGGCATAAGCTGGCATATGCGCGCATAAGTAAATGTGCGAATACAAGGAATCTCTATGCGAGTGAACATAATGGAGTCTAGCTGCGTTTCGTTCAATTTTTCTCAGTTTCGTTCACTTAAGCGTGCATAAGCAAGAGCGATCCCAGTCGCTCAGCGCATAAGTAAATTTTACAAATGCAGCAAAAAACACAAAGCCACAGCTGTTTTGTGAATCAATTCACAAGTTGTGCACGAGTGTGAAGTTTTTGTTGTATCGTTGCCGCATTTTCATTTGTATTTAAAAATGCGGAACAAAACACAAAGCTGAAAATCGAATGTGGGGCGAAAGCGGAGAGGTATTTTTTTAATTTTTGCTTATGCGCGCATAAGTACATTATGGCTATACGGGGTAATTTTGCAAACATAGCTAATTTTCGTTAGCTTTTTGACATTAGCTTATGTTTGCTTATGCCTATTATAGTTGGGCCTTAACACGCCGACTCCACTTGATATCTGTATCGCCAACTAGATCTCTGACATAAAAATCAGAGTTTTTCTTTTTTTCTTCGCTGGGCAGTTCATGTCTTGACATCTCTCTGACAAACGTCAAATGTCAAACAAATAAAAAATTTCTTTCACAGTTTTTTGACTTTTCTTGAGAAGTTCGTTTGTTTTTGCTTAATTTAATAATATTTTTTCTTGTCAAAAGAATAATAATAGTTATATACCTACGGTTGGTTTAGGGCGATGGCGAAAAGAATGCGTGAACATGATGCAATTCGTACACTTAAAGCTCTGCAAGAGTTGGAAGATCTTGAAGAGTTAGAAATGAGCGAAGAGCAGGAAGCTAAACGGAAACATCGTTTTTGGATTAATCCTTTTCTTACACTAAGGGACGCCCATGACCTCGAGCAACATTTGCTCAAGGATTTACTCTGGGATCAAGGACAAGAGTATCAAAATTTCTGTAGGATGTCCATCGACAGATTTACCGCGGTTCTTATTCTGGTAGGAATGCAAATAACTTTTTTTAGTTTGCTAATTTATTTATTGCAGGTTGAACCGTTAATAAAAAGGCAAGACACGAGTATGCGATTTGCAATCACACCGAGAGTGGGGCTTGCGATTACTCTTAGGTACATTGGAACTGGTGACTCCTATAGATCGTTGGAGTTCTTATCAAGGGTGTCCCGCAAAACAATTTCAACTTTTGTTCCAAATGTGCTGAATGCAATATATAATACTCTTCAAAGTGAAAACATGAAGGTTGACAAAAACTCAGTGCATTTGAAATGTTATGTTCTTTTTTGATTCATGAAATATTTTCCATTCAAGACTCCTACAACTGAAAGTGAATGGTTGCAAGTTGCCAACGATTTCAATAGGTTTTGGGATTTCCCACATACAATTGGATCGATTGATGGGAAGCACATTCGAATTATAGCACCGCCACATTCAGGCTCCGACTTCTATAATTATAAAGGCTTTTTCAGCATAGTTTTGCTTGCCATTGTGGATGCTCATAGCAAATTTCTTTACATAGATGTTGGAGGAAATGGAAGAGTTTCAGATGTAATAATTTTTAAGAACTGTAGCCTTTACCATGGGATCGTCAAAAATTCCCTTAATATTCCAAATGCACAGCCATTGAAAGGGCAAGAAAGTCAAACGACATACTTTTTTGTTGGGGATGATATATTTGCACTTGATAAACATTTAATGAAAGGTATAGAACATTTAAAATAAATACTATTACTAGCAATGATTTTTTAATATTTTTGTTATGAAAGGTTTTGGCCGGAATTCAAAATTAACTACACAACAGGAAGTTCTCAACTATAGGCTTAGTCGGTGCCGCCTGACAGTTGAGATGGCATTCGGACGATTGGCATCGAGGTTTCGAATTTTCCATCGTCCTATTGACTTGAGCTTGGAAACTTGCGAAGCTGTGGTTAAAGCTTGTTGTGTTTTACACAACTTTCTTTCGCTATTAATAAGCTCATCTCCAGATACTGAATTAGTTTCTGAAACTCTACCACAAACAATGTCAGCTCTAACAACACAAGAGCCTTCCAACTATAAACACGCATCAAGAATTCGTGAAAATTTGGTGCGTTATTGTGTCACTGATGGGGACGTTCCATATCAGTGGAAAAAAATTAATAAATAAAAAATATTTCTACGTATCTATGCCTGTAAATTCTTTTTTACTAAATTTTTAAGAAAAAAATATGTACGACTTGGTTGCACGAACTTGCACGAACTTGCGATCACAATGTGGTTCTAAAATCGGAATTAAATTGGTCATGGGAGCCCAAATAGTGTCTATTTGCCAAAACCATAAATAAGTTGCAGGAAGTATTATGTACGTATACAAAAATGAAGAATAAAGCCCCGTGTTGCATATCCAGGCTGATTTTTTGTTTGATTTTGTTTCAAAATGTTGTTTTTATTTCTATTTTATTTAAATAATTCAAATACGATCGAGCTACTATTCGCAGGGGACATAATAATGGAAATTAATAATAGACCAGGGTCCAGTTGTACAATTACTTAAACCCTGGTTCAGCAATTTTTATCTCCCAAATCCAAAGGATCTGTTGAGATTTTACGATGGTTCAAGGTTTATTTATGTGCTAATAATCAATTACATGCTTGAACCAGCCTTGAACCACAGCTAATTCACCGAAATCAGTGAAAAATCAAAGAGTGAAAAAATGCACTGAAATCACCCTGCATTTTTTCATATTTTCTTATATAACTCCGAAAATATGCCATTTAGGAAAAAAGACACCTTATAGTATCCGATTGATGAATAACTGTCGCAATGAGAGAAACAAAATAATGACATTAGGATGTCATCCACACACAAAAAAGGAAAAAAAAAACTCAAACGTCAAATTTGATATCAGACATCGATGTCAAAACAAATTCGCAGAGAGAGATCGCTAACATCATATCATAAGATGAAACAACGCGACTCCATTAGACTTTCCATGTCAGGATGAGTATTCTGAGAGAAATTATCTCTAGTGGAGTCGGCCTGTTAAAGAACAAATGAATACAAATGAAAATGAACTTAAGCGTAGTAGGGGGATTTTGCGAAAAATTTGGTTGGTGTTACCACACAAGCTACCTACAAAATTCAAATGAACATAATCGTTGTAAGCGGTGAATTGAGTAGCGTATCGAATTGTAGGTTGGTTGATGTTTTGTGCTTGTGCAATTTGCTTGTGCTTTGAAAGAATAGAATGAAAAAAAAAAACGATCACAGAAATAATGAGCTATACGTTTGTAGGTCTTTTATTGGAAGATGCCGATTGCAGAACAAAACTACAGCAGAGTATCGAATTTTCGGTTGGTATGTTACGTTGTGTACAGTCACAGTGCGTGTTTACTGTGGTTGGGGGTAAGAAAAGGAGCGGAGGATAAAGGGATACATGCATACATGCGAAATTTACCGCAGTAGAATTTACAATAGTTTGGAACCTATTTATTATAATGTATATAATAATAAATTTAAAATAACTTTTTCACAAAAAAAGTAACTTGTCTACAAAAAAAAAATAACTTTTTTACAAAAAAAAAATTACCTTTTTTACAAAAACAAATTAACTTTTTTACAAAACAAAATAACGTTGATAAAAAAAAAATAACTTTTTAACAAACAAAAAAATAACTTTTAACATAAAAAAATAGCTTTTCTACAAAAAAAATAACTTGTACAAAAAAATGAACTTGTTTACAAAAAAATGAATAACTTTTTTCAAACTAAATTTCTTGTAAAAATAAATATCTTTGACGCACAAAAGTGATGAGAAATTATTCAATTATGTTTTATATTTTTACTATAAATTATACATACAAAATATGCATATATTAACGCTCTTTTTTGACTCACTGACTGGGTAACGCTGCTATGATGGTAAAATCAGAAAAAAACACTCCTGCTCCTAAACGAAAATGTTAAGGGTTTCCAATTTTCTGTTATTAACTTTTTTGTGAAAGTGAACGGTTTGTCAACTAATTTTTTTTTACATTTGCCCTCAGACCTGGCTAACATAAATATGTTCGACGGGCGCCTTTGGGGTCCTGCAACCAACTAGTCTCCGATATTAAGATTTTAAAATACTTCATTAAGCCAGACATAAAAGATTATTTTGAAAAAAAAAAAAAAAACAATCTACAATTGCATGAAAACTTAAAAAAAAAAATGAAAATCAATTTGAGTTAATGTTTTTGTACCTCCCTAATTGACTTTACTATTCAAAACTTTATACGGAAAATTGATGTGGTACAAAAGTTGTAATTTAAAATTCCTGGTAGCATATTCTCTACATATAGTAGAGGATTAAATAGTTGTAGATATAATAGAATATTTAAAATTTAGTACTTTTTGAATTATGATTAAAAAAGATGAGCATTTTGTGACAGTGACACCGCAACGGACAGGTACAATCGTTCCTAACTTTATTTTGTCTAAGATTTCAATGTAATAATCTATTTTGTAGCTCGTACCACTGGAAAAATAGAAGTAATATACAGTAGAGGCCACTTATAGTCACAAGAAGTCTTGTACCTAATTCTGAAGATGGTTTGCCCCAAACAAAATATATCAGATCTTTACGAATGAGCTGAAAAATAAATTAAAGCAGGGATGACTTAAATTTGTATGCAAACTTAATCGTAAAATGTTGTACAAATTCATTCTAAAAATGTGATTGCATTATTTTCGATTTTTGGCCCATAAAATTGAAAAGTTGATACAAAATTTTACAAATTTTTAAAACAAACCCCACGCACATATTGATTCATTGACTTAAAACGCCTACGATTAAGTATAAGATAATGTTAAAAAAAATGTTGATTAATTTAATAAGAGCAAAACAAATATTTAGAACAAAACCCACGCACATATTGATTCATTGACTTAAACCTCCTACGATTAAGTATAAGATAATGTTAAAAAAAAATTGTTGATTAATTTAACAAGAGCAAAACAAATTAATATAAAATAAATTCGTAACTTACAAAGTTCTAAACGGATCCTCCAGATTAAGGTTTAAAAATACTGCCCTTAAGATTTACACAAAAAAAAGAAACTATCTACAAATTCTTGAAAACTTCGAAAAGATTAAAAACAATTTTAGTTAATGTTTTTTTTTCACCTACCTAATTATTCAGAAATTGTTAATTTAAATTCGTTGGTTGGCATATTCTTTACAAAAACTAGAGATTACAAAGTTGGAAATCTAATACAAAATTCAAATTTAATGCTTTTTGAATTTTGGTTATTAAAGACAAGCTGTCGTGACACTCAATCAGACAGATAAATGGTAAAATCGTTCCTTACTTTATATTTTACTGAAGGATTTCAATCTTCTGTTTCTCTTGTCAGCAATTAAGCGCTTGTGTTAATGAATCATAGCTGTGCACTTATTGAAAGCTCCAAACGTCCTGAAACAAACAACAAAAAATATTCTTATGGGAAGAATTAACTTTGTGAACACCAATAGCAGTAGGTTCACTTTTAGTTGAAAATAGCTAGTACGATTGACGAAGTCGAATGGAAGAAAACATTATACAGTCGATCCCGTTCATAGCCATATGAAGATGAAATAACAAAATGTGCTTTTATCCGACTGCAAAGTTGGTTTGGCGCTCAGAAAAAAAGATTAAATGACGATAACAAACAAGAAAAAGTTCCAGTGTAAATTGCAGATGTTAATTGTCAAAAATAATTCGGTGAAGTATAAAATTGAGAAAATTTCAACTTTTTGCTACAGGTAGGTTAGGCAGTCAATTAAGTCAGAAAAAGTCATTAGTCAGTACAAGTAGAATAACAGATTCAGGCAAGATGAAACTTGCCAAAAAATTAATAATGATAGGAAGAGGTACCTAATTCGCTTGGAACTTCAACCTTCCAAGCACATTGGGAAATGATTAAGCCTAACGGTGTAGGTAGCTGTGGATGAAGCTTGTATATTACTGTCAAAATAAAAAGATACGAAAACAGTGAAGAGCTCTATAATATAACGTTTTAGTTGTTGCAAGAAGTGTATGGTATGACACAAAGTTGAGCACTTTTGATTGATTTCACAAATGAAAAGCTTACCAAATTAAAATAATTATAATGTACCTTATTGCATCACGATAGGTTGTCAATATCACCTCCTTACAAGAATTTAAACATTCAAAAGCATATGGAATTATTTATTTTTATTGTGTATTTATGTTAAATACGGAGTTCTATATAACATATCTTGCTTCAACTTAATTTTAATTAATGGAATTTTGTTTAAGTGCAAACAATTAGTTATAATTTTGTTTTATCTAGCAAATGCAAGTCATTTTCAATACTCCCATTCTTACTGTATTAGTGAAATCTGTAAATTTTTGAATGAGAAAGCTTTCGAAAATTTTTTTACTAAATTCCTTAAAGCTTCAAAATCAAGGTGAACAACATTTCCAACAATATTCATAAGCTATAATTCTTGAAAATAGTATTTTGAAAAATTACTCAAGTGATAATTTTACGTTATTTCGCTTCATTATTTAATTTTTTTTTTTTTTTAAAGAAGCTTCACATAATTATCACATAACCGTTTTTCGTCAAGAAGTTCAATGTTTTTTTAGTCTGGCGTTATTCATGATTTTCTTTTTTATTTCATAAAATGCATTTATTCATAAAATGCCCAATGCGCAAAATGTTAACTAAATATTAAGCGATTGAGAATCTCAAGTACTCCTACAACCCCACCCAAGTGTCTTCCAAGAAATGAATCAACGAGTACATCAAGATCACAGTAATAGTATTCTCCACACAGCCCACCCGCTAGCTTTTAGTCTAAAACTGTCAGACAGACAACTAAACATTGACCACTCAATTGTCAGATAAATGCTATCGGACTCGAAGTGGCACAACAGTGAATACAACAAGCGCCTTTAAGAGATTCTAATTCATTCAACGCCACCGCTGAGGTGCTACGAGCTATGCGACTCGACTGTTGTACCTATAGCTTGTAGAGGAAGTTAACTAAACACTTGAATTGATTATGCAAATGTGGGTATACTGCGCTGCCGATATGCGATGCCGGCCGTGTTGTTTGTGTATAATTTACCTACTGAATTTCAATTTCAATTCAACACGTTAACAAAGAGCGAATCAGCGCTGACATGAATTTTGTATTCAATTTTCTAACACCGATCTTTCGAATGTAATTAGTAAAGTTTTAGGTTATCTTTTTGAAATCAAAGTATTGTTATTTTGTTGAATAAATTTGTCAACACCTACAGCAACACGTGGCAGATCCCAGGTCATAATTACAATCTGTTTCGGATTTGATTTGGTCAGTCGATTATATGTAGACGGTAGACCTACTGTCAATATTAGTTTTCCCATGTTTAACATTATGAAATTAAGAAAGTTCTACTTGGAGGAAAATTCAAAACTTTATCATATACAAATAAAACATGAATCTTATTATTTTTTTTAGAAGGCAAACATAGGGACAAATTTCAATTATAAGAAGACCAAGTGGGTTTCTATTTAGATTATAATATGGTGCCATAAATTATTATCGTTGATTGGTTTAGATTGTTTACTTTAGTTTAGTTTGGTTTTCTATACAAGTAAAGTTCTTTAGGTTCAAATGTATAAGATTTCGATTTGAGATAAGAAAATCAATGCATTTAGGTATGTGTATTTACATTATAATAGGAATAGCTTCTTGAATCGATATGGAAAAGAAAGTTTAAATTGAAACGTTATAACATTAGTTAAACATTTTAAAGATGACAGGAAATTAAGCTGGATTTGTACATCTGACAAGTTGACATAGATAAGGCTCATAGGTATATGTTTTTCTATTTTGTATAACAGTTCTGATTTTTCATAAAACATGATGTCAATAAATGACTGCATCAAATACATTCAACAATAAATACAAGACACAATTTTGTGTTTCAACATTATGCACATACATAATGTGCCTTATCTAACCTCAGTTCTTAATAAACAATTTTTGTTTGCCTTTTTCTCAAACCTTGGGAGTAATATCAGCTTAAAAAAAGTCTGAATCAGCTATCTGATATTAAATTTTAAGTGACACGATATGTCAGCAGAACCTGTTCAAGTTGCATCTTGTTGCAATTATAACTCCTACTAATACAAAATGCTAGTTATGTTTTGATTCACAAATAAAGTCAAGAGCTGACTAAAGTAGGTTAAGTTCACAAATTAAAATTTCTGATAACAACAAATAAACAATATTGGCTTACTCTCGTTTTAATACCATATCTGTAAACAAAACTATTAAAATATATACAAGAGCCCTGCTGTTACCAAAGAATAGGTACGTAATAGCAGCTGAAGCGTTTTTCTAAAAACGTTGGTCTTTACGTTTTGAGGTGATACGCTAGAGGGGATAATGACATTTTTTTTAGCCCGCAAAATAAAAATACCTAAGGGGTGTCTCTTAATTTTTTTTTTCTCAGATATTCAAAATGTGTATCATAGATCTTGTAGAGGATACCCACACAAGTATTTCTACGTCCCGGATATTTAAAAAAAAATGTTCCCGGCCTTTTTAGTTTAAGAACACGTTTTTTTTTCAAAGTCAACAAATGATCAAGAAATTCGCGGGTACGAGCACGACAACTTGGGCGCCGACAATTGATAACGGATTTTTGTAAAGAGGTCAAATACAAAAATATTTTACTATGGGTGGAGGGGTCTATCTCCCCCGTTTGGGTGGGAGGGGCAATTTAATGAAAAAAGTACTAAAAATGTAAAAACATCATTTAAAAATAACGGTAATACCTACTATTAAGTATTATAGCTTTTTTGAAAGCCAATACTCTGTTTTATTATCCAGTTTTTAAATCAAGTGACATCTATCCATAGTTTTTGAAAAAACTACGTTCAAACTCAAAATTTGGGAAAAAAAAAACATAAACAAAATGTTTAAAGTGTAATTTTTCAGAACTTTGAGATTTTATATTATATTTTTTTTCTTAGAAATCGTTGCTCATATTAATTCTTAATCAGAAACCGAAAACAAAATGATTTTATGTCTTTTAGTTTTCGAGAAAATTAAAAATTTTCAAAACTACTATTTTAATTCAATTAATTTTTTTTTGCTTGAGTATTTTACGTGGTCTTATTTTGATAGTAAAAATATAATATGGATTAATTCTTACACAAATTGATTCTAAATTATCATACTTTCCCAACACCCAGCCTTACAGCGTTAGCTTGGGCTAACTATAGGATTTGGGGTATGTGCGAGGTTCAATGTATGCAAAATTTGATGTTTAAATAAAGTCCTAGTGCCCAGCATTAGGCGGGCATTTTAAAAGCGCGAGGTATGTATGGGGGCATGGTGCCCCGCTGCAAAAAAAAAATAGAATATGGATTAATTCTTACACAAATTTATTCTTAATTATCATACTTTCCCAACACCCAGCCTTACAGCGTATAAACAGTAAGGTTTCTTTGGGGGGCATGCTGCCCCCCTGCAACCCCCCTGCTTGGGCTAACTATAGGATTTGGGGTATGTGCGAGGTTCTTTGATGTTTAAATAAAGTCCTAGTGCCCAGCATTAGGCGGGCATTTTAAAAGCGAGGTATGTATGGGCTGGCATGGTGCCCCCCTGCAACCACCCTGCTTGGGCTCACTATAAGATTTGGGGTATGTGCGAGGTTCGGTGTATGCCAAAATTCGTTTGCATTTAAGGAACTTTGAACGCATTCTCTGTTTGCAATGTCAACAGCTACATTTATGATAAATCTAAATGTATAAAAAGTAGAAAGTACTTCTAGTAATTTTCTCAAAAACTAGAGGACATAAAAGCTTTCGGTTTTTTGTGTTCGATTCAGAATTGATATGAGCATTGACCACAAAAAGAAAATTTTGTTTCTCATTTCACAATTTGGAGCAAAATTGATCCAATCATTTCTTTTAGCGTTTTTTTTATCAAAATTTGGAGTTTGAATGCAAATTGCAAATCAGACTTCTAGCTTTTTAAACCTTTATTGTTTTTTTTTAAGTATTGTCGTTGCTTTTTAATATTTGTTTTTCCATTAAAGTGGTTCTTATCAAAAATCGCTATACCTCCTAAACTGAGCGTGATAGACCCCTCCCTCCCATAGTAAAAAATGCTTGTATTTGACCCTTCTACAAAAATTCGTTATAAATTTTCGGCGCCCAAGTTACCGTACTCTCCCCAATTCACGTATCAAACGTCGTTGCACCAACTTAAAATGATATTGACTCTATAGGGACTCCTATAATAAATTAGCCCCTTAAATTTCAAAATATGCCTTCTTACTCGACTAATGGCTGAAAACCTCCAAAAATTAATTGATTTTTAAGCTTTTCTCGATTTTAAAGGCCTACAGGGGAACGAGCAAGTTGGACTCCTCTAAGTGTTAATTTCTGAACTCAAATCTGTCAAACATTTTCCGCCATCGGCTCTAGTTTTTGAGATACTCCAGTTAAAAATGGAATTTAACCATGTTTTCCCCTAGAAATGCTTTTTTTTTCAAAAAAATGCACCGATTCATCCATGAGCAGGAGTCATAGTGCAATACTTTGATGAGCTGGTGCATTTGTTTCGAAAAAAAGCATTTCGAATTTTTTCAAAATCTCAAAAATAGGGAAAAAATGGTTATATTCCATTTTCAAACTGGAATATCTAAAAACTTAAGCCGATGGCTAGAGAGTCAAAAGACATCTTTTTAAGTTGGTGAAACCACGTTCGATACGCGAATTTCTTGATCATATGTTGACTTTGAAAATAAACGTATTTTTTACATAAAAAACGGCCGCGGCGTCTGAAAGTACATACATATTCCATTTTAAAAAATTTCCGGGAAGTAGAAATACTTGTGTGGGTATCCTCTACAAGATCCACGATCACGATACCCACTTTAAATATGACAACAAAAAAATTTAAGAGACACCCCCAACCGACCTGCCATACGACCGTTTTGTTTTACTTTAAATTTCCTCCTTCACGGCTCTACTTATTTCAATCAATATTTTTTCTTTTGAAATCAAAACAATCTTGTGCATATTATTAAAAATCTTATATGTATAAAAAAAAAATTGGAATTTTTAAAAATATATGATTTTTTTTTTGAATATTAAATAGGTAACTTTTTTTGAAATCGAGTAAACGAATTTTCTTGAAATTTCGTCTAAAATTGTATTTTATTAAATGCTTAAAATGGGAGCGGGTCAAAATTCTGGATTTCCAAATTCTGTATGACTAAAATTCTGTTTCAAATTTTAAACCAGGGAAGCGTCTTGAGCTGTAGGATAAATTGACGGACCCCAAAGTGACTCAGTTATTCTTTGCTGACGATGAGCCATTATAAGTGAAGATCCTGTGTCCTTGCAACAAACTTGAAATCAAACATCGCTTAAGCGTAGGATGGATGAAGTGGCGGGAAAACTCTACCAACTTCTGTGATAGAAAAATACCACCTAAGCTGAAATGAATGCTATACACGGCAGATGTTCGTCCAGCGCTTACATACGGTTCACAGTGTTGGACAATGTGAAAGAAGTATGAGAGTAACTTGACGGCAGATGAAATGAAGATGCTTCGCATGACAGCAGGAGAGACAAAGCGTGATCGAATAAGAAGCAAGAGAATCCGAGGAAGCCTACACGTCAAAAATGACATCTTGGACAAAATACAGCATGCACACCAAAGAAGATGCCATAAGAACCCAGTTCAAAAGGAAATAGCACATGATGTTCCAACACTATCGTGAAAGATAGGCAGGCGCAAAAACTCCTGGATGAAACAAATGCAACCACACCTGCATTTAGTTACCTCATACATGGAACAATCCAAAAACCGGGAGGCCTGTCGACGTTTTCTGAGGTCGAGTGGGAGAGTTGTGGTCCCCCTCGAGATCATTTGAATCCCCGGTAAAATGAAGAAGAAGACACAGGGAATTTCTTGTAAGACCATAAACACCTTCCTTTGTTGTCTTTTTAAATAAATTTATTTTAGTGAACAGTTTTTGAAATAATGATTTGCAAACTCAAAATTTTGAAGAAAAAAAAAATTGCAAACTAATTTTTTTTTTTTTCAAAATTTTACGTAATTAAGTACTATTTTTGCTGTCAAAATTCATTGCTGTTATCAATTTTTAGTCAATCACTGGAAACCGAATGGTCTAGGACTTTTACTTTTCAAGGTATTAAAAAATTAAGAAACCAACATCTTAGTAAAAACAAGAACAAAATAGGTCGAAGATAATGAACTGGTTGCTGTAAAGATCATTTAGTCGAATTCTTCTTGTTGTCAGTGTATAACTTAAAATTGATAGAATTGAATTTTGACAACTTAAAATTTTGAAATAAAACTAGTTTGAATTTTTTTTTTTTTTTCAAAATTTTGAGTTTGAAAATTAATTTTTCAAAAACCGTTGACAAAAATAGTTTTATTTAAAAAAGCCAAATTCAATTTATTAAAAAGACAAGAGAAGGTCTATAAATTAGGCGATATGGCGCAATCGATCTAAGCAGTCCTGTTGAACAAAACATCCATGTTGGTTTCAGTGTATTCGATGATTTCAAAAGCCTCATTCATTTTGGTGATTAATATTTCACAGATAACATACAACTGTTATGAAAAAAGTTATTCATCTTGAAATTATAAATTTCAATTTCTATTAACATCCAAGTGTTGCAACTGGTATTGTCCTTTTTCACTGTAGACACAATGAAAAGGTTTAAAATTCTACAGCACGATTAAGTAGTTGTGAACAACTTCATTCTCACTTCTCAAATTTGGGCAGGTGCTGCAACAATCCATCACTTGAGTCTTTTGGATAGAATTTAAGGAAAAGCTATACAAAAAGATAAGCGATAGAAAATTCACGAAAGCATTTGCCTCCGTGAAACCGCCAACGTTTGTCTTTCATTACTTTACTGTTATTTTTACAATCAGTGTTCTATAGAATAGAGAAATAGCTAGTTGCACTCATCCCCTTAAACAACTCAACCGTAACACTCGTACTTCGAGGAATGCACATCAGTTTGAGTTTACCCTCGAGCCTAATCTCGAAGTTTTCGGGGCGAAAACGAAACTCTTGCTGTTTGGTGACAACTTCTTCAGCAGTTGAACATGGAGACTTCTCCATGCCGACTTAAAAAAAAAAAATTGTTGAGAGTTGTAAGTCACTAGACCCTCATTGTCTCCGAAAATAGAAATAATTTGTCACCATCTTTTATTGGGAGACATACACATAAGTGAAGTTATAAAATTAGTTCAATGGATTTCATGGGCTTAACATCGTCTTCAAGAAATTTCTTCAGAGGAGTACTACAGAACGTGTTGTAAGTCATTTAAATCCCTTTCAAGTTTCTCAAAAAATCCCCCAGTCTGTTCCAACCAGCAATAAGCATTTAAAAATATAGCAAGCCAATCTTATTTGTGTACCTACCCTACCTACTCTCTATCTAACCACAACGTCATAAATTCGCTGATCCCATAACAAATCTAAAGTAATAATAAACTCATCAATCATTGACAATAAACCAGCACAGCATCAATATCATACTCCGCTCTTATTTTGGATTGATTGATTGTCATAATTCCAGTATTTGTCAATCGTCACCATTACCACAAACACAAATAAATTGTATCTTCATTTATATTTTTAAAACCCACATAATTTCTCACTTCGAACCAATTAAAAAGTATAAGAAAACATATTTGACAGCTACTCTATACATGACAAAAACCACAAACGTATGGTGTGTATAAAGTCTATCGGATCCATAAGACCGCATCGTAAGTACAAAAATATAAAATGTCAATTAAAGGACTCTCAATAACCTAACGGGGGAGGAGTGTGTCTCTCAAATTATCAAAACATAAAAATAGTTCACTCTGTCGAAGCGAAGTCAAAGTCGATGTCTCCATCGAAATGTCATTTATATCGCCAGCATCATCAAAAAAGAGCCGCTCGACAAACACAATATTGACATCGTCTAACGTCATCGTCACTGCATTGCATTACACCGTCTCCTCTTAATCCTCACACTATCTGTCAGTTTTAGTTATGAATGTGAGTGCTTGCCGCGCCACCATCGCCGCCACCACTCCTCCGGTACCTTAATGACATGTCAATCAGCGCAATGTACTCATTGAAGTTTTGGGAGTTGGGACTTGGGACCGTTCGTTTTCGTTATGCTGCAATGTGTACTTAGTTCACTGAACCTATGCACCGTGATTCCTGTCGGAACCGAATCAAGATGAAAGCAAAAATCCGTTACGTCACGTTCTCCTCTGGAGTTGATTACCGCGGCACACAATGTTGTTGTTGGTGGTAGTCGAGTCGTTCCGCCTGACAGGAAATTACTGATTTTCATAATATTCCCGATTTGGGTGAATGGAATTTACCTTGTGATGAAAAAGATTTGGCTCCATCTGTGTTCTGTTCAGGTAGGCACCAAACCAGCGCATACCTACACCACACACTTCTGGTCCTGATGTACCTACCATATGAAGCCTCCCACCTTGTTTTTGTCTCATGAATCTGGTGCTATTGCTGTCAGATTAAGGTATTATGAATGGGGTAAAATAACCGAGCGCCATGCCAGCGACAGACAGAAAATTGTTCTAATGCTCTAAAACCGGAGGAGTCCCATAAATTGTTTTTCTGTCACTTTCGTTCTTTGATCTCGTTAACAAAGTGCAATATCGTGTTGAAAGGTGGTCGTATAATGATGGTCGTTTCGTTGCATACGTTGCGTTGCAGTTGCAATTTGCAGTTGGCTTGGCTTCGTTCGCAGTTCATGATGATGTGCATCAGTACTACAACTGCACTGCACAAGCTCTTCCCATAATATACTGATGAGCATCTAGGTAATCGAGGATTTTATGCATCGCATGTGTATCTAAATTTTTATGTGGGATGAACATTTTATTTCTGGACTTTCGGGTGGATTATGAAGGCAGGCAAGTTAATCGAATTTGAAAATTGTTGTCGCCCTGCCCTGGTATGTATGGGCTGTGGTTGTCAAGAGTGGCGACCCTCGATAGTGGCGATTTCGTTATGTTTTTGCGGGATTTGAGGCTTTTCAAATTGTGACGCGAAAATACTCAAATACACATTACTCGGGATCCCGGAAGCCATAGATTTTTGCATAAACACCCAGGAAACGAGTTAAATTATGTTGAATTATAAGTTTGAGTTAATGGTGAGTTATAGGTTTGTGTTATTTGTGTGAAACCACAAAATCTTATTGAAAGTGATTTATATTAATTTATGATAATTTGTGCTAATTTGTAGTTTATGTGTTAAATTAAATAAACAAAAAATATGTTTAATCGAGTTATAGACTTGAATCTTCCAAAATGTTCTTTAAATTAATAAAAACGATAATTAAGTTCATATTTTTATTCACATATGAAGGTTTCTACAAGCTTTGGCTCGGGGACTTTGTCCGCTACCGCGCCGCCATCTTTTATAAAAAAAAATAAACAGTAGATAGCCACGTAAATCTTGCAAAAGTTGCTATGCTTTTTGAAAATATAGTTAAAGCACTTTTTTTTAATTGCATTTTTAGTAACCTACTCGTATAGCTATGAAATATTGAAAAATGCAACTGACACTGTGGTCAAGTGTCTCCTCTTTGAATGTATAATATCATTAAAGGAATCGGTTTTCGGGTAAAAGTGTGATACCACTTACAAATGTTCTTATTTAAAAGAAGTTTTGTAAATTTTTCTTAATTTTAAATAATTTTATAGATTGTAGTACAAAAAGTGTGATTTTTCAAATAGGATTGTGAAGCGTGTATTTGTCCTATCGAAATGACTAAAGTGTCAGTGGGTAGAAAAAAAAAACTGTTTATATGGCGGTATTGGCTTACTTACCCCCAGTTTCACAGTGGAAGTTTAAACTCTACTTTTGGTTTAAACTTCAGTTCAACAATTTATTCAGTTTCACAGTTTCGTTTAGGCTCCGCGAAATTAGGCCCCAAAAATAAAGCACACAAAACAACAAAAACGAAATTTCTAAAATTTTGCTGTGCTATTTCATTTTTTGGGGCCTTGTTTAATTTTTTTTTTGGGCATAATTTCATTATGAAATAGGGCCCCAATTAAATAAGACCCCAACACTAGTTTTGGGGCTTAATTTCATTTTATTTTAAAAACAATTTGGGCCCTTATTTCATTTATCATTATTAACATGAAAATGCTAAATAACATTGTCTTTCACAAACAAATTAGTGAAAATTCGCTAATTGGGAACCCAGAGCTGGTTAAGTACCGCAAACTGTTAAACAAATAATTGGATTGTACCGCGCAATTTTTTCAGCTATTCTGTTACTTACTGATGATTTTCAATGTAAATATCTTGCTGCAAGCCATTAGGGAGTAACAAAAAATCACGCAATTTTCTTGCAGCTATTCTGTTACTTACTGATGCTTTTAAATGTAAATATCATGCTGCAAACCATCAGCGAGTAACAGAAAAGCATGTCTTTCAAGTTAGCATTACCACTTCAGAATTTCAGGAATCTAATAATTGGATAAATCGTCGTGAATTTGTCGTGAAAATAAAAAAAATTGTCGCGCCTTTTTTTTTTAATTAACCCACCCTCAAAAAAAATTCTAAAAAAAAAAATTAACACACAAATAATTGTCGTGAATTTGTCGTAAGTTTGTCGTGAAAGAAAAAATTTTGTCCCACCTTCTTTTTAAGAAATAGCTAACTTGACAGTGAAGTTACCCACCCTCCAAAAAAAAAACTCTAATAAAAAAGAAAGATGCCAATAATTGTCGTGAATTTGTCGTAAATTTGTCGTGAAACTAAATTTTTTTTACCATTTTTATTTTCTGAGAAAAAATAAAAAACCCCTAACCCTCTAAAAGCGCATTTTTTTCAATAAATCTTGCACTACCATACCAAAACTTTTTTCCTTGAAGATTTAAAAAAAAAAATTATCTAAACAATTGTCGTAAGACGTCTTTAGATAAGTTACGTACTCAAATAATTTGTCGTGTCACTATCCAGTGACAATAAAAAAAAATAATTATTGAAATTTTTAATCGTATTTGAATTTTGAAATATATCAAGCTTTAATTGAAAACAGGGTGACTAAGATGCCAGTTATAGCTATCATTGAAATCCATCATTGAAAAAGTTAGCTGTTGATTTGGAGACCCTTTGAAAGTTTAATCATTAAATATTTTAATGCAGAAAGATACCTTACGACTTCAAAATTATTTCTCCGCAAAAAAAAAATTCATTTTGATCCATATCTTCCCCATAACTTAACTTTTAATTTCTTCAATGATCATTAGTACGGTAGTTCATCATTGAAAAATTAAAAGTCATTTTATAGGAAAAGTTGTGCCAAATTGAATTTTGATTTACCTCGAAATAATTATTAAGTCAATTAGCTTTACTTTGGCATCAAAATAATCATTTATTTTTTCTTCAAAATCTCTCAAAATTGGTAATTAATATTTTCAATGATGGTTTTCAATGATAGCTATAACTGGCCCCTAAGGGGGAGGGGAACAAATCTGAAAAAAAATTAGGGGATTTTTGTTCACTATTTAGAAACTATTGACGGGTGTAGAAGTGTTTTTTTTAGGTGCCTAAGGAGCAGTCTAATATACATGCATATACAAACTATATTAAACAAACAATTATTTTACTTTTTAGTTATTAATTTAGATTTTGTATTTCACTAAAGTATTTTTTTTTTCTCTTTACAGGTAAGTTCCATATTGAATAATAAAGATGGACGTTTTCGAGAGTAAGAAAGGTTATGTTTTTTGAAATAAGATTAAAAAAATATATTTACAAAATCTAGAAAAAAACTTACCTATATGAAATAAATTCTATAACTTTATATTAAAATCAATGGCCAACAATAATGCATCAGGTAAATTTAACATATTTATTTATACATAATAAATATTCAATCAACCACCACTTACTTTTAAAAATGTATATAGGAAAAGAAAATTTTTCCGGAAAACTACATTTTAATACAGAGTGATTAGTTTACGAGTAGCCCGTAGCGTAATGGTTAGTGCGTTCACGCTGGAGGTCTGGGATCGCTTCCCAGCTTCGTCCACCTTAAATCTAAAAACGTTTTTTTTTCAGGGCTACTGCCTCTTGCGAGGAATTGACAAATCCTCCAAGAGTATCACTTGTCACGAATAAGTGCTTCTCGTCTAGCCGTTCGGATTCGGCATAAAATCGTAGGTCCCTTCCATTCCTGTCGAAAGGCGCACACAGGAATGGTTGCGAGTTGTTAGTCACTAGGCCCTGGTTCTTCATGAGCCGTTGTGACACCCGATTTATTTTAAGATTAGCATACGATATGAAGATATGACAAAAAGCTACAGCTAGTTACCTCAACTCCAGAAATTAACGTGTTTCGCCCATGGTAGCTCTTCAGTCAGTCTGTCATATCTACTAACGACATTTCGGACTACATAAATCTGGATTCTAATTGAGTGGAATTGTATTTTGTAATAATTATTCAGAACTTATTTATAATAATCTTGTAAACAATGTCACATCGTGATTTATTCACACAATGGAATCACTCCATTTATCATAATCTTGTCTGTTATATCTACTATTATTTCCACAGATTTGAAGTGAAGCAGATGAATTTTATCACTCTAAACGCAAATATTAGTTTCTAGAACAAGGCCATTCCATTGCATAACAAATTATTATGCTTTGCTTTATGTCTCGTTATCTAGAACCAAATATTTCTCAATGATAAACCTTCGGATGTAAGCTAAAGTCAAAAACATTTGTAACAATGAAACCAGCAGTATTGTGCCAGTTCTCACAGTTTCTTCTTGTAAAATACAACAAAACAAAAAATTAAAATGCTTATTGTCACATGAAGCTATTTATCCATGAAAACAACAATATAACTGCAACACCATCGTTGCATATGAACCAAAAAAAAAAATGAAAATATTATTATTTTGCTGTCAGCGACAAGAACGTTGACGTTTGTGTGATTTCGAAACAATCTTTGAATACTGAAAAGCAAACGGTTTTTAAGGCAATTGAAATTGAATAGAACAAAGGGGTAAAATGAGGAGGCAAGGAGTTCTATATTCTTTGATGTTTATAAAAATGGAAAACCTTTAGTGGAAACAATTGAATATGTAATATTCTTATTCCCATGCGGAAATGGGACATTTCGTTGATTACACATGCAGGTGAGGTTGTCGGCTTAATGGGGTTTTCGACTAGCATATAGGCCTTTTGATTGTAACCATACTAACCAACATGCATACTCGTATATGTACAATGTTGTACATTGAATGAAATGCTGACTTGATTCTTTAAGTGATTATATGAGAACTGGCGTTTTGTTATGCTAGGTGATTTTCTTTGTATCATCAATTTTTATTGAAAGAAAAGTTTTGTTGCTTAGGTTTTATAATAGGTAGGGGAATAATCGTTTCAATTATACCTACTACTAAGGACATGGTGATATTTGAAGTAATAAAGATTGAAACTTATTACTGAGTTATAGAGAAATAGAGCTTAAGTACCGTTTGTACTTGAGCTAATAACACAAACATGCCTTGCATAATTTTACCAAAATAAGGTGCATAATGGAAATAGTTTCTTAGATTTTTGTTTTCTCACACATTTTCAAAATTCAAACTTTTAAACCTTTTTAGAGATGCATTTCATATCTTTGCACAACTTCGAACTAATGCGATAAGGTCTGGCTAGAAGACGAGAAAAGTCTCGCTCTCGTCAGTGAGAATGCCCTTCCCTGAGACGGAACCGATACGAGACTGTATATTTAGACAAAAATTTACCGAGAGTCTCATCGGCTTCGGTTGTCTCGGCAGAAAAAAAAACTGAAAAATCCGATTTCATTTAAATATTTATTTTTTCTGTACATATTCAAACTATATCGATGACAAACTATATTTTGACGTTTCAAAAATATTTCAGGATTCGGTTGCCCTGAAATCTAGGGCTGGCGCCGAGACGAGACTCTGCAACACTTTTGTGAGTCTCGTCTCGGTCTCTTTAAAATCGAAAATTTTTAGTCTCGTCTCGGTCTCGTATAATTCAGTCTCGTCTCGGTCTCGTCTCCGAAAAATAGTTTGAGTACGTGCAAAAGAAAATAAATATTTAACTGAAATTGGATGTTTTAATTTCTAAAATGTCGGTCCAAATATACATTCTCGTCTCGGTTTCGTCTCAGTTGCTTAAAAGGCAGTCTCGTCTCGTCTCATGCTCGTCATGCGTGACCGAGATCGAGACCGAGACTTTTATCGTCTCGTGGCCGGCCCTACTGAAATCGTACTTTTCCTAAGCAAAAAAAATAAAAAGAAAACCAATTAAAAAGTACAAGTGACCTCAACTCCAGTCTGTTATACCCAAACTGACTGAAGAGCCCACTGTTATACCTTGGGCGAAACAGAATTATTTCTGGAGTTGAAGTCAATTGTACTTTACCCGATTACACGATTCGTTTTTTTTTTTTTTTGTTTCGTCTTTCGTCTTTTTGACAGTTTGGGTGAGGGGAGTAGAAATATAGAGGGAAGGAAGTAACGAAAGCAAGAATGAAAATTTCAAGACTTTTTCTGGTTGAACTTTGACGTTTCAACAACAATGCTCCTCGATGTAAGCAAAAAAAGATTTGAACAAAAATTAATGAATGGGAAAATTGTTTTTCGTGATTGAATATACCTTATATACGAGTATATTTGAGAAAGAAGTGATTACAAAATATTTTTATTTATAACTACTGATTATTTTCATACAAAACAACCCCAAATTCCATGAAAGACAAAATAACGAAAGGAAGAACATCCGTATTTTCGCGAACCATGTAATCATGATCGTTCGTGTCTGTGAAAAAGACGAAAGACGAAACGAACGAAAAAACGAAGCGTATAATCAGGCTCTAATTGAAATTTATTCATTTAATCCAATTAAAACAGAAGTAATTTCAATATTTTAAAATTTAAATTTCTTCATCTTCTTATTATTAAAAAGCAAAACATTTCCGATTTCTTAGGTTTGGAGATCGGAGCCATCTTTTAATAGATTTTGACAGAGTTTGGCTTCACAGATGGGGTATAAAATATATTTTGACGCACAGAGAATATCTCGTTCCAAAAGTCAACACATTGCCCTGAAATCAATTTTTCGTAGACCAGAATAAGATGAGACCGAGACTGGGACGAGATTGCAAATTAAACTAAAGCCTGATCAACATCTGTGTCCATATATTTTATGCGCCACACTCTACACACGAGACAAATATGGTTCTACGCATATGAAATACATTGTAGTGATAGCGACACACGGCACCACAACACAACACACGACACAGGTATGGTTCAGGCTTTAGTGATGCGAGTCCGAGATGAGAATGGACATTTTTGATTTTAACGAGTCCGAGTCTCGTCTCGTGCCCTTAATGCTTTGCTACTAAATGACAAAATATTTGTTCTTTTTAAATGAGATGAAGCTTTGGACACAGCAGAAAAAATAGCTATCAAAAATAAAAAGACCAATTCTAGCTTGAGAAATTAGGTCTTAATTTTTAAATAAAACTGGACCTCTGGATCCAGAGTGTTAAATGGCGAAAAATAGTTATTTGACTACAGTTTCCTTGACATAGCCTGCTGATCCATAGCTGTCCCTTGAAAAATTTCATGCATTTAGGGCCATTTTTTCAATAGTAAGTTTAACCTCGCTGATAGTTTAACTGATGATTGAAAAATCGGCTCTTAAGTTCGTTATGTTTAAGAAAATTATAACAATAAAACAAAAAATATTTTTCCGAGATTAGTAACAAAAATTGAACTCCAGGTTTTGATCAAACTTTGTCATTACGATAAAAGCGAAGATTAAAAAACTGGGTTTCACAATTTGTCTGTCCGTCCTCGCATCTACAGCCTAAACGTCTGGATGGATTTTCTCACACATTTTTTTAAGGACCAAAAATAACGGTGCCTGCCATACCAATTTGTCAAGCCAAAAAAAATATTATTTAGCTCAAAAACGTCTTGAACGATTTTGTTAAAAAATATTCAAATAATTATAAGAGGGAAAACCTCATTTTGCTTTTCGGTTTTTTCTCGAAAACTGTTCTGTTAATATTTTCATTTTTTATACTGAAGATTCTAAAAAAAATTTTAACATTTCTCAACCAAAATACTGTAAATATTTTTTTTCTTAATTTTTTAAAAATAGCTTAAACATTTTTTTCAAAACTCAATATTTTGAAAATGACTTGTCAATCTTTAAAAACTTAGTCAGAGTGTTTTTGCATTATTTTCTAAAATACTTCAAAAATTAATGTTTCTGTCTTCAAAAATAACCGTTCCTTCCATCCAAATGTTAAAAGAATATTTGAAAATTTAATTTTTTTTTTTTTTGAAAATATGATTTTTTAAAAACGTTTGATGAAATTTTTTGGAATTAAGTTTTTATTTATTTACTTTAAACTGGAGCTCTAATTATTGTTGATGTTTTCAAAATTGTATATTATATAAATATTTATATAAGTATAAATATTTATATAAGAAACCGCTACGATCCTTAAATTTGTTTGTTCATAAATCCATATTAATTCAAGAAATCAATTGGCATCTTGTCCGTTTCACTCAGATTACTATAGGCGTTTTTCTTTTTTAGCTCAGAAAAGAGTTCTGAACAGAGTCCGAGCATATCGAGCATGCTCTGAACATCCTCTGAAGAAAGCGTGCTCTGGTTCTGAGCGCTCAGAATTATTTTTGAAACACACCTGAACACTAAACTGTCAATTTTTTTTTTTTCAATTTCACCTATCAAATGCTTGTGTTCAGCATTCAACTCGGTCTGCTCAGTTATTTTATTCTGAGCTCATAGAGCGCGCTCTGAACAAACTCAGAACACGTTCAGAACGAAAAAAGAAACACACATTTGAAGCTCTGAACATTCAGAGGTAAAAAAGAAACACAATTTTTTGTTTGACAGTTCAGGCTCTGCTCTGAAGTAAAAAAGAATGTTCTATAAATACAGTTTTGTATTAAATCTTAAAATTTAAAAATTTTATTTTAATTAATTTTAACATTTTCTCTCTAACGATACCATTACATTATTGATATCATTACAAAATCAATCTCAGCTACATTCTAGCTGTTAACTTCAAGAGCAAATCGTGCGATACAGTGGTGGATTTTATTTGAAATTCGGTTTACATTTAATCAAAATCATTGCAAGTTAGTTGGTTTACTTGTATACAGTGGCGGATCCAGGGGGGTGGCTATAGGGGCTAAAGCCCCCCCCACAGGCGGTTCTTAAAATTGATTGAAATATAGAAATCATAATCTGGAGTCAGAAAAAATGACGAGGCTGAGGCTACGCAATTTATATGCTACGTATTCTTTTTCTAAGCCCCAAATTAATTAGGTTGGGGCTGAATTCTGAAGGGAATTGTACAAAAAAACAAGTTCGGGGCTACGGATAATTGACAGAAAATTGGGACGAAAAAAAAACAGCTCGCGAATAGGGCTTGACAAGAATTGGAAAAAAAAAACGTGGTCGGGGCTAAGCAAATAATTCCTTTAAAACTTACCTTATTCCAGAAAATGTTTGCGCTTGACTCAAGGGACTGTCAAGTCCAAGTAGGGGCTAAAGCTTAAAGAGATAATTGAAAAAAACGTGGTTTGGGCTTAACAATTAACAAGCCAAACGAAAAAATAATTCACCCAAAGAACTTCGCTAACTTTGCAAAATTGCAAATTGCAAAAACGAAATTGGGGCTAAGACCCGTGAAGAATTTGGGAACAACAAATTAAAATCTGAGTTTTCTCTGGGCACTCAGAAAATCATGCGTGTGAATATTTGCAGTCCCTTTAGACTGACGTACAAATTTACTGACAGATTTTTTCTTCTGTAGTTCAAAGCTTGACGTGGCTGAAAATTTAAGGTATATACATTTTTTTCTATTTCCACTTAAAAATATTTTAAATGTTAACTACTACAGATGTTATTGTATGTTATATTGAAATCATTTTAAACCGGGGATAACGCTGATATAAATGCACAAAAAACAAGGCTATTCTAAAAGGGAAAGTGGAAATGCCAAAATTAAATTATTTATATAACTGTAGATTTTCACAAAAAAAAACCTTTAACCTAAACTTAAACTTTTTTATATTAGTTATGTATAAATTCTAAAAATATATAAACTATAAAATAAAATCAACATCGTCACAAGAGTTAAAATAATTTGTTCTTCAAGGGAAGCGTTTTTCTCTTTTCACTCTCACAACGAATTTCCTCGTCACTCGAAAACAAAAAAAAAAAAAAAAAAATAATTTCAAATAGAAAGAAATATAATAATTTATTATTATTATAAAATGGCAGTTATCAATAAGATTTTAGAATGATTATAACGATCAAGTGTTCTGAACGCCGCACTGATAGACTAAGAGCCTACAGCAAATTTTGGGAGTGGATTGCTAACCAATATATGAGTATGATGGTTTGTAGGTGCAAATATCGCGGTATCAAAAACAACCGTCTGGAAGTTTTCTTTTTCAGCCTTTAGTGGGGGTGGCAGTTTGAAAATAGCGATTTTCCAGTTAATTTTTTCATAGGTATTACCACTTCAATAAATTTTAAAAATTTATAATGTGATGCTCTGTCATTTTCTTTAAGTCAAAACGTCAAAATCTTGGCAATCCGACAAATAGAACTCAAGATATTTTAAGCGAACCATAATCGATTTTTTTGGAGACTTTGTTTTGTTGATTTTTTGTGTTTTATAATTCTCCAAGAAAAAGACGATAAGGTCCTCTTAAAAAGCTTATATTTTGAGTTATATTGGTCGAATTGCCAAGATTATAACGTTTTGACTTAATGACAGCATCACATAATATATTTTTTAAATTTATTGAAGTGGGAATACCTCTGACAATATAAACTGGAAAATCTCTGACAAATAAAGTGGAACCCCCACCTCCACAAAAGGTTGAAAAAGAAACCTGAGAGACGGTTGTTTTTGATACCGCGATATGCACCTACAAACCATCGTACTCATATTTTGGTTATCAATCCACTCCCAAAATTTGCTGCCGGCTCCTAGGCTATGAAGTTTAAATGGCAGAATACATTCGTTTAACTAGAACTACAGAATAATCTAAGTTCAAGGTTTACTTTGAAACCAAATCAAGTGCTGAACTTAAGTTTAAACACTAATTGTAGTTTAACTTGTGAAACTGGCCATTAATGTCTCAAACTGGATCTACCAAGCCCCCCCCACAGCCTTATCCTAGATCCGCTACTGCTTGTATACCGTTTATTATAAAGTTGTTTTGTATAAGAGACTGAAAATCGAATCACCACTAACAGAATAAAAGGACCAACCAAAACCAAACAGTACGTATTTCCACAGTGTGCCCACAGGAAGTCCCGTGAGATTTGGATGAATTACATTTTGAACGTCTTTTATGGACAAATTGAATTTGATTAGATTGCCCAGACATGGTGCTGGGACATGATGCGCGCCTCCATCGCATCTATCGCCACGTTGACGCCACCATCACAGCTGCCATCGTCAGTCGGATAAAACTAAACTTTATAGTATCCCTCTTTATGTCGTCCGTTTGGCGGTCGGGAGCAGGAGTCAAATTAATTTGAATCACTCACTCTTCTGGGCCCAATTAATTATGGAGTATTTCTTGTATTTTTTTTGTATTTTTATCACAATGATTATGGTGATTTTTGGTATCCGCTTTTCCTTAAGCTTCATACTTTAGTCCAAAGATTGTGTGGGTTTTGTGTGTGTGTTCATCTTAATACATTATGTAGAATGAAAATTGATATCTTCGGTCACGAAAACTATCTTGGCTCCGAACCAAAAGAATCGGTATAATACCTCATCTCTACAGCCTTGAATTTGATAACAACTCCGAATCATAGATGTATAGATTGGGTAACTCTTGTGACATGAATAATGTTGATGATGTAATTGTGATTGATGTCGATGGATACGTGAAGGAGGAGTTGAAAATAGTTGTCATTACATTAATTAGAAAAAAAAATCTCACAAGACTTTTGCTTGGTAATCGGCACGTAAAAGAGCTTGTTTTAATCAATTTCGTCATGGAAAAGGGATGTGTTTGTTTCTTATTTATTTCGTTGGGTCTGAAAAGTGTGAACAATCACATTTGGAGGGCGTAACGCAAAATATTACATACATTAGTGTTTCATGAAATAATATGTGTTGTAAGAGTTCTTTTGTTTGGAGTTGTAATTTTGATTAATGAGCAACTGGATTGTGTAGAAAATAGTTAACTGCATGTTAAAAACGTTTATGTATACTCAGACTGCGGGTTGTAATAGGAAGGTATAATTTTTCAAGTTGGTAGCTAAGCTGTAATTACTATGCATGGATAAGAAATACCGCAAAGATTATGAAATGTTTAGGGCATAGAAAATAGAAAAATACGGTAACCTTTATATGGTGGCCTTATATTTATAGTTCTCTTGATTAATGTTTCTACTTAATCAAGTTAAATTTCTTTTCAATTTTTGAGAAATGTATGGATAGGTATTCTATTGCAAAAAGCATAGGCATTCGCAGATTTGTTTCAGAAGAGTAAGGTAGGTATATCTATACCTAATAAAACCATTTTATTGCGATGATATAGAAAATCATAAAGCGAAAAGGGTTATATAAGCCTTACTTAGATATGTGTAACTGGCTTATAAGGGTTTTTTTAAAGTTTAAAAATAAATTTCAATTATGGAAATGAAATGAATGGTGTTATAAATAAACCTGGCCCCAAGGTGAGAAACATCTGGGTCTCGCCTCGGGAAACAGAGACGATACGAGACTAGCTTCAAAGCTGTGAGACGAGACTGTATTTTTCAGATTGAAATTTACCACCCAGTGATGGCGACTGGGTAGTGGAATTATAATAAAAAAATTTGCGATTCGATTTCATATAAAACTAATTAAAGCATTTATATTTGTCCCTATTATTTGCTTGCCCATCGTCATTTCGATAGATATACAAATCTTAATCTTAACTATTATAACTATAAAGACGAAAGAATTAATTTGTTCCTTCGGGCATAACTCATAAAATAATTAACTGATTTACGTGAAACAAATGTTATAATATTCTTTATGTCCATGAGACGGTTTTAGTATATTTTTATTTCTTAATTTGTTTAAATTTTTAGAATATTATTGTTTTTTAATTTTTTGTCACCTTTTTTCTAAGAGTTTGTCCCAAATATTCACTCATAGACTCAAAACGGTTTGATATTTTGAAATAAAAAGAATTTTTTGAGAAACTCAACATTCTTACACAAATTTCAAGACCTATATCTTTTCTTAATTATACATACAAGCTGAGCAATTAACATATACACTTTTGAAAGTTATCAATTTGTTTAAATTATTTCTATCCAGGAATGCTATTCAAGAGCAATCAACGGGTAGCTGCTTTGTTTGTTTGTTATTTTTTTTTTTGTTCTTTTCTTCCGCAAACTGAATTCATGCCTGCTGGCTGAGCACAATAGTGTGGGTGTAGAAAGGTAAGAAAACTGTATATGTAGCTCCACAGTCCACAATATGTAAAGCTACGATTGTAGCAAGAAATTGTATGTGAATTAGGTAGGTAAGTTATGTAGGCAGAAAAGAGTCACATTACCCAGCGGGAAAAATTCAAAAATTCATTGGGGAAAAATCAGCTTTTTCCTTGAGGAATGGCAGCTGCACCGTCCACTTTTCAGCTGATTCCTTTGATGAAATTAACATGGGCATGTCCTAGGCGGGAAGCACATGCTGAAAATCTGATGAAAATTCACCATCGAAATCACTACTTCGTTGGAAGTTGTTTATTCACCAACCCAAGTGATGAAAAACATGGTGGTTGCATAATCTGTGAATTCATCGGTTTATTCATCGGTTCAATATCTTCGATGAAAAAGGTAATGAAAAATCATTTGTCAATTCACAAGATAAGTGGTAGTTGTTTATTCAACAATTAGTTAATGCAATATTGAAAAGTGTGAAGAAAATTAAATAAATGGTGAATTCATTAATACACTTGTGTTGTGAATTTGTGATTGGTTAAAATATAGAAACTTTAAATTAAAGTGAAATCACTAGTCCAGAGGTTGTTGGTTAATGACCACTTTACTTATGCAGAGTGGTGGTTAACCAATAACCAACAACCCGAAATACTTGGAGAAAATCTGAGATTGCCTCATTTTGATGGAAATTCACAAGTCATGTTTTAATATTTACTGTCAGTAGACAATGTGAACACAGAAAACACAAAAAAAAAATCAACTTCTATCAAAACACACAATGGCGGTGCACACTTTACAAAGCAGATGAGTGGACATTAACGATGAACTGATGAACTTCTACATGACTTTTCAACAGTTTTTTCATCGCATAATTTTCCATATCAAAAGCAATTTTTAATTCAACGAAAGAAAGGGTTGTTTTCTAAACACAAAGCAGAAAGTGGGTTCAAATCTATGAACTGAGGAAACCTTGCATGACTCTTCACTTACTAAATCATTACATGTCGTTTCGTTTTATTATCTGGCTAGTGATTGATTGCTGTTGTTTTGTTGTTTTCTACACACAAAGTAAAAAGTGGGTTCAAATATATGAATTGAGGAAACCTCGCATGACTCTTCACTAACTAAATCATTGCATGACGTTTCCTTTTATTATTTGGATAGTGAATTGGTTGAAGAATTCAGCTATACATTTCATTGGGGACGATATTTCCCGCTGGGTATGTGATCAAATTATCTATGTATTGTGTATCTCTTATCATCGGCAATCGCGATGCATCGCTTTTGTATAACAAAGAAGGTGTTTTCCGGGTGAAAAAAAATGATTTGGTTGGAGTAAAAAGCGTATAACTTGACTTCTAATGGTCGGATCTACAATATTGAGATTAAAAATGACGGGAAAAACAGTTTACAGTCGTGTGTATTAAAAAAAGAGATAAATTAATATTAAAGCAATACATTGTGTATCAGGAAGCTTATAAAAAATACATGCAATATAAACAAATTCCTTTAACATTATGTATTTATAGCAAACAAAACATTATTTTTTAAAGTTTGCGAAGCAACGCGAGCACGGGTCGGCTAGTTATTTAGAAACTGACTACAGCAGCTACTATCAGTAAATTGTTTGGTTTATGCATAACATAAATCAAATTAACGTGAACAAATAAAAATATAATAAAAAAAGTATTTAAAATTTATTTAAATAAAAAGTGCGTATACGCCCTAGTGTACATTTTTATTTTTCAATAAACAAACAAAGTTGTGTTAATAAAATATATACAATTCATACTGCACAGGGTGTATAAAAATGTAATTTTTAATAGAACTGAACGGCAAGTAATGCGGTTACATGTAAAAAAAATTGTTTAGGTATTAATCAAAATAAAAACGATGATAGAGAAGTCTAAAAAAGTTATTTAAGACAAAATGTTTGTCGGTCTGTTTGTCTATGCGAAAATAGATGAATTTGCTTCGCGTGAAGTGGGTGGCAATGTCACAGTGGACATAGTGTTTGACTGCTAAGCTGGACGTGTGGTCTCGAGCCCTAGTCTAGGTAGCATTCTTTTCTGTATTCCCCAGTTTCAACTGAACGCCACCCGTGGAATTTAATGAGACAATTAACATCTTATTCTCAATCCACTGTGCCAACAAAAATCTTTCCTTTCCTTCTATTCCTTCTAACCAGTTCCGTGCATTGCATTTAAAAGACATGAGGTCTTTACTGGCATTTAGTTAAAATTATTAAAATTATTATTGAAAAAAAAGCATTTTTATGTGCTTCCCTAGGCTCAGAGCCTAATTTTAAATTTTTGTATAGGGTAGCTGTCATACAACTATTTCGGTCTTATGATCAAGTTTTCTCAAACATGACTGTTACGTTTTGATTAAACTTCTTGTAACTTCTAATACAGTTTTAATATCTACTGTATACCAGGTATTTCCAAAATATTTGAAAAACGTAAATAATATGGTAAAATTGCCTTTGTTGGGATATTACCAAAAATCTCGTAATTAGCTTTGTAAATTTGACATCACTTTGAGTTCGGTACTTCTTAGTTAGTAAAAAAATATTGCATTTCAAATTTGTACAAACAATTTTGTTTTCAAAAAATAAAATCAGAGAAAAATTCATTTATTTTTTTCTGTTGACCTTTTTCCATATTTTTTGTATTAATTAATACAAAAATTTCAAAATTGATTTTTAACTTAACCATACACCATTAATGTTAAGCTACATTCTAGTTGTTAGCTACAAGAAACAAATGAATTTTCCGAAAAACTATGACTCAGTTTTGAGCCTAACTCTGAATATTTCATGCCTAGAATATAAATAAAAAAAATTAAAAACATGAATACAATAACAGTCTGACTGATGCATATTTAATAAAATGCATTCACATTATTCCTTTTAATTTAAACGGGTCAACATCTAACTATTGAACAAAAATATACTTGAATTTAATTAAGTTCAAACTAATTTTTCAAAAAAATCTGACTCAGCACAATTGCAACGTCAAAATAGTTACCTCACCAGCACCACTACTCTCAGCCGTATTGCCCAACCAAACATAGATTAATCGATAAGTGGACAAAGGGTGTGGGTGTGAACGCAATCACATCATACTTAACAAATCCGATCATTGAAGAAATGAAGAAAAATAAATGCCCAAGACTCATTTATAAAATATCATCCAGACAGCTCAGCGCAGACCCTATACCTACAACAACACCACCCACTATTTATAAGTCGCACATTTTCTCTGGGAAGTCTACATATAATCGATATAGGTGTAGAAGAGCTTAGTTCTCCATCCAGTCTTTTTACTTTATAGGAAGTCCACACTCAAAAAGGTATACAAAAAACTGCTTCCAAATGTCAACAGAAATCCCCGGTTAAATCTTCCCCTTTCTGCTTCCATATATAAATATATATGAAGTCGAAGTGAATCTCTCAATGCAAATTTTATAAAACCTTCTTTTTCTTATTTTATTTAATCTGCCCGCGCATTCATTCTGTGCGATGGATATCTCTATCACTGTTTCGTTGAATTTATCGCATTCGAGCTCATTCAAGAATCGCCGCCCACTTAAAATGTGACGAAATGAGACTGCGCGACACCATCATACAGATACTCAACTGAGATGTGACTATTCGAATAACAAAGTAATAGAGTACAGTAGGAGTCAAAGGCATTCTACAAAAACTATTTTTTTCTTCGTCTGTCCTATGGCACTTAAGTAAGAATATTATGACAGATTATCGATTAAGTGGCAGCAAAATGGCAACTTGCATTTTTATGTGTAATGTGTAGATCTACTTAAAAGGGGTAACTTAAGGTTTTATAAAATATTCGACCTTAAGAATAATGTATTGCTGTATGTTTGGCATTTCGTCCTGATAACAACAATAGTTGGCATTATGAGAAAAAATCACCAGTCTCAGCGAGAGATGAGACCAACTGCTGCTATCATGCTGAAACGCTTTAAGTTATATTAAATTTTAAATACAAACAAGTTCGTGCGACCGAGTGGTATAATTTATTTCTTCTTAGCCAAAGACGGTAACAAGACCAACTGTCAGCCCACTAACCTAACCTAGCCAAAGCATCTTTGACTTATATATCAACACTATTAGTCGAATAATGTGACAATTTACTTTCTTTTATTCATAAAGGATAGATGACTTGACACTGCCTTCGCCAACGTCAAAAAGTACAGTCAAAGGGATTGACGGACAGACATATTTAAAAACAACCAAGACCAAGATGAAAGACCGTTTAATGGTTGGATCTTAGTGCGGTTTGATGTTGTACCACTTTCGTGAGAGTGTATTTAGTTTGACTAGTTAAAGTGGACTTGGAACACAAAGCTGTAATCTTTAAATTTTTGACACGTTAGTTTAAGAAAATGCATATATTATAAGGATCTTAAAACTGTGTGAACGTGTAGGCATAAAATACATCCGAACACTTTTTTCGCATGCAAACAATTCTAACCTCGCTTCTCGTATTGGATACAGAACAGTTCATATCAGCTGAAGGGCTGGCCACGTGACGAGACTCGGCGAGACTTTTGTAAGTCTCGTCTCGGTCTTGTTAAAATCAAAAATTTTCAGTTTCGTCTTGGTCTCGTATCGATCTCGTACAATTAAGTCTCGTCCCGGTCTCGTCACCAAAAAATACGATTTCGGGACAACCTGTTGATTTATTGGAACAAAATAATTTCGATTATAGTTTGAATATGTGCAGAAGAAAATAAATATCTAACTAAAATTGTATTTTTTAATTTATTAGACTCTCCGTAAGTTTCGGTCCAAACATACAGTATCGTCTCGGTCTCATCTCGGCTGCTTGAAGGGCAGTCTCGTCAGGCGAGACCGAGACTTTTCTCGTCTCGTGGCCAGCCATAATCACCTGTCTTTGAAATGTACACAATTTTACATACAAAATATGTGCCCTTAGAGTGCACATATACAAATGCGTAGTAAAATATGCCCACACAAAAATATATAACAAATTTTAGTGTTACGATGGCGGGCATAATGTGTTTTCACATCAGAAACTTTATCTCTTTTTCACACTTCACTTAAAAAAAAAAAATAAAATTTAACTTTGGAAAATCATATTATGTGTGTGAAAGGTAACAAATTACAGAAAGTACAAAATACCCATGAAAATTAGATAACATTTTTTTGTTAGCGTCACTTCGTGTTCGTAGCAGTTTCTTTGTAGGCTCGTTGTCGAAATAGTTTTTTTTTTTCGATTAACAATTCAAATAACATTATAACTTTACAAAACGACATCTGACATCGTTCTCATATAAAATTGTAGGCTGTATAATTTTTCAGAAGGTAATATAATTCTAAAAGTCTTATATTTGTGTTAACAATTATTATTTTGACGCGCGCCGATTGAAACATAATCAAAAGTAAACATTTTTGTGTGTGCATTTGGACCCACACTTTGTGTACAAAATTATAAGTGCCTTATGTGAGTGACACAATTGTGTCTATTAGACGATATGCATTAAAAAGAAAAAAAAAACACAGTTTGTAGGAGGTATATCGTCTAATTTAAACTTGTTCATATGAAGATTTTTCTGCTTCCAGATAAAAATTTGTATTATCACTGTAAAAATCAGTGAAAAGTTTGGGAATAGTGATAAGGCACGCGGCGCACAGTGGCCCATATTGACTTTTTTGGTTGCTAAAATCATAAGTTTTAAACCACAATGATAGCTAAAACCAATGGTTGCTAAAATCATGGAGATATATTGAAGGAAATTTCCAAGGCTATGAAAGTGGTGAGTTAAAGAGAAAAAAAATCACAGGGTGTTTCAGAATTTGCTGTTTGCGGCATATCTTTATTCACTACTTCTAATCAGTCATCAAACTTATAAAATGTTCTCTTTCGTGTTCTATCAGTTTTTTTTAGATTTATGGTAATTTGTTCTTACCTAAACCTCCACAAACAAAATGTTAACTAGGTTTTCGAAAGTCAAGTGCAAGTGGTGCACAGAGGCAAACAAATTTTGTCGTTTAAACCTTTTAGAAGGTTTCTTATGTAGTAGCCCGTAGCGCAATGGTTAGTGCGTTCAACTGTCACGCTGGAGGTCTGGGTTCGCTTTCCAGCCTCGTCCACCTTAAAACTAAAAAGATTTTTGTCAGGGCTACTGAAAAAAGTGTTTCTCGTCCAGCCGTTCGGATTCGGCAAAAAATTGTAGGTCCCTTCCATTCCTGTCGATAAGCGCACACAGGAATGGTTGCGAATTGTTAGTCACTAGGCCCTGGTTCTTCATGAGCCGTTGTGCCACCCGATTTTTTTTTTTAGGTTTCTTATGTCTGGACTCAGAATTGATTAATTGGCTCAGGTTTCCAAGATATGGACCAAACAACGCTTTTTCACTATTTTTGACGTCAAGTTGCCTTACCAATTACATTTTTTCCCATAATTGCGGCATTTGAAAATAAAATCCATTTTCCTTTTAAAAAATTTAAATTTGTACATAGTTTCGTTTGTTTTTTTTTTTTTTGCTGGTAGTGCGGTAACTATAATTGTTACATAACTTTGTTATATGAAAAGATAGACTGTTGAAATTTAATTTTTGCATAGATAATAAACTTACGCACATGTACGTGTATCACTGGGATTATATAAATTAGTAATTTTCCTATTTTTATGGGGAAGCTAAATGATATTTTTTATTCGAACTCAATTCGATTTTTTTACAAAAATGGTGAAAGATTTGCTAAAACAGTTAGCGAATTCCGTCAAAAAAATATGACCCAATTACTCCGCTAGTCCAAAATGCACACCAAACAGTTACTTGCGGATGCATTGGTTGTTTGAGTACCACATCAGGATTTTCAGCACCCCAAATCCGACAGTTTTGCTTATTTACGTATCCGCCGAGTTGAAAATATGCCTCATCTGAAAAAATGATTTTCTTCGAAAAATCCGCATTAATTTAATGATGTTCCAACACCCAATCAGCATTTTCACGGCGCTGCGCATGGTCCCTTGGGTTGATGGTACAAGAAAGCAATTGAACCTTGTAAGCGTGTAAATGCAGATCTTTTACCAAAATTAGTTGCATAGTGCTTCTGGAAATGTTTAATTGTTGACCACGATGCCGAATGGAAGTTCCTGGATTCTCTGCGACAGATTCCCTTATTGATCCATCAGCGTAAGTTGTTCTTAAAATTTGTAATTTAACGCCTCACTGTCGATTCATTTGGTTTTCGCAAAACTTTCACCATTTTTGTAATGTGTTTTTACAATAACTAAACGTTGCTGTTTTAAATACTTCTCAATATTCTTAAATCGCGTGGTCTGTACGTGACAACTACTGTCAAAAAAAAAAATCACCGTACAACTCGTATTAACAAAATGGTGGCAAATTTAATTCCGGCGCTCTTGTTGGGACACCCTATATAATAAAACATGTTAAATGCTGTACGTAGTTTCAAAGCTTGTAAAGTCTTTCTGTGTTCATCCTGGACTTCAAAATTACTTCTTGACTTAACTGATACAAATCTATTTCCATGTTGAACTTCTTACCTTTTTTCACCAAACCCAAAACGGGGTTTTCGGCAATATGTTTACGAAAACTTGGAAAGCGTTCACACCGAAAATTTACAAGTTTTCGTTTGACATTTAATTTTTTTTTGCTTGAACACAATGATCTCGAAGAAGGTCCGCGCCGCTTTGGAAATTAGCAGTGCCACAGTAAAGGGCAAAAATCAAGTGTTTTATGTGAAACTATAAGAATATTTATAAATATTGGAAGTTAAAAAAGGAAATTCAATGAAGCGTGATTCGTAATATTTAATTTATTTCTTAACCGATCAATTTCACGTAGTAGCAAGGATGCGCTACACTGCGTCGTGTTCACTTGTGTTCTAGCAGAAAAATTATTTTTTCCTGGCAGCAACCCGTCAGCGTTTATTTGAGCGCTGAATGTTTCACAAAGTGTGTTTGTTTAGTTCATCTTGCAAATCCAACATGTTTTCGACTGGTTTTATTTAAAATATGTGGCTTATCAAAACTTGTGGTTTAGCGAAAATGTATGGGAAAACTTGTGTTTTCGATTTAGATTTTCAGCCAAAAACCGATATTTTCGCGAAAACCGGGTTTTGGGTTTGGTGTGAAAAGGCTAATAGCCTACTTAAACTCACCACTGAAAAACTAGGCTTAATATTTTAATCGATGTTTGTTGTTATTGTTATTTGTGTGTTGTAATTGTTTAGCTGGTTATAGACTTTTGAAAGAAACTCGCTAATCATTTTAGTTTTTAAACCATTTAAAAAGAAATATGTAGGCAGTTAAAATTATACTTGTTCCAAAAAAAATACTTACCTACACTCTAAATCTAGACACTTTTATCAAAACGTGTTAATTGAACACTGTTCTGGTCATGTTTGTATATGCGCCAGCGCCAAAATGTCTCAAAAAACACTTTCGTTCAAGGCCATACACATTTCCTTTTCTGAAAAGTTGACAATTTGTACAAAGAGTAATTATCAAGTCATATATCTATTTGTGTGTGTTGTAAATTTTGTTCGCCAAATACGATTATTTAGCTAATGTAATCACCCAAATATGTAAAATCACTTTCAACTAAGCCACTTATTTATTGCGTTGAATGACATCATTTAAACGACGTACTCAAGGCGACCATATTTGATAGAAAGTGATGTGTACCTCGCTACCTTTCGTAGTTGTGACCCCCATTCACTTCTTGTTTTTTTTTTTTTTTATTTCTATTAAAGACACGCCAGTGTTTTAGAAAATTCATTACCGACCTATTTATGGAGTTTCCAATAATAATTATCTCTTACCACTCTTGTCATCGATAAATGTTTTCTTTCGCTTTAAGGCCCCTGGCCTGGTAGTTAGTCCCATGTCTTCAGGAAGAACCTGGGCTTCTTTAATAATTTTCTACTATACGTGAACTGAATTAAATTCATAATTAATTCATCATCAACGCACATAAATAGAAATCTTACAAACGTGCTTAGTTTCGTCGCCACGACATCGCCATCGCGAGCCGTCCGTCATCTGTTGTCGTCTTAACACTTAATAAATAATTATTCCTGTAAGAACGAAAGTAAAATTTACGGCACATTACAACAACAACAAAATAAAAACAGAAAGCGCACTCTAACAGATTTAAAATTACACTATATGCATTGAATCAATGAATTGACTATTTTGTTGTTTTATGCTTTTTAATTTATGCTCTCGAAAAAGTCGTTAGAAAATAAATCGTGCATAGAACGTTTTGCAACATTCAAACTAATGACTGTTATTAATTGGCAATGGCTGACAATTATTTAAATTAACCCTCTATCGTGCAACGGGTAGTCAATTACCCACCGCCCGCCGCCGCCATCGCATAGAAAATTGTACACAATAATTGCACACGGCAAAAATATGTTCAACAAGACTAAATGATCGCTTTGCATTTTGGTATCGTTGGCTCGCGATCAGCCACCCAATTAATTAGGAATTGAATTCAAGTACGAGTAATATGCCTCTAGACGTCTCTGATGTATAGCTCAAGATGCCATGGAATGCCACTGAGGGTATTTAAAGATTTCAGAATATGCCACACCCAGGCGATATACAATATTCAATTAGACCAATCGATCGCAAAAGTGATTGATCGGTCGGCTGCGATCGCTCAATAAAATCGAAATTTATTGCCTTCGTCTTATATGGAGGATATGGGTACCTACCTAATGTTACAGTCTCGAAATTTAATTATAAGAATGCGTATTCATGTTTCCAAGTTGAGTGGAAGGAGGGAAAAGAGGGTTATTTGGTTATGAGGCAGCAGTGCAGCTCCTAGTCAAGCCACAAACCACCCGCAACATATGAGTTGTTAAAAATAAATTTAGCGACCTGTTAGTTATGTGCGATCATAATCACAAGTATTTTATTTTGGGGGTTACCATCCCTGAGTTATTTGCATACTGGCTCTGCAGTTGAAGAGACGTTAGTTTGTTTTATTACTAGGGCAGCATCTGACTGGTATAAATACAAAAATGATTAACAGCGCTTCTTGTTTCGCTATAAATATTTAAGTTTCTTCATATGGGAACTGCACGTAGACAAAAACATTAGCTTAAAACCCTTTTGCTATTTCTCCAGTGATTGGTATAAACTGGTGTAACGCACACATAAATTAACAAGACCTTATATCTGTATCGTAAATTGAAAAATTATTATCAAGGCCCAGTTTTTCAGTGATGAGTTTGAAGGTTAACTCGAGTTTAGATTGAGTTTAACTCCGAATCTCGAAAGATTTCACAATTAAAAACCGGCTCTGAGAAAAAAATAACAACAGCTGCAACCCCTATATTTTATACATTATACATGAAGTTCTATTGAATTTTTGAAATTTGTCACTTAGTGGAAAAAAAATAGAATTTGAAATATGGTCACCCCAATTATTATTATAGTGTATAGAGATTTTGCCTGGTCTATTTTTGGTCGTTCATCAGAAAACATAAAATCAAATTAATTTATATGCCATGGGCCTTTAGAGTTCGTCATGCAGTGCTGCATAAATAGTTGGCGGTCTGAAACAAGCTCACTGCACCTGCATAAAAACATATGCATATAGATACTGATACCAAACTGCATGATGGCAGCCAGTATGGTGGAATGAGAAACCCAACAAGACAGACAGACTCACTTTATGAGGCCCACAAGATCGGACGGACCTATAACAACATACTATTATGCGTCGTTGCCATTAATATAACTGTATGAATATATTTTAACTATTCTATTTTTGCAATTGCATTTGTTTTTTATTTGCTTGCAAGTTTGGATGTACTCACAGTTTTTCTGGTTCTTCTTTGGATATTTTGTGTGAGTGTGGTGTATATGCAGTTTATGCCATTGACCACGCATTAAGCTATGTCATAACATTGATATGTTTATCTTTCTTTAAAATTTGAAGTGATTTTGAATCTGCATTGCTGCATGGAGTGGAGAAAAAAAATTTTTGATTTACATGATGGGATTGAGATAGTGCGATCATTAGATTTAAGTACTTTTTCCAGAATAACTGGAAATTTATCTTTTTTTTATTTTAAAAGAGAATCTATATTATGAATCACAATTTTTGAGGTAAAAGGATGTGTTCTCTTTGTCATGTTCTATATTCGTTTGTTCTAAATAGGGTGATTCAACTGAGGTGTCACAAAAAAATTGCACGTGTAGGTTTTCTCACGACAAGAAAAAAATTGTGATGGGAGGTCTATTCCCCCTAACTTAAGCGGGAGGGGCAATTTTCTAAACAAAATTGACTTAAACCAGAAATCAAATTATTAAAAAACATTGCTTTGTTAGGTATGGGTGATTCTCCACTAAAAGCTCCTTTTCGTAGCCCAGACCAAAAATGGTTCAACAAATTAAAAAAACTTATTTATTTTGAAGACAATAACAGCGCAAGCAACGTTTCTAACTGGGCCACTTCTAAATTTTAAATATTTGTAGATATGTAATAAAAAAATAATTGTTTTTATGGACCAAATGTCATTTCCGTCGCGTGTCTCCTCCTTGTTTCAGCGCGGAAAATGGATTTTTTGTTGGTTTTTAAATGCATACATTTTAATTTGTCTGAGTTCCAGGATTAAGAATATGTAGTTAAATACAACTTCCCTAAACATTAAATTTACTTAACAATTAACTTACAATCTTTAAAACATGTGTCTCCATGTATTTGCATCATTTCCGTAAAAGAATGTTAAATACTTATAAATTCAAATTAACGGTCGTCAGTTTAAAGGATTTAGACTAAATGAAGAAACTCATTCATGCTTTCTTTGAAATATATTCAATTAAATGGGTGAGACATCAGTTTCGTGTGTTATTTTAAAGTAAGTGGTTGTATTCGTCACGTGTTTCATCAATTTCGTCATTTCCGTAGGTGCATATAATTTAAGTAAGTGATAGTAAAAAAAAATATTTTGTAACAGTCTTGTGAGGTTATGTTGCAGTTAGTTATACAAAATTTAAAAAAAAATAAACTTTCTATTTCTATTTCTCGTCTAAAAAGCAAAAAAACATCGATTTTCGTCATTTCCGTCGCCTTTAGATGTGTTTTTTCTTTAAAAAATCATGAATTTATTGCAAATCATTAAAATATTTGTGCATTCATTTAAAACCCCTAAAAGGCAATTGCAGACCGTACAACTGAGATAGGTGGGGAAGCGAAAACGTAACAAATTATTTATATTTACTAGTTAAATGTCATTTTCGTACCACACAATCATTTCCGTAAATGGATTTAATTTAGATTTTAATAATTTAAAAAAATCCTGTAATACCGTAAGTCTTTTAAATACATCCTGAATCACACGGCCCTTGTTACAGGGAATATTTTAAAAGGAAAATTTGTGCACTGGTACATTATCATTTCCGTATCGAAGGCGTCATTTCCGTATCAAGCCCAAATTCTCAAAAATGTTTAAAATCAAGTGCCCGCACTTTAAATCATTAATTTATTCCATAATTTATAACAACACTTGAATGTACATAATTTTTTCTTAAATTTAGGTAGGGGACATTTTGGGTGCTGAAAAGGAGCTTTTAACAGAGAATCACCCGTATACCTTTTTTGTAAATCCAGAAATAACTATTTAAATTTTTTTTAAACAAAATTCTTTAAATGAACATTTTTTTAAATATTAATTTTCAAACTCAAAATTTTGAAAACAAAATTTAAAAAATAAAAAAATTCAAAATATTCATTTCTAAATTTCTATTTTTGTTTTCAAAATTCAATGCTCCTATCAATTTTTAGTCAAACACTGAAAAACGGATGATTCTAGGGCGTATACTTTTAAAGATATTAAAAAATAAATGAACCAATTTTCTCGTAAAACTAAAAAACATCCAGAAGAACAAAGCGAATAAAGTGAATTGTCGTGAATTTTTACGCTTTATTCACATGAGTCATCGTTGAAAGGTAGTAGTCCGTAGCGTAATGGTTAGTACGTTCGACTGTCACGTTGGAGGTCTGGGCCTCGTCCACCTAAAAACTAAACAGTTTTTTTTCAGGGCTACTGCCTCTTGCGAGGAATTGACAAATCCTTCAAGAGTATCACTTGTCACGAATAAGTGCTTCTCGTCTAGCCGTTCGGATTCGGCATAAGGTGTAGGTCCCTTCCAACCCTGTCGAAAGGCGCACACAGTAATGGTTGCGAGTTGTTAGTCACTAGGCCCTGGTTCTTCATGAGCCGTTGTGTCACCCGATTTATTTTTTTCATCGCTGAAAGCTACGCATTATGATGCCACATAAATAAGTAAAACGGTAATTGAGGTTAAATTCTAGCGAATTATTTATTCGAAATTTTGTGGAATACCTCGTCTTGTTGGGGATTGCAAATTTACAAGTGACAGTTCGCAAAAGCTTGTTGATGGTCGCGTTGAAAATATTGAAATGTATTTTTTTGCTTTTATCTTACCACATTTTTACCACAATCAAAAATAGGACGATATTTCCTCTTGAAATAGCTTAAAAAAGATTTACTCGCATTCACATTTCGCAGCTCATGTAAAGGGCACTTAAATGATCATTTCAACAACCAGTTCATTAGCATCAACATCGCTTTTTCTTGTTTTAGTTAGAAGTTGGTTTCTTTACTTTTTAATAAAATCTTGAAAGTTTTTTAAAACTAAAACAAAAAATTTGAACTATTTAACATTTTTGTTTTAAAAATTTTAAAATTAATATTTCAAAAACTGTTCATTATTTAAAAAAATAAAATTAAAGACGGGTCTTCTGGCTTTACAAAACGATATATAAAAAGGGCATTGTAAGTTTGAGCGTTGTTTTTAATTTGTTTACAATATTAAAAAAAAAAGATCTTATAAATAAAAAAAAGAACAAAAAGATCGAAATGTCTGTCTAATAGAAAATTCTCAGTTATAACTACTCCATGAAGACAACCATGAAGACATATTCAATTCAACTATCAATCGTTTCAACACCTAGAGCAAAACTTACAAAACTCAATTTGAAACTCGAATAAAAGTTAAAATTCCATTAACAGTAGGAATTAGAGCTGGCCGCTAGCCGAGAAAAGTCTCAGTCTCGATATCGGCCTCGCATGACGAGACTGAGACGAGACTGCCTTTTAAGCAGCCTAGACGAGACCGAGACGAGACCTTATATTTGGACCGAAATTAAGAGAGAGTCTAACACATTAAAAAATCCAATTTTAGTTGAATAATTATTTTCTTTTGCACATATTCAAACTATAATCCAAAATATTTCGTTCCATTTTTCAACAGGTTGTCCGGCAATCGTATTTTTCGGAGACGACATCGAGACGAGACTTAATTATACGGGTCCGACACGAGACCGAGACGAGACTAAAAATTTTCGATTTTAACGAGACCGAGACGAGACTTACAAAAGTCTCGCAGAGTCTCGTCTTGTGGCCAGCCCAAAGTAGGATTCGTCTTTAGCTTTTTATCGATCGTAGAGCTTTTAGAAATGTTGTATTTGTGGCTTTTCCATTAAAACACGCCTATGGAGAAAATGGAAAGAATGCAAAACAAAATTTTTATTGGCTTTCCGACAAAGCTGAATTTTGGTAGAGAGCATTACTTTAACGTCCTAAACATTTCCTAAAAGTACCCTAAAGGAGTGGAACAAACAATTTTAAGGGGATACAATTCAAAAAATCAAAAAATATAATAAATATATCAGTTATACGAAAAAAAATTTCATAGTCTTTTTTGTGTAGAATGAAACATGAGATACAATGTGTTTCTACAACTTTTTTCGAAATAACCTATAGTTTTCCAGTAATTTGAAAAAAAAAATGAATTTTCCCCTTTTAACCAACCCCCACCGCCCTTAAAATTATTTGGTCCAAATTAAGGGTAGGTACTTTTTAGGAAATGTTTAGGACGTAGAAATGAAGATCAGCACCAAAATGAAGCTTTATCGGAATTTTTTTGAAGTAAGGACATTTTTTTATCTTGTGAATTATTTACCTATCCAAAATCTCGAGGAAAAAACCTTCAGAGTGAAATTTTAAGAAAATTATATTACCTGCAAATAATTTCAATTCCACTGAAAATTTTGTTATAATTTTTTGGATTTTTTTTTAATTCTGCGTCAAAATTCGGATTCCCGACCAAAAAAACATAAGAAGTGAAAAAAGCAAAACTTCCCCACAACTTTACCGCTAGGGACCCTTTAAGGCAAACATTTACAAAAAAAGGTCAATCCATGGTTCCTCAGCTTCAGTAGTACCAATTTTACCAACCCGTTTCGAGCTTTGTATAGAAGTTTAACGTTGAAAACTTATTTTTCGCAAACAACTATTATGGTTTTGATACTATACTAAGGTGAGTAGTAAATACACACAGATATGGACAATAAAACGAATTGAAAGTTTAAGCCCAACATTAATTTTAGCACAATATGTGAAAAAAAATTATTTGTTTAAACCAAAACAACGTCACTCCTCTTTTGGAATGGTTATAACTGATAAAGTATTCTATCACTAACACTACATTTTGATCATTATTTAATATTGAAGAAGATACATAGGTCTGATTCAAACGTTTAACAACAAACGTTTAAAACAAATCAAACAATTTAAACAATTACTCAACCAATTTTTGAAAAAAATGTTGCGCATACGCCACCGTACACATTTTATAAGCTACATTTATTATTAAGTTTTGGGAATACTTAAGTGCATTTTTTGTTTTACAGAAATGTTTATGCGGAAAAGAAAATTAGTGTATACCACTCACAGCGCTTCTTCCCATTAAATCCTCTTTTATTTATTAAAGCGATTCATTTAAATTTCTATTGGTTGGAAAGAAAAATTGTATCAGCGCCAGTTATTCGGCTTGCAATTTTGAACATTTTTGCCCTAAGGTCTCTAATGGTCAATCCATAAAATGGCAGCAGAGTTTTCAAGCTAAATTCTATTCAAATTTTCAAGCGAATGGCTTTAGGAAACATATTGCCTATCTTTGTTACTATTTGTAGACAGTCGGACCTAAGACAGTAACTGTTTAAAATTGCAAGCCTAATATTTGTTGCTCACACATTCTTTTTTCTCTGACGATGCTCAAGTTTTTACTCCTTCTTCTCGATAATTGTATTCAAATCTCATAAAGTGATGTCTGGGCTAGCTCTTTGTGAAAAAAGAAACACAATTTGTGTCAGAAATGATAAGAGGATTAATCTGATATGAAAAAATAAATCCCGGTTTTTGTTGAGAAAATTGCCTTTATCTACATAATTTCTTGCGCTTCGAGTTCGTCATATATTTGTCAGTTCAGCAGCACATGGTGTATCCAAATGCAAATCTACGGTCGTGTTAATGCTGGGTCTCTATATCTTCAAATCAAACCAAAAAAATTGTTAGCCTTTTTTTTGGTAAGGAGAACGACTCTCCATTATGTAATTAAAAAAATTACTTTTTATATCAGAAATGTATACAAAAAAAGATTAAAACAGAGTTAATTGAAATGAAAAATAATTTATCTGTCATAGCAACAAATCAATTCGGTATCTGAAAAATATCTTTCGTATATGACACGAAACAGCTGCACCAATTTTTATTTTATAGGTATACTTTGAAAGGATTTGCATCTGGAATCTGGTAGACAACTGAACCAAACCTAAGCCGGTTTATATTTTTTTCATTTCACTTATTGTCAACTATGGCACATATGTACATATAGGTATGCAAGAGCCAAGAGACCAACCTCCTATCTGTGCTGAACCTGGATAAAAATGACACCTGCATGATGCATATGCATTTATGTCCTGTTTTGTGTTCATAAAATAATCGAAATGGCAATACAAAAAAAAACAGAATAAACTCAAAAATTTTGTTTAATTTCCACTGACAGATTCTATCACCAAACCTGTCACAGAAAAAAGTGCACATATCAGTGCAACATGTCAGCCGCTATAATGGACACATAAATCAACCTTAATCCGGTAACTCAATATATAGGTACAACCGGAATGTCAAACAAAAGCCATTCGGGTACAACTTTAACCTAAATAAAAAAATAACCAAAAAAAAAAACACAATTTTGGTTCCGCAATTACATTTTTTCTTCGCGCGATCTGTGAAGTCCACATCCACACCGCATCATCCATCAGACACTTTTACTGACTCACCATAAACAACAAACAAGAATAAGAGATCAGAAGATCAGATGCATCTGCTGATGGGGATTTGCGTGCCCGCGAACATCGAAAATAGTATCAAAGGGGACTTTTGATTTGTTCCCTTTTTATAGAGAGAAGTATAAATTGTTGTTGCTTTTGTGTGTCAATCAATGACTTACGCTCGGCCATAACACAGCGATGAGTAATAAATTGATCAGAATGAAGCTGATGCCTCGATCTAAAGATATATATGTAGCTAATCGCTAGCCCCCTGGGTGTAGCTACGACTCGAATGCCTTGACCTTTCCAATTGGCGTTCATCACCCTCGGACGCGATTGAATGATAGATGCCTTGGCTTGGTTTGCCTTTGCTTTGCTAGCTAGGTTTTTGTTCAATTCAAAGACTCTCCTCGAACCCATTGTAAGTTTGTAAGTTGAAGAAAAATGAATTAATTGCAACACGCTGGATGGTGAGCTGTGAGTTGGTGTGAATGCGAACCGGTCCGCCATCATCAAACTGATGCAGACTTGGTTTATCCATTCAGAGCTCTGGAGGCTCTACACTATAATCGTACACACATGCATGGCTTTGCGTCTACAAATCAGATTATAGAATGCGTAGGTGGTAATTGTTGGTGCGATTTGTAATTGGGCTCTGGTTTTCTTGACATTTCGATTGTGGACATAAATGTTGTAACAGTGATATGTGTGGCAACAACGGCCAAGAGTCAATTGCAAACAAATTGTTTTGTTTATAACCAACACTTGGGTTCTCCTCCACAATGTTAGTTATAGATATAGCTATTGGTTGTTATGTTTTTCTAAATACAAATGTGTTTTATTTTATTTTGGTTTTTGTTTTTGTTTCTTACTACGCCCTCGGGTGCAGCTAATTTCGAGTGTTCGGGCTGGGTTTGAATTTTAAATGTATACAATAACAGTCACAAAATAAAAATAAAGTTACGCAAATTGACAAACTTATGGTGTGACTAAGACGCTTTTTCCATATCGAACGATAAACTTGATTAAGGAAACAAAAACTCAAAGACTGAATAGAAAACTATTTCAATTTTATTAATTTCCTAAAATGGCCAAAAAATAAATTAGTAGCCAAACACTTTTGAATAATTTATTTTTTTATTTTACATAATAAGGAATAAAATATTGATCTTTGCTTATGATCTTTGCTTTTTCGCTTATCTTATCCCCCAGTTTAGGATAGACGGACAATTTTCTAAAGAAATTACTTTAAACAGCAACACTTAAAATGTCGCGCAACATATTTAAAGGCAGAACAAAAAATCAATTCCTAATTTTTTTAATTAACATTATTTGAGTGAAAAGTTTTAAAAAAAACTAGATGGTTTCCTGATCTAACTTGTATGTCGTTGATGTCTCACACCCAAAGTAAAAAGTACTTACTTAGATGGCGCTCACAGCCCAGGATGAACTTCGACCTCAACTAACAAGCCCCTCCAGCCAGCTCTGTCCCTAGCTAGCCGCTTCCAGTTGCGCACACCGAGTGCTTTGATGTCGTGATCCACTTGTTTGCGCCACCTGTTACGGGTTCTTCCTCTGCTGCGTACCCCATCGGGATTGGATTCGAAGACTCGTCGGGCCGGTGCGTTGCTGTCCACGTGCCCCAGCCATCTCAGCCGCTGTATTTTCAGCTTTTTGACCAGGTCAACGTCGCTGTATAGCCCGTACAGTTCGTCGTTGAATCTTCTCCTCCACACTCTTTCGATTCACACCGGATCGAAAATCAGACGAAGAATCTTCCTCTCAAAGCACCCTAGCAGATTTTTATCCGATTTTCTGAGTGTCCATGCTTCTGACCCATAGAGCAGGACCGGGATGATTAGGGTCTTGTATAAAGTCTCCTTAGTTCTCTGAGAGAGGGTCTTACTACTAAAATGCCTTCTTAGACCGAAGAAACAGCTGTTGGCAAGAGTAATTCTTCGCTTGATCTCTGCACTGATGTTATTTTGCGAGGTAATAGCGGAGCCCAGGTAGACAAAAGTCCTTGACAATTTCGAAGTTATATCTGTCCATCGTGATATTTTGCCCGAGTCGACGATGTTGAGATTCCTCTCTCGATGACAGCATAAACTTCGTCTTGTCCTCGTTAACCGCCAATTCCATTTTAGCCGCCCCCGATTCAATGCTCGCAAACGGGCCTGTAACAGCTCGCTTCGTTCTGCCGACAATGTCTATGTCATCTGCATACGCAAGCAATTGAACGGACTTTTGATTGATTGTACCGCTGGTGTTGACATGTGCGTCGCCTTGCCTCAATCCTTTCTCAACATCAAAGGAATCGGTGGTGCTCTTACCAATTTTGAAGGAGCAGCGAGATTTCTCCACCGTCATCCTGCACAAGCGGACGAGTTTGACAGGGATGCCGAGACATGACATGGCTCTGTATAATTCGTCCCTTTTCATGCTATTATACGCGACTTTAAAATCGATAAAGAGGTGGTTTGTATCGATCTGGAATTCCCGGGGTTTTTCTAAAATCTGTCGGAGTGTGAACATTTGATCGACGCGACGGTTGACTTGCCTGGCCTAAAACCACACTGATAGGGGTCGATCAGATCGTTGACAAAAGGTCTTAGGCGGTCACATAGGATAGCCGACAAGATTTTATAAGCGACGCGACGTTTAGGAGACTAATTCCTCTGTAGCTGGGTGCATTTCAGAACATCTCCCTTTTTATGGATGGGGCACACTATACCGAGGTTTCATTCATCGGGCATACTTTCATCCGACCAAAATTTAGCAGATGAGCTGGTGTATGCTCCTAACCAATTCATCTCCCGCTGATGTAAATAGTTCGGCTTGTAAGCCATCCGCACCAGCAGGCTTGAATGACTTAATCTTGGATATCGCCAGTCGCACTTCAGTTAGGTCGGGTGGACGGAACTCTTGGCCATCATCGTCCAAGTTGAGCGTTGGAGCGTTCTGCCTACTAGCGGAATCTTGGCTGTCTTCGCCGTTAAGCAGTCTAGAGAAGTGTTCTTTCCAGATCCTCAAAACTCCCCTGCCGCTACAACCCGCAACCGACTAAGAAGTCGGCGTTCCTCTTTTCGTTTCATCCCATCGAACTCTCGGGCTACTCTCTCAGCAGATCTTGTTCGAGTCTGCAGCATTGCCTGAAAAGCAGTACACCTCGTCCTTAGCTGCATGCGCCAGCCGGCACTCTTCATCGAACCAAGGGTTTCGTTGTGGTCGCCTATTGAAACCCAGCACATCAGAGGCGGCACTTCTGATGGCTTGTTGACAGTGTTTCCACTGGTCCTCTGCACTTGATGCTGGTGGCAGACCGCCTGAGAGATTAAGAGTTACGTGGTCTGCAAAAGTTCTGGCGGTCTCTTGCAGTTTAAGCTTCTCGACATCGAATCTTTTCACAGCATCTGCTCTGCGTTGGCGCGTCCTGGATATCCGCATACGTAGTCTAGCTACCACCAGGTGATCCGAGTCAATATTGGCCCCTCGGAACGTTCGGGCGTCCAAGATACTGGAGTCTATCGCAACGTGGTCGATTTGGTTGACGGTTCGTTGATCACTCGACCGCCAAGTCCCCTTGTGTATATTGAGGTGTGAGAAACAGGTACTTGAGATGATGAAATTTCGGCCTGCCGCAAAGCCTGCCATCATGTGTCCGTTCCCGGAAGTTTCGTCGTGGAGGCTGTGTCCCCCGACTATCGAACCAAAGATACCCTCCTTTCCAAATCTTGTGTTGAAGTCACCAAGGATGATATTCACGTCGTACTTCAGGCACATATATCATACGTTGTCTCGAGGAGGTCGTAGAATGCTTCCTTGGTCGAGTCAGCTCTCAATTCATGGGGGGCGCGAACACAGATCAGCGTAATGTTCTTAAATTTGCCTTTGATGTGGATTGTGACCAGGCGCGAGTCCATAAAGTGGATTTTTGTCAAAGTCGATTTTTACAAAAAATATTTGTTTACAGAGAAAGGTAAAATCAATTTCATAACTAGGGAGTATTTTGTGAATTTTTCCTTTTGTTTTTTTTATTTAAATCTAACTTCTGGTGATTGATAATACGAAAGGCTTTAATTTTGTTTGCTATTTTGTGATACCTTAAAAAAATTGTTTCCAAAATTTAGACTGAGACCCCTCCCCCCCCCAAACAAAATCCTGCGTACGCTAGTGTATAAAGATAGCCTTTCCTTGTACCAAAGTACATAACTTTAGAGTTCAAAACAACGACCTTCTTTAAAAAGTATATAAATTTAAGAATAACTCATGATCGATAGACTCGTCTTTTTCAAGACAGTGTCGAAACAATTCCAAATTAAGGTTTGGGTTATATTCTAATTTATGTTTATAGCAAAACATTTTGTTCCTCAAAAGTCAAACTGCCACTTTTAATACAAAATAAATACAAATTATATGTTTCACATGTCATCTACTAAAACTTATAAACAAACTTGCCACACTCCAGACACCACACCAAGCTGTGTTGCTTATATCTCATATCTATCGAATGACATCGAACACCCTGAGGGGAGAGACACTATGTTTTTTTTCTTGTTTTTTTTTTTTTTTTTTGTTTGCTGTTCAAGGAAGTAAATCAACCCATTTGGCCATCGAGTTGACTTCAATTCTATTTCTTCCAAAAGTTAGTGTTCTATTCGAATTGTTGGTGGGTAGGATAGGAAATCTGAACGCCCGGCGTTTGGATTTATTCCGCCAGCTAAACACAACAACTGCAGTCAATGTTGTTTTTTTTTTGCCAGGAAGACCGAAAGTAAGTCTGGACTCTGGAGGCTCAAAGAAGCACAAATTTGTTGCGACTTTTTGTGTTTTTTTTTTAGAATTTATATGAAGCCGACCTACGTGATCGGAATTGAGTAGAAACCACCACCACTTAGCCACCCTATATCATTGTGGCGTAGGTAGGTACACTATTTTTGGAGATGTGGGGCTTCATGCAGCCTCTACCCTCTTCATCATCATCAGCCAGTGGGATCTGAGTTGCTCTTATTGTCGTCTTCTCTTACAGACGATGATGTGGAGAGCATGGTGTAGTGTATTGAAATGAAGCATTAAGGCATCTCACACTTGTTGCATATTTTTTTCTCCACAACAAAAAACTTTTGTTTTTGATTTCGCTCTGGATGGAGAAAGATCTCTACATTTCTGATGCTTGCTAAATCTGTTGTCTGTTCCTGATGCTTTGTAGCAAAAAATTCTATGGGATAGGTTCTGCTGGTGGAATACCTCACGTACACATGCATACAGTTAAACACATTTGACGAGACAAGAAATTAAGAAACAATTTTAAGGGTTCGACCACCTGTTATATGCTTATAGAATGACTTAAGATTTCTCTGCTGGCTTGAGGCTTATGCTCTTATTTATTCGTCTCACGCATTCGAAGGAGCGCCTTTGACATGATATTGCAAAAAAACCTGTGAACCTATTATAAAAAAAACTTTTGACATTAACAGGAGTAATAAATTTATTTAAATGCATAATCACTTGAGTATGAGTGGATAAAACAATAAATTATTATTGTCTTGACAGTGAAAAGGAGGTGAATTGAAAATTGCGACGGATTTTATAATATGTAATGACGATGATGATGATGGTGCACCCAGCACACGTATTTAAGAATAATGAACGCTTTTGACAAATTTGTCGGCACAAGCCTGTTTTTTTTTTTTTTAATAAGTTGAGAGATGTGTGCACTTTAAAGGCTATTAACGAAGGGTAGCTATTTGCCTAGATTTTATTATAAATGTGCGATTTTGCTTATAACTTGGAAAACATCAACATGTTCTAAAGATATTGATCAGAAAAATTTCCATATTAAATATTCAGCATGCAGAGTTTTATTAGACTAGTTAACTATCAGAGCATAAGCTAACAAAACAAATATTTGAAGGTGTGTTTTCTTTATGTATACCGGTCTTTACCTCTTGATTCTTGATTGAAGGTTTTGACGAAAAATATTTTGTACTTGATTTGTAGATTTAAAAATTCGCTAGAAGAAATATTGTGACACTCATTTACGTTTAAGAAATCAGTTAAAAGATATTGCGACTCCAAAATTTGTCAAACTTCGAAAATATAGCTTTATATGTATATGAGGCCGTGAGTGCAAAGTGGCCTAACTGCATTTTTCATTATTTTCAGTAGAGCAAAAATAAGAAACGAGTTATATTTAAACACTTGTAGTTTTAAAACAAAGAAACATAACTTTGATTTTATTTTTACAATATGCTCAAAAAATAACAGGGTTCTGGTTTTGGATTCATAATCCTTCAAAATACCGTTAGATATAGTTTTAAAGTCAGATTAGCCACTATTACACAGAGGAAAAACGTAAAAAAAATTAAAGAAATTGAAAAGATAGGCCAAGTAAAACCAGTTTTGTATGTATTTTGTATTTTTATTCTATTTATTAATTAAGTTTTTTATTAATTGAGCTGAAATTTAACATTTGTTTTCACTTTCAGAAGTGTTAGGATTCATAAAAGCCTTTGCGGTATTTGCAATAGAATTTATAAGATCAGTGTAAAAATTGTGATGTATTGACGGAAAAAACTGCAAAAAGTCCAGCAAACCCTTATTCTTCTCCATACTTATAGGTCTTCCATCGGGGTATAAGGTTTTTAGGTTGAGGGTTGCTTAACAAAAAAAAATACCTAAATAAATCGGGTGGCACAACGGCTCGTGAAGAACCAGGGCCTAGTGACTAACAGCTCGCAACCATTCCTGTGTGCGCCTGTCGACAGGAATGGAAGGGACCTACAATTTAATGCCGAATCCGAATGGCTAGACGAGAAGCACTTAATAGTGACAAGTGATACTCTTGGAGAATTTGACAATTCCTCGCAAGAGGTACTAGCCCTGAAAAAAAAACTCTAGTTTTTTGGGTGGACGAGGCTGGGAAGCGAACCCAGACCTCCAGCGTGACAGTCGAACGCACTTACCATTACGCTACGCTAACCATTACGCTGAGGCTTGCTTGGCTTACACTTATTTTTTTTCAAAATAAAATACTTTGAAATGCAAACATTTCTTCAAAAGAATATTTCAATATTTTAAGAAGAGGTCGGGCGTTAAATATTAAAGCTCTAGAATCTTGAGCCAGCTAACCTTAAGTCCTTCTGTAGAGATTTTTCTATTTTAAATGTTTTTTTTCCAGTTTCAAAGTGGAGAAAAAGTGGTCTTTGGTCATTTTTATGACATTGAACGCTTTTTTTTCCGCTTAGCTTATTGTTGAAATTTTTAACATTCAAACACTTTAAGTTTGATCACTTGTAATCAATTATAGTGATAAGAAAAATATCACATCGAATTATGATTCATTAAATTATTATTATAAAATATTTTCATATCAGAAAAGGTCGTTTATTTTATACTTTAGTAAAGAACAAAACCAGATATGTACGTACATAGGTACCTTATGGCAAGTAATAGAATGTAACAAAATTAAACTCGAGAAATTAATTTTACCTAACATTATGACAATAGAGAACTCGAAAAAAATCGGTCTCGCAATTCTCTTTCTGCCCGCGCATCTACAGCCTAAACGGCTGAATGGATTGTGTTGGTACCAACTGTTTTTTAAGTAATATGCCTTCACTTTTTTACAAATTTTGTTTGGCCAAAAGAAAAAAAAATATTTTTTCCTCAAAAATGGCTCCGAGGATTTTCTTAAAAAAAAATTAAAAATAATTATAATAAGGAAAGGCTACTTTTTTATTTATTTATTTTTTTTTTTCGAAATTCTAATTTTTTGTACCTCTAGTAGAAAATTTTCTTCGATTTTGATTTTCTCAAAAACTTTGTAGTAGAAATTTTCTTTTTTTTTCTAATTTAAAAATCTTGATTGTGAAATTCAAGATTTTTAAAACCTTTTTTTTTAATTACAAAAAAAAGTTCAAATTGTTTTTTTTTTTTTGAAAACTCAGTATATTTTGAAAATAAGTTAGTCAATTGGTTTAAAGTAATTATTGTTTATTATTATATTCTAGAATACTTGGAAAAAATTATGTTTCTAAGTTCAAAAATGACGGTACCTACCATAAAAATAATGAAAAACTTATCTTATTTTTCTCGAAACGGCTTCAAGAAATTTCATTAGAATTTTTTGTGTGATATTTAATAACTAAATTCTACTTCTTTTTAACAATATTCCCCATAGAACCTATTAAACTACCTTTTTGCACATGATCTTAAATTTTTTTTTTTTGAAAAAAGTTTTCAAGATTTTAAATGAATTTTTTTTTGTTTTAACCGCTCTTTTCATAACTTTCATTTCTTTTTTGTTAAGCTCAAACTACAACTATAGCTAATGGTTTTAATCAATAAACAACAATAAATTTCGATTGAAAATTTTGAATAAAACAACAACAACTATGTGTTCTACCACCAAGTTATTTGGCTGAAGTTATAGCTATTTCACGAGTGCCACCCCGATCATCAGACTTCTTTGTGTGGTGCTGAGTCTTAATATGTTAATTTTTATTTGAAAAGCTTTGCCCGTCATGGGGATTGAACTTAAGACATCAACTTTGACTGGAATTCGGAAGCCGACGGCCTACCCATCGCGCTACTTTAGTTTTAGTTCATACAAATATCCTAATAAAAAACAATTAATTTCATTTTTCTTTACTTTATTTTTTTAATATCCTTGTTTAAACATAAAAATTGTACATTAAATGTATGTATATCTTAAAATTTCAAAATTTAATTTTATGCTGTTAACTACAAAAGAGCAAGCTCGTGCGGTCAGTCGTGTATTTTATTTTTGAATTTGAATGGAGAAGCTTCTAAAGAGTTCTTATACAATATGTGAATATATTCTTAATAATAAATATATAAATGTACACATACATATACATACATAGGTTCATTATATTTAAAAAAAAACACTGATTTTTTTTTTTAATAAAAAAAAAATTGTTGAAGAATCAATATTTCGAAAACAATTTCATCAATTTTCTTGAAACTTCTTAAAAAATGAATTCTAAACACTGTTATTGACAGTAGGTACTTTCCATAAAACCAATTTTCATATTTTGGACTTTCTCATTATTGATTGAACCGCTAAAAAATATTTTTTATACAGAAGCTTCCAAAAAGTTTTAATATATTCTACATTTCAAAATTTTCTAAAAAAAATCGATATTTTAATTTTTTTTTGTTTCCAAAGTAAAGTTTTATCTGCATATTATTAATTACTATAAATTAACATTACTATAACATAACACTAAATAAAAAAATATTAAAAATTTCAATTTTATCGAAAAAAGTACGTATACGCCCGAGTGTACCATAGTTGAAGTAATCAATAATTCAGACTTCTCTATACAAGTGAAGCATTTTATAAAAACAAAAGAACTTAGTCATTGAATGCATTTGAAGCTCACTTGATTTGACCACCATCAACACCGTATAGACTATTTTCAATGATATACGTTTAAAAGATGAATTGAATCACCAAAAGAGTGATAACATGTGTGCTTATGCCAAGTCCAATGTTAAAAATTGAAATCTGATAAAGATTTTGTTTTTAAAAATTGGAAAAACTGAATGTTTTGTTTTTCAAGTGAAACTTCTTTGCGTGCGTTGAGAGTGCAATTTCAAGGTTGAATTTTTGTGAAACGAAAAAATCTAACGCCCCATGTGCAACGCTGAGATCATTGATTAGCTAAGTGGTGGGAGGTTGAGTAAAAGTTTTTATTGATAGGCTAATAAATTTTATAGTGCAATAAGTTTGGATTTTTTGATAATCTATATTATTGTAGCAGATAAAAGGGAAAATGTCCGTTTATGTCTATTTTCTAATTTTGTTAATTAGAATGCTAGAGTTTTGAAATTTTTTTGGTGAATAGATAATGAAATTCTAAGAATCTTACTAGTTTAAGATTCTTATCTATCTCCTATTGGTATTGAGATATAAATTATTTTAAACATTTTACCTCAAAATAGGCTAATTTCAAAAAATTGAATTTAATCAGGAGAGTCCGCTAAAAATTTGAATTATACACTCCGCTCCACTTGAATAGAAACAAACTTTTTGTTTAATGTCTGAGCGTGTAGCGCTTTGGTAAACTTATAAATTCACCTTTGGGTTCCTATAAGAGGAATCTGTTGCAAATAAAACTGCAGAGACAAAATAATTCAGGAAAAAACCATTAGGTTATTTTTTACCACTTTTATAATAACTTCATTTAAAACACTGTTTTTTTTTTTGCGCCACTTGAATAGAAACATTCTCTTAGGTTAGGTTAGGTTAAAGTGGCTGACAGGGAAACGGCTGACACACTTAGACCATAATTAGGTCCGTTGTGATACCACATGATAGGAATGAGGAGATTATCCTCATGTTTTCCTATAAGGCAGTGTCCTGTTATGACACCTATTACGGAGCTAATTTGTGATCTGCTAAGCGATAGCAAACTTTTAGAGCGCCTAGGGTCTAGCGATGGCCAGATTTCTCTTAAATAAGGAAACAAATTGAAAAAGTGCAGTAAAATTGGGTAGTTTTCTATTCGTAATCATAATTTAATATGTTTGCTACCATCTTTATTTGAAATTACTTGAAAACCCCAGTTGGAGACTCAATTATGCAGTTATTTTATATTATTTAAAGAAATTGCACTTCATGCTTATTTGATTGCAGCAATAAGTGATTCTTTGTCCTCATATTGTCGGTCAGAATCGTAAACTTTACGCACCATCCATCCTCATACGTTTTCAATAATATGAAGGTCCGGAGAATACGGTGGCCATTGAAGTAAGGTAACATTTTTCTCGGATATGCAACTGTTAATGATCCTTGCGTTGAGGATTGGCACGTTTTCTTGTTGAAATGTCTATGGTATTGGTCCAAAGACATCGGTTAACTAAGGGAAAGCTGCTTGCAATATTTCCTTGAGGAGTTTGCCGTCATTTTCAATGTGGGAAAGTCCAGAACAATTGTTCAAAACCAGAAAATCGCACCCCACGCCATTACACCGCCTTCTCGGCTATGGTGGCGCTCCAGAAACCTGGATTCCTCCCTTATAACATAAAAATAGTAATTATATCCGTCCGGGCCATCATAATTGATTTTTTTTCGCCAGAAAATACCACTTTTGTCCACTCTTCCTTCCACATCATATTCTTCCTGCAAAAATCTATTATATTCTGTCTTCATATTGGATTTAACGGTGGTTTTTTCTTCAATTTTAGGCGCTTTAAATGTTGTGACCCACGAATAACACGTTTTAAGCGTTAAGACTCGCTGTTATACCACTCTTAGCCTTGATTTTAGCAGCAGAGATTTGAAGCCAGTTTAATTATCTTTCTTCGGTCTGCTGTTGTTGTGGGTCTTGATTGCCTACCTTATACATTTTTCCATAGTTTTCTTTATTTCTATGTTTCGACCAAACAATTTTCACACTTCTACTTATTTTGTTGGCAATTGTGCGTAGGTGAAGCTTGTTTTCCGCGTATACTTCTATTTTGGCATTTTCTGTAGGGTTTAATGGTTTTCCGCGGCCCATATTTTCTTTGATCAAACAATTATTATTTTTGATCTACACTACTATTATTATAACAATATTTTTTATTCTAAAGCCTTAACTACATAGACCTACTTTTGTACAAAAGTGAGAAATTAAAATGTTCGCTAAAGAAACATACTTACAAAAAAACATACCAAAATTGCTCTGAAACAGAAATTAAACCACCATGCACAATTTTCCATTGTTTTTTTGCAAGCAGGTATTTTCAGAATAGATATTTATTTCTCACTTTTGTTCTTTTGTACAAAAGTAGGCCTATGTAGTTAAGCCTTTACCGTAATCTATTGAGACAAAACGCACACTGTTTTTATTCAAGTGGCGCAAAAAAAAAACAGTGTGTTTTATGAAGTAATAAAAAAAGTGGTACAAAAATAACCTTTTGGTATTTTGCTGAATTATTCTGTCCCTGCAGTTTATTTCGCAATAGATTCCTCTTTTAGGAACTAAAATCAAAAGGTGAAATTATGAATTTACCAAAGCGCTACACGCTCTGATAGTAAAAAAAAGTTTGTTTATATTCAAGTGGAGAGGAGTGTATATGGTTGAAAAACAAATAAAACCAAATTAAAGTTGGCATATACAAATTATTGATTTTGCAGAGATTTTGAGTGTAGGAATTTTTGGAAATAGTCGGAAAACCTAAACTCATAAATTGATTTATGTTCACCTTTTTCTGCTTTAAATTTTCAGCATTATTATTTAATTTTCAAGCTTACAACCCCAACCCATTGATCATTTTGATCGCATCTAAGCTTAATATCCCTATACATATCGAGATTTTTAGATCGCCAAAGAAGTTTCACTTCAGCCATGAGTACTCAGTTACACGCGCTCTTTTGTTTAAGAAATATCGGGTGATTTTTTAGCTGGTTTGTTTTGGCAACACTGGTTTTGACAGCTGACGTGTGTTTAGTACCTTGTGTCACTGTCAAACAGCTTCAGTTTGGTTTGCAATTTAACCATGGATCGTCTTACAAATGAACAACGCTTGCAAATTATTGAATTTTACTATCAAAATTCGTGCTCGGTTCGAAATGTTCATCGCGCGCTGCTTCCATTTTATGGTCGGCATTCTCGACCTTCTGAGCAGTCTATTCGGAAGATTGTGACCAAATTTCGCACCAAATTTACTTTGTGGGACATTAAACCACCAACACGTTTACGTACTGTGCGTAGTGAAGAAAATATTGCGGCCGTATCAGCTAGTGTGACAGAAGACCGCGAAATGTCGATTCGGCGCCGTTCCCAGCAGTTAGGCCTTTGTTACAGCACTACGTGGAAAATTTTGCGGAAGGATTTGGGCGTAAAGCCTTTTAAGATACAGCAGGTGCAAGAACTAAAGCCAGCCGACCTACCACAACGCCGAATTTTTGGTGAATGGGCTCTTGGAAAGCTGGCCGAGGATTGGACTCAGCGGATGGGCTACCTGAGACGCAGACGCGTTCAACATTTGCATGAAATTATCTTTAAACATTAAATTGCAAGGTTCAAACTATCGATTCAAATAAATATTTAATTAATTTTTTCGATTTTTTTGTGTTTTTTTAAAGTTCTAAACCTCTTAAAAAATCACCCATTATAAACTCGGCCTTCCCTTAATCTGTTTTTCAAAATTCCAGTATTGAAAATTCCGCTTGTAAGGCCTGAAAATATTTATTTTAACACTCATTGTTTTTATTCTTTCACATTACAACAAATGAAATGAGGTCAAATTTTTGCAATCTTAATCTTGTCTTTTGTTCGTTTGACATTATCGCGTCACTTCCTTGCTATGGTTTAAGTAATCATATAACTCATAATCATAACCCAAAAACGTTTCATTCGTAAGTATAAAAGTTTGCTGTTGTGCATTGCAATGTAAGGCATCCTCGTTACTAAAGCATTCTCAAAAATATTACAGAAAGAAACAAAATTAACTTTTTCACACCCTTTTCTTTGTTATGTTTAGTTTATATATGATTGAAATCTCATTCGTCTGTCAAACCTTCTAAATTCCATCATTTTTTTTTTTTATAAATACTCTCGTTTGTTTTCTTATTCAACATAACCTCCTTAATCTGACAGACAAACAAAATATCTCTGTCTGCAGTACTCACATCCTCCCACTGGTTAATGCGAAGAGACGCGGTAAACATACCAATTAAAAAATCCCAATCCAAAAACAGACATCCTGATTCTCGTTATACTGAAAATAATAATATACATATACCTATGTATGTACATATCTTTCTCGTAGATATGATGTATACCGCTCATCTGAAAAGACCCTTTAATTATTGTTGGATTTCCTCATTCTTTCGTCATCAAAGACGTTTTGATAAATGACTGTGAAAAAAAAAATCAAAAAAAATTAAATAAAATAATATTGCAAAGGCACAACACAACACTCGCTTTTGCGAACGAAAACTAAAACAAAAAAATAAAAATAAAAACATCTGAAAAATTCTCAATTAAAATCAAAATTTTCAATTTCATTCATGCATTCCATAATATTCCAGTTTCCTGTTCACTGTAGGTTGAAACTGTATGCGATCTGTGCTGTGCTGTGACGTGTTGTTGTTTTGGCATACTGAATTCAAAGTGAGGACACCTCCATATATAATACTAACCAGTGCTGTCGATATTATTATTTTTTTTTGAAATACACGAGTTTTTGAAGAAATACACAAAATAGTTGAGTAAAATATATTTATTAATGGATAAAGAAAAAAGTGAAAGGAATGAGTCTTAAAATTAAAATAAAGGCATAATGGTTTTTTGTCAAGAAAATTAACATTATTAATGTCGATTGAATAATCTGCAAAGTTCTATACCCGGGGAGCAATGACTTTGATGCAGATTTGAAATGTCAAAGATTTTATGGAATGCGGATAGGCTTCCATAATCTTAAAATGTACAAACTACGTTACCGACAGACCTGCAATTTCTTACAGTGGATTCTCTAATAGAAAAAATTAACAAAATTGTCAGAAGCCATCCGCAGACCATTCATCGGAGTCTATAATCGGGTTGATTATTTTTTCATTAAAATAAAAATCGAAAAATATCAATTTTTTAGTACTTTTACTTTACTACTTAATCTTGCGTCTAAATTTTATCATTGTATTAATAATAATTTTTACCCTAAAATCCTGAAGCCATCAAGAGAGCTTGGGATTCAGATGTTATAATATTCATTTTGTTTCCTGAGTATTTCCTTTTTTGTTTCGCATGTTATGAGTAGTTACTAACCTCAAACAATCAGATGGTGACAGCCCTGGTTTAAACACCCCAAGTAAAAAGCTATCCCCACTGTCCGCACCATTTCGTTTCTTTAAAGCGTCTCAAAATCGTCCAGTAAGCCGCCCGTTTCAGGTTTTTCTTAGAAACGTAGGCGTACCCCGCGTATACCACCATCTGGATGACTTTAAATTAACGTCTGTCTACCTTTATCCACGGAAAGATGTGAATAATTCTTTCTTCTTTTTTTTTATTTTTTTTTTTTTTTTTTGTTTGAGATTTTATTTTACTCGACTTTCATTTATTATTTCTTAGATTGCACGCGCTCTAGCCTGGCATAGCACTGCGATTGCCATGGCAGACAGCCTGCCTGCATGAATGACTCTCTGTTTCTGCCTGCCGCCTGCGGGGGCAACTTCTTCATCACCATCTCCATCACCAACTTGCCCGTTCGCCCCTCGAAGTCGCAGTCATTCTCCATTCAGTTCACATGGCCAAGTTGCAAGTTTTTTTTCCGTTTTTTATTTTTGAATAATTTTTCATTCAACTTGACGTCTTTCTGCGAGCTTCGTTGTGCATTTTGCGCGGAATGAGTTGAGCGTGTCATTAAAAAATTAAAACTGTCACTTTGATAGTGCACTGAAGATCGCAATATGAATATCAAATCGTTTTGTCTTAATTTTTTCTTTTTCACTTTATTTTTATCAAATTAATTTGATATGCTTGATGATAGTCTTTTGGGATTATAATTTAAAAGATTGACATGAAATACTGACCTAAATTAAATTCATGGCTTTCATTATCAGCAAATTTACTTTCAAGTGCACGAGTATATATTTTTGTTGTAAGTAGGTACTTAATGCTAATTTAATTTTACTTTTTTGTTTCTCTTACAGACCAATTCTTGATATGAGGACCCTAGAGGAGGACAAAGAAGAACTTCAGGATGTAGCACCACCACCAAGTTACATTCGAATTTCCGATGGCAAAGTGTCACTTGTCCACCAGCCTTTGTCATGTGAAACTGTCACGAAGGATAAGGTGAGTGTGAGGGATTAAAACTTCTATCTTTTTGTTGGTTGTGTGAATTGTTTTTTTTTTGGTAATGGGATACCTTCAGTGTATGTGATGTGGGTTAACCACATTAAGAAAATACACTTGAAGTGGTTTTTTGGAAGTATATAAAATGGTGTAGATTGCTTAGTAATTTTATAGTGAAGTGGCTGTTTTTTTTTGTTTTGATTGGCTAACCTCACCCTAGTATAAAAATAAGTTGATTGAGTCACCCTTAGTGTTGGTTCAAGTTCAAGCACATACAATTTTATTTTGGGTATTGTAACTAATAGTTTAACTTAAAATTATGTCATCATTTTTATTGGAATTTGAATTGATTTGTGTTTGATGATGAGCTCGTTTTATAAAAGTTTTACGGCCAGTTTGTTCACAGCGGATTAAAGGAGAATGGGCAAATTTGTATGAAAAGTGGGTGCGAGTGGCCAAGAACGGTTTTATTATTTTTGGATGTGGTTTGGTCGTTTAAGTACAGTGTAGAAGTTTTTTCGTTGTGGTGTTCTGCAAACTAGGATGAAATGCATTTTGGTGTTTAACACTTTTATAGAGTTTTAGTTAGTACTTTGGTTTATATGAATGAACAAAAAGAAAAGGAAAGTGATATAACAATTATATATATCAGTCTCAAAGATATTTATTATTATAAATGCACATACATTATTAAATATTAGTACACTTACCATATTTTTTATAATAATTTATATTAAAAACATGTTTTTTTAAGTATAGTGCCTACTCATGCTCTATAATAGCACTTCATTCCACTGCTGGTAATCGAATATCATCGGTTTGGTTTCTTGCCCAGCCTAAATAGCAAACTACGCACATTATATGCGCATAGCATCCGACTGTGCACCTTCCACTCAGACAGGAACACTAATAAAATAATGTGCGATAGCTTCTCTCCTATTCCTTTGACAGCCAACACCACAATGTACGAATAATAAATCCTAGAAACAAGACCTTAACATGTATAGACTGCATTCGGAACGCAACAACCAAATGTTTTGCTCTTCGATATATTGCGTAAGACCTCTTACTTGCAGTTCTCGGTACACTTCAATATTATACAAGCCCTGTACTTATAAAATATGTGACTTAAAGCTGCATTCAAATAGTCTTGCGGAACTTTCCGGAGCCATTGAGAACCATTCTGACTCGCGTCTCCAACCAATAATAGCATGTTTAAGCCTTGCATTCGTATAAAGAGGGAAATCTTAGCTATTTGATTTGTTAATCAATTCTTCGAAATCCTTAGTGAACTAGGTATCTTTCGACCAAAATGCAATAGGAAAATTGCATTTTCTCACCGAAACAGCCTGCATAAGCTTGTCCGATCACCGCCGCGCGCCCGCTGGTTTTGTTAGTGATTGGACTAAAAGTATCGGTTGGTATCCTCTTTTTAAATAGGTTATCTTTTACGGTTGTCTTCTGAACTCGTATAAGGGGCTAGATAAAATAACCGCGGGCTATCTTGACCTGGTACGTATTGTGTCACTATAGACATTTTGAAAGAAGGATAACACATCAGATAGTTTTTGTAAACGTCATCTGCCCCAAAAATGCATTTAAGAAGTGCATTTACAATTGTCTTTGTATATCTTTTCCTAAATGCACTGCAACGAAACGTCCGTATAGAAAGTTACTCCCTTATAGTCGACATTTCATTTGACACTAATTTCATTCGTGGCCGCTCACACCCAAAAATGCCCATTCTCCTTTGTAAAATTACTTTCACAGGTTCTAATTAAGTAACGCTTATCAACCGAAATCAGATGATTAGTAACATTGGAAGTTTTGATACAAATCATGAATTAATGAAAACATTAGATAGCTGGTTTTAAATTGAAAACATGTTAAAATGTAACACATACATAATACACCATCATAATATTCTAATACAACCAAACATTATTACTAAACCATATTAACCAAACATTTATATTAAATGTCAGATGTTCGATTAAAAAACCTGTGCACATAATATATCACTACTTAACCCTTAAATGCATGATTTTTTATTTTCAAAAAAAAAATATTTTTGGGTGTTAATATGTTTATAAATGATGAAAAAAAATAGTTTAAGAATCCTATGCATGAAATAACGGTTTTATTAGAAAAAAATTGGTTGTATCATTTTTGATACAACATGCATTTAAGGCTTCATTGGGACCTGGATTTTGTGAAATGAAAAATAATGTGAAAATGTATGATCATTTCTTTTATTAAGAAAATTATGAATGAAATTTATTAAAACAATCAACATTTTTTTTGAACTTAAGTAAACTTTGCATTTTTCACACATAACGCTACTAAGGAGTTTACATACATCGCATACGGTTGCTCTGTCGTTTTTGCTTATGATCAGTGCCGTCATTTCTTACATCTCTTGACGGAAGAACCTGCAAAACAATCTTCCGCTTTGGGGCTGGTTCCTCTGAAAAACTACTACTGCTGCTAGTTTGACTTCTTGGTGATTGTGTGCTTTATATTTACAAATCGTATCAGCCAATTCGCTTCTAAAATCAACTAGGTTCATGATTTCATTCGATTATTTTTCCTTTTTACCCAAAACTTGATTATATAGATAACACCCATGAGTTTATCACCGTTAAGTCTAGGAGGTGATAGAAAAGTCTCAAATACCATTTTCCTGCTTTTCATCCGGATACGGTACCGTCCCAAGAACGAATCCATCAAATCCACCCCGCCCATATGGGCATTTGTATTCATTGACGCTTACCGAAACGTGTCAAACAAGTTTTTACTAGACAGGGCCCTACGAGATCGCACAAACCACTTATTACGGATCGATCATGATTTTTTTTATTTTGTTTTGGTCAAGAAATAGTTGTTCTATCATATAAAAAAATGCGTTTGTTGCTGATCAAAACAAAAACACTTTTAGAGCGAGTTAAAGTTATTGTATCATTTTTCATACAAGGTGCATTTAAGGCTTAATACTGTCTGGGCAACCACAGTTTCAGTTGGGAAAACAAAACCTTCGTATAAAATTAACAAACAAAAATCATAAATAAATGTAACCGACAGTATTATGTCAGTATTTTATTCTACAAAAAGCTCGATTGACATTCTCTAAAAAATTGTATTACCAATCAAAACTAAAAGATTTGCTGATACCATCTATCATTCTATTATTCCCGTTTAAAAAACGCTCCTTGTAAGATCGAATTGGACCTCTTATAATGAAAGACAGATTTTTTCCGAAAATAAATTCATTACAAATAAAAACTTCAAGGTAAACGTCATTCACATCGCGGTGTTCCCAATTTTCGAAAAAAAATATCATTTAAACAAAAAAAAAAACAATTGAAATCCAATACATTTTTTTGCTTTTACCACATTTTACCCTATAAATGCATATTTTGGAAAAAAATTCTCTATGCTTCATCGTGTTTCCCAATACCAAGATGTCTTCTTGTAATGTACTGGTCCATGTAGTACATATATGCCGACCCAACCTCTCATTATTTTACGCTTGTACGTTGTACCATATTTTACTATATGACTTCAGTTCTAAAATTGTATTTAGGATAATAGGATACTATCGAGTCAAAAATATTTTCGAAATTTATCTCGAAACCATGAGCCCTTAAGCCAAAATCTCTATAACCAACTCTGTTTATAAAAATATCAAAATCACTGCTTTATGCTTGAGAAGTAGTAATTTCATTTTCACTGTGAGTGCTTTGATTCACAAAAAAAAGAGATGTTTCTAACAAAAAAATTGGTTTTGTAAATTTTAATTTTCTGACACACTGGAACACAAAGCAATGGGTTTCATTTCTGGCAATTAGAACAACTTATGGCCAATTTCATAAACATTTAACTGGCTTTTAAATTTTTAAATGACGTATTTTGTATGGAATAAAAGTCATTTTAAGACTTTAAAGCCTGATAAATTTCTAAAAGGGCTTTATGAAATCGAGGTTCATACTTTTAAAATCAATATATGTATACGCATACATTAAAATCCGTCGACTCCCTGCTGGATGAAAACGAAGCCAACTACTATCACACGGAATTTTTTTGAATTCTTGGGAACACAATTTTAAAGCCGGCTCGTTTATAATTTTGCTGCACATCCTTAATGCAGCGAAACTTTGTAGGGTAACACGTTTGATTGTGAAGAACATCAAATCAAATATTATTCAAGGCATGATTTTGAGGGGAAAATTCAAAGACGACGATGTTCTCATTCCGCTTATTCCGAACGATTTTTTATTCGTATACATGGTGATTGGTATATAAGGTGCACCAAAAAGCTGTAACAAATAAGTTGCGTTAAGAAAAGAAAAAAATCGTTTGAGAGGGGGGTCTTTTTCTCTCTGTTTAGGTGGGAGGGGCAATTTTCTAAAAAATTGACTAAAAACAGAAAATAAATTATTCAAAAAGAACTTTAAAACTTGCAATGCCCTGCCACACCTTTTTGGAAAGCCAGAAGTCTCTTCTTTAATTTTCATTTTAAATTAAGTTGCGCTTGTGAATAGTTTAAAAAAAATTAATATTCAAACTCAAAATTTAAAAAAAAAATTTTAATTTCAAACTATTTTTTTTTCAAAATTTTGCGTTATTAAGTAGTAGTCTAAGAGCTGACAGCAAATTTTTGGTTTGGAGGTATAACCAAAATTTGCGAACATGTATTTTGAGGTACTAGGGCCACGATTTCAAATTCAACCGTCTGGCAGGATTATTTTGTCGCCGGGGTTTTAGTTTAGAGTATATAACCACTTAAATATATATGTAAACTAAAGAGAACTACGCTCTCATCAAGAATTTCGGGGTCCCAGACGATTCGAGTGTCACCCGACCCTGACAGACTCCCCCCAAAAGATGCAAAACACCAAAATCTGAAAAATCGCGGTTGAATTTGAAATCGTGGCCCTAGTACCTCAACATACATGTTCGCAAATTTTGGTTATACCTCCAGACCAAAAATTTGCTGTCAGCTCTCGGTCTATAGTATTTTTGTTTTATTGACTTTTACCTTTTAATATATGAAAAAATAAATGAAGAAACTTTCTCATAAAACTAAGAAGAATCCAGCTAAATGATCATTTCAGCAACTTGTTGATTATCATCAACCTCGTTTTTTCTTGTTTTTACAAAGATGCTGGTTTCTTTAGTTTTTAATATCTTGAAAAGTCAAAGTCCTAGAACCAGGCGGTTTTAAGTGTTTGACTAAAAATTGACAAGAGCATTGAGTTTTGAAAACAAAAATTGGACTTAATTACATAAAATTTTGAAATAAAATAGTTTGAATTTTTTTTTTTTTATATTTTTTTTTTTCAAAATTTCGAGTTTGAAATTTTTAAAAAAAAACTGTTCACAAACGCAACTTAATTTAAAATGGAAATTAAAGAAGAGATTTCTGGCTTTCCAAAAAGGTATAGCGAGGAATTGCTTTACCGTTGTTTTTAAATATTTATTTTTCCTGTTTTAAGTCATTTTTTTTTAGAAAATTGCTCCTCCCGGAAGGAAATAGACCACCCCCTTCTATACGATTTTTTTTTTTTTTAATCCAACCTACTCATTTCAGCTTTTTGGTGCACCTTATACCAATCACCCCGTATTAAAACGTCTTCAATTTCCTGTGCGTCTCGCTTTTGCCTTGACAATCAATAAGTCACAAGGACAATCGCTGGATATTTGTGGCATCAATCTTAAAGTCCCATGTTTCTAACATAGTCAGTTGTATGTGGCGTGCCCACTTATCGCCAAACCTACCGCATTGTACGTGTACGCGCCCGAGAATAAAAAAAAAGTGTAAAATTGGCCGTCACGCCAATCATTTTGGTTTGATTCAAACGCATCGACATTGTTATTTTAGTTACTAATAATAATAATAATTTATAATAATTTTAACTATATGGCTGTAAGACCTCAGGTCTTTTTGAATGCAATGCACGGCATTAGTTAGAAGAAATAGAAGGAAAGGAAAGATTTTTGTTGGCACAGTGGATTGAGAATAAGATGTAAATTATCTCCTGAAATTCCACGGGTGGCATCCAGTTATTTTTATTGTTATTGAAAGAACTTTTTTTAATTTTTTTTTGACCGAACATATAATTGTACATTCCGGAATTATTATTTTAATTATACTACCCAAATTAAGGCGGAACGAAGTTCGCCTAAGCGAATGAATACCTCTCCCATAGTTTATACTGTTGTTGGCCTTGACCCAACTTGCAAGCCGCAACCGTCATATTACGTGAATTTATAGTAAAACTTAAGAAAAGTAAACGGCTTGAGCCTCTACACAACATAATTTAAGGGTGGAAGACCAACAAAATACAAACAACATTATTCAACCACCCTAATTATACACTCTTCTAAGATTCCAAAAATTATTATATATAAAGGGTGTCTCATAACGAATGGTCTAAACTGAAACTAGGAGAATGCCAAGTTATGACCTCTGAAAAGTTGGTATTTTATTCGTAGGTATTGATGCGGATGTTATTTGTTATTTAATTCTTTAGAAAACCCTACTTTGAACAACTTTTTAGTTCACCATTTAGAATTTTTAAACAAAGACATTGTTCGAAAGGTTACATATGTTTATTAGGGTGGTCCTTATAAAGGTCATTGTTTTATTTTGTATAACCCACCACCCCCCTCCTAATTTGATCTAAACAAATTAAAAAAAAATCCTGTACAATTTTAGCTCATTTTACTAACGTAAACCTGGCCCCCATTTTGTACATCCGACTTTTATGTATTAAAAATTTTTTACAACATTTATTAAAATTAAAAAAAAAAAAAATTTTTTTTTAAATGGCTATAATTAGGAACATAACTGTAAATTTTGATTCTGATAAATATGACAAAAGTGACATGTGTTCCAAAATTTAATTTTTTTATCAATCATTACCAAAGTTAAGATTTTTCGAAATTGGACTTACAAAAAAAAATGGGATTTTCCATATTAAACTTCAGAAGTCTTGGGGGGGAGCGTCAATTAAAATAAGACAATGACCTTTATAAAGACCACCCTAATGTATATACAAAAATATATTTTTATATTGGGGTCACCAGATGGCTATGAGTAAGTTAATGACCTTGAAGTTCGATCGAATATTATTTTTGAGTTCAATTTTTAGAACTGGATTGCTATTTTTACAAAATACTAAACTTTTGTACGAGACAAGCATTTGTTTTGTGGCAAAATTGAAAATTTCGAAGTGTTAATTAAATGATATCCGTGCGTATAGACATAAGACTGGTCCTTATAGGCACCTACAAAAAAAACACTCTTCTCCACCCGTCAATAGTTTCTAAATAGTGCAAAAAAATGACCTAACTTTCCAGAATTATTCCCTTCCCCCTTAGTCACACTGTTTTCAAGTAAAAATTGATATATTTCAAATTTTAAACTCCTAAAAATTAATAAGGAAAATAATTATTGTGAATTGTGAAAATAGTGAATTTCTATTTTTGTTCTTTGAATTTGAAGAAAGAACTTTCAGGTGCCTAAGGACCAGTCTAATGGACATCCACGAGCTATAACCTGAACGGTTGTACTAGTTGGCTTCAAATTCGGTATAATATATAACATTTTGCATGTGCTTCCCTTACGGAGAAATTCAAGTTTTTCTTCTAGATCACCTAGTTGCACGTCCTAGATGAACAACTAATGCAATACAAAAATGTTGTTTTTTTTTTGTATTTTCTGGCAAACAACTTAAACGAATTTGATTAAGCTTCGAGTCAAAAATACTCAAAGTATATTTAACAAAACTTCAGGTTTCTTTAACAAAAATTCTCTGGGAAATAATTCTCTTTACAAAAAAAATGCCTTTTTTAAGTTATGTTTATATTTCTTGTAAATGGCTACGCAAATTTTATTCAAATCTGGCAAACAATTATTTTTTAAGTGTAAAAAAATATTCCATTTAAAAATTTTGCAAACAAATTTATTAACAGAAAAATCAGACAGAAATAATATTATTTTAGATTTGAATTTTTTTCGAACTTTTCCATAACTATGCAACTGTACTAATATACGTACACTGGACGTTCAGTATTTCGAATGCCGATATAACGAATGTCCAGTATAACGAATAACCATTTGTAGTCCATTGATATCTCTAAATAACGAATAATGAAAAATTTTACTACTCTATATAACATATTCTGTTCAATTTCAAGGAAAAGAAACAAAATAAAACATGAGAATCATTATTTTGTTTTTCTTACAGATCTCAGTTGTTTTTTCTGCATTTGAAGTTGTTTGCACAACAAAACGGTTCATGTACCGTTGTTTTTTGTATGCTTACAAGGTTTTGGAATTTTTTAAATTTTAAAAACGAAAACTTCATCAAAATCATTTTTACTTATAATAAGAACTTTTTCCAATTTCTTGTTTGTCAAATTTTCCCAAGACTTAACTTAAGCCTAATATTTCACCAACAAGATAAATAGCTTTATTAATTAATTGTATTTTATCATTTTGCACCTTAATTAAAACCCATTTTAAATCAATAAAACAACATAATTAATTGTTAATCTTAATAATTTAGACACAAAATATTTTCATTGATTTTTTAACGAATATCGCTAACTTTGCTTTTTGTCAGTTATTGTTGGTTAATCATGACCCACAACAAACAATAGATTCGTAATGAATTCTCTTAACAAAGCAACCCGCTGAGGTAACTGTCATAACAAAGAAAATAAGCCTCAATTAGGCCAAAATATGTTTTTATACAAGCTGTGCAACCGAAGACAAGTAGTAGGTAAGGTATAACTGGTTTGTTTATTCATTGAATGCAAAAACATAGTTTGATAGCTAAAAGAATAAGTGATTAACAATATACTTAATATATATTTACACAATTCGATGAAATACGTATGTATGTATATCATAAAATGTCAAATATCATAGTTTTTTTATGGCGTTAAATTGTTTTATTTTATAAATAATAAATTATTAAATAGTTGAACTGATTTGAAGAAACAACTAGACAAAATTTTGTCAATATATTCTAGTCTTTCTTTTATAATTTGTCATATTTCGTTTAAAGCTTTAATTTTAAAGAACTTTATGACTTGAAGAAAAATGCGTCAGAGGAGATTATACCAATAAAAAAGCAGTTTTTTAATGACAAGATTAAAGTTAAACTCGATTTAACTTAATAAGTTTGAAGGGTTAACTCGAGTTCATCTCAGAAAGTCCGATGATTTCGCACTGAAAAACGGAGTCTTATTCGTATAAACTCCTCTGATGCAATTTTCCACCTGGATAAAATGACATAAAAGTATTAAATTTCAACACATTTGACGTGGCTTTATCAGTAAGTCTTTGTTTATACCAGTCTCACGTACACACCGAATAATCAAAAATTTAATCCTTTTATTCAACCATAATGGATTCGTATAAAATGGTCTAACGCACATTTAGATCAGTAGACACAAAAAGTAGACACATTCATGCCCCTTATTTAATCTCTAGTTGGTATAAACTGGCCTAACATGCCTTACGAATAGTAAACTAAACAAAAATATTTGACAAATTATTTATACGTTATGATCCCTGTTTAAACTGGTCTAACGCACCAAGTAAAAAGAAGTATTGCTGTTTTGTTATCCTACTCTGATTGGTATAAACTATTCTTGCCCCTATACATAGGTTTAATGAATAGGGTACTTACATCTTAAATTGTTGAACCTAGGATTTAAGGTAGGAGCCATGATAAGTGAAGTTTATACCAACTAAAATGTTCAATATACCTAACATTTTTGTATTTAAGCATGCATGCAAAATTCCCCGGCGGCAACCCGCAAAATAGTTTTGTTCTTTGTTTGTGTTCAAAAAAAAAAAAAAAACTTTTTACTTCAACTGGCTTACATTTTTCTTCCAAAGCCTTAAAGACACACAGCGTGTATGTATAAGATACGAATCTGAAGAACGTTAATGTGCAACACTCGAGCTAATTACCTTGTGATGATAATGACCGGTGTATCTTTTCGAGAAGCTAGTTCAAACGGTGATCATCGTCCGGGAAAACAGCTTAAACGGTCTTTAAGTGCCTCAGCATATCTCTTTGCGCCCAGTTCGGTCGGCCAGGCAGTAGTCGTCTAGTCGGGCCATAAAATGTGCATCCAACTTGGAAATGCACTCAAGCACCATAACCAGGCACTCACACACACACACGCATGTTAATGGTTTGGTTGCGTTGTTAGCAAATAATAATAATGGCCTTTCGGAATCGAAATGGAATTGAGGGAATATTCAGATATTACGGTCGTGCGAGACATCTCTCGGTGAGATTGCAAGTATCGAGCAGGGAATTTATGTTGACAGTAGCTGTCGGTAAACAATCAATTCCACTTAGACTCAATTTAAGTGTAATAAAGTGTAAACAAACACACATCCATACACAATGGATTGCGTAACTCTATTGGTGGTGTTGCATATGGTGTATTTCCTGATGCTGCCCTCTGCTGGTCACGGACGGTCGGTTGGTCGGTGTCTTGTCATTTGAATGAAGATCGTAAAAATTGAATTTTCTATCTAAATCTGATCGTAAACTATCCAGTGGTATGGGGTTTCCTGTTTATACTCGTCAAATGTATCTTAAAACTCGAAACATTTGAAACAAATTAATGATTGCTGCATCAGTTGTTTTTTTTATTGATTTCATGCATTTGAATTTTATTTATGTAGAAGACGACACACTTCAGATATTCGATAAAAATAAATGAGACCAAAACAAAAATGCGAAATTAATTATAAGCAATGAGAAGAGGAAGACGTTGTGTCAGCGGGGGGTAGTTATTTTATTGACACGTTAGAGGATTAATTTCAAAACTGGTTACCTTTCTGATAAGTTGAAATTCATAAAACATTCAAACTGAATGTTGGCGAAAAAAATAACTACTTTTTGTCTTTTGCCAATCAAGAGTTGCCATCGAATTAGTGGCAACCGGTTTTATTTTTCGAAGGCAATGACGTTTGATCAAAACTATCTGACTATAGAGTCTGAACTCTGAATCATATAAGCATTTTATTCAATTAAAGCTAACGACGTCGTTCGATGTTAAAAAAAAATACAATGTATACAAAATGAAACACAAAGTGAATTATAGAGAAGATAGTTTTTTTTTTAAACAGAAGCTAATAAAGCATTAAAGCCGTGTTTGTTTTTTTCCATACATGATGATGCTGATGGTTGTTGAAATAGGTAATCATAATAATAAATTCATAATTATGTATGGAAGAAGCATATTATTTTTAATAAATATCCAATTATTTTTTGTTTATTATGTTGAATGTGAGAATTTCTGTTGAAATAAAGATTTCTTTATACAAAAAAAAATAACTTTCTGAAAATATTCTAAATATTTACCGACAAAAAAAGAAGTGTACAAAAAGAGGCTACGTGCGACGCACACTGGGTAACTTGCCATTGATGTCTTCCCTTTGCTCTTTATATTTTGATATAAGAAAACCGCAAATTCAAGGTCTTTAAGAACATAATCATGTTCAATGTGCAATCAAGTAAAAATAAAAACCCATGTTATTGAGGCTTTGTAGACGAACAAAATGTTGGAAACATGTATGTAGTATTTCTTTGTAGATTCGTTTCGATTCGAAAGGGGGATTTTTGGCAATTTTTTTTCAAAAATAGATAATAATAGTTTTTTTTTAAACATTCAATATTTCAAAAACGACTCTGTAATTTTTTCTTTTTTTTTTTAAACTTGGTCTCTAATAATTTCTTAACACTATAGAATAATTCATATTATAGGCACGACTGGATCTCACGTACAAGCTTTTGTAGCTACCAGGTAGAATGTTACTAGATATTGACAATGTTTGTTGTTGTTGTTGTTGTTGTTCTTCTTCTTCTTCTTTTTCTTCTTCTTCTTCTTCTTCTTCTTCTTCTTCTTCTTCTTCTTCTTCTTCTTCTTCTTCTTTATTTTACCGGCGATTGTCATGGTCAATGGGACCACAACTCTCCACTCAACTGCTTCGTACGCGCTGGACGAACAGCTGCCGTGTAGAGCTATCCTTTCAGCTAAGGGGGCATTTTTTTGTATCACAGAGGATGGCAGAGTTGTCCCGCCACTTTATCCACCCTACGCTTACGCGATGTTTGATGTCATCATCATAAAATCCTTCGCTATTGATCATTGATCTAAGATATTTAAAATTTTCGCACTTGGGAAGGACTGTTCCATTAAAATAGATGTCCGGAATAGGCATGTGTGGATCAGAAAATGGACAGCATAGGTATTCGGTCTTTTTCGCGCTAACACAACCCATACATCAAGTGCTCGTTGCAAGGACACTTCACTTATGATGGCTCCATCGTCAGCAAAGAATAACTGATTCACTTTGGGGTCCGGCACCTTATCCTCAAGCAAAAAGTCAAGGACAGTAATAAAAAGCAAAGGATTCAAGACGCTTCCATGGTGCACACCTACTCTAATGGGGAACTTTTCGGTGATTCCTGCGGGGCATCTTACCTTTGCTTAACTTGCTCGTACATGTCCATGATCATCCGCTTCCGCTAGGCTTCCGGAAAACTTCGTTGCCTAAATACAACCCTTGTCAGATCTCGTGGTAGTCTGTCAAATGCTTTTTTTTTCAAAATCAAACAATAAAATATGCATATTGACAATGTTTGTTAATGGTTCAATAACGTAATGTTAAAAATAAATTAAAAATAAAATTTTGAAATTTGAAGATATAAATTATACAAATTTTATCTAAAAACATGACTTTAACAATTTGCAAAAGAATTTATATATAGTAGTTCGAAGTAAAGAAACAAGATAGCAATTGATTTCTGGAACTAATATGAATTTATGAAAAAAAAAAGAAAATTTAAATCCTTGGAGCTGTTGTTAAAAAAAAATATTATTTTTGCCTATGTATAAAATTAAAAGAAAAATGGGAAAAAATTTTGGAACGCGAATTTAAAATAATTTATTTATGTGGGTACATTATATAAATTTAATATCAAAACATTTCAATAATACTTTTTTGAAAATGATTTTATGCAATATTATTTGAACTTTTCAAGAGCACCTGCATACAAAAATTATTTTAATAGGTTTATCCAATAATGAGAAAGTCGAAAATATGAAAAGAAGTTCTATGGGAAGCACTGTTAATAAAAACGGAAAACAAAATATTTTCTTATAAAAGAATGTACTAATATAAACTTTTTAAATTTGTTGTATCACAACACTTATTTAATTTAAATTTTAATTATTTAAAACTAAAATTAAATAAATGTTGTGATACTTTTTTAAATAAATAAAAAACTAATTTAAAAAGCTTATAGAATATTAATCTTTACTTTTACTTCTATTTTATTTTTATTTTTCAACAAAATCATATACACAACTTGGAGACAACACCACTTAACTAAACCTACATCTTTTAATCAACATTTTTGGAGCCATTTTCAAGAAAAAATAGGTTTTTCTAAGAGGTTTTCAACACTAGTATGGAAGGTGCGGTTTTTTTGAGCTTAAAGGCCAGACAAAAAAAATAACCTTAATCCTTTCGGGACGGAATGGTATAAGACAAAGAAAATGTATATGGAATTGTACCACATCCGTACCGAAAGGGTTAGGGCAAGTTTTCAAAAAATTGACAATTTTTTTTTCAAAATATTGAGTGTTCAAAAAAATTTTGGAAAAATTTTAACAACAAATTTTTTTTTTTGTTTTAGTTTTGGCTTACAATAATGTTTAAATTTTGTCAAAGCTTCTGGTTTTAAAAAAAATCAAAAAAACGTGTGGGCATATATTATTCTTAAGACCATAGGCAAGCGCGAACGCATCAGGAAAAATTTTCGGGAGGGGTTTTGAAAAATTTTAAAATGTTCTAAATATTATACTTTATTCAGAAAAGTCGAAGTCTTTACTTGAAGGTCAATAATTTTTCAGCTCCAATTTAATTGAAGCAAAATAGTTTTAAAATTGAAAAAGTTATTCTAAAAAAAACAACCATACTCTCGAATAAAACATTACCTGCCGCACAAGTTTTTGTTGGGTTCTTTTTTTTAATTTACAAATCTTAATCAAATCAGCTTAATTTTAAGGTTTTAGAACGATACTAGTTAAAATTTGAAATACATTTCAACTAGTATCATACTACACTAATTTACTTCATAAACTTCAGCTGAACACGTCCAAAAAAATGACAGCTCGTGTAAAAAATTCACAAAACATCTCTGATTTTGACTTTTATAAACGTCGAAGTGTCGTATGGATTAAGTACGATACTAAATAGATAAAAATAGCCATTTGGTGATTTTAACTTTAGTAAAATGTTAGGAGATAGCACGATGCTAAACTCGTTTAAAACTAGCAAAATACAATTTTTAACCTAGTATCATACTAAAAATGATTAAACATCGTTCTAAATCGACTAAAATTGTGTGCCATTCTATTTAAGGTTATGTACTTTTAGGAGGTAGTTGCTTTCAGTTAAATTGTTTCGTGCCAAGAATTTCACTGACGTTTTTTGAGAAATAAATAATTTTTTCTCATTTGAATGTATTGTGGTCCTTTTATGAGAAAATTTTTATTAATATCGACTGGCTTGCATTTAAAGACTTCAAGTTTACAATTTTTAAGAACTAAGTTATTAACAATTTTTATTTTTGTGTATCTATCAAATAATATTCGTTTTTAAAATATTAGTATCTACGGAATGGCTACTAATACACACTTTCCAGGGGCGTCTGCATACAAATTTAATCAACATTTGTTAAGCCGTTTCAGGGAAATTCGAATATTAATAAAACAGTTCTGTATAATGTACCGTTAAAAACACTTTTTTGTAAAAATAAAATGCACAATTGGATCACATTTAAGACATAAAAAGCATATAATATCAAACATAAGAATGCAATTTATTGTATTTGAGTTTTTTAAGGAAAATTATGAATGAAATCAAAAGTACCAATAAATTATTTGTTATCTTATTAAGCTTTTTTTATAAAAATTGTATTCTTGTAAAATATTTGGAATTAAATATAATATCGGTGTACCTAATTCTTAGTAGGATCTGTGTGCAAAATATTGTTAGCTGTTTACGTGATTTGCGGGAATAACCAAAAAATTCAACAACAACAAAATGTCATAACCCTCTGTTTCTATCAACCACAAGTTTTTCGCTAATGATTTTGCTGTGTCGTTTTTATATTGGAATTTAAGTTTTGCATCAAGGCTTCTAAATGTAATAAAAAGTAAACACCTTTCAGCAATCTGTTTAGTTTAACTTTAATAATAGACCAACAGGCCAACAGCTTATTCGTACCAAGTGTAAATTAAAGTCTTTATTACTACTTCCATGTTTTAAAAAATTATTTAGATTAAAAAAAAAAATTCCAGTTATAATTTAAAAAATGACATAAATAATGACAACTTTTTACTGGTTTACATTGGATATGCATTTTGTTTCCATCCAAAGCAAAAAAGCGCAAAGCTAATTAGTACATAGATATTTGTTTCATTTCCCAAAAGCAACCTTAAATTCGTAAGCGCAACCATACAAAAACCGTTAAACCTTTTGATTCACTAATTTACCACCCAAATAATTCAAGATGTCAAACATCTTAATTAATATAGCAATAAAAGTTTACCTGCATCTAAATATACACTCTATCAAATCAAACTAATTAGAAATCCCATAAATAAGCGGAACCCCATTTAACACTGAAACTATTAGTTAACTATTCGAAAATATACATAATTGTTTAATTAAGTTATTTTCAAATATATTTATACATATGTCCTACATGTTGTTATTGCCATTGACTTCAAAAAAATTAAATTCTATAATCTCCCCACTTTCGCTGGTAAATTAATAATAAGCTATCATCATAATTTGAATGCAACCGCAGCGTAGAACAATGATGCATCCGCAGTCCCGCCCGCCCATTTAGAATACATTAACCTCAAAATGATTGTGAATGTATAATTTGAATCTAATTTATAATGGAGAATTGGATATGCCGATGAAAGTTTTTCTTAAATGGAAACAAAAATTAATTTACCTTATTTTTCAATATTGGAAAAAAGTAATAAAAAAATAGAGTAGACGTGTACACGAGTGGGTTGTACGTCTTAGCTTGTATGGCTAGTTGTGTCTTTCAAAAAAACGAGGATTTTATTTAAAATGCATAATAACGTCCAGAATGTTTGCTTCCAACCAGTGTATACCAATCAATTTATTGGTATAATATTATACCAATCAACTCATTCATATAAATTTATACCAATAAACTTATTGTCAGACATTTATACCAATCAGCGAATAAATTTACAATATTAAGAGAAGGATATATTTTTGTTTTGAACATAAATTCTCTATATTTGCAACAAACTGGTATAAATTTGTTAGACTGCTACATGTTCCGAAATTAAATGGTTCTTGATTATTTTCTTATAAAAGGTGATGCTTTTATTTGGACGTATTCACGTAGAATGAGAGAAATAGTTATGTAATGTGTTTTAAGATCTCTAGATCTGAAATTTTCGAATCCAAATAAATAACCCTTGCAAATTCTTTTATGTTTTATCGCAACTCAAAAAAAAAATGTTAATGCAAGTATCTAACACCATCGCCTTCTCCCACTCTTTTTAAAGCCTGCATGATAAAATGCATTGGTCTAATGCACGACCTGGATTTCGTGCGAACGTTTCCGTACGATGCAATACCATCTTGATGAGAGAGGTTATTTTTTTGGAGTTGAATGGGTTTTCCTAGTGAAACTAATTGGACTTACCGCGACTCGGCGGAAAATTAAGGAGAAAATTACACCATCATGCCATCATCCGTTTGAAAAGAAACCTATACTTTGTTGTTGTTATTTTTAGTCACGGTCCACATCGCGCGTGCACTTTTTATGGTGCATTTTTTTTTGTATAGCACATACTTTTACTTCATTTGAAGTTCTTAAACTTTTTGTTTTTTGTTGCATTTTTCATTTATTCATCAATCTTCTAGTAATCTTTTTGTTGGACAAGAAGAAAAAAAGACGAAATAGACCAGACAGTGTTCTTGCAAGAGATTTTCTTCATTATTTATTTTTTTTTCTTATGGTGGCATAATTATTATTGTCTGTCTGAGAACCCCCATCATCTATTTTCGTTCTACAAGTCTAGGTGAAGGTACTGGTACATGGGTCATTGTTCATCAATCACATGGTAGATCTTTATGCAATGAGGAAAAAAGTTTACGGTCAATCTAAAGCAAGATAAACAATGAAGGAAATAGTTTATTCGGCAGTGCAGGTGTAATTAATGATTGAAATGAAAGACAATTGTTTATTAATAGCTTTTTCAACTGATAGCTTTTCTTTTTTGTAAGTACAGGGTCTGGAGGTTATTTCGATTGAAAAATTAGGAGAGTTACTTTTATTCGAAATATTTTTAACATCAGTTGAGCCACCACGATATATATCGCGATGATAAGTTTAATATCGGTCACTTTGACGTTTTATTTTATTTTCAAATGTCTTAGAAAATAACGTCCATCAAGTTCGTTTTGTTCCATTATCATGCATTCCAAATAATAATTTGAGATACTTTTAACTTGACGGCCACTATACAAAACTTATTTTATGGCAGATAAAATAAAAAATTAAAAAACCACGTTTTCGGGATGCCCTACTTAGGGCGCATTTTTCAAAAGTCAGTTAAAGCTCAGAAAGTACCTACCTACTTTCTATAAATAAAACAAAAATTTGTTCCGAAATTATTATTTTATTCCTTTGATAGTTTAACTGATGATTTAAAAATCGGCTCTTAGGCCGTGTGTCAATTATTGCGTTAAAATTTTGGTTTAATTTGATCCCAGTTAAATTTGATCCGTTTTTTAGAGGTGAATAAAATTGAAATTTTAAAACCCATTCCCATTGGAATTCCTTGCGTTAAGGAACCTATCCGAGACGATGTCAACCTATCCAAAAATGTTCAGATACCTTGATTTGTTGTTGCAATAGCTTTTTTCAGAAGGAATTACAACACAAATCTATCCAAATCGCTTTGGATGCGATCTTGAACGCGGAAATTGCATTTTGATAGTGACAGTCATGGACCTAGTATACCTGGACTGCTAGTCAATCGTAATTCGCATACAAAAATTGCATTGAAGATGCTTTCACCGATTAAAAGCGAGAAAGCCGAATGTTTCGCGTTGGTTTGGGGAGCCTTTAAGGTGAAACATTCGCTAGTTAAAGTTTATTTATATGGAGATAAATGAGAGTGCCCAAGCCAACAGCGAATGCTTCTCCGCCATGCCGAATGTTTCGCGTTGGTTTTGGAAGAGCCTTAAGTGGGGTACACATTATAAAACCTGTTTAAAAAATATGTTCACGTTTGACAGTGTTTACTCTCTGTTTGACAAACACGTTCTTTGTTCACAAATTTGTTTGAGCCAACGGCGAATGCTTCTCCGCCATGCCGAATGTTTCGCGTTGGTTTGGAAGAGCCTTAAGTGGGGTACACATTATAAAACCTGTTTGACATATGTTCACATTTGACAGTGTTTACTCTCTGTTTGACAAACACGTTCTTTGTTCATAAATTTGTTTGATACTGTTGAGTGTTTGACATCAAACAGGTTTGATAATGTGTACCCCGCTTTAATACATGATTATTAAAACTGGGAAATCGTCGAATATGTTTATTGTTTATCAAATTGTTTTCAAAAAATCCAAAGTATGTGTTCCTAATCATGGATATCGCTAATAATTCAATTTTGGTTGATAAGCGTTAATTAGTTAGAGCGTGTGAAAGTCACATACTAAATTTAACCCACTGTGAACAAACTGGCCATAAGTCGTTTTCAAATTGCCGCTAGTGTATCGATTTTTTTTTTTTTAAATAAATCGAACCATCGTGATGGTTCACGATGCATCGTGATGTTGGCTCATAGCAGTACAGGTATAATAGGTCGATGGTATCAGTAATGGCAAGAAGTTTAATACAAACGTCAAAATCTATACACTAGTTAAAATTTAAATAAGCTCCTGAGGAGGTTAAATTTTTACGACTGTATTCACCTCAGTAATGTCAAAATTTAGCCATGGGATCAAATTTCACGCACTTTTAACGCAATTGACACTCCGCCTTAGAACATCATTTTGTATATTTCCAAAAAAAGTTAAAATTAATATAAAGAATTATTTTTCCAAAGCTTATTTTTTTTTTTTTGAAAAATAGTAATTATAAAGTTTAGCAAGTATGTAAAGTATGTAAATAATTCAAAACTGATAAAAAGTGGATAGTAAAGGGTTTTCCAATAGGGACGGGTTGATTTTGACAGCTCGTGGCGGCCATATTATTTCTTTTACTTTCTGTCAAAAGATTGTCTTTTAATCAGTTACTAAAGACAAATCATCATGGTAAGTTACAGCGTCGAGCAACACGTGCAACCCATTTTTGGATGAATGGGTACGTGAATAAGCTAAATTGCCGGATTTGGGACGACACCAATCCATGCCAGATTCACGCGGTGCCAATGCATCCATAAAGTTACTGTTTGGTGTGGATTTTGAGCTGGAGGCGTCATCGGTCCGAACTTCTTCGAAAATGATGCTGGCCAGAACATCACCGTCAACGGCGATCGCCATAATAGGTGATGATCACCAACTTCTTGTGGCTTGATATGGACACCGAAGATATATGGTTTCAACAGGATGGTGCTACGTGCCTCAAAGCTCAAGACACAATCGATATTCTGCACGAGCGGTTTCACGGCATGGTTATCTCGCGCCGAGGTGACGTGATTTGGCCACCAAGATCGTGTGATTTGACCCCTTTGGACTTTTTCTTGTGGGGCTTTCTTAAGTCGCAGGTCTATGCGAATAATCCGCAAACCACCGCGGCCCTCAAAGACCACATAATCGATGCCATGGGTCAAATTCAGCCTGATATCTGCACCAAAGTCATCGGAAACTGCACCTTTCGAATCCTCGCCACAGCGAAGCCGCGGCGGCCATTTGAATGATGTTATATTTCACACATAATGTCATTGATAGGGCTCTCAAATAAAGATAAAACCTTATTGATGTCTCATATACAACTTGTTTTCTTCAATTTTAGAATCGACCCGCCCTTAATGGAAAACCCTTTAGTTGTAAGTTTTGTTTAAATTTGATTTTATGGAACAATAAAATGTGATCCTTCAAAATTAATTTGGAAAATTTGATATTTCGGTATTTTTTTAATTCATAGAAATACTGATGGTCTATAAATCAGCTAAACCTCAAATTAACATTTGAATATTTTTGAAACTCACGGTGAAAGTCGAACAAAAATAATTCTCTTAATATCTTGAAAACAAAACTTGAAGGAAATTTATTTAACTAAACTCTCTTAACGTGTATTAAGCAGTTGGTGAGTTATTGATGGTAAAAGGAAATTTGTTCATTTAAGGCCAGACACAAAATCTAATAAAAACTGAGTTAAAACTTGCATTTTATTGTTCCTCAAATTCTAAGGCAATTAGTAATTGACAATCGCAATAGGGGGAATGTTTTTAATTAAACACCTACTTCATTCTTAAAATGCGGATAATTATAATAGCCCAAGCCTCACTACGAAGCCAAATGGACATTTTTTTGAGGTTTAATTAATTGTTTTCTTATGAAAATTAATTTTACTACCTTTCGTGTTAAATGTGAAACCATAAAACCAGTCAAATATTTATAGAGGAGATTGGGCGTAATAATTGTATATAATTTTGGTTCTTGAAATTATGAAATTTACTACCAACTTTTGAATTCAGAAAAGTAAAAATCGAATCCCATCAGCTACATAGCCTGACATTTAAAGTTTATAGAGATATTAATCTTAAAAATCTGATTAAAATATTTGAAGTTAAAGTTTTTTGAAGGTAACAATATATGCTTAAAATTAATTTTTACAATCGAATAACGTAGCTTTCTCACTAAAGCTCATTCGTTGGCCATCTACCTTACAAACTCAAAAACTGATCTGGCTTGATCACTTTTTTTTTTTTTTTTTAGTTGAGCGCGCACTAAAGCACATTTGGTTGCCCTTAAAATGTTTAAACACAGTGCCAGCGTTGGGAAAATAGGGATAGATTTAAAAGGAGATACCGGTGCACATTAGCTTTAAACCTCTGAATATTAAAATGGCCGGGAAAAATAAAAATAGAACCGGGTAAAGCATTTCACATTCGGGTAGTGCGGCTAAAAAAACGAATCTCTATACTTGACAGTGCGTCCGAAGTTGGGCTCCAGGGGGCAACTGATGTGCATTCCTAGAAGTACGAGTATTACGGTTGAAATGTTTTAGGGGAGGAATGCAGCTGGCTATTTCACTAGAACAATGTTTATAAAAGTAACGCTAAAATAACGTTTGTTTCAAAACACAAGCTGATTCGTTGCAGAAATTGCCGATTGAATAATTTCTGCAAGTGCCCGCACTCGCACACAAAACAATATGAATAATTTTAACCAGCAAATCGTTGCGCGAATAAATGGTTTCAAGTGCGTAATTACGGTTATAATCTTCTAAGCCCATATGGGATTCACTTTAGAAACCAAAAAAATTTGCATGACAAAAATTTTCACCTACAGAAATGCCTAGAAATGTTTAATTTTTGGAATTCTGTAATTTAATTTATTTATCTACACCAAATAAATATATTTACCTTATAGAAGAACCTTTCTATTTTAAATATTCTTGTTTAAAAAAAATTTGCGAAAATAAAACAAATCCATTCGTCACCATTTAATATGTCCGTTCGACTAGTTTATACCAATCATCAAAAAAGAAACAAAAATATATAAAATGTGAAAAAAAATCAATAATAAATATGATCAAGAAGTATTTCTTTTTTACATTTTAAGTGATGGTACTGATTTCTTTTTATTATACCACTCATTGAGTTATATTTGGTGCAATATATAAACATATATAAAATGGTTATTTTAAAAAAGAAAAGAAATTATTTTCCCCTTTTTTCCCTTCAAGCTTCAATTCAAACAGAGAATCTGTTTTATCAAAAAGATTTTAGTGTTTATGATTTCAAAGCGAACATCATTTCACTTCGTCTATCTATCTATAACAGTCGACTTGTCCGTCTCAATCTACTTTATCTTCTAGTTCTACAAAGGCTATTTAAGCTACCCGTATTATTAAGATGCTCCTTGTAGACTACCTTCCGAATCCACCCGCACCCCCTGCCCCCATCGAACAAAAACCGAGATTTATTTTCATTCTGAAAGACGCCCAAACGAATGAATCCGATTAGTTGCATTTTCAAATTTTCTTTCATTGTTCAGCAGAGATGAAATTTAATCATGGTTAACTCAAAAAAAAGCATAAGGAAACATCACAGCTGTTTTTCCACGAAGAAACACAACTATATCTGCTGCATCGATTGATGGCAAAATGCACCACGAACATACATATACGTACATATGTATGTTGTTCCAAGAAAAGAAGCTGCTATGGCACAAACTACTTCTCCCCATCCAACACTGTTAGAGTGCCACTGCAATCCAGACATTCAGCGAGTCCTATATACTACAACAACAATATGAATAAAAGAATCTTCAACGTTGATGGCAATGCTAACCTGCCATAGAATCAAAGGAGAACAACTATGACGACTCTGGAGCTATGGTGGAGAGAAAGATTGAATAGTTCATTGAACATCCAACAATTTATATGTTCCTGGTTTCTGGCAGTGTTTTTTTGTATGCGCCCATCATCATGCTCTGTTTTACTTTTCCTTATGAGCTGAGCGTTGAAAATCTCAGGCATCTCTTGCATTTTATGTTGGGATGGATGTTGGATGGATTCTTGTAGCTTTGGGTATAGTCTGGGAACTAATTGTTGTAGCTTGGACCATCATGGCGGACCGAAATTATGTTTAAATACGTCAACCTTATAACTGTTCGAAAATTGAATTGGATAAATTTATACAATTAACTGGGCAAACAGTCAAAACTATTGATATAATGTCTGCTGTGCATAAAAATAATGATCAAAAAATTGGTTTAGTAAGAAAATATGTATTTTAGAAACTCCATATAGCAGGTTGTTGAGTAGTTATTGGTTTATACCAGTTGCATATCAATAGTTCACAAAAAGAACACAATTTGTATACCATATTGAACCTAGAACGTTTCTGATTCGAAACGAAAGATCCCATACAAGAATAACATGATGGAATCATGAACGAAAAACTTCGTTCTGATTTTCGTTCTGCGGCACGCTGTTCGACCAGTGAAATTGATGATTATACCAAATTGTTTTGAGAAGTCTGCACAATTTCTTTACGAATCTGTCAAACTCTCAAAAGTGACAGCTGGCACTTGGTGGAGATTGTGAAATGCCTAGGAATATCCCCACAAAGTGATGAATAAACGCTTGTGAATAAACGAGAGAGAGAGATACTTATTGCTATATTTGGTAAAAAGCCCTATTAATTGCCCGAACCATTAAATGTGTGCGGAAAATGGCATTTGGGTTTGTTCGTGTTTTTGTATTTGTTATTTCATTCATTACATTTATTCACAATTTGTGAAATTTTTCCGCTGTGTTTTGATAAGCATTTGTTGTCTTTTTGGGGGCCAAAGGAACATTTCGTTTCGTATAAGCAGCGTACTAGGATTTACAATGATTCGCTCCCTCAGCCGGACTATTTTGGAACTGTTTTATTCTATTTTTCTGATGGATTTCTTTTTCTGTGCTTTGGAGGTTTTGTCTGAAGTGCAATTGGATTTGGAAAAAGAAATCTGTGGGAAATGTGTGGGAAAAAAAATGAAAGAATTATCTTAAATGAAAGCGAAATACAGACGTTTCTACATAGATATGGTATACCGATGGGAAATCACAACTATATAAGAATAAAACAATATAAGGGACAACGAACGGACGACCCACCGACGAACGCCAACGGACAGGTTAAATATTTTGTAGGCTATGACAGCTATAAGACAGGTGAATGGAGTGTTAGTAGTGCCTGTGCGCCATTGTTTGATGATATTTTATTGAAATGTTAACAATAGAATAGAATATACTTTTACTTTAGATTATGCTTTGTGATTTTTTTCTTTTGTTTTTAAATTTTATTCTTATTGAGGATTAAAGGATTGAGAATAAACTCAAATCAAAATATTGAGAAAATGGATTATAGGTTCCTTTTGTTCAAGCATTTCAAACAAATTGTTATGACACAAACACAAAATCATGCATACTAATGTTCAAATTTCGATCAATAGGCGATATTATCATTATTATCTATACATCCGAAGGCAAAGCAAAACAATTGACAAAATCATTTCAAACATTTTTGTCATTTTAACTCTACTTGGTATAAAATGGTCGAACATAGAAAATACTGAGCTCTGAACGTTCCATATACAATATATGTGATGTCCCAACAAGAGCGTCGGATTTAAATTGTCTGCCATTTTGTTAATACGAGTTGTACGGTGACAGTTGTTGCATAGAGAACACGCGAATTAAGAATAAGGAGAAGTATTCAAACCAACAACGTTTTATTAAAAACACATTACAAAAATGGTGAAAGTTTTGCGACAACAGTTCGTCAAATACGTCAAGTTTTCGGTCGCTATATTGTGACAAATGAAACGACAGTAAGGCGTTTAATTACAAAATTTAAGACCAAATTTACGCTGATGGATCAGTAGATCATTGTAGATCAATAGATCATTGTCCTTGTCAGTCACTCGCAAAATAGACACAGTAAGAGGGAGTTTGTGGCCGAGAATCCAGGAACTTCCATTCGGCATCGAGATCAATAATTAAACATTTCCAGAGGCACTATGCAACGAATTTGGTTAAAGATCAGCATTTGCATGCGTACAAGGTTCAGTTAGTTCAAGAAATCAAGCCAAGGGACCATGCGAACATCATCAAATTAATGCGGATTTTTCCAAGAAAATCATTTTTTCAGATGAGGCACATTTTCAACTCGACGGATACCTAAAAATTCGAACATTTTGTGGTTGTGTTTATCTATGCTAGATGAGTTTTCATGTTGTATGTTACTTCAAAACTCAGAAATAGGCAAATTCTAGAATTTACTGGTCAAATTTAGTATTTTTCTGTTCCATTGCAGTATAACTTTTTTGTTCATAAATCATTCCGGACTTTTTCAACAATTTTTTTGAGCCACAGTACCTTGGATGACCCTCTTCACTGGTTCCAAGGATTATATCTCCCTTTTAGGCCCCTATCTTTTAGGCTCACACAGCTCCGTTTTTTCTGCTTAGAGTACCTATGTTCACTCGACAGGTAGGTGCCAATATGTCAATATTTTTCTTGGAAAAATAGTGTCCCTTGACTGTCCCTCATACTAAATGCCAACTGTGTTAAAGAGTCGGGAATGTATATGGCTTAAACATATGTGCAGCTAGTCTGCACGCATCTCTGCATGCAGAGCTGCACACGAAACACATGTGCATAGTCTCTGACATTCATGATGCATATTTATTCCAAACAAATACATGAAAGCACAGCGTTGCCGATGTCACACAATAGTGTTGGAATGAGATTTTCTTCACAACACAAACAAATTTTTTGAAAGAATGGCAGGTGATGTCAATATGAGTAATGCCAAATAGCAATTATTTAGAAATTTTCGTTTTTCAGTTGTGGCTGCAATGAAACTAGGCAGCAAATTTAGAAATAGAGACATCGTGCAGCGCTGCGCTGCATTCAGACTTTGAGTGAATCTGCTCCCATAAGAACCTGTGAAATTTAATTTCGCTGCATGGAAAAAGCTGCACATCTGTTTTAGGCATAATGAGAACAAATAATTACGATTTTTTTTCCAATGTTGCTATAAAAATTCTAGAATTTCCCCATTTTGTGTTTTAACAGTCATTTTCTAAAAGAATTTGTGAATCATTTTTTTTTTTGAATAATCAATTGATCCTTAATTTGAGTTGTAAAACACAATACGACCACTTACCCTACAGCTTTTCAAAAAACATTCTTTTAGCAAGTTTATTATATCGGTTAGGTAGGTATTAACGGCTACATGAAATTTGGCCCAAATAAAATATGGGCCCAAACGAAAAATGGCCCCAAAAATGTATATATGTGAAACGAAAAAACAAAAAAGTTCAAAATTTTTAAATTGGGGTCGACTTTTATGGTTTTGGGACCTTTTTTCATTTTTGATTCTGGGGAAAATTGGCCCAAACATTAATTCTTAAACCGAAAAACTTTTTCAACAAAAGTTTTGATAGCAGACTTACTGACAACATAGTCGCCTACCAGGCGACAGAGCATACCGTAAGCGGAGTGTCGGAGTCGCGTAAGCGGGACAGAGGACCCAAAATGTGAGTTAAAATCCTTGAACTCGCGAAGCGGGCCATTCGAGGTACTTTTAAGGCTCTCCCAAACCGACGCAAAACATTTTTGTATACGATTATAATTTTTCTGTTTGTTGTTGCTTCTTACATAAATTAATTTTCGGGGAGTTTTTCATTTTATGTTTGCGGCCATTTTGAAAATGGGGCCATTTTTCACTATGAAAAAAAAAAAAATTGGGGCCATTTTTAATTTTTTCGTTTGGGGTCATTTTTCATTGGGCCCAAATTTCATGTTGCCGGTACTAACAGAGAAAATCGCATAAGGAGTTTGGTTAGCACGTATTAAATAAAACAATAATTTATGAGTACCAATTTAAACATTTGTTTGTAACACTTTTAGACTTTGTCCATAATGCCAAACATAAGGGGTCGGTCTGAAGAAATTCTTCTACTTCATTTTACCGGCGATTGTCATGATCTAGAGGGAGACCACAACTCTCCCACTCAACTGCTTCGCCTAAGGTTCCACTTGTGGGGTTCGCCGGGTTGACCTCAGAAAACGTCGACAGGCCTCCCGGTTTTGGATTGTTCCATTTCTGAGGCCAACTAAATGCAGGTGTCGTTGCATTTGTTACATCCAGGAGTTTTTGCGCTTGCCTTTCTTCCGCGATAGTGTTGGACCGTCTAGTGCTATTGCATTTTGAACTGGGTTCTCATGGCAGCTTCTTTGTACATGACAGTAGCAGCTAAGTTGGTCTTGCTGTATTTTGTCCAAGATGGTACTCGGATCCTCTTGCTTCTTATTCGATCACGCTTTGTCACTGCTGCTGGCATGCGAAGCATCTTCATTTCAGCTGCCGTCGGTCTGAAGAAAGTAAGCTATAAGAATTCAGAATTCAAAAAACAAATATACCTTCGGGTTTTTGAGAGAATGTTCGCACTGGTCAACTTAAATCTGCTATTTTTCTGTATATACCTTTTCAAACAAAATTAAGTTTGTAATATAGAACCCGACTTGTGGTATCATGTATCGAAAATATTAAAAAAAAAACGTATATTTTTTGAACAAAATTCTTATTATTTAAGATTTTTCTAAACAAAAAAAGTTTTGCTCAATAATTTTTGCAAAGCAAGAAAAAAACACCGCCATTTTCGATTTTCTTAAAATTCAAAGGTGTGATGTCATATCGCACCTCCAGTAGAACAAGGGCACAAGTGCAAAAATTCAATTTTCTAAGTTAACTATGCAAAACGTCTCAACAAATGTTTTTCTTTCCAATGGAACAAAGTCCCAGTAGAAATTTTTCTCTCCAGGAAGCAGAAGTGGGTTCGTACCGTTACACTGTTTTTAATTAAATGTTTTGCAGATTCTTTGTCTTACCTTCTAGTTGTAAATACGTACATATCTTCAAAAAAAACATTACTCCGATTTGTAAGACAACGTCCTAAGTGTGAAGTCCGCTTTTTTTGTTTGATTTTACTTAATTTTCGGCTTAACAAAGACGTTAGTGCTAGTTATGAAGTTTTACCTTGTAAATTTGAACTATTTTAAATTGCGTATTCTGAAGAATCGAAATTTTTGCACTTGAGTCGTTGTTCTATTGGATATAAAACAATGTATAAACAAAAATTTACCTACGACTAGATCGCACAATCCTGCTTTCGTATATATAATCACTTGTATGTAGCTAAACGTTGACGGTGTATAGATATATTAATGGTTTGATAATATTTGTATATCGTTACAGAGAAAATCATAAAAACTTGCAAACAAAATATAAAAAAATGAAACCTAAAAAAAAAAAAATATTTTTTCTTTGATTTTATTTTTTTCGTAAAAAGAGTTATTCATACAAATTTTAAATGCAATATTTTTAAACAAACTAAAATGTACCATATTGCAAAAAAATGATGAAATCAATCAAGCCAATGACAAGATGGGAATATGTTTAAGCAAGTATACAAAAGGCAATATTAAAAAAAAACATAACTTTGTTTCCCTTATTGGAATTTTTTGGTAAGAACTTGGTATGCAGTATTATTAAAACTATTTAAGAAAGTATTGTGTACAATGTTTAATAAAAATCGTTCAAGCCGTTTTCCAGAAAACTTGACAAGAACGAAATCATTGAATGGCATCTACACGTTCTAAATGAGCTAAAACACGAATTCAAATTTCTCTTCTAGGGAATCACACACATTCTTCATACCATTTGAAGAAAACCAGTCAAACTGTTAAGGCTCTAGCCCGTAGACCGACGGACGGATGTCTTGATGAAACTCACTTTTTAGAATTGTCCATCATCATAATGTTATACTTTCTATTAAAACCTAGAATTTTGTATTGACACGGAATAAATACTAACATGTAAAAAATGTAAGTTTTGCGAATGAAAAATTTGTTTATATTGCAATTCTCGAAATTAATAAATGGCGGTACCAATCACACTCTTCCGCAAATCTATTTTTTTAACGGAAAAGCTTCAAATGTGTCAGCAAAAGTTAAGCTTACTAAATTTTTGGAAAAATCGAAGACAATAATAACTGTTCGTTGGTATAGTTTGCATATGACGGTGCAAACTTCAGATTTGAGGAAAATCTTTTCATTCATCTAAGATCCAAACCGTTCGTTCGTACAATTTTTTTATTTTCTAAGTAAAGAATAACATAGAAATTAACTGCACTATCACAGACAAATTTGTCCACCATAGACCGAATAATGGTTCTAAGAAAACCAATTTCTTGAGCTTCCCTTTTCCCCATACTCATAAGTCATAATAAATGTATACGTTTATAAGATCCATTTATATCAATACTTTTCCCCATACAACATAGTAGTAAAAAGTTTCAAAGACAAACATCAATTTTGTAATCAACAAATAAATACCAATTGTAATTTCCATTAAAGCAATTGCACAAAAACAAAAAAACAACAGTATTAAAAAAATGCTCATTTCATTTAACCTACATAATTCTCTAAATTAAGCAATTTATAAAATCATCCCATTCTTAAATTGAAATAGGGATCATTTTCAAAAACTTGAAACCATCACAAACTAATCTAACAAATTATCAACTCTCGAATCTCGATACCAAATTTTCTAATCTGATAAAAAAAAAAATAAATCAATAAAACCAGCAAACGAATCGTTGTTTTCTGAATAAAAAGCCCCGCGCACAAGCAACTTCACAAATTGATTCCATGATGCTAACCTTAACTTTGACTACCAGCCAGCATCAGCAGACTCGCCTAGTTAGGTACTTAACATATACAGCATGCCGACACACAAAAGTTGAGAGAGATCTTTCTTCCTTAAGGACATATCGACACTGAGGAGTCAATCAGAAATCGAAATAGCACCACAAAAATGCTTCGAGGAAAATTGAGGAACAACGAGATTGAATTCGCGGCCATAGAACTTTTATGCTTCAGAATTCAGATATATACCAGAAGAAAAAAAAATACCCTCTGAGTTGTAGCTTTATAGAATACAGACTCCCCCATCCACCCTTCACTTTCCATTTTGATAAGTATTTTTTTTTTTTTTTTCGAAAATGAGTTTTTCATTTTACAAGTTCGTTGTTCTTTTTTTTATTATTATTTTGATTGTTGTATAAGGATGAAAAGTTTCTTCTTTTCGAGTTTTGCTTTTAAAACCGTTTTTCATTCGCTAAATTCTTCTATTGTTGGTATATTACTGATTTTTTTTTTTTTTTTGTACTTGTATTTCTTTTTGAATTTTATTTTACGCGCGAATTATGGCTGCGTATTGTTTTCTCATGGAAAATGCTTGTTTATGCAAAGAGTCTTGCCTGTCTATTGTCTCAAATTTAATTTGATTTTCCTGTCAGATGGGTTTAGCGATGGAGTGAGAAAGGACATGAACTGGAACGAAAGTTTAACAAGACAACAATGATGAAGATGAAAAAAAACACATCAAAACAATTGAAATTATTTTGTAAGGAAAAAATGTTTCAAGTTGGAAAGGAATGTATTAATATAGAGAGAGAGAAAAAGAGGAGGAAATAAAAAATAAACATGCAAATCCTTAGATCCTGCTTCGAAAATATTTGTTTTAGAATTTTAAGAATTTTAATAACTTTGGTTTTATATTGACTTTGTACCTGGTGCTTTTTTTAAAAACCCAAACAAATCAAAATATACCCACTTAAAGCGTAAGAGGTTAAGCGTTTAAAGTTGCTCTTAAACATTTTAAAGTACATAAATATTTAAATGGAAAAATAAAAAAAAATAAGTGAGGTATTTATATGAAAACTTTGCTTTCACCATACATGCTATCATACAAAAACACCTCTAAAAAAAATTAGTATAGAATCGTCAGGCTTTTATCCATGTCCCATATCAATATACACAAAAATTTTACACAAATCCGTACAAAATGTTTATTTTGTATGCGCCTAAGCTTAAAAAATAATTTGCATATAAAATACATCAATACGATTAACTTAAACCGTTAAGCGGATATAAAATAAAATTATGTCTATGAATAATAATTTCTATACATTCAGTAACCGGTCATTGCTAATCTGGGTTTTAAATAGTTGATTACATCATTAAAAAAAAGAACATTTTAACTAACCTCATTAGATAATATATAATTATTGTTAATTATACATATTTAATAATAATTAATAAATATATACTATGTAATTAAAAAATATTAATAATAGCTATTAGCAAAACTTATTTCCCACAAAAAGTTATTTCTCATAAATGTGTTTTGTAGTCCTGCCTACACATATTTGTTTTATCATACGAATAATGCCTAGTAGTAGTTGTTTTCAAGAAAAATAATATATTTCTCAAAGATTTTCTAAAATATTTTAACTCAGAAAATACCATTATTTTTAGTTTAGTAGTAGTAGAAAGTGCTTTAAAAATTAAAATGTCTTGGTGCCATTATTTAAACAAAATCTACTTTCTTTTAAAGAAATATAGAATTTTCAAAATTTATTTTGAATACAAGAAAAAAATTAAGTTCTTTTCGAAATATTGAATTTTGAAAAAAAATATTTTGAATACAAAAACAAAAAATAAAATATGCTCATAGATTTCATCGGAAACAGTTTTCGAGACAGTAAATAAAAGTTTCCATTAATAAGCATTTTGTGGAAATAAAATAAAATTTAACTAAGGCATATTTGCTAAAATGAAACTACATAATAAAGCATATAAGCTTATCACTTGGTTTTATGATGCAACAGCTTATATTAAGAAGAAAAGGTATAACTAAAAGCGTTTATGTTGAACTTAAATTTTCAAAAACAAAATTGTTTTTTTTTTTAATCAAAATGCATTTTTATTGTTATTATTGTACTATTCGTAGTAGAATATCAGCTTATTAGGCTTGACCAATCTTTATTCCGTCAATTTCATTGAATTTTTTGAACAACAACAACAACTTAAAGGCGCTACCACCAATTGTTTGGCTGGAGATATAGCTATTTCGCGCTTTGCCACTTTTGCACTCATCAGTCTCCTTTTTGTGGTGCTGAGCTTTAATCCAATTTTATTTGAAAAACTTTTTATGCACACCATAGGATTCGGACCCACGCATATCATATTTGCTCAGTCTTAGCAGTCGTGTGCACTACGCACTCCACCGCTGTAGACCACTGACGTCACAGGTCGAGATGTGTTATTTGTTTATCAAATGCATTTGGAGCATCAGCATTTTTATAAGCGCTTTTAATTATGCTGTCTTGTTCCGCCGTTCCGTGGGTTCGAATCCTATTGTGTGCATAAAAAGTTTTTCAAATAAAATTGGATTAAAGCTCAGCACCACAAAAAGGAGACTGATGAGTGCAAAAGTGGCAAAGCACGAAATAGCTATATCTCCAGCCAAACAATTGGTGGTAGCGCCTTTAAGTTGTTGTTGTTGTTCAAAAATTCAATGAAAATGCATTTTTTTTAAATTTTGATTTGCAATATTATTTTAACTTTTAAAAAACTTTCTTATAAAAAAGAAATAGAATCGGTTTATCCTATAATGAAAAAATTCATAATATGAAAAACGATTTACGGTTTTTCAAAATTCGTTTTAGGACACGATTTTTATTTAACTGTTGTATTTTGTAATGTATTAAAAAATCATCAACTACCAAGTTTGAATAAAAATTGTTACATCGTTTTCCATATATGTATGTACTGTACATATTGATTTAACAACAAAAAATATTCTTTTTTAATTTCAGAAAAGTTTTTCAAAAATATGAAAAATAATATTTTTATTTATTTTCAACTGTTGTCGAGAAATCCAAAATCGATCAAAATTATTCCATTAGAGGTTCCTATACTAACAATTACATATTTTCAAGATATCTTCAATACTGAAAAAAATCCATCAAGCCGCTCAGGCTGCAGCCATGTAGAATTGGGGCAATCATATAAATTACATTTTAAAGCAGATTTTCAACAGAGTGGTGCAAAAATTAAAAATCTATAATATCTCAAAAACCCATCAATTTATGAACTTTTCCAATGAAAAAATTGATTTGAAAAAAGTAGCAGCATTTAACAAGACAAAAATTTGACACAGTAATTTCCAATTTTCTTAAAATCTGGAAAACATGAAAACATTTCGTTTTCAGCATTGAACCAGAAATGAAAATGACATATTAAACTGACAACATATGTAAACCTATACTTCATTACTTTTTCTATTTTAAGAAACTTTTTGATGAAAATGCTCCTCCTGCTCCTCCTGGAGCGGAAGTATTCCCCTCCTATATAATTTTTGCCTTCCATTGAACCAACATACACTAGCTTTTTGTTTGCCGACCAACAATCTTAAAAACAGATTTTGAACCACCCTTATAGTATGTTCCTACTGAGCCTGAAATTGCGCAATTTTAAGAACTTAATTTCAAAATTACCCAAAGCGATGTTGTTTGTGTTTCTTCCAAGCAGCTACGACATATTTTTTGGTTCTAGCTATAGTTTTGACTCTGATATTGTTTGAAAAATATTTAAATTTGTATAAAAATATAAATAAACATTGGGGGTATTCATGCAACGATGTAAAACACTAGATAACTTAACCATTTGCGTAAGTTTACCATTTGAGTAATGAACTGTCAAAATTTTTATGGGAAATGAGTTACCCAAATTGGATAAAATTCGTCAAAGAATTTGCTTGGAAAAATGATTTGGTAAATTAATCAAACGTCTGTGTTCTGTATCTATAGAACCACGATTAGTTGGCGATAAAAGTTGTGAATAAAATCGTATTTTATACAAGAACAAATAATTCAGACGTCTGCATTTACTCAACGATTAGGCAAGCTACTTTTCGTAAATTATTAAGGTATCATATAAAGGCTCTCCACGACTATTGTCGTGTGTCTTAAATTTGTTATCATTCCGAGACATTCGGTTCCGATTTCGCGTTGGTTCGGGAGAGGTTCTACATTTAAAAATAACTTCAAAATTTGAACACGTCTAATTTTTGACGAAATTACACAGCAATTTACCAAATGAATAAAAAAAGTTGTTCGTGCAAGCTTTTGTGTAAACTAATCATCTTACACAATTTTTAAACTTACGACGTTGCATGAATATTACATACCCATATTAATTTATACTGTTTGTACAAATAATAAGAATTAAAATTGAAAAACGAAATACCTTTCAAAGGTAAACACAAGATGACAATTGATCGCAATTTCATATAAATTTAAGTGATTTGAGATGATTTTAAAATTGCGTCCTTGTACGGGAAATTGTGAAACTTTGAATACGATTTCAGAATAATGTTCCGAAAATTGCGCATTTTCGTCCATTGGGAACAAAGTAGGTAACTATGATATGTACATGCATATATACTTATTTATTTACGAGTATAATTTTTTAAAGTAATATTGAGGGGCGAAGTTTGCACGCAAACAATTTTATTCTTTTTCTGGTAAAGTCTACTTTCACCAAAAAAAACTGCATTATTTTAAAAAAGTTATGATTTTTGAAATGAAAAAATACCACTTTTACTATGTACTTTCAGCCGTTGTATTATATAATTACTACGACACCTTAAATCAACTTTAAATCCCCTATACCCCTTTAAGTAGACACGAATGTTTTTCTTTTTATTTATCCATAATTACACTTATAAGAAATTAAATTTGACAATTTACTACGAAAATATAGAATCCCATTATGTAGATTCGATCCAACGCCTACTCAGATCCATTATCATATTTTTCCGGACATCATTACGAGCAAAATAAAATTATTTACAAGACCAATCATTATAAATTTAATTTTTTTTAGAATAAAGATAGGAAGCCATCGGACCGCCACAAAAGTCGTTTCCTTTTCCGATTAACCTCTTTTCTTCAACAATCGTATATGCATGTCTCCTTGTTCATACAGGCACAATAAATGTTATTCCTCTGTGTGTTCAATGAAAGCCCAACATTATAAAACTACTTCATAAAATGCTTAAAGAAATCCTATTATAGGATCAAGCAACTCCAGCACACGCAACTCCCATAAATTGTATTCGATTGCCCAGTTATACCATTCAGATATACAGGTTCTGCTGGACTGATCAGACTACCATCGTCATTTTCATAGACGTTGCTTGCATCATGATACATGCGGGAAGATCTAATTCGATGGACAAACAATTCGCCAGCTGACTGGATCACGATAATCATCATTTCCCATGAGTGTGAAATGGAACTTTTAACATATCATCACCAGAGAGAGAGAATCACACTCAAGACCGAAAGACAACAACAAAGACACGACTTCAACTACGGACTACGACGGACGTCGAAGGAGATATCATCTCACCAGTCCTAATAGGCTTATAACGATATCTCCTGATAACACCTGGAATAAACATTTGTATAGTTCAATATAATTGCAGTCGTGTTCTGGCGTCACTTATGCTGCAACTCCATTCACTATGACGTCTGATGGTTTTTGGTTCTTGTCTTGTCTGTGTCTCCGCTGGAAGATGATGACACGATGGGCGTTGAACATAAGCATCCACAGGATGCTCTAGCAAGCATGTAATATCCGGAGATTACGTCAATCATGTGTGCTGGGCTTTATTAAAAAAAAAAAATTATATAGAAGAAGAAAAAGAAGTGTCTATGTGATTACATTGGACTGAGAATAGACACTGAGAAATCAGTGGTAATTGGATTCTCACAGGTGGGTTGGTTAGGTTCTGTTGCATAAGTTCCTTCTATTTCTTGCATCTTATTATATATTTAAATAGATACAAAGTACCTAGTTCACTCTTCATGAGTCAGGTTGTTGTTAATGCATACGCTAATGAATGGTAATAGTGATGTTCTTTATTCTCAATGTGATAGCAAAGTAAGTGATGGTTTTAGTCTTTGCAAATTGGATTTGCACGGAAGTGGAAATTTATGTTGAAAAGGGCTCATCATTTTATCAATCTCGAAGCAAAAGAAGATGACGGGGATATATTTTTAAGAATCCAGTTTGTAAACCTTAAAGAAAATCATCAAACCCTAAAGTCTAGTTTCAAATCGGTGAGAAACAACGATACCAAACTCTTTTAGGTGAATTTAAATTATCTGCACCTATCATCATGTTTTGATATGTAACATTTAAGTTTTCAATGCATTTTAAGGGGTTATTTTGGGAATAGGTCGACTTTCGTTAGAATTAAAATTTGAAAATAAGATCATTGATTTCATTAGGCCGTATTCATAGTAATTTTAGAGCTGTGTCTAAGTTAAACATAGGTTTAGTTGAATTTTCGGACGTTGATTCTATTTTTTTAATTTTAGTAAAAATATTTGAAGCTATTTGTCTAGTATGCCAAGTTAATTATCGTTTAAAAATATAAAACCAACAATTTGTAATTAAAATCGGTATGTATTCATTGAGCAAAAATCGTCTTAAACTGTAGTTTAGTTAAACCTGGGTTATCTAAGACTATGAATATGTCCCATTGACTTTTATGATTCCTATCTTTTTAATAGGTGGGTTGAGAACAGGCACGTAGCCAGGGGGCTTGAAGGGCTTAAACCCCCCCCCACAAATACAAATATTAAGAACATTTGAAGGTTTGCACATGCACACCATTCACTGGGCCATATCTTGATATTTTTTTGGAATTAAATATTTTTTCTGAAACAACTTTTAAGGGGAGGATGGACCAACAAAATTAAAACATTTCCAAAATAAGCAACAACGGTCGAATATGCTTGAGTTAGGGCTATGATTATGATGGATAAGAAATTCTCTTTTAAAAGCCAAATTTTTTGAGATTTAATTTTTTGCTGCGGAAAAATTTTATTTTGGGTCTTTCGGAATATGACATTTGGAACAAAATATTCGGTTAGCGATTTGTGAAGCCATAGAATGTCAAAATAAATTGAACGATTTTTGTGAAGATTTTAAATTAAGAAACCTCTAAGATATCAGAATTTTTGTGGAGATTAAATTGTTTGCTCGACGATTTTAGGGTTTTTGGTTGACATTTAGAACGAAATATTCTGTGTGTGCCTTTGCACTTATCTGTTAAGGTATTAACTGTCAAATTCCATTGAACGATGACGATGGATTAAGAAGATTTAGGTTAAACCAGCGACTTTGACGTTTCAGGCCAACGCAGCCGTCAACGCAATGACAGTAATCTGATTGGACGCAACACTTGACTGGCTTGAGCCAGATTTTGGCGTCATTTTGAGTCAACTCGTCATTATAATGTTCATGGTTCTATTGTTTTTGATTATAGAATTGCACGTAAGATTTGAAAGGAAAAACACCCTCCCCCCTCAAATAAAATTCTGGATACGTGCCTGGTTAAGAAGGGTGAAATTTTCACGCACAATGGCTATTATTGGTTTGAATTTTTGGTGAGCTATTAAAACTTCTAACTTACCGTTATGCGGAGTAAGTTAAAATCCGCAACATTTTATTCCCTGGGAGTTGACTTGATCCGCAACGACTTTGGTGCGGATTGGAAATGTCAAAAGTTATATTGGAATGCTCAAGGGCTTTTCAAACTATGTTACCGACATTCCTCCAATTTTGTACAGTGGATTCTAATAGAAAAAAACTGAACAAAATTGTCGGAAGCCATCCGCAAACCATTTATTGGATTCTGTAATCGGGGTGAATATTAGAGTGCCTCCAGCTATCGACTCAATACTTTTGAGCGCAAACATTAATTCATTTGTTTTATTCTTTTTTGTATTTAGTAAAACAACAATTATTTGTATGCCTAAGTTATAACTCTACCATCTACATGCTAAATAAGCGACACAAAAGAATTTTTAAATGAAGCAGCAAAAATCGAGCAAAATTGTTTGCTTTGTTTTTGTCAACAATGAAAAGCCCCATATTCTGACTCTTTAAAAAAATAACTTTAGACCGATTTATTTTCTTTTAAAAATCATAATTTCAGTACTATTTGTTCCACCTTTAATATTTTGCTTCTAAAAAAACTGAACAATCACGCTCTATTCGTGTATTCAAGTTATTGAGGAGGGGCAAAATTATCTTTATACCAAAGGGGTGTGTAAGTGAACAATCAATTGATTTTTGTAATTGTTTATTAAGAAGTTGATAAGAATTTTAACAATTAAAAAAAAATATACACAATGATTAATCTAACTCTCTTTTACAAAAATGTTGTTAGTTGAATGGATGTTAATTTAAGGGTAAATGCGCCAGGGGACCTCGGATCAAATTTTCTCCAATAAAATCGATTTTCGCTTTTTTTAAACCCCACTTTATGTACTTCACTCCTCAACAACAACAACAAAGAACTAAGATATTGCTTAGCGTTCTCAATGCGTATCTTCTTTTAAGATCTTAATTAACACCCACTTAATGGTTTGGTTACGCTTGATATCCACGCACCGCTACACAGGGCAAGGCCAGTTGGATTTAATTACAATTCGACTCGTTTTTATTGACCAGCTTACAATGCAAAGCTGTCAAATAAAAAAATTAAAAAAAAACCAAGCGTTACTATCGCAACACACCTGTATCAGCAGCTCCATCATTCAAACTTAAACTTAAGCCTTAAGATAAAAAGAGAAGATATAAAAAAATTGTTCTCAATTGACCATAAAAATGTAAAGCCTACGCTTACAAAATACAAATACTAAAAAGATGATGAAGATAATAAAATAAAACAGTTTGATAACCCGCAGTTTTATTTTTTTTTTTTTGTGTATTAGTTGGTTTTGTTGTCGTTAAACCTTATAGTAATTCAATATTATTGTACAAACGTTATTTTATGCAAATTAAGTAATTTGGAGTTAATTTTTGTTATTATATATTTTTTATATTTTTTTTTTTTTTGATAGAGAGAATATAGTTTTTGATTGATCATGCCGATGATAAACGGTTAGAAAATTATACAGTGTACAGTGGTGGGCTGATGGGAAGTCAAGTATAAATTAGTTCGTTTTATAGTTTTTTCATCGGCCTACACAGAATAGAGGTTTTTATCTGTAGTTATATTGTCTTTATTGAAATGTTATCAAAGAATAGTAAGGAGTGTTTAGGATTATTAACAATATCGATTTTATGTGGTAAACATAACTTTGTATTCAATGGGTTAGTTAACTTAACTTCAAACTAATGATTCAATAAATAAGACATTATATTTATTACTATAGATAACGCATTACAACCGAAACTGAAGGCAGATCTTTCTCACATTTTGGGGCAGTATTGGGACATTAAAAAATTTAAATTGGTATTTAACTGCGTGTAGTTAGGAACTAAAACCTACTGCGTTCTTGACTGTTTCGTTTTTTTTTTCTAATCCATTGGTTTTGTGTCAAAACAAAACACGCAAAGTTTTAGTAAAATCTATTGGATTAAAAGTCCAAGAAAGTGGTTTTGGAAATGACGACCGTCGAGTCGGTACTGCCACGGCACAATATACATTAATCTTGCGCCATAACTCGGTATGTGGTTCCCTAGAAGAGAAAATAAAATTTTTGTTTAGATCATAGAAGGGAAAGCCGGTAGCTGCCATATACAATAGTTTTTTTTTAATGTTTCGAATACGGCTCTAACGACAAAAATTTTGATTTTTTTTTTTAAAGAGTGCGCACTAAAGGGGTTTTTGCTATCCTTAATATGAACAATCACAGTGCGAGCGTTAAGAAAATAGGGAAGGATTGAACTTCGAAACTAACATTTCTAAAGTGATTGCAAGAAAACACACTTCAGATTTTAGCCAACTTATTCTTCAAACAGAAGAAGAGATTTGACGTTTTTTTAGAAAATAACCTTATTTTTAGGTTATTCCCGCATATTTATGAAGAAATTACTAACAATACTATTATACATTTCAACAATTAATTAAAAAAAAAAAACAATCTTTTTTATTTGTAAATTGTACGTCATTAAGTTCTGTTAAATTGAATTTTTGTAGTAGGTACTCTGTTATTAATTTAAAAATGAAGAACTAAAAACCATGTTGTTAAAGGACTTTTAATTTTCAAAATATTAAGAAATGGATTACACGAACTTGCTCTTGTAGTTAACAGCTATAGAATGTAGCTAGACATTGACGATGTATGTTCTGTTCATGGTTCAATGTTAAGAACGAATTGAAATAAACTTTAGAAATTTTAAGATTAAATCCAAATTTTTATGTACCAGTACCTCCAAGTATTATCTAAGAATATTGATGGTAAGAAAATGTTCAAAAACATGTTTTTTTTCTTTTTTAATTGTTTTAGTTTCTTAGCTATAGCAATTTAAGATTATCAAAATAGAATTAATTAATTAATTTTCGGATTAGCCGCGTTATTTAAAATAAGAGTGTTTCCCGGTGACCACGCTCAATGTAATTTGATGCGAAACGTTCGGGGTGAGTACAAAATCGCACTCTTATTTTAAATAACGCGGCTAATCCGAAAATTAATTAATTATGTCTATAAACAACCGTGAAAACCCTAAAAGTTATATCAAAATAGAAGTCAATTGATTTCTAGAACAAATATTAATTTATGAAAAAAAAAATAAATTTAATCGTTGGAGCTTTTTTTTTTAAATTAATTTATTATAGGTATGTACATAGATATATACAATTTTGATAACATTTTTAAGAAAATTATTATGAACGCGAATTTGAATTTATTATTTATATGCACATACAAAAAAAAAGTTGATTTTTTTTAATCAAAAAATAATTTTTTTGAAAATTTCAAAATTCAATATTATTTATATTAATATTGGGAGCGCCTGCATAAAAAAATAACTTAAATCGGTTTATTCCAAAATTTAATAGTTGAAAATATAAGAAATGTGGTTCTATGAGAATTACTGTAAATCTTAGGAACGCAAAATAAAATATTTTTTTCATCGGAAAGTAGACTTCAGTAATTTAATATCACACACAACTTTTTATCAAAATTAATGTAGCTGATTTCGAGAAAAAGATGAGGTTTCTTAACGGGTTTTCAACATTTTTATACAGGGTGTTCCATCGTCATCGGCCCAAAGGAACTTGAAATTTCTTTCTTTTTTTCTGTTTTTTTTTTTTTTAATAAATTTTAATAATGTTGTATTTTGTTAAAAAAGAAAAGAAAGAAAAATGGTCTTTAATAATAAAATAGAAAAGATGCCGGTCACAAAGTAAAAAAAAAAAAACACCTAAAAATGCAGAAAAAAATGGGTTTGATATTTAAATGTGGAAAAATCGTTATCCGCATAGAAACAACTTGTATGGCAAGTATAAAGTGCTTACTCTCTTAGTGTAAATAAATCAAAAAAATCAATTTCGGATGTAGTTTGCCAAAGTTAGAGCTAGTTTAAAGAAAAAAGATCAAAAATCCAAAAAAAAACGTTATAAGTCGAAAAGGAAGCGAAAACGAGAAAAATACCTCTTAAGTTTTTCGACTTAAAATTAACTCAGAATCCTATAGTTTTCCTCTGGTGCCGGTGATGATGGGATATTTACAGGGTATAATTAAAAAACAAAAAATGAAAATCACCGATTAAATCAAAAACCAAACAAATGGCTGTACCTACCAAAAATAACCTTTTTTTGAAAAAAAATAATATTAACTAAAAAGAAGCTTATCCCTATTTAAATTATTTTTGATTTTTTTTTTTTAAATCGTAATGTTAGTGAAAATTATTATCTCGAGTTCGATTTTCTTTACGATACCAACATTTGCCATTAAGTACACATATATCGCAAGTAAAAATAAATGACCTTCAATAAGCTTATGATAAATAATCCGCCGGTTACTTAAACGATTATCTAGTCGGACTTCTTATTTTTATAAGAAATTTGGTTTATTGTTTAATATTTTCAAAAGTCAAAAATTGGCTCACAATTGATACAAGCATTAAATATTTTTAATTCAAAGTACATACATATTTTGTGTTTGATATTTAATAACGTACATTTTTCAAAAAAAAAACAAAATATTTAAGAATAAAAGAATGATTATCTGGCTTTAAAAAAAAAAAAAACATTTTGCCCCTTCCGGGTCGAGGGCATGGTTACAAAGAGTTAAGAAAAGGTTCTTTTAGGTTTTCATCCATTAACGCCTCCTTAAATTTAAATGCTTTTATCTTTTTTATAACGATTTATTTGGTGTGTAAAATAAAAAACTTACTTAATAATTATCTATTTAGCCTTTATTTATTATTATAATAATAAGTCATTTTATTTCAACAATGTTTCTACAACTTGGTGACAAGCTTAAGAAAAATCTTTGCATATTATTTTGTATCAAAAGATGTAGGTGTCGCATTCTTGTATTCGGTGCACGAAGCAACTTTTAGTTTATCATAAATATATTTACTACCTAGTATAAATTTGAAATTTGGATGCGTTGATGTTTGTTGTGAACGCCTACACATACATATGTTATCAATATCATACATTTAGTTGGAAAGTGTATTTTGTTCTTTCCTGATGCACACTGTTAACTTGGGCGTTGAGTTAACCGTTTTTCAATGCACATTCATAGAAGTTTGAGGTTTAATTTTAAGGAAAGATTTATTTCGCCGGATGGTATAAGGTATTTCGACAATAAATTCGATCCTGCGTAATGCTTTATGAACTCATTTTTAATATGGTTACAAATTAGGCTATTTATTGTATCAATTAATTTCAATATTAATGAATTTATATTGGAGACCAAAGTTTTTTTTTTGTCAAATAATGGCCTTTAATAATTTTAAGTTCTCCCTCTAAACTAGGCCTACACTTTATATTTGAATATTGAATATTTGACATTAAATTAAAATCAGCATTTTCTTCAAAGTATCCAATGTCTGTACATTTTACCTTAAAATTATCTTACCTACTCAATATTTTCTTTGCGTTGTGTTTGCTTGAATATAAAAATAACATCAGTGATCCCTTTTCCTCTCCTTAACAGGACGCGCTGCTGCAAAATTAAAGTTTAAGCTCTTTAGAATTACCAACAAAATCAATAAAAATCCTAAAAATGAATACTCATTTATACACCCAAAAGCACGCACAATAAATTTAAAAGTTCTATTGCAATGCAATTGCATCCCAGATATATGTTGTATATACTGTACAGTGTACAAATGTACGTATTGCTCAACAAAATTAAGAAGAAAAAGACTCTCATTGAATTCTTAAAATGTCGCAGTATAGCCAGAACCAGAACACCTAACCTACCTACAAGATAAAGAATAGACAATGTTAACGATAGTGATATGAGTTTCACTTGAATGCTTCTGGTCCTTTGGTACCCCGCCTCTCCTTACAGGTTGTCTGGCAGTAGTTGTTCCCCTTGCAATTCTTTTTTCTTTCATTTTTGTTTTGTCTACTAGCACTTTATCTGGATTTTTTCTTGTTTGGCGTATTATTCTCATAAACGACTGAGTCTGTCGTGTTCGTCGTTCTTGTTGTTGCTTTTGTAACCGTCTCTCCATGTGTAGGCACTTATATTTACCTTTCGGCATTGTGTTAGGCTTTTATTTGAAAACGCGCGTACACAATCAAGAATTCTACGGGTATCTATCTGCGAATTCAGCATTCCCCCTATACTAGACAAAAAAAAACTTAAGATAGTTTTGTTCAAATTCTGTTGCGTTTTATAGTTTGAGATGCAGTGTTGAATTTTTAAAAACACTTTAATATAATTAGAATTAGAAAACAATATCATAATTCTTTTTTTATACATTTCAAAAAAAATACACACAAAACAAACAAACTTTTTATTCATGTGGGTCACTGTGGTGTATATGGAACATTTCTTTCTGAAATTAATTTTTTCATGGATACAAAAATAAATTATTAAATATTTATTATAAATATATCTGGTAAAGTAGGTAAATGTGTACCTTGATTTTTTTTTACTCAATATCTTAAAACAAATTTTAAATATTGGAAAAATTAAAATAAACATGTGTTTCTGTTTATTTTTTTGAAAATATGAAAAATTGGTTGATTGAGGCTGGATTTAAAATCAAAATATTAAAAGGGTATCGTTCTCTCCCTCCGTCCATGATTGTATAGTGTCTAAAAAATTTATTAAAAACGTACCTAATGACTTGTATTTCTCAAAATGTACGGTAAAGACGGAAAGTATCTGCCTTTTGTCTGTTAGTATTTTATAATCCCATTGATGTTAATTCAAATACAAAAAATCATGTTTTTATGTGTTTTCTGGTTTTGGAAATATGAACATAAACTTTTTTGTTCCTTAAAGAAGATTGCAATACTAAAAGAATGCATTTTATAAGATTTTTATAAAAACATTTTTCTTAACGGTTTCTCAGATATGCTAGGTAGGTACCGGTGTTTTTAGTTCTAAAAACATGATTTTTTTCAAATATTCTAGAAAAATTTAGAAAAAAATACTTAGTACCAAGTTTCGAGAAAATATATCAAGTTATTTTTGAAAAAAATATCTTAATTAAAAAAATTACCTTCTCCGTAAAAAAATTGAAAGGAACCAATTGAACCGTTTTCGAAAAAAAAATGGTTCTGCTAGAGGTACCAATAATAACCATTTTTCAAGACAAAAATTACCAAAAAATAGCGCCTTTCTCAATATTAAGCGATTTTTATATTTAGCGCGCCCTAAAGGGGTTATGAATACCCTTAAAGTGATAAACACAGCACGAGCGATTAGGTAGGTTGGAGGGGAGTTGAAAGGAGAAACCGATGTACATTGGTTTTGAATGTCTGTAGATCATAATGGGAGGGGAAGATAGAGCTGGGTAGAGCATTCCACATTCGTGTAGTGCGACTAAAGAAAGAATCTCTGTACTTAACAGTACAGTACAGTATTACGGTTGAATTGTTTAAGGAGAGGAATGCAACTAACTATTTTACTAGAGCAATGTTTGTTAAAATAACGAAAGGCATGAACATTTCGACGGTGCTCTTAAGTGAATTCCTAGAAGGGAAATTGAAATTTTTGTTTTTAACTCAAAAAATAACGTTACCTGTCAAACAACCAATAAACAAAAATTGATTTATTTCAAAAATGGCTCAAACGATTTTCAAAAAAAAATTACGAGCTACTAATATTACAAAAGCAAATATTTTGGTAGAAAAAAAAATGTATAACGGTTATTAACGCTACACCAATTTCAACCAAAATTTGTATACAAAAGGTCCCTTACAGTTTTAAAAATTTTGCATATAAAAGTTAATATATTATAAATAATTTTTCGATTTAAAAAAAAATATGGATTTTTTTTTTTGAAAATTCAATATCTTGAAAACAGGCTACTAATTTTTTTTTTTGTTTTGTGAAAAATTGTATTTTAATAAATACTAAAAGCTGGCATATTTTAAAAATGTTCAAAATTTTTTATATGTAAAAAATTAATTTAAAAAAAAGCACTCTAACGATTTTTGATTTTTTTTTTCATAAATTCATATTTATTCTATCTTTCTCTATCTTCTGTAGCTATTAAAATAACGAATTTATAATAATTCATAGTATTCATTTTCATTTTAATTTATTTTTAAAACTTTCTTTTTAATGATTTCATAAAGTTATGGAACTAATAAATATGTACATTTTCAATTTTAAGCTACGTTAAAGTTGTTAGATACGAGAGCAAGTTTTGTGCGATCCAGTCGTGCCAATTTGTTTATTTAGGATCATAGACGTAGTAGCATTTTTTGAAGCCAATTTTTCTTCCCTATTATGATAATAGCAAGTGTGATCAAAATATTTTTTTTTTTAATTTTAATTTTCTCTAGGAATCCATACCTTGCTAAAAATGCTCGTTAACTAATTAACTTCTCTTTTTTTATAAATTGCGTCACTGTGGCGTATGTGGGACATTTTTACTGCGAAATTAATTTTTCTTGAAAAAATATATAAACAATCTGATAGTGCTTTTAGGACCAAGAGAATTTAGTTAGAATAGAGTTTTGCTGAAACAAACATAAAGGATTAAAACAAAAAACTGCATTTACCATTTTGAAAGCAAAACTCTGAAGGGAATGATGTTTTTTCCACATTTATGTATATTCTCGTGTGTCCCGCATATTTCGTGAATGAGGAAAAAAGTTTTGTTTTAATGTTGAACACTAGTACATATATACTTTTTAAGGAAACAACAAATTTCAAAAATGCATTTTAAACAAAAAAATCACTCCTTTTTCCTCAATTCCAACTTTCCTCTAACATTTTAGTCTTAATAATTAACTTGTACTGAGCGATCCAGTCATGCATATTTTTTAAAAACGACAAACAAACATGGGTATCTGATATCTGCATGGTGTGTTTGTCTTAATTTTTTTAATAAAATCCGGAGATCTTTGAATTGCTGCATTAACAACTGATGCTTAGACGTGATGTTGTAGGGGTAATACAGCATATCTTTCTGATTTACTCGTTTCCCAACGCTACCTCTCAGACTTTAAGTAATATTTTCCCAAGCACCTGTCGGTTCATTATATTCTCTGCAACCTAACACACAGAACTATAAGACTTTCCACAATGATGGTATGGCGTTGCAGTCGTTGTCATTGTCGTTTTGTATTGAGCTTCCAACAACGTCGAATAACTCGAAAGACGTTAGGAAAGGATATGGATATGATGGTGGTTCTAGTTATATAGAGGTAAACAATTCACCTGGCTAAAATACTGCAACGGATGACGAGTGGTTTGTTCGTTGGTTTTGTTCTTTTGGTATTATGGTAGGTATTACTCTGCGGGCATATAAAAATATTCGCATAATAAATGAACAGCTAACAACTGTTCTTGTGAGATTTTCTTCTTTTTTTTATCCTGATGTTTACTTTTTTTATTATATTTCCATAAATGAACATTACTTGCTGATGAAACAAAGGGTGAAACAAAAAAAAGTACAAAAGCAATTGAAAAGATGGTGGTATTTTGATGATGATGGTAGAGAGGGGGTAGGTATGGAGGGAAATGACTTGACGGGTGTATTCAATGCGGATGTGTTTTTTTTTTTTTTTTTTCTTAACTTAACTTTAATTTTTTTTTAATCCGTGTAAAGTTTTCAGAACTTCCTCTCAATACTTGGGAATATAAAACCACATCCTTCGCAATTCTCAAAACCTATCTAAGTTTATTGATGTCTCAAACTGATTTAAGCTGCCATTTAGGTAAATAAGAGTCAAAATAACATTCATCCATTTGATTGAAATCAACAAAAGTGAAAGAAGAATTCAATTTTCAGTTTCTATGCTCCTGCAAACGGTTTCTCTCTTACTTCAAACTTGATAGTCAAGATTGGCACTAACAAAATAAAATATATATATTTCTTTCTGAATTCTTAAGCAACTTAGATGGTGAATTGCTTTTAACCTCTTCAGCATCTTTTACAGCAACGTAAAGGCATCAACATTTCAACTTATATAATTAAAAACTTTCGTCCAAAGTTGAGTTGTTGCTTGCTCTTTATAAAATTTCTTTCCGATACGAAAAAGATAGTTAGCCCATATCTATCTCTACCACCTTACTCTTCTTACTGAAGGAAGTAATTAAAATACAAATTTCATTACCCTACTTAGTAAGCTGAATAATTTGTACATACATATAGCATAACATAAAAGCTACAAGCTTCACCAGCGTGATGTTCTTCCTTATACACCAGTACAAGTGAAAGGTGGAAATGTCGACTTACAGACACTAAAGACCATGTCAGATTCAGGAGCACTTAAAATTCCACTAACCACAGCACGTTTTGTAATTTCTCCTTTCTTTGTTAATTAGAGAAGAAAAAATATAAAAGCAAAAAAAAAAGTCCTATACGAACTCGTATCAATTTCATCATGAAAGATTGGATCCTTCCACATATTCCTAAATATGCTCGGAGGCGTATAGTTAGAGGAGGTTTTCCATAGAAATAATATAGATACCTTTAACAAACTTCCGTCTAGTCTTCATTACAAAATTAAATATTTTTTAAAATATTTATAGAAGGCTTTTCGAGAAAAACTTTGATTTCTTTTTTGTGTTTTGTTTTTTTTTTATACCAATTTTTTTTTTTTTTTTTATACCAATCACCAGATTTTCAAGAAAAACACAATTTCAAATGTTTTGTTTACTAATTTTGAGCTATAGATACAAAAAATAACTAAAATTCAATGAAAAAAAATAATAAAATACATCCCGGCTGGAAAAGTGCACAGTTTCTCTCTAGTTTTGACATGGCACTCGTCAGTTTGCTTTAGGGAAAATCTAGACGAGGAAAGCTTGGCAAATACACGTTAAGCCCTTGCAAGTTTTCAGTTAGTAAAATTTAGACGAGGAAAATGTTTCATACTCTCGTGAGGTTCTCGCTAGTTAGAACTTGTTGGACGTTTCCGGCACCCTATCAGACTAAGCACTATCGTTATTGATACATACGCAAAATTTTAACTAATCAAATTGAATCGATGAATCAAAAAATACAAATTTTAACTTTTATTATAATTGATCAGTTTTGGTTAAAAAAAAAGTTAAAAATTTCACGCTCTTGCAAATCCTACCAAAATAATCATATTTTCAACCACCCACCACCGCCAAAGGCTTTTTGAACTTTTCATTAAAATTAATCAAGAATTATAATTTACTGTCTTAAACTATATTTACTTAATACCAGATGGTTCATCTCAAGTGCTTCATATCCGGTTGTTTTTGTGGTGGGATGTAGTTTAGATTAAGCGCATTTTTGTACACGATACTAAATCAAATAATATGATAATAAGAGTATTTTACAAAAATGCCCAGTATCATACTAAATTTGCTTTAATATCGTATTAAATTCATACAAATTTGCGCTATTATTTTAATTATTCACGTTTTTATTTTTGATCTGAGTTATTTTACTATTGGACCAGAACCGATACTAAAATACCCTTTTTTTTATTGTTTCTACCAAAAATATGAACAAATCTAGTTTTTGCTGGTTTTTCCGAGGAGGCAAAAGGGTTCATAATCGACAAGGCCCTAGCTTTGGCCATTACTCAGCCATGCTAGGGCCTTGCCAGAATCTATTTAAAACTCTCTAGTGCCATGTCGAAAACTAGAATGTTTTTCTGCGCGGGATCGGTAGGTTATTTTATACCAATCAATTTATATAAAATATAACATTTACACAGTTTTCGTTTAACATTTACTTAAGCTCCTTTGGAATGTTAGATAATTGATTACGCCACTTGACATGTAAATCAATTATATGAGACGTTATATTAGACGTGATTTATACCAATCTCCGGATTTTTAAGAAAAAAAAACAATGTTGAATCTTTTTTACTAATTTTAACCTATATGAATACAAAAAATATGTAAAGTGCAATAAAAAATACAAATCGTCGTCATCATCAACAGGTTATTTTATACCATTCAATTTAATATATAAATACAAAAGTTGTACAATTTTCGTTTACAATTTACCCGAGCTGCTTTTGTATGTTAAAGAATTGACTACGCCACTTGTCGCATAAATCAGTTATAAGAGACGTTATATGATACGTGATTTATACTTATCACCGAATTTTTAATAAAAACACAATATTGAATCGTTGTTTTTTTTACTAATTTTGACCAAAAAAAAGAACTAACAAAAATAAAATACATCGTCAGGTTATTTTATACCAATCTGCCCTGCGTTAGACCAATTTGTACCAATCACCGGTTTTTAAAGAAAAAACACAATGTTGTATATTTTTACCAATTTGAGCTATAAATAAAACAATGACTAGAATGCAATGCAAAACATAATAAAATTGATCTTAAATTTATTTTATACCAATCAAATTATTGTATAAATAAACAATTTGCATAAATTTCCTTAACAATTTATTTGAGCTCTTTTGGGATGTTAGAGAAATGAGCACACTACTTGACATATAAAACAATTATGTGAGACATTAAATGAGGCGTGATTTCTACCAATCACCGGATTTTTAAGAAAAAACAGAATGCTGAGTCTTTGTTAATAATTTTAACCTATGAATACAAAAAACATCTAAGTTTCAATGCAAAAAATAATAAAAATAGTCGTCATTATCGTCAGGTTATTTTAAACCAATCAATTTTATATGTAAATACAAAACGTACACAATTTTCGTTTACCATTTACTTGAGCTGCTTCGGGATGTTTTTTTTTTACTTGACAACACAGCCGCACATATATCAATCAAACAATTACATATATAAGACCTTGATAAGACCTTCAAATAAGATTCTACTTGTGGCTAAATCCATTTAAACCAGTCATGTCCATAATGTCACATAATACAAAATATATTTTTATTAACAATGAACGGAATTTTCAATCTTGCGGTGGAATAAACAACTTCTTTTACTTGCTTTATTTAAGGGGTACCTACTGCCCCTTGTGAGAAAGTAAAATTTTTTTTCAAGAGTTGAGAGTTCGGATTTGGCAGAAAGTAATAGGCCCCCAACTTCTACCTACTCACATCCCGATCACAGGTATTCACGCACTGACCCACCACTACTTGTTCATTATTATTTAGTAAGATATTTATGCCCTATCAGGAACGCCGAAATCGACATTATAAATAACTTTTGACTTTTGTTAAGGTAGACGCAAATATTATTTTAGTCATTTATTGGTTGATTGGTATAAAGACTCCTAACATTAACAAGTCCATAGCTAGTTATTTTATTATTCGTACTTTATTGCCTTTGAGTTCATAGAAAATGAAAAGATATCACTTCTTAAAGATGTTTTTTTACCTATACTGCTGACTGGTATAAATATTGGTGTAATGCAAAATTTATAACAATTTCACAATGAAAAATAAAACCTTTTTTTATAATTACTGTCCCATTCTGAAATATTTCCCTGGTCACGACTCTTAACACACTGCTGAATTTTAATTTCCAAAGGGTTCCTCCCTATATACAAGTATACAACAAGTTAAAGGCACCATTTGGAAGCCATGAACCAAAGATGAGAGACTAAATGTCAATTGAATTACTATCTCATGACATAACATCCACTTTTGAGTGCTGAATTAAAAAATCATTTCCAATTATCTGAGCTCTTAGTTCGTTTATATCGTAATATAGTTTCGTTTTTCGTATCTCAAGGCAGCATTATGTCGTTCATAGTGCATTTGGAGTCTCTTTTGCTATTTGTGTGCTCGATGCTTGCAAACAATTCACTTAACTTGAATCTACAGCATCTCTGGTGCAACTGAGTATTAAATCGGGACTAACTCACATACATAGACAGTTATATTGTGTCCCCTTGGGGTTGTGGTGGATATATAGATCGTTTCAAAAGACAAACACAGTAGCTACCATAGAGTCGTGGAAGTCCAACTAAGGCGAATAAACATCTTCCACGGACAGCATGTAACATTGTCCGAGCTTGACATCAGAGACAGAGAGAGAGAAAGAGGGCAAAACCTTCTCGACCATGTCATCATGAGCAGGAGATTGGTGTAAGTGGTATGCCATCACAGTCTTTTAGTCTCAGTCTCAACCATAGGTCTATCTATACATACGACAACGATGACGAAGATGATGATGATCTATACGTTTACCAAGCCTCGTCCGTATAAACAAGTCTTTCGTTTCAGTAGTTGACTCTCATAAATGAAATCCGATTTATACTTCAGATTCTTTCTTTTTTTTTAAGGGGAATCTGGGTACCTCTTATGTCCCAAAAAGGAATATACTGTTGTTCTCAATGTCCAAGATTGGATTTCGTGCAAAATGTTGCGGTTACTTGAGCACCCTTTTGGCATTATGGTGCACATCGCAAAAAAGAATGCACTCATCATGCACATTTATAAGACTTTAGGTCTCGATAGTTGGTGGTGGCTAGTGCGGTTGTTGATGATGAAGATGATGATACGGACTTTATACTTGAGGATCAAGTTCAATGAATGCACTTGGTTTTGTGAAGGTGATTTTATTTTGCCACGCGATCCTCATGATGGTTCAATGGTGTCTGATGTTGAGTTAGGAGTATAACAGCATCAACTTATGTTAGGCTTCAAGTTGTTTCAATTGATATGGAGTAGCTACGTTGTTCAATAATTATTGTATTCATAAGTAAAGGGGAGAACAAGTTGCAGGGATAAGATTTCCTGATGGGATTATGACTTTACGACTACATACCATTGAAGAGCATTGGATTTCATCTTTTAAAGAAGTCAATATAAAATCAGTGATCTTATCGAAGTCAGTGGCTCTTCTCTTGATGGTATAAGGTACTCGAAGTCAAAATTATAAATAAGGGAATAAATAATTTGTAGGTGTGTATTCATTGTTATTTGCTATACCTTGTCATGTTTTTTTTAAAAAAAAAGGTTCTTATTATATGAAGGTTTTTTAAATAAAATTTATTTCAACATGTTCAACAAAATTAAATGTATCCACCTATGGTATTTACACTTTTCTATGAGGAAATATTATAGGAAAAAATATCATTGGAAGACGCAAATTGACAAATTTTGCGAAGACAGTGAACCAAAAAAAAAAACAAAGCAAATAGTAGTAGAGACAAGTAGAAAACTTACATTAGATAACAATGCTAAAACCCTGTAAATATCTATCATCATCTAAACCAATCATCTGCTCCGAAATCGTTTGCAGGCAGTTTCAAGATTTATGGAGCCCCGATATTTTCGTCGTTTGGATAGCAACTTGCCACACCTTTCTGCTGCTAAAAGTGTCTACTTGAGCAGGACTTTATTGGTTACAAATTTTCTATATCAAATGACAAAAATTCGTTGATTTTGTTTGCCACTTTGAGGGCTATGTTCGGACATCCACTTGCTGACGCTCGGCTGAATTCCGGATTTATATTAGCCGTGTTTTTATAGAGAGCGACTAGCAACTCAGTAAAAGTTTTAAACGGAAAACACAAATAAAATTCTCTATAATAATTTTGTTTTGTTATTATTTTGCGTGTAAACATTTTGCTGAGTACTAAGTTGCTAGTCATTCTCTTAAAAAACATAAAAATGTCAAAAAGTTGTCGGGATCAAATAGCGTAGTTATTTATGTCACTGATTCGTAGACTAAATAATCTTGATATGAATAAGGCAGCTACATGAAATTTGGCCTCAATAAAAAATGGCCCCAATGAAAAATGTCCCAAACGAAAAATGGCCCCAAGTTATAATAATGAAAAATGGCCGCAAACTTATGAAAAATAGGCCCAAACACAAAATAAAAAATTGCCCCAAAATTAATAAATATAAGAAGCAAAAACAACAGAAAAATTACAATAGTACAAAAAATGTTTTGCGTCGGTTTGGGAGAGCCTTAAAAGTAATTTGCCTAGCCCGCTTCGCAGGTTGAAGGATTTTAACTCAATTTTTTGGGTCCTCTGTCCCGCTCATGCGACTCCGTCGCTCCGCTTAGGGTATGCTCAGTTGCCTGGCAGGCGCCTATGTTGTCAGTCGGTCTGCTATCAAACTTTTTGTCGCAAAAATATTTTGGTTTAAGAATAAAAGTTTGGGGGCATTTTTCATAATGAAATTTTACCCCAAAATTGAAAATGAAAAAAGGCTCCAAAACAATGAAAAATGGCCCCAATTTAACAAATTTTAAACTTTTTTGTTTGTTTTTTGTTGTTTCCCATATACATTTTTAAGGCCATTTTTCATTTTATGTTTGGGCTATATTTAATTGGGGCCACATTTCATGTAGCCGAATAAGGCAAGTTATGCATTCTAAAAAATAAAATCAAACACTAGATTTTGATTTAACATGACAATACGATGAATTTGCAATCGAAAAAAGTTTATCTCGCAATTCTGATTTTCTGTTCAGTGAGATTCGAAATACATGAGTCGTGATTTTGCTGAAAATTAGGACATACATAACGTTTGTGTTTGCGTTAGTTTTTTAAGACCAAATAATAATAGTGCCTATCTTCTTCTTCTTCTTCTTCTTCTTATTCTTCATTTTACCGGCGATTGTCATGATCTCGAGGGGGACCACAATTCTCCCACTCAAACTGCTTCGCCTTAGGTTCCACTTGTGGGGTTCGCCTAGTGCCTATACCTGCCATATAAATTTTGAAGTATTTTTTCAGGAAAAATCTTGTTTATCTCGAAAATTCGTTGACAGATTTTAAAAAAAAATTGAAGAATTATGAATTATCTGAGGTGTAACTGATTGTTGAAAAATTGACTTTTAGTGTACATATATTGATAATACTCAAAGTCTTTGCCAGAGATTTGTGTTTCAGGAAAAAAGCTAATTTTAACAGCGTTTGCATATACAAAGTTTAACATGAATTAAATTCTTATGAAAAATGCAATCTAAAATTAAATACGATCACATTTGATTTATAGTGGTATTAATTTTCAAGCATATTTTGTTTAAAATTGAAAGAACGTTAATTTTAAAAGGCAGTGTAATTTTAATAAACTGAACCCAGTTTCAAAGTAAAAACATTTATACATTTAAATATTGAAATAAACATTTCCTTTTTTCGTGACCTTTTTGTAACAATAAATGAAAATCTGAAGCCCACATAAGGATTTCATTTATTGAAATAAACTTTTATAATATATGTTCCAAGTGGCTACACAAAATTTGGCCCCAATGAAATATGGCCCAAACTTAAAATGAAAAATGGCCCCAAAAATGTGTATGGAAAACAACAAATATTTGTAAATTGGGGCCATTTTTTATTGTTTTGGGGCCTTTTTTCATTTTTAATTTTGGGGTAAAATTTCATTATGAAAAATGGCCCCAAACTTTTATTCTTAAACCAAAATACCTTTTAAATGAAAACTTTGATAGCAGACCGACTGACAACATAGCCGCCTGCCAGGCGACTGAGCATACCCTAAGTGGAGCGACGAAGTCGCGTGAGCGGGACAGAGGACCCGAAAAGGGAGTTAAAATCCTTGAACCCGCGAAGCGGGCCAGACAAGGTACTTTTTATGGTCTCCCAAGCCGACGTGCGATTGTAAATTTTCTCTTGTTGTTGCTTCTTACATTAATTTTGGGCAAATTTTTCATTTTGTGTTTGGGGCCATTTTTCACTTCCGAAAATGGGGCCATTTTTCATTTTGAAAAAAGGCAAAAATTTGGGGCCATTTTTCGTTTTGGGCCATTTTTCGTTGGGGCCAAATTTCATGTAGCCTTTCCAAGTTAATGTTACCCTGGCCTAAGTTCACAATGAATAGACCAGCAGCAAACTTTCTGTCTAGTTTTGGCAAGGCCCTAGTAAGTTTTCAGTAGGAAAATTCTAGACGAGGAAAACTTGTCAGATACTTGTCAAGCCCTTGCTGGATTTCAGTACCAAAAATCTAAACGAGAGAACTTTTCAAACACTCGTGAGGCCTTCCCCAGTAAAAAAAACTTGCTGGACATCTTTCGGTACCCCATCAAGAATGTCCCTACTACACCAAAACCAACATTTTATTCATTTTTGGCATTAATTGTTTGTATAACGTGTTAGCCCAGTGGGTAGTGCATTTAACTGAAAAGCTGAATATCCCGAGATCAAGTCCCATATAAGCCAACTTTTTTGTTTGCCTGACGAGACAAAAAGGTTCATTATCGCCAAGGCACTTGTTCTAGTGTTTGCTAACACTTCTAACCCCTTGCATAAATCTATGTAAAACTCTCTAGTTCCTTGTCGAAACTTACTTACTTTAAAAAGGCTTAGTATTTCAAATTCTATAAATACACTATTGACAGAGTTACTTACATATGTTTAAGAGGCTAACTCTAAGGAATATTTTAAAGATCTCCAAATAAATAATTCCATAAATCTAAAAAAAAAATCGATTTTCTGATATATCAGTGTTTTCTGAAGTCCTCATGTTTAAAATTTTAAAAGTTCATATGAGTAAAATTGTGGTTTTAAAAAGGTTAAAAACAAAACCTTATAAGAAATTGTTTTAGCATTTTAATTTTATGTTTTTATAATTTTTCTCAATTATAGTTCTGTCTACCTTTATTGTTTTTTTTTATTTAACAGCAAGACATAGGTAATGTGAACCACTCGTACATTCATATTGCTTTAACGCTTATAAGTTTTCTTACCGCTGGCAAACTATTTCAAAAAGAATTATTTTAAATTTACTAAAATAGAAGTTAAAAAATGTTTATTTCCGAAATTTTTTGCTAAATTTTTCTTCAATGCTGTTTAAGTTAATCCCTTAGTCTAACGTCAACACAACAAGTTACCCTATTTTTATTCTGTTTTGATAGTTAAGCATTTATAAGAAATAATGATTATTTTATTGACGGCTTAGTTGGCTTTTTGTTATATTTACAACAACTTATATAACTATATCCAGGTAGTACTTTTCTTAAGTCATATACAAATCAGGAAATCAATTATTATAAAACTGAAATCAATTAAACTAAATAACATTTTCAATAATAATGGTCAACCTTTGTTCACTGTGCCTGAAAGCTTTTTTTATAAACTCTTCAACTAATTAATGGCAATTTTACTACCGCACTCAACTTAACATTTATCTGCCTTATTCCCATTAACTCAATCTTAAAGTCATTTATCCATCACGTTCACATTTTGCCTTTTTTGTTGTCCTCTCTGATGACATTGCAAATTGCACTTTGGCTCTGGCATCTATCTCTTTATACATCTCACTCACAGTCACACTAACTTTCTCTCCCATAAAATTCTATTTAATATTCAATTTAAGTTAATCTATCTTTTATTTGAATTTATACCTATTATATGAAATTTATTTACGTTTTCTTATATTTATTTATTATATTCTCACATAAACTTTCACACACACACACACATACAAATACATATACTATTTCAATTGGCATTCGTGACATTGCAATCATTTTTTTTATTTACAAACGAAACGCAATTATTTCTTATCTCCGCAGGAGGTCTTGGAAGAGCGGATTGTCGAACTTGAAGAGGCACTAATTCGGTTGCAGGATAAAGTTAATAACGTGAGTAATTTTTGTTTTCATTTTTTTGTTTTTGTTTAATTGCTTTGAACAAAGTTGCAATTTTAATTAATTTATTAGTTTTATTATTTTGTTTAATTTGTTTGATATACAGGGTGTTCCTAAAACTAACGAACTATACTTAAAATCAGAAAGAAAAATATTTAATTTTTAACTTTTTTTCTTAAATTCAAACTGTTGTCGAAAATAAAATATTTAGCAATGAAATTTTAAGCCGCACTCAAATAATTTTTATTATATTAAGTAGGTACAACTAATAAGTCTTGGTAGAATATTTAAAGGTAGGCCTCTGTGCGTCAGACCTCGCTTTAGCTAAAAATCACTGAAATGATATCTTAAAATAAACAAATTTGTTTGCATTTCTAATCTATAAGTTAGTTTGAAAAAGTTTTTCACTTAAGCTTTTGGCAGCCTTAATTTTAATGTACAATTTCTGGAACACCCTGTAGACACTTAAAGTCGTTATGCTGCCGCTTCTTGTTCTCCTTATCATCGCACAAGTTTTATCAGCTACTGCACATACTTTTTCAATTATTTCGCTACACTTTATTCTTTTTTATTTTCATTTTATATCTTCTTTTCAAGAAGATGGATGGTTATACAAATTTTATCCATCAAAAAAAAAACAAAATGATCGATTGACGACACACAGCTAAGTGTCCCGTCGTCGTCGTTAGTCGTCGTCATCCCTTGAGCTTTTTTTTTTTAATTTATTTTTTGTATAGTTTCTTCGTCTTCAATATAATGATAATCCCATTTGCATTGGTATCAGACATAAAGCTAAAGTCTTGTCAGACAGGTAATTCGATAAGACGTCTTAAGTCTTGTTCGTTACTTTAGCAACAATTAACGAGTTAAGACGAACAAAAAAAAAAATGCTAAGGTGCTATTGCTAGCTGATGTGGATAAGAAAATCCATTGCCATTTTGAAACCTTTGGTGGATTGGGATAGGTACATGTACATTGGATAAGGCCACCTTGGGTATCCAGTCCATGGTTTTAATTAGAATCGATGTCGATGCATGGATGTTTTTTTTAAGGGTTTTGGCTGATGATTGCATACACTACACTCCGAATCATTTGATTGAGTGCGATTTTTAAAGTCTAAGGCACTGAAAGACATTTTTTAAAAAGGGAAAAGGAAATAAAACAACAAAAAATAAATTGTTTACCTAATTTCTTGTATAAATAATTTTATTTTTATATTTAAGCTGAAATGCATTTTACTCCATCTTGCATTTTATTACATATTTTAAAAATTCTAAAGCAAACTAATTCCAGTTATAAAGTTAGGCAATAATTAAAATTGTTTAATTTCATTTTATTTGAATCTTGACAGCTCCAAAAAAATGCAAGGTTTATAAATATTTCGGAAGTCGTTTGTCCATAATCTAGTGTCAACGAGTGTATATTTGTTTCTTAGTAATTTTATGCTCATGGCTAAGGCATTATCAAGTCTTTCTAGGCATCACAAGGTGGGAATCCATTAATGGGTGAAGGTAAGTGCTCTCTGAGAAAACCTAATACATATGTGATAAAACGAAAGGGTTTCTCCGTTTATACGTTGAGTGCTTAAAATTACTGCGTCGTATACCTACATGAAGTTCGTTTTAAGATATTGATGTCTCAATAAATTCATCGGATTGTGTTTGCTCTTTTACAAAAATATAAAAAGAAAAAGAAAGAAAATTCAAAATAAAGGTGGTAATTGGCAGATGTGTATAGTTGGGTGGTCTAAGCTATTTTTATAAGTAAAGCAAATTTATAAAGTGAAAGGAAGCTCGTCATCTTTAGTTTTTTTTTCTAATTCAAGAAAAGTGAATCCATCTATATAACTTTCTTTTGTAATAGGCACTACTTTGTTAGAAAAAATTATTGTTTTTTTTATACAATTTTTTGTCCTGATATTTTTCAATGATATTTTGAATTTTTAGTCTGTTAGGTCTAATGAACAATTTTAAATAAAATAAAATACTTCCTGAGTTATTGATTTGGTCTTTGAGGGATATATTCAAGTTAAGTGACATCTTGAAATAAATTCTTCACTGGATTGTACATAGTTCTACGGTGGAGTTTATTTGGAAAAGTTTAGATTTCTTTCGTTATCACCCCTAAAAATTATCACAATAATACATAAATTATATGAAAACTTTCAATAAAATCGATTTACGTTAACACGAGAGCGACACAAAGCAGATGAAGTTTGTTAGTTTTAAAAAATTGTCTGGGAGTGGGTGTACCGAACATAGAAAATTGCTCCCTATTTCAGTTATTTAAGTGTCATTTGCTGCTATAGCGCACCTGCTCCATTGGCAATACTTGAAGCAATGGAAATAGCAACGAAAATTTGTTGATATTTAATTGCCAAACTTTTTCAGTTAAATTAGCTGTTTTTAATAATATAAAACCTAAGAACACTAAATTATATACGATATACATATTTACAGAATGATCATCGATAATATTTAGAACATTAACAGTATAATTACCATAAAATATTTCTATGTTCGTGTTTTTGAGTGGAATACTTACTTACTTTACATTACTTTTGATGGCGCTCACAGCCCAGGATGGACTTCGGCCTCAACTAACAAGCCCCTCCAGCCAGCTCTGTCCCTAGCTAGCCGCTTCCAGTTGCGTACACCAAGTGCTTTGATGTCGTCATCCACTTGTTTGCGCCACCTGTTACGGGTTCTTCCTCTGCTGCGTACCCCAACGGGGTTGGATTCGAAGACTCGTCTGGCAGGTGCGTTGCTGTCCATACGCTCCACGTTCCCCAGCCATTTTCAGCTTTTTGACCAGGTCAACGTCGCTGTATAGCCCGTATAGCTCGTCGTTGAATCTTCTCCTCCATACTCCTTCGATACACACCGGACCGAAAATCACACGAAGAATCTTCCTCTCAAAGCACCCTAGCTGATTTTTATCCGAATCTTTCAGTGTACATGCTTCTGAACCATAAAGTAGGACCGGGATGATTAGGGTTTTGTATAAAGTCTCCTTGGTTCTCTGAGACTTACTACTTAAATGCCTTCTTAGACCGAAGAAACAGCGGTTGGCAAGAGTAATTCTTCGCTTAATCTCTGCACTGATATCATTCTGCGATGTAATAGTGGAGCCCAGGTAGACAAAGTCCTTGACAACTTCGAAGTTATATCTGTCCATCGGGATATTTTGCCCGAGTCGACGATGTTGAGATTCCTCTCTCGATGACAGCATAAACTTGGTCTTGTCCTCGTTAACCGCCAATTTCATTTTAGCCGCCTCCGATTCAATGATCGAAAATGCCCCTGCCACAGCTCGCTTCGTTCTGCCGACAATGTCTATGTCATCTGCATACGCAAGCAATTGAACGGACTTTTGAAAGATTGTACCGCTGGTGTTGACATGTGCGTTGCGTATAATGGCTTCAAGAACGATGTTGAGTAGGTTGCATGATAACGCGTCGCCTTGCTTCAATCCTTTCTCAACGTCAAAGGAATCGGTGGTGTTCTTACCAATTTTGACGGAGCAGCGAGATTTCTCCATCGTCATCCTGCACAAGCGGACGAGTTTGGCAGGGATGCCGAGACTCGACATGGCTCTGTATAATTTGTCCCTTTTCACACTAACATACGCGACTTTAAAATCGATAAAAAGGTGGTGTGTATCGATCTGGAATTCCCGGGATTTTTCTAAAATCTGTCGGAAATGTGTCGGAGTGGCCTAAAACCGCACTGATAGGGGCCGATCAGATCGTTGGCAAAAGGTTTTAAGCGGTCACACAGGATGGCCGACAAGATTTTATAAGCGACGTTTAGGAGACTAATTCCTCTGTAGTTGGTAACATTCAGAATATCTCCCTTTTTATGGATGGGGCACACTATACCGAGGTTCGATTCATCGGGCATACTTTCCTCCGACGAAATTTTGCAGATGAGCTGGTGTATGCTCCTAGCCAATTCATCTCCCGCTGATTTAAATAGTTCGGCTTGTAAGCATTCCGCACCAGCAGCCTTGTAAGTTTGGATATCGCCAGCCGCACTTACGTTAGGTCGGGTGGACGGAACTCTTGGCCATCATCGTCCAAGTTGAATGGAGCGTTCTGCCTATTAGCGGCATCTTGGCTGTCTTCGCCATTAAGTAGTCTAGAGAAGTGTTCTTTCCAGATCCTCAGCACTGACTGTGTGTCTAGTGGAATACTTGTGACTGCTAAGACGCCATTGAGTTTTTACTACAAAGTAGAATTTTTTTATTTGTTTCATTTGTTAAGAGACAGTCATTTTATGTATGTAAATTGGGGTAGTCCTTATGAGCGTGATTGACTTATTTTGAATGACGCACCCCTCTAATTTGTTCTAAATAAATAAAAGAAAATCTTGTCAGATTTTAGCTCATTATATTAGCGTTAGCCCGGCCCCCAAGACGTCTGAAATATTATATGGGAAATCCCATGTATTTTTGTACATCCAACTTAAAAAAATGCATAACTTTGGTAATGACTGATAAAGAAAATTGAATTTTGGCACACATGTTGTCACTTTTGTCAGGTTTAAAAACAATATAAGAAAAAATTTTACAACATTTATTAAAATTAAAATTAAATAAAAATAATATTTTTGTTAAAATGTCTATAATTTGGGAAATGACTGTTGTAAATTTTTGTCTGGTGCAATTTTATAAACATGAAAAAAATGACTGCATCTGTTCCAAAATTAAATTAAAAAACCATTATATAAAAATATAAAATGTAATTTTTTATTAAAATGTTATTTATTTATATTTATGTTAAATATCCATTCAAACAACTTAATGAATAAGAAATTAAAGAATGGATTTAGGGTTTAAAAAAACTATAGCATTTCCCTCCCACTTAAACGGGGCACAATAAGTCCTTCTAAACAATATTGGCTGCTTTTTGATCCAACCAATATGCTCTACGTGTTTTGATACATCGTATGTCAAACACTTTGCGTCTGCTTTAAGGGTAAAATTCCACAATAACTATAAAAAGCACACATTTTTTTATTTTTTGAATTTTTGTCATAGTTGTTCGCGAAAGTTCAAATTATTGTTATTTTTTAAGAACAAGTATAAAAATGGGTGATTTCAAATATAAGCTAATGTTTCTTAGTAAAACCAATCAATAAAAAGCCGAAAAGAGTAAAAAAAAAAACGAAAAATAAATAGGACTTGAATCAAGAAGTGTAACCTTGAGGCGTTATTCCCGAACACAGTTAGGCTTACAGAAAAAAATGTTTTGCTTCTAAAAGATGGAAACATTTTCAACACACCACAACTAAAATGAATGTTTATATAAATAACAATATTCATGCCGATTACAAAATGCGAATCTTGAAAAAGGAAAGAGAAGACTGTATTGTGAATTACTGCGGATCGAGTTTTGCGGATTCTATAATCGGCATGATTATCAGTCCATAACCAGAATTGTATACTTAACACACATCTAAGCAAGGGTACCACAAGATTTCATCCTTAGGCCACTATTATTTTTGTCTTATAAAATTCTGAAAAGTTCTAACGTTCGCTAACAATGTCTTTGATTCGCATGAAGTGCGAAAAAAAGCTAGGGCGATTATATACAATATATAAACCCCTTATATTTCACCCCTTAAGGTGGAAAAGGCAAGTGTCTAAAATAAATTGACTTAAAATATTCTTTTTTCTCAGAAACGAAGTGTTGATAATTCATTTTTTTTTAATTTGAATGAGTATAGCCCGAGAGCCGATGATAATTTACTCAAAGTGTTTTATGCCGCTTCTTATTGTTTGTCCATGTCATTTGTATCAGTGCAAACTACATGGCATCGGTCTGCGGATTCGCTGCCAGACCGATGGATTCTAGTCAGTATAGGTATAAGGCTTGAGTGATGTAAATTTAGAGCGTTATAAAGCTGTTTTGGAGGGAATAATACTATTGTTGCATTTTGAAAGTGCATTTTATTGTTCTTGGGGCCGCGATATCACTGCCAGACCGATGGCATGTAGTTTATACTGATACAAATGACATGGCCACAAAATTTAGAGCGGTATAAAACACTTTAAGTAAATGTTCACTAGCTCTTGGACTATCAGTTTTCAAACTCAATGTTTTGAAAAATATGTAAATAAATGGTCAACCAATTTGTTTTTGGAAATAATATTGAAGATTAAATATTGAAGATTCTAGGACTTATATCTATAAACATATACTAATAAAAAAAAAATATACTTTTTATTAAAAATGAGAATAAACTAATTTGATGGAAATCCACCTGTTTTTGAAATGATTTTGGTGAAAAAGATGAGTTTTTTTATCTATTAATATTTTGAAAAGTAAATGACTTGGAACACCCCTATTTTCACTAATTAAGTTATATTATTTGAGAGCATTGATTATTAAAAACCAAAATAGTACTTTATGACGCAACATTTTCGAAAAAAGAAATTGTTTCAAAATTTTGAATTTGAAATCTAAATATGTTATAATTTTAACATTATAATTCTGTAAGACCTTAGGTATGCAGGAACTAGAAGGAATAGAAGGAAAGGAACGAGTTTTTACTGGCACAGTGGATTTAGAAAAAAAAAAAATCGGGTGGCACAACGGCTCATGAAGAACCAGGGCCTAGTGACTAACAACTCGCAACCATTCCTGTGTGCGCCTTTCGACAGGAATGGGAGGGACCTACAATTTTATGCCGAATCCGAACGGCTAGACGAGAAGCACTTATTCGTGACAAGTGATACTCTTGGAGGATTTGTCAATTCCTCGCAAGAGGCAATAGCCCTGAAAAAAACTTTTTAGTTTTTAGGTGGACGAGGCTGGGAAGCGATCCCAGACCTCCAGCGTGACAGTCGAACGCACTAACCATTACGCTACCGGCTACTACTTTAATTAGAATAAGGTGCTAATTTTCGCATGTCAATCCACGGATGGCATCCAATTCATACTGGAGGATTTAAAAAAGAATGCTGCCTAGAGTGGGGTTTGAATTTGAACACACACCTCAAGGCCAGCAGTCAAATACTTTTTCCACTGTGCCATTGCCACCCGCAACTTATAATATTCAAGAACTTTTTACAAAAGCAATTTGATTTGAAAAGTCTTCTGCAGTCTTCACTTCATTCACGCTTTTACCAGTTTTTTTTTGTACGCTGGAAAAAAGTAAAGTATCAGCAAATATGTACACATGGAAGCACTTGAAATCGAAGGTATCCGGGGTTTGTTGAATTTGGTGTTTTTTGTTTAAAAATCTATGAGAGATACAGCATAGAGTTTTTGCATACACCCCAAAATATCATGTAATATATGGTTGAAGGTATGCATTCAGATGTGGAAGGTCCCAGCAATACTTCAAACGGAGACGATTATAATAGCCAATTTGTTTATTTTCAATATGATTTTTTCGGTCACACATATTTACATATGATCATGGGGTTTCGTTCGCTTTCACCACCTTTTATCCTTCTAGGAATTATTTTTTGTATTCCTGATGAAATGTTCTTCAAAAAAACAAAATATTCAACCAATATATGTAGCTTATGGTACTCGTATATAAGAGATAAACAATTCATCAGTCAATTCATAAAACATAAATAAAGTTCACAATTTCGCATGAAACTACCGAGATAAACATCAAACAGTTTTTTTTTCTTCCCTAAAACTTAATCATAAAATTGTTATTAAAGTTTAACTACATACTATTATAGCTACAATATAAAATTATTAGGTCACCAATTTTGTATATAAAGGTACGTACTATGTACATACCATACAAACAATATAAATTTGTTCCTATAACCATCAGTTTATTAGCATTCTTTAGTTAAGAGGGTCCTTTCCCCGCATATATAATAACTGTCGTATGGTTTAATATTACAACAAGTATTTTTTAAATTTAATTTAGACACCATATTAGATGTTTACATCGACCATATTATATGAGTAAGAGTATTTTATACCCCAAAACAAAATTATCCTTTCAAAATTTGCCCTTCAAAAATTATGGTCACGAACCTTCTATTATTTAATGAAGGTAATAACTCCAATTTTCCTTAAATCCAATTATATATACCAAAAACCCAAGGACCAAACTCTCAAAGGACTTTTCTCACTCACTCACTCTCTCTCTCTCTATCTTTTTCAACACTTTTCGTGGGCTGCTGTTATATTTTGGGAGCGATGGAAAATTCTTCAATCTAATAACCCTATAAAAATGAGTTTTAACCATGTTTTTAAGCTATATAATGTATAGCAGACTGTCTATTATAGATGGGTTCTCTTTATATTTTGGGGGCTGCAGACAGGAATATTGTTGCAACCGCAACGACATAATAGCATAAAGTGGGTGATAGCGCCCTCTATGGTTTGCCATAAATGAAATACCTTCCCTTAAACCAGAATTTTAAAGCTAGCATCACGATGTTGAAATATTACATGTGGTTTTCAATTTCCTGTTCGTAACTAGCTTCCTCGTGTTGGTTGGTATAGTTAGATGAAAAGTTTAGATAGTTTGGTAAATCGTAAGAGGGAAAAACTAAAACCGGGAAACGTACCACACATACATTATACTCGTTTAATGCGTTAAGAGACCGTGTAAGCCATTAGTGTTATATGCTTGTAGGACTTATTGTTAACTTCGGACTAAACTCCACAAATTAATTCACTTATATGTCAAAAGATTTAGCTACGAAAAACATAGGAAAACTAACTAAAACTAACTAAAACTATCTTCCTAGATACATTTATTTCCTCTATTAAAAGGTTGGATTGATATCGAGGGTATAGGAGAATATGGAGGAATTCCTAAGCTATTTGCCTGTTTGTTTATGTCGATGATGAAGTTAGCTTAGGTCTTTGGGTGATATTTACAACGTTGTCAATGTGCGACGTTAATCCCACAAATTCTAAGCAGGGATTACTCCACAATTCATCCCTCTGAAACATTCGAAGTAAAAGCACTCACAATATCCTATCAAAATTTATATATCAATTACATTTGAAGTGGGTGGTTCAATGGAACGCTGTTTAACGATCGAAAACGGCCTACAAAAAGTCTTTAAGAATATGGCACGCGAATAACACTTTTTCCCCCTAAGCTCATCGATAGTAAACAAAAAAAAAAACAAACCTAAAAATGGCATGTGGCTTCTTCCGAAATATTTGCAGGGATAGAAAAAAAAAAACAGAAAACTTTGAAGCTATTCATCCGAAAAAAAGGATATAATTGTCAGTTAGTCAGTTATATAGGATATATATTTTTTTTTAACCCAAAATAAATCCTCCCCACATAACCTCGCACGCAGTATTTAGTTGTGTTCTGTGTGTTTTTTTGTTGTACTCTCTTTTCTACTAGAAAAACAGGAAATTAACAAGACAAAAATAACACACATTTCATTTATGGCATGCTGCTTATATCTATATATCTGAATATGTGTTGTTGTTTGTGGGTATTATGTCTGCCACCCCTTCCTCTTCCATCACCTAAAAATATCCCAACAAAAAGAGTATACATTTCCTCTGCGTAATTGAATTGAATTCCAATGAAGAAGGAGAAGAGGAATTGGGGAATACTCGCCTGTAGTGCTGGAGGTAGTTTAAGGTCTAAGCAGGATTTAAGCGTTAAAGGAAGTTCTTATGAAAATCTTCTAGCTGATGGCATATTTGGAGGTCTTCTATTTCTTTGGATGGCACATATGAGGCTAAACTAAAATCGTAGTGAGTTTTTCGGGTGGTGAAGGGGTGATTACTGTTTTGAACCATGTTAAGGGGTGGTTTGAATGTTTTTTACGTCCTTGTCGATGATGACGGCCGACGCGACGTTCGTTGGCGGCGACGACGACGCCCAACCCCACACCCAAACACATATATGAGCGTTGAAGTGAAATTTATTTGAAATAGGACATTGTGGGGGTGTCGTTGTCAGTATATCTTCTCAGCTTGCTGTGATTTTGCAAAAAGGCATTCAATAGTACCCAAAGGAATAATTGTGTGGTGGGTATACACATACAGATAGCACAAACTGGAAAGTCCCCCTTTTAAGGCTGCTGAATAAGGTCATAGATAAATACTATGAATTAGAAACTTTTATCAATGCTGCTGCTGATAAACATACATATAGAAGCCAAAGGGTTTTTTTAGGATGACATTGTATACACGCATCATTTTGTGATTTGATTGGACACTCTTCTTTCTTCCGGGCATTTTCGTATAAATAACGAAGATAAACAATTCGGGGGTATATTATACATATTTTAGACAGGGTAATTTTTATGAGTTTTTAATGAAGGACAAAAGTTGTTATTTTCAAAATTTTTAACGTGACATACAGTGAAAAGGTATTTTTATAAAGGGGTACTAGCTGACCCAACAAACTTTGTTCCGCCCAAATTCGTTCATGGTATATGAAAATATTTCTTTCGAGCCAACATAATGCCCATGGTGCATCATAATTCGTTCGTTTCAAAATTACGTATTCAAAAATTCTATTAAATTCTAAAAATATAAAGAAGAATCTGCGAAATGAAAACATCTTCGCTTTTGAATTTTGCCCTCAAAATCGTCGCTTGTATGACATTTGATTTGAGGTTCTTCATTCCAAATGTGTTCCGTTTCAAATTATGTGACGGCGGGAAGCCTGGAACATCCAAAGAATTCGAAAATTCTATGGGATAGTTGGTGATAGGTCTGGCCACGAGACCAGGGGCCTATTTCTCCGCTACTACAGCAGCTACATCAACTACATCTGACAGCAACGTTCTACAACTACATCAACTACATTTTTCTGTTTCATAACTACAACTGGAAGTGTTGTATGATGTAGCTGGATGATGTAGACCTAGACCCCGACTACACCATTCTTTTTTTCGGTTGTTTTGTCTTTCGTCTTTAATGGTGGATTTACATTTATCTGCATTTGGTTTCTGCACAAAAAAAGGGATGCGAAATACTAAATGTATATTTGTTAGATAGAGAGAAAAGATCAAAATGCAGAAGAACTTTGTTTCTGCATAATAGGAAAGTGCCATAACGCTGAAATGAAGGAGAACATGTTCATGTTCTTAATGGTTCCCTTTCACTCGCTCGGATTTTTTGTATGCATCTGTCCTGCTCTACTTTCTGCATTATACAGACGCAAATACATGTAAATCCACCATAAGTTAGCAAGATACGATTTGGATACAAATGATTGAATTGGATAATAGTTTTTCGTAATTTAGTATAATTTATATACGAGTATATTTGACCCTGTTTAGATTGGGAAGATTGAGTACGGACTGGTGAGTACCACCGTGTTTACATTACAAACTGTGAGGTGCCTCAAAATGCATTGAAACAACAACAACTTCCATATTGAAAGAACAACAAAGCAGACTCGTGAGTCCGGTGTTTATATTTTCTACATGCCTCACGAGACCACTTACTCCGCACGTCTCTTTCCTACAAACTGGTGTAAGTCCGTGCACAAACTTCCCAATCTAAACAGGGTCTTTGAGAATGATGTGATTAAAAAACTTTTTGTTTTATCACAAAATAACCCCAAAATCCATGAACGTCAAAATAACGAAAGAAAATTAATAATTCAAAATAAAGGCTTAACTACATAGGCCTACTTTTGTACAAAAGAACAAAAGTGAGAAATAAATATCTATTCTGAAGATACGTGAAGTGTAGTTCCGCTGAAGTTGAGTGCGGTCTTGCCTTAAGAGTTCAAAGAAGGCAAAATATATATTAAGAACGTCTGAAGAGAAATGTCAACAACAGCTGACTTCAAATTTACATTTTACGTTGAATTGTTCGAGATAACATATCTCAGTGCAAAGTGAACGAGGCCATTTATATTGTTTTTTTTTTTAGAAGTGAGATATTTGAACTTTGAAGAGACACAAATAAAAAAAAAAAACAAATCAAAAATGGATTTCGATATAAATATTTTCGACGAAGATTTTGAATTCAACATAAGAATTGAAAGAAGACCGAAAGTGTATTTACAACGAGTCAATTTTCACCGACTATACAAAAAATCAAAAGGTAATTCATACATTTTTTGAATTTCTTATGTTTAAATACAAAAAAAAATACTTACATTCGTACATTTTCTTTTAAATGCAGCAATTTTATTCTGTTACAGCAATCACAGCAAATATTTTTATTGTGAAAATGTAACAAAAAATTACAGTAAGTTGTACTACAACAATGTAGTATCAAAAGCTGTGAAACAGAATCATACATTTTTCCAATATTTCCAGCCATTTCTCCAATGCTACATTGATGTACTACACCTGAAAAACCAATGTATGTTTGAAACAGAAATGATGTAATACAACTGCTATACTACTACATTGTAGCTGATGTAGTAGCGGAGAAATAGGCCCCAGAAAAGTCTCGGTCGAGACAAGATGAGATTGCCTTTTAAGCATCCGAGAAGAGACCGAGTTGACCGAGAGTCTCGTCAGTCTCGGTTGTTTCGGTAGAAAAAAAGACATTTCAAAAATGCTAATAAATTGAAAAATCCGATTTCATTTAAATATTTACTTTCTTCTCCACAAATTCATGCTAGCTATATGGAACAAACTATATTTTGATGTATCGAGAATATTTCGTTCCAATAGTCAACATAAGTTGCCCTGAAATCGTATTTTATCGGGGCAAAAAATAAATTTTTTTTTAGAGTTTTTTAATCCTATCCTTCAATGGATTTTAGCAGTTTTTGGCTTCACAGATGGAGGACAAGCTACATTATTTTGAGGCATCAAGAATAATTCGTTCCAATAGTCAAAAGGTTGCCCTGAAATCGAAAATGAGACCGAGACGAGAACGGTATGAAATTGCAAGTTATATTTTCTGGCGAAAAAGGCCAGACTGATACGAGAGCAACACGAGGCCGTGACGGAACTGAAAAGTTTCTATTTTAACGAGACCGAGACCGAATTTACTTCACTATCTAAGAATCGCTGAAGAGAACAAATTTTTGTGAAAATAGTGGCCTAACACAAGTGACAGCGACTGATTAGATTTAGATTAGATAGATTTTTTTATTAGACTATTATAAATACATTTTTAAATCATGGTTTTACATATCTATGTAAATACAAAATACAAAAAATCATTATGACATGGTATTTGCCGTCTGCCAGATTGACAATAAACATTAATTATACAAGTATTGTAATAAGCTTTTATAATTATTGAATATGGATTTAAAAAAGAAGTTATTTTCACAATTTTTAAGTTTGAATTCATTTAAGTAGAATATTTTGAAATAAATCAAAAATCTTCGTTCATAATTCTGGATCTATATTTTAGCGCGATTTTGCAAAATTTGTACAAATTGCCGACATTCATCTCATTTAGAATGTCAACAACTTGCTCATCCGATAAGGAGTCACTTCCAAAATAGCTCCTTCTTGTTTCCCTAAGAGTAGGGCATTTCCCAACGAAATGACGAACGTCCTCTCTTTCTCTAAAATTGCACATACTGCACTCCAATGGTAGCTCGGGTCTGGGCGGTATGAAATTCAGGCTTATAAGTTCGCTTCGGAGTCTAACCATTGTTGAAATCTCGTTCACACTATTTGCATCACTGAAGTAATTTCTTTCTGCAAGATTGTGGTTCAGCCTTCTATAAACTGTTCTGAATAAGGACTCTGAAGCTTCTGATATATAATCTTCTCTACATTTATCATCTACTTTCGCAATCACGTCATATACAATATCCTTACAGCTTGATATGTTTCCAACGTTTAAATTGAACACCACGTTACATCCTTCGGCTAGACAATTCCACTCCCTGTACCAGTTTTTTTGATTTTGTACTGCCTTAAGAGCTACTTTCTTGACCAGTCGAGATTCATTCATCTTAAAGACTTTCAGTAAATAGTCTGCTTGCAATTTAAGGGTTTTGACGAATAGAGGTGAAAGTCCTGTCTCTAGCATAATGACGTAGTTTGGTGTGTTACTTGGCAGACGAAATACTCTTTTCACGTAGTGAGTTAGTAGTTTCTACACTGTGAGATACTTTTTACATCCCCAAACTTGACAACGTGACAGCGACTGTATATGTAAACAGTTTCGCTCTTATCGTCTAAGTTTTTTTAATCATTATCCTTAAAACTAGTAGGTTGCAGTTCGCTAAAGAGGCGCCCGTTAAACATGTTATGTTATTTTATGTGGATCAGGTCTTAGTGTAAATATGTACATAATAATTTGATTCTCAACCTCACCCTTCATTTTCAAAAAAAAGTGTTATTTCTACAGATATGTGGCCTATTTAGACCCTATCTGACATATTAAGCAATTTTTAAAGTTAAAAGTTTATTTTATTTTTGTAAAACACTTCTTTTTTTTGTAAAAAAAACTTATTTTTTTTTTTGAAAAAAAAGGTGCTTTTTTTTGTACAAAAGTTAATTTGTTTTTGTAAAAAAAATAATTTTTTTTTGAAAAAAAGTAAATTTTTTTATTAAAAAATTTTTTTTTTTGTAAAAAAGTTATTTTATTTTTTTAAAATATTAATTTTTTTTGTAAAACAGATAATTTTGTTTGTAAAAAAGTTAATTTTTGTTTGTAAAATGGAATTTTTCTTTAACACACAACCCTTAACAATTTTGAAAATATAACATTTTCTGAAAAAGTAGGCGTGTCAGTAGGCGATACCAGTGTTGCCGCTAAAAAAAATTAAAAAGGGTCCCAATAAGGGGTCCGAGACAAAAAAAAGGGGCCAATATACAAAAATTGCACAGTACGTATACAAAAATCAAAACAGTTTACAGGAGTAGAACCAAAATTGTTTATTTTAATGGCTATTTTCACAAAAATTAAAAAAAATAAATTACCTACCTTTTCATGTTTTTTTTTTTTTAATTTTTAATTCGATTTTTTTGACACACAGCAAAAGGAACTTTTTGCACCAAAACCAAACTAGATACTTAACTTTTTAAGTTTTTCAAATAATTCGAATATAAATTGTAGTGTTGTCTCTTTCTGCTAATCTGACTGAACGGGGCAGTCGCATGCACCAACCACTGATCTATAAAACTCACCCACCAGACGTTGCATGGAGCCACTGCTCCTACGGGCCTGGTGGAGGGATGATCTTTCCAGTGGAGGGTAAAGTAAAGGATCACGCCCTTAAAAGACAATGATTCGTTAACCACTCCTTAAACCGGTGTTAATGTAGCGACAGACACTTTATCAACACCCTTGACGGGCTATGTCATAGAATTTATCATAGGTTTCATAAAAAGAATTTTTATGGGGATCAAATCCCTAGGGTACCACAATAAATCTACACTGATCTAAGTGTGACGGTAGCAACACCAACTGGTAAGCCCACCAACCTAACCTATCCTCTTTCTGCTATCATTTTGCGTTGCTAATTCGAATTTCGAAGCAAAACTACAGCGTTTTGTGAAACGAAACTTTGTGATCAATTTGTTTTTATAAAATTTAAAAAAATTTAGAATATCTAAATGAAAATTATTAAATTGAGAGTTAAATCGTCGCCGAATGCGCAATTTATAAAAAAGTCGGGGCCATGGGAATAGAACGCAAAAAAGGGGCTTTTTAAGGGCCAAACGGCAATGCTGGGCGATACTCTTTTCATTTATTATTCTAACACACAATTTAATCAAAATCAGTTAAGCCGTTGTTTTTATGGAATCGGGCCTGCTAGAGACATAAAATAAGAAACAACTCTCATTGCAGATATGTACATACATACGCCCAACTTCTGCAGGTAAACTTAACCCCTGAATTCAACTAATTACATCAACCAGTTAAGTTAATTGAATTCCCCATCTAATGAACAAATTTCTTCAACCTTATGTTTCTTCTACTTACCCTACTTTTCCTATAATAAATTAAAGTCACAATAACGCCCAATTACACACAGAAATGAATGTATAAAACAACATAATTCACTTCATATCTTTAATAGTTACTTTTTTTTCTCTGGTAAGAAGTAACGATAATAATTCCAACCAAACCCCAAAAACTTTTTCCTGCGACTCATATTCTCAACATAACACTATACAAATGTCCGTTTCTCACATTACCAAGCACAATAATTACTTCATAAACAGATTGTTTTATTTCCCTGGATCTCATTTCGGAATTGTTTATTTTCTGGATTCTGGAATCTGGATACGGGAAAAGGCATCACAACACAACAAAAATAAAATAAAAGAAAATAAGAATAAAAATCAGCAACATTTATTACAGAACTCATTACCATCATGGTTCCACACACCGCTATCATCATCCTTCAACTCTGCATCATTAACCAAAACGGGTTGGTTTTTTTTGTTTTTGTTGTTGTTTCGGTTTCAGTGTATATTATATGATTGTGCTCGCACATTTACCATCCCAACTTTACCTAATGGACCCTGGAAATAATATGCGATCGAAATTAAACTTTTCACTACATGAACAGGAAAAAATACCTACCTATCTGACAAAACAAATATATATATATATTTGTAGAGATGACCGTAAAATACAACAACAGAAGGGACGAAGATGAAAACCTGCGGCATTAAAATTAGGGGGAATGATTAAAATCCATCTCCTTCCACAGTTGAACACAAAGCTGTAATCGTATCCCCCGCTCGACAAACCCGCAAGACACACGCATATCTTTCCGCCATTGGACCATTAATGCAGTGTATTTCCGTTTTCCATTAAGAATAGAGTCCCGCATTCAGCCAGCCAAAAATGTTTTGCCATCATTATTGGAATGGCAAACCATGAGCACGCCATTTGTTCATCAACAGCAGAACCCCAACGCCCACAACTCCCAAACGACAGGTGTGGTGGGGGACATTAAATCGTCTTAAAAACTTCTGAATGATACAATCGTAAAAGCCACCCTTAAATTTTATAGTCCTCTCCATCTCCATCCTTAAAAAGAAAAACTATGGCAACGTTTAAGTCATTTTCGAAAGTCCTTCGAACTGGGATTTGCGAAGGGTGACGCAGGTATATTTGCGTAAGGGCTTACGAAATGCTATACCCTCTCTCGACCGGTATACCAGAAGGAGTCAAAAGCAAAAGTAAACGGATATTTTTATTTTTACATCTGATCCAATTTGAGCAAGGACATTGTTAGATATCCTTTTTGAGTGACATGAAGGAAGCAACGATTTGTGTCCCGCACTTGGTCTTATTTAAATTGATTGGTCGTATTACCATGGGAAAGGATGCTAAAGACCGTCCATTATATTGTTTCCAAACTTTGAAAAAGGATTCATTAAAAGCTCATTTGAAAGGATTTTCATTTTTGCCTGCTGCCTCTGCCAAAAACAAACAACAAAAAGCCAAACACGAACGGAAATGGACTTGAGAGTGCATGTTGTGCCAGAGAATTATTTTCCTTATTACAAAAACACATTTTCCAGACGCTTTCTCTTAAGAAAAAGCTGAAATCGTATCGGGGAAAGGACCATCAGAATTTCGAAGTAGTTAAGTAAGATGGAAAGAAAACAAAAAAAAAAACAATTTACGATTATGATCTAACCGAAAAGTACCATCATCATCGTTTGCCCATTGAATTTCGGGTCTCTCTGTTCTGGCAATAAAAATACGAATGTTTGAGAAACTTCTCTAACCTTCGTATTGGAAAGATTTAGAATATGCGTTCGTAAGTGTATTTCTAGTCGAGATATAAAGATTACCTACCATTGAAACTAAAAAGGGAGGGAGTGACAACGACCATGGAGTCTGATTTTTCTGCTATTGAAATCAAAACACCAACCAACTAAACAGACAGGGGGCCAGAACCTGCGAAAACATTACAAAAAGTCCAACTTCCAGAAGGAAACCAAACAAAAAAAATGTGGACAATAGATCATGCCATTGACACTTTGAGGGTCTTTGGATAATTTATTAGCCAGAGAAATGGAAATTTGTTTCGGTTTATTTCTTTTTTTGTTGTTATAATTTTGCTGAAATTCGCATAAAAATTTGTCGAAGATGCTATTCGGCATCAGAAGGCAAACACACAGAGAAGAAGATAATCCTCTCTAGACCAAATGGAAGTCGATAATATTGTTTTTTTTTTTTAGATTTTTGGTAGATGCAGTCGAATATCATCAATTCATGGGTCAGTTTTTTTTAAGGATTTTTGTTGAAAATAAATTTATGGGCTATTGTATGGGTAGGTACCTACTGTTGGAATGGACTCTTTCAGGTGAAGTCTTTAGGAGTTGGATTTCTATCTGGTGACTGGCAGAGAAGTCTTTTGATTGAAGTATCTGTTAATATTTGTTTTGTTTTAAAATCAAGGATAAGTTGGTGAAAGAAAACAGTTCAATAAAGGCTATTGAATTCTATGTTGGAATTTACTGACACGCAATATGTTACTCGACAACACTGTTATTTATTGCATGAGAGTTTGCATAATATTAGAATGAAATTTGTTTTGATGCATTTAAAAAAAATCACCTTAAAGTAAATTTAGTTTTTTAAATATTTCAATATTAACATTTTAGAGTCAGTCATGAAAGTAAGCAATTCTTGTTGTGCACTTAAAAAAAAAATACCTGTACTTGACAGTACGTCCGAAATTGGGCTCAAGAATAAACCGATGAGCAATCCTAGAAGCGCCAGTATCACAGTTAAAATGTTTAAGGGGAGGAATGCAACTATAGATATTTCACTGGAACACTGTTCGTAAAAGTAGCGACAAGACATGAAATATTATGTCGGAAGAAAATTAAAACTCACAATCAAAATCTTAAAAAAAAATGCAGTACTGGAACGCTTTTGACTTGAAGCTAGAAATTGACGATTATCGAAAAAATAATAAAAACAAGTTAAAAATGCAGTTTTGAATTTTGTTGACTTAACCTAAGTATACAGTCAACAGTCAACAGTATAAGTCAAAAAAAAAACTACATGCATTTCGTATGGAAAAGATTTAAGCGGAAAAAAGTTTGACGTTTAAATTTTTGGTATCGATCCGTGAACCAACTCTGACAAAAAAAACTTATGTTAACCACTGCTCACCACGGATATTTTTTTCGCGCAAAACAATGTCAGTGACATCAGAGACATTTTTTTTTTTATTTTTAACTTTTTTTCAAATTCGATGTAAAGTTTCAAAATAGCTTTTTTATAAAATCTTTTAATTATTCTTTCGTAAATAATATAAAAACACTAGTCATGTTTGTACAGTAGGGTGTCTGTTATTTCCCAAACTCATTTTTTTAGATAGCACACCCGTCAATCGAAAATTTATGTAGAAAGAAAAACCTAAGTCTCAAAGGTCATACTTTTCCCTACAAATTTGTATTTTTGAATATTACACTCTTCACATTTTATTATTTTTATTTATTATTTATTGGTCCTTTAAAAAGCTGCATTTAAAAATGTATTAAAAAATTTAAATTATAAATTATTTCGATTTTTAAGTTAATACATACTATAATATTAAATATTTCTCTCTTATTTTTTCTCTATCGATCTTCAGCGGTTTTTGTTGTTTTGTTGTTTACTGATTATCATTAAGTAATAAAGGTTTAACCAACTGCAATAAAAAAAAAATTTGAAACAATTTATTTCGATTTTTCAAAATATGAAATATTTTTATTTTTTAAAGTTTTTAATATTTTGTTTCTTATCAAATAAAATTTTATTTGAATAATTTGTTATGAACAATATCTTGATTAAAACCCACATTCAAAAATTAATAGAAACAAAAATTAAAAACTTTAAAAAATAAAAATATTTAATATTTTGAAAAATCGAAATAAATTATTTCTAATTTGTTTTTATTATTTTTTGTAATGCAGTTTTTTTAAAAAACTTATTACTTAATGATGATCAGTAAAAAAAAAAACAAAAAAAAACACTGAATATCGAGAGAAAATCGGCTACATCCAAAACGGCTGGATGGATTCCCTTCAAACTTTGTTCCAAGTGGGTTTAGAATAATATCCCCATAGGATTTTTTGATTTTTATTAGAATCAAAAATAACGGTCACTAGCATACAAATTTGTTTAGCCGCTAAGGAAAATCTTATTTTTTTTTTCAAAAACGGCGTCTACGATTTAGATACAAGCAGAATATTTATTATAATAAAAATCTTATTTTCAGTCAAAAAAATTGGTAATTAGTAGTTCTGGTAGAATGAAAATTAAAACAAAATAAGAATTCAGCTATAAAATCACATGTGTTTCATATTTAATTTTTTTTGAAAACAGTTTCATTGAAGTTTTAATATTTTCTTATGAAAAAGCTTCTTAAAAAAATTAAAAAGTAATTTTGTGTATACCGAAATTTTCAAAAATCTAATTTTCTTAAAAAAATGTTGCTTCTTGAACCAAAAATAACGTTACATATACCATACAAATGTTTAAATATACCGTTAACAAAATATTATTTATCAAAAAAAACGACTCCCCCATTCATAGAAATGTAAAGGCAGTGACTTATTTATACTTATGTATTTATCCAACTTAAAAAAAAAATATTAACAAATTCTACATTATTATACAAGTATATTGGGGTATATCAGCTTACTTGGAAATCACTATCGAAGAATCTGCGAGGCTCCAAGAACAATTATTTTGAAGTGGATTGAACCTGACTCCATGGGTTTCAAAATGTGAAGCTTGTACGATTTTCGTAAATTATACCCGGTCGAAATGAAAACCTCGAATTACAAATTTTTGACTAGCTCACAGGTTATGAACCTAGAACAAAAATGTTCGCGATGAGATTCAAGAATTCGTAACAAAGATGCGTTTTCTGGACTTTATCAAGGTCTTATATCAAATGAATATTATTTATTTTGAAACGGATGGAAACTATTGAAACAAACATGGCAAAAGAAGTGGGTTTATCCCTTCTGATTATCTGACCTGCGCGGAATATATAGCAAACTCAAACTTGTTTATTTTTGTACTTACTATAGTAAACTCTTAATGGTTTGACTATTACTTTGTCAATTTATCATGACTTCATGACATTAATGAATATTTAATAAAAAGATAAATTAAATTAAATTTTAAATTATAATTTATCACAACATAAAAAAATTATTTCATGTTCAACAAATATTTATGGAAATCAAAATAATTTATCCTTCATAGAGTTTTGCCACTTTTTAAGTGTTGCTTCAATTGCAGTTTTCTGTGCAAGGTGTATAATTTTTAGAATATTTATAAACAACATAAGGTAAATGAAAATTATTTCCTACAAAATTTCACGCTCTACCTTCGATTTTGATTTTTTGACTCACGATTTTAATCTTTGGAAAAAAAAAATTAAGCTGATGGGACAAGTTAGCGATGTGAAGAATAAAACCCGTGCACGTCGCTCAAGAACAACTGAGAATATTGCTGCTGTAGCCCAAGGTGTTGAAGAAAACCCAGGTTTGTCCATTCCTCGTCGTTCTTTGGAATTGGGAATCCCACAAACGTCATTACACCGTATTTTGCATAAATACTTGGATCTTGAGGCTTATAAAATCCAGTTAACACAAGAACTCAAGCCGGCCGATCATCAACAACGTCAGGTCTTTGCTGATTGGGTCGCTGAAATGCATGAAAGGGATCCGGAATTTCATCGAAAAATCATCTTGAATGATGAGGCCCATTTCCACCTCGGTGGCTATGTAAACAAGCAAAATTTTCGCATCTGGACCTCGGAAAACCCAAGATTTATTGATAAAAAGCCTCTCCATCCCCAACGAGTAACTGTTTGGTGCGGTTTATGGTCCGGCGGGGTCATTGGACCTTACTTTTTCGAAAATGAGGCTGGAGCAATAGCTACGATGAATGGATTATGGATTGCACTATTGAGAGATGATTAATAATTTTTTATGGCCGGAATTGGATGATATTGTTCTAGACGACGTTTACTTTCAACAAGACGGTGCTACGTGCCACACAAGCAACGAAACCATCGATCTTTTATCGGAAAAGTTTCCGGACCGTGTTATCTCTCGAAGAGGTGATCACAATTGGCCCGCGAAATCTTGTGATTTAACACCTTGCAACTTCTTCCTTTGGGACACGTCAATGATAAGGTCTACGCCAACAGACCAGCGTCCTATCAAGACCTCGAAGATGAAATTCGTGAAGCTATTGAGGGCATACAGCAGCCACTTTGCGATTCGGTGATGAAAAATTTCATGAAAAGGATATTGTTGTGTAAGCGTAGCAGTGGCAGCCATTTGGCTGACTTGGCATACTTTTCTCTTTACATTGAAATAAACATCCGATCATTTATCTCAAAAAAATCCCATTTTTCTATGAAGATCAAAATAACACCTCCTATTGGAAAATACTTTAAAAACAAAAGTTTTTTAATCACTCTTATATAACAAGTTATGTAGGTTAGGTACCTTCTACAAAATATTATGCGGAGATAATTGATTTTGATATCTCCTCTGAAATATTATGAATGTAAATAATTTAAGTCTAAAAAAGGATTTTCGGTTACATAAACAATATTTTTAAAGGCCCCAAAACATAGCATTAATTATTTTGTTTATGATATCTTTGTGAATGACTCAATAATTGACTTTTCTTTAAAAATACAATCCTTATTTTATTTGCTTAAATGTTAAGCAACCTACTTTTCAACACAAAAAATACGACTGCCTCAAATTTGAAATTCCATTCTGCCTACTTGCTAGTTAATGACCATTTATACGCATTTATTGATTCCAAGAGAGCTAAAAATTCCCCCAAAAATATTCAGTCGAGCATTTCAAACCACCATTGCTGATGACTTGTCGGACAAAACCACCACTCCGACAGACTTAAAACACTCTGGGTATTTCCAATGACTTATTGTACATATAACTCCCCCATGAAGTTATTTTGATCATCCTGCCTCGTTTGCCTGGCAAATAAATTTTACAACCCCAGAGGTTTTTTTTTCAAAAACAAAACAAAAAAGTTACAAAAAAAAAAAAGAAGAAACACAAAATTTCAAAACATTTCTTATGAATCAAACAACATGAAAACTGATTTAAGGACGAGCGCACATAAATTGTTGCGCTCCTTCCAGTTTTTTGTTTTATTTTTTTTTATATTTTTACGTTGCCACATGGTTGTTGTCCTTGGTAGCGCAAAATTTCGAAAGCGGCCCTAGCTTAAATCAGGAAAGCTACCCCCTTGTCAAAGTTACTCTACTACTGCTACCAAAGGACGTTTTGTAAACATCAATTCATCATTATCGGATATGCACGCGTGTTGCCTTGAGGACGCAAATTATTCGTCTGAACATACAAAACACGCAAAACCGACCGTGTGTTGAGGATTAGTCAGTTAGTTTTGGGAACATTCAGTGATTAGGATATGTGAGGGGGCGGGGTGCTGAAATGAATACACGTCCTGATATTGGAAATGGTGGTTATGCAAATTAGTACCTCACAACCGTTAGCACGTAAAAAAAATAAAATAATCAAAAGGGATATGTAGAAAGGAAAAATAAGTAAACTGCAATTGATGGGGTTCAAAGGACACCCAATCCACCTCGCCCACACTCCAAGTGCATACAACAACAACAAAAAAGAAATATGTTGTCGCTTGCTAATTTGAGATTTCCAAATGAAATCCCGCGATTAGCACGAATCTACGCGTTTCCCTGCTGTGCGGCACCTTAATAATGCAAATTGATTCGTTCTCAAGTGCTCCTGGTGCTGATGGCTGAACGAATATAACAACCGTGCATCTGACATGACTTAGCGTCAATCAAGGTTGCCACACTGCTTGACTTTACGACACTTCCTTTTTAAGATTAAGAAAGTTATATGACTTGTGCTTTGGATTTGTTAATGGTGCGTTATGTCTTTTTCACCCCTTTCTGCAATAAATAACTCAAATCAAAAACAAATTCAAACGCAAATTGGCGAAATAAATCTTTTTTTATAGCTTTATAGGTTTTGAAAAGGAAATCCAGGGGATGTGAAAGATTTTCAACAAATTTAAGAAACAAAACGAAAACTTTTAAGATATCTCAAAGGTCTTTTGGAAGTAATGTACCTACCTACATAAATAAAAAATTAATTTTTCCAGAAGAACATTTAAGGCACCTTTTCAACCTATATACAAGCTGCAACGCAGTTGAAGAGGTGACTTTGACGTAACGTATTTTGGTTAAAATTTGGGCTGGGATGTTTATTTTCACAACATTTTGAAGAAAAATTTCTTTACTAGTCATGAAATTTCCTTTTAAATGTCTTTTAATGTTAGTGCATATTTTATGCAAAATGCATTTTTTTATAGAAAATACTTATTTTAAGTGCATATTTTTATATTTTTTTGTTTTACATATTTTTCAAGAAACCTTATTTATGTGAACAAAACACACGAAAATAGTATGTAATTTTAAGTTACATTTTTTTCATTTTTGAACGATACACTCGGTGTCAGAGTTTTTCCAATGAACTTTTTACCATTAATAATTATGACAAAAAGATGCAGGAAGAATTTTTAAGCCGCAAAAAAAAATTGTTATTGTTATGGGCATGGCACTTTGAACAATTTTATTTTGGAAAACGGCACATTTTTGTTTCATTTGCTCAAATTCTCTTTCAAAATCAACTTAGGGCCAATTTGTTCAGAGTCCATTAAAAACTGAATTGTGTCGTATTAACTAATATCACGTTTAATATAAAATTGTCATTAAGAACACTTCATTAATTTTTGAATCATTAACTCGCATTTAGTTAACTGGCTTGCTTAAAATTGCTGCTTTAAATTTAAATGCTTTTTAAAAATATCCTTGGGATTTTTATTTTGTTTTGACTGATCAACTGTCAGTTAAGCACTAAATCAAGTTTTTAATAGCGTCTGTTTGTTCGATCTCAATTAGCGTTCTGATTGTTTTATTTGTAATCTGATTATTTTATTTGTAATCTGAAAGTGTAATTTGAATAACCAAAACCGGCAAAGTTGAAAAAAACACTTCTATTGGAAATACAAACCATAATTTTCGGAATATTTTTGGTACACTGAATAAAAATTCAGCCCCTTAATAATTATTTTAGGTTTTTCGCTATATTGCAATCGAAAATCGATGCAAAACAGTTTTTTTAACTTTAATATTGGAGAATTTCAGAAACCAAACGTTATAGAGTAATTTTGAGGTGAAGTCTGATTCGTATTCAGTACGTTAAAAACATTAAAAAAGTTGTAAATTGTTTTTGCTCCAGAAGGTTTTTTCAAATCTTGTTTGCTTTTGTTTCCCACATCGCACTTTATAGTACGGGAGGTGACCGTAGCTTTACCTATCTCATCGCGGCTTCGGTAAAGAATGATGCAAACTCATATTTTTTAGTCTTAACATTAACAAAACTGCTGGTCGGACAAGGTTTTTCACGTGGCAATGGGTAGAAAACGCACTTTTTCGGTTGCATTTTTCGCTTAGGATACCTATACCATGATGGATTTTTATAAATGGGGTATCAAATGAAAGTTTATAGACTGTCCTCTTTGCAAAACCAGTGGTCGGAGAGACTTTTGTTGGCTGTTGCGGCGAGTCCGACCACTTTTGTAAAAATTGCTATTTTCTTAACCTTTGCATTCAAAATGCATTTAAGTGGTAGAGGCTATTTTCTAGGCTATATGAAATATTTTTACATAGTTGTCCACGTGTTAAACGCAAAGGATACAAAAATAGCTGTTTTGACAAAAGTGGTCGGACTCACCAAGTCTTATTTGACCACTGGTTTTGCAAAGAGGATAGTCTAAGCTTTCATTTGATACCCCATTTATAAAAATCCATCATGGTTTAGGTATCGTAAGCGAAAAATGCAAACGAAAAAGTGCGTTTTCTACCCGTTGCCACCTGAAAAACCCTGTCCGACCAGCGGTTTTGTTAATGTTAAGACTAAAGCTATGAGTTTGCATCATTCGTTTCCGAAGCCGCGATGATATAGGTAAACCTACGGTCACCTCCCGCACTTTTATAATTTAAAAAAAAGCAAACAAAATATCGACTGTCAACGCTAATTAAGAGTGAATAAAAGTAAGCAGTTCGTTAATTCTCTATTATGGCTAAACATCCCCCTTAAAAGTGGATTTTGTCGTTTTAGCAAAAAACCTATTTTAAATTAATTATACAATTAGTTAATAGATGAAACTTCATTTTAAATCGTTAAAGTAGGGTGAATAAATAAAAATATTTAAAATCGATCAATTTCTAATTTTAAATAGCGAATTTAAATTTAATGGAAAAAGAAAAAAGCAGTTTAGAACATTATGTCATGAATTTTATAATTTTACCAAGAGCTAGTCTCCTTACCGTAAAGAAATAAGCTTTAATACGGGACTTAAAGGACAATCGTCATAACAGTCGCTAGATAGATAGATAAATTATTTATTTTCTTTCATTAGATTTATACATTTTTACCTAAGAAAACGGACATGGCTTCTTCCGTCTGCCGGATATGACATTTGAAATAAAATTCAATAAAGTTAAAAAAAAATCAGGAAAATGTAATGGTTACAAAATGGTTTAATAAATAATAAACTAAAAAATAAAGTTTAATTTAAAATTTTGTGCAGTTTTAATGATTTGCCACATAAAAAAAAAAAAACAATTTTAAATGATTTGAAAAATGAAAGATAATAATTTAGATGATTTTAATCTTAAAATAAAACCCTGAAAGGCAATAACTGATAGAGCGTTAAAAGCTATTACGATATGTTAAAGCGTGGTTGCAGAATTTATGCAATACATACCAACCCCTACTGCCATTTTAAAATTTTATTAAAAGGGCAAGCCACTTTCTTGGAAATACAAACGTCGTAATTCTTGCAAGATTGAAGATACTGCAACAATATGGTAAATATCTTCTAATTCTCTTCTGTTGCACACATTTTTACATTTTCTGAAGATCTGAACCTTTATCAAGTAATCAGAGCTAGCTTTAAGGTTTCGTATATAGATAGGTGCTTATCCAGATTCCACATGTATCGCATACGTTGGCGCTGAAGTTTGTAGTCGGCAAATATGTTTGAAGAAAATTCGCTGAACTGCTTAAAATTCTTCGAAATGATTAACTCCAAAAGCTTGTACTCCATAGCACATGCAAATTTTGAAAGTTGCATTGAACACTTAATACTTGGACGAATGATCAATATTTGGTTCGCGAACAATTTAGGCTTCACTGCTTTTTTCCTTCGCATGTCTGCCAAGGTTTAGATTGGAAGTTAAAAGAATTCCTAAATACTTATATTCACGCACAGTTTCAATTCGCTCGTTCCTGAGTCGCCAGGCTTTTCTGGGTTTCTTCTTCCTTGTCTACTCTCAAAAATCATAGTCTTCGTTTTTTTTACGTTTATTTGAAGATCCCATGCTTCACAATACGAATGTAGCCTGTTGATTTGAAGTTCAAGTGAAAATGGATTGTCAACAAGTAAAACGAGGGCATCAGCGTACAGTAGCATCTTAATAAGAGTTCCCGCAAAGAGTATGCCACCAGGAAGAATATCGCAGATATCATCAATGAATAATGTAAACAAAAAAGGACCCAGAATGCATCCATTGAGGGACACCTGCAGAAGTTGAAACCCACTCGGACTTATTTCCCGGTTTTTATTATTTTTTCTCTGCTTAAATGTTATTAAAAGTTGTTTAGACCATCCATTTTAATAGAAAATTTAATTTCCAACAAAAAGTCATTTAAGTAAAATTCACCAACTTACAACGGAAAATTCACATCCAAATGGATTTAGGCGCGATAATTAAGGAATTATTCGAAGCGTTTTTGTAACGCTGGGAAATAATATCGTCTTTCGAAATTTTATTTTTTGAAAAATGGATGCAGTCAAATCAAAACGGTTATTTGGGTCTTAAACTTACATTTTGCATTTTGAAATATTTTTCTACAAAAATTAGAATAATCCGAAACAAATCCGGAATAACCTGTTGGCTTCATGCACTCTTAAATTGACAGGAAAATAACGGAATTCCTCAATATAATATGGTCATTCTAATATCGAATTTAGGAATTGCAACGAATCCCTATAACGAAATTTCTAATGACAACTGGCAACCCTATATTCTGCATATAAATTCAATTGCAGCCATGTTTCCCTAATGAAATGGGCACGTGCTCATTTTAGCGGACTTGGTGTGTTGAGTGTCTAGCCAAGCCAGAGTGTGATCTGCGAAGAATCAGTCTCTGCTGCACCGTGCAACGTGCCTAGAAATGAATCGCAAAGGATAATAACAAATAAATTTTGCATAAGATGAGTGCCGCGAAGCAAGTCAATGAAAGGTGCTTGTGTGGCAATGTTCTTTTTTTTTTTGTGCTGCAAAAAAAAACTTGGTATACCTAATTCATGTGTTGCCCCCTTCGTCCCAGGTGAAAGGCAAGAAGCAAAGTTTGCATGTCTTCCTCCAAAAGGTTCACGTAGGTATATGGAATTTTCTTCCTCAGTTTTTCCCTGTGGTATTGGTAATTAAATGTAGGAGTAGCTCCAACCCCGTATTGCAAAGTGTTTTTCGCTTTGGCGGAAAGTTGAAAAGCGAGAAGAAATTTCCACAAGAGGAAGTGTTAGCTTTATAGAGTGAAAAGATGCAGAAAGGCTGAAGGTACAAAAAAGAAGGGCTTTTCCTTATGACAGAGTTAGGTCGGTATACAATAATTGAGGAAGGAGTCATGAATGGCTAATATTCATAGGTATATAGGGTGTCCTTATACAAACACAAAACATACAAAGCCGTGTTCCCTTATCCTAGATGCTAGAATTGCAATGGCAGCTTCCTGTCCAAAGATTAAAAGAAAAAGTCGGAAACAAAAGAAGGATCAGAGTCAACTGATGTAATGGAATACGCTTTTGTGTTTTTGTTTTGCATTTTTTTATAAGGAATAAGAAGACCTATTTCCCATAGAGAGAGACACACAAAAGCTATACAAAATGAAAACGTCAAGTCGTCAACTCATGGCACGGGATGGGAGGAAATATCACTTGCGATTATTGAAACAAACCTGGGAAGAGAAAGGCTTGCAAGTTAATTGTTATGCAAAAGAGGTGACAGTAAAAAGAAAGTGAGAGTTTTTTTTTGTCGCTATGGCATTTTGAACAGTGATACCTTAATGGGAAGTAGCTAAGTTGAAGATGGCAACGGAAGCAACAACGACATCAAACACACGGGTTATAATCTCGAAAAAAAATAGAGTTTTTTGTTTGTCTCCATGGAACAAAATAGAAAAATTGAAACGGAAAGCAATTATGTGATTAAATCGCACTTAAAAAAAGATCTTGTGTATACCCAACCAAGATTGGCAGACAAAATTTAACCCAGAAAAAGGGTTAGGAAGGATTTGCAATGAGATAATTTAAAATTTCTAAGAAAACAAGGTTTTAGCATTTTAATTAAATAAATTATAAATTCCTACATGAAAACATGTACATAGATAGAGTACAACATCAACAACCTAGTACAGGTAAAATAAGACAAATATGCGGAAAAAATTCTTACATTTTTGAAACTTGGTGAGAACGTTCGATTTATCATAAAAACAAGGAATCAAAAGAGCCAATAAAGAAATCTGTGTTCCACGGGTGTTTTTTGGTGGGGGAGATAAAAGGGAGGTATGGACTTATCGAAATTAAAAATGTACATTGATACAATTTGAACATAAATGATACATGACTTTAGGGTATTTTTCAATTCCGAGTTGATACGGAAGACGAAAAAACTAGATATGACTTTATGTGTGTGGTTGGCTACAGCAATGTTTGAAAATTTGTTATTAGGATATCGCAGACCTGTCATTTTAATTTTTTAATAATGAAAAGGATATTTTATTTTTCTAAGAAATGCTCGAACCATTATTTAATTTGCAAATTTATCGAATATGGTTTTATCGATTTTAATTAAATTTTAAATGGAGATGCTTCTCAAAAGTTTTAAAAGAATTATTCCAAGTATTTAAATACCAGGTTCTTGAATATTTTTCTGAGTTAAGAAAAAAAATTAAATTTTGAGTAGATACATATGTACATATGTATGCATTAACATATTTCGAAAACCACTAAATTGATTTTTTTATACTTAACACTTAGTAGCTTTTTGACTTTTACAAAAAAAAATTAAATTAAGAAACTATATTTTCATCCAACAAAAATATTTTTAACAAACAATTAATGACATTCCCAAATCCGCTGGTCCGGATAGTATCCCTCCCATCGTTCTGAAGAGGTGTTCTTCAACGCTGGCAAAACCACTGCGTAAGCTTTTCCATCTGTCCTACTCTACTGGTCTCTTTCCGAGTGGATGGAAAACAGCATTTGTCCAACCTGTCCCTAAAAAAGGCGTATTTTCTTCACCCTCAAATTATCGACCAACTGCACTTACGTCCCTTCTTTCCAAGGTCATGGAAACGCTGATTAATTTTCAGCTCAAGAAATATCTCGAGGAACGAAAGCTTCTTAATGACCGGCAGTACGGCTTTCGTAGCAATAGGTCCACTAGTGATTTGATGGTATATTTCACCGAACAGTGGAACGAATCTTTACATCGTTTTGGAGAAAGTAAGATTATTGCACTTGATATTTCAAAAGCGTTTGATAGAGTTTGGCATCAAGCTCTTTTATCGAAAATGCGCGCATTTGGTTTCGATGAATCTCTTCTTCATTTGATTAGAAATTACCTTTCGGACCGTTCAATACAAGTTGTATTGGATGGTTTCAAGTCTGAAATTCACAAAATAAATGCTGGTGCGCCCCAAGGCTCCGTTCTGTCTCCGACTTTCTTCGTTATATTCATAAACGATCTTTTGTCTGAAACTTCTAATCCATTAAACTGTTTCGCTGACGACAGTACTCTCAGTTTTTCATATTCGTTTACAGATTCACATCCATGTCCTTCGGATGTGGAACTTGAACGGCAGCGTATGATAAGCTGATTAAATTCTGATCTAAACAGCATCGTTCAATGGGGAATCAAAAACCGCGTAGAATTTAATGCTTCTAAAACTCAATGCTGTCTCCTGTCGTTAAAGCAAAACCCACTCCCAATGCCGCTATCAATGGACGGCACTTGCTTCGAGGAAACCAAACAGCTCTCAGTTCTCGGTATGTGTGTCACAGACCACCTTTTGTGGAATGACCACATATTTGATGTCGCCAAAAACGCTGCTAAGTGTTTAGGTTTTCTCCGCAGATGTAAGAAATTTTTTTCCCCTTCTGATCTGGCTATGATCTACAGCCTTTATTCGTCCAAAACTTGAGTACAATTCTCATGTCTGGGCAGGAGCTCCAAAAACTCACTTAAGTTTGTTGGACAGAATACAAAAGAGAGCTTTAAAAATGATAGGTGAAGGATCTATAACGGAAACAATTACATCTCTCGAACACCGCCGTAATGTTTCATGTCTTTCCCTATTTTACCGTTATTTTTATAAACAGTGTTCTAGTGAAATAGCCAGTTGCATTCCTCCCCTTAAACAATTCAACCGTAATACTCGCGCTTCTAGGAATGCCCATCAGTTTACCCTCGAGCCCAACTTCGGACGTACTGTTAAGTATAGAGATTCTTTCTTTAGTCGAACCACAAGAATGTGGAATACTTTACCTGGCTCTGTGTTTCCCTCTTATTACAGTATTCAGACATTCAAAACAAATGTTCATCGGTATCTCCTTTTTAACCCTTTCCAATTTCCTAAACGCTCGCACTGTGTTAAAGGGTAATAATAACCCTTTTGTGCGCGCAAAGTTTAAAAAAAAAAAAAATGGAAAACTTCTATTTCACATTTTGGAATTAAGAATTTTATCAAAAACTGATACAAACAGTTCGCCCATTTTTTTTTTATTTTCGAATTCCTCGTGAATGCAACGGTTTCACTTATTTGTTTTAGACATACATTTTCCTAATAAGGAGTAGATGTAGATACATAGGTAGGTACTGCATACCAAAATTTTAAAAAATAATATTTTTCTTATGAAGTTTTTATAAAATTCGAGCATATCAAAATCCTTACAAAAATATTTTCTGATATTTAAAACATCTATTACATACATATTATCAAAATTATCTATGAATACGATTATATACAAGGTGTCCCTTAATTCGTCAATAGTATTTTAGGGCATAATTCTTGGGTGTATTCTAAGAAAAAAATTGTTCTACAGTAAGGGCCTATCTCCAATTTGTATATCATTTTTCGGGGATTCAAGAAAAGTCTTACTTTGTTGTACCCTGACCCATGTTTACGGTAATTGCGCTGTTATTAATTAATAATGATAGAAATTTCTGTAAGGCCTTTATATTTAGAAGAAATACCAGTCTTTTTAACTGCGTTTAAATAAATTTGATATCTTTTCTCAACCTTAAGCCTGTTCCATTCTTCCTGCCCATGCTAATTTTTTAACTTTGGGGTCCATTTTCTCCAAAAAATGCGTCGTCAACATGATGTTTTAATAATTTTTTTGAGCAGGTAAAATTAAAAAAAAAATGTTTTTTTTAGCTTTAAGCTCAAAAAGCTATTAATAAAAATTATTTGTGTGGTTTTAGATAATTTTGTAAGTATGTTTTTTACTAAAACAGTTATAATGGGTGCAGTTTGACATTCCTTATTTTGAATACATGCTAATTTTAATAGTCACTTAAGTTGAATTCTACAAACTATCTGCAGTTGTTGCGAAATGATTTATTAGAATTATTGGAGGGCATTCCATGGATTTAACTAGCTTCATCTTATTCCTAACTTGATGGTGCTTCCGCCCACTTTGCTCGAGAGGGTTAAAATTGACAAGATGAAGAGTAAGCGGTAATCGTTGGGTAGGAAAAAGCTGAAGCAGTTCAATGGCCTGCAAGTTTTTGAATGGGGAAGTATGAAATAAATCTTTTATTCAACAACAAAAGGGGACTCATTTGAACACCAGTTATAACTGTTTTAGTTCACACATAATATAAAATTATCGATAACCACACTTATCATTTTAAATTCACAACCATTCGAGCGTTAAGCAAAAAAAAACCTTTTTATTAAATTTTACCTGCCGCTGGTTTTCCAAATTATCTTAAAATTTTAAGTATTGTTACATTCATTCAAAAAAATTATTAAATATCATGTTGATTACGCATTTTTTGGAGATAATTGACCCCAAAGTCAAAAAATTAGCATGGACAGGAAAAATGGAACAGGCTAAAAATTGAATATCTTAAGACTGAGAAAAGATATCAAATTTATTTAAACGCAGTTAGAAAGGCTGCTATTTCTTCTAAAAATAAAGGCCTACAAATAAACAGCGCAATTATTGTTAACATGGGTCAGGGTACACCAAAGTAAGACTTTTCTTGAATCCCCGAAAAATTATATAAAAATTGAAAATAGGCCCTTACTGTTGAACAATTTTTTTCTTAGAATACACCCAAGAATCCAACCCTAAAACACTATTGACGAATTAAGGGACACCCTGTATACATATATCTTGAAAACAGTTTGATGACACTGCAAGGCCCCGAAATTGTGAAATTCTATAATTTAACATTTGAAAAATCCAAAATGTAACCATGCATTTATTTGGCAAGCGGGTCACCCAAGTAAGTGTTTTCAATGAAAACTTTTGACATTGGCGCCTGCCTGTCCACTACACGCTACACTACACACGCCCTAAGTGGAGTCACAGAGTTAATTCAGGTGGACCCAAAAATAGTCCTTCGGGTACGTCGAAGAAAATTTGGCCGGTAGATTCTAGAATTTACTCATATCAGAGTTTTAAAGTGCTTTCTTATTAACTGGAATAAATTAGAAAAAAAACTAAAATGAAGAAATAACATTTTTAAAATTACATACAAAAAATTCAATACAAATTTAATAACATATAAGAAAAGTACGTATACGCCACAGTGTACCAACCATGCAGTCTTTTGTATTTTATTTTTTACGGTGAAGGGGGCATACATTCAGACCTCTATATAAAGGTGGAGGATGGAACATTTTTCAAAACCTCTGTTGAAAAGATAAATTGAAGCACTACTTCTTGAAGCATAGATAAATGACTCATGTTGATGTATAGGGTGATTAGCATAGGATGCTGAAAAGGGTAGATTGTGAAGGTTGGATTGAAACAAGAAAAAAATCTTTAAAGAGGATGTGTGCCTATTTGTTAAAAAACAATGGAAACTCTTGCAATATAAGGCAATAATTTTAATCAAACCAGAAATCCATTACATTATTATATTTGTATATAAAGTTGTTTAATGAAAGAGTTTTAAATATGTTTTTGAAACATTTTTCAAATTAAGTTTACTTTTTGTATTTTTAATTTTCAATACTCTTATTTATTCTTATAGAAACACTATAACCCAGATGGTTCAAAAGATTTTACTTTTCAAAATATTAAAACATAAAGAAACCAAATTCTGCCATTAGAAGCAATTAAATAATCATTGTAGCAACTGGTAAAATCAACATACTCTTTTTTATGAAGAAATTGGCTTTATTTTTAATATTTTGAAAAAGTATAACAACTTGAACAATCTCGTTTTAAGTTATTATCTCAAAATGCATATAATTCATATTCAATAATACTAAATTACCTTAAACTTTAAAGAAGAAAAAAAAGTTCTTTCTGTTTTCAAAAATTTTGAATTTACAAACTAAAATTATTCAAAAACTTATCCAAAAAAAAATTGATTTAGAAACAATATAAAATAATAACTGTTTGACTTTAAAGAATCTAAAGCATATATTTTAAGTGTTGCCGCTGTTTTTTTTATTATTTCTTTTTATTAATTTTTATTAGAAATTTTAAGATAATTGTTCCTCGCGTTTTAACATAACCATATTATCAAGTTTTCAATTAAAAAAAACCTACATTTAAATAAGAATTTACCAATTCTGATTTTGATGTAAAAATCATCTTTAGGAAAAAAGGAAAACATATTTATGTATGTCATGCATATTTTTTTTTTTCATTTATCATAGTAACATATAAAACAAAATGAAATTGACAAAACTTAGTACCGAAATGCACAGAAAATCACTGAAATTCAGAGAAAAGAAACTGACATTATATTGTTATTGCATGTATTAAATCGAAATTAATGAAACGTTTCACAAAACAGTGGATTATGTTCGCTCAGTAATAATATACGATGAAATGACAAACTTTACTGAATATTTCGACATCTGGATGTCATTGATAACTTTTACAGCTGCTGAAACATAACAATTGGAAAAACTATCATTGCTATCTGTGTTAACGTGAGTTCTAATTAATAGTACAAGAAAATTAACAAAAAAAAAACAATCGTTTTATGGAACGAAATATAGGACGGCTGCATTTTTTATACCTGAAAGAGGGCTATTAGAAAAAGCTTACATCCAGCTTTTCGGGACACCATCCCCCTGGAGAAATTGGCCATTATGGAAAACGCGAATTGATCTATATCTCCGAAAATATCTATTTGAAGTGAAAAGTTGTCATAATCAAATTTGTTGAAAATAAAATTATCTTTTGCTTGTCATCAAAACTTTTTTCTGCGTGGACAATATATTTGAGGTTATTTCGTTTTTTTTCCTATTTTTATTTTTCACATTTTTTCATTTCGTAAGAAACTTATGTAAATTGTTCTCATAATACAAATTGTAGATCATAAAGTTTAACAAATTTTCATATATTTTTGAAGATGATACGATATCGCAGTCCAAAGTTAGAGCTTATGGAAAATTAGCTGCAAAATTAATTGAGCCGATAAAGAACAATAAAGATAGACTTTTTCGTGAAATGAAATATTGGTAAGCTGAATTCTTTATAAATGAAAGAGGGCTATATGAAAAGCTTATGTCCGGGTATTTAGACGCCATGACCCTGGCAAAATCCACCATTTTGGAAAATGCGAATGGGACCTATATCTCCGAAACTATTGATCTTAGAGGATCTTTCGTCTATACATGCATTTTTTTCAGTGCGGGCAATATTTGTCAAGGTTATGTCGTTTTATTTTTAATTTTTTTGCAATTACATATTTTTCACGTTCCCGAGGAAACCTACTTGAATTACTTTCCAAATAAGAATTTTATAACACTAAATTTCCAACATTTTGATATATTTTTGAAGATGATGCGATACCGCAGTCAAAAGTTAATTTTTATAACAATTTAGTATTATATTTACTCCGGAGTCTTCATTTTATCGAAACCAAAATGGCTGTAACTTTTGACTGCTGTATCGCATCATCTTCAAAAACACATATATCAAAATGTACATAACATAACCTTAAAAATATAGCCCGCACCGAAAAAAATGTATCAATGAACGAAAGATAATTTAATTGCCTACAAGCTTGGCCTTACAATTTTTCCTCTCAGATCAATAATTTCGGAGATATAGATCCAATCCAAATTTCCTAAATGGCGGATTACCCCAGGGGTATGGGTGGCGTCCCGAAAAACAGGACTAACTATATTCTAATAGTCCTCTTTCAGGTACACAAAATTCAGCCGTCCTATATTTTCTTTTATACCTTCATACTGGTAGCGCCCAGTGCTCGAAATTCGACAATTTGCCTATTTGAAAAAGCCGTTCAATTAAATTCCCAATTTTCTGCTCAAAATCGCAACAAAGCTTGTTCAATGTTAAAATGCCGGCTAAGTGAATAAAGAAGAAATACAATTTAATTATTAATTATAGAGTTTAAACAGTTAACTTCTCTCGCATCATCTTCTTCGGTTGCTCAATAGAATATAAAAGAATATGTTAATTTTTGTTTCTTAATTTGTTGATATTTTAAAAGGAAAACGGCAATAATTCCATCGATCCTCATCGGATTTGATACGACTCCTCGAATATGAGCTGTTACTTTTTGAGTTGAAAATTTAGAATGGAATTTAAAATGATAAGCAAAGGACTGTTAGACTATTAATGTTTTATTTTTTCAAAATCAGTTTTGTAGACAAATTTCTTTTAAGATTATAAACATAATCATCGGCCAAGCTGCAGATATAGATGCGCCCCATCATCCTTATCCTTTTGATATTTTGTTGCATCACGGGCAAATTTTGTATCCTTACTTCAAAATTTGCGATATATGCTGCCACTTTTTGTCTTAATTCCTGTGCGTCCATGATTCAAGATGCAATACAGCGAATGGCACTCCTTTCTCTTGTCACAATATTTACCGTTTCACAAATGCGATGTTACTAGTGCTAACACTTAACCACAATTGGTATTGACCACTTTTTTTAAGTATTTTCAATTCCATCACTTATTAACACTTATCGTCGACACTTTTAAACTTGATTTTCGGCTGAACTAAGCGTCCCAAGGACTTACAAAATACATAATCCTAATCCAGCAGGTGTCATCTTTCAATCGATGTATACGAAAAACCAATTACTCAAAATCGTCATATTTTTCTCTTTTAATGCAATTTGCGGCAAAACTGAGTGCCTAAGTGACTTAAAAATGCATATTAATGACCTACGCATGATATGAAAAACCAACTTTTATCTGTAAACGTTATTTGCGGCCAAACTAATCATCCTAGAGGCATGAAAGTTGACACATTTTTCACTTTAAACTCAATTTGCGGCTAAGCTACTAAAAAGTGACATATTCGCGATACAGAAACTACCACCTTTCAGTCGATGTACATATATTGCACGATGCGAAAAACCGAAAAAGAATAGTTAAAAAAAGGGGCAATTTATTTCTCAGTTTTTGGAAAAAGTAAGCAAAGGTAGGTTAGCAAGAATGCCCCATTTACACTATTGGAAATTTGTCTATTTCTGCCATTATACTGCCAAACAATGAATTTGCTCATTCTAGTGACAGAATACTGGAAGAAAAATGGCAATCTGCCATTCGTGTTAATTCAGCATAATATTGACAATGTTCATTCGTGCGTACGGCACCTAAAATTAATTCGTGTAAGTGCAGCATAATATTGACAATATGGGTATTCACAAACGCATAAGACCCATAGAAAGCTTATAAACCATTTTTTGTATATAAACTTTTGTATACAATTCTATGGTTTATAAGCTTTATCTGGGTTTTACGCATTCGTGTGTACGGCCCCTTAAATTAACCAATTATGGAAACAAAAAGAGAAAGAGTCATGCCGATATTCCAATAGAGCTCTTTACCAAATGGCAATATATCGCTGTCTCATTCATTTTCACTTTGTGGGGAATGTCATACATAACAAAGAAGGCAAAGAAACACAAATTGTGTAAAATTATTTCAATAAAATCAAAAAAACTTAAATCTTGTGAAATATTTTGGTCTTTAGATATTTCTTTAAATTTATTTAGTTTATCCACTATATCACTTTTCTTTTATCAACAAAGAACTTCAATCAAATTTAATGTCCATCTTTTGTTTTTTTTTGTTTTCAATTTCCTTTTATTTGACATTCCCCACAAAGGGCTAGCTTCACTTTTGAGTTTGACAGATTCGCAAAACCTCTATTAGAAGAGAAACAAAGAAGTACGCCAACTGATCAATACATGCATATAATACGGTGTGGAACTTTTACATATTACTCACAGTATAGATACATTTTGCGCACTAATACATGCATATATATACATATGGTGTGGAATTGGAAGAATCAATAATTGTGACTGCGTTGTAATGCATAGGCGATTTGTACCTAAATTAAAATTGCGTTTTACTTGCGTCAAACGCAATGTTTAAAGTTAAAACTATTATTCGGCACATTAAGTCGAAATTACCTTTCGATTGACATAGGTTTAAATATGATTCGATTTGTTTACTACCACGCACAGTGGGGCCACTTGTATGGGAGAGCGGAAAAAACTCCATAAAAACTAAACCACTGTACCGATTTTATTGAAATTTTCAGGAATGATAATCAATGGCAAGAGAAATTTTCCTTATCATTTCCGCCCACTGACACGCTTAGATTTTGCTAGTTTTAATAAGAACTAAAGCACTTAACCGATTTTAATGACATTTTCAGGTATAATACCTCACACAGATCAGCATATTTTATTTGAATTGTCTCCATAATGAGAATAATTAATTATCACACTATTTAAGAATGAATCTGACTGATAATTATATAAATTAACAAAGAGATTACGAACTGACCTATACCAACCAACGGTGTAAACAATTTAGCTTGTTGTTGTTGAAGATGTTGAATATAGTAACAACCCCATATATACTCTTTTCCGCATTCCTTTCGGACCGTTATATTAACATTGAACATTTTTAGTGCAAAAACAACAATTTGGTCGTCTACCACAAATTCATACTTTCTTTGTAAGAGACCACCAAATTGTTGTTGTGACATTAAACACTTTCAATGTTAATATTAGACTAAGAGCGCATATGCAACTTTCAGTCACGAAACAGTTTGGTTGCTAAAATGAATCCCATGCTCTTATATGAGAGTGCGCGCACATACAGAAACTATTCATTTTCAGTCACCGATTGAAGCAGCTAAGCAGATTGTGTTTTGACACAAGCAAAACGATCACCCCAAATGAGTTGCTTTGCTTTAGTGGTAGATATTCTTCGCCGCAAACGATTTCAGTAAGAAAGCACAGTTATCCGAATCTTAAAAAACTATTTTTCAACCGAGATGGCTTCTTTCAAAAAATAATAACTTTAATTATATTGCTCAGATCTTCAATGTTAAGGACTTTAAATAAAGATAAAATGTCGGGCTACATTCTGTAGGTATACAAATATTTAGAGGGAAAAAAAATCCATTTGGCACCTTTAAAAACGAAGTATTCAATTAAAGTTAAAATGGCGATATTTGTGTGTTAAAAAATTTTGTATGCAGGAAAAAGAAAGTTGTTTATGTGCGCGGTCATTTATCACCTAACGATGAGAAAGCAGTGCAGCCTGCAATTTAATTTTTATAATTCAGGAGTGACTTTTCAAAAGAGAACATAAATACTTATAGTCATTTCTAAGAAAATTGAAAAAAAAAAACAAAAGCAAAATTGTAGTTTTCCATATAACTTCAGGATTTTGCTTGTTTTCAAAGTCCGATTTACGGGGTTCAATGTTGTTTTAAGCTTACTTCAACCACCTTAATCGAGTATTAGAATGTGGAGAGCGAAACTTCATACTTAGTTTAAAAAAAAGTAAAAAAATGATTTTATAGCCTTTTGAAAAGTCGTTCCTCAAATCTTATTTTTATACCTTTGTTCGGCAGTTGTCTGTAGTTGTCAATGAAATTTATAGGAATATTAGGCAATAATGACAATTTTAGACCGGAGCTCAGCGGAGCTTTTCTTGTAGGCTTACAAAAGTTCACATTATCTGGTTAATTTTTCCCACTCGCTCTATTATTTTTTTTAATGTCATATTTTAAAAATGTGTGCAATTTTATATTTTGATATGAACTTCAAATATGCGAAGTTTTGTAATTGTATCTTTACAAATAAAACCACAGTAAGCCAAATTGTTCATTAGTAAAAACAGATGATTTTTTGGTAAAATAATATTTTCGAACTTCCTAAGTCTCTCAGAGCCACAAACAAAAATGAAATGTAGAAAACGAATAAGAACATTTTTCTCTGATTATTAATTAAAACAATAGCCTATCAATCACCGCAAAAATAAAAATAAAAAAAATTGGAGTTTTTTCCCTGTTTGCCCCACTGTGTGACGTGTCATGCTGATCATACAAATATATTTTAGCAGTAGATTTATGTTCGCTGTTTGGTATATAAACATGACGAATTCACTTTAACCGCTTGACACGTGAAAACAATTAAAATTTCATTTACGCAAGAAGTATTTTATCTTTGACCCTTTTCGTTTAATCCTCAGTCAGTTCTCTTATAAACCAGTGAAGCCCGAATGCCTACCGTTATACTTTTTTAATAGTCTTTAAATTTTAAATATTCTGCCATTAATTTTTTTTTTTCAAAGTTGCAACATTGAAACATTTTTGAAGATTAAAGTATTTATTTTAAGGATCCTTGACATCAATGTATAGGCGTGCATATGCAGTAGAAAAAAAAGTTTTAAAAAACCATCTGAGTCTTCTTAAGCTGCTCGACTCTTCTCAAACCATCGTCAGCAATATTTTACACAACATGTGTCTGGCATACCCACATTTATTTGTAGTTCTGTATATGTACTGTGTATATGTATGTCTGACTGTGTTAAATTGCATAAAATCATGCAAATTTAACCAGGAACCGTCATTCGTGTACATAGAAGTAGAGTACGACCGCTCCTATGTTCAGCCCTTGAAACGAACATCCCAACACAATACTAAACCGAATGCGAAATGACCCTCAAAAAAAAGATTTTTTTCTATTCTCTTTTTTTTTTTTTTTTTTGTTTAATAATTTCACGAAACGCAAAGGGTCCTCGAATACACCAATGCCCAGGCCCACCCATCATGCGATGTCCTTGTCGGCCTTCTCGACGTCGTTCATTATGATTTAGCATGACATCCGAGTTTTTTACACCACCAAGAGGGTTGATCATTATTATTATTTCTATTTTCCATGGGTTTTGAATTTATCTTCATTGAAAATAGCGAACTGTACTGTAAAGTAAAGCATTCTTGGGCAGCGAGTAGTAGGTACGTATAGGTACGAACCTGGTGGCGATAAACATAACTACCCTATAAAACTACCCTCATCTCTCTTAGCCTTTCCTCGTAAACCAAAAGTGAAGTGCCTGTAGGCCGCCTACACCAAAAGTCCGTGGGCAAAAATAACAACCCGCTCCGCTATACTTAGATATACATATATATAACTTTTTCAGTCGTCTAACTGCGAAGGCACCACGTGTTGGATGTTGCACTAACGCTATATGTATAGTGTGGAACATACCCACCAGGACTCTTTTTGTAGAGCAGAAAAACTTCCTGGCTCTGGCATAATAAAACATGTTTTCCACAAAGCGGCAGTGGTGAAAATGTGGATGGAAGGAACTGTGCGAACAGGAATAACTACAGGGAAGAAGAACTTCTGTGGTATTTGCAGCTCTTTAAACGCCAAGGGTTGTTTTTGTGATTCAGTTTTCCGGCGGCGGTTTTTTATAGCACATCGTGGTGCTCCGTATTGAGCTTTCACTTTTTCATCTCAGACACTATACGGTTTTTTCGTCGTTATACAGTTACGCTTTTTACCCGGCACATACAACAAAAATGCACTGTCGGTGGCCATGGCATTGTGTTGGCCCCCAAAAAAACAACTGAAGTTTAGTTGTCTTTTTTTGTTGTTTTTGTGTTACTCGTCTTCACTTAAAAGGGTGGTGATTTTATTTGTGCGGTTTCGTGTGTATGGAAGAAATACTTTAGCTCAAGGGTTAAAATGACATTGATCTTGAAAAAATATATAAAATAACTTCAAATGATTTCTTTCCTGGGTCGCGTTGTTCTCCTTCAAATGCGGTTACACCTTAGGCGATAAGTGTTAAATTTAACTGTATTTGTGTTCGTGCATTATAAGGCTACAATTTAATGCTTTGCTCCACAGCAACTCCCCCAATGGGATGAGAGTATCTATATTTTTTTTGGATTGGAGCCAACAAAAAATAACGCGATTTCATTGGAAAATGATGGTATAAATTCATATAAATTTTCGTGGTTGTTTGTGCATAAAATTTAATTTTATAGATGTCACAGGTGCTTGTTGGTTGGTTTTTATAGTACGTCGCTCTGAAGTTTACCAACTCACTCCGAACTGATGTATTATTTTATTAATTAAAAATGAATTTAATTTAATTGGTTATTTTGGCTTGTTGTAAAATAATTTTTTTGAATTTCCGCTCTGTCGATGATAGGAAATAATGTAGGTATCGGTAGGTAGAGAGCTTAAATTCGATGGATATTTATAAGTCCCTTTATGTTAATTGTATCGTTTTGTGGTTTTCAATTAAAAGTTAAATTCTGTTTTTATATGGTAAAAATGGCAACCACATTTGATGGGTGGGATTAAAATGGTGGTTAACAAGTTCAATGAATTGGTAAAATTATTTGGACTTAAAAAAGTAATTGAAGTTGTATTTTTGTTAAGTTTTTAATACGATGTTGAATGTATCTCCATACATATGTATGTATTTGTGTACTTTTAGTCTTACAAACTTACATATAGCACAGAACATACACATATATGTGTGTATACCTATAGATGAATGGATCAATAAATTAATACTTAATAATTTAAAATTTTGAAAACACTATTTGGTAGATATTGAACTTATTTTTTCATTTTTTTTTAATTGCAAGATTAAAAATCATTTTTTTTTCCGAAAACTACTATCCTAAATAATATGACTTTAAAAAAATATAGAATGAATGATTTTTAATAATTATTCTGTTCAGTTTTTAAACAATTTCTTAGAAAATTGCTCCTCCTGTCTAAACGGGTGGAAATTGGAAATATAATCCCGCTCCAATACAATTTTTTGTCTTGCCTTGAATCAATCCATATGCATTCATTTTAGCTTAATTACCACCATATTGAATAATACTAAGGAAGTTAAAATTTTCTACAGATAACTAGGGCTGGCCACGAGACAAGAAAAGTCTCGGTCTCGCATGATGAGAACGAGACGAGACTGCCTTTTAAGCATCCGAGACGAGACCGAGGCAAGACCGAATATTTGGACCAACATTTACAGAGAGTCTAATAAATTAAAAAATCCGATTTCAGTTAAATATTTATTTTCTTCTGCACATATTCAAACTATAATCGATAATATTTCGTTCCAATAATCAACAGATTGTCCAGAAATAGTATTTTTTGGAGACGAGACTTAATTATACGAGACCGACACGAGAACGAGATGAGGCTGAATGTTTTCGATTTTAACGAGACTGAGCTCACAAAAGTCTCGCCGAGGCTCGTCTCGTAGCTAGCACTACAGATAACACAATTATTGATAGTGGTACCAAAATTATCGGGTGGGAAGACCAACAAATTACAAACTAAAAATTGGGAAAATCTTATAAACATACCTACATAGTCGTATATTTCCATTTTTATTTATACATAATGGGGCAAATTCATAGTCATTTTAGACCTGGGTCTAAGTTAAACATAGCTTTGGTTGAATTTTCGGACGTTGATTCTATTTGTTTTAAGGTTATCATTTCAAAATATTTGAAGCTATTTGTGTAGTATACCAAGTTAGTTATCTTATAAAATTATAAAACCAACAATTTGAAATTAAAATCTGTATTCATTGAGCCAAAATTGTCTTAAACTGTAGTTTAGTTAAACCTGGGTCTATCTGCGACTATGAATATGCCCCAATATGTCCACATAATGTCCCCCAATTTCAATATATAATATTCGCATTTTTTTTTTTAAACTTGATAGCGCTGGAAAAGAATTAGATAGATAGATAGATATTTTTATTATTTCACAATTTTGTTTACAACTTTGTTTATGTGCATTTTTTACATAGTAGTGAAATAAAGACAATGGCATTGCCGTCTGCCTGGCTGACTCCTTTTGAGGTCATTAAATAAAAGTAAATAAGATACATTCTTTGATAAGTTTAAAAAAGTTTAGAAAAGCATGATCATTTTAATAGATACATATACAGTAGATGACGGATATAAGAAAGTCTCATATAAGAAAAACACGCTTATAAGACGGACATTCCAAAACACACAATGCACATTCCCATAAAGATACGTGTTAAATAAATCTCATATAAGAAAAACGTTTATAAGAAAAACACTGATATAGGAAACTTATTCTGATACAAATTCCATTCAGTACATAGAAAATTATACTTTAATAAGAAATTTTCCCGTGCAAAATATCAAATAATGCGACGCTTAATTTTCACAAAATGTCTGAACCCACCATTATTGAATGGCCAAAGAAATGACAGATTGAAGATCGGCGAGAAAGAAAAAAGCCCATATATTGACAGTGGATACATTTTATTTCTTATGTATTTTTATTTATACAAGAAATTTTCTTTCTTACATACATTTTATTTATAAAAGAAATTTTCTTTCTTATGTACATTTTTTTATATAAGAAAACACGGATATAAGAAAGGGATTCTTTGGATTTTTTAGTTTCTTATATCCGTCACTTTAATCATTGAAATCCATTTAAAATTCATAATAATTGAGGTACTTGTAAAGAGTTTGCCAATCGGGTCCATTTAAAATAATTTTTACCTGTTCCATGGTTAATGTAAGACAACCAAAGTGTAAAACGCGAAATTCCTTATAAACAAACTGTGCAAAGGTTAGTGCTAGCCTTGATATATGGTGTACCTTTTAAATTGAGCATGTCCCCCCTTGCTCTACAAATTAAAGAAATCGCTTCTACACTGAAATCATCCCTAAAGTAATTGTTGCTTGCAAGAAGTTGTGAGTAAATGACTCTGTTGATAGACGATGTTGCTTGTTGTGTACTGTCGCTGCGTTGGGAAGTATCTACCGCCTCTATTAAACCATATAACTGGTTTTTTTCAAAGTAAGGGTGTCTGCATATTGTTTAGTTATGTTTAGTTCCACCTCGTTTTTTTTCGGGCAACATAGTCCAATCCGCAACCCAGTCAACCTTGTTCTCGAGCGCGTATTTTGCAAGGATGTAGGGTATTCTCTTTGCTGGATATGATACTACTTTTAAGACGTAGTCAAAATGGAGCTTTAAAGTGTGCACAAAAAGGGTTGGTTAGCCTGTTTCAAGGAGTAGTATGTAATTGGGAGTATTGTTAGGAAGTTTGAAAAGTTTTTTTAATGAAAAAACGTTGAAGTTTCTCCATTTCTTCAAAGGGCCTATATCCCCAAGTTTGGCAACTACAGCATAATCCGGATCGCAATACTTCGTTGTATACTCCGTACTTCGCAGAGAGCGGTATGTCTTTATTATTTATTATATTTTGCCAAGAAGCATTTATTAGGCCTTTCGCTGCGGCTAGTTTCTTTTCTACATGCGTATCTAGCTTCATGTTTGCCTTTAAAAGAATTCCCAAGTATTTATACTCCGTTACAATTTCCACAATCTGACCATCCAGAAACCATTTCTCGTTAATACCAGGCTTCAAGCTCCTCTTTTGCACAATTATAATTTTGGATTTTGCCAAATTAACAGTAAGATTCCACATTTTGCAGTAGTCACTTAGCTTGTTAATCATCAGTTGAAGGCTATGCAGTGGGGAGAAAAGAATTATTTTGGTGGCTCGCGTAAGTAGACATCGAAACAAATCACTTTTTGTCTATTTATTAAATAACATCTGCCTATGTAAAATACCATCGAATAGAGGTTATAAATCACACGAATAAGAATTTAGTTTCATTCTGATACTTTTTGTGTCACTTTTAAATTTCCTGTCTATCAATACAAATTTAAATTGAAACTATTAGTACTATTTTTGTTTTCAAAATTTAAGTGCTATTTTTTTTAATTCAATACCATTATCGATTTTTAGTCAAATAATGAAAACCCCATGGTTCTAGTAATTTTACTTTTACAAATAGTTAAATAAAATAATAACCAACTTTGTCATAAAATTAAGAAGAATCCGGCGAAATCATCATTCATCACCTTCTAAAGGGTGGTCTAACAAAAACGCACGATGTTAATTGTAAATAAAACAAAAAGTTTTCAGAGAATGATCTTAATATTTTTGGGGCGACTTTCCATTAAGGGCGCACGGCTAGAATTTTGATTTTTTTTTTACAGTGAGCTAGGGGTCTCTTTAGAACAGCTTTAAAATATTACGGTGAGGAAAACCCCCTAAATATGATTAAAAAATGTTTAAATTTTTCGATTTTGGCATTTTTTTTTCACACTACTCAAGTTTCCCTTTAGATAGCACACATTTTCACAGGCGAATACTTTTTTTGGGTAGATTAAATAATTTAATTCAATAATTTAAATATCAATAAACTTTTATTTCAGTTTTTAATAAACATTTAAAGTTATAAAATTGATGAAATCTGAGGCCACTAAATAAAAAAAATCACACAATTATTTTGACAGTTCTACTATTCAACAACTTTGCTATGATAAGTGTTGAATGGCGTGTGGGATTTTATTTTGGGAAGTTTTTTGCGAATTAGGATATTTTTTTTTCGATAAAAAGTAGGTTTGGGTGGCCCGCTTCGCGGGTTTAGAGATTTTAACTCCCTTTTCGGGTCCTCAGTCCCGCTCACGCGACTCCGTCGCTCCGCTTAGGGTATGCTCAGTCGTCTGGCAGGCGCCTATGTTGTCAGTCGATCTATTATCAAAGTTTTTTGTAGTAAACAATACCTTGGGTAGCTCCCAAAAAAAAACACATATCCCAACACTTACCATAGCACAGTAACATACTCTTACTTGTGTGATGGCAGAGCACAGTACACATACTACACATGTATATACCCTGATGGTAAAGAACTGTCAAAAGAAAAAAAAAACAGTGCTTCGTGGTCGTCAATTGCATACATTTTGTATGAAAAATTGAAACTTTAAAAATTAATTAAAAATATAAATAAAAGTTTCCTCACTTTAAAATTGTGATATTTATTACTTTTAGTCATAAAGCTATTAAATAAAAGTATTCGCGTGTTAAAATTCGTGCGCCCTTAAAGGAAAATTCAGCCATATTTTTCATTATGATAGAAGAATTTATGACAATTATGTGTGAAATAAAATATTGGCCAAATTCTTATCACGAGTTCCGTGGCATACCCCTTCTAGTCTAAGAGCTGGCTACAAAAAAAAAGTGAGTCATCGGTACACGACTGATTTTTACTGGAGAGAATTATTTAGTGTAGCTGAGCACAAATATGCACGTCTGCCAGCGCAATTCAGAGGCTGAATGAGGTGGGTGGGGGGTCAAAGTTGTTCAATTTTGGTGAAAAAAAAAATATAAGGTACATGGATTCTGATAACGCAAATGTGTTGTGTCCTTCGTCAATAAACGTGAAACAAAATGGCAGACGGTTTGGGAGAGGCTAAGTTGCCGGCAGACGTTGTTAAAGTTGTCAAATGTTGGTAAAAAAAATCATAAGGTACATGGATACCGATTTTTTTATTTTAAAACTTATGTATATAGAGAGCAAAATACAAAATGACAGACGAAAAAGTAGAGGCTAACACCGCGGCAGACGTGTTTGAAAAGTGCACTGTTAAACCAGAAAAATTGCATTATTTCTGCCCCAAAAAATCCAAACGAATATTTTGAAATCCAATTATCTTTATTTTAGCATGAACAGTATAGTTGCACAAGTTCATTGGCAAATCGCACAACCGCCAATAGTTATTCAAGGTTGAATGTCAAAAGTATCAGTTTTTCACCTATACCTCCGAAACGGTAAGTGCTATCGAAAATCATTTCATGCAAAACTTGTAGACCATGCTGTCCGCCAAAATAAAAGTAAGACCAATTTTTTCGTACGACTTACCGTTAAGAAGATATTGATATTTAAAAAAAATTGTAAAATGTCGAAAAACCTATTTTTTCACGTATAACTCCTAAACAGTTCATATTTCCGAAGACATATGAATACAAAGTTTGTACATTGACTGACCCCCTACCAGAAAACATTATTATTTTTTTTCTTAAAAACAAAAATTTTAAAGATATAATTAATTTAAAAAAATTCAAAAAATGTCTAAATTTCAGTTTTTTTCCTTTTTAACTCTGAAATGTCAAAGATTTACAAAAAAAACTCACGCTCAATTTATATATCGTAATATTCAGTACAAAAATATTATTACGGTTTTTTCCATAAGAATCATCAGTCGCAATATATTACTGTTTTAATAGCGTTAAATGTCGAAAATAAAGGTTTTTCGCATATACGTTACATCTTTTAAATGGTAAATTTTTCCGAAAAATTAGATGTACAAAATTTAATTATTAATAAATTTATTATTCACAAAAGTGTTGTTATTTATTTATCGTATTTAACCAACAATATACTATAAGTAATATTTGCTAATCAGCTTCAGTATCGGAACCTGATGACTCATCATACTCTAGGGCTTCACTTACCCAACCAGAATCTTCCTCCGAATCGATTTCTTCACCTTTTCCAGAATTTTTTTTATAAATATAAAAAAAAAATAAATCGGGTGGCACAACGGCTCATGAAGAACCAGGGCCTAGTGACTAACAACTCGCAACCATTCCTGTGTGCGCCTTTCGACAGGAATGGAAGGGACCTACAATTTTATGCCGAATCCGAACGGCTAGACGAGAAGCACTTATTCGTGACAAGTGATACTCTTGGAGGATTTGTCAATTCCTCGCAAGAGGCAGTAGCCCTGAAAAAAAACTTTTTAGTTTTTAGGTGGACGAGGCTGGGAAGCGATCCCAGACCTCCAGCGTGACAGTCGAACGCACTAACCATTACGCTACGGGCTACTACAATATATATATATTATAAATATATAAATATAGGCTGCATTAAAAAAGTCTCCATACAGCTTCAACTTTTTTTTTTGCTAAAATATTATTTAAAGTACTACTTACATTTAAAAGAATATGACTTTAAATGAAAGAAATAAATTTAAATTAAACAAAAAAAAAAAATAAAAACACATTTTTATTCCGAAAAAATAAAAGCGAAATTCATTGAATCCAACCCCTTTAAAATTCCTGAACAAAAAGTCTCCGTACATTAATAGAATTTACCTTCAGAGTGATTCACCTAAAGGTCTAACAAAAAGTTAGAGCACGGTGTTTGTGGTCAAAACACTCAAAAACTCGTATAAGAAAGAGGGGAGTCTATAACCCCCCCGTAGAGGCAGGAAAATTTTTAGAAAAACTATTGGCGGTTGTGCGATTTGGCAATGAACTTTTGCGACTATATTGTTCATGCTTAAATAAAGATAACTGCATTTCAAAATATTCGTTTGGATTTTTTGGGGCACTTTTCAAACACGTCTGCCGCGGTTCTAGCCTCTTCTTTTTCGTCTGCCATTTTGGATTTTGCTCTCTATATACATAATTGTTAAATCGGTATCCATGTACCTTATGATTTTTTTTTACCAAAATTTGACAACTTTAATAACGTCTGCCGGCAACTTAGCCTCACCCAAACCGTCTGCTATTTTGTTTCACGTTTATTGACGATGGACACAACACATTTGCGTTATCAGAATATATGAACTTTATAATTTTTTTCACCAAAATTTGACAACTTTGATCCCCCCGCCCACCCCATTAAGCCTCGGAATCGCGCTGGCAGACGTGCATATTTGTGCTCGGCTACACTTAGTCATTCTCTCCAGTCAAAATCAATAGTGAACCGATGACTCACTTTTTTTCTTGTAGCCAGCTCTCCGTTTATTCCGTTCATATTTTCAATGACTCTGAGACATAATTGAGGTTTAATGTCGTTAATGTGCCGAATTATCTCATTCTTTAGATCTTGAATTGTGCTTGGCTTATTGACGTACACTTTTTCTTTTAAATATCCCCAAAGAAAGAAGTCCAACGGTGTCAAATCTCATGATGTGTGGCGGCCAATAAACATCGCCACGACACCTGTGATAACATGGCCATTGAATTTCTCGCGCAAAAGAGCCATCGTTTCGTTGGTTGTGTGGCACGTGGCATCATCCTGAAGCACATATCGTCCAGGTCCATATCCTCAATTTCTGGGCACAAGAAGTCCGTTATCATCTCGCAATAGCGAACACCATTCGCGGTAACTGCTTCGCCGACCTCATTTTCGAAGAAGTACGGCCCGTTGACGCGGCCGCCAGTCCATAAACCGCAACAAACAGTCACTCTTTGTGGATGCATCGGCTTTTCAACAATCACTCGTGGATTCTCATTTGCCCAAATGCGGCAATTCAGCTTGTTAACGAATCCATTGAATCCACGTCGCTGAAGGTGATTTTCTTTGTAATGCGACCATTTACTTCTGTCTGTTCAACCAACCATTCGGCGTATTGATGACGACGCTTGAAATGGTCAGGAGGCTTCAGCTTTTAAGTCTATTGAATCTTGTAAGCGTGTAAATCAAATCTTTATTCAAAATTGGCATCAGTGACGACGAGTTGAGGTTGACGGCTCTTCTGCCACACTATCGCGAACAACAGCAATGTTTTCCGAAGAACGAACTGGACAAGCATGCACAGGAGTTTTCACATTTCCTACAGACCCGGTTTACTGAGCACAATTCTACCGATTGTGGACACGTTTGGTCGATCATGCTGACCAAAAAAATCACGAAGTGCACGAAATGCATTTTGATTTGAACGACTATTTTCGTAAAAGGCTTCAACAATCTTAACGTCCTGCTCAATTGTGTACCTCTCCATTGTTGAATTTTTCAAACACTGAAACAAAGAAATTAAGTTGGGCAAAAAACTTGACGTTACGGTGTGACTCAAAATTAACATCGTGCATTATGGTTGGACCCCCCTTTAGTATGGGAAGCGACCTTAAGTTGACCTATCTCATAGCGGCTGTTGAACAAAATGAGCCTAATAATAATAACTTAAAGCTTTAGCATTAACATCAAAAAAGCCGGTGGTCAGACAAGGTTTTTCAGGTGGGCAAAAGGTATAGAAAACGCATTTTTTAGTACCTTAAGCCTAGTACGCTGCTGATGCGAAACCAAATTTTCCTGTGGTCTCCAAAATAACAATAACTAAATGCTTACGAAAACGCAGCGGAAAAATAATTAATGGAGAGTTTAACAAATTGCAAATAAACAAAACAAAATTTAACGAAAAAACTAAACAAAAGCCACACTGTAATGAAAGAAGCAACAAATAGAAACGCGAGCAAACCAAAATGTCATTTTTCCGCACACAATTAATGGTCCTGGCAATTAATTCTATGCGAAAAGGGAGTGGAGACTTGTCAAAACTATCTGGTTTAATAATCAATTTCGCTGGTCGAACAGCGTACCACAGAACAAAAAGCGCAACGAAATTTTTCGTTTATGATTTTGTCATGTCATTTTTGTATGGTAACGCATTAAAGTGATTAAGGCTATTTTCTATGCTATATGAAACGTGTTAAACACAAGCGATTTAAGCAACTACACTTCATATGATTAGAGAGAAGCGGAATTTTCCAAAACCAGATTCTTTTTTTTTATCATTTGCTTGATGCACGTAGTTTTCACAGTGCATACATATTTTACTCAAAAATTCGGTCACAATGAAAATATTTTTAATTTATTTAAATCCAGTTAAAAATAACAGATGACCCTGAACTTTGCAGACAATTTGAGTATCATTTCTTTCATGATATAGTCTTAAATGTTCTTAATGCCTTACAGGTAGGGCTGGCCACGAGACGACACTCGGCGAGAGTTTTCTAAGTCTTGTCTCGTATAATTGATTCTCGTGTCGTTCTCAGTCTCGCTTTTTTCGCAAGAAAATTTGAATTTGCAGTCTAGTCTCGGTCTCGTTTCCGAAAAATACAATTTCCGGACAACCTGTTGATTATTAGAGCGAAATATTTTCGATACGTCAAAATATAGTTTGTCCCTCATATAGTTTAAATAAGCTCAGGAGAAAATAAATATTTAACTGAAAATGGATTTTTCAATTTATAAGGCTCTCTGTAAATGTCGGTCCAAATATAAAGTCTCGTCTGGGTCTCATCTCTGATGCTTTAAAGGCAGTCTCATCTTGATCTCGGTTCGGATGCTTAAAAGACAATCTCGTCTCGTATCGGTCCGAGAGACCGAGACTGAGACTTTTCGCGTCTCGTGGCCAGCCCTACTTATAGGTATACAAAATGCCAAATACACAAACAAATCTACATACATTTTGTAAGGGAACCTTCGTAACGTTCACTAATTTCAAACATTTTTTTTGAAAAAAACACAGCCCTGCCGAATTTGCCATTACTTAACAGAATTTAAACGTAGCAATATATACTCATTCCTACATAAGCATTTATAACTGTACTGAACACTTAAAATAAACAACATTTCCTTTATTATAAAGAGTATATTAAATGGTATAAGGTAACTGAAACCCTTTATTTTCAATTTAAACAAACAAAATCGAAAATAAGCATTCAGCCTTTTAAAACCATTCAAATAAAACAAAATTTAATCAAATAAAACACTCCTCTTCTTCAATAATGAAAATAAAAATCCCTTTGACTAACACCGCCCGTTCAAATGCTCACATACAGTGTCCATCTCACAATGTTCAACCACTCACCCCCCCCCCATATAGCCGTGGACTCGTATAATCAACTTTGAAATTCGAATAGTTAAACGATTCGAACAGAACCAAACCAACTCTTTGATGTTGGGTAAACTCAATGAATCCTTAAATTCAATTTATTTAAAAGACGACAATACTTAACATAAAAGCACGAGGACAGAAAATTGAAAATGAATGTGTATTCAACAAAAAAAAAATACAAACACAAATAATTAACAGAGAAAAAATAATAATAAACCACCCTCACTCACTGTACTTAGCAACCCCCGTTCGCAACAAAAACAAGAATTCATATTCAAAAATACGATCATGTACATTTTGTGCTATAATGTACGAGGAATAAAATGTTTACCTTATTATAGTATAAGGAGTGACGCGAGGACAATTCAAAAGCGAAAATGAAAATCCATTATACACTCGTATTTCAAAAGGCATTTGTGCATTAATAAATTAGTCATCCTGGCTTGTGCAATGTGCGTCCATAAAATCAACAAAGAAAAAACAAAAAAGGATACGAGGGATGTTACTAGGAAGAGAGTACGCGGATTTTTGAGCGATTAACCCTCGATATGATGCTGATGCGAGTTTGGCACGAGATTTGTACATGAATGAATGAAGTAATCTTTTCATAAGGATTATGAAGATGATTATTATTGTTGCTATGTTATTTAATTATTTATTCATTCAGCGTAACGACTGAACGGACACGGACCCAAACATAGTAAGACAAGAATCCACATGGGAATTTTATTTGAATTTTGGACAATGGAAATGGGAATCCTTTGCTAAGTCGTGGTATTGTTTTTCAAAAGAAACATCTGCAAAAGGCTTTAAAAACAACCCTCCTGTCTTAACTCCTAATGCTGATGCTGTGTGTTCTATTGTTATTTCTTGCCAAAAATATAATTCACAGCGAATTGAATGTAATCCTTTAAAATTAAGTGCGTGGGAGGCAGGGAAGGATATAAAAGATGGCAATGGTTGAAACAGTTTAGTTAGTATGGAAGGATGAATTGAATTCATCTTAAATTTACTAAGAATTACCTAGACGAAATCATTTAACATTCAGTTCCTTGGGATTTTTTATCTTCAAAGATAGTCGAGAATTGATTTTTCATTTGTACTCATATATTAAGTAAACCCCCCCCCCTCGGAGTAAAAATCTATATACGAGCCTGGTGGTGTGGAAAGGGAAAAGTTAACGCTGCCATAACGAGAAGAAAATAAATCACTCAGCATGAAAAAAAATTATAATCAGGAACAGGACATCGTTTGCGTGAGCTTTAAATGTTCATTTAAAAGTCTCATTAATCGCATAGACCTTGTGTCGCAAGGACAATTAAATCGCATGGCTAAACATGCGACAACAATGCCCAAAAATAAAAACACACAACAAATCACTAAAGCCATTGTGGGGCATTTTGCTCCTTGGAATTAACGTGGAATTATTATTCATTAATTTCTCCTTCCGGCTCAATGCCAGCCGGGCTGCCTACCAACGCAAACGGTGTGGTAAGGTAAGGTAAGAGGCACATCATCCCGATGATGTTGAATGACGCGTGTTAAATTGTTGTGCCTGTTTGACATTTGAAAAATGACAGGATGTCGCCAGAGTGGAATAAAAATTGAAATTACATATACATATACAACCAAAAAAAAAACACAATACAAAATATATAACACCCCATTACTTTTGATGCTTCTACCCTTGGTATAAATGTGAATGAGGGGAGGTGTAGAGATAGATCCTTCCTTGAATGATGCATTATTCTCAAGTGGTTATTGCTTGCAGCATTGGAAAGAAAAAACTATATCCTTACATCGTTTCCACTTGAAGGCGACTCATTTTCATTTTTCTCCACCTCAAAGTCGTGCTATGATTTATAAATCGTGGATGATGGGTTTGGCCATTTTATTCAATTTTGCCAACAGTTCCTACAAGGATATACGGCAGCAGAAAAAAACCACAAAGAATAACATACAGGGATGAAAATGTTATTTTTCTAGCTGTCTGCAGACTTTTTTTTTTGTATTCCTGCTGCTCTATGTTCTACGCTGTTCTGCAATGCTCTATCGTCTCTGGAGTCCTAAAATTCTCATTCCAAATTGCGGATGCAAGAAGACTTTGATTAAGTTGAATTCTTTTTTGCTGAAGAGGAAATAAGGAGATAAGTGTTTGCTTTCGGTTTGGGTAAATCTAATAATTGGAAATAGTTGTGTAAATATACATTTTGCAAAAATGGCTATGAAGCAGGATGAGGACACTTTAATCATTTTATGATTTATGAGAAGTGTTTTCTTTTTTATTTCAAATTCCTAATAAAACAGAACTTCATTTTTATCTCCAACTTTTTGTTTGTCTATTGAAATAAAAATCTGTGTTAGCTTTGTAATGGTTTTTTGGGACAGTTTTGATTAAACATAAGGACTAAATTAATGTTGATATTAAACCAAGTTTTAAATAGTAGTTTTATAGTATGTGTAGTGTAGGTGCTATTTTTTGCATTTAGTCTGGGTCTTCGATATAAAAAAGTTTGATGGGAAGTTCAGTTCGTAGCTACTAATGCTTAGTTAAGTTCTTTTCTTCTTAAAAGTAGTTCAACAAAATGCTTTACATTTTTTTAAATAGCGGATCAAAAAAGTTTAATAAATATAAATATGTATATGAGAAAAAATCAAAAAACGTTAGACGTTTTTCTTAAAAAATATTTTTGTACATTAAAAAGTATGTATTTTAAATATTAAAATTTAAAAAAAAAATTTAAAAAAAAATCATTAACCCATTATCAAAACATCAATTTTTAAGAAATTTGTTTATTCAAAATTGTTTACATTTTAGGTGACCTCCGGTATTAAGAAATATAATTCAAATAGGTGAAGCCTATAAAAATAAAAAAAAATATTTGAGAGAGTTACTGAACTGGTTAGTCATACATTTTTTTCAGCCAAAATATTGACCGAATCCTTAGCTTTTTCATAATCGTTGTATGGCAGGTACCGTTATTTTTTGAGCTAAGGAGAATTTTTTTCTTGTTTTCAATGATTATGAGAAGAATTAACAACTTTAAGGTAGTCAGTTTTTCAAAAACCGTATTTATTTTGAAGCTTAAATGGTGAATTTTTCAAAGAAAATGATAAATTATATATCTTTTTTATTTAATAGTTTCAGTGTTCGAGTATGAATAGGTTTAATTGTTTTTTTAAATTTTCCTTTTTGTAAAGTTTCTTCTCTTAGGGCCAATTTATTCACAGTCCATTAAAAACTAGATTATGTCGTTTTAACTGATATCGCTATTAATATAAAAGTGTCATTCAGAATGCGTCATTAATTTTTTGATTCATTCACTAGCCTTTAGTTAACTGGCTCGCTTTAAATTGCCGCTTTAAATTTATATGCTTTTTAAAAATATCCTTGGGATTTTTGTTTTATTTTGACTGATGAACTATTAATTTAGCACTAAATAAGGTTGAACAGATCGTCTGTTTATTCATACCCAATAAGCGTTGACAGTCAGTTTTGTGTTTGCTTATTTTTTTGGAATCTGAAAATGCGACATGAATAACAAAAACCGACAAAGTTTAAAAAACCTTCTGCTGGAAAATCAAACTATACTTTTTAGAATATTTTTGGTGCACCGAATCAAAATCAAGCCACTTAATCATTTATTTAGATTTTTCGCTATTTTCCAATCAAAAAGCGTTGCAAACCCGTTATACCGTTACCCCCATATTAATAAACGAAGCTAGCGGCGAGTTATCTTTAACTCGCGGATTAGGAGTAAGATTTCTGCCACTTACGAACTAGCTAAACCACCAAGGAAGGTAGTTTAGCAAAGGATTAACTAGGACAAATAAAAATACGTTCCTTGGTGGTTTAGCTAGCCCGTAAGTGGCAGAAACCTCCCAACTAACATTTCAGCTTCGGTTCGGCTTAAAAGAAGTTCTATTAGCTTCTTTTAAGCCGAACCGAAGCTGAAATGTAGGTGAGGCTTACTCCTAATCCACGAGTTAAAGATAGCTTCATTTATTAATATGGGCGTTAGTGTATAGTGTTGAGGTCTGATTCGTGTTCAGTGTATCAAAAACATTAGAATAGTTGTAGATTGTTTTTGCATTAGAATGTGTTTAAAAGTTGTTTGATTTCGTTCTGACAACAAAAAAAAATAAGCAATCAAAAAATCTACTGTTTACGCTAATTGAGAGTGAATTAAAGGAAATAGTTCGTAAATCCTCTCGTTTGTCGGTTTAGCTAAAATAATTAAACAATTAAAAATAATTAAACATTTAGATAATAGAGAAAACGTCATTTAAAATCGTTAAAGCATGATGAATAAATACAAATATTTTAAATCGATCGATTTCTAATTTTTAATAGTGAATTTAAGTTTAATGGAAAGCGAATAAATCAGGCCTTAAACTTGTGTTCTAAAAGATATTGCTATAGTATTACATTAAAATCATCATCATTTTTAGCACATCTTAAATTTGCAATGTTGTGTTTGCCTTTTACGGAGAATTAATGTAATTTTATTCTATAATGATTTATTATTTCAACAAAGAAAACATTTTACTTAAGATTCAAGAAGCTTAAATAACACAACAAAATTAACTGATTTTCACTTAAATTCACGGCAATTATAAAGCGAAAAAAAAAGTTTTAGCTAGTATCTAGTAACACTAAGTCTTAAAGGAGTTTGATTTTAAATGATCTTGGTTGAAAAAACACGATGTTTCAAGTGTTGGAGAAAAATAGCAAAAATTGCAAAATAACTTTGCATCGCAAAAGATCTCTCGGGAAAAAATTATATAATCATTTTATTTCGGAATGATTGCACTGTCCTTAACTATCATAGGATATCGTTATAATATTAATTTTCTTTCTTAAGCAACTTTCGTAGCTATTTTAGAAGTTCGAAAATTGTTCACTTTAAACATAAATGATTTCGTGAATCTTTTTTTCGAACATTTTTCGAAGTTAATTCGCTACCAAGAGAAATAAATAATAAAAAATTAATATTTTTTCCATACAAAAAAATTCGTGTTGTCATTACAATTTTTCTCCGCGTTCGTTCGGCCCAACATCGTTGTATTCATTGAATTTTCTTGGAACTTAGAAATGTTTCAGTTGTGTTTTTAATTAATTTAAAGGAGAAAAAGAATGCTGGTTCTTAATTTTGTACAGTATATTTCTTTTCCATATAATTATAGATATTTTGCACAACTTGCTATAGGTGACGAATTAGTGTAAATAAATAATACTAAATACTATCGCAGAATTATATACCTTAAGGAAAGTCAAAACCCCTTTAGTGTGCGCACATTACAAGCAAACAAATCTTATATGAAGGGTTAGTGTGACAATAATTAAATGTTGTTTTTTTTTTAAAGATTAATGCAGTTGTCTAACTTTTCTATCAATATAATTATTTTACTTTTATATTCGTGTTAAATTTCTTTAAAATTCAAGCTGAATTTGCCAAAATAATGACAAAATGTACGAAAAAATATGTGGTATTGTGTGACACTTGAAAACTTGCTAAGTGACGAATTAGTGTTAAATTATATTGTTGCAAAATTAAAGAAAGTCTATTTGAAGGGTCTAAGCGTGACACTAAATAACAGCGTTGAATTTAGACAACGGCAACATCAATTCCAACTTGTTCAGCCGTATACATAAATAGTCCTCGCTCTTATTTTGTATGTAGTTACGTTTATATCGTGTTGTCTAATGTGCAAGCTGTTATTATAAAAAACAAACAACAACAACAAACAACAAATAGCTAACTCATCGCGGCAGTCGTGAATGCTGAACATGTGACGCCGCCGGTCGTCTCGAAATGCATCCAAGTAAGCTTTCAATTTATAATTTTAATTTTATTTATTAATTTTTGAGATTCAAACCGACTCATTGTGTGATCAATTAAAGTGTTTTGATTTAATTTTTCTAATAACTAAATAACTGTTTTATTTTTAAGTTTAAAGCAGTTTTCTCACTGCTCCTGCATTACAAAAAATTAAAATGAGTAGGGCTGGTCACGAGACGAGAAAAGTCTCGGTCTCAATCTCGGTCTCGCATGATGAGACCGAGACGAGACGAGACGAGACGAGACGAGACGAGACGAGACGAGACGAGACGAGACGAGACGAGACGAGACGAGACGAGACGAGACGAGAAGAGACGAGACGAGACGAGAAGAGACGAGACTGCCTTTTAAGCAACCGAGACGAGTCCGAGGCGAAACTGTATATTTGGACCGAAATTTACAGAGAGTCTAATAAATTAAAAAATCCAATTTCAGTTAAATATTTATTTTCTTCTGCACATTTTCAAACAATAATCGAAAATAATTCGTTCCAATAATCAACAGTTTGTCCAAAAATCGTATTTTTCGGAGACGAGACCGAGACGAGACTTAATTATACGAGACCGACACGAGACCGAGACGAGACTGAAAATTTTCGATTTTAACGAGACCGAGACGAGACTTACAAAAGTCTTGCAGAGTCTCTTCTCGTGGCCAGCCCTAAAAATAAGTCTAACATTTTTGTTATACGCTTCATATCATAATACATTAGAAGCTCTTATTCTCAATGAATAGGAGTCAAGATGTCCTAAACAATTTCTTTTGATTTTTCGCAAGTTTAAGAATAATTTGCCCTAAATCAAGATTATGTCTACCATAATATTATTCTCACCTTTTTTTTGTTAGCTCCAATCTCTATTGTAAAGGTATTTCCTTCCATCATAATACATATACAGGGTGTCCCATTAACAATGGTCCAAACTGAAATTGGTGATAGGCCAGGTGATGAACTATCAGAATTTGGTAACTTTTTCATACCGAATCATAGCGGTTCTCGAGTAACGGCTATTTTTTGAAATTTGAAAAGAATCTAACTTTGAACCAGATTTTTGCTCACCCTGTCCATAATTGATTTTTGTTTTTTACAAATTTTGCATTAAAAAATTCACTTATAGTTTCACTAACTTTACTGAGTAAAATATTTTTGATTGGCATCACCATTTGCCTACAAATCATAAGTTAATATTGAACTTTGCCAAAATTAATTTTTGACCTCAATCTTCTGATGAGCCCCCTGAATAAAATTCGTATGGCTCAATACAGGTTTTATATTTCAAAAATTGCCTATTTTTCTGTAGTTTCAAAAAAGGTATTAAACTTGCCAAAGCTATTTTTAAATAGACAGTTATAACCGTTTGAACCCAATCAAACAGGTTCAAAATCAAACAAAAATAAAACATTTTTGTTCAAATATTTCGATAAAATTAGAATTTCACTTCAAATATAACTCCGAAAGAGCTGAATTTTGGTGGAGATCTTCGTTTTAATGTCATACGCATTTCTTAAATAAATACATTAAATTTTGACAAGGACTTTTAATTTTCTGTGGTGAAAGAGTATAAATCCAGTATATTTGAAAATTTTACGAAAACCATCAGGTTTTTTAAGAAGTGTCTTTGGAAAACATGTAGCTTATAAAATTCTACAGAAAAAAGATTAACTTCTTTTTTTCGTTGGAGCAAGAGATTTTGAGAAAACGGGGACAAAATGTGATTTTATACTTTGATGTGGTATTTTCCACACCGTTGCATTTGCGCACATTTGTCTCAAAATTTATTGGTCTTACGGAAAAATGTATCCTAATGAATTTTTTAGAATGCTATAAGCTACAAGTTTTCCAAAGACACTTCTTAAAAAAGCCGATGGTTTTCGAAAAATTTTCAAAAATACTGGATTTATATGCTTTCACCACAGAAAATAGAAGGTCCTTGTCCAAATTAAAGGTATTTATTTAAAACATCAAAACGAAGATCTCCACCAAAATTCAGCTCTTTCGGAGTTGTATTTGAAGTGAAATTCTAATTTTATCGAAATATTTGAACAAAAATGTTTTATTTTTTTTTGATTTTGAACCTGTTTGATTGCGTTCAAACGGTTATAACTGTCTATTTAAACATAACTTTGGCAAGTTTAATACCTTTTTTGAAACTACAGAAAAATAGGCAATTTTTGAAATATAAAACCTGTATTGAGCCATACGAATTTTATTCAGGGAGCTTATCAGAAGATTGAAGTCAAAAATTAATTTTGGCAAAGTTCAATATTAACTAATGATTTGTAGGCAAATGGTGATGCCAATCAAAAATATTTTACTCAGTAAAGTTAGTGAAACTATAAGTGAATTTTTTAATGCAAAATTTGTAAAAAACAAAAATCAATTATGGACAGGGTGAGCAAAAAACTGGTTCAAAGTTAGATTTTTTTCAAATTTCAAAAAATAGCCGTTACTCGAGAACCGCTATGATTCGGTATGGAAAAGTTACCAAATTCTGATAGTTCATAACCTGGCCTATCACCCATTTGAGTTTGGACCATTGTTAATGGGACACCCTGTATGTATAACTACTCCGTTGAAAGCACACAATTCCGAAACCATCTTGCCTTCTTGAACTTCCATTCATTGCATCAAACAATAGCTTGGATGGAATCTTCTTATTATTTTGTCCCCTTTCGCAGAGGTATTATTTTACCTTTACCTTTACTCGATTCGAAAACAAAGCAAAAAGAAAAACATTTTATTCGTCTGATGACATGTGATTTATAGCTGATGTTCTGTATACCAAATTGTATCATTTATTACTTCAAACGGTATACACAGTGACAACAACAATAACAAGTAGAAAAAAAACGGTTCATAGAGTGTCATTCAGCGTCGAGAAAACATATTATAGGGGCGCATCCGCCCTAAATTCTCCTACTCGTCTCTCTCTCGAAAAAAGAAAAACTGAAAAAGAAATAAAAGGAGGATAAGGGCGGATTCGATTACAAAACCACTTTAGTGGTACGAACATTCCCATTTAGCTTGAGTGAAAAATACGTGAACATTAGGAACATCAGCAAGCAGCCAGAATCCTGTCCGTGCTCATGTCTTTCCCCACATAAAACATATTATGTATATATGTACATAATATTGTAGCCTTTACTCCTCACAAAAACCCCATTGAATTAGTCTCACTTGCTAACTGTGGTTGTGGTAGCGCTGAGTCGGGAAGAATAGGGAATTGATGTCACCATTGCCATATACACCCTCTGTCTTTCTATAATGATTCTTGGGATCAATGTTAAATGATAGAGCATGCATCCAAAGCCTATTAAGATGCCATTAAATGCACGCAATTCACATTCTTTTGTTGTCTTTTAATTGGAGTTCATTACTTTATTGGGTGATTTTTTTCTTTTTTCTTTGCAGAGTCAATGCGGGTCACCGACATTTGAGAGGGATCTCAGGGAGCAACTAGAAAAGTAAGTATACACTTAATATGTTTGTCTGAGTAGATTTTTTTGCTAACAGAAAAAAGTTAATGTTTTGAATGGAAACTTTAAAAATATTCTATAAAATTTAAACACAAAATGCCAAATAAGAATTTCTTTTATACGTTTTTAAGGTTAAGGTTCAAATATAAACAAGAAATCACTTCGATTAAAGCCTCATTTTGTACCAAATGGTTTACTTTAGGGCCCAGTTATAGCTATCATTGGAAACGATCATTGAAAATATTAATTGACAATTTTGAAAGATTTAGAAGTTAATACAAATGATTATTGTGATGCCAAAGTCAAGCTTATTGACTTAATAATTATTTCTAGGTAAAACGAAATTCAATTTGACACAACTTTTCTCATAAAATGACTTTTAATTTTTCAATGATGAACTACCTTACCAATGATCATTGAAATAATTAAATGTTACGTTATGGGGAAGATATGGCTCAAAATTAATTTTTTTGGAGGAGAAATAATTTTGAAGTCGTAAGCTACCTTTCTGCATTAAAATATTCAATGATTAAACTTTCGAAGCATCTCAAAATCAACAATTAACTTTTTCAATGATGGTTTTCAATGATAGCTATAACTGGCACCTTACATACGAAATATTTTACGGCATGCTGAGAAGTCTATTATTCTAAGGGAACTTACCTACATGTATTCCATTTTGTACATAGAAAAAAGTAAAGCCGGCATTTTCGCTCAACAAATTTGTATTTCACTTAAAGAAAAACTGGGCAATAAAACATAAAAGTCAACGTTCACATCAATCGATTTAGAGACATCCGGTTTTAGTTACAAGCCCGACGTTGTTTCTCTACCCCTTGTCATGGTATCTAATTTGTATTTAGTGCCTGAAAAATAAAAACATTAGATTACCCAGGTGATGTAACAAAATAGCTGCCACGAACTACACAACATAATCCGTACTGTATAGAAAACTAACACATGTGCACCAAGCTTAAACGCCAAATTTCGCAGGCTTATTTTTACACAGAAATTAATATTCTTCGTAGAGTTTTGATACGAAATTTCTTTGACTAACCCTTCTCGGAATCATCGAAAAATTCGGTTACGTGAAATAGGACCAATATAAGACTTCTTTGTGGTTTAATAAAAGTTTTACTGTCTCAATGGGAGTACTTTTTCTGTTAACACTGAATCGTATTAAAATTCATACAAAGTTTTGACCTTACAGCGTCGACTCACCCACAAAATTTAAAATTTATATTTTTATTTTTCGATATCTAAGCAAGCTATGTGAAGTGGGAACCCCGAAGTCAAAATTTTTGGGTGGGGTATATCAGAATCGTTTGTCCATCGTTTGTCCACGATTGTCCAACCAAAAAAATCGTTTGTCCACCCTCAGGAAAATAGTTATTAAGCTTTTCTCTTTTATAGCAACTACCCAAAATAAAAAAAAAACTCATCTACTGCCCCCAATAGATGACTTAGGAAGATGAGGATAAGTGCATTGGTTTGTCCACCGGCTGTTTAAGATTATCCATACAAAATAATAGTTTTTCCACCCTTAGTTAAAAAGTTATTCAACATTTCTTTTTTATAGCAACCCCAAAAAATTTAATTTTTTTTATCAAAATCGCCCAGCAAAAAAAATAAATTTCAGACCTTCGTTCAAAAGTTATTCAACATTTCGATTTTATAGCAAAATCCCCATAGTCAAAAACGAAATGTTGAATAACTTTTGAACGAAGGTTTGCTGGACCAACGTGGACAAACGGTGGACAAACGATTGGGATTAAAACGATTTTGATAAAAAAAAAATTTTTTGGGGTTGCTATAAAAAAGAAATTTTGAATAACTTTTGAACTAAGGGTGGAAAAACGATTATTTTTTATGGATAATCTTAAACAGCCGGTGGACAAACCAATGCACTTAGTCTCATCTTCCTAAGTCATCTATTGGGGGCAGTAGATGAGTTTTTTTTTATTTTGGGTAGTTGCTATAAAAAAGAAAAGCTTAATAACTTTTTTCCTGAGGGTGGACAAACGATTTTTTTGGTTGGACAAACGTGGACAAAGGATGGACAAACTATTCTGATATACGATATACCCCACCCAAAAATTTTTACTAAGCATAGTACACAGCCAAAGCAAAACGAAAAATCCCATACAAAAGTGACATGACGATAATAAACGAAAATTTTCGTTATGCTTTTCGTTTTCTAGTACGCTGTTCAATGAGCGAAATCGATAATTGTAGCAGATTATTTGGAGAAGTCTACACCCTTTTTTCGCACAGAATTATCCCTGAACAGCGTACTGCCAAAAAGTAGAACGAAATTTTTCATTTATGATTTCGTTGTGTCATTTTTGTATGGGATTTTTCGTTTCGCATCAGCAGCGTACTACGCTTAAATATAAATGATAAATTTTCATAAAATTCACTATAATTTATTAAATTTATTTTAAATTTTTAATAATTTTCACATCTTTGTTTAATTTATAATATAATAGTTAGCAACGCGTTTCGGTGGGGTTGGCTACGAAATCTCGCAAACTAAAATCTCGCAATACGAAATCTCGCAATTACAGAAACCCGCTCTTCATAATCTCGCAATTACAAAAACCCGCTTTTTATAATCTCGCAATTACAAAAACCCGCAAACTAAAATCTCGAAAACTAAAATCTCGCATTAAAAAACAGAAAGGACTTGTATAAATTATGTTATACTAGGGTTTTTGTTTGTGTATGTTGTCAGTTGGTGTGTTTTCTGTTTATGTGCAATAAACAGTACATTGGGTGGCCCGCTTCGCGGGTTCGAGGATTTTAACTCCCTTTTCGGGTCCTCTGTCCTGCTCACGCGACTCCGTCGCTCCGCTTAGGGTATACTCAGTCGCCAGGCAGGCGCCTATGTTGTCAGTTGGTGTGTTTTCAGTTTATTTGTAATAAAAAGTTTTTTGGGTGGCCGGCGTATCGGGTTCAAGGATTTTATATCCCTTTTTAGGCCTCTGATTTTTCATTTTCTAATCGCAGGATTTTATTTTTCAGTTCGGAATTTTCCAACTTCACGTGTTAATGCGAGATTTTAGTTTGCGAGACTTTAGTTGAAATTTGCGAGATTTTTGGCTGTGAAATGTAAATGCGAGATTGTTAAAAGCGAGATTTTGTTATTGCGAGTTTATGAAAAGCGGGTTTATGAGTTTGCGAGATTTCGTATTTCGAGATTTATAAAAAAATGCGAGATTTCGTTATTCGAGATTTTAGTTTGCGAGATATCGTAGCGCTACCGTTTCGGAGTGTGTCTCCATCATCGGGCGAATTTATTTTACTTTGCTTTGATGTTGATTAATGTTAATTCATACTAGGCTTAATTGGTGACACTTTCAAAGAGAATTTTTTCGCTGTGGTTTCCATAAGCTTTTCGCTGTCGTGTTTGAGACCAAAGAAAAATTTCGTTTTGCATCAGCAGCGTACTAGGCTTAATTCAGAACACGACTTTGTTTTTTGTCTGTTACTTCACGATGACTGCGAAGCTTCGAAATGAGTTCTTTTTTTTACTTCGTGCTAATTTAAATTCAAAAATTATCATAACTCAAAAGTTGTCGTTTAATTAACAGCAAACTAAGTTCAAAGTAAGTCATTAGCTTTAACGTGATTGATTATTTTATGTGTCGCCATTTGTATGAAATACCTTCATTCTGTTCGATTTGTAAGCCTATCAAATGCGAACCCCTTAATTCCTTACTTCTTCCATATTGTGTGACTAACTATCATTAACCTTTGTCCCTGGCGAACATTGAACTCCGTTTAATTAAGCCAACTTGTGTGTTTGCCTCACCTTTATTTCTACATATAATATATTGTGACCTATGAGTTCAAACGATGAACTCTAAAATTAGCTGCAAAAACCCATCCAGCTGTACATTTTTTTTTTTTTTTTGTCTGACCTATCCAATTTTCAATTACCCTTTTTGGAATGAATTTCCTCCAACAACGAGGTAGTATACGAGTATAGGAAAATCCCGGAAAAATTCATTCGGTATTCTAAAAGTAATTGTAATGTACTACAATTCAGTTGAATATAATTGAGACCGGGCTGATGGTGTTTTACTCATGGCCAAACTGCATCATCACCACAAAACAGCTGGAGCATTGCTGCTGTTGGTAAACGTCTACCTAAAATGCAATGCAATGCATTGCAGCCGAAGCCAAACCATAATGCCATCATCCGACCAAGTTGTAATCCAGATCGTAAATGGATTCCACACTTTACATACTTCCTGCTGTTCTTGATCCTATGCATTCCTACTGCTGCTGCTGCACCACCTAGACCACATCACTTCACTATAGCACCATCAGCATCACCCGCACTGTGCTGTTGTAAAAGTTATTGTAGAAAAGTAAATCGACGTGGTATATCGTCGACTGAATTGGCAGCCTTGTAAACGAAACTCAAGTGCACTTGTCGCAAGTATTTGCTTAAATTCGAACCAATTTTTTAGTCTTGGATTAGCCATAAAAGCTGGTACGTGTTGGCCGATTCTTGTGCTTTAATTACTGCAGTGGAATGAAAAGGCCTAGATTTGCCATCCCATGCTTCAGAGTTTAAAGTCTCGAGTTTAATCCATCAATTTTGTTTAGTAAACTCAAATTTAATTGGAATGTCTTGAGTAACTCCCTTAATTTTTACGAAGACCATATATGCCCTTTGAGATTCTAAATTTGCAAGTGCAAAACAAAAAATCATAGAAAAAGGCCGAACAAAATTACCACAAACAAGCAGAACATTTCTAGTCACGACCAAGGAAGACGAACACAAGTTCTTCGACCAAAATCGACATCAGAGCCAAAACTCCCTCACTCTTTTTTGGAGTGTTTGTATATTTTATTTGCCATCCAGTCCTGCTTCACCCTGAAGCTGAAAATTTTTAAGTGGCTCATTGAATACTTCGAAGTGAACATACCTACATACAGTATAGCGTGGCGGCTCTGGCAGTTTAAGGCACCTTTTTTTGGGTCGGTTAGGGCATGGTTTTTGGTTGAAGCTGCCTCGAGAAGACGACCACGATCCACGACTAAGGACGAACTCTGTGGTGAATAAGTTTTGGAATTGGATTTAGCCCGAAAGAAGTTCTGCACGCCAACCCAATATAGCACACCTACATATCGGGTCGGTTTTCGGGTTGGGCAATTAGGGATGGAAAATGGCGAGAACCGGAGGATTTAACAATTATGGCAATTACACTACAGACACCATGTGATTGATGTGAAGGAGGTTTTCCATCGTGCTGTTCGGCACGGTTTTCAGAGCAACAACGATGCGACAACGGACAAACAAGTTATGTTTCGGTGGAAGAAGATGTAGATTTCATAAGCGATTTCTAGAGAATTGTTTGGCAAGTTGCCTTGAATTAGAAACGCTTTTCCGAGGTGTTTTTTGGCGGAAGTTTGTGCGAAGTAAACTTTAAATGCAAATGTAAATGCAATTCAAAAAGGAAGTTTGTTTTTGTGATTGTGACTTTATATTTTGGCCGCATGAAATTCGAAATAAATGTTATTATCATTAATTAGTGCTGTCGGGTGGATAATAAATACAATGGTAAACTTAGTAACATTTGTATAGGAAAATACGCTGAGAACTTTGTAATCCTTTTAATAGATGACAAGATAGAGAAGACCTTAAAAAATTTCTTTGGAAATATGTAATTTCTGTGATGTTTTTTTTGTTTGTTGTACTACCACTTTTTGTGGATACGATTAAGAATTAATGGCGGGTTTTAACTTGAACAGATTGTATATCTCATGGCGCAGATAAAATAAACTGAACGACTGGATCGCACAAACTTGCTCTCGTAGCTTACAAATTTAATGTATATAGCTAGAAATTGATGATTAGATTTTTTTAAAGAATAGATTGATTTTATTCATTACAATATTTTAGTGGATACAGTCGACTCCGCTAAACTGGAACACCATAATTGCAGACCATTTGAATAAAAAGTTAAATTGACCTCAACTCCAGAAATTATTGTGTTTCGCCCAAGGTATAACAGTGGGCTCTTCAGTCAGTCTGTTATACCCTACTAAGACACAAATTTTGGTCAATGTTTTACCGACTCTTATAAAAATCACCGCAAAAAAAGATACTGTGAAGTTTATTATTCTAGGGGAATTTGTTTAAGTTCGTGCACCCAGAAAATAATTACCGGTGGTCAGGTTTTTTTAATAAATAAAAAGAAATTTAAATATTAAAATATCAAAATATACAAATTCCCCTTGAATAATAAAATTCACAGTATCTTTTTACGGTGATTTTTATAAGAGTCGGTAAAACATCGACCAAAATTTGTGTCTTAGTAGGGTATAACAGACTGACTGAAGAGCCCACTGTTATACCTTGGGCGAAACACAATAATTTCTGGAGTTGAGGTCACTTGAACTTAATATTTGAATTATATTCAATCACTCCACTTAAAACCAAAGTAATTTTAATATTTTAATATTTTAATTTCTTTTTCTTTATGCAGACCATTTGTTTCAGTTAAGCGGAGTTTGCAGTTAACCGAACTTCGGATATCTGAAACTTTTTTCAATTAAGCGGAGTTTTTTTCAAAGCAAATTAAATTCCATTTAGCCTGACAATCAAAAAAAAAAAATGTAGGTATGATTTTTTGTATTGTGTCAAAATAGTTATATTTCAATATGAAACAATTTAAACAACAAAGGTAAACAACATTTTCAATCACAAAACGAATATGAATATAACATATTTAAAAACAAAACAACGGTCATTTCGCTTATGCGGAGTTGAATAAGTGAAAATTGTTCATTTGAGACAAACAATTTTGTTTCAATTATCTGGTGTTTGCAATAAAGCGGAGTTCAGTTATGCGAAGCAATTTGTGGGAAAAATTGTTAAAAAAACCTCCGGAATAAATTTCTTGTTTCAGATAACCGATGTTTTCAGTTAAGCGGAGTTGACTGTATTACATAAAATGCCAGATTGACAATTTTAACATCAAACATTTTCAAATTTAACTTCCATTTTACATTTTATAACCATTGTTTCCTTAAATTTTTTGAATTAACAATGTTTTTGTTTTATATCCTGTATTATATAAAATCAATAAAAGACATTGTAAAATTTTATCGCGATACCTTAAAGCTATTTTGCAGAACTGAATCAGCTAACAAAGCTAACAAAGCTCTAACTCCTAAAACTACATAGGTTTATCGAAAGATTAAAACTTGATTGAGTTCTTAATCTTTTCTTCACTATGTTGTAATACGCTTTAGAACTCTGATTAAGTTCTCAGTTTGAGACAGAACTTCGATTTATTTGGACCCCCAAATTTTAGGGTCTAAGAACTTAGAACTCGGATTAAGAATGTTTTCATTTCTTCAAAAACATTGATATTGATAGAAATGCAGGATTGCCATTAAAAAAGAATGCAGTTGATTTCTATTTCTGATAAATTTGGCAAGAACACAAGTACCGTTATAGTGCAGCAATTACGTGAGATTTTAGAAGCACGCTTTGATATGTAGTTATGTAGGTCATATTGATATATCCAAAGACGCTGAATGTTTTTTTAAGCAGTCATTGCGTAACCAGTGCGAGCTTGAAAGATGTCAATGCTGTAGGTTGTCCTGCTAAAGATGACAAAGCATATACATACCAGCACCTAGTTTCCGCTTAACAGACAAAAAGTGCATCTAAATACCTTCTTTATTTTTTAAAATTAAATTTATGAGGTTAATAATTTCGAATGCATCACCGTTCACCTTCACACACTTGGAAATTGGTTGCATAGAGACACGATTAATTCATTGACGCTACCCATTACAGAATTTTTGTCTATGGGTTTGAAAAAATTTCAAATTTTGTTCCATTATTTCCGTTATGGTTTTATATTCTTATTTGGTGGGTTTTGCATGTTAAAATTTCTGAATTTCAAGTTTCTTTAACTTGAAAGAAAAGCAACTAAAACATGTAAAGATGGCATGTGCAAGCCCCATCAAAAGTATAGGTACCATTTTTGTTTACCATATTCCAAGATAATGTCCATATATCATGGATTGTTTCTACATTTATTCTATTTCTAGAAAAATTGGATTTTTGGTGCACTTTGCACATGGACATGCACACTTAATATCTGTCTGCAAGCTCTCCGTCGTCGTCGGTTATATCATTTTTGAACAATCATTCAAAAATCAATTCCTACACGCAAAATCACGCAATCACACAAATCCAATTTTAAAACACGGAATATAAAAAAATAATACCAAAATGCCAAATCAAACAAAACTATGTACATATACAGGGTGTTCAGTAAATAATGGATAACCTTGCAACCGGTTATATCTGGCATCAAGACCTTACAGAAAAAAAATATAAAAAAAATATTTTCCTTTAGTTTTTAGGTTATGATTAAAAACCAAAGTACGACATGCCTCAAATACTTGAACATTACCACCACGGTTGAATGATTATTATTGTTTTTTTTTTTTAATTTTAAAATATTCTTGAATAATTGTACTAATAGTTGTTATACCAAATTTAACACTTGCTGTTGCAGTTTTTTTATAATATTTTTTTAAATTTATTTTTGTGTACAAAAATCAAACTTTTGTGAAAATAAAAAAAATTGTTTTTTGTATAAAAAAAAAAAATAAATTAAAAAAAAATATTATAAGAAAACAGCAAGTGTTAAATTTGGTATAACATCTATTAGTACAATTATTCTAGAATATTTTAAAAATAAAAAAACAATGATAATCATTCAACCGTGGTGGTAATGTTCAAGTTTTTGTTTTTTAATCATAACGTAAAAACTACAACGGAAATATTTTTTTTTATATTTTTTTTCCGGTTGCAAAGTTATCCATTATTTACTGGACACCCTGTATAAAACTAAAATGCCAAACTTATTTCAAATTAACAGACAGCATAACAAAAATATTATTTCGAAATAAGGTTACCGCCAAAGCAAGACGCATATTTTTTTTTTAAATTTGTCAATAGAATGTCAGAAATTTGTGTTAAAACAATCTACCGGGTGCTACAAAATTTGAAAAAAAACACCTTAAATCTTAGTTTCCCTAAACCGAAATCTATAGTTCTAAAACTCATAATAATGATTTTAGACCGAGTTTTAGGGAAATGACAATGAAATGAAGAAATGCTCGAGTTATAAATAATTTAAAAACTGATTTCCAAAAATAAATCGAGAATTACTAGATCGAGTATTCTAAATTGATTGATCAATATTTTTTTAAAAATTCCAAAATAATTTTTTGTAAACTTTTATATGCAAAATTTTTAAAATTCTGAAGGACTTCTTGCATAAAAACTTTGGTTGAAATAGGTGCAGCCGATGTAACGAGAAATTTTACAAACCGAAAAATTGGTTCTATGACAGGTACCGTTATTAACCGTTATTGGTAAATTTTTTTTTTTATAAAAATATTGATTCATAATTTTTGTATCAAAATCGTTGGAGCCATTTTTGTGATAAATTACTTCTTTCATAACAGTTGTATGGCAGTTACCATTATTTTGTAGTTTCTCTTCTTGGGAATCACATAAGGACCTTAAGTCCAAAGTTTGAAGAAAATCGCTTTAGTAGTTTAGGCTGCAGGTCGAGGTACAGACAGATAGACAGAAAGACAAACTGACATACATACAGACAGAATTGCCTGACCCACTTTTGTCGTGTTCTCTATCATCGTAATCTTAGGGAAAATTATTATCTTCTAGATCGATTTTTTTACGAATCCAAAACTTGCCCTATAGTTCCAAGTTAAATTGATTTCGAAAAGCATTATTGTGAAAAAAAATTTGAAAATATTACTATATCTACACTGTCAATCTCTAGCTTCATTCTATTGTTAGCAACGAGAGTAAGTTCGTTCGATCCAGTCGTGCATATAGGTTTTTTCTTAACGCAAAAATCAAGAAACCTAGGGGCTTATTGCGAGAGTCTATTCAAAAACTCTAGGGGAGATTTGACATTTCAGTTTAAAGCTCTAGTCGAGAGTTTTTATTATTCTATTTTCGAAAATAGATTGTATTTCAATAAGTCTACTGAGCAAGGCGATACTAATTTCAAATTTGATAGAATCGAAAAAAGTCGAATAGACTTAAGTCGAATAGACTCTCGCACTAAGCCCCTTATTGAACCTTGTAGATCTTGTACTGCATAAATGAATAGAATTTTGAAATATTTGCGCTTCAGAACTAACCGTCGTTAAAGCAGAGTTAAAATGCTAGCAGATTCACAAAAAAATTCTAAGACTGACGCTTTTCAAGAGAGTCATCATAGCTGAAACCATTAAATAATTCATAAAAAAAAGTATTATGACTGCAGGATGAACCAAAAAAAAATGTATCATTTTAAGTCTGTATTGAACAGAAATGTTCAACGTGACCAAAACGACAAAAGTTTTTAAAATTTTGAAAATTGATATTAAATGGCACGTAGTGTGCCCAGCCTAGTTCTGGCACTACACCCTTTTTACAGGATCAAACTCAGGCGATTTTTTACCCTTCTAACTTCAGTACCAATAAATTCAGAAACTGCAAACTCGCAGCATTTGCTAAGCTCACTAGTTTAGGCAACTCACCAAATTTCAATTCTTTAGCAACAGTGGTTCCCGAAATATAAGACTGCAAAAGTTGCATAAACCGTAACTGACTCACTGACTCACTGACAGATCATCAAAACTATGAAGCACTTCCCGACATCGTAGAATCTTGTAATTTCGCGCAACGATAGGCCTTGTGGTGTTTACAAAGGAAACAATCGAAAATTAAAGATTTTCCATTCAGGGGGCGTGGTACCCTACCATTTTCATAGAATTGATATAAATTACTTGGAGCCATTCTGACTGTCGTAGATTGATGGAATTTGGTACAACGGTAAGGCTTAAACTGCAGGCAAGGGCAAAATTTTAAAATTTGAAATTTTTTATTCAGGGGGCGTGGTATCCGCCCATTTTAATTGAATTGACATAGAATATTTGGAGAACTTCTGACAGTCTTGGAATGACGAAATTTGGTGCCTACGGCGGTAGGCCTTAATGTGCAGACAAAGGCAAGTTTTAAACAAAGTCATTTGTCCGTCTGTTCCTATAAATTTGTTAGCAAACTCAATTTCGTTTCTTTAAAGTTGCATACATTTTAAATCGCCCAATTTGAAAAATGACACTTTGCCAACAAAAATGTCGGGTGACATTACGAAAAATTGCCTCACAACAAAAAAAAAATCAAATCACCCAAGAAATGTTACGTGGTGGGGTACGCCCCCATTTTGTAAAATATCATCCAAAATTTGCTTAAGTAATTTGACTTTATTTATTCCTGAGCGCTTTGAAATGATACCTACCGACAAATTATACGATTTCGTTTCACATCATTGCATAAAATATAAATATATATAAAATATAGGGCTCTTTCGTAAGCCTACTATTAGTATCAATGTTATTATAACCAATACTCAATTTTAATAATATGTTGATACCATTTCCAACACGTATATACATTGTAAATAAACCAACGACACCCCCAGTGCATGTTGGTAAAACCAGCATTTCTCTTTAAATAACAACATTTTTAAATCATACGAGTACAATATCATTAATTTAATTTCGAAATTGTTTTTCATTTAATTTCAGCATGAATCGAGCAATGAAGTCGAAGGACCGCAAAACAGTGCAGGCGTGTAGGGACAATAAAGCGCTCCAGGTAAACATTTAGTACACGTACACAACATGACTGTGCGAATGCGAATTCTGCATTAATTCCTCCCAACATGTTCCTTTTATTGTTTGCTATTTCGCGACTGCCTTTTTTTGGATCCTACTTTCTGTTTTTTTTTTTATTTGTCAATTTAATTGGATGGTTGTTGGTAACACCAACCACGCCGATTGCTTTTCCACACAGAGCCCTGCAATTTACAGGAATGTCTCGTGCTCCTGCCTGACGGGATGTATAATCTCCGGGTTAACTACTTTTTACCCCTTATGGCTATAATAATATGAGATGCATGAAGACTATCGTTGTTCAAAAACATTCAATGGCTGTTTGAACCCAAAGAAGCTAGGAGTGGGAACCAAAAAAAAACAGGAGACGCAGGCCAAAGGATCCATAAACGACAAACGTGGATTAATGACTGGGGAATGGGTTTGCAGTACCTTACTGCCTCCGACGACTATGATGATGTAGATTGGTGGGTGGAATAGATTGAAGACGGAGACGAGGAGTAGCTAGTGGATTTGAGTGAAGTGATGGAAGCTAAAAAATAGTCGTCGAAGTTGGAAGAGCCCCATAAACATACATGTCCTTAATTCAATCTGACCCCCGGGAGCTGTTGGGGATCCGCTTGTTTCTACTACTGCTGCTACCACGTGTGATGTGATGTATGGCAGAACATTACCAACTGACAGTCTAATAATGGATTTCATCAGCGAAACTCCATAAGCCTGTCTGATGATGTGGAATATGGAAATGAAGTCTCAGAGCGGCCCTAGGCTGTGTTCTAGAGGTGTTTGCTTTTCTTTTTATTTCAAGAGTCTATAGGTACATATTTATAATAGAATGGGAGGTGTTCGGCCGTATACTATGTCATTCGCGGTTATTGAAGTTTTCTCATAAATATTTAGTTGCAGAGGGAGGTGCATTTCAAAAGTGCTCTTTAGCGTACGCGAGGGTATATAAACAAAACGAATGTCAATTAAGCCTTAGGCAAATATTTAATGGAAAACAACTAGTCAGACATGACTATATGTTACATAGTAGGTATTGAAAAATGGGTGAGAACTAAACAGGAAGAAATATAAAATATATAGTTTGACGAGAATTTATGCATTAGAAATAATATTAAACGAAACACTCAATTTGTTTGTTCAAACAGAGGGACTTGAAATTTAATTTAGTAAAATTAATAAACCAAATCCACTACAAATAAAATGCACGACTGGATCGCATGAACTTGCTCTTGTAGTTATTAGCAATAATGTAGCAAGACATGACATTGAGGTATTGACGATGTATGTTAATGGCTTGATAATGGTAATTTCATGAATAAGTATTATCTAAAAACATGGATATATTTAAGGAATTCTCGAAAACATGAAATATTTTTTTTCTAATTGCTCCAATTCTTTAGCTATAGTAGTTTGGGCTGAACAAATAAGATGTCAATCGTTTTTTTGAACTAACATGCTTTTATGAAAAAAAAAATTAATCCTTGCAGAGGTTTTTGAAATTTTGAAAACATTTTCAAGGAAAACATTTGAAACGCGAATTTAAATTAATTATTTATGTATACACATAGATATGTATAAGTAAATTTTCAAAAAAATTTATAAATCCAATTTGAAAAAACGATTTTCGAAGTTGACCAACCTGCAGTTTTTAAAATATCCTTGGTATTTGTGACACATGACACACAAGACGTCATTTTCAACTTTAGGTTTGCATTCGAATAATCTTGCATTTGAGTGTTAATGTGTTTCTTTAATAATTTTAGATATTCAAAATATTTGGAATAAGAAATTCGTGTTTCCTTTTTCAATTAAATAATTGGGATAAACCATTATTTTTAATTATTTATTTATTTCTTATAATTGGAATGGATTTTTTATTCCATGGGAAGCGCGGAATCAAATAGAATACCAAGCAAAATTGAAAGCTACACAAAACGGAAAACAATTATATGTATATTTAACAATAAGAGGTGATTTTTCACACACTTATTAATAAGTCTATAATTCGTTTCTACTATTTTGTTTTCCTAAAATGAAATTATGAAGCAGAAAAACAAATTTTCCAGAAAGAAGAATAATGCAGTATCAAACAGGGAAAGCCAAGAAAGAAAAAAAAAAAAAACTATGGTGAAAAGAAGCAAAGATCAAAAACTGCATGAACATTAGAATTGTTATTTTGAAATAGATTCATGATCATGAGTATGTTTTTTCACTTGTCCGTTGCAAGCATTTGTGATGTTCAAGTAGTGGGCAAACGCCATCAAATCGTTCCGTATAATGCCGAAGTAATCTGTTTATTGACATGGGGCATCTGTTCTTGTGTTTGGCGGTCCTCCATCTTAGTACTATAATAATTTTAACTATATGCCTGTAAGACCTCAGGTCTTTAAAATGCAATGCGGGACACTAGTTAGAAGGAATAGAAGGAAAGGAAAGATTTTATTGGCACAATGGATTGAGAATTAGATGTTAATTATCTCATGAAATTCCACGGGTGGCATCCAGTTGAAGTTGGGGAATAAAGAAAAGAATGCTACCTAGACTAGGGAGCGAACCCACACGTTTAGGTTGGCAGTCAAACACTTTATCCACAGTGCCATTGCCACCCGCTACTAACCGCGCCCGACGATGCTTGATGGATGAGAACTGATATTTTAATCGTGGCTTTTGAGAGGCAAAAACGATAAATGAAATCATGGTCGTGCCATTTATCGATTCCAACACGGGGAAGCATTTTGTATTGCCGCCTTTCAAAAGATACACTTACATACTTCCTTTGCATCATCTTCGCTGCTCGAAAAAGATGACGCCTAATTTTTGCACAAAACATTTTTTTATTTTATTATTTCAATTAAAGCAGCTTTATTTTTATTTAATTATTATTTATTTTAAGATTTTTTTCCTTTCGAAGTCAAGAGCGAAAAATTTACACAACTGAATGAATACCTTGCATAAATAAACAGAAATGAAGAAAAATTCCAAGTTTGCTTGCTAATTTCTACTATTTCAGGGAGTTCAGAAAATGCAAAGTTGACCGACTCTAGAGTTGAAAATCAAAAGTTGAAAACGTCAACTTCGAGTGAATAAAAACTATGTCTCACGTTGACTGTAAAAATCCCAAAGTTATGTTTAAATTTGAGTGAATAAATTAGTCCTAAAGCAACTGGAATTAAAATAGATCAACGGATTTGTGGCTTAAAAAAAAACATAAATCAATCAAGTTTGTATACAATACATACTACTTAAATCAATATACAATATGCATTTCGAATATTATATTTTATTTCAAAATGTTTTCAACTGTTGTTTTTATAAATAAACAGATGGGATCATGACGTTATCTAGAATGACAAAAATCTCGAATGGCAAAAATCTCGAATGCAAAAATCCCGAATGTACAAAAATCTAGAAGGTACAGAAATCACGAAAGACTATATCTAGAAAAAAATCTCGAAAAAAAATGTATTCGAGATTTTTTTACCTTTTTCAATAGTTTAAAGGAAAATAAAACGCATAATATGTTCAATTTATGAAACAAATTATTTTTCTGGTCAAAAAAGAACAACAAATGAAAATGTTTTTAATAAAAATTAAATATTTTATAGGGTATGTTGTATATGTATACTCGTACCACAACATAACAAATATCAAAAAAGTACAATAATTATTCAATACGAGGGAAAAGTGTAAAAATATAAGAAAATAAACAAATAACTCTAAAGCAGGCACAGCGGGAACGTTGTTATCACGACATTCACGTTCTTCTTCTTGCAACTTAATGAAAATACCCCGAAAGAATGGTAGCTTGTTCTTCATATATCCTTTTGTTGGTATGGAAAGATAAGGCGATGTAGTATTTCTCTATGACTTTAGCCGCCTTCTTAAACTAAATAACTTCTATAAACTGGAGTTTTATGCAAGACTCTTAAGGTATCTTACATGTCTTTTTTTTTTTTTTCTTTTTCGTCCAGTATGTTTAAGATTTGCTTTTCTTTTTTTAAAAACTCACTTTTTACAAAAATTATTAAAAAGATCAATTTCCTTTATTGACTACAAAAATTAAAAATTTTACAATAAAAATACGAAATTTAATTTTTCAAAGCGAAACGTATTTTTATTTGCAAAAATTAAAAAATCGAATGCATTTCGAACTGACATGCAGCTCATCATTAGCGAAACCCTCGATTAACACTCGAGGTTAATCGAGGTTTCGCAAATAAAAATACGTTACGCTTTGAAAAATTAAATTTCGTATTTTTATTGTAAAATTTTTAATTTTTGTAGTCAATAAAGGAAATTGATCTTTTTAATAATTTTGTAAATTTCGACTACAACATCGGTTCGCTACTTTTAAATATTAAATTTGAAAATTTTAACACTCCCTTTTTACCTTAGTTTCTTGACCAATTTGAATTTTTTGAACCACACAACTAACCTGAATGTACTCACTAGCCAAAATTTCGATTAATTTATAGAAACCTTGAGCCTCCTATGCGAGGACTCCACTCAGTTTTGTGTTCTGGGTAAGCTCTGTTTTATTTGGTCAGCACATGACGAGAAAACTTATGTTGTTATAATAGACCGTCCCTAGCAACACTAAATTTAGGCACCTACTTGTATAGTTGGATGGGTGCATGTGCATATGCAGTGTACTAATTCTCTTAAGGAGACTTTTCTCATCTAGAATTAATATAAATTGTTGAGACAATGAATGGTTTCAATTTGCGCGCGCGAATTGTAACCATTCATTGTCTCAACAATTAATATTTATTCTAGATTTTTGCATTCTAGATTTTTTTTTCTAGATTTTTGCAGTTCGAGATTATGCTTTCGAGATTTTTTCAATTTTAGATTTTTTTTAGAGATTTTTACATTCGTGATATTTGCTTTCTGGATTATTGGTTTCTTGATATCGTGGTAAACCCCAAACAGATCAAAGAACAAATCACAGTCGGACAGATAAATTCCCATATTATGTTTAGTAATCATTTGTTTCCATCGATGACCAATTGTTTACATAAATATTTTGTCTTCCCTAATGCAATATCTTTAAAGCTCTCAAGGCCACAATTGCTCAAATAAATGCTTTTGTTGTGCTTTGAAATTATATTAAAGAAAACTTGGTTAGTAAATTTTATTTAAATATGTGATACATTACACATATATGTATATACAATATACAATACAATATAAAACAAAAATAAATGCAAAAGCCTTTAATATTTACCTATGCCTACCTAAAAGAACTCTTACTTCCGTCATTTTATAATTAATCAATTTTTTCCACACCCATCCACTTCGTGTTGACTAAAAACAACAAAATAAATATAAATACAAATAAAAGTTTTCAATTTCCTTGCCAACTTGGCATCCCTTTAGTCTCTATAAGTACATAGGTAGATTCATTGGCGACCGATAACAAGCTGAATAAAATCCCATTTACCTATAAAATGTAAAATTCCCATAACGAAAATAAAATAAATATAAACTGCAATTTTACGGTATCATTGTTCCCCTAGAGAATTTACTGCATTACGAGTTTACACTGAACGATTTCGATTATTCACTCCTCATTGTTCAAACACCTTTTCCGAGTGCAGATATGTATTTTTTTTTTCCGATTATCGTTATATAAATGGTCATGTGCAAAACCATAGAAACCAACCAATTCAGCTGAATATTGAAAAAAAGCCTCTTGTTTTGTATGAGTAGGAATGTTTTTTTTTTGTTGCGTTCATAAAATAAAATTCGAAATTCCAAAGCAATATGCAACTAACGATAAAAAATGAATAACATTAATAAACGTGTGATTTAATTTTAGCGCAAAATGCATAAAATACAAAATTTGGAAATAAAAATAAAACATTTAACAAACACAACAGCAGTGCTCATGCTCAAGCTAGTGGAAACAATGCATAAATCTATTTTTAACATTTTTTTGATTTAGCACATAAACACAATTAGAATAAAAAAGGTAGTTTATAAGGCTATATGAGGGTCTAGTTAACAGACTACAGTGGGTATAGAAAGTTCGGGTGCTTGTTTTGAAATTTATCTTTAGAGGATGGAACAAAAATATGACCGGTTAAATGAAACGAGCTCCAAATGCAAGAACGCAAATGCAACACTCCAGTTTCGAGGCTTTTTAAACAATAATATAATTTAGTAATAAGGGATCGAGAAGGTTGACTCGGGAAATAACTTCTTCAATTAAAATCTTATTTTAAAATTTTTTCCCAAGAACCACTGAAACGATTTTGATTAAACTTCGTTCAGGTGATTTTAAATTTAACTGACATAAAATTGCGTTTCAAGCATTTGGCAGAAAATGGAAATAAGTTGTTGTTGATATTAAAACCCCTTACTGCATGATTTTTTTTTTTCATGAAAAAAATGTATGTGGTAGTTAATGCTAAATTAAGGGACACGTGTTTCAGGAGCTTTCATTTCATTTGATAAAAATTGTGAAAATCGAATTTTTACGGTTTGGATCATATATGGCACACTGAGCAGAAAAGGAGCAAAAATTATCTTTACAAAATAAATCAATTATTCATTGCAAATTTTATAAAGTGTGGAATAACATGAAACTATTTCTTTTTTCGTTGAGACATAAGTTTTCTTTGCATTTCGGCACTCCACAAAAGATCTTCCACCTAATTCCGGGACCTAACACCGCTGTCTATAATAGTCAAAACACGTAAGTGATCCAACTGATCCAAGCGTACGTCCTGGGATGGCATACTAGCAACAGATCTTTTCAACTCCTTCGATTGAATAATATTTTCTATGATATTAGAACTTTTTCCTCGTTTGTTGACGGTACTTAGCTTGCTGGCATAGCATAAATCTTCGATTACCGCGCAATTGAAGTCTGCTAAAGGCATCAACTGCTCGGATCTGTCGAGCCTTCGTCTATTAAAGCAGCCACGCGTTCACTATTAACATATCGATCATGTGAAAGAAAATTCGGCGGTAGAATTTTTTGGATCTAATTTGTATCCTGTAGTATCCAAGAAGCGCATCCAACAGATCGACTCCTCCCATATGTCGATTGTACGTCACTGCCTTTGGACATGGTACATCTTGGCAGGCCCTTTCTTTTTTATTGTATCGTCGAACTTCAGAAGATGGTTTGCTGCCGACGTATGTCGAACCCAAGTTCACGATCCTGTTATCATACCAGGTTACTACAGAGATATCAATTTCCTCTACAGTGGCAGGTCCTTGGGCTCTACAGTGCACAGGTCCTTGGGCTCCAGTATAAATTTCAAAGTCATAGCCTAACCCAAAACTACCACTAAGCACAAAACTCGTATATCCCCATTTTTGTCATTAGGAGTTGTTGCCAGCACTTTTTTTGTATGACACGAAAACATATAACAGATACGAGGGCAAAAAAAAATCAAATTTTGTTCCCTTGTTGCATGGTGTGCCATATATGATCCATACCGTTTTTTCATCACAAAAGTACTATTACTTCACCAAACTAAAAAAAAGTACTTTATAAATAATACTTACATTATTTTCTTTACGGGTATATTTTTTTGCGGGCACAAACTTTAATTTTTGTATTTTTTATAGAATTTTGAATTTCTCAAACACGCTCATATCCGACTGAAACCTGTTTGACAAGTTTGACGAAAGATTTAATTGCCAAAACTCACTTATAGATGGTGCTTATTAATACAATTTCAAACGTATATTATACTTTTTTCGTACCGCATGCAAAAAACCATAAAATGTATTAAAAATTCAAAAATATTTAGATTAATATGGTTTGGCTCATATATGAGCCACCAAAAAAGGGTTAACAAAAAAGACATCCATTCTCACTTTACATATGTCCTTTGGCATAAATTTAATTAATAAAACCTTAGCTAGCTTTAACTTAAATCCGGTTATACATATTTATAATAAAACATTTTCGCGGTTTCTTGACATTAACATTCATATTTTTACCAGTAGGTAAAAAACAACAATAGCAATTACCCGGCTGGAAAAATGCGAAGTTTCTGTCTAGTTTGGGCAAGGCCTTAGTAAGTTTTCGGTAGAAAAAATCTAGGTGAATAAAACTTGTCAGATACTTAGCATGCCCTTGCTGGATTTCAGTGCCTAAAATTTCTACGAGCGAAACTTTTACTTTTCAAACACTCGGGAGGCCCTCCCTAGTAAAAACTTGTACATCAAAAACAAAACTTGTATAAGCTCCATGCAAATTCAGTATCATAAGGCACTTTTTTCTCCCTTTTCTTTGTTTTCTCTTTCATATCACATTTTTTACAAATTCAGAACAGCACAGATTTTTGTGAGATACGTCAGGCAATTTAAGACAGAAAACCTGTTCTATGTTGTTCTACCTAAAAAGCAAGTACACCAAGTTCTATTCTGTAAATATATTTCTTATGCAATATGGTATGAAACATTAGAGTATGAAACTTATTCACTTTCGACATTGAAAGTGGGTAGCGCATTGGACTGACAAGCAGTCCCAAGTCCCACATAAGCCAACTTTTTGTTTTGCATGACAAGGCAAAAGGGTTCATAATCGCTAAGGGCCTTGCCCTTGTTCTAGACATTGCTAACCGTGGCTACACCCTTACCAGAATCTATGCAAAATTCTCTAGTGCCTTTTCGAAAATTAAATTGTTTTTCTGTGCGGGTAGTTCCTTATTTTTCGTACCGACTGTTATCTATTTTTGCCAACGTCATCGAAATACAAAACAAAAATATATTCATACACATATCACGAACAAAATTAAACTAAAAACGCTTGCTGATGTTGTTGAAATCAGTGGCAGTTGCAGAGCAGGTTGTACTCTTAGCCTTGTTTTAGTTTTTTTTTTTTTTTTTAAATATTATGGCTTGGTTGTATGCAAATGGCAAATGTGCAATAAAAATTAGATTAATGTATATGCCATAGAACAGCATAAATTGTTCAAATGTAAAAATAAGTACATAATCATATGGCGCATATAATACGCGGCTGGTATAATACGGCATTAGACAAACCTAGGGATAGCTGTTAATGGTGCTGCTGTGGACAGCTGACACAAAAGGTGCCAACGAGTTAAGCTATTCGAGCTCGCTCTGGAGTCTGATGGTGCTGCTATTATATTATTATTTCTCTTTGGGGAAAGGATAATGATATGGTCCACCAGTGGCTCATTTGCGTGCATTTTTTTTTTTTTTTTGTTTTACTTCTGTTTGTATCATTTGAATATGCTGCACAACGTAATTGACATTTTATTACTATCAATTTTTTTTTCAAAAACTCATATCAACAGAAGTCTAGCTTTTGTGTAAAAATTCAAATGGAAAAACTACTGTTGTATAAGAGAGTGCTAACTGAAAATAGTTTTTTTTATCTATTTCAATGGAATGTCCCGACCTAATCGGATGGGTGATTAAAGTTTCATTGGATTGTTACTTCAACCAATTTAATGTTTTCATATAAACTAAATCTACCTACAGTAAAATTTTTGAGTTGAAAATGTTGCTGAAGGTAAAATTGTTTTTCAATTTAAATTACTATGAAATGTTGTTTACTTCATTGACGACAGTTAAAAAAAAATACTAGGTATTTTTAAATTTATGTATGCATTTTGATGCAAACAAATATTTTTTGATTTGTGTGTTTAAAATTAAATGTATGATATAAACGTACATTTGGATTTCGAGTTCTGTATGAAAGTTTGCACATTGTATACATATACTACTAATACTATTCTGATCTGGATCTGTGGGTTCGAGCCCCACTCTAGGCAGCATTCTTTTCTATATTACCCATTTTTAACTGGATGCCACCCGTTGAGTTACATGAGATAATTAACACCTTATTCTCAAGCCAGTGTGCCAAAAATAATTTTTTCCTTTCATGCGTTGCATTTAAACAGGCATATAACAACAACAAAAATACAAAGTTTCTTAATTTCCTCGATAAAAAAATTTTTTATATTGGCATTGCTGTAGACATAGGGGATAATAGGATCTTGGATCTTATAAATTTTTAGTCAAGTATACAAGAAACCGTATGCTTAAAAAATATCTTCTAGTTCTTGGGAAAATTGAAAAACCACTAAATTTACATATACTTTACATTAACTATTTACTATTACTTAGTAGAAAAAATATGCTTAGGGCAACGGACTTTATTTCATTTTAAGGGTTTAATTTAAAAAAAAAATATGTTTTCTTTTAGCCAATTTAGAAAATTGACAAAAATTTTGGAGTTTTTGATGTATCCATACTTCGACTCATTACTTTTGTGTGCATTTATATCGATTCATTTGTTTTTTTTTTTACTGCACATATCTATCAAACAAAAATTATTTAATTGTTGGTCTACGCGCTAAAATATCATCACAATTCATTTTTTTAATTAATTGGGAAATCAAAAAAAAAAAGTCTGCTCATCGTTAAAAAAAATTATTTTGAAAAATCATAACTTATGTTCCGATGGTTGGATCTTCAAGGTTAAAAAATACATACATACATTAAAAATAGGTCTCCATCTGTGTATAAGAATAATGAGGGGTTGATGAATATGACATAGATAAGTTAAATACAAAATAATAAAATTTGAATGCAATTAAAAAGTGCGCAATTGTTATGTTTTGAATGTTTATTCAAAAGTTGATGAAAAATTGTATCATTTCCAAAATTATTGATGAAAACCTCCTTTACAAATATATCAGTAGCCTTATAGCTGAAAATTTAGCAGAGAAAGTGCTAGAGGGGGACTTGAATCACATTTTTTTAAAGAAAAATTCATTAAGAAAACTTATTAAAATGTAAAAAAGGTCGATTTAGCCACCTTATGAAGTTTGTAACTTAAGGTTTTAACTTTCCGATCTTTATAAATGAGGTAAATATAATTAAGGAAGAAATGATGGCATTTATTAGTTTGTAAAAATTATTGGAAAATGTTGAAAAAATGATACTTTAAATGTGATTTAGTGAAAAGTCAGTTCCATTTCTAACCCTTTAAATTAAAATGTTGATACAAAATTTTAAAAATTATAAAAGACTTATTTGGGGCATTTTCATAGTGGCCGATAAACCCAGGTTTTACTAAACTACAGTTTAAGACAATTTTGGTTCAATGAATATACAGACCGATTTTACTTTCAAATAACTGGTTTTATATTTTTAAAAGATTATTAACTTGTTATACTACACAAAAAAATATAAATATAAATATTTTGAAATGATAAGCTGAAAAAAAAAGAATCAACGTGCAAAAATTCAACTGAACCTAGGTTTAACTTAGACACAGTTTAAAAATGACTATGAATACGCTTTATCGTGTTTACTCTCCTGCAAAACAATGCGAATAACTGTTGAATGATTAATTCAATAGGAGCGACAGACGCGACGGTCGGTGGTTATATAAATTTTTTACCAAAAAAAAATTGATTTTAATTGAAGAAACGTATGGACAAGGTGTCCTTTATTAATCCATATTTAATAAAATTCTCAACGAATCTTAAAAATTAAGATTTTAAAATACTGTCATTAAAGCAAACATACGACTTTTAAAATACAAATATCTGCAATTGAATGAAAATCTGGCAAAAAAAACAAAAGCAATTTGAGTTCATGTTTTTTTTTTCACTTTCCTAAATGTGTTCTAGTGAAATAGCCCTCATCCCCTTTAAGAAATCAACCGTAATACTCGCGCTTCAAGGAATGCCCATCAGTTCACCCTCGAACCCAACTTCGGACGTACTGTAATGTACAGAGATTCTTTCTTCAGTCGCACCACACGAATGTGGAATGCTTTACTTGACTCGACATTCCCCTCTCATTTTGATGTGCAAACATTCAAAACCAATGTACATCGGTATCTCCTTCTAAATCCTCTCCTACTTACCTAATCGCTCGTGCTGTGTTAAAAACGAGCGTGGAATATAAAAAAAAAATCAAAACTACGTGTAGGTTATACAGAAAAAATTAAAGGATTTTTTTTATAAAATACATTTATTCTTCAAATAATTTTAGACGGCAGCGTAGCTGCAGGCTCAAAAAGAGAGCCAATTCCAATTTTTCGTGATATATTCATTTATAAAGATTAATTAATGACAATAAGCATTTCTCAAGCGTATACTACTTCCACTATCACTATAGACAAGACATTAAATGTACAATAAATATTCATCTCATTCCGAAAAATGTCTAGTCTTGGAAACAAAAATGCCCATTGAAAACTAAAAACTGTAACAAATACAGAAAATCTCATCATCAGATGTTAAACTACACAACGTCCTTGCTCTTATTTCTTTGCAATGAATTCTTCTCCCTATTTAGCAAAGTATATGAGTATTTCCATCACTCTAACATTATTCTGACAGGTATACACTACAGCCTCAAGCTGTTCAAAAATAGAAAATTCTTGTTTGCATAAGATTTAGGTTTCGTTACATTTTTTTTTGAATCTGTTTATGCAAAAATAACATTTCAGGCCGCCTCCTGTCACAGTTTGTTGAGTATATAGTGCGAGTATAGAAATTTTCAAGTTGAAGTGCAAGTGTAGGTTGTACGTATTTGCCTTGTAAAATTTAAGTTTAAAATTATTTTTAGAAAAATGATAACTAAAGAATCTATTGCAAGAATCATATAAGTCCATATAGTTTTTTGTTGAGAAAAATAAAAAAAAAAATGTCACAAAAATATGAAAAAAACCGAAGAATGCCGGTTGTACATCAAAAACTACATAGACCAATTTTTGCCAAAAAGTACAAAAGTGAGAAATTTAAATGTTCGCTAAAGAAATCTGCTTGCCTGCTTGCCTGCTTGTTCTAACAGATAAATTAAGCCTTCATACACAATTTTCAATTGTTTTTTTTTTTTTTTTTTCATGCAGGTGTCTTCAACATAGATAATTATTTCTCACTTTTGTACTTTTTGGCAAAAGTAGGTCTATGTCATTTCTAAAATCAAATTCTTCTTTTCGCACGATGTCATGATATTAACACTTCCTGTAACGCTTTTTCCTTTGCACATTAGAACCATTAGAACAAGAAAAAAACTTTCACTCCAACGATCAAGTATTTGTTTCTCTGTCATGATTTTCAGCAGACTGAGATATAAGTGCCGTACGTGATCTTAAACATGTACAACATGTACCTGCACAAGGTATTTTGTCTGGTTCAACTAGTTTCTCCCTTTTGGAGCAACTTTTTCGACTTCTAAGCGGAATTTTTTCGCTTGATTTTTGTCCATTATTTTGGGGCCGAAATAATTGATAAAAACCAAATCGGTTAAGACGATCAGTAGAAAGATGGAAGCTCAGGCTTTTTGAAAGGCCCTCTGGTTGGGATTCTATAACTCGGAAAACTTCGTTGTTCGTTCCATATTTGAATGAAAATACAGATGAAGAAAACTGCGGAATTTTGCATAATCTAACTTTAAACTCGTATTTACTTTTGATTATGAACCCATAGCTTATCCTTAAAGTATAATACTAATCGCAAGTAAAAAAAAATATAGTTACCTATGTGTATAAATATATTTCTTTCAAAAACTGCATGCAACAATGCATAAATGATCAAAGACGAGTTTTTCTTCTGTGTATCTTTCTCTTGTCAGCTGGGAGCGATGATGGCGATGTGATGCGATGGTTTATTTACACAGTTTTTATTGAAACATCGTGTATACTCATGTCTGTCTACCCAGGCAAACACAACAAGCTAGCAAGTCAATAGAAAACTCCAAAGTGTATCGAGGTAAACGAAGAACGTTTAGCTGTGGAGTCACGACAACGACGACGGACGCACGATGATTTTGATGCCGATGACTTTGATGACAAGACATTTTCTAAGCATCTCCTCAAGGCGCTATGTTTCATTGAGCAATTATTAAACTTTCGATAATTTTCTTTCATTCAAAAGTCCTCATCCGTTTCGAAGTGAAACGAACTACCTGCCTACGAACAAACATAATAATATAGCACCTGCTATAGCTGCTGCACCTTTCTTAACGGTTACGCATATTGAGTGCACGAGAATAGTTATAAAGGCGAAGGTATCTATGGTTATTTTAAATAAGTTGCCTCTAACTAGACGAGCTGACATGACACATGAGTTAACAGTTAAGAAGAACCAAGCAAATATTTGATAAAATCTATCTGAAGACAGGGATGTTATTGTTTACTTTTGTTTTACGCTTGTCAACATATTTACAATATATTCCGTTGAAATATTAATCATATACATATGTACGTACCTCGAGGCACAATTTTATGAGGCACGCAATCAGTTTTCATTTAGGTTAAGGAAAGAGGGAAATGTCATGTCATGTCCTCTCAACTCAAGTTGTTAATGACATGAATATACCTAAGCTTCTGGAGATTTGAATCTTTTGAACATTTTAAAGAAAGTTTTGGTAACAGATAAGAATTTGTTATAAAAAAGCAAAATGGTAATTGTGTGACTACGCCCGTAGATGATTTGGTTTTTTTTTACCTGCTACTCTTTTAAAGAAAGATGCTGAAGTTTCAAAAGGGAAAATCGATTATTTTGCTAAACATGCCTGTGAAATAAGTTTGAAGACACTTAATTAAAATTGGTGAAAACGTTCACTTTCGACCTTGTCGAAATACTCACAATTTGTTGATAATCTTAAGATGACAAGGCATTCAAAAAATACCATGGTGCTTTATCAGGCGTGTAACTACAGCCGACGCCATATTACCGATTTCAATGATACGGGGCCCACAGATATAAGGGTCCCGACATGTGTAAAAACTGATCATTGCGGTAAATGTGAAACAAAATGTCAAAAATTGTAAAGTTTTATAGGAGTTTTTTTTTCTTTATAGGATAAATTTAATGTTTGTTCTTTAAATGTAAAAAAAAAACTTTGATACACCTAACCTCGCACCTACCCCAAATCCGGAATTGTGGAAGGCTTTATCTGGCCCTCTTCCCCCCCCCCTCACAGAACTTCAAAAGCGATGTGCATATTAAAAAAAAAAAAAAAAACGCTCAAGGAAAAAACGCCCAAAACGATTTGAAATATTGTCAAAAACAATTACAAACTAATAAAGTTACGCCCAAATGCTAGGAAATATTGCCCAAACCTTATGTGTGGAATAAATTCCGCTGAAATTTTGTTCGGAAAAATAGCCCCATTTCACAAAAAAAAATTTTACATTCAAAATACTTGGGTGACATTTCTATTTTATGTTTTGGATCAAAAGTTATTTTCGGCCATATTTAATTTAATTACATATTTCCAGTTTCTTGTTTGCTTTTTGGGCGGCGGTACAAAATATTAGGGCGATATTTCCAATTGAGGATAAGGTGACGGACCCCAAAGTGAATCAGTTATTCTTTGCTGACGATGGAGACATCATAACTATTAGTGAAGATTCTGTGTCCTTGCAACGAGCACTTGATGTATGGGTGGATATTCTGGAGGGAAATGGATACCGCATTAGCGCGAAAAAGATCGTATACCAATGCTGTCCATTTTCTGATCCACACAGGCCTATTCCGGACATCTGTTTGAATGAAACAGTGCTTCCTAAGTGCGAAAAATTTAAATATCTTGGATCAATGATCAATAACGAAGGATCTTGTGATGACGACATCAAACATCGCATAAGCATAGAGATGAAGTGGCGGGAAAACTCTGCCATCTTCTGTGATAGAAAAGTACCCCCTTAGCTGAAAGGAAATCTCTACACGGCAGTTGTTCGTCCAGCGCTTACATACGGTTCACAGTGTTGGACAATGTACAAGAAGTATGAGAGTAAATTGACGGCAGCTGAAATGAAGATGCTTCGCATGACAGCAGGAGTGACAGACCGCTATCGAATAAGAAGCAAGAGAAGCCGAGGAAGCCTACACGTCAAAAATACCATCTTGGACAAATTACAGCATGACCAACTTAGCTGGTACTTTCATATACAAAAAAGATGCCATGAGAACCCAGTTCAAAAGGCAATATCACAAGACGTTCCAACACTATCGCGGAAGAAAGGCAGGCGCAAAAACTGCTGGATGAAACAAATGCAACGCAACCTGCATTTAGTTGGCCTCACACCTGGAACAATCCAAAACCGGAAGGCCTGTCGACGTTTTCTGAGGTCAACCCGGCGAACCCCACAAGTGGAACCTTAGGTGAAGCAGTTGAGTGGGAGAGTTGTGGCCCCCCTTGAGATTATGACAATCGCCGCCGGTTAAATAAAGAAGAAGAAGAAGGGCGATATTTCCAATTCGATGTATGCGGTTTTTACTTGAAAGTTGTTTTTAACGTCTTAATTTGCGTTTAATTTTTCAAAAAGTGATTTTGAAATTAAAGTTTTGTTTCCATAGATAGTTCCCTGAACTTTTTTTTACCTTCTACATAAAATTCAAAATTTGTTTTTGAAATATCTATAAAGTGACCCACTTAAAGTGATTCAGAAATCCACGATCAATGGTCCAAAAGTCCACAAGATTTACGTGTGGACTCTTGGCCTATAAGGGTGCGTCAGAAGTCCACAGTTGATTTATGGACTTTTGGCCCACATAAGTGGGACAAACGTCCTTAATAGACGTTTGACCCTGCGATAAATACAGCAGTCTTTCACTTGATCGCAGATTAGAAAATTAACATTAAAACAGTGATAGTCAATGTAGATAATAGGTATTTTCAGTGTTTCCGAAATGTATCTTTTACCTGCTATCAGACTTAAGGCTCTTTTTTGCTTAATATCCCAATATTTGCTATGTAACTATGTTTAAGATTCGCCTGTTTAAGATTCGCCTGGGAGTTGTAGGTAGCCTTGGGCTTCTTCATTTAGCTTAATATCCCAATAAATATTTGCTATGTAACTATGTTTAAGATTCGCCTGTTTAAGATTCGCCTGGGAGTTGTAGGTAGCCTTGGGCTTCTTCATTTAGCCGGCGCCGGCGATTGGGGGACCGCAACTCTCCCACTCAACTGCTTCCCCTAAGGTTCCACTTGTGGGGTCGCCGGGTTGACCTGAGAAAACGTCGACAGTCCTCCTGGTTTTGGATTGTTCCATGTCTGAGGTCAACTTAATGCAGGTGTCTTGTGCAATTGTTTCATCCAGGAGTTTTTGCGATAGTGTTGGAACGTCTTGTGGTATTGCCTTTTGAACTGGATTCTCATGGCATCTTCTTTGTACATGACAGTACCATAGCTAAGTTGGTCAAACCATATTTTGTCCAAGATGGTATTTTTGACGTGTAGCCTTCCTCGGATTCTCTTGCCTCCCTTCTCTTGAAGCCTTGGTCTTCAGCATACGCCCTATAAATTGCCGGATTAGAAAAAAGTTCTCACATCGTTTTAGCGCTTACCAAGGTAGCGTCAAACAGATTTGATATAAATTCGTCAATCAATTAATTTTTTTCTTTTCAAAAAAAAAAAAATGTAAATATATTCTACTCAAAATAATCTTTTTAAGTTAATTATCCAGCTAACACATCTCTAACATCGCATTAATAACACCATTGTGCATGCTGATTTAAAACAATTTTTCAAAACACCCATATGCGAATGACCGAAAGGCGACAGCACTTGACTTACCTGTCAAATATGTCAAACTCTATGGATCATAATGCGTGACCGATTAATATCAAGTCAACTTAATTTCGGTTTGCTAAACTTTAATCTCAGACTCAGACTCTGTTTATATGATTGAGGTTGTGAGAGACTGAAAATTATGAAAAATCAAGTGTCGGCTATTTTTGTTGTAGATCCGAGCCGTGGTACATATATTTTTGCAGATAAATCCCATTAATATCTGCTGTCAGCTAGCTTTGTGGTGGTGTTCGGTCAATGGTCATTCTGTATTTATTATGCCCCGTGCCGACCCTGTGTGAGCTCTTACCTGTGGTTTCCGCAGCTCATGAATTTAATATTTTATTATAGAACTCACTCCAATGAAAAATAAGCTAATGGCTAAGGCAATGGTAAATGGATGGCGAAGGTGCAGTAAATATGATGCGGTCATTATTTGGCGGCTGCTTGGTTTGGGTATTTTCCGGTTTTGACGTTCAGTCCATTGGTCGGTCGTCACGTCATGTCCATGGTAATTCAATAGGTTTGATCCAAATCAGTATTTGGCAGGGCACAGAGTAGGTTCCTATACTATGAGGCAATGTGGTACAATATGAAGCGTTTGGTTTTTGTGGTCCTTTCGATAGGAGGGATTTCGAGGTGAGATTTTAAAATTAGATCTGAAGGCGGCAAAGTAGGTGTGTTGTTTTATTACTCTAATTACTCGCCGACTGGCTAGTTCAAATAGAATTATGACATGATATGTATGCATTTCCCATTTTACGTTGGTTAACCTTGTGTTAGGAGCTGTTAATTAAAGAAACATAACAATTTTGGTATTGGTGCGGCTCTTAGAGCGAAACAAAAATAAAGGAGGAGTAGTAGAATAATTTAACAATGGGCGTATCATGTAAGATGTAAGATTTTGATACCTTCCATAAACATAAATTTTTCCGTTTTTTTTTTAAACAACAAAATTGGCTTTAAAAACATGGTAAAGTTTTGATTTCGTTGATGCAATGATCTTCGGATTTTGTCCATATACACAACTGCTATAGAGCGGACTAAAATGAGCTTATTTATAAATGTAATATGGGTTTTCAATAAATCATGACATGCGATACACAAAGTTCTACAAAAATGGATTTACCGAATATTGTTCGTCTCCTTTGATTTCATCGTATGGTTGATATGCAGGATGTTCTTATACTTTGATATTCACCTATAAATAGAATTCGATACAAATAAAATACTGAAGTGTTATTTTTTTTTATTCAATTTCTTTCAGGCACGATTTGCACGTCAAGAAACACTCCTTCATAATATGCAACAAGAAAACAAAGCACTGACACTCCGAATCCGCCAATACGAACATTGTCTAGACGATGTGATGCGAAAAGTCGTTGATGCCATTGTGCTGGAGGATAGCTTACGTCAAGAGGTATCTGTGCTCAAAAGTCGTGTATACGAATTAGAAGCACAAAATGCTGTCCTATCGGGAAGTCCAGCTAAGGGTAAAGATGAAGGATATTGCACAATGAGCAGTGGTCAGCCACAACCATCGAATGGACATCTGGAAGATTTGCCCGAGGAGCCAGAACAATGGCTACTGCCCGCCGAACCATGTTCCACAGAAATGGAAGACTGGAGTATGTCACAAGAAGAATTGGGTGTTATAACATTGGACGATGAAGTTATAGAGCATGACAGAGAGCACGAACGTGATTGGATTTGGAATACGAGTGATTTTCTCAATTCCACGATGATGGCATCACAATCGGAAGGAATAGCGAAACTACTACAACAAACAGTGAGTAATAATAATAATCACCTCCATTGCAGAATACGATGAATGGTTTGCGGATGGCTTCCGACAATTTTGTTCAGTTTTTTTCTATTAGAATCCGCTGTAAAAAAAATTGCAGGATTGTCGGTAACGTAATTTCGTTATAAAGTCAACTCCCCGGGAATAAAATTTTGCGGATTCTGTAATCGACATGAATAATTATTGATTTTAAGAATATTAATATCGATTTTTTTTTTCTACAATTTTCTATTGCCTTTAAATAGATCGTCTTCTCAGAAGACGAGGACGTCGCTTGTGTAGATTTCACCAAGGACTTTTATAAATTGGTCAATATCCCATCGGGAAGTACACGAAGTTTGTACTCATACTTGGATGTGGAAACAGACGATGAAGATGATACCACCTCGGAGAATTGTCGAACTAGAGGTCCAAGTCCAACACCAAGTGAAGCTGGACAAGCACAAGTTACAAGTTGTTCATCAAGTGAATCGGATGATCATACGAGGTGTATAGCTGAGTTGCCAGAATTAGTTAGCAGTTGTAGTTATGAGGAGCCACAATGTTTATTAAGAAATATTCAAAATGAAGAAATTAAACCGTCAAAAAGTGAAGCAACAACACCAACCAATTTACCAGTGGTGATGGCGGCGCCGCTGCTGCTGCCGACGCCGCCGGCTTCCTTAGTGGCTGTGACAACTAAAACGACGACGACAACAGTGACGGCAAGTCTTAAGAGTGGTCCGTCGTGGCGAAAAAGTAATGGATGGAAGAGATTACCATCGCTTGAGTCTCCCAAAAAGGTATGAGATTCTGTTCACATTAAGATCTGATAATTTTTTTGTTTGTTGGCAGAAATAGGATCAGGACGTTATCTAGAATGACAAAAATCTCGAATAGCAAAAATCTCGAAAAAAAAAAACAAAAAAATAATCTCGAATGCAAAAATCTCGATTGTACAAAAATCTAGAACGTACAAACATCACAAAAGACTATATCTAGAAATAAATCTCGAAAATAAAAATTCATTCGAGACTTTTTTTTTACCTTTTTCAACGCAAAACGCATAATATGTTCAATTTATGAAACAATTTATTTTTTTTTGGTCAAAAAAGAACAACAAATGAAAGTGTTATTAACAAAAATCAAATATTTTATAGGATATGCACACATATATATGTATACTCGTAACACAACATAACAAATATCAAAAAAGTACAATAATTATTCAATACAAAGGAAAAGTGTCAAAATATAACAAAATTAAACAAATAACTCTAACTATAATAACAAAATAACTTCTATAAACTGGATTTATATGCAAGACTCTTAAGTAAGCTTACATAACTTTTTTCTTCTTTTTCGTCCAGTATTTTTAAGATTTTCGTTTCTTTTTTTAAATACTCCCTTCTTACCTTAGTTTCTTGACCAACCTGAATTTTTTGAACCACACAACTAACTTGAATTGACTCACTATAGCCAAAACTTCAATTAATTTATAAAGTCCAACATGTGGCCTTCAAACTAAAACCTTGAGTCTCCTATGCGAGGACTCAACTCTGTTTTGTGTTCTGGGTAAGCTCAGTTTTATTTGGTCAGCATATGACCAGAAAACTTACGTTATTATAAGAGACTGTCCCTAGCAACACTTAATTTAGTCACCTACTTGTATAGTTGGATTAGCGCACGTACAGTGAACTGATTCTCTTAAGGAGACTTTCCTAATCTAGAATTAATATTAATTGTTGAGACAATGAATGGTTACAATTCGAGCGCAATTAATATTTATTCTAGATTTTTGCATTCTAGTTTTTTTTTTCTAGAATATTGCAGTTCGAGATTATGCTTTCTTGATTTTTGCTTTCGAGATTTTTTCAATTATAGATTTTTTTTCGAGATTTTTATTTTCGGGATTTACGCCTTCTTGATTATTGGTTTCTAGATGTCGTGGTAAACCCGGCAGAAATTTATATGAACTGTCAAATTTTTAAAATTGGGAATGAAATAGGTCCATTCAAACTTAGCAAAAAATGAGGGGGGTATTTCATAATCCTACCCAACCTATTATTTAGAGAGAAAAAACGTTAAGCTTTGTTTGCTGCTGATGATGCGAAATAAAATATTTCGCTGGTCTCATACAGGACGACGAAATTCTTACGAAAACACACCGAACAAATATTCATGGAGGGTTTCAGCAATTATTGCAATGTAATGAATAAAAGCCTAAATAAAAACAGGAACAAACCCAATACCCAAATATCATTTTTCGCCAAACTATTAAATGATCCGGGCAATAAATTCTTTACGAAAGAAGAGTGCCGACTTTTTTGAAAAAATCTGGTTTAGACAATGATTTCGCTGTTGGAACAGCGTACTACAGAACTAAAAGCACAACGAAAATTTTTGTTTATAATTTCTTCAGGTAATTTTTGTGTTGGATTTTTCGTTTTGTGTCAGCAGCGTACTAGGATTTACTTATAAGCAAAAAATACTCAACGTCAAGTTATGAGCATTTCATTCTAGCTCATCTAAAACGGGTAGCAGCCATACAAGAATTTCGATTGTATTAAGTTTTCTTGAAAACGCCTATGACGATTTTGATTAAACTTCGTCCATTTAGGTAATACCTGTAATAGTTTTAATAATGGTTCTTACGGCGTATTCTCAAATGTCTTGTCAATGGCTTGGTTGATTTTGACGTGATTCATAAACCGTTATAGGTGAATTCCACGGTCACGTACTCAAATTTTGATCTTATTATGAAGATATTTTTATATTCCCACATTTAAAGTAATTCGTATGTATTGGAACTGTTGACGCTCCTTCGACGCTTATCAAAATTGAACTAATTATTTTATTGGTTATGACATTAATCAAAAACGTCACGTACGGACGGGAAAAATCTGCCAAGTAGTCAGACGTTTGTCGAAAATTACATTTTTCAGTGAATTTATAAGACTTGGCGTAATAGTGTCTGAAGAGTGATTGTTGGCCTATCTATACCTAAGCTACGTTATGTAATGATTTGAAATTAAATAAAACATGTGGTTTCTTATTTCCAATTGTTTGTGTTCGTGTCACGTACGGACACAAAACGTCACGTGTGATAAAATGAAAAAAGAAATCTATAAGAAATTACGGATTTTTTCTTGGAAATCCACACTCTCCTTGCATTCCGCAATTTTGCCCTCCCAGTCCATGCAGTGGAATCTAGAAATCCCTGCTACCGCTTTAACATTATCCACTTTTAACTTTGTCTCTCGTAAAAAAAACTTCCGTATTTTCATGGAATGCACCTATAACGGTTTCCTTTAAAATTCAATTTTTATAGTAGGTACCTGGGCGCCTCGGGCTTTCCGGTGGATTTATATATTTGTGTAATATTATTTACAACCTGTGCGTTAAGGCCCGAGCATAAAAGGCATTTGCATTTGTTTACCATAAGTAAATTAAATATTTTATGTTGGAACTTTTAATTGGTAGCCTTTCGAAACGTGATGAAATCGAAGCTTGAGTCGCATTTTGTATACCTTCATATGTCATATATATGTAATTGGTAAACAATTATTTTTGTTTTTAGATACGGAATTTCATCATTAGATTTCGATGCATTATTAACATAGCTGGTAAAATCGATTATTTCAGCTTCTACTTCTTTGATGCAGAGCATGTGGGCCTCATAGGCATTTACCTACTCATAAAAACAAAGTATGCAAATTTGGCGCGAAACAATAAAGCGTTAGAAGTGGGCGTGGAAGTAGGCGAATGTTACTCAAAATACTTTCAAAATGTTTTGATTGCTTATTACAAAAAAACCTGAACATTTCATCACAATCGTTTGATCCGTTTCCGAGAAACCAAAAAAAAATGATAAAAAGGGGCGTGTTAGTTTGCGGATATTAATAAAAATACTTTCAAAATATTTGTTTTTTGTTAAAAAAAAACAAACTGAAAATTTCTACACAATCGTGTACCTTTTTAAGGTAAAAGGCATTTAAATTTGTATTAAAACGTTTGAAGATATCTTTCAAAAATGAGGAAATCATTTATTTCTTATTCAATGCATATTTGTGCACGTGATCCCAGTCGTGTATTTTATTTAAGACAAGTAACAATATCGCTTATTCCAATCTTGAATTGGATGTCTCAATGTCTTCATGATTCATTAATCGATATGTGGAGCTGTAAACTGATAAACTTTCCAAAATTTCGAACACAAACGAAATAAAATGTCAACATTTTGTAATTTTTGTTTAAGTTTTGACATAGGTACAGGTACATACATATAATATTACTTTTTCATATTCATCCAGATAGCTTTGCTGTGCGAGAAATGATTTCTGACGCCAAAAAGAACAAAGGGACCACTATGCGGTTTCAGAACATGAATTTCCAATTTTGGTTATTTTTACTTTAGGGATAAGAAAAAAAAAACCTTCCCAACTTCCTTTCTGTTTTTCGGGGCCATTTCCTTAAGTAACAGTTGACGCCCTATTTAAAATAAAATGTTTGACTCAACGAGGGTATCTTTAAAAAAAATATTAAATGTTTGGAATAAACAAACGAAAATAAATTTATAAAGTGTTTTTTTTTTTTTGTATTTTTTAATATTAAGATTAATTCGATTTTCATTAATTTTCATTTAAAATTATCTTTCATTCTAGGAAAACAAATCAGAAAAATCATCACCAACGTCTTCATCATCATCATCCACGCCACCAATAAGTAGAATTCCAACTTGTAAACAATCATCGCCAATAAGAAAATCAAAAATACCTCCTCCTGTTCCAGTCCGACGTTCCTATGCAAGTTAATAAAATTGTCGACCTAAAAAAATATTCAACATTTATTAAAAAAAATCTTACAAAAAACAAAAAAAAAACGCTCTTCTCCATAAGCATTAAAAACTACTTTATACATACGAAAATTCGTAGGATTTCTTTTTTTGTATAAAGAAAAAGACTTAATTGTGATATATTTTACAACACGAAAAAAAACAAAAAATTATTAATTATTATAAAATAACAAAAAAAAAAAAAATACACTGCCTATAAAGACAAACGAAAATTAATTTTAATAACAATAATTAAAATAATAATAATGCTGCGCCTAGAAACTAAACATCCAATACAACTACCACTACCATTTAGCAGGGAAACAAACCAATTTACACCAATAGCATTTTTGACAGAATCAAAATGAAAAAGGTTCTTGCATTGAAATGTACTGTTTTTGTGTTGGTATAAAAAACTTTAAGTGTGGTGAATAATTTTTGAATTATTATTTTGTTGTTAAGAATTTGTAAATAATATACATATAAAACATTTAATAATTTATACCCCCTACATGAAAATAATTAAGAAGTCATTGTGAATTGTTTGTATCTAATACATCATGTTAAATATTATTTTTTTGTCTTATATTCTTATTTGAATTATATTCATAAAATTTAAGATAACCTTTGTACTATAACTACTTATATATATAATTTGTTTTCTCATTTAAATTATAAATATATATTAATAAGTTTTTTGTCTGACATTTTTAGGGATATTTTGTTGCTAAGTTCTCTGAATAAGCCTGCATTAAATAGATTGAACCTTTTGTTTTATTTAAGAAGAAAAGGAATAAGTTTGTATCCATCCCGGCAGTTGTGTGTGTAATTTTTGTTTAGTCATTAACAGCAAAGAATTTGAAATGCAGGACATTTCAATAAAATTATAGCAATAAATATAAATATTAAATAAATCGTTTATTTATATGAAAATAATAATAAAGCTAAGACGATGACAATGTGGTCTTCCAAATAACATAACATAAACCACAACAAAATGAATATTGACAACTTTCTCAAAAATAAGACAAACACCGTAAGTATTTAGTGAGAAACAATTTATAAAAAAAAAAAAAACAATATTTATAAATCATCAAAGACTTGTAGAAACTTTACACAAAATTTATATTAACACCATGTATATATAAATAAATTATTATATATATATTAAGGTATTGAATTCCTTTTAAAACGAAACAAAACAAAAATAAAATAAAATAAACCAAACAAATTTCCTACAACAAAACAAAAACAATACGTTTGTTTTTGTTTAAATTTTATAAAAAAAAACGTGGTTTCTTCCCCAAGTGAAAAGACACAAAATGAAACAAATAAAACACCACTGTCGAATATACAATAAAGTAAAATAAAAATATTTCTAACAACCGAACAGGAGAATAAAATAAGAATAATTTTATAAAATAAATATTATTATTAACTAGTATTTAGTATTTATTAAAAAAAAATTAAAACTATTAAACAAATATTTGAGTAGATATTTAGATGGGATTTATATATAAAAACAAATAAGTAATATTAACAAACAATAATAAAAACAATTTTTAAGTACTATAAATAATATTACAATATATATATTTATATATTGAATATATAAATATCTGTATTTTTATAGTAGCCAGTACAAACATATAATATAAATAAAATAAGAAAAATGTTGAGCTAAAAATTTAATTGAGGAAAAATTAAAGTTATTAAGTTGTATAAAGATTAATGAAAGACAAAAAAAAAACAAAACAAAAACAAATAAATTGAAATAGTTATCGCATGTATCAAACGAACTATTTCTTTTGTTTGAAAATGAAATAATAAATAAACTGAGATAATGGTCTTTTTTAAATAACAAAGAAAATATGTTGTTTTATACATCGTAAGTTAAGGGAAATCTTTCGTAAGTATATGGTATTATGCCTATCTCTTTGACTAGAGAAGTACATAATGCAGGTAGGTTTTTACATATATACACAATGCAGTACCTTTAATAAAATTCTATACTGGTCGTAAAGAAAAAAAGTCTTCTCCACCCCTAAATATTTTTAAAACGGTCCAAACAAAATACCATGATAATTCAAACATTCAAAATTCAATAATTTTTTTTCAAAATTTCTTTCGCTTTTTAGTTTCTTCTGTATGATGAACCAAGCGATATTTGATAAGATCAAGAAAAGATGATAATTATTGTACATAAGAGAGGATAATATTTTCCACTTGCCTTGAAAATAAATCATTAAAAAAAACATTTAAGAGTACGAGTCTGCTTGTTTTGTGATAATAAATACATTCCATTTGTCATTAAATACATAGCATAGAAAAATCTTCAAATAAGGCTCAAAATAAATTTGTCCTAAAAAAGGTATAAAAGAAAAATTTTCAGAGAATCACTTGTCATGATATTCAGAGTTTATAAATTAACCCCCTTAGAAAAACCAGTTATTTAAGCTTCCGTGTTTAGAAAAACTACACCATGGAATAAGAATGTTCCGGACTCTAATGGAGCAGTAAGCAATTGCCTTTAATTTGAGTTCACAAAATTCTTATTCTATGGTGTAGTTTTCCTAAACACGGGAGCTGAAATAACTATTTTTTCTTTATAAATAAGGGGGTAAAAGTTTATAAATTAAAAGTCTCAATCGTCAACAAAAAACTTTTAATTTTTTTTGTATTTTAAAACATTTTTACGTGCGGGACAATTTTTAAAGCTGCATTGCATAAAATATAGGATATGTAAAGGAGAGTGCCCAAAATAGTGATGGGTACCTCATACATGAGGCAATACAAATGTCGCACACACCACTTTGAAATGTCCCATCACCTCAAAGCAAAAAAATGTACTACCTCACACCTCACCAAAAACAACAAAAAATATTTGTCTTTACTCTTTCGTCTCCAGAAAAAAAAACTATTCTTACTTCTCACTCATAATTTTAAACGCACACAAATTCCCACTTTTTTCCCAGTATATTTTTTTGTTGTTTTAAGATAACAACAAGAAACCCAATAAATGCTGTGTGTGCACTTATTACGCATACTTTCTCAAAACTCGTTTGAGGATGTATCTATGATGTAGAAATGAGGAAATACCTAGTGCTCATTATAGTAGTACATTCTCTCTTCAACCAATGAATGCGTTAAATTTTGTATTATGAGTAGGTACCTTCTAATTACTCAAATGTCGCAATCGAACAAAATTCGTTACATTGTACCAGGCTGCGCCATTGCTGCAGGTTGTGACATTTGAAGTACGTTTGTTAGAGAAGAGAATGAGGACGAGGAGAGAAAATGAGGAGGTCATTTATGAATGTTGCACTACAAAACTACAATTAACAAATAATGAAGATATGAAGATAATCATCCAGAGGGTTGAAAATTGAAGGAGGTTTGTTATTGTCCGTTTGAGAGAATTTTTTTTACAACTGCAACTACATTTTTGTATTTTCTTTTTTTTTGAATTAAAGAAAGATATGAGAAAAAATCATTTGTTCTGGTGCATGGTTAGTGTTTACTCTTGTTTAAAGTTTGTTAAATTTAAATAGTTTACACTATTACCAAAAAAATGTACTGATATGTTTTATTCAAATTTCATGATCATTAGAATTGAAGAGACCTCATTGAAAAATTGAAATTTTCTTATTGAATATGCCCATTAAAATAGGTTCCCCCTATGAGACATTTGAAGTGGGACAAAGTACCACCATATATCAAAAAATGAGTACCTCATACAAACTCATTTGAAATTCGTGTCCTACCCATCACTAGCCCAAAAAAAACCCAGAGTCGATAAGAAAAAAACATATACATATACATAAACATAAACATATACTCGTACATAAACATGTACATATACATAAACATAAACATGTACATATAATATAGGCATTGACTGTAGATATCAAATGTGATATTATTTTCTTTAAAAGTTATCCCCGGCACTGGTTATGACAATTTATTTATTTTAAATATCAAGGTGTTTTTTCATGTAGGTATACAACATTGGCGAGGGCAGTAGAGAAAAGAACAGGTATTGATTAAAAAACATACCTATATATCTACATGGCACATGGTAATCCGCAAAAGTTTCGTAAAACAAAGTTTATATTAATATAACCAAAGGCTTCGAAAACTACTTTTGGAAAAAAAAAAACTGGGCTCTCATGACGTTACATTTCCGACGACTATCGTCCAACCAATGGCTCGCGTTTGGTTGCCCCTCATGTAGTAGCCCGTAGCGTAATGGTTAGTGCGTTCGACTGTCACGCTGGAGGTCTGGGATCGCTTCCCAGCCTCGTCCACCTAAAAACTAAAAAGTTTTTTTTTCAGGGCTACTGCTTCTTGCGAGGAATTGACAAATCCTCTAAGAGTATCACTTGTCACGAATAAGTGCTTCTCGTCTAGCCGTTCGGATTCGGCATTAAATTGTAGGCCCCTTCCATTCCTGTCGAAAGGCGCACACAGGAATGGTTGCGAGTTGTTAGTCACTAGGCCCTGGTTCTTCATGAGCCGTTGTGCCACCCGATTTATTTATTTTTTAATGGGCATCAAGCCGAGCGTACAAGAGCTGATCCGCGGACTTCAGAGGCTAAATCCGCTGGTTCCTATGCATGACTGGGCTGTCATTAAGGCAGAGGAACCGCAGAAGAACAGCGAATCTAATCTTCTGAGGATCAGCGAAGAAAGCCGGGGAGCTCTCGAGAAGGCCGATTTCAAGCTGAAGTTTGGCATACGTAATATCCGCATTAAAATCTTGCATAGTCAGGGAAAAGACCCCGACAAAGCTGATGACAAAGTCGGGATCGACGAAGTTGTTGGTGATTTCGTTGTCCCTAGCGAGCCGCCGGGCCCTGACTGTGCAGGCTGCTCACAAAATTAAAAACGCGCTGCGAGTCGTACAGATTAATCTGAAGCACTCTAAATGTGCTTTGGATAATCAAGGTTTACAAGTCAATTGAAAATATAAAAGATTCCGCAAGGCTCGGTAACATTGTAATCCATCGTTCTTGAAAAAGTCTGATGGTTCCTGGACAGTCTCTCCAGCTGAGTCCTTGGAGCTTTTAATGACGACGCACTTCCCGGGCTGCGAGAACAGTAGGTTAGCGACGCTGGAACCTTGGGACATGTCTTCAGCTCGAGTAGAGCATATCAATACCGTTATAACAAAAGAAAAAAGTGCCTGGGCAATTAATACATTCTCAACGTATAAGTCCCGAGGCCTGGACGGCATACTGCCAATTATGCTCCAGAAACTGCAAGAGATAGCAGTTCCCTGGCTGGAAACAGTTTTTAAAGGATTTTTATCTCTTAACTATGTTCCCGAGTCCTGGAGACATGTAAGAGTGGTTTTTATCCCGAAAGTTGGTAGGCGGGGGCATGAATCTGCGAAGGATTTCCGTCCAATTAGTCTAACTTCTTTTGTGCTTAAAACCTTAGAGCGCATCTTCGACATCGATATTAGAAACATCCTGGATAGATGTCCACTTGAAAACTCTCAACACGCATACCTTAAAGGCAAATCCACTGAAACGGCCCTGCATGAGGTAGCGCGCACTATTGAGAAAACTATAAACTATAAAGAATATACTCTTGCCACTTTTTAGATGTTGAAGGGGCTTTCAACAACGTGCTTACTGAATCCATTCTAGAGTCTTTAGTTGATTTTGGTGTAGAAGACTACATAAGGGAGGATAATATCCATGCTCAGAGACAGACGGATTCAAGCTACGTTAGGTAATACAAACTCGACCAAACATGTAAGTAGAGGTACACCCAGGGTGGGGCTCTGTCCCCTCTTCTATGGCTTTTAGTCATGAATAAAATTCTTGTTAAGTTGGAAAGATGTGCAGTAAAGGCGGTGGCATATGCTGATGATTTGGTGATATTAGTGTCAGGGAAGTTTACTCCTGTGTTAAGTGGGATCACGGAAATGGCTTTAGGGAAGGTGAGCAACTGGGCCACGAGCTGTGGACTAGGAGTTAACCAAAGCAAAACTGAACTGATGCTATTTACTACCAAGACTAAGATACACCCCTTCACTCTACCCCGACTCAACGGCCAAACAGTCTCACTCTCCTCTAAAGCTAAATATTTAGGTGTTATTCTCGACCCCAAATTAAATTGGAAGTTGAAAATTGAAGAAAGGGTCAAGAAGGCCTGTATAGCATTCTATGCCTGTAGTAAAACTTTTGGTAAAAAGTGGGGGCTTCAGTCGAAGATGATCCTGTGGACGTACACAGCCGTGGTACGACCGATCCTCACATACGGTTCGATTGTATGGTGGCCTGCACTTAACAAAAAATATAACATAGATAGACTTAGGAAGGTTCAAAGAACTGCTAGCATTGGCACGACAGGGGCTATAAGATCATGCCCGACTGATGCCTTAAGTGTTTTTCTGCACCTTCTACCCCTTGATTTACATATTAAATATCTAGTATCTTGCAGCGCTTTAAGACTTAAAGAATCAAACTCTTGGTTTGCCAAGTCCTATGGTCACAGCAATATCACAGACTTGATTCCAATGGAAATGTTTTCGACTCCCACTGACTACTGCACCCCTACAAGAATGAGTATCAGTAAGGATTTCAAAGTTAAATTTCCATCCAGGAAGGATTGGAATGATAACGTCGTGACGAAAGATTTCGACACAACTATCTTTACTGATGGCTCAAAGATGGAGTGTGGTGTTGGTGCAGGAATCTTCTCTGAGTCTCTAAATGTATCTAGGTCCTTTCGGATACCTGACCTTGCTAGCGTCTTTCAAGCTGAATTGCTGGCAATCAGGGAAGCTTGCAAGTTACTAAAAGCAGATCCAAACCAAAACCGTAATGCAGCTATTATTACAGACAGTCAAGCGGCTGTTAGAGCCATCAATTCAGCTACAGTATCCTCCAAACTAGTCCAGCAATGCCAGAATGAGCTTGCGGGTCTGAAAACTGACCTCAATGTCACTCTTATCTGGGTCCCGGGTCACAGTGGCATTGAGGGCAATGAACGGGCTGATGAGCTGGCCAGGCTCAAGTGAGCCCTTCATGGCTCACTTGCGGAAAAGGTCAACATTCCGCTTTGAGTTATGTCGTAGAAGAATTTATTTTTCAAAATCTGTCAGAATACATGCAAAATTCGATCCCTTATCTACGATTTTGCCCATCAGTTTTTTGTTTTTATTAAAAAAATGCTGAAATTTAAGTGAATTATTCGTTAAAAACAAAACTATAATTCTACTGCGAAAAATTTGGTTTCACTGCGATTTTTGTTTCAATTTACTGCGATTTGCGATTACTCAAGTCCGAACCCTGCCTTAGGCATATAATGACAGATTTTTCAATATCCCCTTCAAGCAAGCGAGCTCGTTTTCGGTCCGCAAACGTATCAAACAACGTATGGACGACTTCGCATTCGGATCCAAATACGGATCGAAAAACTGCGTTTTGCGGCTCAAATTAGTATGGGAATTAGAATCACCACGGAGCCATTATGTGAATGTATTGTGAGAGAGAGAGTTTTTCAATTCACCATACTCGGAGAACCAAAACCAAATGGAATCTAAAACCCATTTTGAATAAATACCTTATAAGGTTAGACCGCAGTAGGCGGAACTGCACTGCAGCGGAACTGCGATTCACAATAATTTGTATGAACATTTATGAAGTTCAGTTGCCGCTTAGTGCGATATACATAGCTCATACAATTTCGTACAAATAATGTTTTTCCGCGTCGTGAAGTGCAGTTCCGCTGCAGTTGTGTGCAGTCTAACCTTTAAAGGTTTTTTGAGGTTTACTATAACTGAGTTTCTTCGAATTACTTAAATTATTGTGAGGTCTAACGCCAACGCCGTCGCGTTCGCTGTCGCCATCGCGGTCGCCGTCGCGGTCGCCGTCGCGGTCGCCGTCGCGTGGCCGTCGCGGTTGCCGTCGCGGTCGCTGTCGCCATCGCGGTTGCCACCGCGGTTGCCACCGCGGTCGCCGTCGTGGTCGCCGTCGCGGTCACCGTCGTGGTCACCGTCGCCGTTGCGGTCGCCATCGCGGTCGCCGTCGCGGTCGCCGTCGCGGTCGCTGTTGCCATCGCGGTCGCCGTCGCTGTCGCCATCGCGGTCGCCATCGCGGTCGCCATCGCGGTCGCCGTCGCGGTCGCCGTCGCCGTCGTGGTCGCCATCGCAGTCGCGGTTGCGGTCGCCGTCGTGGTCGCTGTTGCCATCGCGGTCGCCATCGCGGTCGCCATCGCGGTCGCCGTCACGGTCGCGGTCACCGTCGCGGTCGCCGTCGCCGTCGTGGTCGCTGTTGCCATCGCGGTCGCCGTCGCCATCGCGGTCGCCGTCGTGGTCGCCGTCGCGGTCGCCGTCGCGGTCGCCGTCGTGGTCGTGGTCGCGGTCGCGGTCACCGTCGTGGTCGCCTTCACGGTCGCCATCGCGGTCGCTGTCGCCATCGCGGTCGCCGTCGCTGTCGCCATCGTGGTCGCCGTCGCGGTCGCCGTCGCGGTCGCCGTCGCGGTCACCGTCGCGGTCGCCATCGCAGTCGCCGTCGCGGTCGCCGTCGCGGTCGCGGTCGCCGTCGCGGTCGCCGTCGCGGTCGCCATCGCGGTCGCCGTTGCGGTCGCCGTCGCGGTCGCGGTCGCCGTCGTGGTCGCCATCGCAGTCGCAGTCGCCGTCGCGGTCGCCGTCGCGGTCGCTGTTGCCATCGCGGTCGCCGTCGCGATCGCTGTCGCCATCGCGGTCGCTGTCGCGGTCGCCGTCGCCGTCGTGGTCGCTGTTGCCATCGCGGTCGCCGTCGCGGTCGCCGTCGATATTTTGTTAACATCTGACTTGAAACCGTCCAAGACAACTCGAATTGAACGGTCAGAGAGGTAATTTCTAATCCAACCAAGTAGGGTCTCATCGATACCAAATGCACGCATTTTTGACAAAAGGGCTTCATGCCAAACTCTATCAAATGCTTTTGAAATATCAAGAGCAATAACCTTAGTTTCACCAAAATGATGTAAGGTTTGATTCCGCTTTTCGGTGAGATATGCCATCAAATCACCAGTGGACCTATTGCTACAAAAACCGTACTGCCGTTCATTAAAAAGCTTTCGTTGTTCAAGATATTTCCTAAGCTGATGATTTATCAGCGTTTCAATGACCTTAGAAAGAAGGGACGTAAGTGCAATTGGTCGGTAATTGGAGGGGAAGGAAGATTCGCCTTTTTTCGGAACTGGCTGGACAAGTGCCGTTTTCCATCCACTTGGAAAAATTCCAGAAGAGTAGGATAAGTAAAAAAGTTTACGAAATGGTTTTGCCAACGTAGAAGAACAATTCTTCAAAACTAAAGGGGATATACCATCTGAACAAGCGGATTTGTGGATTTCAAGATCTTTTAGGACTCTCGTCCACCTAAAAAACTAAAAAGTTTTTTTTCAGGACTACTGCCTCTTGCGAGGAATTGACAAATCCTCCAAGAGTATCACTTGTCACGAATAAGTGCTTCTCGTCTAGCCGTTCGGATTCGGCATAAAATTGTAGGTCCCTTCCATTCCTGTCGAAAGGCGCACACAGGAATGGTTGCGAGTTGTTAGTCACTAGGCCCTGGTTCTTCATGAGCCGTTGTGCCACCCGATTTATTTATTTATTTTAGGACTCTCGCAAATGTACGAGTACGAAAGAATATTTGTCCCATGGATTCATTTACGCTCTCTACTACAGGCGGAGTCATGACACTATGCTGCAAGTTTGCAGCGAACTGGGCTGCAAGTAGATTTGCTTTATCCTGCGAGCTGACAACCGGAGTGTTATTATGAACGAGTGTTGGAACAGATGATGAAGAAGAGTTTTGGATATTTTTTACAAATGACCAAAAGTTTCTACTACCCTTGAGACATTGTAGTTTTTTTTGGCGTATATTTTGGTCATGTAGGTACTTGGTTCTTTGAATATGTGCGTTGCAGATATTCCGGGCTTTCCTGTATTTTTTCCGGTTTTCCTCAGTTGGATTTATCTTGTAGTATCGGAAGCTTAGCCCTCTCATCCTGATAACCTCTTTGCAGCCAGAGTCGAACTATGAATTTTCTTTGGAACTTATACCTTTAGTCCTGTTAGGGATAAAAGTTTTCATTCCATTGAGAATAATTCCTGTTACCATATCAGCACTGGCATCAACGTCACTATCAAGGAAGCATAGGGACCAGTTAAAGCTTCGAAAGAAGTTGTTGAGATCATCCCAGTTGGGTTTTTCATACTGCCACACAGTTCTCTTAGGAATTTTTTCTTTAACTGGGTTTGTGGGGCATGAGAAGTTGGCTGATATGATACAGTGGTCCGACGTGCCTAGAGGTGCTAAGACATTTATAGTGTATTTATCAGGATCGGATGTGAGGAACAGGTCAAGAGTATTAGCAGTGTGACCTCCAACGTCAGGTATTCGGGTTGGCTCATTCACAAGCTGAGTTAAATGATTTAGTTCGGCAAATAACTCTACGTCCCTCCCTTCGGTTGTTGTTTGACCAGAATGTCGAAGCCATGAAGAATTATGAACGTTGAAGTCGCCCGTAATTACGATTTCAGTTCGAGGAAAATAGGTAACAATTCTTAGTATGGAGTCCGACAGTGTGTCAAATTCGTCAGAAGTTGAAAAACTACCTAGATTTGGGCTTCTATAGATGAAGCAAGCGTGAATGATGTGCTTGTTGACAGTGAGTTTAATCCACATAAAATTAAAGTCAGAATTAGAACATTGGCCATACTGAGGCTGAAGCTGGTAAGCAACATCATTTCTGATGTAAGTGGCAAGACCATGATGGGCGAAAAACAATGGCACCAAGTTATAACCTTGTATAGTAAATTCTGAGATATCAGTATTTTCATTAACTTGGGTTTCACCTAATGCCAAAATAGCTGGCTTGTTCTTAACAGAGTGAACGTATGCCGATAGGAAATTCTTTCTTAAGCCTTGAATGTTGCAATAATCCACCCGAAAATTATCCATCACTACGATACACAAAAACACAAAACACAACTTTTTAAACATTTTAAATTGTCATATCCAGTCCCGGGGATAACGTTTCAAGAAAATGATTACATATTTGTTATAAATATAGGTCCTTTTCAATAAAGGTCCTTTCAAACCATGTGTGACTTTTCTTAATCGACTCTTGGTTTTCTTCTGATTTATAATGAGACGAAAAAACTCTGTTTCTCATATTTCCGAAACCAATATAAAATTCGACTAAAATTTAAGTACGTAAGTAAGTAGTATAAACGTTACGTGCGGGAGAGCAAACGACCCCTTTTTCAACCTCACCGAAATAAATTATAATTGCAGTATTCAATTTTTTGTTTTTTTTTGTCTAAATGAACGTTAATACAATTCTTATTTTGATAAAATGCCATTTGGATGCGATGCTTTGCGAGGAAGTACTTCTAATGGTTTTATTCTTGACAGATACAAACAAAATTTTCTACGAAGTCCTCCGAAAAGTTCTTGATGCAGAAAGTGGTTTCTTTTTTGAAAAAAAAAAAACAATTTATTAAAATCTTAGTAATAAACAAACTTTATTTATGTACAAACATACATATGTACATGTACATACGTTAACTTGTGTTATTTATAATGGCCTTTTTTTTGGACACGAAGAAAAAACAAGCTCACACCAATATGAGCGGATGGGGAATCTGCTGACCAAATATCCCGAAATTGCTCAAAATTACACAAAAAGGAGACCAGAAATTCTGGCTGTTTTGGGAAGATGTGACCAATCAAATCAGCTGAATCCATTGCGATCAAGTCACGTCGATGGAAAAAAGTATGTTCGTTATCCTTTGTTTTGTGCATTCATCCATTTGCATTGTAATTAAAGTATGCATATTAAATATATTTTATTATTGATTATTGCCTGTATTAAAGTCAAATAGATAAATAAAATTGTGTTTCAAAAGTTTTTTTTTTCAATTTATTCTTTTTTTGACACTTCAAATGGAAACAAAAAACATATGTTTGGAAATAGCGAGGGGACTTTATTTTTGATTTAAAGATCGGTGCATCTAATTACATAAAAACACTAGTGCATTTTTATTGAAAAAATTACTTGCTTTATGAAATCGAGGATTACCCGCGCAGAAAAACATTCTAGTTTTCGACATGGCACTAAAAAGTTTTAAATAGATTCTGACAAGGCCCTAGCATGGCTGAGTAATTGCCAAAACTAGGGCCTTGTCGATTATGAACCATTTTGCCTCGTCAGAAAAACCACTCTAGGCGCCGGACCAGCAAAATCTAGATTTGTTCATATTTTTGCTAGAAACATTAAAGAGTATTTTAGTATCGTTTGTGATCCGATAGTAAAATAACTCAGATCAAAAATAAAAACCTGAATAATAAAAATAATAACGCAAAGTTTTATGAATTTAATACGATATTAACTCAAATTTAGTATGATACTGGGAATTTTTGTAAAATACTCTTATTATCATATTATTTGATTTAGTATTGTGTACAAAAATGCGCTTAATCTAAACTACACCCCACCACAAAAACAACCGGATATGAACCACTTGAGATGAACCATCTGGTATAAAGTAAATATAGTGACAGTAAATTATGATTTTTGATTAATTTTAATGAAAAGTTCAAAAAGCCTTTTGGCTGGAGTTTTTGGTTGAAAATATAGATTTTCGAAATTAAATACCTATATGATTATCTTGGTAGGATTTGCAAGAGCGTAAAATTTGTAACTTTTTTTTTTAAACCAAAACTGATCAATTATAATAAAAGTTAAAATTTGTATTTTTCGATTCAATTTGTTTAGTTAAAATTTTGCATATATATCAATAACGATAGTGCTTAGTCTGATAGGGTGCCGGAAACGTCCAACAAGTTCTTACTAGCGAGAACCTCACGAGAGTATGAAACATTTTCCTCGTCTAAATTTTACTTCCTGAAAACTTGCAAGGGCTTGACGTATATTTGACAAGTTTTACTCGTCTAGTTTTTTTCTAAAGAAAACTGACTAGTGACATGTCAAAACTAGACAGAAACTGGGCATTTTCCTGCCGGGTAGTTTTTTATTCATATTTAGAAAAGTCATCTAAGAAAATGTACACGGATTCAAATGGATCTTATTGAGTAACCGTAAGTTATTTTTCAAAAAATCAAACAAACAAATTTGGTCAAAAAAGTAATGTTTTAAATTTCACATCAGTTTACCATTTTTCGTGGAAGATTCTGAGAAGAGAAATTCGATTCTTGATTTCAAATCAGAATTCACTCAAAAAGCACTAATATCTACTAATACATTCAAATTCAAACCTCACAACAGACTGCAATATAACTTAATTTTTTTTAAACTTTCCGTTTTAATTAATTTTGCATCCAAAATAAAAATATTTGATAAAGTTTAATAAATAAATCAAGAAAAAATCTAACATAAAATGCTATTATTTGGAAGTTCGGAGTTGACACATTCGTGTTTAATAGGGTTTTCCATTGGTTAATTAATAATTTGATGCGGAATTTGATTCATGATGAAAGAAATGATATTTGAATTGATTTTTCTTTTGATATGATATTGGTGTATTTTTGTGTCTGTGAAATCGGCTGACGAATACAAAAAAAAGCAGTCAACAGTTGTTTTTATACATTCAAGTTTGTTTTTTCATTTGATGGGATTTCAAATTTTAATTATAAATAGACGATTACAAGGTTGTAATTAATGATGACGGATAAGAGTTCTATTCTATCGACTCATTTTAAACTGCTTACATTCTAACTCAATTATTACTTTTTAGTCCTTATATTTTCACAAAAAATTTCTTTCTCTACTGAAATGAATTAATAGGCGTGTACCATCAACTGAGCGCTCTGAGCGCTCAAGGATTTTTTAAGTGAGACAAAAAAATCTCAACCGAGCACTAAGAATTTTTGCGGAGATTTCTGATCCAAAAATTTCTTGGATTCACTGCTCAATTTTTTTTCTCAATCGAAACAGCTGTTTGTTTGACAACCAAGTTATAATTTTTTGAGGGTGTGCAAATAAGAAAGTTGTAAATAAATACAAAATAAAGACGGAATGTTGGTGAAAACTCAAACTAATTGAATAAGTCATAATCATTTTCATTAATTTCAATAAGATTTTTGCTTTAACAATTAAAGCCTATTAGACGCGTACCACAAGCTGAGCGCTCATTGAGCGCTCAATGTCAGATTAACGGAGACAGAATCATCTGGTGCGATAACATTCTCCGCTCTCTTTCAAAAAAAAAAAACATGTGTTATTATTCTCATATAAGTTTTGAAATAAAATTTCAACTTTTCTTTAAATATTTAGTTGTTAAAGCAAAAAAATGATTGAAATTGATGAAAATGATTTTAGCTTATTCAATAAGTTTGAGTTTTCATCAACATTTCGTCTTTATTTTGTATTTATTTACCACTTTCTTATTTGCACACCCTCAAAAAATTATAACTTGGTTGTCAAACAAACAGCTGTTTCGATTGAGAAAAAATATTGAGCAGTGAATCTAAGAAATTTTTGGATCAGAAATCTCCGCAAAAAATCTCAGTGCTCAGTTGAGATTTTTTGTCTCACAAAAAATCCTTGAGCGCTCAGAGCGCTCAGTTGGTGGTACACGCCTAATGAAAACATGTACTAGCATAAGTAAAAGGGGGATCCACCGAAAAATACGGATCTGCAAAATTGACTCAGAATCAAAAAAAAAAAATCAATATTTTTTGGCCAATAGAAGGTTTTATTTGTCAGAATCGGTGTTTTTGCAGAGATGTATCAAAAAAGTATTGAAATTTTGTACCAATGGAAAACCCCATATCATTTCACTTTTTGTGTGCCAGCAAATAATTTCTATTTGACGATTTGATATAGCTACCAAACCCAAGAATTGAGTAGAAGCAACTTGCAACGTTCCATTGGTTTTCAGAATGAGTGAAACCATTACCCGTGTTTTTTTGGCATTCTGTAAATAGTACATTTAAAAATTTGAAGTTTTCACTTCTTCGGCTTTTTTGGTCATTATAGTTAATTAATGAAAGATGTTCATTAGATTTCCCAACGTTTCGACTGAGTTTTCAGTCTTCTTCAGGGGCACTTTATTAAACAATGAAATTAAAAATAAGATAAAACATTTGTATGTATACATTTGGTTATTATGGTTTTACACTTACAGTTATTATCAACAAAAAATTATTTTTAATTTTTACATTTAAATAAAAAATTAAAAAAAAAAAAAAAAATTTAAAAATTGAAAAAACAAAATTGTTTAAGTAGGTACGATTACCACTTCTTATTAAGAAGTTTAGTCAACACAACTGCTTATTATTTAAAGATAAAAGAAAGATATACACGGAAAAGAAGAAAATTATTTTAGTATGTATGTGTAAATTTATAGTGGTTATGTAGAGACTAGAGAACAATAAACCGATGAAATACATTGTGTGTCTTGCTTCCTGTTCATATTATTTTTGTTATTTAAAATGTGTAATGTTTCTAAAGTGTATCGTTTTGATGTTTGTTTTTCAGTTTGAAGTATTTGTGTATTTTTAAAATCTGGAGCATGGTTTTTTTCTATACTATGACTGGCAAGAGCTGTTTTTTGGGAATTTTTCGATTTTATATCCGATTTGTGATTTGAGATCCTCTGTTTTAAAAGTTGTTTTGTTGTGCCAATATAACAAAGCCCACAGTTTTCTGTTTCGTTGCCTAGACAATCGATCTTATAAACGACGTCTGTGCATTGATCCTTTTCACTTTTTTTGGTCAGTTTTGTGAACAGAGTGTTGAGTGTTTGGTTGGATTTAAAAGCAATGTTGACATCTTTAGCTTTATCACCGATGGTTTTCTTAAAACTTTCAGCAAGCTTCGGCAAGTAAACCAAACTTTTAAAGAAGCCTGTTCTCTCGTTTTTATTGTTTTGTTGGTGATAAGTATGGTGTTGTTCAAAGAATTCTCGGATCATATTTGGTGGATATCCATTATCCATCAGAATCTTGGTGACTTTATCTTTATTGGCGGGATGGAATTTTTTGTCACTGATTGTGAAAACTTTATTGACAAGGTTAGAAGCCGTATTCACTATAATGTGTTTAGCTTGATTTGAACGGAAATTGACAATTCTGCCGGATGCCGTCTCTTTTTGATGCCAGTCAAAGGAAAGATGATTTCTCTCACGGTGTATTTTCACGTCCAAAAATGCAATCGTCCTATTTTCTTCGTTCTCCACCGTAAATTGGATTTTGGGGTTGAATGCATTAAGACATTCGAACACTTTTTTAATCTCTCCCTTTTCCATTATCGCAAATATGTCATCAACGTATTTGATGATGAATTTTGGCGGATTTATTGATTTGAACGATTCTTCTAACAAAAAATCTAAAACGAGGTCGGCGATGGTGGGTGAAAGTGGATTGCCCATTGGTACTCCATGTATTTGTTTGTATATGTTGCCGTTGTATTGAAAAAGGTTGTTATCTTTCAAACAAAAGTCAAACATTTCTAAAAACTTCTTTAAACTAAGACTGGTATTTTCACTGATAATATTCCACTTTTTCTTAATAATGTTGATGGCAACATGCACTGGAATATTGGTAAAAAGTGACACCGCGTCGAAGGAAACTAAGACGTCATGTTCACTTAATTTCAATTTTTTTTGTTTTTTCAATGAACTCGAATGAATTTTTTACAGTGTACTCTGAGTTGTGAGTAACACAATGTAAGATTCTCCCTATGTATTTTGATAGTTCATAACACGGGACTTTCATAGACGATACAATGGGTCTCAGTGGTAAATTTGGCTTGTGGATTTTTGGCAGTCCATAGATGGAAGGGAGCTGAGCGGTGTATGTTGTCATGGTCACAAAACTGACCAAAAAAAGTGAAAAGGATCAATGCACAGACGTCGTTTATAAGATCGATTGTCTAGGCAACGAAACAGAAAACTGTGGGCTTTGTTATATTGGCACAACAAAACAACTTTTAAAACAGAGGATCTCAAATCACAAATCGGATATAAAATCGAAAAATTCCCAAAAAACAGCTCTTGCCAGTCATAGTATAGAAAAAAACCATGCTCCAGATTTTAAAAATACACAAATACTTCAAACTGAAAAACAAACATCAAAACGATACACTTTAGAAACATTACACATTTTAAATAACAAAAATAATATGAACAGGAAGCAAGACACACAATGTATTTCATCGGTTTATTGTTCTCTAGTCTCTACATAACCACTATAAATTTACACATACATACTAAAATAATTTTCTTCTTTTCCGTGTATATCTTTCTTTTGTCTTTAAATAATAAGCAGTTGTGTTGACTAAACTTCTTAATAAGAAGTGGTAATCGTACCTACTTAAACAATTTTGTTTTTTCAATTTTTAAATTTTTTTTTTTTTTTTTAATTTTTTATTTAAATGTAAAAATTAAAAATAATTTTTTGTTGATAATACCTGTAAGTGTAAAACCATAATAACCAAATGTATACATACAAATGTTTTATCTTATTTTTAATTTCATTGTTTAATAAAGTGCCCCTGAAGAAGACTGAAAACTCAGTCGAAACGTTGGGAAATCTAATGAACATCTTTCATTAATTAACTATAATGACCAAAAAAGCCGAAGAAGTGAAAACTTCAAATTTTTAAATTTTAAATATTGAATTGGTCAAAACACCTAAAATTAAATATAAATAGTACAGCCGAAAATTACCAAAAAAACGCATCCGCAGTAGCCTGGTTTTTGTATTTTAAAATTGGTTTAACTGAAAGAACACCTGTCAGAATATTAAAAAAAAAAATTAATTTTGTGAGAATCAGAAGCAGTCAAAATTAACTTCACGAAAAAAACTGATAGTAACCAACATTTGAGAATGAAATCACCAAAAATCCATTTGAGACTCGGAAAAATATCCGCAGTATGATTCTACTTTAACTTTTATCGGCAGTATTCATACTGCCGATGTTGTATTTGTTATTTATTTAAAATCCTACTATGGATAGCTACTATGGATAGCTTTTCCAATAAAACACGGGTATTGTCATCATTGGTACAGGGTGCTTACTTATACAATATTTTTTCTTTAAGATTCCTTCTATTAAAGCTGTACCAAATGTAATAATTTTCGAATGTATTTAGATTTTGTCAATTTATGATGCTGAAAATATACATACATACATACATTATGTACATTCCAGCATTTAATTTGAGGAAGTTTTAATTGAAACACATAGCCCATCCTAGATAAGAGAAATTGAAATTGAAAATTGAAATTTGGCCCCAATGGAAAATGAAAAATTGCCCAAAATAAAAATTAGTAGCAACAACAGAAAAATTACAATCGTACGTCGGTTTGGGAGCTCCTTAAAAGTACCTTGCCTAGCCCGCTTCGCGAGTTCAAAATTTTAACTCCCTTTTTGTGTCCTCTGTCCCGCTCAAGCGACACCGCAACTCCGCTTGCTGCGCCTGATAATATCTTACATAGATATGTGTTCTGTGATGCTCAGTCGCCTGGCAGGCGCATATGTTGTCTGTCGGTCTGCTATCGAAGTAAAAGTACCTATTTTGATTTAAGAATTAAACTTTGGGCCATTTTTCATAATGAAATTTTACCCCAAAATTAAAAATGAAAAAAGGCCCCTAAACAATGAAAAATTACCCCAATTTACAAATTTAAAACTATTTTTTGTTTTTGTTGTTTCCCATATACATTTTTGGGGTCATTTTTGATTTTATGCTTGGTGCCATATTTCATTGGGGCCAAATTTCATTTAGGCAGAAAAAGTATTAGGCTGCGCGTATAGTAGTGCGAGAAATGTATCGTGCGAGAAAAATATTTTATATTTATTCTTATAAACGTGGGCACCGTGAAGCGATATTTGCTGCGAGTGTTGCGATTTTATCACATACTTATCGCAAGCATCACGTTCACAAACTCTTTTGACCACTTTTGCTCGAATCTCGAATACCTTCTCGCATCGCATCGCTTTGTCGCAATATTGTACGCGTAGCCTTATAGTAAGGATATTTTATATATGTACAGTACATACATGGAATCAAATAATAAAATCAAAAAGAACAATGTAACCACAGATCAATAAAAATATCACGTATACGCCCAAGTGGACTGTATAAGATATTCTACCTACATTTTTGCTATGTTTCGGAACATTTTAGACTCTGCAATTTTAAATTTCGTTCCTATTAAGTATTTAAAAAATTCAAAAAGACCAGTTTGGTTTAACAAAAGTCTATCGAGACTGAAAAATGTTCTGAATAAACTTCATAAAAAAAGTAAGATTTCGGCGGTTTTTCGTGAGCAATTTTATCAGACACGGAAAGAATACGAATTTTTGAAAAATTTCACCTATAGGCAATATATTTGGTCTCTGGAGACTAAGATTAAAAATGATTCTAAATGTTTTTGGTCATTTCTCAATGCAAAACGTAAATCGCTTGGGATTCCATCTAATGTGTCGTAAAAAGGTATCTCTTCTGATAATCTAAATGTAATTTGTAACAATTTCGGTTCTTTTTTCCAATCGAACTTTATTGCGTTAAATATTAATAATGATCAAATAATTAGTAATTATAATTCTAATGTTGAGGCTGGTTGCCTACACTTATCAATTGATGATGTATTGGAAGCTTTAACATCTCTAGATAATAGTTTTAGTAGTTGCACCAGATAATATCCCACCGCTTCTTTTAAAGAACTGTAAATTAAATCTAGCTGGTCCACTCTGCTATATATTCAATTTATCTCTACGACAAGGTGTATTTTTGGATACTTGGAAACATTCCTTGATAACTCCTCTGCACAAGTCTGGATCTAAATGTTCCGTTGAAAATTACAGACCAATTGCTAAGCTTCAGCTAATACCTAAAGTATTTGAAGCAATAGTAAAAAACAAACTTTATAATTTGTTTCAAAATCATATTTCTGAAAACCAACATGGGTTTATGAGTGGAAGATCTACAACAACTAATTTATCTTTATTTACTAATTACTGTCTTCGTAGTTTAGAGAACTGTTATCAAGTTGACGTTATTTATACCGACTTTTCGAAAGCTTTCGACCGTGTACAACACAATGTTCTTGTAAAAAAACTTGAACTATTTGGATTTCACTCCGCACTTCTTAAATGGATTCACAGTTATTTAGTTGGACGAAAACAATATGTCAAAATTGGTAATGTACTGTCAAATGAAATCGACAATTTTTCCGGTGTACCCCAGGGCAGCCATCTTGGACCGCTCCTTTTCATTCTTTTCATTAATGATTTACCAAATTACATTTCATATTCAAAGTACTTATTATATGCCGACGACCTTAAGATTTTTAGTTGTATTAGATCTCCACTAGATGCGAGTAAAATTCAAAATGATCTCGATAACTTAGTTCACTGGTGTAAGCTAAATGGACTATATTTCAATAATAATAAATGTAGTGTTGTTACTTATGCAAGAATACTCAATCCTATATGTTTTGATTACAAAATTGATCATCAATACCTACAAAGATCAATGAGTCAAAAAAACCTCGGGGTTATCTTTGATTCTAAAATCAGTTTTTCTCTTCAAATTGACCAAGTTATTTCCAGGGCTAATTCGATGTTGGGTTTCATAATACGAAATTCAAAGACTTTTGAAGATCCTTACACCCTTAAAACTTTGTATTTATCTATTGTTAGACCTTTGCTAGAGTATTGTTGCGTTATTTGGAACCCATATACTCAAACAAGTATCTTTCGAATTGAAAAAATACAAAAAAGATTTACTAGGTTTGCATTGCGAAAAACTTTTAGGAATGCAATTCTTCCGTCTTCTGAGATCAGATGTGCTCTTATTGATTTAAAACCTCTAGAACATAGAAGAAAATTATATTCTGCTCTTTTTGCGTTTGATATACTCAATTCAAATATTAACTGTCCGATGCTACTTTCAATGTACAATATTTATGCACCTTCTCGTTTTTTACGTCCAAGAGATGAAAGTTTCTTATATGTTCCTTATCATAGCAGGAGTTATGCAAAACATAATCCAATTACTAGTTCTTGTATTGCTTTAAATGATTTTGGTTTTGCCATTGATTTTAATAAAAGTAGGATAAGTGTAAAGAAAGATATATTGAACTCATTGTAAATATTATAATTTGTATTACTATGTAAATATGTTATTTATTTTCTAGTTTATATTATATAGTCTCCATAAAGTTATGTAACTTGATTGACGAAATAAATAAATAAATAAATAAATAAATAAATTACATATTTAAATTAAATACATGACTGGATCGACCCAATTTGCACTTACAAATCAAATTTATAACGCAAATAGTTAAGCATTCAAAAACCTGAATTCGAAAAACGGCATTCTAAGCTTTAATTTGATACGCTTTATGGGATAGGTACCTATAAACTTAGCGCAAAATGCAATGCATTTTCTTTCAAAAAACATCTGAAAAAAAGATGGCTCGACCTGCGATTTTGTTAGTCTGTGGATTAAAACTAGGATAGCTACATATATCGCTGGCTCAATACTTTAATTTTATATGTCATATAAAATTCACAAATACGTTTTTTATATCAAAATGTTCGTCTTTTTGTCGACTTTACCCTGAGGCTACACGAGCCAGTACTGATGGCTTACAAGTTACAATACATTTAAATTTTCCTACTATCACATACAAACCTGAGCAACTTGCTCGTCAACTGGCTTGTCATTTTCGAAGCCAGTTGGGAAGCCAGTAGAGAAGACAGTGACATCGTTCAGACTTGTATATAAAGCTAAATAGGTAGCTTTTCGTTGGAAATTTAAGGCAAAGTTAAATATTCTTTCTGCCACAACTTTTAATGAGAGGAGGGACCAAGAATTTTTAACATTAATTTCCAAAATAGGTATCTGTCAAATATGATTGAAGGATGGCTATGATTATGATGAAATATACAAAATCTCTTAAAAATCCAAATTTTTTGAAAGTATACCTTTTTTACTTGGGAAAAATATGAGAGTTTTATTTCGGTGGCATTTGGAACATTCTGTTACCGATTTGTCAAGCCATAGACTGTCAAATTAAATTGAAAGATTGCTACGGAGATGATGCATTGAAAATCTTAAAGATAACTGAATTTTTTGAGATTAAATATTTTGCGTGGTAAAAGGCGATTTTAGCGCCTTTGAGTGACATTTTTGAACGAAATATTCCTCGTACGACGTAATTTCGTTTCTTACCTATCTGTCAACGTAGGAACTGTCAAATTCCATTAATGGATGGCTTCGTTGTTGATGGATTAAAAAACCTCCAAAAAATCAAATTTTTTTTTAAATTATTTAAAAAAAAATCGAAATTTTTTAATTATATGAAAATTAATCCATGTAACTTTGACGCGACAGAAAAGTCTGTCAATGCATCCGTCGTTATGCGTTGATCATCGCAAGACTTGATGCAGAATTCGACGGCATTTTTTGTTAAGTAAGAAAAAATCGAAGTCCGATGCCAAAGCAAATTCAATAAAATTGTGTATTTAGAATCCTAGATAGGCTGTCCTAGTAAAAGCTGAACGTGACCGCAGATACTTGTAAGCAACTTGCTTACAAGTTGCCTGCCGCCTACGGCACATCATATTCACGTATACGAACTTGACAGTCAATCTATGTAGCCAACTGGCTTGCCAGTACTGGCTCGTGTAGCTTCAGGGTTAAGCAAATGCATGTTTAATTTTTTTTTTTGTTCAAAAAATGTCTTTTTTATAGCTCTAACAATCAGAAATATTCCAAAGATTCGTAGTTATGCTCAGTTCTTAAACGTTCATATTCAACATAAAATAAATTAAATCAATAAGTAAATGATTAAAACCTATTAGCAAATGGGAAAAACTCTATTGATATACTTTAATCTAGAATTTTGTAGTTAATTGTGTAATTTTTAAGTATAAATAATAGTTTGTTACGGTTTAACAATCGCAGAAACTAGTTTTTGTAATTTCACTGCATATTTTATTCCATTTTTCTCTAATTATCCATTGCTTCCCATATGTCTCCCTCAGTGCTATAATGTTCTATGTCCGACATTAAACAAAAAACTCAAAAAAGTTAGAAAAATGTTCTATGTTAAAATTGAAATGTTAATTAAATCGATATTTAATACAGAAAAAAGAAAGTAGGTCCTTAATTTAATTAACGTTTTTTTAACAAATCATGATATTTTGACACAAAATCAGCTTCCTAAAACTTTGCAAGCGATTATCTCTGAATAATGAAAACCTAACATAGAACAATTAAGTATTGAGCCAGCGATATGGCATTTTCTTTTTTCAACAACCACGATATTGGTAATCGTACAGCCGCCTTCCTCGCAAGTGCCAGTTATAGCTTTCATTGGAAACCATCATTGAAAAAGTTAGCTGTTGATTTTGGGACCCTAAAAAAAGTTTAATCATTGAATATTTTAATGCAGAAATGAAGCTTACGACTTCAAAATTATTTCTTCTCCAAAAACAAAATTAATTTCGCCCCATTTCTTCCCCATAACGTAACTTTTAATTTTTTCAATGATCATTGGTAAGGTAGTTCATCATTGAAAAATTAAAAGTAATTTTATGAGAAAAGTTGTGCCAAATTGAATTTGGTTTTACTTAGAAATAATTATTAAGTCAATTAGCTTTACCTTGGCATCAAAATTATCAATTGTTTTTAGGTATGGTCCTTTACTTTGAGTTTCTGAAATTTTCGGTGATTTTTAGTCCGAAGTCCTGTCAAGTTCATATAAAAAAACTTGAATTGACAGAACTTGGTACCAGAATGCATAGAAAATCACAGAAATTCAGAGTAAAAGAACAGAAATTTTCCCTCAAAATCTCTCAAAATTGACAATTAATATTCTCAATGATAATTTTCAATGATAACTATAACTGGCTCCTAAGGGGCCAGTTACAACGGCGTATACAGGGGGGGGGGTCACGGGGGCATGTAACTTCAATTCAATAAGAAATTTAATTTTCATGGCAATGGAATACGTACGTTATTTTGTAGTCAATCGATGATACTTTGATTTTCTTCCTCGTACCTCAAATTAAATTTAACATTCAAATCCTAAAATATATGCATAGGCTAGTTTCCGGTTTGAGATGACAGCCAAAACCTGTTAAACCAAACAGAAATCAAAGTGCGGAGTTGTTACCAAATTTTCACTCAGTAAAGTAAAACCTGATAGGATTTTCAAAAAAAGAACATTTTTTTTCTGAAAATTAAATCTTTAAACACATTATAGAACACATACAGAAATTGTTTTGTTTGATTTCTGTATGACAGATTATTTTTAAAAGCAAAAAAAGTGACAACTTTCGATTTATAGTTATTCTAACCAAAAAATATTAATGTTAACGATAAAAGACATAAATATATAAAACTATGATGAAAACCTATTATGAAAGGATTTTGTGCACTTATTCAACATTTACGATCGAACAGATTGTTATTAACTTGGATGTGGATTACGTTTACAAAGTAACCTTATGAATCCCATAATGCAAAAGCCAATAGGTATGGTAAAGGAGATTTTTTGGAACTCCTTGCGGTGAACCGTTTGACCAGTCGGATGGAATTATTGACGAATAGCGACTAGGCTCGTAGAATTTAACAATTTTCTCCATTATTTTTATCAGAAAGGCTTACTGGTAAGAAAGATAAAAAGATTAGGTATATTTGATGTACATATTTATTTTGGAAGGTGCTTTTCACTTTTCCATCGGTGGCAGTCTTAGAGACATGCATTTTTTTCAAATCAGAGGCATATCAAAATCACTCGTGAACTTTGCTCACACTTTTCTTGAAACGCAACGAAAACGAATCTTTGTATTCAATTATAATACGAATTTGTAATGTGTTTTAGTTTTATTATATATTATATATTATAATATTTTACTAATTTTTCCTGCAACTTCAATTCGCTGAAATAAAAACTTTGATAGGATTAAAATAAATTCTGAATAAAATTCAAAACAAATGATCAAGCGAATCCAAAAAATTTTTTCCTCAGTGCCAAATACAATGGTGGTAGCCCACTCAAGTTGTTGTTGAAAATTCAAACATTCAATAATATAAATTACGGAGCGAAAGCTATGCAGCCTAACTGCAGCACAAAAAACCCAATTTAAAAAATGTAACAGTCAAGAATAAAAACGAAGAGCACGTTCACTGGTCCAGCTAATAAAGGTTCGTTCGACTCATTTGTTTATTTTATTTTTCTTTGGAACCAAAAATGAGGTAACTTTGCAAATACCAAAAAGTGTTTTCGTCTTAAATGTGTTTTTTTTTTGTTTAGGTAGCTCATTTCATTTTGAATTTGCTTTGGCAGTTCGAAATATATATTTTCAACGAAATTGCCTAACTTGGCGTAGTGAAAATTTAGTATTACATTCGTAGTCTGCTATTTCACGCCGACTTTTGATTCTTAACTGTCTTGAAATTAAAGGAACGATATCTTTTTCCAGGATATGAACGATTTTAAATTATTTTAACTTATTTTTAACAAAGGTAATGTATTGTAGGTTTTCCTATTAAGGGCGGGTCGATTTTAAAATTGAATAAAACAAGATATCAATAAGGTTTTATCTTTATTTGAGAGCCCTATTATAGTAATATAACATCGTTCAAATGGCCGCCCCGGCTTCGCTGGGTTGCGCGGATTCGAAAGGTCCAGTTTTCGATGACTTTGGCGCATAAATCGATTATGTTGTCTTTGTGGGTCGAGGTGGTTTGCAAACTTATTCGCATAGACCTGCGACTTAAGATAGCCCCAAGAGAAAAAGTCCAAAGGGGTCAAATCACACGATCTTGGTGGCCAATTCACGTCGCCTCGGCACGAGATATCCAAGCCATGAAACCGCTCGTGCAGAATATCGATTGTGTCTTAAGCTGTGAGGCACGTAAAGCCATCCTGTTGAAACCATATATCTTCAGTGTCCATATCATCCAATTTAGGCCACAAAAAGTTTGTGATCATCGACCTATAGCGATCGCCGTTGACGGTGATGGCCTGGCCAGCATCATTTTCGAAGAAGTACGGACCGATGACGCCTCCAGGCATCCTGCCCAAAATCCACACAAAACAGTAACTTTATTTGGATGCATTGGCACCTCGTGAATCTCGCGTGGATTAGTGTCGTCCCAAATCCGGCAATTTTGCTTATTCACGTACCCATACATCCAATGATGGGCCTCATCGCTAAAGATGATTTTTCGACCAAAATTGGGATAAGATTTCTAACAGCTCTAAAACATCATTTACACGTGTTGCTCGACGCTGTAACTCACCATGATGATTTGTCTTTAGTAACTGATTAAAAGACGATATTTCGACCGAAAGTAAAAGAAACAATATGGCCGCCACGAGCTGTCAAAATCAACCCGTCCCTATAGGGCTTTTTAGAAAAAAAGCAATATATCTCTGTCTCATAGCTTCTAAACGTCAAATAAAAATTTTGGGTTAATGACGTTTGAGTGCTTGGCGTTAATTGGATTAGTGGCGCGTTCTTTTTTGTAACTATGGTCAAAAACAAAAGTGGCAATGTCAAAATTAAAAAAGTTACTTTTTTTTAAGAACGATCAAAGTTAATAAAATGGGAAGGGGTTGAAAAAAAATAAGAAATAATAAACAAAAGACAATATTTTGATTGCGTTAAATTTATTGATAAATAATTCACTACCAAAAATGCATGGTTCCTACAAATTAAATAACTATCAACTTCATTTTTGCATGAAATTGAAAAGCAATACAAAGCATTTCTAATTTGTTTTAGCTTTTTTTGTTAATTTTTTATGAGCCACACATTTCTTTATTAAAAAATTGACCCAAGCGGATGAATAAAATTTCGATGAAAGTGAACTATTCAGAAAACAATTCCAAATATCGAATTCAATAATAAAACAATTAAATTTATAATTAATTATTATAAAATTGGAAACAATTCCAAATCGGAAGACGAAAAGCAAACACAATCTAACCCCAAAATGAAAACTCAAAGTAACTTTTTCTTATTAAAAGAACGATGAAGGTGAACTAGTTAGAAAAAAAAAGAACGCACAAATGTCATTAACCCGAGTTTTGAGTTTGACAATTCGGTAAAAATCCCCATTGGGAAACCCTTTAATTAAGATTTTTTCCCTTTTCTTTTATAAAGCTACGCACAATAAAATATGAAAAAAAAATAAGACCCGTTGAAAGTTTAATCATTGAATATTTTAATGCAGAAATATAGCTTACGACTTCAAAATTATTTCTTCTCTAAAAAAATTAATTTTGACCCATATATTCCCCAGAACGTAACTTTTAATTTTTCCAATGATCATGGGTGGTAGTTCATCATTGAAAAATTAAGTCATTTTATGAGAAAAGTTGTGCAAAATTGAATTTTGTTTTACCTAGAAAGAAATATTAAGTCAATTAGCTCTACTTTGGCATCAAAATAATCATACATTTTTTCTTCAAATCTCTCAAAATTGACAATTAATATTTGCAATGATGGTTTTCAATGATAGCTATAACTGACCCCTAAAGGACAAAGGCTTAACAAAAATTGTTATTGTTATGCCGTGGGTTCATTTTTGTTTTCATAAAACTCAGAAATTCCACCAAATTGAATGTGCTACAATCGCTTGCCGGTAGTTAATACCTACAATTACCTAAATGTTATACATATTAATGGCATTTGTCGCCATAACTTGTTCTTGTCTTGACTTAATATCAGTAGTTATTGTAATCAATGTTAAATGGAAAACTTTACCGAGACCCTATGAATTTTTATTTAGAGCTGACCGAGAGCTAACTAGATGCAATAGTCGAACAGTTTAGAATGTCCCGTTTTAAACCTGGCAAACGTCATCATTTTTTTTTGTTGCATACAAAAAAATAAGCCAAGGCCCACAAGTCAAATTTTTCGATGAGTTACTCAAATTAGAATCATGAATTTCTTGGAGGTCAGTAAAAATAATGAAAAAGAAATAATTCTCGATACTCCAAATCGTGATGAAATTCTCAATTCTGGTCCACCAGAGAACTCCAAATGCAATATTCTTGGACGTGGTTCATACGGAGTCGTCTTTAAAGCAATTTATGCAGGTTTTGGAAAATCTTACAAATAGTTGTGTTTTATGATCATGTTTTGTTGATGTACCTACTTTCTTCTTCAAAGGCAAACAAGTGGCAGTGAAGATTATAAAAAATGTAAAGAGTGACGCAATCAACAATGAAGCAAATATTCTCCTATGGCGCCATCGTAATATAGTGCAGATATTCAAGGTGGGTGAAGCTTTTTCCCACTTTATAAAAAAAAATCTAATTTCATGTGTCTTAAAGATCGAGTCGACTGTAAACTATGGCATAGTAATAATGGAGCGATTTCCAGGTCAATGTCTGCAATTCATTCTGAACTCAGTGGTTATTCCACTTGAACATAGGATTCAGTGAGTTTTTCCAACTTATTATTCTTAAAATACAAACCCTAAAACTATTTGTTTATTTAGTGTTGTTCTTGACATAGTCAATGCTTTAATATACTGCCATAATCGTAGAATTTTACATTTAGATGTAAAGCCTCAAAATGTGTTGGTAGCCTTTTCAGCACAAAGTACAAAAACAAGAAAAACTAAGATGTTCAATGAACGCAACTTTGTGTGCAAGATTTGCGACTTCGGTTCATCTGTCGCGTTGCAGGCAAACGATCAGAAAAATACACGCAAACGTGTTCAAGTGCTTAACTCAAATTATTACTTAAGCTTCTTTATTGCTTTATTATTTGTATTTTTGTATTTCAGGGAACTGTTCGATACATGTCTCCGGAAGTCATACGTGAAGATATCCTATCCCCAGCAGCCGATGTCTTCTCATTGGGTGTGACGATGTGGCAGCTTAAGTCTCGTCAGCTGCCATATTCTTGGATCGAGTCCAATGAAAGTGTCGCATATCAAGTTGTCAAAACACATCTACGACCAAATCACGTCACTTCTAATTCAAATTCTGAAAATTTAAGAATCGACACTAGTTCACACAAAAATTGTCTGTGTGAACATTTTTCATCAGAGATTTCTTATAGAACCCTAGATCATATACGTTCAACTTTGCATAAAACCAAAACACTCTCGCCATTTGCACGAAAAAACAACAACAGCTCTCTAAACAAAAAAGTTCCTGAAAAGTTGAAAAAACAAAGCTCTAGAAATCTTATTGAAAAGTTTCAAAATACCTTCGCTGGTTTGAAGGAGAATCTATTGGTCGATGAAACAACTACTTGTAGCATATTAGAAAATGAATTCAGTTGTGATTTTCCACTGAAATCCTTATTTATATCAAAATCAAGTTCAACTGTGCCAAAAGCCGAATTTTTATATGAAGAACTTTTTCAGTTATGCTGGTCGAACGAACTAGAGGTACGACCAACCGCTATAAAACTGAGAATGAAACTTGAAAGTTTGATTTTAAAAAGAAATTGAATTATGGTGTGATATTAAAATATTTGTTTGTATATAATTTATCATAGTTGTTTATGTAAAGATGTTAAAATTAAATTTTAAATATTTTAATAAAGTGGGTACAAAAAAATATTTATTTTAAATTTAAAACCTTTTTTTTTACTCTTTCATAACTTCCAAAAAACAACACTATAGTTTTCTCAAAAGCTTTACATATATGTACATCGTGGGTCGTCGGCCTAGATGCAAATCATCCCAACTAATCGTAAATAAAAACTTCAGGAATTTAAGGGCGAAATTTTGTCAAACGTTCGACTCAGGTCGAACGTTTTTAAAATCACTTATGTCGTAGTTTTAAGGTTAGCAAACTACGACGTTCGTATAGAACAACATCTCAATTCAACACATTTTTGACTTTTTAGCCGAATATAGTTAGGTGAGCCATAGACGGTAGTGCCAAAAGTCAGGATTCGCCTTATATTTCTTGCGACTCGCGATTCATAATAGGAGCCTTAGTTAAATATTTTGAATCTTGAGATCAATTTAAGTACAGCGGCGCAACTATGCAAGTCGACTCTACAATAAAAATGTTAGAATTTGCAAAATTTCAATTAGCTAAATCTATAGAATGTACTTTAAAACTAAAATAAAACAGCACTTATTGGAGGTTCTGTGGCAAAAAGTCGGGAGTACTAAAATTTGAGCCTTCTTTCATGCATAGTACCACTTTAAATAAGCATTGAAAACAACTTTGCAATGTATTCCAAAGTAGAATAAAGCTACATAGTAGGATCCCTGTGCTATTACAATACCACACATACATACTCATATGAAATTGTTATCAATATTTTTTCATTTCATATTTTTTGGTAGAAAAGTAAGACATAAAACTCGTTTATGGCATGTATGTACTCCGTCTTATTTAACGTGCATTGAAAAATATTTTTTTGTACTATTTTCAAGCATCCACAAACTTACTAAACTCTTTTTCTCAAACGTTAAAGAATTAAATAATGACAAAGAGTGTCCCTTACGACACTTCCAATAAAGACCTTGTTCTTTTAAATTCTTTAACATTAGGCGGAAAGCGCTTATTTAAATTGTAAAAAAAACTTGAAAATACTAAAAACAAACATGTTTGGAGGTATATTTTTGTTTCTGAAAACTGAAACAGAAATCTTAAAATACGATTTGTATAACCAAAGCGAATAAGTCTTAAACAGCTGCATCTTATAGATAATTTTATTAGGAAAAAACTCACTTAGTCTTACATCACAATGCTTTTTTTTGTTATTTCTTCTTCTTTTAAGATCAATTGGTAAAATAAAATCATTTAAAACATTCTGCTTCAATCTCTTGAATGCATTTTATGCTACAAAATATGTTCATAATAAATTGTTTAACAATCTCAAAGCTGAGTTTTATTTAATTTTTTTTTTTTACTGACTGACTTAAGTTCTAGTTCCAAGCTCAAAGAGATAGTAATACTTTTCTTTTTTTTTTAAATATGTTGTCAAGTATGGTAAGCGAAAAAATCTTTCAACACAAAAATGCATAAAAATAATATCAAAGCCAAGGAGGTGAGAATAGTTTATGGTCTTACAATAGTTTTTTTTAATTAAATAGAAAAACATCAGTTACCTTGAAATATGGTAAGATATTCTTTGTGAGCTTAATTGTTACATTTAGATAAATGTCTAGATATTAAAACGGAAGAAATACATGCATACATTATATTCGTTTTAGTTGAACATAAATTGAAAACAATTTATCAGGTGGTTTTTTGTAAATAAAATAGATTAATAGAAAAAAAAAAACTGATTATGTGTGTGTGTGTTCGGTCTAATACGCCTGTGACTTTATAGTGTATTGCAAACAACAGTTATCGTGGTGAGCTAATTATTTAGCTGTCGTTCACTATTTTAACAATCCTAAGTCTAGTTTTAATTTAAACAGTCCCTTAGAGCTGGAAATTCTAGCTGGATATTCTATGAAGTTCCTCGGTCTCTACACGTAATGCCTGTAAATGAAAAAAATAATTTAATTAACGTTTTCCATTCATATTTGAATTATGATTTAAAATTTAACCTGTAATTCTTCTTGTATTCTATCAGTAATTAATTTTCTAGCATCTGGTTCGGGAACATTTCGTTTTTTCATATCCTTAATGAAGTCGTCCAAATCGATCGGCCTGCCTATATTCATGGTCACTTTTTTGCCCCATTTTGGGATGTAGGGTTCTGTGTTTGGAAGTACTTCATGCATACCCTCATGCCACACTGGAAGAACGATAGGTATTTGTGGAGATTCGTAGACCATTCGACCAACACCCCATTTCAGTCGCATAAACTCTCTCGTAATGTTCACTTTGCCTTCAGGAAAGAGATGTACCCAATCGCCTATTGATAGCTTCTGTATGCAAACGTCTACGGCGTTTTGATAGACACCAGCTCCTCTTACAACTGGAATGCATTTTCCTATTGAAGGAGACACAAAAAAGTCTGAAGGTTTTTTACTTAAAAACTATGGAAAAAAAAACATACCAGACATAAAAAATAACGAATGATATTTATTCGTAAAACAGATATCATGAGCAGCTAACGACCATCGCGCTCTGGCTGTAGAACAACAATGCTTGAGTGGAAGAACTCCTGCAAGAAAATACGAAAAATAAATTAGTTCAAATCGATCGTATGCATTTTCTAAAAACCGATTTAAAAATATGTAACAAACATGAATGTACGTATGTAGCTCTTGTTTTGAAACAATTTAATAAGGTGAACCAATTTAATAATGCGAAAGTTCAAAGCTGTGGTGATAAATAAATATTACTGAAAAATATAGTCTCTATAACAGCACTGTTGAAAACGTAGGAAAGCAGTAATATTTTTTTTATTTTGATGATTTATTCTTATCTGATTTTGATGTGACAAATTAATAGCAGAATTATATTTTGGTTTTTTTTTTTGTTTAATAAACACAGAAAATATCAGCGACTTCGCTTTTGTAGGGTTTGCAAATTGATCAGTTTAAAACGATCTTGAATTCAAAAGGTGGTCAGATGAAGTTATCAGACCAAGCGAGACCGCGTAGTTCAAATCGAAGAAATCTACGTTGTACAGTTTCGATTCTTTGAGAATGAGAGTTAAAGCTTAGATAAAACAACCTTCAGTATTAAAGTTGAATTTCTATACATTCGTGTCATCTGAAGCTTTCCAAAGGAGTGAGTACAGCTTATTAAGAACAACATAAAACACAGAAATTAGAACCTGTGAAGAAGAGATTCATCGAGCAAGAATAACAGAATCAAATACTATGGATGGCTTAAAAAAATGTAACCCTTAAGATATTTATCATTAGCCGTGTTTTTTGTAAAAGTAAAAGTTTTACACGGAAAAAACAAACAAAATTCTCTATAATAATTTGTTTTGTTACTGCTTTGCGTGTAAACATTTTGCTGAGTTGCTAGTCACTCTCTCAAAAAACACGGCTATTATTTATTTTGTTTATCTTACCCCATAGCCCTGGATCATCAAAACATGAATGATGATTTGATACTGTTAGTAATGGTATACCTGGCGGTCGATTCGATACCGCATCAATCAGTCTTTCTTGGTTGTAAACTTTTGTTTTATTGCAGAATACTGAAAATATATAAGAAACAAGTAAAGTTTAAGTACGTTTTAGTTTATGAGATTCATATTAACATTATTAATGGAAAATTTTGTATTAATGATTATTGGTAATGTTTATTCAAAAATGGGTTAATGGATGCCTTAAATAACAACAATTTGTACAGTTAAATCGTCTATAATTTATAGAAAATAGTAGATTTTAAATGAAAAGAGAAGATGAATTTTATTCTCAACAAAACTATGTTTTTCCGAGACCTTTATTTAATCCGCGGCTGTAAAATATAATTTTTTAATGGGAATATAACATTAATTTTGTGCACTTTGCACGTTTCATTTTCTTTCTCACTAATATGCCTGCAATGGCCATGAACGATGTCAATAATTCAATCTACAATTCAATCCACAATCTGATTTGTATGGGTATGTCACTGCTTGGAAATGGATTTTTACGACTCCATTGGATTTTTGTTTAGACATTTTCCACAGTCGTTCATGGCCTGTGGATGCGGCATGTAACAACTAAACTATTTTTATAAAACTGTGAATTCTTATTCTGTTATTATTTCTTTAAGTTTTTAAAGATTATATTTAAAAATTGATGCAAATGGCCATTAGCCATATAAAGCAATATGCTCGCCCTTTGTTCCACTTTCGTTCCGAGTCGTTAGTCCCTCGCCGTGTTGTTCGGTCTTCACTATGTTATCTGTTGGTTATCCACTAAATCGACTTCTTACATATTTAAAAATACTCATGGAAAGCAGACCGAAGCCGAATTATATTTTTTTAATTGTCTGTGATACATTATGCAATACTAAGAAAGAGTTATGTATTCGTAAAAATCGAATGATAGGAAAGACGAAACCCACAATTTGATCATAGTCAGGTGCCCTAATACGAAAAACTATAATAATCGAACAATAGCGTCTTGGAAGAGGTTTCATGCATAAAAATGTTTAAAAAGAAACCATACCTAAAATTCAAACTATTAATTTTATTTTGAAAGCAATAAAAAGTTAAAATAAACATGGTACCTAACGCCTTTTCCTAGATTTTATGTTTAAGAGATTTAAATTTAAAAATAATTACTAGGGTAAGGACTTCAGTGCAAATTATTTTCTTTTTAAACACTTTAGAAGTTATGGAACTTCATGTGTTAAATTGAGAAATTTCATTAAAATGGTATTTAATTGATAATGCATATTTGTATTGTAAATGCATACTCTTCTAGCATATTTTCAAAAAAAAAATAAACAGTAAACTAAAAAGTCCATTTCAATGAAATTTACGCTCACTTTTAAACTTTTTCGTTTTGAATCTGTGAACATGAATTGGGCATTTTTAGAATCCGCTCATGCGAAAACAGAACGGACTTATTTAGAAGACAAAGCTCCTCTTTTACAAACAGCTAATAAGACCGATCATCACCTTCTGTTTCCCCATCTGGTATACGGGGACAAAATCCCATATCAATAAACTGGCAATATTCCAGAGGAACATCTCTCGGCTATGTACAGGCTTGCATTACGACAGGATACGTAGGAAACACGTGAGCACCATGAGACTCTATGAATAAGCCAAGATAATTTAACTAGGCAGATACTTCATCCAAACAAGCCGAAGATGCTGCAGAATACAACAAACCACCCGAACCCTCTGATAGAAAGAGTGATAAATTAACAAAGACATCCTGACCAGCGGTACACCACAGCAATGTAACTTCTGGATGAGGATCTGATATCCACAAGCGACGACAGGAACATCTCCTTCTAGGCTGACCCAGGGTCAGCTCACTACCGTGCCTGAAAACCACATCCCCCTCAACCATCCACCAACACGACAACCGGACCTGAACAACCGAGACAAGAAGCTGCCAATATATCCTTAAATTTATTATTAAAACCCAATGACAACAAATTGTAAATTAAGCTTAAAAAATAAACAATGTAAAAAAAAGTTAGGCCCCTTCTGTGCCAACATATTATTAAGAAAAACCAATATATACTTTAAGATAATTAGTGTTAAGCAAATAGTAAATACTAATCTTTGTTCAATAAACAAATCGTTAAATCGGGCATTTTTAGATACTGGATGGAAATATAAACAAAATTTCTTTTCAGTGCGAGAAAACTACAAATGTCTCGGTTGATGGAAAATTGAATTTGCATTTGTGAAAATTTTCAATTTCCGCAGACATTATCTGTTAGATTGTTTTTCCACTTTTTTAGTAGTAAGTATATGGATTTCCTATCAACAGTTAACTACATTTTTACCAATAAATATGAACAGTTACGATATTTTTTGTTAATTGTTTTTTTTTAGTGTTTTGAAGTTTTTCGGTTTTGGTAAGAAAATAAATGCAGTGAAATTATTTTAAGCTGGCTTTACACTTTCGGTGTTATCATCGGTGTACGTTGTTCGTTGCTGTTCGTATGCGGAACAACAAAAATTTAAATGATAACATCGAACAACGAACTAAGAACGAACGAAGAACGTGCAATTTCAAATCAGGTCAGATATCTCGTTGTTCGTTGTTACCCAAATAGCCCAGTCAACTAAGACTCAAAATTATAAAATAAATGCAAAAAAGAGTGCTCTCTGGATTATTTTTTTATATGGTAGGGGTTACCTCCAGGTATAACATACACAAAGCCGCGAGCTAAGCTCAGGAGGGGGGGTTAAAGGTACCCCTTTTTAGATTTTCGTGAATATTTCCACAACCTAGCATGTTAGCGGAAAATTCTATACTACTTAATTAGAGACAATTAAATTATCTATAAAAATATATATTCACATTTTTTCTAGGGTCAAAAATAAAGGAGATGCGGACGGTAGAAAAGTCAACAAATCTGAAAAACCTGTTATTGTCTTAGATATTGAATGTTTTCTGACCAATTTACTTGGAAAAAACAAAAAACCGTTAATACACATTCATTCACTGTTGTTTCATCATGTTGTGAAGCTAAGAAAGGAGTAATGGTTAGTGCGTTCGACTGTCACGCTGGAGGTCTGGGATCGCTTCCCAGCATCGTCCACCTAAAAACTAAAAAGTTTTTTTTCAGGGCTACTGCCTCTTGCGAGGAATCGACAAATCACTTGTCACGAATAAATGCTTCTCGTCTAGCCGTTCGGATTCGGCATAAAATTGTAGGTCCCTTCCATTCCTGTCGAAAGGCGCACACAGGAATGGTTGCGAGTTGTTAGTCACTAGGCCCTGGTTCTTCATGAGCCGTTGTGCCACCCGATTTATTTATTTTATTTGTACAATAATTCTGTCGAGATCAAAACTAAATGAGCTTATCATACTCTGACGTTGAAGTTCCTCAACCGAAGAACATGGATGTGAATGAGCTGAATCTAGAAACCAATATAAAAAGCAAAACAGTTTTATGTATTAGAAGTCTCAGACAGCATAGCATTTATGAATATGAGGAAGAGGGTCGGAGACAAAACGGAGCCCTACGGCACCGAGCATGATTTTTTTTGTTTACTATAATTACATTTGTGATGTAAGAGTTCATACTACCCTGTTTATAATATTCGCGCTTGCTCTATAATTATTAAAACAAATAGTTAAATATAAAATGACCTTACAATTTTAAAATATTTATATATGTACAAGTACATACATACACAAATGTATGTACCTGTATTTAGATGTATTGAAGTTATCATATAGCGTGCATCGCGTTTGAGTCAAAACAACTTCAGAAATGTTTTAATTAATTAAAAGCACAAAGTTCATGCTTTATTTTCTAATTAAATATTGGTTTTCAATTAAGTTGGTAACTCTTAAAAATTCTTAGCTGCAAGAACTACAACAGCAAGTACATGCGACTCAATCGTGGATTTTATAATGTTTATAATTTTGACGCTCACTTTACAAACGAAATTAAATAACCAAGAACATTAAAGGTCAAATTGTCACTTAAAATAACTGCTCTATTTTGCATGTTTAAATTTATATCATTTGTACCTACATGTACCTACATATTATATCTCCTATCCCAGCTTATCTATTCAAATTTAAATTTGAAAGATTTGTCATGAATAAATGCGCTGTTTGTACTTAGTTTGCACTCTTTTGATAAATTGCCTCAATTTGGTCGACTCGACATTTTGTGTTTGTTTTGAAACTTTTGTTGTGGTATCGTATGTTGTTTTTTTTTTTGTCTTCAATTAAGAATGGCACATCATACCAATGTCATTCTCCAAACAAACCAAAAAAAAAAAACTATTCTCTGCAAAAATTTGGTCGCATCGGTCCATAAATAATATTTATGTGCAATTAGAGTTTAAATTATTAAGATAAATAACCAAATTTTCTATTTAAGAAGGAAGAGATTGTTATGACTTTGTTGTTTGTTCTGATGGTTATGCATAGAAATATGCATTAATTGTATATTTTTTGTGAAGCTTGGAATGTCGTCATGATTAATATCACCAGAGGTATACATGCTTTTGGTTATTGTTGTCCGCGATACATCTTGTAGATTCTTTGGTCGCAAAAATTCTTAAAAACGAACTCTAGTGTTGAACAAATTAAAAGTTAATGAATGTCGAGATAATAAAGTGAAAATTGCACTCACTTTACCACACACTGATTAAGTCGGAGGTGTGGGATCGAATCCCAGCCTGACTATGCCAATTACATTTTCTTTCGGGTTACTACCTTTTTGGAGGAAGTTACAAATTCTCAGAGGGGATACCTTGTCATGACAAATTGTCTCTTATAGTTCCGAACATATTAATTGGAACACTCTGAAAAAAACTTAAAAAATGTTAATAACTTTTAAAAATGGCATAGAAAAAGTAAAGAAAAATTATTCAAAATTCATTAAATTTGGCCTAAGTGGACGACGATAAGAATTTAATTTTAAAATCATGTGTCAGTTGAAGGTAACATGAAGGCCCAAAAATTTTGAGACACTGATTAGACGAATAATTCCTGCGTTTAAAAAGATTATACCTTTTCATACGATGTCACAATAAAGCATAATTTACTCTTTGTCTGATTTGACGTTGGATTCGGATTTGTATTCAATGCATCGAAAACATAGGATTATCGAACTGTAAGATTCAAAGCAAACAAAAACTAGCTATCAACAGAAACTATTCATTAAACCTTTATTAGGGCCAAAATGATAGTTTATCAGTAATAGTAATAAAAAAGTCGCTGAAATTTTTTTGTAAGCATTAACTTAAATCTGTCATTAAAAGAACGCCATTTACCTATCTATTGGGGGAACAAATGAATAGGAAACTAATTAAGTGTTCTTGGTGACAAATTTAGCTAAGAAGAAGTGGTTTTAGTTAAAAAAGGAATTTTACTTTAATGGAGGGTGAAATAATTATCCTCAAATAAAATTATGATAGGTATTCACTTCAGGTGCTCATATATTTTCCAAAGACAAGACAGTAATGGTAAAAAAGAACTTTTTTTGATTTTTGTTTTTAGAAAAATACCCCAAAATAACTCAATCCCCATTTATATCTAACGTCAGATGACATGATGTTTTAAAACTATAAAACCATTTCATCTCCTTATTTCAAAAAAAAAGCTTAAAAATAAACCGCGCAGGGTTATTTAATTTGTTCAAGCCCAAACGTAGAGAGAGTGAGAGTGCTCAATTTAGAACAAAGCAAGCGAATTTGTTGTTGGCCATAAGCGAAATGCTCCATCCAAATTGTCATCCCACACGATATTGCTTACTCAAGATGGTTGATCTTTTACTTTAATTTTATTTTATTTTTGAAAAGGACTGTCATCTGAGGTCTCTGATGCATTAAATTCTGTCTACAATAATTTTACGGACTAGTTTTGTATGAATAATTATTATTTATTGAATTAAAATGTACTGTGCATGATTATGTTGAAAATGATGATAACAAATGAATTAAACTGATGTTAGATCAAAGGAAGAAGAAGAGCAATAGAAGCACTTTTTGTTTTATTTTCTACATACCTAAAAGTATTTTACTAAATATTCCAACGGCAGCTATGGCAATCGTACTCGCAAAGTACCATAAATTCGAAGGACGCATTAAGCGTGGGAATACCCAATCGATATTGTAAGCCATTATTTCCGTTTTTGTTTTAGTTTGAGTTTGCTGGACGTTGCACTGTTGTTTTTTTGTTTGTTGTTGTTGTTATTATTGTTGTGGCGGTTGTTGTTGTTCAAGATGATGTAGTTTTGTTGTTTCGATGATGATTGTTGGAGATATCCAGAAACAAAATAAAATTAATACTTCAAATAATAACAAGAAAGAACATCTAATGTAGTAGAGAGAATTCACAGAATAAATAACTTCATTCACACACACGTCACACGTTTTTCTTTTTTAGTTTTTTTTTCATCGAGATGCTTTGATATAAAAATATTTTTAAAAAAGAATTATTATTTTTTGCAGTAGTTTAGTTTAATCGATAAAAATAATTCAGACGATACAAAACAGGAAGAAATATTTCAGGCTGTTTTTCAGCTGGAGTTTTTTTTTTTGTTAAAACATTTTCCTAGGACGAACAAGATGGAGTGCACTTAAATCGATGCATGAAATTTTACGAAATGAAATAAGAACACGGGAGATTGTGGATTTTCTTTTTGTTTCTAAATTGCCCAGCTTGGAAGGATATTCTTTTTTTACGCAGGTTAAAGTTTAGTTATTTTTGGTTTAAGGATTTCTCTAATAATATTGATTCTTTTTGTTTGTGTTTCATTTGAAGTCACTAATTTTGTTAATTTAAACAAAAATAAAAATATTTAGAATGTGTTTATTATATCCCACATCTGTGGGCAGATGCACAGTCTAGACGAAAGTTTGGCGGTTCGAGAGAATATCTAGGAGCGTTGTTAAGATTTTGGCACCGATAAAGAGACTGTGAACGCCCTTGTGACTATTGTCATTCCAAGTGAAACAAGGTAGATATAAGCAATTTTTGCAATTGTTTTTTTTTGTCTTTTGCGCCTGTGCTCTAAATTGAGTTTATGAGAGCTTTTTTTCTAATGCAGCGACTCGTCATATTGATATGAGGGTAGATTTAGATTGGTGGAGTAGACGAAGCACAACAACGTTAAGCGTAACCTCTTGTTGATGATAAAGCAAAGTGCATTGCAATTGTTAAGCACGTTTTTCATCAAACAGGGGTTATTTTATGTTTTTTATATGGAAAATGAAAACCATAAGATTTATTTCTGAGAAAACTGCATTCGAAATTGTTAAGGGGAAGGTAGGTACACAATAGTTTGAGCGTTTTGAAATGAGAATACATTGAGGTAAGATACCACGCGCCAGCCGGCATTGTATATTTAATTTTAGAATGAGCAAATAAAATCGGAAGCCGATATGTAGGTATGTATATGAGAAGGATCAGTGAACATAATTGCGTTTTATTCATGTTTAAAGTGGAAACACTTTTGGACACGAATATTTATTTAGCTTCCTTACGCGTATCTGATGATGTATTTTCAATGCCGGAAGTATATTATTTATAGATTATTTTTCAACTATACCTCTATGTTTCGGTACATTAGTATGGATAGTATACTTTGCATACATACTTTGTTGAAGCAGCTAGAAGCTCTTTAGCGGTCAAAAGAGAGCTTTTGAAATTAGGCTAGAATATTGGGAATGTGTGTCAAGTCCACAGACTTGAAAATTTCATTATTTTCTTTTCTTTTGTTTGTAGTATGTGTTATAAGCCCTTGATAAAAAAATGTATGCATAAGTGTTTTTGAGGAAACTAGTTGTGCACGTTAAGATTTTAAACATTTTGTTGGTCGTTAAAAAATTTAAATATTTCAAATGAAGTAATAATTGAATATGTGTAGGTATCAAAGAAATAAAGTCATACTCGTATCAAAGTCTGAGAAGTTGTCAAGATTGATAACCAACAATTTTGAAATCCATTTACTAAAATTTACTAACTAACAATTTTGATACGTATTACTTTCGTTAAACATAATGGGTTATTCATTGGCTTAAAAAGTCAGTTCCAATTTTATCATCTGTTCTAAAATTTAAGCACTTAAATTTGTACAGAGTGGAGAACGAAAATCGTTCAGAGAAAAGTGAAGCAACAACAAAGTCATGAAGTCACTGAAAACCGGATGGTTATGTTAGGTTATAAGGGTTGATGATTTGGCAAGTGGAAACACCGCGATCGGTTCTCAATGGATCCATTGCGATCTCCAGGATTTGTGAAAAGGAAGGAAAAGGGAAGTGTAAGGAAAGGAATAAGTAGAAGATTAGGTAAGGGGTGCCTCCCTGAACCATCCCGAAATGTGAATGAACTGCAGGGTGTTCTTTAGTGGCAGAGACAAGATTTAAATACAAAATTGCTCATAAATGTTTATTAAACTGAAATAACTAACTGAAATGAAATAAAAAGTACCACTTGGGCAACATATTTTTGAGAGAATATTGACACACACACAACTTAATGTAATTGAATTAAAACAAAAAAACTCAGAGGCCAAATCCGAAGTGATTTACGAAGAAAAAAAAATCGTATCAATAATGCTCGTACCCTTAAAGATATTCATATTGAAAACAACATAGGTTACCTGCACTCAAACAACATGAATGATTTAAAATTATGGGGTTAAATTATCAACCAAAAATTTTCTAGAAAATCTCTCTCGGACGTTACCGAGATATAAATGAAATCATCTTTCATTACGCTTTTTAGAAATGGCACCGGAGTGGGAGTTGCAAACTTGTTTTTATGCTTAACAAGTGCCCCTATAACATCCACACACTACAAACAAATTAAATCTATTTGTAAGTTACTATATTGGTATGTAAGAAAAACTGTAACTTTAACTTGGAAGACGGCAACACTTCAGCTCTGACTAGGAAGCTATTAACACTAAATTCAAGGCAATTTTAAGGTTTACATTAATTTACATTTTACAAACAAAATCTGTTTAATCTAGTTAGCGAGTTCATCTCACTTAACATCAAGTTTGAATATTATGTCCATAACAGAGATTAAATTAATCGTTTCGTCGTTTTATTTTGTCCAAAAATCATTATTCTCTCAATTAAATTTTTAGACCTACAACAGATAATGGCAAATACAAATTAGCGAAATTAAACAAACTATCAACTAACACACATCCACTCATACATATAAATATTTTTGATTATTACTTTTTAAATAGAATGACTTACTCGATCAAATGTTTTGGCCAAATCAGCACAGAAGATATCTCGTTTTAGATCTTCAACCATAATTATTATAACCCAATATTATTGTAGGTATTTATGAAGTTTAATTTAATCTAATTTGCATTTTAAAGTAAAGGTTTTTTTTTGTTAATATTTGGCATATTTGGCTATCATTTTAAATTAACTTGAAATGGAAGTGTTGAAATTGTTAATAATATAATTGATTCGGTTTTAAAAGTAGAATTCAGTTATTTTAAAGAGAAAATACTGTTTCGCTTTGATGAATTTAATTTACCTTTATAAATTTATAAGGGAAGACAAAATTCTTTCGGCCTTATCAATAATCAAATTGAGAGACGTCTTAAATATTAAAAGAAGATCAAAAATATGCATTTAAATGCCTGATATTATTTAACTTGATAAACTAAAAACAAAATGAATATTGGCCAAAGACAACAATTTTCAGAATTTCAAGCTGAAATTTTTTGTTTTGCTACAACCTTATTCTCTTCGACTTTAGGCTTTAAATAATAATATTCAAAGTCAGTCGAACCACAAATTTATCATAAGATAAAAACTGCAGATTAAGATCAGCAAGGATACATCCGTTGTAATTAGCATCCGAAACAAAATTAAACGCTGCACTTTTAATCATCAATAGAAAGAAAACCGGTGCAAGCGAACTGATCGAACTGGTTTGAATCTATAACGTAGGAAATTCATCATGGGTACTATTTGCAGTATTTGTAGGTATTCAAAATGAAACACTCGTTCGTATTATTCCAGTTATTAATTTAATTTTAATTACTTCGGCAAAAGAAATTTTAATTCGCCTTAGGATATGCAATTGCATTCACTATTTTATGTGCACTTAAATTCACTCAATAAAATAATTCGAAGTCGAATTTGAGAGTTGTGAGTTTCTTCACTCAATACTAAAATGAACTGTCAAAATAAAAAAAAATGTAACAGGCATCAGACGAGAAGAAAGAATATAATTTAACAAAAGAAAACAAAAATAAGCGTTGGTGTAAATATACCGTATCTCAGGTACCCACTTGCACTCTAACCGAGTAATATACTACTCACAATAAGATTTTTCTTTGTCAAACTAGGTTCCTATGCACTTAAAAAAACAACAACACGGAATAAATAATAATCATACCTTGCAACAACAACTGTACTGTATAAAAAAAATAAACACACTTAATGCAAATAAAGCACAGCAAGTACAGCTTATATTATATACAAATTCGTTACGTATGGATACATTCTACGAAATAATAACTGCTAAACTAAACGTTCATTGACACAATCACATAAGGCAGCACAGAGAGCACTTATTCGAATCTCGGTGCACATTGATGACCTTGCTGCTAAAGTTGAACATTGAAGCACAATAATTCAAGATGAAACAAGTTTTTAGGATTCACAGTGCGATCTTCCAACCGGTTTATCAAGCATCTGGATTCTTTTCCGGAAGTAATCTTAGCCAAATTGATTTAAATATTGAATTATTTCACAGATTTCTTTTTTTCTTAAATAATCATAATCACTGGGCTATTTCACGTTTAAAAATAAATTTTCTTCTCGTAAATATATAGGTACTTTTTCGCATACTCTCAAATGTTTAAAACAGATTGAGCGACGCACATGGATCATAAACCAGCAAATACACGCTGTCGTGCCCGTCATTGGCTAACACATAACACAGACTAAAGAAGACAGTAGTGACGAACAATGAGACAACCAGTGGAACCAGAGAAACACTTGTGTTTAGCTTTTAACTTCCCTGATGCCTGATGTGAGTGAGTAATGTTAATTTATCCGAATCTGAGTTCTCGCAACAGTCTAGCTAGCTAGCTAGAGGCCACATTTTAAAAATGAGCATTGTGCAAGAAGTGTTTCATGCATACAAATTTGCTCACAAGTTTTAAATGGATCCAGCTGACGGTGATATAAAGAGTTCAAAAATTGCTGATGATAACTAAACCTTAAGTTTTATTAAAATGCCAAGGAAATAATTAGGCATACATTTGAGGGCGTACGTAAAAGTAAAAGCTCATGTTTTAATTGATAAATCAAAAAGTATTTTTCTTTTAATTGAATTTCGTGAAAATGCAAACAAAAATCGTAAACTTATACTTTTTATGTATATTTTCACAAAAAAAAAAAACTGCCGGCGTTATAAATTGTTTTATAAGAGGCATAGACTTATTGAGTTGTCTTACGTAGGTCACTTTTAAAAAGTCCACCAATAATTTTATTGAAATCAAACAGATACAATTTCTAATAGCAATTTACTTATTATTCAAATTTCAAGATAATTAATTTTAAACTAGCGAAAGATGCAGAAGCATACTCAAGTAGTAAGTATTCAGTATTTGTTTTGACAATATTTAATCAACGAACATAGAATGTTTATTCAACATTAGACGACACTTGTATTGCAATTAAATAATGATAAAAGTAATACACTAACACTTTGAATAATGTGTGATAAAAATAAATAAATAAAATAGAATCCTCCTATCCACACAACAGTTTGAGCTTACAAATGAGAAATTTGTTATCATAGCTAAAGACCGGGAAGGGTGACACATATACAAATGTATTTATGTGCATTCATAATGTACGTTCGTATGTAGATCAAATTAATGTGATTATTGATCAATGAATAAAATAGAAAATCAAATTAAGTGTTTAAAGTGATTTACATTTTTTCTTATATCAATTATCGAAATTGAATCGTCATAATCACTATCATATGGAAAGGTAATTTAATAAATTTTCTATTTTAAATGGCGATTTTAAACTAGTGAGAGTGAATTAACTGGCTCTTAGTATTTTAATTTGGGACATTTTTGTATAAAATGACTGTCAACACAAAGCATACGTCATATCTTTAAAATTTGCCTCATTATAGAATAACAATTCACCTTCTTTGAAATGAAAAATTAATTTATTCTTGATTTTTTCACTCTTCATGTTTCACCAATTAGTTCCACAAGGAAAAGTTAAAAATGCATTTTTGCGTATAAGTGAGACAATTTTTTTTTTTTTACTGATAGATTTTTTAAATATTGATTTCTCTATTCAGGCACACACATGCTAAGCATACAATGCATGACTAATGACTGATTTGCACGCATCAAAACAAAAAGCTGTTTGGGGGTCTCAAGATGCTTACCAATAGAGGGTTGTTAATTTATTATTTTGTTGGTGCCATTCTAGGTCAACGAAACAACAACAATGATAAAATGAATCCAAAATTGTATCTCCTTGTATTAAGGTGTAATGAACCAAAAACCTTCACATGAGACCTTATCGCAATTTATTTTATAATTAAAAATTTTAGTGATTTTTTAGTTTTGTTGACGAATTCGAGAGATAGGTGCATAGATCAAAAATAGGTTAACAAAGAATTTCTATTGAAAATATTATGAAATTAATTTTTTTGTTAAGTAAAGAATTATCAAGATTAGCCCTCAAAATAATTTCGACATATCCAAATAGAAAATATTATGTTTTGAACAAAATTAAAACGAAATACTTAGCTACCTAAAAACGACAGTAATTCGAATGCAAGAAATCCAATTGAATTGAATCCGTTAAAATTTTCTGTTCCACAAATACAACTGGAAGTGTTGAATATGAGGAACAGGCAAAAGTAAATTAATAGGATTGTTGTCGCTGTATGACGCTGTTGTAAAAGTTGATGTAGCTGATGTAGTAGCTGTGAAATAGGCCCCAGGTCAGGTGACGTTAATAAGGAAATTTGTATCATTAACAAACGCCCCTAATTCGTCATCTTACTATTAGAACTACTTGCTTTTTTATTCAAATCAAAGGTCACACATATCTTCTATTTATGTGTAGTTTTGTTTGTCTGCATTATTTTATTTAGTAGGTATAATAAAAAGTTAATCTTTTTTGTATTGGTTGCTTTTCAATCTGAATTTCTTCTTTTTATTAGTAACTACAGTCAGATTGGGAATTGGGTCTCAACCAACAAGCAACTCCAGCAAGGTAAGTGCTTAGCTGTCTTCATTGGTCACACAAATTTGTTTGGGATGAGAACCTATGAAACTTGCGAGCGCGCCATCTGATTTACTTTGGATTATTTTGATTACGTTGGTTAAAAACAGTTGGGGTCGGCTTCAGGAAATTTGGTTCTGTAATTAATTTTGATTTATAAATGTTTGTAGGTACTGAAAATATTTTAATCAGTTGTTTCAAAAAACGTTTGTTCAAATACAGATTATAGATTCATATAGATATTGATTCATTGCAATCAGAGACAATAACTTTTTTGCTGCATTCCTTATGTTTTCTTCCTCAAAAATCCAAAAAGGATTTGCCAAACAAAAAAAACATTAATTAACGGTTCTTCACATGGAACGGCGGAATATATATTTCTACCTAATTGTCTGATATCCTTATTTTTGATCAGTTATAGGTAATTTAGTAAATAAAATTGGGTTTTTATATTTTGTTTTTCGTAATTTTGTTTGTACCTAAAGTATACATTTAAAAATTCTTTAATATTTGCCAATATTTTTGAATTATTGCAAAAAAAACCCTAGCTAACTCGAGAAAAACATACACTTTTAAAAATAATAGCTCAAATATGATAACAGAAGTTAGTACAATATTTATAAAAATAATCTTTTTTAGAGATAATGTAATAATCAGCCCTAAATTATTCCTTACATTTGCCTTAAAATATTTCTTGAAATCTTCTATGTTTCGAGTGCAAAACTTGAACAATATTTGTTATTGGATTTCTAAAGAGAATCTAATTGTTTAAATTTTATTTTGCAATAAATTTATACGCATTTTGAACAAATTCTTTTTTTCCGGCGGATAGCAAAATACAGACATTCACGTTAACGTGTAACAGAATAAGGCTGATAGTACGGGAGGCGACCGTAGGTTTACCTATCTCATCGCGGCTGCGGAAAAGAGTGATGCAAACTCATAGCTTTAGTCTTAACATTAAAAAAACCGCAGGTCGCACTTTTTCGATGGATTTTTATAAATGGGGTATTTAATGAAAGCTTAGACTGTCCTCTTTGTAAAACCAGTGGTCGGACAGACTTTTGTTGGCTGTTGCGGCGATTCCGACCACTTTTGTGAAAATTGCTATTTTCTTAACCTTGGCATTTAAAATGCATTTAAGTGGTAAAGAATATTTTCTAGGCTATATGAAATAGTTTTGCATAGTTGTCCAAGTGTTAAACGCAATAAGGATACAAAAATAGCTGTTTATACAAGTGGTCGGACTCGCCGCAACAGCCAACAAAAGTATGTCCGACCACTAATTTTGTAAAGAGGGCAGTCTAAGCTTTCATTTGATACCCCATTTATAAAAATCCGTCATGAATTAGGTATCCTAAGCCAAAAATGCAACCGAAAAAGTGCGTTTTCTACCCATTGCCACCTGAAAGACATTGTCCGATCAGGGTTTTGTTAATGTTAAGACTGAAGCTATGAGTTGGCATCATTTTGTTTCAAAGCCGCGATGAGATAGGTAAACCTACGGTCGCCTCCCGCACTATGAATATTTTGTATTAAAAAGATTGTGCTTTCTTTTAAATTTTCTTTGGCTTCACAAAACTATGACGTGAAATACCAAATATAATAATATAAATTTAGCTATTTTTTAAAGTAAAATACAAAAAACGCTTTTTTAGGCGTAAATATTTGTTCCGAAGAATTGTTTTCGGAATAAATTATTTCAGGTGAATTCTCGTTGATTTGTATCCTTTTAATACCTCAAACCGTATGTTAATACATTACGGCCAATTTTTCAATTATAAGTTAAACATAGTACTTGTTCAATAAAAATTTGTTCCTGTTGCTGTAGTATTTATTCCTGATGGTCTGTCTAATGATTTAAAAAATCGGCTCTAATTTATCAAAGATGATTTTATTACTGATGCGATTTACTGATCGCTATAACCGCCCGGTATCAATAAAATTACTTTGACCGCTTTCACACAAGGAAACTGAGTTGCCAGAAACTAGCTAGTTTGTAGACAAGAAGAGTGTGAGGGGAAATTTTGTTCCTTTTCCTCACGCCCTTCTCGCAAACAAACTAAAAATTGCTGGCAACTCAGTTTGTCCCGATCTACATTGCCCGATATTTCCACGAAGATTTTTCTAGAAATCGTGTGAAATGTACACACAGAACGATTTTTTCCATGAGATTTTTTCCTTGTCTTCTTCATTTTTTATTTCTGTGCTCTTCATTTTGCATTGATATTCACTCACAACCCAATGGCACACTGACACCGAACGCACACAAAAAACTGGAAAGAGGGCGAAAGAGAACATAAACAGACTGGAAAAATCGTCTGAGTTTTGTGGTACAAACGATTTGATCCCTACCCCTCACTTTTCACTCCCTTCACCAACGAACAAAAGATCGGCACTGGAAAAATCGTTCAATGTAGACCGGGACATGTATAATTTTACAATAAATTATACCTTTCTTTTTTTGGAATTTTGCTGCAATATTTTTAACATATTCATTAAAAAAAAAAAGAATGAAACCAATGTGTGGACCCTTAGACTGAAAGTTTATGTAGGGTCGAACACATTTTTGCTTGTGTGTAGAGGTAGCTCAATTGTTTCGATTTATTTATATTTAAATTAAATGCTTGGAGTACAAAGTAATGAGATTCTTTTCAATAAAAATGTTAAGGATATTACACAATTTTGATCGCATTCTCCAAATAGATAACATTACCAATAAGTCCAAAGATTAAAAATAAATATTTTGTTTTTCATCTTACATTATTTTTGAATACAAATTTAGTTGTTGCAAATTCCTGAGTACGCAAGCACTCTGTTGGTTTTAATACGGCTGCACGAATTCTTTCTAATTGACGCAGTTTACACATATTTAGATTAATAAGACAATACATTATGGATTATTACTTTTATCAATTCGATAAATTTAAAATTTGTAAATTAAATAAGGAACCACGAACAATTTTTATCCCCCGCAGGTCTAATTTGACAGGTAAAAGTTCAAGTTCAAGATATGAAATGTGAAATATGTTTATTTCGCGCGTGCAAGAAAATATAATTTTTTGACATCTACTGCTTAGAGTAACGAGGCAAGGTAGTTCTTAGTGAGAAGGAGAGATAGTTTGTTTCCTATTAATGTACTAGATTTGTATAAAAATGTTACTGGTTTAGGTCCACGCTAGTTGATATAGGGTAAATAACCAATAAAACAGTTTTGCAAGAATTTAAAATTTGTTTTCAAAAATTGAATGTACGAAGCTTTATGTACCCAAGATACATATATTAAAGGTAATATCATTAGCGTTTTCATTTTTGTTCAGTTCTGCGCATGTGTCATAATGGAAGAAAAAATGGCTGATTTCAGTGCGGTTGTGTGTTCTGTCATTCTGTCTCGTGTGTGTTCATAAATTTAAAGTTCTTTTCAAAATTCTGAAAAAGTTTGTTTTAACTAATTTTTCCATAAGAATAACAAAAAAAGGATTTAAAAAACTGTATCCGGGCCAATTAATCAGTGCTAAGCAGTTAAAATAAAAAAAAAATTTACGAAATTGTTTTTTTTTTTTGTTTACCTTTCAGTTGTCATTATTGTCATTTTTCATTTTGACACGAAAACCTACACTGAAAGAAGCCATCTTGAAATTTGACAAGCTGCACGTGATAATACCTTAGATGTGTGTACTGTGATATGTACCTACCTGAAAATATTTTTCAACTAAATAGACGTGTTTTTTTGCAAGTTCAGATACAATTGTTGGAAAAATGACATCCGAACTTAGCAAAGTCATCGACGCAAAAAAGACCACCACTATTACGAAATTGACAAAACGCCATCATCACATCACTAACCTTTCAGCTTTGTGGCAATACATACAAAACAAAAACTAAATTCATGCTTCATCAAAATAGAAAAGGTATCCCATATAGAAAATTATTCCGTTCAGTAATATGCAATCAAAATGTAATAAAATAAAAACAAAAAACTCAATTTTATTTCACAGGAAAAAAATTAATTTCTAAAGGTTAGGCCGCACTAGGAGGAACTGCACTGCAGCGGAACTGCGATTCACAATAATTTGTATGAAATTTTATGAAGTTCAGTTGCCGCATAGTGCACTAATAGCTCATACAATTTCATACAAATAATTATTTGTCGCGTCGTGAAGTGTAGTGTGCGGTTTTACTTTAAAACTAGTCCATTTTTTTAATTTTAATAATTTGACGTTTCCATACAAACAAGACCACTTTCACACAACGAAACTGAGTTTCCAGATACTAGCTAGTTTGTCGGCGAGAAGGGTGTGAGGGGAGATTTTTCGTCTTCCTTTTACGCCCTTTTCTTCTACAAACTCTCAGTTGCCGGCAGCTCAGTTTCCTTGTGTGAAAGGGGTGTTATGGATAACAAATTCATTAAGGCGAAAAAACATTCGTCAGTCAAAATTATTTCATATGTTTCTCCGCCGCGTTGGTGTGGGCACTCTCATATATCACCATGTAAATAAATTTTGACATGCGAATGTTTTTTCGCCGCAACGAATGTTCCGCATTGGTTTGGGAGAGCCTTTATTCGTGTTGGTATTAGAGTTTTTATCGGAACTTTAAGTTAAGAACAGAAAATTGTCTAGACTTAGCTAGGTTCATAGGGATTTCAGTTGTTTTTGTATTTACATATAAATTGCCTAGTTCAGATGTTTTTATTTTGTGTAAAATTCTACCTGTTGCAAAAAACACGGCTATTATCAAAAACAGCTTATTTAACTGAAAATGCCTGGCAAATGTAATTCCAATCCAAGAAATAAGTTCACATTCCAATTATTGATTTTGCCATTGCCGCAAAAATTACAAATGGAGTCACAGTCCCACAGCGTAAGAAAAGTATACCCACCTACACATAAAATTGGTAAAAAAATCAATTGAGTTTTTTAACCAGAATTAATTAAATAAGGTGACATTTTGTGCAATTTTTTTTTTTAATGTATCGCATTTGGAAAAAAGAATATATGCGTGGGAAATTTCGGATCTTATCAAACATACTGAAAAACACAGTTTCTAGAATTTTTAAGACTAGCATTATTTCTAAAACCTGGTCCAATCTATCAATTTTGAGGTCATAATTGTGTTTAGGACGTTCGAAACAAAATTTAGTAAAATCATGTTAAAAACTTCCAAACAAACAAACAACAAACTTCCAAACAAACAAAATCAAAAACAAATAATTTTTCCCGAGATTCGATTCGGGTTGGGTTTCCACTTGTCATTGAAAAGACCCCTTTCACACAGGGAAACTGAGTTGCCGGCAACTGGGAGTTTGTGGGCGAGAAGGGCGTAAGAGGAAGAAAAAAATCTCCCCTCTTACCCTTCTCTCCAACAAACTAGCTAGTTTCTGGCAACTCAGTTTCCTTGTGTGAAAGCCGTCAAAGACGCAAATTGACAAACTTTCCAAGGCAGGGTAAGTTATACTTGCTCGCTACTACTACTTTCTTTGCTTTTTGTGTTGGTAAAAGCCACCCTGTCCTGGAAAGTTTGTCAATTTGCGTCTTTTCAATGACAAGTGGAAACCTACCATAACACTGCTGTCATTGTGATTGTGTGTGTTTTATTATCATGTTTAAATCCAGGCCATATGTGGGGGATAATATAATCAAACAAAAACGAAACGTGTAATCGGGGTCTTATTCATGTATTCCATCAATGTGCGTTCAGCCAATAGACTTTCTTCCGTATTTATAAAGTAAAAACAGATATTTCAGCTCCCGTGTTTAGGAAAACTAAATAATGGAATCACCGCTGCCGCTGAAAAAAAATCTTACGTGCCACCAATTATTTTTTTGAAAGCCACAGGGTGCCAAAGTAAAAAAAAATCGCAATTTTAACAAAAACAATAAATATTCTTTGTTTACATATTTCACTATTAACTAAATAAAATTATAAAATAAAAAAAACAATAGCAAAATTCATTTGCATATTTTATATAAGATATATGATATCATATGATAGGTATCAAAGGTCACGGTAGTGCCCACAGGCATGTTCTGCACTACACCCTTTTTACAGGATCAAAATCATGCAATTTCTGACACCCATTCAACTTATGTGCCAATAAAGTCAGAAACTTAAAATTCGCAGTATTTGCTAAGCTTATCAGGTTCAGGCAACTCACCAAGTTTAAATTTTTTAGCATAAGTGGTTCCTGAGATATAAGACTGCAAACATCACAAAAACGTAACTGACTGACTGGACTCACTGACTGCCCATACAAATTTTGGAACACTTCCCAAAATCGTAGAATCATTTGAATTCAAACAACGGTAACCCTTGTGGTGCATACAAAGGAACAAATCGAAAATTTAAGATTTTTCATTCAGGGGGCGTGGTACCCGCTCATTTTCACAGAATTGATATCATTAATATGGAGCACCTCTGACTGTCGTACACTGCTGAAATTTAGTAGACTGGTAGATCATGTAATCCATACAAAGGAGATATTGGAAAATTTGAAATTAGCCATTGAGGGGAGTGGCACCCACCCATATTCTCAGAATTGGTATCAATTATGTGGACCACTTTGACCGTCGTAAAATGATGAAAATTGGAAGAGCGATACGACTTGACATGCAAGAAAGGGGAAAATTAAAAATTTTAGATTTTACATTCAGTGGGCGTGGCAACCACCTATTTTCGAAGAATTATTATATAATTAATAGAGAGCCCTTCTGCTTCCTGCAGAATTATGAAATTTTATAGAGCGGTTGGTTTTCAGGGTTAGGTATACAAAGAAAAAATTGAAATTATGAAATTTTTCATGCAGGGGCGTGGCATCTTCACATTAAATACTTAATTTTTTTTATGAGGCTTTCAGTTGCCTTTTATTCCACCCACTTTTCCAGATAAAAAAAAATCGTTGCAAAAAGAAGTGAAACTACGCCAAAAACATAAATGTTAAAAAAGAAGCCAAGGCAGGTATACAAAAACCTTTGCGTATCAAGTCAGCCGTAAAAAGGAGTGAGATCTAAAGTGCGCCATGTTCTAAGTTTGTTAATGTAAAATATTAAATATTTTAAGTAGTGTAATATCGAAGCACCTCAAAATTATGTATTCATTTTTTACTCATTTCTTTTTGAAATTCAATTCAATTCTGTTTTAATTTAAAGTTTCTGTTCTACTTGATGCATCATGTAACATTCATAGTTGTTGGATAGAATTTAATAGAAGTAGTGATGGTGACAATGGCATACACAAGTCATTCATTAATTTTTTAGGCATCCAACAGTGACAGTGGCATACAAAAATTTTCCGCTAGGTATCATAGGCATCCAACAAAATGTTCACTGTAGTAGGGTAGAGTTGCCTAATTCCGGCCGTCTCTAGTAGCCGGCCGCCTACCAAAAAATAGCTCGTAATTAGTGAAATAGTAGTGATACTTCTGTGGTTAGAGTTTTTAAAGGGTCTGTCATCTCTCTTCTACTAATTGTAACTTTTTTCGTTCCATTATACAATTATACTAGCTCAGTTTTTACATCTGTAGTTGTGCGATCTCGCCGGCACACGATTTAATTAAGTTTTGTTGTCAAAAACGTTAGTTGGACATTGTTCCAAAATAAGCGTTTGTTTTGAAATATTTGGAAGTAAATGTCTTTTATGCAGTTATATTTGTTTATTATGTTATATTTTAGTCAAATCTACTTTAAAAAGCGAAAAAAAGTAATTTTTACGATTTTTTTAAGCGGGCCGGCAATAGGACACACAAAAAACCTCTGTTGATTATATTCGGCCACCCCGGCCGAAGATAGGAAACATTATTTTTTGTCTGTCTCCTTATTTCGGCCCCTTTAAAAACAAAAGGAAAAATACCACAATTTTATTATATTTTATTATTTTATTATAAATTAGGTCCTAACTTATTCACTCTACATTAAATTTAAATTTGCTATACAAAATGGGAAAATAATCAAATTTGTATGAAAATTTTAAGCAATCCCTTTTTTAATGATCTGTTTAAATTTAATGAGGATTGAATAAACTTGGCCTAAGGGCCAATTTTTCAATAGTCAGTTAAGCAGTCAGTTAGTAGGTACTCAATCCTCAGGAAGAGCAAAATTTTGTTAAGGCTTGGTCTTATTTCAGGAGGCTTGAACTGGACGAGAAACATGACTGTCCTTTTAATTTCTTTAGTAAGATAAAATAGTGACAGCTAAGTGTTCAGGTGTGTTTCGAAAATAATTCTGACAATCAGAGCGCTCAGAAGTCAGAACACGCTTAGTTCAGAGGATATTCAGAGCATTCTTGATGTGCTGGGACTCTGTTCAGAACTCTTTTCTGAGCTAAAAAAGAAAAAGCCTATTTTCTGGATAAAATTGACCTAAAAGTCAAAAAGAAAAAAATGATACAGGCTACAAACAGGATATCTGAAGACTCAAAAAGGAAATCAAAATTTATTTAAACGCAATTACAAAGGCTGGTATTTCCTCTACAAATAAAAGCCTAAACGAAGTTTCTATCATTAGTATTAACAAGAAATTACTGTGCACCGATTTCGTTCTTAGAATATATCCAAAAATCATTTCCTAATTTATTTTAATTTTTTATTATAATTTTTATTTTAATTTTATATATTAAAACTTCATATCACAACTTTTGATTTTAAATATAACTATGCGACGTGTTTCGGAGTGCTACTCCATCCTTGGGCTATCGGGATATTAAGTTTTAATATACCTATGTGCCTATAAAATACAAATTTAAATTAAAATTAAAATTAGAAAAATAATTTGAATTTTGTATTTAATTTATTAATTTGAAATTTGTTTTAAGATTAAACATTTATAATGAACACAACTTGGAGACAAGAAACTCATAAAATGTAATTTTTTATGTTTAACACTTGTTTTTCTAATATAACTAAAAACGAAAGTAGGTAGGTATGTTGTTTTGTTATAAGGAAAAAAAAAATAAAATAGTTGAATTCGTAAGTATAGCCTTTTTACTGAAGGGGCTGAGAATAGGAAACACAAATGCCGGAATCAGGTTCCAAGGGGCTGAAAACAGGAAAATGTGAGTTTTTTCACAAAAACAATGAAATATATTGTTTTACGTTAAAATATTATTGTTTTATTTTTGTATAACTCTTAAGAAATCTCTAATGAACTATTTGGTAAATAAAACAATATCAAAAAGTTAAAAATTCAAGGCTTAATCATAAGTTTTGTCGGAAAATTTCGTTAAGGGGCCGGCTACTGGCAACTCTACCCTAGATTTTTGTGGGGCTTACAAAAAAGAGCAACAAGTGTAGGAATGTTTGTAAATTGTATAAGAAAACTTAATTTTTAATGTTTTTTTAATGATTTTTTTTTTGATATTTTCATTTAAAAAAAAAGAGTGCCAAAATTTAAACTTTGAGTGCCAATGGGTGCACTTTTGAGTGCCAAAGTGCCAAACTCATTTGAAAGTGCCAATTTGGAACAAAAGTGCCACTTTCGGCAGCGCTGCATGGAATAGGAATTTTACGGACTCAAACTAAACAATTGCTTTCTGCTCCATTTGAGTCCGGAACATTCTTATTCCATGGTATAGTTTTCCTTAACATGGGAGCTGAAGTAATTATTTTTACTTCAAAATAGACTTAAAGTCGAATAGACTTATAGTCTATCGTCGCGTCGGTATTGCGAATTACTATTAGAATCAATTTTTTTCTACTAAATAGAATTTTTTTTCGATCAGAAATTTCTGATCGACTTTTGTGTAAACCTATAATAAGAATGTTTTTTAGTGGAAAAGAATATTTTCTGGTAAAATATGAACATTCATATCGTCATCCATGTTTGGTGTCCTTCCTTTAAGATGCTCAATCATCTTAACATGTGCTGCAATATAAAATTTGCTACCATAATACATTTTTTTCAAAGATTTTTATATACTTATAATACATTCCTAAGAAATTGTGCATTTTTAAAATGCATCATAAAAATGCACTTTTTTCCTAAAGTCTTAATAGTTGATGCTGATGTGTTTATTGATATTTATATGGATGCCCAGCAATTTATTCAATGTTCTTCCGTTTGCAATAAGCTGCAATGTCATATTTGGTACAAAGGAGCTTTACATTCAACTGCGAAATGATTTTTCAAGTTGTTATAACTATTATTAAGCTTTTAGAGAAAGTGCATTTTGAAGATGCACAAATCACCACTGCACCCCAAAGGAGTCTGCGAAGCTACCACATTATCATAAATATGTATGTACCTAATAATATTATACAAATGTATGTCTGCATATTTTCATACAATGTTTTAAATCTAAAGGATCGGAGTTAATTTTTGCAATTTGTCGCGCTATGGAATATTATTTTTTTGAAGAAAAACTATTTATTTCATCAAAAACACGTCAAATTTTCGTCAAATTATATTAATTTTCTAAAACTCTAGAGGAGATTTGACATTTCAGTCTAAAGCTCTAGTCGAGAGCTTTTATTATTCTATTTTCGAAAATAGATTCTATTTCAATAAGTCTACTGAGCAAGGCGATGCTATTTTCAAATATGATAGAATCGAAAAAAGTCCAATAGACTCTCGCAATAAGCCCCTTTATAAATACGGGGGAAAGTCTATAGGCTGAACGCACATTGATGAAATGCTATTTGCTATTTACATGAAATTGTGAACTACTGATAAATTCTTGAAGAGTTCCATCATCATAAATTTTTTATCTGTATGCAGAATTGCAGACCAGGATTGTAAATAATTAATTATAATTGTAATAGAATTACATTTTAACTATACTCATTACATTTTTGTAATAAGCAATTAAATGCAATCCATTACATTTGTAATGAAAAAATATATAATTACCCCTTACATTTTCAGAATGTAATGGAAAAACAAAAAAATCCATTACATTTCCAAAATGTAATGGAAAAATATCTAATTATTCATTGCATTTTGAAAATGTAATGGAAAAAAATTTTTCCAATTCATTTTTAATATGTAATAAAATAAAATCTAATTACCCAATACATTTGAAATATGTAATTAAATAAAATCTAATTACCCATTACATTTGTAATATGTAATTAAAAAAATATTTAATTTTGAATAAGAATAAATTTAAAAATGTAATGGAATTTTTTTTTCATTACATTTAAATTAAATTAAATTTAACTTTGTTTCCATTACATTTTACATGTATAATGGAAGAAACCATTTCCATTACATTAAACAAAAATAATGGAAAAGAATCTAATTAACGATTACATTTTGAAAATGTTATGGAAAAAAAATAATTTTTTTATAATGGAAGAAACCATTTCCATTACATTAAACAAAAATAATGGAAAAGAATCTAATTAACGATTACATTTTGAAAATGTTATGGAAAAAAAATTATTTTTTTCCATTACATTAATAGATATATGTAATGAAAAAAAATCCATCACATTTTTATGAACATTTTTTGTTTCCATTGCATTTTCAAAATGTATTGCAAGCATTTGTTGCAATCATGAACTAAACAACCTCCTTGTATTTTATGTGTTGGTTCTCTTGTGAATCGGTGATTATAGCAACTATTAAATATTTACTTCAACAGTTTGTTGTTTTTTTTCTTTGACATAATGATCATCAAAATCTTAAAAGCACATGAGGTTAGAAAGATATTTGTTAAAAATGATAAATCCATCAGCTGTAATTTGTAAATTGTCTTGTTATAGTAAGCTTTTTTAGACATCGAATCAAATAAAAAAAAAACTTGGAGATGCCGGGGATCGAACCCGGGGCCTTTCACATGCAAAGCGAACGCTCTACCACTGAGCTACATCCCCGATGAAAAATTAGTTGTTTCAATAAGCATTATAAAACAGAAACAAAAAAGTACTTACGCACCAATAGATTTTTGTTTAACCGCGCGAAAGGTGTATACGGCAATTCAAATTTTTAATAGCACTCGGTTCATCGTTCATGGCGCATTGTTGGCATAGCTGGAGATGCAGCGTTTTTGGTAAGTAAAGGGTTTGGTCATTTGTTTCAAAATTGATTTAAGAGGTGGCATAATACGATAGCAGATTCATAATTGGTGTCCATTGGGATCTGAAAATAAAATAAATTTAAAATTGCAGACTGTTAAGCATTGGAAAAAATAACCCATTGAACTCTAAAAGACTCTCCACATGAGAGCGACCAACGATAGAGGAATGAATGGGATTTAAAACATTAATAAACCTAAATTCTTTACAAAACTAGACTAAATGGAAGAAATATAATTAAGGATTATTTTAAAATACTTAAATTTTCATTTTAATTGCTATAACAAGAGAATTTTAAGAAAACTATTTGTTCATTTGTTACGACCAATTTATTTAAAGCAAGCAAAAATTCAGATTTTAAAATTAATCTTAATTGGCTGAACACAATAGTGGTGGATTTACATGTATCTGCATTTGGTTTCTGCACAAAAAAAGGGATGCCAAATACAAAATGTTTATTTGTTAGATAGAGAGAAAAGATCACAATGCAGAAGAACTTCGTTTCTGCATTATAGGAAAGTGCTATAATGCAGAAATGAAGACGAACATGTTCATCTTCTTGATGGATCTCTTTCACTCGCTCGGATTTTTTGTGTACATCTGTCCTGCTCTACTTTTCTACATTTTGCAGATGAAGATACATGTAAATCCACCATAGAGTGCCGCAACAAGAACTGCAGCTGCAAGTAGAAAAAATATCGTACGACCCCTTTCACACAAGGAAACTGAGTTGCCGGCGATTTTTAGTTTCTAGGCGAGAAGGGCGTAAAAGGAAGAGAAACAATTTCCCCTCACACCCTTCTCGCCTACAAACTAGCCAGTTTCTGGTAACTCAGTTTGCTTGTGTGAAAGCCGTCTACACTCTATTTTCTATGTGTCCACAATGCAGCTGTACAGCTTGATCATTTTTGTTAATAAATTCCAAAATATATGCCTCTTATTTATTGCTAAATAATTGTTTAACATTCATTTACTGTTTTTATAGCCAAATACAACACAAAAACGCTGAAAACAGAAATATTTTTTTTCCTCGCGGTAGATTCTTTTTTTTTTCCTATTGAGAATGTGAAAGCGTACAGCAAAAGTTAGTCCCGGTCTACATTGAACGATTTTTCCAGGGCCGATCTTTTGTTCGTTGGTGAAGGGAGTAAAAAGTGAGGGGCAGGGATCAAATCGTTTTTACCACAAAACTCGAACGATTTTTCCAGTCTGTTTATGTTCTCTCTCTTTTTCTTTCCATTTGTTTGAGTGTGTTCGGTGTCAGTGTGCCGGTCGTTTGATGGTGTGAGTGCATCTCAATGAAACATGAAGAGCACAGCAATAAAAAAAATGAAGAAGACAAGGAAAAAATCTTATGGAAAAAATCGTTCTGTGTGTACATTTCACACGATTTCTGAACAAATCTTCGTGGAAAAATCGGGCAATGTAGATCGGGACTTAAAAGTTGACCAACTTTTGCGGTACGGTGCGATAGCAGCTGCGTCGCATTGTGTTCGCAACATTGAATTTGTGTGTATTCAATATTTTGACAAATACTGCAACACAGATTGCAAATGCAGCTACGTCGTCATTGTGTTCAGCCAGTATATCGAATTCTACCATTTGACAAGAGTTTGTAAAGTTTTAAGGTTAATTAATAATTAATGTTTTAATTCCCATTTGTTTGATCATTCGTCGGTCGTTGGTCGCTCTCATGTAAATGGTCCTAGTCCAGAAATGTTCTAGTCCAGACGGCGACCAATGAAACAATATTCGTTATTCGCCTGATCAACGAAATAATAAGCAGCTGCCAGTTGCTGCCTTCATACTATATTCAATCTCAGATTCTCACACATTTTGTTTCGATGGCTTGATGTCACACATAGGCAATATTGTTTTTTGTGAATCCAATAATTTATATAAGCCCTTTAAATTGAAGTATACCTACAATTTCAGCTACAAGATTTCATAATTTCACATTGCACAAATATAGTTCTAAAGCTACCGTTGGAATATTCCATTATACCTACTTTGATGTTTTGGTTTTTTGATCTTATTCAAAGCATATTAAGCACATCGTGCCACTCAACTGGTCTGGCTGGTCATTGGCCAATTGAGTTCAATTGAAAAAATTTAAAACGCAAATTAATTTCAATCGCTTTGAATTTATTTCTGCATGTGTATATAAGTTTTACAGAAAACCAAATACAATACAAGACATGCAACGCCAAAAAATCATTCACATTTAAATATGTACATACTAAGTAGGTACTTAAATTTTGCTGTTTTTCTATTTTTATTTTTATTTTAATAATTCAAAAATAAAATAAAAATAATCTGTACATGAAAAAATTCGTCGTACGAACTTGCTTGCTAGACGAAGGAACGGCATTTGGACTTTCTTCGTCTTCGACGCTTTTTTTTTGTTTCTTCTGCCAGTTGAAAAACACCCTGAAAATGTTGCTGATGTTGAGCCCTGTGCTGGTCATTTTCATTAGACAAATAATGCTTGCGTCTTTGTTTTTTAAGTATCTATTTAGATTTTTTTATCTAGAGGAGATTTTTTTCCATCCCCTTACATCTTGTCCTTCTCTCCTACAAACTCCCAGTTGCTGGCAACTGAGTTTCCTTGTTTAAAAGGGGATATAGCAAGGCACGATGAAGTTCTGCATTTTTGATATGTTGTTGGGGCATGTTAAAGTAGTCTGTAGCTAAGTTTGCAACTTCGAAAAAACTTATTTTTGTATACGTACTTGGAACCCATAACTATCATTGAATATTGTTATAATATTTATTTCTTTTTTTTTAGTAACTTTGGTAGCGATTTTAATTTTTGAAACATTTTCGCAAAATGCTTCACGAAATCAATTTTTATTTATATAGTGAACAATTTTCGGAACTTTTAAAAACCGCTAGAAAAGTTGCTTAGAACAAGATATAAATATTATAATTATATTTTGTCCTAGTTAAGGGTTCCAAGTACGTGTACGAAAATCAGTTCCAACTTAAGTGTCCTACTTTGACCACAGCAATGATGCAAAACATTGCTTGTTGCACTTAGTTAACATTATGTTTCTTGCCAAAACTATTTGACCGATTTTGATCGAATTTTCGAATTTCGTCTTGTAATGCTCAAGAATATTTGATTCCAAATTTTAAGCGGTATTGGACAATGTATGACTAATTTTTTGAGTGCTTTAAATTACTTAAGTTTTTTTTAGATTTTTTATTTTTTAATTCATGGTTAGATAGTAACACAAATATAACATGCATGAATTTAAAACTAATGTGGTCTTGTAGAAAATTTTATAGCAAACAACTTTATAGTGGATGGTTTTTTCCTAAATTGCATATTTCCATAAGCGTTTTTTTCACTGCTTCGTTTTTCATGCAGCGAGCACAGGTCTCCAACAACATATCAAAAATGCAGAACTACATCTAGCTTTGCGAATCTAGCCCTTTTTTGTGTAATTTTTGACTGGGCTAAAATAGCAACTGCAAAATAAAGATTTAGAGCTGAAGATTTCAAGTTTAAAGGTGTAGATAAATCAATTTAACTGCACACTGAAACAGGCCCTGATGTTATACAGTTAATCTGGTTAGGCGTTTCATTGTTCCTCAAAGTCTTAAACATGCACAAACAATTTGTCGTCATGAAATCAGACCATTTCTGATGATTTTTTGTTGTTAGTTTGTTTTTTTTTTTTCTAATTTTCAAGGACTATAACTGCACATACATTATTAAAAAGGCTCAAATCGACGTTGTTTTAACTTAGCATTGAGCAATGAATGCTAAAAGCGTTTATTTTAAATTTTTTTTTGTGAAACAAAAACATTTAACGCAGACAACATCTAAACGATAATTTTGTTCAATTTAAATAATAACAAACAAATTCAAACCGATACGAAATAAAATTTTATTATAAGAACTTGTTTTGTTTTTGTTTGTTTTTGTATATAAAAACAATAACTAAAAAACAACCCTGTCAACATTAGGCCAAGGTCACTCCTTAAATTTCTTTTTAACAAAAGCAATTATTTGTTTTATATAATCACTAAATTAAAAAGAATTAACTCAATGTCAATAAATTATAATTATTATAATTTAATTTTGTCTTGTTTTTTTTACAATACAATCCTTTGAATTTGTGAACCTACCTACATAGTCATAATAGCCTACATATACAAAACACATACTATACAGGTTGGTATATGAATGTCATGTTCACTCCATTAGAATTAATGGTGACAGTAAGAAAATTTTAAAATGTTACGCTTGATGATCTCTTAATTTAGTGTCGCAATTTTGTTGTTTTGGATTTAAATTTATTTTAAAAAAGTAATAGTTCAATACCAAGCTAAAAATTTTGACATTAACTTGTTTTATAAACATGAAATTTTGCCAAATAATAATTTTTGAAAAGAATATAATGTATGTAGTATGATTTTCATATAACTTTAGCTAATGGAAATAATGAAAAAATAAAGTATTTGCTTTAATATTTCTATTTTGCTATTCTCAAGTGATTGAAGACTTTTCAGTTAATATCGATTATATTAGTATTGTGAGTGAAACTAGGGAAATCTATATAATTATAAATAGCCTTAAAAAAATTTTGTGGTACCATTTGCTCAAAAAGTATCCAACCGATTTCGATAAATTGTAAAAGAAAGAATTAAAACCTAAAAAAAAAAACATTTTCTGATTTAATTTTCAAACAAATTTTTTGACTCTAGAGTCTGTGAGTTTGAGTTTTTGGTGGTCGAATTTCGGCCAGTGGGCGATAGTAGTTAACAATATCACTCCTATATTATTATCTTTGTCTTACTTTAGATAAAGATACAGTTACAAACAAATTATCAGTAAACCATTTCACATTGATCGTGATAACTTTATGTATTTAATCGATCAATTATGTCGTAAATATGCCAATATTCTGTATAAAAACGACGGTTGAACATTGGTGCACTTGGGCGTATACGCACTTTTTTTTCTAGATTTGATTGACTTTTTTAATACATTTTAATCAAATCGAAATTGATGATTTTAAATAAAATAGCAAAGATGAAGAAGGCTGTGTGAAGTGGGAACCCGAAGTCAAAATTTTTGGGCGGGGTTTATCAGATTCGTTTGTCCATCGTTTGTCCATCGTTTGTCCACGTTTGTCCAACCAAAAAAATCGTTTGTCTCCAAAATCAAAAAACTCATCTACTGTCCCCAATAGATGAATAAGGAAGATGAGACTAAGTGTGTTTGTTTGTCCACCGTCTGTTTAAGATTATTCACCAAAAATAATCATTTTCCACCCTTAGTTCAAAAGTTATTCAACATTTCTTTTTTATAGAAACCCCAAACAAATTTTTGTTTATTAAAATCATTTTAATCCCAATCGTTTGTTCACCATTTGTCCAGGTTAGTCCAGCAAAAAAAAAATGTTTAGACCTTCGTTCAAAAGTTATTCAACATTTCGTTTTTAAAGCAAAACCAACTTGACCAACACCCCAAATGATAACTTTACGCGAATGAAACTAGTGCATTCGTTTGTCCACCGGCTGTTTAAGATTATCCATACAAAATAATCGTTTTTCCACCCTTAGTTCAAAAGCTAACCCCAATCGTTTGTCCACCGTTTTTCCAGGTTAGTCCAGCAAAAAACAAATTTTAGACCTTCGTTCAAAAGTTATTCAACATTTCGTTTTTGACTTTTGGGGTTTTGCTATAAAAACGAAATGTTGAATAACTTTTGAACGAAGGTCTAAAATTTTTTTTTTTGTGGACTAGCCTGGACAAACGGTGGACAAAGGATTGGGATCAAAAAGATTTTGATAAAAAAAAATTAATTTTTTTGGGGTTGCTATAAATAAGAAATGTTGAATAACTTTTGAACTAATGGTGGAAAATGATTATTTTTGGTGAATAATCTTAAACAGCCGGTTGAAAAACGAATGCACTTAGTCTCATTTTCCTAAGTCATCTTTTGGGGGCAGTAGATGAGTTTTTTTTTTATTTTGGTGAGTTGCTATAAAAAAGAAAAGCTTAATAACTTTTTTCCTGAGGGTGGCCAATCGATTTATTTGGTTGGACAATCGATGGACAAACGATTCTGATAAACCCCACCCAAAAATGTTGACTTCGGGGTTCCCACTTCACACAGCTGATGAAGAAACCTTGCAAATAAAATTAATTATGTTTAGGTGGAGCATTAACATATTTATTGAACAATGATATTACAATTTGACTTATATACTTATGTAATATACGATGATATTATACATTTATTGGCACATACACTGAGAAAATTAATATTTTTTTTTGCGTTTGCGAGTAACGAATTTCGTTTGCTGTAATTGTAATACATTTGCTGGAAATGTTATACAATCCCTGCAAACGTATTTCATTTGTAGCAATTGTATTACAGTCGCCACAGAAAGTAATTCCATTGCATCAAACATATAACAAATAACCCATTCGTTCGGAGCTCAATTTGCCTGGGTTGATTACGGTAAATGACAATGTTTCCCAAATTTAAACGACATGACGTTTGCAAGCAAGTGTAATTGTTTATGGCAAACGAATGAATCGATTGTGAATTAAGCTTTTGAAATGCAGTTTGCTGCAAAAAGTTTAACGTTTACTATATAAATTTCAATTGTTTGCAACTTTTTTGGGACGAATGGTTCATTCGTAGAAAGTAAACTAATTTGTAGCAAACGATTGAATGATTGCAGGGTGTATATTTTTAAATCTTATTTTTACAAATTAACTTAATGCTTGTGGTAAACATTTCATGCTTTTGAGGCGAAAGAATTTTTGATTTTAGGTTTCTTTAAAATAAATTCGATTGCAGCAATAAATTTCCTATTTGGAAAAAGTATTTCATTTGTTTAATTCCTATCTAACCAATTTCAGGTAATCTATAGGGCAAGTATTGGATACGTTTCAATACTTGTTTTGCTTTATCAATTTGGTATTGTTCTGAAGTTCAGCACTACTTGTACAAAAAATCAAATTTCAATTGAAAATATGTTGCATTTTAAAAAAAATGCGATTCAAAATTGAAAATTTGTTGCTTTAAAAAATAGCAAAGTCAAAATTCAAAAATATTTGCATTAAAAAATAAAATAAATGCTAGTTTAAAAATCTTTGCATTAAAAATAATTGTTAAAATAATTACATTCAAAATAAAAGTTCAATTTTAAAAATTAATAAAAATTACCTACATCTCCGTTGTTCATTTCGAAAAACAATGGTGCAAAATTTTAGATGATTAAGTACGATGTTAAATCAATTTTAGTATGGTACTAGGTTAAAAATTGTGTTTTGCTAATTTTAAACGAGTTTAGCATCGTACTATCCCCTTACATTTTACTAAAGTTAAAATAACATCTTTTTAGTATCGTACTAAATCCATATGACTGGAGAATGGAACATTTTACTCCAGGTATAGCATAGACCCGAGGGTTGCCGGTTCGATCCCTGCTGGTGCCCAACTTTTTTTTTTGTAATAATGAAGTTAAAATGATAAAAATATAAACTTTGAATACTTATTTAAAGCACATGTTGGGTTTCCATCAATATATAATTTATTTACAACGCATAAAAATAATTATTGCGTGTTAAACAAAACGATTTTCTTAAAAGTTTTGATTCAGTCCTAGGAGCACATTTACGTTTTAATAGTTTAAAACAAAAACTTACCCAATATTTTAAATACTTCGGTCGTCCTTGTCATAGTTAAAATAATAAATCATAGTTAAAATAATTAAAATACATGAAATTGTCTAAGCCACATTTCTTAATCAGTACATTTCCTCTGCTCAACTAAATAAAAGGAAAATGTGTGAAGTTTTCAACTGATTAACATTTTGCAGAAAGATTTTATGTTGCAAATTAGCTCAGTGGGTGCATGCTCGCTCTCGATACGGTAGGATACCAGTTTAAATCCAGGTAAGTAAAGCTTGACATTTTTTTCAATTAAAATAAAATAATATAATTTCAGAATTAAGGGAAAACCAGCAGTCACTGTATTGATTGTGACAAATGTACAAGTCATTAGCAACAAACGATTCATTTGTCATAACCACTTTGATCTTCTATAACAATTGACCCATTCGCTTGTCGTTAATGTATTAACGTTTACTCTAAAATTTCGTTTGAAACAAACGATAGAATTTTGCTACAACAGTATGAATTGTTTGTCTCAAACGAATTTAAAAGTTTGCTGCAAACGAACTGTCAAAACTGGCTGGCAAACGAAAAAGTCGTATGGGCAATTTTTACGTTTGCCGCAAACGATTCCTTCCCTCAGTGTAGGGGCCAAATTTTATACTATTTCTTAAATTTAAAGGATTTTTAAATATAAAATACATACATGTCGAAAAATTAAATCTAAATGTCGGCAATTGACTTAATTGTCGTCGGGGTGTTCCGTCCCGGTTGTCAAGTTGTGGTTTTGGTGGGAAGATGAGTTGGCGTGATACGGTGATATGCTGACCCAGTTTCAGCATAGAACAAAACTGCTTGCTCGTTGTCTGTGATGATGTTGTCGTCCAGGATGTCCATCGTACTGAGGTATCTCGGCTCGGTTTCTCTTTAATGAGATGGAGTGAGGAAGTGGGATTTTATTATTTAGTGACGATGTTGCGATTGGAAAGTTGGAAGGAAACAGAACTGGTCGGCTTGCTGATTCCCCACACACGATAGAGCCGAACATCTTCGGAGGTTTGTGTTCGTGGATTTTGGACTGGCTGAAAATCCAAATTGTTCGGCCGAACCACGGCTCACGGGCAATTTTGGTTCGGCTCGTCGGTTCGGTCGTGTATGGCCAGCTACATGAGTGTAAAATTATATCAAAATAAGCGGGCTCATATACGTTAACAAAGCAATTTCCGTTTATGCTTATATAGACCAAGAGCCCACAGCAAATTTTGGGATTGGCTTGATAACCAAAATTTGAGTCTGAGGGTTTGTAGGTGCATATGCATATATCGTGGTATCGAAAACAATCGTCTAGCATGTTTCTTTTTCAACCTTTGGAGGGGGTGGGGGTTTGAAAACAGCGATTTTCCAATTTATTTTGTCAGAGGTATTACCACTTCAATAAATATATGCCGTGATGCCCTGTCATTTTCTTTAAGTCAAAACGTCATAACCTTGGCAATCCGACCAATAGAACTCAAGATATAAGCTTTTTAAAAGGACGTTATCATCTTTTTCTTTGAGAATTATAAAACACAAAAAATCAACAAAACAAAGTCGAATCGATTAAAGTTCACTTAAAAAGCTAATATCTTGAGTTCTATTGGTCGGATTGACAAGATTATGACGTTTTGACTTAAAGAAAATGACAGAGCATCACGGCATGTATTTATATATAAATATATATATATTTATTGAAGTGGCAATACCTCTGACAAAATAAATTGGAAAATCGCTGTTTTCAAACCCCCGGCAAAGGCTGATTGTTTTCGATATCATGATATATGCGCCTACAAACCCCCATACTCATATTTTGGTTATCAACCCACTCCCAAAATTTGCTGTGGGCTCTTAGGCTATTACGCTTTATTCATAATAGCATATCATTAGCTATGTATCAATAATTCTAAAAACCAAGCTTCATAACACTGAGCCATAATAAGATAATAATTGACTTTAAAAGGTTATTATAGCCTCCGAAAATGGGTTAACAAAATGTAATGTCTTAATTAATTAAAATCAAGTTTCATTTTAGAAAATTCTCCGATTTAATCATCATCATTTCAAAAACAAGAATAAGTAGGTTATAAAACAATAATATTTGTACCTATACTTAAGTACAGCTTTAATTATCTGTTTTATTCAAAATAACTGCACAAAATACATACAAATAAAGATTATTTCATCAAAAATAAATTTAATGGCTCTTTGTGTTACTCTAAAAGAAGCACCAGAACTCAAAATCAATCAATCGCCAGATGAGGATTAATAATAAATAAAAGAATGTCATCTCAAACAAAACAACAATAACAAAAACACTGACGCCATAAATTCTTCAGATTACAATAATTAATCTTCAACTTATAATGCTTGATGAACCACTATCGTAATAATATAGCAAATACTTTAGTTGGTTTTTGTCTTGTAATAAAACAAAATATTTTATTCCACTCATGTGTAAGAAAACCTTACAAATAAATTTTGTTAAAGTTATACTTTCTTAATTATTTTTGTTTTCTTTTTGGACATTTATTTTGGGAAAATTACGTCTGTTTGTGTATTCAATTAAGATAATTCGATCGTAATGTTCTTATTACGTCGTTTATTTTTCAGGAGAAGTCGTCAATTTTGAATTTATTTTTAATTCTTGACAAGAGTAAGGAAGTATAAATCTAATAATTTAATCAAAAGCTGTCCTCTGCTCCTGATATATGATGTACATAATGAACTTTAAGTGGTGTGCCAGAGTAAGGTGTAAGAGTTGATGGTATAATAATTTCATGGTTCATAAACTTTTTATAATTTTTAAATTATGCATATGTACATATATGTATGTACATTGTACAAACTCTTCTTTAATTGGTTGTTATTTGTATTATTTTTAAGAATTTGCTGACCATTAAAGCTGACACAGCATGAGTTGATACTTTTCAATTTTTCGTTTGATGAACTTCAAGTTGGATTCTTTTTTAACGAAACAATATACCTAACCATAATTAATTTTATTGTTATCCACGTTGAGAACTTTTATGTTTTTTTTTTTGATTCGTCATTTGTGTCTTTGTTATAAGATCTGCTTGAATAAAAAAAATATTCTTTTCAAATTGATAAAAAGGTAATGTGCATGAAGTATGAAGATCTCTCAGGCAGATGGATGATAAAATATTTTGTTGTATATACAATTCGTCTATGTTTTAGATAATCAAAACACATTAACTTAAAAATGCATTAATTTAAACGCTTAACCAATGCTTATTATGTACACTTAAAACAAATATGTATATTAAAAATAATTTTTGAAAAAGAAGTTTAAAAATTTAGATATAATCTAACAACTAAATAAACAAAAAAAAATTAATAATAAATATAAACCTTTACGTGGAACAAAAGCTGATTTTCACACATCTGAAAGAATTTATGTTTTCATATTAGAAAACTCGAAATTTTAAACTTACTAGGGCCTTGTCCAAACTAGACAGAAACTTGGCATTTTTCCAGCCGGTATGTATGTATATCTCCGAAACATTTTATTGCAGAGGAAATATTGTTGAACTAAAGATGTAGGCAGTGAAAAAATTCATTGGTTTAGTTTTTTTTGGTGCCGACAATATTTTAAAACTTAATTCGATTTAATTTTTTACATAACCTCATTTTTATCGTTCCCTAATAAGAAACTTCCGTAAAATACTCACCAAAAAAGAATTTAAGATAATTAAATTTCCATCTTTTTGATACATTTTTGAAGAAAATGGGATAACGCAGTCCAAAATTATAGCTTTAAAAAGTTGGCCACGTTATCGGGTAAAAAACTCAAACATATCCGGCGCTCCACAAATTACGTCGATATGGGTGTTTTTGAAAAGCTAGTGGTACCCAGATAATTTTTGACTGTAAAAGTATATAAATCCACCGTGTCAATAGAAACTGACCATTTTCGAAAACGTTCTTTAAAGAAACAACTACAACATTTAATTGAAAAAAATTAATCATTGTTGGTTGAGGTTAAATGAATACTCATGATGCTGAAACCGAACCAGGAGATCTTATAAAAATTAATTTATGTAAATGCGCAAAAGGCTGTGGTAATAGTCCAGTCATTTGGTAGTTTTGCCTGGAATGTTTTGGAGCAGTTTTGAAAACCATTCATTTTTATAGATTTTGCATTTTGCAACATTAACGTACCTTTGTAGCTAATGCTGCCATTTTGAAAAGTAGTGTAAATTCACAAACGCATCACTGCGCAAATCATAGAGAAAATACTACCTAGAGAACCGACTTAAGGGGTCCATGCTCTTTCACCCTACAAGTGAATTTTTACTTCGATACAAAAATTGATGTCGATTTGATGTATTTTATGATTGTTTTGTAGAAACTGATTGCGCATCAGTTGCGCAGTGATGCGTTTGTGAATTTACACGTAGGCTTTACGGTGATCGTACGCCAAAACATCCTACGAACAAATGAATAACGAATAAAATGTAGGCATTTTTCTCAGCTCTAATTTATCTCTTAAATGTTTTGTCTGAAAGGAAATATTGGGGAAAAACTGTTTTTTGACGAAATTTTTTTCAAAATGATGGTGTTAGCGGCAAAGTGAAAATTCGGAAAGAGCACCCCAAAATCTATAAAAATGAAAAGTTGTCAAAACTCCTCCAAAACTTTCCAGGCAAACCTCTTTTTGTCGCCCAAATGACTGACTTTTATAGGCATGTGGTCCTTGCAATGACTTATAATCATCATGCTCATGCACTAACGCCAATGAGATTGAAGTTGAAACCAACAAACTATAGAGGACTATATTCAAATATACTTTAGCGAACCTGTAGAGGACACTGAACACACCCGAAACATAACATTGGACGGCGATATCACATCATCTTCAAAAATATTTTGAAATTTTCTGTTTTGATAAGTAATTAACGTTAGAGTTTCTTGGGGAACGACAAAAATGTGGTAATGTAAAAAAAAATAAAACGACATTACCTGAAAAATATTTCTCGCACCGAAAAAAATGTAGCAATGAAGAAAGATAAGATGGTTTCAATTTTTCCTCTAAAATCAATAGTTTGAATGAATATCAATTCGCCCTTTCCAATATGGGAGATTTCGACAGGGACCTCTGTCAGATATAAAAAAATCAGATTACCTTTATGTCGTCCCTGTACTATAGGGGCTAGTTATACATACGTTATGTACAAATATTTTTTGTAGCTAGATTATAGTGGTTCATAAAGGGCAATTTTTGAAATTCACAATGTGCATTTACGCATTCAAATAGTTTCCAAAAAGTTTTTAAAAAATCCGGCAACATACATATTTCATCATTAGCATTTTATTGATTTGAAGATGTTGTACCACCTGAACCTTCAAGTTTTGCTTGTGAATAACATAGGAAATGTATTGACTTTTAATAAAGAAACTTCTAGAAGGTAAAGAAATGCCATTGATAGCTTATTAGAAACAAAAAGTATAAAATCAAAAAAAAATAGCGGTATCTACCAAGTATGTCTGTATGCCTTTTTGTTATAACATTTTGTTCCACCGAGCGATTTGTGTGCGTTTCTATCTTAAAGAAGTATCATGATGGGCCATTATTCATGAACATTTTGACAACATTATTTATGAAATTATTATTTTTTCTAAACTTGTTACTAAAATTGCCACAGCTCCTCATATCGGTAAATTGTTTGGTTAACACGACACAAAACCACTTAACTTACACAAACAAAGATTTATTAAATTAAGTTATAGCCGTGTTTTTTTTTGCAAGTTCAGGCTGTCGATAAAACGACATCGGAACTAATCCAAGTCATTTAAGCAAAAACGACCAAGACTTTATCACAAAAAAAGTACCCTTTCAGCTTTGTGGCAAGCATGCCACAGAAGATGAAGATTCATTCAAATAAAAAGAAATCCCATATAATGGGTGATTTTTTAAGAGGTTTAGAACTATTTAAAAAAAAAAAAAACACAAAAAATTCGAAAAAATGAATGAAATATTTATTTGAATCGATAGTTTGAACCTTGCAATTTAATGTTTAAAGATAATTTCATGCAAATGTTGACCGCGGCTGCGTCTCAGGTAGCCCATCCGCTGAGTCCAATTTTGGCATACTCTTTCACACATATCGGCCGGTATCTCACGAATGAATGCATGGATGTTGGCTTCCAGTGCGTCAATCGAAGCGGGCTTGTCCCTATAGACATTAGTTTTAACATACCTCCACAAAAAATAGTCTAATGGTGTCAAATCGCACGATCTAGGCGGCCAATTGACCGGCCCGAAACGTGAAATTAACTGTTCACCAAACTCGCCTCGCAATTGCGCCATTGTTTCGCGTGCTGTGTGGCACCGTCTTGTTGAAACCACATATCATGCAAGTCAAGAACTTCCATTTCGGGCAAAAAAAGTTTGTTATCATCGCTCGGTAGCGTTCACCATTGACAGTAACGCTGCGATTCGCATCATCTTTGAAGAAATATGGCCCAATAATGCCGCCGGCCCATAAACCGCACCAAACAGTGGCTTTTTCGGGATGCATTGGTAGCTGTTGCAATGCTTCTGGCTGATCTTCACTCCAAATGCGGCAATTTTGCTTATTTACGTACCCATTCAACCAAAAATGAGCCTCATCGCTGAACACAATTTTTCGATAAAAAAGCGGATCCTCGGCCAGCTTTCCAAGAGCCCATTCACCAAAAATTCGGCGTTGTGGTAGGTCGGCTGGCTTTAGTTCTTGCACCAGCTGTATCTTAAAAGGCTTTACGCCCAAATCCTTCCGCAAAATTTTCCACGTAGTGCTGTAACAAAGGCCTAACTGCTGGGAACGGCGCCGAATCGACATTTCGCGGTCTTCTGTCACACTAGCTGATACGGCCGCAATATTTTCTTCACTACGCACAGTACGTAAACGTGTTGGTGGTTTAATGTCCAACAAAGTAAATTTGGTGCGAAATTTGGTCACAATCTTCCGAATAGACTGCTCAGAAGGTCGAGAATGCCGACCATAAAATGGAAGCAGCGCGCGATGAACATTTCGAACCGAGCACGAATTTTGATAGTAAAATTCAATAATTTGCAAGCGTTGTTCATTTGTAAGACGATCCATGGTTAAATTGCAAACCAAACTGAAGCTGTTTGACAGTGACACAAGGTACTAAACACACGTCAGCTGTCAAAACCAGCGTTGCCAAAACAAACCAGCTAAAAAATCATCCGTTACAAAATTATTCCGTTCATCAATGTAGCAGCAAAAATGTAAAACAAAAAAACTCAATTTTAAATCACTATAGTCCAGTGCAATTATATTATGAACCAGCAGTTTGTACCCCCCCCCCCAAATTGTTTGTTTGTTAAAAATTAAAATCCAAGATGGCGGCAAAACGGTAAATGCTACGAATGCGAAAACTGAGATTTATCATATCCGATCAACTCTCTATGGAATAAAAACAAAATTTGGTACAAACTACTGGGACCCCATAAAAATTTTATAATTGCACTGGACTACTAATCAGGAATACAAACTAATTTATAAAACACTGGTCGTACATTTTTTTTTTATAAAAATCTTTTGTTTCGTTGACTACAGATACATATTTTGACATTTCCATACAAACTATCGATAGCAAATTGGTAATTCGTGAGATAACACGTTCTCCAAACTTGGTTTCCAATAAATTGATTGTGACATTCGCTGTGTGGCTTGTGGCGCCGTCCTGTTGGAACCACATATCCTCCAAGTTCATATCATCCAATTGGGACCAAAAATATTCGGTTATCATTGAACGGTAGCGATCCCCATTTACAGTAACGTGCCGGTCTTGATCATCGCGGAAGAAGTACGGCCCAATGACGCCGCCGGCCCATAAACCACACCAAACCGTAATTTTTTCGGGATGCAATGATGACTCATGGAGTACGTGTGGTTTTCTGCCTGACCAATACCGCATATTTTGTTTATTGACGAAGCCATTCAGCCAGAAATGAGCCTCATCGCTGAAGATGATTTTTCGATGAAAATCCGAATCATTTTCAAGTTGTTGCTCAGCCCAATTCACGAACATACGACGCTTCTGGTGGTCAAGCGGCTTCAGTTCTGGCGTCAATTTAATCTTGTAAGGATGTAGGCCAAGATCTTTTCGCAAAATTCGCCACAACGACGTCACAGAGATGCCCAACGCTTGAGAACGACGTGTGAGAGACACATTTGGGCTTTCTGCAACTGAAGACTCAGCGGCAGCAATATTGTCGACACTACGGGCACTTCTTTGTTGTCTCACTGGCACGGGAATATTTTGTACTGTGCCTGTGGATTCAAATTTTTCCACTAGACACTCAATTGTTGATCTGCTAGGACGATTATGAGACCATAAATTGGACGTAGCGCTCTTAACGTTGAGGCCACTTACTCCGAATTTCGGTAGTAAAATTTAATAATTTCGACTCGTTGTTGGCTCGTATATCTTTCCATCATGAAATGGCAAACCTTACTGAAGAATATGGCGTCGTTTGCTGTCCCTTTTGCTCTATTTTTGTAGCGTCTCTGTTGAAAAACCCTTTATGTGCAAATTGCTTACTTGTTTTTTTGTTCAATTCTATCTAGACATGCAAAAAAAATGTCTTATAAAATAAAAGTGCGTATTTGTATCGTAGTTTTTAGAGATAATACAAATGAGACTACGAAATTGTGAAATTCTAAAATTTACCAGTAACACCAAGAATTTTTAGCAACATTGGTAAATATTTCAAATGTTTTGTTTTCCAATTAATTTTGGATTTTTATACCACCCTGCATTTGTCTCACTCAAGGGACTGTTGACTATAATTGGTGCCTGCCTCCCGACTAATCGTACCCTAAGCGAAGCAACGAAATTGCGTGAGCGGGACAGAGGACTCAAAAAGAGAATCCAAGGTTTTTTTTTGTAAAAAAAAAAAAAAATGTTGACAAAAGACTCAAATGAATTAAAGAAAAAAATCGGATATCGGATTGAAAAAAATATAATTTTACCGATAAAATTTAGAATTTCCTTATTTCGGAGTCATACAGTAACATTGACCTAAAACTCACAGCAACCACTTTTGCGTTATGATGACCCGAAAAGTACATTCAAGACAAAATCCCTTGCAACGAGCACATTCCTTTTGCATGGTGTGACAGCACCTTCCTTTTATCCACTATTGAAATAAAAAAAGAAATATTTTATTATAATATCAATCAAGTTATATATGTAGCTACTAGATTAGATTATACGTACAACGTATACCATCTCATATCCCCAGGAAAAACTAAATTCCAACTAGTAAATCTATTATGAATTCAATGTCCATACAGGCGCCAGGGTGTAAGTTACTATCATTTTGTATATTTTTCATCTCAGACAAACAAGTTTCAATTAATTGTTTGTATTTATGTTAAATCAAAGCAGCAAAGCCAAATACGGATTTTGTTTAGCAAACAGACACAATTTTTTTTTGTTTCTTTTTTTTTGGGATATTCCAAAGAACTAAATTTCTATCTTGATTCATTAATCTTGTGTACGTCTGTTCTTTTTTGGGTTTTTCTTCTTATAATTTTTAATAGATTAAATAACACAGTTTTGGATATGAACTTAAGAATTTCAGACAGATTATAATAAATTGTTAGAATGTTTATTTCATTTAGAATATTTGTTCTTGTTTAATAGCTTCGACGTTTATAAAGATGTTAAGCAGAAATAAAAACAAAATAAAAATAATATACTTTCTTATATCTATTCCTTTCGTACCTCTAACGATATTTTATGCAGTACCTATATTTAACATATTTTAATTTTTATTTTAAAACACGCTTACAGATTAAAAATGCTTCAAAATGCAAAAAAATGTTCTTTGTATTCCAAGGTTAGGGCTCATTACATCAGAGCATTTTTTTAAAATAATAACAATTTTGATTCGTAAACTTTAGCAAACTAAAGCCTGGATGTAATATTTTTTTGAAACCATCAGGGACTTATGCTGAGCTATGCAACCTATGAAATCCTTGTCATTGAGTGGACTTGCCATGGACTTGATTCACTTCATCCCGAATTTCAGCTGATGTCAAAAACGGACTTTTCTTTGCATAAGCAGCGATGATACGATCATCAGCAGAACTTATCTTTCTTGGAGGCGGGTTTCTTCGGATGGCGTTGGTCGTATTATAAGTTTCATAAAATTTGATGGCATTATACAACACTAATTTTCTTGCTCGTCCAATAATATTTGCGATTTCGTGAAATGTTTTCCCGTTATTTTTTTATGATGATGATGATTTTTTTAAACCCAGGTGTACAAGATTGTTGCCAGCCCATCTAGTCATAAAATATTCAAATATTTTGCAAAAAATCCTTTAGAACAACTTGCTTTGAATTTTCGATTATTTTTTTCTTAAAATCTGACCAAAAATATAGCTATTTTATACTATAAACACAATTTCAGCCCCATGTGCTAATTCTGTGGCCACGGAAAATTTAGCAATCGCACACTTCTCACATAGAATTAATACCCAAACATGTGTAAATAACGGTAAATTTCCAGGGATAATAGGGGATGCAGTCTAGATTGCAATAATGTGAAAAGTTTTTAAGAAAGGTTTTTGTCAACTGGTATAAGGCTATGTTAACTGAAAAAAGCATGATGTGCTAATGCTCTGTCCAACACTCTATACATATCTACCAAATAAAAATTGGTTTGATTTGACGAATTTCTGCCTCTTTACATTTTTGGACACTTTGTTATTTTTTTTTAATTTGGAAAGTGAAAATTAGTAAATGATTATTCCAATTGTTTGTCTTTGTTCTTTCCACGTTACTTTTTTTAAATCGATGTTTATTGAATTAATTTTAGGAAGAATATAATAATCTTTATTAACCAAACATCATTTTTAAATTATATCACCAGTCTAAAAATGTATGTAAATACAAAAAAAAAAAACAAATAAAATACCTTTTCGAAGTAGGTATAGTACCGGTGAAACTAGTGTTTCAACTATTTAAGTAGACTAGACGCCCTTAAGTTATTTAAAAATATTTGAAATATTTTTTGATTCACATGCCAGACAACTACTTTTCACAACCTAAGACAAATGTAGCAATCCATACCATATTCTAATCCGAACTTCGTCAAGACCCCAAAATATGTTCGGATGTGATCCAGAGTTCAAGCTTACAATATAAAAGTAAGAAGAAATACATACATATGAAAATATTTTTTTTTAGAAATATACAGGTCCCTATATATGTATTTTGTAGAGGTTAAGTTATGGCACTCATAAAAATTAAACAAAAAATTTAACTCAATTAAAAGTACAAGTGATTTCAACTCCAGAAATAAATGCGTTTCGCCCACATATGACAGTGGGCTCTACATCAGTAAGACTGTCATATCCTTCTAAGTCGCAAATTTTGGTCGATGGTAACCGACTTTTATAAAAAATTACAGCAAATAGATTCTGTTAATTTTATTATTTTAGGAAATTTGTTTAACTTCGTGAACTAAGGAAAAATGAGCAGAAGTAAATAATTTCTAAATTTCTTCATTCAGGCTATTGAAAAAAAAATTAGCTTGACATCTTTACGACAGGACACCGTTTAGGGATAAACAAGCCTGATTTTTCAAACAAATTGAATCAGAATTTGAATCCATGTTCGTGTTAAGGTGAGCTGTCATAAGAGCAAGTACCTGCGGCATATCCACCCATTTTAATACTAAAATACTGATACTGAGTATATTTTTTTGTTTAGATCTATATTATTGGATTGTGCGTGACGCGCCTACCCGTTGTCGGATAATCTAGGTGTTAGAGTTGTTTTTTTCTTTTAATAATAATAAATAATATTTCGACGATATGATATATAGGTACCAGTACCTACCTAAGTATGTAAGCACTATGTTGGACAAAATACTTTTTTTTTAATATCTTTAAAATGATTGATAACTTTGTACTAACAAAAAATAATTGCCATTTGATTTGAATTATTATGATTTTATACAAATTATAAAAATATTAATTTTGTATAGCTGTACATATAATTTTTTAAATATTTTTATGAACAAATATTGGAACGCCTATTTAAGGTGATTATTAATACATGCAGATACAATTTTTAAATTTCAAAAAATACTGTACATTTTTGTTTAAATCAAAAAATCTTTTTTTCTACAAATGTGTATAAGCTTCTTTTTACGAAAAAAATAATCGGCAAGTCGAAATTATGAAAAATGGTTATATGGGAAGTATGTACCTACCAGTGGCGGATCCAGGGGGCGGCTATAGGGGCTAAAGCCCCCCCCCCACAGCCGATTCCTAAAATAATTTGAAAAGAAATACATTAAAACGTGTAGAGTTTATATTCCGTCTAAAATATTGTTAAGATATTAAATTTTTTGGACAAAATAACGTGGTTGGGGCTGAACTATTTGCATACATATGTAACTTTTTTTCTAAGCCCTAAGATTGGGGCTAAGGCCTGAAGCAAACTGGACAAAAACCAAGTTGGGGGCTATGAATAATGGACATGTTTCATACAACGACAATTTTTCCCTAAAAACAAAACCCAGACAGTTGGGACGAAGAAACCAGCTTCGGAATAATAAGGTCTGAGAAAAACTAACCTTATTCCAGAGAATTTTGGGGGCTTAAGTCTAGGGATTTTCAAAGTCCGATTTTGGGCTAAGACTGGAAAAGATAAGTAAAAAGAGATAAAAATGTGGTCGGGGCCTTACATTAAAGTGTCAAATACAACAACTATTTACACTAAAAACAAAACTAATTTAACGAAAGAAACGCAGTTGAGTCTAAAACAATTGGAGAACAACGGATTTAGAGAATTTTGGAGCTTAGTTTTTAAAAATTCAAAGGGCCAAGGCAATTGTACATACAAATCATCTTTGTACTAAGTAATTACAAATAGATTCTTTAGTCAAGGAGCCAAATTCCAATAGCATAAGTTTTCTCTATGCGCACTCAGATAATCATGCAAAAGCAAATGAATATTTGCAATCCCTCTAGACTCTAGAGTGACGTGCAGATATATCGACATATTTTTTGGGCATCAATATAAAGTGTGGGTATGCAACGTATACTCGAAAATATATTCAGACTTGCAGAATTGGGCCGCGGGTTATTTCTTAGAGCAGCTTTTTCTTTTGTCCTACAGTAAGTTTGAACAAAACAGTTTCTCGTTAATTTGGCTAATTCAGGAAAAATAAGAACTCAGAGGCCTAGATACTGTAAAATCACATATATGAGCTTTTGCCAGTACGACCAGTTAATTTTTCTGAAGTAGCCAATTATAAACAGTTTTCAAATCTTGTAAAAAACGTGAAGTTCAAAACATACCCACAGCTAATTTAAAACTATACCTACCTCCATAATGTATGTACCTAATCAATATTAAATAATATAAATAAACGAATTTGTACGTGTGGTTCAAGCATGGCTAAAAATTATTAATTTTACTATGGTGCGACTTTATATTTGCTTCTATCTACGCTACAGCAATTATGAATAATTGTTATTGTACTTTGTATTGAAAACATTTTAAAGCGCGACAGAAGCGGATATTAAAGCAAAAAAAACACGGATATTATTAAAGGAAAAGTTAGAATGTCAAAATTCGTTGTCTGTTATATAACTACATAAATGTATTTCCATATATCTTTTTCACAAAAAAAAAACTTGAACCTTAGAGGTTAGACCGCACTCGCTTAGTGCGATATAGCTCCTAAAATTTCATAAAAAATAATGTTTTGCCGTGTCGCCGGCTGTCGTTGTAAAGTGTAGTTTCGCTGAAGTTGAGTATATCTTGTTTAAAGCTAAAGTAATATCTACTATTTGTTAAAAAATTTAAAATTGATCTTAACCCTAGAAAGATAACCCTATTTCATGTCCCATAAGAGTTACATGTAATTGTTACGTCGATTCGACGTAGGTTATCTTTCTAGGGTTAAGGACAATCAAATTTTATTACTTAAGGTCCCAAACTGGATATCCAAACTCCAAGCCCCCCCTACAGCCAAATCCTAGATCCGCTACTGGTACCTACTGTAAATAACAATGAAAAATAGTAGATCTTAATAGTAGATTGCAATAATTACCCCGCGCAGGAAAAAAAATCTAATTTTCGACAAGGCACTAGAGAGTTTTACATAGATTCTAAAAAGGGACTATTACGGATAAGCAAAGGCTAGAACAAGGGCCTGGGCGATTATGAACCCTTTTGCCTCGTCAGGCAAAACAAAACAAAACCAAAAATGATGGACTTGATCCCGTGATCCAATTTACTACCCACTGGACTAACTCGGTATCCAAAATTTTAATTTCGAAAGTGAATAAGTTTCTTACTCTAATGTGTCATACAGTATTGCAAATACATACCAAAAAGAACAGGATTTTATTAACTTCCTTTTTATTCAGAACTAGTTAGAACAGGTTTTCTGTTCTAACTTGTCTGACGTTTCTCACAAATCTGTTCTCATCCTCACACACATATTAAAAAGTGTAATATGAAAAAGAAGACAAAGTAAAGAAAGAAAAAATGTCGAATGATACTGAAGTTGCATGATTCTTATACAATTTTTGTTTTGGTGTACAGGACATTCTGATGGGGTACCGAAACATGTTTAACAATTTTTTACCACGGCCTCACGAGTGTTTAAAACCTTTCCCTCATCTAAATGTTTGGTACTAGAGGAAGTTTTTTATATAACAAACATTTTTCGAAAGAAAAAAATACCAAAATTCCTTAAATATTGTTTATCAAAATCGTAGAAACCGTAGGAAAAGAATTTGCATTGCAGGTACCGTTGTTGTCGACCCTAAAATATAAAAAAACGTGTGCGTATATTGTCCAAAAAACAGAAGGCTCCAAATTTTAAGAAAATGAAAAAAAAAAAATCTATCCCATCTTTTAAGCTGTGGCCGCTTCCTTAAGATCGTAATTGCAAGTTTGATCAAAATATCGAGTTCAAATTTCTTACAATATTATAACTTGATAAACATTGGTAGTATATCGCAAGTAAATATAGTGTTATGAAAGGTACTGCATTAACTACCAATATTTAGATTAAACAGAATGATGTAAGGTAGCTCAAATACCTAAGGTGGATTTCCCCTGAAAGGCTAAAAAAAAGATGGTCACGGGAAATAGCACACTTGAAAATGTTTGTTTTTTTTTCATTTAAAACGTACGATTTACCTTGTGTCCAAAATTGAACTCTTCCATGCACATAACTACATTTTTCAAAGATTTTGTATAACCTGAGATTGTATCAAAATTCAGAATTCCTGCATATAGTAGGTCAAATTTTCATGATATCCTACTTAAAACCAAACTCGCAATTTTTGATGGTGTATCATGGCTAGATAATGATTTTCAATCAAATTTTATAATAATTCTTGAGAGTGCTAATCTTCTTCTTTAAAATTTCAAGAAGTCCTTAGTTAGATCTATAAGTCAATAATCAACCGGACCTTACAAAAATCAACTCTACCTCCCTGACTATAACTATCGACGATGGCGATGTTCGACCAAATTCCTAACAGCACGATACTTGTTTTGATGATGATTTGTTGTTGTTGTTGTTGGTTGCTTTTGTTGTTTATGATCATCCACATCCACAAAGCCAGGTTCGTGCCAATGAAGCTAAGCCGATGATGTCATTGCGCCAACCAAGTTTGTGACGTCAAAGTAAGTATACCTACGATCAGAAAGTGTAAAATTTTATAAATTGGAGAGAGCGTAGCGATCTTCTTCTCATTTCATATTGAATCGCCAAGACGAACTAACGTATAATATTTCGTTCCTTATCTACCGATCCTCAACTTTTGTATTTTTTTTATTGTAAAGTATCTGATCAATTATTTATAAGATCAATTCAAAACAAGTATCTATATACCTACATGAAAATACAAATAAATCACAATAAACAACAAAATAATAAAAAAAAATCATAAAGAGAAAAGTCAAAGAAAGTTTTCAACAGGTCACCTCTTTTCTCTAACAAAACTACTGCGATCTGTGACTGCGACTGCAAGTAGGTGCGCAACTTCACGATTAAACTGCAATTTATTTTATTTTTATCTGTGAGATACATTATTTCGATCGCGATTTTTCATTTGCGTGGTTGGATTTTATATTAACAGTTCGCATAAGCACTCAAGCAAACAGTATTTTGTGTATTTTTGTATTGATATTCGTATAGTGTTTTTATTTTTTTTTCTGTATTTTCTTGTCATTATTCGTTGACCAAACAAGAAGAAAGTTCACCCAAAGTGAAATTAATTTACCGTGAAAAAGTAATACAAAAAGAAGTAAATTGGAGGTTTAAAAAGACATTTAAAAAGCTATTGAAAATAATTTTTTGTTAACGGTTATACACATATCTGCAAAGAGTTTTCGGGTATTTGTCTTCAAGTCAATTGCATCCAAACAAGATTTTAATTGCTTTGAGCACTTAAATCTTGAACTTATCTATATATTAAACGGGCTGTTAAATTTTTGAACAAAATAAAAAAAAGCTAGAGTAAAATGGCATTTAAAATAATTGCAACTCTACTTATATTGACCGTGTCTCTGGAGATGAGTTCCGGTTCAGCGATACCAATCTGGGAGTTTTTGTCACGTAACGAAAAGGTGAGTTCCAACACTTTAATATTAAAAAAATATTTATACATACATATGTATGTTGGTATGTATTATATTATTTGTTTATGTCATTATGTGAATTAACTGCGCGATAATGTGTGGGCTATATTTTTGTTAACATAATCGACCTATCATAAAAATGTATCTATACGTTTTAATTGTCGTAATAAAAAATAATACTGGTAGGCGTTAGTTGGATTAATATTTTTTGTATTTATTTTTTTATATTGGTCAACACGAATAGAAGGATGCAAAGAAAAAAAAATAATATTTTTAAGTGTATTTTTGATTGGTTTTATAAGTTATGAGTCCTAGAAGCTTACACACGCTATCTTCAGCTTAATTGGAGCCTGCTTCTTTTGGTGATGTTTATTATTTATTAATATTTATTAATAAACTTCTACTTTATACTTTTATTTCAAAGTAAATTTTTCGAAAAAAAACATTTATCCATACTCGTATAGGAGCATGTCTGTGTAGTAATAATTAAAAAGAAAATTGACCTAATATTTTAAATACTTCTAGTCTTGGCTGCGAACAAAAATTAAATACACGACGTAGTCAAGGATCGCCCTTGGTCGGGTTTTTTTTGAAGTTAATTGTTTCAGAACTTAAATTTTGGAAATCGAAGTTTGTATGAACAAAAATTAAAAAAATGGTTCCTAACTATCATATTTGGCTCCCTCACAAGAAATTTTCAAAAAAATACCTTAAAATTGTCGTCTAACGTAGCCCGTCAACAGATGAACGTAGGTACCTACATTATATCATTGTATTAGAATGCATAATTCATAAAGTTAAAATCAATCAATAAAGTGTACTAGAACGCATAATGCATAAAGTAATAATCATTTGATACCTGAAATGACTCGATTCCGCTCGGGGGCCGAAGTCAAGTCAAAATTTGTGACGATATGTGTAAGCACATATTTCCGATTTTTAGGTGCATGAATCCTAACCCTGGTAAAATAGGCACATTTTATTGGGCAACTTATTTTGGTGCTTTCATTAATTTTCTCTAGAATTTAGAATTTTATTAGAATCAACTTTAGTCGTTTTTCGCCGGTACTTTTCAAATTTTCTGTTCTAACTTTCGTATACTTTGGAGATGTTAATCTGATTATTTTAACAACCCTCCTAATATTATGTCTTCCATTCTCTAACACAGCTTTATTCCGGACATTAATGTTCAATATGTGAAATAATATGGAACATTAATTACCGTAATAAGTTGCACCCATATATATGAGAGTTGACTCTTCAGTTAGACTGTCATATTCTTCTATAAGACACAAATTTTATAAAATTCATAGTATCTCCTTAGTGTGATTTTTATAAGAGTCGGTAAACATCGAGCAAAATTTGTGTCTTAGAAGGATGATAGACTAACTGAAGAGCCCACTGTCATATCTGGTCGAAGCACTTTATGATTTCTGGAGTTGAGGTCACTTGTACTTTTAACTTGAATTATATTCATTCACTCCATTAAAAACGGTATGTAGTAATTTTAATATTTAAATTTCTTCATCTTCATTGGTTTAAGTTGCACTTAAACTTTTCCACATTATTGCATTATAGCCATTTTCGCATTTTAATTTAGTGATACTCAAGTTCCCAACATGGAAGACTTAAGTTTAACATTACTCAGTTCAGGTATGTGTGTTCTGTGAAAACGAGCCTTTTCTATCCTGATGTTTTAAGCATTTAATTGCCAAATGCCACTCTTATCACTATGAAAGTGGCCTTAATTCCCTATAAAATATTGATTGGTAAAAACTGGCCTAAGCGCGCAAAGGGGTAATATTTTGTACTTTTATTAAAATAGAAAAAATTAAATCTTTGTTATAAATTTTCGATCAAAGTCGTCAAGGGACTGAGCTCTGACCGATATTTTTCCAGTTTGCTTAGGAGATTCCAAAAGAGTCTTGTGGTGGAAAACTTTACAGATATAAATCCCCTGAGCCTCTGTGAGAGTTCCGTGGTTCCATCCAACATTTAATTTTGTTCGTAAAACTAACAGGTTTTCCATAATAGTTTCTTACAAAGTTATGAAAACAAATTTTTATTAAGATATGTATTTATAGATTTCAATAATTTGTTTTTTAATTCAAAGCTAGTAAATAGAATCGTAAATACAGAAACAAGAAATATTAAACCTGAATTTGACTATAACTTAATTTGAATAGAACAACATTCCTAAAGAATTTAACAAAATTATCCATTCATTTGCAAACTATTTTCTATTACAAACTTGTTTACTTTTTTTTTTACTTAAAAGTCAGTTCTTAGGGATTTTATTACTAATAATTTTGTGTTTTCTTTAAAATAGCTTTGAATTTTAATAAATACAAGGTTAAACGACAAGCCTCCAAATAGCAACAAATTCAAAATTTGTATGTAGTAGTGGCCAATTCAAAATTAATTCTTTTTTTGAAACTACTTAATTAATTAATTCCTAGACTAAAATAGAAGAACATTAACCTCCTCATAAAGTGAGTATAATAGACCTTTACTTATTCCCTTGAATACCAAAATCTAAACCAAGGCACTTCTTAACAATATTTCCTTATCAATAAGAAAGAAACCATACAAAAAGAACAAACAAAACATTTTGCATACGAAAAACTCAATTTGTATGCAAATATTTGACTTTAACATTTTTTTTGAATTATTTATATAATCTTAACTTAAATCAAGGAATTTGTTTTGTTTAAATAAAAATTCTCACCTTAAATACGTCAGAGATGTTCAAAAATGTATTTAAAATGTATTCTAACTGTCAATTTATTGAATCTATCAAGAACCGGATATAGAAAAGTGGAATTCCACCAAAAAAAAACTAGTGTAGGTAAGTCGCCAAAGATCCTCATAAATATTCACTAGTTAACATACTCGTATCAAACTTTGAAAACAAGAAACAAAAAAACCCAAAACAAAATTATAATAATAAAAAAAAAAACATTTCCATAAAGAAACCCAAACAATAAACATAAACAATCTACTTTCTTAATCATCATCATTATCATTATAGATCTGATGCAAAAAAAAACCAGAACCTAGAACAAATGTGACGGCTAAGCGTAAAAGCCGGTCTTTATCCTTCTATTGACCTTTTTAAAATTCACTATTTAAAATATGTTTACAAAAATTTACTGATAGCTATTTTGTTTGTTTATACAAAAAATTTAAGTTTTTGTTTGGCTTGATTTCAAAAGATTTTGTTTGGGTTGCAAGAATTTGCTCTCAAAAGGTTTTAAAAGAGTTTATCGAAATTCCCTACTTTTAAACTACAAAGACAGATATACCAATTACAGAATCCGTAAAACTCGATCCGCAGTGATTCACAGTGCAGTCTTCTGAGTTGATGGGAAAATAAGCACTGCACTGCGGATCGAGTTTTGCGGATTCTGTAATCGACAAGAGAAGTTTTTAAATCTTGCATTTCAAAACCCCTGCTTACCAACATTACTAGTAAAACTTAGACCAACAGTTATAACTAGGGCATGTACATATGTATTTGTATATGTAAGAACATAATTATGTTTGTTTTACGGATCCATTATTTATTTTTAAGTCAAAATCTATAACATTTCAAACAAAAATAGAAAACCGGATCAAAAATAAATAAGACGTTAAAATAAAAACACGATTTGTTTTTAATATTTGCGACTCCAAAAAACTATCTTTTTCTACTCGCAAATATTTAAAAAAAAATCAAGTTTATTTTTACGTCTTTATAGATAGATTAAATACATTGCCAAGTTCGTTACCTCTCATACTGTGTGATTTGCATTTGCTCAGAAAATATGCGCATTTGCCTATGTATCGTCTAGTAGCTAAAGATTTATATAAGTATAGATTTCCTAGAAGCGATATTAAATGTTTATTAACTTATTATTTAAATCATTTAGCAACTTACCGCATAGTCAGTCGTGCCTTATGCATATGATATAGTGATGCATAATATGTTTCTCTATGCTTTATGCTCAGGTTTTGTTGTACGACCGGCATCCGATAAATATATTTGCGGTGTGGCCGTCAACTACTGCTTTATGAATAGTAAATTCATTTACATTTATTTGAAGGATAGGGTGCCGCAAAATTAAACATTAAGATACAGAATGATAAACCAGAACTAAGCTTATAAAATGTATGAACATTAAAAACCTTAAAAACATATTAACCTTAGAAAATTTGAAAGCAAGCTATTTATAGTTAACGTAACTTTTTTGCAAAAAAAACAAAAAACAAAACAAAGAAATTCAGAATAAACTCGAATTTTCCAACTCATTTATTATGCAAAAAATAATTTAGGTGTTGAATTGTTGGAGATTTTTCCATAGTTTAATCTAAGGGCGGGATTTAATGGTTCAAGTATTATAACTTATTACAAACAAAATATGTTGTAGCAATACGGGTATCTAGAGATTCGGTAAGGAGGTCATTTTCGTTTTTAAAAAATTTTGCTTTAAAATACAAAGATATGTATAGATAAAAAAAAATCTTGAATCTTTGTAACCTCAATATTATTAACCTTAGGTATAAATACATCAATTGAATGCTCAAGTGACCTCAACTCCATGCGTTTAATCGAGGTATGAAAATAAACACATCAGTTAGATGCTGTCATACACTTCTAATTCGCAATATTTGGACGATGTTTAATCTTATAGAAGTCACTGCATGGATATACTGTGAATTTTAACACTATAGGGGAATTCCCTTCAATTTCTTGTAAAATTTAGTTTTATTTCTAAATTTTCTTCATCTTCGTTCTTAGGTTTATATATTTACATACAGATTTACGTATTCTACACATAAATAATCGTATGTATATCGTATAACCATATTTCGAGCTTCAAATGCTATTTGTTTTGATTGTTCAATTGGAACGATTGTTGATTATTTCAATCGGAACGATTTTTCACACCCTGTAAAATTATGAGCGTACGATGCGCAACACGATATTGCATTGATAATAACTCAACGTAATGTTTCTTTAAACAGAATGCTTCCTCTCTCCCACATGTGGCTATGTTTCCAGGTGTTTCCAATTCTTCGAATAATCATATTGATTATTTTATTTGCACGAAGAATTACTCATAGGTAGCGTGGGAGGTCATTGTGCTGGATTTTGTAGACACAAGGCAGAGAAGGCCTATAAGCACCCTAATATGCTTTTAGCAGTCTCCATGATACCCCATTAGATTAAGGGGCACAGTGCACAGATAAGTCTTCTATAGAATTCTGGATTTGTCGAAACTTATGGAACTTTATGGATCTTAGTTTTTCAAAAGTAATTAAGTGCAGTTTGATCACTGAACACTGATCCATTCTTTTTTTTTACTTGCTCTATAGGGCAACTATTCGTTTCGTGTCAAAACCAAATTTCGAAGTCAAAACTAAGATTACGATGGTTGAGTAGTTCAAAAAAGTTGACGGACGGTGTGTTTGTCTGTGCTCACTGATGTAAGACAAGCTAAGTCTAAAAGTTTGGACGGATTTGCTACAAATTTGGTGTGAAACATTATAATGTGATTTCTTCGAGGAAAAATTCAATTCTTTGTTTTAAATCATCTAAGTTTTCTCAAAAATGGCTCCAACGATTTTGATTAAACTTCGTATATGTAATCTATAGATTATTTTTAATAAAGCTGTTTACCAGGTTCTTGTAAAAAAAAAAACGTATAACGGAAATAAAGTTTTTGGATTATTTTATCAAATTTCACTTTCATATTTGTTTTGGAATATTTCCGAATATCTTGTCAATGGCTCGGTCAATTTTGACATTATTTCGCGATTTGCTACTACTAAGTTTGTGAAAAATTGTAGCATTTAACATTTGTATGAATATTTTTTTTTTAACGAAATAATAAAACCAAAGAAAAAATTAGTTATTTTTGTTTTAAGTTTTGGAATGTATTTGCTTTGGGCATAACAATTGCAGGAAGTTAAATTTAAATCGTTCAATCATTTGATAAAAACAATTTTAAAAAAATCTGATATTGTTTTGGGAGCTAGCTCAAGAACTCGAACTCGAACTCACACAAGACACACAAATTCTTTGCATCAAACTTGAAGCAAATGTATGCCCTATTATGTGTGTATATCTCTAGCTCAATGTACAGTGGTCGTATAAAGAACGGTCGGCATGCCAAAAACCACTTTTTGGACTTCTATATCATAGTATTTTAAAGTTTCATTAAAAGATCAAGTACAAAAGTGTAGAGCTCGGAAAAACTAATCTTCGAAAATAAATTGGTAAACTTAATCCGGCCTTGTTTATATTAATTGTTAAAACTACATAAAGGAAACTATCAGCCAGTATGGTGGAAATGACAACTACATACATATAGCTAGATACAAAAATAAAATTAAAATAAAAACCCATTAAGAACTAAACTTAATGAATAAAATTAATGAAATTGAATGGGATACTCGACATGATCGCAATGATGATATAGCATCTGACATCATCAAACACCGCATATAATTATAAAGTGTGTCCTTAAACTATGTCCATGTACCACTTTTATTTAAGTATATTTTGTTGTAATCACGTTTCGATGATCTTCGGGATTCTATTTCTAAATTTTCATACTATATAGGTGCATAACATATTGATAAATCTTGACTTTACTATAGCATACGAGTATTCATTTAGAAAAAATAAATTGTGTAAAAACGAAGCTTCGAACAATTATTATTATTTTCAACTACATAAACACGCTTACCGGTCTAGACGACGTTAAAACTTAGTTAATTTGTTTAGCATCGAGCTCGCGTATAAGCTCGAAGGTGAGCAATAATGTAATACTACAAAATAAATGATTTTACAACAATTTTCCTTTGTTACACTTCTCTTTATGTGCCCTCGTCTCCTCATCATAGTGATGTTAATGTGTAATATTTGTTGTTTGTTTGTTGTACTTAATTAATTCAGTACATGTGCTGTGTGCACTCGTTGTTGTTTGATAAATTGTTTGATTGATTTGTGATGATATAAAAAAAAACATAACATATTGATGAAACGTGCTGGCTGTATGGTACGAACAATTTAATAAAAAATTACATATACCTACTTTTTAGGGAGCAATGAGTTTTTGTTTCTAAGTTTGTTGCCAAATATAAACACGTACATATGTAGGTATATAACATCAACCGTATAGTAAACGTTCCAATAACTCAAATGATGAAACATCGTAAAATATTTTTATATTCACTTTATTTTTACCTTTTTTTTAGTTTGGTTGAGATGAAAAGTATCTGACAGCATTTTATGGTAATAAAATGCTGGTGGATTTTATATACATACATAAGTTAGTCTAACTCCTTTTTAGTATTGGTGACTAATGGAGGTTCAGGTGTTGTTATTTTGTCTTAAAGGTATCACCATTTATAATATATTTCCGGTAATAAACATCAGGGTTTGAATTGTAATTTATGTGGCTCGAATGTTCAGGCTTCCGTGAATTTTATTATTGTTTTTTTTTAAGTAGGGCTTACATTATACAGATGAATATCGATTTGTGTTTATATCATTGCAAAATGCAAACAGATTTTTGGTTCAATGACCTTTTTTTGTTTTTTATCTGACTAAAAGTGATTTTTTAGTGACTCCTTTTAATTGATTTTTATGGTTGCGTGTAAATGCAAAAATGAAATATAAGACTCATGATTTTTTGTTTTATTTATGAATATTTTTTAACCACTGAATCAAAATTTTCAATTCGACAAATCGCACCACTTACAATAAATTCCAATAGGAAGTCAAGAGGTGCTATTTCGATATTCAAAGAAAAATGCCATGAAAAACAATATCAGCCAAATGACCGCCAAGGCTACGCTTACACAGCAATATCCTTATCATCAAATTTTCCATCACCAAATCGCAAAGTGGCTGCTATTATGCCCTCAATAGCTTCACGAATTTCATCTTTGAGGTCTTGAATCGAAGCTTGGCTGTTGGCGTAGACGTTATATTTCACGTGGCTCCAAAGGAAGAAGTCGCAAGGTGTTAAATCACAAGATCTCGGTGGCCAATTGTGATCACCTCTTCGAGAGATAACACGGTCTGGAAAATTTTCCCGTAAAAGATCGATGGTTACGTATCTTGTGTGGCACGTAGCGCCGTCTTGTTGAAAGTAAACATTGTCCAGATCAATACCATCCAATTCCGGCCATAAACAATTATTAATCATATCTCGATAGCGCAATCCATTCACCGTAGCTGTTGCTCCAGCCTCATTTTCGAAAAAATAAGGTACAATGACCCCGCCAGACCATAAACCGCACCAAACAGTTACTCGTTGAGGATGGACAGCCTTTTCAACAATAAATCTTGGGTTTTCCGAACCCCAGAAGCGAAAATTTTGCTTGTTGTCGTAGCCAGCCACCGAGCCTCACCAGTCAAGATGATTTTTCGATGAAATTCCGTATCATTTTCATGCATTTCAAGGACCTGATCAGCAAAGACACGACGTTTTTGATGATCGGCCGGCTTAAGTTCTTGTGCTAACTGAACTTTATAAGGTTTAAGACCCAAGTCTTTATGCAAAATACGGTGTAAGTGTAATGACGTTTGTGCAATGCCCAATTCCAATGATCGACGAGGAATGGACAAACCTGGGTTTTCTTCAGCACTTTGGGCTACAGCAGCAATATTCTCAGTTTTTCTTGCTAACTTGTCCCAACAGCTCAAATTTTTCCACCAATTTCCGAATTGCGGTCCGACAAAGTGCTTCACGACGACCAAAAAATGTTTTAGTTTTACGATGGCGTAGTTGTAGTTAATGGCGTAGTTGCTACTAGACAAATGTCAACAAATTACTGTTTCAAAGGTGACAACTACCGAAATAGCGGGATATTCAAAATAACACCTCTTATTGGAAAATCCTTTAAAAAAGCTCAAAATAAACTAAGCCGTCTGATTTGTTTCAAAAATATGAATTTAGGAGAAAAAATCAAAAATCATTAGAGCGCGGTTTTCTTAAAAATTGATAATTCTTATGTAAAGTTTCTTGAACTTTTAAGAAAATAAAATTAGTTTTGCCAATTTTTAGTATTTTTTAAAATACGTACAATTTTAGACCAAATTGAAAAAAATCTTTTATACGGTTTCAAGATATTGAATTTTCAAAAACAAAATTAGAATTATTGGTGGCATCATCATAATGTTAGGTAAAATTATTATCTCCAGTTGGATTTTATTTTACGAATCCAAAACTTGATCTATAGTTCCTACCTATCACAAGTAAAAAGTATTCAAAATTAATAAAAAGTTTGTTAACTGTTTTAAAATTAAAAAAAAAATGTTTGTCATGCAAGTCTTAGGTGTATAAAATTGTTCCACATTGATAAGTTAAATTAAACAAACCAACAAAGTGATTATAAATTAATGAACAATTATAAATTATAAAGGCACTCATTTTTGTTTCATCACATCATAAATTGTATGACTAATTTTTAGAGTCACTGAGATGTATAAAATGTAATTAAATCTACTTTCAGAAATAATTAAAAAAACATCTCTCATGAAGAATATGGCTTTTGTATTCCATTCAAGTCATTTGAATGTCATTGCTGATTTGATGAATTAGATATGTTCATATATCCTAAACGTGAAAATAATTACAATGTTTTAAATGAGTCTTTTTTACAACTTTATTATTAAACTGCAAAATGGGTGTCAAAATGCGTGCAAAAGTGAAAGTTAATTTTGTGTACCAGCACCTGGATCAGATTCAATTTAGTTTAAAAATATTGTATTTTGTAATCTTTCAAAGTACACACATACTCAAAAATAAAAAAAATAATATACATTTATATATGTAACAATGAAAAGTAAAAAGTATTACAGCCAGCCATTGTAATAGTTGGCACTCCTCAGACCAATAAACAATTTAATTTGTATGTATTATTTCTATAGTCTTTGGTTAAAAGAAAATTAAGGTGTGAAATTGTATACCTACACATTTCGACCCCTATTCACGGACACGTTCAAACCATAATAATGGAAATTTATTGCTGTTTTCGTTTGGTAAAAAACAAACAATGTGACAGTTATTATTTGCACAATTGATGGCAATGACATCAGCAAAATTGATTTAAAAAGTGAGAGCAAAAATCATTAACTTCACCGGAAGAATATATGAAATAGAACGTCGCGCCGGCCGGCAAAGGTTTAGAGAAATAATATACTAATAATGCATTCAATCTCAATTGATCATTTGAACAGATAAGAAAATTAAAAGGAACTGACCTTATACATATATTCAAAGTTTTGTAGATACATTTTTAATTTGAAAATGTTTTTTGTAAAACAATTATTATGACATCATAGAATTATGCATTTTTGTTTTAATATACATTTCAATTATTTAATATGAACCTGTGTTTGATAGAATCATACACTAGAGGTATTTTCAATATAACATGGTTTTAACATTCTTTAAAAATGTCTATAATTCATACAGGTTTTAAGCATTCAAGAATTTCATTATGCTTTCAATATAATTAGCATTTCATGAAATGTCAAAAGTTCAGTGCGTACATCTTAATTAATTAAATTGAGTGCCTAGAGAAAATTCCAATTTACTTAAACAGCATTATAAATGGTTTTCCAATAAGAGGTGTTATTTTGAATAGCCCGCCATTTCGGTAGTTGTTACTTTTGAAGCTGTAATTTTTTGATAATTGACAAGTAGAAACTACGCCATTAACAAAAATAAAACGATACATGCTGATTTAGTTTTCCATTGTTAAAGGAATACTTTCCTCTTTATATTGAAATAAACATCCGAAAATTTATCTCAAAAAATGAAATCTTTCTTTGAATATCAAAATAAAACCTCTTATTGTAAAACCCTTTACTAGCATTATTCATCAAAATTATGAAGACTTATATGGCAATATCAATAAGACAAATTTTTTTCACAAACATTATATCACTATACTCCAAAAAAAACTTTGTTTATTTAATTACTTCCTTACATACCTATGCATATCCGTTAGGCATATGTAACTTCCATCACCAGTCCCTAAAGAAAAGTTAACCTTTTAAATAAGATGTAAACACACGTCCATCCGCAACTAACAATAATTGCTCTTTCCGCTTATATCATAATATACCTACATACATAAATATACCAAACTTAAGCATAAGCAGATATATCTTAATTACACCTGTGATGACTGACTTCTTCGTTATAGTGCGCCTTTCAAAAAGACCAAACTATTGAAAGTTAAATTGAAAAAAAAAAAAGTAGACAACTCATGTCTTTCGCGGTCTATAGGTCCTCTTTAAAGACCTTTTATTTTATGAGCATTATGTAGGTATAGTTTTATAATATCTTTTAAGATTAATTTGTTCATTTTAGTTGATTAGATTTTATGATGAAAAGTCAACGAACGGAACTTTCTTTTTTTTAATTTTCAACAAACGATGATGAAAATTTTGAAGTTCATTTAACCTTATAAAATTAATTTTGTATTAGTCTAGGCGGAGAGTTCATTCAATTTTTGTATAGGTTAGCAAGTTTATAGTTATTTTGTTGAGACATAAAGCCTGTTTAATATTTTGCAACACATAAAACTTTAAATAAATTCATTAAACAAACAACATAAAACATTAAAAACAACATCATAGTTTCTCAATTGATTTTGGTGGTCTATATTTTTTTTTAGTAGGTATATCTCTTTAAATGATTGGCCACAATATTACAATTTAAATCAGAATAAAGGTTTGGCGATTTAAGTGAATAAACTAAAGTTTAAACTGAATTTTGGAGGAAGATATCCGAACCTAACCGTTGCGTCATTTCAATCCATCAAATTTTCAATTATATAAAGGAAATAAATACACTGTCAAATAATTTCTGTAATCAATTTTGCTTACAGTTTTACTTAATGATAAATTTGGCCCGATTACAATTGAAGTATGTATGTCATACTGAAGATTTGAGCATCATCTTTATTTACTTTCAATATTCCTCACGTGTGTGTGAGGCATATGACTTTGCTCCGAAAAAAGTGATAAACAATTTTATAAAAAAAAAAGTAAAATCTTTGATTTTATAATTTATTTTTATAGGTTTTCGTTAATTTTGTTTGCATTTAGTCTTTTATTAATTTTTTTATACCATCCATTTCTATAGAAAATTTAAGCGTTTATCTAAAAAAAAGTTTCTAAAGTAAAAATTTCAAATTCGTTACAGTATACCATTGAGTACAACTTCGGACGTACTGTCAAGTATAGAGATTCTCTTTTTAGCCGCACTACCCGAATGTGGAATGCTTTACCCGGCTCTATTTTTCCCTCTCATTTCGATATTCAAAGGTTCAAAACCAATGTGCATCGGCATATCCTCTTTAATCCTTCCCTGTTTTCCTAACGCTCGCACTGTGTTCAATTTAACATTTTAATGATATCAAAACCCCCTCGAGTGCGCGTACCAGTGCAGTGTGGCCATTCTATCAGAAAGGCAAGGATGCATTTAGTAGCATTTTGGGACCTAGGGATAGGTCCCTCACAAATTTATTCAATAATAAAAACCCTTGAATTCAATTATTGTTCCTTTCTAAAAGGTATATTCACTAGCCTATATCTGCTAATTATGAACAAAACTTGTTAAACGCACAAAATAATTGATTATTTTTATATTCAGACCTGGCTTTATTATTTGGTTTCATTTTAAACATACCTACATACATATGTACAAATCTGTTTAAATAAAACTAATCATTCTATATTAATTATTCTTAAAGTTTCATTGAAAGTTATAAAGTCCATAGTCTATATATTCAAAGACCAGACTTAATAGTATTTTACATTGAACTTGATATCGGTTTCTATGTAAGCAAGTTAGTCATTTTGATTATTTTTTTTTTTATATGAAGTAGCAATATTTCTGTTAAAATGATTAAGTAATAACTGTCAACTTATTTAAATTAATCCAATAATAACTATTTTTTTTCTTAAAAACTAAACAATCATGAACTTTATAACTTTTGTATATAACAGACTTTATCCACTTGTTGAACAATTTTTAATCTGAAATTGTGGTAGAAAATAGGTGATTAAAATAAAATAATTAAGAATGCTTTTGTAAACGGAATTATGTATATTAATTTATTTTTTTTTGGTTTTATTGATTTATTTATTTGCAATCTGTTTTTCCATATACCTACATATATAATGTGAATGTCCAATGTAATTCGTATCACGTAAGATTGCATTATTGTATTCGCATTTGACTTATAATAAATACCATTTAATATAGGTAGGTTTGCCATAGCCTTCTTGCACAGAAAAAAATACCTCATTACAATTCAAATTGAAGAATATTGTCAAATAGTCCATCATTCGTTCAAGGCGTAACTGTACAGTATTTTATTTTTGCCACGAATATAAAAATGCAAATATCTTGAGTAGAAGAAAACCTTCTGCATTAAAATGACAACGATTTAAAACTTAAATTATTTTGGTTATTAAAAGCTAATTTTTAAAATTGATTTAGATTATTAATTTGGCAATGCTGTGCTTTGTATTAAGGTGGGCTTAGGAAATATGTATGTATGTTGGGTAGATTACCTAATTTTGTATACATCTTGGCGAGCAGTCTTGCCAACAATTTTTGTTTACAACAGCTCACAGAAATAAGATATACATACATCTCTTTTAGAAATTAAATTTAGCAATCTTAGATTTTTTTAAAACAACGTCTTGCTACTTTTTAAAATTTTAACTTAGGTGTAAGCTAGTGAATAAATAGACGGTGTTCACATTGGACTGACTACTGATTCTTCCAATTTTGTTTACTTCTCTATACTTTATCTCACCAAAACAGTAAATTAAAAAAAAATTGTAGATTTTGTAACGCTTTCTTTTGTGACTGTGAGCCTGAGCACCCTCATGAATTCTAAGGACGCGCCGCCGCCGCCGTTTCAAAATTTTCTGTTCAATACAAAATACGAAAATACTCTTTAAAACATCTTCTAAGCATGATGGAACTTTAGTAATATGTTTGTCTTTGTCACAAAAGCAAACGAATCGAAATGTTAATATATTTGTACTTATACACTAAATACGAATAAGGTATTATGAAGAATGCCCCTTGAATTTCTTTTTCACTCTCAGACACTTTATGACATTTTTCATTGTTATTTCCAAGTTCAAGTCTGTTTTATGCGGTCACGCATATTTGTACTTAAATTCCGTGATGAAATCTTAAAAATATAAAAATAAATATTTACTTGGGGCCTTAGAGTGATTTCGTAAGAAAATAATAAACAAAAACTCTTTAATCTTGAATGAACCTCCATAAGTTGCAGGTAGAGTTATTGAACCTGAAATGTTTGTTCGTTTGTTTTGATTTTATTGACACTTAAAATTTTTGGAAATAATTATTGTTTGCCAAAAAATACACCTTTAATTTTATGGGCATGAATTCATAAAACTAAAATAAATGATATAAAATGATTTAAAGATTGTTAAAGTGTTTCAGTTCGAATGCAGAACTAATTGAAATGATAATAGGCGCTTACAAAATGTTCTAATAGTCATATATTTAGTTTTGAATTTGTATTGGATAACCAGGAAAATTCTGATGAAGTGTAGAAAAGTTTTCCATTGTTTTACAGTCAATTCGCATTGAGATAGAAGTTAGCGAAATTAAATTTAAAAATTTTATCCTGAAGATTTTGTTGCTGACTTAAAATCTTGAGAACGTTTTTACTTTTAAGAAGATCATTTTACTTTTAAGAATGGCCATTTTGGTCTACATATTTCCCACGAATGAGATATATATCGTTGGAAAGCTTAGTCCTAGTACATCATTTTTTGTGTATGGACACAAAGCTGTAAGCCATGGGGTTTAGGCAGTATATGGCAACAAAGATTGCAATTAGAGCAAACATTTTTTGCAATAGTGTTCCGTTGAAATGACAGTATTGGTCACTTTCGATTAACTGAATAGACCCCAAAATAAAGAAACTTTTATACCAATGGCCAATAATAGCGAATAATACCATGGCCAATAATTCACTTAACAGTATGAAAATTCTACTTTTTGTATTCGATTTAGCGAAATTAAGGAATGTGAATAGTTGTGCGTCTATAGTGCCCACAATTGAGATATACAACGTTGGAAACTTAGTTCAAGAGCATCAATTTGAAATATGGACACAAAACTGTAAGCCATGGGGTTAAGAGGCCGTATATTACAAAATGTTAAACTATTCTTCTGTGTTTATTCGAAGTTGCAAAGTGTTTTTCTTATTTTTTGTGGTGGCTTATTTTATCCAATTCCCATTTTGTTTAGGACAAACAAAATACTCGTACACTCCATAGTACCTCATTTTACATTTGCATAGTTCTCGTTTCTGGGCACAAGGTAGACCAGGTCCCATATATTTTTGTCCATTCTCCTTTGAATTCAATTCTATCTATGTTTATGTCTGTTTACTTTCCAAACCAAAACAACTTGATATAGTTAAGCATTCAGGTTAAACAAAAAGTTAATTTGATTCTAAGCAATAACTGTTTTTTTCTTTTTTTTTTTCTTCCGGTTTGTCTACATTTTTTAAATTTTTTAAACCACCTACAGTTAGTCTGTAAACAAAAGACTTTTAAAATAACTTTCTTTGCATAAACATACTACCAATCCTACTAAAAAAAACATTTGATGAAATTACTTGCAAACCCAGTTTTAGAATTAATAAATAAACACAGCTTGATACTAACTTGGGTAAGATTGTGCAAATCGTATCAAAATATTTTTGATTAAATTGTTAATTACTTCTAAATATCCACACAAATATACCAGTTTTATAGATTTTTTATGTTCTAAATGCACAGCTTAAAAACGTAATTGTCTATGTCACAAAATCAAGTCCCATTTTGTTAAATTGATTTTATATTTAGACAAAAAAGTCACCGTTAAGTTTATAACTTTACCTTTTTTGAGAGTCTCTTTTGTAAAGTATGGAAACACTTTTATCGCAGTCTCAAATCTCGATTTTACCGTTTCTTTTTTCATACACATGACACAAAATTAAGATTTAAGGCTGAGATAAACCTTTTAGCGTACCAGATAATGTGTCTTAAATAACCGTTTATTGAAAACTCCTTAAATTAATTGATTCTGAAGTTTAAGACTTTTGAATAAAACATCTCATGAAATTCAAAATGAATAAGTTACATTATTTCTGTCACGTAATATTTTCAATAGCGTGCAAATACTTTATAAAAAATAAATTTAATTTGCGTAAGAAAGTTTGTCATTACTTTGTAAATGTTAATACTGTAAAATCTTTAGATGTGAATTTCATGCCAATGACCTTTTATCGCTTGATGTTTTATTTTCATTTTCGCTTAAAGTGTCAACTCTCAGCTGCATGCTTCATCATATTTTTTTTTTTTTTGAATGAAATCAGTATCAGTAACTGAAGTTAACTACATACGTACATATGAAAATAAACAGATTAAACTTTAATGTAAGGCAATTCCTGTGTGAAAGTGGGGACTGATCAAAAATAATCTTATAATGTTTACAATTTGTGGGAACCCTTGCTTATTATCCACCAAAAATTTAGTCATCTTTGAACGACTTTGTATTTTACACAAATAAATCTATAAATTTTTGTAGAATCGTCTTATTTTATATATGCATTCATACTTTGTACACAAGCAAAATTCCTGGCAAGCACGTTTCAGTACCACCAGGTTATCTTTAACTACTGAAAGGCCGGTAGAACCGAAACAATACAATTCGGATACATATCACGCACTCACGTAAGAGCTCTATTTCACAAGCGAAAAAGTCAAATTAGAATATTTACTCAACCAAAGTAAAAAGCCAGAAGGCTCATGGTATCTTCGTTTTTTTTTATTTTTTATTGGATGAGTTCCAGTTTCTCATGCACATCACCTATCTTACTGAGTGACTCATCATCATGATCATCACTATCTTACACAGTAGCTGAAGCATGGTAAACATTTTATTTAATACTGTGCTAAAAATGTTTGCCAAATTTCTAAACAGTGCCGAAAAGATTTTGATATTTTGTTTTCGTTTAAAAAATATATAAAATTGTTTGATGATAAAAATCATTTATTTAAATATTTAGTGTTATAGCATGATATATTTTCTACACGTTTTAAGCTGAACCTGACATTAGCCTGGCATTCTCTTTTAAACTCTTATGCCTAAAACAGATGTGCAGCTTTTTCCATGCAGCGAAATTAAATTACACAGGTTCTTATGGGAGCAGATTCACTCAAAGTCTGCATGCAGCGCAGCGCTGCACGATGTCTCTATTTCTAAATTTGCTGCCTTGTTTCATTGCAGCCACAACTGAAAAACGAAAATTTCTAAATAATTGCTATTTGGCATTACTCATATTGACATCACCTGCCATTCTTTCAAAAAATTTGTTTGTGTTGGTGATTTTTGTTTAAGAATCCATGAAGCCGGCGTTGCCACCCTACCATCGTCCAACGAAGAAAATCTCATTCCAACACTATTGTGTGACATCGGCAACGCTGTGCTTTCATGTATTTGTTTGACATAAATATGCATCATGAATGTCAGAAACTATGCACATGTGTTTCGTGTGCAGCTCTGCATGCAGTGATGCGTGCAGACTCGCTGCACATCTGTTTTAGCCATTAGAACAAAAAAGTGCACACCGTCATAAAAGTAATTTTTTTGAAAAGAAATTAATGGGAAAGATAATTTTTTTTAAATAAAACTTACTTTTGTTTCTCTTACCTATACTTATACCTTAATTCGTTAGGTATTTTTCACTTCTATATGTACGGTTTTGAAATTTTCCGAGATAATGCAACAAAGAATTTAAGAACTTTGAATTTCAAAAATTAAAAATTCTGATGATCAATTTTGTTTGCACAGCACTGTATAAAAATATGGTCTCTCATGCCATTATAAACTAATACTACTTTTTAACTGCTACTATGTCTGTCTTCACTTTACAAAATGTAGATTTATAGATCAAAGAACTGTAATGTTAGTATAATGCTCTGATGCTCTAGTTTTTCACAATCGGCCAAGGGAAATAAAATTTATGTACATACGAGTACAACCAACAAAAAAAAACAACCTTACTTTCAAACTGAATTTTGATTTTCAATTTTTTTTTGTACTTCTTTTCCAATATTATGAACCTCAATCTATATTGTTTTTTTGTTTTCTTATATTATTGCAGATGTCTTATTTGTATTCAACATTTGCCAAGCTAGTGAGCGATCATTGTAAGACGAATACAATAACTCGAACTGTACCAGTTAATCATTGCAAACGCGATCTTCTCAACTATGGCTATGAGAAATTACAGACGTTCGCAGATCATCAATTGGATACGCTGGATCCATATCAACGTGGTGCTAATGAATTGAGTAAGTAGTATACAATTTTTGTTGGGTTTTCTTGAGGCATATAAAATCGTGAATAAAATAACTGCGCATCAGATATGTATTTAAGATATTCAAGTGACAAAATATTTTATTTTAATAACAATGAATCAGCTTTAAAAGAAAGTTGTGATAGTCATCGACTTATTTGACCAGGAGTTGGTATAAACAAGACTACCTGACACTTTTTTCAATTAATTTCAATCAAAAGAGCCATCAGTGAGTGAAGAATGAGTAAGATTTCTTTATAGGAAAAACTAATGTTATGCTTTGCGAGTTGAACTCTATTTTTTTTAGTACGCGTTTGTTTTTAAATTTGAGTAGGTTTTTGAATTTTTATTTATCTAAATATTTTAACAGAACCAATACACGAGTAGACATATTTGTTTGAAATATCACTAAACGCAAGCTGCAAAGGGTTGAAGCCTTTAATAGTCAAAAACAAGGATTTAAGCTTATAGCAAGGTTTCCCAGTGAGAGAGAATAAAACATTGTATTAATAAAACATTCTCATAGCATCATGGCTAACTATAAAAGTATATTAATTTATCATATTGAAATGAAGAAAAAAACATTCAAGAACTAAAGGATTTTAATATTGTTATACCTACTTTCTAGAAAATGTTTAACTGTGGCTTCTATAGATTTTCGCTGAATACTTCCTAGGCAAGGAAAGCCTCCGTTGTTAAGTTTTTTAAATGACTTACGAGTATTATTGTCATTTTACATACTCAACAACTAGAGTTAAATAATTTCTAATCTTGTACACTGTGGCGTTTGCTTACTTTTTTTCTTTCGATTTTTCTTATTTGTTTATTGGAAAACGGTTCACTTATAGGTAACATATTTAAATAGTTTTCTACCTACTTAGGTGTGTGTTATGCCTTTTTCAAGTGAAATAGCTCTAACAAAAAAAGTACACAAGCGAAAGAGTTTAGTGAATTCAGAATCCGAAAATGCTAAAACCCCATTAAGAACTTATGAAATATCGACCCCTTGTCGCAGTTTTATCGTAAGCAATTAAATACAAAATAGGTTCCGAGGAAATCTTATTTTGTTGGTCTTTAGCTGTAAAAGAGATTAGTGGTTCAGGATTTAAATTAAAACTAAAATCACGAGATGAAGAAGAACAAAAAAGTCATTTCCGACAAGACGTCCATTTGCCTGTTGTCTGTGCGTCCTGAAGTACATCGAGCTATAGTCTAAACGGTATGTGATTCCTTATAGCCTTTTCACACCAAACCCAAAACGGGGTTTTTCGGCAATAGAGGTTTACGAAAACTTCAAAAGCGTTCACACCGAAAATTTACAAGTTTTCATTTGACATTTCCTTTTTTTTACTTGAACACAATGGTTTCGAAGAAGGCCCACGCCGCTTTGAAAATTTGCAGTGCCACAGTAAAGAGCAAAAATCGAGTGTATTATGCAAAATTAAAAGACTTATAAATATTGGAAGTTAAAAAAGGAAATGCAATTAATCCTGATTCGTTATATTCAATTTATTTCTTATCCGAACAAGCTTACGTGGTAGCAAGGATACGTGACACTATACATCGCGGTCTCTTGTGTTCCATTTGAAAAATAATTTTTTCCTGGCAGTTGATCGCTGAATGTTTCATAAGGTGTGTTTGTTTAGTTCATCTTGCAAATCCAACATGTTTTGGACAGGTTTTATTTAAAACTTGTGGTTTATCAAAACTTGTGGCTTAGCAAAAATTTTTGGAAAACTTGTGTTGTCTATATAGGTTTTCTACCAAAATCGATATTTTCGCGAAATCGGGGTTTTTGGGTTTGGTGTGAAAAGGCTATAAGAGCCTAGAGGATACATTGCCAACAACGGTTTCGGTTTAATCAAGTTTTCTCAAAAACGGCTTTAACGATTTTGATTAAACTTCGTTGATGTAATGTTTAGATTAGTTTAAATAACACTGTATAACAGGTTCTTGTCAAGATATTCGAATGACGGACAAATAAAATCTGAGGTTTTTTGAGCAAGATTGCATTTTTTACCATATTTCCGAATATATTGTAAATAGCTTAGTTGATTTTATCTTTTTGCATTCCGGTACTTCCAAGCTAATCGAAAAATTCTACATATAAAATTTGTAAAGGTATCCCATAATTCATGCAAATTGTAATTTTGATAGAAAATACAGATTTTCAAATAGAAAACTTAAATTTTGTACTGATTCATAGAGTATACAGATTGGGGTTATCTATGAAATAGCTTATCGGATAAATGGCCACTACGGCTTTTCTGGAAAGTATACGTACTCTTTTACTGAAAGTTTCTATGACTGTTCCGCATTAATTTGGCTGAATTTCATTAACACAGCTCCCAGTTACCTCGTTTAAGGGTCGTGGGCTGTTTGATAGACCTTTGGATTCAAAAAACTGCAAATAAAAAAGTTCAATGGCGTATGGCGTTAAATTTCAAGATCTGGATGGCCACTTCTGATCTCAAAAACACCCGATTACATGATAAGGAAATGACTCATGCAGTAATTGAATTTTTTCAATATGTTAGTCCAACCTATTAAGTATAGGTTTACCAATTTAAATAAATCTCTTTTATTTTTTGCAATTTCATCGGCTTTTGCTGCACTATTTTAGATGTTGAAACAAAACATTAGTTCATTCCCATGTTCCAAGCCCTTGCTCCACAAATTTACATCGGAATCATTTCGCGTTGCTTCGCTGACGATTTTTAAAATTGAATATATATTAGTAGGGATACAAGCCCCTTCTAAATAAGACCCCCCAAGTTCTACCAGTAAATTATCAAAAAGTGTATGCATATACATACTTCTGGTAGACATAATATTTTAATTTGTTTTTTAAGGTTTCCGGATACACAATGTTGTCAATTGAGTGCCTATTTCTCTTTAACTCAAAATACGCATAAATTCAGTTTGCGGAAAAAACCCTTTTACCATAAAGGTGGCGCAAAAAAATTGATTCCTTAATTTATATGTATGTATTTAAATTATGAAAAGAAATAAAGCGTGTACTTCGAGAAAAAATTGCATATATGTTTGTTAAGCTAAATTGAACAAAACTCGGTATTGTCAATATTTACCAAATTGTCGAGGATAAAATTATTTGCCATAGGGATGGTGAAAAAAAGTTGTATTTTAATTTAATTTATTTATTTTTATATTTTTTGCTTGAAGAACACATTTTACATACTTTTTGAAAGATTTATATAAGAAACACAAAGGAAATATTTTTTTTACAAATGTCAAAGAACTTTTTTAAACTGTTTTTCTTAGACAACAGTACCTTCGGTGTACTAAATTTAGTAGGCCGCCCACCAAGAAAATGTTGACCTGACGATTAAACATACTCTTAGCAGAGCAAGGACTCAAAAAAGAGTTAAAAGAGTCTTAAAACCCATGAAGCGGGTCACGATTGTACATTGTATATTCTATATAAAGGATCTCCATTAACTAATGTCCATCTCATAGTCTAAACTATTGGCATGTGGCTCCATCTTGTTGAAACCACATGTTGGTCACATCCATATCTTGTAATTTAGGCACAACAAACTAGGTTATTATCTCACGATAACGAACATTATTATTTGTTACTGTCTGATCAGCCACTTTCGACGAAGCATTGGTCCGATAATGCCTCAAGCCCGAAATCCACACCAAACAGTTATGCGTTGTGGATGCATTTGTTTTTCAACCATCGTGAGTTTTGTGAACCCTAAATGCTACAATTTTGACGATTAACGAAGACATCAAGATGAAAATGAGCTTCTTCACTTAGGATGATTTTGTTCGAAAAATCAGCATCCACTTGTTGTTCCCAAATCCATTTAACGTTGTATAGTCTCCATTTTTACTTAACCCGAACTGTCAGCTATCACATTGTTATCTTTTTTTCCGTTGGCAACACTGTACTATTAAATGGCGCGAAGTTAAAATTTTGCGTGAATTGTAGGATACCCTTTATAAATATTCTTCTAACGACCATATAAAATTAAAGAAAACATCTTTTTTTTGTTTTAGACGTTTTTTTCCATATTTTCTTGTTATTTTGTAAAATAAAATTGTAAAATTTTTATATTTACCGGTTTTCACATATTCTTGTATTTTGTTTTTTTTTTTATTAGTTACCCGTTACAAACATAAAAATATCATCAACACTCACGTGAAGTAGTTGTGTTTTAAATTTTACTAAGCTTAGCCAACAATTCAAAGTTCGAAGCACTATGGTTTGGAGTTTGTATTTGTATATTGAGAAAATATATTGTTTACATAATTTTATGGGATATATTATCTTATTTTGAACAGTTTTCTGGCACGTCTTAATATGATTTGTCTTGGGAACAAAATTTATTGGCAGTGGCGCGTGCTTAGAGAAAGTACATGAGTTTACAGCCAAGACAATAGATCGTACCTATACATGTGTGGTAAGCGATATTCTTGATAGTTTTTTTTTATTTTTGTTAACGACATGTACAAATTGAATACATATTTTCTGTTTTTCTTAGCGATAATACATTAAGATTAATTTACTCCAAAAGTCTACCAACAGGTTTTTGAAATCTGTTTAGCTATTGTGTATGCACATAAATATATAAGTATTGAAAATATAGGGAAAATATGCTTAGTAATGAACGAACTATTACTTAAAATGAATAAAGTGGTATTTACCCTGAATTCAATTATTTGACTTTGTCCTGATGAAAAAATAATTTGTTGGTGATTCTCGGAAAAACTAAACTCACTTAAAACCTTATTGGACTTGGATGCTTCGCATTTTGAAAAATATTGTTCCTAAACAGTGTGTTGCATAGAGCATATACATAAATCATTCCAACGTCATACCATTCAAACTTCAAAATAACCTACGAAACATCAATGGCACAATAAGTGTACCCGTATATATATATATTATATTTTTTCCTATGTCTTATATGTATGTACCTACTCGTAGTCGAACATTAATCTTTTCATAAAATATTTTTTTGTATTCACAAAAATTCTTCACGTTTTTACTTGATTATATTTAATCATTACTTTCTTATTGAATTTAAACTAATTTTAATTTTTCTTTTTCTTTTACTTTCAGTTTGGACAACAATGATCCGCGGTCATCCAGCTGTAACAATCACTCCCAGCCGCTACCCACAAACAACTCAATCACCAAGTTCAATGGTAATCTTATCGCATCAAAATCATCCATCATACCCAAGCAATCCTCTCTTCGATGAGCATGAACGCAAACATACCTTCGCAATGGACATGGACACAGCTTATGGTTATGCGGCTCCTGCACCATCATCAGCTGAAGACCGTTTTTCTGTGCATTCAACGTCTGCCACATCATTCAAACAGCCAACATACCTAAGTGGTCCATTCGTTTTCCGAGTTCGTCCTGATGGCAGTCCCATCGAGGAGGACAAACACAAACCATATCCTGTGGATGATGATCTGGAAGCCTTCCAAATTGCCAAACAAGGCAAAGTGGCCACAATAAGTAACATCAAGCAAAAGAGATTAGCTAGCCTTGCTGGTCAACATCTGACAGTACAACAGCAATCTGCACAACTGCAACGTGATAGACGTCAATCTAAAGTGGTCAATAAACAATATGCATCAGTTGTTGGTACACCCTACTATAGCCGTCGAGTAGTTCATGTGTAAGAAACATGGCCGTCAATGGATATATAGGCTAAGACCTAAAGAGCCTTGTAATTAAGAGGATCAATATGCTTCCTGGTTGTCATAATGACACATCATTGAAGTATTCCTTAATAAGCACATGTATTTCATTACCATCACACGCATGTAAACATGTCAAACTTATAACGGGGCTCTCGTGGAGATATTTATAAGATATGTGGTATTTTATAGATGTGTTTAGACTGAATGCATGTAACCCGTGTGAATGAAAAACTAAGTGACTGAGTGAATGGTTTAATGGGTATAGATGATATGAGTGTATGGGAAATTATATGCAAATTTATCTTCTATAAAAATAAAAAAAAACTGGGATTATTCATAATTAAAAAAAAAAAAAAAAAAAAAACTTACATTGTAATGCAGTTAAAAAAAGTTTATACCGACTTAGGTTATTTATAGACCAAGCAGGAAACAAAAATCTTGTTAATTTTGTTTTTAACTCTAAAGAAGATGAGTTTTATTAACATTTACATTTGTATGTTATAATGTCATGTTTTTTTTTATATTCATCTCATTTTTTTGTTTTTATTTTTTTTATTTTAGCTCGAATCGGTATTCATATGATATTATAATTAAACCATCACTAATAAATTAAGCTCATTTAATTTTAAACTATATACATTTATAAATTAGTGTAAGACTTTCAATGTGATGTTAAACCATTTTTATATAAATTAGAAAAATAAATTATTACAAAATATAAATTTAATCTTTGATTTTTCATTTTGTTTTGTTTGTTGGAAAATTAATGTTTTATGCTGTGCCTCCATTAGCAATATAAGAAGCAATGGCAATTTCAATAACACTGGTAATTTATTGAGTTGGGTGGGCATTTTCAGTAAAAATAACTGTTTTTGATAATACGAAACATAACTTCACTAAATTATTTCACGGTTTCTCATAATTTTAACTTTAATTTTTAAATGACTTCTTCTCCTTCATTTAACTGGCGATTGTCTGATCTCGAGGTGGACCACACCTCTCCCACTCAACTGCTTCACCTAGGGTTCCACTTGTGAGGTTCGCCGGGTTGACCTCAGAAAACGTCGACTGGCCTCACGGTTTTGGATTATTCCATGTCTGAGGCCAACTTTATGCAGGTGTCGTTTCATTTGTTTCATCCAGGATTTTGCACCTGCCTTTCTTTCGGGATAGTGTTGACACGTTTTGTGCTAATGCCTTCTGAACTGGGTTCTCATGGCATCTTCTTTGTACATGACCATGGCATCATCTTTGTACATGACAGTACCAGCTAAGTTGATCAAGCTGTATTTTGTCTAAGATGTTATTTTTGACGTGTGTGCTTCCTCGGATTCTCTTGCTTTTGATTCGATCACGCTTTGTCTCTGCTGATGTCATACGAAGCATCTTTATTTCAGCTGCCGTCAATTTGCTCTCATACTTCTTGCACATTGTCCAACACTGTGAACCGTATGCAAGCGCTGGACGAACAACTGCCGTGTACAGCTTTCCTTTCAGCTAAGGGGGCATTTTTCTATCACAAAAGATGGCAGAGTTTTCCCGCCACTTCATCCACCTTACGCTTACGCGATGTTTGATGTCGTCATCACATAAGATCCTTCGCTATTGATCACAAATCCATGATATTTAAACTTTTCGCACTTGGGAACCACTGTTCCATTCAAATAAATGTCCGGAATAGGACTGTGTGGATTAGAAAATGGACACCATAGGTATTCGGTCTTTTTCGCGGTAATACGATATCAATTTCCCTTCAGAACATCTACCCATATATCAAGTGCTCGTTGCAAGAACACAGGATCTTCACTTATGATGGCTCTATTGTCAGCAAAGAATAACTGATTTTCAATTTTTAAATGACTATAATGACTATAATTCAATTAAAAAGTACAAGTGAATTTTATTCATTCACTCCACTTAAAACACAAGTAATTTCAATATTTTGATATTTAAATTTCTTCATCTTTTTATTATATAATGACTATATTCCAAATCGGGGAGAAACCATGTTGAATAAGTCGAGACTTAAAAATGTATTGCATCGTCAATGGAAACCAATTATTGCTTTCTATCTACCGGGAAATATTGCCATTGATATTGTCAAAGCGTCTACATATTGGCATTATAAAAGGCATTGGCAATGAGCGAGGCAATTTATTGCCTTAAATATTGCTCATAGAGCCCCTGAGCTAGTGTGGTGTTTAATATTTGTGTGCCCACTAACGGAGTTTATGCCTACTTTAAACATGTTTGAACAGAATTTCCTGGTTTACATTGACCATTTGACCGATTGAAGGAAAATCATTCCCACAGGTCCATCAAGCAACCACAAGTTAAATTCAAAAAATTTAATGATGAAGTATAGGTATTTAAGTTCTTTTTTAGGGCAACTTTAGAAACTCAAAACCAACTATGAAAAACAATTTTCCAATTCAATCATTTTTGTTCAAATCGTGTTTTGCTAACATCGAGGAGCATTTTGTGATTTCCGAATCAGAAACGTCAAAGTTCAACCAAAAAAAAAGTTTTAAAATTTTCATTCCTGCTTTCTTTACTTCCTTCCCTCTACATTTCTATACCCCTCACCCAATCTGTCAAAAAGATGAAAGCCGAAACAACCGAAACAAAAATAGTGTAATCGGGGTCATTTTGGTTTCAAACATCAAATGTTAAGAACGCATTCACAAGTGTGTAAAGCTTTGAAAGTTTTGTGCTAGTCATTAACAGAATTTTTGTTTTAAACGTCGCCGTCGTGTCGGTGAGAAATGTCAAAAGATCCATAGATTGTTAACTTCACAAGGAAGCTGTTATGCACTAATGCAACAAAGAATAAAACAATGTGCTGGGGTCCGTCAGCTCCATCTTAGCCAATCTGGCATATCAAAGATCGAAAGAAGGTTCAGAGAAACTTGTAAGTTGGGCCAAAGGCCAGTATCTGTGTGCCACCGGTGTTATGACTGATTCATCTTAATGACGTTTTTCCGAAATCGTACTTTGCAAGGTCGAGAGCCACAATAGCAGATACAATAACGATAAAGAGTCGTTACGATAAAGACGGTTAGGAGACGACTTGAAGCAGACCTTAACCCGTAATGTCCTTCCACGGGACCAATTTATTATTTTCGTTATTATGGCGGATAACGTGAAAACTGTCCAATGGATTTTTATGATTTTACCCTTAATTTAAAGTATAAAGTTCAAGCTTTAACACGAGTGCATTAACAATTAATTGTAGATAATGTATCCATTGCTATTGTTGTTTTAAGAAGGAAAAATTGAGTGATTCCATTTTTTTTTTGCTCGCAAATGTAGTTAAAAACGAATTATAATCACTTCTTTCTTAAATATTTTCGCAAACGTACACGCATATGTATTCTTATAAAAAATAATTTTCTAATTCAATAATTTTTGCTTACATCATTTGTTTGCTTACACCATTGAGCATTGCGGGTTTCAAATTAGAAACCTTAAGGCTCTCCCAAACCAACACGAAAGAGGCGCGGAACATTCGCCAACGGCAGTTTTTGTTGTTGTTTAGCATTGTTAATTTGTCAATTTTGTTATCATTGTGTATTATTCGCCCTGCATAGCGAATGTTCCGCGTTGGTTTGGGAGTGCCTTTAAAGTGTTTTTCCATTAGTTTCGTCTTTTTGACAGGCACGTTCATTCGTAAAAATTATATTGGCTGAAAATAAAAAATCTTAAATGTAATTATCAGTCGAACTATTCATTCCTACTAGTTACCTATACATATTTAATTCTTTGCTTAAATACAAAAAATTTAATTTAATAGAACACCAATTACTTACTATAGGTAAATTAAGAAAGAAGTTTGTGGTTGTGTGAAGGGGAGTGTTACTGCTAAAAAAATACATAGATGTCTGTATTATTTATTTTTATTAGGTAGGTAACTATTAAACCATATACCTACAAATCACCCACTTGTATTAACCATAACATGCTAATTTTTAAATCGAAACAAATAAGTTGTTCTTATCAAATTGGTATAACAACTATTTTGTTGTTTAGGGCAAGTATTATATCCGTATCAAAAAAATAATAGATACAGTATGATAGATAAGGAAGAAGTTTAAAAAGTATTTATAGTTTTGTATGTACATCGATCAGGAAATAAATAGTTATACCGATTGGCTTCAAATTCTGTACATCTATATGTGACACCCTAAAGGAAAAATTAGAATTTTTGTTTTAGCTTATCGGAAACGGAAACGCTGCCATGGAAAGATTTTGTCTTTCACCAAATTTCTCGAAACCAACTTTAAAGATCATTATTAAACTTCGTGCATGTGACGTCTTAAATAAGTTTGATAAAACTGAAAAAAAAAAATTATCGAAACGGAATATGGCAGTCCGAATTATTTTGATTTTTTGTGGAAATTGTTTTTTTTTGGTTATTCATTTACCATATGCATGTAGTAGACATCTTCAAATTTCTAATATCGCAATAGCCAGATTCTGATGAGCTATTCCGAAATGGACCCTTCTGAATTTCGTATTCAATTTCGGTTTGTTGTTTCTTATTTCCTTATTCAATGTTTGTTTATTATAGCCCGAGAGCTGGTGAACATTTACTCAAAGTGTTTTATACCGCTTTAAATTTTGTGGCCATGTCGTTTGCATCTGTGCAAGCTACATGTCATCAGTCTGGCAGCGATATCGCGGTCCCAACACTACTAAAAAATGCACTTTCAAAGTGCAACAACAAAAATAATCCCTCCAAATTTTCATCACTAAAGCCTTGTGCCTACACTAACCAGAATCCATCGGTCTGGCAGCAATACCACAGACCAATGACCACAAAAATTCATTTAAAATTGCATTTTGAAATGATATTTTACTGATGTAAGGTCCACGGTATCGCTGCCAGACCGATGTGTTCTAGTTAGTATAGCCACAAGGCTTTAGTGACCAAATCTCAGAACAGGCTGAACAGGTATGCAGAATCGAGGTCGAGTATAGGAAATTGTGGACACGTGAATATTTGCGATTCCACAAGAGTGAGTTGCAAATTTGTTTACAAATAACTTGTTCATATGTACACACCATATCAAATTTATTTAGACATTGTTTGAACGTGGATAGTAAGTGTCGCAGCCCAAGGACATCAGGATCTTCAAGACATGGTGGCTACATCAAAGTTGGCCCCCAAAAAAAGCCCCAAACATAAAAGGAAAAAATGGCTCCAAAAATGTACATACATATACATATATGGGAAATAACAAAAAAAAGAAAGTTTAAAATTTATAAATTGTTGTTTGCATTGTTCATGGTTTTGGGACCTATTTTTCCTTTTTAATTTAGGGTGACATTTCATTATAGGCGGCCTCCACAGGCCATGAACGATGGCAGGACTATGAGCATGTCTAAAAAAAATCCAATGGAGTCCAGAAAATCCATGTCCATGCAGTGAAAAATGACCCCGAACTTTTATTCTTTAACAAAAATTGACCCAAAAAGGATAGTTCTGGGAAATTTATTAAAAAATCGTACTGATGTTTAATGTCGAATACCTTAGCCATTGGAAGTCGATTTCATTTAAAATTTTTTCTTGGTATGAGGAATTTAAAAATAATTCGACTTTTTTTTGTGAGTATGTGAGTGCAATTTGACAGGAATTTTGTTGCCGGACAAAAACAAAGAAGTGGTGCGCGCTAAACAAATGTTAAAGTGTATTTTATTTTTCGCGTTGTTTTGATAATTTAAAACCAAATATATTTCGTCTTAAAATTGAAAAACAACAAAACCAATTGTGTGCGTATTCAAGTAAAAAAATTGCAATCCAAAATCCATCCAGACACAGGAGCGAAGATCTATTCTGAATATTTCACTAGGGGACGAAGATAAATAAATTTGCAATGTTTATTTCGCGAATTGTATGTTATTTTAATGGGATTTTTGTTTCTTGAAGATATACGCACAATTATCTTTACTTTTTTTGATCATTCACTGATATATTAAATAATTTGAAACACTTTAACATTTGTTTTCTTTTTTAACATCGTCACAAAATTGTAATTAGAACATTTAATTCCATCTTGATGCATGAGAAATGCCAAATATTGATAGTGTGTCTGTGTGTGCGATTTGATCTAGCTAAAAACGCAAGATTTGTTTGACAGCATAAAAATCGATTTTGTTTAGAAAAAATTCGATTTATTCAGAAAAATTCGAATTTTTTTGGTTGTAAGGAGTTCGACATAATAGGCGTGTACCACAAACTGAGCACTCAATGAGCGCTCAATGTCAGATTAACGGAGACAGAATCATTTGGTGGGACAACATTCTCCGCTCTCTTTCAAAAAAAAAACATGTGTTATTATTCTCATACAAGTTTGATAATAAAATTTCAACTTTTCTTTAAATATTTACAGCCGTATTCATTAGAATCCGCTGAACAGATGAATAGTTATGCACTGCATAAGGATATATGTAGCCACTATACAACGTTGCATAAATTGTTATGCATAAAATATTTTTCATCCCATTATAGTTATAATGAGCTTGTGTCAAAATTAGTACCATAAAGGAGAAGTCTATTACGTTTTAGTTTCAAAACTGACAAAGGAGACCCAGCTGTGTGTGTGCTGTGTGAAAAATCAATAGAAGTAGTTCTGCTGGCGATTGGATTCTTTTTGTTTTTTTATTTATTTCTTTTAATATTATTATAATTAGACAGTTACTTTGTTGGTGTTTTGTGTTTGCAAATAAAATTAAAAATATTTGAAACAAAAAAAAAACGCCGTTTTTGATTTATTCCATGAATTGTTCCATTCACTCACATCGTGATGTTTTTGTTGAGGAGGAAAATAAAAGGGTTGTGCTTATTTTGTAATGCTTAAAATTTATTTGTATTTTCCCGTGAAAGTGATGAAGGTGAATCTTTGTATAATTTTATTTAAATCACACATGCCGTCGAGCATTTGCAAAAGTTGTAAGATTTGATGGAAAATCTTTAAATTTTTACATTTATTAAGTAGATTCTATAAAATAAAGTGTACAAAAAAATATTCTTTATTTTATTTAAACAATATCACAACAAAAATGTACAATAAATTAACAAAACCAACATTATTTATTGTTGTATTTAATTTTATAAAATATTTTGATAGTCAGATTTCAACACCTCAAAGATTACAAAAATAAGCGCCCCCCTAATATCTATCTACATTACATTATTGTTGTGTGTGAGTCAAAGTGACATTCCGATACTAAACAACCCTTATGTTGGCTCTATACAACCTCCAAACGCGTTTAGCTTATGTTGCCTTTATTCAACGTTGCATAAGCTTATGAATAAGGTTTTAGCGTCCAGAGGCATTATGAAGAGTGCATAGCACTATGCACTCGCTATAATTCGTTTATGCATAAGGCTGTTAGTTGTTAACGCAAAAAAAATGATTGAAATTGATGAAAATGATTATAGCTTATTCAATAAGTTTGAGTTTTCATCAACATTTCGTCTTTATTTTGTATTTATTTACCACTTTCTTATTTGCACACCCTCAAAAAATTATAACTTGGTTGTCAAACAAACAGCTGTTTCGAATGAGAAAAAAAATTGAGTAATGAATCCAAGAAATTTTTGGATCAGAAATCTCCGCAAAAAATCTCAGTGCTCAGTTGAGATTATTTGTCTCACTTAAAAAAATATTGAGCGCTCGGAGCGCTCAGTTGATGGTACACGCTTAATACAAACACTTTTGGCAGACCGACTGACAACAAAGGCGCCTGCCAGACGACTAAGCATCAAGATACTAAGCATACCCTTAGCGGAGTGACTGAGTCACGTGAGCTGTATAGAGGCCCAAAAAGGGAGTTAAAAGCGCACCAGGCAAGGTACTCTTATGGCGCTCCTGAACCGCCACGAGTCATTTTTTGTACGATTATTTTTGGCGAAATTTTTCATAAGTTTTTTTTATAAGTTTTGTGCCATTTTTTATTTTGAAAATGGGGCCATTTTTCATTATGAAAAAAGCCCCGAATTTGGTAGCATTTTGTATTATTTGTTTGAGGGCATTTTTCATTGGGGTCAAATTTCATGTAGCCATAATATGGCTTCGGCAACAAAAATTGTGTCCTTCATCAGTGTTGAGGAGAGACCGCACACAACTATAGCAGAACTACACTTCACGAAGCGGCAAAACTTTATTTGTATGAAATTGTATGAGCTATATCGTACCAAGCTTCATAAAATTTCATACAAATTATTGTGAATCGCAGTTCCGCCTAGTGCGGTATCACATATCGTTGAATTCGTAAAAATCTGCAAAGTGCTTACAGTACTGCCCCTACTTAAATGCCGAAAAGTATGCACCAAAAGCATTTCTATCTCTAACATCACCAAAAGCTCTCTGGAATGAAATTCATCTATATGACCAGAAATGTCAAAAGGGACATAACTTTGACATATGAATTTTTTAATTTTTGTTACAAAAATAAAATTGTTCTTAAATAATTGTTATTTTCTATTAATTAATATAAGACTTTATTTATTTCATATTAAATATAAAAAAGATATTTTAATAAAGTAACATTTTCTAATATTACTTGCAAAAATCACACCATGAGGGGTTTATTCGCGTTTCTTAAAAATAAGAGAGTATTTTACATAAGTTTAGCCGGCACAGTCGTTGGTGTATCATGTTTTGTTAAGTGAGTTCATTTTTTGTTTAAACTTTTTGTTGGTCTTCGGAAATGTAAATTAATTAAGCTCAATATTTCAGAGATCAAATGCAAGGTGGCCAATTTAAAAAGAAGGTATCTGCCGAAGGTAAAGTTTGCATTGTTACTGGATCAAATACAGGAATTGGCAAGGAGACAGTTCGTGAATTAGCTAAGCGAGGGGCTTATGTTTATATGGCCTGTCGCAATATGCAAAAGTGTGAGGAGGTAAATCAATAAATCACCAAAATTAAACCCAAGTCTTAATTGTTTGGTTATTCCCTAGGCACGAGAAGAAATAGTACTACAAACAAAAAACAAACACGTATATTGCCGTGAGTGCGATTTGTCTTCCCTTCAGTCCATCCGCCAATTTGTAGAAGCGTAAATCAGCTACTTCGACCGAATTGTAGATCGGATTAATATTACATATTTTTCAGATTTAAAAAAGAACAAACCAAATTGGATGTTCTGATCAATAACGCTGGAGTTATGCGCTGTCCACGTACCTTAACGAAAGATGGCTTTGAAATGCAACTAGGAGTCAATCACATGGGGCATTTCTTGTTAACGAACTTGCTCCTGGACCTGCTTAAAGTATACACCTACTTTCCTACTCTCTTTTTATGAAAATACATATTTTATTTTCCATAGAAAAGTGCTCCTAGTCGTATTGTTGTAGTAGCCAGTTTGGCACATACCCGAGGAGAAATCAACGTGACGGATCTGAATAGCGAAAAATCCTACGACGAAGGTGATGCATATAGTCAGAGTAAACTAGCAAACGTCCTCTTTGCTAGAGAACTAGCCAAAAAGTTAGAAGGTAAATCATGACTTTGATACCTATCTTCGAAGTAGCTATCAATTTATATTTTTTTTTTTTTAGGAACTGGTGTCACTGTAAACTCGTTGCATCCTGGTGTTGTAGACACAGAAATCGTTCGCCACATGGGTATTTTCAATAATTTCTTCACAAGCTTTTTCGTGCGTCCTGTTTTATGGCCATTCGTGAAGACTGTGAAGTCAGGAGCACAAACCAGCATTTATGCCGCATTGGATCCAGAACTGGAAAAAGTTACTGGTCTGTATTTTAGTGATTGCGAACCAAAAGAAGCTGCAACAGCTGCTCAGAATGATGATTTGGCGAAATGGTTATGGTCTGTTAGTGAAAAATGGACAAGAGTTAAGTCGTAGACGAACTTAGTTGATTTAAATTGAAAATAAAGTAGGACATTTAATTTTCTTACAATTAAAATTCTCAAAAATTCTGTTAAATGCATCAATTTTACAAATTTTGAAAAAAATTAAACATTTTGGTTTTAAATTGTTTCAGTTTCAACTTTTTAACCTTTTTGGCAATTTGTATGATTTTTAATATAAAAATGGTATGGCTTCTACTTATTTCGGTTTGAAGATGCGACTCGAGTTCATAGATGTAAAGTAACTTTATCACTACAAATACATAATACAATTATTAAAAACAAATTATGGGCCCTATTATGACTCGCGAGTCGAACGTTCGACTCAAGTCGAATGTTTTTAAAATCACTTATGTCGTGGTTTTAAGAATATCAAACTGCGATGTGCAAATAGAGCAACATCTCAATTCAACACATTTTCGACATTTAAGCCGAATATAGTTAGGTGAGCCATAAACGGTAATGCCAAAAGTCAGATTCGCCTAATATTTCTTGGGACTCGCGATTCATAATAGTTGTGCCTATGTTAAATTTTAGTAAGGTTTGATTTGATAGGTGAGAGAAAATATCAATGGTTCTAAATTAGTTGAAAAACGTTCTAAATGAATTTATTTTTGTCTGAAGAAATGAAAAGTAATATTTTTAGTGCTGTTAAACTTTTGCATTTATGAATTCGAGCGATAGTTATGCTTATTCTTACTTGGTCTATTTATTATATTATCGATAATTCTGTTGATTTAGTCGTTTTTAAATTAATATAAACTAAATGACACACATTAAGGTCCAGAGCTGTGATAAGAGTTGTTTTACTATAGGGGCATTCCCGATCCGGTGCAACACAAAAGTGTAAAATTGCGAAATTTTATCACTACGGTTATCAACTACACAAGGCAAATTTTACACCATTGTTTTTACCTGTTACAATTGGGTTAGGGTATAGCAAAAGTGAAAAACTGTTGCAAGATTTTATGCAGTGTAATTTTTTGTTTTAGTGAAACAAAATTTTGAAATTTTGCAATGATACTAGAATAGTTGCATCGAATCGGGAATACCATTTATTTGTTTTTGCTTGATTTTTTTTTGTTTTTGCCTTAAATAAAACTGTTGGATAATACTTTTCTATCTAAATTGATATAATTATTGAAAACAAAAATCTAAATACTTTTAAAAAAGTAGACAAATCTTCAATCGAACAATATTTGTCTTCAGAAATTTAAAGTAAGCTTTGTAATTATACCGAGCTCTCACATTTATGAATTCGACCATACTCCACTTCCTCGAAGACTTTATTAAGCAAAGAGATAAAAGATATAACACCTGAAGATATACCTATCGTTTATGTTATTGATTCAAAACGTTATCATAACTTTGAAGTGAAAATGTTAAAAAAACCTTAAGTACTAAGAAAATCGATTTTTCATTTTAGTTTTTATAAAATGCTTTGGGGCATATTCATAGTCGCAGATAGACCCAGGTTAAACTAAACTACAGTTTAAGACAATTTTGGTTCAATGAATACAGACCGATTTTAATTACAAATTGTTGTTTTTATATTTTCATAAGACAATAGACTTGGTATACTACACAAATAGCTTCAAATATTTTAAAATTATAATCTTAAAAAATAGAATCAACGTCCGAGAATTCAACCAAAACTATGTTTAACTTAGACCCAGGTCTAAAATAACTATGAATACGCCCCATTGGGGCATATTCATAGTCGCAGATAGACCCAGGTTTAACTAAACTACAGTTTAAGACAATTTTGGCTCAATGAATACAGACCGATTTTAATTACAAATTGTTGTTTTTATATTTTCATAAGACAATAAACTTGGTATACTACACAAATAGCTTCAAATATTTTGAAATGATAAACTTAAAAAAATAGAATCAACCTCCGAAAATTCAACCAAAACTATTTTTAACTTAGACCCAGGTCTAAAATGACTATGAATACGCCCCATTGAGTTTAAAAATTATAACAGAAGTTGGCTACATCGTTAAGAGGCTGAATATTTGTAACAAAAATAAGGACATCATTTCAAAAACCCTTAAAACCTTATTTTTTGTTCATATTATTCCTACGCAGTTTAAAAGTTTGAATTTTGCCACTAGAAAAATCAACTTAAAAAAGATGATTTTAATTTAAAGAAATTAGTTTGACAGATAAAAAAAACAACTTGATAAAAGGCTCTATCGTGTTTAAGGGTTAAAGCTCCAGTTTAACATTAAGACTAAAACTGTCTATGAATAACAAACTCCAGCTTAGCCAACTCCAAATCAGACGACTATGAATATGCCCCCATGATTTTTCCAATGTAGATCAAAACAAAACAACAAATCAAAACTGGAAAAATCGGTCAATGTAAATCGGGATTATGTCCCAGTCTTGACTTAACGAATACATCGATGTGAGAGTGGCTTTAAAATAATTTTGGTTTTTGGTGCTTGGACGCACTCAATTACTTTTCGGATATATATATGCACGTCCGTTGTTTTTCAAAAATTAAAGCCGAAACTATATTTGCCGGAGAGGCACTGAAGTGGTCGAACGAAAACAAGCGAATACAAAGATACAATTAGCCCTATTGTGAGTTTCACCCGGAAAACATTTAGCCCGAGCATGTTTTATTCGCCCGGAATGGAAATCTTGCTGTAAATTACATGACATATTTCACACGAAGAATATGCTGTCATAGTGCCAATAAGTGAATTTGTATGAACAATAAGGGAAGAGTGAAATGTAGTTTTTCCGGGCGGATTTTCTTTCACGCGAAATTCACAAAGGCTGAATATGACGCGTCTATAACTGCGATTTAATGGTTTTCCTTTAGTTTTTTTCACTTTTACTTTCGAATGGCGAGATAAATATCTCGCGAGCGCACCTTCTTTACATTAAGCAAAACTGACATTTTTGGTGAAGTAGGAATGAACAAAAAGATACAATGATTCATTTCACTTGAGTGTTATATCTTGGCAAGTTTTTTCTCCTTGACTAATTTTTCAATGGTCATCCGACTATCATAGTTTAGACTTAAAACTTATAACGCAACGAAAAGTAGCTTTTCGAACAGCCAACAGGAAAAGTCAGCTATATTTTTTTTTGCCTCAAGCAATAATAGCCGTGTTCTTTTGCAGGTTCAGATAGAATTTGACGAAAAAAACAACATCTGAACTTAGGAATTTACATGTAAAATACAAATATGAACTTAGCAAAGTCCAAATTATTTATTTGTTTTGATAGCTATGCGTGAAGTTTGTACTAAAATTCATTCAATTTGAACTGTTTTTGTGTAAAATAAATATATTGTTCCCATTGCATTAAATGTAATCTCAATATCATACCAACTCAACTTCAAATGGGGCTCTCAACTCACGTGACGAAACATCTGGGTCGAAAATACGGCTCTAATCCAACTCGAGCTCTCGATTCTGTTTATAAACGGGGTAATTATGTACCTTCTGAATTCTGATTTTCGTATGTTTCACAGAAGTTATTGTGGTTACAATTAAATTGTTCAAGTTTGAAGGCATAACTTCATAGACCTAATTTTTGCAAAAAGTAGGTACAAACGTGATAAAATAAAATTGTTAGCTAAGAAACCCCCTTGCTAAAATAAACATACGAAAATTGTTCTGAACGATAAATTAAGGCACGTTACACAATATTCAACTGTTTTTTTCACTTTTGTACTTTTTGCCAAAAGTATAGGTCTACTACAGAGCTGTAAAGTAATTAAATATATTGTGACTTAAGTATTACTTAAGTAAAATTCCTTGGTACTTAAAATTTTTAAGTACAAGTACAATTCCTCGATACTTGTACTTGAAATTTTTTAAGTACGAGTACCGAGGAATTGTACTTGTACTTAAATTCCACAAAGGAATTTATAAATTTGTATTCATTACATCAGTATTTAAATACTGTACTTAAATACTTTTTCAAATACTTTTAATTAAAAAAATATAAGAAAAAGAAAAGGAATTAAAAGAAATCAAAAGGAATTAAAAGTACTTAAGGAATTAAAAGTATTTGAAAAAGTATTTAAGTAAAGTATTTAAATACTAAAGTAATTATTACAATTTTTTTAAATTCCTTCGTGGAATTTAAGTATAAGTGCAATTCATTGGTACTCGTACTTAAAATTTTCAAGTACAAGTATCGAGAAATTGTACTTGTACTTAAAAATTGTAAGTACCAAGGAATTGTACTTGTACTTGTACTTAAGCTTAAATTATACAGGTCTGGGTATACATATAGTTAAGCCTTTTTTACTACAAATTTATACTTATTTCAATGCAATGCTAATAAGTAATAAACGAATTTAAAGTCGAATTTAGACTAAAACAAAAAATAGAATTTAAACCAGATTCGACTACAAATTCGTCTATAACTAGGGACATTACGATTATGAAAAATATAAAAATTAATAAAATCCACCACTGGATGCATTCATTTCGAAAAATAATTAGTGCTTTCTACATCCTTTTATAGCAACTGAATGCTTCCACTTCGAAGTCCAAATAAAAACATTTAATAATTTTAAAACGGCATTAAATTGCACGTTATCCGCTCAAAATAGTCACAAATTAATTTAAAAAAATGAATTTTTAAATTAATTTGATGTACCAGCGATTGCCACATTAAAAAAATTAAATTAAACATGCAAACAAAATGATTTCGATGAGCACATTTATCGCACAGGTAAAACGGAACAACCATTTCATAGTCCGCCATTACGGTTAGTGATGAACGTGTCCCTGTGAAAAACTCGTGTCGTTGCACAATCTGATTAAAATTCTACCAATCCAGTGCGTTAAATTTTATAGAAATACTGAAAATAGTTAATTTAATATCGTGTTTAATCATATTAATGAATAAAATGCAGTAAAACGCCCGATTTCATACGAAAAAAATGGTGTGAAAAAAAGCATAAAGCAAATTCGTCGTTCATTGATTTTTTTTTTTGCTGTGTGGGGTGAAATACAATATGGCGTGTTGGTGATGTGTGTGCTACATCGAATGCAGAGCCCTCTGGGTGGCGCATTTGTTGTTTCAGTTACGTTCATTCGTCTCGCTTTTTGCTTTCGCCTATATTTGATTGTTGTTGGTTTTGTTCAAATCGTGTTGAACAGCAGCGCGCGGAACTTTCGAAGTTGGGTTGAATTTTTCCACTGAAAATCACACACAAATACACTAGCTCTCTCGCTCTATTTTGTGTCGTAGTTTCATTTTTCGAAGTTGTGTATGACAGAAAAAGTGAGTGGCAGAATTTGGAAATCCAAAAGCATATGTGAATGAGTGTGTGCACTAAAGTGCGCATACCATCTTAATCTATTTTGTAAAAGAGACAAACATAATTTAGGTCGCTTTCGTGTTTCGGTTGTTGTCTCGCCTTTTCTCTTCGTGCTGCTTTGTAGTCTTTCGCGGCCAAAGTGGAAATTCTCCACTGATGCCGCCATTATGGCTTTTTAGGATAAAATCGGCAAAATTGTTTTTTTCTCAAATTCGTGTTCCCGGGTTTTCCTCAAAATGTGATACTTAAATTTACCTTAAAGCTTTCCTAAAATGGTGTATTCAACGCAAATGTGTTTTATTGCACATAAAAACGTTTAAAAAGTGAAGTGAATTTTGATTTTTCTCGATGAAAAAAAAATCAATTTTTTGCATGGTCTGCCAGAGAAAAAAAATGAGTCGACTTGTCGGGTTTTGAATTCGCCACGGTTTCCTTGTAAACGACGACGACAACGTTGAAGGCGTATGTACTTTAATTTCCCCTTTTGTTCTTTTCTTTCTTTTTGTTGTTTTTCGCTGCAAAATTTATATTCGGGGATTATTTTGTTCCAAAAGATAAATTAAAATGAATGAATATTAACTTGAAAACCCTCCGCGTCTTGCTTCTATTATAATTTATATGATTGAAAATGTTTTGCATACGAATTGACTTATCCAAACAAAATTGTGCGGCGTTCCGGGTTGCGGCAACACACCTGTCATTATCTTCTTTTTTTTTTAATTATTTATATTTTATTGTTATCAATGATTTTTGTTTATAATTAAAGTGATAACGATGATATATGATGACTGATAGCATGGATTTATTGTTTGTAATTGGAAATTTTGTTTCTAATTTAGAATCCTTCGGGGATAACAGAACAACAACAAACAACCAAAACATCAACAGAACCAGGCACAAGGATTACTATCAGTTCGCGGCAAAAATATCAAAAATCACAACAACAACACTGTTCCATTCGGGAGAAAACTGCTTGGACAGTGGGTCCTATGTGGATCCTAAGGAATTATATCTAAATTGATAATTGGAATTTAAAATTAAATTTAAAATCAAATAATTAAAAAAAAAACATACGAAAATGTCGAAACTATCGTTTCGGGCGCGAGCCCTAGATCCAGCCAAACCAATGCCAATATTCTTGGCCGAAGAACTGCCCGATTTGCCAGAGTATTCGGCAATTAATCGGGCAGTTCCTCAGATGCCAAGCGGAATGGAAAAAGAAGAAGAATCTGTAAGTATAAAGATTGGTAATTTAATGGTTCCTACTTAAACCTACAAAACATGCGTAAGATTTGCTTAGATAGTTTGGTTATAACTCATAAGTAATGGGGCTATGTTAGGGAGGTTTGTAAGATAGCAACAAAAGGGACGTTCAGGGACGTGAGATCTCATATTTTGCACAGATTTTCTGTTTTTTTGGTGGGGAATTTTGTGATTGCTGATACCTTTCTCAGAGACCTAATTGTTTTCCTTGGAAAAACGGCTTAATGATCAACATCGAACGGTGGGGTTTTTGATATAGGTAATATGGTGGGGTAGGGTTGCACTTATACTATTTATAGAAATCTGAACTTTTCTAAGGAAACCGATTTAGTTCATTAAAAATATACACAAAATGCCAAAGAAGGTAACTTACAATTAGATTTGTTGCGAAAACTATATAAGCAAATTAACAAAATGTTTGCCACTGTGACCCTTGGTTTATTTTATTATCATGATCTGATCCACAAAACCTTATGTAAATAATAAAATGCAACTACATATATAGGTAGGTATCTGTATAAAGGTGATACACTTATCTCAACTATAAACACAAAATAAATGACTTTGAAATAAAAATCATTAGGCGTGTTCAGGAAAGATATATCGGACATTTAGCTCAGTCAAAAGCTGAGCAAGCGAATTTTTTGCTGAGGAATCCTGTTCAGGCAACTGAGATTGTTGAGGCCCTCCGAAATCTCCCTTTCATGAGCTCGCCTATTGGACATCAATAAAAAAAAACGCTTCAATTTTAGATTTCAAAAGCTGACATTATCATTAAATTCATTTATGTGGAATTCCTTTCAACCATTTCAAATTGATTATTTTTTTGGTTGAAAAGGCTTTTGTTAAAAAAAAAATCGATTCTTTTATGTAATTGCGTGGGTACCATTTGACATGAATTTTTACACACAAATTATTGCGCCCAGAAATTAATATAATTATTATATTATTAATAAGAAATAGTTGCATCATTTACAATGAATATTCCAAAAAAAAAAAACAAAAACAAATTGTGTATTTTGTCAAACAAACAAAAATACGTTTTATTGTTATTATTGTACTATTCGTACTAGAATGTCAGCTTATTAGGCTTGATCATTTTTTATTCCATCAATTTCATTGAATTTTTGAACAACAACAACAACTTAAAGGCGCTACCAGCAATTGTTTGGCTGGAGATATAGCTATTTCGTGCTTTGCCACTTTTGCACTCATCAGTCTCCTTTTTGTGGTGCTGAGCTTTAATCCAATTTTATTTGAAAAACTTTTTATACTCACCATAGGATTCGAACCCACGCATATCAGATTTGCTCAGTCTTAGCAGTCGTGTGCACTACGCACTCCACCGCTTTAGACCACGTCACAGGTCGAAATGTGTTATTTGTTTATCAAATGCATTTGGAGCATCAGCATTTTTATAAGCGCCTTTTAAGTATGCTGTCTACGTTTTAATGATGGTTATTCAAGAATTCCAACAACGGCCTTCTTAAAATCAGTAAAGGTATACATCGGTGCCGTTTGACGACTGACAACATCTTTTAAACACTAACCTATTATATTTCTGATTATTGCTAATCCAATCAACACAAAAATGTTTGTATTTATTTGCAATTATTTCCTTAAATTTATAAATTATTCAGTAAAGAATATTTGTTACTCCGATCGCGAAAAGAACAAATTTAATTTGAATAATGAGAAATGTCAAATCTTCATAGTGTGTTTAGATTTTGCTAAAATGGCTCTATAATTCACTTAAAACTTATTTAAACACAGTAAACAAGATGGCATAAACCTGGTCTAGACACGTACTCTATTTTATTCGTGCAGCTACATACTTTAATTGTGCATTCTTAATCTGACGAACAAATATTTTTTTGAAGTTTGGAGGAAACGATTGCTTACAGGTACAAGACCTTATTGCTGGAGTCGTTCAACGTTCGATGCGACAAAAGTCGATCGTAACAAAAAGTTTTTGGGAATATTTGTAAGTCATACCTATTTTAAGAACACAACATCGTGTCAAATCTGATGCAACCAAATTGGTTGAAATTTTTTACAAATATGTATTGAATTGAAAATAAATAATTTCCTTATTTTTGAATGACATTTTGCAAAATTTTTTTTAATACAAATTTAATTGCATTTACCTTCAAAATACAAATATGGAGTTATCATGTTCATACCAAACACCACAGATATGTACATACATAAGTTATACCAAATTATACCAAAATAAAATAACAAATCGGGACAGATTATGTTTCGTTATCGATAAAATTGGTTTTTATCAATGTTTCGTTATCGATAAAATTGGTTTTTATCAATGCATTACCTAGCAAATAAAATAGGAAATTGAAATTATATTGTTTACTTTTGTTCGGGTTTTGCGTGATTTTGCGATGAAGAAATAGTAGGACCCTACCATCTAAGAAATATGGTTGACCTTTTATGAGCATTTATTGACCTGTCAACTTTTTTTTTTGTTATTTCTAAAGGGTGGTTAAATTTTAAGGGCCGATGTTTATTTTAAATAAAACACAAATTATTGTGATTTCTTTTTATTATGATAATATAGGTATGGTTCAATTATGTATGCAGCAAAATATCGGCAAATGGCCGCCGAGACCTCGGCGGCACACCTCCATCCGATGGTCCAAATTTTCGATAACGCTGAGACATAATTGAGGTTCTATGCCGTTAATGTGCCTAATTATCTCATTCTTTAGCTCTTGAATTGTTTTTGGCTTATCGACGTACACCTTTTCTTTCAAATAATCCCAAATAAAGAAGTCCAACGATTACAAATCACATGATCTTGGCCGCCAATTGACATCGCCACCACGTGAGATAACACGGCCCTTGAATTTGTTTCGCAAAAGAGCCATTTTTTCGTTAGCTGTGTGGCAAGTGGTTGAAACCACATATCGTTTTCTTGCATATCTTCCAATTGGGGCCCTAAAAAGTTCGTTAACATCTCACGATAGCGAACACCATTCACAGTAACTGCCTGAAAAAATACGGCTCGATGATGCCGCCAGCCCATAAACCGCACCAAACAGTCACCCTTTGTGGGTGCATTGGTTTTTTGACAATCACTCTTCGATTATCATTCGCCCAAATGCGGCAATTCTGCTTATTGACGAATCCACTGAGGTGAAAATGTGCCTCATCACTGAAGATGATTGTCTTCCAAAATTGATCATCCACTGTTGCCATTTCTTGCCACCATTCTGAACACTGACAATGTTTGAAATGGTCAAGTATCTTTCCATGGTTCAAATTCAGTTAGTCTGAAATTGAGAAATATCAAATGAAATGCAGAAAAAAACATGACGTATTTGGTTCACTCTCAACATCGGCCCTTAAAATTTAACCACCCTTTACAAATGAGCTGCTTATAATACTTAAAAATCTTTAAGATAGGTACTCTAATGACCTTGAAAAACTTAACTGAAACTATCTGAACTTTTATGATCATTTAGTGATCTTTCAAATTTAATTGTTTTGTTTTCTTTTTTAACCCTAGAAAGGTAACCATATTTTTTAGTACGTTACAGTTACAGTATGTTACAACTATTCGTCAAATCGAGGAAGTGATATTCAACTGCACTGTTAAAGAAAAGTTATTAACTAATTCCAGTGAAGTTAAATAATTTATATTTATGATTGTTTTTTTTTGTGGGAAAAGGACAAAAAATAGTTATTTTTAACAACTTGAGTAATTATTTTCGAAAATGGTCTTTGAGCACATTGAATTTGTGTTTGTGTTTTTTTTTTTTTTTTAGTAGGAACTTAAAGTTCATTCATTAAATAATAGAAACAAAATTTTCGATAAAAAAAGCATTTTCCCATGTAGCTACGCCACCGAACGCCTACACACTACAAGCACTTATGGAATACTAGGTTTACACGGAGAAAGAATGCAATCGGAACGAGGAGTAAAGAGAAAAATAAAAAAGTAAAATTGATGTTCGTCGAATCGACGAAGGTTACCTTTCTAGGGTTAAATATCCTATAATTGAGAAGCTAACAATTTACATTCCTACATGACCTTTAGCTTTAAAACTCGTCATAAAACAAAACAATGACCACTATTGTAGTTCTCAAACATACTGCGATATATAGCATAATCTTCAAAAATGTTTTTAAAAATATTGGAAATCTTATGTTCCAAAATTAATACCTATGTACTGTCCATATGTACACATAATTTACGTCAGTTTCTTAGGGAACTAACAAAATAAAGAAAAGTATAAAAAAAAACACAAAACAATGTTTGCATGAATAAAAGATGGTTTTATTGCTTATAACTATGTTGCAGCTACCAATTTCTTAATATTGACTTAGAGACAGTGTAAATAAATTTCAAATGTAGTTGTAGGTAGCTACAGAAGCGCCTAAAAAGTTAATCAGGAAAATTCTAAATATTTCTGGTTAAAATAACTCTTGGGAGCTTTGTTCCCCGGAGAGTAAAATGCTCTTCACGCCAAAAGGGTTCACATTTTGTTCTTTTTTAACCTAAGAGCCGACAGCAAATTTTGGGCGTGGATGTAAACCAAAATCTGAGTATTAGCTTTTAAAGGTGCATATTTTGTAATATCGAAATCAAAAGTCTGGCAGTTTTTTTGTTCAGCCTTTGGCGGGGGTTGAAAATAGAGATTTTCTAAATTTTTTATCAGGGGTATGAACCTATGTCATTTTCCCTCCAAACATCTAAATCTTGGTGATCCCACTAGTGGAACTCAAGATGTAAGCTTTTTAAACACACCTTAATCGAATTTTTTGGAGACTTTATTTTGTTGATTTTTTGCGTTTTATAAATCTCCAATAAAAAACCGATAAAGTTTGCTTACATAAAAACTTTATATCTTGAGTTCTATTAATCGGATCACTAAGATTAAGGTGTTTGGACTTAAGGAAAATAATAGAGCATCATAGTGTACTTTCGAAAAACTGTAGTGATAATACCCCTGATACAAAATTTAGAAAACCTTTATTTTCAACCCCCACCCCCGCCAAAGGCTGGACAAAAAACTTCCCAGAAATTTGATTTTGAATTCCATATCACAAAATATGCACCTGTAAACCCTCATACTCAGATTTTGGTTATACATAAACTAACAAAATTTGCTTTCGGCTCTTGTCTTATTTTTTTTTATTTTTTTAGGCTTCTTGTGCCATTCAGTGATTAAAAAAACTGTCCCTACAAGTTGCACCACCTGGAAAAAAATTTTCATTTCAACAATGAACACCAACATTTCTAACATGATTTGAATTTTCATGATCTTCATTCGTTCTTAGTTCGTTGTTCGGTTTTATGATTTATATTTGTGTTGTTCAGCGTACGAACAACGTACATCGACGATAACACCGAAAGTCTAAGCCAGCTTTAGTTTGGCAAAATTGCAATTTGTGTGTGCAATTAAAAAAAAGTCTTAAACCGTTTTTTAAATTTTGATATTCATTAGGTATTATGTACATATATGTATGTATGTACATATGTATATTCAGCCCAATTCTAAATGAATTTCTGGGGAAATATTAGTCTTTTAACTTCTCTGATTCTAAACACAACATTATTGGATATTTTATTACCTTTACCTTGTAACAAACTTCGAATATGATAAAAAATACTACCGGAAGAAAACAGGCATTCTAAAGCTGCCTTTAGACTTTCGGTGTTATCATCGGTGTACGTTGTTCGGTGCTTTTCGTACGCGGAACAACGAAAATGTAAATGATAAAACCGAACAACGAACTAAGAGCGAATGAAGAACATGCAAATTCAAATCAGGTAAAAAATGTCGGTGTTCGTTGTTCGAACAACGTGCGTTTAGTGCGAAAACTGTTTAAATGAACATTGTTTTGGGGTGTTGTGCTACATGTAGGGACATTTTCGAAGTTCTTTTAATCATTGAATGGCACAAGAAGCCTAAGTATATAAATAAACAATTTTGTAAATAAGTTTTAACTTTCTAATATAAATGCTTTCTTCGTTGTTCGTTGTTGAGAGAAGAACGAACACCCAACAGCGTTAACCGAACAAAAGTCTAAAGCCAGCTTAACACGTACATTATATTTGTAATTTTTGCAAACATAGATTGTCAGTGTTGTAACACATAAAGCTGGCTTTAGACTTTCGTTCTTCATTCGGTGAACGTTGTTGGGCGTTCGTTCTTCTCTCAACAACTAACAATGAAGAAAGCATTTATATTAGAAAGTTAAAACTTATTTACAAAATTGTTTATTTATATACTTAGGCTTCTTGTGCCATTCAATGATTAAAAGAACTTCGAAAATGTCCCTACATGTTGCACAACACCCCAAAACAATGTTCATTTAAACAGTTTTCGCACTAAACGCACGTTGTTCGAACAACGAACACCGACATTTTTTACCTGATTTGAATTTGCATGTTCTTCATTCGCTCTTAGTTCGTTGTTCGGTTTTATCATTTACATTTTCGTTGTTCCGTTGTGTTATCACGTACACCGATGATAACACCGAAAGTCTAAAGCCAGCTTAAGAGTAGGTACGTGCAATAGTTAGAAGGAATAGTACATAAAATCCTTGGAAAAAAATAAAAAAAAAATCCTACCCTCGTAGTACAGTAACTAGGTATATACACCCACGTATGCGTCAAATCTGGTAGTTCTAATTTTTTGCTGAGTTGTTCCGGATGTTGGCCTAATAAATAACCTTTAAGTTTTCGACCTCGAGCGACGATTTTACACCTAAAACTAATTTTAAATAAAAACATTGTTTTACGATTTTAAAGTACTAAAAGAAATTTGCTTCAAAGATGCTACTTCTACTAAGTAAATTGCAGAATACCTATAATATTTTTTTCGGTAATCCTAATAACATAGGAACCATTATGTATAGATTGTAGCAAAGTAATTTTTTTCCGTTTATTGCCTCCTCCCCCTCCCCACAAAAAAAACACCATATTTATGGTATTTAATTACATTAAATTTAATTACATTAAATTTGATTATTTTTAAATTTTAAAAATAAATCATATGTATGCTAAATAAGATTTCCCTCTAGTGGGCTTTAGGTCAGTTTTGGTTTTTTGTTGTTATAAATTTTCAAGTGATGTTTCGGTTTTGATTACAACCTTTTTCAGACAGCTTGCATAATTAAGATTCTCTGTAGGATTTGATGATTATAGTTTTTTTTATTTTCAATGAAATTTAGTTAAAATCTTTAAAAAGGCGTTTAAGCAAATTGTTTTATATTTGAAGGATTTAGTTTATAACATCTATAATACAATTACACATGTAATACTGTAATCGGAAATAGTTTAGCTACAAATTACAAGTAATTTCTGATTACTACTACTAGGCGTGTTCAGGAAAGGGAGATTTCGGAGGGCCTCAGCAATCTCAGTTGTCTGAACAGGATTCCTCAGCAAAAAATCTCAGTTTGGCTGTCAAAATACTGTGGGAAAATTCTTTTGGATTCGTTTGCTTAGCTTTTGACGGAGCAAAATCTCCGATATCTCTGTTCCGTGAACTGTGGTTTTTTTTTTTTTGAATGTCCATTATTATTAATGTCAGATTTTTGATCCATGAATACGTTTTTTTTTAAAAAACACCCTATTTTATTAATATACTAATGCTAAAAAAATACCTATTATCTTGTACAAAAATTATTAAGATATTTAGTGAATAGCAAAAATTTATATTGTTAGCAAGATTATAATAAGTAATAAATACAATACATTTTGTATTTGTTTTGTTATCTTTCGGCAGTTTATCTTTTAGATTTTTTTGAAAATAAAGACGTTCTTTAGTTAATAGCTTATTTAAATTCTTTAACTACCAGCATTGGCCGTTTTGACAGATTGCATTTTTGCAAAGAATTATCTTGCTTTTTTTATCATAAACAAATCCGTGTATGAAATTAAATTACGTACGGATTTAAAATAAAATGCACGACTGGATCGCACGAATGTGCATGTCACATCATGTATACAATTTTGAAAATATTTTTTAGAACAAAATTTGTCACGCGAATTTTAACTAATACCTAATTTCTGTACACAAAAAAGTTTTATTTCAAAAAAATTCATCATGTTTTGAAAATCAATTTTGAAGTACCTACAAATTTTTTTTTTAAATTAGACATTTTTTTTAAATTTTGATATGCTATGTATGTATATTATTTATTATATTATTTATACTTTTAACGTGAACCTGAAACAAATTATTTTATTCGGTTATTATAAGGCTCTATTAAAGTGCTAAATGAAATTTGGCCTATATGAAAAATGCCCCAAACGAAAAATCAAAAATGGCCCCAAATACAAAATGAAAAATTAACCCAAAATTAATATAAGAAGCAAAAATTACAATCGTACAAAAAATGTTTTTCGTCACTTTGGGAGAGCCTTAAAAGTACCTTGCCTGGCCCGCTCCGCGGTTTCAAGGATTTTAACTTACCTTTTGGGTCCTCTGTCCCGCTCACGCGATATGTTGTCAGTCGGTCTGCTATCAAAGTTTTTGTTGTAAAAGTATTTTGGTTTAAGAATAAAAGTTTGGGGCCATTTTTCATAATGAAATTTTGCCCCAAAATAAAAATTAAAAAATGAAAAATGACCCCAATTTACAAATTTTAAACTTTTTTTTGTTTTTGTTGTTTCCCATATAAATTTTGGGGCCATTTATCATTTTATGTTTGGGGCCATATTTCATTGGGGCCAAATTTCATGTAGCCCTATTAAAAGCTCTCAATAAGCATAGATCCCCAAAGCTCCTAACCAAAAACAAAAGAAAAAGCACCAATGATATGTATCAACGTGACAATGGCAAATCTCAATCATTGTGCTTACACATTAAGAGAGATGAGAAGGCATACAAGCAGTAGTCTGCACTGCAGTTTGTTGTGCCGTAGGTAGGTCATGGTGGGATAAACTTGAGTTTGACCAAGATAAAAAAAAAAAGAATTTATAAAAAATTACTTTAAACCAAGTTAAAAAAAAAAATCACTAAGTCAAAATATTGAGTTTTCAAAAGAAAACTATGAACGTTTTTATAAAATGTTGGGTAGCAATAATTTTTAAACTTTTTGACAGCTTTACCACCCAAACCATATTACTTTTTCCTAATATTTTGAACAAAGTTACTACAGATAAGACGAGGACAAGCATCTTATTCCTTTCATAATTAAAAAAAGTAATAAAACATAAAAATACACATGAAACACTTTTAAAATGAACTTGACATAACGTATTATAAAATCGGGGCATACACGTTGCACACGCACATGAAATACATTTTTTTTTTATTAATAGACAATGGCCAGCGCGGGAGCGTAGTAGTGCCAGCGGTCTTCGCCGTTTGTCGTCATTGTCACCCAACAAAACGATAACGACATAAATAACACGACTAAATTGCTTTGGATCCCTTTTTTAAATGCTGTATTGCTTCTCTTTGTTCAACGTACAAAACAATATAGAATAACACATTGTTTTCCGCGTTTTTAAGTTAGTTTGTTCAAAATGTTGGGAAAAAAATGATTTGGTTATAGTTAAAAGCGTATAACTTGACTTCTAATGGTTTGATTGATTGAGATTTTAAATTTACGGAAAAATAGTATGCTACATTTGTTTATTAAAATAAAAAAATGCACTTAAAATGTAAGGAATTTCATGGTGTTTAGTTGACATTTTAAAAGAAAAGATGGTAGAAATCGTGTTGTATGTAAGTACGGGCTTATTTTGGAATAATAAAGCATAATCATGTGCAAAAATTTACTGAATTTTATTGTCAAAAACTTAAAAATTCGGCAAAAATGTCCTTAAGGAACTTAATCAGCCTTATCGGTAAGAAAATTTCCTCAGATTTTGTTCCAGGTGTTTATTTACCAACTATTAAAAATATCCGAAAAAGTTAAACGTAAATCTATTGCTCGTGGGAACATTGGTGACGTTTTCCTGGAAAAAAGTCGCTGTAATTTAGTTGAAGATACTTTATTATTATTATTATTATACAATATTATTATTATTATTATTATTATTATTATTATTATATTAGCCGTGTTTTTTAATACTCATTAATTACTCACCTTTTTATTTTAAACGCAAAGCAAAAACAAATCAGACTACTCAGTGTTTGTTTTGTTTTGCTTATAAAATTTAAAAGTGAGTAATGAACATTCAGATTTGGACATTCAGATTTAAGCTTCTTTTGGTTAAGATCTCTATAAAATTTCTTTCTCTTAGTTGCTATGGCGATTTTCTATATTAATCCGAAGACGGATTTAAGTTTCGTTGCCAAGCCCAATGTTTCGGGAGAGCCTTTAGTCGTTTAAAAACGACTATAGCCATTGTTTTTCAATTTAAGTTTTTCGCCTCAATGAGTTAGAATAGACCACCCTTCCATATCGTTTTTTCATTACCATGACCCAACTTACAAGGGATCTATTGCAAATCATGCAAATCATCCGCTGTTCGTAAATTTACAAATTAATCATTGTTTTTAGTGGAAGTGCCAGAAGAGACGTACATACATTCGGAACTTCATCACAAAATCTATTATGTATTAATTTATAACCATCCAACCAACTTTTATCAATTAATTCTCCCATAGTGAACATTATTTCGCCTTTAGAACCATATTCTTTCTTCTATTTAATATCAAATAAACCAAAGTATTAAAGCATTTCTATACCTTGTTGTAAAAAAAACTAGCAAAAAAAGCAAATCATTTTTATATTTCTGCTCATATTTCATTGATTGAGTAATATTCATTCGCAATCACATTCGGCAATTTTGTTTACTGTTTATTTCAGTCTCAGTAGCAACATACATACATACATACTACCTTATGTATGTTGCTATTAGCAAATAATATTTTCGTCAAAATTAAAATTAATGAATTCGATAGCGTTTAGGGGGCATAGTTTATTTTAGAAATTCTATTGAGATAAGAAAATAATGAGATTGTCTCGTAAAAGAGTTATTCAGCAACAACAAAACTTAAATGCATGTTTTGCAGTCATGCTCGATGTAAACAATTATTGGGTACACGAATGTGTCTAAAACTACTAAATCTTACCTTGTACGTGAGAATTCCTTTTCTTTAAGGCATAAATTCGCATTGGTTTAAAGTTCTATAAAATCTAACTGTAATACCTTCTAAATAAAAAAAAAACAATGTTTCATTATTTCAGGAACACCATTTACAAAGGGCGATATGTACAGGTTTGATTATTCCTACGCCCGAAGTGTTTACATGTGATCAGGATTTCTATGACAGAAGTTATCCTCCCAACTATAAAATGCCACGCCAGATGATTCATATGCAACGTAAGTAGAAACCCCCCCTCACTACTCACATAAAAAAATGCAATTCTTGTAAATAATTTTTGAAAAAAAAAAAAAACTAAAAATTACTTGCAGCACTTGGTCTGGAACAGGATATTCCCGACTATGATATGGACAGTGCAGATGAAATGTGGGTAAACCACAACAGTCGGCGATTGGAATTAACTCCATTGAAGTTCGAGCAAATGATGGACCGACTTGAGAAGAGTTCCGGCCAAACTGTGGTAACGCTAAATGAAGCTAAAGCACTGCTCAAACAAGACGATGAAGTTAGCATAGCAGTTTACGATTACTGGTTGAATAAGCGTTTAAAAACTGTAAGATTGCTAAGAGCTCTTATTTACTGGTTTTGAAAAACAAAAATGCTTAAAATCAAAATTCGTAAACTACTTTTCAGCAACATCCGTTGATTTTGTCTGTCAAAACAGAAAATCGACCTGGTACTTCGGCAAACAATCCGTACTTAGCATTTCGTCGACGCACTGAAAAGATGCAGACGCGAAAGAATCGTAAAAATGATGAGACATCTTATGAGAAGATGTTGAAGTTGAGGTAAATAATTTTTATTAACATTTGTGGAACTTAATGATGAAATAATAAAATGTTTGCACAGGCGGGACTTATGTCGAGCGACGACTGTACTTGAAATGGTGAAGCGACGTGAGAAAACGAAACGAGAACAATTGCATTTATCTATTGAGATCTTTGAGAAGCGGGTTCAGCTGCGTGACTTTAGTGGAAGCCTAATGTCAGAGCTTAGTTCGACTATCAAAAATTCAAGGTATGTTTTTGGCAAAGTTTATTTGAATATAAGTTCAAAAACTAATATATTTATTTCTTAACAAAAAATACAGGCCAGCATTTGCACCATTATATACAAATCAATACTCACATAATCCATTAGTCCCGTCTACGAATCCAGTTGGAGGTCTTTTGCCGTCGAATACAGCATCGACCAGTGGCGGTCATAGCTATACTTCGACGTCACAGTACCTGAACCCTGCGAGTATTGCAGTTGGTAAGTACTCATTTATTATTTAAAAATAAAAGCATCATTCTGACAATATTGCAATATAATTTGGTTACTCTTAAAACAGATCCAGTCGGTGTTAGCAGTAGTGGTAGTCGTAAAGAGAAAAGACAATACAAAAAACGTAAACACAAAATACCACGTGAAAAGCAATATTCCTTAGTTCAAAGCTCATCACCTGCACCAATAGAATCGACGATCGAAACTGAAGAAGAGGATCTCACAAATAACCCGTTGGGTTCAGAAGGCGAAGATGAAGGACAATTTGCGTTTAGACGAAATAAGAACTGCAATTACCACCGGGTAAAGATTTGTCAAGTGTGTGTATTTTATTTATTTAATTTAAAACATACATTTTAACTATAGCCCCTTGACACTTATGGAAATTGGCCATGGGAATCGAAAAACGAAAATGGCTTTGGAGATAAGAAGTACAGATTTACCCTGACATCTATAAGACATCCAAGGTAAGACTAGAATATAGGCTAAACATTTTCTTTTTGATTTGATTTTACTTTATTAACATAATATGTACAATAATATAATATAATACGTATAATACAAACATAGTAATAAATAATTAATACAAATTTAAAAAGTTACAAACAATTTAAGATAGTGGCTTTACATAAATTTCTATTCGTATTAAAGTCGATTAAATGAAAAAAGTTATTAAAGTGAAGACAGGCATTAGTTAAAGGATTATTTTGCGTACAATTAGTAGAATATAAAGGAATGTAAAATAATTCATCAACCTTAGGTCTAAGGGATCATTGAGGGGCCCAATTGAGATAACAGGAATGAACTATCAATATGTCCGGAAATAATGTCCTGAGCGAACAGAGCCAAGTAGTAACACCGTCTACTATCAAGCGTTTTTAAATTCATAATATTACACCTTGTTACATATGAGGGCATATTTGGAAACGGGTACAATTTACGGAGTGCAAATTTTGTAAACTTTTTCTGTACTTTCTCGATTCGAAGCATAGTGTTATTATAGTAACGGCAACAAATTACCGGACAATGCTCTAAAATGGTACGAAATAAGGCCACATACAATGTCTTAAGAGTAAACGGATCGTTAAATTCTTTCGAGTTTCTGAAAATGAAACCAAGCATTGCATATTATGAATTTGTATATGAAATATACAAGGATCTTATATCTTAAAATATTTATGATTGTAGATTAACACAAGCAAATTTGCTGTAAGGTTAAGGTAACGTTTATAACTGCGTAGATTTGACACAAAAAAATAACATCTTTAAAAAACTAAAGAAAAACATTGTGTTCGCTTTGGGTCTGATGAGGCATTGGATTAGCATTTATACTCCATCTGTGATCTGAATTTTAATCATAAAAACAATTTGTTTGCTACTTAATTTATGAGCATTCGATGACAAAACCTCTATCGACAAAACACAAATACATACATACATAGATGTTCCGATCAAAAATTATTTGTGTACGAATAATAAAGTAAAGTCTAGGATTTTGTTTATATATGTTGTTTTTTTTGTATTTAAATTTTGTCATACGTTCACCAAAAGCGTTTATAATCACGTACATACATATTGTTTCAATCCTTCTATGATTAAAGTTTTAGTTTTCTCGTTGTATTTAAGCTAATTTTAAGTGGCTCAGGTATCTGGAAGTCTTAGGCACAGTTTTATTGTCGTAAGTAAGTGGAACTTCAGTGTTCAATATGGAAGGCTTTATTGCCATCTATTCGAACAAAATTTGAGCTGTGAAACTGGGCTTTAGAACATTCATTATAAGGTTATTTGTGTTCTCAAACGAGGAGTAGATTTCCTCTTCATTCCTTACTCGTTAGAATATTATTGCTGCTGATGAAGAGTATGAAGCCAACAAATATGTATTGTTATTAAGGGTTATTAAGGTTATTAAGGGTTATTAAGTGTTATTAAGGGAAACCCCAATGTCATGTATTTTTTGCACAATGGTTCTCAATCACGCCTATCACTAATTCTGTGAAAAAAAAAAAAACGATAGCCGTAGTGGAAAAATTAACAATTCCAACGAATTGGGCGATTGGTTTATTTTGTTCAGGGTTCATAAAAAGTTCCGATTACAATGGAATCCATGAAAGAGCTAAATTTTGACTTTGCAAATCAGATTTACTCATCTGAAAAAAAAATATATTCAACATATAAACTCAATACAGGTTTAGGAATGCAATTAAAAACAAATTAACAAAATTCTAACACGATTTGTCATAACCGTTTTCCCTTTGTACCATAGATTTGAGCTTCTAAGTGATATTCTGTCAAACATAAGTATCCAGTAAAGTATCTAACTTTTCGTACAATAAAATGTAACGACGAAATGTTTCGAACTTTTACACTTTCAAAGTTACTTAAAATGCAAAATTAATTTTATGAAGATACAATGATATTTTAATCAGCGCAAACATTTCGACCGACGAATATATAAACAAATCAATGGGATTTAAAACATTAATAGACCTACATTCTTCAGACAATCCAGACAAAATGGAAGTAATATAATTTGTACTAATAAGAGAAATTCGATAAAATAAATTGGTCGAAAAGAATTGCAATTGATTCCACATACCATTCACACTGAATTGTTCGGGCGCGTCTAACCTCAAAATCACTCTTGTTTTTGTTTTCTTAGACATTCGCGATGAATTATAAAATAAGATTCCGTGTGAACGAATTGTAAAATTTGACGAATATTCATTCATTCTTAGTTTTTTGGTCACTTCATGCCAATGTTCTTTAGTTATCCAAAACTATCAGAGCAAATTAGATCGAATTTTAGGATTTTTTCTTGTAACACTCTTATAATAATAATTGTAACTATATGCCTGTAAGACCTCAGGTCTTTTAAATGCAATGCATGGCACTAGTTAGAAGGAATAGAAGGAAAGGAAAGATTTTTGTTGGCACAGTGGATTGAGAATTAAATGTTAATTACCTCATGCAATTCAACGGGTGTCATCCAGTTGAAACTGGGGAAAATAAAAAAGAATGCTACATAGACTGGGGCTCGAACCCACAAGTCCAGGTAAGCAGTCAAACACGAGGTCCACTGTGCCATTGCCATTCTAGACTGTATAGAAAGCAGTGTTTCCCAACGTGGGGCCCACGCCCCACACGGGGGGGGGGCAATTTAAAGTTATGCTGCTTCTTTTGTTTCCACTCTTAAGCATATATTTCGAAACGTACCATCTGCTTCTGTATTAAGCGAGAAACAGATTAAACCAGCAACAGCACCAGCACCGTCACCAGCAACAGCGGCCGCCATTATTTTAGAACCAATGTATTTGAATTTGAATTGGTCAGTTAGGCCAAAGTCCTAAATTTGCTGTTGCTGGTGTACTTCTGGCAACTTTTCCACTACTATATTAGGTTGCACCACAGGTTGACAATAATTTGACGTCAAATACAATTGATAATGTGTACCCCGCTTCAGAAATGCGTTCGAATTGTGACTTCTACTTATTTTCTTTACTAGATTTGTTGATATTGTTATCTATTATTTTAAGCCAACAGCAAACTAATTTCTGTCTCGCTCGCTAGTACACTCTTCAAAAAATGGCTATAAATCCATCTCGTTTAATCACACATGAAAAAGATCAGTGTTGAAACTGTCATAACTCATCTATTCCTCATCAGTAACTCTATTTTTCCTAATCGTAATTTTCAAAACTCTTCTTTTCATCTTGCGGCAAATATTTTTTGAAACGAAAAAGAAGTTTCACTTTATACTTCATACCTGATATACACACTCTTTTTTTTAAAAGTATTTCCAGTGTTATAAGTAAAAGCGTTTTACTTTAACTTTCCGATTTTTCCTGCTACAAGAACATTTTTTTGAAAACATCAAAGTTGTAGGCTTCACTAATAGGTCCTAACAACATTTATCAACAAATCAGAACTATGCTTTTTTATGTTAGACTTTTTTACGAATTGACTAAGCCTATAACAGATTTTTAAAAAAGAAAATACAAGAATTTTACAAAGTTTATATCTGGTATTCTATATTGGTCATATGTATAATCGTTTCATTTATTTGTTAAATCTTTTTTGTTCTCAGAGAAGTTCTGTGAATCTTTCTGTAATCCTTTTGTAGCAAACAATGATTTAAATTATAATAAGCTATTTATTCAGAAATAAATAAAAGATTAGATATATTTTGAGCTTTAAAACCACTTATTTTCTTGTTTGTATTTAATGTACATCTAAGCAATAAACAAAGAAATAAAATTGGTGTTTTTAAATTGTAAAAAAAAGACGTTGGAAATCTCGACTATTAAATTCAGTAAAAAAAACGCTTATTATTTTTTTACCTTTGTTTGTATTTGATGTTCCTATTGAAGAGTCAAACTTAAATAAATTACTACAATTTTAATTTTAACACCATATAGCAATTTCAAACTTTAACCACAATGTTCTTTCAATTTCAGACCACGTTGTATAGGATTTGCACGACGTCGACTGGGAAGAGGGGGACGTGTTATTTTAGATCGAGCATCAACAAATATGGATGATATTTGGTCTAAACTCGATTACACCATTATGGAAAGTAGCAGCTTACAAAATCCCGCCGCATGTCTAAACGCAAATCCAACCGCCAATCAGCAAACTCAGAACTCTCCACGAACCTGCCCAACAACTGAAAACGCCAATAGAGTCGATTGCGACTATGTTGACGAGGACGATGAGAATGTTTCTCGGGATTCACTTTATGTGACAGCATTTGTGAAACCGGCGCCAATAAAACGTCCCAAACGCAAATGGGATTGTAACAGTTTTCATCCCAAACATAGAACATCAATCAATAATAACAACAGTGAAAACAACAATAGTATTAGCAACATAACTAATAGTCTCCTTAACGAAGATGTAATCAAGCGAGAGAAGCTGAATGAAGCCGAAGACTCTTTCAAGTTTTCAACGTCATCTTATGCAGCTAACGCTGATCAGCAGCAGCAACCGAGCACCTCGTCCATATACTCAGAGGTTGTAAGCGATATAGTTAAAAAAGCACAGGTGCTGCCAACTGATCGCAAATTTAATCCTAACGACATAAGTAGTAGTAGTAGTTTTAAATTTAGTTGTAATAGTTTAAACGAACAAACTTACAATAGCATTAACAGAACTACATCCAATGTAAACAATTACATGAATAACAACAATAACAATGATGGAAAGCCTAATGTGATAAGCAGTGCTGATGTCCAAATCAAGCAAGAGGTAATCGACTCGGCCGACCTAAATATTCTTGATGATGAGAATGTAAACCTGGCCCGTTTGAGTAGCTACATAAATGCCAATCGAAATAATGCAGCGAATCAGTCTTTAAGCGATGTGTTGATCAAGGATGAGCCGGATGATGAAATGAGTGGTTTGACAATTAACAACAATCAATTGCCAAAGAGTCAGTTCACAGAAGCAAAGGATGTTTTGCGGCATAGTAACTTAAAGGATTGCTTTGCCGTAAATGATCGACAGTTTCCGTTTCTTTTGGACTATACGAGTGCACCACCTCCATCAAGTAAACGAATGGAGCTCTGCAACGAAATTTTAAGTGAGATAAGAAGAGATTGGTTGCATTTTCGACCGAAAACACCTTCAATTGAGTTGGACGAATATAATGAACCTCTTGCGGCTGCGACTACGGCGACGGAATGCGGTGAAACTCCAGCGGTTACTCCTGCTGTTGGCTTTTCAGCCGTGACACCCATTTCCATTGAAATGCAGCGTTTAAGTCAATGTGCAAGTCCCCCTTCGGCGATTTTCCAAGAAAATGACAATAGTACTTCAGCGGGTTTGTGGGTGAGTAATTCTGATGATGCGCTCTTTGTAACAAATCCCTTCACATACGCCGACCTGGAACCTGACTCTCAGTTGCTTCCATCAGTGTTTGCGGCCAACTATCTTAGTAAAGCAATGACCGAAAATAATTTGGATGGTGATGGTCCTAACGTGGGAATCGATTTGAATCTAAGCGGTGATAGTTTAGCTGACATGAATTTCTCCCTGGGAGAAGATGACAACGAAAACATGCTGGACAATATTTTGCAAGAGTGCCAAATAGACGACCTGAAGACGCTTAATCAAACAACGACCTTTTGGAATGGCATTCTCGACGACGGCGGCGCTGGCTTGCTTGACTGTATCGAAGAAAAGAAATTGTCCAGCGATGTGACGATCAAGCAGGAAGAGGCGGGTGACAGTGCAGGCGCTAGTGTTGCACTGGAAGATGACAAGGACGGCGTTAAAGCTGCGATAAATAACAAATTAAATAATAGTGATTTTAATTTTGGCAGTTCGTCATTCTCTACGATAAACGGATTGAAGGATGAGATATTCTTCAAAAAAGAAGAAATCAAAGAGAAGTTACCAGAGGTAAATAAAATCGAGCCGCCCGATGAAATTTTAGCATCACCCCCGCCACCTCCTGTTCCGTCACCAGCCTCAGCAGCAGCATTATCGATAGCACAACCACCCGCCCATCAACAACTACAGATAATGCAACAGCAGGGACTGTTGCCGACATCTGAGTTCACAGCAAATACATCTTTAGTTCTTCCAGGTCAGCGGACAGCTTTAAGATTAGTTCAACAACAGCAGCAACACCTCCTGCAGCAAAATCTACAGCTTCAGCAGAAGAGTCTTGTAACGCCGGTTGTTACACAGGGTACAATGGTATCCCGACCGCATGTACTTACGTCAATGGCTGCAACTAACCATACGACTATATTTGCGACTCAAGATTCCAACGCAAACGGCGGCGGTAATATGCCACAGAAAATCTACCTAAAACAAAGCAACTGCAATGTTGGTGGTGTTGTTAACACCAATCTAGTTCCTAATAATGTTAATCAACAACAAAATGCAGTCATATTGGCAAATGTGAAGTTGGAAAATGAAATAACATGTGATAGCCTGGGCAATACTATTATTTCAAGTAATGGCCCAAATCATAGTGGTGGTGGAAATAGTGGCTTGGTCGATGCAGGCGGGGGAAATTCTAGTGGCAATGGCAATATGATTATAACTGATAATCTGATGAGTCATCACACACCTATGATTGTGACGACTTCAAAACCGCAACAACAACAACAGCAACAGCAAGCCCAGCAAATAGTTTGGCGACAAGTGGCACAAGGTGGATCTGGAATTTTATCAACTGACGCAACTGCAAACAAAATTGTTTGGACTAGCCGTCCATCGGGACAAAAGAAACAACTAAACGGGCCTGAAGGTAAGATTTATCTATGTTTGTTTAATAAGAGACTATAAATAATGTTGGTTTTTTTTTTTTGTAAATTAAATTAAATTAACGTTTAAATTATGAAAGTTGTAGGCTATCTCAGGTTGAGAGCTATTAACAATTAAAAGTGAGTCAAATTAACTAAATGAATCATACTAATTAGTTTAAAGTGTTTTGTTGATATAAAACAAATAGCAGATTTTTTATCTTGTGGGAATGACAGGTTGTTTAAACATTCTAATTAAAAATATAAGCAATGAAAAGGGTAAAGCGTCAACAAAAAATCGTGAGAAATTAAAACTTTTAATTCCGTTATTATTACTGATAGTAATTCATACAAACATTAATAAAAAAAATCGGTAGATTTTTGTCACATCTTTGAAACGTTTTTTTTTCAAAGTTTTTAAAAATCAACTTCGGACATTTGCGCCAATAATTTAGGTTCTTTCATTGAAAATGATCCGATTTTTCAAAATTCTCTGTATGGTAAAAAAACAAGAAATTCATTTTTTTTAAATAAATTTGTATTTATTAATTTCAACTCACTTTTTTCTTGAAAAAAAAAAGAAATCAATTTCAAAAAAGGTAGGATTTTTTTTTTTTAAATCAATAATTTTTTAAAACTATGCAACTATCAATTTCAAATTTTGGTGAAAATTCGTTCAGGTAAATAGTCTTACCAAACATTTAGATCATTCCAACAGTAATAGACAGACATGAAAAATTCCGTTATTTTTAGGGCAAAGAACAATTAAATTTTGAGTCTAAGGAATACCCTGAAAACATGAGAATACAGAAGGCAATATTCTTCTCCTACAAAAAATGTGTTTTGTGAGTTGTAACGTTTATTATTCTCAATGAACGATGTTTAGGAACCAACATTTGCAATTCCCTTCAAAGAATTAAGCACATTTCCAACAATACATAATGCTGTTATTTTTATTCTAGTGCTGGATAAACTGCTATTGACTCGAAAACTTTCCCAGCGAAAGGTTCAGATTGCCCATCAACAACAACAGCAGCAGCAACATCAACAGCATCAACAGCAACAGCAACTTCAGCAGCAACAGCAACAATCACAGCACCAGTATCAGGTCATAAAATCTGAAGATGACACAACAATGATTGATATTAACAACCAAACAACTCAGAAAACTCTTCCAACTGGAAAAGTTATCAAAATGTCATCATACCCAGTTGTGGTGTCTGAATTAAGTGTGCAACAACAACAGAATTCTGCTGCAGTTGCAGCCAACCACAATTATAGTCTGCAACCCTCGTCGCAGCCAATGACGATGATTAGTCAGCATTCAAATGCAGGGGGAGTGGCTGGATCGAGTGGTAATAAACTGATACTTAGTACATCGGGTCCTTCGGGTAATGTCACAAGTACTAGTAATTTCACAATTGCCACAACGCCGGGAGATATGCAAAATAAAATCCACTACAAAGACATGTCCAATTCGAATATTAAGTTAAACTTCGTGTCAACGGGTTCAATGCAACAAAGTAATTTAGTTGTGGATTCGAAGAACGCAATAAGCGCGCAGCAATTAAACAATCAGCAGCTGAAAACAGCTCAACTTCAACAACAACATCAGCAGCAACAGCAACAACAGCAACAACAACAGCAACAACAACAGCAACAACAACAGCAACAACAACAACAGCAGCAGCAACAACAACAACAACAACAACAACAGCAGATACAACTACAAAAAATGAAACGCGATCGAATATTGAACATCATTGGTGGCGAGACTCAAGACAACAAGCGAGTGTTTTACACTAGTTTGTTGAACCTAAAGTCCCTTCATAAAAACAACTCTGGACAAATGCAAATGCAGATCCAACCCGGAATGACTACTGTTCTGGGTAAACACCAACTTCAGCGCATTGCCAACAATCCAGCTTTGTTTGCGAACATGCGCGTTCCCATAACCAATCAAGTTGTAAACACCCAAACTGGAGCCTCAGTGTCGGCGGCTGGCACCACAACAGCAATGTACACAACATCTGCTTCGCAAAAGACATCTTCTAATGAAATATCAGTAAAGATCAATAATAACTCCAACGACATGGCAACAACTTCGTCCAACATGAATGCAGGCCCATCAGCGTCAGGAGGCACCACAGCTAATAATAACAACAATAATAATAACTCACTCTCGGCAGGAATCAATCTAAACACAACCAATAGGTGAGAAAAGGGGAGATAACTAACGACTATTCACTGCGTATGCCCTGCGCTAGCTGCGGGTATATCTGCTAAACAGCTCCATAGAGGTTTAAAGCACTTGCTTCTTATCGTTGTCGATGTTTGCGCGCTATTTTAAAACTGTTTGTCGGTCTTTGATTTCAACGCTTTCTCTTGCTTCAGTTCTTATTCAAACTGATATCACACGAGAAATGACGCCATCAGTTAAATAATATGCTGCCGCATAAATTATAGCAGCTCACTACCAACCAACAACCAGCATCCGCAGCAAATATCCATCCATATTTCAGTTAGAATTTCACACTCAATACACAAACAAAAATACCGCCAGCATTTCCATTAAATAAAAATAAGGAAATATCTGAATGCAATGCGAAAACCTCGTTTTCATTTATTTTCTCTAAGACTGTCGTTGATTAGATAAAAAAAAAACAAAAAATTGAAAAAAATAATATAAAAATAAAATATTCTTATTTTATTATTTAAAATGATTTTTTTTTACATAAACTAAACAAAAATGTCATATACGTTCTTAGTTCTTATGTTAGTATTAATTTAATTTAAAACAAAACAAAACAAAATTAAAATAAAAAAAAACTTATTAAGATCTTATTTTCAAGGTCGACTTTTGTAAATAGTAACCTATAATATAAATATATATATACATAATGATATACATTAAAAAAAGGAAGAAGAAAAAAAAATAAATGAATCATAATTATGAAAGTAATCAAAATTTCAATGTATTAAAATTGTTATAAATCTTATTCGAAAAAAAAAACAAAACAAGAAACAAAGAGTTAATAATAGGGAAGAAGGAGGAATATAATAAATACATAAAACGAAATATAAAAATATTTAAAATAAAACCCGTTGTTCAGGTCTACATACTTCATAAATAATGCATTTTTCAAATAAATGTTCTTCAACAATTTTGAATATCTACTCTTGCTCTATTTATAAATACAAAACAAGGAAAACTAAACAAAAAAAAAAAAAAATATTAAGTGTGCGGGGTATTGATGTACAAGTTGGAGAAAGAGAAGATAGAAGATTTTATTAATCGTCGTTCAAAAGCTTTATTGTATAAAAATATAAAATTAAACATAACAAAAAAGGAGATAACAATCATAATATACTTAATTGAACATTCCTAGTGGATTTGTATTAAATTTTTCTTGTAAGTAAGATAATAAAACAGGAGGAAGTATTCTATGAAAACAAAAAACAAAATGAATCAACATTTTTGTCTGTTCTGTCTGAGTAGTTTGTAGGGGTCTTAAATTTGTTATAAAATTAATTAAATTGTTGTTCAAAGTTTTATTAAGTACATACAGTACGTGTGCACTGTACTGTACATTCATGTATTTATTTTTGTTGATGTCTGTTTTTTACTCTTTAAATTTCTTTGTTTTTTCTTAATTCAAGCGGGTGCAGGAATATGTAAAATATATATTGGGGTGGTTTTTCAAAAACAGTTGGCGGATATCAAGCTTTTCTGACGAGATTGCCAATGCGCTGCATTTTTACGAGGTAATTTTATTCGTATAGGATTTGTTTATTAAATTCATAAGAATAGGGATTGACATAACCGACTTTGTTGAAATTCAAATAGATGGTAGAATAAGTGTTTTCAAGCAGATTTTTTTGTTTGATTAGTTAGGTTTTAACATGAAACTTCAACAACATATACTTATCCGAGCAGTTTTGTTTATATGACCAAACGCACACATTATTGTCGATAATGTGGTTTGGAGAAGTCACATCTACGCAATCATTTTCTGCAAGCTGTGCAGTAAGTTAATAGAAATGACTTTTAAAAGTGAACAATGAGTAAGATATCTGTCGTCCCTTATTAAGAAGTGCCATGCAGTGCACTATGAATTGAAAAGTCTTAAGGTCTGCCAGGCGTCTGACAGGTCTAAGAGCAAAATGATGAACAAATTCTCTGACGTATTTGTCATTATTGTTCGTAAGAAGTTGATGGTAACGGGGAATGAGATGAAAATTTCATAAACAAATTTGTTAAAAGGTTTAAAGTTTACGCACTTCGTGCGTTTGATGCATAAAACACGGAAGCTGAATGCATAATAATAATAGTCGGACCACAACTGCAGCTTATGTCAAGAAACCTACAGTTGTTAATCTTATTTGCCTGTAGTAAGGACAAAAATTGATGTCTTTAGAAATCATAGTCATTGTTCGGATTTTAATAGAATATGTCTTACAAAAAAGCAATACAAAAACTGCATTTATTGAATTCTCATATGCGTTTCTCTGAATTCTTTTAAAATTTTGTTTTATTTGAAGTTTCTGCTCCTTGGTAGTCATTCCATTTTATTTTAGTTCAAGTTCTGTTTTGTCGGTGTAATTTTTTTTTTTTGTTTAAGCATTTTATTTGAAGGTTTCGTCGTGTTTCGAAGTACCACTCTCCAACACATTGAAATTAAAAGAAAGGTATGATTAATAAAGACATTTTAAGTTTGGCTACAGACTGCAGGAGCAGTTGTTTTTTAAACCCGGGGTAGAATGAGCTGAGTCTGAGCTGCTTGTCAATTTTGTAATTATTGACAACTATCAAAAAAATTGATACATCAATGTTTAGCCTAGATGATTCCAACCCAGATCAGCCTTTCCCTTTTGGCATTAAAAGTACATATTTCTTGTCACAACTCCAGAAAAATGAATAATTTGTTTTGGTGAGCGTTCTTTTTTTTTAATTATTTGGACTTAATATTTATTTTCTAAATTCGTTATTTTATTATTTATTTTTTTCTTTTGTATTACAAAAAAACATTAAAATAAGAATTAATCAATTTTGTGTACCATTCTGCTAGTGAATTTACAAATTATTCAAGATATAAGTACAGAGTTTCCTCTTGTTACCCTTCTTATTATTTTTGCAATAAATCCACAACTCTGAGCTGATAATGAAATCGTTAGTCAGTCCTATCATGAATTCCATCTTAATCGGAAACTTGTTACGAATCCCTAAAAAACGGGTCACAGAATCCATCGTAGTGGAAAATCCCATACAAATTGCCCCTACGAACGGATTTGCTGATAGTTTTTTCGGGATTCGCAAAAAAATTCCGATTACGATGGAATTTGTGATAGGGCTGAGTGAGTCGTATTTGGAAGCTAATTTAGCTCTTGGTATTACGGAAAGTGTTTGGAATTTATTTCAGTATTCGGTGTACTGTTATCCTCTTGAATGATGCTAGAAATTTCATATGACCAAATTTCCCATGAAAATTTCGCTAACGATTAGTAGAAGTAGTAGAGATTGGGAGTTTGAATCAAAACAATATCGTTTTCGTTTTATATAATAAGGCAGGTTATTAATTTCGAATGAGGTTCATTATAATAGAACATTGTTCTTATGGTGGGATATTTTTTGTAGGAAAACAAATGTTCCTATATGTAGGTGCCATTTTAAAATTGAACACCTTTCCTATTAACTCAAGTTTCGTTATTTGATATTTCGTTTGATATATTGGAAGTTTTCCAATTTTTATATCAAACAAATCAAAGCCAAATAATCGGAGTATTTATTGGGCCCTATCGGGTATTTCGAGGGAATTCATGATTCCTCCGAAAATGTATTTCCATGAGAAATTTTCAGCTATCTGATCGCCTGGAATCGATTTTAAATGAAAGCAAAACTCCCATGGAAAATTCATTCAATATAGCAAACATATTCCCACAATTAATATTCAAGAACCTCTATACCATTAAGAATCTGTGTGAACCAAATAAAATTTATTTCCAGTTTAAAATTATAAACATCTTGTTTTTTTTTTTTTTACAATTAATTTCTTATTCGAATCTCGTGGCCTGATCAAAGAATTGTTGTTGTGTGAATTTGCTTTGATGTAAAACTCATTAAAGTGGTTGAAAAATTAATGTAATTCTTTGAGAGGTTGATTAATTCAAAAATAACAATGAATGGTAAAACTGATTTGACTTTTAATTTTTTACAAACAAATATTGGATAAATGAGTTCCCGAAATATTCCTGTACCTACTTAACTTAACGGTTTTCTTTTTAATCAATAATAATTCAAACAAGTTTTAACCAAATAAATTTAATATTTACAATCAGTTTTTATAATCTAAAATTATTATAGTCAACAAAGACATTAGCTATATTTGAACACCATTTAATTATTGTAATAAATTGGTTACATACAAACAGCTTATTTTGTTTAGTTAAAGAAAAATAAAGAATTCGATAGTGTTGGGATTTAGAATTCCTTATAAATTGTATGTATAATCTGGATGTATATAGATATAAAAATATCACTCTTATAAACAAAAGTCAAGATACCTACCTACCTACCTTTTATTATTATGACATCCTTGCAAAAGTTAAATAAACGTACATTTTATCAGGTTCATTCAATTAGAACCACACATAATTGAAGAATAATTAAATTAAAATAAAAAACAAAATATGTGATTGTAATATGTACATAATTATTTAAACAAGAACATTTCTTATCAGGACAATAGAAAAGATTTTTCTTTGTTATTTATTCGAAAATATTAATTTTTTTAAAAGTTGTTTTCTAGTTTTATACAGAATAATAATAACTAAATGATTTTGAATTTTCTATCGCAACTCGGAAGTTGGTAAGGAGACGCAATAAAAAAGAAAAAGTTAATAATCTTGTGAACATACTAAAATAACTTCGTGCAGCTTTTTCAGAGTCAAGACTGTCGTATACCAACAGAGAGCGAAACTTAAATAAAAAGAATCTACTTGAAAAAAAAACGAATTTTGGCACATACCTATGTAATAATATTAAATAAAACACACAAAGCTAAATGAACTCTATAAATAATAATAATACAAACAATATTTATTAGATATATAATGTAAAATTATGTGTGTCTAATTTAAATAAAAATAATAATATGTATAACAAAAATATTGCATAATTTGTAGAATTATTATTATGATAATTATTGTTTATCCGTGATTTAATGAGTAAACAATGAAAAATACGCTTATAGATAAATAAACTCAGAAATTGTAAGAAAATTATTCATAAGTTTTACTATAAAAAAATCAATATAAAAAACAGTTTTATTATTTTCCATATAATTGTTTAAATATTTTTTTTTATTTAACAAACAAATTATAACAATTACAAATATTTAATTAAAACCATCAAACAACAAAAAAAAAAACACTATAAATATTAATAAAACAATTTAAATAAATTTAAGTATGTGTAAATCTGTAAACTATTATTTAAGTAAAATTAAAAAAAAAAAGAAAAGAAAAAACAGAAGGTGACAAAAGATATTTGGATTTTAAATGTAATATAAATTTGTATTAACTACTTAATTAATTAAACAACAAAAATTAATTAAAATAAAACAACAAAAAAATTATAATATACATTATGGAAAATAAAATAAAAAATTGTATTGTTATAAATTCAATAATAAAGAAAAATCTAAATTCATTTAACTGAAAACCATTGAAGTGAAAAGACGCAACATTTTTTGTATAAACATATAATTAAATTTTTGATGATTACGAAACAAAACAAAATGTTTTTTGAAAGGTGTTTTGATTTATTTGAAAGTGTGTTTTTCGTTTATGTAAATGCATTTTGGTTTATGGGATACCATTTTACTAGAGTGTGATTTTTTTTTTTTTGTATTATTTTTTTTTGCTTGAGTTGAATGCCCAATGAACGGTTTTTGAGTTGAAAAGCAACACCGAATATTAATTTTATGTATCTATGCACTATGTATACATTTTTGCATTAGGTATTATTTGAGTACAAAAATGGAACAAAATTGATTACCTCTTTACATGGCTTCTCAATGGATGGATATTCGTATGATTATTTGCATGCTTGATTAAAGATTATTTGCATGTATGTATGTAGGTACAAATTATAAGAATGAGCTTATTATCATTTTTTTAGGCAGGCCTTTCATTATACATATATTTATGAAAGTGAATAGTTTTTCCCAACAGATTTAATGAGAATGTTTAAAAATGACCAACGGACAAATTCAGTAAGTATATAATCCATCCTGAAACTTAGCGCTGGGTTTAATAAGGACATTGAATAAGTTTATTGAATAAAATCATCAAAAGTAAGTATCCGTTAATTTTCAAAAACTTGGTCAATTTTTTCGAAATTGTCATTGTGGTTTTCTTGAATAATAAAACATAAAAAGTGAAACAGGCGTAAATTTTAAGCAAATTTAGTTCGATTTTAAAGCAGTTTTAGTATGATAATAAATTAAAAAAAGATCTTGCAAATTTTAAATGAGTTAAGCAGCGTACTAACATTTTACTAAAGTTAATATAACCAACTCGTACTAAATCTTGACCGACGCTTGGACATTTTTATAATAGTCAAAATAGGCATACTTTAGTAATTTTTTTTGCACGAGCTGTCACTGTTTTGGGCGTGTTACTATGGAGTTTATCAAGGATATCAGTTTAAAATTATACAAAAAAAAATAAGATTCAATTTTCTTCTATTATGAGTTTCATCCGAAAATGTTTGATTTTGAAAAAAATTGCCCTTATAACGTGCACTATGGGCAGTAATTTCAGTATTCTTTAAACGCGATTAGAAGTTGAAATTTTCAATTATTATTTGGGGGCAAACAAAGCCCTATAGAGAGGTATCATAGAGTGGGGGCCGAATCGCGTCCTCCGTGAACGAGTAGCTTTTTCACGGAATGTGGTAGTTTGGGGTCGCTACTTACGTGAACGTATGTTTGTAAACGTAAGGCAAAAGAAAATTGGCATTATGTTCTACGTGAATGAGTGCGCGATCGTAAACGTTCACTCGATTTGTCACCCGTCAAGTCTGGAGTTAACGGAATTGTATTTTAGTTGAATTTTTTTTTGAAGAATGTGAGTAAAAATTTCAATTTTGTTGTAAATAATAATTAATTTTAGAATTTGACATAAAGGGTATTCATGTAACGAGATAATTTTTCGCTTTGTAGAAAAATATAATTTTACTCAAAAGGTTACATGAACACCCCATTCGAAATTTTGCGTGAACGATAGAAACAACCCTTCAAGCAAAATCACGGACCCAAATTTCTCGGTTCACTTGGGACTCCAAAAAAAATGAGTGTCTCACACACAATAACAAATTTTCTGTGTACGCATGTAAAAATAACGAGAATCGAGAGTATTTTTTTCAAGCATCGTGAAATAGAGAGAGTATAGGCGAAGTATACAATCATTTTGCCTTAATTTCCACCACTTTTTTTTTTTAGTTCAGTTTTGTAGGTAGCGTGGCGAAGACGGTTGCTTTTTTATCTCTTTTTTCTTGTTAACACTTTTAAACATTTCCAATCAGAAATGCAAGTTTCTATTTATTAAATGTGAATTTATATTTGTGGAAATATGTCATGTTTATTAGTGCGAAATAGTCTTTAGAAAACCTTTTATGAATGATAAATAAAAAAAACTCTTGAAATGAAAAAATTCAGTTTGTTTTATTTTTGTAGGCAATGGAGAAACTGGACTAGATGGGAAGTTTTTTTTACTACTTTTGGGTTGGGTATGCCTCAATTCATTCATTTTTTTTGGAACCGTTTTAGATTCCATTTGGTTTCGGTTCTCCGAGTATGGTGAATTGAAAAACTCTCTCTCTCACAATACATTCACATAATGGCTCCGTGGTGATTCTAATTTCCATACTAATTTGAGCCACAAAACGCAGTTTTTCGATCCGTATTTGGATCCGAATACGAAGTCGTCTATACGTTGTTTGATACGTTTGCGGACCGAAAACGAGCTCGCTTGCTTGAAGGGTAAGTTAAGTCAAATGTCAAATTAAACGTCAAAAAGTTTCTAAGGGTTTTTTTCTACGCTTTTCGCTTCAAATTTTTGAGATAAAATTCTATATTTTGCAGAAAATTTTTCCCGTACAAATTTTGACAGTGCATTTCTACCGATAGAAAATTCTATCGTTTTTAAGCTTTCTATGGGGTTTCGACGTTTGCATGAATACCCCTATAATAATATTATTGTAGAACAAATTAGGTTTGTTTAATGAATAAAAACTAGATCAGAACAGAACAGCACAAACTGTAAGAACAAAAAAAGTCAAACTTTGTGGTTGACAGTTTCTAATCAGCTGTGAAAAGTGACAAATACCCCGTTTACATGAGGTATTCGAGCGAGCTTCAAGCTCGCTTGGGCCCTTTGTATACCTGCGTTGACTTGAAATGAGCTTCAACCGACTCGATGCCACTTCAGGAGCGGAGTCGAGTCGAAATTGTTGATAAAAAACCTGGGTCGAAGAGTCGGTCTTGAGGATGTGTTCACCACAGTGTTTTTGCACATGTGCGAGTAAAATTATTAATTTGTTTTGATAGCTATGTGAAGTATGTTCTAAAATTCATTAAATTTGAACTGTTTTTGTGTAAAATAAATATATTGTTGCCATTCAATTAAATGTGATCTCTACACTCAACTTAAAATGGGGCTCTCAACTAACGTGACGAAACACCTGGGTCGAAAATCCCCTAATCCAACTCGAGCTCTCGATTCTGTTTGGAAACGGGGCAAAAATGAAATTGATTTGGTTAGAAAAAATTAAGAATATTTTTTTTTTTTTAAGATGGATATTTCTTCAGATACTTCCCACTTTTTTATTTCTGAACTGGAGAAAGATACCAGCAGTGAAAATATTATTTTCACTTCCTCGAAAAAACACCAACAACCAATAACCACAATTTAAACTTGTTTTGTTTTCATGCTGACTGCTGACAGAAATCAGTCAGCTGTTCTTTGACACTTGTCACGCACTTGCACCACATAAAAAGTAGGTGCAGAAAATATTGTTCTCATCTGTTCTGAAAATCCTCATGGAATTTTTGAATTGAACTGATTTTTATTGAGACTTTAAATGTGTATTTATATAGTTGACAATTCAATATTATAGACCCTGTTTAGAGTGGGAAGTTTGTGTACGGACTCACGCCAGTTTGTAGGAAAGAGAAGTGCGAGGTAAGAGGTCTCGTGAGGCATGTAGAAAAAATAAACACCGGACTCATGAGACTGCTTTGTTGTTCTTTCAATGTGGATGTTGTTGTTTCAATGCGTTTTGAGGCGCCTCACAGTTTGTAATGGAAACACGATGGTACTCACCAGTCCGTACTCAATCTTCCCAATCTAAACAGGGTCATATATACTTAAGAGTACAAAGACCCCTTTCACACAAGGAAACTGAGTTGCCGGCGATTTTTAGTTTCTAGGCGAGAAGGGAGTAAAAGGAAGACAACAAATTTCCCCTCACACCCTTTCGCCTACAAACTAGCCAGTTTCTGGCAACTCAGTTTCCTTGTGTGAAAGCCGTCAAAGGAAAATACTGCGGCTGTAATAGGCGTGTACCACAAACTGAGCGCTCATTGAGCGCTCAATGTCAGATTAAAGGATGCAGAATCATTTGGTGGGACAACATTCTCCGCTCTCTTTCAGAAAAAAACATGTGTTATTATTCTCATACAAGTTCGGAAATAAAATTTCAACTTTTCTTTAAATATTTAATTGTTAAAGGAAAAATCTTATTGAAATTAATGAAAATGATTATAGCTTATTCAATTAGTTTGAGTTTTCACCAACATTCTGTCCTTATTTTGTATTTATTTACCACTTTCTTATTTGCACACCCTCAAAAAATTATAACTTGGTTGTCAAACAAACAGCTGTTTCGATTGAGAAAAAAAATTGAGCAGTGAATCCAAAAAATTTTTGGATCAGAAATCTCCGCAAAAAATCTCAGTGCTCAGTTGAGATTTTTTGTCTCACTTAAAAAATCCTTGAGCGCTCAGTTTATGGTACACGCCTAATGTATTGCCAGCTTTGTCTTTTACAGTTTTGTTCGCCTCATGGCTGTCTTTATAAAAATGTTATATTGCTCCTGCTCTTAGAGCTCTCACAGTTACGTGTTGGCTTATGGGTGCAACAAATAATATATACATATAATACAAATTCCTAATGATAACCTAGGGCCTAGTGAACAACAACTCGCAACCATTCCTGTGTGCGCCTGTCGACAGGAATGGAAGGGACCTACAGTTTTATGCCGAATCCGAACGGCTAGACGAGAAGCACTTATTCGTGACAAGTGATACTCTTGGAGGAGTTGTCAATTCCTCGCAGGAGGCAGTAGCCCTGAAAAAAAAACTTTTTAGTTTTTTAGGTGGACGAGGCTGGGAAGCGAACCCAGACCTCCAGCGTGACAGCCGAACGCACTAACCATTACGCTACGGGCTACTACTAGTCTACGCCTATAGGTGGTATTTTATCGCTAGAGATTTTCAATGTATTTTGAACTCAACATTATCTACAGAGCAAAAGGCCCTCCCAGGTCAGTGGTGCCGCCACCGCCGTTTTGGTTTTATGATAGTACTATAGATATTTATATACAATGATTACAACATAATAAAAAATCTGACCCAAATTATGGTAATTATCGCAAGTGTGAAAACGTTTGGAAATTTCTAAATTAACGATGTTTGAAATTAAAAAAAAAAAATTTCAAAATTTCGCGTTTGAAAATTATTTTTTTAAAAAATATTCACAAACGCAACTTAATTTAAAATTAAAATTAAAGAAGAGATTTCTGGCTTTCCAGAAAGGTATGGCAGGGCATTGCAAGTTTCACCGTTGTTTTTAAATAATTTTTTTTCTGTTTTGTCATTTTTTTAGAAAATTGCACCTCCCGCCTTAACGGAGGGATATAGAACCCCCTACAATACGATTTTTTTCTTGTCTTAACCCAACCTACTCGTGTTACAGCTTTTTGTTGCACCTTATACCAATAACCCTGTATACAAAATTAATTTTTAAGAAAACGGCTCTAACGATTTTTGATTTTTTTTTCATAAATTCATATTTATCAAACAAATCAGATGGCATACTTTTTTTAAGCTTTATCTGTTTAAGCTATTAAAATAACAAACTTATAGTAATTTTTATTACTAATTTATGTTTTAAATTGTTTTTAAAACTTTTTTTTTTAACGATATCATAATGTTATGGAACCAATACATTATGCACATTGTCAATTTCAAGCTACCCAGCAAACATTTTTCTGAATGTTCACAAAACATTCACCAAAAAAGAAGACTATTCGATAAACGTTCACTTTTAGTGAATCAAATCTGAAAATGTCCAGAAAGGGGATTTTTTCGGTATGAAAATTGTTTCCCTTTTTATAAGCTTTCCCTTCATTATATGTGAATACAAGTGGACGCGCACAAGTAGCAGAAGGGTACATAGAATTTTTCAGTTTGAAAATAGTCGAGATTCAATTTTCCTTCATTATAAGTGAATGGAAGTGGAAGCGCACAAGTAATCCTGTAAGGCAGAATATTTGGGTGCATTCATTTGTATTCATAATAGGTAAATGAGGGAAATTAAATATTTGTTTGTTTCTCTTCATTTTGTTTCGAAAAATTATAACGGGAACTTGTCGCGATCAAAATTGAAGAAGAAGTTATGAAAAGATAAAATTTCTCAGTTGAATTCAAGTTTCTGTTCTGTGACGAGTAAAGTTTCTGTAAAGTGATCGAATTATTCAACTTTGTTTTATAATATTAAAAATATAAAAAAATTAATGATTTTCATAAGCTTTTACATATATATAAGAAGTGAATATTTATATGAATTGAATTATGAATAATTAAAATTACTGAAAAACAAAATGAAATTATCAAAATAACTTAAATTCTAGAGTCACATTTGTACTATTAATGAATCCTTTTCATTAGTTAGCTACCAGCAACATTTCGTCTCCGAACTAAATGATAAGTGGTTCACCGCTCCTTTGAATCTAAATTAATTTCTAAATCGAATCGGGCGAAAATCATTGGGTAAAGTAACCACGTTTATTTATCATTTTAATGATTCATAAAAGACCCATAAACTGTGGACTAAATTGAACATAAAGGGTGTTCAGTAAATAATCGGAAAACCTTGCAACCGGTTATAGCTGGCCTTAAGACCTTTCAAAAAAAAATATAAAAAAAATATTTTCCTTGTAGTTTTTAGGTTATGATTAAAAAACTAAGTACGACATACCTCAAATACTTGAACATTACCACCACGTTTGAATAATTATTATTGTTTTTTTTTTTTTTTATTTTCATAATATTCTTGAATAATTGTACTAATAGATGTTATACCAAATTTAACACTTGCTATTGCAGTTTTCTTATATTTTTTTTTTTATTTATTTTTCTATATAAAAATCAAACTTTTGTGAAAATAAAAAAAACTTGATTTTTGTATAAAAAAAAACCTAAAAACTACAAGGAAAATATTTTTTTTATATTTTTTCTCTGAAAGGCATTAAGGCCAGCTATAACCGGTTATTTACTGGACACCCTGTATAAGCGTCCATTTTACATTTACTTATTCCAGGATTTATTCATCATTTATGAATCATTTTAAATAAGGGTATTCATATACCGAGATAACTTTTCGCTTTGTAGAAAAATATAATTTTACGCAAAAGTTTACATGAACACCCCATTAGAAATTTTTGCGTAAACGATAGAAACAAACAGGTTAGTTAAGTCAAATGTCAAATTAAACGTCACAAAGTTTCTAATCGTTTTTTTCTACGCTTTTCGCTTCAAATTTGTGATATAAAATTCTATATTTTGCAGAAAATTTTTCCCATACAAATTTTGACAGTTCATTTCTACCGATAGAAAATTCTATCGTTTTTAAGCTTTCTATGGGTTTTCTGCAATTGCATGAATACCCCTAATGATTCAAAAAAAACTCATTAATTGTGGTCAAAAATGAACATATAACATTTTGTTTATATTCTGTTTATATTCAGTTATTCCGGGATTAATTCATCATTTATGAATCATTTAAATTATTCAAAAACGTGGTTACGCTACCCAATTCGATTTAGAAAAGAATTTCGATTCGAATGTTTTGTTCACTTATGTGGACTATTTATGATTTAGTTCTGAAGGGAAATGTTGGCTGGGCCTCATTTGTCTTATCTCTTATGTGTTGTGTTGGTGTGTGGCGTATGAAATACATACATATATGAAATGACAGCGATACACGACTTCACAATACACGAGACAGGTGTGGTCCCGACCATTGTATATATACTCTTATAGTAATATCATGGCTCAAATAATTGCCGCTGCGTATGGTGAGGAGTGTTAGAACTAACGATTTAAGAGACTTTTCAATTTGTGAAGAGATTAAATGAGAGGAAAATTAGAAGAAAACGAAGGCTAAAGACAGAAAAGAAAAATAGAGAAGGCTATACAAAATGTATGAGGTTACAAGGGAGACAAAAAATAACTGTTTTATTTTGGCTGTCAATTTGTTTTTCTTGTATGGGCAGAATTTTCTTGGTACTTTTCAGTGGCTAGAAGAAGGAATCTTTATGTGATGTTGAGGTAGGTTAAGTGTTGATAGTTTCATTGTTTGCTAGAAACAATCCCTATGCGATGTTAAGTGGTTAAGTAGGTTAAGTTATTTTATTTGTTATTTTTTTTTTATTATATAAAAGAAAGAAAAATTACAACAGCATTTGCCAATCACGCTACAGCTCAAACTAGAAGTCCTAAAAATATATACTAAAATTAATTGAATAGAAAATTTTATGTAGGGGTGCACTAAGAACGGATTTTTGGAAATTGGTACATTTAATAAGGTTTAAAGGGTAAAAACTGAAATAAAGTAAAAAAAAACTAACTTCTAAACCCGTAGTCGTAGAGACTTGATTTTTTTTTTATTTTAAAGATTAAAAAAAGTTAGGATAAAACGGGTACATCTTCTTTTTATTTAAAATCTATAAACCGAGATATAACCGATTTAAGACTGAAAATTGACAAATAGTCGTTACGAAAAGTACTTAGTAGTTTCATGGGGGTAGATATTTAATAATTTTTATTTTAACATATTTTTAAAGATACTGAAAAAAAATTATCCATGTTTAAGGAATTTTTGATAGAATTTTTTTTCATACCCAAAATGATTTTTGAAAAAGGTTAAATTTGTTTGGTCAAATTTTCAAAGTATTTGATTTTTATCTTTTTAATGGGTTGTTGGAAAAATCTTAAATTTCATTATGTTATAGATATACGTATTTGATAGCAATCAAATGGTAAAAATTTTATCTTTCTAACTTATCATTTGACAGATTTATTTAAGAAAGTAAAAATTTTAAAATTTCTTTTTTTGTTAATATCTTTTTAGTAAAGAGTCGTACAGGTTTGCAATGTACTAATGAATTATAGCTAGTGTATGTTCTATATTCCTACTGTACCGCTAGAAATACAAATATAGTTATACCTATAACATATAAAATATAAAAATCAGAAACTTTGAAAAATTGACCAACAAAAATGTATGTTTTTCAAAAATCATTTTCGACACGAAAAAAAATCCTATCGAAAATTCCTTAAACATGAATAATTGCTTTATTCATCTTCTATAAAAATATGGAAAAATAAAAAAAATAAAAAATCTACAACCATGCAACTACTAAGCACTTTTCGAATTGACTATTTTTGAATTCTCATCATTAAAACATTTAAAACTCGTTTTGTCGTCGGTAGTTGGCATTGGGGATATGGTTTTGCCGTCGGCAAAACGTATATGAGTTTTTTTTGTTTTGTTGATCTTGTTGCATGTTGCGTTGCAACACTATTAAATTAAAGAATTAAAAAAAAACCTTTTTTAGTGCACTCCTACATAAAGTTATTATTATTATAAAATTATAAATTTTAGTACCTAAATAATTTTAATACTTATAAATTAAGCTGTAGCGTCATTGGGAAAAGTAATTGTTATTTATAAGTAGTTGCTATACATGTATGTATATAATGGATACCTATAATATTGTCAATTGATATTTTTACCTTCCCATTCGAAGTTATTGTTATTGGTGCGATTTGTTGAACTATTAAAAATACTGAACAAATGTTTTTTAACTCACATATTTTGAAAAAAAAAAAACATTATATCGATTTCAAATTCTTACCAAAAATGTATACCATCTAAGTGTTGTGTAATTTTGAGATTTTTAAAACCACCCTCTAAAAAGCTAAAAATCAAAATGTTTTAATTCGAAAAATGTTTAACATCAGAATCGAAATTTTGCATATGATTCCTATAATTTTTAAGCTATTTACAAACAAATTTTACTATTATAAATATAGCTAAAGTACAAAATAAAGGCAATGTAACATTTTGCCCTGTATCTCTATATCTATACCTACCTTTATACTGAATATCCAAAAACCCAAAGTAATTACACTATATAATATATAATTATGTAATATAGGTATACTCTACCACCCACCACTTAGGTAAATATGTATGTATGTATATTGTTTTCAAGTGCACCAATGGGCAGTTGCTAGTGTGGGTCGACCCCAGACTTCATTTTTCAAAAATATTTTTTTTTACCCAAAAAAAAGCTTTTGAGTTTGTTGAATTGAGTTTCAAAATGTTTCTAGGTACCTACCTATGCATAGGTACCTATTTACGTAGGTAACTACTTACCTTAAATTGAAAATAATTTTGTTTATTTTTTTAATACATACTTACCTACCTTACGACCTTACCTATTTTAATTGATAATACCTATGCAGGTACATACATTGAAATAACCTTACCTACCTACCTACTTAGGTATATCAAGTTTTAATTTACCTACCTACATACCTCAATTCAAAATATTTAGGTACCTACCATACCTACCTATTTTCATACTTTTTTTTGCAAAACAAATTAATTTCTTTAAATACCTACCTAGTATATCTAACTACTAATTTATAAAAATGTACATACATACCTACCTACATGATACATATGGTACCAATTTGCCAATATAGTAACCTTGCAAAATCGTGCAAAAAAACATATATTTTCATTTTCTCATTTTCTTCCCCTTATTCTCGTTGTTGACTGACAAAAACATCTGACTCCCTTACTACCATTATAGTTGTACGAATTTAATCAATGTTCTCCTCTCCCTCTTACTAATTGTTTTTATTTTTCCTTGCATCGTTATCCCCAGGTCTCTATTGTGCATTTAAGCGATTTTAACGCCAATTTCGGTACATTTCGTGAGTACTATTAGTACTACAAAATTTGAGCCATGATATTACTATAAGAGTATATATACAATGTCCCGACTTAAGAGTCGGTATTACGTTGTTTAAACTGTAAAATGAAGCACAAGCCATTTTTTCCCGTTTTAATCGACGCAGATCGGCTGCCGGCGGCGAGCGGCCCAAAGAATCAAGGGTATTCGTATTTGAACCAGCTTCCCATTTATTTTGTACCCTCCTCTCCTATCCGTAAATTTGTTGTGAAGAATTTTTAGTTGTTGTTTCCCTTTGTTCTAGCTTCGTTATTTTTACTCTTTAGTAGGTAGGTAATTCAAAATAGTCAAAACGAAGAACAAAAGTTAAACAATTGAAAAACTTAAATTTTGATTAAAATTTACACAAGGCTTCTGAAAAATGTATAGACGTCAAAAACTATCGTTTTTCTTGTCGTGAGTGATATTTTTATCGAACAAAAAATTACATTCAACTTAATGCCAGGCAGTGGCGTACGCAGGGGGGGGGGGCTTAAGGGACTTGAGCCGCCCCAAGTAATATGGTGTACTGTGCTAAGATTTCATATATCATCAAAGAAAGTTTTTTTATTATTTTTAGTTCAAATTTTATTGTTGTTAATTTTTAACTATAGCAGTATTTTCAATTTTAATTAAAAAAAAATCCATAGACATGGATGTCGTATTGAAATCATTAGTTCATACCACACGTAATATTGAAACCCAAACAAAATTCCCTTGCAATCAGTTAAGTTTCGCAAAATGATTTCACACATTTAATTTTTTCCTTATTTTCCCATTTAAAAAAAAGCCGGAATGAAATAACGAATGCCGTGCACTCATTAACATAATAGATTCCCTTGATATCATCTTTTATTTTGTATTGCTTTTTAGTGGTCAAATGCTTTAGTTATACTTTAACCAGTATCTTCGCCCTCAGTGAACGTATCAAATATTCAAAAAAATATTTTTAAATATCTGTAACTTTTTTTGCCGAATGTTATTTCTAATTCTACGACATAAGGCATTATAAGAAAGCTGTAGCCAATTGATGACATTCTTCTCAAACTCTTTTTTTTTTAAAGTTAATGGACTCTTTTCACTGTCGTTTTAAACTATTATGATTAGTTAAAACCAGAGCTGTAAAGTAATTAAATATATTGTGACTTAAGTACTACTTAAGTACAATTCCTTGGTACTTAAAATTATTAAGTACAAGTACAATTCCTCGGTACTTGTACTTGAAAATTTTAAGTACCATTACCGCGGAATTTTACTTGTATTTAAATTCCACTAATGAATTTAAAAAATTTGTATTCATTACTTTAGTAATTAAATACTGTACTTAAATACTTTTTCAAATACTTTTCATTCCTTAAGTACCTACTTATAATTCCTTTTGTAAAAAAATATAAGAAAAACAAAAGAAATTAAAAGGAATCAAAAGAAATTAAAAGTACTTAAGGAATTAAAAAGTATTTAAGTACAGTATTCAATTACTAAAGTTGTGAATACAATTTTTTTAAATTCCTTTGTGGAATTTAAGTAAAAGTACAGTTCCTCGGTACTGGTACTTAAAATCTGTAAGTTCAAGTACCGAGGAATTGTACTTGTACTTAAAAATTTTAAGTACCAAGGAATTGTACTTGTACTTGTACTTAAGCTTAAATTATACAGGTTAAAACTTACAAGATAACCTAAACATTTATTTTAGTTTTTGCCGATGTACTATTTTTGGCGTTCAATAATTTAATAAACTTCTATTTTGATAAGTACAAAAAACGAATTGGAATAAATTTTTATAATTGATCTTATTTAAACTGTACTTAAGTAAAACATGAGTTTAGCGAAACCACTACGAAAACGCCCAAATAATAATTTATATAATGAGAATTCCCATTTACCATTTTTTTCATTGCATTTGTATAGCTACTTCTTCTGCTACTTTAAACTATAATAATGTCTGTTCCTTTACTCTAAATTTATGCGTTTTTCTTCGCACTTTGTTCCCAAGTTCTGTCAATTTCATTTCTATTATATGAACTTGACAGGACTTTGGACTCTCAAAGTAAAGGAACAGACTTAATGAATGCATTAAAAAACATAAAGGACTTGTAAAAGTTACATTAGGTGCCAGTTATAGCTTTCATTGAAAACCAACATTGAAAAATTAAGCTGTTGATTTTGAGAACCTTCGAAAGTTTAATCATTGAATATTTTAATGCTGAAATATAGCTTACGACTTTAGAATTATTTCTCCTCCAAAAAAAATTCATTTTGACCCATATCTATCCCATAGTGTAACTTTTAATTTGTTCAATGATCATTGGTAAGGTAGTTCATCATTGAAAAATTAAAAGTCATTTTATGAGAAAAGTTGTGCCAAATTAAACTTTGTTTTGCTTGGAAATAATTATTTATTCAATAAGCTTTACTTTTGCATTAAAATAATCGTTTATTTTTTCTTCAAAATCTCTCAAAATTGACAATAAATATTTTCAGTGATGGTTTTCAATGATAGCTATAACTGGCCCCATATACGCGGGTTTTTGGTTGTGTATGTTGTCAGTTGGTGTACTTTCAGTTTATGTGCAATAAACAGTATGTACGTTGGCTATGAGCTTATTTAAAGAAAAAACTGCAATTTTATTTATCAAAATTTTTACGTTGTTTAAATCGAGTCCATAAAGTGGATTTTTGTCGAAATGGATTTTTACAAAAAATATTTGTTTACAAAGAAAGAAAGGTAAAATTCATTTCATAACTATAGGAAGTATTTTGCGTGTTTTTTCTTTCGTTTTTATTTTCTTTCTATTGAAATTTAACTTCTGGTGGTTGATAATACGAAAGGCTTTAATTTTGTTTGCAATTTTGTGATACCTTAAAAAAATTTCACCCAAAATTGAGACTGAGTCCCCCCCCTCAAACAAAATCCTGCGTACGCTACTGATGCCAGGCGGTCAAGTGTCGTAGCGTATCTATTAAATATTAGCCTGATTATATGGTTCGTTTACGTTCGTACGTAGTACGTTCGTGATTTAGACGGTTCGCGAAAAACCATAATTACATACATATGTAGGGGAGACTGGGTACGGTTGAAACAATTTTGCTTATATCGTTCATAGTATTGCCATTTGAACACCGAGCGATGTTGATGGTATGTTAAATAAAAAATCATGTTTTTATCCACATTATGGACAGTGTTATTTTATGTCGATTTCGATTCAACAATTTTGGATTTGGTGGTCAGACTTAAGATCAATTGTGGTAAAAAGAACTCAAAACGTGATTTGATCTATGTTTGCAATTGTGTGAGTACCATTTTCTATTGATTTGGATGAAAATGTCACTTTAACTTGGTGTGTGTGCAAGTGCGTGTGAAAATCTGTGTTTGAAATCGAGATTTGCAAAATTGATCTAAATCAAATCAGACCACCAGAAAATTCGATTTTTGTTTGTAGTAAAGAACGTGAAATTTGAAAAAGATCAAAAAAATCGAATTATTTTTGTTGAATCGAAATTAGAACCATGTGCATTATTTTAAGTATACATCAAATTAAACAAAAAAAATCCCATTTGTTTCAACCGTACCCATACTAGGGGCGGTTGAAACAGTGATTGGGGTCAGTTGAAACAAATGTAAATAGTGCTTTATATTACAAAGTTGTACATGTTTATGTTTTTTTTTTTTTGAATTATAACGTAAATTATGTCATTGTATGACAAGTTTTTATAAAAAAAAAAAAACAAAACAATAAGGCTGGGCGTACAGTAGTGCGACAAAGCGATGCGATGCGATAAGCGAAGCGATGCGAGAAGCGATGCGAGAAGGTATTCGAGATTCGAGCAAAAGTGCTTGCAATATGAATGAATTGAATTGGGTGGCACAACGGCTCGTGAAGAGCCAGGGCCTACTGACTAACAACTCGCAACCACTCCTGTGTGCGCCTGTCGACAGGAATGAAAGGGACCCACAATTGTATGCCGAATCCGAACGGCTAGACGAGAAGCACTTATTCGTGACAAGTGATACTCTTGGAGGATTTGTCAATTTCTCGCAAGAGGCAGTAGCCCTGAAAAAAACTTTTTAGTTTTTAGGTGGACGAGTCTGGGAAGCGAACCCACCCCTCCAGCGTGACAGTCGAACGCACTAACCATTACGCTATGGGCTACTACTTGCGATAAGTTTCTGATAAAATCGCAACACTAGCAGCAAATATCGCTTCACTGTGCCAACGTTTATAAGTATAAATGTAAATATTTTTCTCGCACGGAGACATTTCTCGCATCACATCGCTTTGTCGCACGCGCAGCCTAAGAATGAAATAATTTAAAAATAAAAAGTTACTTCATTAAATAATTTAAAAGAAACTAAAAGAAAAGTTTTCTTCAATTTTGATTGGTCAGAAACCAATAAAATTACTATTTCGGAATATTCCAGGTGACAACTGTCGTACCCAGATACATTGTTTCAACCGTCCCACTGATCTCTGTAACACATTTATTATAGAGATCAGTGAACCATCCCCAACCTCTCCTGTAGGTAAACAAATATAAATAGTGTCGGTAATAATACTGACTCACTGAAAATAGTCACCATATTGTATTCTATACTCTTCACTTCGATCACAAAAATATACTCAATACACTCCAAGGAATAGAAAACACGGTGATAGAAAAATCATTCGAACAAAAAATCTTACTTTTGGATGGCAAAAATCAATAAGACCTCCCGTACACAACTGAAGCATGCTACGACCGAAGCAGGATTGAAGTTCGTCTTTTAACCTGTTGCCGCTTCGTGCGTCTCTGAGACCCATCCACCCACCACCCACGGTTTGCAAGATATTTGCATTGTTTCGACCGTCCTGTGTTTCAACCGTACCCAGTCTTCCCTACTTACCTTCCTTTTTTCATTTTTGCTTAAATAGTTTGTTGCTAACACCGAGGAGCATTGTGGTTGCCAAATCAGTGACAACAAAGTTTAACCAGAAACACATTTCTACATCCCTCACCCAATCTGTCAAAAAGACGAAAAAAAACGAAAAAACTAAGTGCCCGATTGCACGATTCGTTTTTTCGGTTGTTTTGTTTCGTCTTTCGTCTTTTTGACAGCTTGGGTGAGGGGAGTAGAAATGTAGAGGGAAGGAAGTAACGAAAGCAGGAATGAAAATTTCAAGACTTTTTCTGGTTGAACTTTGACGTTTCTGATTTAGCAAATACAATGCTCATCGATGTACATATAAGCAAAAAACGATTTGAACAAAAATTAATGAATAGGAAAATTGTTTTTCGTGATTGAATATACCTAATATACGAGTATATTTGAGAAAGTAGTGATTACAAAATATTTTTTTGTTACTACTGATTATTTTCCATGACCGTGTTCACATTGGACTGACTCTTCCTACTATTTTTAACTTCTCTGAAATTTATCTCACTCCCACTTCATAGTTAGAAAGGGAGAAAAGAAGTAAATAAAAAAAAAAAAAAAAAATTTGTGGATTTTTTTGACATTTGCTTTTGTAAATTCGGAGGAGTCAGTCCAATGTGAACAACGTCCATGAACGTCAAAATAACGAAGTACGGCCGTATTTTCGCGAACCATGTAGGTACCTAATCATGAACGTTCGTACCTGTCAAAAATACGAAAGACGAAACGAACTGTATAATCAGGCTCTAATTGTGTAATCGGTGTCTAAGTATAAATTTGCCAACTCTTATCACAAATGGTTTAATTTGATTGTGACAGCTATGAGTTTTCAGCAAATACTCATCAATTAAGCTCGACTATAACAGAACGAGGTCTGGCGGTGCGGTCAACCCTTCACCAGCAAAGAAAAAACGCGACATACGGTTAAATTTTGTTTATAAATTTTTACAAGGAATGCCAGGCTGCGCTCTGTTTGACCTGGCTTTTAAATATAGGAAAGTTGTAAACAGATCTTCGAAACAGTATCTTTTGGAGATCTTAATGCAGGCAGAGGTATTCAGCTGTAGTAGGTCGCAGTGACATGACAATCATCATATTACGTTTTTTGTCTATGTCAGATATTTCTTCGTTAATAATTTGTTGGTTCTGAATTTTGACACTCTCGCGAATTTCCTGATACTATTCTTATTTAATAAACCAATTATTGATAATTCAAAACATCAAAGCGTCTTTTCCCATCATATTAAAGGCAACACAATCGTATTTATGTATGTGTGTATAAACAAATGTTACTTATTTTGCCAATAGGCAAACAAGAATAATATTATACTATTATCTGCTCGCGTGCATTAATTGAATAAACATTACTTTGCAATTGACATCACCTTTCATCGTATCAATTTAATTCGATTTTGATTATTTCCATCCAATGCATTCCATTCCGATTCCAGTGGCAGCAAAGCCTGCAGCGCAGTGGTGCGGTGCAGTGCAGCGGCCGGCGACGAATCGGTTGCTCACGTTGTTTCGCCATTGCTGCATGTACAAAATGACGCTGACGATGTCACTTCGAAAGGTGGTATGACATTAGCTGACATTTTGACATGACACAATGCGAGTCGAGCAAAACATTCAAATCAATGACAAAGGGGAGATTAGAGGCAACTTGTAATTAGGAGATATATACACGAGTAAAGTTGACATCAATTTTATTACAAGTTGTATACGATGAAGTGCAGAAAAGGGTTAAGCAAAGTGCATTCACAAGACGTACTATTGTCAAAGAAGTAAAGGTACGACCCTATATAAAAGGTGGAAAGGGTGTAGGGGAAGAAGCAGCTAACCACAATTCAACTATTTTTGTTGAATAACGTACGAAAGAATAAATGGACGGACTGACCATGGACGGGAGACGTTAGCGACGCGACGGGACAAACATATTATGCATATGCATGCAGTATAATCTTGCTAATAGATGTGCATCGTCAAATTGAATATTTCTGTTTGACAGCAAGTCTCTAATTATGTATAAAAGTCAGTTGAAAAGAGAGACATGTCGGCATTGGAAGGAGGAACCGATTCGACCGACAGAAGTCGGGGAAAATATAGATTTTCTGTCAGCCATCAGAAGGTATTGAGTAGATACCACAGACCCCCTCCTTTCCCTGCCTTACCTACTTTACCTATACCTCTATTGAAATGGCTTCTTAAAATGAAGTTGAAATGCATGACATTTTGGCGGCGAGATGGTGTGAGTTGTCTTTGTTATAGAAGTTTTATGGTAGAAATGATGGACAGTACAATACCTATTAATTACGATAATAAAATAGAGGTTAAAACTTAATATAATTTTGAATACAAATTTATGTTATCAGGTAATTTAAACAGACGAGTTAACACTTTAGTGCTTATAGCATACAGAAATTGCTTTCTTCACGCAGCATATATTATTGTTATGATATTGGTTTCTCGTAAAAAATTCTAAATATTACGATATGATGGATAACTATAGTCTTAAGTTGCAAATTAGTTGCGCAATCAACAGTGCCAGATTTAGCCAGCGCGGGGCCTGTAGCAAATTCTGTAAAGGGGCCCTTGGTTTGCTTTAGGTTATCAAGTTTAGGGTATCAAATAAAACAAAACTGTTACAAATATTTACAGATAACACTTTCAATATCGACTTCTTTAAGCAAATCATGCTCTATTAACGTTAAAAAGTTCGTAAAAATCCTATGTACTTATTTTTACGATTTAACGTGACGAAATCGAGTTTTTGATTTTCAAGTGGAAGTAGGTGTGCTTCACTTAGCTCTTCGCGTTAAGATCGGCAGGCAAGATATTTTACGCTCCTATTTAAATTAATATTTTTTACTACGATCGGACAGGCGTTGTAGACCGGGGCCCCCAAATTCACTGGTCCGGTTGCATTTGCTACTCTTGCCACGTGGCTAATCCGGCACTGGCAATACAAATATGAATAGCTCTTTTGCATTGTGAGAAAACGGCTGTCCTCCTAACTTCACATCAACTCTGTCTCAAAAATGTTAATAAACGACCCGATGTTATTATAACTTGACTTCAACTTTTAGGTCTAACTTACTCAAAAGCGAAGACCAAAATTAATCATGTCGATTAAAGAATACGTAACATTGTATACCCGGGGAGTTGACTCGATCCGCAATGACTTTGGACTTTGTATATTAAAACTATAGTATTATCAATGAGTCGTTTTTATTTACGCTGGATTTCGACGGCTGGTGGCGCATGTGTTTGCTACATGTTTTATGATTTTGACAGCGTAGACATTAATGTTTAGAAAGATTAAGTCTAGTTATATAGTAAGGGAGTAAGAGAGATAGATCTCGACTTTCAAATTTGTTTCCTCAACAAAAAGTATTGAATGAAGTTGGTGGATTTCGACACTACGTGACTCAGTAAAGTCGTCGATGCTGATGATATTACTATGCTTTGGTGCGGATTTGAAATATAAATATTTATATGGAAGTCGGGTGGGCTGAGTATTTCATAATCTAAAAGTGTTCAGACTACGTTACCGACATTCCTGCAATTTTTTACAGCGGATTCTCTAATAAAAAAAAACTGAACAAAACTGTTGGAAGCCATCCGCAGACCATTCATCAGATTTTGTAATCGGGGTGAATATTTTTTTCTTCTAGCTAATAAGAAATTGATTAGTCATCAATCCAGTCAAGAAGAAACTAAAACACTAAAAAGAAAAAGATAGAAACTGGCCCCACTTGCAAGTCCCCCAGTCATCTGAAGCTAAACGTACCTAATGAAAATTAAAGTAAATGTCAAAAACAGGTAAGTAATTATAATAAGTAAAAAACGGGTCTACTACGAAATCTAGAAAACCAAAATCTTGAAAGTCAAACCAAAATATAGAATATATATTAATCTAAAAATCTCGAAAAAAACATTCACTTTTGAGACAATGTTTAAGATTTGCGCGCGAAAATCTTACGCATTTGTCTCGAAAGTGAATGGTTTTTCGAAAGGGAATGGTTTTTCGGAGGGGAAATTTGCTAAACTTAAAGTAGAAACAACACTAGGTATTGAAAAACAATGGTAACACCTACAACATTCTCCTATAGCTTATCTACAACCCAGAAACTCATTCTTGAATTTTCTTTTTAAGGGGCCAGTTATAGCTATCATTGAAAACCATAATTGAAAATACTAATTGTCAATTTTGAGAGATTTTGAAGAAAAAATGAATGATTATGTTGATGCCAAAGTAAAGCTAATTGACTTAATAATTATTTCTAGGTAAAATAAAATTCAATTTTGCTAAACTTTTCTCATAAAATGACTTTTAATTTTTCATTGAAAAAATTAAAAGTTACGTTCTGGGGAAGATATGGGTCAATATAATTTTTTTTTGGAGGAGAATTAATTTTGAAGTCGTAAGCTTTATTTTTGCATTAGAATATTCAATGATTAAACTTTCGAAGGGTCTCAAAATCAACAGCTAACTTTTTCAATGATGAATTACAATGATAGCTATAACTGGCCTCTAAATAAAGTTATTTTAAGCGATTGTTTTTGAAAAATTAATTTCCAAACTCAAAATTTTGAAAAAGAATATTCTACTATTTATGAATTCCTACAGTTCCTATTTTAAAATATTTCCCTAACAGTTAAGAGAGAGCATACATATGTATGTACATATATAAAATTAAATTATAGATTTTTTCCAGATTTTATTTTAACTTTTCTAGATTTTTTATTTCGAGATTTTTGTACATTCAAGATTTTTGTCATTCTAGATTTTTGCATTCGGGTTTTTTTTTTTTTGTTTTTCTAGAATTTTTCCATTCGAGTTTTTTGTCCTTCCAGATAACGTCATGATCCCATAAAAAACTCATCTGCTTAGAATTAATGAATTTTTGTTAAAAAATAAATACAATACCAAAAAGTGCGTATACGCCCCGTGTACCACTAATGCTTTAGCTTCGGTTTTAGATGGAATATGAGTAAGCGAATATTAACGGCATTCATTTGTTGTTTGATTTAACAAGGAGTAAGCATGACAACCGTTTTTGAAAAAGTGAAATTGGATTTAAAATGATTCTATTTTTTCGTAAAATATTATTTTTGAATCTATTTTAGAATCAGAATAAATGTATATGTAACTATTGTCTTTCTTCGTTACTAAATGAGAAATAAAAAAATATTATAAATCCCTAATAAAAAAATATAAGGCTGGTTTCAGGAACTGTTTTGTCAAATGATGATTTTGACACCAAAAATATTATTGAAAAAACAATATTGTTATTTTGTATAAATTAAAATCGCCAAAAAATGCTTTTTTTTTGCAAACAATTGATATTAGTGACCTCTGATGATGATGACGTTTATTTTAAAAATCTGAAAAAAATCGTGTCGTGTTTTTAGAGACCGAAGAACTTAATTCCAAGAGACCGCCCTAAACAACAAAAGAAAATCGTAGTTCACCTTAAATTATACATGCAAGTGTCAACTTAAAGAAAAGGTCAAAAGTAGTCGTAGGAGTCAGTCGAATGTAAATACCAACTATTAATTTCAGCAATGCAAGACTTTCATATTTGCGTATAAATAGTATGAACCTATATTAAAACAGCAGGAATTTTTGCTATCGCACACACCCAAAAATTACTTCGGGCTATTAGTCTAAGAGGATAAACTTTTTTTTATATAACTTGCCTAATAAATACCTTCTTTTATAGTATTTTTAAATAAAGTTATTTTTGTCAACAGTTTTTGAAAAATTAATTTTCAAACTCAAAATTTTGAAAGACAAAAAATTTCAAACTAGTTTTTGTTTCAAAATGTTACGTATTTAAATACTACATAATTTTTGTTTTTAGTCAAACACTAAAAACCGGATGCTTTTGGGATTCCAAGTATTTGAGGTTCCAAGTATGTGTACACAAATTTGCGCCAGCTTAAATGTCTAGCTTTGACCATAGCATTGACGCAAAAAAATCGCGGTGCATTTAATTAACATTATCTCTCATGCCGAACCTATCAGACGGATTTGAATCGGGTTTCGATATTCTATTTTGTCATTCCATAGAGCACTATAGTAGAATTGGACTATTTTGTATGTGTCAGTTTAGCACTTCAACGCTGTATAGCAACAAAAATATAACATAAGACAGTTTTATATTAATGTCATCTAGTGGAGAATTTTATAACAAACAAATTTTGTCGTGATGTTTTTTTTCCTAATATGCATATTTCCAAAGTTATAAAGGAAAATAACAAAAACAGGAAGTGAGTAATGCAATTTCTTGCACGTTTGAATTTTTCCTTCATATAGAACACCTTTTTAAGCGGGAGCAACCTCATATTCTCATTTTTTATATTATTTCTGATCAAATCCCACAAAAATCTAAGATGCTATATGTTACATCCACATATGCTTCAATTTTATTCTAATTTGCCTGGACTAATGGTAATCAACTGGTTGCTGAAATGATCATTTAACCGTATTGTTCTTAGTTTTTTGAGAAAGTTGGTTCATTTATTTTTTTATATCTTAAAATGTAAAAGTCTTAGAGCCATCCGATTTTCTGTTTTTGACTGAAAATTAATAACAGCACTGAATTTTGAAAACAAAAATAGTACTTGATTACGTTAAATTTTGAAAAAATTAGTTTGAACATATTTTTTTATTTTTGTTTTCCAAATTTTGAGTTTGAAAATTAATTTTCCAAAAAATATTGAAAAAAAAACTTTATTTAAAAAGACAATGAAAGAAGGTATTTCTGGCTTTACAAAAAGGTATAACATGGCATTGTAAGTATATAACCGTTGTTTTATAATAATTTTTTTCTGTTTTAAGTCGTTTTTTTTTTTAGAAAATTACCCCTTCCACCTAAGCGAGTGGAAATAAACCCCGCCCCCATAGGATTTTTTTGGTAACAAATTGTTGCACTGTCCCGCTCAAGCGACTCCGTCGCTCCACTTAGGGTATGCTCAGTCGCCAGGCAGGCGCCTCATTTGGCAGTTGGTGTGCTACAGTTGAATGTTGAAAGCCCACCAACTGACAACATAGGCGCCTACCTGGCGACTGAGCATACCCTAAGCGGAGCGACGGAGTCGCGTGAGGGGGATCGAGGACCCAAAAAGGGAGTTAAAATCCTTGAACTCGCGAAGCGGGCCACCCAAGGTACTCTCTATTATACATAAACTTAAAGTACACCAACTGACAACATAAGCGCCAGCCTGGCAACTGACCATACCCTCCGAGGTGTTCACAGTTTTCTTGGCCGATATTTCCAAATCGATGTTGTCTTTTTCAAAATCTCAAACCATGAACCTGATTAAAAAATATTGAAAACAAGCCATGCAGTTCTCATATTTAAAGAACAAGATTTTGAAAATTGGAGCATAATTCAAAAAATATTAAAAATCGCGCGATTTTTAAAAATATTTTTTGCATTATGCTCCAATTTTCAAAATCTCAAACCCTATAATTGATTTAAAAAGATTTAATACTGGGTATACAGTTCTTAGTTTTTAAGAACAAAAACACTATTCGAAAGAAAAACACTATAGGAAAAGAAGTGTTATTATTTCTCACACTAAGTGGGAAGGAACTCCACCTTTCAAAGTTAAATTCATTCTTAGTAAAAAGTGTAATAAATTCTCTCTCTCAGTAGGAATCAACTCCACTTTGGAAAGTGGAGCAGATTCCCACTAAGAGTGAAATAAATGCTCATGTGGAGCAGATTTCTGTGGAATTATTTCCCTGCACCGCAAAAAAAAGGGCTCTCTGGATTATATTTTTATATGGTAAAAGCCAAGGGCCGCGAGCTAAACTCAGGAGGGGGGTTAAAGGTTCCCCCATTTTATATTTTCGTCTATGCTACTTAATTAGAAAAAAATAAATTGTCTATAAAAAAAGTTATGGACATATTTTTTCTAAGGTCAATAATAAGGGATTAAAGCGGGGGTAAAAAAGTCAACATATCTGAAAAAAAAAACTGTTTATGTTTAGATATTGAATGTTTCCTGACTCATTTACCTGGATAAAAAAAGGTAAATAAACATTCATTCACTGTTATTTTATCATGTCGTGAGGCTAAGAGTGGAGTTATAATTTCCTTTTTTTTTCTATACATATATCCCAAACTATACTTAAAAGTTGATGTATACTAAATTAGGCAAAATTTAATTAGCAAGAGTTGTTTTCATATGGCGCCAAAAAATTATAACGTTTTTTTTTAAAGTAACGCAATACAAAATTTATTTGCCATAAAGGAGGTTCTTTCCCCCCTTTTAGAGAGGAGGAGCATTTTTTTTAAATAACATATAATAATAACTTACATAACTTACTTGAACATAACTTCTGTTTGTAGCGAATTTAATTTTCTTTCACTTTGTCATATTCAATCTGCCTTACGCTTAGTTTTCTAAATATTGAAGAAAAATTATAAAAGGGGATTTTTACCCCCTCTCCTGCCTAAAGCTTGCGGCCCTGGGCTAGTGACTTTGGGTATGCTATACCTAAGGGTCAGCTCTACCACTAACACAGTAACTTGGGTGGCTTGCTTCACAGGTTAAAAGAATTTATTCATTCTTAAACCTCAAGCTCAAAGAAACACTTCTATCACATACTACACACTATAACAATAATACAAATTATACAAACAAAAAAAACATAAACAAAATTGTCGTCCCAACTTTCAGTTTTCTCAAAAACTAGGAGACAAAGAAACATTTAGTTTTCAGTTTTCAATAGGGGTAGTGAATACTAAAAGATTTTATACTAACCATTATTTAATGAACCATTTTTTATAATAAAACCATTAGTCAATTTGAGTATTTAATAAAAAATCCATTTTGTGTTGGGGTCAGGGTTTTTTTTTGTTTTATTTTCTTCTTATTTTTTACTAGTTATAATCATCTCAGTTTAGTTTTAAGTTATTTTTGCATTTGAACTAACTTAATAAATTGATACTGATATTGAAGAATCAATTTAAATTGTATTGACCTTTTCGTTAGTGCAGTTTAAGTTTGATTCCACTGCGAAACTCTTACAATTGTGTGCCTTAAATGCAATATGTACATATATTTAAGAAAAAAACAAAAAAACAATTTTATATTATGACGTATTTGAGTTGTTTTTTTAGGAAATGTTCCTTATTTTAGGGTTATTTGCACAGATCTCGTAAGTTGTTTGACCAATTTAATTTGTATTTCGGACACAACTATAATATAATAATATAGTAAGTATTCCAAAATTGTACATAATCGAAAAATAAATAGGTTATCGAAATGTTTATGATCGATTTCAAACAAAAATTGAAAGCAAAAGAGCTTTTGAGAATAAGAAAATAAATCCGCCGCGCTTTCCAGAATCCGCCTACAGTGCAGAATGTGCAGTTCGACCACCTTCCAATAAGGTAGTAGCAATGCCCGATTAAATGAGCGCCAATGCAATTTTTTTTTTTTTTTTTGACCGAATACATTCTAAAATCAGTGAAATTAAAAATGTCTTTCCGGTACTTCGAGGTGCATCCAAAAAATAAAATCCACCTTTCTCATCATAAACAGCTTTCATGATTTGTAAACACTGAATTTTCGTTTCGATTCTATAAAGAATTGTTATTTTGTTTGATTTTTTACTTTGAATGACAATAATAAAATCTGAATTTCCGTTTTGATTCTAAAAACAAATGTTGTTTGATTTTTCTTCATTTTGTTGACATATTTTTTTTACTTTGAATTTTTTTTTTTGTCATAAAAATGGTAAGCGGTCACAAAGTCATTTTTTTTCATACAAACCTGCTACAGAACAATAACTTTCCAACAAAAATAAGGTCATCGATTCACAGCTACCAAACTTGAGATACAAGAACACAAACGAACAACAATTCATTTTTATATATATAGAAGAAGATAGATATAATTTTTAAACTGTATTAATATTTTTTATTTTGCGTATTCAAAAAATGGAGTGATTTTTTTAAAAACCGTTTTAACCAATGAGTAAAAATAAAATTGGCAAGCAAATAAATTTTTAACGGTTACTCCCACCATACTGGCGGGGGGGGGGGGGGGATTTCAGCGCCGTCAAAGTCGGTTACCCCGCTAACGACGAGCTTAGGCTTATTGCGATAACCAAGCTCAACGATAGCCTTACTTACTTACTTAGATCCTTGACCCCTCTAAGGGGCACAGGGCGTCAACTACCGCTACACGCCATCTCGTTCGGTTTCTGGAAATGTATTTTAGCTCTCCCCAACTTTTACCGAGCTTTTGTGATTCCTTGTCGACTGTTCTGCGCCAAGATTTTCTCTGGCCTCCAGGTCTTCTGCCATCTTGGATGAGTGGATCCCACTCCATTGCATGTCTTGCAATAGAGTCTGCACCACGACGTAGGGTGTGACCAATCCACTGCCACTTTCTTTTCCTAATAACGATGTCAATAGGACTTTGGCCCGTTCTCCGAAGGAGTTCTTGGTTGGAGATGGTGTTCGGCCAAAAAATCCTTAGGATGTTTCGGAGACATCTATTTTCGAAAGTTTGTAGCTTCCTTGTGACAGAGGCGGTCACTTTCCATGTACTACACCCATATAGTACATCTGACTCTGCGTTCGACCGGAACAGTCGCAGCTTGGTCTTCGTACTGTAGACGTTGCTCCTCCAAACTTTAGACAGCATGCCGAAAGCAGCTTTAGCTTTGCCGATTCGGCAGTTAACATCTTCATCCGTACCACCGCCGTCTTTTGAGACAACACTACCGAGGTACAGGAAGTTGTCCACCGCTTCAACCTGCTGTCCCGCAACGACAACTTGAGAAGAAGATTCAGAAATGTTGAGGATTTTTGTTTTCCCGGTGTTGATCCTCAAACCGACTTTGTTTGCCTAGCATTCCAGATGAGTCACCATATGGTGAAGATCCATAATGTTGTGCGAGAGCAAACAAATATCGTCAGCGTAATCAAGATGTTGCAGGAACGAAAACATCTTCCATCGAATTCCACGCGCTTGCTCGGCTAGAGCTGCATGAAGGACATCCCCTATAACCACCAGGAAAAGTAGTGGAGATAGCAAACATCCTTGACGAACTCCGCTATGGATTTTTTACTTTGAATGACAATAATAAAATCTGAATTTCCGTTTTGATTCTAAAAACAAATGTTGTTTGATTTTTCTTCATTTTGTTGACATATTTTTTTTACTTTGAATTTTTTTTTTTGTCATAAAAATGGTAAGCGGTCACAAAGTCATTTTTTTTCATACAAACCTGCTACAGAACAATAACTTTCCAACAAAAATAAGGTCATCGATTCACAGCTACCAAACTTGAGATACAAGAACACAAACGAACAACAATTCATTTTTATATATATAGAAGAAGATAGATATAATTTTTAAACTGTATTAATATTTTTTATTTTGCGTATTCAAAAAATGGAGTGATTTTTTTAAAAACCGTTTTAACCAATGAGTAAAAATAAAATTGGCAAGCAAATAAATTTTTAACGGTTACTCCCACCATACTGGCGGGGGGGGGGGGGGGGATTTCAGCGCCGTCAAAGTCGGTTACCCCGCTAACGACGAGCTTAGGCTTATTGCGATAACCAAGCTCAACGATAGCCTTACTTACTTACTTAGATCCTTGACCCCTCTAAGGGGCACAGGGCGTCAACTACCGCTACACGCCATCTCGTTCGGTTTCTGGAAATGTATTTTAGCTCTCCCCAACTTTTACCGAGCTTTTGTGATTCCTTGTCGACTGTTCTGCGCCAAGATTTTCTCTGGCCTCCAGGTCTTCTGCCATCTTGGATGAGTGGATCCCACTCCATTGCATGTCTTGCAATAGAGTCTGCACCACGACGTAGGGTGTGACCAATCCACTGCCACTTTCTTTTCCTAATAACGATGTCAATAGGACTTTGGCCCGTTCTCCGAAGGAGTTCTTGGTTGGAGATGGTGTTCGGCCAAAAAATCCTTAGGATGTTTCGGAGACATCTATTTTCGAAAGTTTGTAGCTTCCTTGTGACAGAGGCGGTCACTTTCCATGTACTACACCCATATAGTACATCTGACTCTGCGTTCGACCGGAACAGTCGCAGCTTGGTCTTCGTACTGTAGACGTTGCTCCTCCAAACTTTAGACAGCATGCCGAAAGCAGCTTTAGCTTTGCCGATTCGGCAGTTAACATCTTCATCCGTACCACCGCCGTCTTTTGAGACAACACTACCGAGGTACAGGAAGTTGTCCACCGCTTCAACCTGCTGTCCCGCAACGACAACTTGAGAAGAAGATTCAGAAATGTTGAGGATTTTTGTTTTCCCGGTGTTGATCCTCAAACCGACTTTGTTTGCCTAGCATTCCAGATGAGTCACCATATGGTGAAGATCCATAATGTTGTGCGAGAGCAAACAAATATCGTCAGCGTAATCAAGATGTTGCAGGAACGAAAACATCTTCCATCGAATTCCACGCGCTTGCTCGGCTAGAGCTGCATGAAGGACATCCCCTATAACCACCAGGAAAAGTAGTGGAGATAGCAAACATCCTTGACGAACTCCGCTATGGATATCGAAGTCCTCTGATACCTTTCCGTTGTGTAAGACTTGACACGATGCACCCTCGTAGGTAGCCTTTATAACGGCGATAATCTTCTCGGGTACTCCTCTCCTACGTAAAGCTGACCAAATGAAATCTCGATTCAAACTATCGAAAGCCTTTTCGAAGTCGATGAAGACCAAATGAAGAGGGGAACGGAACTCCACGCATTGTTCTATTATGATCCTCAAGGTGTTGATGTGATCAATGCAGGATGAGCCTGCACGAAATCCCATTTGATCTTTGTCGAGAGTAGAATCGAGATGTTCTTTGATTCGTTCCAAGATTATTTTCGCCATTATCTTTGCCACCGCGGGGAGGACACAGATCCCTCTCCAGTTTCCGCAATCCGTAAGATTTCCCTTTTTTGGCAGTTTGACGATCATCCCTTTTTTCCATTCAATGGGGAAACTTTCGTTCTCCCATGCCTGTGCTATTAAGGGGTGTAGCAACTTCGCTGATGTTTGTGGATCTGCTTGGTAGAGCTCAGCGGGAATTCCGTCCAAACATACCGCTTTGTTGTTCTTGAGGGATTTGATTGCTGATGTTATCTCGGCTAAACTGGGAGGGCAGGTGCGAATACGGGAACTAGTTTCTACGAATAGCTCATTTGGGTTAGGGGCTGGAACACCTCCGCTATCGCCTATGTGGTTGAGCACGCTAGCAAAATGTTCCTTCCATCTCCTGAGCTGATCCTCATCCGTAACTAGCAGGGTGCCGTCTACATCCTTGACGAGGTGTTGTTTCCGGGAGTTGTTGTTTCCAACCAATTCCTTGGTTATCTTGTAGACGGTACCACTGTCGCACCTAGATGCTGCTTCCTCTGCCTGTTCTGCGAGAACATTTACGCGCCTCCTTTTGTCACGTCTGACACTACGCTGCACTTCTTTCCTTTTCCTACGGTACTGAGACTCGATGTTAAATCTCTCACCTACTGAGGCAGCCGCAAGTTGGGATCTAATCGCGTTCCTTTCTTCAATCTTACTCCATGTATCTGCAGAAAGCCATGTGCTTTGGCTTCTCTGCCTTATACCCACAGACTCAGTTGCGGCAGTTGCAAAGGCCTTTTTCACATTGCTCCAGTGTTGGTCTGCATTTTCTGGCGTGGCAATGCTGATGACTTCTGCTTCTGCGGCGAGGCGGTCCTTATATCTTTGGCGCACTGTAGGATCCCGTAATCTGTCGGTATTGTACCTGGGTGTACGCAGGAAGTTTTGCCGATTTCCATGTACTGAAGCAATTCGAAGACGAACGTAGGCAAGCATAAGATGGTGATCGCGAGCTAACCCTACATCAGCACCGCGTCTGTTTCGGACGTCGAGAAGACAATTTTTAAAGCGCTTGCTAATAGCAAAGTGATCGATTAAGTTCGCTGTACATTGACGATCTGTGGATAACCAACTTATCTTGTGCGAGATCCTATGCTCGAACAGAGTACCTCCAATGACTAGCTGATTTGCGTTACAGAAGTCAACAAATCGCTCTCCATCGTCGTTCCGTTCCCCGATACTGTGGTTACCCAGAACGTGCTTCAACGCTGTGTTGTCCTGGCCAACCTTAGCATTAATATCTCCCATTACTATAGTGATGTCTCCATTCGGCGAGCTTCTGAAAACCGCGCTAAGTTGGCTGTAAAATTCGTCCTTCTCGGCGTCCGACGCTTCCTCAGTTGGGGCATAGCACTGGATGATGGTGATTTTTCTTAATTTACTCTGGAACCTGGCTGTCAATATCCTGTCGTTGATGGGTTTCCAGGTTATAAGACTTTGCCGCGCCTTTGGAGTCAACATTAAACCTACGCCGGAACATCGGGAGCTTCCAACTGGTTTTCCGGAATAAATAAAGAAAGTGCTTTTCGAAGGTTAATCCACCTGCCCGGCGCTCAACCATCTCACTTCACTCAGACCCAAGATGTCTAGGTTGTACCGTAGGAATTCTTTCTCAAGTTGGAGGAATCTGGCGTTGTTAGGGCCTTCTTCGCGGTTATCGAGAAGAGTTTTAACATTCCAGAATCCAATCTTTGTCCTTGTTCGATAGCCAAAAGTCGTCATCGTTTGATCATTCCTTATCCGAGGCTGTAGTTGCCGATTCGAAGCGGTTGATTTCTTTACATGTGGTAGGTTGCCAACCCGTCACACGACCCCCAGACCCGGAGGGCCGGATCCTTGTGTAGCCTTAGGACAGCAGGCCGGATAATCCGATACCAGTAGCCCACTACGGGGATATGAGTGCTGCCGTTGACCCTTGAAGGGTTCATCCGCCACCATCTCTTTTTCAGCACCCTCGCTAGTACTGAAATTCCTTACCGACCTCAGCTCTAAATATTTCAGAGTAGCTCACGTAAGGTCTCTGTCGTCCATACTGTTGGTGACACCGTTGATTCTGATGAATTCATCCGCCGCACACCTTCCTTCTGATGGGCTCGTCTAAGACTTCAGCCGACTTATACAGCCAGTCATTTCCGACAGAGTATTTATAGTGTTGCTATTTTTGTCTCTTGTTCAACACTCGCGCTTATTTGTTTGGCAAGTCAAGTCCGGATGGACGAGACCAGTACCCGATGGTTACCACTTGGAGGTAAAATAAGCACAATTGATGTAAAGTATTCGTTACATCACTGGACATCGCCGTGTTGACGCCACTCAGTGACTACCCGCGTCCTACAACATCCAACCATCAACGATAGCCTTAACTTAACAAGACTATTAATCCTTTTGTAATTATTTTAAGAACCAATAGATGTAGATAATAAAAAATTTCCAGATGAAAAACTTTCAATATTCACCATTTTATCGTTGTCCCCTTCTCGCTTTGAAATTCCCCTTGCCGATTCCTAGTATGTTCATTGGGCAGTCCGCTACTGGCATTAATCAGTGATGTTTACCATGTTTTTTGAAGTTTATTGCAAATTGTTCCAAAGTTTTATGTGAATTGAATCTTCAATTCATTGGACTTTCAATTTGTTAAATATAAAAAGTTCAATTACCATCAACGTCCAACAAATATGAGCTCTGTGAGAGCTCTTAGCCCTCTGTGCAATGCATTTATTTATTTAATATTCAATTTCAATAAAGAATAAATTGGGACATTTATGAGTCACATGGAACCAAGAATATGGGGATAGGTTTGGACGCTCTTACAACCCATCAAGAGTAGGTATACCTACATACATATTTATTTGTATATAACCGATCCAATTGTACCTACATTTATTCGCTGCGTGCAGATACAGATACGATGTTGGCCTAAACGATTGCTCCTTTGGATTTATGGTCCCTCACAAAATAAAATTAAAAAAAAAAAAACAATTTGTTGTGGTTATGGACGGTTTATGAATCAACGACGATGTTCATTGCTCAGCAATGCAAGCCAATACTTAAAGGAATATATACCATAGGCAAGCATTACCTCTATTCTGTATACCTCTGTGTACCGAGGAGTTGGAGTCGGAGGAGGCCCCATTTCGGACCAAAAAACTCACCAATGGGATATAATTTATGGTATGACTAAATTAAATAATAGTACCAACGTTCTTGTTTCGTTTAGCTGAAGCTGGCTGAAAAATGCTTAATTGGCCATTTTATTTTCTGACTGTAGAGCGTTTTGTTGCGCATTGTCAGTGTGTTTGTCGCCCGTATATTGCAATGTAGTTAAGTAAAGTTGAATAAAAGACTCACAAGTCAGCAGTTTGAAAACAAATTTAAAAATCAAGTAAATGTATAAGCATTTTACAAATCGACGATGTTTATGAACGCATAATTTGAATGTTATCTCAAATAAATATCTGTATATTGGAATTTATGATATTGCGTTGGAAATTTAAATTTGATTTATTCATAATCTCTTGATTAATTGCAGTCCAGCGAAGGTTTCCGTATATAATTTATACATACAACATACCTACATATATAGCTTCCTACTAATTTAGCTATGCATACACTATAACCATTACATACGCGGGCAACTATGTATGTACGTATATATAGTCGAATTGATGACATTTTATATTTATGCGATGGTTTTTATATGATTTATTGGAATTCCTTGCTAATTTTAATATTATTATATTTTTGATTTATTTATGAGTCGCAATCTATGATTGGTGATTATTGCTTTTTAATTCAATAAAATTATAATCATGGTTTCATTTGATTTCTCCACGATATACGAGGTCAGAAAATATGGAAGTGTCAAAAAAAAGCTATAATTGTATGCCACGTTATCTATTGAAAAAATGCGAAGACTGTGATGGAAACGTCCTTCTTGTAAGCGGCATATTTTAAAATTGTACTAATTAACTCTACAACAAAGTGTTTTCCTGATCAATGAGATTTAACATTATTATTTTTATGATTAAGAAATAAAACACTATTAGCTCTGGACGAACATTGTCATAAATGTGTCTAATAACATAAAAAAAAAAAATGCTAGGCTAAATGTTGCCAATTAATTTTTATTTGAATGCATCTTTTCATAATTTCAGGGTTACCTACTCACATTTTTTTGTTTCTTTTGAAACAAAAATATCTGTAAATGCATATATCTTTTTAAAAACCTAACGACTTTAAAGTATACACTCAAAAACTTTTTTTGTAAATTCGCTACGAATGACATTCGTAGCAAAAATATTCGTGCACTGTACGAATATTCGTGAAATGTACGAAGTATTCGTATCGCTTTTTGTGTTACTAATACATGTGGTAGTATGCACGAATTCACTCGTTGAATATACTTTTTATGAGTACATTGAACGAATTGTTGTGTACATATAACTAATAACATTCGTTAATTTCTCGTACAAATACATTCGTAATTTCTACCATTGCATTTGTAATATTTACTAATGTATTCGTACTATTTACGAAGTAAAACTAATATTAGTAGACAAAATACATTCGTAGACTGACCGTACGCATTATTCGTAGAATATACAAAGTATTAGTAAAGTTTAAAAAGTTTTATCCGAAATATACGTTATTTCTTTTGGTAAACGTATTCCATTCCTCAAAGGTTCAAAGGTGTTTTCGTCTAGTGCGTCGCCGCGCGCCGGTCGGAAAATCAAATTTGTCAATTATGTTAAGTGACCGAGTTACATAAGTGAACAAAGTATTAATTACAAATTATTAATTATTATTAATTGAGACTAGTGATAGAAATAAACAAATATTAACAGTCGTTTTTTTATAAGAATAACTTCATACTCCATTAGTGATAGTTACTAATCATTAGCCCAACCAAATAAAAAGAAACTGTGTGAACTTTTCAACTGATTAACATTTTGCCGGAGAATTTATCGTTGCAAATTAGCTCAGTGGATGCATGCTCGGTCTCGTCTCGGCACGGAAGGATACCAGTTCAAATCCAGGTAAGTAAAACTTGACATTTTATTCAATTAAAATATAATAATATAATTTCAGAATTAAGGGAAAACCAGCAGTCATATTAGTACAATATACGAATAGCACTGTATAAAGTACCAATAAATAACGAGAGAGTTGGTAAATATTACAATACTATTAGTACAATATATGTACGTTTGTTTTTGTACAAATACGAATTAAATATTCGTAATATGTACTAATATTTGTCCATTCTACGAATGATATTCGTGGCTGAAAACCACTAATAAAATTCGTAGAATGCACGCAGTTATTAGTAAAATTTACACACGAAAGTTTTTCAGTGTATGACTGGGTCGCACGTACTTGCTGTTATAGTTGAAGTGACTTTATTAGAGATTTCATATAAAGGAGGTTTGGTATTTCATTGTGAGTTATAAAATGTAGGTTAGGTATACATATAAATTTTAAATTAAATGAAAACATTTTGTTATTTTATTGATCCGTTAATGGTCTAACGTTAAAAACTTATAGCTTTTTACATATAATTAATACAATGATAATATAAAAATAATTGGGGTAGGTATACCTATCAATAGTAGATATTGTTTTGTTTCATTTTGTAGTTCGAGCCTATAACTTTGCAACTCGATCTCGTTTAAATGTCAAATGGCTCTTTGTTTACGTCGATGAAATAAAGTGCTCCAATTTTAAATCAATCTGTTCAATATATGCGGCTGAATAGCAGCGATAGCTTATTCGCTCCCAGTTTACACAAAATCCGTGGATTATTATTTTAACGTTACTCCATAATATAATAATTAAGGTTAAGGGGTGTCAAATGTCATGTAGTAACGCGGTTGACCAGTGGATTGTTAGAGGGCCGGGGCGGTAATACTAAATGTCAGCTTTTACGACAGAAAAAAAAAAAAACAATCATAGTTATTAATACATGTATGTAGGTAATGATGGTACGGGATCAGAAAGTGTGAATACATAGATAACCAGGACAAATTATCGTGTGCGCTTAGTTAGTTTATTCAAGGTTGAATAAATCAAAAATACCAGTTTTTCACATATAACTACGAAACAATGAATACTTTCCAAAAATATTTCATTCCAAACTTGACATTTGACGCTAATGAAGTTGCAAATCTTGTGACTTATAACTTATGTATGGAAAAATCGTAAAAATCTTTTTGTAAAGAATATTACGGTTTACAAATGGAGTTTATCTAATTTTTTTTTCGACAACTTCGCCATTTAAAAGTTAAACACAAAACAAAAACATTATAATAATTTTCGATATTTTAAAATACTTATATCGTATCTTTAAAACGACTGTTATTAAGAAAAAAATAATATTTTTTCCTGGTACCTATAAGAGGTGAATTGAATTTTATTGAGTCTTTCTTATATATATAACAGAGTTTGTCTTATTCTAGCGATAGCTAAGGTAGTACAAAAGTGGCTGTAATCAGTAGCGTACGCAGGATTTTGTTTGCAGGGGGCTCAGTCTCAATTTTGGTGAAATTTTTTTAAGGTATCACAAAATAGCAATCAAAATTAAAGCCTTTCGTATTATCAACCACCAGAAGTTAAATTTCTATAGAAAAAAAAACAATGGGAAAAACACGCAAAAAACTATAGTTATGCAATGAATTTTACCTTTCTTTTTAAACAAATATTTTTTGTAAAAATCCACTTCGTCAAAAATCCACTTTATGGACTCGATTTAAACAAGGTCAACAGTAATAGGGGTATAGGCGAAAAGTTTATTCACATTTTAATAAATAAAATGTCCGTTTTTTCTTTAAATAAGCTCATAGCCAAGGTACTGTTTATTGCACATAAACTGAAAGTACACCAACTGACAACATACACAGCCAAAAACCCGCGTATAACGTAACTTTTACAAATCCTATATGTTTTTTAATGCATTTATTAAGTCTGTTCCTTTCCTTTGAGTTTCTGTGATTTTTTCTTCCAAAGTCCTGTCAAGTTCATATAATAGAAATGAAATTGACAGAACTTGGGAACAAAATGCGCAGAAAATCACAGAAATTAAGAGTAAGGGAACAGACATTATTATAGTTTAAAGTAGCAGTAGCAGTAGCTATTAAAATACAATGAAAAAAATTGTTACATTTTTCAAGGGAATTCTCATTATACAAATTATTATTTGGGCGTTTTCGTAGTGGTTTCGCTAAACTCATGTTTTACTTAAGTACAGTTTAAATAATATCAATTATAAAAATGTATTCCAATTCGATTTCTGTACTTATCAAAATAGAAGTTTATTAAATTATTTAACACCAACAATAGTGCATTGACAAAAACTAAAACTAATGTTGAGGTTATCTTTTAAGTTTTAACTAATCATAATAGTTTAAAACGACAATGAATACGGTCCATTAACTTAAAAAAAAAAAGAGTTTGAGTACATTATCTACCTCTGATACAAGTTAAGGGCAGTTTTTTGAAATGTCATCAATTGACTACAGCTTTCTTATAATGCCTTATGTCGTAGAATTAGAAATAACATTCGACAAAAAAAGTATACTGTTTACAGATATTTAAAAATATTTTTTGAATATTTGATACGTTCACTGAGCGCGAAGATACTGGTTAAAGTATAACTAAAGCATTTGAATCAAGGCAAAGCAAGGGAATCTATTGTCTTAATTAGTGCACTGCATTCGTTATTTCATTCCGGCTTTTTTTAAATGGGAAAAGAAGGGTGGTATGAACTAATGATTTCAATACGACATTCTTGTCTATAGATTTTTTTTCAATTAAAATTGAAAATACTGCTAAAGTTCTAAATTAACAACAATAAAATTTGTACTAAAAATAATAAAAAAAAACTTTCTTATGGATATATGAAATCTTAGCACAGTACCCTATATTGGGGGGAGGGGGTGAAGCCCCTTAAGACCTCCCCTGCTTACGCCACTGGCTGTAATGTATGGCCTTATTTTTCATTTTCGTTTTTTGAATTACCTCGTGGCGGAAATAAATTATGACATTAAGACAATAATTTTTTTTTTTCACATAAATAACTTTTCTTTTTAATGCTTAAAGATTTTTTCTTTTCTTTTTAACTTGTTCTGCATCACCTCGCCTGTGATGCTTTAAGTTGTTGGTGTAGGATTATCCCTGTAGTCAGACCATGGCACTACGGGATTCACTAGTAGCAGTTGTTGCACGGTTTGCATCTATCTCTAGCCTCTAGGATATCTTGTCTGTTGTACTTGGACAAAGACACTGACACTGTTATCAGCCCCATTAGGTGGTTAAAGCGGTTGCTCTTGCTAGGCGAAACTGGATTTCACCTGGAGTTCGTTTTAACGGGAAACGGAGAAACGGTGTCAATTAGTTCTCTGAACTAAACGGTTGCTGGAGAATTAACTCCGGTTACCAGGATATAAAGGCTCCTCCCACAAAGAACTTCCATCCGGGATTTTTGTTAAATTATTAGGGCTGGCCACGAGACGAGACTCTGCGAGACTTTTGTTAGTCTCGTCTCGGTCTCGTTAAAATCGAAAATTTTCAGTTTCGTCTCGGTCTCGTATAGTTAAGTCTCGTCTCTGAAAAATACGATTTCCGGCCAACTTGTTGATTATTGGAACGAAGTATTTTTGATTATAGTTTGAATACGTGCAGAAGCAAATAAATATTTAACTGAAATTGGATTTTTCAATTTATTAGACTCTCTGTAAATTTCGGTCCAAATATATACAGTCTCGTCTCGGTCTCGTCTCGGGTGCTTAGAAGCCAGTCTCGTCTGGTCTGGTCTCGGTCTCGCATGACGAGACCGAGACTTTTCTCATCTCGTGGCCAGCCTTGTAAATTATATTAAAATAAATATGCCAACAACGGAGTGTATGAAAGTTTAACTAGCTTACTAAACAATGTTTTTAAATCGGGCATTGTGCCTCAACAATTTAAGGAAGCATTGATTTTCCCTATTTATAAGAAAGGATGTGCATCAGAGCCTTATAGAGGCATTTCTTTTCTCAATGCGTCGTACAAAATCTTCACTGCAATATTACAATGTCGATTACCAACGTGGATTAGCGAGTAGAGCTGCTGAAGGAATTCCAGGCCGGCTTTAGGAAAGGGTACTCAACCGTTGATCATATATTTGTTCTGAGGAGTATTGCAGACTCGTTCCTATGCCAAAAAAAAAGAAACTCTACGTGTTCTTCGTCGACTTCAAGGCTGCGTTTGATACGGTGGATCGTAAATCCCTAATTTATAAGCTGTGCAATACAGGAATGTCTCTGAAGTTTGCCAGAATAATAGAAAGACTCTACGAGGGCACACAAGAAGCAGTTTGGGATGGTGAAAAAAATCAAATTGGTTCCAATCAACTTCGGGTCTGAGGCAAGGATGTTCACTAAGCCCACTTCTATTTGCGCTCTTCATTGAGGATTTGATCGAATGGCTGCCAGGAGGTATTGAATATGATGGGATGCTCATCAAAGCACTGCTTTTTGCGGACGATATTGTGTTGTTCGCATATTCTCCTGAGTCACTTCAAATAATGGTTAATCGTTTACATGAATACTGCATACTTTTGGGTTTGATTGTCAATCTTGAAAAATCCAAAGTGATGATTTTCAAAAGACGAGGAGGCAGGCAGTGTTGGAATGAGAGGTGGCAATTCAATGGGGAGCTGATTGAGGTGGTTACGGAGTTTAAATACCTGCGCGTTGTTTTAACGAAAAACTTAAACATGGCGAAGCACCTCCAATCAACCTGGCAGACGGCAAAAGCCATGTCAAAATGATTTTTGTTAATACTTTTATGTTGTTGTTGTTTGTTATTAAAATAATTGACTGTTTTAATTAAAATTCATATACTCATATACTGTTTTAATTGAAACTGTATATGAGCACGGTTGTGCAACGCACAATATGAGCACGGTTGTGCAACGCACAACCGGCCACCTTGTGATCCTCCCCAGAACTCTCGGTATACCTAAGAGGTAAAAACAGGTATTTTTGACAGTCAACCTTGAAGTATTGACGTGCACACGATCTTGTTATGAACTTTCGCGACAGTATCTTATCAAAACAAAGATAATTGCGTCTAAAAATCTTCAATAAGGGATTTTTTTTGGCAGAAGAGGTACAATTTGCCTGGGCTATTCACAGAATAGATGCAAAATAAAATTAGAATTGAAAAATTTATTAGTTGTGTGTATAATTGTGCAAATTTTCTAAAAGTTACAGGAGTCCGAGAAATTCGTCCGAATAGCTCCGAACTGAAATCGACCGATTATTCGGTTTCAGTGTAGTGTAGTTATTTTGCCACAAAACCAATTTCGTCAATACGGGTGTTTTTGAAAAGCCTAACGTCCCCAGATTAGGTACACTTGAGTTTAATTATTATTTTTAAACCAGTCAAGTCGGTAAACAATTATTTTCCATATATTATGATTTTTGTATTGCTGAATTAATTATAGTTATATTTTATATAAAATATAAATATTTTCCACTTAGTGGACCTCGTATGGATTGATATTCGCATCAAATCCGACAATTTGGTTGTTGACATAGGTACATAGGTCGTTTTTCTGACACAGTTTTAACTACTGCGGTTTGAAAATAAAGTCTCAATACTGTTACTTCCCATTGTGATCTGATTTATTTTAAGTGCCTGAAATATAATTAAAAAAATAGATATACATACCTAATAACAGATAAAAAAACATGGAACATGGCCACTATGAACTGTCAATCTCAACATCATACCTGTCATTATTGGAATGAAAACCTCTTTAGTTTGTGGACTGTTTTTTTTTTTATAATTTTGAATTATTGATAAATAAATCGTTCACTGAAGGGCTCTACGCATCTGACAGTAAATAAACAACTTAATTTTTCTCTTCATAACATAATAAGCATGAGCAATCAAATATTTTTGGCAACTTTTAAAACTTAAAAACAAATTATTTTGTACGATTTATTTTGCTAACAACGTTCATCATTTATTGCCTTCAACGTGGGTAAAGGTATGCAAAAATTTAACATGCTCAGCATCCCCAAACAAGTTATTGACAATTACTACGGCCCTGACGCTCTGAATCTGAAATTCTAAGAGAAGAGAGTGATATCTAATTTAACCATTCCGTTCCCGAAGATGTATGGTATTGGTAATCTTTAATGATTTCACACAATCACATTCTTCAATGAACCCTCCAACGGTATGCCCTTATGCCTTTAAAATCGAACCAAATTCTGTGCCAAATTTGTATAGGTAAAATATAGATACCTATATAGGTATATCTTATTTACTTATCTAGTCTAGGTTTGATCAATTTATTTTCTTTAACAAAAAATTCCTTCCTAACAAACCCAAAGGTACATTATTACCTGTATCTACCTACATACGTTAGTTACCCTTCTACTTCGTTTTTGAAATGTGTTCTTTAAAACCTGCCTATGCCATGTCTACCTTTGTCTAGGCTATACACTCCGAACTTACCTACACCTTCGAATCAAACTAAACCTGAACCATCTATAAAATGCCAGAAACGCTTTATTTGCTCTGTGCAAGCCAAAATGCCATTTCATTCCCCACTTAATTAACCTGTTCTCAATTTTCAACTCAAATCTAACAGAGAATTCAAAAATATATTACCAATAAGTTGTCGACAGAGAACTTGCAGACTCATTTAACAATTCAATACACAAAACAAGAACAACACTAGCAACAGCAAGAGCAAACAAAAAATAAAAAGAAACATTATTGCAACTTGCATTTCTTGAAAGTCTTGCAATAATGTGTGTGTAAGCTCCCCCAACGAAATTCTATTCAAACACACGCACCATGTCTGTCAATGATGGAGAACAAGGAATATTTATCTGACCCCTCCCCTTAATCCAAATAAATCCCAACTTATGTATGGCTACCCCCTCCTCTTGCCAGCATGACGGCCCACGAGCAACCCATTGTACACAACACGTTCAAAACGAGATAAGGAAACATTAAGCCAACTGGAAATATCCCTTTAATTAACAATTTGCTTTTGCAATGAGTAGGAGAACAGCATGTTGAAAGAAAAAAAAGGACAACAAAAGAGACATCGAGAAATGGTAAAATCATTGAAGAGAGACGGAGAGAAGCTCAAGAAAGGTCTAATTGGAAATACTCACACATTCAATGGAAAACCAGTTTTTTCCTATATAAACAAAAAACTCAAGTCCATCCCTGATATTATCGAAAACGGTCACGCCCTCTTATTGTCACACACAGCCAGTTGCTCATAGAGGGGAAGTTGCCAGACCACTATTTACATGGCGGTTAACTAACTATACGTTTGCGGCGCCGCCTACCTTCGTTTGTTTGCATTCATTGAAAACAATTTCAGTTAAACGACGCGGTTTGACAACGAATGACGCGGCATCTATAGGGTTCTTTTTAAACGCTCATTTTGAAAACTATGCAAGCGGCGTCGGTCGCATGTAGTACCTAGATTGTTTGTAATAGAATTCGCAATAACTGATAGTAATTTAGCAAAAAAAAGATTGCAAGTGTCAACTGTGATTGTTAACGGATTCGTCATTCAAATTGACAACACATTAAAACACGAACTATGACATTTGAGTGCCGTCGGCAAGTTATTTCTTAAATAAAACAAAAAATATTCTTTGACGGATTCCTCCGATGCGGTTGAGCGTGTTCGATAAATGACAACGTTTGCAACGTCTCGTCTTTTGTTGCCACCGCCGCCACAATTGTTGCCCATTTTGTCCGCCGCCGCTGCGTTGTCGTCGGAAACGTTGGGGCACAAAATGCATCCCGATAAGTTGTTGATGCACGCGCATGGAGTGACAAGTCCACGATTGTGCCCCTTAGGTCAGTTGGTCAAAGCAACACCACCACCTTCCGTCTCAAGTGACAGTCCGTTGCAATATCCGCCGACAATTGCCGATGAAGATGAACTGACGGGTGACATGAACGACGAAGTGGCAAGTGTGTGTGACAGTGAAGATAGTGAGCTGTCAGTTGGACAGGAAAACTGTGATAGAAGTAATAATTTAATATCATCTGCTGATAGTGGGTGTGTATCACGACCCTCATCGGCGAACGGAAATATCCGATTACCGGAAGAATTAATTGATCCATTTGCAATGGCTGCCCTCCGGATACCTGCAGTAGCAGCAGCCTCAAGTGTGCCTATTGTCCGACCCAGTCCTACACGCTTCCAAGAGGAATTCCTGCGAAAATCGCACATCTACGCCGCCGGCGAATTGATGAAGCAACAAATGCAATTTATGGCTGCAGCGAGAGCTAACGCGTTCTCTTTGCGGCAGTCCAGCAGCGTTGAACAGGCAACGGAAAATATCAACAACTTTTCCGGCATTCATTCTCACCTGTCAGCGATATCGAAAATGACACAAATGTCACAGATGGCAGCACAAAATGGCGGCGATTCAGCTCTGAGCAAATTAACCGCATTCGGATTGGTCGCGCAATCCACTTCGAATTCGTCATCGTCAAGCTTGAATCAGCTGCAACAGCAAATGCAAGCTCATCTGCCATTCATGAACAATAACATCCATGAGCCCAGTTTGAAATTTAGCATAGACAATATTTTAAAAGCTGATTTCGGACGTCGGATAACCGATCCGTTGAATAAGCTCGGTGGGGGTGGTAATGGTGGAGCGGGTGGCTCGTCACGAGCAAGAAATAGCAAGAGGGCGAACAAAAGCGCATCATCAGCAGCAGCAACGAGTGCCAAAGTAGCCGGTAATGCAGTCGCTACATCCACAACTGGAACACCAATAGATCTGACAAGCGTTTGTAGCAATGCGACTAGCTCATCGCTAATCAGCAATCACTGCTCGAACAGCAATGATTCGACGAGTACAGTATTTAGCAGTAACTACAGTACCCCAGTTAAGTCACCTACCAGTGCATCCAGTGCAACTACGACTGCGGCATCACCGTCGGAAACAGCGGGAGCTGATAACTCTGCAGAAGCTTGTGGCAGCGGAAATGCGAGTACGAGTTCGGGCAGTGGAAGTGGAAGTGGCGGCACCGGATCGAACGGACCAATAGTGTGGCCAGCGTGGGTTTACTGCACTCGATATAGTGATCGACCTAGTTCAGGTTAGTAAATAAGAAAAATATTATTTTTAATAAATCCTTCAGTGAACCAATTTTCGCGATCAAATTTTACGAAACGAACAATTTTTTTTTTTATTTCTTAAAAACAATTAGTGACTTGCGTTAAAAAAGAAAGGTTCTATTAGGCAGCTATCTATAGTAACTATCTATAACTGCTTACGATTTTTCCAGAGTGGGAAATATATACAAATACATACATACCTAATGAAATGTAGGCTTAATGAAAACTAGGCTTAAAACTGAAGTGAAAAAAAAAATCTATTAACTGGATGAATAATCTACTAAATAATTGTCTTGTACATAATATTAATTAAAATAAATACGGCAATATTGTAATGTTAAGTTCACACTTAATACACTAACTAGTTGTTGACACTAGTTTCCAAGATAAGAAATAATATAATACAAAAAATATGCAAAAATGACCAAATGAATAATTTTTCAAACCAAATTAAGCTATAAACTTACAAATGAGTTTTATTTGCATAAAATGTTTATTTCTTTTATAATTACATAACAACAAAAAAAAAAAGCATGTGAATGGCAAATAGCAAAGTTGACAAGCAACTTTCGGTATTTATGGAATTTAAGTGTGTGGTTTTTGAACTTATAATAAATATTGATTTTTTTTTTACTTTTTGGATTGCGTGGTTGAATAGCGTTAGATATATTTTTATTTTCCCTTGTTAAAATTAAATAGTAAAATATGTAGGTAGAATTATGAACTTCAGAATAGAGTTAAACATAGGGGAGACTGGGTACGGTTGAAACAGTTTCGCTTATATCGTCCATAGCATTGCCATTTGAACACCGGGCGATGTTGACGGTATGTTAAATGAAAGATCATCTTTTTATCTACATATGGACAGTGTTATTTTAGGAGCATGTGCATTATTTTAAGCATACGTCAAATTAAAAAAAAAATCCAATTTGTTTCAACCGTACCCATGCCAGAGGCGGTTGAAACAGTGATTGGGGTCAGTTGAAACTAATGCAAATAGTGCATAGTATTTCATAGTTATAAATGATCATTCCTAATTTTTTTTATTACAACGTAAATTATGACAATGTTTGACAAGATTTATTAGTCTTCAGTGTTTCAATGTTTAGAAAAAAAGAAAACAACAAACAATAAGAATGAAATCATTTAAAAATAAAACGTTATAGTCTAAGAGCCGACAGCAAATTTTGGGAGCGGATGTATAACCAAAATCTGAGTATGAGGGTTTAAAGGAGTATATTTTGTGATGTCGAAATCAAAAGTCTGATAGGCTTTTTTCTCAGCCTTTAGCAGGGGGGCGGGATGTTGAAAATAGAGATTTTACAAATTTCTGATTGGGGGTATTATCCTTTCAATTATTTTTTTAAAAATACAGTATGATGCTCTGTCATTTCCCCTAAGTCCAAAGACCTTAATCTTTGTGATCCGACTAATAGAACTCAAGATATAAGGTTTTTAATCGAACCTCATCCGTTTTTTCTTGGAGATTTATGAAACGCAAAAAATCAACAAAACAAAGTCTCCAAGGAAAGACGATTAAGGTTAACTTTAAATGCTTATATCTTGAGTTCTATTAATAGGATCGCCAAGATTAAGGAAAATGACAGAGCATCTTGATGTGTTTCAAGAAAAATAATTGAAGTGACAAAAGCCTTGAAAAGCAATTTAGAAGATCTCTATTTTCAAAACCCCGCCCCGCCAAAGGCTGAGACAAAAAACTGCCAGACTTTTGATTTCGATTTCACAAAATATGCTCCTTTAAACCCTCATACTAAGATTTTCGTTATACATCCACTCCCAAAATTTGCTTAAATAATTTAAAATAATTTAAAAGAAACTTAAAGAAAAGTTTTCTTCAATTTTGTTCGGTCAGAAACCAATAAAATTATTATTTCTAAATTTGATTATTGGTAGGGCCCATTGTTTCAACCATCCCCAACCCCTCCTGAAAGTAAAAAAATACAAATAGTGTCGGTAACAATACCGACCCACTGAAAATAGTCACCATATTGTATTCTACACTCTTCACTTCGATCACAAAAATATACTCAATACTCTCCAACGAATAGAACACACGGTAAAAGGAAAAACATCCGAACAAAAAAACTTACTTTTGGATGTCAAAAATCAAAAAGGCCTCCCGTAGACAACTGAAGAGTGCTTCGACCTAAGCAAGATTGAAGTTTGTCTTTTTACCTGTTGCCGCTTCATGCGTCTTTGAGACCCATCCACCTACCACCCACGGTTTGCAAGATATTTACGTTGTTTCAACCGTACCCAGTCTCCCCTACATATATGTAAGTACATATGTAGATACTCGTAGCTACCTAATTTATATTTTTATTTATTTGTGAGAAAGGAGTATAATGCCCAAAAATGTAGGTATGGGCGAAAAACCCAGAGTCGATTAAGATTCGAAAGGGCATTAATATTGTCGATGACAAATATATAATTATTTTCTTTAAAAGTTTTCCCAGAGACTGGCTTTGTACGCTTTGTACAAATTTCCTAATAATAATGCTGTCTTCTTAGAGATGTAAGATGATCTATGGGTTAGGTAGCTTTAAAATTAACTAAGGAAGTTTGTATTGCCTGGATGGAGAAACAAACACAACAAAATTAAATGCTGATCATTTTTCCATTATGATGAGATACCTACATTGTTTTATTGAACAAATTGATGTTCAAGTTACCTATTAGTATTTCTTACTTGCGATAAACGTAGTATAGGGCAAGTTTAGGATTCGTGCAAAAAAAAAAAAAACGAAAAAATAATTAAGAAAATAATAAAAATAATAACATTACGATGATAGAAAACGCGAAAAAAGTGGTCTCGCAATTCTGTCTGTACCTTGACCTGCAGCCTAAACGACTGAAGCGATTTCCTTCAAACCTTGCAATTAAGGTTCTTATGGGATTCCCTAGAGGGGAAATTGAAATTTTTTTTTAGCTCAAAAAATAACGGTACCTGCCATACAACCAATATACAAAAATTGATTTATTTCAAAAACGGCTCTAACGATTTTCAAAAAAAAAATTACGAGGTACTAAAATTATTAAAATAAATATTTTGGTAGAAAAAAAAAAAATTGTAACGGTTATTAACGGTACCGATCACCGATTTTTTGGTTTTCAAATTTCTTGTTAACTGCTACACCGATTTCAACCAAAATTTTTATAAAAAAAGGTCGCTTACAATTCTAACAATTTTGCATGTAAAAATTTTCGAAAAAATAATTTTTTGATTTTTAAAAAAATATTGAAATTTTTTTTTTTGAAAATTCAATATCTTAAAAATAGTCCAATGTTTTTTTTTTAATTTTGTGTAAAATTGTATTTTATTAAATACTAAATGTTGGCATACCAAATTTTATTTTAAAAAATGTTCAAGAACTTTTATATGTACAAAATTAATTTTAAAAAAAACCGCTTTAACGATTTTTGAGTTTTTTTTTCATAAATTCATATTTATTAAACAAATCAGATGGCATACTTTTTTTTGAGCTCTATCTGTTTAAAATTCAATTAGAAAGTACAAGTGACCTCAACTCCAGAAATTATTGTGTTTCGCCCAAGGTATAATAGTGGGCTCTTCAGTCAGTCTGTTATACCCTACTAAGACACAAATTTTGGTCGATGTTTACCGACTCTTATAAAAATCACAGCAAAAAGATACTGTGAATTTTATTATTCTAGGGGAATTTGTTTAAATTCGTGCACCCAGAAAATAAATACCCGTGGTCAGATTTTTTATAATAAGAAGATGAAGAAATTTAAATATTAAAATATTGAAATTACTTTATAAGAGTCGATAAACATCGACCAAAATTTGTGTCTTAGTAGGGTATAACAGACTGACTGAAGAGCCCACTGTTGTACCTTGGGCGAAACACAATAATTTCTGGAGTTGAGGTCACTTGTACTTTTTAATTGAGTTTTAATTGTTGTATTTTTATTGCTTTTTAGGGTGCTGACTGCTGAATCCAAAACTAGAGGTTTGCTAACAATGTTTAGTGACGAAAGATCGAAAAAAATGCTTAATAATCCTATTGTCTTATATAAATCGAAATTCTACATAATGAAAGTAGGCACATAAAATGCCTAAATAGGTATTAGTTTAAGGTTATAAAAGTTTTTTCTTTGGCAAGCCTTTCGGGCTCAAGCTCTTGAATACAATAATATTTGCACTCGAGGCTTATGAGTTATGATACACGCGGTGTAGATCCAAACATCAAAATACTAGACAAAAATGTAGGTACCTCGCTTAGACCAAAATTAAATTTCAGTTTTAAAAATATGTATGTACCTATAAAAATGTCATGCACTAATTTGAAATCATCTATTCTAGAAAAAAGTAAATTTCAGGCAATTTCTTATTTGCAACTACCGCTTGAGGATGGAGAAAAAAATGTTCAAGTAAGATTCGTAAGGAATTGTGTGTTGTTTTATTTTTTTTTTATTTTTTTTTGAGTAGCTAATCAAAAGTAAACAAAAAACCGCAAAAATTAGATTTTTTTTAAAACTTTTGTTTTTAATTTCTTTCCACGTTCCTTCATCAAATTTTGTTAATAAACCTCAGAATTGAGTTCGATACCTTTAAAAACATATAGTTTTATCTACCTGTAGTGAAAGAAATCCTATATCTACCACACAACATTCCTATAAATTTTCTTGTCGTATCACACATAATCTTAACATATACCTAAGGAAATGTACTAAATTTAAAGCTTTACAAAACACATGTGAAGTGTTTTTTTTGGTTCAGATGAATGTTGTGAAAATAAAAACAAATTTTGACACAGACTTTTTAGTAAGAGTTATCAAAAATGTTTTTTATCTGAAGTTTGAGAGAATTCATATTTGTATCTACAAAACTACTCTGTCAACTAAAAGCGCCAAGAGAGTACCTACATAATTGCAATAATACACTGTAAAAATGTTCCCAAATGGCGAACAACTCGGGCATTTTTTTGTTCGAGTTCTGTGGAGTAAGTATATCTTGTAGGCTCGAGTTAACGCTACAAATTTAATGAGCTTACTCGAGTGTAACTTTAATTTCTGCGCATTCAAAAACTTAGGCTTAAAAATTAAACAACAAATAGTTAAAAACATTAGTCGTGTTTTTTTTCCAGGTCCAGATATAATTGCACGAAAAAAAACGACATCCTGAACTATACAATTTCCACGTAAATACAACAACAACTGAAGTCCATTTAAACTTAGCTAAGTCCAGATAATTTTCGGTTCTTAACTTAAGTTCCAAAAGAAAAAGTATTACCAGCTCGAATTACTATTTTGTTATCGATAGTTCGTATGGAAATGCCAAAATGTTTTTTTTCACATTGTTTTTTGTTTCACTAATGAACGGATTAATTTTCTATACGAGATTTCTTTTTATTTCAATTTGTTTAGTTTTTATTTTGCATGCTTGTCAAAAAGCTGAAAGGTTAGTGATAGCGTTTTCTGACTTTGACTTTGCTAAGTTCGGATGCCGTTGTTTTCGACAATTTTATTAGAACTTGCAAAAACTAAACACGGTTTTTGTTTAGTTGTCTTTTGTCACTGCAGATGAGATTGTTTGCGTTTTTTCGTTGTTTTCTCCGAGACCGCCACGATATGTTACAAGTCAAGGATGCTTTTAGATTTTCTGCGACGGGATGTTCATTATTGGCAAAATTTTAAAATTAAAGTTATTTGTGTTTGACAAAATCAAAAAATATTTAAAGTAATTATCAATTTTTCTAAAAATTGAGATAAGTCATTCCAGCACCGATTGAGAAAATGAATAAAAAATGAACTCAGTTATTAAAATTAAAAAAAAAAATCATTTCAAACTGCGATCTTTTAAAATCAGAATCAAAATAATTATCTTTATAAAAAATATAGCATGAAATAATATAAAAATAGTGCCAGACCAAAATCATATAAATGAAGGTGTAGACCTAATTTGAGTATATCGACAATGCCTTCATGATTCAGAAACTCTAATTGAACAATCATAGAAAACAAACTACATACAGTCTTTTATCTACTTTAACAATTTTCTTTCACACTCATTGGCAAAACTGAAAACAAAAAACACAAGTAGGTACTGTAAATATACTATACCCATAAGATCAAACAATTTGAAAACTTCCAAAAAAATGGCCATAAATCTTAACCACATAACCATTTTACAAGGGCTAAAGCTTTATGTGTCGTGCTGAAAGTCAAAAACCGCGTTATAGTATCTATGATAGGTATGTAGGTATGTTTGTTCGGCTACATTAGTCGCCCCAGCAGAGTTGTCTATTTAACATACATTCCTAAAATACTCGGACTTTGTCAGCGAGTTGTATACCAGTAATACTAAAGTTGTAAGTCAGTAAATTAAGTGTCTAATAGCTTTTCGTCCTTCGGAAGCAGAATATCAACACGCCCTGTTTGAATTTCACTTGAATTCTATAGATAGGTAGGTACTATGAGTGCGAGCTCTCCCTTTTTTTTGTCTTGAAAAAAGGGGTTGACAATTTGTTATTTTCAACAAGAATGGGGGAACTTATGGTTCACAGCTGACAATGAATGTGTAAGAACATATAGTTTCAAAAAGTCATTATGAGAATCTGGGGATAGAGGTTTGTTCAACAACCGCAACATACTTTTATATGTTGGTAAACCAAGTTAGAGGCAACAAAAATATTGAATAGGTTTTTTGGAGAAAGAATTTCTAGTAGCTACCTGCTTAGTCTTTTTGTAGGTTTATATAGGTAACAATAAAATTAGGTAAACAAAATTGTTATGGTTTGATGATGAGGTAGGTACGGTACCTACCTATAAGAGTTATTATAGTTATTATAGTTTTTTTTTTTTTTTTTTTTTTGTCAGTAGACTTTATATAGGTAACTTAAAAGTCAAGCGGAATCTATTGCTGATGGGCAGGAGAACTACCTACGAGTGTTTTTGTTGCAGAGAAATTGTGCAGGATATAGTCTTTGAATTTAATTTACAATTTGGGGTGATATTTCATTTTGAAAAATAAACTTTAATCACCCCGATTACAGAATCAATGAATGGCTTCCGGCAATTTTGTGCAGTTTTTTCTATTATAGAATCCACTGTAAAAAAATGCAGCAATGTCGGTAACGTAGTTTAAAAAGCCCATCCGCATTCCATATAACTTTTGACATTTTCAAATCCGCACCAAAGTCGTTGCGGATCGACTCAACTACTCGGGAATAAAATGTTGCGGATATGAACCTAATCATTTATTTATTTTTTGGATAGCTAGTCTCAGTAGCGTACGCAGGATTTTGTTTGGGTGGGGGGGGGGGGGTGGGGGCGATGGGGGGATGGCTCAGTCTCAATTTTGGTGAATTTTTTTTTAAGGTATCACAAAATAGCAAACAAAACTAAAGCCTTTAGTATTATCAACCACCAGAAGTTAAATTTCAATAATAAAAAAAAAACAAAAGGAAAAACACGCAAAATACTCCCTATAGTTATGAAATTAATTTTACCTTTCTTTCTTTGTAACCAAATACTTTTTGTAAAAATCCACTTCGACAAAAATCCACTTTATGGACTCGATTTAAACCAGGTCAACAGTAATAGGGATATAGGCGAAAAGTTTATTCACATTTTAATAAATAAAATGTCCGTTTTTTCTTTAAATAAGCTCATAGCCAAGGTACTGTTTATTGCACATAAACTGAAAGTACACCAACTGACAACATCACAACCAAAAACCCGCGTATAACGTAACTTTTACAAGTCCTATATGTTTATTAAGTCTGTTCCCTTCCTTTGAGTTTCTGTGATTTTTTCTTCCAAAGTTCTTTCAAGTTCATATAATAGAAATGAAATTGACAGAACTTGGTAACAAAATGCGCAGAAAATCACAGAAATTTAGAGTAAAGGAACAGACATTATTATAGTTTAAAGTAGCAGAAGCAGTAGCTCATTATACAAATTATTATTTGGGCGTTTTCGTAGTGGTTTCGCTAAACTCATATTTTACTTAAGTACAGTTTAAATAAGATCAATTATAAAAATTTATTCCAATTCAATTTCTGTTCTTATCAAAATAAAAGTTTATTAAATTATTGAGCGCCAAGAATAGTGCATTGACAAAAACTAAAATAAATGTTTAGGTTATCTTTTAAGTTTTAACTATCATAATAGTGTAAAACGACAATGAATACGGTCCATTAACTTACAAAAAAAAAAAAAGAGTTTAAAAAGATTGTCTACCTCTGATACAAGTTAAAGACAGTTTTTCGAAATGTCATCAATTGAGTACAGCTTTCTTATAATGCCTTATGTCGTAGTATTAGAAATAACATTCGTCAAAAAAAGTATACAGTTTACAGATATTTAAAAATATTTTTTGAATATTTGATACGTTCACTGAGCGCGAAGATACTGGTTAAAGTATAACTAAAGCATTTGATCACTAAAAAGCAATAAAAGAGAGAAGATATCAAGGGAATCTATTATTTTAATTAGTGAACTGCATTCGTTATTTCATTCCGGCTTATTTTTTAAATGGGAAAAGAAGGAAAAAATTAAATGTGTGAAATCATTTTGCGAAATTTGACTGATTGCAAGGGAATTTTGTTTGGGTTTCAATATTACGTGTGGTATTAACTAATGATTTCAATACGACATACATGTCTTTCTTCGATGATATATGAAATCTTAGCACAGTACACCATATTGCTTGGGAGGGCTCAAGCCCCTTCCTGCGTACGCCACTGTATGTAGGTACCTAATCATTGATATGAAAAAATCAAATTGCGGTTTTATTTCATTTGAAAAAAAAAATTTAACCTTTGACGAGTGAAAAGCTTTTTTGAAGAATTCCATTGTTACCCTACTAAACATTAAAATTTCAGTGCACTCCGATTCAATGTAGAATCGAAGGTTTTAAACAAACCATATTTTACATATTATTCTATGGACTCCTCGAAGTTTCATTGATTTATTGCAATATACAACTTAAAAGCAGAACCATAATCAACAAAACCGCATAGGAATATTCGCCATCACGCAGAACAACCCTACAAGGTGCACCCAAAAAAGCACTAATTGTAACTAAGAAGATATATAGGTACCTATAAAAAGAAAAACTAGTACTCAAACTAACACTTTCTGAGTGCGCTCACAAGCCGAATTGGCTCAATGTTTCTTTTTGTAACTTGATCACATTAAAAAATTACCCCATATATATAAACAATCTGCGCGATTACAAGCAACCGCTATTTGCCACACAGCGCGCATTAAGTAATCAATATTTGTTTGTATATAAATCGCTTAAATCGTTAATGCTTTTCGATAACGATATTTGCGTGTGTATCATCGACTTAAAGCCAAATCGTATCAACATTTATGTACGAGTATGCTCACATTCGAGCCGAATTTAGAAGGATATCCAAATATAAAAGACACACAAAAACTAAATAGAAACAGAGAAAAAACATCATTTCGGGTCGGTAATTGATGCCAATAGAGTTGTTAGCTTTCGCGCGCAGTTGGTTTTATATTGCAAGGCAAGTCACAACCAGTAAAATGCGACCGAGCGGAGTAATTTTGATTTGCCTGGCCATCAGATTAAGACCGGGACGAGACCAAAAACTAACTTACCAACATTGGTAGAAGCACCGCAGTGCAGGGCAAGTCCATGTCCAACCATGTCATGAGAGAGGTTTCAGCTGTTTATGGAAAAGTAGCCATAGAGCTACCGACCAATAGATAACTATCCACCAGAAGAGTGAAATAAGTGTATGCGATCTTTATGGTCTAACAACAGTTGTTGCATATATGTACCTATTCGAAATAGCCGAGTCAAGATAAATGAAGTTGGCAGCTTAAGTATTCACTCTGTCGTTGTCGTCTTATATACATATAGTAGGTATAATCGAGAAGCTAATACAATACCTACTACACTATTTCCTATACTGAAATTGCTCCAGGGAGCAGTATAGATAGCAGTAGCAGCACATGTGCTTGTTAGCACAACTGTAGCTACCTAAACAAAAAGCTACTAAATTATCAGGGCCGTAGTTGACAGAGTCGAGGCTCTATGTTTCAGGCATGTTTCTCTGTGATTTGTTCTTAAAATGTTTGTTTTTGAAATATTTACATCAAAAATATTAAATTAATTATTTTATCGCACAATTCTATAAAAATAGCAAACACTAGAAAAATAAAATTAATACTATGTTTCACTAACCCCTAAATAGAGATTTAATGTGATTTACTCTTAATCTTCTTGAAACCACGAAGATTGATCACGCACAAATATATATTTCGCAAAACTAATCCAAAAGCTTGTAGCTCTAACGGTTTTTTAATATTTAAGTTTCCGCTGGCAAAAGTTTTGCGCACAAATTGAACGCAATATAGTACAATTTTTGTGATATATGTATAGGAAAGGTCGAAATTTTGAAGTCTATATTTTTAGGAAATGTCATAAAATTGACTTCACAGTGAACAAAGTATAACTACGAGAATTAAGCATGCTAGGAAATATCAACAAGGCTTCAAATTGGCAGTTTTGTTTGCATTTGAAGAATACGTTGAGTAAACATTTTGAAGTCCTTAGTTTTGTCATACTTCACACTGAAATGCGCAAGTCACCATGGTGTACTCCGTGAACCCAGTATACAGGGTGTCCAGTAAATAATGGATAACCTTGGAATGCGTCATAGTAGACTTTATGACCGTCCTAAAAACTAATTAAAACAAAATCCATCCCAACCACAAGAAAAGATATTTGCATTTTTTTGTTCAGTACATTATTTTTTGCGTTACTTTACGTTTCTGAAGACCACGACTACAAGTGAATGAATTCCACCGTTTTTTTTTCGTTGCAATATTTAATATTGTTTGTGCCAAAACATAAGATGACAAAAATTATAATAACTATTGGAATTCTCAGAGAAAAAAATTATTTAACTTTGATTTTCTATGCAAAATGTGAAAGAAAATAATTTTTGAAAAAGTTAAATCATCTCTGGTATGAAACAATGCACCAATACCTAAAGGGCCAACTACTACTTTTTAATGTGTTAAAATGAAAAAATCGTTTTTTTGTTGTTTTTTTTTTACTTAACCTATAACTCTTTTTCCAGCAGAGATAGGTATAGGAATTGAAGCACATAAAAGAAAGATAATACAATTTTCTTTCAAGTGGCCTATTTTAAAAAGCGTTTTTAACAAAAAATAAACCATGACACGGTCGTTCAAAGTAAGACATTTTTTCATTTTGTATAACGTTTCCCTCGACATTATTTTAATTCTTATTTTGTAAAACAGTTTTATAGTAAACTAGCTGACCCGGCGAACTTCGTTTCGCCTAAATTTCGTTAATGTAATGAAACTAATAATTCCGAGCATTCTAATAATTCCAAAGCTCATTGATAAAAGATGAGTGAAATAGCTAACGAAGTGGTTATACATAAATGCTTCTGGAGAATAAACTGTCGCGTTCAGCTTGGAGAGACCTTGATGTTGTAAGGCAGAGAGTTGAATCTGGAGATGATTTTATCGTTCCAGATGACTGTTGTTGAATATTGGAAGAGATTCCAGAGATACTGAAGATTCTTGGGTTTGGCAACTGAGGATATATTCCCAGAGCTTATTTAGGGATTTTAACATGCTGATCATCATATGATTTCCTTTAATTGTAATTAAATTGTTTCTCAGTATAGTCATTTCGGACTAAGAGAATGCCGGATCAGTGAATTTAATTTGAAGAGTTTTTGTTTTGCATCCAGCAGTGAGTTGAATATTAAGAAAGGTTCCGAATATCCATTGATTTCTGCCAGATGTTTATGGTATAAATATTGAATTCACATATTTCTCACAAGTTCCATTGTATGTGGTGTGCTCACGTGTCGGCAAACCTACCATTTTGTGCGTGTACGTGGCCGAGAATAAAAAAAAAAAAAAAGTTGTGTAATTTAAACCACTTCAGTAAAAAAAAGCAGAAGGTTGGCCAACACGCCACATCATTTTCGTTTGAAAACACATCAACATTGTTAATTTAGATATTTTTTTTGTTATTTTGTAATCGTTATAGAGGCCAATGAGGTGCAATGACAGCATCCAAACTTAAGAAGTTTGAAAACGAAAAATACATGCAATTTTTCTGCAATACATTCTAGATGAGCTCTTACTTGTTGTAAAGTGTTAAAAATCCTGTAGAAATTCAATCCGGCTGGCGACTTAGTCCACTGGAATCACCCATCGCCAAAAAATTGCCTAGAGAACTCTGCAACGAACTGATCATTTCGTAAAGCAACTCGCATGTTTGTTTTCAATTGCAATTTTTTTTTTATTCCAAAAAGCTGTGCCTTCAGTCAAGCGTTCAATTCATCTGCTGAAGTCGATCTTGGAATGACAGGTAGCGTTTGATGGAAATCGCCTGATAGCTAAATCATTGCACCATCGAAACGTCGTTTATGACTTTGTACATCTTTCAACGTGCAATTCAGGGCTTCTAATGCACGTTTGTGAGCCATTGTGCACTCGTTCCAGATGACAATTTACAGTGCTGCAATAGTTTCGCCATCGCAGAGTTCTTTACAATGTTACATGTATGTTCTTCATCCATTTGCAGGCAATTGCAATGCAGAATTAGCGTTCGACCGCCTTTCAACAACCTAGCCGCTATCCCAAATACATACTTGTATGCAATGAAAATTAAAAAAAAATTATTTCATTTTATTTTATCTGACCGAACGCGATAGCAAGTCCAATTCAAATTTTAATGACGAAATGAACAGGACACCTAATATTCCTTTCCAAGGCCAACACGTTCCAGTTTTCTGGAAATTTTCCGAGATTTTCCGCCAGTATTCTATGTCTTTCCTTGGGCCAATACGAATTCATCAAACCCAAAATCGTGAAAATCGAACGATCCGTTCTCGAGTTATACGCGCACACACGGACGACATTTCTCTTTCACATATATAGATTTTACTCTCTACAGCAAGGTTTTCGGAATTTTCTCGAAATTTAGCTTGGTTTTCAAGTTATATGCAAAAAACCAAATGGGTTGCGGGTACTTCCCCTCTTCAAAATTGCACACTCTCGTGTGCACCCTCTCATCTGCAATGAGCCATTGAATGATTTTTACAATAAAAACCCTGGAACGTCTTATGCTGCATTTACACGAATGGCAAAATGCCGTTATATCTGTCAAACTATAGCCATTTTTCTTTTCATCGTGTAAACGCTCTAAATACAGGCAATATTTTTGCCAAAATAAAATGGCAAAGGTAATTTGGCATAAAATGCTGCCATTAATTTGACTATGTGTAAACACTTTACTGACGCCATTTTCCGAAATTATGCCATTCTAGATAAGAATTGCTCATTCTTTTATGGCATGTTGCCAGTATTTTGAAATCTGCCATTATTTGAACTCGTGTAAATGCATGTCATAAAAAAATTATTTCTGCTATTATTTTACCATTTTTTTGGCAGAAATATTGGCATCTTTGCCGTTCGTGTAAATCCGGTATTAGTTCCATTCTATATGACATAATCAATAGCATATTAGTGGCTTCCTGTAATATGACAAATAATTTCATCACGCTCTAGCCGGTGCATTTTTTCGCCAATTTAAGTGATGAAGGTGTCAAACATGAAGAGAATTTAATATTGTTTATGCAGAAGCCTAGGTTTTTTAAAATTATAGGCACAGTTTTTGAGTTACAAGCAACAATATAACTGTGTTTTCGAAAAAGTACGAAATTTTGATCTTTTTTCACCGCATTTTAGTGGCCAAACCGTTAATTCTACAAAAAAATTGCAAAAAATTGTCTATACCATTTTTGTAGAAAATTTTATGTTCTATAAAGTATAGAAGGTCATTTTATCCAGAAAGTGTATATTTTGTTGACGTTTTGGCAAAAAACTGAAAAAAGGTCGAAAAGCGAAAAGGCGATTTACTGTGAAGCCATATCTGTAGGAAGAAGCAAAGTTAAAATCCGCATTCAGCGACCCCTTAAACATAAAAGACGAGTGAGAATAAAAGCTTCTATATTTTTTTCCTGACCAAAACACCATTTGACTGAACTAAGTAACCTCTCTGCCTTTTGGCAACTGCGACCCTGTGTGTAAATGATCATCGCTTAGTTGCAGTAGTGACGGCACAAGCTATTAGATTTCTCCTTTGGGGCCACCAAATCAAAATGCGATCAAAGCTGCAATGAAAAGTGATAGTGTGCTGCTGGCTAACTTAGTTTGGGACTCCTTGGTTTCGAGGAATTCCGTCGACATACCTGTAGATACATATACGGCAGTAACTATATTTATAAAACATTAAGACTGAAAACCGTTGCAGTTAATAAAACATACAACTGCACTGGAGGTACAAGTACATATACATTTTGTGGACGACTTGCCTTAAAATGAGAACTGATTACCACTGCATATTGCCAATATGCTGTTGGTATACAGATGGTGAAATTAATTTTTTGTCACTTTTTTAGTATGTCGATTACGATAAACGTCTATTATAGTTTGTCAACTAAAATAATTCAGCCTTAAATTCAGTGTTTTACAATTGAAGGTATAGAGGTTTTTTTTAGGGTGTGGGGACTTAGAGTTTATAATACAGGTTGAAATAGATATACCTACTCTGTGGAATCCATGTTATTGCTTGCCTTAATAAGCTAAAAGAGAGATGCGGTTTTAGGTGTTATTGCAATTGCCATCAGCAGCGGAATTAAGTTCTCTAATGGGCTATTTGTCCAAGAGTTGTATGATTCCGTGATGTGATGATGCTGTTCCATAGAGGTGTGTTGTGTATGTGTAACGTGCGAGGCCTTTTGAATTTGCAAATATATTGCATATTTTCGCACTTTTTTTAAGATCAGCGAACAGAATTTGTAATTAGGTGAAAGGAATTACTAATTGAAGTCGTTATTTTTTTGTTGCTAAATACAAATTAAATGAGAAAAACACTTTTGTACGCGTTTACAGTAGGCATCTATCTATTAATGTTACCCCTTGATTTATATATGGTTATAAACTTGTGGTTTGGTGACTTATACGAAAACGATGTAACTGACAACTTATGGGAAATATTGGCAAGGCAATTAATTTATATGTGAAAAAAATTGTAATTGGTTTGTTGTAACAGTATACCTACAAACATATATTTGCGTATAAATACTCTTAACTATCATTATTTTTGTAATAATTTTGTTTCCTCATTTGGTCAATTGAGTTTGTCCATTATGGTGAACATGTAGGGACTGTAAGTATTGATTAAAGTTTTAAGTTGCCAAAGACAACTTGTAATTATTGGTAGCTTTTATATTCAAGCTAATAACAGTCGGGGAAGCGCTCATGAAGAAGTGTTATCAAGTGGGCTATTGCAGTGGCGAGCGAAAATGCATTTAACACATTCAGTCATTCAAAAGGAGTTGATATAATTAACCCTTGTTAATTTCCCATTGCAAGATTATTGTAATTGGTGCGATTTGTCGAATTGAAAATTTTGACATAGTTTCACGTTTTAGGTCTCTAGAATCAGAATTCGTCGTTTTTAGCTAGATCTGTCTGTATGTGTGAATACATATGTATGTAGGTACATACGTACGTTCGGGGTACTTTTTTTCTTCCATGTATCTCGAGAACGAATATATAGTCCTGTGAAGTTAGCAAAAGAATTGTTTAAAACTGAATAAAAATGAGAGTTCCCGATAGCAAACAAAGAGTTCTAGAGTTTCTCATACTTTTTTTCAATAGTTCTGGCGAATAAAGTGTTCAAAATAAAAAAAAAATTGTTTTGCTTCACGCAGCAAGGACTTTTTCGAGAAAAAGAGTTCTGAGCATGTTTTTCAACTAAAAATCAAGAGTTCTAGTTCTTGATGGGTTTTAGAAAAAGTTCTGAAAAATTGGAAAAGTTAGGGCAAATTTGGTTCCCATTGACTTAGAACCAACAATTTTCAAAATAGAAAAACAATCCGCTAGCAAACAAAGAGTTCTGAATATTTTATCAATAACTTTTTTTTTAAACTTATTTTTCAAAAGTAATGCGCAAATTAAGGTGCCCATTGACATAGAACCAAAAATTTTCAAAATCCAAAAAAATCAAAAAAAAAAAGGAGTTCTGATTAGAGTTCCCGGTAGCAAACAAAGAGTTCTAAAAATTTTGTTAATAACTTTTTTTTTCTAAAACTAATTTCTTAAAAGTTATGCGCAAATTTAGGTTTTAGAAAAAAAAGTTATAAATTAAATGTTCAGAACTCATTGTTTGCTATCGGGAACTCTAATTGAAACTTATTTTTTTATTGGATTTTGAAAATGTTTGGCCCTAACTTTTCCGCAATTTTGCAGAACTCTTTCTTAAACCCATCAGGAAGTCTAGAACTCTTGATTTTAAGTTAAAGATCATGCTCAGAGCTCTTTTTCTCAAAAAAGTACATACTGCTTGAAGTTAGCAACAATATTTGTTTTCTATTTTTAACATTTTATTCGCCAGAACTATTGAAAAGAGTGTGAGGAACTCTAGAACTCTTTGTTTTCCACTGGGAATTCTCATTTTGTAATCAATTTTAAACAATTCTTTTGCTAACTTCACAGTACTCGAATATATGTAGATATCGAATTCGAATGAATTTTATTTAAAATTTAATTCCACAAAGGAGCTTTAAAATGTCATTCAGTTCTAATATCTGGAAAACGGAAAAGGAGATCGATTTCAGACTTATTTTACTTTAAACATAATAACGTTATATAGAATTGTTAAAAATTAAAAATAAAACAACGAACACGTTTTTTTTTCAACTAATTTTCGTTGCAAATATTTCAAGAACAAATAATCATTCCGAACCCAGTCTATTTTTTTCTACACATAATGACGTTTTCAAAAACTGGTAAATTTTTTTTCAAAAAGAAAAACCTAAGAGAAAAAAAATTGCAAAAAAAAACAACAAAACAAACAATGGTATCGACTAAAATTTTGTATCAACAATATATACCAATACCATCGATATGTCGTGTAATTTTGAGATTTTTAAAACCATACCCTTTTGAAAAAATAAAATCAAAATGTTACCAAAAACGTACGTATTAATTCTAAAAATGTTTACACTCAAAATCGTTTCAAAATCAGAATTTGGTTTCTATCACTTAATTTCAATTCATATTTTTATTCAACCATGTATTTTCTTTTTTAACAATCCTCTATTTTACCTAATGCCTACCCTCATGAAAGTTGGCGCAAATGTTACATATACCATAAGAATGAAAAATCAAAAGAGTATATACAAATTTCTTTTATGGAAAGGTGTTTTTTTCTAGGGTAATATGGTGGAGATTCCTGTGCATTAAAAGGAAAAAATGACTGGTACAATCTATGCATATGGTACATGACATCAAGGTACTTTTTAATACTGAATCCAATGAAATTTAAACTAAGACGATACGATTACCAGCCCTTTTTATGTAAGAAAGACTATATTTTCAGTACGATAAGTAAATATTACCAAAAACCCTTTTAAATAATGGTAAGTTGATGAATCTTGGTATAAATATTCAATTCCTTATGGAAACCAAATATAAAAAGAGTCCATAAAAATACCTATGGTAAGAGGGTGATTTTTTGAGGGGAAGTTAAAAGTGTGGGACGATACCATAAATAAATACAAATAAATAAATCGGGTGGCACAACGGCTCATGAAGAACCCGGGCCTAGTGACTAACAACTCGCAACCATTCCTGTGTGCGCCTTTCGACAGGAATGGAAGGGACCTACAATTTTATGCCGAATCCGAACGGCTAGACGAGAAGCATTTATTCGTGACAAGTGATACTCTTGGAGGATTTGTCAATTCCTCGCAAGAGGCAGTAGCCCTGAAAAAAACTTTTTAGTTTTTAGGTGGACGAGGCTGGGAAGCGATCCCAGACCTCTAGCGTGACAGTCGAACGCACTAACCATTACGCTACGGGCTACTGCGGGACGATACCATAACACTTGTGAAAAAAATAATACCCATATGAATAAATTCAAGATTGACACGAGAATCAAGAACCAAAAGAGTTTTCAAAAATATTAAGTAGGATAGGAATTATTATTTTTTTTGAAGGATTTTGTGCACTATTTTACCTGTACTAAATGGTTAATTGTTCGTTAGTAATTATTTGTTTATTAGTTGCGACAATTTCGAGTTAGTCGTTAAATGTTTTCTATGTTTTTTGTGCTGATATCAAATTAGCGAAGCACTTTCTCAAAAATTGGTGCAAGGCTCCTTGGTGTGAAAAATTAAAGATTAATCATTTTTCGTAATTAGTTGTGACATTTTCAATTCCGTCGTTTTTTATGTTTTAAATGCTATTCTGCTAATATAACTTGATGTCAAGTAAGCGAAGCAACACCTCAAAACGGATACAAACTTAAGAAAGCACACTATCAGAAAGCAAAAAACTTTCTACAAGCAAAACTTTCATAGTTTGTCGACCCGGAAAGTACTTTCTTGAAAAAATTTTCTGAAAGTGATTTGCTTTCTTGAAAACACTTTCACAAAAAAAAACTTTCACTGTGTTTCAAGAAAGCAAATCACTCTCAGAAAACGCTTTCTACTTTCAGTAACTGTTTGTGAAAGTTTTTCGCTTTCGTTGAAAGGGAACGTATGTATATTTTCACCCGAATTGCTCTTCTATCAGCTGCATTTTTTGGGATTGTTACGTTTTTCCGCAACTCAGTTGACGATTTTTAAAGTATATTTACTACCTCTATCCCACGAAACGTGATCGGACGGACAGAATAAACAATTTTAAAAAATCAACAAATTTTTCTCTTTAAACCCGATTTTTGGCTAAACTAAGCACCGAAGATACTCAAAAATTGCACATTCGCGATCTAGGAAGTGCCACTTTTCCATCGATTTATCGCACCATGTGGACTTTTATCTTTAAAACCGATTTCTGGCGAAACTATCGGGTTTTTCAACAAAAGTTTTTTTTTAAATAAATTGGATATCAATGAAATTCTTTATTCCTGTGAAAGTACGTTCGATGCCATTATGTATGGAACTCGATTTCTTTTGTTCAATTGTTGATCTGCTAGGACGATTATGACGACCATAAATATGACGTAGTGCTCTTAACGTTGAGGCTACTGACTCCGAATTTCGGTAGTAAATTTTAATAGTTTCGACTCATTGTTGGCTCTTATATCTTTCCTTCATGAAATGGCAAATCTTACTGAAGAGAAATGTCAAAAGAGTGGCAAGAAATATGGCGTCGTTTGCTGTCCCTGTTACCCTACTTTTGTAGCGTCCCTGTTGAAAAACCCTTTATATATCACACGATATTAAAAAACAATTTTTCAAATCAATAAGACTTGCGTCTTAACTTCCTAGAGACTTTTACTAATATTAATTTTTATCAACGAACAAATACCGATCTTTTTGATTTAGATTAATGTCAACCCATGTGACTTTGAGACGATAGTAAAGTCTGTCTACGCAGTTATCAACGTGTTGACATCATTATGCGTTTTGTTTATTTCACTTTGGAAACGTCATGCATCAATTTTGTATTAAAAACTGGTTCGAATAGCAAAAAAGTTTGTTCGAATTTATTGCATCTTATACACAAAACATTTTTAGAAAGCAATTTCAGAAAACGATTTCGCTTTCATAGTGTGACGACCCGAAAAGTGCTTTCAGAAGAAAAATTTCATACCTTGAATGTAAAAATTCGCTTTTTGAGAAAGCACTTTCCTTTCATAGTGTGACTGCTGGGTTTTAAAACATCCTAGCTAGAAAAATGCCAAGTTTCTGTCTAGTTTAGGTAAGGTCTAGAATAGAAAAACTTGTACCGACAATTTCGACGAGGATAACTTTTCAAAAACTCGTTAGGCCTTCTCTAGTTAAAACTTGTTGGATATGCTTTGGTGACCCACCACAAATGTCCTTGTACACCAAAAACAAAAAATTTATAAGCTGCATGCAATTTCAGTTTCAAATTATACTTTTTCTTTCTCTTTTTTTTCTTTTCATATGCTACTTTTTTCTATGATTTGTGTTTATTATGCAATATGGTATGAAACATTAGAGTATGAAACTTTCGTTTCTGTATAGCGAGTTTGACCAGTGGGTAGCATATTGGACAAACAAGCAGAATACCACCGGATCAAATTATAAGCCATTTTTGTTTGGTTTGCCTGACGAGACAAAAGGGTTCATAACCGCCAAGGACCATCTTCTGGCCAGAGCCCTGGTAGCCCCTTGCTAGAATCTATGTTAGACTCGCTAGCGCGCGATTTTTGGATTTAAAAACGTCTAAAGCATAATATTTTAAGTGTTGTTTTTTAATATTTTTTTATTTTAATTAATTTTTGTTTAGAAAATTTCTTTCCCGCCGTCTGTTGTATGTTTGTTTGTATAAATAAAATTGGTTATTTTCTCAGTTAGAAATCAGTGTTTGGACGAAACCTGGTAATGAATCACATACGCGGCTTTATTAAGCATCCATCCCAGACATTCGACTTATTGCAACAGCATATCAGGAGTATTTTCTTTCCTAATAGATGATTGACATAAGCTGCCTTGGCTTTCAGGACTCTAGAAGAGAACTTTGTAAATTACCTACGACTTCTTGATGAATGTTCAACGAGAAAGTACAAATACGTGCGACCTGGTTGTGGATGTTATGACATTAGGTATAGGTATACGATACCTGTATTTCTATGTATATTCCTATGCATGTATTGTATAAGTACATATATTTAGTTTGCATTTTCTTGTTAGCAAAGTTATTCTTTCAACAAAATGTAAGCCGTTTTGTCACGTCAATTAATCGTTACTCTAAAAAAATATAAAAACAAAAAAATAACAATAGGTCATTATAACTTTTAAAGTATAAACTGACCAACTTACATCAACATTTTCCAACAGCCATAGTAGTGATTAATTGTAGGTCAGTGGTCTGGTTACCCAGGCTTAGTTATGGGGGTCGTTAGCGATTTCAAAACGGATAAGTATGTGCTGTTTGACCACATGCTGTGCAAAACGTGATTAAACAAATCGTTAAGAATAATTTTGTTGTTGTTGTTTTTTTTTTTTACTATACATATTTGCATTTGGCGTTTATATGCATCTAAATTTATTTATTTGTTTTTTTGTTTAAAGAATTGTTATCGTGTCAGAAATCATTACAATTTATCTGATTCGCGTTAATTTTGTGAGGTGTTTTGAATATTCAATTATACATATACCTACTTTTATGGAACTGATTAACTGGTATTTTATTATATTATTATAAAATATATATAATATGCAGGCCACCGCGTATAAGATACTCGGTGTCGGTCGTTATGATTCGGTTATCAGTATAACTATATACCTATCTATAACCAGTTTAAAGGCGAGAAAACAACCGCGGTTAAGAAAGCCTTTTGAAAAACCTGTCCGATTACCAAAATAAATTCATTCATCAATTTTATGTCGGACGTGCTCAGAGTTTGCTTGGCATCAGGATGGATAAAGCACGATGGGAGGTGCAAGAAAACGAGCAAAGTGTTTTGATGGCTGCTTCGCGGAAACTCCTAAACGATATTTGACACCTCAACATTGAACATGCTTGTTAAGTTTATAACTTTTGCACTTTTGCATGAATGGAAGGAAATTCTAAAAAAAAAAAAAAAAAAAAAACATTTGAAATTAACTTATTAAGTTGGATTGTGCTAGATTAATATAACAGCAAATTAATTGCAATACAATTTTCGAAAAAAGGGGGGCTTATTAGAAAAGTGAGTAGTGATTTCGAAACACATCATGATGTACCTGGTCATACAGAGAGAGAGAGAAGTTTGTATATTGGCAAAAGTACCTAGTGCCTAGTCCCTTTTCTCCTTTTTCTTAAGTATTGGTTCCATCATGCAAAAATAAAGCATATGAGGTTTTAATTCTATCTTACATTACGAAAAAGGTCATTTTTGTCTTCCTTGCAGTACATCCACTGTGCATTGAGGTGCACGTGTTAACCGATTTGCTTAAAATTTGGTACAGAGAACTTTTATCTCATTCCTTAGACCGAAAATTCGAATATCCGATCTAAAATATATGGACCGACAGCAACCATACAACAATTTTGGGTGTTTCAAAATTTCTTGAAAACAGCTTACAAAATGTTCATCAAACTTCGTGTCTGTAATTCTTAAAGTGATTGAAAAAAAAAAATTAATTTCAGGTTTTTGCCAAGTGAGAGAATCATCCAAAAGTTTTTAAGGCCCGTTTGCTGATAAGAAACATAAATATTTAAGTTGAACATAAACTCTTATGTTCTTCTTTTTCCTCAGCATAAACTGTCGCATAAGTTCTTATGTTGAACATAAATGCTTAAGTTTTTTTTTTTCAAAAAAATGGGCCTAAGAGGCTCAAATCAAGGGATTTTGAAGGACCATTCCAAGACTTAGGGTCAGTTTCACAGTGAACACTTACCGGAAAAAGTTTTTTTTTTTTTTTATATTTAGCGCGTGCAAAAGGGGTTGTTGCTGCCCTCAAGATGATATACACAGCACGAGCGATAAGGTAGATTGGAGGGGATTCAAAAGGAGATACCGATGCACATTGGTTTTGAACGTCTGTAGATCACAATGGGAGGGGAAAATTGAGCTGGGTAGAGCATTCCACATTCGAGTAGTGCGACTAAAGAAAGAATCTCTGTACTTAACAGTACGACCGAAATTGGGCTCAAGGGTAAACTGATGGGCATTCCTAGAAGCGCGAGTATTACGGTTGAATTGTTTAAGGGGAGGAATGCAACTGGCTATTTCACTAGAGCATTGTTTATGGAAATAACGGTAAAATAACGAAAGACATGAAACATTTCGACGGTGCTGAAGAGATGAGAATGTTTCCGTTATAGTTCTTTCACCTATCATTTTAAGAGCTCTCTTTTCAATTCTATCCAATAAACTCAAGTGGGTTATCGGAGCACCTGTCCCATACCCACTCCCCCCTAAAGTAAATAGTCCATAAATTCTGTTTCTTATAAATCCTTAGAAATAAAGACTGTAAATGAATTGTTTTGTATTTTGAATTTAAACACTAAATTTAGGAATGAAAAATTACGTTCATATACCGATGGAATTTGGTTTATGCATGTATTGTTTGTATTTTCCAGGAGAGCTTTTTGTGTCAAAATGTTTGGAATTACAGTATTTTCAAATAAAGTATTTTCAAAACAAAATTTTAATCGTACAGTATTTCGACCACAACCCTTTCCGTGCACGCTATACAGACTAACGTTCTTTCAGAATAAACTGCACCACTGGATCGAACGAACTTGCTCTTGTAGCTAGAAACTTTAACTTTAATAGCAGCTAAAAATTGACAATGTATTTTATTAGTTTAGTAATATAATGATGTCGTAAGAATTGAAGTGTTAACAAAAAGTTTAGACATAAATTATTATGTAAATTTTTATAATTTTTTTTTTTAAAGATAGAGTACAAAAAAGTATGCCACCTTATTTATTTGATAAATATAAAATTATGAAACCAAATTAAAAAATCGTTATAGTGGTTTTCTTCAAAATTCATTTAATATAGGTATTGAATTCTTGAACACTTTTAAAAATAAAATTTGGTTCACCAATTTTTAGTATAATGATAAGTAAAATACAATTTTTCACATAATTAAAAGAAAAAAAAAACCCGTTTTCAAGATCTTGAATTCTCAAAAATAAAAATTTAATAATTTCTTAAAAATCCAAAAATTATTTTTTAGAAAATTTGTGCATGTAAAATTGCTAGCATTTGCCAGGCCCCCTTTTATAAAAAAAATTGGTCAAAATCGGAATTGGAAAATAAAAAATTTGAAAATAATAACTGTTATTGATAATTTTTTTTACCAAAATAATTAACATACCTCAAAAAGTAGTTAAATTTTTTTTTATCAAAATCGTTAGAGACGTTTTTGAGATAAATTAATTTTTGTATGGTTATGGTTGTATGTGTCATAACGTTGAAAATTACTACCGTTATTAATTCCCCTCTAGGATATCCCCTAAAAACTTTAAGTCCAAGCTTTGAAGAAAATCGTATCAGCCATTAAGACTGTAGCTCGAGTTACTGACAGACAGACACGGACAGACAGTATGCGAGATCCATTTTATTCGCGTTCTCTACCATCGTATAATATTAGAAAAAATTATTCTGCCCTATCATAGTATCTCATCGGAACGTAAATTGCTCCGACTCATACAAAATGATTTTTTATTTTTCATTTTTATGATAAAAATTTCTCATAAATCGGTTACAACTCCGGAAAATTATTTCAATGTGGGGTTGAAAAGGGAAAAATTAAAGTGATATTTCTTATATTTCTAATATTTCTTAAAATTCGGATAAAATTCCGTTCCGATCGGATACTGTGATAGGGCTGATTATCTCGAGTTCTATTTTTTTTTACGAATCCAAAACTTGCCCTGGCACCCATTAATACATCTTATATGATATAAGTCCAAAGTGGGGTAAGATAAACAGGTGGGTAGGTAGAGATGGCGGCTCCAACCATCCTGGCTTGATGACCCAATTAACGCTGTAAAGTGCCGTTTTGATACCATAACTCGTTTGACCTGTGGAATAAAGAAGATTTCTGAAAGAAAATAAGGGTGTTTGGTGGTAGACCCCCAATGGATCATCAACTACGCCCCAAGTTCGGCTGCAGTATGCTTAGCTAATCAATTTGCTGGTTTGCCCAAGACGCATACGATCTGATCCATTAGGGTGATCATCTAGTCTCACGCTCGGATCTGGTAATCTCTGTACACTTCCGTCTGCTTACACAGCATGACTTGTGATTACCAGAGAAAATACCACCTGCTAGTATGACCAGACGTTTTTCTTGGATTTGAACATTTGACAAAACTTAAAAGGATTTGGTCATATGAAAAACACTGAATAGGACCGAAGTCCGCAACTTAAAGCCATCCACACTGTGCCACCTAGGCAACCTGTTGACTGGTATTGAAGAGAAGATCGGTTCATTCGTGTGATCGTCCGGTCCTCAGGCACCATGAGCCACCTTTAAAAACCAGTAGTCTGCTAGCTCACAGTCTTAATAGTTCGAGGAAGAAAATGGTGCAAAAGGAAACCAAAGTCAATCCTAGATCCATTTCGTCGCTTTGAGGAAATAAATAAAATCTTTGATCTTCATTTCGGAAAGTTCTTTAAGGTTGTCAAATAAGGGCTTCCCAAAAGATTGTTAACTCATTCTGGCCAAAGCAGGACATTTAGAGAGAAAATGAAAGACTGTTTCCTTTTCCTGCTGGTCCATACAACTACGACAGTGAGTATTGTATAGGGGATGCCAAGCTTCGCCGCATGTTCTGTGTCCAGTGTATGTTGCAAAAATCCTGGCTATGTCTCGCCTGGGTCTGCATATTAGGTTAATAGTTCGGGATTTATTATAGGAAGCCCAGATCTTTCTAGAAATGATGAAGTTGGTTAAACTATTCCACCTGCAATTAGATTCTGTGAGAAAAATAAGATAAACAACTTGAAACAAAAAACGCGGCCATTATAGATTTTTTGAGTTTTGTTTATATCATGGGGAACTAGAAATATTTTTTTCAAGATGGTGGTCTGTTGCGTGTTATATTTCGGACACTTATGCATTTTGATAAAGGTTACTGTTCTGCATTATATCCATCAAATTTCAGGTTGTTAATAATTATGTCTGGGACATGACTGTTAAAGTAATCTGTTAAAGTAATTTAATTAAAAAATAAGCCAAATAAACACATGTAACACATGTTTTGTGTGTTGCACTGAATTTCACAGAAAAAGCCTTTCCATTTAAATTTTAGATGGCCTACAGTCATTAGTTGCTCAAATATAGACAAAACCAAAACAATTCAAGCTTGTCGCGGTTTGTTCAAGTTAAAGGTCTAACCCCACCTCATATATTTTAAGATTTAACGGATATACATAAGTTAAGTGAGGGGTTTTGAACATTTTGATTTTCCCCAAAATTTCACTCAAGTTTATGGGGCTCGAAATGTCAAACTTAAATATTTTGTGTGTAATACACCAGTTTTTTAACAATATTTTATCGAGTGACTAAGCCCTTAATATTCTCATTTACTCATTCATATCAGTAGGTATGTTAATTAACAATTTTTTTCTTGTTGCCCGTTGCACATAGTATCTACACCTAAAGCAACTTTAACTAACATCACATTTTTTTTTCAAAAGACTCACAACATTGTAGTTGACATCTTTCCTCTCTACCATTGGTTTTTTTTCTGTGGTTTGGTGAACAAACAAATGAACAAAAAAAAAAGTAAACAGAATAAAATTCTGATCGTATTGTTAATCACTTAATGAAACAAAATACTTGACATGTAGGAAAGCCGCAAACTCGAGTCAAGACTTGCGGCTTCTTCCACCCAATCTGATCTGTGCTGTGGGAAACTGACTCTGTTGCTTCATCGTCATTATCATCATCATCACCGTCGAAGTCGTCATAATCGAACCATTCTTTTCATCAGAGCCATAAAAGCCTAAAGCAAGCCAAACCAACCAAACAAGCCAGCGCTTCTGTCAATCTTTGGAGGTGTAACTTAAGATATTTACTCTGGTGATGGTGATGGTGTGCTTGTGCTTGATGCTGACAGAAAACTATGACGGGAAGCTTCACATTGTTGCAACTCTACTCAAGCTGAAGCTGCTGTGCTTCCACAACTTAATACCGAATGTAGATATCTATAACTGTAATTGATTGATCATAACCTGTTGCCATGTCAACATTTCAATTTTTACCACAAAAACAAATCGAGAGCGTATGCTTGTATAGGTAGGAGTAGGTATGAATTTATGTTGTTGTAGATCACTTCCATACTTTTATCACATCAACAAGGATATCGATTGTATATTTTTGTATCTTTAAATTGCAATCTGAAAAACTGATCGAGAATGGTGGATTGGTTTCGTTAAATTAGAGTGGGGTACCAAGTACCAACCTTACCTATATTTTATGTATTTGTTCGTTTTTACAAATTTAAACCAAGATTTGAATACCATTGGTTTACAATAAAACAACAAACATGTATAACGTTGTTAACATTTCCAAATCAAAGAAAACAAAATAATTAAAATTCAAAAGTTTTTTGTACACAAACTGATCACGACCACTTGAAAATCTAAGTAGTTTGTAATTCCATTGAAATATAAGTGATGAGATGAGATCGCACAAGGTCTGTTCGTTTGTTCAATTTAAAATGAGAGATGATCTTGTCATTTCCGTTTCTGGGCATTTCACCAGAGCATAAAACAGAACTACTTGATGGCGCTCAGTGTTTGCTCTCTGATCTGATACAAGTGCCAGAGTCAATAAAAAAATAATATTGTGAAGTGTGAGACGAGATCTCTTAGTGATGTGGGATGATTGTGATTCTTGATAAATTGACGTTTTACTGCGGGATGTTTTGACAGAAGAGTTTATTTATGTGTGAGAGTATTTTAGTTTTAGTTTTAGTGTTTTTTTTTTTGTTTTTGGAGGGGAAAAATGCGTTCGGGTTATAGAAGGTTGTTACTTTTCGAAATAAAACGTAGGGCTAGGTCGCTCGAATTTACTCTCGGGAGCTGATTGGCTATTGAAACTGGGATTTGATTATGGACCGAAAGCTGGCGTAATTTTTGACTTTATCGATACAAATCGACAGACTTATACTCCGGTTCTGCTTCTTGGGTTTTATATTTTGAATTCATTAAAAATAAGGAGTTAACCAACCGAATCGCAAGTGCGGAAGACTGTTGTTTCTGTGTTTTTTGTAATAAAAGTTGATTGTGACATAAGTAAATCTGTTGGTAGCTCTTGATCTATTCAGAAAGCTATAGCGACTTATTAACATACATACCCGATATCCCACCCACCTCATAGGTGGAGATGGGGGCTAAGAGCATCCTCGCTCGATGACGGAATTAGCTCTGTAGTGCATTGTTTTGATACTTGTTGACCGTACCTCGTTTCACCACTGGATGAAATCGGTATTTTAAAGAAAAGAAAGTATTTGTTTAGTTTAGTTTATTTCATCAATCATCAATACTCTTACAGACTTAGATATTAACATTTTTGTAGGTGGGTATAATACATAAATACATACATTATAGAATATAAATAATTGTTAACAAAATTAAGATAAGATAAGAGATGAGTTCTTGACTTTACAACGTTTATATATTTTTAAGAACTATTGATTAATAATTTTATCTGGTAAAAACCATATAAAAATCAACTTCAGAGCATAATAAGTTACTTTCTCTTATGCAACGGGAGATGGGCTCATTGCGGCCGTAGTTACTGCGATGAAACTGCTCATAAATTACAAACCGTTCTCGTGTTACTCTTGAAGGTGCATTACCCTCATTAATTAAAGTGGCTTACGGATGACATTTAATGTGATCAGTAATGATATCCCGGATAAACATAACTGAATAGTATTTACGGCGCATTTCCAACGATTTTATTCCAAATAGAAGACATCTGGTTTCATAAGAAGGTGTTACTATTCTCCAATTCAACTTAAAAAAAGCAAACCGCGTAAAATTTCTCTGAACTCTTTCAATTCTCTCAGATGAGTTGGCATAGTAGGGATTCCAGACCGTGCAGCAATACTCAAGAGAAGATCTTACCAGAGAGTTAAAAAGGGATAGTTAAGTAATCAGTTCCAAATAGAAGACATCTGGTTTCATAAGAAGGTGTTACTATTCTCCAATTCAACTTAAAAAAAGCAAACCGCGTAAAATTTCTCTGAACTCTTTCAATTCTCTCAGATGAGTTGGCATAGTAGGGATTCCAGACCGTGCAGCAATACTCAAGAGAAGATCTTACCAGAGAGTTAAAAAGGGATAGTTAAGTAATCAGTAAACTCTTTGGTATTCCTTTTAATAAAACCCAGCATCTGATAGGCTTTGTTGATCATGAAGTCAGAGTGGGGAAGGAAGAAAAGATTAACGTCTAGGATTACTCCCAAGTCTTTTTTCTGATTTATTTCAAGATGCGTGGAATTAATATTGTATTGAAAACTAATTGGATTAAGAATTCTGAAACACGACAGGATTTGGCACTTTGCGAGATGGTTTGCCTTGCACCAAACTACCAATCTCCCCAAATCTTTTAACAGAAGCTTACAATCCGATACACAGGTAATCCTACGGTAAATCTTGAGATAATCCGCGAAAAGAAGACATTGAGAATCTTTGAAAATGGTTGGAATATCATTCACAAATATGAGAAATAGTAATGGTCCCAAATGGCTCCCTTGCGGAACCCCCGATGAGACCTCAATATCACAAGAATGGTGGTTTTTAATTTTGACAATTTGTACTCTTCCAATCAAGTAAGACTTCAACCATTCTAAAAGACATGAATTTATACCAAATGAAAACAATTTGTGGAGCAACATTTTGTGATTGACTCTGTCAAAAGCCTTCGCAAAGTCCGTAAAAATAATATCAGTTTGGCAACCTGTTTCCATATTATTTACTTTAGCATTAACCATTATTTTTAAGTTTGTTGCAGTAGATTTACCCACTACAAAACCGTGTTGAAAAACTGATATTTTTTCTTGGATTAATGAAGACATTCTTTTTTCACATAATTTCGGTATGGCGGAAAGCTTACAGATCGGTCTATAGTTTGTGACTTCCTGCTTTGATCAAGACTTAAAAATCGGAGACAAAAACGAGATTTTCCACGTTTTTAAAAATATTTGGGGATAGACCGCCCAGTGGATCATCGGCTACACTTTGAGTTCAGCTGCAATACGCCAATCTAGGTAATTTGCTGATTTGCTCAAGACGCATACGATCTGACCTCTTATAGTCTCACGTTCGAATGTAGTAATCCCTGTAAAATATGACGTGGTGTTCACCAGAGCAAGTGTACCACCCGCTCGTTAGACCGTCTTGTGAGTTTGAATAATTAAAAAGAGGACATTGGAAAAAACTTAATAGGATCGTAGTAGCTGAAAACGATCTACACTGTGCAAAACTAGGGAGCTCGTTAACTGGTTCTAAAATAAACACCGAACCAACCATGTGATTGTCCGGCCCTCGTGCACCATGAGCTTCCTTCAAAAACCAGTAGCCTTTTGCTTGAAGGAGTTCGAAGAAGAAAATTGTGCAAAACAAAAACCGAAGTCAAATCCTAGATCCATTTCGTCGCGTTGGAAAGAAATCAAATATTTGAACATCATTTGGGAAAGTTCGTTAACGTAGTCAAGAATTGCCTTACCAAAAGATTGTGGCTCCCATTCTGGGAAAAAGTTGGACATTTACGGAGCAAATGAAAGACTGTTAACAACGACAGTTAGTATTGTACGGTATGGCCAGCCTCGCTCTCTTGTTGGCCAGTGCCCCTGTGCATGTTGCAACGATCCTGAAAATGTCTCGCTTGATTCTGCGCATTAGATTAATAGTTCGGGATTTATTATAGGTGGGCCAAATCTGTCTAGAAATGATGCAGTTGGTGAAACTATTTAACTTTCCACCTACGGTTGAATTCGGTGAGAAAAATTGAGAATATATATTGACCTTCAAAGCTCCGAGAGAAAAGCTCAGTCTTTCTGCAGGTGACTTATGAAGGGCGCATGCTTGCCTAGGCAGCTAGTCAGCCACGTTTATTCCTCTCAATGCCACTGTTTCTCGGAACCCAGATAAGAGTGACTCTGAGGTTAATGTTCAGATTCGAAATCTTAGCCTGACATTGCTGTACCAATTTAGGTGATGATGTATTCGAATTAACATCTGCAGTTGGATGTCAAGGTGAACCAGCCAGACACCCAAAAACAGAGAAACAACCAAGTTATAGTATCAAATAACGACTATTTTTATAAGTTTTAGGTGACGTTAGGCCCCACTGTGTGTTTGGCTGATTCGAAAATATACTGTTAAATAGTTGCCAAAAGAACATAATATACAAATTTGCTTTGCTACTATATAAAGTAAATGGCACGATTAGTTTCACATAATAAAGTTCCCTGGCTGAAGATAGGCCCACTGTAGAATGCCCCCTAAAATAATGCCCCTAAAATAAAATCCAAAATTCAGATTTGATAAAATTAAGAAATTGTGCAATATTTGTACAAGACAACTTTAACACTCGCTACCAGCTGTCCCCGATGTCAAAATTTTTAGTCTCCATATTTGATCTTAGCTATCATGTTTACAGAAAAAATCTAAGCTTGTTTCTTACTCTTTATAACTTTTTCAATAGTTTTGCTTCCGTTTCTATAGGGTGATGACAAAAATCGATAAACGTTGGTAGAAATCGATTTCTGAAAAATCATCATCATTCATCAAAACACGCAAAGATATTTAAAAAAAAGAAAACAACATCAGATATTTATCTACCTACATTGACTCATATCAACAGAAGAATAACTCTATCATCTTGCAGATTAATAGTTTGTTTACCTGATAGCTGCTGTCAAAGCAGCTCATGCATCTGTTTTAATTTTTCAGAAACTCAAATGCCAAACCAAACCACAGACACATCAATTTTTTAAGTATTTTACTGTCATAAACCTGCACTCTGACATCACCTATATTTGGCCACTTAAATGGCAGTCAGTGACCGGGAAAAAACAAACAGATCCCATCAAGGACTCTCATATCTTTCATTACAAAAAAATGAACAAAGAATTAAAAAAAAAGCAAACAACATTTCTGACAGAAGAAACCGTTTTAACTTGCAAAATCTGAAATGCAAATCCACCTTACTCGCATAACAAAGGAAATTGATTGTTCAATTAAATTTCATTCCGAAAACAAAACATTAATGTAGGTATGTTGGGGAATTGGGAGACAAACAAACGAATAAAAACATTTTTGCTCGAAAACATCTGTTCGTTCAATGACGAAGTAATAATATTTATAAAATATTTTGATTCGATTACCCTGATTTTTGTCCGACAGAGTCGAAGAGCCCCCTCGCTATTATACAAAGAATCAATCCGAGAAGTACTTGAGTCCTTCATCAATCATATGAATGGCTCCCCGGGAAACCTTGATGTACCATTTGAATATAAGCAAATGCTCTGATGCGTTGTTATCCGGAGTGCTGTTGGTGGTGCTGGAGGCTGTGTCACTGATGCGGTGGAATGGGTAGGAGGAAGTATCCCGCAATTGCATGACGGCTGTGCGTTCCGTTTTGTGACGGAAGATTTATGCATCTTGGAGGATTATTATTTTATTGCGATAAATTTATTTGCGAAAGGATTGAGATTTTGCGGTGATCGGGAAGGCAGATTGTGGATGGAAGAGAGGGACTTCCAAGTTTAATTGAGTTTGCGTGTGTACGATGGACGGACAAGGGATATTAAGTGCGCAGATGGTTGAAGGCCGAATCATATTATTCTGACGGGATGGGGCAGGACAAGACAGAGAGCAGAGTATTCATATTCCGTTGAAGCTTCAAAAAAGTGTAGCGGACCATCTTGCTGATGATGATGATGGATCAACTACATGACAATTTATTGCATGACATTCGTTTGCATTCCTCAAAATTCTCTATACCTAAGCTATACTCTGATGATGAGATTGAAAAAGTTGACCTCATGACCGCTTCCAATAAGTTTTGCGGTCAGATTGTTTGCTTTGTTTTGGGTTTTAGTGTCGTAGAAGTTTGTTTTTGGTTGTTGTGTGGCATTGGCATCATCATCATCATCATGGTTCATGGATGACAGATACAACCCTTTGGGTATTTATTTTGTCGTCTCGGGATGAATGTTTAAGGAGCATATACACAGTATTTTTGTGGTTTGAATTGATGAATGTATTTAATGTCATATTAAAATTTTGGATACCAAGTACAGGTACCTTAAAACTAAGCAGGAGTTGTGCATTTGATGCTAGGATCGTGGGAATATGCTTATGTGCGATGGTACACAAAATTCTTCATACATATGATTAGATTGGAATAACATCTGTTGATTTGGAACCTTGGTTTACTTCTGAAAAACTTAAATGGGCTAGGCTGTAGCCAAGGAAAACACAATTTTGAGATGAAATAAACGAACGAAGTTTTGGGATACCTCATGCGCATGGGAAATAAATCAGAAGTTCATGTGAAGTAAATGAGATGGCTCTATCAATAGTGAAATGGTGTCTGTGAAGCTAGCATACGAAGTTTCAGCATATCTTTTTTTTTTTGTATAATCGTATGTATTCCTGAGTTCTATAGATCTTGAAATAGTATTCCAAAATAGTTCAGGTTTGATTTCACCGATTTAGAATAGTGTTAGAAATAGAACATTTCAGGAATTTATTGGAAAATATTCATTCAGTCTAGCCATCAGTCTAGAAAATTACATTTTAGTATCATAATTTGCGTTCTTAACATTTTTTGTATATCTATTCCAAGTTTCTTTTACGAAAAATGTCAAAATAATATTTGCGTGATGTGAATTTGTGTCAAAATTTGATACGTAGTTAACCCTTTTGGTACGGATGTGGTACAAGTCCATATAAATGTTCTTTGTCTTGTACCACATCCGTACCGAAAGAGTTAAATAATTTTTCTCCAGCTAGCAAGCTCCGGTTTCGCAAAGCGAATTTGTTAAGATGCTCTTCCACTTGCTTGCGCTACCTACTACATGACCCAGTCGCAACTCAATCATTCCCTTTTTACTTGCGATATAAAGGTATCTACTAGGTATCTAGTTATAGCTTCGTAAAAAATCGAACTCGAGATAATAATGTTCCCTAAGGCCGTGCGTCAATTGCGTTAAGATTTTGGTTAATTTTGCTCCCAGTTAAATTTGCTCCGTTTTTATAAGGGTGAATAAAATTGAAGGGCTTTGTTGTGTCAACTGTATTAAATGCGATTTTTTAAAAGATTCATTTCCCATTGACGATCCTTGCGTTAAGGAACTTATCCGTGACTGTGTCAACCTATCCAAAAATGTTCAGATACCTTGATTTGTTGTTGCAATAGCTTTTATCAAAAGGAATAACAACACAAATCTATCCAAATCGCTTTGGATACGATCATGAAAGCGGAAATTGCATTTTGACAGTGGCAGCCATGGACCTTGTATACCTGGACTGTTAGTCAATCGTCATTCCTATCCAAATTTGCATTGAAGATTGTTTCACTGATATAAAGTGACATTGATTTGGGAGAGCCTTTAAGGTGAAACATTCGCTAATCAAAATTTATTTACATGGAGATAAATGAGTGTGCCCATAAGCCAAGGTCGAATGTTTCTCCGCCGCGACGAATGTTTCCCGTTGGTATAATGCTGTTGATGCTGTCAGTAATGTGCAAATTTAAATGAGCTCCTGAGCGAGTTAAATTTTGACGACTGTATTCACCTCAGTAATGTCAAAATTTAGCCATGAGATCAAAATTAACGCACTTTTAACGTAATTGACATTGACACACGGCCTAACATTATGAAAAAAATGTGTCTCGCCATTAGGTTTGTCTGACTTTTTCTTCAAATTTGGTACCTACTTCTTTTTTAAGGAATATGCCCCCATGTTTTTTATTTGTGTTAAGGACCAAAAATAACGCTGCCTGCGATACATTTTTTTTATTTAGAAAGGAAAATATAATTTTTATCAAAAATACCTCCAAGGGTTTTCTTAACAAAAAATTAAATAATTTTAATATTCAAAGGCTCTTTTTTGGTATATTTTTCAAACTTTTTGGTAACTCTAGTTTAACCATTTAACATTTTCTCGAAAACGGTTTAAACATTATTGCAAACCATTTTTTTTTAAACATTTTTTGGATTTTTTTTTTAAGTTAAGAGTTTTTTTTTCTTAACTCAATATTTTGAAAACGAATTGGTCAATTTTTTTTTTTTTTTAAACATGTTTATAAAATTAAAACAACGGTACCTCTCTTACAAATTTTGAAAAACCGCTAAGAAAAATACTATTTTTCACGAAAACAGCTCAAAGAATTTTGATAAAAAGATGTGTGTCATATTTATTAGTACATTATACTTGTTAATTAGAAAATATTTGTAATGTCGTTCTTATTAAAATTGCTTCCCATATAACCACTTTTCATGTTTTCAACTTTCTCTTTATTGGATAAACCTATTAAAATATTTTTTTTTTGCAGATGCTCATACAAATTTCTATAATATAGTAAAGCAAAATAACTAATAAGAAACACCTTATTGACCACAAACGATTGGAAAAATAAAATAAAAACAAATTTCGAACCAACTGTGATTCATCATCGACAATACACTAATCTGACAATAGAAGGTCTAATTGAAGCGCTTAGAAGATTAAGGAGTTAAGTGACATTTTTTGAAATTTGGCTTTTTACCTACAGATGGAAGTGTTATATGAAAACTTAAATTTCTGACTCGTCTGTACTCTTCTATCGCCTCTAGATTCATATTTAGCCAAAGATGAAGGTGTTATATGCAATCACTTTAATAATAAACTTTGTGGATGAATGTATTAAATGCGCTTAAGTCCTTTATATTAAGTCATTTATACAAAAATAATTTTATCTGAACTTTTCATTTCGTGGATAAAGGTGTTAAGTGGGCACTTTAAGATAAGACATTATAGATGAACACCACAAAAATCAGTGCATGTGCAGGCAAGAGGCACCAGCCAACCACACATTACTTCAAATTTGAATATTCCGACGCAGGTGGCTTAACATGATGGCTAAATTCATCAATGGTTTTATTTAAATGCAATTTCAGCAGATCATGGAGAAGGGAAAGAGAAAAAACAAAAAAAAAAATAAGTAAATTACAACATATCAAAAAGTCACTTAACACCTTTATAAAAACAAAATTAAATTATATACAAAAAAGTTCCTAGATAAAGGTGTTAAATGCACAAAAGTGTAAATACCTCAACAACCATTTGCGTTAGATAAAAAAGATTCCTAAAATTATATTCACCTGAGTTTTATTGACTTTAAATTATCCATACAGTATTTTTATTATTTTTATAAAAAAAGTTGTGGCCAATAAATTTATAAATTTTAAAAATTTAAATGATTATAACTCAAATGTTTAAAAATGTCGCTTACGTCGTTCATCTTCTACATATATGTATGTATTTATGGTAAATAAAATATTATTTTTATAAAAAATCGCTCCAACGATATTTTTTTTTATAAACTCACATTATGCTTTTTGCTTAGCTCAAACTACTATATCTAAGGATTTTAAGCGATTAAAAAAAAATAATTTTACGTTTATGAATTTTTTTTAATTTATTCATGTTTTTCGATAAAATTGTACACACAATTTAAATCTTAAAATTTCATGGCGGATGGTAGCTATGGCGAAATTAACTTTTTAATACTTTTCCTTTCTCGTTTCAAATTTCGAAAATTGTTCCTGCAACAACAGGTGTCGTGTTACGATTCTTACAAAAATTTGCTAAAATTCAGAATCTTACACGATTTCAATCACATTGTACGAGTATTCATAGTTAAATTAACACGGCACTATTTTGATAAGATTGTGGTTAGTGTTAGTTTTTTTTTGCAAATAAAGAAAATATCAAGATTTTGACTTGGCCGTCCGCCGTGTTAATTTGTATCAAGTTCATGCTATTTTGACATGGTGTCATGTTAAATTCAAATTTACTGCATATCCTGTTGACTCAACATTTTATATAGATTTTTTTAACAAAATCATTTACCTTTTGAACTTAGCCTGATGGTCTTGTGCTAAACTGTTTATTTTAAACATAGCTTCACGCTAGTGTTTCAAAATTGTACCATCTTTAAGATTAATGATTAAGAATTTTAATCCTGTCGGATGTTTACATTTGCTTTTTGTCAAAAAAATAGTAGTTGCCCGTAGCGTAATGGTTAGTGCGTTCGACTGTCACGCTGGAGGTCTGGGATCGCTTCCCATCCTCGTCCACCTAAAAACTAAAAAGTTTTTTTTCCGGGCTACTGCCTCTTGCGAGGAATTGACAAATCCTCCTAGAGTATCACTTGTCACGAATAAGTGATTCTCGTCTAGCCGTTCGGATTCGGCATAAAATTGTAGGTCCCTTCCATTCCTGTCGAAAGGCGCACACAGGAATGGTTGCGAGTTGTTAGTCACTAGGCCCTTGTTCTTCATGAGCCGTTGTGCCACCCGATTTTTGTTTTTATTTTATTTGTCAACAAAATTGAGAGCGCCCTTATAACCAAATTATGAGTCTAATTGAAAACGCACTAAATAGGATTAAATCCTAATGGGAATCATTTTATATTTAGTATGTAGTAGTAACCGTCTGGTAACCTACACTACATAACATAGGTCTGCACTGCTAAAATTGCCTCTGCCCATAACACTTAATCATTATTTTCATGTTAACTTAACACGGCTACTGATTAAAATTAATCTCGAGAAATATAATTCACACTGAAAAGTGGTGTCAGGTCGATATGAAACCAACTTATTTTATCTAGATTTTTGTATTGAAATAACAGGATTATATATGTTCGTTAGTTTGAGACCTAGAAAGGTGGCCTGTTGATTCTAAAATAAATGTATGTTAATTCAACACGACGCGACGTGACGTTAAAATCTGTATCTTGTTAAATGCATCGTGTTGAAAAGCTATACAACCTGGTAATTGGTTAATTTTTTGTAGATTTTAGCTGATGATTTATCGGTATTTACATTGTACATATTTCTCTGCCTTGTAGCAGACAAGAAATTTCGACCAAAATGGTTAAACTCAAAATTTTAGTAATTTACTACGCTTTGAAGCAAAAAAAAATGTAAGCCGATACGTTTCTTTTTAAGTAGCTTAAAGGCTCCCCCAAACCAACGCGACACATTCGGCAAAGCGACGAAACTTTTACCTTTAAAAAATAATTTCCATATGGCGATGAACAAGAATAACAACACTTTAACGAACGATTTTCCATATGACGATCGACAAACAAACTTTGTCAGCAACGAATGTTTCGCATTGGTTTGGCAGAACCTTGATTCATCAAAAACCCATTCAAACCACAAGACTGTCCTTAAACTTCAAACAATCGAATACAAAATGTAGGCCACTCAAACAACCGATCGATGATGGCGATCGCTGTAATGTTGGTGTGGTGTAAACATTTTGTCAAACATGTCAATCTTCTGTCTCATCATATTCAATATGTTATTTTATTGACATTTTAGAAAATTCAAATTTCATTTATCTTCATAAAAATATAATTGAAAATCAATAAGATGCCGCATCATCAGTTTGTTTTTATTTTCTTGATCTCTGGTTGCTGTTTCAACTGTCAACGTTTCAATATTCAAACATTTAAAAGCGATTGCCGATTGCCGCACAAGGAGTGTTTCTGGTTTGTTTTTTTTTTTTTTTGCTTTCATCCTGGTGGTGGTTCCAACAGCCATCACTATCCAAGTGAGAGGGTATTTCAATTTCAATTTCAACGATCATGCAATGCGTGAATCTATACGTATGTACATACAATGAATGGCCAATGTGAACCAATTAACTTTTCACAAACATTTCATTAACTAATGGAAATTTTCTTTGAAGCTGGCGCACGCAAGTTTTTATTTTTATACACAAAGTGAAATCGATTCCGTACTATTTTGTTTACGTAATCATTTTGAACTATAGCTAATGAATCAGAGCAAATTATCTTTTATGATTATATCTAAAATACCTTAGACCGTCGGGAAAGTAGACCTACAACAATATTAATAAGGAGAACATTGAAGTAATTATTTAGATCATCAGTCAGCATCGTAGCTAAAGGTGTTGATGATGTAACGAAAAAGAATTTGCACAAGTTGGTTAACTTCTTAGAATTCTGACGAATAGTGATATTGTTTTTGAAGATCAATAGCTTGGACAAAATCGACGAACATTCCACAGCACCACCAACTTCAATTCTTCAGGCACGTACTCAGGCAAATTTCGGGTGAAAGGGGTTTAGCAAAAAAAAATGTTTTGCAGATTTTTTCATGTTTTTGTGCATTTCTATCTGTGCTTAAAACAAAATCCCCATTTTAAATACAACAGCAATTCGGAATTATACGGAATCGTTGTTGTGTTTTGACAAGGATTTTTTTCAAGAGCAGATAAAAATACACAATAATTTTTAAGCGTAGATAAATTCGCACAATAAAACACGGCTTTTAATAGATTTCTTCGTAATGCGAGCTTGTCTTAAATAGAAAAGGAACACAATTATCTAAACACGCCCAATATTCCTATTGTTGGGCTTATACACTGACGGTCATTTTCAGTGAACATCACCATCTGCTAATTAGCTCACGTTTTAGCTGACACACGGATAGAAAAGTTATCCATACAAATATTTGGGTTGTATGATAGCTTTCCAGTCTTTCATCAAATCCTTGTTCTCGTGTAAAAGTCATGGAATAAAAAGAAAACATTCTAAGAATGTGTCTGAATGAATAAAGAAACAAATATCCGCAGGATTTCCTTAAACAAAGGAACGAGAAATGTGAAGGAAGCGCCAGTTAAAATTATCATTGAAAATTTTGATCCACTTACAAAAATTATACGAATTGCGTTTTGGCATTATATAATAATAATTTTATGCCTGGCAAATTTAATTTCCCTAACGCCTTAGCACTTTCTTTTAGAATAACTTTAATTTTTCCAATATGATGCAACACAATTGTTCCAATGAATTCTGTTCGTTTCTCTCCCCGTCCTAGCCTAGTCTGCTAGTATTTCTTCCAATGATCTACTCCAACCTTAAAGATGGTTTTTAATAAACCATTTTTTTTAGTTTTGGACAGAACGTCCATTTATTCAGCTAAGTAAACGCCTTTTCTTAATCTTACTTCAAAACTAAGAACTTAATCTAAAATTGGGGTGGGGCAGGGGTGACTCAGAAGACGGAGTTTTAGGGAAGCAGTAATTACGTTAAAGTCGAAAACAGACCAAGTTTGAATTAAGACTTCACAGCATACGAGAAATAGATTCGTTTATTTGTGTTAAAAGAGATAGAATTGTAAATTGTGTTAAAAGAGATAGAATTGTAAAGCAAAATGCAGTCCATGGAACAAGAATGGAGTCCATGAATAATGAAAATGTCGGATATTTTCTTTCGTTCTTTCAGTGAGTTCAAGCTGATTAGTTTCAGGCATTCCAGATATAGGGAGGTAGGACACGATAGTTCCAAGATAGACAGAGCTCAAAGACCGAAAAATGTTGAACAATCTCGATTCTGGAGATATGAATATGTTGGTAAGAGGAACAAACTTGAGAGGCGTATTCAGAGAGTTGGCGAAAAAAGGATAAATACCTATATGAACTGGGTCACTTAGGGGCTGGAGAATTCCTTGGACGAATGTTTGACGAAGCCAAGTACTGAAATAGCTCTGAGAATGATATCGTTTATATGAGTGAGGAAATGGAGCTCTTGGTCACATAATATGCCAAGATCGCGATGGTTATGAATGGTGGAAATAGGTTGATTATGGAGAAGGTATAGAGACGAGGAGGATTTTTAATGCATTTGCGTGAAAAAGTGAGTGATTGACACTTGGAAACGTTAAGATCTGAGCAGTTCGTACGAAACCAAACTGAAAAACCAGAGGCAAGATCCTGTTGAATAAGGGAAGAGTCATGTGTCGAAGAAATAGTCTTGAAAAGTTTGTTATCATCGGCGTAGAATGAGATGGAAAAATGCTTGATGACACCTTCACTATTGTTGATTAAAAAATAAACAAAAGCGGGCCAAGATGGCTGCCTTGGGGGACACCGGAAGAAGCTAAGAAAAGGCGAGAGATGGCCGATCTGAAACGAACACTGTTATCAATGAGGGTTCAAAGCCAAGAGTGGACAATTTAAAAAGAATTATAGTCTATGGGAAATTTTGTAAAAGGCTTTGCTGAAATCGGTTAAAATAACACCGACTTTACATTCTTTCTCTAAGGCAGAGAGGATAAAGTACACAAATTCAACAAGGTTAGTGGTTGTAGACCTGCATTTGAGAAAACCATTTAATTTAGGCTAGTTAAGAGATTTGCAGTGGAATGCTGACCAACTCGTACAAAATAATTTCAAAGAGTTTGAGTATATGTAAAAGCTTGACAGTGGGACGATAATTGATAACATGGTCCTTCGAATTCTTTTTGTGTATTGGGATTATGAAAGAGGATTTACAAATTTGGGTAAATGCACCCTGACTTAGGGATAGGCTGAAGACTTTTAATAGAGGGGGAGATAGGGTGGAAGAGCCCTTTTTCAGAAGTATGGGAGATTAGACAGCCATTTTCAACGATTGTTATAATCAACTTGACAAGAAAAATTCCAATTTTTCACTGATCTGTGTTTGAATGGAGTTTTTCAATGATAGTAATTTCTATACTGTATATAAATGTAGGTACACGTACCTGCGTCGATATACGTAAATACTGGAATTTATTAATTTAAAGTCACCAAATTTTATTCTTTTGGAAAACTTTGAAATATAGTAGAACCCGGTTAAGAACCTCTCGCATAAGTGGCTTACTCACATAAGTAGGGGAGATTGGGTACGGTTGAAACACAGGACGGTTGAAACAACGCAAATATCTTGCAAACCGTGAGTGGTGAGTGAATGGGTCTCAGAGACGCACGAAGGGGCAACAGGTTAAAAGACAAACTTTAATCTTTCTTAGGTCGTAGCACGCATCAGTTGTCTACGGTAGGCCTCCAAAAGTAAGTTTTTTTTGTTCGCATATTTTTCCTATTACCGTGTTTTATATTTATATTCGTTGGAGAGTATTGAGTATATTTTTGTGATCGAAGTGAAGAGCGTAGAATACAATATGGTGACTATTTTCAGTGTGTCAGTATTGTTACCGACACTTTTTTATATTTGTTTACCTACAGAAGGGGTTGGAGACGGTTAAAACAATATATCTAGGTACGACAATTGCGACCTGGAATATTTCGAAATAATAATTTTACTGTTTCTGATCAATTTTTTTTAAAATTATTTAATGAAGTAACGTTTTATTTTAAAATTACTTCATTCTTATTGTTTGTTCTTTTTTTTTTTGATAAACATTGAAACACTGAAGACTAATATATAAATTTGACGTATACTTAAAAAAATGCACACGGTACTAAAATAACACTGCCCATATGTAAATAAAAACATGATCTTTCACTTAACATATCGTCAACATAGCTCGGTGTTCAAATGGCAATACTATGGACAATATAAGCGAAACTGTTTCAACCGCGTACCCAGTCTCCCCTAACGTATTTTCTCGAACACTCAAAAAGTAACTAAAAAGTAACACTAAAAGTAACTAGATTGCCTTAAATTTCCATATCATTTTGTTAAAATTAGAAATGGTAATCGGAGGTGAGAAGTTCTGGAACCCACAAAAACACACTTTAATGATTCATACTTTAAAAAGTATTACTGAAGGTAGTTTAAATATAATTTGTATGACTCAATCGATTTCATTAAATTTTTGCAAATTTTCTTTACATCTTTATGAGACTCACACATGATCTCAAATGTTTCATAAAAATTCAGGTAAATGAAAAAGGGGGATAAGTGCTCTTGTGTCTTGTGATGTGCCTAGCGTTTCCGTACACCTAAAGCAAAAAAAAAGTAGTTGCCTTAAACCACAATTCGACCCACAATACACCTAAATTATTTTATAATAAAATGTCAAATGATTTACTTTGGTTTTCCAAAGCAATAAAATAAGGGCTTCATACTTAAACTTGACAGCGAATCATCATCACCGAGTTGTCATATCGATTTGTCAATTAGATGTCACTTTTTCAGGGTAAATTATATCATCACAAAGGAAAAGAAAAAAGTATCCAATTCCTTGAATTAATTGTCACTCAAGCATACCAATATATCATCAGAAGTCAAGGTAGAGTAGGTACACATCTACCATCAAGAATTGTTTCTCATTTGCTAAGATGATCTTCCTTATACCATCAACACTAACTCCAACTCGACTATATAGCCTTTTGACTTGTCATCGCATGATGATGACTAAAATCTCCTGATTTGCAATAAAAATGCGGTTGCAACAACTTGACCGCAAATATCTCACAATTCCAGTTTGTTGAAAGGCATCAACAGGAGTATGTTGTATCTTGACTATGGCAACGACAATGATAACGACTATGACGACGTTGTTGAAGTTGAAGACAACAACTCTGCGACAGACGTTCCTCTCTTGGTGTGATATGATACGACTGCTGCCTTGGCTTCTGATCTCGGATGTATATAGTCAGCGATTCCCTTCATTCCTTTTCTTACTACCACCGCACCATCATCCGTCAGCTGAGCCCCTGAATCTGGATCTGATCTGTCACATCGGAGAATGCTGCGAAGCGAGAGTGATTGACAAAATGTTGGTTTCACCGCGTGTTGCACAGATAGAAGCGTTTGGGTTTCTATCTATCCGTGCATTGAATTATTGAGACCACTCTATCGGCAATCACCATCGCCAGCCCCAGCATCATCATCATCAACTCTTTGGCTTTATCGCTGTGGTTATCCGATATGGTGCAGCTAGCTATAATATTCCAGATACTTGGCCTCTTCTACATACGATATAGTGTCTTAGCGCTAGGGTTGTTGCAGCTTAGAGTCAGAGTACAAGCTCCAAGCCCTCTTATATTTTTGTTTTCGGATCGTGCGTATAGTTATTTGCTTTTGCGGTCGGCTTACATCATATTACAAGGAACGTGTGACTTAAATTGCAACTTTGTTGCAAATTGCCTGCACTCTTCGGGCTCGCTGGGGTGTTATTAAATCGTTGTTTCGTCGGATGGATGGATTGATGGTAGGTTTGTTGGTTGGTTTGGTTGGTTAGTGCAATATTTCCATGTCCATGTTCGTCGCTCGCTCGGTTGGTAAGCCATGGTACTGATTGAGTGCGAAATGCGAATGTTATCTGTCACATTGAATTGAAATTTTGTGGTGTATGCTTTGCATCAGCATCAGCATCAAGCTCTGAGAGTTGTTGTGGTGTAAGGTCGCGTGGCACCTCTAGGCCCCCTCTTGCTATCAAATCGCATGGGTGCTAAAGTACAAAAGATCATGAAATAAACAAAAACAAAAATAAGAAGCAGTTGTTGTAGTTGTAGAGAAGATGACCAGAGACCGGTCATATCATAGCGGTTGGGTCTCGTTGTTTATGAACATAGCAGAGTAAATGTGTTGCAACGGTGCTGTAAGTAATTGTTATGTTGCAACGTATAATCCAGATTCTTCCAGATAATTTCAAGTTCATGGGATTCAATGTTATGTAAGCATTTGGACTTGGAAAAGACTTAGCAGCATTCAAGTCGGACAGTGCTCTCCAAACATAGATCACAATCATTCGGAAGGGCATTTGTTGACGAAATTAACGAAGTTTAGAAAACGAAGATCAAAGACTTGATCCATTTTCTCAACGCGACGAAATGGCTCTAGGACGAGCAAAGGTTACTTCTGAATCGTACCTTTTATCGGAGTCCTAAGATCGCGAGCTAGCAGAATATGGATTTTTGACCACTGTTCGTGGTACGCAGTGGCTGCAGTAGTGGCAGTTGTAAATTCAGTAGACCAGTCAACAAGCTGCCTAGTTTTGCACAGTAGATATAGATCGTTCGAATGCAAATGGTGGTCAAGCTGAGTGAGTTATTCGCTTCTGGATGATTGTGCTAAAGCAACACCTCATTGGACAACCATAAAACGCATTCAAATCTAGTCTATTCTATTTTAAATTGAATCAAAGCTGGACGATTTCCTGAGGGTATGTCCAGAATTCCGCATATAAATTCCTTCCATAGGTTCTGAAGAGTATTGGTTGCATCAAAATGGCTCGTTGCTTCTCAGAACTAATTTGATGACTAGGCTAATATCAATATAAAATAATGAGACCTTACCAGTAGCTTATTTAGCAGAGAAGCTGATCTACATACAGACTAGCCAATCATGTCTTCAATAAGGCATTGAAATAAAATTAATACGACTCAGTAGTCTGTCGTTTCTTCCACAACCTATAGATTTACCAGCTCTTTGACAAGGACCAAAATGTATCGGTGCTCCGGCATCTTAGTCGCAAAAGTTTATGTAAAGCAAATGCACAGAAAATGCTCCGGCGCGGAGAGTCTTCGGATTCACGCACAGGGCATGAAACATTAACGATAGTAGCCGTGTTTTTTTAAAGAGTGACTAGCAATACGGCTAGTATAAGTATATGTCAACCAATTAAAAATATAACAAACTGAAAACAGATTACTAGGGACTGAGCTGCCTTGTGGCCTTAGAGCCATCCTTGACTGCTGCACCACCTCAAATATATTTAGGTTACTATTTGGGAAAGAGTGGTTCAGCAGCTGCTGGAACGTTGAATCACATAAATGGGGACAACAATTAGAGTTAAGTAAAGTCCAACGAATCCCTGGAAGGACGCATGCTATGCCGTTTAAGAAGTGCGGTAGGTTTGAATAAGTTGAACAAAGGTATTAGGAAGATTTCGGGAGTGTAACTGGATAATATTGGTTCACAACTGGTATTGGTGGGGCGACTGGTCAAATGAGTCCAAGATATTCCCCTAAATTTTGTAGACCTGTTGATTTTTGATTGCCAAAATGTTTGCCGCCATCCTGAATTGGCTATGTTCGTTATCCTTGGTATTCTGGGAAAATGGCCAAATGAGTCAGGTGTCATGAACATTAGAGAAAATCTCTTGCAAACTATTCGAGCAAGAAGCCTGAAGTTTCTGCTTTACGTCACTGATACTGGGCTCTATCGAAGAATCGAAACATCTACTGATATTTGGTTTTGTGTACGAGGAAGTAAAAACCAAAAAAAAAATGCTGCCTCAACAGCTCATGAAGAACCAGGGAATAGTGAGTTAAGACTCTCAACCATTTTTGTGTCGATGGGAATGGACCTATACAATTTTTTGCCAAATCCAAACGGTTATACGAGAAAGCACTTTTTATGACAAGTGATCCTCTTGGAAGATTTGTCAATTCCTCGCCAGAAGCAGTAGCCCTGAAAAAAAACTTTTGGTTTTTTTTTAAGTTGGACGAGGCTGCTGATTGAACTCAGACATCTTGCGTGACAGTTCAATGCACTATCAATTACTTAGTAGGGTATGACAGACTAACTGAGAAGCCAACTGTATATCTGGGCTTAACAAATTAATTTCTGGAGTTGAGGTCACTTGTACTTTTTATTTGAAATAACCTTTATGTACATCTATCAGCTGCACACAAAATGTGGATGTGGAAGTCATAACACGTTGATTTAATTAGATTGTCCATATAAATGGATTGCACAACAGTTTTCCAGTCAAGTGTCTACGAACCTCAGCCTCAAATGCAACCGGGAAGACCGGACTTTTGATTTTAGAGACCAGATGACTAAAAGCAGCGTTCTCGAAAATCGTGGAAAATGGAAAGCTACTGTCTCCAGCTAAGGCATTTTAAAGGTCGGGACTCGGGAGCCCAATAAGTGAGTTTTTCCAATACGTTGACTGCACATATGCAATTCAAAAACATTACCCGAGTGACTTTTAACTACGTGCCAAGGAAAGAAACAAATACATTTGCTAGCAGGCCAAAAAGAAAATGATCTTATAGAAATATATAGCGCATGAATCACCGGTTGTTAATTTGGGAAAAAACTCTGACCCACCAATGGGTCATGAGTCAACGTGTTAACACGGTTTCTACACTGTAATATCAGTCGCTGACTTACTTGACTTACCTATTTGTATTTAGAAAATATTTTTTTTTTCGGATTGGTTTCCAAACAAAAAGAGAAATTAAGACAAATTAATGAATCGACCCTCAGCATCTACCTGCAGTATTTACAGTGAACGTTTGTCCTTAGAATTATATCTCCAAAAATATTAACGTTTTACTGTTGTCACCAACGCTTAATGCAGTCACACTCACAACTGTCTAGCTCATTTAAATAATGCCTTTCAGCTATAGTAATGGCTAACGAGCAGTTTTATAGCATTTTATTTATATTTTGTCGTTTGTCGTTTGTCACGTACTTACCTATTTCATCTGGGAAATTCAAGGCCTTGAGATAAAAATGCTGGACATTTTTCAAAGACTACACTACACATTACAACCATTAAACTTGACACCGCCACGCCACGCCAAGCCGTATAGCCAGAGCCAACACCCACCTCGAAGTGCGAAAAGATGCAATGTCAATATCATATAAACATATCGTTCACGCTTTCAATAATTAAAATTAAGAGCACGATGTGTCATTTCGCGCAGCATCGTTATATATTATATATATATATTTTTTTTTTGAGTAATTTCAAGAACACAATTTCCGCACGTTGAGTGATCCTGTCATAAGATTCCATTCGCACAACTCTGAAAGACTTAGAACAAACAAACTGACAGATATCTTCTGCGAAAGACATTTACATACAAAATAAATGTGCCACCCGCATCGCCGCTGCTGCCATATCGGCCGGAGAGAAAAAATGATTTTTTCCCTTAAACTCATAAAATATATATTACAACTCTACCACCAGATTCTACCCTCTCTCCAACATGCCACACATACATCTTTGGCATGCTAAACTTCCACTAAATCATAAATCATCTGAATAACGTCGAAGTAGGTCCGCCGCACATTATTGTCATTAGGAAGGAAGTACGCCGAAGTGATTTCGCCACAGATATATGTTTGTGCTGTCAAAGTTTTTTTTTTTTTTTGTAAACCTTTGATGGAAGATCCTACTTTATGTCGATCGCGAAGAGTCTATTGCATATAACAAAAATCTTGACCAAGAAGAATGACAAAGAGGAACGATAAATGGGCCCATAAAAACCTTGCGCGCATTCTTATACGAATTCAGGCGCCACGATGGCTTAATTAAGTCATCAACTATAGGACAGGACTAATTGGAGATTCTGTTTGCCCGATCATCAGCATCGGGAAGATCACTGCGATCATCATCATCAACATCAGTGTATCGGGACAAAGCAGAGCACCAATAACCTGACCATAAGTCAGAAGATACAGGCGATTGCCTTGGAGGTCGTTCGGTCGATAATGCTGGCTGGCCGGCCGGACGACACAAACTGAGTCCAGCCAGCCAGCGAATCTCCCTTTCTCTCTTACACGATCATCAAAATCGATTAATTAAACGGTCATTATGATAATGTCATGTTAGGCAAATGTCATTCGGCCCTAAGACAAATGTGAGCGCCTCTTTTGTATATACGAGAAAAATCCATTGGAACTTCTTCATTTCCAAAGCCTGCGAATCCTCCACCGAATGTCACACTGACACTAAAAAATAATAATAATAATAAGTATCTACGACTAAAGTATCTGTGTAATGTTGGCGGGCGTTTAGCTCTCTCGCACTCGCCGGCCGCTTGAAGATTCGCGTTGGGTGGTCTTGACTCTCAGAATGTGTGGTCTTTATTAATAAAAAATAACAACAAAATTAAAACAAGACGAGAAAAGAATCTGAAGACTGTGAGATAAAAGATGTATTTTCTCTCGTTGAATGTCGTTTAGCTCGTAGATAGTTTATTTTGTTCCCATCATGCCGAGAGAGAGAGAGAGAGAGAGAGAATATGTATCTAAAGTGTAATCGGTGCGTTTTGTATTTTTATGTATAATTGGCTCGGTCTTTGAATCAATCAAAGTATATTTTTCTCATTGCTCTGATGGCGTGTGCATAAATTAAGCTTTTATTCGATTTCTTTTAATATCGTCATCATCATATCAGATGCTTTTATGAGGTACCTACACAAGAATGATATCGTCATAAAAGCACATTAGCATTTGGTTGCCACTCTGTGCCGTTTTCCCCTTAATTGTTTGATTTTGTTTGTTTAATTTTAACCTTAATTAGTTCACTAATGAACATATCAACAACATTTCGCCTTTGGGCATCAGAGAAACTTGTTTTGTGTGTGTTTTTTTTTTTGTTTTATACTTCCGAGCCGATGGAAGTGACTCATGTCACATGACAAGACTGTTTGGTTACTTTGTTTGCTCAGTCATCACAAAGATGGTTGGTGCTGGGCGGGATAAAGTAACTATTGTACTTATTCTTCTTTGGGTAAGTTGGTTTTGGTTTTTAAAATAAGTTTTCGTTTATATTACACCGTTTATATTACACCTATTACACCACTTATAGTCGAATTGAAGCTTTCCTTATCTTAATATTGCTTGTTGAATAAAATGTAAAAAATAATATTTTTTTTAACTGGCGCCCAATGTGAGGCTTTTTTTTTGTCAAATGTTGAAATTTCAGTTGAGATTTAAAAAGTTTAGCAATAATTAATTAATTCTCAAAATGATTGCTTATTTTTTAACTGGCGCCCAATGTGAGACATTTCAAATATGCTTATTTCTTATTGAATAGGTTGTTTTGTGTAAGATTATTTTAGGTTTAAACACCGTAATTCTATAAGTTAAGTAGTGGTTTAAAATATCCTTAAAATGAAGAAAATAAATAATTATTTAACTGGCGCCCAACGGAAGTAGATTTTAAGTTAAGCTTTAGAATAACGAATTTAGAATGGTTTTCTTTGCGTTTCTATTTAACAACGTCAGATTAATTTGTTTGAAATCCTTATATCCAATACAATAATGAAATAATAATTTTGATTCCTAAACCCGCCAAATACAAAGAAGAATATAGTCAAAAGCGATAAATGTCACATTTCCTTAAAAAAAATTTGTTTTCTTTTTTTTATGAGAAAATAAATGGTATGGACAAAATTCACGTAAACAAGATTTATAAGTAAAATCATATAATTCATGCACTTAAAAAAAAAAATACCAAAGTTCTTGAGTTTAATTTTGGAATTTTGCCTCTTGGTAGCCAATTTGTAGCGTTAGTGAAAATTTGCAGCTGCTTTTGACAGAATTTCTTTTTAATTATTAACAAATTATCAATGTTTTCTTTTATTAAAGAGCAGATAAATATGAAATCGTTTTTAACTGGCGCCCAATGTGAAGACTTTTTTTCTGCTATGTATTTTTTTTTGTTGTGAATTAGCATTTTTAAAACGATTTTAATTTGTTTCATTGCATTATTAATAGGATAACAACTAAAATATTTGATATATGATTGGATAAACCTATATTTTTACGATGGAGGGGGCTAGATTTGTAATAATTGCATTTCTTTTATTTGTACGAACTACGTATTTTTAAAATTTTGCAACTAAGAAACATCGGCTTTAATATTCTTTTGTCAAGTAAATTAAAAGTGAACTAAAAAAATGACGCCCAATGTAAAGTATAAAATAAATCAATTCAGCTCTATTTTGCATCTTCATAAATGTATAAATCTCTAATATACGCATAACAGCATTTTGGATGTAATTTTACATAATTTTTTTTTTGTCCAATTACGCACTCAACCATTAAATGCCAACCATATTACATTTTTATTTGTTGATAAACTTGTGCTCTTACACTTTAATTAAAAGTGAAAGGTCGTCTCGTCGCAAACGAACACCCAAAGTATCTTGTCAAGATCATGGATATACTATACAACAGGCAAAAGCGAAACTCTGATGACATTACACATCGCAACATGCACAATCTATCAACTGACAACCGACAAACATACACAAAAAAAAAACATACTCTCACATTGTTAGTTCAGTTCGTTGGTGGTTGGTATGGGAAGGGAAGAAGTCGCGAATACAGAACTTCTTCTGTAGAAGCTTCATAGTATTTACACGCGCGTTATGCCGCGTTCGAGGTCGATCTGATGGGATTCTGGGGCTGGTGCGCAGGAAGCGCGGTTGGAACTGGGGGACCAACCTCAGCGTTTTTTCCCTTCTCCACTAATTAACTCATTAACATTTGGTTCCCGCGTCTAAAGAAGTTGTTTGTCGCAAGCAGTTGTATCTTGATGTCGGTCGAAGTTGATGTTGTTGTTGTTTTTGTTTGGCATTTTTCGCCTCATTACAACTACTGCCGCTTTCAAAGAACATGATGTTGTTGTTGCCCGTCCATTCCAAACAGTTCTTTGGGTGTTCCTATGCCTCCTCATTGCCGAGATCAAAAATGACAACAAACATCACTCTCAGTTTTTTTTTCTTTCGTATGATGTTGTTGCTCTGCTTTTTCTGTACCTAATCTATATGTATAGCAACAACACACTATGTAAGCACAACGAATCAGAGGCTATAAATTGATAGATAGAAGTTGATGATAGATGGAGAGAAATCACAGAAGAAATGTATTCATCCGATCTAAACCCGACAATAGGTACATTTGAAAAAATGGCTAAATTAAATTGAAATATAGCCAAAAAATGTAAGGATAGAGTAATGAGTGGAATAACATTAGTTTTAGATTGAGATTCTATAAGATGTACTAAGTCTTGTTTGTTTGTCGATGATAAAACCGACTTTGAATACATAATAAAAAACATATAACATTTTGCGAAACAGCTCACTTTTCGAAATAGTTTAGATTTCTGAGAAAATTGTATAAGTTGTGCTCTTTAAACTTTGATATTGCGCCCTTGTCGGTGACATTAAACCGTGTCTAGTCAGAACACATATACAATCAAATTAAAGGCAGCAAAATACTATCATTGTTAAACTGTAACCCCCATATTAAACTGTAACCCCGATATCGTTTACTCGTGGATTAGGAGTAAGATTTCTGCCACTTACGAGCTAGTTAAACCACCAAGGAAGGTATATTTATTTGGTGGTTTAGCTAGCTCGTAGGTGGCAGAAATATTACTCCTAATGCGCGAGTTAAAGATAACTCGCCGCTGGCTTCGTTTATTATTATGGGGGTAACAGAACAACTAAATCACTATATTTTAACAGAAACTAGTCCATAATGTTGATGTTTTTCGATAATTAAGAGATGCATCAACAAACATAAACTCAGGGTCATTCTTATTCGGAAGACATGACGTAGTAATATTCAATCGATTGCAATGGCAAAAGATAAAATCTTTAGCAAAACAAATATCAGCCCGTCATGCACGGAAAAAGGAAACCACTGGGAAATATATTATTATTTCAAACTATCAAAATGGAAGTTTGAAAAGCTTCTAAAATTGAACCAAATGCAGAAACATGTAACCCGATTTACGATACTTCTTAAACGATTACCAACAGATGAGTTGTGGACAGTAGCGGATCCAGGGGGGTGGCTATAGGGGCTAAAGCCCCCCCCACAGCCGAATCATAAAATAATTTGAAATATAGAAAGCAATACATTACAACGTGTAGAATTTTATATTCCGTCTATTGTTAAGATATGAAATTTGATGGACAAAATAACGGCTGAACTATTTGCATACATGTTATGTAATTTTTTGTCTAAGCCCTAAGATTGGGGCTAAAGCCTGAAGCGAATTGGACAAAAACTAAGTTGGGGGCTATGAATATGGATATTTTTAATGCATCGACAATCTTTCCCTAAAAATTAAACCCAGAAAATTGGGACGAAAAAAAACAGCTTTGGCGCAATAAGGTCTGAGAATATTGGACAAAAAACCTAGCCACGGGTTAAGCAACTTACTTCCTAAAAACTAACCTTATTCCAGAGAGTTTTGGGGGCTCAAGTCTAGGGACTGTCAAAGTCCGAAGTTGGGGCTAAGGCTTGAAGAGATAAGTAAAAAGAGATAAAAATGGTCAGGGCTTTACATTAACGTGTCAAATGCCCCAACTCTATATACTAAAAACAAAGCTAATTTACCGAAAGAAACGCATTTAAGGCTTAAACCATTGGAGAACAACGGGATGCCAAGTTTAGTGTATGTTAAATAATTGGCTCGGCTTAAAAATTTTCGGGGCTACGTTTTCTAAATTTGAAAGGTCCAAGGCAATTGTACATACAAAACATAGACATTCTCTAGTCAAGGAGCAAAATTCCAAAAGCGTGAGTTTTCTCTGTGCGCGCTCAGAAAATCATGCAAAAGCAGATCCCTCTAGACCCTAAAGTGACGTGCAAATTTGTCGACATATTTTTTTAGCATGAATACCTATAAAGCGTATGCAGCGTATACACGAAAACTCATTCACGCTCGCAGAATTGGGCCGCGGCTTATTTCTTAGAACAGCTTTGTCTTATGTCGTAAAGTGTCAGTTTGAACAAAATAGTTTCTCTTTGATTTGGATAATTCAGGAAAAATGAGATCTTAGAGGACTAATACTGTGTCAAAGCACATATATGAGCTTTTGCCAGTACGAACACTTAAATATAATTTTTTCTGAACTAGCCAATTAAAAACAGTTTTCAAATCTTGTCAAAAATGGGAAGTTCAAAACTTACCCACAGCTAATTTAAAAATATATCTACATAATGTAGGTACCTAATCAATTTTTAAATAATATAAATAAACGAATTTGTATGCGTGGTCCAAGCATATATGACTAAAAATTATTGTGCGCCTTTGAATTTGCTTCTATCTCCGCTACAGCAATTATGAATAATTGTTATTGTTCTTTGTATTGAAAACTTTTTGAAGTGCAAAAGGAGCGGTTATAAAGGCACACAAAAAACGGATATCATTAAAGGAAAAGGAAAAAAAAAATACTTGAGCCTTAAAGGTTAGACCGCACTCGCCGGAACTGCACTGCATCGGAACTACACTTCACACGAATTCGTATGAATTTGTATGAAGTTCAGTTGCCGCTTAGTGCGATATAGCTCCTTAAATTTCATAAAAAATAATGTTTTGCCGCGTTGTCGTGAAGTTTAGTTCGACTGAAGTTGAGTACGGTCTTGCATTAAACCTAAACTGATCTCTATTATTTGTTATAAATTATAAAATTTATCTTGGGACAAGCTAATTTTATTACTTAAGGTCTTAAAATGGATCTCCAAACTGCAAGCCCCCCCCCACAGCCAAATCCTAGATCCGCTACTGGTTGTGGAACCTAGGGCTGGTCGGTTTTTACAATAAGTTTTTTAAGTAATTTGCTTACGACCTTGGCAGATCTAAAAGTTAAGCGCCAAAGATTCACTGGGCCTATCCAAATCTGTCGCGAAACAATTCATGCCACAACTAACATGTACGCTATTAAGCTCCGACCCAGGATTTTGTACAATTCTCGTTGGGATTAATAGCCTGTCGCAATTTTTGAATTTTGTACGGTCTTGACAGTGTAAGTCAGTCCCTAAAGTTTGAGTCAAGCCCCGAAAATTCCCTCGGCTTATCCAAATTGTTTGGGTTAGTTATGTTATTCTACCTACTGCTTTATTTTTTTTTTCAATTTTCATTGAGTCCCCGAGTTCGATGGTTTAATCAAATGATCCTCGGACTTCACAGCCTTTTAAGTGTCCCAAAAATTCTCCTGATGTTTAAGTGCCTTTCGGAAACTGATCAGTCCCTTTTAGTCATAAAGCTCTATTCTGTATTCTTTTCAGCAGGTGAAATGATGTATTAAATATATTATTAAATAGGTCCGCCACAAGTCATTATAATAAAAAAACAAAGAATTATCCAACGTACAATTCCAAAATGTTTTGTTTTCATAATTTATTCCAAACTTTGTTTATTGATTTCTTAAGCAAGAGTAATTTTAACATGTTGACGAGACTAGACCAATTTACAGGTTTTTTCATTAAAATAATGCCACCTAAAAATAAAAAAAAAAAAAGTATAGCGTCTGCTACGCTTCTTACCTTTTTCTCGAAGCCCTGTATCCTAGAGCATTGCGTTTATGAAACCCTATTTTTTCGAAGCTTTGTTTTTTAAAACTTTAGCGGATTACCATGTGCCAAGGAGATACATTCCTGTCACTTGTTTGAGGCCACTATTTTCACAAAACTTTTTTCTCGATAATTACCTGTAGGAAATATTTTTCCTGGAAATTTTTGCTTCGACCAAGACGTCCTTATCTCCAAACTGTCTACCAGCATCAGAATCTTTTCGAGATAGCCAGGCCCAAACGTTTTCGATGATATTTGAGTTCGGTGAATATGTTGGTCATGGTAAAAGTCCAACGTTTCCCGACTGAATCCAGCTTCTAGCTACCCTGGAAGTATGGATAGGGGCGTTGTCTTGTTGGAATATCCAAGGTAGAGGTTCAAGAATATTCCTTAGCTTTGGAAACACCCATTACAGCAGGCATTTGTAACTATTTCCGTTTATCGTTGCAGTTATAAATTCCAATTCAATTGTTCCATAATAGGTTATGGCTCCCCCCACCATAACACGTGATGTAAGACTGTGATGTCTTGACAAAATAAGTTCTTCTTTTCTTAAATCGTGACAATAAAAGTTGTTACCATCGAGTCCATCAAGATTAAACTTTTTTTCATCTGAAAATACAACTTTTTTCCATGCGTTGCTACAGGCTACACGCTCCCTGGCAAAATTCATCCGTAGTTTCTTGTGTAGCTATTTAGAACCGGTTTCTTTTTGATTTTCATACTCTTGATGCTACCACTGGTTTTAATTATCCTTAAAACTGGCGAAATACTGGCTGATACCCCGCTTTTTGACCTTATTTTAGGCGCTGATAGTGTGGAATTTGAAGCTAGCCGCTGAATGAGCCCCTTTTCTCGCCTTGTTGTTGCTTGAGTTGTGCATCCTTTTCGTTTTTTTTTCATAGTTTTCAGTGTCTGCTAGATAGTTTTGACAATGGTCTTACTTCAGTTTGGTCTCCTACCTATTTCTCGGCCTGAGAATCCCAGTTCCTTTAAAGCATCTATTGATCATCTTTCTCCTACTGTCAAGAGCCCATTTCGACTTGAAACTTAATATAAAATATAGTTTTCCATCTTTTCTTAAATATTTTAAACTTTTGTTTGAAAAAAATCGACGATGTTAACTTTTGCCAAGCAATTTTTGGAATGGTCTCATTCAGGTGACGCAACGTTTTATATCCATTTTTTGCAGTCCATTCACATAATTTGGGAAATTTTTATGAATTTTCCAAGTTAACTCTTTAACTTTATCCTTTTTTAATGCAAAATTTTACCTACTCACACGTATCAAAAATTTCCAGGAAAAATATTGCTTACAGGTATTTTTCGAGAAAAAACTTTTATGAAAATAGTGGCAACAAAATAATGATAGGGACTGTATGTAAAGGTATGTTTTTAAATCAAAACCGTTTTTTTATCTATTTGCCCTCACCAATTTTGTATAGTCAATGCCCTTTCAAACCATATAGGTTTTGTTCTTATCGACTTTTTATAAAAGTTTGCGGTAACGTTTTCTATAAAAATAATTGTTTTAGGAAGTGACTCAAGACCTGAACATTAATAGCAGTTCTGATTTTGCAAGTGCAGTTTATGTGGTCCTATATGGCCAAAGGCCCTCAGCTGTGCCAGTTGGCATACTTCGGAGTTGGGACATCCACAGTTTTTTGTTTGTTTAAGCTGCAACGAAACGAAAAATCACATACAAAAAATGATATGAAGAACTCATAAACCAAAAATTTGCGTTATGTTGTTCGACCATCGAAATTGATGATTATTCCAGATTACCTATTTTGAGAATTCTGCACTCTCTTTTCATCCACAATGAACCATTAAGCCTAGTACGCTGCTGATGCAAAACAAAATGTTCCTGTGGTCTCCACTCCAGACAACGAAATGCTTCTGAAAACCCTGCGAAAAAATATTCAGGGAGAGTTTCACAAATTGCAAATAAATAAAATAAAATTTAACGACAAAATCAAAGAAAAGCCATGCTGTAATGAAAGAAACAACAAATAAAACACGAACAAACACAAATGTCATTTTTCCGCACACTAGTAATGGTTAGGGCAATTAATTCTGTGCGAAAATAGATTGGAGACTTGTCAAAACAATCTGGTATAATCATCAATTTCGCTGGTCGAACAGCGTAACACAGAACGAATAGCACAACGAAATTGTTCGTTTTTGGTTTCGTCATGTCATTTTGGTATGGAATTTTTCGTTTCACATCAGCAGCGTAGTAGGCTTTAATTGTGTGCGGAAAATAACATTTTATATTGTTGTGCTTTTTTAGTTGCTTCGTTAAATCTCAGCATAACTTTCTTAGAATTTCTTCGTAAAATTTTTTTCTATTTTTTTTTTTTTTAAATTAGTGAAACTCTCCGTGAATATTTGTCCGCTGTGTTTTAGCTAGCATTTCGTTGTCTTATTGGAGACCACTGAAAAACTTCGTTTTGCATCAGCAGCGTACTAGACTTCAAGCCGAGCAGCGTCGATGCTGGTTGGATGAAAACTGTCACAGAGAAAAAAACAACGTAAAATCAAAGCAAAAAACTTTGATTCTAATATTTTTCGGAACGATTTGGCGCTAACGCCGAAAAATCTTAAATCAAAGTAGAGCGACTTTATTTCAAAGTGAATCCAAACTTAAAAACGAACTAGATTTTGCTACGTTTACATGTTGATTCAAAGTGGAATCATAGGTAAATCAAATTCATCCAACTTTTAAAACAACTGTTATCTACTTCGAATCAACGTAGATTGAACTTCGCTCGGTTAAGTATTGATTCAAAATGGATACCCACGCCACGCTTCTTTGTTTAATTTTATGTAAGACAAAGACAAATGTATATGTTCATGCTCGACACATTTCATTTTTGTGGTGAATCGTTTATTTGTGACGACTTAAGTGAATCGGTCGATGATATGAGTATTTCATAGTAGTAGATATAGGAAAAGTAATTAAATATTGTTTTTCGATAATATGAAACAGAATTTTGGGTGCGCGTTTAATTTGTTCACAAATGTAAGGGAGCTACTTCGAAAAACAACAACGCGCTCTCGAAATTCTTTATATTAAGCTTACAAATACAACAAAATAGAGGTTTACTTAACTATGCAACACTTTGAAACTACGTTGATGGCACTTTTAATGCCATAAAAGTGGATCGCAAAGTAAAATGTGGATTTCAATGTAAAAATCAATACGTTTCACTTTAAAACAAGGTTGAGCGCACTTTAAATGTGGATCTCAATTTAAAAATGACAACGTTTCACTTTACAACAACGTTGAACGAAATGTAAATGTACAAAAGTTGATTTCGATGTATATATAAACACGTTTTACTTTGAAACTAGGTTGAACCTCTTAAAATAACGTCGCATATTCAAATTAACATTGTTTCAATGTAAAAATGAAAATGCTCCACTTCATTTAAAAAACTTTAGATCAAATACGCTCGTATTTAACTTTAGAAAGCATTTTTTCCCTCAGTATGAATTCGCAAGTCATGAATCTTTTCTTCTTTTAATGGTTTGTATTTGTACCATCATTGTTGGATTTTGGTACTAAAAAATTCAAAAACCCTTCTGAAAAATGTCTGCAAAGTGTTTAATAGACAGGATTGAAGGTTAATTTCAACATAACACATACTTAAATAATATTATGTAAATAAAAACAACAATTGAAGCTGTCAGCAAAAATAGTGTATATGGGTATAGGAACTTTGCGCAGTTTTTATATTTTTTTCGGAAATTGTTTAACTTCGACGTCAGTTGAAATTGGTTCATATTCTTATAAATATATGCTTATAAGTATTTAAAAATAAGTTGAATTTATGTTTTGAAGACAAAAATATAGTGAAATATTTATTAGTGTACTGTTTAATAATAATTGTTTTTTTTTTTTTCTATTTCAGGTATGTTGATAACAACGAACAACTTTTAAAAGAATATTTTTGATGAAATAAATTCAAACTCAGTAAGATGCCTTAAATGTCCAATGAATATTTCTCATTAAATTTAAACATAAAACAAATTTTATATAATTGAGACAAACTTTGGTTAGATAGAGGCCAGACAAAAATTTCAATTTAATTTTAAATGTCACGTTACACTCTTTACTTCATCTATTGCAAACAAATCTTTATTAGCAAGAAGCTGGTTTAAAGTCAAATTCCAAATTATAAATGAGGCAAACATGGTAGCACATTTCTAATACATACATTATAGTAGTCAGGTTTTCTTAGGTAAGGAACGCCTAAATTGCAATTTTTTGTCGTTACAGTTAAAAAAGTGACGTGATTTCTTGGTTTTATGAGCGTTCATTCACATCTAAAGTTATTTGTTCATTTTTTTGCGATCACAAGTGTGTTCTTAGCCTTAGATTACCTTGTCACCACTTGAGATTTATTAGATTAAGTTGGAAGAACCATCTGGTTTCGTTATGAGTTTCAATAGAAAATTACATTGGCTTACAATATTATACAGCAATGACTGTGAAGTAATCAGAAGTGTTGCAATCTTTAACGTATATACGAGTATATATATACCTTTATGCATATGTATAATTATGACCACAATACTGTTTTTATTTTGCTAATGCACGATCGATGATCAAAGTGCCACGCCAAGAAATATCACTCACTTGACAGAACCAACTGACAGCAGATCAGGAAGACATAAAATACACTACACATACAATATAATTTTATTCTTGGTGCCAATCCAAGGAAAACGCCTTAAACATTTCAATCGTTTTCTAATCGAACAAATGATGCAAATGCTAAGAGTTGTTGTTACCCCACCCTTCTTATTCAAGGCTTATTAAAGTCTTCTGCGAAATACAACTTAAACATCTAACCATTTGAATCGCAAAATTGCAATAGAGTTGCAGCACTGCTGGGGTGCTGGTTGATCAAAACAATCGTCGAAACAGCTTGCCAGTTCAACAAGTGGGCTTGCTTTGCTGCTACTGCAGCTGCCGCGACCGGCGATCATCATCATCATCATCATCATCATCATCAACAACAACATATCAACAATTCAAATGCACGCGCGCCTGTCTGCGCGCCAAGCGTTCCGTTTTGTTCACTTTGACGTACGCAAATTAGTTGCCGATATAAATGACATGCAAGTATCATATTAGTGAGTGACTCGGATCACGGCCTTAGACAGGGTTGCCAGCAAGAGAGATGAATCACTAGTGGGGACACAAATAACATGTCAAAACTTCCTAATTTTGTACCAAGTTTTGACATTTAATATCACTTTTACACACACATCCGGAATCAAATTATTAACGTGTAAAGTTTTGGAAAATTTAACACTTTACAGCTTCACAGATCGAGAATTGACCCCCAGTTCTTCACTAATGGAATGCTTGAACTTTTGTTTTGGCCTTTGAAAACTTAAAGCTGTGATTAGTGTTTTAATTTTTATTTCAGATTTGCTAAGAGTTTTTAAATAAAAAGTGCCAAGTCCTACATACAATTAAAACAAAATACTCGATATTAGTTTAGTAGTTGTTCAAGCTATTTAAATCGAGTATTACATAAGTGCGTGAAAACTTAAGCCATCAGGTCATCTTAATGGTCCAAAATTCACTAAAAGCTATAATTTACATTGAAATGTACCTATACCTTTCTGTTCTAGTATTTGTTCAAATATTAAAAGAAGATTCAATTTGCTTAGTGTTATTTATTTGAACTTTTTGAACAAAATTTGGAAAAAAGCTTTTATTGAAAAAAAAAAAAAAAAAATATATATATATATTTTACTACCAAACGACTCTGGTAACCCTGTTCTCAGTTCGATGACTGGAATTCATTGAGCTAGAAGAGTGGGCGCGCGCAGAACCCCACCTCACGTAGACATTTGCGCGCCCCTTGATGAAATGTTTTTGATTGATCGATACTCCACGTTGTTGTTGCTGTTTAGAATCTAATAAATCGTAATTAAATAATTCTATTGCGTGCATAGATATTTGTGGAAAGTTGCAGAATGACAGATAGATCGGATCATCATTATTTCTGCTGCCGGATTTATGTTCCATCCAACTCCATCCATTTGGACTGAAACTGTTCGAACGGATAGGTACACGAGTGCCTATGTATTCTCAGAGGGGAGACAGATGCATATAATATATGTTATGGTGATGGTGAGTGAGTTGGCGGCTCAAAGTTTACTATCCATCTTGCCCCCACAGAGTGTGCGCAGATTTGTGCTTAATTGGCCCCCCCGCGACGCATTTAAATGTGTGCGGTCCTAAGTTTGACTGCTAGTTTGCTTGCTGCGATGCATATGTGAGCAAATTGTTTTGTTTTTATAGTCTGCAGATCTGGATATTCCTTTTAAATATCTGACGCGAACTGGATGAAAGAGTTATTCCATGTTTTTATATGGTTCTCGAGATGGCTCTATTTATTGTATGCTCGAATGACCAGCCAAACAGGAGCCTGAAGAGTGAGCATGTGAGGTTTGTTTAATGTTCGTGGGCATCTTCCATTTGATTTTGAAGAAAATTGCCTCCGGGGACAGATGTTATAAAATAATTAATGCGACCTTCAAAGTTAGATTGGAAAGCTTAATTATAATAGGAGCGTTTTTTTGTATGTGTATTGAATAGACTTAAATAAAAATTTAATATCAAAAAACAACGAAAGCTTAGGTCTATAAGAATAAAAATATTTATCAAGGTTTATGTTTTTAATCTGGATACAAATTGAATATAATTCAGAAGGATTTTTAATATTTAAATTTCTTCATCTTCACTATTAATAATGAATATTTTGTCTATCAAGAAACCGATTAACAGCCTTATTGTGGCAACCTCACTTATATTTCACAAGTCACAATAACTTCATTCCTCATAACTCGTGCTGAACAAACTCACAAAAATTGTGACCTGTGAGCCTGACAAATGCTGAATAGGACTGTAACATAGCTCACTTTGTAAAATGTTGAACCTTCGGTCACAGAAAGATTTATGTTCATGAAATACAAGAACAACAGTCTGCCACACCGGTTCGATCAATTAGGTCCTTGATTTTAACATTTTCAAAATATAAGACCAAAGGCTCTGAACCAGAGTGTAAGATTGACGTTTTTGTGTTTGACTGCCCTGAATAATTCTGTGACCAAAGTTTCGTCCATGTACATTGTACAAATGAGGTCGAAAACATAGAGCAAGAAGGGAATATAAAAGAAATTAACATGGTTAATTCAATTGAAATATTGAAATAGATCTGGCGATCTTCAATCTCCCATAGGTTTTTTATGAGGATGAGGTCAGGTGACTGTGACAAAAAAACAATTTTGCACTAAATTAACGGTACGTGTTGGATCGATGTCATACTGGAATGTCCATTTTAGGGGCATTTCTGCTTCTGCGTGTGGCAGCATGATGTTTTGAAGGACGTCATCGTACACAAAATGATCCATTCTGCCATCAATGTTAGAGTTGGGCCGATTCTTCGACTAGAAAAACATCCCCAGGCCAAAACATTTCCTCCTCCGTGGTTTATTGTGCCTCTTGTGAAACGTGGGCTTAGCATTTTACCTCATACCATCAGAACATTGCGGATAAACTTCTGAATCCGTCCGAAAATAACACTGCTTTCTATTTGGCAACAGTCCAGTCAATGGGTCCGATGGAATGATCACAAGTCCGCAGACCAAAAGGCAAAAAAAGCCCACGTTTCTAGAGGCAAAATAAACAACGGAGGAGGAAATGTTCCGGCCTGGGGATGTTTGTCTAGTCAAGGAATCGGCCCAACTCATAACATTGATGGCAGAACGGATCGTTTTGTGTATGATGACGTCCTTCAAAACATCATGCTGCCACACGCAGAAGTAGAAATGCCCTTAAAATGGACATTCCAATATGACATCGATCCAAAACATACCGTTAATTTAGCGCAAAATTGGTTTTTGGAAAATAAAATCCACGTTTTGAAGTGGCCGGCACAGTCACCTGACCTCATCCCCATAAAAAAAAAACCTATTGGAGATTGAAGATCGCCAGATTCAACGTGATAGCTGCAAAAACAAGGATTTTCTTGTTGTTCGAATAGAAATTGCTCGGAAGTATCCCCCAGGAAATCATAAAGAACTTGATTGAGTCAATCATCAGTTATCAAAAATAGTGGCTTCACCACAAAATATTGGAAAACAACTACCGAATTTTATTACGTGCCTTAGTTGTGTCGCAGTTGCTTTTAATATTTTTTTAATTTTTTTTGTTGTATTTTCTTTACTGTGTAGCTAACATTTTTTTGTATTTGCGACTGAAGAGCTAATGTATACCTATAGTAACCAAATAAAATTCATTGAAATATATTCAAGTTTATAAATTTGCTTAAACAAAATGTCACCAAGTGAAAAGGTGTGCTATTGTTTTGTCCGACACTGTATGTCATAGTGTAATGTTTTAATGTAATTTTTTTTTATATTAATTAAATTAAGCCAACATTTAATTTCGAAATCAATTGTCTACGCACATTTTTAATTACATAAGACCTTATATTTAATTACAGTAAGTGTAAAAAAATGATAAACTCTATCTTAAAATATTAAGGGGAAAGGTTGGAACAGTGAGACACTTTTTTTCAAATGGTTATAATTCCAAATTCTTTCGAGCTATGAAAATGAATTTTTGATGGTATCTTACGACGTATTTCCCCTACATTTTGCTATACAAATTTCATTGAAAAAATTAAAAATAATTTTCCTATGAGTAAAATTGTTGTTGAAGGTCAAACTGTCTCACTGTTCGGCGGGAGTTCGAAGACTGCGACAGCGTTGGGCGCACAGTGGGACAGCAAAATATTTTTAATAAAAACTCGGTTTACGCAATTTCTTACCAAAAAAATACATGAATTATATTCGTTTAACATATTATTTATTAATTTATAGGAACAAAAATAACAAAAAACATATCAAAGTATAAGATAAAAAAAAATTGACTAAAATCACATTTCAGTTCACATTATTCTTTAAATAAGTTTTTAATAAATCAAATAAATTCATACTTTTCATTTGTTTCTTTTTTTAAGAAATTTTGTTGCAATACAAATAAAATAAATAAAAATAATTTTTATGTTGAATAAAAGAAGCAAAGATAAGAAAAGATATGTCTCACTGTTCGAACTTTGAATCTGTCTCACTGTTTAAATTTTATAATTTTTAAGAAAAACTTTTTTGCATACAAATCTGGAAAGAATACCGCAGATTTTTGTTTGTATATTGAAAAAACACATAATAACAAGCCAATAAAAATAAGTGCCTCACTTACCTAAATATTTGAAGATGCTACACAAATTTAAAAAAACACGAACAAAAATACTTTTGCCCCTTTTTTTCGCTCTTTACTCACTGAGAGCACACGCGCAACTGGGTGGTGTATTATTATTATTATTATTATTATTATTATTATTATTATTAATAAATGTCTGTGCAAGTTTCTGGGAAGCTAAAAAATGAAATGTCTCACTGTTGACTGTCTCACTGTCCCAACCTTTCCCGTAGACCTAAAAACAAAAAATATATTTATTTTTTAATGAGTCTATTTTTTGGCAATTTGTGTTAACAAAACTTTTTCGTTTTTTTTTTTTGATTTTATTTGTTCGAGTTTTGTGATCTCCGAATATTCAATAGGTACCTACTCTTTTAAACAAAACAATACAATACTGCTCACCTATATTTTTTTTAAAGATATTTTTTTTACTGGACACAAAAGTAAGTTATCGACGTGAAATTGAATTGCAGTGCGATATCTTGCAACTACAGAGTAATTTAATTCAACATTAAGTTAGCCAAATGTGAACCAATATTTTTATTATTTTCCTTTTTTTTTAATATTTTTTTGTTTTTGAAAAACTGAACATATTTGACGGAAACTAAATATAAGAAGTTATTTGTTAGGCTCTTTACAAACGTATTCGGGTTCCATTCTTTCGAAATGAGTATTACCCAAAAAAATGGGCACGACTGAATAGCTAACAACTTTGACGTAGCTAGGAATTGATGGTGTACACTGTACATTATACAGTGTTATTATTATTATTGTTACGATTAATTTGTTATTTAAGTTTGAGCTCAAAATCAAATATGCCACCTGATTTGATTGATAAATATGAATTTATGAAAAAAAATCAAAAATCGTTGGAGCGGTTTTATTAAAAATTAATTTTGTATATATAAAATATTTTGCTCATTTTCAAAAATAAAATCGGGTATGCCAACATTTAATATTTAACAAAATACAATTTTACACAAAATAAAAAAAAATATTCACTAGCCCGTTTTCAAGATACTGAATATTCAATAAAAATTTCAATATTTTTTTAAAAATCCAAAAATTATTTTTTTAAACATTTATATATGCAAAATAAGTTGAATTATGAAGGAGCTCTTGTATAGAAATTTTGGTTGGAATCAGTGTAGCCGTCAACGAGAAATTTGAAAGCAAAAAAATTGCTTCTATAAAAGGTATCGTTATTAACCGTTATTATTAAAATTTGTTTTCATCAAAATATTGAGCATATCTTTAGTAGTAAACGCACATCGTTTTATCAAAATTCTTGGAGCCGAGTAAAATAAGTTTTTTCTTAACGGTTTTTCAACATTTGAAAAAGGTTTTTTTTTAAGTATTCTAAGAAATATTTTACATCTAGTTTTAAAAATATTGACTAACTCGTTTTCAAAATATTTAGTTTTTTTTTTTAATTTTGGTTCACAACAATGTTTATACGTTTTAGAAGATTTACCATAAAAAAAATAAAAAATTTCAACTTTTGTTTCAACATGTTTTTGAGAAAAAAGTCGTGTCGAAAAAAATTGTTTTGCAGGTACCGTTATTTTTGGTTCTACGAAAAAATTAAACAAAATGTCTGGGTATATTAGCCAAAAAACACTATAAGCCAAGTTTGAGAAAAATCCCTCAAGCCGTTATAAAGAATTGATAGTAAAGTATTTTAAATTAGAACTTATACCAAAGGCAAACATTTTCCAGTTTTGAATAACTTTGGGATCACCACACGTATATATGTTTCACTTCCAGCTGTGTACCAAAACTTAGCTTTATGGGAATTTTGTGTCCTATTTGAATAAAAATGATTTATTTTTGAAATATATTTCAATAATTCCAAAAAAAAAACAGGCGTTCATCGAAAATGTTCCTGATTCGGAATGGTCAAGTTTCTAAGTTGTGATTACGGGACACCCTGTTTAATGTACATGTCTTATAAATGAGAAACTTTCTGAAGATGAAATAAGATGTTAGAGAATCCTTTAAAAAAAAAAACAGACGGGGCTGTTTCTTTTTTCAAATAGAGTGCGGTAATGATTGTAGTTGTGCGCGTTTGAGTGGCTGAAAAATGTCCAAAACATATTTCTGACTCACGAATGCTTCCACTGGTCCTGAATTTTCAAACTAAATATATCAAAATGTTCGTTTCATTTCCACTAGGAACTATTAACCGTTAACTTTATGAAGAAAATTAAACATTGGACTAGTTTTTTCAGATACCCTAAATGACCAAAAACTGTCATGTAGGTATTGGTACATTAAAAACATAAAATAACAAAACTACATTATATATTCTTCTTTATTTCTCTAGGTGTGTTGTTTATAGCCTAATCTTATTTCCCGTAGAGACTAATAAACTACTTTTGTTTGCTTAATCCAAACGTCAATTCACCGCAACTCTGTACCGTTTTTATGACGTTTTAATAGTTTTTCTTCTAAATAGATATCTACTTAATTTATACAAACACTCCGGGTAATCTATCTATAATAAAAGTTCAATTTCAGCCCTCGCATCATTTCATTAGGTACCTAAGTTAAAATAATAAACTAAATTCCTTGTTTCTAAAACTTTTTATGCCCAATATTAAACTAAACGAAATTCCATTCCATTTGAAAGATCTCACCGAGCCCACCCACTTTGAAATGACAAATTCAAACTATGTCCAACCAAAATTAGGCCCATAAAACTATTCCATCGGACCTACCGCAGCGTATAGAGCCGAGCTCACCAGAGCACCATCATCAGTCTTTCAAAACTGATATGCTTCCGATCTTGCGCGGCTCGCGGCTAATAGAGGCGTTTTGATGTAAATGCGGACTTTTACAAATCATTAAAAATGCAAATCGACATGTCAGCCATCCATTTCGGATTGGATTTTCTACAACAGAAACAAAAAAAAAAAACAACAATACAGACCCTTTTGGATATCTATACTCTTGAATTCCATATCCGGGGCCGTTTGTCTTGAGGAGATTAACTACGACACGTTTTGTTTTATTTTATTATTTTTTGTATTTTTCATCGTCTTTTATATTTTCTTTCCCATTATTGAGTGAACATCGTGGATATCACCACGACCAAGCTCAGCTCTCTCTCTAGACTATAGATACCACCGCACCGTCCGTCATCACCATCGACTTAATTAACTTATCAAAGGTTTTATATAGGGACAGCTAAGAAAAGGTACATTTTTGAAATTCTCTTCTATACGGTTTTGGACCATGAAGAAAATCGAAAAAGTAAAGATGCGTTTAGTGGGCAGCCGTAAAGCCGGCCGTCCGTCGCGCATCCAGGCCAACGATGCCAATCATTCGACCTACATTTAGAAAGAGCTGGCCTTTTTTGGATCTTTTGGTTGAGTAAATAAACTCATTAAATAAATAGGCGCCACCAACCTTTTCTTTTTGGTGATTTCGAAAATTCTGCACCCACCTGTGGAATTCCTTTCGTTTGAGTTTTAAGGAATTTCCAGACTCTTGGAAAATCAATTAGGTACCTACAACACAAGGAAATAAAAGGAAGTTGAGTTCTGAGACAAGACTTCAGACCTGGCCAACAACTATGCTGATGTATTCAGAGTCACGGATCACTGATCTCTCCCAGTGTTTCGATCAAACGGACTTCTTATTCCGATCTTGGAGCATTGGCTTTTTTTCTTTATTTTTTTTTTTTAATATAAACACGCCCAATAAGCGATTCACTGAAATCGATTGAGTTATTTAAAAAGTCTTCAGTGTGATTATAAAACAGTACAGAAAAAAACATCACAAACGGAGCGGATGGGATTGAAATGTTATCCGTTTGACAGGTTCCACTGAATCGATTTGTACGTGACGTGCGTATTGTTATAGTATGATGCCCATATCACTGGATCACTGAAGTAACATAAAATGGGTTATTTTTTAATTAATTCCAAAGACTCAGTCAGTATTATACGTACCTGGTGGATATGTGAAGCACCGGCAACTATATATCGCCTAAGAAAAAAATAATTGCAAGGATAATTTTCAGGGTTGAAAGGATTTTTCATTATTTTTGTTATTTTTGTTATTTTTTTTATTTTAACTTGAATTTTATTTAAGGCTTAGTCGAAATGTACATTTGAAATGGACATAGTTACAGAGCAGATTTTTTCATAATCTTTAACCCCAGTTTTTCTGGAAATCATCTAAGATTGAGATTTGTCTCAACAAGTTTGTTGCATTAACTCGAGTTCAACACTGTGATTCGGATGGTCTCGAGCTGAAAAACTGACTCTTAGGCTCGGTTTTTTCAAAATGTATTAAAATTCTGTTTGTCGAATTAAGGGTCCTAAAGATGTCGCGGAAAAATTTGTAAACCCTCTTTTCATTTGTGTTGGTACATTCATGCCGCGCATTGATGTATTTAAAATTGAATTTAAGGTTTCCAAGTCTCTTGGGACCAGCCAGTAGAGGATCTATAGGATTTGGCTGTGGGGGGCTTGCAGATCTAGTTTAAGATAAAAATGAAAATGATAACTAACAGGTCTCACTGGCAAAAGCTCATATATGTTTTCACAGTTTTGTTTTGTTCGAACTGTCACTGGAAAGTACAGAAAACAATTTTTTCTCCGATTGAAAAATAAAATGTCAAACCTTCAAGACTTTTAGTCGGACATAAGACAAAGCTGCTCTACAAAATAACATGCGGCCTAATTCTGCAAACGTGAATGATTTTTCGTAAATACGCTGCATACACTTTATGTAAGCTCCTGAACAATAAATATTACTTAGTCCAAAAATGTTTTGTAAGTATAATTGACTTCGGCCTTGGAAACATAACCCCAAGATTATCTAAGCCTTGGCTGGCCGTAAATGTTAGGCCGCACACAACTTCACCGGAACTACACTTCACGACGACGCACAGTGGGCCCACTCATATGAAGGAATTGGAATAAACTAAACAAAAATTGTAAGAGATGCAATTGAAAACTGGTTCCCGTTCCCGTTAGCACACATTTTAAGCTTTCATTAGCTTAAACAGTTATATTTTTAAGTAATTTTTTTACTCCGTAAGGCTTAATTGTAAGTCACATTTCATTCACTTTTAAGACAAGTGTTAAATAAGTAGTGTTATCAGTTGGCTTTTGTTTATATATATTTTAATAACTTGAAAACTAAAAAACAATATAGAATCAATAGTTTCAAATATGTACTTTATTTCTAAATATATTTTAAGGTTCTATTTTTCCTTTTTCAATATAAATGGAATATAAATAATGTGATATTTATAATTAATGGCCTATTTTACATATAGTCAGAGAAAATGTAGGTTTCTAGACGTTTCTATGTCCAGATTTTAATTTGTAAAAATAGTTTAATGCCTCTTGTATTGTGCGAAAAAAAAATTTGGTGCTCATATGTACACCATTTTTTTTTTATTGAGATTTCTTTAGAAGAGTACCTCAGAAAATTTTGAATGGCTTAAATCCGCCATTTTCAGGTACCTCGTGTTACTCGTGCCGTCAAGCCGAATCCAATGCCGTATCATTTGGTAAAATCGGTTCAGTGGTTGAGGAATTACGTGCGGACAAAAATAGATACATAGATATCTACAAAAAACACCATTTACGCAGTCGGTAATAAGCATCAAAACATAATTCTAAAACTCAATTTTGGTTTTTCTATTATGTAATTTGAATGGTACTTCAACTAAAAAAAATGTTTTCAGTAAAGCAGACCCATCTCCTGAATTAATTCCGGTTATTGGGGTATCTTGCCCCAGTGTGCGACGCACGCACGCGGCAAAACATTATTTGTATGAAATTGTATGGGCTATATCGCTATATCGCACTAAGCGGCAACTGAACTTCATAAAATTTCATACAAATTATTGTGAATCGCAGTTTCGCTACAGTTCAGTTCCGCCTAGTGCGGTCAAACATTAAGAAACAAATTCTGTGTTGTATTAAACAGTTATACTAAAATTGGCATCTCGTTTTTTCTCAAATTCTAATCGGGTTTAAGACCCAACTGCATTATTGTGTTGAACTGTTGAATAAGCTATGTTTTTAGGGTAAATTGTTGCTGCATTTGACATGTTAATTGTTCAGCCCCGACACCGTTTTTTTTTTTTTTTCAATTATCTCTTCAAGCCTTAGACCCAACTTTTGGACAGTCCCTAAAGTTAAGCCCCAAAAACTCTGTGGAAGAAGTTAAGTTTTTATGAAATTGGTTGTTTAACCCCGACCACGTTTTTTGTCCAATTCATATGTCAGGCCTCAGTCCCGAGCTAGTTTTTTGTCCTAATTTTCTGGGCTTTATTTTTATGGAATAATTGTTTGTGCATTAAACGCGTCCATTATTCTTAGCCCCTAACTAACTTTTTCTCCAATTCCCTTAAGACTTTTATCTTCCAACCAAATTCTTTTGGGGCTTAGAGAAATAAATTACATAGTATGTAAATTGTTCAGCCCCAAACTCGTTATTTTTCCTGATTCCTATCAAATTTAACAGCTTAACAATAGTTGAGATGAATATAAAACTCTACACGTTGTAATGTATTGCTTTCAAATAAAGAGTTCAAGTGACCTCAACTCCAGAAATTATTGTGTTTCGCCCAAGGTATAACAGTGGGCTCTTCAGTCAGTCTGTTATACCCTACTAAGGCACAAATTTTGGTCGATGTTTACCGACTCTTATAAAAATCACAGCAAGAAGATTCTATGAATTTTATTATTCTAGGGGAATTTGTTTAAATTCGTGCATCCAGAAAATATATATAAAACAGACTGACTGAAGAGTCCACTGTTATACCTTGGGCGAAACACAATAATTTCTGGAGTTGAGGTCACTTGAATTTTTTATTTGAATTATATTCATTTACTCCACTTAAAACCAGAGTTATTTTAATATTTTAATATTTATATCTCTTTTTCTTTATGTATTGTTTTCTATATTTCAATTAATTAAGGGAATCGGTTGTGGGAGGGGGGCTTTAGCCCCTATAGCCACCCCCGTGGATCCTTCACTGGGCCCATCCAATTCTTGCTCCTGCCATGCTTACCGAAACGATGCCCTTCAATCTTTCTTCAATTTCAAGAACTCCCCCAATTAATCATTTAAGACCACTAAAAGCCTCTGAATACATAAATGGGTTTTTATGGAATTAACATTTTTTTAAGATAGTTAAATGACCACCCACATCCACTTATACATTCCTTCAACTATAATGTGGTTTTACGAATATATCAATATATTATGAGGCAAACAATTTTTTTATTAAAAGTTTTTGAGGAAGACCTACAAAATGTTTAGTTCACTTTTATTACGTTCCATAAAACTTTGACATTTACAACTGTATAGACAAAGCTTTCTTCTGGAAAAAAAGCCAATTTATGTTATCAAACAAAAGAAATTTATCATAAAATCAAAACAAGTATACCTACCTACATTTTTATTACATTTTCATGCATAATAACAAAGTCAGTGATATACAAACCTTCTATACAAGTAAACTCTTTTTGGAAATAAAAATTATGCTTTTATTTTTCGATCTATAAAAAAATATCATTATTGTTCTGGCAAACATAAGGGTACCTATACCATATAAAACACGTTTTTATTGATATTAAAAGAAACACCTAAACCAATGAATTATCTTCCAGCTTTTTCTTATTCAGTTAGTATTTTTACTTACAATGCTTAAATATCCAAAAGAAATAAAATAGCTTTGTCATACTAAGCTGCTCCACTTATGCAGATCATAAAACTTATCTATTGATCGAACCATAAAGTCATAGATAGTCAAACATTCACCTACGTCACCCAAAAACCAGTTGCTACCAAATCAGACTTCTATATCTCCTAACTCCGCTTACGAACAGTATATTTCTACATAAAAGATACACAATCTATGTATGTCCCGCAACAAAAGATCTTATTAAAAAGATATTCCTCCAATCATGTGACTAATTATCAAAAATCTACATCTCGTAAATAGATAAAATTTTGGTTATGACTCAATTTGGGTTCCCTCATCCTAACAAAAAAAAAAAAAAAACATACCTTAAACCTACTATACCTACAAAAGAAATATACAAGGTGTATCTGTATCTGAATCTGAATCTTTCTATCTAACCTACCTACCTGCCGATATCACGCTTATCCAAATTAAATGATCATAAAATCCATTCTGTTGACTCTAATGAACACATCAAACCTTATATTTTTTTTAATTCCCCCAATATACCCGCTTGGGCATCATCAAATCAAACAACAACAATAAAACAAAAAAAAAAAAAACGTTCATTGACTGCCGCGCTGCGCCTCCGATGCTGATGATCACCATGATGATGGCCCAGAGGCCCGAAGACCACCCCAGCGATTTTACGGTTCCTAGTGAAGAATTATGCTCGAGGATGATTTGTGAGTTGAAGAAGGCCGAACCTAGAGGCCGCCAGCAAGCCAGCCAGACGAAATATTTTTGAATATACATATATCGCTTTAACTGATCTCGCCCTCTTCGGATGGCCCAAGACAATATGCAAAAATCCAAAAACTCGACAGAAAAAAAAAATACAAATGAAGATCCGAATTCAAATCCATCTGCGTATTTGGACTTGGATACCTTCATATCTGTGCCAAGACATAAGAGTCAACCTTTTACCTTTGCCGAGCGTCGTCGACGATGAGGGCAAAGACAAGACGCTTTATTCGACGAGCTATGACGATGACGATGATGACGCGACGTGTGTGTTCCTTTTGTAAAAAAAATATATAAATGAACGTTCACACTATATCTATGCCTCCAAATATTTGAAATCAATTCTTAATGGAAGAATAACTTATCGTATCGAGAGTTTGGCTGATGGAATCAAGTCCATAAGCTATTGCACCAAGGTTGGCAAAGTTAATTAATTTATGCGGAGGTTAATTAACCCGTAATAGTGCTGGCGGTGTGTGCGTCCGGTGCCCGTCTATTGTGCCCAGAGAGTATCTATATAAAATATCATCATTGGGGGGCCATCCGGTGAGGCAGTCAGCGCCACCGTCGCGCTATGGCAGCAGCCCTGGAGACCACCTGTGATCGGCACAAAAGAGATAGGATCATTTAAAGGGATTATCACAATATTATGGCTATGATGAGCAAACCAAACAAAACACACACGATTATGAGTGACGTTGAAGGACAGGTCCATCATGTGAGAAGTTAGCTGCGAAGTCAGAATTGTATATGTATATGGAGTCCAATATCGAGATTATTTGGGTTTGTTTATGATGCATTCATTGATGGTTTAATTATTTTAAGGCACTTTGGCATGTGGCCTAAAAAGTTCCAACAAGTCTAGTTTTCGTCATGACGTCCATCAGTCTGTGCGTCTGTACATCGATTGTAAACTGAGATGGAGACTAAAATTTGATATTTAGTATTTTTAGTTCATTCCCTAGACCTAGAGTATAGGAATTCTAATTTTTTTTCTAGCTCATTTAGAATGGCTAGCTGCCATACAATGATAAATGATTCAGTTGTTTCAATATTTTTTATTCGAAAACGGCTATTACGATATGATATTGAAAAAAAAATTAGTATTTTTATTTTTAATCTCGATTCTTGAATTTAACTATAGCTATCAGCAAGTTAGGCTTCTTTAAAAAATTGGCGCAAAATTTTAGTTGATTTAGTATGATGTTAAATCATTTTTAGTATGATAATAGGTTACAAATTGTATTTTGCTAATTTTAAACGAGTTTAGCATCGTACTATCTTCTCACATTTTTTTAACTAAAGTTAAATTCATCAAAAGGCTATTTTATCTTTTTAGTATCGTACTAAATCCATGACACTGACGTTTATAAATGTCAAATTCAGGGATGTTTGTGATTTTTTTGCACGAGCTGTCACTTCTTTGGACGTCTTCAGCGGAAGTTTATGAAGGAAATTGAAACTAGTTAAAAAGTATTTAAAATTTAGAAAATTTTAGTAAACTGTTAAAAAACTAGACAAATTTTAAGTAGTATCAAACTTAACCCTTAATAATAGGCTGTTTAAAATGTTGCGCCATTATTGTTTACCTACAAAATAAAAAAATTTTACTAGTGTTTATTTTTCCGAAGGCCTTTTGATGCACTGATTTCAGATATTCCAGTCTAAACAAGAAAATATCTGTTTTTGATAATATTTGGGTGCAACCTAGAAACTCGTAATGACATGAGAAACTCTTCGTGTGACGCTACTAGATTCTGCACTAATTCAAACACATGTCTTTTTTAATGCCGGGAAGAACCAAACTGTTCCTGTTCTAAAACAGAATAGTGAAAACAAAGGAAATTGAGAAGGATTATTAAGCTAAAAAAAACTAACAAACTATCAAACCCCTTTGATTCCCCCTGGCTACGGCCTTGCTCTTGATTGGCATCCTATTCGGGTCACAACTCAATGGGAACACACTTAAGCAGAATGGGCATCAGCGCATATGATTTATATAGAGGGTGTCATCATCATGTGCGTGAAGTTACCACCGACTTTTTGGATTTTCATAAGAAAAATGTGCTGCAATGTGCCCAACTTGTTCTGCAAAGTCTCGCTAAATATTAATACACAATTAATACAATTCGCACATTTGCAAATTTTACGAACGGTTTTTTTTTTTTTTTTTTTTTTAAACCAAAGTAGTGCTGGTTCGTGCTTATAAAGTGATGGTAAGACGGCTAAGCGCCGAAGAGAAAAGAAAAAAATTCGCATGTTTGCAACTTTTACAATCAAAACTTAAATTTGCGAATGGCGGCACAGCTTGAAGTAAATTCTGTGGACAAAAATCTTTTCCCACGCCAATTCTTGACGGAAATTAATGAAATTTGGTACACTTTATGATTTGGGAACGCAAAATTCAGTGGTACTGCCTATATTTTGGTACTCGAAATAGGAGCTTCACAATTTAAGCCAGAACATGGTTCGAAATGTTAAAGTTCCAAAGAAAGCCTTTTCAAAGCTAGGAATCGTATGAAATATATGTTTGAAATGTCTTAAGATATGTGCTTTAATGTGTACTAAAATATAAAAATGGTTCAAACATAGATATGTACCAAAGTTTGAAAAAATTAAACCAAAATGTTCCGCCAATTTCACTAGGGATTAAAATTGTTTTGTGTGATATTCCCTTAATTTTTTTTTGACCACATCCGATGGAACCTCATACAAATTTGAAAATTCTCTTGGTTTAAAGGTGATAAACCAAATTTTCATTCAATTTCTCCTTCTTCTGAAAAGTTCGAAAAAGTGTACAATAAAATCTGTTACTTTTTTTATTACATCTTTTGAACCTGATATCAAACTAAGAATTTTAATAGCTTACAATTTACAATAATCGTCAAAGCCGTTATATATACTTATTAACCTTTTCAACTATTTTATAAATAACGGTTATTTGAAGATTATTTTACAACTGTAAACTATCAAAATTCTTAGTTCTACGTCAGATTTAAATGATGCAATAAAAAAAATAATAATTTTTGTACAGTTATTATTTTACATTTTTTTTAAAATAAACAAAAATAAAGCAATATCAAACAATTCAATTCTAATAAATTTTAATTCTAAAAATTTGATACATATTTGTATTGGAACCATTTTTATATTTTAGTACACATTCGGGCACATATCCTTAGACATTTTAAACATAAATTTCATAAGATTCCTGGCTTTGAAAAGGCTTTCTTTAGAAATTTTACATTTCGAACCATGTTCTGGTCTAAATTGCGTCCCCAAATCATTAAGTGTACCAAATTTCATTAATTTCCATCAAGAATTGGTGTGGGAAGTTTTTTGTCCCCAGAATTCAACAAACGGGCCACTGTGCGCCGCCGCGCCACCGCCATTTTCGAATATCAAAAAATAAAAAAAACTATACTGCCATGTGCCAGGGAAGTTATAAAAAAATTCGCAAATTTGCACATTTTGCGAACGATTTTTTGTTTTAAAGAAAAAGAAATTTAAATATTAAAATATTAAAATTACTTTGGTTTTAAGTGGAGTGAATGAATATAATTGAAATAAAAAGTTGAAGTGATCTCAACTCCAGAAATTATTGTGTTTCGCCCAAGGTATAACAGTGGGCTCTTCAGTCATTCTTTTATACCCTACTAAGACACAATTTTAGGTCGACTTTTTATTTTTGCAATTTTGCGAAACATAAGACAGTTAATTCTGCCATTATCAAAGGAGATAATGAAAAAAATTCGCATATTTGCAGCTTTTTTAGCCAAAATAAGATTTTATGAAGTGCGATCTTAGCACCGCCATTTGCGGATTTCAAATAAAAAGTTGTGCTGTAAATTGTGTCCAACTTGTGTCGCCTTGTACCACCGTATGCCTTAAATATTAATCAAAAAATCGCAAATTCTTTCATTAGCTCTTCACAAGTTAGACACACTGCAGCACAATATTTTTTTTAACGAGAATCCAAAACGGCACCGGCCGCGGCGGCCGTGCTGTGCTGTGTCGCATCACTCGCGTCGAACGCGCTTCAATATGCACCTAGCCTTATAGTACATAAAAATACCTTTCAAACGACGCGACGTACATCGCGTTCTTATTGGTTGGACCAACACAGTTTTGCCTATACTACATACCTACAAAATGTATATTTTCTGTACTCAACTTCACCACGTCGTCACGTCGCAACTTTAATTAGCGAAAAACTTTTTTCACAAAGGGATTTGAAGTAACCTGTCAAGGTAGCTATTGTAGTACATAAAAAGACTTTTTCAGAAACATATGTTTTGTTGTTATTAGTAGGGCCAAGGGCCAGCCAGGCGCAAACGCAGGCGGGGGTTTTGGGGGTTTAAACCCCCCGCCCCCGAAATGTATGAATTTTACTTCCTCACCATACAATTTCACTCTTAATTTTGAGTTTTTAGTTTAAACCCCCCCCCCCCGAAATTTTTTCCTGCGTTCGCGCCTGGGGCCAGCACATTCTTTCCTATACTACATACTTACATTATATGTTTAAAATTTTAAATGTCATGCGCCAAATTACAATATTTGTTGGCCAATAATTTTTTTCACATAGCGATTTGGAATGAACTGCCATAGTAACTATTCGTATTCATGTACTCAAAAATACCTTTTCAACGACATTTATATCTCGTTGTTGTTGGTTATGTAGACCGTTTTGTTCGGTTCTCCTTTGTTTTTCAAAAAAACTAAAACAACTTGATCTTAAAATAAAAGGGATTTTTGCCTTTGAAAAAAAAATTTAATATCAATAGGTAATGGTGTTTTTGCTCTCAAATAAAAACTTTTCTGGTATGAAAGAAACCTGACCTAAGTTGCCTTTCAGTTCATGTGGCTCTGATATTGAATTTATCATACTAAAGCCAATTTGCATTTTATAAAATTGCACCATTGCACTTTTTCCTTAAATTAAAAACCTTTCGCTTGATGTCGTGTATTCATTTGCAGTTTTTGTAAATAAAGTTCACTTACTGACATGATAAAATGTGAGCATCAACATTTCAAACACAAGAACAAAAAAAAAAAAAAAAAATGCAATAAAAACGCATCAAAAAAAAAAAAATATAATCAAAATGAAAACAATTCTCTCTGGATGTTGCGCTATCATTACTATTGTTAAGTTCAACACATCTCCAAATACAATATATACCAGCCCCGTATAGTATATATCCTGATGTTTGCCTGACTGGTGAAGGGGGAGTGAAATGTTCTTTTTTGGGTGTTTGGGTTGCGCGTACCGAACCGAATTTGCTACAGTTTATCTATATTCATCTCCTTGCAGCTTTTCATTCCGGTGTCTGTTTAACAGACATGCCGACATGAAGGATTTAATTAAATTCAACTTTTATACTGACACCGAGATCACGTACTTCCACACTTTATCCATTTTCCCTGATGTTGAAAAGGGGTTGGTTAAAAAATGGACGATTGCTTATAGGGATGGAATAGAATATAATACTTATCTGAATGAGAATGTGAATGCATTTTTCGATTTGATATTCGGTCTTCCGTTTCCACGTCTCCATACAGAAATCCTGATGTCGATGTAAGGGAGTTTTTGTTGTTGTTGTTGTTGTTTGCATCGGAACAAGTGTGAAAAAGGAACTTTTTTCGTCTATCTTTATCCACATCTACACAGATCAAATCCATCCACTTCCTCTGTCTCTCGAAGGACTAATTTAAACAAAAACGAAAATGTTAGATTCAATGACAAGCTCAAAGTTCAAATATACAAATCTCCGCTCTCCCCCCTTACCATCACACTTTGGAGCATCATCTCTAAATTCTAGAGTATATTCAGTGTTTCCTTGCGATGATGATGATTGCGCAATAAGTTGAGATTGATTGGAAAATACTTTGTCATTGGGTTGAATTGGAAATTGTCTGCGATGTGGAACAACATCATAGTTGTTTTTGTTCAAAATATCATCGGGGATGGGTGTTGGGTAAAGTGAAGAACAAGCATGCCTAAAATTTTAATTAATTGAATCCATCCGATAGCACATGTATACAGACAAACCCATAGTGAGAGTGAGTGCGAATGCCAGAGACACGGGGCGAGGGAGGGTGAGAGGTGGCGGCAAAATTAATTTACCAGTTAGATATCTTCGTTTGGTGAATAAATTGTTCGCAATTAGCAAATTAACTTAGTGCCTTTTCAATGTATTCGTTTGTGCGTAGGTTGTCAATCGATTGATTTTTGTTATATCACTTTAGGCTGGATGGTAAATTCGAATTAACAAAGTGACTTGTACTTTTAGCATCATGAATAATGATTCAGTGTACATAAATCTATATACATACATACAGCTTTATATGTTTTGCTAAGAAAACAAACTGATGTGTAAAATAAATTGATTTATTTTGAGTTTGTGACCTCAACATAAAAGAGGGTGAATTAACTTTTGAAAACACTTGAATAGGTAGGTATAACATTAAAATTGCGCTGACTCATGATTTTTAAATTAAACTTAACTTTGATTTGTGTCGAAATGATCTAATTTCTAGATTATATTTTATAAAGTAGAAACAAAAATGTGTATTTCTGACCAGCATTTAGACTTACAAACGCACATTGACAACTGAACGATTTTTTTTACTTGCTCTATTTGGCTAGAGTTTAAACGAGTGTGGTAGGTTCATATTCATTGTGTTTTTAAAAGATTCCCTAAATCCTCAATACTAATTTTCGCCTTAGATGTTTTGTTTTGAAAAATGATCTTATTGCGATTTGTCGAATTGAAAATGTTGACACATCTTCACGTTTTGAGGTCTCTAGAATCAGAATCCGTAGTTTTAAGTGAGATGTCTGTATGTGTTAGGGCTGCCAGACATAACACTTTACTCAAATTAAAATCTATTTCGTTTATTTAGTATCGTACTGAATTTATATGACACCTCTTAACGGGTCTAAATGTCAAAATGAGGTAATATGCTGTCGAATTTTTTGCACGAGCGGCAAAAATTTTTAAAAATTTAGAAAATTTTACTAAACTGTTTTCAAATTAGAAAAATGTTAAGTACTTAGTATCATTCTTAACCCTTAATATAAGGCTGTTTAAAATTTTGGAAATTATTTTGTGACTAACTAAGAAGTAGTAACCTACCAAATTGCAAAATTTTGACGAAATCAAAAAAACCTATAACAAGATATTCGAGAATATCTCAAAACAAGTAAAAAACCGGTAATTGGCACAAAAACCTAAAACAATTATTTTAGTTCTTCGATTTGTGGCGGCAAAAACTTAAGCAGTGTTATAAGAATAGGCACGACTGGATCGTAGCTTGAAGTTGACAATGTGCATATGTATTGGTTCCATAACATATCATCATTAACAAAAGTTTAAAAAAAAGGACCTCTTACAAAAAATTACTATAAATTTGTTATTAAAATAGCTAAAACAGATAGAGTTAAAAAAAAAAGTATGCCATCTGATTTGCTTGATAAATATGAATTTATGAAAAAAAAAAATCAAAAATCGTTAGAGCCGTTTTCTTAAAAATTAATTTTTTTATATAAAAATTCTTGAACATTTTTAAAAATAAAATTTTGTATGCTTACTTTTATAATTAAATAAAATACAAATTTACACTAAACTAAAAAAATATTCATTGCCCGGTTTTCAAGATATTGAATTTTCAAAAAAAAATTAAATATTTTTTTTAAAAATCCAAATCTAATTATTTTTTCGAAAAATTCTATATGCAATATTGTTAAAATTGTAAAGGACCTCTTACATACAAAATTTGGTTGAAATCCGTGTAGCCGTTAACGAGAAATTTGAAAACCAAAAAATCGGTTCTATGATAGGTAACGTTACTAACCGTTATACATTTTTTGTACCAAATTATTAAGTGTAGTAATTATAGTAGCTCGTAATTTTTTTTCAAAATCGTTAGAGCCGTTTTTGAAATATACCAATTTTTGTATATTGGTTGTATGGCAGGTACCGTTATTTTTAGAGCAAAGCAAAAATTTCAATTTCCCCACTAGGGAATCTCATAAGAACCTTAAGTCCAAAGTTTGAAGAAAATCGCTTCAGCCATTTAGACTGCAGACAGACGGACAGACAGACCGATGGACAGACAGACAGACAGAGAGAATTACGGGACCCACTTTTTTCGCGTTCTCTATCATCGTAATGTTAGGGAAAATTATTATATCAATATAATATAATCAAATTTTGCACGAATCCTTAAAAGTAAAAAATGTTCTAGGGATTACTTGTACGAAGTTTCATTAAAACTATTACAGCGTTTTTTTTTTTTTAGAAAACTTGATAATATCGACATGTTTGTATGACCGTTTTATCCAGATAAGCTAACAAAATTAAATCTCACTCCTATAACATTGAATGTTTCCCACCAAATTTCTCTAGCTCTAGCTCGATATATGTAAATCGGAACGCACAGACGAACAAACCAACGGGCGTCTTTTGTCGAAAATCAGTTTTTGGACTTCTGCATTATCGTAATATTAGTTTTGATTAAAACCTCGAATTTTGTTTCTGACACAAAACCAATAATTGCCTTATATAGCAAGTAAAAATGAAAAGTCGGGACAAAATCGGGACATTTAGTAAGTTAAGACAGATATTGCAACAGGGTTCAAATTTCGGGGCTGTCCCGCCAAAATCGGGACGTCTAGCAGCCCTAGTATGTGTGTATTTATACGTAAGTTCGGGGTTCTTTTTTCGTTCACTCCATGTCTTGAGAACAGAAAAAGATATTGACTTTGGTTAGTTTTATTCTAGTCATCGTTACGTAATAAAGAATTGATAAAAATAAAAAAAAATAAAACAACTGTTTTTTTTTAAACCAAGTAAAACAGTTGAAAAATAATTTTCGTCTCAAATATTTCAAGAACAAATAAATGATCCCGAACCCAGTTTAGTTTCTTCTACACTTATCAAATTATTTTATCTAATTGTTTAAACTCCTAGTAGCTTAAAAAAAATTTGCAAATTAATTTTGTAAAAATACAATTTTGAAAACATTTTTATGAACAAAAAATGCAATGGCAGTTTTAAGTACCTATAATTATTGAAGCGCAGAGAAAAATTTAGATAAAAAAAAATGAATAAACCTGTTTTTAAAAATCTAATTTCTAAAAATATTACTTTTGAAATCATCACCATATTTTTTTTTAGATTCTACTATGCAATCTTTTTTTTAATGTTCAGAAGCTTGAATATTAAAAAAGTCGAAAATATAATAAAATATTTATATGGTAAGTACCTTATGTTAATAACTATACAAGGTACATTTTTGTTTGCTCAGGAGCAGCCCCAACAACATCGAGCGAGCTACTGCACCCACTCACCCACTTAATAAGAGAGCTTTGGAAACAGAGAGCTTTCCTGAAGAGTGGAAAAAAGGAATGATTGTCGAGCTCTCAAAGAAAGGAGATCTCACACAGTGCGAAAACTGGGAGGAATATGCGTTCTGCCTGCAGTAGCCAAGATAATAGCAAGGATAGTATTGGACCGAATTAAAGACCACCTCGAAGACACACTCGACGCTGAACAAGCAGGTTTCCGCACTGGATCTTCCTGTGTGGATCACATCAACGCCTTGCGGATCATCATCGAACAGTGCGTTGAATATCGATCACCACTTCACCTGCTGTTCATCGATTTTGAAAAGGCGTTCGACAGTATCAATAGAGAATTTATTTGGCTTGCTTTGCGCAGGAGGGGCATCCCAGATAAATTGATTGCTTTTATCAAGGCTACATATGATGGATCCAAGTGTCACGTTTTGCACAAAGGTAGGCTGTCAGAGGAGTTTGAAATCCAAAGTGGAGTTAGGCAAGGCTGTATACTGTCACCAATACTGTTCCTGTTGGTGATAAGTGACGTACTGTACGCAGCTTTGTCAAATGGAAATGGAGGAATTCAGTGGACTCTGCAATCTCACCTCAAACATCTGGACTACGCGGACGACGTGTTCTTACTCTCTCATAGGATCATGGATCTCCATCAAATGACAACAAGGGTGGAGAGAGAAGCAGAAATCGTAAGGCTTAAGATCAACTCGGCAAAAACTAAAAGGATCATCCTTGGAACTTCCTCATCAATCCAAGTAAATATTTCTGGACAACCGGTAGAGATGGTAGAGGATTTACAATATCTTGGGAGTATTGTCTCTATGGGTGGCGGAACTGAACTGGATTCAGAAAAGCAAAGGCTGCGTTCGGAATGCTGTCAAAAATATGGAGAAACAACTCTTTTAGCTTAAAGACCAAGCTAGACTGTTCCGCTCCAATGTTGAATCCGTTCTGCTTTACGGCTGCAGCACTTGGAAAGTCACTGACACTGTCACTAGAAAGCTGCAAACCTTCGTAAATAGATGTCTACGAAACATCTTGAGGATTTTCTGGCCCAACCGTATCTCCAATGCCGAACTTCATGCGAGAACGGGTCAGGAGCCCATATACTCCATTATACGAAGAAGAAAGTGGCAGTGGATTGGCCATACGCTTCGAAAAGGCGATCGGTGCATTGCATCTCAAGCAATGCAGTGGAACCCGCTCACACAGGAGGGAAGACAAGTGGGCCGGCCTAGAAGTACATGGCGAAGAACGGTCGAACAGGAATCGGCACGACTGGGGAAAAGTTGGAGAGAGCTGAAATATATTTCAAGAAATCGTACACGATGGCGCGTAGGTGTGGTGGAGGCACTATGTCCCGTAAGGGAAACATCACGGACGTAATAGGTCCGAGGACCTAAGAAAAAAAATTACAACAAGTAGCCTTTATCTATAGCATTAATTTAATTTTTTGTATCAAAGTCGTAGAAGTTTTTTTAAGAAAAATAATATTTTCCTTAGCGTTTTAAAACATAAAAATATAAAAAAAAAATTGCGACACCAATTTTATCCATCTTTCCCATTATCGTAATAGCAAGTTCAATAAAAATCTCGAGTTAATACACCTATACAGGTTGTCTTACAGTCACCAGCCCAGACGAAGAGTTGATAACGTAGGAGCAATGTATATAAAACCTATAGTAGGTACTATTAACAAAGTCGATTTTTGTCACGATGGTCTACCCCTATGCTATAGGTGGTGTATTATCGGTGGAGAGATTTAATGAGATTTTCAATGTATTTTTAACTCTACATTATCTACGGAGAAAATGCCCTCCCAGCCCTGTGGCACCGCCACCGTCGGTCGCGTCGGTTGTTCAATAGTACTATAGATATTTATATACAATGGTACAGGGTAATTTTCTCGTGTTCGCTCCCCCTTAGGCCCAGTTATAGCTATCATTGGAAACCATCATTGAAAAAGTTAGCTGCTGATTTTGAGGCCCTTCGAAAGTTTAATAACTGAATATTTAAATGCAGAAATATATCTTACGACTTCAAAATTATTTCTCCTCTAAAAAAATTCGTTTTGACCTATATCTTCCCCATAAAGTAACTTTTAATTTTTTCAATGATCATTGGTAAGGTAGTTCATCATTGAAAAATTAAAAGTCATTTTATGAAAAAAGTTGTGCCAAATTGAATTTTGTTTTACCTAGAAATGATTATTAAGTGAATTTGCTTTACTTAAGCATCAAAATAATCATTTATGTTTTCTTCAAAATCTCTCAAAATTGATAATTAATATTCTCAATGATGGTTCTCAGTGATAGCTATAACTGGCCCTTAGACTTATAAAAAAAACGGGTAAACCGTTGTCCCTCCATAGAAAAAAGTTCTAGTGCGGGTAAAAACTACTAAATGCTCTTGTGTAATACAAACAATTTAATTAAAGTGATGTTTTTATTTTGGCAATGTTCAATCCAGTTAAAAAATAATGAGACCAAAAATGACTGAGACCGTTATAAATCGAAAATAAAGCGAAAATAAGAACCCATGGTTTTCGTCTGGCCCCGTGACTGTGGGATACCCTGTGTATCGCAAGTAAAAACAATAACGCGCTATTCTAGCAAAAAGTGGTCGCATATAAAACGCAAATAAGAACTTGAAGCTAAATAACCCAGCTAAATGACCCTGGCATTATTCAAGCTGAACAAATTTATTTTGGGCCCTAAGGGCAAAGTTAAAAAAATTGTATTATTGTACGGCGTAATTGATCTGTCCGAACGAGATCTTCATAATTTTTTAAATCAATATTTCATTTATTCCTTAAATTCCTTACAGATTCATCTAGTTTAGACAATTTGCAATTTTATGTGTTTTTTAATTTTATATTAAATCAACGAAACCATTTTAAGAGACAAACGAGTAGAAATACAAAATAAAAAAAAAAATCTACTTGCTCACACAATTATGTATTATTTCTTGGAATTTACTTTTTCCATTGGAATTTATAGACATTTATTTCTTAAACGTGTTACACCTTTGAAAAAAAAAAAAAAAAAAAAAAAAACAAACATAACATATAATATTTGAGTTAACCTGCAACTTCAACTTTTTCAATTCCCAAAGTGCATGAAATTACTTGTACGAATAACATGTGCTCAGAAATCTATTGCTTGTAATTCGCGAACATGATGTACGAGAGTGCAATTGCATCCTAATGAGCTCATTACATCCCAGATTCATAGAGAGTTGCGATTGCGACTTCAAATCCAATCACAGAAAACGCAACATTTTTACTCGTGATGCAGCAAAACCGTTCCTATACAAACTGGCCAGTAGTTTCGCGGTATCTTGGAGCGTAACAAAAACTTGTCAACATCACCACCACATTCCATATGGAGTCAGACGTCTTCTTTTCAGAAGAGCACAAAAACAAACTCCTTGCGCGACTTAGGTTGCAGAGTCGTCCTTTTTTTTGTTTGTTTTGAATTTTGTTTGTCTGAGCTTGAGAGCAGCCGATTTGGCCACTGATACCCATAGTGGCCTGATTTCCCCCCGGGGGCACAGCAATATAATTAAAATGCCATCGAAATACAAATGAACGCCTGTCATAAATCCTCTTACGGGCAGCAGTGAGCTGTGCGGCGACGACGGCGATGTCTGTTTGCCATACGTACCTATGTTCCTTGGATATCCTCCTGCATCCGTGACATACCACATCGTTGACTGGAATATACAAACAAAAGGAGCGACAGACTCCCGAGAAAACATGAGCAAAACCAAATCCGGACCTCCCAAAAATGGATCACATGGATAGGGATACTGCCGATTCCACTGCTGCCGCACAGATCTTGTTCCCTTTGGTACAACCATCAGACTTCCTTAATAGACCTCTTGGGAAGATGTGTGAGATTCTCAAAGGGAATCCCAGTAATAGCTCGGACGAGACGAAAACGACCCTCGCTTCTCGGTTCATTTTGATGACGAAGACGACCGACGCGACGGACGGACCAAACCCAAACCACACGGGACGGGATTCGGGATGGTTCGGGACGTGGGAGCACCAAACTTTACATACATCACCATCACCATCCACCACACACAGATGCTGGGCTGCTGACCGGCTTTCTTCTAGCGACTTCCATTGGTATGATTGATGGGGCATATAGAGCTTAGCGAACAGGTTCACTGTGGCGGATAATCGGAGCAATGTTAAAACCCATAATAGAGCGACAGACACGCTCTGTGAGAAGATGTCTTCATTTGGTCCAGTGACTCTTGGCGGAGGCCTTGTTCTGACTGCTGCCTTCAGCCGCTTTGCGTTATTTATGTGTGGCCAGCAGCGCACAGGTAGGTCAGAAAAGCAGAAATCTGAATGGTTTGTTTGGCTGGATTATTAGTTTGGCTCCCGAATAGAGGATATGCTGATGATGCACTCCTGCCAACGTCAATCCAGCCAGCGGTGAAGAGGGAATCAATGTGCACACACCGAATATGAGATATTAATTTGTTTATGCGGCAGAAGGCCGGCTGGACGAATGACGGTGGTCGCGGTATTTGGCTCACCGTGCGTCGTCGTCTTCGCGTCGGTGGCTGGCGGCCAGGGATATGGATCAAGGGAAGGTTGACTGCCATGATGGGCGCCAGTGTGTTAAGATGTGCTATAAAATGAATTTCGGACTCACAAAGCGGTCTGATATGTGTGTGGTTTGGAGTTAACTTTTTTTTTTGGCAAATTTCGGTTGCGCCCAAAGGGATGAGGGGGAGGATTTTAAAAACAGCTATTAGCGTGGTCGAATTTAATAGTTACCCATTATCAGTTTTTTTTTGTGGTTGTTGTCTCTCAAATTGTGCTAATTTTTTGATCTGAAAAGCATTTAAGAACGAAATATAATTTTGGTTTGATACACACATGGCAGTGAAATAGGTTCTTGTGCTAAAGTGAATGATCTTTCAAGAAATGTTCAGATATATGTATGTACATCATTATGACTAGTATACAAAATATTTGTATATTTCGGTAAAGCGTGAGAAAATAACGAAGTTCATCTCCCGCAAGGGTTATACAACAGGGTTCCCCATAAGGAACAGATAAGCTTGAAACAAATCATAGTAGACTTCATGACCGTCCTTAAAACTGATAAAAAAGTTTAATTCCAACGACAAGAAGAGATATCGATATGTATATGCATTTTTTTTTTTGGAAAAACAGCAGCGATGCATAAGAAAATACATAATGCTTTTTTTAAACACTATTTATCGGGTCATGCAGAAATTTGTATTGAGTGTGATAGTCCGATTAATAAATAAGCTGATGCACATGGGCAAAAACTTTTTTACCACTATAAATAATAAGTACACTCTGATCTGCTAACTCCACTGTGTAGTAAGCAGGGCAGTGTCATTTTTTTTTGTGAAATAAAGGACTTACAAAATAAACTGCAAATTGGAGCCTTACGTCAAGTCTCTAGAATGCTTGCGGCTCTCGAGATACACTATGTGATCTGCTTTCTTCACTGTAAAGTTAGCAGGCCACTCGATTACACCCACAATTTGGTAAACTGCAAAATCGGGAATAGAAATTCAAAATAAATGAAAACAAACTGCAAATTACTGCGTTGGTCCCGTTACCCTAGAAGGTGAAAGTTGCCCTTCCAATTTCACAGACGTACAATTTCTTAGATGACAGTCATCCCAAAAACCCGAAAAATATTTTTAATTTTAACGTGTTTTGAGTGTTAAAAAATTGTTCGCCCCTAGCTATACCTATATTTCTATTTCTATTGGGCACGGTGAATTTAAAATAGTAGAGTCAATTAGGTAACTTTAAGCTTAGATTGTGAAAAGGCTATAAGAGATATCAACTTAATTTTGTTTGCATTTTATAAAACTATATTTTAAGTACAAGGAAATTCCCAAAAAGTAAATTTTAGTTTAATTATTTCATATGATTTTCTAAAAAAAAATCAAGTAAAAGTACGCACTCTTGCACTCTTGAAATAAAAACGTACACTATTTACAATTATACGCTCTATTTCCGATGTAGGTACAGTGCTGCCACGGTCACACACTTTTCCATAGGGCTGGCCACGAGACGAGAAAAGACTCGGTCTCGGTCTCGGAAGACGGAACCGAAACGAGACTGGCTTTTGAGCAACCGAGACGAGACTGTAAATTTGGACCGAAATTTACAGAGAGTCTAATAAATTCAAAAAATCCAATTTCAGTTAAATTCGTATTCAAACTATAAACGAAAATATTTCGTTCCAAAATCAACAGGTTGTCCGGAAAACGTATTTTTCGGAGACGACACCGAGACGAGACTTAATAATACGAGACCGAGATAGGACTGAAAATTTTCGATTTTAACGAGACCGAGACGAGACTTACAAAAGTCTCGCAGAGTCTTGTCTCGTGGCCAGCCCTACTTTTCCAACAAAACTTGAGTTCTACAAGCTACTTTGCTTGAAGCAGTAGGTACCTGTCCAGGGGGATGATGTTAGCTTCTGTGTAAAGACGCTCGTTGCTGTGATGTCTCATTCACTGCCGATCAAAATGTAGTCCGGTACAAATCCTTATTAGCTTTCTTTCTAACATTTGAAGTTCCTTCATGGCCGTCTACGAGATGGAGAACCAGACAGGGAAGGAATAGCTGATTACAGGCCGCAGGAGCTGCTTGTACATAAGTATCTTCGTCTTCTGGCTTAGTCCGTTTCTGAGTCTCATCAATGGGTGGAGTCGGTGAAAGGCCCAGTTGGCTTTTTTGAGGACGTTTAGTGATTGCGGGTTCAACCTTCACAACTCGTTGAAGTGGATGCCTAGGTACTTCACGTTCTTTTTGACTGCTACTGTAGATCCGTCCGGAAGTTTCAGAACCAGACTTCTGCACTTGGCTGCGCTGCAACTACCTCTACTGGGTCTCCTGAAATACACAAGCTCCGATTTGGAGGTGTTTATTAGGATGCCCCATTTCTTGTAGAAGGCGTAGAGTCTATTGACGTGGTGCTCAACTTTTCGTAAAGCTACCAGAGGAGACATCGAGGCGGCATACGTAAGGGAGTCATCAGCATACAGGAGATTTTGGCATCCAGATGGCAAGGGTTTGTCAGATGTCATTAGGCTGTATAGGAAGGGGCCTAGTTTCGAACCTTGGGCAACTCCGGCTTTGATGTTCTTCACTTATGATTTGCAGTTGTCCATTTGTTCGTAGAATTTTCTGGAAGAAAGAAAAGAAAAAAGAATTTTTATTAAAGACGGAGGTAAATGTAATACGCGAAGCTTATGGATAAGGGCTTCAATCCATACGCTGTCGAAAGCTTTCTCGACATCCAGAAAGCATCCAAGGGTGACACGATGGTTGTTGAGCGCTATGGTGATATCATGCCGAATCTTCAGGAGCGGATGCAAAGTGGAGTGCTTTACCCCACGAAACAAAAAAGTTCAAGAGCTGCTTGCAAGACCATCAACTTCAGCATTCGGCGACATAATTGCATAAAAGTTATCCAACACCCAAGTTAGATATTACATTTCAAATTATTGCTGGTTGATGATAAAATTAATAAAAAAACACTACACTTCGTAAGTTTATGTGTGAACCCCTTATGTATATCTTACCATTGCGTGAAAAATACAAAACTCTTTTCACACTTCTCGCACAAGTTTTATACCAAAGTAAAGTTATTGCAACAATTCGTGTGAAAATATACATGTAGGTAGGTATAGAAATTGCAATGCAAATGCAACACAGAAGCTATCACTCATTGAAGTCTATATTTGCATTTGCAAAGTGTCACAATGCATGGTAGACCCCCTACTGATTCACCAGGTTGTGTAGCTCCATATCTTAATAGAAATATCACGTTTGGATATATGTGGCGATACCCACAGGCATCGCGGCGAGTGCAGATTAATTACCCCGTTCACACTTGGTTTATCGATTTGTAATATAATATTTGATCCATGTTCAAACTAATTGCATTGAATAATAGGTACACTTCCCCCGTCCCTTCTCCCCTTACAAATAATCTCTCATACAATATCTTCTCCCCTTAACTCAATCGGTCGTCGAAATCCCCTAAATAAAGTGTAAATATTATTATGTATCTTGGACGAGAGTAATAAATTTTATGTAGGCGGAAAACATATGCCAACCCCCTTTGCAAGCGCATAATCTTCTTGTAACAGAGAACAACAATTTACTTTGTGTTTACTCGACTTCCATCGTCATAGGACGCACCGAACATCCTTAAAATTCAATAAACGGCAAATCTCCAAGGAAGCAAAGCTTCACCATCCCTAACATCACTTCACTTCCACTGATGATATGGCTTTCATAAGGGGGTGGAATCAGTAAATACCCCCACTCTGCCCCCCCCCCCCACAAATGATTGTTATGGAGCTTATCGTAATAAAACATTCATTGGTATAGAGAGTGTTGATGGCGCAAGTGAAGTGCTCTCCGGGGGGTATTCGGGCGATAACAAAGTGGTAAAATAATTTTATGATTACCCACAACATTGTCATTGGGGTTTAAGAGGGTTTTCATTTTCATGGTTCAGTGTAATACAAAGTACATAGAGAGGGTGGCTTTTTGGGCTGTAGGAAATGTTTACCACAGAGATTAAGATTTATTTTGATAACTTTTGGTTCAGCAGCATAATTCAGGCGAGAAGAAGGCGGGTGCGCATTTAAGTGTTATGAATTGAATTAGCTTCAAGGTGGCTAAAAGGAAACTTTATGGACAATGTACTGATGATGAGATTATGATAGGTATGTACTTGAATTTGGAAACGGGTGTATTGGATTTAATTATGATAATTTATACGTGAGATTGTTTGTACAATATTTGTAAGTTGTATTAGATAGCATGAATCCAATAAGTAACTTTTAAATCATTAAGTTAGGTGTATTATTCTGCGTTTGAGTATATGTATTGACAGTTTAATTACATTGGGCCCTACTAATAATCAAATTTAGTAACGACTTAAATATTTAAGTGAAATGGACCATAATTGTATAGGCTGTAAATAATAAATCAACTATGGTATGCAGGCGCGAACGCAGGAAAAAAATTTCGGGGGGGGGGGAGAGGTGTTTGAAAAATTTTAAATGTTAATAAATATTATATTTTATCACGAAAAGTCGAAATCTTGACTTGAAGGACAATAATGTTTCAACTCCGATTTAAATGAAAACATCTATTTTTAAATTTACAAAAGTTATTCAAAAAAAAAAATTCTCTAAATTAAAACATTCCTTGCAGGCTACTACAGGCTGTTGTAGTAGCCCGTAGCGTAATGGTTAGTGTGTTCGACTGTCACGCTGGAGGTCTGGGATTGCTTCCCAGCCTCGTCCACCTAAAAACTAAGAAGTTGATTTTCAGGGCTACTGCCTCATTCGAGGAATTGACAAATCCTCCAAGAGTATCAGTTGTCACGAATAAGTGCTTCTCGTCTAGCTGTTCGGATTCGGCATAAAATTGTAGGTCCCTTCCATTCCTGTTGAAAGGCTTACACAGGAATGGTTGCGAGTTGTTAGTCACTAGGCTCTGGTTCTTCATGAGCCGTTGTGCCACCCGTTTCCTGCCGACAATTAGGCTGATATTTTTTGAGAAATAAATTATTTTGTTCATATTTGTATGAAGCATTTATTGACTGGTTTGTATTCATAGACTGCTAAATTCCAATTCTTAAGAACTTTGGGCGAGTTCGTATTGCAGAAATCTGCGGCAAGCCTAATACTTGTTTGGCTTCTGCGTTCGCGCCTGATGGTATGACTTAAATATTTAAATGGACCCTAAATAATGAATATTATATGGTATGGGCTCTAAAACATAACATGTATGGTTCAGTTCTTATAGTCCATACCATTGTGGTCTATTTTCCTCAAATATTTAAGTCGCTACTAAATTTGATTATTGGTAGGGCCCATTGGAAATTATATCTTATCACAACTATCACCAGCTTAATTGAATGATTATTTCCTCTTTAAAAGCATTCGCTGGTACTGTCGGTTTTTTTTCCAAATCTTGTTTTTTTGTGTTATTTAGTAAAAATCGATGTAAGAATTTGTATCTTGTAATGTAAGGCTTTAATGTTTGAAATGGCGGGTTATAAGAATTGAAGAGTTAAGACGGCTTTGCAGAGTATGGGGACTTGTATTTTTTTATATTGGCTTCTCACTGTTAAACATTCAAATTATACAACTCTAAGCCACTTGAACTTTAAGATAACAAAATTGTGCAATTCAGTGCATTTATTAGTTGACTTATACACAATTTCATAAATTGTCAATATGTCGATTTTTTTTTTTAATGAAAACAAAAATCTGCAGATCGCGTAATCTTGCAACGATTGCTGGATTGAACGTTGTCGTTTTGACAATAGCTGTCTCTATTCACATCTTAAGGAAGATATAGAGAGAGCAATTGTGGAAGTGATGATCGAACAATCGGCCTAGTCATATGCGATATAAGCCCAAGTGCTAGTACACTTTTTTTAGTAGTCACTTCATGACTGATGGATCTTATGAATTTGTCATCCCTTAGACTTGATGACGGTGTCTGAAAATGTATTGAGTTATGGTAGCTCAAAAGTCTACATGGTATGTTTCTTCGGTTTTAACTTTGCACAAGAAGGGGAGAAATAAATCCAAAGTTATCTTTCTAGACAGCTTACCCCCTTTGCAACGTCCAATTCCATAGAATACTATAAATAACACCTCTTGGCTACTTCCCCCTATATTAAGGGTACAACTTTTATTGCACGCTGATCTGAAAAATTTTTAAATTGGAGGAGAAAGTTTCATACTTTCCGTGATCTAAATAAAAACAAAAGAGCTGAGCTAAAAACTTCAACAATGATCAGTACAAAGTGTTGAAATCAATTAACGGAAAACAACAAAAACAAGATAAATATTTTTTAATTTATTTAAATAAAATCTTATACCAATACAAGAGCCGACAGCAAATTTTGGGTGTTGATGTAAAACCAAAATCGAAGTATGAGGGTTTATAGGGGTATATTTTGTGATACCGAAATCAAAAGTCTTGCAGGTTTTTGTCTCAGCCTTTGGCGGGGGCGGGGTATTGAAAATAGAGATTATCTAAATTTTTTTTCAAGGGTTTTATCACTTCAATTATTTTTTTTTTTAAACACATCATGATGCTATGTCATTTTCCCTAAGTGCAAAGACCTTAATCTTGTTGATCCGATTAATAGAACTCAAGATATAAGCATTTAAAGCGAACCTCAATCGTTTTTTCTTGGAGACTTTGTTTTGTTGATTTTTTGAGTTTCATAAATCTCCAAGAAAAAACGAATGAGGTTCGATTAAAAACCTTATATTTTGAGTTCTATTAGTCGGATCACAAAGATTAAGGTCTTTGACCTTAGGGCAAATGACAGAGCATCATAATGTATTTTTAAAAAAATAATTGAAAGTATAATACCCCCGACCAGAAATTTTTAAAATCTCTATTTTCAACATCCAGCCCCGCTAAAGGCTGAGAAAAAAACCTGTCAGACTTTTGATTTCGGTATCACAAAATATACCCCTATAAACCCGCATACTCAGATTTTGGTTATACATCCACTCCCAAATTTGCTGTCGGCTCTTAGACTAAATGTATTATGTGTGTCCTTACAATTTATTTAACTATTCTCGTCGAAATAACAAGGCAAATATAATACAAAACTAATTTAAAATTGAAATAAAAAAATAAATCGGGTGGCACAACGGCTCATGAAGAACCAGGGCCTAGTGACTAAGAACTCGCAATCATTCCTGTGTGCGCCTTTCGACAGGAATGGAAGGGACCTACAATCTTATGCCGAATCCGAACGGCTAGACGAGAAGCACTTATTCGTAACAAGTGATACTCTTGGAGGATTTGTCAATTCCTCGCAAGAGGCAGTAGCCCTGAAAAAAAAACTTTTTAGTTTTTAGGTGGACGAGGCTGGGAAGCGATCCCAGACCTCCAGCGTGACAGTCGAGCGCACTAACCATTACGCTACGGGCTACTACTATAATTTATTAATGTATTTAAAACTATGTACAATTTGTGGTAAATAAAGCTAATTATAATAAATAATAATAATAATCTGTCAGAATGTCATTTCCTGTTTCTTTATTAGAATTGCCATACTTACTTCTGTTTCTGTACAGATCAGACATTTTTAATTTAAAAAATCGTTAGGATCTTTTTCGAGTGAGCCCAATAAACAAAACGGTTATATGTATACAATGACGGTTGAATACAAGTGTGTGTACAGATATGTATTTAATTTTATTGTTGGGCCTTAATAAGGATCAAAAATGCATCTGGAGAATTTGAAGTAGAATGCGGGAGGTAGCTTTTAAATGCAACAAATGTTCTTCACAAGCCGTTGTACCACCCAATATATTTTTTTTTAGACGTACAGGGACATATCGAATAACATCGAAAATGGCGGCCTATTGTTTGTATGTACAAGAAAAATAGATGTCAAGATGGAGAAGCAATCTTAAGGCGGGATTCTTTAAAAGTTTCACAAATGACATGCGAGACCAATATTAGAAAAAAAAACATGACGGCCAACCAAATATACGGTATAACTATAAGTCAGGATGTGCAGGTTGCACATATATAACTATACAGTAAATACATCTTGCATCGACCATAGGAACCCTGAAGTGATGGAAGGAATTTGTAGTTATTCTGTGTGCTTCATGGGAGTTATTGTATATATGTAGCTTAGCTATATATGAATGCAATTTAGCAATGCAACATGATATTGGCTTGCTTATTAGGAACGTGCCATTTAATTTTGTCCATTAATAAGCTAAAAAAACTAAATGGAAGCACGTGCTTGTAAGCACGTACAACAACCGTGCTTTCTAGCTGGCATTACAAGTTGGCTGGAAACCGAGTGTAGGCATCACTTCAAACAAATACTTTTGTCCAAACCTGTCAAACCCATCGTACTCTTTCAAAGTTACAACTTTGAAGAGTTCACCTCCAGTTTTCTTAGAAATTGTCCGCCTTTGTTGGACATAATAACCGATTAGGCTCGATTTTATTATTATAAAAGCATTTTTATAGACTCGCTCGCAATCACAATTAAAGTGATTTGTTTTATAAACAAATATTAACTGTGAGGATCACAATGAATTGCCTTCAATAGATAGTTAATCGCCATATCGCAGTCGTGCCTCTGTGAATTGTTCGCTCCCGCTAATTATATAAAAAAAAAAAAAAAAATATAAAAACAAATATACTTGAATATATGGGCGGTGAGGCATTGTTATTAAATCCAGCTTGAAGATTGTAGAAAAGTAGCAGGTTCAGCTCGTTCCTGGTTGTCGTTTTTGTCGTCGTCGTCGACGTTGGTCGTCGGTACATAGTTGTTGGGTTGCTCTGTACTGCGCTAATCTTTTGTGCATAACTAATTATTCTGCATTCGTGCGATGAATGTTGGAGGTTGTCTGTTGCCGGTGACTGCGCTTCAACTATCAAACTATCACCCCACAGCGATTTTATCTTTTTGATAGTAAACTTGCAACTATACGACGACGAACGGTGGGTTGCTTTTGAAAAAAAAAAAAAAATTCAAAACAAAATTAAAGCAAAGACCGACTTGGTAATATTGATGTAATTCAAGTGCGCACGGGATATAAATAATCATCAGGGGGCTTACAGTTTGTCTGAGGTATGGAGTCACATCAAGTATAAGTATATAGAAATAAAATAACAACAACACTGTGCTGCTGGTGTGTTTATTTGATTGAGTTATTTTGCTAAAGGGCGAACTCTAAATGAGTTATTATGTGATTTTTGTTGTTGGTGTATTTTATTTTCCTCAGAGGAAATATGGTTGATTTTGTTGTCAAACAACATATTTATTGAGAGAACAGACATCAATTATAAACACGAAGATGTATGTAGATTGTGTACTTAGTTCTTATGTGCTCTGGGTAGTATTTGCTTAATGGCGATATGGATCAGTAATTGGGATGTAAACTTGTTTGTTTAATAGCTAGTTGGACCCAAAACAAGCTTATTCATTCTACAAACTACGACAATACTTTAGAATATTGACCTTCATAATAATTTTTTTGCAAACATTATGTTATGAGGTGAGGCACAAAATTTCATACCAAACCGATGATTAAGTGAGTGTTCAGTTTATTTTTTTTTAAATTCAAAATGCAGAACTTGATGACGAATTTAAGATTTCAAAAAAAAAAAAAAAAATAAGTGTTTTATGGTTGTAAATTGGTTAGGAGAACCAAGCGTAGAAACGCAGGAACACATTATATCTGCGTACAATTATATCTGAGTTTAAGAAAAATCCCATATTAAAATCAGAAACAATACACGGAATTATTCGAAATTGTTGTTCCTACCTAGACTGGCTCATGGATGTACTGGAAAAACAGAAATTGGCACAGAGGGCACCCCAGACTCCATCCCCTCATTTTGTTACGTGTTACCAGTGTGCCTACCTATTTTATTATATCTCTCTTTCTTAAATAGAAGGAAATAGAATTCCCCTACAACAAATTTTTTGTCTTCCCTTAAACCAACCTAACTTTAATTTTTTGTTTGGTGGAATATTACGTGCATAATCCTATAAACACGAAAATTTTAGCTAAGAATTTTATAGAAATACTTAAAAAAGTTAAGCACTTGAGCGCAACCTCTTGCATAATAATTAGGAAGTTGAAATTTTGTACAGATAACACAATTAGTAAAGGTAACAAAATCGAATGGGAACACTAAAAAATTACAAACACAAATGTTGCCACCCTACTAGCTACGTTTCTTACAAGGGATGTTTTCTTATGCGCAGATAATTAATTAAAAAACACTTCTTTTAAATATAACTCTTATGCTAACCTGTTTTTAAGAGAAAAAGAATGGCCTTCTCGCCTGCCTCTTCTTGGAGAATCATATAAACGCTATTCTATTTTTAAAAGAATTAAAATTTAGCGTTTGAACCTGCTTGTTCAATAAAAAAAAAAACAAATGAGATAAGAAACGTGTGCTGCATCGCAGCCGTATATGAACTATTCCTTAATTTTAAGATACCGATTTATGCATCAAACCGTTTTCTCATACCGGAATGATCAAGTTTATTGCTGAGAAGCCTATTAACTCTCACCAAATCACGGTTATTATCTTGTGTAATTGTAATAGTATCAAATTAAAACCAAAAATATACGTTTTTTTTTTATTTTCTTTCCAAATTTTCCATTCGAAATAAAAAACAGAAACACAAATATGGAATTATTTTTCCAAGATTTGAATTTTGTACGTCCCTTTTTTTCGCAGAAACTTTGTGGCGGAATTAAAAAAAAAAAAATATTATCTGTCTTTGTAGCATAGTTTTAAAGTTTTTGAAAACTTAAATATTAGAAAAACCCGTAAGAGTACAAATTTAGTTTTCCCGAGGAAAATTAGCGTTTTAAAAGCTACTATTTCTGGAAAAAAAAAAAAAATATGATAATCTTATTTTTTTTAAGATTTTGTCCACCAGCTTCAGCGGACTTGTGCACTTCCACACTTTTAAAGCTTGAAATTCAAATAAAAAATTACACCTAAAAGCTTTAAATTTAATTCTTGTGCAACAAATTCGCATTTAAAAAGCTTCAATTTCGAGCATCAAGAGAATTATTCTTTTCGAATTTTCGTCCGCTAACACCAGACACATTTGAGTGGGAATTGAAATATTTAAAAAAAAAAATCATAGGTAAAAAATCGGTTTTTAAAAAAGCTAAAAATGTCTTTAAAATTCTCATTGTTTTATATTTTGTCCTCTAACTTCAGACTTATTTTAGCGGAAACTAAAATAACTTAAAAACTATGCGAACTACAAATGTGTTCGCAACAAAAATTAGCATTTAATTAGCTTCCAAGGCGGATAATTTTTTTTTTGATTCAGCAAAAATCAAGAACGTTTACGTTTATACGCGGTTATGATTTGAAAAAAAAAAATGTTAAAAACTTGAAAACTTTGTTGTATCTCAATACGAATGCTTTTCACTGAGGAAATTTTCCAAAATAACACTGAAAGATTTGAAAATATTTTTTTGATCGGTAAATTTTTGGATAATGTAGATATCTGTGGTGTGTGTTTGGTATAAAAATGATAACTCCTTAAACGTATTTTTAAGTTAAAAGCATTTAAATTTTTATTAAAGTGTTGGAAAATCTCTTGCAAAGACATTCCCCCCCCACACAAAAATTTCACCGTAATACTCGTGCCAGTGGAAATGCTCTTCAGTATACCCTTGAGCCAAACTTCGGACGTACAGTTAAGTACAGAGATTCTTCTTTAGCCTTACGACATTAATGTGGAATTCCTTAACTGGGCTCCTAACCTTAAGCACCTCATATGTATATGGGATATTCTCAAAAAAAAGTATGCCATCTAAAAGGTCTGTAATTGGTCAAAAAAGATCAACTAGTTTCAGAAATTGGTTAGCCATAGGACTGTTTCAAGGTCACAGTATAAGACTTTTAGCACCTCATTTATAGAATTTAAAAAATTTACCTTAGCACCTAATTTATGGGATATTCGACAAAAATATACACCATCTGAAAGGTTACCTAGACCTCATAAAAGGTCAATTAACCTATGGCTGACCAGTTACTGAAACAAGCTGACCTTTTATAATGAGTCGTTGGCCTTTCAAATGGTGTACTTCTTTTGCGAATATCCCACAAATGAGGTGCTAAAAGTCTTATACGACCTTGAAAAAAATTTCAATTAAAAAAAAAAAACTATGGCTGACCAATTACTAAAAGTAGCTGACCTGTTTTGACAAATTACTGAACTTTTAGATGGCATACTTTTTTTGCGACCATCCCATGTATGAGGTGCTTAAGATTAGGATCCCCTTAACCGACTCTATTTTTCCGCCCCGTTTCAATGTCCAGACATTTAAGATGAATGTAGGTACATCGATTTCTTCTACTCAATCCTCCCATTGATTGTTTTCTAAATGCTCGCACTGTTTTAAACCAACATTTAAATGTTAGTCATAGTCCCTTGCGTGTGCGTTACTTATAAAAAAAGGAATCATTTAAATTTCAATTCAATGCATACTGTACCAAATTTGAAGCAAATAGGTCAACTCGTTTTGGCTCTACATTGATGTAAAGTGGTCGTCGAATGATTTTTTTTTATGGATGGTTAGTTGAAATCTGTTTTTTCTCTCGGTGTATTAATAAAGAAGTCGTAAAATTTTTGGGAATTTTTTTTAAATCTTCAAGAACGGAATTTTTAATTTCCTTGAAAACACTGCTTCATAAGCTCCATTTGATACTTATTGTGTTTGAACATTTTTCAAATTGTTTTGTCAAAAGGTTCCTTTACATACTACGCATTCGACTGTTAAAAACTTATAATCCGTATAATTCGAGGTTTTAAATAAATTCGATCATATCAGACACATTTTGTTATTACAACATCAACAACAAAACTTTAAGCCCATTAGTTGGATACTTTTAAACTGGTTAACTCTTTAAAATATTGATGTTAATGAACCTCGTTATTTTTATCCGCAATTCAACACCCCATCATATACATTTTAATGTTTGATCCCTTATCGCCTTCGCGAATAGCTTTTTCACTTTTCACATTTCACTGTTGTTGTTCATTATTCACCCCTTCTCGACTAGTTTGACGCTTCAATATAATAAAACACGTGTTCAACCCCGATATAGAAATTTAAAACCCATCATCCGGACGGATCCGGATGCTTGCAATACAAATACCTACAAAGGAATAAAAAAAAAAAAACAACAACAACACAAACTTAATGCCTTTTTTATCCCAGGAAAATTGATTTGTTCAATTTTTCCAACGATTAAACTTTGTTCTCGCGGAAAATTCGTTGCAGACCATTTACTATACCTACATAATATAATATGGAACTCTCGTCTCAGCAACCCCCTTTTTACACCTCATGCTTCTGAGTTTAAAAATACAACAACAAAAAACTGCTTTTTGTGTTTTAGTGCCCTTTTTTCTTCTGAGAAAAAAAAAAAAAAAAATCTGAAGCAGAAAAAAAAGCTTCTGAAGGGTGGGTGAAAAAAAAATTCCTTCACGTACCGAAGGACTAAATTCATGATTGGAGGAAATAAAAGTTTCCGATTTTTTTTGTCAGGCTTTTGAAGTTTTATCGCACAAACGTTGAAGAATTTTATCAATTAATTTTCTTTTCCAGTTTTTCTTTTTTATTATGTTTTTTTTTTTTATTTCTTGTTGTAGGTACATTTATTGATTTTTCTTATATTTAACTAATTAAAATCTTTGTTTTCTTATCTCTTTACAGGAAGAAGTAAGTAACGATGAATTTTGGAATTTTAGATGTGATGCACAGAGATGCACACTTATACGACGTTGTATGGTAAGTTTAGAGTTTAAGAATTTATAAGTTTGAATGGAGGTAAATATTGATTTTACCGCAACCACAAGGACTAGGATTTTGCTTTTGTTTGGATTGTACAGCATTTACAAAATTGTACAAAAATTAAAATTTCCTTAGCTGTTGACGTTTGTTATATTTGTCTTACCATCTTAATCAAAAAGCGGTACCGATCTTAAAATAACAAATACAACCATTAGTCCATGAATAGTATGTCAATGGTTTATATAGGTATTTATTTATGACTTATGAGCTTTAAACGATTCAAAGAATGTTGTCTTTATTTAAATATGCTTATTTTGTTTAAATATCAATCCAATTTGAGAATATTAGCGAATATTTAGGTCAACATCAAAGAAAACAAATTTAAAAAATTAATTAAAAAATAAAAAATAGCCTAAATCTATTTTATAAACATATAAAATATTATAAAATTGGTTTCACGTAAATTAGTTAAATACTTTTTGAGATTACTCCGGACAAAGAAAGCTATTGTTTCGTCTTTATATAGGGTGTCCAACAAGAGCGCCGGATTTAAATTTTCCGACATTTTGTTAATTTCGAGTTCTACGGTGATTTTTTTTACAGATGTCACGTACAGTCCGTGCGATTTAAGAATATGGAGAAGTATTCAATTCAGCATCGTTTAATTATTGTAAAATCACATTTTCTTCGAAAAATCCGCATTAATTTGATGATGTTCCAACAAACAGCATTCAGCTAATTCACGACGCTGCGCATGCGGTCCCTTGGCTTGATTTCTTTCACCAATTGAACCTTGTAGGTACGCGTGCAAATGCAGATCTTTTACCAAAATTCGTTGCATAGTACTTCTGGTAATGTTTACTTCTTGACCAAGATGCCGAATGGAACATCCTGATTTCTCAGCCATAGATTCCCTTCTTGTGGCTATATTTTCGAGTGACCAAAAAAGGACGACGACGAACAGGCGCAGGGTCAAAAGTCCACAGGATGGGTCAGAAGTTCACAAATGCATTGTGGAGAATTGACACACCCAAGTGGGTCAAAAGTCCACAAAAATGTGGGTCAATATTCCCTAATTTTAGAAAGAAAGTGGGTCATAAGTCCACAAATATTTTTTAATAATTTCATATTCAATTATTGAAAAAAGCATAACAGTTAGGAATTTATTTGAATGCTCTAATTTACACATAAACTCGATAAATCAATTTTGGACTAAAGTCCATAGTGGACCAAAAGTCCATTTTGGACTTTTCACATATGGACTTTTGACCCTGCGCCCGACGAACAATGATCGGCTGTTCCATCAGCGTAAATTTGGTCTCAAATTTCGTAATAAAACGCCTCACATACCCCGTTTACAAACAGAATCGAGAGCTCGAGTTGGATTAGGGTCGGATTTTCGAGCCTGGTGTTTCGTCACGTGAGTTGAGAGCCCCATTTGAAGTTAAGTTGATATCGTGTTGAAATTACTTTTAATGGAATGGCAACAATATATTTATTTCACACAAAAACAGTTAAAATTTAATGAATTTTAGTACATACTTCACATAGCTATCAAAACAAATAAATAATTTTACTCGCACATGTGCAAAAATACTGTGGTGAACACATCCTCAAGACCGACTCTTCGACCCAGGTGTTTTACCAACAATTTCGACTCGACTCCGCTCCTGAAGTGGAATCGAGTCGGTTGAAGCTCATTTCAAGTCAACGCAGGTATACAAAGGGGCCAAGCGAGCTTGAAGCTCGCTCGAATACTTCATGTAAACGGGGTAACTGTCGATTCATTTGGCGCATTATTGCGACCGAAAACTTGATGTAATTGGCGAATGTTTTCGCAAAACTTTCACCATTTTCGTTATTTGTTTTTACAATACCTAATTAAATGTTGTTGGTTTGAATACTTCTCCGAATTCTTAAATCGCATGGTCTGTACGTGACAATGACAAGTGTCAAACAAAAATCACCGTTCAACTCTTATTAACAAAATGGCGGCAAATCTAAATCCGGCATTCTTGTTGGGACACCCTATATAATACAATTAATAAATTCGTTATTTGGACTTATTATGTTATTGAATGCGATGATCGTGGCAAAGGCGTTAACGAATTTATTTGTAGCTTGTGATTAGAAAGTAACACAATTATATGGGATCGCTTATGATTTGCTAGTGTGCTATTTACCATGCATCTAACCGCGTGCAACTTCTTCTAACTTTTTCGAATTTTCTTGTTGCACGAATATTTTACCCACGCGACACACGGAAGATTTTCTGCCGTCTCAGCTTTCCGAATTTGTTTTTTTTTTGCATTTACATATGTTCGAAAAGTTGCACGCGTCTAGAAGCATGGATGGTGTAATAGCAGACTTAGATTTCGTTGGAGAAAATAATATTTTAATAGGGAAATTCTTCGGAATTTAAGATGATTTTTCTGGACCAATAACTCACTTGAAAAATCAATATTGATACAATATTATATCGATTTTTGTAAAGAGGACATAATTTTAAATAGTTTCGGTGTACTCATCCCATCCTCTTCCGTTTCTCGGTCATTTATTTCAACACCACCCATTTATTCTTCTTCAATTAAAGTTTTCTTTGGAAATATAATTAAACAAAGCAACAACCACCCCTAAAAAAAAAAAACAAAAATAATGCTTATCATCGCCATTTCATCATGACTAAGTGTAGCTAATTTCTTTTGCTATCGCCCACACGGACTGGTTCCTTTCTCCCGGTTCGAGGAACTAAAGAATGAGTGAGTTTTCAAATCACTGGATGAAAACTGTTTTTTAATGTTTTGATGCCGAACAAAGTTTAAAATAGAAAAAGATGTTTCAAAGTAATTAACACGAAAGCATTGCGAATTGCCTATTTTCATTACCGAGGCAAACTGACTCGATGGTCGACGCGACGCTAAGGGTGCGGGAATGTAGAAATTGAGGGTAGATATATACACAGCAGGCTGTATTGGCCATTTGGAAACTTTTTGAATGGAATGTTTCCCAAAATAAGCAATAAAATTTGCAATAACTGTCCCAGTTTAAAATATTACTTCATTTTCGTTCGCGAGTTAAACATTTTTGCTAAAGAACAAAAGCCACAAAAGTCGAATGGCGGCGGCGGACGCACTTAAAGTGGGCACTGAAAGGGGTTTTCGAAGAAAACTAAGAGTTGAACTATTTTACTTGGAAGAATTAAGCAGTTATTGGTTTGTCTAATGAGATTTTCTTGGTTTTGACAAAAATATTTCAAAAAGTTTCTTCGGGTCGAATATGTAGAAAGGTATATACCGAGTTCTGTACATGATATGCTTCTTGTGGTTGGCGTTGAATTGTGGGGGTTTCTTGGAATGTCCAAAAAGAAACTACTTACAAAGTTAAATGGACTTTGGAAAGATAATATATAGTTTACGACTATGTATACATTGTTATAGTTTTAAGGATTTGGAAGATATGAAATGTTAAAACAATTTATTATGTTTTATTGTATATCCTCCTCATTGTAATGAGTTTTAAGAATGTATAAAGACTATCTACTGTTAAAGGTAAGGATATTTCAAGCAACCATCTAATGAAATGGACGAAGATTTTGAACTTAAAACCTAACAATTTCAGTTCAAAAGAAAATTTCTTCAGGTTAGTTAAATACCCATTTTATTTATTATTGCTATGCGAATGAATAAAACAATGACAGCAATTACAAAAACTTTGTCCTCGATTAGACGTGGAAAATCTAATACGGTCATGGGTTTTTATTGTATATAAATCATTCAATGGGTCATTGAAAATGAGAAAACCATGAACTAGAGGGTTCACAGTTTAGGGCGAGGTTGGGGGGGGGGGTAAGAACTAAAATAAAAAATTTAAATATTTTATTACAATTTTTTTTTTATAAATTTTAAATGTGTAAATATTAAAAAAAAAATTGCAAAATATTCAAAAATCGCATTTTCTACTGTTTTTGTTTTACTTGTTTGCTTTTAACTTTTTGTCAGCATACTCCTGGATATAGGTACATGGTAGGCCTGCAAATTGCTCCCAATTTTCAGACTTTATTGGCAACTGAAAGATAACTTAATCTTACAAAAACTATTCCAAATTGTTTGATATAAGAGTACTTTGGTTAAAAATTACTTAGAATTACTGTGACGGAACATGTCTCAATTGTCAATCCTACTTTAAAGGTGCGTGCACACTGTTTTCGAAATATCATTATTTACCCAGAAAAATAGAAAACAAAAATCTTAAAAATATGAATTTTTGTGCAAAGCTTTAAGCCTTTAGCATATGGTAAAAAGTTTTTCTTTTCTACCCACAATTTTTTTCCTAAGAGAGGTTAAAAGGGAATTTGCATCTGTTTTCCTTTTTCAATATCTCAAAAATTATCAATTTTACAAATAAAATGTTGAACACAAGTAATAGCTTATAAAATTTTACATTAAATAAATGTTAACACTTTTTTCTGTACGACCAATCGTTTAAGAGATACGTTATGTTTTAGTCTTAAATGTGACTAGTATACGCTCATGTTGTTATAAGCAAAGGTAAAATATTTCCAAAACCTCAAAAGTCCAATATATAAAATCTTAAGATTGGTATCGACGCAGAGTTTCACCCTCTACTCTACATCATATTCAAAGTTTCACGAAATGTACGCATTGCATTTTGTAGTAGTCGCCTTTAAGGGGTGGAATGAGGAGACTAGGGGAGGTCGGAGCTTACAACACTGAAATATTTATTTTGATGCAATCAAAGCATATGGTACATAGTATTGGGGTAGTTTTTAATGTTAAATCCAATGAAATCAAAATAATTCGATATGACTACACACAAATGAGAAAATGATGATTAGTTTTTCATAAAATACTAAAAATATTATGGAAATAATGTTATGTTAATGATGAAATTTGGAAGAAATGTTTTACTAGGGATGAAAACAAGAGTTAACTGTTCCATTTAAGAAAATTTAATTTTCTTTATTTTATATCGAGTATTAACGCTATGCAGGAAAAAAAAAAAAAGTAAAATAGGTAAAACAAAACTTTTTTTTTGGTCCAATGTTTTTTTTAATATTGTATGCACTATAAATTAGTTTAAAATATTTTGGAATTAGCCATTTCTATTGTAAACTTGATTCTGGATGAAAAAGATTTTCAGCTTTAAGCTTAGGTAGTACACAGCTGAAGTGAAACGTTAATTTTCATACTAAAATTGACACAAAACGAAATCATAAACGAAAAATGTTGTTCTCGTTTTGCTCAGCAGTACGCAGTTCGATAGCGAAAATGGAAAATCGTAGTAGATTACAAGTCTCCACTTTTTTCCGCACACAATTTTTTTCCGGAATGTTGTTGCCGTTGAAGAAACAAAATAGAAGAAAATTATAATTTATTTGCTAATCAATTTTTTTAACAAAGAAATAAGTTAGAGAATGAGCCACACCATTTTTTAAAATCAACAGAAATGCATAACCATAAATTAAAGGAAGAAAAAGAAAACTTAAACATATTTCCTGTATGGAAAATTTAAAACGTCTTTCGATTTTTATTTTTTTTTTATTTTTCGAGACATCTGATAGAGTTCTCCACAAATATTTTTCGAAGCCATTTTCGTTTATGTTTTCGCTATTGGTGGGGAGAGTACACACATTTTTCTTTTCGCTTCAGCTGCGTACTAGGCTTTTGTAAACTGGGCGATAAACTCGTTTTCACCCTACAAATCTCCGGGAACAGACGGCATCTTCCCCTTGATGTTACAGAAGAACACTAAACATGTCACCCAATATCTCAAGCGCTTCTTTGTAAGCAGTCTTAAGTGGGGATACATTCCCTTGGCATGGCGTGAAGTAATAGTAGTCAAGCTGGAAAACCAAGCCACCACACGGAAGCCAAAGACTACAGACCCATTAGTCTAACATCGTTTGTTTTAAAAACCTTCGAACGACTAATAGGTATACACATACGAAGTACTTTAAAACCGAATGTGTTGTCACCTGTCCAACACGCTTACACGAAAGGAAAAAGTGTTGAAACAGCACTCCACAACTTAGTAGGCATAGGAGAAACAACACTCAAGAACAAAGAGAACACTCCAGCTGCTTTTCTGGACATTGAAGGAGCTTTGAACAATGTACAAAATGATGCGGTAGAAAGAGCACTTGTATACCTTGAAGTAGATAATTCCCTCATAAACTGGATTACCTGTATGTTAAAATACAGACGGATTAACTCAGAACTAGGGAATGCACAGATCAAAGTATCAACATCAAGGGGGACTCCACAAGGAGGTGTTCTCTCACCACTATTGTGGATATTGGTTATGAGCGAAATCCTGAACGAACTGGAACACAGCGGTGTCAAAGAAGTCGGATACGCAGACGACTTGGCGCTGTTAGCGACTGGTACATTTCTTTCCACAATCAGTGAACAGATAAACTGCGCTCTGTCGAAAGTTTGTATCTGGACGAGGAAATGTGGACTCTCGGTCAACCCGTAAAAAACCGAACTGGTACTTTTTTCTAACAAGAGGAAAATACCAGATTTTGTCCTACCATCAATAGAAGGAACCCAACTTAGTCTTTCAGAAAATGCCAAATATCTGGGCGTGATTCTTGATAAAAAGCTAAACTGGGGTTTGAACATCAAAGAAAGAGCTAAGAAGGCCACGATCGCATTTTACTCCTGCAACAGGATCTTTGGTAAGACCTAGGGTCCAAACCCTAAGGTCATAATGTGGACGTTCACGGCCATTATAAGACCGATCCTTACATATGGTAGCCTGGTTTGGTGGAGCGCCATGGACAAAGAAACTTATTGCAAAACGCTAAATAAAGTTCAAAGACTAGCGTGTATAGGAATTACAGGGGCAATGAGATCCACACCCACTGCGGGAATGGAAACGATACTCAACCTTAAGCCCGTAGATCTACTTGTACAAGAAACCGCGGCCTACAGTGCCCTAAGACTAAGCCAAACCAATAGCTGGAAAAGGAACTCTGTAGGTCACGCACAAATTATCAATAAATTTACAGAAGGGTATGTATGCACAGACTAGACAAGACCCCGTACAGATTTTAAAAAACCGTTTTCTGTCTCCATCCCCACAAGAGAGGAATGGGATGCTGGTTTACAACAATCAGATGAACCGGTGGTAGAAATATACAGCGATGGATCGAAGATGGATACGGGTGTAGGTGCGGGATTCTTCTCAGAAACCCTCAATTTAGCCAAATCTTATAGACTCCCCGATTACAGCAGTGTCTTGCAAGCGGAGGTTCTGCAAGTGATTAAGGGTGCAGAACAAATACTTATGATGGCGACACCACGGGCTGATATCACTTTTTACATTGACAGCCAGGCAGCTATCAAGGCCATCTCTGCCACAGAAATAAAATCCAAACTGGTTTCATGCTGTCGTGAAGAGCTTAAGGTTCTTGCCACACAACATAACATCAGACTCTGTTGGGTCCCTGGACACTGTGGAATTGAAGGTAATGAAAAAGCAGATAAACTGGCAAGGACTGGTTTATCGTTAGATCCAAGCCTAACAGAATCCAGTTTTAAAATTCCACCCTGTGCCGTTAAACAGACGATTATTAAGAAGATAGTGGAACTTACCAATGACAGGTAGAACTCACTTGTAACTTGTACCACTACAAAGAATCTGTGGCCCAGCTACATTAAGAAAAAAAACAGAGAAAATTATGAACCTGAAAAAGAGATCCCTGCATCTTCTGATAGGAATTATCACAGGACATAATCTCTTAGGGTATCATAAAGACAAAATGGGACTGAATACTGTAGACCTATGCAGAGGATGCGGAGACGAAGAAGAAGTGGAGGACACCCTTCACTACCTAGGTCACTGTCCGGCACTCTGCAACATAAGGAAACAATTTTTGGGTAGCTATTTCTTCAACGATTTAGCAGAAATCTCGAAGTCAACAGATAAGAACATCTTTAATGAACTTTATCAACGCCTCCAAATGGCTCGATACTCCATAGAATTTCATAGGTTATATATTTTAAAGGGATGGTCCAATCCATCGGGGTATCACAAGGGATCAATATTGATCTAATTGTGACGGGAACAAGATCTACCAGCAGCCCATCAACCTAACCTAACCTTACCTAGGCTTTTGTTCAGCCGTACACAGTTCGATAGCGAAAATGGTAATTTCTTGCAGTGGATTACTAAAGTCAAGTCTCCACTATTTTCCGCACACAATTATTTGTCCGTAACATTAGGTCAGATCCTTTACTTTGTGCACGGAAAATCACAAACTGTCAGATTTTGGAGCACAACGTTGAAATATTCTCAAAAATATCAAAACTGTGCAAAGTACGGGAATGTAAACTCAACCAAATTCCGTATTAGCCAATGTGCCAGAATCGTACGGCACGATTTTTGGCCTTCATTCTTTTACTCCCACAATGACATTATGCTGTGCTGCGATTTTTTGCCCGAAGAAATTTCTCGAACAGAAAATCAAAGGTAGGAGAAATTATTTGCTCTCTCGCGAGCGTTGTCTTTTGTCAAAAACTGGCAAATTCTTGAGTACGGGAATGGCTTTGGACTGAAAATCACACAATTGCACAGAAAATTACAGACATTAAAAGTAAAGGAACGGACCTATTATTGCTTATGAAAATTTCACGTTTAAACTTATTTTATTGCCGTTGATTAAAATGGATAAAAACTATAATTAATTTCAAATTTAATTTATTTTTTTTTTTGAGAAAAAAGAATTAAAAAAATGTGCAGCACCATTTTGTAGGACCCTTAAAAACTGTATCACCACAAAGTAAAGTACGAAAAAGAAAAATATTTTCTATATGAAAAATTTAAAACGTCTTTCGATTTGTTTTTTTTTTTTTTTTTTTAATGTGATAGAGCTCTCCAAAAATATTTTTCCGTAGACTTTTCGGTTTCGTTTTCGCTGTCTATTTGAAGACCATATAATATTTTTACTATATATATATAGGTATTTTTATTTGGACCCATTTTGGGGATTTGCAAATAGGTCCCATGAGTGGGGTTGTTTTTTTTTTTAAATAAGGAATGTTTAAAATATAATTAAAAGTAACAAGATTCTTAAGATGTACCTATTTAAAAAATCAAATGGAATTTTGAGAGGGTTTTCAGGGGAGTGAAAAAGTGGATTTCTTTGACTTGAATTATTTATATTTTTAGATGAAATAATGGCAGGTATTAGACAAAGCAACGTTTGACAAAAAATAAATTTTGGATTTTTAGTTCTTGAAAAAGGGGCCAAGTTATAATATGAATTTTAGGAAAAGGGGAAAATCGTGGAGCCCTGTTTGGCATTTTTGAAAAAAAAAAATACTTTGAAGGTTGATCTTTAAAAATGCACATATAACACTTTAATTCTTTAAAATAATTTTTAAAATAGTTTTTAAACCCTTACAAAAAATAAAATATATTGAATTTCGAAAAAAGCGGGGCTAGAGTTTATTTTGAATTTTGCACATAACTTTTGTAAAATAATCTGGAACATTATTCAAAACTTTATTTTTCATAAAAAGGGAGGAAAGGTAAAAAACGATTTTTTTAAAATAAAATATTTTTTGCTTTTTCAATATTTTTAACAAACAAAATTTAAACAATGTAGAGAAAATCAAGATCAACCCGGAACAATTTTTAAAAATTACTTATTAAAAAGAAGAGGGGTAACTTCAAAAACTCATATTGCTACTATATTTTTAACGTCAATCGATGAATTCTTTATAAAAATAGAAAAAAAAAAAGTATTTAAACATTTTATTTTTGACGTTTTTCCACGTTTGATTGTATTTTATTTGTATTAAATTATATATTTCCAAAATTTGTATTGTTTTTAATATTTCCTCGTCAACGAAAATATTATCGAACCATGTTTATTTTCATATGTCAACGGACCAGCTAATTTTTTTGTAAACTTACTTAATGCATAAGAACAAAAAAAAATATAGTTTGGATTTTAAAAAAATGTATTATGTTTATTATTATTATAAATTATCCTATTATATGAATACATTATTTACTTATTACCTTTAACAGGTCCCCGAACACGCAAACCCAAAAAGTCACCTGGCGAAAAAGGCATTCAACCCGTCAATGAAGACAAACGACCTCGAACCGCATTTAGTGGATCTCAGTTGGCTAGATTAAAAGTGAGTTCAAAAGAAAAAAAACAAAAAACTTCAATCTTCTTATTTTTATCTTTTATCGCAGCATGAATTCACTGAAAATCGCTATCTCACAGAAAAGCGGCGTCAACAGCTGAGCGGCGAACTCGGTCTCAATGAAGCCCAAATAAAAATTTGGTTTCAAAACAAACGTGCCAAGATAAAGAAGTCCAGTGGTACTAAAAATCCATTAGCTTTGCAACTTATGGCTCAGGGTCTATACAATCACTCAACAATTCCGCTGACAAAAGAAGAGGAAGAACTGCAGGAGCTTCAAGCTAAAGCTGCATCGAGTGCATAGAAATAGAAAGAGTTCCTTTCCAGAAACTCATCTTTACAACGAAAGTATTAGACAAACGAAAAACAAAACAAAAACTATAAACAATTGTATATTTTAACCACCTATTCTTGTACAAAACAATAAATAAATAATAAAATTAAATAAAATAAAATAAATTAAAAGGAAGCAATATTTAAATTTAAGATAAATCGTTTAGTTTATAATTAATAAAATAATGAATGTGTAAATATTTTTCTCACTTGTTTTTGCCACGATTTTTTTCTTATCTTAAAAATATAAAATAAAACATAATTTTCTAGTCCTTGCAAAATATTTATATGCAAATTAAAAATATTAATTTTAAATACTCAAAAATAAGATTAAACAAAAAAAAATTAGTGTATTCAAATTATAAATTGTATATTTATTTAAATCAAACTGGATATAATATTGAGTTAGGTACTCTTGTGTATGTATTTTGTATTATAAAATTATTGAACTGTTAGTATATTTAATTGAAGAGAAAAAAAAGCAAACAAAAAAAAAAATAAGAAGACAAAAATAAAACATATTTAAATTAAAAATAATAAATCGATTTGTTTTTATTTCTTCATTATGTTTTTAACAATGGAATCGCTGTATTAGGCAAAAAAGGTAAGCTTTAAGCTATTCATTTATTCGTATATGCCACGCACCGAATTAAGGCAAATATAATTCACCAACAATATCTTATTTATATATGAGAGATAGGTAGGTATTTGGGTAAAGATTGAGCCATTGAACTCGAAGATGCTTTGCATTAAAAAAATAATCTTGACTTGTGTGAATTTGCATTATTAATAAGTGTTTTGAATAATTAATATTAATATTCCATATAGGTGGTCTTAGATTTATTTGATTGAACGAATTAATAACTCGATTATAACCTATCGATTATTATGTATTGAGATTGTTTAACAAAGTATTCATTTTAAATTGATCTTATGCCTATCTAGTCCAGTCAAATTGTGTTTTGGCCAGGAAAAAAATATAGAAGTTTTTTCACACTCGTCTTTTATGTTTTAGTGGTCGCTGATTCCGAATTCAACTTTGTGACTTCCTACGAATATAGATTCACGGCAAAAATCGCAAAAAAACCTCAAAATTTTCGACGTTTTTTCAGGTTTTTGCCAAAAAGTCAACAAAATATACACTTTTTCGATAAAATTACCAATTTCCTACAAAATAGTCTACAATTTATATACTAACGGTTTGGCCACTAGAGTTCAGTGAAAATAGACCAATTTGTTGTACTTTTTTTGAAAACACAGTTATCTCCTTAGATTTTTGCTTGTAACTTAAAAACCATGCCTGTAATTGTAGGAAACCTAAGCTTCTGTTTAAACAATATTAAATTCTCTTAAAGTTTGTCACTCTATCATGACTTAAAGCTTGGAATTTGGAAATCTAGTTTGTACATATGAAGTTATATAACAGAAAACGAATTATGACATTATCACTTTCCTTCTTTAATAATAGCCGTGTTTTTGTGCCTTTATATCCGCTCCTATAAATATCCGGGCCTTAAAATATTTTCAATATAAAGAACAATAACAAGATTTTGGAATTGGTATGTTTTATACATGGGAATTATTTTTAAGCAGAGCTAGAAGCCAATATAAAGAATCAGCAAAACATGGCAGTATAACTAATTTTATAACTTAAATTTTTAGACAATTTCGTTTATTTATATTGCTTAGTAATAATTGATTAGGTAGTAGGTAGCTACCTACATTGTGTAAGTGTTTATCTATATTAGCTTAAGGTATGCTTTGAACTTCACATTTTTGATAAAATTTCAAAACCGTTTGTAATTGGGTAGTTCAGAAAAATTATCTTAAAGTGGTTTTACTGGCAAAAACTCATAGTGCTCTGACAGTGCCACTCCTCTGAGATCTTATTTGCCTGAACTATAGCCAAACAACGAGTAGATTACATACTTGTTTTGTTCAAACTGTCACTGGAAAGCAGAGAAAATAATATTTTGCGGATCGAAAAATTAATACTTCAAATCTTTTAGTCTGGCGTAAGAAACAGCTGCTCCAAAAAATAACCGTCACGGCCCAATTCTGCAAGTGTGAATGAATTTTCGTTCCTGCTCAATAAATATGTCGATAAATTTGCACATCACTCTAGTAGTACAGGTAATGGGGAAAAATCTGAAAAAAGTTTTGACGTCTGAAAAGTTTGAATGCAGTTTTGAAGAGCATAAATCTTCCGCCAACGACTTCTTTTTTGATAATTTGCGTTTTTCTCACTTCCTGTGCTTCTTTATGAAAAAAATTTTGTATACTTTTTTGTTCTAATTTAAATTTCCTACAAATCGGTGTATAAATTATTTTTCTGGTGAAGATAATTCAAAAAATATTAATGAAAAACGAGTACAAAATTAGGCCTTACGGGCTTAGTCTTAAAATTTTTTGAAGATAATACACTGTGATTTGCATAGGGTGTAACAAAGGGCTAGAGCGTGTAAGTTGAGAAAAAAATCGTATGAGGAGGGCGGGTCTATTTCCCCTCGTTCAGGCAGAAGGGGCAATTTTCTAAAAAAAATGACTTCAAATATAAAAAAAATTATTAAAAATCAACGGCAACACTCAAATATCATGTTATAGCTTTTTTGAAAGCGAAAAACCTATTCTTAAATTTAATTTTCAAATTAAGTTGTTTGATGAAACAGTTTTTGAGAAAATAATTTTTAAAACCAAAATGAAAAAAAAAAACTTTATTTTTTTTCTTCTTTCCAAGATGGCGGACGCCCCACGAGACCAAAAATCCCGCAAATCGAGATTTATGCTAAGAAGTAACCCCTCTTCAAAATTGCATTCAAACTTTTTAGACTCCCCGTTGCCTGTACTATAGAGTCTATAGGGATTGTAAATATTCATGTCCACCTGCAAGATTTTTCCGAGTTCACGGAGTTTCTCACGCTTTTTGAATTAGGCTCCTTGACTTCAGAATTGCTTAGTCCAAAAATATTTTGTATGTACAATTGCTTTGGGCCTTTGAAATTTTGAAAACTAAGCCCCAAAATTATCTAACCCCAGCCAAAGCCGTAAGAAACAACTTCTGTTGTATTAAACATTTACACTTAGCTTTACACCCCGTTGCTCTCCAATTGTTTTAGCCTCGATTGCGTTTTTTTCGTCAACTTAGCTAAGTTTTAAACGTAAAAAGTTGTGGAATTTGACATGTTAATGTTAAGCCCCGACCACGTTTTTTTTTTAAATTATATCTTCAAGCTTTAGTCCCAACTTCGGACTGACAGTCCCTAGACTTAAGCCCTCTGGAATAAGGTTAGTTTTTAGGGAGTTATTTGTTTAAACCTGATTACGTTTTTTGTCCAATATTCTCAGACCATATTAACCACAAGCTATTTTTTTCCTGTTTTAAGGGAAAATTGTCATTGCATGAAACAATTCCATTATTCATAGCCCCCCCACTTGCTTTTTGTCGAATTCGCTTCAGGCTTTAGCTCACGGCTTAGGGCTTAGAAAAAAATTACAACATATACCTAAATTGTTCAGCCCCAACCACTTTATTTTGTCCATCAAATTTCACACGTTTACAATATTTTAGACGAATATAAGACTCTAAACGTTGTACAACTTTGCTTTCTTTATTTCAAATTATTTTAGTAATCGGCTGTGGGGGGGGGCTTTAGCCCCTATAGCCTCCCTCCTGGATCCGCCACTGCTAGTAACTTCCCATTGGTGCACTTGAAAACCATATAGGTACATATGTACATATTTACGTAAGTGGTGGGTGGTAGAGTATATATTATATATTTATATATTTTATAGAGTAATAACTTTGGGTTTTTGATAATCAATATATAGGTATATAGAGATACAGGGCAAAATATGACATTTCCTATATTTTGTACTTTAGCTATTTATGATATTAAAATTTTTATATTTTTTTGTAAATAGCTTACAAAATTCTAAGTATCTTACTTGTAAAACTTTTTTTCCTAACTCTTCTCGGTATGGATTTATTATTTATTTAAGCCAGTTATTTCAAAACAAACTATTGGCAACAAAAATACCAAAAATCAGGGGAGTGTAATTAAAAAAAAAAAAAAACATGGTTTCAAATAATACAAATAGGCAAATTAAGTGTCAAATGCTAAATTTCGATTTTGAAGCGAGTTTGAGTGTGTGGTATTTTTTTGAATTAAAACATTTTTGAAAAGTTTTTTCTTGCAACATTTTGATTTTTAGCTTTTATAAATGGTTCTTTTAAAAATCTCAAAATTACACAACATTTAGATGGTATATACATATATTTTTTGAAAAAATTTGAAATCGATATCATTGTTTCTTTTTCAAAATATTTGAGTTAAAAATATTTGTTAAGAATTCTTAATAGTTTTTTTTAAGTTTTTTTGCTCTAAAAAAAAATGTCCATTGAATTAAAAAAAAAAAAAAAATACCAGTTGTTGACTTCGTCATTATATGTATAAGAACATAAACTGGGTTCGGAATCATTTTTTGTTCTTGAAATATCTGAGACGAAAATTATTTTCATCTGTTTTTTTTTAGTTTAAAAAAAGTATTGTGTAATTAATTTGTATGTGTAAAACAAAATTAGTCTGAAGTGAATTTCTTATTCCTCTCGAGATATTTAAGATAAATGACATTTTACAGCTCCTTTTTAACTACCGTAGTAAAAAAAAACGGTTTATTGAATTTGTTAGGAAATCTTTTCAGCACGTTATGATAATATTATCTATAAAATAAAATGTATCCGAAGTCGATATCTTTATTCGTTCTCGAGATATGGTGGACGAAAAGAGTGCCCCGAACGTACGTACATACACACATACAGACATCTTGCTAAAAACGACGAATTCTGATTCTAGAGATCCAAAACGTGAAGATATGTAAAAAATTTCCAATTCGACAAATCGCACCAATTGCAATATCTTCCAATGGGAAGTTAAAAATCTTAACTTTGTAGTCACTTTCGTCATCTTCTTCATCTTCATTTTACCGGCGATTGACATGATCTCAAAGGGGACCACAACTCTCCCACTCAACTGCTTCGCCTAAGGTTCCACATGTGGGGTTCGCTGGGTTGACCTCAGAAAACGTCGACAGGTTTACCGGTTTTGGATTGTTCCATGTCTGAGGCCAACTTAATGCAGGTGTCATTGCATTTGTTTCATCCAGGAGTCATATTCACAAAAATGTATCAGACAAAAATTAGCAACCGTTATTTCCCTACTTATAGTCATTAAAAAAAAAATTTTTTTATTTAATTTTAATTTTAATAAATGTTGTAAAATTTTGTTTAATACATTTTCTTAAACATGAAAAAAGTTATTTCATATGTGCAAAAATTCAATTTTCTTTATCAATCATTACTAAAGTTATGAATTTTTAAGTTGGATGTACAAAAATATGCACGAGTACATGGGATTTACAATATAAAACTTCAGACATCTTGGGGGCCGGGTTAACGTTAATAATATAAGCTTAAATTTTAGGTACAGGATTTTTTTTTTTATTTATTTAAAACAAATTAGGGGGCTGCGTCATTCAAAATAAGACAATGACCTTTATAGGGACCACCCTAATATACATAATGTATATATGTACATATGTGTGTACGTTTTTTGAGTTTGTGTGGTGCAAAGTAAAAATTCAAATTTTTTCCATGTATCGCGAAAACCTGAATCTTGAAAAAATATGTTTTCTACATCGTTTGCCTTTGCGCACATTTTTCACAAAATCTATTGCTCTAGCGAAAAAAAGTATTTTAAATTTTTTTGGTGTAGAATTCCATAAGCTAAAATGAATGTGCTGGTATTTCTTGAAAAAAAAAACAAGAACTACAAAAGCCCCTCCAAGTTTCGATTCCTGGTCACCCCTACATTTGACCCTTTTCAAAGCTATAAAATCCTCTGAATATAGCTTAACAAACACAAAAAGAAAAAACCCAGACCTGTGGTTTCAAAAATATTATTTCGGTGATCTGCGATAGAAAGGAAAACACATATTTTCATAGAGGCAAACAATTTTGAAAAAAGTAGACTTCCCTTAAATGTATGTATGTACCACGGTTGATTGATTTATTACTGTTTTTTTGTTTGACACATTATTTTCTATTTTTTAAATGTAATCTGTTAAAAATAGTGTAATTGCCCGTAGCGTAATGGTTAGTGCGTTCAACTGTCACGCTGGAGGTCTGGGTTCACTTCCCAGCCTCGTCCACCTAAAAACTAAAAAGTTTTTTTCAGGGCTACTGCCTCTTGCGAGGAATTGACAAATCCTCCAAGAGTATCACTTGTCACGAATAAGTGCTTCTCGTCTAGGCGTTCGAATTCAGCATAAAATTGTAGATCCCTTCCATTCCTGTCGATAGGCGCACACAGGAATGGTTGCGAGTTGTTAGTCACTAGGCCCTGGTTCTTCATGAGCCGTTGTGCCACCCGATTTATTTTTTCATGTTAAAAATGATAAATGAATTATTTTTAAAGACTGCACTCTTAGGAAGTCAAACTATAGTCGATTTAGAGCAAGTGAAATAATAATGCCTTAGCGCATTTTATTTGCAAATAATTAACTTTTTACTCTAGCTTAATTATCATTTAAGAAAAAGGTATAAAAATCCTCTTTAATAGAATAATAGTTGATTTCATTGGCTATTTTTATATTCAAAAGCATTTGATGTACAATTTTGGAAAATAAATTAAATAGACAACTTTTTGAAATTAAATTGGCCCCTTATGTTCTAATATATTTTTTTTAAATATTAGAATCGGTCCATTTGTAAAAACTACAAATGTTATGGTATTATTGAACAATTTATTAAAAACTTAATTATGTTATTATAAGAAATAATGCAATAACTGTTAAATTTGACTACCTATTTATTAGAAAAATTATTTAAGAATATTATAAAAATAAAAACAACAATGATAAAAATCATTCAACAGTTGTGGGGTAGTGCTAGTGTTCAGGTATTTGGAGAAAGTTGTATTTTTTTTGTAATCATACCCTTAGGTCTTAATACTGTTATAACCAGTTGCTAACTGGTGCCTAACCTGTATCCTGTAGTGCCTTCTTTCGATAAATTGTTTGATTTACACCACCACCGTTACAAACTTGACGTGTATAAACAAAATTGTATTCATTTTTCCAATAATATAAAAAAGTACGTGTACGCCCCAGTGTACCACTTCTTTATCGTAGTTTAGAGAGTATATGTGAGTGGTATCAACAAAACAGGTGATTGCTAGTTAATTAAAACTGTGAAGTTGTATGCAAATAACATGTGGGGATTTTGACCTTTAGCACCTCATAAATGGGATATTCGCAAAAAAAGTATGCAATCTAAAAGGTCAGTAAGTGGTCAAAAAGGTCAACTAGTTTCAGAAATTGGTCGGTCATAGAAAATTTTTAATCAGGGGTTAGGGGAAAGGTTGGAACAGTGAGACATTTCATTTTTTAGCTTCCCAGAAACTTGCACAGGCATTTGTTAATAATAATAATAATAATACAACACCCAGTTACGCGTGTGTTTTTTTGTGTTTTTAAAATTTGTGTAGCATGTACAAATACTTAGGTCAGTGAGGCACATTTTTTTATTGGCTTGTTATTATGTACTTTTTCAATATACAAACAAAAATCTACGGTATTCTTTCCAGTTTTGTATGCACAAAATTTTTTTTTGAAAATGATACAAATTAAACAGTGAGACAGATTCAAAGGTCGAACAGTGAGACATGTCTTACCTTATCTTTTCTTCTTTTATTCAACATAAAAATGTGTTTGTATTTATTTTAATATGTATTGCAACAAAGTTTTTAAAAAAAAAAAGAAACAAATGAAAAGTATGAATTTATTTGATTTATTAAAAACTTATTTAAAGAATAATGTGAACTGAAATGTGATTTTAGTTAGTTTTTTTTATCTTATACTGTGATATGTTTTTTGCTGTGTTTGTTCCTATCAATTAATAAAAAATATGTTTAACGAATATAATTAATTTCCTTTTTTGGTAAGAAATTGCTTAAGACGAGTTTTTATTAGAAACATTTTGCTGTCCCAGTGTGCGCCCTACGCTGTCTGATTCTTCGAACCCCCGCCGAACAGTGAGACAGTTTGACCTTCTACAACAATTTTACTCATGGGAAAGTTGTTTTTAATTTTTTTCAATGAAATTTTCATGGCAAAATGTAGGGGAAATATTTCGTAAGATACAATCAAAAATTCATTTTCATAGCTCAAAAGAATTCGGAATTATAACCGTTTGAAAAAAAAGTGTCTCACTGTTCCAACCTTTCCCCTACACTTTTTCAAGGTCACCAACTATTTTTGGCACCTCATTTTTGGGATATTCGCAAAACAAATATAGCGTTCGAAAGGCCACCAGCTCGTGATAAAAGGTCAGCTAGTTTCAGTAATTGGTCAGCCATAGGTTTTTGTTAATGAATTTTTAAAGTTTGGTTCAAGGTCACAGTATACAACTTTTAGCAGCTAATTTATTAATGAAGACTCTTATACTGTAACCTTGAAAGAATCTTTAAAAATTCAGTAAAAAAAAGCTATGGCTGACCAATTACTGAAACATGTTGACCTTTTATGAGAATTTAATAGCCTTTCAAATGGTATCTTTTTTTTTGGAAAATTCGGTAAATGAGGTGCTAAAAGACTTATACGGCCTTGAAAACCAAAAAATTTCAAAAATTCATATAAAATAACCTATGGCTGACCAATTACTGAAACTAGCTGAACTTTTATCACGAGTCGTTGGCCTTTCAAATGGTATACTTCTTTTGCGAAAATCCCACACACGAGGTGCTTAAAGTCTTATACTATGACCTTGAACCAAACTCTAGAAATTCTTTTAAAAAAACCTATGGCTGATCAATTACTAGGGCTGGCCACGAGACGAGACTCTGCGAGACTTTTGTAAGTCTCGTCTCGGTCTCGTTAAAATCGAAAATTTTCAGTATCCTCTCGGATTCGTGTCCGAAAAATAACATTTCCGTACAACCTGTTGATTTTAAAACGAAATATTTTAGCTTATAGTTTGAATACGTGCAAAAGAAAATAAATATTTAACTGAAATTGGATTTTTTTAAATTTATTAGACTCTCTGTAAATTTCGGTCCAAATATACAGTCTCGTCTCGGTCTCGTCTCGGTTGCTCAAAAGCCAGTCTCGTCTCGTCTCGTGGCCAGTCCTACCAATTTCTGAAACTAGTTAACCTTTTTTGACCACTTACTGACCTTTTAGATGGCATACTTTTTTTTGTGAATATCCCATATATGAGGTGCTAAAGGTTAGGAGCCGAAATTTTGTGCGTATAAATACACATAAATCATATATCATAATAAGCTTTATAGCAAGCTACTCAGTTAAAAGTGTTAAAAGTGTTTGGGCGTCTTTCAAAGTATACCTTAAATTAAATTTATGTAAATATAAGCAAAACTTTCGCGTATTGTTACTTTAGATTTTCAATAACAATTACAGTCAACTCCGCTTAACTGCACTCCGCTTAACAGAAAACATCTGTTATCCGGGAGCTTTTTGAGATTTTTTCACACAAACTGCTTCGCATAACTGAACTCCGCTTAATTGCAAACTCCGGGTAGTTGAAACAAAATTGTTTGCCTCAAATGAACATGTTTCACTTATTCAACAACTTATTCACATTCGTTTTGTGATGACAAATATAAATAGCTCTGTTGTTTGAATTATTTCATATGGAAAAATAAAAATTTTCACACAATACAAAAAATCATACCTAAATTTTTTTTTGGTTTTCAGGCTAAATGAAATTTAATTTGTTTTAACAAAAGTCCGCTTATTTGAAACAAGTTTGGCAATTATCCGAAGTTCGGTTAACTGAAAACTCCGCTTAATTGAAATAAATAGTATGTAATTATAGTTTTCAATTAAGCGTAGTCGACTGTATTTAGAAAAAAATAATTTAAGACTTTCAAAGTTTTGAAACAATTAAATAATTCGAAACGTAGGTATTTACATTTAAGAAATGAATTAATGCCACAACCGAAATATGTCTTCAATTTCAACTCATTCATTTCTTCAACCCAGCTAAACTATACGCACATATATATACATACCTATCAAACTTCCTTTCAAACAGGCTCATTTAATTCTTAAAGGTTGGTTCTTAAAAACCTGTTACTTAGCTAAATTTAATTAAGGGACAAGCCCTTACTATAACCCAGCCGAGCTCATTGATTTTAGTACTTATAAGTTATAAGGTTCGATTCAAAATGCAATTTATTGCTTAGCCCTACCACCATTTTAATTCTGCTGCGTTATTATTGATGGGTGCGTCGAAATAATCATAATAAAAAAAATTAAATTGAAAACAAAAAACACAGTAGCATATTATCCTGTTAAAAAAGAGTTATATTTATGTGAGCGACGCCATATTGTCAGCTCCTTCAGTTGGTTTTCTTGCTGCTCACATTGTGTGACAAAAGGACATCATTCTCTATGATTATGTCGTTGAATTCCAAGCAACACGCGGACATTATTTCCAAAGGAGTTTTTCATCATTCGTTCGTCATTCGTGGATGAGGGTAATTATTTAAGAAAAAGGAACATAAAATAGTTAAAGGAAAGAATAAAGGAAGGAAGTTAAAGCTATTAGAAACTGCGCTTAATGTCCTGTCGAAGGGAGTTTGTTTCGAATATCCGCCGCCGTCTTTGTTCTCGGGGCTCGGCTCCTCTTTTGAGAGTTGTTTGAATGTGTGTGACTTTTTTTTAGGCGCTAATTGAAAGGAATTCTGCAGGTGAGGTTTGGGTCAGTAGTTTTTATTTTTCTCTCTCGTTCCATTAGAAGGACATATTGATGTATAATATAAACCTAAAAGTTAATTATGTAATAAATTCCAATGCCAATATTAAAGAATATTTTTATAAATTGTGTTTTTTCATAAAAAAAAAAACAGAATATTCATTTCGTTAGACGAGAGTATTGTCGTAAGTAAGGTGTTTCACTTGCAAAAGGAATTTCTAAGGACTTTTTCGTGCGTGCAAACCAATTTGGCATTGGACATTTGTGTTTGAATATAAGTGAGTGTTTTGTCGTTATTTTGGTTATTATCCTGTAAACATGAAAGTTATTATGTGAACAAAAAATCATATGTGTACTTTATGGTATAATAAGTAATTAAATATGTACGAGTACGTACCTATTCTACATGCACATTTTAACGAGACAAACAAACCTAAATCGATATTGTTTGGAATTATAGTTGAAAAACCGACTACTAAATGGAAAGGTTCAGTCACCTTTGATTATGGCTGTAATCGGAAGGACAAACTTGTTAAGAGTTATCAATACATCTGAACTTTTATCTGATCTCAAAAGTCAAACAGAAAGTCAAACAGAAACCTACATTTTTGAGCGTCGTATTTATGATTTTATAACATTTTTTTTTTCATTTACTCAAGTGCGACAAGAAATTGATAAGCATGCAAATCAAACAAATTTCAGCATCAGCCTTTTGACACCAAAAGTGAGGAATTTGTAGAAAAATTTAAAATTTGTATTACAAAAATATGAACTTGGCATCACTTTTATCTACAATATAATCATATTTTAAATCGCTTTTCCAACAAAAATGTATTATTTTTGAATTCATATTTGGCATGTTTTATTCGAAAGTATTTCAGATAGCGCGATAAAATTACCCTCGGTAAGAACAACAAAATTCAGAAAGTGTAAGAAAAAACTATTAAAATCGAAACGAACATTTTCTGTATAATTTTGTTCAATAATGATTTGTTGGTAGTTCTGATTTTTTCTTAAAACAGTCCCTGCCTTTCACATCAAAGATTAACCGAAGGTTCAGAGAAAATTGTAAATAATTGTAAAGACCAGGATATGTGTGCCACCAGTGCGTGTTATGACTGATACATTGTGATGACGTTTCTCCGAAATCGTACTTAGACTGGGCTCGACTTCCAACAATAGCAAAACCAAGTATGATCAAACTCAACCGCGAGACGTTGGCATGGAGCCATTGCTCCTACGGGCCTGGTGGTGGGGATGATTTAAACAGTGGAGGTAAAGAGAAGGGACCACGCCCTTGAAAAGGAGATGGTGCGGTGGCCTCTCATCAACCTGGTGATTGTGCTTACGGACACTTCTTCAGTAACCTGAAGACTAATCTGACTGAACGGGGCAGACGCATGCACCAACCACTGATCTATCAAGCTCACCCAGCGGACGTTGCATGGAGCCACTGCTCCTACGGGCCCGGAGGAGAGATGATCTTTCCGGTGGGGGTAAATCAGGGGATCACGCCCTACGAAGACAATGGTGCGTTATAACTCTCTTGAACCCGGTGTTAATATGCCGTCAGACAATTCTTCAATACCTTGAAAGCTTCACCGAGTTAACTAGGCAGACACATACACCAACCACTGATCTTTCAAACTCATCCACCAGACGTTGCACGGAGCCACTGCTCCTACGGGCCGGAGGGGGGGATGATTTAACCAGTGGGGGTAGGGGGGATCACGCCCTTAAAGGACAGTGATACGTTAGTCTCTCCTAAACCCGGTGATTGTGCTGACGACGTAGGTTTATGTGACAGAACGAGGTAGACGCAGACACCAACCACTAATCTATCAAACTCACTCACCAGACGTTGAATGGAGCCACTGCTCCTACGGGCCTGGTGAGTGGATGATCTATTCAGAGGGGGTAGAGGTAGAGATCATGCCCTTATAAGACAACGGTGCGTTAACCTCTCCACAATCCGGTGATTATGCGCAAACAAACACTTCTCCAACACCTTAATGTGACCAACTTAACAAAGCTACCACATACACCAACCACTGATTTATCAAACTAACCCGCCAGACGTTGCATGGAGCCAATGCTCCTACGGGCCTGGCAGAGGAATGATTTACCTGTTGGGGGTAAGGGAGAGGTTCACGCTCTAAAAACACTATGGTCGGCTGGCCTCTCCTATGCCCGGTCATTGTGTCGATGGACTCTCCTTATCTGACCTAACTAGGCAGTCGCTGGCACCAACCACTGATTTATCGAACCCAGTGCCAGACGTTGCATGGAGCCACTGCTCCTACGGGTCTGGTGTGGGGTTGATCAATACAGTGAGGGTAAAGGGTCACGCCCTTAAAAGACAATGGTGCGTCAACCTTTTCTCAACCCGGTATTTACGCAGCGACTGACACTCCTTCAATTAATTTGTAAACGACTTTTCCAAGCTTCAGCTTGTTAGAATTGTATTGACGCCCTCTACGGGCTATGTCATTGGATTTATCATAGGTTTCTTTTATGGGGATTAATCCCCAGGGTATCACAATGGATCTACACTGATCTAAGTGTGACGGTAACAAGATCAACTGTCAGCCCACTAACCTAACCTAACCTAAGTATGAGGTGACCTTACCCCATCCCGCCACGGGACCAAAATTTAATCACCGGACAAGCTCGAGTACGATTTTCCCTGGCGACACATTTAAAAAACTACACATCTTATAAGCTTATCATTATCATTTAACAATCATAGTGATTCAAATCTCATAAAGTCTTAAAAAAGCAAAAGAAATTTTTTTCATCGAGTTATCATGTTTATAACAAATACCACAGAAATATAAATAAAATTAAAAAAAAATTGGTATAACTGGTATAAAACGCAATTTCCTACTCAATTTCATAATTTCATAGAAATTCAGGTGATATGATATCATTTCGAAATTGCATGATTATATGGAAAATTGTGCAATTTTGAAGATGATTTTAGCATAATGTTTCCAAACTGCGCAATTTGGTTCAGTGGGAACATAGTACCTAGCTGTAAATTACCCATATCAAATCGACAAACACGAAACAACTTGCAGAAATTTAAGATCCAGTATAGGCTTCCAAAAAAGCTGATGAACTCGCCAAAGTTGGAACAAGACTACCTATTTTACCTGAAAAGGTACCGGTATGCCTATAGCTACATGCAAATTTTTGCTGAAGCAAGATGCTTTAAGGAGAACAAACCTTAGGTGGAACAACGTAACCACTTGCCTGGCGACAAAACAGATCTGGCCTACGCTAGATGTGAGGCGCTCTAAGTGTTTGATATCTTTGAACAGATTGCATATCAGCTCCGTAATTGGTGTCATAACCGGGCACTGTCTTATAGGTAAGCACGCAAAGCGGCTTGGAGTTTTCGCAAACGATTTTTGTAGGAGCTGTATGGATGAAGAGGAGGAAGAATCTGTTTCTCATCTTCTCTGCACATGCCCTGCCCTATCTCAAAGACGTAGGCTCCATCTCGGAGACTTCTTCTTCAATGATCCTAGTGATCAGACAAACATAGACATAAGTATTCTCGCACGCTTCATTAGAAGCTCCAACTGGTTTTAACGAGCGGGGAGAAAATCTCTCTAGATTCACGTGGTATCACAACGGACCAACTTATGGTCCAAGTGTGTCAGTCCCTTGCTGGCAGCCACTTCAACCTAACCCTAACCTATAGGCTTCCAATCGCCGAAAAATATCAAAGCAACAACGTCATTTCCTTATAAGTTTAATGCCATCGAATTTTTTCTTTAATTTCATCTTCTTATATATTTTTGTTTCTGAACTTTTACTAACATTTTAATGATGAGGTTAAGCGTTGTAGTGTTTCACAATAGCCAATCTCATACCTGAAGTATTCGTCGTCGTTGAGCGTCAGTTACACCACCGAAACCAGTCAGTTAAAATATTTGATTTGCAGTTTAAATATTAGTATAGGTATAAACCTACCTACAGCTAGCCCTTGATAATTTTTTTGTTAACTAAAATTTACCTTCATTCTTTTTTTGTTTCCCTAGTGTTTAAAAAAAGTTTAAACATGACTACTTTTTTTAATTATTAAGCATAAAATAAATAATAAAACAAATTGTAAAATTTCATATTTCCATCCTAATTTTCCTTAAATTTTCAATATTCAATGCTTAGCCTTTTTTTTACCTAGAATTTTAAAGAGCTAGTGTAACTAAAGTCGCATTTTGTATTAGATATACATTGTTATACATTTCTTACAAACTTAAATGTTTACCCTCCCATATTACAACAAATAAGTTTCAGTCAGACTTCCTCTAATATCTGTATTCTGTAGATATACGAGTATACCACCCAAGAAGTCGGAAATTAAAATCATCCAGCTTAACAAATCTCCCAGCCATATCACTAAATTGCCACCATAAACAAACCACTTTAAACCATATCGGCTATATAGTCTCATCCAGTTCATACCATTGTAAAAATGTTAACTTACCTCATTTACATGTTAACCTAATGAGAATTTTTCTGAGTCAGTTTAAATATAAAGAAAAAAAAAGAATTCCTAAGTGGTTTGTCTATTTAAATATTGCCTTGAAAATTACACACAAAATAAGCTACATGATATAAATTTCTATCTTTATTTATTTCAGGTAAGTAATTTCGATGAAAACACGTTTAGCGTCCATAAACAAAGGTGCAGTTTGCAATGAAATTGGTTTTGGTTTCTTAATCAATGACACACATTATGAGCTTGTTGCCATTTCAACAATTCTGTGTAGCTAAGAATAATCAAATCCGTAAGGTTCTGGCAAAACAATCATTAAATGTAAGACAACTTCATAGAGAACGACCAATTGCCCACTTATACCAAACTAAACCAAAAAACACAAGACAATCGCTTTAGCAATAAACATAATTTTCAAAAAGTCTTTTTTGTATCTTTTATTTTCTGTTGTTGGTTGGGGCTGTAGTGTGCGTTCAAATAATAAAAACTCGATACAACTCCCTCAATGGTCCTCCAACGACAAGACATGACAATTAAGTGGGGTCGACACCTACGTTCAAGCCCCAACTTGACTCGATCGCTTGGCGCATTTAATTCGCAAAATGCATACAGTGTGGGTGCGCCTTTCTTTTTGTAGTTGTTTAATTTTTTTATCTCCACCGCACGGAAATAAGAATCAAAATCATATTCCTTGCAGTTTGTGGTTTAAAGTGAGCCAGATTAAGTTGCAACAATTTTAGATACAAAAGCACACAATAAGATATATTTTTTTTTCTTTGGGATTAATTTGTTGCATGAGAACGCGACACGGATATGGGCATATACTTTTGTTCAGAGCGCGCAGAAAGTGTGAATTTACCCGAATGCGCAATTAAACCCAAAGCTGGATTTATGGCTTCTTGAGTTTTTGACATTTTAATTTTTGTGCGAGTATGGTGGACTTGTTTTTGTCGTGTGAATATTTTTTTCAAAAAGACATAAGCTATCCCCGCATCAAACCAAGAAGAGTAATGGCAATAAAATTGCAAATTTCGTTGTTGATGATACACAAACGTGGGTGAGCAAAGGTCGTTCCTCATTTTTTTTTTTTTTTTTTTTGTCTAAATTGAATCCGCGTTTCTGTCCAAAATTGTTATGACTTAATCTTCACTGAGAACGAAAATAACGTTTGATTTGCGATGATGTATAATAAAGTTTCAAAATATAGCTGGGAACTAGTTAATGTATGGAGATTCAAGGCACCATCATCCCTGAAGGACCATAAATTAGAAAATGTTAAAATCGACATTTGTCTGTAAATCATGTCTTCGATATAATTCATCCAGACTTTTGTATATCGCTTGAAAGAAAAAATGTTAAACAAACCAAAAACTTGTATTTCAACAAAATTGAAAGATTTGTCTTTAATACTGATGCTGCGCGATGTTGATGATGATGACAATAAGAACAACGACCTGTGTTTTGGGCTATAAAATCTTTTGAAAAGATAAATTCAACAATCAAGACCATAAAGCTGCGACGAGAAGACAAATTTGTGTTCTTGTTTTCGGTTATAAAGCTTAAAGGTAGGTATCTCTATCTACAATTCTACATATATGTTCAGCAGCTCTAGAGATAGGTTTACTTTATTTGCATGAAATGTAGGCAGAGGTGATAAGTCAGACTGTCAAAGCCTTAAATTATCAATTTTATTGAATTCCACTTAAAAAATCTGTCAGTTAGTTCTGTTCGGCAAGATTATAAATCTGTTAAGGGATTTTGGCTGTATATAGAATATTTGAATATTTTGCCTTTTTTTTTGTTTTGTGTGGTTTTTGATAACATGCGCGATAGCCCTCTTTTGTTTAAAAAATCAATCTTAGATGGAACCTTGAAAATAGATTAGTTATGATAGTGAAAGAATAATATATGCAAACTGAGTTAAGAGCCATGGACAAAAATAGTTTCGATAACATTTCTTTAAGAAGCGGCGGAGGATTTATGGAACGGCAAACTAGTAAAAGTTGTCGTCAGGGCCAACTTAGACTATACTATGCATTCATTCTGAAATGGAAACAAAATTATATTGCCCCAACTTTCTATTTTTAACCGTGACTGAGACTGAATAATTTTCATGATATTAATTTTTAAATTGATTCTATTGGAACATCATCATTGAAATTTAGGAAGATTTTTGGCTTTTGTTAAAATAATTGGCTCATTTTAAAGTTTTAGCTCAAATATATCTACATACGTGAACAAATTTTTTTTTCTGCGATGTTGACACTTGGTACCACAGCACCTAGCCGTCAAAGCGTGAACCCTGTATTTCCTATAATTTTGAAAACAGATGAGCAGTGTCGGTTTCGAGTGGAGAGTTCGGAATTACTCCTTCTACTCAAGATTTTCCATATTCGATAGAAATGGAATAGAAACAATAAAAAAGAAGAAACTCCGGACTATAACCAAACGAAAATGAAATAAATATATATGTACTTCAATTTTGTTTATGTCGAAAAGCTTCAAAAAAAATTTAAACATTATTGTAATCCAAAATTAAAAACAATTTTTTTTTGAAATTTTGAAAAAAAAAAATTTGTTTTTAGAACTCAATATTTTAAAAACGAGTTTGTCAATTTTTTTAAAACAGTGTACTTTCAAGAATACTTGAAAAAGTCATGTTTCTAAGATCAAAAATAACGGTACCTACCTTCCATACAAGTGTTGAAAAACGGTTAACACGTTGGCTGCCACGTGAGCCACCGGTGGTATACATTTTTTTTTCACAAAATACCGTGTGTACCACCGGTGGTTCACAGGACTTGTTTATTTCTTTGAATTGTAGATTTTCGGTCTGCTGATAAAAGTAATTTTTTCCTTCAGTGGCAGCTTTGTTAATGTTTTTTATTTCATATGATGCAAAAAACGAAGAAATTTCAATTTTTTTTTTTTTATTTATGGTATTTCATTTTAAAATTTTTTTTTTTTAGATTTGACTTTATTTGAAAACTTATTTATAAAATTCATAATAGTAGATAACAAAATATACTAAATTCAAAGTTAATTGGAAAAAATAAAAAAGTTATTGTAAAAAATTAATGTTTTTTGAGGAAACAATCCACGCATAATGCAGGTTTACCATCACAATTATCACAATACGTGGACACCCTTTTAGCTTTTTTTTGAGCAATAACTCTGCCTTCGATTTCTTGAATATCGTTGTAGCTACTAGAACAACGTTTTCGTGTTTTTCCATTCGTCTTGTCTCGGGTGTCGAACCCTTTTATTACATGTTTGATGTTCGAAGAAGTTGACGGGTCTACCTTCAGTTCGCAAAGAGATTCGCAGATTGATTGCCTAAATTCCAGAACTTGTGCATTTGTGTGGAACTGTTTATAGATTACTAGTGCATTTACAACAGATTTACTTTGAAGGAATTCAAATGCAATTTTGTGGTACCATTTTATAGTTTTTCGTAATGGCGTAAACTAGCACGCAATTTGATCTGAAATATCTATACCTTGCTTGCCTTTATTATATTCCAGAGTTTACACGTCCAATAACTTCGTTTTTTTAAAGTTTTGAATTTGTCACACTCTTTGGGTTTCCGGATCTATTTTTTCTCAAGGTACCAACTAGGTGAGTCTCGCGTTCAATCAAGTGTTTGGCCAGTGATACGGATGTATAAAAATTGTCGGTTGTCATGGTCCTCCCTTTTCCCAAATACCTATCAGCAAGGTCTAAAACAATTTGGGTGCTGTGTGAAGTGTTTTCCGTAGGTTTTCCTCTCTGATTGAAATTATCACATTTACTAGCATAAATCGATCTTGTATATGTATACCCATTAGTGTCACAAAGCTTGTATACTTTTACGCCATATTTATGAGACTTACCCGGGTTATACTGGCGGAACTGGAGCCTTCCTCGCCAGGGAATCATGTTTTCATCAACTGCCAGGATCTCTTTTAGCACTTACGAATTTTTTTTCGAACATTTCAAGTAAATGACTTATTTTACCCAAGCGATTACTTTCTATAAAAGTGTTGTTACCGAAGTGAATAAATTTGAGTAACAATTGGAACCGATTACGTGACATAACATGAGGGACAAAATTATTTTTATAAAATTTGTTTGTTCTCCAGTACAAGGAAATTGCAGGATACTTTATTATTCCCATATAAATCTTAGTCCAAGAAACTTTTTATCTCCGGTACATTTGTATCATCCCATTTCTTTATTCGAGATCTTCAAGTAACTGTGGACTTTCCCAAGAATTGATTTGCATTCAAATAAGTTTGGAACACTATCAGTTCATAGACTTTATCCGTAACCATCAAGCTAAACAAATCAATTGGTTTTATTGAACTGGTTTCCAGATTAGATATCCCCAGGCGTAGATGATTCATCACGAAACGTAAACGTCTTGAGTGACCTTCCGCTAACAGCCGACCACACGTTGGATGGAATATCGACAACCACAGCGTCTTCATCCTCTGAAGATTCGTAAGTATCCTCTAAGGCGACCAAGTCACACTTCTATACGAATAACCTGCAAACTAAAGAAAAGACTAAAGCGAAATAACGGACAAATACGTGTGACCACCGGTGCGGTGGTACACATGGCACCATATTAATTGCAATATTAATAGAGTGCCGTGTGAGCCACCGGTAGACACAGCCTAAAAACACGTATAAAACGTCACAACTGAGAAAAGATAACAACAGAACACTTAACACACGAGTAATAAACAATATGAATCGATAATTACGGTTTGAAATGTTGATGATGTTTTTTTTTGTACGGTGGCAGTCAACGTGTTAAGAAAAATCTTATTGTTCTTGAAAACGACTACATGAATTTTAACAAAAAGATGTAGGTACATGTGATATTTTATTGGAAAATATTTTTTTTCCTTTAGAACCAATTTTCATATTTTCGACTCTCTCTAAATAAACATTTAGCTATATATTTTTTTTTTTGCAGATGGTCCTAAAAATTTTAGATAATAGGTAGAAACTGCATATCAAAATTAAAAAAAAATGTTTTTCGGATTTAAAAAAAAAAAAAGCAAAACTTTCATAGTGTGACGACCCGAAAAGTACTTCCCTGAAAGTGTTTTCTAAAAGTGATTTGCTTTCTTGAAAAGGTTTTCACAAAAAAACTTTCAATGTGTGACTAGTTCCTGACAGGAATTTCAAGAATGCAAATCACTTTCAGAAAACGCTTTTTGCTTTCAGAAACTGTGTGTAAAAGTGTTTTGCTTTGTGAAATGCGAATGTATGTTTATCACCCGAATTACCCTTTTATTAGGTGTATTTTTGTGGGACCATTACGTTTTCCCGCAACTGAGTTGACCGAGTAACGTTTGCCCACCGATTTTTAAATTGAATTCTTCTATCCCGTAAAATGTGATCTAGGAAGGGACACCTTTCAATCGTTGTATCGGACGATATGAAAAACCAATTTTTTAAAGTCGACATATTTTTATCTTTAAACGCAATTTTCGGCTAAATAAAGCACTGTAGAGATTTAAAAAGTGCACATCCATGATGTAGGAAATGCCACCTTTCATTCGATTTATCGCACGATATGGAAGACGAAATTTTATCCTTTTTCTCTATTTGCTGCCAAACTATACGTCCCACCTAGATCTTTTTAAGTCGGCAGTGTTTTCTTTTCTAAACTTGATTTCCGCCTAAACTAAGCATCTTAGAGGATTAAAAATTGCATGCTGGTGATCTAGTGAGCCACCTTTCAATCGATGTATCGCACGATACGATTGTATTTTATCATTTTATGTAACCTATACACATATTTTTATAATTCATATATTTTTATTTTCAGAAAACGCTTTCGCTTCCATTGTGTGACGAACCGAAAAGAACTTTCAAGAAATTAGCTAAATTTTAAAGTAAACAGTTTTTAGAAAGCGCTTCCCGAAAGCACTCTCCTTTCATACTCCTCGACAATACTTTCAGGAAAATCTCAAAATCGAAATTTTTGAAACGCTTTCTGAAAGCATTTTCCTTTCAATGTGTGACGGGACCTTAAGTGAAATTATTTGAAATTAAATTCGTGTGTGCATAGACATAATGGCCCTAAGTAATAAAGGAATTGAGAGTCAAAATTAGATTCGATTGTTTTGTTCGGGTTAAACTCGACTTTATTTTAAATTCCACTTATATTCGCGTTCAAAGTTTTTTCTTAAAAATGTTTTCAAAATTGTATATACAACCTACATGTACATATAAAACATATTTGTTTTTAAAAAACCGCTCCAACCATTTTGAAATAAAGTCAAAAGGACTGATTTTATTCGCAAAGAAACGTACTCAAGTAAGGTTAAATTCAAGTAAGCGGCAACCCTGCAAGTGGTTGATCGTCGAAAAATCAGATTAAAGCTTCATATGGTATCCTAACTATCTCAAAGCAATAACTGCTTTCTTAATTCAATAAAGGTAGATGGGTAATGGACTAATAATTTATCAACCTAATTTTACAGATTTACAGCCCTATTCTGCCGCTGTGAGGCTCACAGGTCACAATTTTTTGTGAGTTTGTTTTTGTATAAGGCGGTCACAATTTCGGATTCTGTGGAAACCCTCATAATAAACCTTACAAGAACAACGTGAGTTGTGATCTGCCAAGGAGCAGTTCATAATTTTTAAGTTTTTATGAGGCGAGTTCACCACGAGTTATGAGGTTATTGTGACTTGTGAGGCATCAGTGATGTTGCCAGAATAAGGCTGTTAGATGTATCGTGATTCTTAAGGTATCATGAAAATCATCTTTGCAATTAATTTGCGATACTTTTTTTAACAGGTCTACTAATCAGAACAAAATACTTTTCTCTCAAACAGCTGTGTGAAAGATAACTTATTAAAAAATTTATATCAGTAGTATATAGAATTTGTATTTTATAAAAAAAACCATGCATATGTAATTAAAAAATAGGCACGAGCGCATGACTGAATCACACAAACTTGCTCTCGTGGCTAACAACTTAAACGTAGCTAGAAATTGATGATGTACAAGTACATAGCTATTGGTTCCAAAATATTATAATATCATTAAAAAAAATTAAATAAATTATTACTTTAAAATTTAAATTAATATAAATTTGTTATTTTAATGGCTTAAGAGCTCAAAATCAAGTATGCCATCAGATTTGTTTGATAACTATGAATTTATGAAAAAAAAAAATCGTTGGAGAGGTTTTCTTAAAAATTATTTTTTTATATATAATATATAAAAAATATATATTTTCCCGCTCATTCGCAAAAATGAAATCTAGTATCCCAACATTTTTTTAGTATCTAATAAAATACAATTTAACACAAAAAAAAAATTTACTAGCCCGTTTTCAAGATACTGAATTTTCAAAAATTCAATATTTTTTTTAAAATCCAAAAATTAATTTTTTTTTTTGAAAATTTGTATATGCAAAATTATTTGAATTGTGAAGAAGCTCTTGTATATAAATTTCGTTTGAAATCGGAGCAGCCATCAACGAGTTATTTGTAAAAATATGTTTTCATCAAAATATTGACCATACCTTAAATAGTAAAGGCACATCTTTTTATCAAAATTCTTGGAGCCGTTTTCAAGAAAAATAATTTAGTTTTTAACGGTTTTTCAACATTTGTACACAGAGAAAAAATCAACGTAAAATCAAAGTATAAAACTTTGATTCTAATATTTTTCTGAACGATTTGGCGCCAACGCCGAAAATTCTCAAATCAAAGTGGAACGACTTTATTTCAAAGTGATTCCATACTTAAAAACGAACTAGATTTTACTACGTTTATATGTTGATTTAAAGTGGAATCATAGTTAAATCAAATGTATCTATCTTTTAAAACAACATTTATCTACTTCGAATCAACGTAGATTGAAATTCGCTTGGTTGGCTTCTTTGTTTAAATTTATGTAAGACAAAGACAAATGTATATTCATGCTCGACGCATTTCATTTTTGTGGTGAATCATTTATTTGTGACGACTTTTTATGCTATGAGTATTTCATAGTATGAATATAAGAAAAGTAATTAGATATTGTTTTTCGATTATATGAAAGTGAAGTTTGAGTGCGCGTTTAATTTTTTCACAAATGTAAGGGAGCTACTTCGAAAAACAACAACGCGCTCTCGAAATTCTTTATATTAAGCTTACAAATACAAACGAATTGAGGTTTACTTGACTATGCAATACTTTGAAACTACGATGATGACACTTTAAATGCCATAAAAGTGGATCGCGATGGAAAATGTGGATTTCAATGTAAAATGAATAAGTTGCACTTTGAATCAAGGTTGAGCGCATGTTTCACTTTAAAACAACGTTTAACGGAATGTAAATGTACAAAAGTTGATTTCAATGTATAAATAAACATGTTTTACTTTGAAACTAGGTTGAATCTCTTAAAATTACGTCGCATATTCAAATTAACATTGTTTCAACGTTAAAATGAAAATGCTCCACTTCATTTAAAATACTTTAGATCAAATACAGTCGTATTTAATTTTTGATCTCATTTTTTCCCTCAGTGTATGGAAGGTACCCTTATTTTTTAATTTAGAAAGCTGATTTTTCAAGTATTTTAGAAAAAAGAAACTATCTTACACCTAATTTTGAAAATATTGACCAAGTCGTTTTTAAAATATTTAGTTTTCCAAAAAAAAAAAATTTCAATTCTTTTTTTTTAATTTTCAAAAAAAAAATTTGAATTTTGGTTCACAATAATGTTTATATTTTTAAGAATTTTTACCATCACAAAAATGAAAATTTCCAACTTAACTGTTTTCGAGAAAATCAAAAAATGGTTGTACTGGAGGTACCCAAAATATTTAATTTATAAAAATAAAAAAAAATATTAAAAAGTATCATTTCCTTACTTAATTTATTTGAATTTTTTTTAAACAAAATCTTCGGACCCCTTTTGGAGAAAAATATTACTTTCCTTTTTGATGAAAAAATATTGTATGGCAGGTACCGTTATTTAAAAAAAAACGTCCGGGCATATTAGTCAAAAAACACTGTATACAAAGTTTGAAGAATATCCCGCCAGCGTTTAGGCTGTACGGGCGAGGACAGACAGACAGACAGACAGACAGAATTGTGAGACCCACTTTTTTCGCGTTCTCTATCATCGTAATGTTAGGTAAAATTATTTTCTCGAGATCAATTTTTTTTACCAATCCATAAGTTACTATGTAGTACCTAACCTATCGCAAGTAAAAATCTTTTTTTGACAACGCGTAAGCAAAAGAATATTGCTCCAAAACATTTGATTTTTTCCAAATTTAACAGATCCCTATGGAACAATATTTAACTATTTAAAAACAAAATATCATCGTTTATATTTAAATTTTGTGTCTTTTTTTTGGTTTTTAATTTTTAAAAGTTGGCCATGGTGACGTCACGAAAATGCGTCGTTCTGCATTTCTGTCTTGTGATTTTACACCACTACATAGGTGCACTGTACATCTATCAAATAAGTGTTAAATCTTTAATTTAATTATTTTGTATCTGCCAGACAAAATTTAATGAAAGTTTTAACCCAAAGTATCGTCCTATTATTATATGTAGCGTAATATGTAGGTAACTAAAGGTTCTCTTTATAATTGCACTATCCAAGTCGCGTTTCCCTTACAAAAAAAAAAAAAAATACACTCTGATGGGAGTGAGGTTTGGAGCACTAGGGATATTGCATTCGAGAAACAATTAAGTATTTTCGTTTGGACACATTTTTAATTAAACTTTGGGCTGGAGACAAAAAAAAAACATAAAAAAAGGAAAACTTAGTAAAGCTTCCTGTGCTACAACCTTACATGCTCTTTTATGGCAGGGGTAGGGTATTGGTGTGTTCATTATTCAGGTGTAACCAGAAATTCACACCTATAGTAATTCCCCTTTTTTCTCAAAGTCACAGTGTTTTTTATTCGTTCCACTCCCTCCAAAGCATATTGCATAGCGTAAGGTAAACCAAACAAATTAAAAGATAGCCCTAGATCTGCTGTTGTGGAACGATTATCGATACAAAAAAAAAACTCAAGCCATTGAAGCAATTAAACTTTTTGATTGCTCGCAAGTGTTCAATGTCATGCGAGGAAGCGACAACCGACAACACTTGGAAATGCGAATCGAATCGCAGATTGAGAGAGGTTTCCATGGTATTAAACATCCCCAGCATATAGAAGACGTCAGCACCAGCACAACCCTTCAAGCTTCCTCGTCGCGATGATTTTACTTCCCGAAATGGAGATGCAATCGTTTCCGTTTGATGATATCCGTGAAAAGAGGGTGCGACGGGTGGATAAATCCTTTGATAATATATTTGTTTGCCTTTTTTAATCGCGGGTGTGTGTATTTTTGGGATTTTTATTATTTTCAAGTCCAGCAGCAGAGGCAGTGGCGGTTGTAAATTAAATAAGGGTTGGGTTACATCGATGTGTTGCTCTGTTATAGAATTTGGGTCTCTATATGTGCGGTTCTACTGGCCCTTTTATGCTATACTAACTGGACATGCGTGACAAATCTCATTAAGTTTATTTGACAAATATTTCATTTATTTGGAGAAAGGAGTGAAATGACAAACAAATAAAAATAAAGAAGAATGAAAGAGGGGAAATAATATAAAACAAATGTCGAGTATTGTGTCATCTGGTAAAAGGGTTAAATTATTGGACATTTTTGTTGTTGTTGACAAGTTGATATTTTGATGGGGTTGAAATGAAAAGTAAGTATAATTGTTGGTTTTATTTGGGTAGGCTAGTTTTTGATGGTAGGTGTACCATACCTTCATTCATAGAATATGAAACTAACGTTTGATTTACTATTAATTAGACAGTTGGTGTCATGCTGAAGAGTTGACCTATTTATTGGAGGTTTTTGATCGACGATATTTACGATATTTAAACTGGGAGGGAATTTTCTCCGAATGGTTTCGATTTCGTATTTCAAATACTTAAGCTTTTAAGTTAATGTTAGGACTCTTTATAATTAAGGTGGTCTGAACAATAAATTAAGTTCAGTTTTAAATTTAAGAAAATTATTTAGATACCCGATCAGAAAAAGATTCTAGTTTTCGACAAGGCACTAGAGAGTTTTACAAAGATACTGGCAAGGGTTAGCAATGGCTAGAATAAGGGCCTTGGTGATTATGAACTCTGCCTCGTCAGGCAAAGCAAAAATTAAAAGTTCGCTTATGTGGGGCTTGATCCAGCGATCTTCTGCTGGTCAGTCCAATGCGCTACCCATCTGGGTTAATCTCGCTGTACAAAAATATAATGTCGAAAATGAATAAGTTTCTTACCATATTGTATAACAAATACATACAGAATAGAACAGGATTTTGTGTACTTGATTTTTATGTAGAACACTTAGAACAGGTTTTTATAGATGATTCACACCCATAGTAAAAAGTGTGATATGAAAAAGAATATAAAGGAATGAAAGAAAAAAGTGTCGTACGATACTGAATTGCATATTTATTTATTTTATTTATGCTGGCACTACAGTTCGGTTTGGACCAGGGCCTCAACCAACAAGCCTTCTCCAGTCCCTAGCTGGCTGCTTCCAGTTTCGCACGCCAAGTTGGTTGAGGTCCTCTTCCACCTGCATGCGCCACCGGTTTCGCGGCCTTCCTCTACTGCGCCGTCCCTCGGGGATGGATTTAAAGACTTTTCGGGCCGGAGCAATGGTGTCCATCCGCTCTACGTGACCCAGACACCTGAGTCTTTGCCTTTTCACTTTTGTGACTAGGTCGATGTCGCTTTACAGCCCGTACAGTTTGTTGTTGTATCTTCTTCACCATCCCCCGTCTATGCATACGGGACCAAAGATCACGCGAAGAATTTTTCTCTTAAATATTCCTAAAACGTACTCATCCACCGCGAAGAAGGTCTATGCTTCATGCACCATACAACAGGAGGTATGATGAGTGTCTTGTACAGGGACACTTTAGTCATTCGAGAGAGGGCTTTACTTTTCAATTGCCTTCTTAGCCCGAAGAAATAGCAATTGGCAAGAGTTAACCTTCGTTTGATCTGAGCGCTGGTGTCGTTGTCTGAATATATAGCGGAGCCTTGGTAGACAAAGTCCTTAAATACCTCAAAGTTATATCTGTAGTGTCTATGGTGACGTTCTTTCCAAGACTCATTCACCGCTAAGCCCATCTTTGCCGCTTTCTTCTTAATGCTTGCAAAATCTCCAGTGACATCACGCTTTGTTCTACCAATTATATCAATTTCGTCGGCTCATCGGCGTATGCAAGTAATTGGAACGACTTTTGAAAGATTGTTCCTCTAGTGCTTAGATAATGCTACCTTCATTTCGTCAAGGTCGGGTAGACGGAATTGTTGACTTTCGTCGTCTAGGTTGAATGGTGTAATCTGCCTGGGAGCGGAATAAGATTCGTCATCACCGTTATACACTCTACAGAAGTGATCTTACCATATTCTCATCATCAACTGCGAATCCACTACGATGTTCCCTTGCTCATCCTTGCATGCTTCGGTTCGTGCTCTGTAGCCCTGATAGATCCTTTTTACCTTTTGGTAAAACTTCCGAACCTCACTCCTGTTATGACATCCCTCAATCTTCTCGATCTCGCGCTTCTCATGCTCCCTTTTTTTCTTTCTGAGAAGCCGGTGTTCCTCTCTCCTCCTTTGCTCGTAGAGGTCGCGAGCAGCTCTGGTCCTTCTGTGCAGCGACGCCTTGTATGCCTGCTGCTTCGCTGCATGTGCTTGCCGGCAATCATCGTTAAACCATGGGTTTAGTTGTGGTGGTCGAGTGAAACCCAGCACGTCAGATGCGGCATCTGATGCTGGCGGCATAGGACCTCTTAAAAGGTTGTTTGAGACCCGATCTGAGAAGGACCTAGCAATCTCTTGCGATTGTAGCCGCCCGACGTCAAACTTCCTCACAGCAACAAGGTAATGGTCCGAGTCAAAGTTGGCTCCTCGGAACGGTCGGACATCCCTGATACTGGAGGAGTGCCTTGCGTCGATCCCAATATAATCAATCTGGTTGACGATTGATTGACCAAAATACTTCCAGGTCCCCTTGTGGATATTGAAGTGAGGAAACATGTTTCGTCCCGCAGAGAAGTCGATTGGCCTGATTCCGTTGTCGGAGGTGGTGTCGTGCAGGCTGTGCTTATCCTATCTTCCTAGCTGCGGGTTAAAATCGCCTAGGACAATTTTAATGTCATAGCTAGGACACTGCTCATAAGTCTTCTCCAGGAGCTCGTAGAACTCGTCTTTGGTGTCTTCATTTTTCTTCTCATGTGGGGCACAAGTTGTAGTATACATAAATGGAAAGACTTAAGCAAGTTTACTTAAGACATTCTCTAATAACTTTCAACTTAAGAATAAATTAAATTTGAATAACGATGAATACAAAAAGAACAAAAACTTGAGAGACAACAACAGGATCTTATTATAAACTATACGGTTAATTAAATAGCATGTAAATAAAATAACAAAACAGATTATGACTTCTGATGTAAAGATTATGCTGACTTCTGAAGACAAGCACATCTGATCAGCGTAACGTGGTTGCCAACGGTTTCTAACACGTAACTCACGCATATGAGGCTTATGTTAACGAATTTAGCCTTGATGCGGATTGTCACGAGGCGCTCGTTCAAATAATTGAAACTCAAAACTTTTTGCCTAAGTCTTCTTCCAACGACGAATCCACACCCAAATAAACGCTGCTTTTGTTCGTAGTAGCAGTCACCGTAGTAAATGTCTCAGTTTTTCGTCATCGCACTTCTTGGATGGCGGTTATATTTGCTTTGCAGCAGTCTAGGGCCTTCACTAGTTGTTCGGCTGCACGTGGCCTACATAGGGATAATACATTCCACGTACATATCCGAAAATCGTTGTCGTTATTTCATTTGCTTGGTTTGTCATCAGTAAATCTGTCCGTATCCGAGGCTTGTTGGTGCTTCGCTACTAAATAATTTTACTGAATTGCATGGTGCTTATAAATTTTTAGTTTTTCGTGTACAAGAGACATCCTGATGGGGTACCGAAAAATGTTCAACAAGTTTTTACTAGAGAGGGCCTCACGAGTGTTTGAAAAGTTTGTCTCGTCTAAATTTTTGATACTGAAATCCAGCAAGGGCTTACCAAATATCTGACAAGTTTCCCTCGTCTAGATTTTGCCTACTGAAAACTTACTATGGCTTTTCCTAACTAGACAGAAACTTGCCATTTTTCCAGCCGGGTAGGTTAAAGTAAGTGGTAAACAAATCTTAAGCACTATTTTTTTGTTTTATCTAGTTAATTCAATATTTGTAAATAAATATGTTCTTCTCATCTATGAAGCTTTTTCAACTCTCATCATTCGCATACCTAACTGCTTCAATTATTTTTAACCTTGAAGTTCTTTATTATAATTAAAATAACTTTCAAATCAATTTAACCTGCGCTCATCTAACTTTACGAAACTCAACTTTATCAAATAGACAACAACTTGGATACTTGCTTTATTTATATTATAGACCAGTTTCATATATTAAAACAAAAAGATACAAACAATTCTTACAAATGCAAAGACAACGACCATCGTCATGATGGCATCAGCATCAGCATCAACTTTGCTTGCCTAAGTAAATCAAACTGAATATATAGACATTACAATTAACCAGCCTGTCTTATGTCCGTTCGAATATATATTTGCCCGGTGGATTTGTACGTAACTGTCGCCCGCACGCCGCATCTGATGCCTCCCTGGTCTATAGCCCCATCTTGCCGGACGCGGTTCTCTCATTTCGCCCATAGAAGACCTTAAAGGAGGATGTTTCTGAAGTTTAAATCGGGTAAGTGGATGTGTACTCGTTTAAGTATCTCTGCTTTGGGAGAAGAAAAAGAGATGTTTTCGTAATAAAGTGATGCCCGTGGACCACCCAAGTTGCGATGGGCTCAGATGAAGAAAATTTCTCGTAAAAGTCAAGGAAATTCAGTTGCAAATAGAAATATACTACGTATATCGCCAGTAAAAGTAGTTTTATCATGAATTTATTTTAGAAATACTTCAATTACATACTGTACTTTATTTATACGCATTTAATTCTTAACCTCATTTTAAGTTGACAATTGAATAGCCTTAAGATTAATTTCTTGTGAATTGAAGACCATATTCTCGAGTTAGACCAGTTTATACCAATCAGTTTTTTAGTATAAATACAAATATCTGAAATCCCATAAACCTACATAATATAAATGGTGGAACTTGAGATATTTATAGATGTAGAATATAATTTGAAATTCATTTTAAACAATTTCTGCAAGGACTAAATTATTTTATACCAGTCTAGCGCTAAAAAGAAAAGATTAAATTATTAACAGAAAATAAGGGCAAACACAATTAAATAAACAGAAAAATGAAATGTCTTCTAGATGGGTTTTCCAATTTCTTTCTCAAAGACTTATACCTTATGTGGGCCTGACTGGTATAAACGATAATCTGACTTAAGATTCTCAAAATGTCGCACATACAATTTTCGTATTATTTTTCGTATGGTTATATGTAAATCTATTGATTGACAGATGCACATCTTTCCCGTATGTATTCTTCTTATCAATCCATATGCTGATTGGTATAAACTTGTCAAAAACGGGGAAAATTTAGATATGTCGAACAAATCAAACTCGAATGAAATATTTAAGTTACTCTAAAAACAGGCTAGCCGAATCTTTCCCGAATCTATTCAAACCTTACTTTATTTAAGTTTAAGTGAAGAAATTGATATCTTCACCATTTCCAATAGTACCACACTTCCTCCCAGACTATCGCTCAATGATTTGTTCTTTAAGCTTCGAGGGAATAATGACGCCAAAACCCACTCTTCTGTGGGTTAGGAGTTGTAGGTACCTACTTTTGCTTTGCATATCTCTAGCTCCATGCAGCTACATTGTGAGCATTATATGCATTTATTACGAGCATCTTGCATACTTACTACCAGTAGAAGACTATAGAAAAAGATTATTGCATTTTGCTGTATAGGCTAGATTTTGTTGTTGGTTTCCATCACTCACTTGATGTGCCTCTGAATTGGCATAAAGTTGATGTTAAGAGAAAATTCAAGAGAGAACACAGAGATGAAGATGTTGGATAGAAATACGAGTTAAAAACACTTAACAAAATTCAAATAGACCGAAGTCAAGTAGTTGTTAGACAATGTGGCGGTGTATGTAGAAGCTTGTGCATAAATTTATATTTAAACTTAAAGTTTCAAGGCTTAGATATGCCTTAGGCTTAACTTTAATGAAATTATGTTTGCATTGAAATAATAGTAGGTACTGTTTAGACAGATAAATGGTTTTAATAATTGTTAGTAGTTTTAAATCGATGATCCATTCCTACTAGGGCTGGCCACAAGACGAAACTCGGCAAGACATTTGTAAGTCTTGTACCGGTCTTATTAAAATCGTAAATTTTCAGTCTCATCTCGGTCTCGTTCTCATGTCGGTCTCGTATAAGAGAGAAAATTTAAATTTGCTGCCTCGTCACGGTCTCGTCTCCGAAAAAAAAACGATTTCAACGCAACCTGTTGATTTTTGCAACAAAATATTCTCGATACGTCAAAATATAGTTAGTCCCCATATAGTTTAGTTTGAATATGTACAGAAGAAAATAAATATTTAATAGAAATTGGATTTTTCAACTAATTAGTCTTTTTTTTCTGCCGAGACAACTTTCGGTCTTTTCTCGATGCTTAAACTTAAAAGGCAGTCTCGCCTCGATCTCGTCTCGGATGCTTAAAAGGCTAGTATCGTGTGTGGAAGTGGAATTTTTTTGAAACTCCAGAACTTAACGCAAACTTTCATATATCCGTTATAAAACAAAAGTTCTTCATTTCGAAAACGGTTTTAACGATTTTGATTAAAAAAAATACTATGTGATATTAAAGCTATGGTTAATTTTAATAAAAATGGTTAAACTCTTTTTTTTATTTATTTTCTTATTTTTCGTTATAGGCTACTGAATATACATACATACTGGAATATATATACAAGAAAGGCAAAACTGTATTGAAAGGTTTTTATTATTGAATATGTTCGCGTGGTAGATATGCTTCGTAAGAACATTGTATTATAAAATTTGCCCAAATTCAATCATCTATTTCTGAGAATTAATTTTCAATATTTCTGAAATTGAAAATTTTTCTTAAGAAACTATTGTTTGATAAAAAAATGAAAGCAGGAAAATATATATAAAAAAATGGAAAAATCATTGATCTTATTTTTAGTGTGTCTTTGAACAAACTCAAGCAAAATGTTCAAACTTGAAAAAGATTTCCTTAACTCACTTGAACTTTTCACGTGAGGAAACAAAAATGTAAAAGATTTTTTTTGCAGCAACCCTTGCTTCATTTTTAATTCAATAGCCTTAAAATTAATGCAGTTCGATAATTTAATTTCAGTAAAATTGTAAAAAGAATAAAAATGACAGATACACAATTCAAAAGGCTAGACCACACTCGACGGAAATTCACTTCAGTGGAACAACATACTTCGCACGTCTGGACGTCCCTTATATTGGCGGACACTTTGTGGCGGAATCGAAAAAAGTTGGTATCCGTTTTTGTAGCTAATTAAATTCTAATTTTTTGCTCAATCCAAAAATTTGTAGCTCTAATGGTTTATTTAATATTTAAGTTTCCGCTGGCAAAAGTTACCAAAAAATGTACCTAAAGTCTAAAAATAAAATAAAAAAACATCAAAATTTGAAGCTCCTCTGAACAAGATTAAATACGCAAGCCCCGTTTTGTAGCTCGCATGGTTTTTTTTGTTTTACAAAATTCAGCTAAATAAGATTTTAAGTTCAAAATTAAAAAAAAAAAATGTGAACTTTCAACTTTTTTTTTTACCAGAAATTGTAGCTTTTAAAATGTGAATTTGTTGCAAAAAATTTGCCCCAGTTAAAACTTAAATTCAAAATCAAATCAAAGTTCACATTTCAAAAGCTACAATTTCTGGTGAAAAGAAAGTCTAAAAATATAAAATTTTTTTTAAATTCTGACCGTTAAAATCTTATTTAAGCGGAATTTTGTATAACAAAAAAAACCATCCGAGCTGCAAAATCGCGGTTTGCGCGGTTGATCTAGTTCAGAGAAGCTTCAAATTGTGGCACAAAAATTTTATTTTTTTCATTTTTTTTTAGATTTTAGAAGGTCCAGTTTTTGATAACTTTTGCCAGCGGAAACTTAAATATTAAATAAACCGTTAGAGCTACGAATTTGTGATTTGTGCAATCAATCAGCATTTCACATACACATTCTGGCAAAAGAAAAAATAATGAAAATCTCATTTTTAGATATTGTCCGCCAGCTTCAGCGGACCGGAAGTGCACTTTTTTAACTTAAAATTCAAATAAAAAGATACCCTTAAGAGATAAGAAATTAATTTTTGGGCAACAAATTAGCAATTAAAAAGCTACAATTTCGGACATCAAAAAATGTATTATTTTCGAATGTTCGTCCGCTAACTTTAGATTTATTTTAGCGGGAATTTGAATATTTAAAAAATTATTATAGGTTCGGAATTAATTCTTTTCAGAACTGAAGAGCATTTAAAAAGCTTAAAATTTGGTAACCCATTATTTTAGATTTCGTCCGCTAACTTCAGACTTATTTTAGCGTAATTTTCAATAACTTAAAAACTAAGCGGGCTAAAAATTTTTGGATTAAGCAACAAATTAGCATTTAATTAGCTTTTAAAACAGATACCAACTTTTTTCGATTCCGCCACAAAGTGTCCGCCAAAATAAGGTAGGGACGTATAGGTATGACATTGTATGAAGTTAGTTGCTGTTGCGTTAATATTTTTCCACGTCGTCGTTGCACAGTGATAGACTTGGGTCATAAGCTGGACATAATTCGGATTTTTTTTTATTTATTTTGATTGGAAATGTGTTTTATAAATCAATTTTAAATCATTTCCATAACTTCAGGGGATGGTATCTTGTGTTTTTTGGGTTGGTATGTCAAAACTCACTTATCTTTTGGTTCAGAAGATATGAACATGCTATGGAGCACATCAGTATTTGTTGCAATTCGGGATATCTTTCTTGAAAACACGCTTCGAAAAGTTCTGAAATCTTTTTGACGACCTTCTAAGACATCTTTCGAAAGCTGTCCGATAGGGATTGGAAAACTTTCAATGACGTCAGCACCATGCAACAAAACTGGATTGGACATTTTTGTCATTAAAAAGTCACGATGGTCGACAAAAATTTAGTTTTCAGTCCTGTTTCCAAATTTCATTGGATCGCTATGTCCTTACGGTTTACGGTTCTGAATCGCGAATTGCCAGACCTGTTCATGAATGTATAAATCTTTCAAAATTGGGGACATTTTTTTTTCTCATCAAAAAGTCACAGTGGTGGTAAGAGTCTAGTTCCGCTGAAGTCAAGTGCGGTTTTCTTTAAATAACAACAAAAAAATGTCAGAGAATGTTTCTCATATCGGTTTGGGAGAATCTAAGGCTCTGCAAAATCAACGCGAAACAATTCGAAGAGGCTGAGAAACATTCGGCGTTGGTGTGGGCACTATCATTTATCACCATGTAAATATATTTAGAAAGGCGAATGTTTCTCTGCCGCCGCCACGCCGGCCGCCGCGTTGGTGTGGGCACTCTCATTTATCACCATGTAATAGACCCAATAAAATTGACTTTTTTTTAAAGTACTTAAATATATTAGCCATGGGCAATGCTATGTGCGTGAAGTTAGCATCGCCATTTCGAATTTCAAAAAAAAAGTTATGCTGTAAATTGCTCAAATTGTGCTGACATATGCCAAAGTATTTTGTTTTTGGTTTTTGCTATTTTGCAAAAAATAAAACTTGTTCTGCGTTATGCAACTTTTACGGCAGTTGGTCACATTACAGCATAACTGTAATTTAAAATTCGAAAATGGCGGTGCTAACTTCACGTTACGCAAAATCTAATTTTGGCCGTAAAAGTTGCAAATATTTTGGCCGTAAAAGTTGCAAATAGAATTTTTTCATTATCTCTTCAGCATCACCTGAGCCCAATGCAGCAAAATTTTTATTTTTCGCAAAATCCGCAAAATACATAAAGTTCGCTCGCAAAATTTGGAAATTTGCGATTTATTTTTTACGGAATATGGTAGCATAAGTTGAGCACAATTTTTTTTTTGTTAATCCAAAATGACGGTGCTAAAAAGAAACCGTTAGTACGTTTTTTGTTGTAATACGGCACATGGCAGCACAAGTTGGGCACATTACAGCATAAAGTTTTTATTTTTTAAATCCAAAATGGCGGTCCTAACTTCACGCACATATGGCAATGTTACCTGGCATGTAGTTTGGTTTACATACTTACTTAGGTCCTCGGACCTATTAGGTCCGTGATGTTTCCCTTACGGGACATAGGGCCTCCACTACACCTACGCGCCATCGTGTACGATTTCTTGAAATATATTTCAGCTCTCTCCAACTTTTCCCCAGTCGTTCCGATTCCTGTTCGACCGTTCTTCGCCATGTACTTCTAGGCCGGCCCACTTGTCTTCCCTCCTGTGTGAGCGGGTTCCACTGCATTGCTTGAGATGCAATGCACCGATCGCCTTTTCGAAGCGTATGGCCAATCCACTGCCACTTTCTTCTTCGTATAATGGAGTCTATGGGCTCCTGACCCGTTCTCGCATGAAGTTCGGCATTGGAGATACGGTTGGGCCAGAAAATCCTCAAGATGTTTCGTAGACATTTATTAACGAAGGTTTGCAGCTTTCTAGTGACAGTGTCAGTGACTTTCCAAGTGCTGCAGCCGTAAAGCAGAACGGATTCAACATTGGAGCGGAACAGTCATAGCTTGGTCTTTAAGCTAAAAGAGTTGTTTCTCCATATTTTTGACAGCATTCCGAACGCAGCCTTTGCTTTTCTGAATCGGCTGTTTACGTCCAGTTCAGTTCCGCCACCCATAGAGACAATTATCCCAAGATATTGTAAATCCTCTACCATCTCTACCGGTTGTCCAGAAATATTTACTTGGATTGATGAGGAAGTTCCAAGGCTGATCCTTTTAGTTTTTGCCGAGTTGATCTTAAGCCCTACGATTTTTGCTTCTCTCTCCACCCTTGTTGTCATTTGATGGAGATCCATGATCCTATGAGAGAGTAAGCACACGTCGTCCGCGTAGTCCAGATGTTTGAGGTGAGATTGCAGAGTCCACTGAATTCCTCCATTTCCATTTGACAAAGCTGCGTACAGTACGTCACTTATCACCAACAGGAACAGTATTGGTGACAGTATACAGCCTTGCCTAACTCCACTTTGGATTTCAAACTCCTCTGACAGCCTACCTTTGTGCAAAACGTGACACTTGGATCCATCATATGTAGCCTTGATAATAGCAATCAATTTATCTGGGATGCCCCTCCTGCGCAAAGCAAGCCAAATAGTATTTGGTAGTTTGGTTTGCTATGATATAAATGAGCAAATCTTTCATCAGCTCCCAGACTATAGGTTAGTGATTTTTGTTAATTTTAATAATAAGTTGTAAGAAATAAATTAAAGTGGCAAACAATTAATTCGACTGAAGATGCCATTATATTTGACTTAAATTTAAATATTGTACTTAACTAGAAATATGCAAGGTTAGACATCACAACTTAAATAATACTTTATATTATACCATTTGAGTCTTATTTGAATAATTATTGTCAACTTCTACCCACTGATGTTGGATATTCATAACTGCCAAACAAATTGTTTATCTGAACATGCATACATACTTACCTACTCGTACACATTTCAATTAATCGAATTGCCATCGATCATAATTAAAATTCCACTTTTCACAGAGAGTGCAGCAACAATAAAATATAATTTATTAATGTCTGTTCCCATTGAAAATTATGGTATGAAAAAAAAAGAATTTATGAAAACAACAACAAATCGAAGGCAAAAATTAGTTTGAGAATAAAAATGTAATGATTTATCGACACGGGAGGGCAACTCTCACAAGTGGTGGTGGGTATATGGTATATTCGTAAGGTAATTACGATTTATCTCCATGCAGACATGCAGTCAAAACAGATCTTAATAAATCAACACGATTATGGGGAATGAGATCTGAGGGCCCACATACAAAAAAAGTTGGTGTGGCACTGACTTGTATACCAGACGCACCATCATTAGATCCAGCATCAGCAACATCACACAATTTATGCATAACAGTCATAATGATCGACGAGCATATATCGACAGTCGAATGCAATCGAACGAGATCAGTGATGTGCTCGATCGGACTGACGGATTTTATCTCAAAAACTGCAAAGTGCGACAAATCCGCATTGGATTGCGCGGACAAGTGCATGTGATGTGGGGTTTCAGTTGAATGCGAGCTCGCGCTCACTATGAAATATGATCCAGCGCGATTATTGCCTAGAATGGTGATGGTAAATTACTAAGATACATTTGCAGATAGGTACCCAGGTTATGAGGCAGAGTAATGTAAATTTGTTCAATGCACACTTTTGGCTTGAGAGTCTTGTTCTCTGCTGATGTTGATCGTCATCATCATCATCGAGCGAATGACTGGTGTTGAGTTTTGTATATCTTTAGTGAAATCTTTATTTGAACACAAAATGAAATGATACCGACCTATGTACCTACATAACAATGATGAATGACAAAAAATTATTTTAGATCGCGTCAGTCCAGTGATTCAACTATAAACGAGCGAGAAACAAGTCTGAAATCGTGTCTAAGGTGTTTTGTGGTTGTCAAGTGTTCTTGACAGTTGCATGATGTGATAAGATAAAACATAAAGTCGACTTTAGAATTGTTGTTTCTATGTAATTATTAATGTCGATTACAAAATCCGAAAAAACTTGAAACGCAGTGTTCAGTGTATAGTGCTTTCTTTCACTCATTTGTCTTGAAAAGAAAAGACTGCACTGTGAATCACTTTAAATTGCGGTTTTCTAATCGACATGATATGTAGAACATTTTAAGTAGGAGGCGACGATGTAGAATATTTTGTCCTGAAGAAAGCGTCATCCCCCGACGAAAAATATTTTAAACGATTTACATGCAACCACTTCTATCTATTCCAGATTTCAAGAGAGTCCTTCAACATAATCAAAACAAAATAATCATTTTTCCTATAAAAATAGGCGCCTAGCTTCTCAAATATGGATATGGACAAGTGGCATCGTATATTGAACCGAAAACCATTGTAATAGTTAATATATTTTTATAATGCGGGCATATATTGTGAGGGCCATATTCACAGTCGCCGATATACCCAGGTTTTACTAAACTACAGTTTAAGACAAATTTGGTTCAATGAATACAGACCAATTTTACTTACAAATTGTTGTTTTTATATTTTTATAAGATTATTTACTTATTATACTTCACAAAAAGCTTCAAGTACTTTGAAATGATAAACTTAAAAAAATAGAATCAACGTCCGAAAATTCAACCAAACCTAGGTTTAACTTAGACACAGCTTAAAAATGACTATAAATACGCCTCAATATTTTGTTTAGGGATAATAGACGACTATCTATTATTTTATTAAAATCGTTATACATTATCAAATACCTGAAAAGCAGACCTTCTATTTAATCAAGTACATTGACTTCTGATGTATACTGTAATAGAAAAATCTCTAATGATATTGTAAAACGTTCTTAAAAACGAAATGATGGAAACAAGAAATAAAAGGTACGCGCCACACTCCTCGCATTATAATGTTTATCTTTTCGTTCAGAGTTTTCTTCAACTATATTTACACGACAACATGAAGCAGTCCTAAGTCAATATTAAATATAAGAATTGATCTTATTGAAAGAGTTTAAGACTTACATTATAATTTTGTGTGGATAAGAAAAATTGTTTTCAGAGAGTATATAAATAAACATAGACTTAGATGAATTTTCTGACATGGCGCTTCGAAGTCCGAAGTGTCAAATATTTGAACAATGCGACAAACAAAAATTTTGTTTTCTATCGAATCCATGTTAATGGCATATTTTGAACGTTTATGGTAATAATAGGTAATAGAGGATAGAGGCTTATTAAGGTGTTAATTTTTTTAAGAGGTATATGTTTATGGTAATTATTAAGTTGTAGGTACCTATAATTGTTAATTGATAGGTCAACGAAAACGTTATAATAAATATTTACGTTCTATCGTTTAAAAAAAGAAACAAGTTAATACGAAAATAAATATCAAGGAGAAGTTAAACGAGTAAACAACTGTTAAGTACTGCTTAAGGGATTAAGTTTTATTTTTTTGACACACTCAAGAAATTATGAGGTAAAATGTAACTAAAATTAGCTTATTAGCTAATTTTTTTTTAAAACATAGTCGACCATATTACCTATTTTAAAAGATTTTAAATTTAATTGTTAAATCTAAATCTAAATCTAAATCTAAATCTAAATCTAAATCTAAATCTAAATCTAAATCTAAATCTAAATCTAAATCTAAATCTAAATCTAAATCTAAATCTAAATCTTAATCTAAATCTAAATCTAAATCTAAATCTAAATATAAATCTAAATCTAAATCTAAATCTAAATCTAAATCTAAATCTAAATCTAAATCTAAATCTAAATCTAAATCTAAATCTAAATCTAAATCTAAATCTAAATCTAAATCTAAATCTAAATCTAAATCTAAATCTAAATCTAAATCTAAATCTAAATCTAAATCTAAATCTAAATCTAAATCTAAATCTAAATCTAAATGTAATCCTTTTGAAACAACACGAAAATCGAGATAAATAGCCTTGGCCTCCTATAATTTAGTTCAGAAGTTTTGTTGAGTTCACTTCATTTTCTTAATAGTTAAGCTGGAAAATGGTAGGTATACAATTTTAGAAAATTAACATAATGTTATGTTTAAATAAAGAGTCATAGAGCTAAAGTTAACAATAACATAAGATCGCGTTAAGTTAATCAGGTAATTAATTGAACGAAATAACTATATTGAGACGATAGCTTAAACGTCTGTTTAGTAAATTGAGGGAAAAAATACGATCTGAAATAAAATACGATCGTATTTGATTTGAAGTATTTTAAATGAAGTGGAGCGACGTAATTTTAAGAGATTCAACCTAGTTTCAAAGTAAATCGTATTTATTTTTACTGTTGTACATTTAAATTCCGTGCAACGTTGTTTTAAAGTGAAACGTTATCATTTTTACATTCAGATCCACATTTAAAGTGCGCTCAACCTTGGTTCAAAGTAAAACGTGTTAATTTTTACATTGAAATCCACATTATACATTGCGATCCACTTTTGTGGTATTTAAAGTCCCATCCACGTAGTTTCAAAGTGTTGCATAGTTAAGTTAACCTTAATTTTGAGAGAGCATTGTAAAGGGTGTTCCAACGAGAACGTACGATGTTAATTGTAAATATAACAAACAGTTTTCAAAGAATTATCTTTATATTTTACATTATGATAGAAGGATCTATGATAATTAAAATATCGGCCAAATGCTCGCCACGGTTTCGGTGGCATACCTCTAACGGATGGTCCATATTTTCAATGACTCTGAGACATAATTGAGGTTCAATGTCGTTAATATGCCGAATTATCTCATCCTTATCCTTTAGCTCTTGAATTGTTCTTGGCTTATTGACGTACACCTTTTCATTTAGATATCCCCAGAGAAAGAAGTTCAACAGTGTCAAATCGCATGATCATAGCGGCCAATTAACATCGCCACGATGCGACGTGAGAGGCCATTGAATTTCTCGCACAAAAGAATCATTGTTTCGATGGCTGTGTGGCAGTGGCACCATCCTGTTGGAAGCACATATCGTCCAGGTCCATATCCTCAATTTCTGGCCACATCTCGCGATAGCGAACACCATTCACGGTTGGCCGACTTCATTTTCCAAGAAGTACGGCCCGATGCGATGACGCCGCCAGCCCATAAACCGCACCAAACAGTCACTCTGTGTGGATGCATCGGCTTTTCAACACTTACTCGTGGATTCTCATTTGCTGAAATGCGGCAATTCAGCTTGTTAACGAATCCACTGTGAAAGTGAACCACGTCGGTGAAGATAATTTTCTTTATAAAGTCACCATTCACTTCTGTCTGTTCAACCAACCATTCGGCGTATTGACGACGCTTGAAATGGTCAGTAGGCTTCAGCTCTTGAGTCAATTGAACATTGTAAGCGTATAAATTCAAATCTTTATTCAAAATTCGCATCAGTGATGTTCGTGAGATGTTCAATTGTTGGGCACGACGACGAGTCGAGGTTGACGGCTCTTCTGCCACACTATCACGAACAACAGCAAATGTTTTCCGCAGAGCGGACTGGGCGAGCATGCACAGGTGTTTTCAAATTTCCTATAGACCCGGTTTGCTGAAATTTGCGCACAATTCTACTGATTGTGGACACGTTTGGTCGATTATGCTGACCAAAAAAATCACGAAGTTCAAGAAATGCATTTTGATTTGAACGCCCATTTTTGTAAAAGGCACGTGGACACGTTTGGTCACGAAGTGCACGAAATGCATTTTGATTTGAACGCCCATTTTCAAAATACGCTTTAACAATCTTAAAACGCTGCTCAATTGTGTACCTCTCCATGGTTGAATTTGTCAAACACTGAAATAAAGAATTGTCAGATTAAGTTGGGCTAAAAACTTGACGTTAAAGTGTGACTCACTTAACATAGTGCATTACACTTAATTGAAATAATGGGGCTCCGATGCTTTGTCATTATAATGGCAAGAATGAGTGGGTTCTGTCTCTATTCTGTGTGTTTTGTTATTATTGAAAAAATAGTGACATCCTAATGTTCACACAATATCACTATAATGGTAAAATTAAACCTCACTTATGCTCATGTCACTACAACAAAAAATAATGACAGATTTTAAAAAAATTTACACGATTTGGTCAATAATGCCAAGATAATGGAAGGAGTAATGGCAATTTGTCACCTAATAAATAATGAAATAAGAACTTGGTCCGTTAGACGGGAGTTGAAAATAGCCTGAGTTTTATACGTTCAAAAAGGGTATGTAGTACCAGAACTTGGCTAGACACAGCCTCCACTATTTGTAGATATATAAGTTATGTACAATAACAAGCATGGGGAACACAACTTCAGCAAAATAGAAAAAATACTACGAAGAATCCAATTCTCCACAACATTTATAACCTTTTTACACTTTCTTCTTAAACCACTTGTAACGAGTAACTCTTCATCTGCTTTCCCATCTCCATCAGTCCAAGTAGTCTCACATAATGATTGAGTTATTCACTTTCGGAAAATCATTATTAGAACGAATTTTCCACGCCATTCGATGTTTTTTTTTACTACTGGCTAAGCGTATCATTACATCACACTGCCACACATCACTTTGAAGTGCTCTTGATGAACGTCTTTGAATTGTTTGGCCATCACTTCGTCTTCCACTTCAGTCGAAAAGGCCAGCACTTAACATTCGTTGCCCACAGCTCCATGCCATCATACATGAATGTTCCATTGCATCTTCCCCATCCACAACTGAGAACAGAGCTAGGTTCTGCTCAGAAAATACCTATACTCTAGAAAGGATCAGCACAAGTATGCGCAGTAGTTGTTCCTCATGTTAGGTGCATGATCTTCATTTGGTTAAACAAAAATCTGGATGGACGGACGAGACGGTGCGGCGCGCGGCGTTAGTCATCGCTTGCTTTAACTATATAAGCCATAAGAGAACCTTCAGTGACTTCAACTTCAATGGCAAACGACGACGACGCGACGTGTGTGGTCTCTCATTGGGGCCATTTTGCAATGTTCGTGCCTATTATTCCGTCCATATCCATCCGATATCCGCACACAGTATTTGGGGGGTTCTCAATAAAAATTCACTCGCTCTTACACCCAAACGCCAAACTCATCCAAGAAAGGACGTACGTAGAATGCAAAGGCCAAGGCGCAGCATAAATGGATTGCATATGCCAAGGACCGTCCCAGGAACCGGGTGCACTCTTCGTTGTATGTACGTTTGCCCCAGCAAGTCGAATTAGTTATGATGGGAATTTGAATGTCAGCGTCAAGTCGTTTAATTTTCAATGCACGACCTCCAAAAAATCATGTTCCTCCATTCAGTTTCATAGTTATACTAACTTCGGTTGTCCTTCGAGAGAGCTCGAGCTGCTTATGGGATTGCGGATCAATGGGAATAATTTCGCATGCGCAACCGCGCCCGACTTCCAATGTGACTTCCGAGAAATGACCAGAATCAAAATTCATCTAATTACACACATACGAAACAGTCGAACAACCAAACCATCATGCAAGAGAGTTGTTGGAATTCGCTTGGATCATCGATATCACCAACGATTAAGAACTGTTTTGACAATTTTTTGACAGCTTTTTTAACAGATTATAATTCTCGGTGGTCAGCAAGTGCTGATGATGTGATGATGGGGGGGATGTGAAGTGTCGACACAATCCTCTTATATACATAAATGGGTAAACAGAGAAACGTGGTAATGATTCAGTGAAAGATAAGTGAATGAGTCTCTGTCCAAATAATATGATGGGTGGTGGTGGTGGAGAAAAAAGGGGAAAGGAAGTGAGAACTCAGAATTAACGAATTTACGATTGAAGGTTGTAGCCAGTTTGAGAGGCCAGTGTGCTGTGATGGTGTGTATAGTAAACATTATTTTTCCAACGTTAAACATTTGATTTTGTGGTGTTCAATGTTTTCTGGTTAATTTGAATTGAAAATAAAGTAATATTTTGGCAATTCGAGGAGAAAACTTGATGCAAGAAGAGAGAAAAGGGGAGGTCAAAATAAAATTGATTTATGGCAGCTAACCGTTGCTTTTTGGCTTACAAAACTTAAAAAAATCGTCAGAGCGATTTTCTTAAAAATTATTTTTTTTTGTACACATTTCCAAAAATAGAATCTGGAATGCCAAACTCTACAGGTACCGTTAATATTCGCTATTAGTAAACATTTTTTTAATCATCAATTGACTATACCAACCATTCTAAATAGTATTTCATATTTTGTTTTATCAAAATCGTTAGGGACGATTTTGAGATAAATTACTTTTTTCATAATAATTGTATAACAGGAACAGTAATTTTTTAGGTAAAAAAAAAAAAAAAAATTAAATTACTCTTCTAGAAAATCACCTTAAGTCCAAAGTTTGAAGAAAATCGTTTCATTCAGTAGTTTAGGCTGCAGGTCGAGGTACAGACAGACAAACAGAATTGTGGAACCCATTTTTTCGCTTTCTCTATTATTGTAATGGCAGGGAAAAATATTATCTCGAGTTCCTTAGGATACTTGAGTATCTACTTAAGGCTACAAAAATAAAGTTTGTATTTATCTCTAAAACATTATCTATGGACGATTCCTGAGGTTTTTGCTCAAGGTGATGAAGTTAATAAATTACAATTGCGGTTTTTGCTTAAGATTATTTTATTCAGATTTACCAAATTTTAAAAGGATATTTTTGGGACAGTGATTAAATTATCGTGCTGTTTAATACAAAAACTTTGAAAGCAGACCGACTGACAAGATTGGCGCCTGCAAAGGCGACTGAGCATACCCTAAGTGGAGCGACGGAGTTGCGTGTGCGGAACAGAGGCCTAAAAAGGGAGTCAAGATCCAGGCCAGGCAAGGTAGGTACTTTTAATGCTCTCCCAAAACGAAGCAAAACATTTTTTGCACGATGGTTATTTTTCTCTTGTTGTTTCTTCTTTTATTAATTTTTGGGCAATTTTTCATTTTTTATTTGGGCCATTTTTAGGCATTAGTTTAGGGCCATTTTTCCACTTTAAAAATGAGATTGTTGTTGAGAAATTCGGAATTTTATTTTTACTCCAATTGTGAATAAAAGGAAATCATCCGCTTCGAAAAGACGAACAATTGTTAAAAAGTCAATGAAATTAGAAAAAAGTGCGTATACGCCAGAGTGTACCAATTTTTATCAGCCGAGTTTTTTTCACACTTATTAAATGCTCACTTTTTGTATTTTAAACGCAGAACAAAAACAAATCAGACTACTCAGTGTTTCTTTTGTTTTTGTTTTGCGAATAAAATAAAAAAATTAGTAATTAATGAGTATGAAAAAAACTCAGATATTGTTCTTTTTGTAGATAAAACAACTACGTCATATTATATAGGTCCATTTTCAATTATTCAGTCATTGGGTCTGAGAGGTATAGTGGACTAAAAGTTTATCTCAAACAAAACCATAGTTCTTATAATTAAGTAATTTTTTTTTGTTTAAATTAAAATACTGCGTTTTTTCGTTGTTATTTTAAATCATAATTAATTTCAAACTCAGCTTTGAATTAATTCACTCTTCTGTTTGTTCACAACTTATAATGCCACAACGACAGCTATGTCGAATTTGATTTTTTATCTTCAATCGCGCATTTTAAATTTCCATTCAACCCGAAACGAAACCCAGATTACTTTGTCATCATTAAGTAGTGAAATCCAAACATCGTATCGCCTCCAAAAATGTTAGCTCCGAAAAGCCAAATTAATCAATCCTAGCTATGTAGACATAGACACTCTCACCGAATGGTAGGTAGTAAGACCTAAAAAATGACCACAAACCCATCCACATGAGCCTTCGCGCAGAAGCGGAATCAATTATTCCCAGCCATCGATATTGATCAATTTGTGGACTAAACCTCGAGTCTAAAAACTGATCTCCGGTGCAACTATATGGACGGTTTAATGTTTAAAGAATGCCATCAGTCGCCCTCGCTTACAGCGAACAACAAACAACAATAATAATTGCCGAACGTTATTCGCTTTTTCGGATAATGGATGACGAAGACTAATTGCGTCTGTCTTTGGTACAAAAATCTCACACTGATGCGGACTCCGGCACGTCCCTTAGCGCCGCCACCACCGCTACAGAACTGCCACCAAACGTCCAGTCCAAGCCTCATCCCAGATCGAAGCTGATGATGATCATCATCATCGTCGTCGACAATCGGTCGTGCTGCAAACATATATCAGCTTCAGTGTCCAGCTTCAACTTCAGCTTCAGCTTCCAGCCTATACCAAAGACGAAGTTGTTGTTGGTGGCTCATTGATGATGATGATGATCCGTCCAGCCACCCAAGTGCAAAGTCATGTAATCGTTAGAGGGCTCTGTCGGATTATTACGTATTATGGACGTCATCGGGCGGATGACAATGGGATGCTGCAGCTGGGTGTGTTTGTGTTTTTTTGGAGCTCGGTTTTATGCATCCATTTAAGCCGTGCGAGATGTGACCTTATCGGATGCTTTGCGGTGATGAATTGAGAGGAAGTTTTTTTCGGGATTCTGTTCGTGTTTTGTATAGATAGAGGTACGACGAGTACGAGTACGCATATGAAATATTGGATGGCGACTTGTTTCGAGTATATCTGTCTATTGTTTGGGAGGCGAGTCACGGCAGCAGATTGAATTTAATCAAATTACCTGACACGTAATAAATAAAATTAAATTTCAATTAAATAATGCAGACCTTTTTTGTAGAACATTCGATTGCCTATAGATATATGTATATCAAAAAAATATTTTTTAAGATCTGTTTATGGCATGCTTTTGTGTCTATTGTAAATTTTATATCGTTTTGTACTTAAAATTCGTCAATCAACAAACTTTTAATCATCACTTCTCTAAGTGCCCCTGATGCTTTAAAAGGATAGCCTTCTTAAGAGACAGTGACAAACTATATACAGTCTACCACATTCCATTCTTTTTTCACTTTAGCTGGTTCCAATCCCAACCAGATTGAAAAATAGGATAAATCAAATCAAAGGTAAGTTTAATGCGCACGCAACACTATAATTGCACTTTGATTAAATAATTTCCATTTACGACGTAGCGGCCGGCGCGGCGACCGGACCGCCTAGATTTTCTTATCTTCAACTGATAGGTCAATCATACAACCCTCAAACTCGAAAAGTGACCCGGAAGGACCAGACTAGTTAATTACAACAAATTAATCAAAAGTACCACGCACATCAATATCCTTATAGCCTTATACCTACACTGATGAACCTGGAACTTTGACTGATTGACTGACAATCTGACAAAAACACGTATACCAAAAATAATGAAGAATAAGAATAATGCCTATACCATGACTCAAAATGTCAATCACGTTGTATGTGTTTTTTTTTGTTGTTGTTTAATATCCTTGGAAAGGGTATGAATGTATATTTTATGCGTTCCTATTTATTTAAGTAAATAATTATCTGCAGGTTACTTTTAATCTGTAAAAAAAAGAAACAAGTACGGAACGAGGACGATGGACATGAACAATTAGGGGCTTCAGCTGTCGAATACATTAAACCTCATTTTGTTTAGAACCGGGAAATAAAGTCAAAAACATATTAAGGTTTTCTTAATGTTATAAAACAATGTAGCTTTATAAAAGAAGATCGTTGGGGATTTTATTTTGTGTGTAGAGTAGAGTCCTTTTTTCACATTTCTTTATTAGACATTTAAAGTAATTAAAGCCAAATTTATTTGTGTACAATGCAGCGAGAGGATATAAAAAAAAAAGAGTCCGCTTAATTCGTAAACCACATTTTTTTGTCGAGTAGATTATCTAGGTACATCCTCGGAAAAAGGTTTGGGAAAAAAGCCCTTTAGAAATAAAGACAATCGCACCGGGCAATGCAAGTTGAATGTGGAATTCGTGCTAAATTCAAACGATTTTTATATATGGTATGGGTAAAAAAGGAGGTTTGGGTGAAAAGCACGTTTTTAATTTAGAATTTGACTTGACTCTGTTTATTTTGTGAAATTATTTGACCTTTTTTTTTGTTTTCTGCTTAATTTTGGTCAACGCTATATTTTAACTATCGCGGCGTTGTATCTGTTAGAACTTTGCTTCGAATGGAGCTTGATAAAAATAAATCTGGAAACTAATACAAGCGGCAACTCTTTAGAGTATTTTTGCAGTGAGGATGAATAATATTTTCAATTTCCAATAAGAGGTGTTATTTTGATATTCAAAGGAAAATAGCATTTTTGAGATAAATGATCAATGTTTATTTCAATGTAAGGAGGAAAGTATGCCATTAATAATGGAAAACAATATCAGCCAAATAGCAGCCACGACTACGCTTACACAACAATATCCTTTTCATGAAATCGCAAAGTGGCTGCTGTATGCCCTCAATAACTTCACCAATTCCATCTTTGAGGTCTTGAATCGACGCTGGGCTGTTGGCGTAGACCTTATCTTTCACGTGGCCCCAAAGAAAGAAGTCGCTAGGTGTTAAATCAGGATATCTCAGTGGCCAATTGTGATTACCTCTTTGATAAGATAATACGGTCCGCAAACTTTTTCCGTAAAAGGTCGATGGTTTCGTTGCTTGTGTGGCACGTAGCGCTGGTCTTGTTGAAAGTAAACGTTGTCCAGATCAATACCATCCAATTCCGGCCATACAAATTTAAAAATCATCTCTCGATAGTGCAATCTATTAACCGTAGCTGTTGCTCCAGCCTCATTTTCGAAAAGTAAGGTCCAATGACCCCGCCGGACCATAAACATAAAACGCACCAAACAGTTTTCCGTTGAAAATGGAGAGGCTTTTCAACAATAAATCTGGGGTTTTGCTTCTTGACGTAGCCACCGAGGTGGAAATAGGCCTCATCAGTCAAGATCATTTAGCGATGGAATTCCAGATCATTTTCATGCATTTTTACTTGCGCTATACGTAGTATGTATGGGGCAAGTTTAGGATTCGTGCAAAAAAAAAATTCGAGATAATGATTTTCCCTAACATTACGATGATAGACAACGCGAAAAAAGTGGGTCTCGCAATTCTATCTGTCTGTCTGTCTGTCCGTCTGTCCGTCTGTCCATCTGTCCGTCTGTCATCCTAAACGGGTGAAGGGATTTTCTTCAAACTTTGGACTTAAGGTTCTTATGAAATTTCCTAGTGGGGAAATTGAAATTTTTTTTTAGCTCCAAAAATAACGGTACCTACTATATAACCAATACACAAAAATTGATTTATTTCAAAAACGACTCTAACGATTTTGAAAAAAAAAAAAATTACGAGCTACTATAAGGACAATAAATATTTTGGTAGAAAAAAAAATTTTATAACGATTTTTAACGGTACCTGTCATAGAACCGATTTTTTGGTTTTCAAATTTATCGTTAACGGCTACACCGATTTGAACCAAATTTTTTGATCAAGGATCAAGAGGTTCTTTACAATTTTAATAATTTTGCATATGCAACTTAAAAAAAAAATAATTTTTGGATTTAAAAAAAAAAAATATTGAAATTTTCTTGAAAATAGGTGGATGATTTTTTTTTTCAAATTTTGTGGAAAATTGTATTTTATTAAATACTAAAAGCTGGCAAGACCAAATTTAATTTTGTTAAATTTTCAAGAATTTTTATATATAAACAATTATTAAAAAAAAACCGCTCTAACGATTTTTGAATTTTTTTTTTCATAAATTCATATTTATCAAACAAATCAGATAGCATCTTTTTTTTGAGCTCTATCCGTTTTAGGTATTAAAAAATATTATATTAGTTTATTGTAACAATTTATATTTTAAAATGTTTTTAAAACTTTTTTTATTGATATTATAATGTTATAGAACCACTGTATATACACATTGTCAATTTTAAGCTACATTCAAGTTATTAGCTACGAGAGCAAGTTTGGGCGATCCAGTCGTGCCCATTTTGTATAGTGGATTTTAATCATTCCAATGCGTTGTTGAAGCGTGTATCGTTTTTTTAATTTTTTTTTTATTAAAAGCGTAGTTTCTACTTGTCAAATGTCAAAAAATTAAAGTTTCAATAGTGACAACTACCGAAATAGCGGGCTATTCAAAATAACAGCTCTTATTGGAAAACCCTTTAATACGAATTTTCTTTAAAATAACGTTAAGCTATAACAAAGGGGTATTGAGGTATTTGTTAAGAAAAATTAAGGCGATTCAGAGTCAAGAGAACCCGTATAATTGCATCGTTTTTCATTGAGACAGTGAAAACGAAGACAGTGAAGTAACGAATTTATCAATGATTCAACGAAATGACTGCTAATTTAAAGTATATATTTTTTTTGAAGTGAAAGGAATAATAAGGAACTAGAAATCATGGGCTTATTGGTTTTCTGAAAGGGAATTTTGACCTCAGTCTTAAGCTTTATTAACATGATAAGCTGTTCAGCTCGAAAAAAAGGAAAATATAATATGTACGAACCTGGTACATGTTACACATCATTGATGGCGATTATACTTTAAAGATCACTCGCTCTTTTTAAATAATTTCTTTTAATTATCTAATAATTTTTCATAATTCTTTTTTTCATAATTGTTCATAAATCTTTAAAAACAAGGAAGTTATAACAGTTTGTAAAATATCTTAGGTTTACTTCTTGGGTTCTTTCCAAAGGTAAAATGACTTAAGTAGATAATGACTCATCTTAGGTATCAATTTATTTATTTTTTTCAGAAAATACGAAGAAATTATTTTGGTTAAACATCTTAAGTTGGGTTTATGTTCGATATTGATCAACAAAGTAAGATCGCTTATGTCGACTTAAGATGTTTTACCACACAAAATTTGCTGCATTTAAATTTCTTAAATAGACTTAAGGTGTTTTACCATATTTTGTTACCAGAAAATGTATATCTTAGGTGACATAATAATATAAAAACTGCAATAGTTGTTTTGGTAAAAGCACTTAAGTCAAAAAAACATAAATAAATGCATTAAATACTTCACTTTACCAACTTTTAGCCACATTTTCAAGTAATTGTATATATAAAGATAAAGCTCTGAAAATTGTATCTTTATAACCCTCTTAGTTTTTTTTAAACACAAATTCAAAGTTAAAAATTCACTTTCTGAAAAACTATGAAAACAGACTTAAGAGCTTTAACCTTTTGAGCACAGAGATAATCCTAACAAATATAATAGTAATAAATCATTCGAAATTATAATATTCAGCAAATATTCGATCCTACACTATGTTTGAAATTTGGCATTCGTAGAAGTACTATGTGTTGAACTGGTCAATGAAAGGGCAGAGTGTTAAATAACAACTACCAGTAACGTGATTTAGAACTACCAATTTCAAATATCGACTACCAGAAAACATAACATTTACCACTTAAAACAGTCCCTGGTATATACTATATATATATATATATATAAATATTTAACATATCGTCCCTTTAAAAGAAAACCGGCATAACTCAAAAAATTTGATTCTTCAGAAAATGAGTTTAAAGTTTTTTAGTCATACGATTTTTCATTGTTTTATTTTTTTTAAACAAAAGATTAGCTACTTAAATATTTTTTTATTGGAATCCAACAAAATAAATTAAAAAATGTATGAAAAATGTGCAAAAATAAAAGATTTCCCAAACCATCTCCTAATTAAGTAATTTTTCCGGAAAAAATTATGTTATTCACATAAGCTTTTTTTTATTTTGGAATTAGTTCAACACTACGTTGGCAAAAGAAAATAATGGCATAACTTGATAAAACATATTGAAGTAAAATTTGTTTGATATGATTATTCAAAAATATTATAAAGAAAAACGACATACGTTTGAAAAGTGCCATTGCAAACACACAGTTTTTTTTAAAACTTATCAGGAAAAGTGGAACATTTTGTTTTAAAACATAAAATAAGTTATAAAACTGTACTTACTTTATTGTGAAAACTGGCCCAACTCAAGTTAGTTCTTTTTTCGCTGAAATTTAACGATACATTTTTGGCACAACACGTATTTATGCCACTTTTTCACATAAAAAACACTTCCCTTCACCTCAAGCAAATGGCAGAAACTAAATTATGTCATTGTTGATCATAAAAAAACAATGAAAATGAAAGATGTGCCAATTGGACTAAAATCTAGCGGGATTCCGAAGTGCTACAGTAATGCCAGTTTGACAGAAAGATAGAGAAATTTTGTTAAGTGGATTGGCATCATTAAATCAAAAATCGTGTTTTTTGAGTTATGCCGGTTTTCTTAAATAGCGATGATATATAACATTTCTAGGAACCGTTTTAAATTCGTTTTCTCGAGCATGCATTTATGGTATGTTCAGATTGCTGCGCCTTAAAAATTATGAAGACTGAATCTTTTTTTATACTTTTTTATAATTATTGTTATTTGTTGTTAATGAATTAATAAGTAATTGTTTGTTTTTATTGAAAAAAAAATATTTGTTTTTATTTTTCAAGTTAAGGTCAGGGGCGTATACAGCTTTAGTTCTTGGGGGGGGGTCATGCAAAAAAAAAATAACACAAACTAATATTTGTTAAAAGTCAAGTGCCTTATATTTTTTTTTTTCATATTTTACTGTGCGTAGCTATATAAAATAAAAGCGAAAAAATCATAATTAACTATACTAAAGGGTTTTCCAATAGGGACGGGTTGATTTTGACAGCTTGTGGCGGCCATATTGTTTCTTTTACTTTCGGTCAAAATATCCTCTTTTAATCAGTTACTACAGACAAATCATCATGGTGAGTAACAGCTTCGAGCAACACGTGCAAATGATGTTTTAGAGCAGTTAGAAGTTTATCCCAATTTTGGTCGAAAAATCATCTTTAGCGATGAGGCCCATCTTTGGATGAATGGGTACGTGAGTAAGCAAAATTGCCGGACCTGGGACGACACTAATCCGCGCGAGATTTACGAGGTGCCAATGCATCCAAATAAAGTTACTGTTTTGTGTGGATTTTGGAGGCGTTATCGGTCCGTATTTCTTCGAAAATGATGCTGGCCAGGCCATCACCGTCAACGGCGATCGCTAAAGGTCGATGATCACCAACTTCTTGTGGCCTAAATTGGATGAAAAGGACACTGAAGATATATGGTTTCAACAGGATGACGCTACGTGCCACACAGCCTAATACACAATCGATATTCTACACGAGCGGTTTCATGGTGTGGTTATCTCGCGCCGAGGCAACTTGAATTGGCCACCAAGATCGTGTTATTTGACCCCTTTGGACTTTTTCATGTGGGGCTTTTTTAAGTCGCAGTCTATGCGAATAAGTTGCAAACCACCTCGACCCTCAAAGACAACATAATCGATGCCATCGGTCAAATTCAGCCTGATTTATGCGCCAAAGTCATCGAAAACTACATTTTCACTACGCCAATTAAGGCAATTTCCTTGAAAATATATATTTCGAACTGCCAAAGCCTATTCAAAATGAAATGAGCTACCTACCTATACAAACAAAATTAACAAATTAAGACGAAAACACTTTTTTGGTACTTGCAAAATTACCTCATTTTTGGTTCCAAAGAAAATTAAAATAAACAACTGAGTCGAAAGAACCTTCATAAGCTGGACCAGTGAACACGCTATTCGTTTTTATTCCTGACTGTTACATTTTTTATTTCGGAGGGCCTCAGCAACAGCATACAGCAATCTCCAGTTGCCTGACCAAAGACAATCAGTTAAGCTAGCTGTGAAAATACTGAGGAAAAAAATTTTTTGGATTCGCTTGATCATTTGTTTTGAATTTTATTCAGAATTTATTTTAATCCTATCAAAGTTTTTATTTCAGCGAATTGAAGTTGCAGGAAAAATTAGTAAAATATCATAGGTACTATGCACTGTTTTCTGCTTCTTAATTTTAGTAAATAGATATAAATATTCACTACTGAAAATGAAAACAATAGCTCTGATTTTCAAAAATGACCACTTGTTGCTCTTTTTACAATAGTGGAAAAACTAAAATACATTACTTACTTACTTTACTTTTGATGGCGCTCACAGCCCAGTATGGGCTTCGGCCTCAACTAACAAGCCCCTCCAGCCAGCTCTGTCCCTAGCTAGCCGCTTCCAGTTGCGCACACCGAGTGCTTTGATGTCGTCATTCACTTGATTGCACCACCTGTTACGGGTTCTTCCTCTGCTGCGTACACCATCGGGGTTGGATTCGAAGACTCGTCGGGCAGGTGCGTTGCTGTCCCTACGCTCCACGTGCCCCTGCCATCTCAGCCGCTGTATTTTCAGCATTTTGACCAGGTCAACGTCGCTGTATAGCCCGTATAGCTCGTCGTTGAATCTTCTCCTCCATACTCCTCCGATACACACCGGACCGAAAATCACACGAAGAATCTTCCTCTCAAAGCACCCTACCAGATTTTTATCCGAATCTTTCAGTGTCAATGCTTCTGACCCATAAAGCAGGACCGGGATGATTAGGGTTTTGTATAAAGTCTCCTTGGTTCTATGAGAGAGGGCCTTACTACTTGAATGCCTTCTTAGACCGAAGAAACAGCGGTTGGCAAGAGTAATTCTTCGCTTGATCTCTGCACTGATGTCATTCTGCGATGTAATAGTGGAGCCCAGGTAGACAAAGTCCTTGACAACTTCGAAGTTATATCTGTCCATCGTGATATTTTGCCCGAGTCGACGATGTTGAGATTCCTCTCTCGATGACAGCATATACTTCGCCTTGTCCGCATTAACCGCCAATCCCATTCTAGCCGCCTCCGATTCAATGCTCGCAAATGCCCCTGCCACAGCTCGCTTCGTTCTGCCGACAATGTTTATGTCATTCGCATATGCAAGCATTTGAACGGACTTTTGATAGATTGTACCGCTGGTGTTGACATGTGCGTTGCGTACAATGGCTTCAAGAACGATGTTGAATAGGTTGCATGATAACGCGTCACCTTGCCTCAATCCTTTCTCAACATCAAAGGAATCGGTGGTCTTCTTACCAATTTTGACGGACCAGCGAGATTTCTCCATCGTCATCCTGCACAGGCGGACGAGTTTGGCAGGGATGCCGAGACTCGACATGGTTTTGTATAATTCGTCCCTTTTCACGCTATCATACGCGACTTTAAAATCGATAAAAAGGTGGTGTGTATCGCGTAACGCATGCGTTATGCATCCGTCACGCATGCGTTACGCATCCGTTACGCGTGCGTTACGCATCCGTTACGCATGCGTTACGCATCCGTTACGCATCCGTTACGCATCCGTTACGCATCCGTTACGCATGCATTACGCATCCGTTACGCATGCGTTACGCATCATTTACGCATGCGTTACGCGTGCGTAACGCGTGCGTAACGCATGCGTTACGCATCCGTTACGCATACGTTACGCATCCGTTACGCATCCGTTACGCATGCGTTACGCATCCGTTACGCATGCGTTACGCATCCGTTACGCATGCGTTACGCGTGCGTTACGCATCCGTTACGCATGCGTTACGCACGCGTTACGCATGCGTTACGCATCCGTTACGCATGCGTTACGCGTGCGTTACGCATCCGTTACGCATGCGTTACGCATCCGTTACGCATGCGTTACGCATCCGTTACGCATGCGTTACGCATCCGTTATGCATTCGTTACGCATCCGTTACGCATGCGTTACGCATCCGTTACGCATGCGTTACGCATCCGTTACGCATGCGTTACGCATGCGTTACGCATCCGTTACGCATGCGTTACGCACGCGTTACGCATGCGTTACGCATGCGTTACGCATGCGTTACGCATCCGTTACGCATGCGTTACGCATCCGTTACGCATGCGTTACGCAAACGTTACGCATGCGTTACGCATGTGTTACGCATGCGTTACGCATCCGTTACGCATGCGTTACGCATCCGTTACGCATGCGTTACGCACGCGTTACGCATGCGTTACGCACGCGTTACGCATGCGTTACGCACGCGTTACGCACGCGTTACGCATGCGTTACGCATCCGTTACGCATGCGTTACGCATCTGTTACGCATGCGTTACGCATCCGTTACGCATGCGTTACGCACGCGTTACGCATGCGTTACGCACGCGTTACGCACGCGTTACGCATGCGTTACGCATGCCCGATGAATGGAACCTCGGTATAGTGTGCCCCATCCATAAAAAGGGAGATGTTGTGAAATGTACCAACTACAGAGGAATTAGTCTCCTAAACGTCGCTTATAAAATCTTGTCGGCCATCCTGTGTGACCGCTTAAAACCTTTTGTCAACGATCTGATCGGCCCCTATCAGTGCGGTTTAAGGCCAGACAAGTCAACCGTCGATCAAATGTTCACACTCCGACAGATTTTAGAAAAATCCCGGGAATTCCAGATCGATACACACCACCTTTTTATCGATTTTAAATTCGCGTATGATAGCGTGAAAAGGGACGAATTATACAATCCGTTACGCATGCGTTACGCATCCGTTACGCATCCGTTACGCATGCGTTACGCATGCGTTACGCATCCGTTACGCATGCGTTACGCATCCGTTACGCATGCGTTACGCACGCGTTACGCATGCGTTACGCATCCGTTACGCATGCGTTACGCATCCGTTACGCATGCGTTACGCACGCGTTACGCATGCAATACGCACGCGTTACGCATGCGTTACGCACGCGTTACGCACGCGTTACGCACGCGTTATGCATGCGTTACGAATGCGTTACGCATGCGTTACGCATCCGTTACGCATGCGTTACGCATCCGTTACGCATCCGTTACGCATGCGTTACGCGTGCGTTACGCATCCGTTACGCATGCGTTACGCATCCGTTACGCATGCGTTACGCATCCGTTACGCATGCGTTACGCATCCGTAACGCGTGCGTAACGCATGCATAACGCGTGCGTAACGCATGCGTAACGGATGCGTAACGCATGCGTAACGGATGCGTAACGCATGCGTAACGCGTGCGTAGCGCATGCGTAACGGATGCGTAACGCATGCGTTTACGCATCCGTTACGCATGCGTTACGCACGCGTTACGCACGCGTTACGCATGCGTTACGCACGCGTTACGGATGCGTAACGCATGCGAAACGCGTGCGTAACGCATGCGTAATGGATGCGTAACGCATGCGTAACGATCGCGTAACGCATGCGTAACGGATGCGTAACGCATGCGTAACGGATGCGTAACGCATGCGTAACGGATGCGTAACGCATGCGTAACGCGTGCGTAGCGCATGCGTAACGGATGCGTAACGCATGCGTTTACGCATCCGTTACGCATGCGTTACGCACGCGTTACGCACGCGTTACGCATGCGTTACGCACGCGTTACGCATGCGTTTACGCATCCGTTACGCATGCGTAACGCACGCGTTACGCATGCGTTACGCACGCGTTACGCATGCGTTACGCACGCGTTACGCATGCAATACGCACGCGTTACGCACGCGTTACGCATGCGTTACGCATGCGTTACGCACGCGTTACGCATGCGTTACGCATCCGTTACGCATGCGTTACGCATCCGTTACGCATGCGTTACGCATCCGTTACGCATGCGTTACGCACGCGTTACGCATGCGTTACGCACGCGTTACGCATGCGTTACGCATGCGTAACGGATGCGTAACGCATGCGTAACGCGTGCGTAACGCATGCGTAACGGATGCGTAACGCATGCGTAACGGATGCGTAACGCATGCGTAACGGATGCGTAACGCATGCGTAACGGATGCGTAACGCATGCGTAACGGATGCGTAACGCATGCGTAACGCGTGCGTAACGCATGCGTAACGCGTGCGTAACGCGTGCGTAACGCATGCGTAACGGATGCGTAATGTAGCGTAACGGATGCGTGACGCATGCGTTACGCATGCGTTACGCACGCGTTACGCATGCGTTACGCATCCGTTACGCATGCGTTACGCATCCGTTACGCATGCGTTACGCATCCGTTACGCATGCGTTACGCATCCGTTACGCATGCGTTACGCACGCGTTACGCATGCGTTACGCATGCGTTACGCATCCGTTACGCATGCGTTACGCATCCGTTACGCATGCGTTACGCACGCGTTACGCATGCGTTACGCATCCGTTACGCATGCGTTACGCATCCGTTACGCATGCGTTACGCATCCGTTACGCATGCGTTACGCACGCGTTACGCATGCGTTACGCATCCGTTACGCACGCGTTACGCATCCGTTACGCTACATTACGCATGCGTTACGCATGCGTTACGCATTCGTTACGCATGCGTTACGCATCCGTTACGCATGCGTTACGCATCCGTTACGCATGCGTTACGCATCCGTTACGCATGCGTTACGCATCCGTTACGCACGCGTTACGCATGCGTTACGCATGCGTTACGCATCCGTTACGCATGCGTTACGCATGCGTTACGCACGCGTTACGCACGCGTTACGCATCCGTTACGCATGCGTTACGCACGCGTTACGCATCCGTTACGCATGCGTTACGCACGCGTAACGCATGCGTAACGCACGCGTAACGCATGCGTAACGCGTTCGTAACGCATGCGTAACGGATGCGTAACGCATGCGTAACGGATGCGTAACGCATGCGTAACGGATGCGTAACGCATGCGTTACGCACGCGTTATGCATGCGTAACGCATGCGTAACGGATGCGTAACGCATGCGTAACGGATGCGTAACGCATGCGTAACGGATGCGTAACGCATGCGTAACGGATGCGTAGCGCATGCGTAACGGATGCGTAACGCACGCGTAACGCATGCGTAACGGATGCGTAACGCATGCGTAACGCGTGCGTAACGCATGCGTAACGGATGCGTAACGCATGCGTAACGGATGCGTAACGCGTGCGTAACGGATGCGTAACGGATGCGTAACGCGTGCGTAACGCATGCGTAACGGATGCATAATGCATGCGTAACGGATGCGTAACGCATGCGTAACGGATGCGTAACGCATGCGTAACGGATGCGTTACGCATGCGTAACGGATGCGTAACGCATGCGTAACGCGTGCGTAACGCATGCGTAACGGATGCGTAACGCGTGCGTAACGCATGCGTAACGGATGCGTAACGCGTGCGTAACGCATGCGTAACGGATGCGTAACGCATGCGTAACGCATGCGTAACGCGTGCGTAACGCATGCGTAACGGATGCGTAACGCATGCGTAACGATCGCGTAACGCATGCGTAACGGATGCGTAACGCATGCGTAACGGATGCGTAACGCATGCGTAACGCGTGCGTAGCGCATGCGTAACGGATGCGTAACGCATGCGTAACGGATGCGTAACGCATGCGTAACGGATGCGTAACGGATGCGTAACGCGTGCGTAACGCCTGCGTAACGGATGCGTAACGCGTGCGTAACGCGTGCGTAACGCGTGCGTAACGCATGCGTAACGGATGCGTAACGCGTGCGTAACGCATGCGTAACGCATGCGTAACGCATGCGTAACGCGTGCGTAACGCATGCGTAACGGATGCGTAACGCGTGCGTAACGCATGCGTAACGGATGCGTAACGCATGCGTAACGCATGCGTAACGCGTGCGTAACGCATGCGTAACGCATGCGCATGGTGGTGTGGGCCGATCAGATCGTTGACAAAAGGTTTTAAGCGGTCACACAGGATGGCCGACAAGATTTTATAAGCGACGTTTAGGAGACTAATTCCTCTGTAGTTGGTACATTTCAGAACATCTCCCTTTTTATGGATGGGGCACACTATACCGAGGTTCCATTCATCGGGCATACTTTCCTACGACCAAATTTTGCAGATGAGCTGGTGTATGCTCCTAGCCAATTTATCTCCCGCTGATGAAAATACATTATATATTCGTATTATAATTGAATACAAAGATTCTTTTCGTTGCGTTTCAAGAATATGCCTCTGATTTGGAAAAAATGTATGTCACTAAGACTGCCACCGATGGAAAAGTGAAAGGCACCTTGCAAAATAAATATGTACATCAAATATACCTAATCTTTCTTACCAGTAAGCCTTTCTGATAAAAATAATGGGCAAAATTGTTAAATTCTACGAGCCTAGTCGCTTTTCGTCAATAATTCCATCCGACTGGTCAAACGGTTCACCGCAAGGAGTTCCAAAAAATCTCCTTTACCATAGCTATTGGCTTTTGCATTATGGGATTCATAGGTTACTTTGTAAAAGTAATCCACATCCAAATCAATAACAATATTTTTCGATCGTAAATATTGAATAAGAGCAAAGAAAATACTTTCGTAATAGGTTTTCATCATAGTTTTATATATTTATGTCTTTTATCGTTAACATTAATATTTTTTGGTTAGAATAACTATAAATCGAAAGTTATCACTTTTTTGTTTTTAAAAATAATTTGTCATACAGAAATCAAACAAAACAATTTCTGTATGTGATCTATAATGTGTTTAAAGATTTTATTTTCAGAAAAAAAAAATGTTCTTTTTTTGAAAATCCTATTAGTTTTTACTTTACTGAGTGAAAATTTGGTAACAACTCCGCACTTTGATTTCTGTTTGGTTTAACAGGTTTTGGCTGTCATCTCAAAACGGAAACTAGCCTATGCATATATTTTAAGATTTGAATGTATTATCATATGAGAAGTTTGTTGTTGTGTTAAATTTCTTATTGAATTGAAGTTACCAACATTCAAATTCTCTATTGAATTCTAAATTAACAATCAAAAATCCTACTAGCTTTCTAAGTAACCAACTTTCATTTTTTTTTTCTATGTGGTTACTAAATAATTATTTCAGATCAATAAAATAATCTTGAGTTCTCGGGGGGGGGGGGGACATGACCCCGTGACCCCCCCCCCCCTGTATACGCCGTTGGTTAAGGTCCAAAAAAAACTAAATTTTTTGAGAGGCTTGTTTAAAATGTAATTGCTACCAAATAAAGCATAAAGTTCCTATGATTTTCTATTTGTTTTATTTAAATATATTATTTTCTTTAAAATAAACAGCAAACATATTTGGAAAATACATATTCAAGAGAATGGAGACGAGATAAAATCTCGGTCTGAGAGACCGTGCGCGAGTATATGTGTACTGTCAAAACGCGCGAGTACAGAAAGGTTAAAAAAAACAGGCTTTTAACGTAGATGTCTCCTGATTTTCGTGGCAAATAGAATATTTCATCAATAGACCACTAATTTCAAGATGGCGTTTCATTGCAGTTGTTCTAAAACTATAGTCATCCTTAATTAAAAATTACTAAACTTATCTTAGGGTGGCTGTATCGTCTTTGTTATAGTTTAATTAATTAGATTCAAAATTGAAATCTCCTACTGTTAAATCAAAATGTCATATCTTTAGATAGTACCGCAATATTTTGTATGTTATATCTCGAACTATCAACTATCACCTCCCTTTCTTGATTTCTTATTCGGTAAATCCATACTTTCCCACCAAGTTCAATGCCTCATTTGTTCTGTATGTTGCACCTATTTTTCCTGGAGGTTCTAAAGTGATTTATCCAGAAGTCTTCAAAAATTACACGCTACATGAAAGACCCATCGATAAAAGATAAAAAAAGCATTATACATTAACGTTTCCAAGCTAATTACACTAAATGTATTGTGCCCCCCATTAATCGATAATACTTTTTCATTGTAAACAATTTAGCTTCCACTATACTCGTACCAGCCATGACGTAATTCCAAATGAAATTATCATTCATAAACGTTTTGCGCTGAAAAAACAACCAGCTAACTGCACAACCCCACCTTTGTTTATTAAAACACAATTAAATTAAGATTATCATAGTCATTATCCAGCCAATTAACCCGAGCAACCTATTATTATCAATTCCGATAACGTTGACATTCGTGATCTGACCCAAAGTCGACAACAACGATGACGGCAACATTCACCCATTGTGCCCCCAATCATTGTGTTTTCTTTCTTATTTTTTTCAATTCTGTCAAAACAGCTCATGATTACCAACTCAACAATTAAATTATCTTATAGTTGTCCATGTCTATGAGGCTAAATGCAACACCTGCGCCTTTCAGTGTCACCATTTGCTGCACCTTGCACATGCGCACATACCTACCGCCTCCGATCGAACTTATTCTAGGTATAGGAACTATGACTATGAGTCCGCGCGACGTTGGGTCTACCATGCGGAATGCAGAGCCATTAGCATACCTGGAGGGACAAACGGTACAGAAGGAAGACAAACGAAAAAAAGATGAACAATTGAAAAATTATTCCTAGGATCGCCAAACGCAGAAGATTCATGTTGGACATCAACTGAACTTCTGGATGATCGAAAGCAGAGAACGTGTATAGTAGAAATACAACAACAACCAACCAAGAACGAAGTCGGAAAAAAATCGAACAACTCGCAGAAGCACCCATGGGATATAACTCCACCAACACAATCGCCTGACATTCAGATCAATTCTTGATCAAGATCAAGATCAAGACGACCAGGCCAGGCGAGGGTTGTAGTTGTAGTAGCGAGCGAGCGAACACGAACAGTAGCTGCCTCTAGCTAGGTGGTCCAATTAGACATAATCTTGTTAATTAGGCTAAGTCCCATCTTTTCCTCTATCCCATTCCCTTACCCTCCGTCCTGTCGGTCGGCCACGTTTCGGAGTTTCTGTATTCCTATTTAAATTTTTTTATTTATTTATTCTTGCGGAGATGTTTCGACTTTTTTTTTGGTTTATAGTTTTAGTGGGTTCTCTGGAATTCGATTCTAAATGTTTTGGTATGTGTTCAAGATGGAGAGAGAGAGTTGTCCCTTAATGTGATCAGATGCAGAAGGCTTCAAGGCTAAGTTGAGCTCCCAGCTCCCAGCCCCATAACCGTCAGCTATAATGAGTAATACGCCAAACATTTGGAAACATAGCTCTTAACTGGATTTAAGGAATTCTGCTTTTTTGGTTAGTTTTGGTTTTCTCTTATGGAAATTAATGTGGTGGTTGACTGGCAGCACTGCACTCTGGGTGATTAGTCAAACAGTTCAGATGTTCTAACAAATGGTTTGTCGAGTTTTATTTTTTCAAAAGCACAACACCATTATCCCCCCATAGGCTATATGGGATGTTATGTTCGTTTAGAGTGAACACAGGAACAAGTTAGGTGTGTGTAGGCATGTCTTTGTCCATAATGTTCGAATACCTACTAGAGTTATTGGACCCAGGCCAATAAAGGCATAGAGCCCAGGGAGCTGTGGGAAAATCAAAAGCATTTTTTTTCAATGCCGAAGGGGCCTTATGTTTGCTTTGAATTCTCATTAAATTTTTAAAATCATGTTCAATTCCTTGCGGTTTCGTTAAAAAAAAAAACATACAAAACCTTTAGGCTTGTTTTGTAAAAATTCATTACAAACACGTTTAAGGATCTAGGACATTAGAAGAGCTATTTTTTTTTTTTATAAACAAGGTATGGTACAAGTTGTTTTGGATTCCGAACACATAAATTACATGATTTATCCAAAAACTGTGATTTATAAGTGATAAACATGAAGAACCAATTTGTAATATGACTTTCAAAAGTTCTTATTCAATTGCGCTTTTTTCTGCCCACGTGAAAGTTGGTGAACAATTTTAATTTAGGAACCATACGACAATGAAAAATCAAAAGAGTCAGTAAAAGTACTGTGTAGGTAAGTGAGTTTTTTTGAAGGGAAGAGTTGAGGGGTAGGTTGTTGTGTATGAGACGGAAAGAAGACTTTTTATTTTTTTTTTTGTTTTTGAGGTTGCCACCCTTTTTGGAAAATCGAAAGTTTGAAAGTTGTTCCGGATTCTTCTAGTTATTCTGAACATTGTTCTAAGATTTTGGGCTCTATGTTCAAAATTGCAAAAGTTATGGGCAAAATTCAAAAACATTCTAGTCCCCCATTTTTCGAAATCCCATTTTTCTGTATTCTTGTTCAGGTTATAAAAAGTGTTTTAATTCCAGAAAATTAAAGTTTTAAAGTTTGTATTTTTAAAGATAATGACGTTTGAATTTTTTTTTTTAATGCAAAATATGACTCCCCAATTTTGTTTCTTTTTCTAAAAACCATTGTTTTAAAATATTTGTCAATAAATACATGTGTTGCGAAAATCTTATATATGTAAAAGAGAAATGTCGGCTCAAGAAATGACATAGGACACTGAAGGACAATCCCACCAAATTTCCAGGAAAATTGGAAAACAGGGAACATCCAGTTTTTAATGCATAACTCGAGAACGAACATATGGGACACTGGAGGAAAATCCTTGAAAATTTTTAGGAAAACTGGTAATCCCGGAAGATCGTTTGATTTTCAAGATTTTGGGATAGATGTATTCGCGATGGCCTAAGAAAGGAATATGAGGTGTCCTTTTCGTTTCGTCATTCAAATTAAATTGTATTTGCTATTGCGTGCGGTCAAATAAAATTAAATATACCTGATTAATTTTTTTTTTAATTATCATTGTGCTCAAATTTTCGTGAGTTTAACGAAACTAAAGATATTTCGAATGTTTTCATTTTAATGTATTTTGGTATGTGATTGCAGAACATTTTCATTTGGCCATTTAGTGATTGATTTTCGGAGTTCCAAGGCTAATTTGTGTTTTCTTGAATTCCCATGTTTCTCACATGGTCGATTGTATGTAGCGTGCTCACGTATCGGCAAACCTACCACTTTGTAAGTGTACGCGCCTAAAAATAAAACGAAAAATGTTGTGTACCATAAAGCTCTTCAGTAAAAAAGCGGAAGGTTGGCCGACACGCCAATCATTTTGGTTTCATTGAAACACATCGACATTGTTAATTTAATTATTTTTATTGTATTTAATTAAACTTTAGAATAAAGAATTTTAATTGACCGAATTACATGGAACAGCATTGTGCATGCTCGGAATTATTATATTTTTTACAAACCTATATTAATGAATTTAGGCGGAACGAAGTTTGCCAGGTCAGCTAGTATAAATAATAAATAAAAAATAAACATAAATAATTGAAAGCCTCATCCGTAAGAAACGACTATGTAACTTTTTTTACTCCACTGAGCCTCCCCTTTAAAAATTTTAAAAACTAAACTTGGTTTCTATTGTATTATCGACGTTCTTTAAAAACCCGTTATTTGTATGTACATACAGCTGACGAGCTGGCCAGGCAAGGTTCAGCCCTTCATAACTCACTTGCGGAAAGAGTCAGTATTCCTCTTGTAGTTATGAAGGGCAATATATTCTCAATTTTTCTCTCAGAATCTAATCGTAGGTGGAATAGTTTAACTAACTGCATTATTGCTAGACAAATCTGGCCTACCTATAATAAATCTCGAACTATTAACCTAATGTGCAGACCCAGGCGAGACATAGCAAGGATTGTTGCAACATGCACTAGACACTGGCCAATAGGAGAACATGCGGCGAAGCTTGGCATCCCCTACAATACTCACTGTCGTAGTTGTGGGGACCAGCAGGAAAAGGAAACAGTCTTTCATTTCCTCTGTAAATGTCCCACTTTGGCCAGAATGAGGCAACAATCTTTTGGGAAGCCCTTTTTTGACGACCTTAACGAACTCTCCGGAACGAAGATTCAACGCGACGAAATGGATCTAGGATTTACTTCGGTTCCTCTTGCACCGTCTTCATCCCCAAACTCCTATGACTGCGAGCTAGCAGACTAACGGTTTTTGAAGGTGGCTCATGGTGCACGAGGACCGGACGATCACACAATTGGGCCGATCTCCGCTTCAATACCAGCCAACAAGTGCCTAGGTGGCACAGTGTAGATGGGTCTTAGTTGCGGACTTCGACCCTTTTGAGTGTTTTCCTATTTTCAAGTTCAAGAATGTTTCAATGGATCTAGAATTAACTTCGGTTTCCTTTTGCACCATTTTCTTCCCCAAACTACTGCTTTTTTAAGGTGGCTCATGGTGCACGAGGACCGGAGGATCACACGGTTGTGCCAACCTTCGCTTCAATACCAGTCAACAAGTTGCCTAGTTGGCACAGTGTAGATGGTTTTTAGTTGCGAACTTTGGTTCTATCGGGTGTTTTTCCTATGTCCTAATCCTTAATAAGTTTCATCTCATGTCTAAATCCAATAATAAAAGCGTCTGGTCATACAGGCGGGTGGTACTTTCTCTGGTAACCAAAAGTCATGTTGTGCAAACAGACGGAGGTGTACAGAGATTACCATATCCGAGTGTGCGACTAGACGATCATCCTAAGGGATCAGATCGTATGCTGCCCGGGCAAATCAGCAAATTGCTTAGCGTAGCATACTGCAGCTGAACTCGGGCGTAGGCAATGATCCGTTGGGAGATCTATCACCAAATAACCTTTTTTTCTTAAAAATGTTCTTTTAACCCACAGGTCAAACGAGTTATGGTATCAAAAAGGCGCATTACAGCGTTAATTGGGTCATCGAGCAAGGATGCTTGTGACCGCCATCTCTACCTACCTACCTATGTCCATACATTGGAAATTGGAACCACTCAAAATTTCGAAAAAAACACACCAACAACCCCATTTTCAAAAACCTGAAATACAAACATGGATCCATATAGAGATACAAATAAATGTGATAAGATGTGATAGTAAAAATAACTGTAATCAAAGATCTTACAGCAAAAAAAAAAAAAACACTTTTTATGATATTAAATGCGAATTGTTTTTCTGCCCCCCCCCACTTTTCGGAAACTAAATATTGAAAAATAGGTTAGTTTACTTTAAAAAAAAAACATCGTTACAATTTAACAATGTTAAATTTATGGGAAAAGCATAAATTAAAAAATGTCAACACAAAATTACCCTATTGCCCCCCTGCAACAAAAAATGGAAAATCTGAAACTCGTTCTGGTACTAATGTTAATTTATTCATATTTAAATGTTAGAAAGTCCTATTAACAAACAAAAAAAACCAAAGATTATAAAACCAAACTAAATTTCTTACGATATTACATTAAAATACTCAACTTTTAAAATTTAAAAAAAAAACCAAGGTGTGCTCTAGCCCTTTTATAAAATAGTCCAATCAAAAATTACTACAGGATGTTTTTTTTTTAATTCATTTTAAAAAATGCTCCCCAGGCACCCCTTGTTCTTACGAAATCAAATTTATTGCAAAACAAAATCTTAAACTTGTTTCAGGTGCAGAATCACTAAAAAATATATGTTTCAAGGATACAATCTTGAAAATAAAAGATTTTAAGCCGTCTGTCAGATAGACAGACGGTCAATCGGAAGGACGGTTGTATGGATGGACGGACGGTTGGTCAGACGGAAGGACGGACGGACGTATGGACAGAGGGATGGACGGTCGGATGTTCGGTCGGACGGTCGGTCGGACAGATGGTCAGTCGGACGGACGGACGGATGGGTGGACGGACGGTCGGTCGGACAGACGGTGAGTCGGACGGACGGTCAGTCGGACGGACGGATGCATGGATGGACGGACGGACGTTGCAACATGCTAAATGCAACCTATATGTATTTGATTTTATTTACTCGTAGAGTTAGTTGGTTCGTCACCGTCATTACTGTTTACTCAAAAACAAAAGTTTTTTTACTAATTTTTGTTACAAAAGTGATTAATTATTGAAATATTTGTTATCCTCCATCCATATTTTGGTACATGTTTTCTTTAGATTCCTCCTAGTCCAATCAAATTAGCAAAAATATCTACAAAAATTCGGGAGGAAAATTTTATTGTTTTATTTTGAAGAGTACCTCTTGGAGATTCTAAAACCACATTTTTCCAATAAAAACCCTTTACTCAATTTTCTCAACCTCTATTAGACGTAAGTTAGTTATTTTTGTTTACTTTTGTAGGTTGACATGTTTTCTACAATTTTTGTTTTAAAATGATTTTTGATAGCTCCTTCCTATAAAAAGTTATTGTTGAAAAACCAACATATTTTCGATTTTAAAAATGGTTTTTCAAGTTTATCTCATCCAATATCGATCCGAACTAAAAACCACTTAAGATCCTTTTTATAGAACATTAAATTTTCTAAATTTTTATTTATTTAGTTTTCATGTACCTAAGTCAAAAAACTTTTAAGATATAACACGACAAAATATCCAACATTATATAAAAAAATGTCGGTTTACTTTATTAAATTGCCCCTACTTGTTCTTCGTAAGATTCACAAATATAATATTACCAACATATTTGTAGAGAAAGGTTATACCTATAATTATTGTGTTTAATTTGTTTCTTGAAAATTTAAAATTTGTCATCATATTTTGAATTTAAAATAGTATATATTAAGTTGACGGGACATTTACACACCCACTTAGCACGAAAATTTTTGCCCTTCCCCAATAATTTTGAATGAAAAATTTAGCCATAATAAATAATAATAATCTGACCAGTAGAAATGAAGTTAGGACTTTTTAAAAGGAAACAAATCCGATTAGAAAAATAATTTTTTTTTTTATTTTGTTTTCTATTTTATTTTTAACGATAATTTTTTTAATCGTCGTTTTTTCCTTTTAAAAATCCTAACTTCATTTATACTTGTCAGATTTTTAAGATTAAGCTCTCAAAATTTAACTTACGGATGTGGCTAAATTTTTAAATAAAAATTATTAGGGAGGGGCAAAAAGTTTCGTGCTAAAAGGGTGTGTAAATTTCTCGTCAACTTTATATATACTATTTTAAATTCAAAATATGATGAAAATTTTTAAATTTTCAAGAAAAAAATTAAACACAATTATAGGTATAACCTTTCTCTACATTTGTGAATGTAACGAGGATAAAGTCAATCGACACTTTTTTATAAATATAAGATATTTTGAAAGCTTTTTGACTTACATAGAAACTAAATATATACAAATTTAGGAAATTTAATGTTCTATAAAAAGGATTAGAAGTGATTTTTGCTTCGGATGGATATTGGATGAGATAAACTAGAAAAACCATTTTCAAAATCGAACATTTGTTGCTTTTTCAACAATAACTTTTTATAGGAGGGAGCTATACATGTCAATCTACAAAAGTAAACAAAAATAACTAATCTACGACTAATAGCGGTTGAGAAAATAATTGAGTTAAGGCTTTTAAACACCTTTTTTAAAATGGCGGACGACGCAAAGGGTTTTTTTTATTGGAAAAATGTGGTTTTAGAATCTCCAAGAGGTACTCTTTAAAATGAAACAATAAAGTTCTCCTCCCGAATTTTTGTAGATATTTTCGATTTTTTTGGATTATTTGATTGGACTATACAGTATACTTAATAAACAAGAAGAGTGAGTTTGAATTTAATGCATAAACGAATTATTTTCGATTTTATTTCTTCGATTTCTGCATTACATATAAATAATAATTATTTTACAACGATAACAAAAATTGGGTTAATGAACTTCAAAAGGTTTGAAGTTGATAAGTGCAATTATTAATTTCACGAGTTGGAGGGAATTCTCCTACTCCTATAGATTCATGAGGTATCATAAATGATTTGGTCCTATTTGGGACAGTTAACTTAACCCATTAACATACATTTGGGATACTTAACTTAACCATGAACCTTAACGGTTTTCGTTTTCTGAAGTCAAGGTTCCGCAAACCCTGATCACTTCATTTTATTTAATGGAGGTTTTTTCTTTGGCAGCAAAACAATATCCTTGGTAAAATTTCTTAATTCCTGAGGACCAGGTCAGCTGGAGTTTTTAAATAAACATATCATCATTAAGTCTAAAAATAACCCCACACTACCTTTAATGTTTTGTTGTTAAAATTCAAGTTAACTTGTAATCCCAAATTTCCTATAATATCCATTTAATTCCGTCTGATCTTCCAACTATAATAAAATCATAAATTTAACTCGAATTCCTTCCAACCAATCAAATAACCATTAATCCAATCCAATGTCATCTCATAAAAATAAAATCCCATCATAATGTTGCTTTTCATTCACACTTCTCATAAATGAATTTGTGAAGAAAAAAAAGGCAAACATATTCCCAGAATCTTGCCATTGTGATGATTCAAAATGTTTACCAAACACAAATCAATTTTGACACAAAATATACAAAAGCGACAGAAACAACATTTCGTCTATTCAACCCTTCGTCAAAATTGTTTGTCTATTGGGGGTTTTCATTCATTCAAATTGAATACAAGGCAACTGCACCACACAGACAGTGGACAAAATTGTTTAGATAAAACTACCAAAAACTCGAAAGACGTCAAATGATCGATTGACATCTCCCAGAAAGGGGCAAACAAAGGATCACCATCACCATTTACTGCAGAAGAGGCCAAACCGATCGGAGACCACAAGAACACTATACTCGCATATAAAAATGTATAAAAAATAATGTATAGAGAAACCCACACCAGAAATTGAATATATAAAATACCAAACATATTAATGAACACTGATTTGGTACACAATGAGACATTGGCAGCTACTGAAGGCTCCCACTGTTTGGTTATTGAGGAGGTTCTGCCTGCGCCTGCATCCCAAGTCCAAGTACAAAAACTGTCTCGAAATACCAGGCGCGGATCTATTAAGAAATGTTAAAAAAGGGGAGTTAATTGCAGTTTGATGATTGAGTATGATTGCTTCTGAGTTAATTTTGTCTAAGATTTCACATGAGATTTTGATGCCTGACGGAGATTATAGTAAAGCCCAGGAAAATGTACAAACAAATTGCCAATCTGGCAAAAAAATCCAATTGAAGATTCTTAAACGCGATTATTTTATTTTCTTATTGGCGAAATTCCATCGTATGGGCGTCAATAGTTATTCAAGGTTGAATGTCAAGATTATCAGTTTTTCGCATATAACTCCGAAACGATAAATGCTATCGTAAAATATTTTACACAAAACTTGTAGATCGTGTCCTCCGTAAGAAAAAAAGTGAAGAACGTTATTTCCCTACGACTCACCATTAAAAAGATATCGACATTGAAAAAAAAAACACAAAATGTCGAAAATGCTCGTTTTTCAAGTATATCAAATATTTGTCAAAACATCTGAGTGCTAAGTTTGTACACTATGTGATCCTTTATAGGAAAAAATTATAAGTTTTTTTTTTTCAAACAACCATTTTAAAGATATAATTATTTTGAAAGTTTGACAAAAATTCTAAAATTTTGTTTTTTTTGCATTTTACTCTCAAGAGAAGAAGTTGTCAAATACGAACTTAAGCTTGATTTGTAGAACCTAGAAAATATGCCAATTTGTTCCATAGCAGATATAAGTCACAAAATATTGCTACTTCAATGGAGTTAAAGGTCGAAAATATAGGTTTATTGCATATAGTATTTTTTAAACGTTAAATTCTATGGGAAACCTATATGAGCGAAATTTGAAATTATGTAACCCCAAGCTCAGATAAGTATTTTTTTTTCAAGCAATGGCTGCTTGAAAAAAACATCATTATTTCAAAAAAAAAACTATCAACATTTGAAAATACAGGTTTTTAGAATTTTACTCTCTTATGACGAATTTTACGTAAAGTGTTTTGGAATCTATATATGTATATAAAAGAGAAATGTCGTCTGTGTGTGCGCCCACAACTCGAGAACCGATCTTTCGATTTTCATGATTTTGGGTTTGATGAATTCGTATTGGCCCAAGGAAGGACAAGGGATAATGCAGGAAAATCCCGAAGAATTTTGAGGAAAACTGGAACGGGAAGATCCTGATTTTCACAATTTTGGGATTGATGGGTTTGTGTTGGCCCAAGAAAGGAGTATTAGGTCTCCTGTTCGTTTCGTTATTCAAATTTGAATTGGACTTGCTATTGCGTTCGGTCAGACAAAATAAAATGTAATAATTTTTTTTTTAATTTTCATTGTGTTCAAAGTACATATTTGGAATAGCGGCTAGGTTGATGGAAAGCGGTCGAACGCTCATTCTGCATTGCAATTGCCCGCAAATAGATGAAGAACCTACATGCAACATTTTAATGATTTAAATGAACTCTGCTTTGGTGAACCTATTGTAGTGCTGTAAGATTGTCCCCTGGAACGAGTGTACAATGGCTCACAAACGTGCATTGGGAGCCCTGAATTGCACATTGAAAGATTTACTAAGTGAAAACCGACATTTCGGTGGTGCAATGATTAAGCTGTCAGGCGATTTCCTTCAAACGCTACCTGTCAGTTCAAGATCAATTTCAGCAGAAGAATTGAACGCTTGACTCAAGGCATAGCTTGAGAATTGCAATTGAAAACAATCATGCGAGTTGCTTTACGAAATTATCAGTTCGCTGCAGAGTTCTCTAGGCAAGTTTTTGGCGATTGGTTATTCCAGTGGACTAAGTCGACAGACGTATTGATTTTCCACCTTACTTTACAACAACACCGTGATGAGCTCATCAGGAATGTTTTGTAGAAAATTTGCATGTATTTTTCGTTGTCAAACTTCTTAAGTTTGGATGCTGTCATTGCAAAGTATTGGCCTCTATGACGATTACAAAATAACAAAAAAAATATCTAAATTAACATGTTAATGTGTTTTCAAACGAAAATGATGTGGCGTGTTGGCCAACTTTCTGCTTTTTTTTTACTGAAGTGGTTTAAATTACACAACTTTTTTTTTTCTTTTATTCTCGGTCACGTACACGTACAAAATGGTAGGTTTGCCGACACGTGAGCACTCCACATACAATGGAACTTGTGAGAAATATGGGAATTCAATATTTATGCCATAAATATCTAGCACAAATCAATATATATTCGGAACCCTTCTTAATGTTCAACTAACTGCTGGATGCAAAACAAAAACTCTTCAAATTGAATTCACTGATCCGGCATTCTCTTAGTCGAAAATGACTGTATACTGAGAAACAATCTCATTACAATTGAAGGAAATCAGGTTATGATCAGCATCTTAAAATCGTCCTTAATAAGCTTTGGGAACATATCCTCAATTGCCAAACCCAAGAATCCTCATGTACATAGCTCTGGAATCGCTTCCAATATTCAACAACAGTCATCTAGAACGATTAAACCATCTCCAGATTCAACTCTCTGGCCTTACAACTTCTCTCCAAGCTGAACGAGACACTCTTTTCTCCAAAAGCATTCATCACCACTTCGTTAGCTATTTTACTATTTTTCTATCAATGATAAAAATATAAACACTTTCTTACGTGGTGTTTTTTTTACTAGCCCACACGTTTTTTAAAAGTTTTTTTTTGGAACAAAAATAACGGTACCTGCCATACAATTTTTTTCGCCAAAATGGAACATAATATTTTCTCAAAAACGGCTTCGAGGATTTTGTTAAAAAAATTCAAATAATTAAAATAAGAAAATGCTACTTTTAAATAATTTTGTATTTACAAAAAATAATTATTTTTTGTAATTCCAGTACAACCAATTTTTTAGTTTTTGATTTTCTCGAAAACACTGAAGTTGCAATTTTTCATTTTTTTATGGTAAATATTCTAAAAAGTATAAACATTAATGTGAACCAAAATTATTTTTTTTTTTAAATTTAAGAAAAAATCAATTTTTTTTTTTGACAATTAAATATTTTGAAAACGACTTGGTCAATATTTTTATAACTAGGTGTAAAATAATTTTATATTATTTTGTAGAAAAGATCATGTTTCTAAATTCAAAAATAACGGTACCTTCCATAAAAATGTTAGATAACCGTTAAGAAAAAAATTATTTTTCTCTAAAACGGCTGCAAGAATTTTGATAAAAAGATTTGCGTGGTATTAAATAAATATTTTTTATATATTTTATTCATTCACTCCACTTAAAACAGAAGTAATTTCAATATTTTAATATTTAAATTTCTTCATATTCTTATTAAATAAATATATACATTCTACTTTTTAATTAGAAAATATGTTTATTGGGTTCTTACAGTACTTTCCAAAGACAAACTTTTAATATTTTCAACTTTCTCGTTATTAAATTAACCGATTAAAAATATATTTTTTGTACAGATTTTCCTTAAAAGTATAAACAATATTGTATATAGAAATTTTCAAAAAAAAAAAAAATGCGTTTTTGATAAAAAAAAAATCAATTTTTTTTTTTGAAATTTTTGTTTCAGAAACGGGTCTCTGAATTTTTTTTATTCAAATATAATTGTGTATATAAATAATTGCTTTAAATTCGCGTTCCAATTTTTGTTTATGATATCATAATAAAGGGTGGTCCAATTGTAATGCTTCAAGTTTTAAGCCCAACTTAATTCGACATTTCATTGTTTCAGTGTTTGACAAATTCAACCATGGTAAGGTGCATAATTGAGCAACTCGTTAAGATTTTTGAAGCCTTTTACGAAAATGTGCGTTCAAATCAAAATGCATTTCGTGCACTTCGTGATTTTTTGGTCAGCATAATCGACCAAATGTCGATCCGTACTTCTTCATCGGTCCGTACTTCTTCGAAAATGAGGTCCGCCAAGCAGTTACCGTGAATGGTGTTCGATATCGCGAGATGATAACTGACTTCTTGTTGCCAGAAATGTAGGATATGGACCTGGACGATATGTGCTTCCAACAGAATGGTGCCACTTGCCACACAGCCAACGAAACAATGGCTCTTTTGCGCGAGAAATTCAATGGCCGTGTTATCTCACGTCGCGTCGTCGTTGCAAATTTAATTGGCCACCACGATCATATAATTTGACACGGTTGGACTTCTTTCTTTAGGGATATTTAAAAAAAAGGTGTATGTCAATAAGCCAAGAAGAATTCAAGAGCTAAGGGATGAGATAATTCGGCACATTAACGACGTTGAACCACAATTATGTCTCAGAGTCATAAAGGTTTGCCACCGAAGCCGTGGCGAGCGTTTGGCCGATACCTTGTTTCACACATTTGTATGTAATTAATAATTATCCTTCTATCGTAAAAAAAAAATATTAAGAATATTCTCTGAAAACTTTTTGTTTTATTCACAATTAATAAATATCGTGCGTTTTTGTTGGACCACTCTTTATTATTTCTTACTTTACTTTACTTTAGATGGCGCTTACAGCCCTTTATTATGGAACCAATAAATATGTACATCATCAATTTCCGGTTACGTTAAAGTTGTTAGCCCATTTTTGTTTGTAAATGGCCCTTCCTCCTAAACGGGTGAAACAAACCCCCTCCAGTACGATTTTTTCTTGGCTCAACCTAACATTATGAACGTGCTAAGTTTCTCTCCCCTCCAATGCGAATAACCGACGATATGTTTAAAAGTTCAATGCATTTGGGGTATAAGACCGCCTAAGCAATATTTAAAAATCATAAACTTTCGAAATGCTTATACTGATTTAATTGAATGCATTTTAAGCTAAGGGCAGAAAATAAGTTCGGTCACGTTAAGTGCACTCATCACCCCCTTAAAATATCCACGCCTGCAAAAAAAAAAATAACCCATTTGAAGGAAGAATTTAAAACAAACAAACCGACCAAAAAAATTCAAAGAATTAATTGTTCTGTTGTTGTTTTTTAATATCATTTTAAAATTGTATATAAATGTCTTTGAAGATTGCATCTCACGTCTAAACGGTGGGGGGGGGGGGCAAATCTCCCTCGTCCAGTACTATTTTGTTCTTGTCTTTATCCAACATAAACGCTCCAGCTTTTTGGCCCTCTCTTATGCGAATCACTCTGTAGAATATAGACCATTCATGAAGTGTTTACCAGTTCAACACTTTTGAGGCCGTTTGACCCATCTGAAAACATTTGAGAAAAAAAAAACATGAAACTCGAATCATACATTATCGAAATGATCTAATTAAATGTTATCTTATCCAAATACAGAAAAAGAACTTCCATTGGGGCAATCGCACCCATCAACCCCTTTCAATATCCACGCCTGCAAAAAATAACCCATTTGAAGAGAGTAAATTTAAAACGAACAAACCGACCACAAAAATCCGATATCCGAAATCTTAAAAGCATGCGCGATCGTTTTTATCCGAATCTGATTACCCATGGGTGTGATCAATCGGCTTGGGTTGGTTTGCTTTGGTTTGGTTTGGCGAGTTACTTTCCTCTTGGCTTAAATACATTTCGTCATGTGTAGCACAGATGGACGAGTGGTTGAATGGATGGACAGACGATAGACGGACAAACGACAGACACCCGGACTTGTACTTGTAGAAGTGCATAAATATAAAATAAAGTTTAGGTGGCAATGCCGCCCTTGATTGTGTGTATGGCTCATTGAGAACACAGATTGCACAACATGGTGGGCAGAGCATTTGACAAATGCTTCTTCTCGTCGCTTGTCTGCCCCAACAAGTCGAATCGAATACCCTCAAAGTCTCCAAGTCAAAAGGAGTGGAACACCCACATCGTTTGATTTTATTTTTTTTTTTTTGTTTAAATTTTGTTTGTCTTTTCTTGAATCTCAAACGGATTAAGGAAAAGACCGAGAAGAGAACGCACTAGATATAAGAAAAAAAAATGTAAAATTTAACTTGCTTCCATTGAGTTAAGTAATGCACTTGAAAGAGGATCACACATACTGTGTGGTGGATAGGCTGTGTGGAGGCAGCAGCACCAGAATCGCAATTTCCTCCATTCAACCATATGGGATGGTAATTGAGACATCGGAGGAATGTCATGCGTGCCGCAGGTTGTCCGACCAAGTCCACATCCGCACATGTGACAAGTTCACTTTGGGTCATGTAATGATTTAGCTAGCGTGTACCGTGTACGAGTATCGACGGATAAAGGAACCTACTACGACAAAAAAGAGGGATCATTACAGGATCAAGTGTCAAAGGGATCGTGACTTTCGTTTTTTTTTTTATTATTATTTGGGGCAATTTTTTTTTTATTTTTTTTTAAGCTTCGTGTGATTTCATCATCCGCACTCTCGTGAATTCATCAAGAGATCAATCCAGCATGCCCACCCTTAAGAGATATATATTTTATTTTTTTTAATTGAAAGACGAGTTGTGTGTATGTGTTTCGAGGCGAATCACAAGGATTAATTGGACCACCTAGAAGGGACTGTGTGATGGGTAGCCACTGATTGTGGTCGTAATCGGTTGTTTATGCTGATATAAATATACACGGGTTTCCCTGTCGTCATTGTTGTTGTTGTTGTTTTTTTGCTTGTTTGTTTGTTATTTTATCCTTCATTAGGTTGGAGTGGCTTAAGCGTTTAAGGTTACATTTAGATGAGAGGTTTTTGGGCGCCTCGCCTTCACATGAAAGGATTGCCTACTTATGGTTGAGAAAATTAAATATAAGGATAATTTTATATTTATTTTGAGTGGTACGTATCTACAGTTATAACCATCGATTTATCCCCTCTACACGAGGTTATTGAAATTGCTGCAAAGGGAGCCATTATGAGATTCGCCAAAAAGGCAACGGGGACTGGAAAATGCATCAGTCTCAGGGAAAGAGACTGTATTCCGACAAACCTTATTGACATTCCAAGAGATGGTAGATATGATTAAAAAATATAACTTCGTGAAAAACTTTCAAACGAAGCTAAGTAGTACTGGCTAGGGGAAACAGTTAACTACACCTTCAATGCAAATGCCATCAAGTGGTACACTGATGGATCGAGAACGACAAAAGGGACTGGTGCAGGAATTTTTGGGCCAAGAACCAAACTTTCTATACCGATGGGACAGTCCTCTAGCAGTTTCCAAGCTGAAGTATAGGAATATGCGCAGGTCATAATCTATCGAAAGAAATTACAATAACCAAAACATTGCCATTATTTCTGATGGCCAAGCCGTACTCAAAGCTCTGATCTCATACTCTATCAGCTCGAAGCTGGTATGGGAACGTGTAGGAAAGTTAAATGAAATCGGCACAAATAATACTGCCAAACTCCATTGGGTACCTGGCCACGTGGTGTCCAGGGCAACGAAGAGGAAGACTCCCTAGCAAAGAAAAGGTCCATCAACTCCCTTAACGGGGCCTGAACCATATTACGGAATAAGAGAAAACGTGATAAGAAACAAAATCAAAATAGAAGAGGAGGCAATACGATCCCAAACTTGGTTGAAAGGATTATTAAATTTGGTTAATATCGTGACGCCACGATTAATAAATTTAAAACGAGCTTAACATTGTACTATCTCATAACATAACACTTTACTTAAATTAAAATCTATTTTGTTTAGTTAGTACCGTACTGAATCCATATGACACTCTTAGCGTTTCTTAATGTCAAAATGAGGTATGCTTGCGCATTTTTTGTACGAGCGGCACTTTTTTGGACGTGTTCTATAAGTTCAAAAATATTTAAATTTAAAAAAAATTACTAAGCTGTTCTAAAATTATAAAAATTTTAAGTAGGTAGTATCATAATATTAGGCTGTTTAAAATTAATATTAGGCTGTTTAAAATTTTGGCCAATATTTGTTGACTGATTGAGAAGTAGGTACCTACCGAATTGCAAAATGTTGACAATATCCATATAGGCAATAACGAGATATTCGGTAATGTCTCAAAACAAGTAGAAACACAAAAAATCCAAACATTTATTTCAGTTCTTCGATTTGCCTAGAGAAAACATAAAATCTTGATTTGATTCTGTTATGTTAATGGCACGAATGGTTTGACAGATTTTAAGTGTCTGGCTCACGTTAGGTCCCACTGTAGATGTCTGGAAAGTGTCAAATAATTAAATGACACCATCTCCTAACACATATCAAAAATTCAGCTTTAATAAAATAACGCTATGTTGCAACTTTAACACTCGCTCCCTCTTAATTGCACCCGGATTGAAGGTTCTTAGTATCCATTTCTTCTTAGCTACCATAGTATCTGTTCACAGAAAAAATCTTAGCTTTGATAAAATGTCGTATGTCTGGCGGCCCTGGGCTTTTAGTCTAATAGAATGTTTCATACCAAATTTGAAGCAAATCTATCGATTCACTTATGCTCTAGCTCCATATAAATCGGGACGCACAGACAAACAAACCGACAGACCGTCTTTTGTCGAAAATCAGTGTTTGGACTTCTGCATTATGTTTTAAGTATCGGGTTTTTCAATAAGAGCGCTACAAAAGTTTTTTAAAAAAACAAAAACGGTTTTGGATATCAATGAAATTCTTTATTCTTGTGAAAGTACATTTGATGCCATTATGTATGGATTTCGATTTCTTTTGCATGGCACCACGGGCACGCTTGCAGAAGTCCAGACGCTGAACCCAATTTTCGACGGTTTTTAAGCATAAATCGGCCGATACTGTTGCAATTTCACGTTCGATATTCGTACGAAGTTCATCAATCGTTGCTGGCTTATTGGCATAGACCATAGACTTGAAATAGTCAAACGGCGTCAAATCGCACGACCGAGGCGGCCAAGCGACTGGACCATTTCGTGAGATAACACGTTCTCCAAACTTGGTTTCCAATAAATCGATTGTGACATTCGCTGTGTGGTTTGTGGCACCGTCCTGTTGGAACCACATGTCCTCCAAGTCAATATCATCCAATTGGGGCCAAAAATATTCGGTTATCATTGAACGGTAGCGATCCCCATTCACAGTAACGTGCCGGACTTGATCATCACGGAAGAAGTACTGCCCAATGACGCCGCCGGCTCATAAACCACACCAAACCTTAATTTTTTCGGGATGCAATGACGACTCTTGGAGTACGTGTGGATTGCTGCCTGACCAATACCGCATATTTTGTTTATTGACGAAGCCATTCAGCCAGAAATGAGCCTCATCGCTGAAGATGATTTTTCGATGAAAATCCGAATCATTTTCAAGTTGTTGCTCAGCCCAATTCACGAACATACGACGCTTCTGGTGGTCAAGCGGCTTCAGTTCTGCAACTGAAGCCTCAGCGGCAGCAATATTCTCGACACTAGGGGCACTTCTTTGTCTCACTGGTACGGGAACATTTTGTTCTGTGCCTGTGGATTCAAATTTTTCCACTAGACGCTCAATTGTTGATCTGCTAGCACGATTATGACGACCATAAATTGGACGTAGCGCTCTTAACGTTGAGGCCACTGACTCCGAATTTTTGTAGTAAATTTTAATAATTTCGACTCATTGTTGGCTTATATCTTTCCATCATGAAATGGCAAACCTTACTGAAGAGAAATGTCAAAAGAGCAGCAAGAAATATGGCGTCGTTTGCTGTCCCTATTGCTCTACTTTTGTAGCGTCCCTGTTGAAAATCCCTTTATATGGCTGAGTATATCATAATGCTAATTGAAAACTTTCATAGACTCTCAAAATTTCAATCTATCATCAAAAATCTGTATTTTTCAAGCTTCATAAATTTTTTACTAAATAATTTGTCGGCCGAATTTAGATTTGTTTGCATTTTTGAAAAGAAAACCTTAGATAAACTTTTTAAAAATATAAACTTTAACGTTGACACAACAAAATTATGTACGTAGATTTTTTGGATTTAATCTAAAAACATCACATTTTGTTCCCGGTTTTTAAACTTTTGAATTTTTTAAAATTCAACTTCTATTTTAATGTTCTTTTTTATGTATGTTGAATCGTTTGAGTTATTATTTATAAAAATCTGTTAGAAATTGTGGAAGCTATGACCCCTTTCACACAAGGAAACTGAGTCGCCGGCGATTTTTAGTTTGTTGGCGAGAAGGGCGTTGAAGGAAGACAAAAAATCTCACCTCACACCCTTCTCGCCTACAAACTATCTAGTTTCTGGCAACTCAGTTTACTTGTGTGAAAGCGGTGTATGATTTGTTAAAATAAAAAAAAAACTTCATACATGATACATGCAAATTATATACAACAAAGGCCAATCAAATTAGACAATAAAATCGGAAAGCATGATGTTTATCTGTTTTATATGTCTAAAAATATATAAAAAAACAGATATATATCACTCTAGCCGTAACCAAATTTTGAGCTTTCAAAAACCTGTGCTCGCTTCAAGAAAAATGTAGCTAATGTGACTAAGTTGCAGGATTTTTTTCTGGTATAACATATGTGTTTTTTTCATTAAAAAATTCATAGCTTCCACAATTTCTGATTAATTTGTATATATAATAATAATAACCCATTCGATTAAGCATGGAAGGAACATAAAAATTGAAGTAGCTAATAACGAAAACAAAAAAAAAAAACAAATTCAAAATTTTGCCTAAAACTGTGTTCAAAGTTTTAAAAACGGGGAAAAAATCATTGAATCATGAAGTGTTTTTGAGACAGTGTTTTTTAACTGCATTATGAATAACACCTATTAATTGACGTTCCAATTTTAGATTATTCAAATTATTTTCAAAATTGTATTAAACCTATAATGTTTTAATAAACAATTCACTTAAATTGGTGCTTTATACATGGCAAAAGTGCTTATTTAGATTATTTGTATCCTAAATAAAGAGTGGTCCAGCGTAAAGGCATGACGTTAATTGTAAATTAAACAAAACGTTTTCAGAGAATTATCTTAATATTTTTTTATTGCAACAGAAGGATCTATGACAATTATGAGTGTAAACAAAATATCGGCCAAATGCTCGTCATGGCTTCGGTGGCATACCTTTATCCGATGGTCTATATTTTAATGACTTTGAGACATAATTGAGGTTCAATGTCGTAAATATGCCGAATTGTCTCATCCTTTAGCTCTTTAATTGTTCTCAGCATATTGACTTACGCTTTTTCTTTTAACTATCCCCAAAGAAAGAAGTCCAACGGTGTCAAATCACATGATCGTGGCAGTCAATTAACATCGCCACAACGCGACGTGAGATAACACGGCCATTGATTTTCTCGCGCAAGAGAGCCATTGTTTCGTTGGCTGTGTGGCAAGTGGCACCATCCTGTTGGAAGGACATATCATCCAGTTCCATATATTCTCAATTTCTGGCTCCAAGAAGTCCGTTATCATCTCGCGATAGCGAACACTATTCACCAAACAGTCACTCACTGTCTCACTGTGGATGCATCGGCTTTTCAACAATCAATTATGCATTCTCATTTGCTCAAATGCGGCAATTCTGCTTGTTAACGAATCCACTGAGGTGAAAATGTGACTCGTCTCTGAAAGATAATTTTCTTTGTAAACCATTCACTTCTGTCTGTCCAACCAAACGTTCGGCGTATTGACGACGCTTGAAATGGCCAGTAGGCTTTAGCTCTTGAGTCAATTGAACCTTGTAAGCGTGTAAATTCAAATATTTATTCAAAATTCGCATCAGTAATGTTCGTGAGATGTTCAATTGTTGGGCACGACGACGAGTCGAGGTTGAAGGCTCTTCTGCCACGCTATCGCGAACAACAGCAATGTTTTCCGTAGAACGAACTGGGCCAGCATGCACAGGTGTTTTCGCATTTCCTACAGACCTGGTTTGCTGAAATTTGTGCACAATTCTACCGATTGTGGACACATTTGGTGTCCAAAAAATGACGAAATGCAGTTTGATTTGAACGCCCATTTTCTAAAAAGGCTTCAACAATCTTAACGCGCTCCTCAATTGTATACCTCTCCATGGTTGAATTTGTCAAACACTGAAACAAAGAATTGTCAAAATAAGTTGGGCGAAAAACTTGAAGTTAAGGTGTGACTCACAATAACTAACATTGTGCATTTATACATCCCTTTATACATATGTATACCAATCAACTGAGATTTGTTTTCGTAAATTCTTCACTTGAATTGGTGTTTTGTATGTCAAAATCATTTCTTCTTGTAATTGTTGGTACCTATACCCAATAACCTATGTACCTATGTGATAGATTAATTTGTTTACAGTTACATTATTATATAAAGGTAGGTTAGCAAGAAACACATTATTAGGTTCGAAAAGAACAGTTTATACCATTCAGCAGAAAAATAAAAAAGGACTTAATATTTTGCTTCACTACCTATCAGTGGCGTGGTGTCAATAATTTGAAATGGGAAGACGTAACGAAAATGATTGATCTGCGAAAGTAAACTAAGGCCCTCATTATGAATAGCGAATCGAACGTTCGACTAGAAGCTAACGTTTATTATTCGACTGATTTTGACACACTGACCAAATATTTTGGCTATTATCGCTATTAGTATTTGGTCGAAAATCAAACTCGATATTTTTTTGATAAAATATTCTATAAATGTCGAATGATTTTTTATTTTCGAGAATTTTGTCTAGATATAGTCTTTCGTGATTTTTGTACGTTCTAGATTTTTGTACATTCGAGATTTTTGCATTCGAGATTTTGTTTTGGTTTTTTTTCGAGATTTTTGTCATTCTAGATAACGTCATGATCCCAGATGAAATTCTGCAATTATACCTAAAATAATATTTTATGAATTCATTTTTCATCGCTTACCCATATTAATTACGCATTTAAATCATTCCTAGACTATACTAAGCTCAACCAAAAAACAAGCAAACATAAATAGAAAATGTATTTAACAACTTTCATAGCAAATAAGTTTAAGAAGAGCGGGTTATTTTTCACCCAACAGAACGAATATTAAGAGAAACGGAGTCAAGCAAAGGAATACAAAACATTCCATTCCATACCAAGTGCCAGTATAACACGAGGAACAGCGTCTTATTTTTTCCTATGTTGTTGCGTGTTGGACAAAGATGACCTATAAACAAAAATGCTCCAGAATGAAAGGGATACAAAACAAGTTTTATAAGACGGTGAAAGACGTTTTTTATTTCTAAATTAATTCTTTCAAAGAGAGCGTATGTTCAGCAGTTGAGCAAAAAGCGAAGAGAAGAATGAATTGACGGTGTTTATTCGATAGCTTATGTTTGTGTGTTTCTGAGAATTTTATAATTCAATTGGTAGGGTTGCATAGTTTATGTTTATGTTTGTTTGATAGTATTTTTCGTACAATTTTTAAAAGGGAAGGCGGTAGGAATCGTGTTATATGGACGCCACGCCACTGCTACCTATTAACTACGTATTAATATTTACATAAATGTTCTCAGTCACTATACTCGTATAGATATTTCTAAGTAAATATTTATTGTTGCTTAGAAATTAATTCTTATAAGTGGTGATTCATATACTTTCAAAGTTTCAAGTCGAAGTCTCCCGATCATAAACACTTCACCACGAGCCCAAAATTCTATAACTCACTATACCTTATAAAGTCAGGACGACACGTCTCGGGCGCCAAACAATCATAAATGTCACATAAAACCTCTTCAACGATTATAACAATAATATATAATTATTTCCTCTCAAGTTTCCCCTTCGAAGATCTTGATGCAGTATAAAGTGCCAACTCTCTTCATACATTTTATAGAAAATCAAACATGAAATTAAGCAATAAAAATTTAATATTTTTTATTGAATGCGCGTGTGCAACTGGATTCCTTCTTGACGTTCTATTGTTCCACAAATTCTTAAGAGTCTCTTGAATGTCCCACAGTATCAGTCCCAAAGACTTGACTTGACTTTGATTATCAAAGTTACAAAACTGAGATGAAATAAAATAAAAAAAATCAATAACAAAAATCCCACCAACTACGATTCATTGCTGTTGATTGATATTCCTGACGGGGATTTTTCATTTTCAATGATCAAAAACGATCAAATGAACCGAAATCATCATCAGCCGAAGAGCCCACACACAGAGACACCCATCAGACCAAATAATGCATCAACCGAACTCTCAATATAATTCTGAATCTGAATGGGTTGATTCGTGTCATGAAGCCTGATCAACTGAATCGTTTGGTTTTGATTTCCAATTTATTCACAAAAATATTTAAAATGAATAGATGAATGTGACTTTCAAAACATGAGCTGTCGATGGGAATAAAAACCCAATATAATTCTGTAATACTTTCTACTTTTGATTTAACCAACGAGGGCAGGTTAACTCCGATTTCCGGAGTCTCCAATTTTCATGGATTATCCTTTCTTCTGTCGATGGGTCGCTCATCGTCATCGGAAGTGTCCTGTATTAGCATTTTTTTTTTGTTTGTTTTGATTTTGAGAACTAAATTAGTTTCACAAAGGGTACCTCCACCTTAACTTACTCAAAGACTTCTTGTGCGATGTGTGGGTTCTAATTAAAATTCATTGAACGTTTTATTGGTTTTAAAGGTCTCATGTTCTTAGTTGTTGATATTTATTATGACAACTAACAATTAAACTTTTTTTTTGTTACAAGGTGGATTGAAGAGAATTTTTATTTGATAATAATTAGTTAACAGATTTCTCAAATTCTCTAATAAACTCATGTTTGCTATGAATGAAAAAATTGAAAAATAAAATAGGTACCTATTTAGTTTTGTGAATTTATCTCTTTAATGGTATAAACTGGTATAATATTTAGAGCTATAATAGATTTCAAATAGTTTTTGGTCCGGTTTGGCTCTAGATACATCAGGAACTTAAATTCTACTCAGATCGACTATAACCTCAAAAATGCCTATTATCTATGCCAAATTGAATGGTATAAACAAACAGCTGATTACGATGAATACTCTGACAGAAAATAACTTTTCGCATTTACATATCAATTATTTTAACTCGTCAAGCACCGGTATTTACTGAATTAATATAAAAATGAATGCAGTTACTAGGTTTGTTTATTTATCGATTGATTGGTATAAACTGGAGTGACGATCATAAAGGGAAACTTTTGCATTTGCCTTTATAGTTAATATGGATATTAGCATTTATATACATATTTGTATACTATTAAATACTTTATTGACACATGAATTTCTTTGTAACTTTCCCTGTAGGTATGTCTAAATGGTATAAACTTATTGTTGACTACCTATATCAGCAAAATATGATGGTTTACACATATAGTGCCTAGTAGCACTGTTTCATATCTGCTAAAGAATATACGAAATTATTAAACATAGTTTTGGTTAAAAAACCACTGATTGTTTTAAATTTGGCTAAAGCAAAATAAAATGAAGAGTATATTTTTTGTTTCAAATTTAGGTGTATTGCCTTATCAAGCTACGAGGGTACCTTTACAAACGAACATTCACTCTTAATATTCTGTTTTCGTTTAACTGGTATAAAATAACTCACTGTATGCGTCACAAGTGTTGAAAGTATAACTTTTTGCATTTGTACAATATTTCAAAATGAAGGTACATTCCAAATAACAGTATCTGATGAATAATTGACAAACAAAATAAATATATGTTTTGTTTTATTCAATGATTGGTATAAACTAGTGTACAGTACAAAGTACAAATTTAAAATTGTATTATAATGTTTCTTTTGCATTAGGGTCATATTGGAATTTTAACTACTTAGCTTTGATTCATAGTGACCTTTCCTTTGGCAATCAATTTTCTGTTTGTGTGTTTCTGCACCCGAATGGTATAATAGCTCACAAATCATTTCTTTGAAAGCGTATACCTCTGACTCGTAACCATTTTATTTTGTTCACATGCCATGAAGTGATATCTTCCAAGAATAAAATGAAATGCTACAGAATTTTTCTTATAGTTAAGCACTGGTTGGTATAAAATGGTCTAATAGCAAGCGAAAGGTCTGATTTTGTGTTTTTTTCTTTTCAGTTTTTTGACTTTATTGGTAAGTAAAAAACTTACATACTGTTCGTCACCAATTTCAAGAAAACACACATAAATAATGCACATGTCAAAAGGCGTTATCTATTCAAAAGTAGACATAAGACACTAGGAATATTTGTACAGTCTGATTGGTTTACACTGGCTTTGCAGATATTACACAGAGTGAATATCATACGATAATTTTTCTTTTGCGTTACGTTTTATACACACTTCGTAAGTTTTAACACACTTTTTGGATATCTAACTGTGCGTCTGACTGGTATAAACTAACGGATGACTAAATTGGTATAGAATACCTTTGACATGCATAATTATATATTAGTATTTCCAAATGAATTTTATATCAATACCAAACAGACAAAATATGAATTGATAAATAAAAATATCTATATACCAATTGGTATAAACAAAAAACTATAACTTTCTGCATCAGAAGGTGTCGCCAAAAAATATTATTTACATTATGTCTCCCCTATTTGCACTTTTCAAATGGCAACATCTACTGAATGTAAGCTAGCTTTAGTCAAAACACTCAAAATATTTGTACCCACTGATTGGTATAAACATGATATCTTACCAATGCAAATATCTTATGTTTACTTTGTATTTCTATTTTGTTTCAATCTTAGTTTTATTGGAATTCCACTTTATTCTAAAACACTTCTTTTGACACGGTGTGGTGGTTTTATTTTCAAGTTCAATTAGTCAAAATGATTATATCGTAAAAACAACTCAAAAAGTCCTATAGATTAGCTTAAGATATCTAAAGTGAACAATTCGCCAAACAACAAAATCCTTGATTTCCTTTTTAAAAGTCATGTTTTCTACAACTCGCCTCTACTTACTGATGGTGCGGTTTATCTAATGTATTTTACAGAATTGATTTATAATCTGTGTCGACTGCATTCCTCTATATTTATCTGTTTTTTTTTTTTTTTTTTTTTTTGTTGCGGAAAAAGAAGAACTTTACTCTCCCAACAATATCTAATGAGCGTGCAGTGATAAATTATTTACCGACTACGAACTTGACACTTAATGCGAACAATATTGGCAATGCGGCAATAATGCGGTATATTCTGATGCAACAAACACAGCAGCGAGATAGCGGCAGCTGCTGATGGAAACATAAATATCTATACAGATCCTGGGCATGGGTACGGTCGGTAGTGGTGGTACATGGACACCACAATCCGCAACTATTTACAAAACAGTGTTCATCAATGAACTTTCGCCTTGGCCTTGAAGCACAAAACTTTAACCGGACGCAGTTCATTTATCATCTAGAACTGCGTTCGAAGCAGCCAGAGAGCACTCCTTTAGGGCAATATAATAAAAACCACAACAAAGCCGAACCTAGTTGTGCCATATGTCAAAGAAGTAGTATAATGTACCACTGCTTCATAACATCCATACAGACGGCCAGTCAGAGAGGTGATTTTTATGAGGGATTATCTCACCTAATGACTTTTGTGCTGACAACTGTCATACATCATGAGAATTGGGTGCTCGAAAAGGTGGGTGGTGTGATGGCAGCGGGTTTTCGCTCGTATGTATCGTGTGGCGCAATCGGCAGTAAATATCCAAGAACGGTTCACGCTGAGTGCGACGGACGGATGAATCACCTGTTGATTCTGGAAATTATTGTTATTTAAATATTACGAATAGTTTGAAATTGTTTCGGCGATGGAATTTTATTATATCTGAATCATTAATTCGGTTGAGTAATAAAAACAATAATAATCGACTGGTAGGTAGGTAACTTTTTCAAAGAAAGAGTTATTCAATTAACCCACGCTACAGCGCACCGATCCGAAGAAATATTTGAATGCTATTATTTTGGTATGGCAGTTGAAAACTTCAGGAATTACTATTTTATTGTTATATTTAGAACTTATGTAATTGCAAGTACTCAAAAGTATGAATTCAATACTGTTCTGTTCAGTAGCAGATCTAGGATTTGGCTGTGTGGGGGGTTTGGAGATCAAAGTTTGGAGAAAAAAGACAAAAATGAAAATGATATCTAAGAGGCCTTACTGAAATAAAACTCATATGTGTTATGATAGTATGAGCCCTCTGGAGATCTTATGAAGCCAAATCAACTAGTAGAGTAGGTAGGTTCCTGTTTTGTTCGAAATGTCACAGAAAACAATATTTTGCCGATTGAAAAATAAAATGTCAAAACGTCAAGACTTTTATTCAGAAATAAGACAAAGCTGCTCTAAAAAATGGCATGTGGGCCTAGTTCTGATAGAGTGAATTAATTTTCGTGTATACGTTACATACACTTTATATTCCTGCTCAAAAAATATGTCGATCAATTTGCACGTCATTTTGCCTATGCCTGATTTTTTAAATTACACAACACTAAAAAAGTTTTTCTCAAATTCTAATCAGCTTTTAGTCCCATCCGCATTTTTTTTTTAAATATAAGTTAATTTTTTTAGGGCAAATTGTTGTTTCATATGACCATTTAATTGTTCTACCTGACCTCGTTTTTTCTATTATGCCTTTAAGCTTAAGCGCCAACTTTGGATTCTGACAGTCCCTAGAGTGATGAGTGAAGCCCCAAAAACTCTCTGGAATAAGTTAAGTTTTTAGGAAATTGGTTGTTTAACCAGGTGTTTTGTCCAATTCTTGTCAGGCCTTATCAATTTTCTGGGCTATGTTTTAAGAGAATAATTGTCTTTGTGTCTATTATGCGTAGCCCCGAAGTTGCTTTTTCTCCAATTTCGTTAAGGCTTTAGCCCCAGCAAAATTATTTAGGGACATAGAAAAAAATTACATACTAACATGTAAATTATTCAGTCCCAACTTCGTTAATTTGTCTGATTTCCATCAAATTTAACAGCAACCTACACAAAATTGGACTTTTTTTTAGTTTTTAGTGGAAATCAAAATTGGCTTAGCTCCAAAACTAACAGTACCTACTTTCTATTAAACACATATACAAAAAAATTATGTACTATGCATTTAATATTTTGGTAAGAAAATGCCAATAATTATGATCATTGACGGTTTTTGTCACAGTACCAGTTTTATTTTTCAAATTTCTTGTTAACGTCTTCATCGATTGCGACTAAATTTTGTGTTCACAATCACAATCACAATTACAACCACAATAAATATCACAATCACAATCGCAATTACAATCACAATCACAATCGCAATCACAATCACAATCACAATCAAAATCACAATCTTAATCAAAATCACAATCACAATCACATTCACATTCACAATCACAATCACAATCACAATCACAATCACAATCACAATCACAATCACAATCACAATCACAATCACAATCACAATCACAATCACAATCACAATCACAATCACAATCACAATCACAATCACAATCACAATCACAATCACAATCACAATCACAATCACAATCACAATCACAATCAAAATCACAATCTTAATCAAAATCACAATCACATTCACATTCACAATCACAATCACAATCACAATCACAATCACAATCACAATCACAATCACAATCATAATCATAATCACAATCACAATCACAATCACAAACACAATCACAATTACAATCACAAACACAATCACAGTCACAATCACAATCACAATCACAATCACAATCACAATCACAATCACAATCACAATCATAATCACAATCACAATCACAATCACAATCACAATCACAATCACAATCACAATCACAATCACAATCACAATCACAATCACAATCACAATCACAATCACAATCACAATCACAATCACAATCACAATCACAATCACAATCACAATTACAATCGCAATCACAATCACAATCACAATCAAAATTACAATCTTAATCAAAATCACAATCACAATCACATTCACATTCACAATCACAATCACAATCACAATCACAATCACAATCACAATCACAATCACAATCATAATCACAATCACAATCACAATCACAATCACAATCACAATCACAATCACAATCACAATCACAATCACAATCACAATCACAATCACAATCACAATCACAATTACAATCACAATCACAATCACAATCACAATCACAATCACAATCGCAATCACAATCACAATCACAATCACAATCACAATCACAATTACAATCACAATCGCAATCACAATCACAATCACAATCACATTCACAATCACAATCACAATCGCAATCACAATCACAATCACAATCACAATCGCAATCATAATCACAATCACAATCACAATCACAATCACAATCACAATCACAATCACAATCACAATCACAATCACAATCACAATCACAATCACAATCACAATCACAATCGCAATCACAATCACAATCACAATCACAATCACAATCACAATCACAATCACAATCACAATCACAATCACAATCACAATCACAATCACAATCACAATCACAATCACAATCACAATCACAATCACAATCACAATCACAATCACAATCACAATCACAATCACAATCACAATCACAATCACAATCACAATCACAATCACAATCACAATCACAATCACAATCACAATCACAATCACAATCACAATCACAATCACAATCACAATCACAATAACAATCACAATCACAATCTCAATCACAATCACAATCACAATTACAATCGCAATCACATTCATAATCACAATCACAATTCGCAATCTCAACCATTTTTCACATATAAATTTTCAAAAAAAAATATTTTTGGATTAATTCAATATCTTGCAAATTGGTCAGTGAATATTTTTTTAATTTTCTGCAAAATTGTATTATATTAAATATACTTGGCTCCTAACCGTTAGCACGACCTCATATATGGGATATTCGCAAAAAAAGTATGCCATCTAAAAGGTTAGTAAGTGGTCAAAAAAGGTCAACTAGTTTCAGAAATTGGTCAGCCATAGAAAACTTTTAATCAAGGGTTACATTTTTTCAAGGTCACCAACTATTTTTGGCACCTCATTTATGGGATATTCGCAAAACAAGTATAAGTTCGAAAGGCCACCGGCTCGTGATAAAAGGTCAGCTAGTTTCAATGGTCAGCCATAGATTTTTTTAATGAATTTTTTAAGTTTGGTTCAAGGTCACAGTTAAGACTTTTAGCACCTCATTTATAGAATTTATAAAAAATGAGTATGCCATCTAAAAGGTCAGTAATTGGTCGAAAAAGGTCAGCTATTTTCAGTAATTGGTCAGCCATAGATTTTTTTAAATAATTTTTTGAAAAATTTTCAAGGTCAAAACTATTTTTAGCACCTCATTTATGGGATATTCGAAAAAAATATACTCCATCTGAAAGGTTACCTAGAACACATAAAAGGTCAACTAATTTCAGTAATTGGTCAGCCATAGTTTTTGTTTAATTGAATTTTTAAAATTTATTTTTTCAAGGTCGTATAAGACTTTTAGCACCTCATTTGGGGGATATTCGCAAAAGAAGTATACCATTTGAAATGCCAACGACTCCTGATGAAAGGTCAGCTAGTTTCAGTAATTGGTCAGGCATAGGTTTTTTTTAATGAAGACTCTTATACTGTAACCTTGAAACAATCTTTAAAAATTCATTAAAAAAATCATATGGCCGACCAATTTCTGAAACTAGTTGACCTTTTTTGACCACTACTGACCTTTTAGATGGCATACTTTTTTTTGCGAATATCCCATACATGAGGTGCTAAAGGTTAGAAGCCAGTATACTTAGGTAAAGAAATTTTATGTGTATACAAAAATATTATTTTTAAATAAACCACTTCAACATAGTTTTATATTTTTTTATTAATTCATATTTATAACAAAAAAAAAAGATTCTGAGCTAAAGCTACTTTAAAAGTTTTTTTCAGTATTTAATCACCAAAACACATATGGGCGTATTGATAATCATTTAAGAGCTGGCTCTAAGTTAAACATAGTTTTAGTTGAATTTTCGCACGCTGATTCTATTTTTTTAAGTTTACCATTTCAAAATATTTTAAGCTATTTGTGTAGTATACCAAGTTAAGTATCTTATTAAAAAATAAAACCAACAATTTGTAATTAAAATCGGTCTGTATTCATTGAGCCAAAATTATCTTAATCTGTAGTTTAGTTAAACCTGGGACTACCTGCGACTATGAATTTGCCCCATATTATTTTTAACGGTATAATTTTACTGAAATTAAAAATACATCGTCAAGTTCATGTTACGTTAAAGTTGTTAGCTACAATAGCAAGTTTTTGTGATCCATCAGTCGTGCACTTAATTTCTTTCTAAAGCTGAGTTTTGAAAACATTGCCCTTCCACTTAAACGGGGGAAAATAGAACTCCCGCTCGCACAATTTTGTTCTTGTTTTGCTCCAGTTCTAACAAACTTTCTCTAGGCTCCTACTGAATCATCTACTATTTTACAATCTTATATTCTCGACAGCGGACAATCTTGTTCTCTGAAATGTTTTTTCTCAGGGCTCTCGAATCTCAGGTACCACCATATAGGTACCTAAATTAATACAAATATAGATCAGTGAAACAAATATCCACAGGGATTGCTACTATTAGACTTTGTTGCACTGTTTCAATTGCAATTAAGTCCGAATTTCGTTTCTGAACTAAATTCATATCCCATAATCAAATTATAATTTCTTAGCTGCGAATATACAGGTATACATATCCATCTATATAGATATTGACATCCGTTGGCAAGTCTCTAAAATTCTTTTTCATAGAAAAATCCAATTAATATACATATATTTTTCAAAGGAAAAATTCTCAACTATCATCAAATCGTCATATCTCCTCATATCTAAAGGTGCAGCCAATTAACACTAATTAGAGGAACTTTTCTTTAATGTATAATTTCTTTAAAAAAAATCAAATTTCTTACGACACATCGCGCAATACTTAAGTGGAATGCGCTCAATTTGCTCGATTGCGGGTGATCTCTCGTGTGTGGCCGCGCAAACCAACATCAGCGCCAATTCCAATTAATCACTCTCGTTTAGCATTCTGAAAACTGATTCAACAATAATTTCCCTATTTATTTCAGTATCGCATATACACACGACGAAAAGGCCTCTTATCTCGTATATACTTAATATGAATATGATGGTTTGGAGAAACTTCCAACAGATGGTGTTGAAATTCTAAAGATTGCCGAGTCGAGATGCCATCATTGCAGTGCATCAGCAATTTGCAGTTCGATCCTCGGTCGCAGCAGTGGTGGTGGTGGCGGCATACATTAAACAATCCGCTAAAGATTTATTTCATTTGCATCCGAAGATGATTGTAACCCCAACTCCCTCCTCCCCCCTTCAGAGTCTGGACTTGAATTCTTCACATCATATCATCTCTTCCTAATGCTTGTGTCTCAAAAAGTATGTAGCTGTAGTTTTGTAAGAACATTTTGGTTATTGACGCACCGATGCGCGTCAAGCCAAAAATTCACCCCTTTGTAAAGTGCCATCATTGCCGCGCGCGGGAAGCATATAAATCACTCAGTTCGCGCAGTGCGCACACATCACATCTCTCGCGTGTCGACCAAACGATTCAAATGATCCAATTAGCAATTATCCGTCTATCTTTTGTTTCTGTGTGTCTCTGATGTGCCACAAATTGAAGAAGTGCAACCTTTTTGCGTTTGCTTGGTGCAATTTCTGCGAAGAAAACAAAAAACAAACAAATATGGTGCTGTGCTGTGATTGAGGCGCTAATTGCATGGCATGGTGTCAACTAGATGCACACATTTCAGTTCAGTTATGCAAATGTTTATATTGGTTGGGTAAAATTTATTTTGTTTATATGCATTTTGCTGCAAAGTGGCGGTTTTATTAGTTTACGTTTGGATTAATTAGAAGTGATTTGTATATTTGATATAGCAGATAGAGAGAAAGAGAGTGAGAGAGGATATGTGGAATGGGATAAGGGAGGTGTTAGAATTGCTTGAAAACAACACAGCAATAATATTATGCAATGTTTGGTTTGATCTTAATGCGTTTCCCTACTTCCACACAAATTAAGTAATAAAGGGTGTTTTTTTTTTTGTACTTCAAAGAGTCCTAAATTTTCTCAAAAAAACCTCAATATCCAATTTGTGATTATTGATTTTTGTTTGGCTATAGCACTTTAGATGCAAATTTCTTGCAATCAGGACAAAAAAAAATCAAAACTAAACAAAATTTAATCAAAATCGATTAAGATGTTTTTAAGAGAAATTTTGAAAAAGTTGAGCAAAAATTCAAATTACCCCCGTAAGGAAAAAAATCGAGCAACTCGTTTAGGTTTTAGTTTGATGTAAAAGGTGGGCCATCTAATCGTTTCTTTTCAAACCATAAGTTATTTTTACACTAACAGGTGTTGCCGCTCGAAATCATGACAGAAAGTCGGTGTCATACCTCCGCGGAACGAAATGAGTTGGTTTACGCTTGAATACGTTGGGAAATATTGAAAACTTATTGAAAAAAACATTTAAAGCAATAATCTTATGCAATGCTTGGTTTGATCTTAATGCGCTTCCCTACTTCCACAAAAATTAAGTAATAAAGGGTGTTTTTTTTTGTACTTTAAAGAGTCCTAAATTCTCTCAAAAAAACCTCAATATCCAATTTGTGATTATTGATTTTTTTTGGCTATATCACTTTAAATGCAAATTTCTTGCAATCAGGACAAAAAAAATCAAAACTAAACAAAATTTAATCAAAATCGATTAAGATGTTTTTGAGAGAAATTTTGAAAAAGTTGAGCTAAACCAAAAATTCAAATTACCCCCGTAAGGAAAAAAATCGAGCAACTCGTTTAGGTTTTAGTTTGATGTAAAAGGTGGGCCATCTAATCGTTTCTTTTCAAACCATAAGTTATTTTTACACTAACAGGTGTTGCCGCTCGAAATCATGACAGAAAGTCGGTGTCATACCTCCGCGGAACGAAATGAGTTGGTTTACGCTTGAATACGTTGGAAAATATTAAAAACTTATTGGGCAACTATTTTGGGCGAAAAATCTACTTTTCTGACGAGGTGCATTTTCATATCGGCGCGGCGGCGGCTACGTTAAAAAACAACATTCTTGCCGCATCTGGGACTTGGAAAACACACACGTAGCTGTCGAGAAGCCAAAGCATCCACATCAGAGAGTGACAGTTTGGTGCGGATTGCGGAGTGATGGAATCATTGCACCATTTTTCTTTGAAATGAGGGAACAACGCTTCGGTCAACGGTGGGCATTACAGACCCATGTTAACCGACTTTTTTTTTACTGAAATTGAAGACATGGATTTGGACGACCTCTTATTCATGCAGGATGTCGCCACACATCCCATGCGACAATCAATCTTTTGCGCACCAAATTCCCAAATTGTGTTATCAGCCGTCTTGGCGATGTCAATTATTGGCGCCTCGGAGCTACGATTTGACTTTTTTGTGGGGAACCGTGAAAGACCGGTGTTATGCCAACAATCTGGAAACGAGTCAAGCACTTAAGGCCCAATATCATCCAAGCAATCCGTGAGCTACAGCCCGAAACCATCCACAAGGTCTTGGAAAATTGGAGTGACAGAATGCGTTACTGCGGAGCCAGCCGAGGCAGCCACTTGAACGACTCTCCGTTCCATAATGAATGCGAATTTTTGCTCTTACTAATAAAGCAATAATACATGGACAAAATTAAATTTTGTCCAATTTATTGCATTTTAAAAAGAAACTTGTACGTGCACAGATAGACTAAATGACATCATGACGAAAATCACTTTTTTGGACTTGGATGTCGTTATAATTTTAGTTTTGATTAATAGCTCGATTTTTTTCTGACACTAAACAAAAATATGCTTGCAGTAATAAAGCAAGTCAAACTTCCATTTTCGGACAAATACATTTTTGTGGTCAAACACAGCTTTGTTAATTTGTGTGGAAAAGTCTTTCAATCTTTCTCTAATGCCATTCTTTCAAAAAATGATGTAGTATACAAATATGTATGAGAATTTGTAAAATCTTTGATACAATACTCGGCGCTACTGAAACACACAAGAATATACGCAACGCACTATACCACCCTTTTTTTCGTTCATCATTCAGTTGGTAGGTATATGGTATATGTGGCAGCGCAACAAAATAAATTAATTGCTGCGGTCGGTCGCCATCCCCACCGCATCGCACTTTTACTTACCCTATCCAATTTCGGAGAAAAAGAGCATTATTTCAAGGCAATGCGGCGCATTTCGATTGATTTATGAGATCTTTAGATGCTCGATTTAAATCGAATAGATTCAACACCATTAACTGAAGGTCTTCCTTCTGTGCCCTGCAATGCCCTGAATGTTGGCATAGCATTACGAACGATGACGATGACACGATGACTACACTAAATGATTCAACTGACAGATGGTGGCTGTTATGGCTGTTTATAGCGATAGCCTCTCTCATTTATATGAATACATTCCTTTAGGTTAAATTGATCGTTGATTTTTCGTATAAAAGTTCTAAAGTAGATATTATGTTTTTTTCAGAGCAACACCAACACCTCAAAAAACTCTTGAGTTTTTGTGGAGTTAAGCTTAGCCTCTTAGAACTAGTTTCTCATTGCCGGCTTAAAGTTAAAACCTGTGGGTATTGACCAATTTTGATAATTTAACTCTAAATTAACTCAACAAATTCTTTTGATATATTTTCAAAATTTCTCTTTTTGAAAAGGCTTAGCTGAGTACTACGCCTTATTGTGAAATGTAATGAAAAATAAATCCGGTTCAAAAATACTTTATTAATTAATAATTAATCCTCCACGTGAATTTACAGTGCTCAGTTCGTAAATTGTTTAATGCTCACTTGAAATGAAAACAAAATGATTTGATTATTTTTATTTTATTTTAATATTTAAATTTCCTCATCTACTTATTACAAAATAATTTGGTTCGTTTGATAGTATATTTTTATAAAATCTTGAAAAATGCTTCAAAAGACTATTTTAAACTAATGGTTTGTTATTTTGGCTTGTCGGTAATAACATCCGAAATAATTTTTTTATTCAAAAATTAGAACTTTTTTTCCTAGTAGACATACGTTGAGAAATGAAAATTATGAAATAAAAGTTATTTTGAACCATCGCAATGAAAAGTTTCACTTTTATATATAAATTTCATTTACGATCGACGTAAGTATGTACTAGGCCTTACAAGAAATTACAAGCGTAGCTTAAGCGTATCGAAAAGCGTATTCGAAGCGTAGTCGAAGCGTACTCCAAGCATACTCGAAACGTACTCGTAGTGTACTCGAAGCGTACTCGAAGCGTACACGAAGCGTACTCGAAGCATACTCGAAGCGTACTCCAAGCGTACTCGAAGTATAATCGAAGCGTACTAGAAGCTTACACGAAGCGTACTCGAAGCATACTCGAAGCGTGATTGAAGCATACTCGAAGCGCACTCGAAGCGTAGTCGAAGCGTAGTCGAAGTGTACTCGAAGCGTACTCGAAGCGTACTCGAAGCGTACACGAAGCGTGCACGAATTGTACTCGAAGCGTACTCGAAGTGTACTCGATGCGTACACTAAGCGTACTCGAAGCGTTTTTTGATGAATTCTATGGATCATTTCTGATGATAAAATACAGCTATTGTACCAAGTTATTTGCAATGTCCGGCGGATTCATAAAAACTTGTTGTATAATGAGTATTATCGCAGATAACTAATGAAACTAACGGGAACCTTCACCGCAACCACGGCTTTCCAACCATATAAAATTTATTGAAATCGGTTGCATTCTTTTTGAGAAAATGGTACCACAAATTTATTTAAGTGTTTAAAAAATTGAAAATTTCGTAGTGCAAAAATCTCAGGAAAATATTATTTAAATTTAAATACTTTTTGAGAAAATGGTACCACAAAATTTATTTAAGTGCTTAAAAAATTGAGAATTTCGTAGCGCAAAAATCTCAGGAAAATATTATTTAAATTTTTGTTTGGTATGACAATATCAGCCAAATGGCCGCCACGGCTACGCTTACACAACAATAGCTATTTAAAATAACACCTCTTATTGAAAAACCCTTTGGGGCATACCTATTCATAGTCATTTTAGACCTAGGTCTAAGTTAAACATAGGTTTAGTTGAATTTTCGGACGTTGATTCTATTTTTTAAGGTTTATTATTTCAAAATATTTGAAGGTATTTGTGTAGTATACCAAGTTAATTATCTTATAAAAATATAAAACCAACAATTTGTAATTAAAATTGGTCTGTATAAATTGAGCCAAAATTATCTTAAACTGTAGTTTAGTTAAACCTGGGTCTATCTGCGTCTATGCATATGCCCCTTTATATTTGTAAATATTAATAATAGTACCTATATTTAAGTATTTTTTATCTGTCAGAGTTAAGCTCGGTAGATAAAATAAAAAAACTAAACGACGTGAATTGAACGGCGAGAAAGTTAATTACTTATTCACTGAAGAATTGATTCATCGATACCAAAAGCATGCATTTTCGATAAGAGAGCTTGATGCCAAACTCTATCATATGCTTTAGACAGAGTGCGACAATCTTACTTTTACCAAAACGATGTAAAAATTAATTCCACTTTTCGCTGAGATATGGCTGAGTTATGCCATCAAGTCAGCGGTGGATCTGTTGCTATACGAAAGCCGTATTGACGGTCATTAAGGAGTTTTCGCTCTTCAAGATGTTTTTAACCTGATGGTTGATCAGCATTTCCAAGTTCATGGAAAAGGTCCCAACTGTCAACGTCGAATCGAAAACGGATGATAGGGTAGGTAGTGATGACAGTCATTAGAAAAATAATAAAAAAAATTGTTGCCATGCATTTTGTGAGGTATGTGCATTTGAAAAAAAAAAAAAATCGAAAAAATTGTCAACCTGTGACGGGGTTTTAAGTGCCGTGATTACAAATCTTAACTCTTCTCAATTTTTTTTGGTTATGGAACCTTAAATAACCCCGCCAACAAATGCATTTAAAAATTTGAACACACCTGCATCAGTTTTAAAGAAAATATCATTTTTTTGCCCAACAAAGTAGTCAAAATTTTTACATGACCCTAATTCAATGGACGGTAGTGTACAAAAAATGTACTACGAAATTTCGGCAAGTTACCTTAAAAGTTGGCGTGTTCAATTCTTATTTCAAAATGGCGTAACAGTTTTGAGAATATACCATAAATAACGGACAATTTTTTTTTTTCTCAAGTAACTCGGTTTTAAGATAATTCTTATTAATTTATTAAAAAAAAACTTTGAATGCACTCTAGGCTTTCTCGTGTCTAAAAAAAAAGAGGAACACTTTCATTTTCATTCAATTGAGTTTTGATTGCTTCGTCGTTTAATAAAACGGATACGATCCTTGGATATTTTTGTTGTCTTTTGGATTTAAGTATAATTTGACTACTATTATCACCATGCCATCTTGGTACACTGCGCAGGAATATACAAATATGCCCCTTATTTATGGAAAATGCAGAGGCAATGCTTGTGCTGCAGCTAGACTATGCCGTGAGAAATATCCAAATGCTGAGCGTTATCCGGATCATCGGGTGTTTGGGAATTTACACAAGTCATTCTCAGAAGGTCGATTTCGATACCAAGGAACAGTGAAGGCAGGCCCCTCATGCCCTACGAGAACGAAGTGCTACAAGAAGTGGATCAAGACCCAAGTACCTCAGTACGTGGAATTCAAATAAGAACAGGAGTACGCAAAAGTACAGCACACCGAATTTTGAAGAAAAATGAGCTCCATCCATACCATGTTCAACGAGTGCAAAGTCTACTAGCCCGAAATTATCCTGAAAGAGTTGCATTATGTCGAACAGGGAAAATCCGCGATTCTTGGACAAAATTCTGTGGTTCGATGAATCAACATTAAAAAAGCAGAGCGGTCTGGTGGAATTTCGTGGCCAGCCCGTTCACCTGGCAGTAAAAGAAAAAGGCTACTCAAAACCGATCCAAAACTTAGCCGAGCTGCGCCAAAAAACCACGGACAGACCGATGTTTTTTAAGGAGATGTAGGATTTGCATTGCCGTTGGAGGCAAACCTTTTGAACATTTTGTTAAAGCTTGATCTAAATAAACTTTTCATGTACATTTTGTTGAAAAATTGAATTTTATTTAAAACTTAAACCAAAGTGATAGAAATGAATCACTATCTGATAGCCCGCGGTACTCTGGGCTTGGTAGCGGCTACTTATAAATAACTGTTCATCCCCCTCGAACTTAAACTAAGACACGAGAAAGCCTAGAGTGTATTCAAAATTTTTTTTATGAATTAAAAGAATTATCTTCAAAACGGGTTACTTGAGAAATTAATTTGTTTTCCGTTATTTATGGAATATTCTCAAAAATGTTACACCATTTTGAAATTAGAATTAACACGCCAACTTGTAAGGTAACTTGCCAAAATTTTGTACTGCATTTTTTTTACACTACCGTCCATTGAATTAGGGTCATGTACACATTTTGAGTACTTAGTTGGGCAAAAAAGTGATAGTTTCTTTTAAACGGATGCAGGTGTGTTCAAGCTCTTCAATGCATTTGTTAGCGGGGTTATTCAAGGGTCCATAACAAAGAAAAATGAGAAAAGTTAAGATTTTTTAATCACGCACTTGAAAGACCGTCACAGGATGACGGTTTTTTCTATTTTTTTTCAAATGCACATAACTCACAAAATACATGGCAAAAATTTTTTTTATTATTTTTCTAATAATGGTCACCACCTACCCCATCATCCGTTTTTATTTCGACGTTGACTCAATGTATATATTTTTTTGTTTTCAAACAGGAGAATGGGATTTTCCCTTTCACCCCAAAAAAAGTCCTTGTCCAAATTTAAGGTGTATACTTAAAAAAAAGGTAAGACATCAAAATGAAGCTCTCTACCAAAATTCAGCTTTTTCGTAGTTATATTTTAGGTGAAATTATAATTTTATCGAAATATTTGAACTAAATGTTTTATTTTTGTTTGATTTTGAACCTGTTTCATTGGGTTCAAACGTTTAAAACTTTCTATCTAAGCACAGCCTTGTCAAGTTTTATACCTTTTTAAAAATTAGAGACAAAAAGACAATTTTCGAAAGATAAAACCTGTCTGAGCCATACGAATTTTATTCAGGGGGCTCTTCAGAAGATTGAGATAAAAAATAAAGTTTGGAAAAGTTCTAGATTAACTAATAAATTGTAGGCAAATGGTGATGACAATGAAAATTTGTTTGCTCTGTTAAATAATTAAAACTATTAGCCAATGTTTTAATGTTAAAATTGTAAAAAACAAAAATCAATTATGGACAGGTCGAACAAAAAACTGGTTAAAAGTAAGTTTTTTTTCAAATTTCACAAAATAGCCTTTACTCGAAAACCGCTATGATTCGGTATGGATATAAGTAGGTAACCAAATAACTTAGGCGCCAAGAAATAATAACGGTTTTTTGTAGAACAGCCCAATATAAGCATTTTTTTACTACGAAGGGGGGTCTAACTCCCCCTGTTTGGGTGGGAGGGGCAATTTTATAATAAAGGTACTAAAAATAAAAAATAATATTAAAAAATAACGGTAATACTTACAATTAAGTTTTATACCTTATTTTAAAGCCAATACTTTGTACTATTAGCTAGTTTTTAAATCAAGTTAATCATGCATAGAAAAAAAAATAATATGTAATTTTACTGTTTTGAAAAATTACACTTAAAACTTTTTTTTTATCTTTTTTTTCCAAGTTTTGAGTTTAAAACCAGTTTTTTTCGAAACTGTGCATAGATTTCACTTAATTCAAAAACCAGCTAATAATAAAAATTGTTGGCTTTGGAACAAGGTATAAAGTTTAATTGTAAGTATTACCGTTATTTTTTAATATTTTTTTTTCATATTTAGAACCTTTTTATAAAATAGCCCCTCCCGCCTAAACGGGGGGAGATAGACCCCCCTCTGTATTAAAAAATGCTTGTATTGAACTGTTCTATACAAAACAGTTATCAATTCTTGGCGCCTAAGTTATCGTACTCTCCCCCCAAATTCTGATAAAACTGCTCATTAAACAACGAATTTGCATTGAGTCAATGAATTTTTTTCATTCGTAGTACCTGTACTTTCATAATGAATTGCAGTTTTAATTAAAATTTGTCTTTAATGAGAAAAATGTTGATATACTTATTTTCTTTCCAAAATTATAAAAAAAAACATTTTTTAGACTTTTCTCCATTAAAATCAAGATGCATAACCAACGCCAACTTTTATCGCTCTCATTACCAAATTTAAATTTATTTATGCTGCCATCATGGAAGATTGCAAAACATTGTTAACACTATACTAATGAGACAAGTTGCGGTGACAATTTCCCAACGCAACATCATTGCCGCCGCCGCCGTATATGTAAGTTATAAACAAATGACCAAAAGTTTACTTAGCGTGTCGCAGCTTCACTCATTTCGATCGAAATGAATTTTCACAGCTCGTATGGGACTAGGTACTTGCGAGTGTTACTAATAAATCGCTCATCAGAACTCCACCAGCGCATCATATGGGTTCTGAAGAACTCGCACGGCAAACGTATACGAAGAACTATTATACGAACTTTGCCAAAAGCCCTTCACCTTATTCATCTGTCAGCGCGCTCCACAGAGCGAAGATATACATTTTCGTCATCCTGCTGATGCATCCAGACTTGGTCGGAGCGGCTGGTTCGGCGGTATCTGGAACTGGTGGTGCTTAGTCCATCCGGAGGTCTCTGTGCATCCGCATAATTCACGCAGTGTTTATAAATTAATTGTCGGCTCAAATGAAATGCGTTATTTGTCCGGCCATCATGATGCAGCCTCTATGGTCGTATAGTTCGGAGTCTTGGCTCTGGCTGTCGCTGTCGGTGTTGGTTATAAAAGGGGGCGCAAAACAAATTGCATAATGTGAACCTACCATCATTATTATGGCAGTCGTGCGGACGAGTCGCCTTCCATCCCCCCCCCCATCACCCTTCGAGGATTTCTATTATGCAAATTAATTACCAACGCACTTTCCATAGAAGACTCCTTCATCACTTTCTCCTCTTACTCCTCGGCTCCTCTGGTCGCTGCTGGAGCGCCCTGCGTCTTTGATATGAGTAAACTCGTTTATCTGGTTGGTCGGAGTGTCCGACAACCGTCAGTCGTGTTGTGTGCAATCATCGGCGCTGTATATGAAAAAAGGAAAATTTAATGAATTACACTTAGTAGTGCATGGAAATGGAAATCATCAGCCATCGTGTCGTAGTCGGTCGTCCATGAACGCACACGCACTTACCCATCCCCGGCGAGTTCATCACGAGGTGTTGAGCGAACATTTTCTTCTTTGCGATTATTATTGCGTTAATTTTATTATGTTCGCGAAAAAAATGTGTAGTTTTGTCGCTTCGACTAATATTTCTATATCTATCGGTTTCTCGAAATGAAATGCAAATATTTTTTAAATAATAGGCATGTGGTAGGTACCTGATAGTTTCGTCTTGTTTTTTTATTTTATTACTTAAGAGTTTTTGCAATTATCGATTGCGTTAGTTAAGGAGTTGGAAGGTCCTATTTAAACAAATTATCATATAGTCAAATTAAACACAACAATTTGGAAAACATCACAAATATTTGAAACGGAAATTTGTAATTTTCTGTACTTTCAACTTGTAGAGTTGGGAATCTGAAATTGTCCGCACGTTTGCTTTTGAGGTCAATTTTAAGGTATTTTTAAATCTACTTAGACGGTTTTCACATTGGACTGACTCTTCCGACTATTTTTGCCTTCTCTGAAATTTATCTCACTCTCACTTCAAAGTAAGAAAGGGAGAAAAGTAGTAAATTTTTAAAAAAATTAAAAATTTGTGTATTTTTTTTTGACGTTCTCTTTTGTAAATTCGGAGGAGTCAGTCCAATGTGAATACCGTCTTACTATTTTTTAAATATTCTTTAATATTGATTCCTAAGAAGCTTAGGTATTTGCTTGACATTTATTCGGAGCTTTATTTTGAAATCCACCATTTAAAAAAAAATATATCGCAAATAAAAATAATTTTAACCAAATGTTAAAAATTGCGTGCTGTTATATTTTAAGTGGCTTACCCCCAGTTTTACAGTGGGAGTTTAAACTCCACTTTCAATTTAAACTTCAGTTCGATAATTTATTCAATTTCACAGTTGCATTTAAACCTTGAATTAAGTTCAATTTGTCAACTCTTTTTCATAAAATCTATAGTTAAACGAATTTGAACTAATCTGAAGATCAGAATTCACTGTGAAACCGGACGAGTTAAACCAAAAATTTAAACTCAGTTTAAGGTTCAGTTGATCTTAAGTTTAAACTTCCACTGTGCAACTGGGGCTTAGAGTTAGAATTTAAATGATCAGAAAACATGGAATATTCGTTAAGGCTAACGAAATCAATAAGACAGTATTTATGTTCCCGAATTGCCGATAAAAATAATTAACTAATTTCAGCGTGAGTGGAAAACAGTGAAGTTTAAAAATATTTTCGTTATTTTTGTTTAAATCTTATAATTAAAAATCTAGTGACACATCATCGCGGAAGCAGATTGGTGAATACTGCAAAAAGTTGTATGTCAAAAATACCGAGTACAATATCTAACCTACACAAAAGGTTTAATTATTTTATATATATTTAAGCTATAGACAAAGGGTACGTTCATGAGATACAAGGGACTTCATATTGAGTCAACTGCATCTATTGAATGTAAATTTGCTTAAAAATGTCTCCAATACTTTACCTTAATTTCGTTTAGAAAAAAAGAGAATCCTCGACATAGATACAAAATTCTGTCGTAATGTACGGATAATTTCATTTCAAATTTAACTAACTCGACCGCACAAACAATTTATAAAAATTTAAACTGATTTTTAATCTCACTAATGACAATTTTGACAAATACACACTTGATTTAATTTTAAGGCCGATATTTCTTGACGAAATTTCCAGTCACTTTCTAGTAAAAGCTCCCTTCATTTGAAGTCAATTTTTATAAAGCTGGCTCTGGTTCGGTTTTACTTGCTCTTCCTGAAAAGTGCAAATATTAGTTTCGTGTTAAAAAAATTGTTTTTTCTATAGAATCTAACATAACGGTAAGATCGATACGTTTAAAAAAGTGCTTTTCGTCATAGCGTCCGTTGGTCTGTGCATTCGTACGCCCAACATACATCGAACTCCATCCTAAATGGGTGCACCAATTTGCTATAAATTTCTTCATTTAAAATGTTGGTATGTGTACCCTAAAGTCGAATTTCAAATTTTTGTTTTAGCTCATCCAGAACGAGCAGCTGCCATAAAATAATTTTGTGTTTCTCACAAGTTTTCAAAAACAGCTTCAACGATTTTGGTTAGACATTTTGCTTGTAATATTCAAAATAATTGTTAAACAAAACTGCATTTCATGTTCTTCCCATACGTTTTGACGTTTTTTTTTTCTCAGAAAATTAGTTTTTTTTTTTTATGCCGATTATCTGTTATCTGAAAAGTAAATAGCTGCTCACAATTTGTTAAAATGGTGCCAATAAGTATTTGTTAAGAATACACACAATAAGATGCTGCATTCAAACGTCTTACAAAAAAAAAAAAATTACTAAACAAAAAATCAGAGGAAAAAAAAATTTTTTTTTATCTTTGACTTTTTTTCATACCTTCTCATACATCTGCAATTATTTTTCTAATAAAGGAAAACATTCTGAACCGGAGCACAGTGGGACCGTAGTAGGTCATAGAGTAAAAGTTTGATGTTGTTATTATCGCCTCATATTTCCCTATAGTATTAACTAATAGCCATGCCACCTGATTACACAAAAAAAAAATCCACAAACAGAACTTTCCATTCTGTGCTTCCGAAGTGGGACATACCAGACAAATATCGTTGTCATAATAAGTGTTCTTTTTGCAATAAGATTTAAAGTCCTACTTATTTCAGAATAGTTTTTTTTTTTAATATTTCTTAGTAATGGATATTCAAACTTAAAGTTTGTACTGTATTTATAAAGTATATTTTATTATTTTGATCACTTCAACACCAAGAGCAAGTTCTCACAAAGAAAGTCCAAAATTTGTTTTTTTTGTCTCTTTTTCTCCAATTCAACGAGACTTTTAATAACAAAGTCATGAAAAGTCATATATGAATCATATACCGAAATATTCGTATATACATATATGTAGTTCCAAAAACAACAACATCTAGCTCCGTCTAACTGCGTCTACCTGCGATTAGCAGCGACTGACTCTGCATTCTCCTTCCAACTGCAGCATATTTCATATATATATTTTTTTTAAAGGTGCTTGTCTGAATTGTTCTTTTAAACGTTTGGGGGTTCTGGATATGTGGTTGTCTTTGAACAATGTGTGGTGTTGTTTTTGTTTTATTATAAAAAATATTTTGTTATGTAATATTATGAGAATAAAAATTAAGAAAAACTCTAAAATTGGTTCTAGAAAAACTTTTTTTTTATTATTTGTTCGAAAAAAATGTGTATACATTTTTCAAAGATAAGAACTCAAATTAACTGATAAGCTTATTATTATTACCTTTAAAACAAATAAAAAAAAAAAGTTTATAAAAAAGTTAATTTTCCTACCTACAAGAATTTTTATTATTTGAAGATTTGAAGAAGTGGGCGTGTTAGTGGGCGGACATTTTGCCTGATGATTTCTTACAGAATTGTTTATCGACATTGAAAATTTCATTGAAATCGGTGCAGTGGTTCAGATTCTATCAATCTATGACCGCCTCTCCATACAACTGGAACCACTGTGCGGAGGAGCAAGTCCATGCGATATAGTCGTGTACCTCATTTTATAAGGATCCTGACGAAAAAGAAGTTTAACGAGAAAGCTCCGTGTTGTAAAAAAAAGGAATGTCGATAAAGCTCAATCGCGTTTGATGAGGCCGCGTATGCTAAAGGTACAATTTCCAATAAACATCGTCTTCAATAAGCTTGAAAAAACACTGCTCTAAATAAACAAAAACAATTTTGTCCTAAATATTTCGTATTTCTCACTTAAATCGATTATACAAAAGTGGTACACTCGGGCGAATACGTACTTTTTTATATTGAATTTTCAACAAAACATTCTACATTTTTCTTTGTGTGCGTTAACATTGTTTTCGTCACGTAAACTAGACAAAAGGGTGCTAGGAGACACTGTGGTCATATAGTCATTAATTTGTATGTTTTGTGGAATCATATCAAGATACTTAAAAACAGATAATACCTACGATTAATTGGCGGAGTGCTTTAAAAACAAATTCTGGCAATAGCAAAATCCATCCACGTTTACATTTCGATTGACTCCATTAAATTTCAATTTTTCTAGAATGTTTTGATTTTTCATTAATTAAAAAGGTTAATTACATTTTAGACCAATTTAAGAAGGCAAGAATTTGGACCACGTCCACGACCGAATCCGAAAACTTCTGTTGTACTGGATCATCCTTTTAGCGCGACCGGTCTTCTTCTATTTACTTTTTTTACTTGCTTGTCTACTTTGGAAGCCTGTCCCTTGACCTTACTGGCGCGAGCTAAAGAACCGTTCACTTTACCTCCAAGAAGTGGTACAGTGACATCTTACTCGAAGGGTGACAAGCTGCTAACGCAGGCAAAGCATTTACTTTACAATTAAGGACGAGTTCTTCGGTAATTCCTTTCAATTTGGTCAAATGAGCCTTGATGGTGGCAATTGTATCATTTTGAAAAAGCTGTAAGGGTCTCAATATTATCCAAAGCATAAGTCAAAAAGCTGCTTGTTGTGGCAAATTCTTGTCAGTTATGTCGGGGATTCACGAAAAAGGTTGTCGTCAATCATATTTCTCGACAATTTTTCCTAATAAACGGAATCAAACACCAAACCCTTCTGAAAAGTATTACCATACTTTGCTCCCAATTTAAAAATAAAACATATTTAGTCGACGAGTTAAATTTCAATATTCAGTATAAAATTTAATGTTGAATTAATAGACAAAATTATGTCGTCGCTTATCCAACAGACTTTTTAAGTCAGTTGGAACTTTCCAGATTGTTGTCCTACAATATCCAGTCGTATTGACAACCATAGTCTTCAGATAAATCAAACAAACAAATATCAATGTGATTTCAAATTAAAGAAAACCAATTATTTAGGTGAAGTTATTGCTTTTTTTTAATATTAAATTGTTTTTTTTTTTTAATATTACATTGTTTTTCGTATTTACATTAGAAGCCCGTTATGATAAGTACGATTCCCAACTAACAATTTTTCCTCTACAACGTCCATTTTTTGAATTTCAATAAGTTATTATTTCTACAAGGCTTGTATTTAGTTTGGACATCGATGATAGATAGATATGTAGATAGATAAAATTCTTTATTTTTTCGATTCTATATTGATACAATTATAAACTTAAGAATACGGACATGGCAATCTGCCGTCTACCGGATATGACATTTCATGAGTAAGTAAATATAAAATTAAAAAAGTAAAAAAAGAAATTATGTTATTAACAATAATTTTACAAAATGATTTATACACTACGAGTATCTTGATATATAAAAAGAAAAAAAAAAATATTTTTAATCAGAAATAGCAAGAATAAAAACGAAAAGTGACACTAAATTTATAGTTTTAGCTAAGATTAAATCGGTATGGTTCTTAGGTTTTCATAATTTTGATGACAGTTTGGACATCGAAGTTGCAAATTTTCGAAGCTATATTTTTTAAAGCAGCTTCCTACAAACCTATTACAGGCAGAATCTATAATTTTCTGCAAGCCTGAATATTTACAATTTGGTTATAGTTTTAGTAAGGTTTTCCAGAAGTTAGTTTTGAGAGGCATGTGAAATAAAAGCAAAATAAAAGCTTTCACAAGGAAGCACTGCTAAGAGCTCTTGAAGGGCCTGCTTACAATCGCCTGAAACAAGCTATTATGTGTACGAAAGTCTATTGGAAGCATAATTGTTTTTGTTTTGTTAAAGCCCCCTGCTCAAAATCCCTATACAAGCATTACTTTGTGTACTGGTCGGCGCATGTATGTTTCTACTGCCGAGAGAGGGTTACCACAGGTCAAATTATTTATGAAAATAAAAATAGGAAAAATTGTATCATTTTGAAAATTTAAATTAAACCGATTCATTGACTTGATGTATGGTGTAATATTAAATCGTTTATATTTTGCAAAACAAAAACGGAAAAGACATTTATTTTTTGAAGTGAGATAAATATGGTAAAAGAAAACAATTTAAATTCACTTGATAAAAAAATTCAACGAAAAAAAATATATATTCAGAATTGCACTACAAATACAAATAATTTATTTATTTTTTATTAGAAATGATTTAACAAAAACATATAAACTTTCTTCATATTCGTGATTTGTCTTTTTTTTTTTTTGATCTCTATAAAAAAAATAACACCCCGGATCCCACCAATAAAAATGATTCCCTCAGAATTAAATTTGATCGCAGTGGTAACTCTGATTAAGCATTACATCCAATTTTGGTTCTATAACCCATCAAACACAAGCCCGATACAAGCATAATAATTGTGTGAACTTTGTCAGACGCATGCGCGAGAAGCATTATTTGGTGAATTTGCCTCAGCGAAGTGATGTCAGCCTTATTTGTTTCTATAAGACCTGTGAAGAGGTGGTTATGCAAACTTGATTTTAATCTTCCTCTCGCGCATGCGCGGGAAGTAATAATTCCGATTATTTGGTCTTATCGAATAATTGCACACTCAACATGAAAGCATTAAAAGCTGGTATTTCTTATGGAAAGTAGTATTGATGTAAAAATAAGGTACTGCTGGCTGAATTATTCACAAACGAGGTGACCATAGTATAGTTCCTCTTTCATCGTTAAAAAATATTGTCACTTAAGAAATTCGAATGTTTTCAAAAATTATCTTGGTATGAAGCTTTCATTTCTCAGTAGTTTTTTATTTACTACATTTAAAACGTTTTTTAATATCTATACTACATATATAGCTACTTTCAGTTGAAAAAAACTTAATGATGGTCTTTATTGCTTATGTTTGATATTTTGGCAAATTAGTGTTTTTAAAAAAGATACAAATTGAAATTGTCAGTAAACGGTTTGTGTACAAAATGAAAAGTACATATTTTATGGAGCATAAAAGAGTTTTTATATTTTTTCTCTAATCAAAGCATTTCGTTTTTAAAGAACAATTGATTTCAATGAAAAACGAACTTATATTTTATTTGTTGTCTCACAAAAAGTATGTTTGTGTGACCACTTCCATGTTTTTTCTAATGAGTAAAGTAATCATGGAAACATTAATAATTTAAAAAAAAAAAAATATTATGTAAAAAAACTCCCTTGCCAGCAATAGACGAATGGTCACCTGTGTTTTTCAAATTATTTTAATTCGTCAGGAAGCCCCAAGGAAGTTTTTAGGAAGCTAATTTCGTTTTCAAGTGGTTTCATTTTTCATATGCGAGGCTAGCTCGATACCTAAGGTGACGTACTCTCAACCCAACCATCCTCGGTTCAATTCTCGCAAAATCCATCAAGTAAGTAATGTGTTCTTTTCAGATATAAATAATTATTGTAAATAAAGTTTCAGAAGAAAATAATTACTTGCATGAAAATAAAGGAGAAAATAAAGAAATACAAATAAAGAATTAATTTTTATTTTGTTTTGCATTGTGCTTCGCCATTGTGCTTCGCCTAGGCCTCGACAAGCCTTTTATAAGGGTGTTTAGATGTTTCTATCGAAACATTTGAACAAAACTACACTACTACATTTGCAATGTTTGAGTGTTGTTTTGTTCTATAAGGCCTTAGAGAAATAAATTGATTATTCCAATAAACCTGTAAATGATTGCTTGAAAGCCTGTCGAGCTCCCAATGTGGCCAAATGTATTTCTCTAAGGCCTTATAGAATCCAATTTGCTGATTAGGAAATAACTTCGATAGACCCTTACAGATGTTAAATTGTTAGTTGGGAATTGACTGTCACGCTAGAGGTCTGGGTTCACTTCCCAGTTTTTTTCAGGGCTACATGCCTCTGGCGAGGAATTGACAATTCCTCCAAGATTATCACTTGTCACGAATTATTGCTTCTCGTCTAGCCGTTCGGATTCGGCATTAAACTGTAGGTCCCTTTCATTCTTTTCCACAAGCGCACACGGGAATGGTTGCGAGTTGTTAGTCACCAGGCCCTGGTTCCTCACAAGCCGTTGCGCCGCCCAATTTGTTATTTATTTATTATTTTTTTTTTCGTATTTACAGCAGCTCTTTTTCGAATTCACAACAAAAAAAAACACAAACAAATTCATATTGCAATTTAGACAAGCCAACGTCTGTCGGTTCAGCTATACTGAACACAAATATATAGGACACAGTTCCAGCAATAATGCAAACCCATATGATATTATTTATATATGCATTCATTCCTTCTTAACTTGAATATGCTGCCCAAAGTTGTAATAAATCATAAGTTGATCAAAAACCTATTTATCTATAAGTGTAAACAGGTTGTGGACCCACTTTTAAAGCAACCTATACAAAAAAACGCAAAAGAATGTAATTTTTGAATATAATTTATTTTCTTATTTAAAACATTATCTTTTCTTGTAATTGCTATTAAATATAATTTTATATATGTATACGCATATCATTTATTTTTACAAATCTTCTAAAATTATGCAAACTATTTTAATTTAATTTTACGTTTCTATTTTATGAACATCAAAAATAATCTACAACTAAGTAATACTTATTCAAATGCAATTTATATTTTTTTTTTTTCAATTTGTGCGTACCTATTTAAATAACACAATATTTAAGAATCCCTTAAATATAGTTTTAAATATTTTTTTTATTTTATTTATTTATATAACTTTATTAGAGGAAAAGAATATGATTTAAATTTATCATTATTTCGTTAATATCACAAGTTTTTTTTTAATTATATTTATATTTCTAATTTTACATAGATATTTCATTAATTTTTCTTATCTTTTTTCTACACATATAAATGAATTTGTTTAAATAAATAAAATTAATAGTCTCATTGATGGATGATGATGCTTCATTAAAATATGTTTTTTTTTCTATTTCTCTATTTACAATAATTGATGATCATATAAATGAAAAAAAAAGTACTTAATAAAAAAATTCTTTAAATAAATATTGCACAAGGATCAGGATTGTTTATTTTCTGCTTCTTTTTCATTTTTGATGTGATGTTTGATTTCAAAAAAAAATATTTATTTTATTTATCCATCATATAACTGTCCATTCATTCGCATTTCCAATTCTTCCTCTTCTTTTGTCAATGGAACTGTTGTATGATTATAAAGACCTTGCGCCATCAATTGCAATGCCAAAGGATTTTTTGATCCTGTTGATTTCTTAATTTTTGCCCGTTTATTTTGGAACCAAATTTTTATTTGCGCTTCATTTAGACCCAATTCAGAGCTCAATTGTTGGCGTCTACGTTCGGTAAGGTAACGATTTTCATTGAATTCACGCTAAAAGAAAAAAGAAAAAAGATTTTCATTAGAGAGAGTGTTTTTAAATTTGTATGTGTGAAGGTAGGTGGTTCTGTGTTTATTTTTTTTTGGAAATCAATTTTCATCGGTTTTGTGTTGAAGGTATATTTTTGTTTTTTTTTTTTTTTTTGGAACAAAGGATAAAAGGAAATCGTTTTAGTTGCGGTTGGCTTCTATTATTTTACTCAAAACCACAGGTGGTGTGGTTTTGGTTTTGTTTTGAGTGCATAAATATTTGCCCAACATCACAAGGATTTATGTAAAATCCCTTAATTCGTTACGATTGTCAAAATAAGGATAACAACATTCGATAAGGTTCTATCTACATTTATCTACAAAAAAAAAGATACTTACTTTCAATCTGGCGAGTTGTTCACCAGAGAACGCTGTGCGAGGTCTCTTTTCATCAACTTGAGCCTTGTCTTTTGGTTTCTTTGGACGACGATAACGTGGACCTGCAACACAAACAAAAATCAAATTAAAATCAATTAAATTTATTCATGAAATCGTAATAGATACAATTTACAAATGAAAATAGATACAATTCATTGCCATTCACTTTCAACACCTGCATCTGACATTGCGACTATGATATGTCACTCAAATTCAAACCCAATCAGTGAAAACCTGTCAACAATTCATCAAGATCTAGATAAACAAACCACATATTCATGTATACATTTGGATAGGTATGAGATACAAAACGCAAACAATCTCTGAGCAGAAAAAAAAGAGATAAGTATCTAACACTTTCGCAAGGTCACTTATGGAATATTATTATTATTTTTTTTGTTATTATGGAAACAAAATGTCATCGGCTTTGTTGACATATCAAGTTGTATTTTAGACGCGAGTCCGCATCATTATACGATGATGTTGTGAGTTGTGACGATACGATGATGATGGCGGCATATCTTCTACAAACAAAAGTATCTATTACATGCTAATGTATCTAATTCTTGACAGAATTGAAAAAAAAATAATCTATCTACCTGTACGATTTATAAATTGCAAATTTTCTTTGATTGTCATTGCATATCCGATTGAGATACTCCATTGTATGCTAATGAGAAAGATATACAATATCTTTTTGCTTTATACGCACTCACCTCACCACATCACAATAAAAGACAAAACAGTTTTTATATTAAACTAGGTAGGTAGGTACCTTTATTTTTATTAAACCTTTGACTTTTTAATTGAATTCAGAATAGTTTTACACGAGGACGAGTGCACGCGTTGCCGTCTATATAATTATATATTCACTTAGGGAACATATTCATTTTGTTGTAGGTAAGCCCGGACAGAACCACCAACAATTTAAACAACAAAATTATATGAAAATGCTAATAGATACATTATGGTGACTGAATGCAGCACCACCACTAGCGATCACGTTTAAGTCCAAGCATATGTTTAACTCATAAAAATGAAAATCAACTGCAAAAAACACAAACTTGAATTAATTAATGTCCAGCACCACCACCGCCGCCGCCGAGCCGCTAAATGAATGTGTGTAGCCTTTGGTTGTTCTGAGACGATGCACAGTAGCAGCGGCATGAATATATATGTATACAGTTTGACATTTTCAAAAACAAAAAAAAGATAGAAAATACTGATAAATCCTTAATCACATTTGTCAACTGTCAGTTTGTGCCACAAAAAAATTATAAAAGAAAAGCCTACAAAATGGGGAAACACAATCCAACCATATTCGATGAGAATATTTTAATTTTATACCAAAAATATTTTTTTTCTTAAATATAAAATTTAATTATATTTATTGTTTTCTTTTATTTTTTTTGTATCTCTTTTCTACTTGATATTCGTTCGACTGGTATGTCGCTCGTATGCTGCCACAGAGGCAACTAATTAAAATAAAATGTGTGAAAAATACATTATTTTTTTTATTTTAAAGTTCGAGTTGGTGGTCTCTTCTTGGTGGTTCGGTTTTGAACGTTTTGAGCCCATTGAATTGTATTTAATTAAAACCGACAGGTGTTAAGGAAGCAGTAAAACAAAGAAAAAAAAAAAATCACCAGAATATGTGATGATGATAAAGATGATGAACTTGTTAAAATTATATTTATAACGAAATATGTGTACAAGATTTTCATGGTTATTATTATAATAAAGATTAAAATCATAATTTTAGCCAAAATACGATTAAAAATATTTATGTAGGAACCTGCCTTGTTTAGATGTTTTGATTGAATGATGATTTAAATGTCATAATTTAAGGCGCATTTAATCTTTATAATCGGACTGGAAACACATTTCGAAGTGGAATGCATAAATTAGTTCTGAAAGAAAGTGATGGTAATTTTGTTAAAATGTATCTTTCATTGATTTTAATTCAACTTCTGAACGAATATTTTACACGTGAAATAAAATTGAGGTCATTTTTATTGAGCACTAGGTAAACCCTGCTACGAATTGTAGCGTCACATTTAACATTTATTTAATTAAAAATTTCAAAGCAAATAGAGAAATTTAATAACGACCAAATCTCAAATAAGAGAAAAGTGGGTGATGGGGTAGGAGGCGGTTTTTAAAAAAAATTATGCGTTATTGTTATATCTCAAGTTTTCTAGAACTTAAAAACGTAATTTTTATCTTCCAAGGAGGTAAAGCTATGAAAAAATTAAGTATAAAAAAAGGAGGCGTGATATAGTGGGCGGATTTCCAAAAAAAAATTATATGTCATTCTATAAGTTCAAAAAAGCTTAATCATAAAGTTGCATCCTTCTATGGACATTTGGTAAGGAGAAACTTTCAATTAACGAAAAGTGCTTGTTGGTATAAACTAGTCTAAAATAGATATACATCTTATTATTTAGTTTTAAAGTTTATGTAAAATAAGAATATGTTTAAGCTCAGATTAATATTTTTATACACAACAATCAGAAGGAATTAAATAACAAGGCTCAACTGTAGGTATTTTCCATTAATTTTTATAAAACGGTCGAATATGAAAGCTATGATCTTCTATCACACCCATATTTTTCCCTAGAACTTAACTTCAATTCAACTTAATTAGAACATTAAATTGACTTATCTGTAGGTATAAACTGCTTTTTCTCGACTTTAAAATATTTTTTAGACCAGTTTTAGTTTTATACCAATGAGTGGAAGGAAAAATAATTAATATGTAAGTATAACTAAGAAATATGTTTATCATTTACTAGAATAAATACTTTATTCTTTACTAACATCCTTATAACAACTTCTGATACTTGTAACATATCAATAAATTTCTTGCTTATACCAGTGGCAGATGCACAATTAGCAAATTAAGACAAATATTTCTTATAGGTTGAATGAATCGAGAGTGCACACATTTTATATATTTTATTCATCATTAAAGCTTAAATATAAAATTTATTCGCTTATTGGTATAATATAAGTACCGCCCTTATGCACAATGGGAGGACGATTAGCATGGTGCATATAAAATAAAAAAATGTGTGAATATGGTAGGTACAGACAAATGCTTACTTAAAGATCTAGGTTCAAGTCCATTCTATATTATATCATCAAATTCAAATGGATGCTAGACGTGGGAAACCTTAAAAAATAAAAAAAAAATAACTACCTAACCAAAATTATTTTAAGATTAAAACATTACACTTACTTTCCCTGATTCAAATTCTTTTTCTGCTAATTGGTATAAACTGATCTAAGTCACTTGCTTCCGAATAGAGTATTCTTACTCAATGAAATTATTATAAATTTATAATATTCGAACATTTATCTACTTTATATACTTTTACTTACTTTCCCTGATTCAAATTCTTTTTCTGCTAATTGGTATAAACTCATCTAAGTCACTTGCCTCCGAATAGAGTATTCTTACTCAATGAAATTATTATAAATTTATAATATTCGAACATTTATCTACTTTATATACTTTTACTTATTGGTATAAACTGGTCTAACTCAACTTGCAAATAGATGTTTCTTGGTAAATGATATTATTAAAAATGTATAATAGTAAAACATTATACGTATGTAAGTACCTTGCTTTTAAATCTACTTCTACTAATTGGTATAAAATGGTCTAGTTTCCTTGCCGATAGATATGTAGGTATATTTAATAAATTCATTCCTTAAAAATGATAATATTGATTTTATAATAAAGTAATGAAATAAAAATGACCATAACAGCTAGCAGGATACGCTTTTAACTATACTTCTACTAATTGAAATAAACTGGTCTAACTCATCTTGCGAATTGATGTTTCTTAGTAAATGATATCATTATATGTTTGATATGTTTAAACATAAGTGCTTTCATTTCTTGTTTACTAATTGGTATAAACTGGTCTAATCACCTTGTGGAAAGATATATTTAATTGATTCATTTGAAAAAATCATACTATTGATTTCATAATTAAGCTATGCATTAAAAATCCGCATTCTAACGACGCTATACACCAGTCAATCTCTTACTCAGTGGAATTTCAAATCATTTAAAAAAAACTAAGTATTTACAATTCCAAACTTTCATAATAAAAAAAAACAATTAGCTTGAAATGTAACAATAATATTTCCTATCTTATAGCTTTCACAACAATTCCTATAACTTTATCATTTTGTCACCATCTCGTTAGTTTCTCGCTCATTAAAAATACATTGTTTTATATTGATCAGTTTTTTTTTTTTCTTAATACTCGAAGGTAGTTTAATAGGTAATTCATAAATTATTAATAGAAAAAATTGCATTGTTTTGATGGCCTGGTTAACATTTTCATTCTTGTGTACAAAACAGAGCTACCTAGGTATAGTTAAAATGATTAAATAAAAATGACTTAATAAGTATAATTAGAAAATTTGTTTATTATTTTCCCTCAATCATAAAGTCACCGTGTCACAGAGTACAGTTAGTTATGAAGTTGAGTATCTAATCTTCCAGAGGGTGCCTTTTTATAATAGTACTAGTACACTGTAGTGATTAAAGTGTTTTTTTTTTCCAATATAAATGTTTCCAACTTAGCGCACATGCAGAAAAACCAATTATATACACAAACAAATAATTTTCCTTTACCTACATATACTAGAAAAGTATCTGTGTTGGTATATTCAAAAGGTAAACTACTTTATAATTGAGTGATGGGGGAATTGGGGTTTTAACTTTATACCATTCACAACCTCTCTTCGCTATGCGATTGGGTATGGGATTTAGAGAAAAAAAAAGAAACCCTTTAAGCCATATAAGCTAACATCTAACCATGTCTTCATATGGTTGCAAAATGTCAGCCACTTTTTTGATTCTCCTTTTCTCTTCCCATATTGAATTGAAGATACACTGCATATTGTGGTGGGGTGGAAAATTATAGTTAATTGAAAATTTTCATTTGTTTGCAAACTTAAAATTGTGAGAAAATTGAATGTGGCCGCCAGCAGTGTTGCGGTCGAGATAGTTTACTTTAGGTTTAAATACAAAGATATAGATATAGATAAAGATAAATTGGAAAGTGCCGCAATTGGCACGTTTTCTTGAGCTAAAATATGTAATTGTAATAATTTGGGGTCTTTCTCTAAGTACCTATAAGTGGCTGTCTTTGTAGATTTTACAAAATATTCATGTAGCTTAAACCCATCATTTGTATATATAAATCTTCAAAGATACTAATTTTCTCTCCTTGCGTGTTTAAAAAAGATAGATAAAATTTAATTTTGTTCCTCAATCACATCACCACCTTAACAGATACTTCATCATCGTTTTTCATGACTGGTATATATTTATTCGACGATACTTTAGCTACCTATAGAGATTATTGAAAATCGATTTTTGTTGGTTTTAGCAGCTAGTTGAAATTTTTATCTAAATCTAAATCCACTTAAAATATCAATTAGCAGGCACTTTTCCTGAACTGTTAATCGGGGGTTAGCGCCCTGGTTTTTATATTTTATTTTTAACTATATGAATGGAATATGATACGGGTTTTTTATTTTTTTATTAAAAGAAATATACCGAAGAGTTGAACAAAAATGTGGCGGCAATTGAGTGGGACGTGTGTGCGTGATTACGCGTGTATCTTTCACCTAAATCTTTCAACAGATACAAGAGATACAGCAGATTTATCCACAAAAGATACTTTTTGAATTCGGTTGTTGCTGTTGTTGTTGTCTTTTGGTCTTTTTCATTTGTTATATTGCGGTGGCTGTTTTTTTTTTTTGGTTAGTGATGCATTTTGGTAGCTCGTGATGTGGAACAAGGGGAAGAGATATACCTACCTACCTACAAAAATAAGGATTCCGATTGGAGTTAATATTATGACGACGAAAACGACGATGACGACAGGCCTTCTTTTTTCACTTTCATTATATGCGGCCGGTTTTGTAAGTTGGTTTTGGTTCCTCATTTTTGAAATTACTTTAACTCCGTGTGTGGGTTTACACTGGACATGCTTTATAATATACCCACAGATTATAGATACACACTCGGCATAAGATGAATGAGATAAAAGGAAATCTTTTAAAGTGATGCCGATGTTATACTGAATATAAAGAAAGCAATATTTATACCATGTCCTTCAATATGTCTACCTATAGATATAGATGACATTTTTAAAGGATTTGTTTTTGTCACAATGTTTTGTTTTGCTTAAAAGTGTAGGGTAGGTGTGTATGTGTATCGGAAGTGTTAGAAGATATCTCATGCAGACAATTTTATTGCATTTTAAATGATTGAAAATAGTTCACGGGTGGTTGTTTTTTTTTTTACGACTTTTGTGTCACATGTTTTGCTGAGAGATTTTTTTTTCTCAAGGCAACCTTCAAGTTTAATGGGCTTAGATGTTTTTTTTTATTCTATATCTCAATAACGGCTACTTTGATAGAAAAAACACTTAGGATCAAATTTGTAGCTTATAAGATTTTCTATAAAAAATAATATAATATTTTTTTGTATACGAGTCATCGTTTAGAAGTTATTTCTTTATTTATATTGATTTGTAACACAGTGTATAAACTCTTGTACTAAATTACAACAAAAATTCGTTTTTTCACGAATATATCGTTAACAGTTAATTTTACTGAAAATGTAGGTCTTACAAAATGTAGCTGAAGAAATTTTCTACAAAAAAGATCAAACATTTTGGCGAATTGGCAACCATTTAAGAGATAGAAGTTGATTTTAAGTAAGTAACTGATTTATATTGCTGAAAACGAACGCATTCCTCAATCTTCTCTTCTAAATGGCCACACTTTATTTTATTTTGAGTAGGTCAATATTTTTGTAATATAAAAAAGAAAAAAAAAAAAAAAACGCAGTGCAAACGAATTTAAGATTTGGTATTCTAGTAGCTTTGGTTTAAAGAATGAGCTATGGAATGTAAAGTTTAATTTCGCCTTGCTGATTATTTGGAGCCTATGAATAAGTATTTCATTTCCACTCAAACTGTGTAATAGGCTTGATTTTAAAACAAACCCTTATCTAAAATAAAAACAAAGACAATCTAACTTTAAAGCCTAGTACGCTGCTGATGCGAAACGAAATTTTCCTATGGTCTCCAATAAGCCAACGAAATGCTTACGAAAACACAGAGGCAAAATATTCATGGAGAGTTTCACAAATTGCAAATAAATAAAATGAAATTTAACGAAAAAATCAAACAACAGCCATTCTGTAATAAAAGAAACAACGAATAAAAACACGAACAAACCCAAATGTCATTTTTCGCACACAATTTATGGTCCGGGCAATTAATTCCGTGAGAAAATAGAGTGGAGACTTGTCAAAGCAATCTGGTATAATCATCAATTTCGTTGTTCGAACAGCGTACCACAGGACGAAAAGCACAAGGAAATTTTTCATTTATGATTTTTTTATGTCATTTTTGTATGAGATTTTTCGTTTCACATCAGCAGCGTACTAGGCTTAACATTTTAAAAGCGAATTCACTCCATAAGAGGACAAAATGGTGCAGGTGTATAAAAGTTTAATTTTTAAAATAAATGATGTTGGATTCCAAAAAGAAGCTGTGGAATGTATTATTTTCACATTTAAGATTTCATGACGATCTCATTGAATATTAAAAATAAAGTGAAAAAACGAAGTGTGGTTCAAGCTTTCCATAAAGTGAAAAATACATATATCTACCTACGTTTTACACTATTTTTCACACTCATTTTGAGCTACCACCAGGTAATAGTTATTTTGAAAAGAATGAAGTTTAGTTTGAAGAAGGAGCTGTGGATTGTATTTTATTTAAATTTCATGTGAAAAATCCCATGATAATTTAATTAGACATTTAAAAATGAATTGGGAGCTGTGGATTGTATTTTTTTTTTAACAATTTGAGTGATGGTAGTTTATTTTAATTTTAGTAAGATTTACCTTAAGACAGTTATGTATTATAATTTAGACCTTTTCAATCGTGAAATACAATTGAATACGTTCCACAAGCAGATGAAAAGTATGGTTTTATTTTTGTTAAATATACTCTTTTAACTCTTTTTTACTTCCAACATTTAAATTTTTTTAGCTAAACGAGCATCACAAAACGCAACAAAAAATTAAAATATAAAGCATTGGAAATGTTAATTTGCGTGTCAGAAAATTTGACAAGTGGAATATAGAATTGACACTTCTAAATAGAAACTTCATTTAAACTTGGCTTTAACATCAAATAGGTACAATTTTTTTATAATTTCTCTTATAGGTTCATTTTTCAGAAGAAAAAATAAAATCGGTCAAAGACTCTCTAGAAAAAATTTTCGGTTTATAAATCCTTTTATATTTTTATTTGATTGGTATAAACAATAACTGACAACTTATACGTTGCAAGTGTTGAAATTAAATACATATTCCTCTCGCGCATACTATAATTTTATTATTTTCATACCTAGTTCAGTGAAATACTGACAAATTTTACAAATTTTTGTCATTTTTATAATTTTATAGGTATAAACTGGTCTAAAACCTATGCATAGGTATCGAACTAGAACTGTCAAATAAATCAACTTAACTTTCGTTTATTTTTGTTTTTAATTGCGAAATATGGGCTTAAGAGTTTTCCCAATTATTTAAATATTTGACACAAATTTATCGATAATTATAAGAAACCATCACTACCTTGAGTACCTCTACCAAGTTGTTTTTCCCCAAAATCACAATTTTATTAATTTGAAAAGAGTTGAAAGTGATTTTTGAGCATTTTGATCCCCTGAATTTTTATTTCCACACCTAACAAAAAATAGAAGTTTCCTTTACTAACCTGAACTAGGACGATCGCTGTATCGGGTGCAATACACCCAAGCTGGCCACAATTGCCCGTTTTCGTCTTTCGTCGAACCGGACTCAGATCGAGTATCATCTGATGATTCCATTCCGGAGTCGCGACTCACAACCGATGGTGGTGGAATAGGTTGGGGGCTGTTGCATTTTCGCGACATATTCGATGCTGACGAACTCATTCCTGAAGAAGAAGTTGATCCAGTGGAGGAGGATGACGACGAAGATGCGGAGGAAGTGCATGATGCATTCGATGCTGGTGGTGGACTTGAAATGCATGATTGTGCCGATGGTGGCTGTTGTATCGCTGGCGATGGAGATTGTCCAATTTGAGAGACCGCTTTGCAGAGACTTCCGAGGGGTGGCATTTTTTCAGGTACCGCTGAGACTGCCACCGCCGACGGCTTTGCACTCCGTCGCATAATTTCTTCATGGATTCGTGGATATGCGACGGGGTTGAAATAGTTGAGGAAACTCGCCCGTTCCAGCATCATTGCTGCAGCAGCAGCCGCTGCTTGTTGCTGTTGATGTTGCTGGCGGCTGAAGTCCAAGATATCGGCAGGAGCGTTCAACCTCTTGAATGCAGATCGCTCAGGAACTCGAGCCACCTCAAACGGCCGAAAAATGCTATTCGAATTTGGACTGGTCTGCTGGTCATTTTTGGACACTGGTGTTGGAGTTGAAGGTAACTTTTGTGGATGGCCAAAGCGGTCGCTGAGAATGTTGCTGATCGAGAAGGTTATAGCTGGAATTGGGGCTGGCGATCGATGCTGATGGCTCAGATCATCGTCATCATCGGTCACGCTGATGTCCTGTTCGTTGTCATCATCACCCATGATTGAATCTATCTCTTCTTCCTTAATTTGATGACGAAGCGGAGACGATTGCTCATTGGTACTGCTGGAGTCATGCAAACTTCCACAAGGACTAACCGGATATCGAAGTAGCGGATTCATAGCTGCATGATGGATGGCTGCCATTGTCATGCCATGATGATGATGGAGATGATGATTTTGTGAGAGGCTCATGTCGAGAACGTGTAGTGGAGGCGATGAGGTACTTTGAGGTGAATGTGGGGCACCGGGTGGACTTGGGGCACTCTGTGGACTACAACGATCCTCAAGGGCCATTGCTTTTATATCGACAACAAATATTTAAAAAAAACACACACAAATATCAGTGATCCACTTGTGATAACACTTTCTTCTGTTTTTTTTTTTTTGATTTCGAAAATTTGTTTAAAATGTTCTTGATTTTCGAACTTAAGTTCGAATAAATTTAATTTTTAAAAAAGCACAACGAATTTGTAACTATGATTTACACTTGTCACACTTTTGCATTTGCATAAAACGACACTTGTTCGAAATGTCAATATAACAAGATTTGAAATTTTTATTAAGTTGACGTTGACGCGCGAGTTTGATGGATGACAGACGTCTGTTCGCTGCGAGTGCATAAACTAAATTAACTAATCATAGCTCCTTATCGGCAGTAGTGAGTCCTCCTTGGCCTCGGCGGCGAAGTCACAACCAACAACTAATAGAACTGTTATGGTGGTAATTGAAAATTATGGCACACACAGGATAGTGACGAGTGCACTGGCAGAGGGGAAGAAGTAGGTAACGATATATATATATACGAGCAATAAGGAAAGAGCGAGAAACTGTACACAAAACTGCGAAGAAGGAAAAAAAAAACCGTACAAAACAACCGAAGAAGAAGAAAAACCGAACCAAAGCCGAATATCTTTGCTGCTTGACGTGTGTGACACAGTCAGTTGTCACCTGTAATCTGACAGTCGATTGAGTGAGAACTCTACGAGGACGACTGGATTTCGAAAAACAAGAAGTTCAAAATGAAAATGGAATAACAAGAAAAAAAAACAACAAAAACAAATAGAATACGAGCGCAAGCGTATACCGATATGGGGGAATTCAGGGATGTGAGTTGGGAATGTATCAGTGACATGGTATATCTCTATTAAGTCGAACCTAAGTGGGTAGCTGAACACACACATGCGCCATAACCGTCCGATTGCCTAATCCATATACGATTGTTTGATTGTGTTTGTGAGTGCTCCTGGGGCGTGTCGATCTGCGGACCATCCCTGTACAAACATGCTGTCTCGTTCCGTCTCCTTCCACAGAGACTTTAAAAATACATAAACACAAACGGCAATGAACACAGTTCCTCTCACAACTCAATTAAGTTCTGAGAGCGAACAACTGTATGTTTGTTTTTCCGTTGCACTATGTCACTTCATTTTTTCTATCTTCTATCTCTGTCTGTTGTGTGTGTTTTTTTTGTTTTTTGGTTGCCTGGATGAGAGAGATATATTGGATGAGTGATTTCGAAGGGGAGATGTTAAGTACCACTATGTGTATCTCAGTAACGCATTTATATACAATTGGGCGCGTCAAAAGGCAAACGCTTCATTTTCATCATTCAAAGTAAACAAACGGTAATTGAATAAGTGAATCTTTTAGATACACTTTCTTTGTTTTTGTTGTTGTTGTTACTTTGCTGTGTGTTGTTTTAACGATATCGTTCTCATATAGGTAGATATAGAATTAAATGGGTTTGAAAAAAATCAATTGTTTTAGATACATTTTTAGCAGCCACTTGGAGTATGACTTCAGATACAATTTATTCAATGCGACGTACGAGGCGCGAGTGTGTTTGTAAATATGTATCTATCTATAACTACCTATTGTCTATAGATATCTATAGGTAAATAGGTATCTATATTTTTGTATCAATCAGAGCCGACAACTTTATTTTGAAAAATATGTGCCTACGATTATACGGGCAGAACGATTGTTAATAACTTTACCAATCAGTCCGTTTTTGGTGGAGAGGGTTATGATGGGGTTCCTTCAGATATTTATTCAATTTTGACGATAGATGTGTTGAGTCATAGATACAAAAAATAAAAGGCAATTTCTACATTTAGAGCTCTAGATCTACCTAGATACCCATATGTACATATGTTCCTAGCTAGATCATGTAGGTATATCTATCTACCTATAGGTTTTGGTAGGTTTGCTACGAGAATAAATATAAAGAATAAAAATGGAATAAATAAAGCCTTTTAATTATTTGATGAATAAATTGTCCAAGAAGAAAGTTTTTAAGAATTTAAATTCTGCTGAATTGGTTTAAGGTAGGTACCTACCCACAGTGAGTTGTATTAGGCATCTTCCAGAGGCAGGCACGTGTTTTCGTGCCTTATTCTGCCGGACACTTTGTTTCGGAATCGAAAAAAGTTGGTACCTAACCTACCTACCTGTTTTTGTAGCTAATTAAATTCTAATTTGTTGCTCAATCCAAAAATTTGTAGCTCACTTAGTTTTAAAGTTATTGAAAATTCCGCTAAAATAAGTCTAAAGTTAGCGGACGATATCTAAAATAATGAAAATTTTGAAGTAAATTTGGAACCCAGATTTGCAGCTTTTTTAAATGCCCTTCAGTTCTGAAAAAATAAATGCCGTACCTATAATAGTTTTTAAAATATTCAAATTCCCGCTAAAATAAGTCCGAAGTTAGCAGACAACAAATTCACATTTCAAAAGCTACAATTTCTGGTAAAATAAAAGTTAAAAATTCAATTTTAATTTTTGACCGTTAAAATCTTATTTTAGCGGAATTTTGTATAACAAAAAACCGTGTGAGCTACAAAATCGCGGTTTGGGCGGTTAGTTTAGTTCAGAGAAGCTTCAAATTGTGGCAGCAAAAATTTAGATTTTTTTAATTTTTTTTTTTTAATTTTAGAAGGTCCATTTCTTGGTAACTTTCGCCAGCGGAAACTTAAATATTAAATAAACCGTTAGAACTATAAGTAGTAGCCCGTAGCGTAATGGTTAGTGCGTTCGACTGTCACGCTGGAGGTCTGGGATCGCTTCCCAGCCTCGTCCACCTAAAAACTAAAAAGTTTTTTTTCAGTGCTACTGCCTCTTGCGAGGAATTGACAAATCCTCCAAGAGTATCACTTGTCACGAAAAAGTGCTTCTCGTCTAGCCGTTCGGATTCGGCATAAAATTGTAGGTCCCTTCCATTCCTGTCGAAAAGGCGCACACAGGAATGGTTGCGAGTTGTTAGTCACTAGGCCCTGGTTCTTCATGAGCCGTTGTGCCACCCGATTTATTTATTTGTTAGAACTATAAAATTTGGCAACCAATCAGCATTTCAAAAGCTACAAATTCAGACAAAAGAAACAAATTGAAAATCTCATTTTTTTAGATTTTGTCCAGCCAGCTTCAGCGTACCGGAAGTGCACTTTTAAAACTTAAAATTCAAATAAAAAGTTACCTTTAACAGATAAGAAATTATTTTTGCGCAACAAATTAGCATTAGAAAAGCTACAATTTCGGACATCAAAAAAATATTATTTTCGAATGTTCGTGCGCTAATTTTAGCGGGAATTTGAATATTAAAAAAAACTACTATAGGTACCTACGGAATTTGTTTTTTTTCAGAACTAAAGGGCATTTAAAAAGCTGCAAATTTGGGTACCAAATTTACTTCAAATTCCCATTATTTAAGATTTCGTCCGCCAACTTCAGAATTATTTTAGCGGAATTTTCAATAACTTTAAAACTAAGCGAGCTACAAATTTTTGGATTGAGCAACAAATTAGCATTTAATTAGCTACAAATACAGGTGCCAACTTTGTTTGATTCCGCTACAAAGTGTCCGCCGCCAATATAAGGGACATCTCGTACTTAGAGGGGGAGCTCGAGGGACTTAATACCCCTCCGAAAGGATTTTTTTTTACAAATTTTAGTTAATAAGAATTTACTTAAACCACATTTCAGAAGCCTGTAATGTGTGAAAACTATTGAAAATACAGAAATTTTCTCGTCAACTTAATCAATATTCTTATAGCGAATTAGCACTAAGGCCGCTTTTATAATAAGGGCTCATTATGAAGAGAAGTCTTATTGAAGAGGTTTAAGCTATTTGCTAACAATGTGTGCCTCAATTCCGGTATTACTAGGTACATAATAACAGAAAGCGCATTTACCCTTTTACACGATGAGAAGAATAAAAAGTCCCTAGGCATTTATAGTTTTTCTTTTTTTATTATAAATTTTGCTTTATTATTGGTATCCAAGTCTGTGATGTTGAGAAAGGATTGAGGTAAGGAGACGCGTTATCAAGCAAACTTATATAACATCGTTCTTGAAACAATTGTACGCAACGCACAAGTCAACACCAACGGAAAATTTAACAAAAGTCCGTTCAATTGCTTGCGTATGCAGACGACATAGACATTTCCGGCAGAACGAAGCGAGCTGTGACAGGCTAATTTGCTAGCGTTGAATCAGAGGCGGCTAAAATGGGATTGGCGGTTAATGAAGACAAGAACAAGTATATGCTGTCATCAAGAAAGGAATCTCAACATCGTCGACTCGAGCAAAATATGACGATGAAAGATATAACTTCGAAATTGTCAAGGGAAATTGTCTACCTGGGCTCCACTATTAACTCGCAAAATGACATCAGTGCAGAGATCAATCGAAGAATTATACTCTTGCCAACCGCGGTCTAAGAAGCATTTAAGTAGACTCTCTCTCAGAGAACCAAAGGAGACTCTATACAAGACCCTAATCATACCGGTCCTGCTCTATGGGGCAGAAGCATGGACACTGAAAAAATCGGATGAAAATCTGCTAGGGTGCTTTGAGAGGAAGATTCTTCGTGGTGATTTTCGGTCCGGTGTGTATCGAAGGAGTGTGGAGAAGAGAAGATTCAACGACGAGCTAAACGGGCTATACAGCGACGTTGACCTGGTCAAAAAGATGAAAATACAGCTACTGAGATGGCTGGGGCACGTGGAGCGTATAGACAAGAACGCATCTGTCAAACGACACGATGGTGTACGCAGCGCAAAAACACATATTCTGCCGTTTGCTAGTTAAAAAAAAATTGGAGCCAACAACAGCTCACATAATATTATAAGTGCACCAGCCTGTAAATAATTAGTTCTTCAATGGAAATCCTTTAGAATTGGGGAAATGAAATCGCTGGCGGCCTCCGAAATCTTCCTTTCCTGAACTCACCTAATATTAAAAGGAGAATGGGCATTTTGGTCTACCTATCGCCCACGAATGAGATATATATCGTTTGAAAGCTTAGTTCTAGTTCATGGGGTTAAGGCAGTATATGGCAACAAAGACTGCAATTAGAGCAAAAACTAATTGCAATAGTGTTCAATTGAAATGACAGTATTGGCCACTTTCGATGAACTAAATAGACACCAAAATAAAGGAACTTTTATACCAATGGCTAGTAATAGCGAATAATGTGATGGTTGGCGAACAATCCACTTAACAGTATGATTCGATTTAGAGAAATTAATGAATGGGAATAATTGTCCGTCTAGTGCCCACGATTGAGGTAAACAACATTGGAAATCTTAGTTCAAGAGCATCATTTTTGTATATGGACACAGAACTGTAAACCATGGGGCTTAGGCAGTATATTACAAAATATAAAACAATTCGTTTGTGTTTATTCGAATTTGCAAAATGTTTTTCTTATTTGTTTGGTCGCTTATTTAAGCCAACTCCCATAGTTTAGGACAAAATATACACTCGCACGTTGGTACACTCCGTAGTATCTAATCATTTTCATAGGTCTCGTTTCTGGGCACTAGGTAGACCAGGTCCCATTCTCCTTTAAAAGTAAACTTTCATTATACACTGGACATCCAATATTTAGAATACCGATATAATAAAAAATACTTCTAAATCTAAATCTAATAACGAATGTCCATTAGAACGAATCACCATTTGAAGTTCATTGATGTCTCTAAATAACGAATAATGACAAATTTTACTACTCTATATCTATATAACGAATGCTGTTTAATTTCAAGGGAAAGAAACAAAACAAAACATGAGAAACGTCATTTTTTTTTTCTTACAGATTTCAGTAGTTTTGTTCTGAAACGGTTCGTGTACCGTTGTTTTTTTTTTTTTTTTTGCTTAAAAGTCTTTGACCGCTTTCATACAAGGAAACTGAGTTGCCAGAAACTAGCTAGTTTGTAGGCGAGAATGGTGAGAGGTGATATTTTTTTTTGCCCTTACGCCCTTCTCGCCTTAAAAAATTTCCTTTGGTTTTTGGTGAAACCATAAATTTGAATTAGGTGATATCTACAAAACTTTCAAAATTTTGATTTGGTGACACCAATATATTGGTCCTACTTGAACCAGCCCGTAGACAGTTAAAATCAACTGGAACATAGTCCTCTAAACAAGTTTACTCGCACCATGTTCGAGTGTTTTCGGAGTGCTTAACTTAAAAAATCTAAAATTTCTTCTAACTAGCTAGTGCCGTGCATTGCATTTAAAAAGACCTAAGGTCTTACAGGCATATAGTTAAAATTATTATTATTTAGAATGATTGGCAACCGAAATTGTATAGCTTTTTGAATAATCTTGAACTGTGAAAACCTTAACATTGTAGTTCAAATAGTTAGTTTTAGTTTTTAGTTTTTATTGACCAAATTAATATTCATGTATGTTCATTCAATAAATAAATTAGCTTAAAGTCTAATTGGTTTGGCATTATGCCGTATATCTTTCGTAGTTCGTAGGCATTATAAAGTATATCTTTCGTAGTTCACACAAAATAGGGCATTTTCCAATAAAATGGTAATTAAGGCTTAACATTTCACCTCTTGTTTTTAATATAATAGTTATTTTTTCTGCAGAGTTTGTGTTCAAAAAATATGTCCCTTCTTGCAAGTTGTAGTTGAGTTTACTGTAGTACATTCTATACTGAGATGACTGAGCTTCATTGACATATGAGTCATACAGAAAGTTACCTGTTTTTTCTATTATTTTATAAAGTTCATCGTGTTGGATGTGCTCAAAATTCGTACATAAGCCACCATTATGTGCTAGTGTTTCCCATTCTTTCACACAGTTACTTTTATTTATTAGCAGGTAGGAGAGTATTATTTTTGGCAGTCTACGCTCATCCATGCTCATAACTTTCTGCACATAATTAAAGTGTAATTTGAGTGTCTCCAGAAATAGTGGCGGCATCCCCGTCTCCAGATAAATCATGTAGTTGGGTGTGCTATTTGGTAGTTTAAATACTCTTTTGATGCAGTATCGTTGAAAAATTTCAAGAGAATCATGTGAGTGGTATCCCCATACTTGTGCTCCGTATAACATGATGGATGTTGCAGTTGCACGTACAATTTTTTGTTTTGAGCTGTGGTTTAAATACTTGTTGCCTATGCATCTACCCCAAACTGAACCGATAGCACGCTTTGCTTCTGATAATTTGTTTTCAAAATCTTTTTTCATATTGAGGTTGGCTGTGATCAGAACTCCCAGATATTTATATTCTCTCACGACTTCTATCTGCTCTCCTTCAAAATTCCATTGTTCATTTTTTGAGTATCTCCCTCCACTATTTCTGAATATCATCATTTTTGTCTTTGTCAAATTAACGGACAAGTTCCATCTTCTACAATAATTCGCCAGTCGGTTTACCATCAGCTGCATACTGTTAACGGTCTCAGCAAATATAGCAAAATCATCCGCGAACATTAAGGCAGGAATGCAAGTTGTATTTATTCTGATACCACCTCCAATGTTATCTGTTATATCATTAATAAATAAAATAAATAGAAGCGAACTCAGGATGCATCCTTGTTTTACCCCCATCATAGTTGCAAACTCTTCCGAAAGGCATTTCCCATCCCAGACCGTCGCTGAGTTATTGTCGTACAAAGCTCTCAAAATTCGTATCATTTAACTCGAAATACCGATCATATACAGTTTGTAAAATAGCGCTTCACGTGGTACAGAATCAAAAGCAGCTCGAAAGTCCACAAACAACGTATACAACTTTTTATTCTTTTTCATGTATATCTCAGCAATATTCATAAGAGAAAATATTTGGTCTACTGTTGAATAACCTTCTCTAAATCCTGCCTGAAGTTCATTAAGTACCCGTTTTTCTTTTACCCAATTAGTAAAGCCTGTTGTATAGCACGGCACTGAAAAGTTTCGAAGATGTATTTAAAAAAGATATTCCTCTGTAGTTCTGTGGGTCGTTGTAATCTCCTTTTTTGTGCAGGGGATATTATAGCCTCTCTTAAACTCATTGGAATATTCCCACTTTGGTATTTTTTATTGTATTCCTCCATGAGCGCTATTGTAAATTCAGTTGTACAGTTTTTATAAAACTCGAACGGGACTCTATCTTCTCCTGGGGCTTTATTTACTTAAGAATTTCCAATGGCGTCTTGGACTTCTTCTATAGTGAACGGAGCATCTAACATAGCATCCAAAAAGAGCGGTACTGCATATTGGTGGATCAAAGATATCTGTTCAGTATTAAGAAGATTCTGAAAATGGTTTCTTAACTGTTGGGCCTGTAAATTTGGAGCGATGACAGGTCTACTTCCATTCAACTGTCTTACTGCCTTCCAAAAGTCCGACGATGAACTGGCAGAGCTTATAGTCAGTACTTTCCTTTGTTCAGATGCTATCTTTTTAGAACGGCATAGTTTCTTGTATACACTGTTTGCTTCTGCATATAATTTTTTGAAGGTATCACAATTGTGTGATCTAAGAAGCTTTAGGAGTGCAAACGATTTCTGCCTTGCTTTCATGCATTCAGTATCGAACCATTCTTGTTTCTTCTTTCTGGTTTTCTTAGCTGTGTTTGGTTTTGTTGGTGCAGATTTCTTAATTATATCAACGAGAACTTCAACGTCTACAGGAACATCTGAACTTGCAAAAATGTCAAGATTAGAATAAAGATTAAGCTGGAACAGATCGCGTGTTTTTTCATTCCAAAACATTTTAGGTAGCAAGTTGAGCGTATTTGAATTATTCATGTGATTCGAAGAATTTGGCACTTTAATTATAATTTCCATCGGCATATGGTAAGAAAACGTTTGCAATCCTATTTTAAAGTCTTCGGTAATTGAATTCCAGTTTCCAGCAATAAAGCAATAGTCGATTACAGAACATGATGTTCCACGTAGAAATGTAATGTAGTTCAAATAGTTTTTTTTAATATTGAAGTTTCCGGTAAAAAAAAAGCCTAAAGTAAGCGGACGAATAAACGAAAATAATAATATCCGTTGGTACCCAAAATTCTGTCGAAGACTATACCTCGACCATCCCCATCTACAAATCTTACTACATATGTCATCTTAAAAGTTCTTTATTATATCATCTAAAATTCTAAACTATTTAAATAAACCTGTTTTTAAGCTTAATTTTCAAATTCCTGTCAATATACCAGTTTTGATAAATTTGAAAGCAGATGAGCATTTCTGAGTGTTACACAAAAACACAAAAAATGTTTCAATTAAGACAGAGATGAAAAGAAACAAAAAGAATGATGATCAAAAAAAGACCAGTAAAATAATATAAGTAGGTACATATTTGTATATTCCATTAATTTATTATTGAACTCAAACAACCGTCAAGTTTACTAATGTTTTTTTTTTTTTTTATTTGAACAAATTTTAAATACTTGACTACTGTTGTTGATCTAGCAATTTACTCTCACGCATCAACGAATATCCGAATATAAACAGCGAACATTAAGATTGGCCTGATAAATTATCATTGATCATATGATGATGTTGATGGCTCGATATACGGAAATTGACTTATAATGACTGAGCTTCAATAATATAATTAAATGATATAAGCTCACGCACGATCAGAAAGTAGAAGACAGATAGATACACAAACAAAATTGCGAAATAGCTTTCCGCCTCAAGTAAAAAATATATTTTTATCAATCGCTTCATTAATTTTGTTTTCGAATTTTTATTTTTTTTTTTTTTTTGTAATTGAAACGCAATTTGTGTTCAGATCTTGATTTGTAAATGGATTTCGATTGGCCTTAGGTTGGCGTCCAATTATGAAGCCTCTGCTAATAGGTGCGACTACCTCTGTTTGTTCACCTACATAGAAACACACATAGTACTCGTATTTACCAAAATATGTTATAAATGGGGCTTGAGAGGGATCTTCGAGTTGGCATCAATTAACATTTGATTGAGTTTCTTATTTCAAGGTTAAAAATCTATCATTAACATTGAATTGAGCAATATAATAAGATATTTTATTTTTTCATACAGTGTTCGGGTGCATGTTTTGAGTAAAAAAATATAGATAAAACATACGCAGGTAAGTACCTACTTAATATTCTTAATACACGTGTCACGGATAGGTGCTGGTACAATAATGTTTATTCGTTTAGAAACAAATTTATTTTATTTAGATTTCAAGTAATTTGGAAATTTACAAATAAGGTGTTAACTAATGGGAAAAAAACTCGTTAAAATTATATGTTCCGAAAAGTTGAAATGAAGAAATATTATCTAAATTAAACATTTGAGGGCTGATACCTAGTATAAAAGTAAAGGTTCATCAATATTTGGAAATATACCTTATAAATAAAAAGGCTGAGATTTTTCAAAAAATATACCTATTGAAAGTGGTTGCAAGCAAACTTGTAAGAGAAGGGTTGAGGGAAAGAACTAAGGGGCCAGTTTATTCACAGCTGATTATCTTTAATCCATGATTAGTGGATATGGGAAATCCTCAAATGTTTTTGTTGATCAAATTTTGTTTAAAAAATTCAAAGTATGAGTTGCTAATCATGGATTTCACTAATCAGCCAATTTTGGTTGATTAGCATAAGTTAATTAAAACCTATGAAAGTCAGACACTAAATTTAACCCACTGTGAAAAAACTGACCCTAAAAACGTTTTTGCAAAAATCGAGTTAACATTGATCGATTTTTTTAGGGCGCAGATTTTTCGTGTAACATTGAGGGTTGAGAGAAAGCCCAGTCAACGAAGGACAAAAACTGCCTTCACTTCCATAAAAAAAAATTAACAGTTATGAAGTTTGGCTCTATTCCTGATTTTGGAGTTCACCAAAATAGTGGGTGTAATCGAGTGACCTTCTAACTTCACTGTGAAGTTAGCAGGTCACATAGTGTATCTCGAGAACCAAGCATGCTGTAGACTTGAAGTAAGGCTCCAAATTTGGAGTTTATTTTGCATATCAAGAAATTTTGGGTCCAAATTTTGAAGCCCCTTATTTGATAAAAATTTGATACTGCTAACTTCACAGTAAAGTTAGCAGATCAGAGTGTATCTCGAGAAACGAGCATGCTAGAGACTTGAAGTTAAGCTCTAAATTTGCAGTTTATTTCGCATTTCAAGAAATTATAATTCTAAACTTCCAGTGAAGTTGCCAGGTCAGTATGGTTTTTTTTATGTCAAGTAAAGTACCTACTTCAAAATTGCAAATTCGAAATCCTTACTTCAAGTCTCTAGCACGCTTAGTTCTCGAGATACCCTCTGACCTGCTTACTTCACTGTGAAGTTAGCAGGGCAGTATGAATTTTTTTTTCCTATAAAGTACCTATTACAAAATTTGGACCCAAAATTTCTTGAAATGCAAAATAAACTGCAAATTTGGAGCCTTTCTTCAAGTCTCTAGCATGCTTGGTTCTCAAGATACACTTTGTGACCTGCTAACTTCACTGTGAAGTTAGCAGGTCACTCGATTACACCCACTATTTGGTAAACTACAAAATCGGGAATATAAATGCAAAAAAAAAAACTGCAAATTACTGCGTTGATCCCGTTACTGTGAAAGTTGCCTGCCTACTTCACAGACGTCAAGGGAAGACTCCGGAGGCTCTAATAATAGGACACAGCCACAATCTTAAAAACCTTGTAAACTATGGAAAAAACACAAAAGAAGATTCAGCAAGCAACAGATGGACAATGTGGCCAATTTTCAATACTTCTTTAAATTCAAGGATCATTATGTCAAAAATTAAGGCTTAAAATAAAGTTAACCTCAACTTAATATATCTAAATGAATTAAGAGTCGAATTCAGACTAATTTTTTTTTGTCGATTTTCTAGAAAATTTGGCTTTATTTTTATAAAAGACTATTTTTCGATACAAGAAACTGATTCCAAAATAAATGTGAAACTACATGTTTCTCTTAACTGCCGCTAAAGTTATTTTCTAAACTATTACAGATACGAACAAAAGGGCTGAATTTTTTTTTAGGAAATTAAATTACATTTATTTTTGTAGAAGATTATTTCTTCCTTCCAGTAACAGTTTCCATAGTACGGCAGGCGACCGTAGGTTTACCTATCTCATCGCGGCTGCGGAAAAGAATGATGCAAACTCATAGCTTTAGTTTTATCATTAACAAAACCGCTGGTCGGACAAGGTTTTTCAGGTGGCGACGGGTAGAAAACGCACTTTTTCGGTTGCATTTGTCGCGTAGGATACCTAAACCATTGTGGATTTTTATAAATAGGATATCAAATAAAAGCTAAGACTGCCCTCTTTGCAAAATCAATGGTCGGACAGACTTTTGTTGCAGCGAGGCTGACCACTTTTGTGAAAATTGCTATTTTCTTAAACTTTGTATTTAAAATGCATTTAAGTGTTAAAGGCTATTTTCTAGGCTAAATGAAATAGTTTTACATAGTTGTCCACGTGTTAAACCCAAAGGATACAAAAATAACTGTTTTAACAAAAGTGGTCGGACTCAACGCAACAGCCAAAAAAAATCTGTTCGACCACTAGTTTTGTAAAGAGGGCAGTCTTATCTTTCATTTGATACCCCATTTATAAAAATCCATCATGGATAAGGTATCCTAAGCCAAAAATGCAACCAAAAAATTACGTTTTCTACCCGTTGCCACCTGAAAAACCTTGTCCGACCAGAGCGGTTTTGTTAATGTTAAGATTGAAGCTATGAGTTGGCATCATTCTTTTCCGCAGCCGCGATGAGATGGGTAAACCTACGGTCGCCTCCCGCACTACCAAGATAAACGTGAAACAAATTTTACATGGTTCTCTTTAATGCCACAATTGCTCCGGGTGCCAAAAGTTTTAAAACTGTTGAATATTTGTAGGTAAAACATTTATTTAATAGACTAAGGTAGGTATAGCCGACATGTAATAGGTTGGCACTCTGAATCTGACACGATTACAAAAAATCGGAGCTGAAAAAAACTATGTTTTCGATTTTGTGTTAAGTTACAATATAAAGTTAGTGTGGAATTGCCAAGGTAAATAACCGTATTCGTCCGGTTATTGGATAAACATACAAAATATGGTTGGAACCGAGACATACAAATTACCATTAATACTGGTTAATCGGAGTAAAAATAGCGGTTCTGGTTTTCCCCATTCCTTGATGATTTAAAAATAAAAGAAAAAATCGGGCTGCTTTCATTTTTGTGCTTCGCACGGAAAGAATTGAAAAATCACCAATTGCTAAATTTTAGGTTGTAATTTACGAAACTCTTTTTTTTTGTAAATCAAGGCGCTTTTATTAAAAAATAACTGAAAATTTTGTAATTTACTACTCAAATCATCGTAAAAAGCTAAATTTTATAATTCGATATTTATTATCAAGCTTGTTGACTAGAAAGTAAATTACAAGTTTTTGGATCGCAATCTACTACTTCAAGGGAATAATTTAATTTTACAACTTATTGATCTTGTTTTGCGAAATTTAAATGGTGATTTTCATTTCGTCTATGCTCAATCCAACAAAATGTAAGTAGCTACGATATAAATATTGACCCACACGATCGCAATTTACGAAAATAGCTATTTGCAAAACTATACAGTAAATTACAATTTTTTAAGGCGTAATCTAACACTTCAGGGGAATAATTTAAATATTTATATGGTGATTTGAACCAACGAATAACTAAATAAGTTTTTAAAGTGATTAAGTTTCGACATAGTCCATTTATATCGTGCGATGGCCTACGTGGTAGCGTATTGGATTGACATGCGGAAGGTACCAGGATCGAATCCCAGAAAAATCAAGTAAGTAAAATAAAATTCTTTTTCAAATATATAAAACTTAATATACATTTCAGATTAAAAGGAAGCCGCTACAAAACACCCCTGCTGTGGACAAAAACAAAATAAAAATACACGCAAATCAACATTTCGACCACAATTCGAAGATTTGAAAATTTTCATTTTGACTACGAAATAATAATAATAATTCAATTTGTATGCCTGTAATAAAAATAAATAAAAAAAATTGCTACCTAGAGTAGGGATCGAACCCACGACTCCAGGTTAGCCATCAAACACTATATCCAAATTGATACAAATTGATATCAAATTGCGATTCGCTAATGGCAATATTTTTTTTTCTTCGACTGAATTATTGCTACTCAAAAGTGTTGAATTATTATTTTTGAGTGTCAATATCTTCATTTCGCTCATTTTTTAATATTGCAAACAAAAAGTCTTAATTTAGTAATTTCCAATCCAAGGTCCAATACTGGATTAATTTTTCGTGATTTTTAGCTTATTTTTCTTGATCTGATCTAAGAATTCTTTCCGTGCGGGGGCGTCATCCGATAGGTAACTCAAAAATAATTTGACGTTCATAGAAATTCAAAGCATCTTTTTTAATATAAATACTTACGCTCAAAGTTTCTTAAGGTGTTTTGTAGGTACCTAGGTTCTTCTGAAAAAACACATCTCATAGTATAATCGCTACCTAATATGCATTACAAAATAAAGTTAATACCGACCAAGGTATAAAATTGTATGAATTATTGTTTAATTAAGAATATGTCATCTCAACGATGATCATCCACCTAGGCATAAGCAGGCCCATTTATCTATCAACACTCTCCCCTCTTTGTTATACCATTTCGCCTTATTCGCTGCATTTCTGTTACTCCAGACATAGAAATTCAATCCACCATCCAAAACAAACTCGATTAAGTTCATCGCAACCAAAATTAATCCTTCCCCTTCTTCATCCGAATCAACAGCAACATACAATACAAAATTCATTTCCGTCGGCCATTAATCGTGATTAGAAACCACAGTAAAAACCGCAATTCATCCATTTCCCCTTCGAGGACCAGCAAACCAAGAAAAAATAAAAACATTCTACCAATCCGTTTACAAACGAAAGGGCACATTCCTCCATTGTTGATTTCTCCCTCACTCTACTTCCTACAAATCGACAACAAGGTGGAATGCGCAATGCCCAGCAATGGCTGTTGAACAATTATCTTTGATGTGAAAAAGAGAGTGACATAAGTATTCTCTTTCTGTCTCTCCCACGCATAGCGGTAGAAAAAAACCTTTTTGAAAATGAAGGGGGAAATAAAAATTACATTTCCTCTCTCTGTTCGTTACACACACTGAAACTGAACTTCAATTAAGTCACAGATTCGTTTCAATTTTGTGTTGTGGGGAATTTAATTTGTCGATGGCGCGAAATCAGTTCTTTTTTGTGTGCGTTTTGCGTTTGCTTTAGCTGATTGAATGGGAATGGCACTGCCGCCGGCTGGCAGTGGATGAACAACGGGAATGGGGGGAATTTTTAATTTCAATTTGTTCAATCGTTGACGTTGACGCGTTACTGAATTCATTATACGTTACAAGCAGTATGTTTACTTTGATGTGGCACTGTTTTCCCCCATGCTAACAACCCACCCATATTAGACTTCCAATAATTGATTGCGTATTGTTTCATTAAAAATGCTATTCCCCGGATGTGTGCTTTGAAATTCAAAATAACTACTTGCCGACGAACATTTTTGTTGACGTTTTGAATTGTGAATAGGTTTAATCTCTTGTTCATGTTTGTTTGCAGTTTATCACTGATGACAGGTTATTATAATTTCATTTTTTATTTTGTTTAATTGGACAGGTTTTGACTTTTGAGGAGGTCGCGCTTATTATACCAACATAGCATTATGTTAATTTTTTTTTATCATTTTTGAAATCGATATGAATTGGAGTTGATGAAAAAATTCCAAGCTACTGATTACATATAATTAGAGTTTTGACATTAACTGATAGGATCTGAAGGGAGCGGGTGACATGCTGTGAAAACAGGCCGACGGGATTACATTTTACTTTTATAGGTGGTTTGATCTTAAATTGTATAAGTAGGATTTAATGTAAGACTGACATTAAAAAACTTGTTAAATAAGTTCTTTATGCAAAATTCAAAGTTCAATGCAATGTAAACTAAAAACTTTTGAAAAAATTAGTCAACAAATTGCGGAAATCATCATTTCGAAATGAAAAACTGCCACACAAATTCAGACAGAACCCTACCGTGTTGGTTTGATAAGTTTTGGTTTTATAGTTTATACCCACTCGGGCTGAACATGACCTGCTGCGTTATATGTCGAGAAGTTTTGTATTCGTACAAAATAAAACTGGACATTTCAATCAAACGATAGTAGATAACAATAAAAAAGAGTTCCCCGCATTTTGTATGTCTTTACTTTGTCTGTTTGTAGTGAATTTATTCTCCAATTTTAATATTGTTGCCCTATAGATAGTACAAACAATAAAGTAAATTAAAAAAAAAAATTCAGCGAGACACATTAACAGACAAACAAAAGAGCTGAGCTGCAAACCTGAATCAAGGGTTCAAAAACATTAAGGTGACAAATGTGTAATGTCTAAGCAAATGCCTGTTCATTTATGAGTGTATTACAATAGAACTATGATGAAACTGAACTTAAGTGTTCTGACTTAGTGGGAAAAAGTATGTTTGGAGCAACTAAAACAACATTTGTATGTTAAATTAAAGAAAAACATATGTATTTTCAATTCCCTCAAAAACAAGACGTATTGAATTTTTTGTTTGCAAAAATCATAGCTCGTTAACAAATAAAGATATCGTGAAAAAGGCTTTACATTTTGTGAATTTTAATAAAAAATATTAACAGGGTGTTTCTGAATCTTCTACTGAAATTCGACTTGCAATGGACTTAATATTTTACCTCGAAAAATGTCAAAAGTAAATAACTGAAGTAAAAACTGGGTGTCTAACAGAGTCACAGTGATGCATAAAAGTAAACAAACGATAACGTTTTTTTTTTAAATATTTCTGCATTTGTATCAAAAGCCCTTTTTTACTATCTACACATTAGAGTGCAAATATATTACTTCAGTAGTACATTTTTAGTCAAGCTATAGAGAAAGTTGTGAAGTGCTATAAACGAATAAAATTTAAGAAAAATACTTTACAGGGTGTTCGAGAATTAAAAGTTAAAAAAAAATCATTTTTGTTTTTAAAGGGGTTTAAAGTAGTATACATATTTTACTTTAAATAAAACTCAAATGATAATGTTTGTAGTAAGTGTCTACACAAGCTATTTTCTTGTTTGGCGCACATTATACAAGCTATTTCATTTCCTTTAAGACTTTTGACCAGAATCCAGAAGTTCTATATAATTAAATAGTTTTCCATGGAAAGTCTTATTGATAAAATAAACAAAGCAAAACAGTGTTATTGCTCCACTAAACAAGTTATGTCTGACTTTTATAAGACATTCACTTTCAGGTCTCATAAATGCAATGACTCACATTGTAAGGCCTTACAAAGGCCTAGTAAAGCAGTGTGTTATTTACAAGAAAATCGTTGCTTTAAATTTTATTATTATTATTGTTTTTATTTTTCCTTCCATTTTCCCATGATTTTAGGGTGTTAGAACCGCTTTTCCTATTTATTCTGAAATGTATAGAAATTTATTTTATTTGAAAAAATTCCACTTTTACTCAGCTCCTCTCTATTAGTAGGCCACCACGCAACACACCAGGCCAATTGGCAATATACCATACGCGTGTAAAAATATTAATGAGTTGATACTTCAAGTCCAAAAAAATCAAACTAAATTTTCATTAAACATTCGTACCCATAACAGGGTTTTAGAAGATTGAATTTAAAGTATCAATCATGAAATTCTTTATGTATTTGAAAATTATATACCATAAGTTAAGTATTATATTTTAAACTCACATTAACATAATGTATGCATGACCTTTTTTATCGTACCATATGTTTGAAAAAAGTTCTTATATAGTTTTTTTTTTCAAGCAAGTAGATATGTGCGATGCAGTAGTGTAATTAAGTTGTTTAATTCTATCAAAGTCTCACCTAAGGGGACAATTAGGTATGTATCATTTTCCGATATACCTAAGTTTGTTTTCTTATTTACAAAAGATATAATTAGGGGAGGCAATAAATGTAAAAAAAAACAAAATTCCTCTTTTTTCTTAGCTTTCGTTTTTGATTTCTGTAAGCAAGCTATTAACAAAATGCAAAAGCTATACATTTCAAATGGATGGCAATATCTGTCACAAATATAAATTCTTGATTTGTATAAGTTTGCTATTAACAAAATGCAAAAGTTATAATTTCATTACGGAAGTCCAAAATAGAGGTCACTACCAAAGCGAAATTCCCGCTCTATATTAAACTAATTTTTGATTTCCTTAAGTTTGCTATTAACAAAATGCAAAAGCTATAATGTTCTCTTACGTAAGTCAATAAAGTGCAAGTCCCACTCGTGCAAAATGTTTCATTACCGTCATCAGTCTTGTTATACACCGATTTCAAAAATGAATCTCGTTTTTTTTGTTTTAATTTTGGTGAAGTGGTCAATGAAAACGAAGGATACTAGAGTTTACTTTTAAAAACGAATTGAGGCTATTAGGAAAAAAATATGAGAACAACTTTTTTTTTAATTTGTTGGAGTTTTATGTACATTAAACAAATGTCTTGCATGACTTCACTTTTGAGGAACTCAAACTAAGATATTTTCATGCACAAAATTGCAGAAGCAGATCTTATAGTTATTATTTGTTTCATGCTAACAAATTTAGGTAAGCGTATGTTCAAACATTTATAATATGCTTTATAAATTTATGAAAATTCCGTTCTTCAAAACGATTTAACAACACTGACTTAAATCAAACTATTTAAACATCTATCTGACATTTTCATGATACGCGATTACTTTCTTAAACAAGCCGTAAAGGAGTTGTCTGTAATGACTTTCATCTGAATGTTCTATATAAGCTATTATTTTTCTAGCTAAGGCAACCAATTTCGGCAGGCCTTAAAAAAGTCTCCGTAGAACTCATTACATGAAGTCTGATATAGAAACAAACTTTAAGGTACTAAACAAGCTTTTTTGAAATAAATAAATCGTTAAATGCTTGACTTGCATTATTTAGCCTTAAAATTATTCTATGTCAGCAATACCCTATCCAATTCTAAAAATTGGACCTTATACAAGTTAAATTGTTAGTTTCGTGCAGTGTATTTCAAATTGTTTGAGTTGCAAGAAGTCTTTTTTTTTTGATAAGGGATGCAACACCATAACAAACTATTTCATTTTTGAATTTTAACAGTGGAGAGTAAATAAATTAGTAAGTAACATAAATAAGAAACTAGATTTCTTGGAAACTTTCATCAAAGTCCGAGGTAATTTCTAAAAAACTAATCATCATCTCTGGAGAATATCGTGCTTTGAGGTCTATTTCAGTGCTGACATGTCCTAGCGAAGAAATAAAGAGTGTCCGATGAGGCATGTTCAATAGGTCTTCATTCTGCCGTATATCCTTGAAACCTTTTACGTATTTTGGTACCCATGTATATTTTTTGTAGTATATATTTTTGGATTTCTGAGCCTCTTCTGACAGTTCTCCGATTAGATTTAATATTTATACACCTACTTCTACTTGATATGCCATAAAAATAAGTAGATTCTTTCAAATTACGAAAACTACTTGACCTATCATAAACTGATATTACCTACCTATTGCCATAATCATGTCCTAATTTTTTTTAATTTGAGGTAGTAAAAAATGACGGTAGGACCATAAAATATTTATTATAATGTAGATATATGTAGTTAAGAATACATTTTTACATAATTATGTAAAAATAATGTTCTTATGACCATTTGCATTTTCAAGGATAGGTAGTAATAAAAATAATAATAGTAAAATAGTAAATACTAGTATCGCCAGTAGCCGAATATTCGGCCAACGAAATAAGCACTAAATTCATGAATACGTCATAGATTATCTTTTTACTACTTTATATATGATCTATGACAGTTTTGAAAATTTTAGAAAAGCAATTAAAAAAAAAAATTACGGATACGTACACTCCTTCAGCATTCGTTCAAATTTTGTCTTCAACTCAAAAATAAAAAAAATAATGTTGTTACTTATTTTTTAAATATTTTATACTAAACCTTAATTCATCTATAAGGCACATATTACACTACTTTAATTTCTTAGTTTAACCAAATTTTGTTCTGCTTAAATTATTAAAATATAAATTTCTAAATTGAAATTCGAACTAACGTACACCCTGGCGTATACATACCTTTTTTAAATTTGTAAATTAAATAAGTGCCCAAATGTATAGCCTTAAAAAAATATGAAAATATGCTCCTGCTTAGTAAGTTCAAAATGGACGGATATAATTCACCAAATTTGTTGCCTTTTTAAAAGTACTCAAGCTATAATTACCCTTAATTTAAGTTAAACCGATCTTTGTCCTTAATATGAATTTTTTTGACGAGTACCCACATACTAAAAACTCAAACAACCATTGGTCTTTTTAATGCTTAAAAACAGTTGCGTGAGCAAGGCAGAGAACACATAAAAGAATTTAAAATCCTCGGAACCCTTGAAGTGGGCCACCTAAGGTACCGATGCCCAAACAAAATTTGTAAAACGTTCAAAATGAATTATGAAAACATAACATTTCAGACTTTTATCAATGTTGCTGGAAATACTCCAACTTTTACCGGTGAATTCCAGAGTGTACTTATTTTGGAGTTTTATAATAACATTTTTTGCAGGTCTCGATCGAGTTTCCAATGAGGTTTATAAAATAACGTATCCCGAGTTCGTGAAAATAAACAGCCTAAATCTTACTCAAGCACATGTCGGGTTAATCTAGCAACATAACCTATATCTAGTTGCCCTTGGAAATACAAATATAAAAACTGGTTTATCTTAGGCGTGTTCAGGAAAGGGAGATATCGGAGTGCCTCAGTAATCTCAGTTGCCTGAACAGGATTCCTCAGCAAACAATCTTAGTTTGGCTGTCAAAATACTGAGGAAAAAAATATTTGGATTCGCTTGCTTAGCTTGCGGAGCAAAATCTCCGATATCTCTGTTTCATGAACGCGCCCTATTTATATTGAGAAATACGATAACAAATAAACTTTAATTTCACAAAAAATCACTTTTTTCATATACTGTCAAACTTATGAATGTATGTATGTATGTAAGTCGTACAAAATACTTATTTTATTTGATTTTAAAGCTTAGTCTACATTTAAACATTTATGTATTTCCTATGGAAGTTAATTTTGGTTAAAAATATATAAAAATGTTACTTTCTGTGCTAAGATATAAATACCAAATGTTCCACCAAAAAATCCAAATCAATAATGGTCATCATCTCTCGATATTTGAGCGTGCATTACAGTTCAATTTTGTTTTTTTTTTTTTTAATCGAAAATGGCGGTGCTTTTTTCAGAAATTGTAGGTATCTTATATTACTTTCAATTGGAATTTATTCTTAAATCTTCATAAAAGTACCGATCCTTTTTCGAAATGTATAAACCTTTTCTCATATTTAAAATTCCAGTTGAAGCTACTTTCATTTTCTTATATAATTGATATGTTTAATTTTTCTACCACGTCTTAGTCCTCCCATTACGATCATTAATTTAAAACATTGCTAAACATTTTTTAAACTGAAAAATATAAATAGTAGCCATGTATTTAATTACAATAACAATAACGTAGAATAACATTTTTGTATAGGCAGGCCATAAAAATGTATTTTGCAAGTTTTGACTCATCGAGAACACAACTTGTGTGGTCCCGATAATTAAGCACGAAACTAAGTTGCTCGTCGTCGTGTTCATTGCTCCTTATATCCTCTGTGAGAGGGTATATATATATATATGTATCTGTGCGTTGATGTTGTCTTTAAGAGTCTCCGCACCTTTTGTCTGCAGACACGAAATACCATTATATCGATGCCAATAATAATTATTATTTATTTTTAATTTAAATCCAAAGAACCCCCTCTGTGGTGTATAGGGGCCCCAAATTAAGTTTCGTTGTTTTCTAGCCTCTCGGCGCTATGAGGCTTAATGAGTTCATTACGATACGACGATGACGGCACACGTTTTAATGAGCTTTCGACGCTTTATATCCCAGTGTTGTATATACAGATTACCCATAACACAACCACATACTTAACCAACAACAACGAGACGTGATGATTTCTTTAGAAATCGTTCGATCGTTCCTCTTTGTTTCCAATGTTGTGTTCGTGATGTTTATCTAGATCTTTGTTTTGAGTACCTCTTAATATTATACTCAATTTGAAATTGGGTATATCGAGTTTAATGCGCCGCACCCATTAATGAAGTATACATATACATTTACAGTCAAACAGTTTGAAATGTATTTGTATTTATTTTGCAAAGTTCCTTATTTATGATCAAATAGATTTAGTTAGAGTTTTGATTCTAAAAACAAAAGACGAAGGAACTGTTTAAAAATTAGTATGGTAACATAAAAAAGACATTAGACGTTACTTTCACACGTCCTTGAAAGTTTTTTTTTTTTCAAGGCAATAGTGTAGGTTTTATCCATCCATTTAAATTAAATTGTCCTTTTCAAATTGGACTACTGAAAATGAGTTTTTATCCATCCATCATTAGCCACCCAACTTGAGCTGCATACAAGACTTCGTTTTATATATTTTTTTTTAATTCAAGGTCAAAGCGTGTATCACACCCGACGGACTCTATTTTCAACTCCAATGACAAGCAATTTTTCTTTCCAATAGAATTATAGAAGCAGAAAAATTAAAAAAAAAAACTGATTAAACAACTACAGATGTATATTTCAAAATCTGCAGACAAGGACACACATTAAATAAAATAGCAAAACAAAAAAGTAGCAGTCAATGTCCATAACAAGAAAGAAAGGACAACTAGAAGCCCAGGATCATAAATTTTCGCATTTTCTTCGCTCTCATTGTTTGTGTGACCACAAACATTAAACATATCTTCTATAAGAAGACACAGCACTCCTCTGTTACTGATACCCGCTGAGATCCAGAAAGATATGAACATCATGCATATCCGTATCCTTCAGCAATTTTGTTAATTCACCTTGTTTGTTATGCGTTGTTTATTGTCAGCTTGTTTTTTTTTATGTTTTTGTTGTTTTTGAGAGTCACAGTGATGTGTTGTGTAAATGGCCTGCGGTGTTGGTATCATTATCCTGGGATACAGAAAGGATGAAGGCTATAGGATTTCCAGTTTGTATATGTATATCCAGTTTCATTTGGCATAGACACATTCCTTCTGTTGTCCTTGGGTTGGGTAATTTAGATTTGGATGTGCGCAATTTGCAGCGTGCATGCACAACACACTGTATTACTATGACTCTCTCTATTTTTCGCCAGACAAATATTTTCCAATTGTCCTGCCATATCCTTTCATGGTCTATGGTTTAAATCGATTACAGCTTAAGTATAATAGTTCTTAGTTCAGTGCCAGTGCGAGAGAGGATGGAATTTAATTTGTAAAATGCAAACAACTTGTGTTTGCAAACTTTTGGCCCTAAGTAGATTACAGGACTATATTTGGATGGTATTTCTGTTTGGATTAAGGTGCGACTTATCTGGGGTAATCTCTTAAGACTTTAAGATAAGACGTTGTTTATTCAAATAAGGAGTTAATATCCTTTTTCTCTCAAGATGAAGTGAATGGCATAAAAAAGATAAGGCATGTCTCGTGCTTGCGAAGTATTTTACAGAATTTTGAGTTATCCTTGGAAATAAATTATGAATAATACATATTACCTAATATGAAGGAGTTTGGATGTTGTTGGAATTATTTTCCATAGGAACTTAATTAAACTTTATTTTGAAATTACTCAAAAATCTAGATAGAATTAAGTTTCAAGAAATTATAGTTAATTCGAAATACGAAGGAGACGATGTTGAAAAATAATTAAATTATAACTTTAAATTTAGCTCTGAGTGGTTATACCTACTTAAAAATATCAACAAATTGTAAAATATTCAGTAATGCGCATTAACATATTTTTACATTTTCTCTTGAGAGGCAAGTTAGTTGGTGTCAAAAAAGTCTAGATTTTATTCAAAACTTATCTACATTATGATGACGGAGAAGCCAAAATTTGGCATTCGATTTTTTTTTGTTGTTTAGCTTATAATCTGTATACCTGCCAGACAACGATTTCAGTTTAAAAAAAAAATAAAAAATGTTTTTTAAAGCTTTGTCGATTTTGATTAAAATTCTGAGTTGTAGGCTCAAAGCAACTATACAATAACTTTCGGGTGTCTTATCCAAAACAATATTGAACCTGACAATCAAAGAACAATCAGAATAATGGTCATGATTTGTCCAATTCCTATCTGTTTTATATATACGTCAACTAGTCAGTGAATTTTGACAGTATTTTTAATACATTTTACTTTTCATTTTCAACAAGAACATAAGAAACAAACAAAAGAGCTGAGCTGCAAACCTGAATCAAGTATTAATTTCAACGATACACGGGTGTCCTGTAAATAGAGGATAACCTTGCAACCGGTTATAGCTGACCTTAAGACCCATCAGAAAAAAAATATCAAACAAATATTTTGCTTGCAGTGCATTGCATTTAAAAAGACCTGATGTCTTACAGGCATATAATTAAATAATTATTATTACTATTATTATTGTTATAATATTTTTCATTAAGAACTATTAAATTACAACTTCCCTCAAATACATGACCACTACGACCACGGTTGAATGATTATTATTTTCTTCTTTTTCAACATTTTAGGTGAAACACAAAATAGGTGAAACACAAAATTTAACTCTTGCTGTTGCAGTTTTCTTATAATAATTTTTAATTTTGTTTTATTACAAAAATCGTATTTTTTTTTTTCCAAACAAAATTTAAAAAAATGTATGGAAACATAAGTGGCCAATTATTTTGAAAAGTTGTCTGTTTAATGAACTTTTCAAAATGGTACAACACAAGCTGTATCTTTAAAAGCGACTCATAAAATAAGCCAACATTACTAAAAGAGCTTTTTTACTACCTATTTTCTCAAATGAAAATTATTTACATATGTTAAATAGGCAATTATTTACAATTAATAAGTGGTGAAGTATGTCGTTTGCTCTAAGCCGAGAGCGGAGCCTGTGGTATTGTGGTGGGAACTGGAAAACCTGGATTTTTCAGTACATTAACAACTTAAACAATAACAATAAACATTAAAAACTAACATCACTTCTGTAATCATATATTTATGACAATTTGCCTGGACTGTAAAGTTAAAGCTTAAAATTTAAAATTTTGCAAAATTCATTTCATTTTATTGGCATCTAACTAACTAACATCTTTTTAGTAAATATTATCGATAAGAAATTCAATTTAAGGTTATAACTCTTAGACCTAATTTATTCGCTTTCCATTAAATTTAAATTCGCTATTAAAAATTAGAAATTGATCGATTTTAAATATTTGTATTTATTAACCATCTTTTACCGATTTAAAATGAAGTTTCCTCTATTGACTTATTGTTTAATTAATTTAAAATTGGCAAATTTTAAAACGACAAAATCCACTTTTTAAAGCGGGATATTTAGCCATTATAGAGAGTTAACGAACTGTTTCCTTTTATTCACTCTCAATTAGCGTTGACAGTCGATATTTTGTTGGCTTTTTTTTCGCAATCATAAGGTGCGATGTGGGAAACAAAACACAAACAAGATTTGAAAAACCTTCTGGTGTAAAAACAATCTACAACTATTTTAATGTTTTTAGTACACTAAATACGAATCAGACCTCAAAATTATCCTTTTTTTTAATTCTCCAATATCAAAGTGGAAAAAACTGTTTTGCAACTATTTTTGATTGCAATATAGCGAAAAACCTGAAGAAATTATTTAGGGGCTGGATTTTTATTCGGTATACCAAAAATATTCCGAAAAGTATAGTTTGTATTTCCACCAGTTTTTTCCAACTTAGCCGGTTCTGGTTATTCAAATCACCCTTTCAGATCACAAATAAAATAAGCAAACACAGAACTGACTGTCAACGCTAATTGAGAGTGAACAAACAAAATTGATAATTCACCAGTCAAAATAAAAAAAAATCCCAAGAATATTTTTAAAAAGCATATAAATTTAAAGCAGCACTTTAAAGTGAGCCAGTTAACTAATGACAAGTGTATGAATCAAAAATTAAAGAAGTGTTCTTAATGTCAATTTTATATTCAACGTGGTATTAGTTAAAACGACACAATTAAATTTTTAATGAACTGTGAATAAATTGGCTCTTAAACGTTTAGTTACAAAGTTCACTATTTTATTTTGATTGACTCATCTTTCTTATTTCTTCTAAATAAATAAATAAATTCAAATTCCTGTAAAATCTTAGCTGTTTGTACAGTGGTGGCCATAATAATAAAAGAAAATATTTTCGAAACTTGATTAATCCGGAACTTAGAATCCTTTCCATTGTAAAATCAAGTAAACTTTAAAATATTTCTAGTGCCATGGCCATCATTCAATTTACACTAAGTGGTTACTAAAGGGTGATTTTTAAAGAGCTTGAGAACTTTTTTTAAAAAAAAAACGCATAAAATTTGCAAAATCTCATCGATTCTTTATTTGAAACGTTAGATTGGTTCATGACATTTACTTTTTGAAGATAATTTCATTTAAATGTTGACCGCGGCTGCGTCTTAGGTGGTCCATTCGGAAAGTCCAATTTTGGGTAACTTTTTCGAGCATTTCGGCCGGAATAGCCCGAATTTCTTCGGAAATGTTGTCTTCCAAAGCTGGAATAGTTGCTGGCTTATTTGTGTAGACTTTAGACTTGACGTAGCCCCACAAAAAAAAATCTAAAGGCGTCAAATCGCATGATCTTGGTGGCCAACTTACCGGTCCATTCCTTGAGATGAATTGTTCTCCGAAGTTTTCCCTCAAAATGGCCATAGAATCGCGAGCTGTGTGGCATGTAGCGCCATCTTGTTGAAACCACATGTCAACCAAGTTCAGTTCTTCCATTTTTGGCAACAAAAAGTTTGTTAGCATTGAACGATAGCGATCGCCATTCACCGTAACGTTGCGTCCAACAGCATCTTTGAAAAAATACGGTCCAATGATTCCACCAGCGTACAAACCACACCAAACAGTGCATTTTTCGGGATGCATGGGCAGTTCTTGAACGGCTTCTGGTTGCTCTTCACTCCAAATGCGGCAATTTTGTTTATTTACGTAGCCATTCAACCAGAAATGAGCCTCATCGCTGAACAAAATTTGTCGATAAAAAAGCGGATTTTCTGCCAACTTTTCTAGGGCCCATTCACTGAAAATTCGACGTTGTGGCAGATCGTTCGGCTTCAGTTCTTGCACGAGCTGTATTTTATACGGTTTTACACCAAGATCTTTGCGTAAAATCTTCCATGTGGTCGAATAACACAAACCCAATTGCTGCGAACGGCGACGAATCGACATTTCACGGTCTTCAGCAACACTCTCAGAAACAGACGCAATATTCTCTTCTGTACGCACTGTACGCATTCGTGTGGTTGGTTTAATGTCCAATAAAGTAAACTGAGTGCGAAACTTGGTCACAATCGCATTAATTGTTTGCTCACTTGGTCGATTATGTAGACCATAAATCGGACGTAAAGCGCGAAACACATTTCGAACCGAACACTGATTTTGGTAATAAAATTCAATGATTTGCAAGCGTTGCTCGTTAGTAAGTCTATTCATGATGAAATGTCAAAGCATACTGAGCATCTTTCTCTTTGACACCATGTCTGAAATCCCGCGTGATCTGTCAAATACTAATGCATGAAAATCCTAACCTCAAAAAAATCACCCGTTAGTTCAATTTACACTTTCTAAGATACCGTTATTTTTATTCAAGGAACTCAGATTTTTTGTGGACAAAATAATAAAAGTGCGGTGTAAATTTTATTTCAGTTAACGTTAACGTTAATATTATGACATTACATTAAAGGATTTTCTGTTTATTTATTTGGAACAAATAAGCGGGGTGGGCAAGAGTACGATAACTTAGGCGCCAAGAAATAGTTACGGTTTTTTGTAGAACAGTTCAATACAAGCATTTTTTACTATGGGATGGGGGGTTTATCTCCCCCCGTTTGGGTGGAAGGGGCAATTTCAGAAAAATTACTTAAGATGAAGAAAAAATTAGTAAAAAACAACGGCAACACTGAACATAAAGTACTATACCGCTTTTTAAAGCCAGAAAACTGTTTCCTACATTTAAATTGAATTATTTAAGAGAATAATTTTAGAAAAATTCGCATGCAAACTCAAAATTTTGATAAAAAAAAAAAAATAAAAGCTTAGACCATTTTTTTTTAAATTGTGAAATGAAGTGCAAAATATAATTTTAGTGGTCAATGCATATATCAATTTTGAATAGTTTGAGTATATTTACTTGGTCTTACTTTGTTAGACAGCGCTGTATTTATTTTTCTAGTTCTTTTGTATTCTGGTTGCACTAGTGCATAAACAGTATGATAGATAATGGGGGCATGCTGCCCCCTGCAACCCCCCTGCTTAGCCCAGTATAGGATTTGGGGTGGGTGGAAGTTTGGGTATATGCACAGTTTCTTATGGATTACAAATTTTCCATACAAAAACCTTCAAGCAATCACATTCCTCGTCCAAATTAAATAACTAACAATTCAAGTGTTACGGGCTGTACATAATCGATCATAGAAAAAAAAACACACAAGCTTTAAAATATGTCCCGTAATTTTTTTTTTTTTTCATGCACATGATTTGTAACAAGTTAATATAAACAAAGGTTATTCTCTAATCAGCCTTTGTGAGAATAAAGTGTTTTTTTTTAAACAATAGCGGCTAAACATCAACTGCTTTAACCTTAAATTAGGAATTTTCAATTTTTTATCATTTGAGGATTTAGTTTCGACCAACGAAAAAACATTACATTGCCTACTGCACTATACCTATTAATCTACTAAGAAAAATAATTAAAAATAAAAATCAAATAAAAAGTAGGTTTGGTAATTTTTATTTTCTCAAAAACTAGAAGATATAAAATCATCTAATTTTCATTTTTTTATAAAGATTTAATTAGAGCAACGAATTTCAGAAAAAAAAATAATATATAGTTTTACTGTTTTGAAAAATTACACTTAAAACTTTTTTTATCTTTTTTCTCCAAATTTTCAGTTTAAAACCCGTTTTTTTCGAAACTATGCATAGATTTCACTTGATTTAAAAACCAGAGCTAATAGTAAAAGGTGTTGGCTTTGAAACAAGTTATGAAGCAACTGTAAGTATCGGGTTTATCAATAAGAGCGCTACAAAAGTATCAATGGAATTCTTTATTACAGTGAAAGTACGTTTGATGCCATTAATAATATGGTACTCGATTTCTTTTGAATGGCCACTACGAGCACGCTTGCTAGACGTAGAGCACGTAGGGCTAGAGCACGTCTAGACGCTGAACCCAATTTTCGACGGTTTTCAAGCATAAATCGGCCGATACTGCTGCAATTTGGCTGGCTTGTTGGCATAGACCATAGACTTGACGTAGCCCCACAGGAAATAGTCTAACGGCGTCAAATCGCACGACCTAGGCGGCCAAGCGACTGGACCATTTCGTGAGATAACACGTTCTCCAAACTTGGTTTCCAATAAATTGATTGTGCTATTCGCTGTGTGGCTTGTGGCGCCGTTCTGTTGGAACCACATGTCCTCCAAGTCCATATCATCCAATTGGGACCAAAAATGTTCGGTTGTCATTGAACGGTAGCGATTCCCATTCACAGTAACTTGCCGGTCTTGATCATCACGGAAGAAGTACGGCCCAATGACGCCGCCGGCCCATAAACCACACCAAACCGTAATTTTTTCGGGATGCAATGATTACTCATGGAGTACGTGTTGATTGCTGCCTGACCAATACCGCATATTTTGTTTATTGACGAAGCCATTCAGCCAGAAATGAGCCTCATCGCTGAAGATGATTTTTCGATGTAAATCCGAATCATTTTCAAGTTGTTGCTCAGCCCAATTCACGAACATACGACGCTTCTGGTGGTCAAGCGGCTTCAGTTCTTGCGTCAATTTAATCTTGTTAGGATGTAGGCCAAGATCTTTTCGCAAAATTCGCCACAACGACGTCACAGAGATGCCCAACGCTTGAGAACGACGTGTGAGAGACACATTTGGGCTTTCTGCAACTGAAGCCTCAGCGGCAGCAATATTCTCGACACTACGGGCACTTCTTTGGCTCACTGGCACGAGAACATTTTGTACTGTGCCCGTGGATTCAAATTTTTCCACTAGACGCTCAATTGTTGATCTGCTAGGACGATTATGACGACCATGAATTGGACGTAGCGCTCTTTGCGTTGAGGCCACTGACTCCGAATTTCGGTAGTAAATTTTAATCTCGTTGTTGGCTCGTATATCTTTTCATCATGAAATGGCAAGCCTTACTGAAGAGAAATGTCAAAAGAGCGGCAAGAAATATGGCGTCGTTTGCTGTCCCTGTTGCTCTACTTTTGTAGCGTCCCTGTTATAACTGTTATTTTTTAATATTTTTTTTTCATTTTTAGTAGGTACCTTTTTATAATTGCCCCTCCCGGCCAAATGGCGGGAGATAGGCCTTCCCCCTCCAGTATTAAAAAATGCTTGTATTGAACTGTTCTTTACAAAACCCTTATCAATTCTTGGCGCCTAAGTTATTGTACTCTAAAGTTCTATCCCAACCACAAGAAAAGATACATGAATATTTTTGCTCAGTGCTTTAATTTTTGCCTAACTACAAGTGAATGAATTCCACCGTTTTTTTCGTAGCAATATTTTACATTATTTGTGCCAAAACATTAATAGAATTAAATTATAATAACTGTTGGACTTCTTAGAGAAAAAATATTTAACTTTGATTTTTAATGCAAAATATGGAAGAAAATAGTTGTTGAACAAGTTAAAGCATCTCTGGTATAAAAAAATGCATAAATACCTAAGTGGCCAACCATTTTAAAAATATGCGCGTTAAATGCGAATTTCAAATTGGTATAGCTTGTTATTGCAACTAGAGCCAATAGCAAGTTATTGGTAAAAGTCTGCAATACTAGAGTCAATTTAACAAAAACAAAAGTTTTCAAAATCAGCACAGTAAACGTGAACAATGCCATGCGTTGAACATGGTAGATTTTGGATTGATTGACTGTTTTTTTTAATTTGTCGTAATGATAAATCCAAGCTTTTATTTTCTAGGGCCGAAAAAACGGTTGAATTTTCGAGGTTGTTTTGAGTTATACCTCTTCAATTGGGCTTTGACAAAACCATCAAATATTTTGTTGGTTGCAATTAGTTTATTTGTTATTATTTCCAAAAAAAATAGTTTCAGTGGCTAGTAAAAATACTAGTTGTCCAAATGCAATTGTAAATTAGAAAAGCCTTCATTTGGATGGGCACGATCAGGTGACCTCGGTGGTGCAATGCGTAGTGCAACGGCCTCTGGAGGTAGCTTGGTCAGGGTTCGAATCCATCAGCTGACGGCAAAACAATTTATAAATTAAAATTGGATCTATAGACTAGCACCACTAAAAAGGAATCTGATGATTGGTGTGGCAGCCATGAAATTGCAATAATTCCAGCCAAAATGTAATACTCGGTGGTAGCCAACACAAGTGGTTGTTGTTCATATTCAAAACCTTCACCATATTTTTTTGTTGGCCTTTCTTTTGGGCTCTCCCATATCTCTTAAAATTTTTCTTTAAGATTTCGCCAGAAAATATTTCTAAGGGTTGCAAATTATATTGCAATAAGCAAACAAACAATTTTTTAGACTTTTGAAATTTGTCTATAATTTCCCATAATTATTAATTGCCTTATTTATGGACTTGAACCACCAGGAGCAAGTTTGTGCAATAAAGGTAAAGTCGTGCGTCTCTCATCTCTAATTTCACATTATTTCAGCACAATTTCTTGCAAATTTTATTAATATGATTTCATTGCAAAATATGAATGTGTTTGTGAAATACTGACAAAGTTTGGAGTTGGATTCGAAAATGTTTACCGAAATCATCTCATTTTTCAAAATGTAATCAATAGAAACTACCTTTTAACTAATGAAAAAACTGCACACCATTTTCTATTATTTTAAAGTATTTTATATAGTAGATTCTAACTGAGCTTTCTTTTGATTACCTAAGTGTACCTATAATAATTAAAAAAAAAAATAAATCGGGTGGCACAACGGCTTATGAAGAACCAGGGCCTAGTGACTAACAACTCGCAACCATTCCTGTGTGCGCCTTTCGACAGGAATGGAAGGGACCTACAATTTTATGCCGAATCCGAACGGCTAGACGAGAAGCACTTATTCGTGACAAGTGGTACTCTTGGAGAATTTGTCAATTCCTCGCCCTGAAAAAAAAACTTTTTAGTTTTTAGGTGGACGATGCTGGTAAGCGATCCCAGACCTCCAGCGTGACAGTCGAACGCACTAACCATTACGCTACGGGCTACTACACCTATAATAATTATATATTATAATTACAATTATTGTAAAACATAACCCTTAAAAATTTGTTCGCCTGAATTTTCTTCAAACTTAATTCCAAAAACAACATTAAAAATCAAATATTTGTATCCATAAAACCTATACAAAAAATTCTTGAACGTAAAAATAATGTCCTACCTATAACTTAATTCTTTTTAATTCCCACATCAACCTACAATATCTATAACCTCATTTAGCAGTTTCTTTATAAAACGTGAACAAGAATGCCCTGACAACGAATGTGGAATATTAAACATCGGAATCGAATGGAATGCTAGATACATCGCTTGCAACTTGCATTCCGCATATCCGAACCAGAGAGACAGAGGGAGGATTGCCCCACAAATATAATTTTCTTTCAGTAGATACACGCTGAATATACCTTTTATACCAAGTCCATTTGTATATCCTTATCTGGCAGAGCATTTAATTAAAACTAAACTCTAGGTCTGTTCCAACAAAATGCGCTATTTATTTATATACTCGCGCGAACAGCACTCCTCATCGCCATATCCCATCTCACTTTATGCATATAGTTCCATAATGTTTGTGCGGTGCTTGTGCTTGGGCATCGAATACAAAGTCCCCAGTATACAGACAACCTAAAACAACAGAAACAAATGGCCAAAAAGGAAACACCAATCCTTACATGCCCCGCAACTAACAACAACAACAAAACACTGTATATAGACAGTCGTGGCAGCCATATTCAATTCACAGCGATTCGTGTTAATATTTCAATCCTTATCGCGCACCAAAGCTGCCTGCTGCCTGGCTATAGGTGCTGCTGCTGCTAGTGCTTCTGCTGGCTAGTGTGGAAGTGTGGAAGTAACCTTTCCGCCGTGCTGCACATAAATTTCATCGGAATCCAAACAGGAGGCAATGAGCCACCACCAACCATCATCACAATCATCGCACCACCAGACCAAGCCAACTGATAAGCGCTGCTGCTCAGCCCCGTGCGAGCTACTAACGAGCATCATTCCATGTGCTGATGGCTGAAACTAGCTGATGCTCCTGCTGCTATCTTATAACTGCCAGTTGCCACCAGGAGCTGCCAGCTACCTTCGATAAGTTAGTTCCCGGGAATCGCCTCGCATCGCGCAAGTGAGACCAACCGCAATCCGCAATCCGCAACCGGGGGACACTACCAATCTACCGAAAGTCGTTTTTCACGCGTTTTATGCACCACCGAGGAAAATTGCAGACGCTTGGTTCTTGGACTCGTTATTATTCATATGGGAGCATGGAGCATCAGAGCCATGGGTTTCCACATTTGGATTCGTTCGGTTTCGGTTCCTCTGAATGGCATGGCCTGGCCTCTGTGTTCAAGCTGATGATGGTTTCCATACAATTTGCATTGGTGTTAATCAGCAGCTCGGTCGTCGAGGAACAGAAACAACATATCCTCATCCCCAGAGAACAAAGAGATGCAGAAACTTCTGGAATTGGCTTATCCTGAGCACTTTGCATTTTTGGTCGCGCTGTCTTTGTCACCTTTGTGCGCTCGATGCCTGTATGAGTCTGAGCATATGGAGCTGCTTGCTGCCGTGGGAACAAATGAACTTTGTGTCGTGCCCCGATCGATGCTGTGGCATTTTGTAGAGAAGAGATTTGTGGACCCACCACAACCGTGCCGAAGGCTATTAGCACCTCTGGGCCGTTTATCAATTTTAAACAAGGATTGTTCTCAGAATTTCGCGTTGCGGTTGCGGCATATCTATTGCACGGAAACGCGAGTGCATCTGGAGAGATTGATTAGCACAGCAGCGTAGGAATCTCAATTACCGATGTCAACACGCACACGCGCGATTAATGGTCCAATTGCGCATTGAGTACAACCATTTTTCACGGCAGCATTAGCAGCAGCGAACGATAGACGTGCACGAAGCGCACCAATGAGCTCCTGCACCCGCATCATTGTTGCCACCATGCGGATGCGGCAGCGGCAACCTAATTGAATGTGCCACATTTCCACAGTCGTCACGCACATCCATTTGCTGCGATGGCCGTTGCAAATCGCTAAATATGTTAACATGCGGAGCAATTGCAGTCAGTTTGTGAGACGCGCGGCTATACATACGTTTATGTATTTATATGTGTGTATAGGCTTTTTGCTGCCATGCAGGTTTTATACCTATGCCCGCACAATTGCGGTTGCTATTGAACTTGATGGATCACTCCTGGGTCTTGCAGGTCGGTCTTGATGGGGATCTGCGGTGCGGATGCGCACAGCAAGCCAGCGCATCAGCGCACAGATTGCAGCAAATTCCGCGAATGCAACTCGTTTTCCCCGTACGGACCTTACATCGTGTGTGTGTGTGAGTTAGTGTGGAAAATTTGAATGTAAATTCAAGTTGCTGATAGTCTTGCGATATGTATTGGCGATGATTGCGTTAAATTCGCAATCGGATTTTCATTAGAAGCTCGGTTAAGTGAAGTTAATTATCTTCTCTCTCTCGGTGCTCGGTGGGAAAAGTAAAGTAAAGCAAATGTGATGCTGCAATAGGTTCCGGCATGCCATCAATTTTATGTATATGTGAAGATATTCCTTATGGGGACTACTTTAATCCGACGGGAGTTAATAGGGATTAATTAAAACACATTACAGTTTTCTTCATCGAGATTTAAAGAAGCCTCTTTCAAATATGCATTGGAATTTTGTATGTGTGTAAGTTATTGTCTGGCAGGAAAAACTGAATGATTGGTAGTTTTTGTTCACACCGATTGATTTTAATTTGTGTGAATAGTGTGTTGATTATATAAAAAAAGATCATCAGATTAAGTTTCTTTTTTGAATGCCTAAATCATCAGGGTTTCAGACGATTCAGTTAAGAATGATTTGATATCAAAATGAAGTTTCTTACGTAATTTAGGAAGAAGCATCATATACAACTTTAAAATTAGAAAAAGTGGAATTAATAAAAGAAATAAAATGCATGACTGGCTACCACGCCCTCAGCTCTTCTGATTAAAGTTTATATAAAAAATAAGATTTATAAACATTAAGCCGTTTTACTGTATTAATAAAATTACATATAGTAATGAGAAAGTATAGTTATTAAAAAAATATTGTCTCCGTATTTTCAGTGACAAATAATTTTGGAATGCAATATTTTAGTTAATACTCTTGAAATTTCTAATTTTTCGAAATTAAAACAAATTGCCTCAGCCAAAAAAGACTTTAAATCCTGAAGTGCAGTATTGTTTATTACAATCACTTATTAATTAATAACTAGTATAGCCAGTGGCCGAATATTTGGCCATAAAATAAAAACATAAATTCTTAAATGCGTTATGAATTCTCTTTTTTCTCTACTATATACGTCTGTGAAGTTGGCATGGCAACTTTCACCTAGAGAAACGGGACCAATGCAGTTATTTGTTGTTTGTTTTGTATTTATTTTGTATTTCTATTCCCGATTTTGCATTTCACCGAATAGTGGATGTAATCGAGTGACCTGCTAACTGCACAGTAAAGTTACCAGGTCATACAGTGTGTCTCGAGAACCAAGCATGCTAGAGCCTTGAAGTAAGGCTCCAAATTTGCATTTTATTTTGCATTTCAAGAAACTCTTTTTACAAATTTTGAAGTCCTCAATTTGAAAAAAAAAAATGCATACTGCACTGGTAACTTCACAGTGAAGTTAGCAGGTCAGAGTGCATCTCGAGAACCAAGCATGCTAGAGGCTCTAAGAAGGACTCGAAATTAGCAATTCAATTTGCATTTCAAGAAATTCTAGTTCCAAATTTTAAAGTCCTTTGGGGCTTATTGTGAGAGTCTAATCGACTTAAGTCTATTCGACTTTTTTCGATTCTATCAAATTTGAAATTAGTACCGCCTAGCTCAGTAGACTATTTGAATAGAATCGATTTTCGAAAAAAGAATATTAAAACCTCCCCACTAGATCCTTAGACTGAAATGTCAAATCTCCCCAAGAGTTTTAGAAAATAAATATAGTTTGACGAAAATTTGACGTTTTTTCGATGAAATAAATAGTTTTTCTTCAAAAAAAATATAATATTTCATAGCGCGACTCATTGCAAAAATGAACTCCGGTTCCTTGGATTTTAGACATTGGATGAAAATATGCAGACATACATTTGTGTAATATTTTTATGGTACATACATATTTATGATAACGTGGTAGCTTCGCAGACTCCTTTGCGGTACAGTATGGTGATTTGTGCATCTTCAAAATGCACTTTCTCTAAAAGACTTAGTAACAGTTATAACAACTTGAAAAATCATTTCGCACTTGAATGTAAAGCTCCTTTGTACCAAATATGACATTGCAGCTTTTTTCAAACGGAAGGACATTGAAAAAATTGTTGGACATCCATATAAATATCAATAAATACATCAGCATCAACTTTTAAGACTTTAAGAAAAAAGTGCATTTTTATGATGCATTTTAAAAATGCACAATTTCTAAAGAATTTATAATAAGTATATAAAAATCTTTAAAAAAATGTTTTATGGTAGCAAATTTTATATTGCAGCACATGTTAAGATGATTGAGCATCTTGAAGTAAGGACACCAAACATGGATGACGATATAAAAGTTCACATTGTACAAGAAGATATTCTTTTCCACTAAAATGCGTTCTTCTTATAGGTTTAAACAAAAATTTACACAAAAGTCGATCAGAAATTCTTGATCGAAAAAAAATTCTATTTAGTAGAAAAAAATTGATTCTAATAGAAATTCACAATACCGATGATAGACTATAAGTCTATTCGACTCTAAGTCTATTCGACTCGGCTCTCGCAATAAGCACCTTTATTATAAAATTTCATACTATGCTTACTTCACAGTTAAGTAAAAAGGCTTTGTATTTCTTTCAAATAAAGTAAAATTGTCGGACAGAATTTGGTTAGTTTCTTGTTTCATTACATTTTGTACAGTTTACACAAATGTATCTAGGTCCGTCAAGCTGCGTCGCCCACAACGGAAATTCTATTGATGCAAGAATTAAGAGCTTTTTGGGAGCTAATTTAGTATTCCAATCCGGGCGGAGCACTAAAATGCCTTCCCACTGAAATCCGTGGACGACCCAGCTTGACGTCAAGCGGCGTCGACCACACCTTTAAAATACAAAAAAATCAAAATTCTAATAATGCACGAATCAAGAGCTTTCTTGGAGCTCATACAATACCCCAATCCGGGTGGAACACCTAAATGCCTTCCCACTGAAACCCTTGGACGACGCAGCTTGATGTCAAAGCTCCGCTCGGATTGGGGTACTGAATAAGCTCCAAAAAAAGCTCTTAATTCCTCCATCATTAGAATTTAGAATTTCCGTTGTGGACGACGCAGCTTGACGGACCTTATTTATCTCAGTCAAACATTACACTTACTTTTAGTAAAACCAAACTTTGTGTCGACACAAACAAATTCAGAAAACCATTACTTTTTCTTAAAGCCGAACCACATTATGGTTGATTTTTGCGTTGTTCCACAATTAAAAATTTACTGAGAACTGGACCGCCACCACAGGTTTTGTTTTTGTTTATAATTTATGGTAGGAAATGAATGACAAATGGATACTATATGAACCTTGAGCCTTAAGGTTTATGCATCCTGATTTTCGATACTGAATCACTACCACATTCAACTCCCTTTTATGCAGGAAGGTTTCTAAAGAAATGAAGGGTCCAGGGGAAAAACGCCTTAAGTCCACTTAAGTTTATTCCAAGAAAAACGATAATATACATAAGTTTATTTTCTAAACAAATGCTTAATTCTAAGAAAAATTAAATAAAGCATGAAAATAATCCAATAAGTTGTACCTTATTATACAACACAAATTTATTTTAATTGTATGAATTGTACGTTTTTGCTGGTTTGTTCATACATCCTTTGATTTTAAAAGTCTATATTTAAACACAAACAAATATTAAGAAACGCGGCCTAAGACCATTCATGTATTTCAATTTGTTTTGGCTACGGCAGAAGTATTTGAAATAACGCGTCAATTTTTAATTGAACTATTACTACGTATGTACATACATGTATGTATGTAGATGTGCTCTTACAACTGTATACAAACTTTTTCCAAAAAAAGTTTTGTTAAAGTTTTGAAGCCAAAACTAAACTTTTGGAAAAAAAGTTTTTACAAAAAGTGACATTTAGAGAGGTGTCCAAAACTTTTGTGGGAAGAGTAATATTCCATAATTGTTCATAAAAATGATCTTAGGTACATACATAAGTCGTTTTTCTCCAAAATGGATATGTACGTTATTTTATCCAGCATTCGTTTAAGTTCCATCTGTAAAACGCGATTATGTTGACAGCTGCAAATTGTCCGGTTGAAGTTAGGCCACACTGTAGGTGCCTAGAAGGTTTAAATAAAGTGAAACCTTGGTACTCATTCTGACAACAAAACTTACCTTGTTTCAAAAATTATCATACAAAAAAAAATTAAATTTTTAATTTTTAAGGTTCGCCTACTAAACATCTATATTTACAATTTCTTATCGAAGTTATTTGTGAGCAAAAATATTAAAAAATGTAACTTTCTCAACTTTACAGTAAAAATATAAATTGGAACTTTTAGCCAAAAAATCCAAATCAATAAACTTTATCATCTCCCAAAATTTCAATCTTCTAAACCCAACCTTTAAAATTTAAAAATTATTGATCTGCAAAAAATGCAAACATGCATTTAATGCTTCAACGGCTACAAACAGACATAATTTTTGTATTCTGCACATCTGTAGGGCAAAACCTTTCCAACGTTATATAGTTCATATGAATCCGTTCAGTATTAACGGAGAAGAGTGTACCGTAAGGTTTTGCTTAGGTTTTGCTAAGCGTATTAATATATAGATTACAGAAATGAAGTTTGATCAAAACCACTTAAGTCGTTTTTGAGAAATTTGAAAAAAAAATTAAACTTTGTATCGAATACTTATTCTGGCTTAGAAATTTAGATGAGCTAGAACTAGAAAACAGGGATTCTGTTTTTGAAACTTATAAAAATCAATTTTGAAAAATCTGATTGGAATCTGCAGAATATTTTATCATTTTTTGGTTATCTGCAGATCTTCTCAAGCTGAATTTTCAAGTTATATGTATATATGAATTCTGAACAAATAAAAATCAGTTTTTATATTTTCATATAACTAGCGGTGCCCGGCGAACGTTGTATCACCTTCAATCAAAATGCAAAAATTAGGGGTCTTCATTGGATAAGAGGAAGTAGAGAACCAATGTTATGGTAGACTTGACCTTGCACTATGATAATGGCAGTAAACCTGCATTGTGGCAGTCAATTTTTTGCTCCAAACGAAGTCATTTGGTAACATGTGTTGTAAATACGAATGCTTTGCAGAAAATGTTTTGAGATACATACATACAAAGTTGTTGTGGTGGCGGATCCAGTGGTGGCGCCTCCAGTTCTGACAATTTTACTTTCCCTATTCAAAAACCACATTCCGGATTTCCGGGTGGCTCTTTGTCGAACCTCAATGCACGGCAATTCAGGTAAACGTTGTGCATTGGGCTAATAGCAATATCGTGCTTCTTTTTCTTTGATGAAGTTAAATGCTTTAAAATAAAAATTGATATTTCCATTTCTTTTTTGAGCAGATTAAGAAGTGTTTCACGTTGGCTAAGCGTTTAAGTTTCGAAGCATTGGCTATGTACCGTGGTTTTTCCAGTTGGAACTTGAACTCCAATTCATGATTCGGGTTGGTCGGGCGTTTCAACATCTCTTGTTTCTGTATTACGTACCTATACACGAATTGATGTAAAGCAATCTTCCCGTTGTTGGTTACCCTTCTGATAGACTTTGATTCCTTTTGCTGACGGGTTTTGCTTCCGATGGCCCCTTTTTTTTTAATCCAACGATTCTTCCAGGCCGATAAAGAATAATTGCACAAATGTTCATGTTAAAGCAGCGTCTACATTATGTCGACCAACATTGTTGATTTTAATTGTCGATCAACATGCTGGTGTGTACGTGTAAAAGTGTATACTGTCTTGCGTCCATGCAAACACTCATTTACGTAGGTACCTACTCAATTTTCTACGTAGATTTCATTTTAAATAACAATAAAAATAAGACAATAAACGAAAACAAACCAGTGTCTTATTACACAAATAAAAAAAAAAAAAAATACCTACGCAGGCCAAAAACAGCTCATGCGCAATACAAATGACACCTGTGTTCATCAACCTTGTTGATTTCTATCCATTTGAGTCGGGTTACGTTCGGGTCAGCAAAAGTTGATAGACTCTGTTTATTTACACGTCCACATCAACTCAACATTGTTGATCAGCACTGTTGATATACACAAATCAATATAATGTGGACGCTGCTTAAGATGTAAGCAGGAAATAAACATACAGTGCATTCTCGATTGTCGCAACTTATTAAAACAAGGGTGGTTGTAATGACCGAGGTTGTTGCAATAACCGAGTAAATATTTTTGTAGGCTCAATAGAGATGCAAAGCGAAAATCAGGTAACCAGCACTTATATAAAATATTTAATGCAACAAAGTTGTATTCAATTACACATAACGCCACCTTTTAATGCAGTCCCATTTTCGGGTCCACATTCAGAATTAGAAACAAACTTTCTTATTGCACCCTCTTTTCGTTTTATTCTGCTGACTGTAGATTTGTGAACATTATACTCACGGCAAGATGGTTTACTTGAAGCTACTTTATTAATTTTGTCTAAAATTTTACTATCACTCAAAAGTAACCGTAAAATAACTGCCGAGACAAAATGCAACGCAACAGACAAAAATAAACATAACCAAGAACCTAAATAGACAAAGTTATGCAAAGATGCACTTATCGATTCAATTTTTTTGAAGAGTTGCGATTACTACGTCAACAATGATATAAATTCAGCTGTTGCGAAAAAGCGAGGAGTTGCGTGAATCGAGAGTTGCGTTAATCGAGAACGTACTGTATTTGCTCTTTTTCTCAGTTGTAACTAATACTGCAATTCCAATTGTAGATAGCCACGTGCAACGTACACCCTGAGAATCTTGCTTCACTTTTTGAAAAAAAAAAAAAAAAATAGTAAGGCAAAATCCCCTCCGGAATGTATTTTTTTGCCTGATTGACAAATTTCCAGACCGATTTCGACCAAACTTCACAGGAAAACGCTCGGAGGCTCTGACTTAGGTACACCAAAGATATCCTGAAAATTTGGGTTCAATTGGTTGGGCAGTTTTGGAGTCTTTAACATATTTTCAAACATACAAACATCCACTTTTATATAAATAAGCAGGTCAAGTATTTCTATCTTAAAACATATAGAAGCAAACAACTAAACTAAAACTAGTTTTTCGAATCAGTAAATTTCCTTAAAAATGGCATACAATTGTTTTGGAGCATATTCTTGCATATTTTAATATAAGTGCATAAATATGCATATTTTAGTTTATTGGACATATTTTTAAAACAAATGCATATTTTTAGTGAATATTTAAAAGTTTAAATATTTAAACATTTACTTTTGCAAAATGTTCGATTAAAACTTTTATATAAATGCCAACTTGGCAATAAATTAAAGCATTTAATTCAAAAAAAAATAATTTTTATAAATTCCAACTTAGGATTTCTTAATAAAAGTATATCTAAACTGCAGGCTCCATGCCTCAAAACGCAAATTGATGGAAGATGCATTTGTAAAAATTAATACAGTCGAGCAGATTTATTTTGAAGAAAATTGAAATTGTTTAATGTATGTATTTAATAACGAGGGGTATAGATACTCAAAAAAAGAAAAATCTCAAACAAATTAACGCTGAATAGAAACGAAGCAGAGAACCTGGAAAACTATTCAATTACTGAAATTCTTTCATTTAAAAATTCTCCTGTCAGGCACGAACGCAGGAAAAAATTTCGGGGGGGGGGATTTAAACTGAAAACTCAAAAATTAAGAGTGAAATTGTATGGCGAGGAAGTTAAATTCACACATTTCGGAGGGGGGGTTGAACCCCCAAAAACCCCCTCTGCGTTCGCGCCTGGTTCCTGTTACATCTTTTGACGTTGAAATATCTTTTTCAATGTAAAAAATCTTTTTGCGACCAAATAGACATAGATTTAATTTTGAAAATTTGACATTTGAAATATGACATATTCAAAGAATCTGGACAACTAGTACATTATTTAAATGAGATTGGAATAGAATTTTTTTAAATTTATTTTATGTTTAAAATTTTTCAATTGTTTTTGCTGACAAATAAAAGACAGATTTTTTTTTTAATTTTTAATGTTTTCTCATTATCTTACAACTTTTTCAAAGCATGATTTTACTTATTAGGCGCATATTTTCTCATTTTTTAAGCACATATTTTGTGTGTTTTAAGCGAGTTACGTCTCAGACGTCACCTCCTAACATTAACCCGTTATTCCCCATACATCCCCTCGCCTAACGGCACTCACAAATTCCACAACGGTATACCACGCCATTTTTGCTTAACTCGGAAAACGTGCCCATAATGGATACACCCCCTTTTCCCCTGCACATAATAATTTTCATTTAAAGAATTAATAAAGTGATATTCATATTTCATATGACTCAAATGAAATATGAATATTTTGTCAACAAGTGCATTCCTTTCCCAATGCAGAACTTAGCTTAAGAGATAAATAATAATTGTAAATTTAGTCTTAAACCAACATGCTAATCGAAAGGTGCACGACGCTGAAGACGGCGGCCTTTCCCTTAGTACTTAATTAATAAATCAATGTTAGAATAAGTTCTCAAAATAAATAAATAAATACAAAAAAAAAATAATAATAAAGAAAATAAAAGAAGAAGAAAAGAAACAGTTATGTTTATTTTTTAAATAAACTCGGAAACCACGATATAATTAGCGCATACAAAAATAGCCCTGTATTATAAGATATAAGTATACTTTCAAGTAATACCAATTTTTGAAAATTAAGCTCTATTGGGTGATAAATAAAATTTCAAGGTTTTAAGTAAAACGAACATAACGATGATGGTGTTCCATCATTGTCCTAAAAAGTGATATTGGGCATGACGTTGCGTCCGTCGTCCATGCGCCGCCGCCGGCCGTCGCGTCAGTCTGTTTTTCGGTGCGGCATTGCGTCTGTGCGGATAAACCTTTCAACGGATTTGCTGTGTAGTCTTTTTATGCGATTCCCTAGAGAAAAAAAAATGTACTCATCTACAATGGGTAGCTGTCATACAACTATAGTAGTTTTCTCGAAAACGATTGTAATAATTTTGATTGAACTTGGTACATGTACAATCTCTAGAATAAAGTTTTAGTATTAAATTTTGATTGCCGTAGCAGAGTTCACAAAAAAAAAAAAAAACTAAAAATCAATAAGGTGGGTTTCTCAAAGAAAATTTAATAATATTGTCCTTCTTTTGCATATTCCCGAATATCTGGATAATTCCTTGGTTGATTTTGTCATAGTTTTGCATTTCAATATTTCTTAGTCTGCCAAAAAATATTGCATTATATAAATGCGTAGGTATTTTTATATACTAGCAAATAAAATTAAAGCAAACATATTTTTGTTTTATTTTCGACTTAATGTTCGCATTTTATTGTTTTCTTCTTTTTGTTTTGAATCAAAAAAATTGAAAACTTTAATTGTTGTAAATATTTTATTATTACGATATAAAATTATTATCGAACCATTCAATATCCATCAGCTATGTTGTACATTCTAGTTATTAACTGGGATTATTGTTTGTCCATCCGTACTTCAAGTAAATGGATATGCGTTAAACGGTGTTCATCTCAAGAACAGCGGATAAGCATAGGGTAACTTCGGGCATTATGGCGCACTTAACTTCATTTTGAAATAACTTTACTACGGATACCATTTTTTGATTCAATCAACAATGTTTATCAAATTTAAGAAAAATGGAACATACACAAAATAAAAAAAGAAAGCAAATCATATTTTTTAAGAACAAATGAATTTATTAAAAAATAGTTTTTAAGAAACCATAATGCCCTACCTGTGGGCAATATGGCGAACCCCTAAGGGCAATATGGCCATCAGTTTTTTTTTTTCTGATTCGAACTTCCACATCCATCACAAGTATTTTAAAAGTAGCACATGAATCGTGGGACCACTGACCATAAAGGACACACTGCATCCATTCGTCTTTTGTTGTCGTTGTAAAGTCTACACCAGAACCGGCGGCGGAATCATTTGCGCCAAAATCTTTAGGCCCATCTGAGTCGTCGTCAAGCTGGATTTTAACGTGTTAACGTGCCGTCGCTTTTTTCGTTTGTTTAGCGATCTTATAGCCTTTTGGTTTTTAATGTTCAATTTTGCAGCCACTAGAGTAAGTATGAAACTAATTTTACATGTTAGCTTCATGAGGGCATTATGGCTCAACCGCGCCATAATGCCCTCACATCATGTGCGCCATATTACACAAAGCACACATATTTACAACAAATTAAGCAAAAATTTAAGTTCTCTTTACTTTGAACATATTTCCCGTTACACAAGAAAGCCAAAACTGTACTATGCGTTCTAATATTCACATCAAACATGTGCGCTATATGGTTACTGAGATACACACAATCAAAAACAAAGCAAAATTACACTGCCAATCAGAACCGCTTTATTTTATTTGTTTACTTTTTTTTTGTTGTACTAAACTAGTCCTATCAACTTACGATCTTAACCCGGCACGTGTTTGGTGAAGACGCAAGTTTCAGAAAATAAAAGCTCGCAAAGCGAACGGCGCGGCGGATAATATAAAAATACTGGACTAAATTTTTTTATTGTAAATTGTATGTGAAATTTTTTCACAGTATAAATAATTAAATTGCGAAGTCAAATAATTTTCCAATTAGCTTACAATTTTTTTCAAAATAATCTACCTATACGAAAAAATACCTACACTTTCCCAACAATATGTATATCTAACAAAATCAAATTAATTTCCCTCTCATAACTAAATTATCTTAATGACAAAATTTCAACCATCTTGTCCATCAATTTATTATTATGCTCCTCAATTACCTGTACACAAAAATTTCTTTTGATTCCCAGAAAACTATCTAACCACAACCATCATCATATCCATGGGGAAATCGACCTAATCATCTCCATCTTTCAATTTTAATAACATCATTTTAATCTTAAGAAATAAATGAAAGAAATAAAAAAACACAACCATCAACTCGACAACTCCTAATCAAAACACAATCAAGGCTTCAAAATGATGATGCTTCATGTCCAACAAAAATTACAAAAACAAGGGCGTGACACCTTCTTGAGGCCAAAATTAAACAAAAAATGAACAACGAAAACCCAAAACTAATAACCAGGTGTGATGAAAAAGTGCTTGTTGTTTGGACAGACCCTGATCTGGTTGGCTATCAAAAACAAAAAAACACTGTCTTCTTGCCCCTGGCGCGGCATTCCTCTCCGACATCTCACAACAATGAGATGCTCTTCTGCACGGCTATAATGATGATTACGTTGATGGAGCAATGGCGACGGATGTGATGCTGGTGGTAGCTTGAACCATGTCTAGTTCATGCGTCAACCATAAACCGAGGCAACAAACAGAGGCGCACTTTAAGGTACCCACACCCATTTCGGTGGACAATTTCATTTGGACAAATACTGCATTAACTCAACTGCCACTCTCCAAGACATTCTGTGCCGTCGTTGCTGTCTTTTGTCGGCCAAGTCTATTCAAGCCGACTTTGGGGTCGGTGCGCACTTAAGTGCACAAACGGCCACTGATTTTACCATTTAACTACTGCGGCACTCTGGAATTTACGATAATTTCACAACACCGACCGTCCGGTCCGTCCGCACACTGTCTTGTCCCCTCCCGACTCCTTTGATTGTCCATGTCCAGTCCACGCCACGAATTAGTGACAGAGAGTTCCTTCGAATTGTTTATTCTCACACCTATGGGTGTCACCTGCGTAGTATCTGCGAGTCCTCAACTCCGCTCAAGTAGTCGTAATCTGTTGGGCTGTAATGACTGTCAACGGACAAAGTGGCCGCGAACGGATTTCTTTTGTTGCAGAAGCAATCTCCGTTGGCTTTGATGTCGTGACGAGGGAAAAGATGCAACTGTTTAGGGTCACTGGACCCGTAACTGTTTCTCTTATTTGCGGATATTTAAGGAATTCGATCAGACGAACGCATTTATTGGCACACATACACGCATACCCTATAATGCACGAAAATCATAAATAGTATCCCAAAAATGCAATTCCCTCGTCAGCTCTCTCTGTCTCTGATATCGGATGGGATACCGATACCGTGAGATCGTTTTGCACCGCCCGCCACCACCGCGGCCAGCAGCCGATAGCGATTTATATTGTGATGGCATGGAGATGACCCAAAAGGACCGTGCGCCAAAAGCATCGTGTGTGGTCCGATCCGATCGGATCCGTGCTGTACAGCCAGCAGACTGCGGTAGTCAACAAAAAAAAAAAAAAAAACAACAAAAAGACAGAAGAATCTGCCACATATTTATACAACAAAAGTAATTTTTGAATGGCGAGGCTGCTTCTGATGATGCGCATCAGAGTTATCTAGAGTATGCGTCCATTTAACCGCGACTGAACATTTAAATATTGTGATGGTGATGTGATGCGATATCCTTATGGTAGAAAAACGTTGGTGCCGCATGATCAATTGTTGCATTTGGTAGGTAGGTATACCTAGGTAAAAAGAGGGAGCTCCTTTGCATAAGACTGGCTATTTATTTTATATGATTAATTGATTCCTTTTGATGCGATGTTGTGTTAAAGTAAATGATAAACAAATCACGAATGTGTATAGAAAAAAATATTAAAAGGTACGATGTGAATTCTGAAGTTGGAAATTGTCGGTGAATGGCATACATTTTTCTTACATCGCTGATTATTTTATTTTTTTAGTTGTATGTTGCCAAAGTAAGGAGCCGATTATTGCGACCAGTAAAACTCATCATCTTTTGGATAATCTAATGTGTTAGTATAGACCAAGGGCCCACAGCAAATGTTGGGATGCAAAAGTGAACCAAAAAAAAAAAATATATGAGTTGAAAGGTGTGTTAAGGTTAATAAAAGAAATGCAAGTGTTGCAGTTCCTGTTGGTGGCGGCTTTTAGGTGAGAGAGGCAACTTTCGAAAACATTTGTATAAATAAATATTCGATTTGGGATTAGACAAATGAAACATTTTTACCGAATTTTCATCCCATTCTTGGGATAAGCGTTATGATCATAGTTCCATACCTTCTTCATCCCTTAAGAAAAACACCCTTTAATCATAGATATTTTTATGGACTCTTTTGATCCTTAATGCTCATGCCAAATTGAATATTTATACAATTTTTCATCAATGTACCATTCTTTTAAAGGTATTTTTTTTTAATAGTTTTACATGTTTTTCTGAAAATACAGTAATCTCTGGATAAAATGGACAAAAACTTTTCTTATGATCATATTTGATCGTCCTAATTTTGATGTCATTAGGTTCAGAATTGAAAAATACCCTTAAGTCATGTATCATTATGTTCAAATTGTTTCAATATAAATTTTAATTTCAATAAGTCCATACCTCCCCCTCTCCACCTCCAAAAAACAGCCGTGGAACACAGATATTTTTATATTTTATTCTTATGATAAATCAACCGTTCTCACCAGGTTTCAAAAATGAAAGAATTTTTTCCGCATGCATACACTGAGGCAAAAAATGCGATCTAGAATTAAATACGACCGTATTTCATTATCTTAAGTATTTTAAATGAAGTGAAGCATTTTCATTTTAACGTTAAAACAATGTTAATTTGAATATGCGACGTAATTTTAAGAGATTGAACCTAGTTCCAAAGTAAATCGTGTTTATTTATACATTGAAATCAACTTTTGTACATTTACATTCCGTTCAACGGTGACGTGACATAAGGCCAAATTTCTGAGTTCGGCCTTATGACTCTTTACGAAAGTGACAAACCCCCCGAAATGTATGAATTTAACTTCCTCGCCATACAATTTAACTCTTAATTTTTTCCTGCGTTCGCGCCTGGTCGGAGATATAAAAACTGAGAATCTAAAGTCTTTTTCTAGAACCTTACTCCTTTAAAACAGCTCATTTGTATATCTCGACATCCCAAATGTTTGCATTATAGTTTTGGTTTTAAACGTGTCCGAAAACTCTTTCCCAGTAATGGAAATGAAAGAAGGGCTTCTGGCCTTTCATAAAAATATAACAGGGCATTGTACATGTTACCGCTGTTTTTTAATAATTTGTTTTCTGTTTGTATCGTATTGGCAGCCATTGTTAATCATATACACACTTCAGAATGCGGCAATGTCCGAAAGTTGAGCGATTTCAGCTACTTAGAATTCTCTTTATTTGTTCTAGTTTGATGTCTATCAATTATTATTACTATTATTATTATTATTATTATTATTATTATTATTATTATTATTATTATTATTATTATTATTTTTTGTTTTTGTTGAAATTTAGAAGTTCTTTTAGATTGTATTATAATAAATATATTATACATACATAATGTACATATACATATATGTATCTCTTTGAAGAAATTGAGAATGATGAATTCTATTGATCAGATATGGACCCCAAAAGGTAAATGGGTGAACTATCGACATGGTCCTTCAAACCGGATACAACTGGCGGATTTATGGATGTTGGAGTTATCTATGTAAGGACATACCTATATGTATATGTATAAATATTATTTATTCTGTTGAAACTGGAGCCACACTTAAATGATGAGGACGATGTTGTTACACCAAAGAAAGGCTTGACACGCAGTCGAAAGCAAAATGTTGAAATGGCAAAGGCTCAAAAAGCAGGTTCGTGAAAATAAATGTAAAATAGCTTATAGTTGCAATATTTATAGCCATATCCAAAATCATATTGATTTACGTATCACAAATGCTTGATAGTAACAAATGCAGTACCTATTGATTACGGATCACAAATGCGTGATCGTAACCAAAAGCGATTATGGGTCACAAATGCATGATCGTAGTCAAAAGCTATTATGGGTCACAAATGCGTGATCATAATCAAATGAAGAACGATAAATTACATGGGTCAGAATTTGCTCGGCCATAAATTATGCAGAAAGACCGTAAGAATTCTGTATCTCAATCAGTATTGGAAACATACAGCACGTTTATACAGGCCCATGTGCTCCAGAAAATGGAACAAAAAACAGAAACGATAATGACGTTACATTAAAGGCAAAGCGAAAGAAGCGACAAACGAATGAAAATCAAAAAGATGGTGAGCTGGTGTCAAATAAAATTATCTGCAATGCGTCGTTCACTAGATTTTACGCAGCAAGCTCAATTCATTGACGTTGATAACCATGTAATAAAGACAAAACTGGAAATGCTAAGGATGACCTCTGGGAGGAATATGACAGTGCTTGTGGACAACTACTCTCATTCGGTAATAGGCTTGAATATACATAACTATCTGGAACGAGGCGAGGAAATTTACTTCGCTCCAAAAATAACTATGCGATCAAGTTTAGCATTAGATTAACACCAGATGTATCAAATCAGTCGGAAAATAGTGTTTTGCAAATCGAGTAATTACCGAGTGTAAACTTCCAATATTTGCTGGTGATTTTGCGAAGTGGGCATCATTCTGTGACGCATTCATTGGAGAAGTACATACTACATACTACATAATAACACAAATTTCTAAGAAGGCTCATCTGCTAAGAAGGCTCACCTTAATTTACAATTGGTGAATGGTCAGTTGCAGATGATGCTGATTACCAGAAGGCTTGGCTTTTATGACGACAACAATATTATAACAACCATCAAACAATTATTCGAGCACTCATGTAAGAAGTCAGTGTTTTGCAAACAGTTTGTGCACACTCAATTAATAACTTACGCGATGTTTTGCACACTGTACGAGTAAATCGAAAGCATTTAATGTCACTATTATCACCAGAACAGTTGGGTGATTACCAATTCTTACACCAGATCGAACAATTGTTGAACTTAGAGGGACAACGCCGACGTGAATGGGAAATGCGCCGTCGTGTAAATGAGCTACCTTATGGAATATGTTTTCAATATGTTTTATGTTTGACAATAAGTATAAATTAGTTAGAATAAACCTCTATCTGCACCTGCTTTTCAAGGAGAACATGTTAAAAAATCAACTTCAAATACAATTTAGCACACTAAGGTGAGTTTAAGGAGTAAAAGGTGAAAGATATGAAGTATCTTTTGCGTCAAGTTTTTGATACAAAAATTGACAATTAGCAGGTTTCAAACTCTGTTGCAATTTTGAACTCACGGCCACTCACTGCTATATCGGATGATCCAGATGACTCAAATTTTAGCTGCCATTGATATCTTTTTTGTGGAAGACGTCTTAAGCAATTGTACAGATAGCGATTCGAAGAAACATCCAAAAATGCAGTGTGACGATACGCTTTTACGCAGCATTATGTCCCAATCATTTTGGAAACAGAGGCATCAAACGTATTTGTGTGAACTTCAGCATCGATCAAAATGGAAAATAGCGCAAGAGGATTTTAAGAATTTTGAATGTGGGTGATCAAATGTTTATTAAGGCTGAGAACACAGCACCAAATTTCGTTTCCTGGGAAGGATGACTTCATAAGAAGTGTGGAAATTTGCTGTGGGCTCTTAGACTAATAACAAACTCTTTACTAAAAGAACATTATTTAAAAATAAAATAATAAATGGGATTTCTGGCCTTACAAAAAAATATAACGTAAAATTAACAATTTTTTTTTTAATATTTGTTTTCTATATTAAATCAAGTTTTTAAGAATATTGCGCATCCCGCCTAATGAAGTGACAATTTGCTTGTCTCGATCAAATTTACACGCTCCAGGTCACACCTTATATGTGCTTCACCCTGTAGATGTGTGTATTATTTCTAGGGTAAAATGGGTAAAGTATTTGATATCCAAATAAAAAAGTTTTTAGTGTTTCAAAAAGGTTATATCTACATATTTTTAAAATAGACTTAGAAAATGATACCTATTCAAAGTTATTTATAGTTTTTTTTTTAATTTTTGATTTTTTTTAATAACGGCTTAATTTCATTTTGATTAAATTTTGTTCTCTAAAGTTTTAAAAATATTTTACCTAACTTTTATAATTTCTATATAATGAATTTTTCAAAATATTTGTTTTCGATTAAAAAAGTTTTTACTTTTTCTATAGGGCAATTAAGTTTTGGTTTGTTTGGTGTTAAACAAAATTCCAGTTTTTTTATTAAAACTAACATTTCGATCAACATAACGATTTTTTTTTTTTAAACTTTGCGCGCACAAAAGGGATTATTATTACCCTTAAAATATTTACACACAGTGCGAGCCTTCAGGAAATTGGAAAGGGTTAAAAAGGAGATACCGATGAACATTTGTTTTGAATGTCTGAATACTGTAATAAGAGAGAAACACAGAGCAAGGTAAAGTATTCCACATTCTTGTGGTTCGACTAAAGAAAGAATCTCTATACTTAACAGTACGTCTAAAGTTGGGCTCGAGGGTAAACTGATGGGCATTCCTAGAAGCGCGAGTATTACGGTTGAATTGTTTAAGGGGAGGAATGCAACTGGCTATTTCCCTAGAACACTGTTTATAAAAAATAACGGTTAAATAGGGAAAGACATGAAACATTACGGCGGTGTTCGAGAGATGTAATTGTTTCCGTTATAGATCCTTCACCTATCATTTTTAAAGCTGTCTTTTGTATTCTGTCCAACAAACTTAAGTGAGTTTTTGGAGCTCCCGCCCAGACATGAGAATTGTACTCAAGTTTTGGACGAATAAAGGCTTTGTAGATCACAGCCAGATCGGAAGGGGAAACAATTTTATTGCATCTACGGAGAAAACCTAAACACTTAGCAGCGTTTTTGGCGACATCAAATATGTGGTCATTCCACAAAAGGTGGTCTGTGACACACATACCGAGAACTGAGAGCTATTTGGTTTCCTCAATGCAAGTGCCGTCCATTGATAGCGGCATTGGGAGTGGGTTTCGCTTTAACGACAAGAGACAGCATTGAGTTTTTGAAGCATTAAATTCTACGCGGTTTTTGAGTCCCCATTGAACGATGCTGTTTAGATCAGAATTTAATGAGCTTATCATACGTTGCTGTTCAAGTTCCACATCCGAAGGACATGGATGTGAATCTGTAAACGAATATGAAAAGCTGAGGGTACTGTCGTAGATCACGCATTTTCGATAAAAGAGCTTGATGCCAAACTCTATCAAACGCTTTTGAAATATCAAGTGCAATAATCTTACTTTCTCCAAAACGGTGTAAAGATTTGTTCCACTGTTCGGTGAGATATACCATCAAATCACCAGTGGACCTATTGCTACGAAAGCCGTACTGGCGTACATTAAGAAGCTTTCGTTCCTCGAGATATTTCTTGAGCTGAAAGTTAATCAGCGTTTCAGAACGATAGGAGGGATACTATCCGGGCCAGCGGATTTGTGTACGTCGAGATCTTTTAGAACTCTAGCAACTGCACGAGTGCAAAAGAAGATTTGTCCCATAAAATCATTTACGCTCTCAAGTACAGGAGGAGCCATAATACTTTCTGGCAGCGTCGAATTAACAGCAAACTGTGCCGCAAGCAAATCGCAAGAGGACGAGGTGGTGTTTCGTATGTTTTTTACAAATGACCAAAAATTTTGACTACCTTTGGGACATATTAGAATTTTTTGCCGTAATTTTTGATCACGTAAAAATTTGGTTCGTCGAATATAACGTTGCAGGTCTTCTAGCTTGTTGAAACTTTTTCCGATTTTCCTCAGTAGGGTTGGCTTTATAACAACGGAAGCTTACTTCTCTAACCATAATAACCTCTTTACAGCTCGATTCAAACCATGAGTTTTCTTTGGGTATGATAGATTTCACCCTATTCGGGATAAAATTTCTCATTCCACAAAGAATTAAGTTTGTAATCATATCTGAATTGGAATCTACGTCACTATCGAGGAAGCATAGTGACCAGTTAAAGTTCCTGAAGAAAACATTGAGACCGTCCCAGTTGGCTTTCTCGTACTGCCAAACGGTTCTCTTGGGAGTTTTTTCTTTAACTGTGTTTTGGTGGCACGAGAAATTCTCAGATATGACACAATGGTCTGATGTGCCTAGAGGTGATAATACACTAATGGTGTATTTACCAGGGTCGGAGGTAAGAAACAAATCTAGAGTGTTGGCGGATTGACCTGTAATGTCAGGGTTCCGAGCAGGCTCGTCAACAAGCTGAGTCAGGTGGTTTAACTAAGCAAAAATCTCGACATACCTTCCTTCGGTTGTTGTCTGGCCTGAATAGCGCAACCACGTAGAATTGTGTACATGGAACAACGATTTCACTGCGTGCGGATAATTGGAAACAATTCTCTGGATAGAGTCAGATAGCGCATCGAATTCGTTGGAAGTCGAATTGCCATCCAAACTTGGGCTGCGGTAAATAAAACATTTATGAATAATGCGCTTATGGATGGTGAACTTGAACCACATGAAATTAAAATTTGTTTTTATACATTGGCTATATTGTGGTTGAAGCTGATAAGCAACATCATTACGTACATAGACGGCAAGACCATGATGTGGAAAAAATAGCGGCACTAAATTATAACCTTGGAGGCTGAATTCCGAGGGATCGGAAATTTCACCAACCTGGGTTTCGCTTAGTGCGAAGGCTGCTGGCCTGTTTTTTTATTGTATGACCATATGCAGCACAGAAATTCTTCCTAAGCCCCCGAATGTTACTATAATCGACCCTAAACTTACCTTCCATTACAGCATTCAACATAAAAAAAACAAAACTAGACAATTAACTATGCTAAAATTAAATATTGGGTACCAAAATTACTTCACAATTAATAACAATTACCATTAGTGTTATTCCTTAATGGTAAGTTGCATTGAGCCGCCCCTGGTGCCCTGATGTACCATATAATAAAATTTGTTGTTTAGTTTAGAATATTCTGTCCATTATCTTTATATAAATAAATTAAAAAAAAAATAATGTTAACATCAAACGTAAAATTTATATGACAAAACTCAGCCTAAGTATATCTTTTTAAATCAAAACCTTGTTATGTCTTAAATCTTTGGTTAGTGATTCAAATCATTGCCACAAAAGTATAAGGACGCATATAAGAAGGTCTCATAAAATTGTAATTTTTTTTGTTATTAGTTATTTATAATTTTGATTTTCCTTTTGCTTTCATTCAATAACAGACATCAACCGACAGTAGGAAACACCTATGTTGGTATACTAATATGCTTTAAAAAATTTAATATTATTAACCAATCATTAATTTTATTTTTTTATATTAAATCTTTAACACCCACATTATTTGCTTACACTTTTTTTATTAAAATAGAAAAACCTTTAAATAAAAGAGCTGAGCTAAGAACTTTAAAAAATACATATTTAAATAGCCTTAATGCAAATGTGAAAATAAAGCTCCAACATTCAGACTAATTACGCATAATCATAAGAAACCAGACAACTTGAAAACCGAAATATAAATCATGTCCTTATAGTCGGAAAACACAAAATGGGAGCCTCGTCACCTAATATTTTATTGTTTTGTAAAGGTGTTTTTTTTTTTTCTTGCATACAAATCAACAATGCCTTAAGCCACTATCCAGCTAAACACGTTATTAGGAGTCAAACGTCTTTCTCACTTAAATAGTTTACATAGATAGGTTAATAAATTAATTAATTATTGCCTGAATGCCTAAACCCCCAATAATGATTTTGGAAGTTCTTCTTAATGTCACACCATATTGAACTTTCGTTTTTAATTGTTAAGGTAATATTCAAATGTTTACTTGCTTATTAATATAATTAATAAATTGTGATCAACACATCACGTAGTTACTTTTTGATTTCATGACAGCTCAACCTAATTAACTATACCTATTAAAAATGCAATCAAATGTTAGTAGGTACATAATATTCCTTTCTCCATCATGGCCAAAATTGTCTGGTGAACATTTTGTAATTCAATTCCTCAAACACTGGGATGCATATATATGTATAAAGCTGCATTCGCTCATCACGCAACTGACGCTGACGCGCACGTTATAAATAATCCGCGTATCTTACTTTTCCAATCTTTGGAGCAGAGGCGGAAGATGATAGGTGCTAGTAAAGCTATCCGCGTTGATGATGGTTCTTCATCATCATCGTCGTCTTCGTTGTCGGTGTCGGCGTCGTCGTCAAGCGACAACGTGTGTTGTCTCGATTTTGTTGCAAAAGTTGCGCGTTGGCTGATGATGATTGTCGCCACTGTAATATAGCTTATATCTCGTATTATAAATTTTGCGGAAAAAGGAGGAAAATTCAATTTACGCTACTGAACGGTGGCGCAACAGTAAGTTGTTTGGCCAAGCCAATTAACGAGGCGTGAATGCACGAGAACAAACTACATATACCTATGTATATAGAAACGTTGACGAAGTGGGGACCGACCGGCCGACATCGTCACAGTAAAATTATACTTTGCATGTAATGTAGGTAATATCAAATTGGATGCGAGCTTGTAAGAGGCTTGTGTGTTAGTCCGTAGATAGAGGATTTCAATTTCATCTAGGAAAATAGAAAATAAACAAATTAATTTTAAAGAATTAATTAATAGTTACCATGTGGTAAAGAGATGATAATCTTCTTTTTTGTAGCTGAGCAATTATTGCTTTGTGTTATTAATTGGGAAGCAATTTCTTGCTGATTTGTTGAAATATGACAATTAGGCTCAAAGTTAAGAGTTCACTTTTAAAGGTAAATTTTTAATAATCAGATTAACAACATATTCTATCACTTATTCTTCAGATAAAGCAAACATTTTTCCTTTTTGAGGCTCTCCCAAACCAACGATAGACAAAATGAAGGACACATGATGCTACACAACACGGAAAAAAAATGGTTTCAGCGAATGTTTCGCGTCAGTTTGGGAGAACATATTTATACCTCTGACAGCATTTTGACTTCATGATTGAAAAATTGGCTCTTACTGGATTAAATCGCAAGAAATGAATATTCAACACAATTTACGAGTATGGCATTGAACTTTTATATCCAATTTTCTTATCTAAACAATCAAGAAGCCAATCTGATTTTCTATTTTGTCGCATAAAATCTAATTCGCTCCACTGACTGCAAAAACAAACATTTTCATTCAGTTTCGCCAATGTCCTTAAACAAAAAGGCGTCCAAGGCAATAACATTTCTTGTTGATTATATAGGAGACAAGGTTATATGTAGGTACTCCTTTTAAGGATTATGGTCTAACGACATCTCGGCTGCGCGTGCCCATTGAGCAAAAAACAATAGATATACCTAAAGACAATCACTATAGATATATCTACAGTAATTTCATCGCTTAAGAAAGAAAAAGAATTTCTTTCCAAGAAGTACGTGCCACGCGTACACTACTATGGCAACATGCTGTCATCCTCCATAAAACAGGCACGCGTCTGACGGTAACCTCTCTCTCTCTCTCTCTGTATCTGTGTATAGTTTTTAATTGCCCAAGGAGCACCGGCAGCGGCCAGCGGTGTTCTGTCTTTTGTGTTCACCGTCAAATACAATCTTTTCATGTCAAAGTGTCACAAGAATTATAAAGTTTGCTTATTTTCTACTTGATCTTGAAAAGATGATGAAGACGGGGCCTAATTATGATGGTTGTTAATTTTTATGTCTTCTGTCTCATATACTACCTATACTGAGATGACCTCGACACAAGGGACACGTTATATTATTAGTAAATGTCAGTTTTAAGTCAAGGGCAGTTGAATGAGTTTATTTGTATTTTTTCCTTTTTTAGGGAAATTGGCACAGAAACCTTGAAATAAAACAATGATTTTCGTGAAAACATTCTTCCTGCAATAAAAAAAAAATAATAATTGTTAATTTTATTACATTAGTAGCACTAAGGTCAGGAAATACAAATGACTGTAAACATTTCAATACATGACTTGAGCTACTTAAGATTAGGCTATTTTTTTATTGGCGTTGTTAATAAGAGGTACCTACCTGATGAGACTTATAAAGTAAGGTGATTTTGGGTTTTGACCTCGAGACTTTAATCAAACATGACATAAGTATAAATATAACAACTTATGGCTTTGAGGATGAAAAAACTAGGTTCTTGCAATTTTGTTAGCTTAGGCGTTTGGCGAGTACAAAAAAAAATAACTACATACATATAACATCAATATAAAATCGTTTCTTACTTTAAGATTCTTGTAAAAATGGCTCTACTAAAAATTTTACAGGACCATTATTTGTTTTTGTTAATTTCTATTAAAAATAAATTATCTTATGAAATTAGTGGATCGACCATTCTTTAATCAAACATTTTTTTTTATTTGATAGCTGAACAAAATTTTGTAAATTCTAGAATTTACAGGTAAAGCTTATACTTTTGAGCGAGATTAATTGGTGAAACCCGAAATGATTGTTCTCCGAACATTTTTCAAAAACTGTGTTTTGAACAACAGTACCTTGGGTGATCCGCTTTCAGTGCTGGATCCAGGGGGGTAGCTATAGCTAAAGCCCCCCTTATAGCCGATTCCTATCATCAATTGAAATATAGAAAGCAATACCTTACAACGTGTAGATTTTTATATTCGCCTCAAATATTGTTAAGCTCTTAAATTTGATAGGAATAAGACAAAATAACGAGATTGGGTCTGAACAATTAACAAGGTATGTAAATTTTTTTAAGCCCCAAAAGAACTTGGTTGGGGCTAAAGTGTAAAATGATTTGGAGAAAAAGCTAGTTTGGGGCTACTAATAATGGACATGTTTAATGCAAAGACAATTAATTATTCCCTAAAAATAAGTCCTGACAAGATTTGGACAAAAAACTTGGTCGGAGTTAAACAACCGATTCCATAAAAACATAACTTAATCCAGAGAGTATGTATCAGGCTTAAATGTAGGGACTGTCAAAGTCCTCAGTTGGGGCTAAAGCTGGAAGAGGTAATTGAAAAAAACGGAGTCTAGGCTGAACAATTAGCATATCAAATGCAACAACAATACCCTAAAAACTTAGCTTATTTAACAAAACAATGCAGTTGGGATTAAAACCCGATTAGAATTTGAGAAAATCGAGGTGTCAATTTAAGCGTAACCGTTTAATAGAACAGGAATTGTTTCTTATGGCCAGCCAGGCCTAGAGCATCTTGGGGCTTATGTTTCCAAGATCGGAGTCACCCATACATACAAAACATTTTTGGACTAAGTGATTACAAACAAGAAATCTAGTCAATGAGCCAAATTCCAAACGCCTGAAATTTCTCGGTGCACTCAGAAAATCATGCAGAAGCAAATGAAAATATTTGTAATCCCTATATAGACACTGGAATGAAGTGCAAATTTATCGACATTTTTTTGAGCGAGAATATAAAGTGTATGTAGCGTATACACGAAAATTCATTCACGATTGCATAATTAGACTACATGCTATTTTTTAGAGTAGCCTTTTCTTATGTCCGAATAAAAATCTTGAAATTTTGACATTTTATTTTTTAATAGACAAAATATTATTTTCTGTGCTTTCCAGTGATAGTTCTAACAAAACAGATACCTAACCTACTAGTTGATTTGGCTATAGTTCACAAAAATGAAATCTCCAGAGAGCCTCATACTGTCCAAGCACTTATGAGTTTTGCCAGTGAGACCCCTTATATCCTTTTCACACCAAACTCAAAACGGGGTTTTCGGGCAAAAGGTTTTCGAAAACTTAAAAAGCGTTCACACCGAAAATTTACAAGTCTTCATTTGACATTTAATTTTTGTTTGCTTGAACGCAATGTTCTCGAGGAGGAAGGGCTGCGCCGGCCGATTTGAAAATTTGCGGTGCCACAGTAAAGGACAAAAATCCAATGTCTTATGCGAAATTAAAAGACAATATTATAAATATTGGAAGTTAAAAAATCGTTATATTTATTTTTTTTCCTAACCGAACAAGCTCACGTAATAGTTAGGATGAGCGACACTGCGTCTCGTGGTCTCTTGTGTTACAGTAGATGTTTTGTTTTTTTTTGCAGCAACCTGTCATCTATTTCTATGACTTTTTAACTTAGCGCTGAATGCCTGACAAGGTGTGTTTGATTTTCATCCTGCAAATCCAAAATGTTTTGGACGGGTTTTATTTAAAACTTGAAGTTAAGCAAAAATGTATGGTAAGACTTGTGCTTTCGACCTAAGTTTCAGCCAAAACCGATATTTTCGCGAAAACCGGGCTTAGGGTTTGGTGTAAAAAGTCTATTAGATATAATTTTCATATTTTTCTCAAACTGGATCTCGAAGACCCCCACATCCAAATCCTAGTTCCGCTTCTGCCTGCTTTGATGGTTTATGTGATTTGGGCCATCAGTCCCACTGACGCAACATCGTTGTTCTGCGAAAACGACCCCAAAGGATCTATCAGAGAGAAGACTGAACACCAACAGCAGCAGCTACCAGACGGTTTGGAGAGAGTTGCAATGCATCAACGTCATGTTCCCGAACTTCGTCCAGCACCATAGCACTATCCAGAAGAGGCTACAAGCTATTTAGCCAGGACTAGAAGCATTCAAGAACGTTAACAGAATTGCCGGAAAACAGGTCCCAATTCTGGAAATCATCAGTCCTTACAACATTAAACAATGACACAGGACAAAGCGGAAACGTTCGCCAACTACTTCGAAAGAAACTTTACACTATACCCACCTATAATGACCCAGTTTCTTTGAGTGCAGTCGATGCATCCATTCATTAAACCATCATGCAGCCAAAATGCTTTATTAGCTGTTTTTTGTGACTCCAAACCAGCAAGTAACCCAACAGATAGTAGATACACATCTTTATAATCTGGAGGATGTAGCAGATATTATCGGAAATTCAAATCCGAAAAAGTCAACTGGACCTGACGGAGTTTCTAACTACATCCTGAAAAGGATGCCACATGCAGTGATGATCTTTTTAACAATCATCATGAACAACTGCTACTCCCCCCAGGTTGGAAAACAGCTAAGACCGTGGCCATCCCGAAGAAAGGAGCTTGCAACTTGATGTCTTATTAAAGGCCAATTTCGCTTCTGAACAACTTAAGTAAAATACTGGAAGAAGTATTGCTTCGGAGACTAAATAGGTTCTGCAGCGAAAACGCTATCATATCGGACATGCAGTTTGACTTTAGGGAAAAGAACTGAACTTCTCCTGAAGTTCCAGCATGACAACACCATACAATCACCAACAATCATCATGTCATCGTTGAATGTTTTCTGGTTGTGGAGAAAGCATCTGATAGCTTATAATTTGAAGCCCTTATACATAAGCTTCATCTATTACATTTACCCCCGTCACTAACAGAAATTCTTTTTTGCTTTTCTTTCTTCCAAAAAATTCTAAATAAGACTGGATAACTGCAAATCACAAGTGAAGAATATCAAAGCCGGAGTGGCGCAAGGTTCTACAGCCTGACATCTGACCAGGCTGTGTCAACTGGGATACAAGAATCTCCTGTATGCTGATGGCTCCCTTAGATATGGCACATTGATGTATCCTCTGGTAGCTTTACTCAAAGCACCGCATCAACGGATAAACTGCAGAAACTTAGTTGTGAAACTTCCGGACGGATCTACGATAACATCAAAAAATAAATAAATTGGGTGGCGCAACGGCTCGTGAAGAACCAGGGCCTAGTGATCTAGTGAACAACTCGCAACCGTTCTTGTTTGCGTGTGTCGACAGAAATGGAAGGGAAATACAATTTAATGCCGAATCCGAATGGCTAGACGAGAAGCACTTATTCAAGACAAGTGATGCTCTTGGAGGATTTGTCAATTCTTCGCAAGAGGCAGTAGCCCTGAAAAAAAACTTTTTAGTTCTAAGGTGGACGAGGTCGGGAAGCGAAACCAGACCGCCAGCGTGACAGTCCATCGCACTTACCATTATGCTACGCGCTACTACGATAGCATCAGCGAGGCACTAATATCAGGAATTTGTCTAAACAGAAAAACAAAGCATTTTAGACTTTTACTAATTTTGCTGAAAAATTCGAAGTTTTGCCAATAAATTATAAAATATCCCCATTTCAGAGTTTTCCAGTGGCATACAAATCTTTGGTGACATTTTTGTTAAAATGTATACTCAATTGATTCTTCACATTTGTATTATAGTTTGTGATATCAACTCTTCATGCACCTCATTTGGTAAATTTCATTTTCTATTTATATAGGTAAATGTACATCTTTTAACTTTTAACTGACAAAATGATTAAAGCTCAATAAATATCTCTGTATGATATAATTGTAGTAAAATTACCACCTCGTCGGCTATAGTTTAAAAATGATCATCAGTTGTTGACGGTTAGGGGAAAAAAAAAAAAAACAAATTAAAGAGTTTAATTTGAATTAACTCGATAATTGCTTCGAAATATCACACTTTATGAACATTGCAAATAGAAAAATTATCGAGTTAACGAATCGTGCAAAGTTATTGCTTTATAACAACTGCCAGCTAATTGAATTATGGCTCCAATGGAATATTTTGTATTAGTCTATATTTTATTACCTCTTTACATATACCTATACATTATAAATGCTTCTAGTCAAAATGAGTTATGTTAGCAGTATCATTATAAATAAAAGAAAGGTATGCCGTTTAAATTGTATTTTTTATATTACTGCTAAGATTATTATAGACTTTTAAATTAAAATTAAATTTTCGGCATTTAGTTGCGCAATATAAATTCATTTAAGTGAACATTTTGAATTTATTTTAATCTTTATTGATGATCCGCAGAATACTGGATAAAATTAACTACGCGTTTATTTGACTGATGGCTGTGAAGGTTTTAGTGTTTATTTAAATTTTCAGGAATATGTTGAACGTACTAAGTTATAATATTAACTTTTTTATGAAAAATCAGACAGACTAATACGAATTTTTGACCATAAACCTCCTGCGCAGGGTGGCCGCTTTCTTGAATTGAAGTTGATTTTGTGAATAACATTCGTATATTTGATTTTTTCAATAATGTAGGAACATAATAAAGAGCTCTAGCTCTAGCTCTACATGATTTTATATATACACATGACATTTTTTTTTAATATTTTGTATTTTACGATTTAAAGGAGAATTTGCAAATTTGTATGGAAATTGGGTGCGAGCGGCCAAGAATGGTTTTATTATTTTCGGATGTGGTTTGGTCCTACAAGTACGGTTTAGAAGTTTTTTCGTTGTGGTAAACTTCAAACTGGTATAAAATGCATTTCTGTGTTTAACACTTTAATAGAGTTTTAGCTAGTATTGTGGCTAATGTGAATGGAAAAATAGAAAATGAAAGTGAAATAACAGCTAAAGACATGAGTTTAGGAGATATGTGTTAGACAAAGCACATACATCATTAAATACTAGTACAATTACGATACTTTGTATACCTAATAATCTAGGTATATTAAAAACATGTTTTTTTAAGTATAGTGCCTACTCATACTCTATAATCGGGCTTAATTCCGCTGCTGGTAATCAAACATCATCGGTTTGGTTTCTTGAGCAGCCTAAATACCAAACCACGCACATAATATGCGCGCATCATCCGAATTTGCGCCTTCCACTCAGACAGTAACAGTAATAGTGTGCAATAGCTGCTCTCACATTCCTTTTGTCGGCCAATCCAAATGACGAATAATAATTCCAAGAAAATAGAGCTTAACATGTCTAGGCTGCATTCGGATGCACAGCAATCAAATGCCTTGCTCTTGGATATACTGCGTAAGACCTCTTACTCGTTGTTCTAACATGTGACTTAAAGCTCTATTCAAATAGTCTTGCAGAACTTTCTTCGGTTCCGAAGCCATTGAGAACTGTTCTGAACTGCGCTGCGTCATCAACCAAAAAAAACATGTTTTAGCCTTACATTCGTGTAAAGAGGGCAATCTTAGATATGTCATTTGATACTCCATTCTTATAGAAATCCCTAGTGAACTAGGTATATTTAGACCAAAATGCAATAGGAAAAGTGCATTTTCTCGCCGAAACAGCCCAAATGAGCATGTCCTACCTCCGCCACCGGTTTTCTTAACGATTTGACTAAAAGTATCGGTTGGTTTTCTCTTTTTAAAAACCTGCGATGAAATAAGTAATCTCTTATTGTTGCCTGCTGAGCTTGTATAATGGGCCTAGTAAAATAACCGCGGGCTATCTTGACCTGGTTCGTATTGTGTCACTCGACATTTTGAAATAAGTATAACGTATAAGATAGTTTTTGAAAATGTCATCTCCCCAAAATATGCATTTGAAAAATGCATTTTCAAATGTCTTCATATCTCTTTTTCTTAATGCACTGCAACGAAATGCCCATACTGAAAGTTACTCCCTTGTAGCAGACCTTTCATTTGACACTAATTTCATTCGTGGCCGCTCGCACCCAAAAATGCCCATTCTCCTTTAAATTCTTTCAATCGTGGTGAGAGAGAAAAAAATATTTGATCAAAAAGTGCGCCAATCATTTTTTTTTTTCTGTTTAGTAATTGGCTAGTTAAATATTCCAAATATAAAAAACAACATATTTTTAATGTTTTGGAACTCAATTTTATGGTTAAAAATAAAAATATACATGCGCGCAAAATCTAAAATCAGTTTAAAAAGACAAACGGTTGATGATCGAAAATACAGTACAGTTTTCGAAGGTACCTAAGTGATGGAAACAAAAAATTGTTCATTCCCATTGAATGTTCACTTGCATATACATCATAACTTCCTAGAAGTCTATTAATAAATGTAACTATAGCCTGAATTAATAATTGGAAATAATCTAGCGAAGACAGAAATTATAAATTAATTCATGTACGAACTTAAGGCTTATAAGTTTATTACATTGAAAGTAGTTTAATATGGATTTTCTGCACTCAACAAAATATATGGAGAATTCAAATTTCACACAAAAATCCAAATCAATAATTTACATCATCCCTTGAAGTTTAAGATTTGTGAAGCTATTTATTGAAAAACTACCGAAAATTCATCTCGAAAAATTGTGTTCTTGAAAATTTTTCCTATACCTCCTAAAAACCAAAATTCCTCAAAAATGAGTTATATATTTTTGTTTCACCTTTTAATTAGGTAGGTACCATTTAAATTGAAAGAAAAAACCATAATAATATTTGAAGGCGAATTATATCGTGGATTTCTGTCAGTTACATTTTCCGACTCAGGGAGTTAAGCCCTATTAAATGAGATACATTTCAAGATACATTTTTTTTATATGTTAATACTCTGGTAGTCAAGACCTTCCGATTGCGATACATTCTGGTGGCACATCAAATATCTCAAAATTTCAATAAATAATCCGCGACTGTAATCGCGTCTGTCGGGGATTTTGGGGCCACTTAGATGCCTGTCATGTACATATTCGCACTCAGGGGGTCAAGATCTTTCGTTTGTGATAAATTGCAAGTGGTTTCCTTTTTGACAAAAAACGACAAAAAAACGCGTTTTCAAGGACGTCTGTCTGGGTTTTGGGGCCACCATTTTTGTAATCAGGGAGTTGATGGCGTCAAGTTGTATTACATTTGAAATTTCTATTTTCAGAAAAGTTGTACTTTTGATGCACTTTTGTGTGGTAACGGGGCCACTGCATGCTGGCAGACGAACGTATTCGGAATCACCTTCGCCAGGACTACCTAAACTATTAATATCTTTTGGTTTCCTTTCACGACCAAAATCTGCTGCCAGCTCTCGGTCTATTAGTAAAACAAGAAAAAACGAATCTGAAATGATTATTTAACCGGACTCTTCTTGCTTGGCCCATAATTTTGGTAGTATTTTGAAAAATAAAAGTCCTAAAGCCATCCGGTTTTCAGAGCATTGAATTTTGAAAACAAAAATAGTACCTAACAAAGTAAACTTTTGAAAAAAAAAATAGTTTGAAATTTTTGTGTTAATTTTTTTTTTTTTTCAAAATTTTAAGTTTGAAAAGTAATTTTTCAAAACTTTTCACTTCAACAACTTTATTTAAAAAGAATACAAGAGAAGGGATTTCTGGGTTTGCAAGAAAGTAAAACACGTTGTTGTATCTATGTGTTACCGCTGTTTTTTAATAATTTTGTTTCAGTTTTATGCCAATGTTTTTTGATAATTGCCCCTCCTGCCTCAACGGGGGTAATAGACTCCCCCTTTCTTATACAAATTTTTGATTGTCTCGACCCCAACCTACGGGCTCTAACTTTTTGTTAAACCTTAGGTGAATGCCCTGCAGGTAAATTCGGTTGATGTACGGAGACTTTTTTGTTCATGAATTTTAAAGTGTTGGATTCAGTAAATTTTGGTTTTATTTTTTCGATATAAAAATGTAGGTTTTAATTTTTTGTTTTGTTTAATTAAAATTATTTCTTTCTTTAATTTATAGTCATATTCTGTCATATTTAAGTAGTACTTAAAATAATATTTTTGCAAATAATAAAAAGTTGAAGCTGTACGGAGATTTTTTTGATTCAGTGTAGGTCCATTCGCATTTTCCAAAATGGTGGATTTCGTCAGGGTCATGGCGTAACGAATACCCAGACATAAGCTTTTCTAATAACCTTCTTTCAGGTGTATAAAATTCAGATGTCCTATATGTATATCGTTCCTTAAAACGAATGTTTTTTAACTAATTTTCCTGTACTAAATTATTTAAGTTTGATTCCAGCAAATGGGGATCACTATTTGCTATGTTTTTCTTAGATATTTTATTTGAAAATAAATCTCAGGTGTCATAGTTCACAGCTCATTGAGATTAACACCATCTGTTTCACCTCAACAAATAATATTCCCAGAGCCGCAAATTCTAATTCTTTTCGTCTTGATTAAGATTGACCTATGATCTCGCTTAAAATCATCTTTTCATTGACATTTCGCTTTGATTTGTGACTTTTTGTGCATTCCTGATGTGTTCCGCGATAAGAGTATTTTACTTAGTATTTGGGTACCGGTATACAGCTTCGGCATTAATACTATGGATCTATTGACATGTTGGGTGATTTGTGACTCTATACATCTCCAAACCCATTTATAAATTAAATACCACACCTAGAACAAATCGCTGCGAATTGTCGTCGTCTTATTCTTGTGATGTTATTTTTTTTGTTCCATCATAGGAGCGCCCAATCAACACATCTGTGTTGAATCTTCGAAGGCCATATAAGCATAGAACAACCATAGATGCATCAACGCGACCATCATCAGATCCGATGATGTTTGTCTGTATGCTAGCAATATGTGTCTTAGCAATCTTTTCGTTCCTATCTGTGCGGATGGAATTTCCATCTCATCATCAAGGCCAAAACCGATGAGAACATCTCGTTCCTTCTCCATGCCACGTCGAGTCGCGTCGCGTCGGTCGACGTCAGTGGGCTGCCTACCTTGACGTTTGACAATATCATCGGTTGATTGCAAGGCGCTCCATGTTGCAAGTACTTAACTCCAATTGGTTCCCCATATCCCCATGCCTCAGGCGATTCAATGGAACGGAGTAGTGTGGCGCATCAGCAACCATGAGGTTGTTGCACCACATCCCTGCTTTATATACCTATGTATAAATCGTAAGCTATAGAGCTTGAGTTTTTCTATGAATCCCGATACCAACGATGATCCCGAGGCCGTCGGGGCTGACTGGCTGGCTGGAAATAAAGTTAGTTGCTTGTAATAATTTATCCTTTCAGTCGTCGTCAGTTAGATTGTCTGATTGACGTCTCCTTTTATGATTTCATGTTAGCATGATGGTTAAGACGCGGTGCGGCATGCACTCGAGAAAATTACACATCACCCAGGAAAAACAGCAAAGCCCGTGGAAATAAAAATGGAAAAATGGATACGGAAAGAGCCTTCGCGAAGAGCAGTCTCATCGCCTGTCAGTCAGTTCCAGTCGAAGTCAGTCATAGCTATATTCGAGCAGATGGGAGGTATATCCATGCGTGTGCATGTGCAAGATTCGCCTTTTCGATTGATAGTAATCGATAACATAAACCAATGTAGGTGAGTTTACTTAAAGCGCTCTGCATTATCGACTTTACCTTGTCATAAGTATAAGACCCACTTACTCCTACAGTTACCTAGTTGCATATAAATAAAGTTGTGCTAAGTGAATGCAGGTAATTGAGTTGTTTTTTTGTGAGAGATTGTAGCAAAACCGATATTGATTCGATATCTATTTCGATATGCATTAACTTAGGGAATGCGATTATAAAACGGCCTCTTTCTGATGTATGAGTATAATTTAAATTTATTATAATATCAAGAAACTGGTTAGGTACTACGAGTATAGGTATATGATTCAAATTCACTTTTCTGTCTATACAATTTTAATATTCAAATTGGCTTTTGAGATCAATTTTTTGATGTCGTGCAGATAATATTATGGTTTATGGATTTTAAATTGAATCGATTTGCATGCGAGGTAATTTAGGGGGGTACCTAATTGATTGAAAATGATGACGTTAATGGGCTATTATAATATTTAGATATTGAAAAATTACCCAGTTGGTCTCGGCCAACATGAACACTGTTAAACAAAATCTAACTGGAACATGAAGCAGTAAAGGCTTACTTATATAGTATCTACACAGTTCAAATTAATATAAAATATTCATACTATTAAATCGTCATACTCGTACGTGGAAATTTGAACTTTTCATTTCATAATTTTCAATTTTAAACAAAATTTATTGAGTGACACATACCTAAATTTCGATATTTGTTTCAAAATGTTTGGTGGTGTTACATACTTAACATTAAGAGAGCGTCTTATTCTAGGAATTTGACGTTAGTATAGAAAATGCACATACGCATCGAAAGTTTTAACTTTAAAGCAAAAATCATAACCAACAAATTAAAACGTGGTAAACGATATAAAAAAAAAATCGGGTGGCACAACGGCTCATGAAGAACCAGGGCCTAGTGACTAACAACTCGCAACCATTCCTGTGTGCGCCTGTCGCCAGGAATGGAAGGGACCTACAATTTTATGCCGAATCCGAACGGCTAGACGAGAAGCACTTATTCGTGACAAGTGATACTCTTGGAGGATTTGTCAATTCCTCGCAAGAGGCAGTAGCCCTGAAAAAAACTTTTTAGTTTTTAGGTGGACGAGGCTGGGAAGCGAACCCAGACCTCCAGCGTGACAGTTGAACGCACTAACCATTACGCTACGGGCTACTACGGTAAACGATATAAGAGAAGTTGAAAAAGTGGTTATTCCGTTTCTGTCTATAAAACTGTCTGTTCCATTACAAAATTTTAACACATAACATATGCAAAAGGAAACAAATGTTAGGAAATTCTTATTTAGCTCGAAAACGACTGCTACGATTTTGATAAAAAAAAATGTATCTCTGTATTAAAGATCAAACAGATATATGATCTTATAGAAACAATTTTACCAACACCTATTATTAGCAGATCATCCCACATGATTTGGGACTTCTTTTATTAAAAAATTAGCTTTCCTTGTATGGTGACGTGAAATAGTCCCTGACGAAATGTGGCCATATTCAAAATGTGGAACGAAATATAGCACGGCTGAATTTTGTATACCTGAAAGAGGACTATTATTATAATTAATATCATTATTATTATTATTATTATTATTATTATTATTATTATTATTATTATTATTATTATTATTATTATTATTATTATTATTATTATTATTATTATTATTATTATTATTATTATTATTATTATTATTATTATTATTATTATTATTATTATTATTATTATTATTATTATTATTATTATTATTATTATTATTATTATTATTATAAGCTTTTATTTGCCATTTAAAGATATTTTGTACAGTATTTATTTACATTTTTGTTTACAATTTTTTTTCTTTTGAATAAATTAATACATAAAATTGCAATCAGATTACTTGTTTTAATCAACGTTAATTTTAATATGTGTGTAAAGTTTGGATAAATAAATAGATGCGTGTCAAAATTTGTTATGATCTGGCATAAGCCTCCCAATGTTGCCCATAGATGTCTGTCTTTTGCATCATTATACCTTACATTATACATATACAAAATGTAGAAAAATTAGTAGTCTAAAATTATTTCGAAAGGGATTCACGTTTCCTCTGGAAGGACAAAAATGTGTAAATGTAAAAAAAAAACAAAAAATAAAATAATATAACCTTGAAAGTATTATCCGCACCGAAAAAAATGTAAATATAAAAAAAAGATAATTTAATTGCCTACAAACTTGGGCTTACATTTTTTCCTACAAGATCAATAGTTTCGGAGATATAGGTCAATTAGCATTTTTAAAAATTGCGGATTTCGCCAGAGTCATGGTGTCCCGAAAACCCGTACACAAGATTTTCTAACAGCATTTTTTCATGTATATATAATTAGCTAACAAATATTGCGTTCCACGAAAAAGCATATCTTTATTTTACTCTATCGGCTCAATTCATTTAGCAGCCAATTTTCCAAAAGCTCTTACTTTGGATTGGGATATCGCAGCATCTTCAAAAATATATCAAAATTTGTTAAACATTGTGGTCAACAATTTGTATCATAAGAACAATTTACATAAGTTTCTTAGGAAATAAGAAAAATGCAAAAAAAAGAAAAAAAGTAAAAAAGAAATAAAACGACATAGCCTCAAAAATATTGTCCACGCAAAAAAAAGTTTTGGTGGCAAATAAAAAATAATTTTATTTCCAACAAATTTAGTTGTGACAACTTTCCACCTCAAACTGATAGTTTCGGAGATATGGATCAATTCACGTGTTCCAAAATGGTGAATTTCCCCAGGGTAATGGTGTCCTAACAGCCCATAGGCACCCGCAGGATTTTATCAGGGGGGGGGGCATATAAAAAATGAATATGCAATTTTTTAATTCGATGTTTTTTTTTATTAAAAGTTTATTTATTTTGTCTAGGCATAGGTCAGTTGTAAGTGATTTTATTTTCGGACTAAAAAAAATGACATTTTATTCGTCTTAACGTTTAATAATTATTAAATGAAGCAAATATATGATTTTTCTTCAACATTTGTTACTTAGTGTGACATTGGATCGATGGATTTGTTTTTGAATTATGGACAACTTAAAACTATGCCCTAATATGATTTTTAAAAATATTTCTTACAGAAAAATATACAAATTATGGAAACTATGGAAACAAAACAAATAAATGAAAACAATACACTACACTAGCAGGATAACTGGCAGGCTATTCGCAGAGAAAAATATTATACTATTTGCTCTGCTAGTTGACTCCCTCGTGTTCAGATACACTAACACACATACGCTACTAGTTCTACTCACTTGTCTAAGCCCCGGGTTACATAAATAGAGAATGCTAGGAACCAGAATTCCGGCGCGGCGTTTAAACTGTGAGACAACATGCCCAAGTATTTTGAATGTAAAATGTTTTTGTAAAATGTAGGGATTCTTTCTTCAATTTGTTTGTGATTTTTCCATACCAAATTTCAACGGAGTTTATTGTCAATAGCTTTCTTTAACAAAAGTATCATGGGTCCTCTGTCCCGATCACGCGACATTGTCGCTTCCCTTAGGATATGCTCAGTCGCCTGGCAGGCGCCTTTGTAGTCAGTTGATGTGCTTTCAGTTTATTTGTAATAAGAAGTACCTTGGGTTGTCCGCTTTTTTAACTCCCTTTTTGGGGCCTCCGCAAAATTTTGAATTTAACAGTATTTTTTTTTTCAAACTAACAAACAAATAATAAAATAACAAGTTTCTGGCTTTCAGAAAACCTATAATTTTAGCATTGTCATTTTGTAGAAAATTGCCTTTCCCGCCTAAACGCAGTGAGATATACTCACGGCCCGTAAAACAAAATGATTTTTTAAGTCCCTCTTTGAAAATCCTTTATCATTTTGGTGCGTCGTAGTGATCGTACTCCCCCACATTAATCCTCAAAGTGAGATCACCGTTAACACCAAAAAATTTTAAAAAAGTAGTTAAAGTAATTATCAGTTTTATCAAAAACTAGAAGACATGAAACCATTTTTTCAAAAATTCACTTGCCAAAATCAAAGCTTTAATTAAAAATTTGGCAGATACCTTTTATCTTTTTATTAATCAGCTTCATAAAAACATATCATATATTTCAATAGAACGTCACACTGATTTATAGTAAATTTTTTCTCAAACATCTATTTGGCAATTTTTGACTTTCAAACGTTCATATCTAGAGTTGTAAATTTTTGACATTTTTTATTGTCATGTATCTATATATCTATTATATATATATATCTATTCAATAAAATCTATCGATTGCAAAAAAAATCATTTCGCTATGACTTACCGTTTAGAAAATAAGATTTTGACCTTTTAATATGTTCGCCCTAATTTACCCTACCTTAATTTAAAATTTCAAAAAATCCCGTATGTGGAAATTTTTAAATTAAATTTTCTTTCATAATATATTTTTTGACTTTCCTTATGGCTTTTCACACAAGCGCAATCATATAATTGAATAAACGCAAAAAATGATCTTTAAAGCAACAACATTTTTATTGAACACTATCTAAAAAACTGTATACCTCTTATCTGGTAACGAGATGAGGGTAGGTCGTCCTATGAAGGGCTCCCCGACTATAAGCATTGCATTGAGCACTACGAGCCAATTTAGCACTTCATTTCAAAACTTACTGGTGAAAACTTTTTTTTTTCATTTTGAGTTTGCATGCAAATTTTTCGAAAACTGTTGACATGATAAATTCAATTTTAATTCAGGATTAAAGGACACATTTTTCTGGCTTTCAAAATCGGTAAAGTTCTTTATTGTCAGTATTGCCGTTGTTTTTTTAATATTTTGTTTTCCATTTTAAGACATATTTTTTCTAAAATGCCCCCACTTCCTAAACGGGGTGAGATAGATGCCCTCATAATAAAGAGATGCTTGTTTTTGACCCTTCTACAAAAAATCGATATCAATTTTTGGTGCCAAAGTTATCGTACTCTCCCCATTTTGTTATTTAAAACATTTGTCATAATACACTTAATTTGTTTTTGGGCTTCCCTGATTTTAAATGAAAACCTCTTTTATGGTCCCCAGATATAACTAAATCTAAGATGGCCCACGGTGTTTTTTTTTTTTAAGTTAGTAGTCTAAGGAATTCATGGGAACTTACCCATGTAGCTTACGAAACTATTCTAAAAATTTCCACAAAATAACAGTCTGTTAATAATTTTGTCGGGGTCAAAACCTAATTTGATTGGACTATTAGTAGGGGAGAGTGAGTACGAAAGTAACATTTTTGATAGTTTGTACCATTATTTGAAAACTCCTTTACATAACAAAATGAAAGAAAGTCCATATCAATGAGAGGACACTTGGCCTTCATAAACCACTTTCACAATTTCTAAACTCGTGATTGTTTCAAGTCTATGCTGTGAAGAAGAAGCTAAAGTCAAATGTTACAGGGTGTGTCGGTTGTAACACAGAGCAAGGACGATTGTAACACCACATAAATTAAAGTAAACAAAATAATTACATTGGTTGTACTTCATTTTTAATTTAAAAAAAACCAAGGAACACATTTATATTAATTACGAAAAAATAATAATATAATGTAATATGCAAGTTCTCGAATGCAGTTCGTTGTAGGAATCCCAAACTTTTCCAGTTGGTATGCCCACACAAATGAACGAAAATGCCCCTTTCGTTCACGTAGCTGTCGACAAATGCCCACGATGTTGCACATGAAATTATTTATAAAAAAAAAAGAAAACAAATCATAGTAAAAATTTAGTTAGCCTTTTCATTTTATTGAGTTACATCATTAAATTAATCATTTTTTTCGTTTTTTTATATGCTTATATGGGTTAATTTACATAATGTTTTATAATAAAAACTAAGTTTTAAACTAAAGCATTTGGGATCCTCTTGCTAGGACATCTGGAAACGTTTCTTGCTTCTACTTTCTTTAGACAAAAGAACAAGGACAACAAGAAAAAAAAATGATAAACAATATTGTATATTTACCAGCCAGTGAAATTCCTAAACAGAAAAAGACAAGACATTTTTATAAATGATCTTTTGTCTGAAACTTCTAATCCATTAAACTGTTTTGCTGACGATAGTACCCTCAGTTTCTCATATTCGTTTTCAGATTCTCATCCATGTCCTTCGGATGTGGAACTTGAACGGCAGCGTATGATAAGCTCACTAAATTCTGATCTCGACAGCATTAATGGGGAATCAAAAACCGCGTAGAATTTAATGCTTCTAAAACTCAATGTTGTCTCCTGTCGTTAAAGCGAAACCCACCCCCAATGCCGCTATCCATGGGCGGCACTTGCATCGAGGAAACCGAACAGCTCTCAGTTCTCGGTATGTGTGTCACAGACCACCTTTTGTGGAATGACCACATATTTGATGTCGCCAAAAACGCTGCTAAGTGTTTAGGTTTTCTCCGTAGATGCAAGAAGTTTTTTTCCCCTTCTGATCTGGCTGTGATCTACAAAGCCTTTATTCGTCCAAAACTTGAGTACAATTCTCATGTTTGGCAGGAGCTCAAAAAACTCACTTGAGTTTGTTGGACAGAATTCAAAAGAGAGCTTTAAAAATGATAGGTGAAAGATCTATAACAGAAACAATTACATCTCTCGAACACCGCCGCCGCGCCGTAATGTTTCGTGTCTTTCTCTATTTTATCGCTATTATTATAATCAGTGTTCTAGTGAAATAGCCAGTTGCATTCCTCCCCTTAAAAAATTTAACCTTAATACTCGAGCTTCTAGGAATGCCCATCAGTTCACCCTCGAGCCCAACTTCGGACGTACTGTAATGTACAGAGATTCTTTCTTCAGTCGCACCACACGAATGTGGAATGCTTTACCTGACTCGACTTTCCCCTCCATAACCCCTTTTGCACGCGTGGAATATAAAAAAAAAGAAGAAAGACAAGAGTGATTTACGCATCCGTGCAATGAGAAATAATCTGCGGCTGACAACAAAACAACGAAAACAGTTCGCTTGACATTTTTTGACGTTTGGAAAATTGAAAATGAGCGCATTCTTGTAAACGAATTGAAATTTAAAAGTTTGAATCATTTTGGAAGATTGGATGCATTAAAATGCAAAAATATTTTATAATTAATATTTTATAAAAATGATTGAAACATTGGAAATGCCCCTTTTTTTGTACTGAGAGTCATCAAGATGCCCTTTTACCTTATTTTTCCATTCAAAATGCCCACAAAACGTACATTCGCCCACGATCTGGCATCACTTTCGTTGTAAGGCCATAGTATAAATCAGCACAGCGGTTAATATATGCATCCAACTTTGAAAGAACAAAATGAAAAAAGAGGTAGTTTTATTGTTTTTATACACAATCTCTCTAAGAACATACTTCGTATTCATCTGAGAAAACTAAATTGTGCGCTCGGTATCCCACAGCTGAATAAACAGCTTCGCCAGGGAAGTCTCGTAACAATTTTGTCCTACGTACAAAACGATCTAGTGTCACATGACACATATTATGAATCCTTGCGATGCTTCCAAGTGATCTCCCACCTTTGAGGACTTCCTCTGCTGCCTTCATATACACCTCTCTTTAAATCATTCTTCGACAGCTCTTTCTTATACGTTGACGTGGCATAGCTCACTTTAAACTCGCGTATAAACTTTTATTTGTAAATATATAAAAAGTAAACGTCAAGGTGGCATTTTCAGTGTGGACAGTTGTAACATGTTACCACCGTCCACACAAAAAATGTTACAAACGTCCACCCCTTGTTTTTTTTAAATACAAAATAAATTAAGGAGATACTGTTAAGCGCATCATTAAAAGACTTATTTCATACGAATCAGCAAAAAATAAACTACAAGAAGGTTGCCTTATTTAAATAAATAGTTTACTATATTAAATAAAAAAAGCAAAAATCGTTTTGCACTCAAATTTCACGTTTTAAACTTTATGTGGCACTATGATGAATGCTGACGCTAACTTGTTTTTTTGTGGAAGCATTCAGCACGTAATTGCGAAGAATTCTAAATTAAAAAATGAACGCATAAGGATTAGTTTTTCGTAAAAGTTGAATGTTACAACCGACCCACTGTTACTTTCGTACTCACTCTCGCCTAAACTTAGAATTTGTTTACTTACTTTTTCAGTGCTTCAAATTACTCAGTTTAAAAAAAAAGGTTTTAGCGTTAGGGCCAGTTCACACGAGATTATACCGCACGTTATTTAGCTGTATACACCCGGACAAATGCGCAGTGGCCCATACATTTACATAGAACTGTTCACACGATGATTCTTCTGCAGAAAAACGTTTTCACCTGCACACGTCGTCGATCGAAATCCCGACGTCCTTGTCAACAAAACCGTACGTTTTGCGACGTATTCACCTCTCGCGGCTCATAGATTTATATCATGTCATTCACACGGTAGAAAACCACACGTTTTTACCAAATATGAAAATCAACCGAATAAAGGGTGTATTGAATTTTATCTTTTGATGGGGTTGGCTAAGAAGTCTGAAATTTGTATGTGTGATTGAGACTATTGATTCAAATATTTGTTAAAAAAATTGGATGCGTGCTGTACCGTGGAGGGGGAAAATTAATGTATTACAAAGTTTTCACATATTGGATAATAACTATTGATAGCGATCATCGATGGATTTAGTTTTCTCTTATACCACAAGTCAATAATACAGCGATTATTTTGATACCTCATTTGATAATGTACGTGCTACACAAGCTTCACAATATTTGGAAAAAAAAACAACCAAATTGATTTATTTGTCCATTGCCAACCATCACTCACCAGTGGGAAAGGACAAAAAAATTATTTCTAATCGGCTTTTTTCCTTTTCAAAAATCCTAACTTCATTTGTACTAGTCAGATCTTTGAGGTTAAGGTCTCTAAAAAAAGCCTTCAAATATGGCTTAATTCGTGTATGAAAATTTTTGGGAAGGGGTCAAACAATTCATACTAAAAGGGTGTGTAAATGTCCCGTGAACTTAATGTTTGCTCTTCAAAATTTCCAAAAGCAAATTATACACGATTGTAGGTCTATAGCTTCTCTACAAATATGTCAGTGATTTCATATTTTTAAATCTAACGGGGAAACCAGCAGGTGCACTTCAATAAAAAAAAAACTCAATAAAATTGATTTTTATTTAAAAAAAATAATTAAATTATGAAATAATCCCGATTAAGCCACCTTTTGAGGCTTGAAACTTGATTAATACTTAATAGATCTTTATGAATGAGATAAATAATTAATCGGGAAATGGTGATCTAAATTTATATTTAAAAATTATTGTAAAATTTTGAAAAACTTCATACTAAAAATGTGATTAAGTGGAAAATCAATTTGATTTTCGAAACTTTAAATTTAAAAGTTTATGAGATTTTGTTAAATATTGAAACAAAACTTACCAGGTATATTAGTCTATGTCTCCTCTAAAATAATGTCAACAAATGTTTTATGATTATTTCAACAGGTGCTGCGCTTATATTGGTTATATCAATTTTTTACAAAAAAAATGGATTTTGATTAAAATAAAGGTTAAAATCTCAACAAAAAAAAAAATTCACACAAAATGTATGTGTGTAAATTCAAAATTTGATGAAAAATTTAACAATTTAAAAAAAAAAAAATATACATGATTATGCTCCATGTTTTATAACTGTTGGGGAATTTAAATCATATAAATTTCACTCGATTCAAATATATTTTGAATTAGACAAAAGACCAAAAATGAGTTGTATCAATTAGCACTGTTCCACTCGATTTCAGAATGAGTGAATGAACCCAATGGAAAACAACAAAAGGAAATTTTTGGGATATTTATTAAATCAAATACTCTACCCTACCATATTATTTTATGTTATGTCAAATAAAACATTTAAACCGTGGTTAAACACTGGCTCAAGATTTTAACCAACCGATTTTTGCGGATTATCTTTAGTTCGACTATAGTTCAGTTTATTAAATGCTTGAATTCTTTATTGAACCTCAGTTAATTCGCCAAAATCAGTGAGGTTGACCCACATTTTTATTCTCTATTTGAATTTATGTACCTAGAAAAATATTGTCAGAAGTGTGTTATGCATGGCCCGCCTTAAGTTAACATAATCATAGCCCGATGATGGTATCGAGGCCTTAACTTCTATTTGTATGATTCAGTAATCTATATATTTTATTCACTCTTTCTCCATTAAAATTCAAGTCGCCATTTAAACTGAGGAATTTTCAAAATTCATAGGAATTTTGTGTGGTCAGTGTTGTAACATCTTTTGTAAAGAAAGGAGTGATCTAATGATTTTATATAAATATGGCGGCCGACTCTTTAGCGAATATAGACATTATTGGACATTTTTATTTGTTTCTTTGGTGCAACAAAAACCCATTTTGTGGGACAAATCACAAAATTTTTATAAAAATCGCGTCAGTGACAATGTTATGTGGAAAAAAAAAGAAGATATTTTTCGTTTCACCCCAGATGTTTTATTTCCGAAAAAAAAAATCTCAGCACTAATTTTTTTTTCGTTCAATAGAACTGTATACTAGGCTTTAAACATTGTTTTTAGCATACCTACTAGCCTTCTGCTTTTAAACAGGATTTTTATAGATTTTTCTTGACGATTTCAAAACAAGTTTGTTTTTATATTTATCTTGAAATATAACACAAGAACTTATAGTCGAAACAATATTACCAGGCTTTACATCAAAATGAAAAAAGTATTATAATAACGACAATAAATTAATTAACATTAATACACTACAATAATTAATGTATTTAAAATTAATTGTTTCGGTTGTAAACGAAAGTTTTATTAAATATAAAGGACAGAAATTAACACAGAATATTTCATTTCAAATTATTTCTTTCTATAATTTTTAAATAGCATTTTGAACAGATTAGAAGTTTTGCTACGCTCCAGATGACGAATAATACGAATATGAAGCGTTTCCACTTCGTACATTCTTATTTATCCGGCAGCTTTTCGATTTTTAATCGAATCAAAAAGTGCCATGTGAACACCACGCTGTTTGTTCTGTAAAACCCGAGTACGATAAAAAACGTGCGGTGTAATCTCGTGTGAACTAGGCCCTATGTCTACACAGAAACAAAAATACAACATGCATGAATTTAAAACTAACGTCATCTTGTAGAAAATTTTGTAAAATCAAAAGCCATTCTCAAAATTTAAGGTATTCCTTGAGAATTGCTTTGGACATCAGAAAATAAAGGACACTTGTAAAGACTCAACCGTCATTATTTTAACACATCGCATCCATTTTTCTAGTTTTTCACAATAATTACTTAAATAAATTTCTATGAAAATCATCATCGTTCTAACCTACAGGTACACTTTGGCCCTTATGATGCACACATTAGGTATTTTTATTCTATTTTAGTAGTTTCTACATTAAAGTAGAAATATTTGTCTCATCAAAGAGTTTATTTAGGTACATTGTGATGTGCACTTAAGGAAAATCGAGAATCCCACTTTGGATAGCATTGTCTACAGAATTTCCCACCTCCCTTGTATTTTAATTAACTCCAATTTCAGCGAAATTCGAGGAATCCATCCTGCAATGGGTATAAGTATACCAACTCGTACTGTGCTGTTCCTCCATGGAACTTAACTTAAGAGTCCTAAACGAGCGACATCGATCGTCAATACCGAGAATGCGCCCAGATTCCCCCACGACTCTAACTTCACAACAACAACAACCATAAGAACGACAACGGCGAACGGACGACCTTCTGCTCCTCGCTCCATGCCATCAAGTCAAGCCAAAGCCAAACAGCACAACCTAATTAAAATAAATTCCAGAGTCACAGAAATGCGCAATCCTGGTGCAGCATACGCATCATAAATTCGGACATCATTCAACGTGAGTGAGTGCGCGGAGAATCCCTCAAGACACTCATTTCCATTTGTGTGAACGTTAAATGTGGAGGCACAAGGGCGGGCGCAAAGGGGATCCCTTACATGGCACAACTTCTTCGCGAATTCCCCTTTTGCCATCTCCGGCCGGCCCAAGAGCAACTCTATCCTCATCCCACGAGCGAAGCCCGACTTCCACCTCCTAATTGTGACTGTATTCCCATTTATTATGCCCTCTCCGCTGGCGTTTCCCGCTCCTTGGGGTCTCTCCACTCCACCGATGCCAGCCATGCAGGCTGCTGGAGCTCAATCTTCTTGGGTGGTCCAGCACGTTCGGCAAATGTTCAAAAGAGCCCAGGCCATCACGAAATCAAATCAGCACAGCAAAAGGGATGTAGCAGCACCACAGCATATAAGCAGCAGCAGCAACCAGCAAAGGCGCAGCAGTGCGAAGGGCAACATTCGCCAAACATCTTTGCATCCCGTGATGGCAGTGAGGTTAAGGCACAGGCGCAGGCGCAGGAAGAGCCGCACATCACAGTCGAATGCGAATCGTCTTGGTCGTCATCATCATCATCGTCATCGTTTAGGGTTCTTGATCTGGGAGTAATCTCAGATCGGCGATAGTGGTGGTGGAGTGGAGCACGGCTCTGCTCTGATGCTGATGGTCGGTGCGTAATACAGTTCTGCCCATCGGTCTGCGAGGGCGCTGTGTATATGTCATCCGGAGCTGCACTTCAAGGTGAATTGGTACACCGGGTAAACAATCGGTCCGTCGCATTGTCTGGCTGGCTGAATGGACCATGGACCGAAAACCAACTCAGAGTTGGAGCTGAAGTTGATTCTGGGAGAGATGTAGGTACCTACTCTGGATGCACGGTAAATGGATGCATTTCTTGTAGCAATTTATTGAAATTAATCACTGCTGCATTTGGCCACTTGCATCTTTCTCTTAGTATAGATGTACTCAAAGGGAGGGAGCTGATGTTGTGTCTCTCGGATTGGATTTGTTTCTCGTTTCATTCCAAGCAAGGGGGAGGAAATAGCAGTTTCATGCATGATTAATGACGCGGTGCGTGGAAAAGCAAAATGAGCCAAGAAAAAAGCAACAAAACAAAAAAAAAAAACAGGGGATTCTTTGAGAAAGTTAACCCAGCCGCATCTGTATCTCTGATGATGGGCAAGTAACTTAACCTACGAGCTACGAGTATCTGTGAAGAAGAGTCCGTTGTTAAAGGTTATACTTTGTGATATCTTTTGACCGAGCTGGGCAGCTAAAAAGATGAAAAGCACACGAAATACTTGTGAGAGCGTCTTTCAGATTTCGCAGTAACAAACCAACGCGCAACATCGACAAGAATCCATGTAATGCAATCCGTCTTCAAAGGGATTATTATAGGCTCAGCGCGTTAAAGCTTCATTGATTGCATTACATTTTTTAAGCAGGGCCAGTTGCAATTAGTTTGCTGGGACTGAACATTTTACAGACATTTTTGTTAAGCAAATGACGTCGACAATGTCTAATTGATGGTTGGTACTTTTTTGTGTTCAACGAAACCACAAAAAACCAACAGAATCTGGTTATTCGCAGAATTTTAGACTTGTAGTTTTGGTAGAAGGCCAAGGAACTACCTTTGCTTAACAAAACAGAATCAGAAAATTAGAACTTTTTGTTTCTATTTCACTCAGTTCAAAAATAAAATTAATATTAATAATAGGGATATTTTCTAAGGCATGGTGCTTTTTTTTGAAGCTGATAAACGTTCAGATCATCGATACTATCAACCATGAAATCGTAGGTCTAGTCGAAATTAGCATGGTTTGTATTATATTGGAGTTTCGATACTCAGTGTTCAATTTATTTTATTTTGTTTTTAAAATGAAAAAAATATGTATTTATTTCATTTTTTTGAAATTCGTAAAAAAATGTTCGATTTCTATCTAGTCCAGCAAAATAAGATATTCAACTCTAAGAAAATCCGACAAGGCTGAATTTTGGTGGAGAGCTTCATTTTTGTGTCCTAACAATTACTTTAAAATTACCCTAAATTTGGGGTGGAGCTAAAAGTTTTAGTTTCATTTAGTTTAATTTCTAAATTACTCAAAAGCTGTAGACTCTTTTGAAATAAGTTGTAGGTAAACTTGGAGATCATAAAGTTCTAGACAAAATATAAAAATTCGTACAATTGATAGATTTGGAAAAAAAACTGTAGAAAACATTTTGGTGCAGTACATTTAGTACAATAATATAATAAATATTCTCCCATATTATATTTATTATATTATTGGATGTTGAAGTTTTGATAAGGGTTATGTTTGGAAAAATATTTTCTATTAATGAACTAAGTTTTAAGAGCGGTACCGGAAGGGAAATGGCGCCATCTTGAAAAATGTGATTTTTCTTATTTTGTTTTATGACTGCTGAGAAGTTTATTTTTCACAAAATGAGCTAAGCACAACTTGTAGACAGCACAATTATGATATAGTAACTAACTCTGTATGTTAATTCGTCCTTAAGTTATGGCGGTCGTCATAAAGTCCGTCGGCCGGTGCCACATTCAACTAGATACTAGATCAGTGTTTCCCAAAGGGGGCAATTTGATGTTATTGGGTGGCAATTTAAGATTATGCTTCATTGTACTTCTCTTTGAAATATATACGCTTCTATGTTTCCACCCATAAAGATATATTTCTAAAAATACCCAGGCTCTGCATGCATCAGTCGTATCAACTGTTTGTTACAAACTTCACTCAACATGACACTTGACGACAAATAGAGCCTGATTAAGCGATTCGTTTTTTTTCGGTTGTTTCCTCTTTCGTCTTTTTGACAGGCACGAACGTTCATGATTACATGGTTCGTGAGAAAACGCATGCACTTTCTTACGTTATTCTGACGTTCATGGAATTTGGGGTTGTTTTGCTAGAAAATAATCAGTAAAATAAATAAATCGGGTGGCACAACGGCTCATGAAGAACCAGGGCCTAGTGACTAACATCTCGCAACCATTCCTGTGTGCGCCTTTCGACAGGAATGGAAGGGACCTACAATTTTATGCCGAATCCGAACGGCTAGAAGAGAAGTACTTATTCGTGACAAGTGATACTCTTGTAGGATTTGGCAATTCTTCGCAAGAGGCAGTAGCCTTGAAAAAAAACTTTTTAGTTTTTAGGTGGACGAGGCTGGGTAGCGATCCCAGACCTCCAGCGTGACAGTCGAACGCACTAACCATTACGCTACGGGCTACTACCATTAAAATAAAATAATCAGTAGTAATAAATAAAAATAAAAAACTTATTTCTCAAATACAACCGTATATTAGGTGTATCTAATTTCGAAAAACAATTTTTCAATTCAATAATTTTTTCAAATCGTTTTTTGCTAACATCGAGGAGCATTGTGGTTTCCAAATCAGAAACGTCAATGTTTCTCAAAATTATAAACATTATTAATAACCAAAATTTAAGAAAAAAATTTTTGGAAAATTAAAACACAAATACATTTTTTTTTGAAAACTAAATATTAGTAAGATAATTTGTTATTATTCTGTAGAATGCTTAAAAAATCATGCTTCTAAATTCAAAAATAACGGTACCTTCCATTCAAATGTTGAAAAACCGTTAAGAAAAACTTTTTACTCGAAAACGGCTCCAAGAATTTTGATAGAAAAATGTGCGCTTACTACTGAAGGTATGGTTAATATTTTGATAAAAAAAAATGTTACGAATAACGGATAGTAACGGTACCTGTCATAGAACCGATTTTTGGGATTTCCAATTTCTCGTTAACTCGTTAATTTGAACAATTTTGCATAAACAAATGTTGGAAAAAATTATTTTTGGATTTTTAAAAATATATTGAATTTTTTTTTTTTGAAAATTCAATATTTTGAAAACGGGCCCATGAAATTTTTTTTTATTTTGTTTAAAATTGTATTTTATTAAATACTAAATGTTGGCATGATGAATATGAATGAATAGAAAATTTGAGGGATATTGCACTGCGACCTTGAGATCCATTGTGCCCCCCACCTAGATCTGGATGAGGCCTGCTCATCTCACAGGTCTTCCTCCAGATGTATTCCTCTCAAGAATTGGAGTATTTGGAGTATTTTAAGAGATGGTAAGTCGCTCTCTTCTACCTGGTAGCGTCCCAGGTATTTTTTCCTTTGATGTACGAGTGTGCTACATCTACCTAGAATGTGGTCCGGCGTTTCCTCATCTGTGTCACAGAATCTGCATGTGGCACTACTTACTAGGCCAAGTATACTAAGGTGTCTTTTTAGTTTGCAGTGCCCAGTCAGGAGACCCGTTATAATTCTTAGGTTGTTCCTACTTGAACTGATACAGTCTGTAAAACGTTGTTGGTTATAATTTCCAAGTAATAGTTTAGCCTGTCTTAGCTTTGGGAGTTCTATCCAAGCTTTGGATCTTATTGCCTCCTCTTCTTTTTTAATTTTGTTGCTTATAACATTTTCTCCTATTCCGCAATATGGTTCAGGTCCCGTAAAGGGAGTTGTTGCACCTATTTTTGCTCTTCGCCTCTTCGTTGCCCTGGACACCTACGTGTCACTAGTGTGACAGTGTTATTTTTGCCGAGTTCATTTAGCCTTCCTACACATTCCCATACCAGCTTAAAGCTGATGGAGTAGGAGCTCAGAGCTTTAAAATGTTGGCATACCAGATTTTATTTTTGAAAATGCGCAAACAAATTTATATATAAAATATTAATTTTTAAGAAAATCGCTCCAAGGATTTTTGATTTTTTTTCTTTCTGAAATTCATATATTTATCTAACAAATCAGATGTCATACTTAAATTTTAGCTCTAACTTTTTAAGCCATTAAAATAAAAAATGTATAGCAATTTACGGTAATAATTTATTTATTTTTTTTTTAATGATATAATATTTTGGAACCAATACATATGTACTTGTACACCATCAATTTTATGTTAAAGTTGATAGCTACGAGAGCAAGTTCGTGCATAGTTATATACAGGGTGAAAGATTCACCTGAGTTGTGACAAAAAATTAAGCGTGAATTTTGGGTGGACACATGAAAAAATAAATGGGCACGACTGGATCGTACAAAACTTTGTCTCCTAGCTGACAACTTGATGATCTACAAGTACATAGCTATTTGTTACAAAATATTATGATAGCATTAAAAAAAATTTAATAAATTATTACTATAAATTACTATAAATTTATTATTTTAATGACTTTGAGTAAGAGCTCAAAGTCAAGTATGCCATGTGATTTGTTTGATAAATATGAATTTATAAAACAAAAGAATTAAAACATCGTTGGAGCGGTTTTCTTAAAAACTAATTTTTTAAATATAAATCGCTCATTTTCAAAAATAAAATCTAGTATGCAAACATTTAGTATTTAATAAAATACAATTTAAGACAAAATAAAAAAAAAATCAATATTTTTTCAAAATGATGTCATCAGGGTTTTTTTAACATTTTCTAGAATACTTGAAATAATCATGTTCTTAGAATAAAAAACAACGGTGACTAACCATACAATTTTTGAAAAACAACACAGCCATTGATGAGATATTCCTGAAAAAAGGCAGATTTCTAAAAAAAAAAATAACTAAAATAAAACATTATTATTCGAAATTTTTGGCAAAAACCTGACACACTCTGTTCTAGAAACTACAAATATAAAGTAAAATCAAAATCTGTAGAGCCATTTTCAAGAAAACTTGATAAAACAATAAGACATCGCTGAATAGAAGCTACCAGCTCTAGATGAGCTTAAACAAAAATTCGAATTTCTCGTCTAGGAAATTACATAAAAACACGTCACACAAAATTTGAGGCAAAGCGGCCCAACCGTTTAGTCCCTAGCTCGATGTACATCAGGACGCACAGACAAACAGACCGACATCGACGGACGTCCTGAATCACTTTCTTGTACCTCTCCATCATCGTTATGTTAATTTTGATTAAAACCTCGAATTTTTTTAGGCCCGAAATCAATACTTGAGCTATAGAGCAAGTAATAACGGTACACTACGGCGTATACATAATTTTTATACATTTTGTTTGTTAATTCGCTAAGATAAACTTCACGTTATAAACACTACTCAGCCAAATTAATTTTCTTTCCTGTCACGGAAGCAAAGGCTTTACCTATTCGAAGCTTTACTTTTGCCTTGAGTTTGAGCCTCACCAAAGATTTTCGAGACATTCTAGCCTAAAATTTCACACTTTCAAGATTTATAATTTTTTAAAATTTCAATACAAATTTAAGTTTGAGTTTGTTTGCACATATTTAATAAGAATGTTGTCCAAATTGCATTCAAAGCTACCACCGAAAGTCCAGCTGACAGTGCCACCAACAAATAATAGTTTAATAAGTTTAGGTACAACTAACTTTCTGTGAGAGGCCATTCATGTCAATAACAACCCGAGGGCCCAAATTTGCCATCGACGACGTCTCTGTCTAGACTCGACTCACATTCAGTACTGCGCCCACATTGTTCATAGTCGATGCGATTAAAAAGTGTTTCGCCTGATGGCACTAAATGTCCTTAAAAAATAGTTCTCACAGTAACATCGACGAGGCTTCGACAAATTAAACAAAACAAAAATTCCTTAAATACACGCATGCTCGCTTAAATGTAATGAATTGATTGGAACATACTCCCAATAGGACAACATGTCAACCAAAAGTGGCAAATCCAAAAAATTAAACTAATATAAAACTCTAATTACTAACAAGCCACCATACCACCAGCCGTACACCTACATTATAGTCATAGAGTTCCGGCCATCATCCGCATATACAAACTGGCCATGTTCATTTAATTAAGTGAGGACAGCGAGCGAACTTATATATTGCAAATGCGGAATCGGATAACCGAGGAAGCTGCCACTTCCACCATTCGGACTATGAGTCTTTTAACCCTCTGCCTCCTCTGATATAATTTGTATTTGTGCTCTCGCTCTGTGGATGCATGCAAATGAATATGTGTGGTATAAATGGTGTACATGGCCTCTGGAGTCAAGATAGGCAACCTAACTAACCTGGTAGCATGTTCCATGGTGTGTTCTTTGCCACCATCCTGCAACACATCGCATCGTGGGCACCCGTCAGCGTTAAAGTAGTAAAGCTGTGCGTATCGTTGCCAGGCGCAGATCCAGACTGCACCGAAAATTGAATTTTGAAATTTACACGGATCCCCTTTTAAAGAGGTTCCCCCTTGTAGATTGTAGTTGTGTGTGCTTCGCTTTTGGAAATGACATTTTCCATGTAAAGAGAGAAACAACTGCCACACCATTCTGGCAGACTCCCAGACACCGTCAGATATATGCATACATACAAAATACAATTGGCTGGTTAGGTACACATACAAATTATAAACAGGCCAAGTTAGAGAGGCGTCCGCAGAAGTGTCACGTTTGGTGCGAAGTTGCAATGTTTTCCAGCTTGAGCATCGCGTTCTAGAACGTTTATTTGATTACCGTGAACGATGAGACGCGAGACGCGCCAGCGGAATGTTCCCACGAAAGAACACGAACACACAGACGGTTCGATTTCACTGCACCATCATCACATCACGTTATATCTGTTAGGTCCAATTTGCTGGCCAAACAGCGAGTTAATAATTCAAAAAAAAAAAAGAAAAAAAAAAGGAAGAAGGATTATTGCATTGGCACGCGATGAGCTTGGCCAATTTTCATATGTAAAGTATTACAGCGATAGGTTTGTAGGTAGGTATAAAGTACTGCTCCTGATGGTTCGTGAAGTGAAGAAGTTCAGAGTGCAGATTAAATTTGATTGCAAGGAAAATGGAAAATTAAAAAAAAAATCCAATCAACAACCCAAAAGTGATTCTTATTTGCATAGAAGAATTGATGATTGGCTGACCTTTCGGCGGTTTACTTGGGTTAAAGGAAAATGCCGTTTGGACTATTTGTTTGGCCACAAATTTAAATCGACATTTCAAGGCAATTATTGTCTGATGAAGCATTACTCTCTGCCGTGCTGCCACCGTGTATTAAATTGCATTAAAGAAAATCCGAACAACTGTTGGCTCTAGAAAAGTCACCATCGTTTGAAAAAAGTCCCATATAAATACCCGTTAACACTTTCAATCCCTGACCGTACTATATACTAATAGCCATCATTGTTGAACAGAAAGTGGATTATTTATACGAGTTTTTCTGCAAAAATAAAGTTCACACTCATGTTTTGCCAACTATTTATGCTTATAGGTTTCAAAAGTGACAGTGAAGGCCCAGATTTAAGTTAGTTAAAATGACATCTGCTATCTCAGTAGATTGTGATTCGTCTGCTATCAGAGAATGCATTTGAACTAAAATAAAGTGTTATACACGGCAGACGGATGGATCCAGAAAATCAATAAATCATAAATGTTTGAAAATTACCAATATTTTTATTTTCTTCTGAAACATATCCATGGGAAATTTCAGTTCAAGCAGTTTCAAATAATTTATCGGCCAAATAGGTGCCCTCACATTCCAAGCATTGTCATAGAATTTTTCTAAAGTTTTCACGCAATCTTTCAAGTAATTGCTGCAAGAATTTCCAGGATGTGGGTTTTAATGTTTTATTTGAGGGCTTCCAGAGAAAAAAAAAATAAATCGCGTGGCACAACGGCTCATGAAGAACCAGGGCCTAGTGACTAACAACTCGCAACCATTCCTGTGTGCGCCTTTCAATAGGAATGGAAGGGACCTACAATTTTATGCCGAATCCAAACGGCTAGACGAGAAGCACTTATTCGTGACAAGTGATACTCTTGGAGGATTTGTCAATTCCTCGCAAGAGGCAGTAGCCCTGAAAAAAAACTTTTTTAGTTTTTAGATGGACGAGGCTGGGAAACGATCCAAGAACTCCAGCGTGACAGTCGAACGCACTAACCATTACGCTACGGGCTACTACTTCCAGAGACCTGTGACGAATCAAAAGACTTAGATATCCCTACATGCAAAAATTGCAGGGGGTCAAATCCGAAGAGAGTCCGACTGGCCTCATAAAATCGCTATGTATTCGCTAGCAAATTGTCTGGCTTGCTTCAAAACCACGTGGCGACAATTCTTAGACGACAATAAACATCTACTAGGAATGTGGATAAAGGAATAAGTTTAATAGTTTAATAAAGATGTTCGTCTCGAAATGCCAGGGGCACGTGCCTGAAATGCCAGGGGCACGCACTTGAAGTGAACGCCTGGAAGATTGTACAAATGCAGTTCGTATCCTCTATTTTTTCCTGTAGTGTAGACCACTGATGTTTTCTGAAGTAGAGACCATTCTCTAAAGCCCACTTCTTATCGTGGACAAATTTCCAGTTGTTTAGACTCTAGAAGGCAGTAACACATTTAAGAACCCGATTTCGTATGGAAACTCAACCGCGGGAAGCTATATGGAAATATGAACGGAGGGGACGCTGCACTCAACTGATAGAGTGGGTGTTTGAAAAATATGCTATTTACATAAAAATACGCTGTTAAGCAGACCACTAAATTTTGTAAACTGAAACTAAGTACTAAGAAAATCTCCCGTCCTCTCTTTAAAATAACCCTAATTATTTTAACAATCCACCGCCTTGTATAAAGCTTGAAACAATGAACATTGTATAAACAAAGTGTAATGTTTCATGTTTTTATCTATTCTACCGTTGTTTTTATAAATCGTGTTCTATTGAAATAGTCAGTTGCATTCCTCCCCTCAAACAATTCAACCGTAATACTCACGCTACTAGGAATGCCCATCAGTTTACACTCGAGCCCAACTTCGGACGTACTATTTAGTAAAGAGATTCTTTCTTTAGTCGTACCACAAGAATGTTGAAGGCTTTACCTCTCATTACAGTGTTCAGACATTAAAAACCAATGTTCATCGGTATCTCCTTTTTAATCCTTTTCCAATTTCCTAACCGCTCGCACTGTGTGTAAACATTTAAAGAGTGTAATAATAATTCCTTTCGTGTGCGCAAAGTTATAAAAAAAGCCAATGAATTAAAGGCCGCAAATAATATTTTATAACTTTCTAAACATTGTTCTAAGGAAGTAAGGAACCAGCAAAATAAATGAATAACCTCAAATACAATAAAGTTTGTTGCATCTTTTGTAGACCCTCATATAAAAAGCATCTCACAGTAGGGATTAAAAATGTAACTCAAATAAAATACACTAATAAATCCATGTATTTGATTATACAGTTGAAGGCTGTAACCTATATTGTGGCTGATAAAGTTTTAGTTTATAAGTTTTTCCGAGAAATTGTGAAAAAAGGCACACATGTCATGTTTTTCTCCAATATTTCTCAACGGCTGGCCGGCGCGGCGTGTATATATGAAAGATGGTTTCTTTAACTACAGCGTTGGCAATTTTCCATCTAATACCAATCGTTTTGGAGATAAAAATCAATACATGTTTTCCAAAATGTGCGGATTTCGTCACCGAAAAGTCTATCTTTAATGTTCTTAATTATGATTTTCATAAGAACAATCAAGTTTTAAACCCTTGCTTTTTTTTTAGTTAAGCTCACACCAAAGAGATTTGTACTTCCCTTTTTACTTCCCAGTGAGAGCGTTAGAAAAATAGGGAAGGATTTAAGAAGAAATACTGATGCAGATTAGTTTTGAACTCCTGAATATCAAAATGACAGGGGAAATAGTGCATTCCACATTCGGGTAGTTCGGCTAAAAAGAGAATCTCTATACTTTTCAGTACGTCTAAAATTGGGATCGAGGGTAAACTGATATGTGCATTCCTATTTCACTAGATAACCGTTTGTAAAAATAACGGTAAAATAATTAAAAACAAAAAGGGGAATACATAAATGCATAAATGACTGTGCAGGGAAATAATTCCACGGAAATCTGCTCCACATGAGCATTTATTTCACTCTTAGTGGGAATTTTCCTCACTTTTCAAAGTGGAGTTGATTCCCACTGAGAGAGAGAATTTATTACACTTTTTCCTGAGAATGCATTTCACTTTGAATGGTGGAGTTTCTGCCCACTTAGTGTGAGAAATAATTACACTTATTTTCCTATTACTTTTAAATAGTGTTTTTGTTCTCAAAAACTAGTGTGTAATCTCTTTAAATCAGTTGTATTAAATCAGTCGCCAGGCAGGCGTTTATGTTGTCAGTTGGTGTACTTTAAGCTTATGTGTAATAAAGAGTACCTTGGGTGGCCCGCTTCGCGGGTTCAAGTATTTAAACTCCCTTTTCGGGTCCTCGGTCCCACTCACGCGACACCGTCGCTCCGCTTAGGGTAGGCTGGCAGGCGCCTATTTTGTCAGTCGATCTGTTATCAAAGTTGTTTGTACTAAACAGTATTTTGGGTGGCACGCTTCGCGGGATCAAAGATTTTAACTCCCTTTTCGGGTCCTCTGTCCTACTCACTCGAATCCGTCGGTCGGCTTAGGGTATGCTCAGTCGCCAGGCAGGCGCCTATGTTGTCAGTTGCTGTGCTTTCAACTTTCAACTGAAGCACACCAACTGACAATATAGGCGCCTGCCTGGCGACTGAGTATACACTAACCGGAGCGACGGAGTCGCGTGAGCGGAATATAGGACCCGAAAAGGGAGTTAAAATCCTTGAAACCGCGAAGTGGACCACCGAAGGTATTCTTTATGACACATAAACTTAAAGTACACCAACTGACAATATAAGCGCCTGCCTGGAACTGACCATACCCTAAGTGGAGCAAAGGAGTATTATCAAAAAATACTAAAAATTCGCGCGGTTTTAGGTAAGAAACAATTCCACAAAATTTAAGGTGAAATATATTCTCGCCCTCAGTGCAGAGATCAAGCGAAGAATTACTCTTGCCAACCGCTGTTTCTTCGGTCTAAGAAGGCATTTAAGTAGTAAGGCCCTCTCTCAGAGAACAAAGGAGACTTTATACAAGACCCTAATCATCCCGGTCCTGCCTTATGGGTCAGAAGCATGGACACTGAAAGATTCGGATAAAAATCTGCTGGGGTGCTTTGAGCGGAAGATTCTTCGTGTGATTTTCGGTCCGGTGTATATCGAAGGAGTATGGAGGAGAAGATTCAACGACGAGCTATACGGGCTATACAGCGACGTTGACCTGGTCAAAAAGCTGAAAATACAGCGGCTGAGATGGCTGGGGCACGTGGAGCGTAGGGACAGCAACGCACCTGCCCGACGAGTCTTCGAATCCAACCCCGATGGGGTACGCAGCAGAGGAAGAACCCGTAACAGGTGGCGCAATCAAGTGAATGACGACATCAAAGCACTCGGTGTGCGCAACTGGAAGCGGCTAGCTAGGGACAGAGCTGGCTGGAGGGGGCTTGTTAGTTGAGGCCGAAGCCCATCCTGGGCTGTGAGCGCCATCAAAAGTAAGTAAGTAAGTCGGTAGGTATGACATCATCTATCTGATGAGCCAACTCTGTCGTACCTGGGTAAAACGCATATTTTGTAATCGAATTACAGTCGACGTCTCTTAAAACCACCGTCAAAGACCAGCCAAATAGGATCGCAATAGCCGGCGCGGAGGTCGTTTTATCCGTCATACAATTAGTTGAATAGAAAAAACTGAGGTACATTGGTGTTTGATTTTAAATTTAAGGAACGCGATAATAAGGTACCTAGCTAGATTCTTTAAGAAAGGAATTTTTGAACACGTTCAGGTTTAATTCTCAGTTACTAAACTTTTCGCTTTCATTTTTCTTTATTCCTTCTTTATAAGTTACACGAAAGCGAAGGATTTTTTTAATGAAACTCGTCATTATATGCTGCGCATAGTCGATATAGCCGATGAATTGACAAAGTTTTATAACCGAAAGCAACGATGAACTAATGCAAATTGTATGAAAATAATCATGATATCGTTAACGTTTATTTATCACTCCTCTCAAAACAGTGGTAATTTTATGTTATAAGCTTCTACTTCTTCGTTACAGTAATCCCCTGTTAATTGCACCTCGCTTAATTGACTGATAAAATTGCGTTTGAAAATTTCCCGTATAAGTAGAATAGCTTTTCAAATTGTTAATTGAACCCAACTTAATTGAGTTACTCGCTTAATTGATCTTAAGAAAATGTAGAATCATTAGCCCAGGCAAATTGTACTTTTTCTGCGAAAAAAAATCCAAGAGAAGATTTTTAAACGCAATTGTATTTATTTTGGCTTAAGAAATACTGTCACGAAAGTCTATTACCACATCGTGTGCGCGTCAATAGTTATACAAGGTTAAATGTCGAAAATATCAGGTTTTCACATAAAACTCAGAAACGGTAAATGCTATCGAAAAGTGTTTCACACAAAACTTGTAGATTATGTCATTTGCCAAAAAAAAAAAGTTATGACTATTTATTTCTAACGACCCACCGTTAAGAAGATATCGACATTTCAAAAAACGTTAAATGTCGAAAATGGTAGTTTTTTCACGTATAACACCTAAATGGTACAAATTTTTGAAAACACACAAAGTTTGTACATTATGTAAATCCCTAGAAGAAAAAATTATTATTTTTTTTCCTAAGAACAACCGTTTTTAAGATATAAGTTTTTTTGACAAAAAGTTCAAATTTATATTTTTTTAATTAAAAGCACAAATTGTCGAAACAAATCTTACGCTCAGTTTGAATATCATAATATTTTCTTCAAAAAAATATGAAATTTTTTTCCATACGAGTCATAAGTCGCAAGGTATTGGGACTTCAATACCCAACTAACAATTCAGCTTCTTTTAGCTTAAAAATATTGATGTGCCGCAGGTTTCACTTTATATAAACCTTCGGTACGGCCTTCGGCGGAATTAAATTTCTTATACATATAACGAGCTGGATAACTACTTCTTTAAAGCCGAATAGAAATAAGAAAAAGAAGACTTACCGAGTTTGCGAGCTGTCACTCGAATAGGTTTCTAAAATTGATATTATAGAAGATGATTGGAGATGTCACTATAAAAAGGCTGCATAAAATGTTTATATAAGTTGCTGCCTTTAAAAGTTTTCTGTAACCATTTTCATCAAGCTTTATTGAATACTTCGATACGGCTTGTTAAGTCTTACTAAAGAATCATAAAAGAATGGCCACGTTCGGGTGGTAGGCAGACATATGGTATCTACTTTAGCATCTGATACGTTTTCGAACGACCAAAACCGTGTATGTAACCAAACCAAACGGAAACCAAGAAAATAAACAGGTGAGATATCAGCTGTTAGTATGAAGTATCTCTCCCAAACCAACGCAAAAGCGGCGCGTAACATTCGCCGACAGCAGTTTTTTTTTGTTGTTTAGCATTATTTATTTGTCATTTATTTTGTATGATTGAAAATGATTCGCCCTGCATAGAGAATGTTCCGCGTTGGTTTGGGAGAGCCTTAATCCAAACAGATCCGAAAATTTTTGGGATAGCCTTATATTTCCTTTTGATATCAGCTGTTGGGTTCGTCAGCTGGTTTTTTCTTTATGCATTACAAAAACATGAACAAATCTAGATACCATTGGCGACGTACCCGAACGCGGCCAATATGTCAATCTATAATAAAGAAGCTCGAATTTGTATAAGTCATTTTAAAGAAGCTTTTTAAAAAAAACTCTATTCACATTATAATTATATATGTATATTGATTAAATTGAACACGTGGAGAGAAATATAATTCATTTTACTTGATTTGTCTTTTTGAGCATTCGGAAAGCTACTTTTCGTTGGTTTAAGACATAAGCTTCAATGCACGATAAACATGAACAAGGTTTATGCTCATCAAATAAACATAACATTCGGCATTTTCGTATATCTGGGTATTTATGTGACGTCACGGTCAGCTTTAATGTTTTTGTTCTATTTAAAGTGAAGACCATAATTAATTTAAGTATTTAAATAAATTGTTTTTAAATTCTTAATGAGCAGTTTAAAAATAGAAATAATAATGAGCATACCTTGTTTCTGTTAATCGTGCTTAAGTGGCGGTGTTTTTTCGGATTGAAATTATCAAAAATATGCATTATTACTTAGTTTATTTGAAAGCCTCAACTACATAGACCTACTTTTTTACAAAAGTACAAAATTGAGAAATTAAAATGCTTGCCAAAGAAACATGCTTGCAAAAAAACATACGAAAATTGTTCTGGCATATAAATTAAACCACCATGCACATGTTTTTTAGCAAGCAGGTGTCTTCAGAATAGATGTTTATTTCTCACTTCTGTACTTTTGTACAAAAGTAGGTCTATGTAGTTGAGGCTTAAGACTATTGATATTAATTTAAGACTATTGAAATGAAACTGGGGCAAGGGGACTGCTAAGCAAATCGTTTAGGTACATTTGTTTACCCAAGCGAAATGTATAAGAGAGTTAAAGAGATCTTGTTCATGTGTGAAAATAATTATAGAAGCTCGGATTTATTAAAGGAAAATTTAAAAAAGGAAAGGCTGATTAAGTTTTGGCATCTTTAGTTAGAGTGATGGACTGTCACGTAGGAGATCCCGATTTCGATCCCTAGTAAGGTAAAAATATAATTTATGTTTTATAATTGTTTCCAATACTATAATTAATAAATAATTGAATTTGATACTTGATTTCAGATAAAATGCAGTAAAAATCACATTAAAAAATAAAAATAAAAATTTATCTTTCTTTTTTTTGTATTTATTTTTATTCACCTTCTATAAGACTTGTATTTCATATTTATACAACCATGTCCGAAGCTATCTGTCAATTTGAAGTGTCATTCAAATTTCCAATATCGCTCGTTAAAACTTCGTATCTGCTTCTTTAGGCTTTTATACAATCTGCTACTTTTAAAAGATCTGCAAATTAGTTTATAAGAAGATTTTCCGAAATCACGTATACAAGCTATATTAGCTTGTATAACATTCTCCTTTTTATGCTTAAGTAAACTTAACAAATGTCTTATGGAACTTCTAAAACTTATTCTATTAAGCCGAACCGAAGCTAAAATGTTAGTTGGGTAGTGTCAACTGTCAAAAAAACCGGTTTTTCGCATATATCTTTTAAGCCCTAAGATTAATCGAAAAAATATATTAGCAAAATTTCTACAATATGTAACATTATATAAGCATGCATTAACCGTTTTTTTTTTGATAAGCCATAATTTTGATAACATCATTTTATCTAAATAAAAAGACCAAAAGTCTAAAATACTTGTTTTTGGCTCTTTACTCTTAAATGACGAATTTTTCGGAAAATATTTCATACCTATTTTGCAGATTTTAATATTTCTTAGAGGAAATATTATCACACTTTATTGCGTATAACACATCAGTTGCAATAAGATATTGCGACTTCAAAACTTTTCGGTTAATTGAACGGCCAAAATAAAATAATTATGAAAGAAACCCAAAACAAATTATAGTTACTTGGAATCACTAAAATTGTCACTGAAATTAGCATAGTGATTCTTTTATATGAATATTTTATCTTTTAATTGACGGACTCGTGCAATTATACTGGCTGCGCTTAATTGAACATGTCGGTCAATAAAGCGGGTTTTTGTTAATTGAACCACCCGGATAATTGACCGAAAAATCTGACAAAATGGTCAGTGCAATACTGAATACTGTACATCTATAAGGAAATGTTCCTCAAACACCGCTATAAGCTATTATGTATAATATTAATAGAATCCAATTAAAAAACTAAATTGATACACATAAGTATAGAAATGCAGCTATGTAGTATGTATTTTATAAAATTAAATAAAAAAGTTTACCGTTTCATGTCCCCAAATATTTTCATAATTACTTCAATCAATTATTATTTTGATCAGCATTTTTTACGATTGAAACTTTTCCAAATCATTTTGAATGTTTAACAAAATCCAATCAAAAGTTCACACGAAACGAGATGACGCGAGGAATTCCATCTGCAGCAGCAGAAATAAGTGCAACGAAATAGTGACAAATTGCACCGTTCCGTCATTAAAAGCCATAACGAAGTCGCATTAGCTTTAGCTGCCTTAGTGTAGTTTCGTTGCGGTGCAGAGTTTCAGATTTTAACGGAAAATCCAATTATTGGAAAAGTGAAAATGTCATGCATTTTGTATTTGAAATCCAATGAGTGGATCTACATTGCTTTTTCTATAGTGTCGGCCTGATTGTCAGAATAACTATGTAATTCATCAGGAGCAATACCGGTGGAATTATACCAGCAAGAAGATTCATCTTTCAGATATCAATATCAACCATATTCTGCTGCTGTGGTGTATAGATGCGGATACTTGCTGCATTCCCCATCAAACACTCGCAGCCAGATTGCCATATCCTCCTTCTGCCACAATCCGACAATGGAGGACCCCAGCGCTGGCGCACTACTTCCCCAATAATGCCTAATCAAGTTTATTTGTATATAAACCACTACAACGATACAAAAGAAGCCACTCAACGTGGTGGGGAAACAATGCCCAAACTGGTTCCATGTATACCTATCTGCACCGACATTCGACAAAAAAAGATACATTCAAGGAAGATGGGAACATCCCTTTTGCCAGCACCAGCATCATCATCATCATCGTCATCATTGCCCAGGTGTCTGATCGGAGATATTACCTTGTCAATGGCCACAGAACATCTGCTTGGGAATGCGCACCCATTCCATGGTTTCTTCTGTCTTCCAGCACGAATCCATGGGCGGAGTCTGCACAAAGGAAGAACCACTTTAGATATACTCAGGAACATAAAAACGAAGATTGTCCAATTACAGAGGATGTTGATGTTGTGTCTTGAGTTTGATGTTGCTGTTTCTGGTGAGCCCGAGCATTTGAGCATGTCCTTTTGTTATTTCTTCGTTTTCTTTTTTGTTGTTGTTTTCTTTCGAGAAATCGATTTTCTCGTAAGGAATGTGTCGATTGGAGCTGAAAGACAATGCTGCTGATGATGATGGAAAGAGGATGCTGATGCTTTTGTCACCCTATTTGCAAGTTTTCTGTTGCCAGATAATGAGGTTATACTTTGTATGTGTGTTTTTTTTTTGTCTGTTATATTACTTTGCAGTTATGGCGGAACATCTTGTTGAATTTGGAGAGATACAGCACAGTTTATATAAGCAATTGCTTTTGGGAGGAACTTTTATAATAATGCTATTTAATTTGAAATCATGATCACATCAGGATAAGTAGGTAAATGAAATTACACGCAAATAGCTACTTATAATGTGAAAAGAGAAATTTTATGCTTATACGTATAATCACATAATTGCTAAGAAACATACTTAACTGACAGGTGGTGTCAACCGGAAGCTTAAGGGGACTTTTAATCGAAAGTAGGCCAAAGATATTATGCAGTATTTTGGAAGATGTTTAGTGTAACATTTGTTAGTCGGCGTTAAATAAATTATAAATTATGAAGGCTCTGTGGGCTTCCACCAACTGTTAAAGGCTACGGAATTGTATAGCTATTTGTCCCTTTAATAATATTATTGTAAGTATTTGTTTTTAATGTCTGATATTATAATATAATAATTTTAACTATATGCCTGTAAGACCTCAGGTCTTTTAAATGCAATGCACGGCACTAGTTAGAAGGAATAGAAGAAAAGGAAAGATTTTTGTTGGCACAGTGGATTGAGAATTAGATGTTTATGAAGAAATTCCACGGGTGGCATCCAGTTAAAACTGGGGAATATAGAAAAGAATGCTAGCTAGACTGGGGCTTGAACCCAAACGTCAAGGTTAGCAGTCAAACACTATATCCACTGTGCCATTGCCACCCGCAGCCAGATTTTAATATGTTGCATTGAAGTAAATTAGGTTAAATAAAAGAAAAAAAAATTATAATTTTTATTTTGCATTTTGTTGTGGGTACATAAAGTCAATTAAAAAAAAAATCGGGTGGCACAACGGCTCATGAAGAACCAGGGCCTTGTGACTGACAACTCGCAACCATTCCTGTGTGCGCCATTCGACAGGAATGGAAGGGACCTACAATTTTATGCCGAATCCGAACGGCTAGACGAGAAGCACTTATTCGTGACAAGTGATACTCTTGGAGAATTTGTCAATTCCTCGCAAGAGGCAGCAGTCCTGAAAAAAAACTTTTTAGTTTTTAGATGGACGAGGCTGCGAAGCGATCCCAGACCTCCAGCGTGACAGTCGAACGCACTAACCATTACGCTACGGGCTACTACAATTATTGACATAAAGTCAATTATCGCCGTCAAAATCTCAAGGCATTGTAGATTGGGCATTAATTTTATAACAAGAAAATAAAAATGTTGAAATAAAAATTAGACTGCTTTCACACAAGAAACCTGAGTTGCCGGCAACTGGGAGTTTGCTGGCGAGAAGAGCGTAAGGGGAATGAACAAAATGTTCCCCTCACACCCTTCTCGCCAACAAACTAGCTAGTTTCTGGCAACTCAGTTTCCTTGTGTGGAAGCGGTCTAACAAAACAAAAAACAACATTCTCTTCCATTATTATGCCCGTATATGCGACAGATGGGTTCATCAGTTAGATGCATGTCATCATGCTGTTCTAAGACGCAAATTTTGGTCGATGTTTACCGACTCTTATACAAATCAAAACATCGCTATGAATTCTGCACCTAGAAAACAAAAACCCGTGGCAACGTTTTTTTTTTTAACACAGATGAAGAAATTTATAAAACAAAATTACTGAAGCCCACATTAGGATTTCATTTATTTGCATTAAAAATTACTTCCGTTTTAAATAGAGTGGTTTTATATGAATGTAGTCAATTAACTCGATTAAAAAGGTAAATTGACTTAAACCCTTTGGCGCAAAATTTTAAACAACCTATTGTTAGGTAAGGGCTTAGCAGTTTTCTAGTAAGTAGTTTTCTAAATATTTAGCAATTTACTAACTATTTCAAAATTTTAAACCTTTTTTTCAATGTGCTATTTAGTAAATTGCTTATTTCCTTTTATTAAAAACGGTGCATATGAACACGTCTACGCAGTGACAGTTCGTAGAAAAAACAAAGCAAACAAAACTAAATTTTGGGAAATGTCATTCAGAAGTCACATTTGTTTTGTTTGTGATTTTAATTTTGTTTTACTCTCTGAAGAAGATTTTTCTTTAATAAGTCTATCGAAAATTAATCTATTAAAAGTGAAAAAAGATATTAAAAAAGTTAGTTAATGGTTAAAGCGGGCTGTAGGACCTACAGCCCGCTTTAACCATTAACTAAATTACAAAAATTAAGGTCACGAAAATACTTAAGAACTTTTATTAAAAAAGTTGCATTCGCCCAAGAGCTCTACCATACCGGAACCATTCTCAGAGTTGAGAGCGACTATTGTGGGAGAGACTAAGTGCTTCCCTGATGATCCTGAATCGTGCATTGGTGGACTGGTGCTGAAGTAACTATATATAACCATGTTGAGTTTGGATTCAGTTGGACAGCCTACGGGACAAAAGCTAGTATGAAATTAAAAATAAAACTGAATCACATTATTTATCGTGTTATTTTCAGATGGCAAGTACTCAAGCCTCAAGACCAAAAAAAAAAAAAGAAGTCAGAGTTTCGATGAGTAAAGTCTGAGAAAATGAAGAAGGTAAACTTGTTTTGAAGTGATGGCGAATTCTGTTTTGGATAATTTTGATTTGTTTGCTTTGCTGAAACCGAAGAAGAAGATTCCAAGCCAATTGAAGAGATTAGCCAAACAAATTGCTCAAAAAGAATAATATGCTAGTTGAATTCGACTGAGGAGTATTTTGTGTAAATTTAGAATAAGAAAAATAAAATAAAAAAAGTTTGTCAAGAAGAAAAAAGAAAAGAATAAAGTGCTGTGAAATTTTCATTTCAATGAACAGGTAATTTTTTGTTTCATTTTATGGATGGAATGGTTTTGCTTTATGAACTTACATTTCTTTACTAGCTGAAGGCAATGGTGTAGATTAAACAAATGTCGTTTCGATTCGATTTTGGAACAGTACATACTACCCGTTTTAGATTCGAATCTGTAAAAACTTTTGATGCTACTTTTCAAAGTGGAGTGTATCTTTTTAACGGGTTATCCAAAAAACGAAGTTGATACCTTTTTGGAATCTGGTCTTGATCCTTTCAAAGCCAGCATCAAAGGTTTTTACATGAAATGCTTATTAAGAAAAATCACACTTGAAATATGCATATTTGGAATGTGTTATACGTATTACAAGAGTTTTTCTTGTTAATACTACTTTAGTGAAAAAATTGTTAATGCTTGTTTTGAGAGTATAAAGTGCTAATTCAAAAAAGGGATCAACCGCCTTTATTGGAGAAGCCGTTCCAAAGATATACTTCAAAAGCTTTTCGTTGTCCACGTTGAAAAGTAAAATCTGATCAGAGTTTATTCTTTCTTCGAGTTTATTCTTGAGAAGACAATTGTTCCAGATGTTATAATCGTGAAGAGAACCACGAGACCTTGCAACTATATCCATAATCCTACATCTATGATCCGTTACAATTTGGACATTCAGCGAATAATAACCTTTAAGAAATTAAAATGTTTTATATTGGACATATCATCTACTTTTTAAAAAAGAAATAGTATAGCTACCTTTTCTGTTTATGTAATGGCCAGCCATAATAAGTCCCACAACCCTCGCAGGTGCAGGAATCTTCTCTGAGTCTCTAAATGTATCTAGGTCCTTTCGTCTACCTGACCTTGCTAGCGTCTTTCAAGCTGAATTGCTGGCAATCAGGGAAGCTTGCAAGTTACTAAAAGCAGATCCAAACCAAAACCGTAATGCAGCTATTATTACAGACAGTCAAGCGGCTGTTAAAGCCATTAATTCAGCTACAGCATCCTCCAAACTAGTCCAGCAATGCCGGAATGAGTTTGCGGGTCTGAACACTGACCTCAATGTCACTCTTATCTGGGTCCCGGGTCACAGTGGCATTGAGGGCAATGAACGGGCTGACGAGCTGGCCAGGCAAGGTTCAGCCTTTCATGGCTCACTTGGAGTTATGAAGGGCAACATTCTCTCAACTTGTCTTACTAAAGCAAACCGTAGGTGGAGCAGTTTATCAAACTGTATTATATCTAGGAAGATTTGGCCCACCTATGACAAGAACCGAACAATTGATCTAATACGCAGACCCAGGCAAGACATAGCCAGGGTAGTTGCAACCTGTAGCGGACACTGGCCAATAGGGGAGCATGCAGCGAGGCTGGGCATACCTTACAATACTCACTGTCGGAGCTGTGAGGACCAGCAGGAAAAGGAAACAGTAGTTCATTTCCTCTGCAAATGCCCTGCTCTGGCCAAAGCTAGAAAACAGTCACTCGGAAGAGCATTCTTTGACGACATTAACGAACTTTCTGAAATGAAGATCAAAGACTTGATTTCTTTTCTCAACGCGACGAAATGGCTCTAGGACAAATTTCGGCTACTTCTGCATTATACCTTCCGTCGATTCCCTATGATCACAAGATAGTGGACTAGGGTTCTGGTCAGATCAGTGGACGCTCCAGTGCCAGCCAACGAACTGCCTAGTGGGCTAACTGTGAATGGTGTGGGTGCGGGTGCTGATCTGGTTGAGTGAGAGATCCACTTTCTGATGACTTTCTAAATAAAAAGGGACGATATCCTGAGGATATGCCCATGTTTTCTCTCTTCAATTCCATCCACAGGTTCAAACGAGTTATGGTATCAAAACGGCGCACTTTCTACCTACCTACCTACCCTCGCAGGTCACTTAATTTGTACATGTGTACAATCGATCGCACCTATCACTTTTGAAAACCTGGCGATGCTATAAAATCCCGATTTTATTTCATTTAGGTAACTCCGCAGGGGATGACGGGAATTTAATAAAGTTTGCAAGCAACGAAGCAATTTGTTTCGAAATGTTTTTTATGATTTTTCCCACTGTGGGTGGACTGGACCATTCCATGCAATGCTCCTATAAGATTTATTGTTGAACATAGGCACATATATCCCATGTGTTCCATAAGGTAGTTTTACTTACCAACATCAGCCTGATGAATATTTTGCCCAAAAAAGTGTAATGTAACTAGTACTTGCAATTCTGGTGAAATCGGAAGCCCACGGTTTATAATTCGGTCTTGGATGTTTAGGTTTTCAACCAAGAACCGAACTGTTGTCTTATCAAACCTATATCTGGAGTAAAATTCTCCATCGTCCAGCTCTTCAAAAGAATGTGCTCGGGATTTAAGACTTCGCACTTTTCTGCACAACGCTAAATCTTCAAAAACTTTGAAGTCTTCGTCTTCCGAAAACATTTTATATTAATTTATTTACTTTCAAAAACAATTATAGCTCATGAATCATACAAAAAAACACAATTCACTTTTCCAACTAAAATGGGTAAGACATTTTTTTTCAAGGAAAATGACAGATGTCGTATGGATTTAGCAAATCGCTTAAAGTTAAAGTACCCATTTTGTGATTTTAACTTTAGTAAATTGTAAAGAGATAGTAAAATGTTAAAATCGTTTAAAATTAGCAAAATCTTCTTTTTAACTTAGAAACTTACTAAAATGGCTTTAACAATTTACTAAATCGTTTAAAACTTTGCGCCTTTGTTTAAAACAGTCGTTAAGCATTTACCAAAATTTGCGACTTAGGAAAACGATGAACCCCTCTGTCATACCTCGGTGAAACGCATGGAGTTGAATTTTTTATTTTTGAATTAAAATAAACTTATTCCATGTCCATCACTCTACATTAACAGAATTAATTTTATTTCTAAATTTGAATATCTTTGTTATAACCTATGTAGTTGGTATGAGGTTCCCCGTTGATTAGATTCAAATTGCTAATCCGAGTCCAGTTGAAATTAACGAAGAAAAACTTTGGGCGAGAAGTTTATTTTATTAGGCCCTTCATTTGACACACCTTATTTTGTAATGTGTAAAAGCACGGATTTGTGTTAAAGCATTACGAGATATACCTACATAGGTTTCTCAGTAATTTGCCGAAACAATTGAATAAACATTTTTTTTTGTTTTGCGTGATTAATGATTCCTTAAGTGCAAATTAATAAGAGTCTTTTTTAAGTTTTGTATGTGTATCTATATTTACTTTAAGAAATTCCATGCTTAATACATGCAATAAAGGTACAGAATTCAAGTTGTATTTGTGTTTTACATGAAACGGGACAAATAAAAATGTACATTCAAAAAAAATGCTTTTAAGAAATAAGAATAATGCGAATGCGAATCTGTGTTCAAGAGAAAAAAAAAATACAATTTACACCAAATTTTATTATTTTTCCAATCTTCACATGGAATCAAAACGAATGCATTCTAAATTTTCCGGAAAGATTAAAGAAACAACAAATTTTATTCCGTTGAATAGAAATTATTATGTTCGGATGCAAAATAAATAAAGAAGTACACTGGATGTCCCACAGTCAATATAATTTTTTATTAAACCTATTTTGTTGGCATTTTAAGGTTGTTTTTTGGCCTTGGTATCTAATCTAATTGAGTTTTTTTTTTCACAAAAACCACGTCATTCAATCAATGAACTTTGTCTTTTCTTTGTTACGAAAGCCCAATATCTTCTTTTAAAAATGCTGAAGCAAATTTTAACAAAAAAAGAAATTATTAATGAATAAATATCACAAACAAAAATTATTGAAAAATAAAATTTCAAAAATCTGAAATTATTTTTATTTATTGCTTCAATTCCTTAGCTAAGCAGTTTGAGCTAGACAAAAACGAAGCCAATCGATTTTTTGGACAAATGTGAAATTATAAAAAAAAAAAACAAAGGAGAATGGGCAAATTTGTATGGCAATTGGGTGCGAGCGGCCAAGAATGGTTTTATTATTTTCGGATGTGTTTTGGTCCTACAAGTACGGTGTAGAAGTTTTTTCGTTGTGGTAAGCTTCAAACTGGTATAAAATGCATTTTTGTGTTTAACACTTTAATAGAGTTTTGTGAATAGAGGCTAATGTGAATGGAAAAATAGAAAATGAAAGTGAAATAATAGCTAAAGACATGAGTTTAGGAGATATGTGTTAGACAAAGCACAAAGCCTAATAATCTAGGTATATTAAAAACATGTTTTTTTAAGTATAGTGCCTACTCATACTCTATAATCGGGCTTAATTCCGCTGCTGGTAATCAAACATCATCGGTTTGGTTTCTTGAGCAGCCTAAATACCAAACCACGCACATAATATGCGCGCATCATCCGAATTCGCGCCTTCCACTCAGACAGTAACAGTAATAGTGTGCAATGCTGCTCTCACATTCCTTTTGTCGGCCAATCCAAACGACGAATAATAATTCCTAGAAAATAGAGCTGCATTCGGATGCGCAGCAACCAAATGCCTTGCTCTTGGATATACTGCGTAAGATCTCTTACTCGTTGTTCTAACATGTGACTTAAAGCTCTATTCAAATAGTCTTGCAGAACTTTCTTAGGTTCCGAAGCCATTGAGAACCGTTCTGACCTGCGTCATCAATCAAAAAAGCATGTTTTAGCCTTACATTCGTGTAAAGAGGGCAATCTTAGATATGTCATTTGATATTCCATTCTTAGAAATCCCTAGTGAACTAGGTATATTTAGACCAAAATGCAATAGGAAAAGTGCATTTTCACACCGAAACAGCCTAAATGAGCATGTCCTACTTCCGCCACCGGTTTTCTTAACGATTTGACTAAAAGTATCGGTTGGTTTCCTCTTTTTAAAAACCTGCGATGTAATAAGTAATCTCTTATTGTTGCCTGCTGAACTCGTATATGGGGCCAGTAAAATAACCGCGGGCTATCTTGACCTGGTACGTATTGTGTCACTCGACATTTTGAAATAAGGATAACGCATAAGATAGTTTTTGAAAATGCCATCTCCCCAAAATATGCATTTGAAAAATGCATTTGCAAATGTCTTCATATCTCTTTTCCTTAATGCACTGCAACGAAATGCCCATACTGAAAGTTACTCTCTTGAAGCAAACCTTTCATTTGACACTAATTTCATTCGTGGCCGCTCGCACCCAAAAATGCCCATTCTCCTTTAAATCGTTGGAGCGGTTATTTAAAAAAAATATTTTTTTTTCATAATAAAGGGTCCGCCATCTAATGTTTTTTCAACTAGTGTTTATTTCGTGAACGGTAACACTAAGCTCATGTCTGATTTGACAAATAATTAGTTTTATCCTTCCGCTAAACGAAAATAGTTGTGTATACGCTTGAACAACGCTGGGAAATATTGCGTCATTACCTTGCCGATTTTGCCAAAAAAATCATCTTTTCAGATGAAGCTCATTTTGATCTTGGCGGGTATGTAAACAAGCAAAATTGTCGCATTTGGGGCACAGAAAACACGCACGCATACATTGAAAAGCCGATACACCCAAAACGAGTCACTCTTTGGTGCGAATTTTGGTCCAGAGGCATAATTGGGTCATTTTTCTTCAACTGAGCAAGGAGTGGCGGTTACAGTCAATGGTGATCGTTATCGGGCCATGTTGAACAAATTTTTGTTCACAAAAATTGAAGAAGAGGATATTTGCAACATTTGTTTTCAACAGGATGGGTCTACGTGCTACACAGCCGAAGCTTCACTCGATGTTGATGATGCATTTTCAAAAAAAAAAAAGTTATTTGGCGGACCCTTTACAATAATTTTAAAAGCATTTTTAAGAAAAATATTTAAAACCTGAATGTAAAGTAATTTTTTGCGAAACTATCGCCAGTGGCCGAATATTCGGCCAGCGAACCAAACACCAAATTTTGTCTTAAACTTTAAAAATAATTTTCAGTTACATAGTTATTTTATTATTTTTTTGTTCATTAACTGTTCAATAGTAAACCTTATTTCATCTTCAGCCCACATTGCACTTCTTATTAAAACCAAATTTTATTCTGATTAAATTATGAAAATATGAATTTCTAAATTGAAACTCGAGATTACGCCCACTCTGGCGTATACGTACTTTTTTTAATATGTAAATTAAATGGGGCGTATTCATAGTAATTTTTAAACTGGGTCTAAGTTGAACCTTAGCCTAGGATCACTTTCGAGCGTTGATTCTATTTTCTGTGCTTAATCATGTCAATATATTTAAAGACATTCATGTAGTAGGTATAACGAAATATTAAACTTATACAAAATTAATATACAACGTTTTTTGATCGAATTCAATGAATATCATTGAACCAAATTTATCTAAAATTGAAGTTTAGTAAAATCAGAGCTTATCAGCGACTATGAATGTCCCCAATGAGTAGAGCTTTGAAATACAAAAAATATGTTCCCCTTAAGTAAGTTAAAAAGGCACGTACACATATAATTCACCTAATTGTTTGCCTTTTAAAAAGTAGATATACAATATTTATCTCAAGCAATCATTACCCTTAGTTTTAGCTAAATTAATTTTTTGCTTAATATGATTTTTTTTTGGCGAGTACAACATTCAACATAAAAAAATTCAAACCACCATATTGCTCTTTTGAATGCTTAAAAGGAGTTTCATGAGCGGGACAGAGGAGACAAAAAGCGAGTTTAAAGTCTTAAAACCTGGAAACGTGCCACCCAAGGCACTATGTTTGTAAAAATTGTAGCTATAAAATATTAATATTTTTAGAGACCTGTAGAAATACGTAACCGCGTTTAAAACGTCGCTTTGTCTGATTAAAATATTTAAACTACACAAATCTAATTTAAAAAAATTCATGTTTTTGAAAATCCAAATTTTCAAAACAAATACTTATCGGAAAAACAATTTTTTTTAAATTTTGATATGCAATATTATTCAAACTTTTTAAAATCATAAGAAAAATTATTTTAACAGTTCTATTCAATAATAAGAAATTCTAAAATATGAAAAGTTGTTCCATGGGGAGTACCTACTAGAGCTCTTGATACCCGGGTACCCGAACCATTACCGGGTACCCGGGTACTAGGATATCTTGCGTATTGCCCGGTCAGAATCAAGAGCTCTAGTACCTACTGTCAATAAGAACGCAAACAAAAAATATTTTCTAATTAAAAAGTTGAATGTATTAAGTAAATATAGAAATCTTCTTAACAAAATTCGTGGATCCGTTTTCGAGAAAAATAATATTTTTCTTAATGGTTTTTCAAAATTTGTATGAAAGGTAGGTAAACCACTATATTTGAGTTAAGAGATACAAAATGTTTAAATATTCTAGATTCTAGAAGATAATAAAAACTAATTTATGACATGTTTTAAGAAAACTGACGAAGATTATTTTTCAAAATATTGGTTCTTAATAATGCTAAAACTTCGTTCATAAAATCGAGAAAATTCAAAAAACAAAAAAAAAAATGTTTGAACCAGAGGTATACCAAAAATTACCAATTAAAAAAAATTAATTTTTCTTATTATAATTATTTGAAATTTTCCTAGAAGAAGCCGGTTTTTAAGAAAAATACTATTTTCCTTTTTGGCTAAGAAAATTTGTATGTCATGTAGATACATAATAACGTTATTTTTGGTATAAAAAAATTGTATGGGCATATTACTAAAAATAACAGTAGGTAGGTACCAAGCTTGAAGAAAATTTACTAAGCCGGTTCAGGTTGTAGGTGTGCGTGTACGGACAGACAGAATTGCGAGAGCAATTTTTTTCGCTTTCTCTACCATCAATCGTTAAAATAATATCTCGAGTTTGATTTTTCTTACGAATCTCTAACTTTCCATATAATACATATAATATTTCAAACAAAAACTCAAGAACCGTTCGAGCACTTTTCTTTAAAACTAATATTTTATATGTAGAATTTCTCGGAGGTTTTTGAAAATAAAATTTGGTAGATATGCTTATTTTGATGTATTGAAAATACACACTGATACAAAATTTCAAAAAAAAAAATCAACCATCACCCGTTTTAAAGATATTGAGCCCTAAAAATCTAAATAATAAAAACCTAATCTGTGCAAAATGAATAAGATTTTGAATAATCTCCTGCATGAAAAAGTTGATTTATGATGACGCCGCATAGTGTGAAATTTTCAGATTCTAGCGGAACTTAAGTCTAAATTTAAATAATATTTTTTTTTTTTAACTTGTTTTTTTTTTTCGTGGAAATGATTTAAATATATCAGATTAATTTAAATTTAATAATTCATTTTAATTTTTTTTAACTAAAAATAAATTAGATAAAACATAGTTTATAAATAAAAAATGAATACATTTTTAAAAATAATTTGAAATTCAGTCAGTTTGAAACTGTTCCTTCGGGAAGATCATGACATTTAGTTCTTGAAAACCTCGATCTTAACGAAATCAGTGGATCTGATGACTTGAGAAACTTTTCGTTACTTGGAGTTTGGTGCCAAACTTAAAAAACAATCGACCTATTAATTTTTCTGTAAAATAAAAATATTTGTATGGGAGCTGCAAAAGGTTGCAAGAAATTATTTTTGATTCTAATTATATAAACAACACAGAATCAAAATATGAAAAAATTAGAGCGGGTACACGCAGGTAAACTTAAAAAGCTTTGTCTCAAAGTTAAAAAAAAAACTTTTTCTTATACCCTAGCGAAAATTAAGTAAAAAAATAAAAATAAATAAATAAAATTAGTAAAACTCACTTAAGGATATACTATTAACTTCAGATATATAAAATATCGAATAATTTTACCGTTCACAAAACACATGCAAAAACAGCAGAGCTCAGCCTATCCGCTGTAAAATGCCTTTAATTTATTTTTCATACGGTGTTTGGCTTTGACCGCTAACTGCACAAAATATAATGGAAACATGAAGCTTTTACTACCTGAAATGAATCAACCGTTATGTTAAGAACTGATCAAAATCGGTTTTGTACTCGACAGCTCAACTTTTTTTCTTGACTTAAGTTCCGCTGGATTGTGAAAATTTCACACTGTGCGCCGCCGCGCCGTTAACGAGAAATTTTAAAATAAAAACAACAGTTCAATGGCATGCATCTTTCATAACCGTTATTGGTAAAATTTGATTGATATTTTTTTTTTTATTAAAATCGTTAAAAATGTTTTCAATTCTAATATTTTGTGGATAACAGTTGTTGGTACGTACTTCCCTCCCTCGAGGGAATCACCTTAACACCTTATGTCAAAAGTTTGAAGAAACTCCTTCAGCGGCTTATGATGCAGGTCGTGGGACGACGTAAAATTAATATCTCAAGCTCGATATTTTTTCGAATCAATGATTTTGGCTATAAACTAGACTAACCTATGAATATAGCAATAAAAAAGAACAAATGGTAGATACTCAATAACGTGGTTTTGTGAAAAAACTGATAATAAAGTATAAAAAATATAGCCAATAAATAAATGCAAAAATCTTTATATTCTTATCCTTAATTGTATTATTTTACGAAAATATATTATTTAGAAAAAGCTGTATGAAATTTATTTTGCCTTAAGACACGATTCTCTCTCTAGCACTTTTTTTTTATTTTGACTTTTCATTTCATTGGAAAAAACACTTCAGTAAATATTTGCTAACGATTTGGAGTTTTGTTTTATCTTTTTTCTTTAGTTGTTCGTTCTCCAATTCGCAATATGGCCGGTGGCCCATTAATCTTGGCGAATTCCAAATAATCCCAACTGCAAGATCAAAGCACAAATTACTTTATTATTACCACAAACGAAAAATCCTTGTATGCCCAAATTCAGGCACCTAAATCAAAGTCTGATCGTGATTTCCGATAAATCGAATTCGAATCCCTTTGGGTTGATGGGAGGGGGGGGCGAGGATGTGGTTGGGGAATAATGGCAGGAGGACCAGTACTCTGGAAGGCTGCATGCGCACACAAATATACACACAATTCGACGCGACGCAGAATCACATTTCGTATATTTCGTTGAATACCCCAGGAGTTTGGGTCACGGAAATTATTCCATCTGCGCTTCATCGGCTAGAACATGTGAGTGGATCTGCGGGTACGCTGTTAATATACATACATACACATAAGCTGGGGTCGAACACAAACTTTCAGAGCATTGGTTCTGCGAATTCGAAGCTGGAATGGACTCATCAGGCATCGCAATCAGAAGGGATATGGCTGCTGCGTTGCGCTACGGGCTTACATATATTTACGCGTCTTGGATTGCGTTTTGCGCGTTTCCAATCCGCAATGTCCGACAACAACAATGTTTCGTCCACCATGCTCAAGGGTTAGCCACGAATACCTTTCTGATTGCTTGATTTAGGTCGGACCCCGGTTGTTACCGCGAAGGGTCCTCAGCTCCAATGTGCTACGATATTATACATGCCTCTTGGAACATGGACACTGTGTCTTTCCGAGGGTTTAATGTAGTTTTGTGTTTTATTTCTGTGTATTTTTTTTTTGTTGTGGTTGCGGTCGTTGTTTTTGCACCTCGGCCCGATTTCATGGTCTCACCTTTATATGGTGCGGGAGTCGATCTGAGGCAGAGAGGCCGTGTTTTTGCAGTGCCTGTGTCCATCCAACCGCATGTGCCTCTGCCCATGGCTTGTGTGGTGCCTTAATCAAGATTTCAGTCTGAGCTGGGACAGATACATTTTATTTTCATGGCGGTTTTGCTGGTTTCTTGGGCTCTGAATTAAGCAGGGCTATTTTATATATATAAGTGTTCCGTTTTAAGGTTTGCTGCTTTTTTGTTTGTTTTTTTTTTTTTTTTTTTTTTTGAAAAGGTTGCGGCACGTATCGAGACATAAATTATTTATTTTTGCCAGAATCGATTTTGTACGCTGTCGTCTGGCTGATTTTTTTATTTTTATTTTTTTTTGTTTATGCTGCTTAAGGCTTAAAGAACTTTGGAACGGCCCCTTTCCTGCATTTGTTGCTCTCAATTTGTGGTTTCTCGATTGGGTCCTAAGTGTGTTTATACCTGGATGATGATGATGCTGAAGCGTATTATGGTTACCCAGTTACCACAAATACAGACATTTTGTGTAATCAGCTTTTAGAAGGCATAGAACAGAATATATATCTACCTACCAGCATAGGTACGCATCACGTACAGTCGAGAGGAAAATTGTATAACTCAATGAAAGTGGTTTGAGTTGTCATTTTAATGTCGACAATTGTTGAGTTTGTTAAGCAGTTTAATGTTTCTTTGAAAAAATAAAAATTTATTTCGAATTTAAAGACGGTGGTTTTGAGAAAATTAGTAAAATGAAGAAGGCTAGAATTTGATCTCCTTCTATTTAAGCACTACATTTTTGGAGGCTGTTAGTGAATGTGGAACGTTAACAAAAGTGGTTTCCGGATCTTCATCAAGTTAAGCCAGAAACAACAGACAATATAGTCATTATCCAGAAGAACGGCAATTATGGGAAAATTGCTATACAATCGACAAATATATGTGCTGTACTTACCCATCCCATACTTTTCTGTACACATAATCACTAACCCGGGGCTTAGACAAGCGAGTAGAACTAGTAGCATTTGTATCATAGTGTTAGTTTTATGGATGTATGTGTAATTAGTAGCTCTCTGCGCATTTTGTCAACTAGTCAGCCCTATCGAGGTATCCGTTTGGAGAAATTTTTTTTTCCGATCTATTCGAAATCGGAGAATTTTCTACCGAGGTATCCGTTCCGATAGACAGATCGGACAATTTTCCGATAAAATGTAATGACTATCATCGCATAGCGATGAAGTGCGTTCAGTCCAGAATTTTTGACAGTTGTGCGTTAAATTTCTTCTGAAATTCTCTGACAGAAAAAAGTTGCGGAATATTTTAAGAAAAGTTAGCAAAAAAATATAAATAAATATAATTTTGTTTCGTTAGTGCAATAAACAACGAAGACGACTCAGCAAGAGAGGTTGGTTGAAATAAAAAATAGCAACACTATCTATTTTTGTAGACCAATTTATAAACTTTCAAACATCACAAAGATTTTCACTTATTGAACAAATCCGGACGAATGTGTCAAATGAATGCGATTGTATGCTTTATCTTTTTTGTTCCGAAGTGGATACCTCGAACGAAATCTAAGTTCCGATCGGATCCCAACGGATACCTCGATAGGCCTGAGTATGATTTTTTAAAAATATTTCATACAGAAAAATATACAAATTATGGAAACTATAGAAACAAAACAAATAAATGAAAAAAATACACTACACTAGTAGGATAACTGGCAGGCTACTCGCAGGCAAAAATATTATACTGTTTGGGCTACTAGTTGGCTCTCTCGTGTTCTGATACACTAACACACATAAACGCTACTAGTTCTACTCGCTTGTCTAAACCCCGGGTAAAAATGATTGCTTAATTTTTCTTGTTTAGATATAAGAACAAACTCTGAAAATATCATCAAAATCTCTGGAGCTGTTTCTCAAAATCAAAGAAATGACATTGACTGGGCGAGTTATTCAACACAAAAACATATCTCTAAGACAACATTTTTTTCTCGTTTTAAAAACCCTTGTAGGGCTTTGTAATCGAAAACAGCTTGAAAATCAAACGATTTTTCTGGAATTTTCAGTAATTTCTTGAGTAAATCATATAATCACCCATATATGGGACAAAACAAAGGGTCTACCACGAAATCTAGAAAACCAAAATCGTGAAAGACAAAATCTCGAAAGTCATAATCTAGAATGTCAAAATCTCGAATTACAAAAATCTAGAAACCCAAAATATAGAATGCATATAATCTAGAATAACAAAAATCTAGAAAGACAGAATCTAGAACGACAAAAATCTCGAAAAAAACATTCACTTTTGAGACAATGCTTAAGATTTACTCGCACAAATCTTAAGCACTGTCTCAAAAGTGAAGTGAATTAGGTAATTTTTAAAATATAATAACAGTACTTTTATTCAATTAGTTTCACAGAAGACAGTTAAGATTAATTAAAACATTACTTTCAACTATTCTTTCTCCAATCTTCACATACATATATATATGTGGAAGAGCATTTCCTGCATTCTGAAAAAATATCACGCCTAGGTAATATGATTTAAACTTGAAACATACAGTAAACAAACAATATCAATTTTGCATCGCCAGTGGCATTGGGGTAAACGTAGCGAACGCCTTACCTAAAATGTTAAGGTCAGTTAGCAATAACATACTGTTATTATTACTATAACACTAACTTGGCACAGTCTATGTAGGTACGCTGTTATTTCTGTCTTCGTTTATTTTTTTTTCGTCTGAAGTGTTGATTATTCATTTTTTTTAATTGGTTTAGAGCCAATTTTTCAATCATCAGTTATTTACTATAGCATATTTACTATAGAAACAGGAACAAATTTTTGTTTAATTCGAAAAATTAGTACTATCTGAGGTTTAACTGACTAGTGAAAAATTTGCCCTTAATTTTCATTTTTTTTTGAATAAATATAAAAAAAAACTCGTATGAATATTCAAAATAGAAAAAAAGTCGTTTATTTTACCTTCCTTTATAATCAACAGTATTTTAAAATATTCCCAACAGTTAAAGCATACCTACATAATCAAACAAAATTCTAGATTTTTTCTGGATTTTATTTTGACTTTTCTTGATTTTGTGTTTCGAGATTTTTGTACATTCGAGATTTTTGTCATTCTAGATTTTTGCATTCGAGATTTTTTTTTTGTTGTTCTAGATTTTGTCCATTCGAGATTTTTGTCATTCTAGATAACGTCATGATCCCCAAAACAAATCATTTTAAGCTTGTGTTACCATTTTTATTGACAATTTGTTTGATTTATGAAAAAAAAAGTATAGTTTGTCTATACAGGGTGATTTGCATAAGTTGTCAAAAAAGGCAAGTGCGTGCAGGTTGGACTTAGACAAGAAAAAAAATCGTATGGGAGAGGGGTCTTTTTCTCCCCGTTTAGGCGGTAGGGACAATTTTGAAAAAAAAAAAAATCAATCAGTCATGCTATAGCAGTTTGAAAAGCCAAAAGTCTATTCCTTAATATTATTTTTAAATTAAATGATCGAGTGAATAGTTTTTGAAAAATTAATTTTCAAAGTCAAAATTTTGAAAAAAAAAAAAATTTGTAAGCTATTTTTTACAAAATTTTATGTAATAAGCATAATTTTTAATGCTCTTGTCAATTTTTAGTCAAACACTGAAAACTGTATGGATTTAGGACTTTCACTTTTCAAGATATGAAAAAATAAATGAAGCAACTTTCTCATAAAACTAAGAAGAATCCGGCAAAATGATCATTTCAGCAACTAGTTGATTTATCATCAACCTCGTTTTTTCTTGTTTTTATTAAGATGCTGGTTTCTTTATTTTTTAATATCTAGAAAAGTCAAAGTCCTAGAACCATGCTTTCAATGTTTGACTAAAAATTGACAAGAGTATTAAGTTTTGAATACAAAAATTATGCTTAAATACATGAAATTTTGAAAAAAAATAGCTTGAAATTTTTTTTAATGTTTTTTTTTTCAAAATTTTGACTTTGAAAATTAATTTTTCAAAAATTTTTCACTCGAACAACTTAATTTAAAAATAATATTAAGAAATAGATTTTTGGCTTTTCAAAATGCTATAGTATGACTGTGTAAGTATTACCGTTATTTTTTAATATTTTTGTTTCTGTTTTAAGTGATTTTTTTTGTAAAATTGCCCCTCCCGCCTAAGCCGGGGGAAATAGACCCCCCTCCTATACGATTGTTGTCTTCTCTAAGTCTAACCTACACTTCACGCACTAGCCTTTTGTGACACCTTATGCAAATCACCCTGTGTGTGAAAATATATTTTGAAAAATGTTCCGAATTAAAAAAGTTACTTGTTTGTAAATCCACAACCTCTACATAACCCACCATAACCTTTTAGGCATATTTGATAGCAAAATTTATCCGACACTCGAACAATTTGAATTAAATTATTAGTAGGTTAGTTCTTAACTAAGCACGGGTGTTACTGTACTTAGTGTTGTCCTTTTATATTAAATGCAAATATCAAAAAGTATTTATAAACATTTGATGAATTTTTTAACTTGATCTGTGTATTTTTACAAATAATAGTTATTACAAAATGTTTTTTTTTTTTTGTAAATGTTGGATTTTCAAACGAAATTCAGTTGACAGCGTCAATTTTTAAATTGTTAACTTTTTTCTAAATTTAATTTAAAACATTTCAAAAACAAATCTTCTAAATCGGAGCAGGTTCTCCGGGTTCTTGAATAGTGCACTCTTTGGAGCTTTATATCCTCCACCTATTGGGCTTGGGCACTTTTCAAAGCAAAAACCCTATAATCTTTGAAATTTTAAATAAAATTATTTTGGAAAACTGTTTTTTTTAAATAATTTAAAACTCACATTATTGAGAACAAAATTTGAGAAAAAAATATTTTAAACAAGCTTTTTGTCAACATTTTATGTAAATAAGTATCTATTGACTTAGCTTTATTTGCTAGATGCTCTCAGTATTTTTGTTTGTATGGACAAAACCATATCGCACATGTAGTACAAAAGTGTCACAACTCAAAAATCTTTGTTTTTCAATAGAGTCGAAAACCCATTTTACTTGAATAAAAACAGTGGCCCAAATTTTAAACATTGCTCGTTTAATGCATAAAACCGCCTCTAGTTAACGTAGTCGTTTAGTTCTGAACCCTTGTCTAACTATTTCTTAATTTTAAACACGTTAAACAACTCTTCTAACTAAAATGGACTCCGCAACGTAACGCAAGCAAATTCAGGTTGAACAGGCACACATTTGACAGATGGAGAGAAGAGGCAGCTATAGAACAACAAAAAATGTTCAATTTAAACAAACAACTTCAGATATAACTAGGTGCGTGTCGTGAATATATATTATGATTGTTTTTTGTTTAAATGTTTAAAAGAAGTCTCCTCGCATTTTCCCTGCTTCTAAAAAAAAAACACTCAAGCGCATGGACCAATATTGAGACATCTTTGTACATAACCCAGCGGGAAAAATTCAAAAATTTATTGAGGAAAAATCAGCTTTTTCCTTGAGGAATGGCAGCTGCACCGTCCACTTTTCAGCTGATTCCATTTATGAAATTAACATGGGCATGTCCTAGGCGGGAAGCATATGCTGAAAATCCGATGAAAATTCGCCAACGATCACTACTTCGTTGGAAGTTGTTTATTCATCGACCCAGATGATGAAAAACATGGTGGTTGCATAATCTATGAATTCACTGCATAAATGTATGTGGTTTATTCATCAGTTCAATATTTTCGATAAAAATGGTAATGAAAATTCAATTATCAAATCACAAGATATAGAAGTAGATAGTTGTTTATTCAGCAATTAGTTAATTCAATATGAAAAATGTGAAGAAAATTAAATAAATATTAAATTCATTAACTCTGTTGTGTTGTGAATTCTTATACAATTAAAACTTTAAATTAAAGTTAAATCACTAGGTCAGTGGTTGTTGGTTAATCACCACTTCATATGTGGTGATTAACCAAAAAACTGAAATACTTTGAGAAAATCTGAGATTGCCTCTTTTTAATGGAAATTCATAAGTCCTCTTATAATATTAACTGTCAGTAGACAATGTCAACACAGAGAACACAAAAAAAATCAACTTCTATCAAAACACACAATGGCGGTGCACACTTTACAAAGCATATGAGTGGACATAGACGATGAACTGATGAACTTCTATATGACTTTTCAACAGTTTTTTCATCGCATAATTTTCCATATCAAAAGCAATTTTTAATTCAACGACAGAAAGGGTTGTTTTCTAAACACAAAGCAGAAAGTGGGTTCAAATCTATGAACTGAGGAAACCTCGCATGACTCTTCACTGACTAAATCATTGCATCACGTTTCCTTTTATTATTTGGCTAGTGAAATGATTGAAGAATTCAGCTATAAAATTCATTGGGGACGATATTTCCGTCTGGGAATGTAGGTACCTATACGTGTATGTTAGTTGATGTGTATTGTGCTGTTGATGTTTGTGGCCATGTTTAGAGAAAAAGTGAAAAATTCACTGCCACCCAGCTCTTTCAATACATTAATAAATACTTTTCATTTTTAACAAAGCTGTAACAGCCATATTATTGACTTGATTCAAAACTAGTTTTACGGCAAAACTAGTTCAATAGAAGTTTCAAGTCCCAATATTTGGACAAATTGGTATTATTAACTAAAGTTTTGGTATTTTAAACTCAAAATATTGAAACTGGGATACCAAAACTTTCATAAATAATACCAATATGTATAAAACTTGCAATTTGAAATCTCCATAAAAATAGTTTTGCTTTTAAACTAGTTTTGAAAAACTCAATAATATGGCTGTAAATGTTCAGAAAACAAAATAAAATTCTGCAATCATTTTACCAACCTGCCTTTTTGTTGTTATAAACTTTTCTTCAATCGGTAAAAGTATATTTTAAGAAGTTAAACAAGCGATTTGCTGCTTTTAAAGTTAGAAGAGTGTTTTAACGTTAAACTATACTTTAAGTCGTTTAAAATTACCAAAGAGTAGACTCTCGCTTTAAAAAGAGTTTATAGAGCTGACTCCCATTTAAAAAGTGATTTTGAGCGGGTTTTAGTTGTTTAAAATTTTGCGCCAGTAAATTTATAAATAAACCATACATAAAAACCAGCATCACTTTTACATCTTAAACCATGACAATTCACGTTTTTACAGTTATGAAGTTATGACATTTTTCGTGACTTTTTCATAAAAAAAAATATGTATTATTTTGAGTTCAGCCACTTTAGTCGAAAAAAATTTAGTTGTGACAGTTTTGATGCATTCTTTTCTTAAAAATAATATTACATCATGATTTTTTATGAGTTTGGTATTTTTTTATAAAAGTTATTAGGATAATGGAGGATTATTCTTAATCAAAATGTAGAATATTGATCAATATTATGTCCTTTAATCACCACGCCTTTCTTCGAGCCTTTATTCTCTTAAAACTTAAGCAAATTAACCTTATAAGGTCTTAAGCACTCCATACACAGTTGAACTTGTCATTCAATTTAATGTCAATTTCATCAAATTAACTCGTGTGTGGGCTTGAGTTGGATTTTTTTGAAGGTTGACGATTGAGTTGGAAGAAAATCAAAAGATTTTGAATTTTTTCAAGTTGATGTGAATGTTTTCAACTTAGTTGAGGTGTGTGTAGGCAAGTCATTTGAGCCTTCTCTTTCTTACCAAGAAATAAAAGTGAGATAAAAAAAAAAACAGAGATGTGAATAATCTCAATTAGTTTACAATTTTTTTTCATTGGAATTTTTTTTTTATCCATTAGCCATTCTTTCATCCAAATTCATTTTCTTTTTATTTGTGCTTGTTCATCGTCATCTAGGCACTCTGCAATAATAATTAATGCCAATACTTTTCTTTTTTTCACACATCTTGATTCGATTAAATATATGTAAATCTTATGAGCAAAAATGATGTATTGACAGTTGAAGCAGAAGTCTTTCAACTAAGTTTATAAAGTGTGTGGCGAAGCATTAATTTAGTTGATAACTGAGTTTAAAATAAAATTGAATCGTGTATGGAGTGCTTTATAAAAAAGAAAACTTTACCAAAATTACAGTTTTTCTTAGCTAGTGTAATTTAGTCATCTTAAGTCCCATAACTCAACAAAAACATGAAAAAAATGTATGAGAAAAGGCTTCGTTTCGAATTAAAGTGTTTGTAAAACATCTGCTGTAACAACTTTTCATTTTTCTAAAGTGTAGTAACTAAAAATAATAGAAAGGGCTTATAATTATCTCAATCAACTTAAACGTCACAACTCAAAATGAAGCAAATATTTTTCCACAGAAAAGACAGCAAAAATGTTTTAACTCAAAATACAACACTTAATTTTTTGCTAATTTAACCACTTAAATGACACAATCCAAATGTATACACTCTTAATATTTATTGCACAAGTGTTTCCAACAAGAATCACATGATAACTAAAAATTTGTCATTTTTGTCAAAGCACCTTTTATTTCAAGTTAAACATCTTAAACGATATTTTACATTTTGGACAACAAAAAAAATGTTAAATTTAAATCAATGTCAACAAGATAGAAACGTTCCAGAAAATGTCAAGTATTTTTTTACTTCTAAAACTCAAAAAATGTGTTTTTTGGGTTGTGACACTTTTGTACTACATGTGCGATATGCGGTCCATGGACATAATGTCTTTGTCATATTGTCCATGGACTTAATGTCTTTTTAAAGAGAATATAATTCAAAGAAAAATTCTTCGGACATAATGTCCATGAACCTTATGACTGTTTCCAGCAGACATAATGTCCATGGCCAATATGTCCGTCTTATCAAGACATTATGTCCATGGACGCTATGTACATTTCGAAAAGTCAAACCGTCCATGGACATTATAAAAAAAAAAAAAATGGACATTATGTCCGTCTAAAAAAAAGAAAACCGACAGAATGTCCACACTTAAAATGAACATTGTGACAGTTTTATGCGGGAACAATAATTGAAAAAAAATTCTCATATACTCTGTTCGTGTCGCCAACAATTGTAAAACTCATTAGCACTTCTCCACAAATGACAATAGAAGATATGTGATGGATGGAACCTTCTCCGTTGTTCCTGCTTGTGGTTATAAGCAGCTTTTGATAATTTATATTCTATATCAAGATCATGTAGGTGTCTCACAATGAAACTCCAATTAAAAGTTTATTTTGTTACTCGGGATTTGAAGTAGATATAGTTCAGTTAAGTTCAGTTTAAAATTGTAGGTTTATTCATTTTATATCTTTTGTTAACAATCATACAATCCATTATCAATGACTTATAGCCGTCTGCCTGAGTGAACAATATTTTATTATAAATTTATAAAAAGAAAACAAAGTTTGAGTAGTTAAAACCTTTTGATTATAAAAATTCGAAAAACTAAAGTTGATATGTATATAAGTAATTAGAAAAGTTCATTGATGATTCTTTTACGATATTTAAGCAGCTCCTTACAAAACTCGAATAATTTCATCCAGTCCTTCCCGTTTAAAATGTCCAGCACCTCGTTCCTGTTAAGATAGTTGACTCTCCAATATACCCTTCTTATTTCCCTCAATATCGCACATTGGCCTAGAAAATGCATTGTATTTTCTCTCACTCCCGCATTACAGAGATTACAAATCAGGGGCAGGTCTTCTCGATGTGGAACAAAGTTCAGACGTAGCAGCTCTCCCCTTGCTTGAAAAATAGTTGAGATGACCTCTGTATTAAACTGGTCACTAAAATAAGAGTTTTCTCCGAGTCAATAGTCAAGAGTTGAATAAATTTCTCGATGCACTGATTGTCTCGCCTTTTCTATACATCTTTGCATCATATTTTCGTCAATGGCAGCAATGATATCATAGAAAATCCCTCTATATTCTTCAACGTATCCAATATTTAGTTCAAAGGTCTTCCCACACTGAATCGCTGGCTCCTTCCAGTCATTAAACCACAGATTTCCTTTTGAAATTGCAAATTTCGTGATTCTTTTGGGCATTCGACCGTCGGCCATACCAATTGTTTTATAGATATAGTCTGCGTGCAACTTTAGAGTTTGTATGTACAACGGTGTTAGCCCAGTCTCCAAGTGAAGCATATATGAGGGTGTCGTCATCGGAAGTTTAAAAGTTCTTTTAAGGTAATATGCTAAAAGTCTTTCAACCGTATCACTTTCTTTGTATCCCCAGTACTGTGCTCCGTAGAATAAGATTGACTTTGAGGTTGCTTCGAAAATTATGTGTTTGACTGCGTTTGGTACTGAATCGTTGCTAAAGCAATTTTTCCAAGTCATGTTTATAGCTACCTTGGACTTCATAAGTTTTTTTGCAAGATGTTTCTCTAAGTTAAGTGAAGGTGTTATAGTAAAACCCAGATAAACGTATTTACCACCTCCATACTTTCTCCACCATTATGCCAACACTCATTCCTTGCACGCATTCCCCCTCCTTTTTTAAAGATCATGACTTTAGATTTGACAAGGTTTACTGACAAGTTCCAAAGCACACAGTAGTCATGAAGGCGATTTATCATTAGTTGTAACGTTTCTGGAGATTCTGCTAGTAACACTAAATCGTCTGTGTACATTAACACTTTTAAGTTCCATTCATTAAAATGAATACCACCAGGTAAAACGTTCGGCAGATCATCTATGTAGAGTGAAAAAAGATACACAAACATAAGCTACACACAATTTGATAGACGATTTTGTGATGCGTGATCGTGGCGGGGGGGGGGTTGCGGCGCGGTGGCCTTATCAATAACCTTATCAATAACATTATCAATAACGGATAAGATTAATACTTTAGCCCCGCGTTGGTGTGGAAAAAAGTACATAAATAGAAAAAAAAACTGATAGGTATAACTAAGGCTAAGCGCACATTCAACTCTTACCAAAATTACATAGTTTAATCACTAGTTGATCGATGACCGCGCACCTAAATAGCTTTTCTACCAGCTTTTAAAATTTCATATTGCCAAGAATCGACTTGATTTTTCATTAAATCACCTTTTTGTTTTTAGTATGATTTTTTGCATAACTTTGCAAATATTTTTGTAAACAAATGTAGACTGACATTTTAAATTTAATTGAGTACTTCGTTGTTAAATGTTCGACAAATAAACATCAAGTTATAAGCCTAATAAATTGGCCAAATCGGTTTTTTTCAAGGTTTAATGCAAAAATTTAATGGAAAATCAAATTGATGAGGTCTTATAACACCGTTTTAGTATGAAATTTTGTGTCCCTTCCCAATAATTTGTATACAGAATGTAGCCTGACATTTCAATTTAATTTGAAGACGTTAACATTGAAAATCTGATCAATACAATCGAAGTTATAATTTTTTGAAAACAGCCATCTCGGTTCAAAAGTCATTTTTTAAGATTCGGAACTGTGTTTCCTAACTGAAGCTCGTCTGCGGCGAAGAATATCTACCACACAGGCAGATCAATTTGTTTGGGGTGATCGTTTATGGTGGATTTACATGTATCTTCCTGACTTCTGCAAAAAAAGGGGATGCAAAAATTAAATTTACATTGGTTGGGTAGAGAGAGATCACCAAAATGCAGAAGAACTTCATACATGCAGATTATGGGAAGTGCTATAATGCAGGTATCAAGATAAACACGTTCTTCTTCTTGATGGTTCTCTTTCACACGCTCGGAGTTTTGGCATACATCTGTACCGCTCTACTTTTTTCATATTTGCAGACGAAGATACGTGTAAATCCAGCATTAGTTTGTGTCAAAACACACTGTTTAATTGCTCCAATCGGTGACTGAAAAGTTTCTGCATGTGCGCGCACTCTCAAAGAAGAGCATTGGATTCATTTAAGCAACAAAACTGTTTCGTGACTAAAAGTAGCATATGCGCGCTTAGCCTTATAGTTTACCAACTCACGCATTTTGTCCGATATTCATAATACAAAGTTAATTTTTAAGGTTATTAAGAGCAGTACAAAGAAGTTTAAGAGCATTATCCTAAAAAAAGAAACAAAGAAATTTGAGATTTCTCAGAAAAAGTCCTTCCAACCACCATTCTGACGAAAATTGGACTTTAGACCGCTCGTCAATTTTCGTTAATTTGTCATTGTGTAGGTAATTGTACTATCTAGAAGTTGTTCTTAGATCATTTTTTCAAAAAATAAACTTCTTGGGAATTATTAAAAAAAAATTAAAAAAAAAAACCAGATGGTGGCATTTTCCTTCCGCCACCAGCACCAATCTAAGAACATGTTTTTTTTAAACAGAAAATATTTTTCTAAACATAATCCAAACAAAACAAATTTCTCCAGCCAAAAACATAATTTTATTACATTTTTTTTTATTAGGAGCCGATTTTTCAATCCTCAGTCAAACTATAAAAGGAATAAAAACTAAAGCTAGCAATTGGAATTTTTTTTGTTTTATTCGAAGAATAAGTAGTAACTATCTGAGGTTAAACTAACTATTGAAAAATTGGCCCTTGATGTACTAAACCTAGGGTGTCCATCTGGGTACTTTACAAAAAGAGGACATTTTCCTCTAAAAGTTATAAAAAAGAGAACATGTAGAGCGAAATAGAGAGCAAAAAAAGGGGGAAAAAAAAATAAAAGAATCAAGGGTCCTAATTTTAAAAAAATTATACACACGTTGGTAGATGTATGAATTGCTGAACAAAATACAAATAAAAAGTTAAATACAAAATAGGCCCTAGTAGGTAAGAAATGTGGTCTGCTCGTTTTGATAAGGCGCTAGAGTTGCCTTAATCATCAATAATACAGTCTTATTATTCTTCTCTTGTACTTTTTCTTATATAACTCTATCATTTATAAGTTGTATAGAAGCTTTGACAGATATTCCTATTTTATTATAAAATTTACCTAAGAAAGAAATTTTACAGCCCTATTCTGGCAACCGCACTGATGCCTCATAAGCACAAGTCAGAATAACCTTATAACTCGTGGTGGCTCGCCTTATAAAAACTTAAAAATTATGATTTGCTCCTTGGCAGATCATAACTCATGTTGTTCTTGTGAGGTTTCTTATGAGGGCTCCAACAGAATACGAAATTGTGACCACCTTATAAGACACCTCAATCACAAAAAAATGGTGACCTGTGAACCTCCAACGGCCGAATAGGGCCATTAAGTCTATTAATTGACATTGAAATACTAAAATAATAGAGAACAAAAATAGATCCCTAAATAAAAAGATAGTGTTAAAAAGATCAGAGTGAAAAAAGAGAACATGTTCTCTTTTAAAGAGATAAGATGGACACCCTAACTAAACCCCGATGTTTTCGTCCGTTTAATCTCCAAATTTCAATTGAACCAAAAAAAGGTGTTATAACTTGTTTGGGTACATCAAACTTTTTTTTCAAAGGAATCTATAGGTGGTCTTCGAGTCATTTTGAAAAACTGAATTTTATCCCAATACCCCCCTCGCCCCCCCTAAATTTCCTTGAATCGATTGAATTGGTACTCATATAACAATCTTTTGCTAACATAAAATTATTGTTAACTTAAATTTTGTTCGATTAAATATAATTTGTCTGAAATTGTTCTATTTATCCACTTAATTTGCACTTACAATCGAACAAAATACTCTCATCCTTGTCCTTTCAACACTCTTAATACCCTCATCGTCATCAGCAGCAGCAGCAGCAGCATGATCGTTCCCCATAAAAGTCTGTAATTCAATACGATTCATCCAAACGACCCTCTATACCTATATACGACTTCAAGCCTGATGCGTTTCATGCAATTCGCTACGCAAGTCTTCTCGGGGAACTGAAGGGGATAAAATATTAAATTAACAGCAGCAGCATTACGGACACTTTGATAGATCACCAACACTGATATTCAGCGCTGCAATTATGTCGCGATAAACGACCACGTATGTTTTAATTTTCACATTTGCCATCATCAACAACGGAGGCAAGGGGAAATTGAGGCTTCTCGGACCCAAACCGACTTGACTCAACTCGACTCGACTCAAGTCCTGCTTCAGGATGGAATCGGAATGACTCGACTCTTGTCTTGAAGCTGTTAAGTTTTTTTGTGTAATGTGTTTTGTCTCCTTGCGTGCACAAACTGTATACAGGAAACCACTGAATTCCCGAACGAAACACAACAACTTCTGCAGTTGAATATTTGCGAATAAATTAAATTGTTAAGAACATTGCGTCGGGTTGGTCTGATGGTTGTGCCGGGAAAGAGAACGACTTGCCGACCTAAACGGTCAGCGTGTTTATTTTAACTTATCTCGCCTTGAATTTATAAACCTTACCCCAATATGTCTTTGTTGGATTTGAACGGCAGCGGCGGAGTTCTGCTGGTCCTGGGCGCATGATTCAGATCCAGAGCTTCATTGGCCATGATGGATGGCGATGAATGGCTTAGAAGTAATTTGAGTCCCATTGCCACCTTTGGAAAAAACTTACAACGAAATATTATTTTACCATCCCAACAATGTCACCGCACATTTCGTCGGTGGTCGCGGGCTTAATTATTGCCGCGTTTCTTCTCAAAAGTTTTGCGGGCTGATTAAGTTTGGATGGAGATGCAGATGGAGATCTTGGAATTGTTTGGATTTATGATTGTGGATGAAGATATAAATTTTAAAACAAAGTTATCTTTTATAATTTCTTGGAATAGTACAGAACAGTGTCGATTTATGTGGGCCTCCCTGATGGAAAGTAAGAGTTTTTGCTCCGGGATGTGGTAGGTAATACCCTTAGGGAATTATCATATAAATAAAATGTTTCGCCTATATCAACTCTTAAAGGTGGGCACTGTGGCTGTTGTGCAATAAAAGTCAAATAAAGGGTGATAAATCTTGAAAAAATAGAGTCATTGCTAAATTTTTCTAGAAATTATGATACTTGGGACTTGTAGTTTTCATGGTAAGTGGGAAGAGATCTTTATTGTGAATCTTCAGTGCCCCCAGACAGACTATGGTCATTTAATTTATTTCGTGTCCAGCATTTTTATTTATGGAACCCAAAATCTTGGGAATCTTCTAGGACCTCTTCAACTATAGTAATATGCGTGAGATAATTTTAAACTTATTCCGAATCGAACAATTCCTATGCATAAGCCTGACGTATTTCCATGACTAATTCATATTTAACAAGAGGATTAAACTGCTAAAACGATTTATTAAAAAAAAAAAATCGTCCGTAACAAAACTGATCCAGATCGATTAAGCCTTTGTGAATGATATTCTGTATTTTTGTATCTTTTCTATAATAGTTGAGTACAAAAATAAGAAGTACATACCCAGGGAAATAACATTTAACGAAACTTCTGCGTTCTGCAGCAGAAACAAAATATATACAATTCTGAAAGTTTTGGACGACGAGAATTCGGAGCTGACCTCAGAATTGATGGATTTGACTGAAGTTTTCGAGATATCATAGTCCGAAAAGGCGTGCTTTCGTTTTTAATCATAGGTTATTTTGACACTAGTAGCTGTTTCCCACTCGAAATCTTGACAGAAAGTCCGTATATCATCCCTTCGCGGAACGAAATCAGTCGCATTAAGCTTAAACAACGTTTGGAAATATTGAAAACTTATTTCCAAAGTGAGTGCTGCTTAACCCAAACAGTGCGTTTTTTTAAAAGAAGGTTTGGTCGAAATGAAGATCCCAACCGCCTGCAATGTTAACAAAATTGGCGCATCTGGCGATCAGAAAACTAGCACTTGATTTATGAGAAGCCAATTCATCCACTTAGTGACAGTTTGGCGCAGATTGTGGAGTATTGTTTGTCATCATTGACCATTTTTCTTCAAAAATGAGGCTGGACACAAACGATTCGGTCAACAGAGCCGGTTACAGAGCCGTGTCTTTTTTTTTTACTGAAACTGAAGAAATGAATTTGGACGACCTCTGGTTCATGCAGGATGGCGCGCCATGCCAAATAGCCCTTGTGTCTAACTGAAGAGCTCATCACTGTCATATCTGAACAAAACATATATTAATTTTGTAAGCTTAGGTCACTTGTACTTTTAATTGAACAATAGAACTTTTGACATTTATAAATAACAATGTCTTGTAACTGTTTTATCGTATGGACAAAGTGTTTGATTTGTTTTCTTAAGAATATTGCAATCTAAAAATTGAGCATTAATTTTTTGTTTGACAAGTTCGAAATTGTATGCCCAACAGTAGCGTTAATTTCCTTCAAAAACTGATTTTTTAAGCAAATATGAGCTTTGTTCAATTACAATATTCTGATCAGAAAAGTAAAACTTTTGGCACGAGTATTTTGGCGCCAAATATTGATAATAGTTTTTTGGAGGGTGCTCAAAAACAAACTTTTTTGAATATCGGAATCAGTAACTATATGTATATTCGAAGTAAAAACAGAGGCAAAATATGTTTGTAGATGATAAATTTGAGTTTCTTTAAAAGGTTTTCCTTATTTTACAGTTTTTGGAAAAATTCTTTCATTGCCTATAAGTTTTAAACAAAGAAGAAAATGGTACTTCATCTAATTTGCTTTACATTTCCTTATTTTAGATTGTATTCTTTTGTGTTCATTTTATAGATATTTTATTTATTTATTTATGTATTCATGGTATGTATTTCTAGCACAGTAAGAGTACCTACAGTATTGAGAGTGCTTTTTCGAAAATGTTTATTTTGACTTTGAGTTCTTCAAAGTTTCGAAAAATTTAAGTTCTATTTTTAAAATGTTTAGTTCTGTGGATTAATGTGGAAAAAATCTAGCTACACAGTTTTTAAATTTTTCGCACTTTTAAAATTCTTATGTAGATACATTTACGTACTTCAAATACTTTTTTTGTTGGTCATTTGTAAAAAAAAACATACGAAATACCACCTCGTCCTCGGTTCCAACGCTCGTCTTCAACGATACTGCTTTTTTCAGCTTGCAAGATAAAGCCAGTTTGCTTGCAGCACAGTTTGCTGTTAATTCGACGCTGCCATCAGAAAGTGTTATGACTCCTCCAGTACTTGAGAGCGTAAATGATTTGCTAGAGTTCTGAAAGATCTCGACGTACACAAATCCGCTGACCCGGATAGAATCCCTCCCATTGTTCTGAAGAGGTGATCTTCAACGCTGGCAAAACCACTGCGTATAAGCTTTTCCATCTGTCCTTCTCTACTGTTGTCTTTCCGAGTGGATGGAAAACAGCATTTGTCCCAGCCTCTCCCTTAAAAAAAGGCTTATCTTCTTCACCCTCTAACTATCGACCAATTGCACTTACGTCCCTTCTTTCTAAGGTCATGGAAACGCTGATTAATATCCAGCTCAAAAAATATCTCGAGGAACGAAAGCTTCTTAATGACCTGCAGTACGGCTGTGATCTATACAAATCCTTTATTCGTCCAAAATTGAGTACAATTCTCATGTTTGGGCAGGAGCTCCAAAAACTCACTTGAGTTTGTTGGACAGAATACAAAAGAGAGCTTTAAAAATGATAGGTGAAAGATCTATAACGGAAACAATTCATCTCTCGAACACCGCCGGCGTAATGTTTCGTGTCTTTCTCTATCTTATCGCTATTATTATAATCAGTGTTCTAGTGAAATAGCCAGTTGCATTCCTCCCCTTAAAAAAATCAACCGTAATACTCGCGCATTATTTTACCCTCGAGCCCAACTTCGGACGTAATGTAAAATACAGAAATTCCTTCTTCAGTCGCACCACACGAATGTGGAATGCTTTACCCGGCCCAACTTTCCCCTCTCCTACTTACCTAATCCTTGTGCTGTGCTAAAAGCATTTTGAGGGTATTCATAACCCCTATTGTGCGCGCGGAATATAAAAAAGAAAAACAAAATAATAATAACAATAAATTGAAAAATATGAAATAGGTTTGTTTTATTTTCTAAAATAACTGATGAATGTTTCCAATAAGAACCTGAAAAACACAAAAACAACCAATAGCGTCACCATCAGCATTAAAATTTAATTCATCGAAAGGTTATTAAGAAAGAGATACATAAAACTTAACAGATTGCTCTGAGATTCAAAAACTAATTAATATTTTAATTCTTGCATTAACATTAACTCAAGAAAACTGTATTGCTTAACCCTATACATCCGACATCCCGAAAAATGAAGAACTAATTCCCACCTTTTTCAATGTGTGTCGCTATTGAGGTATATAAACAAATATCCTGTGACCTCTAATGGCCCTCATTAGCTGAACGTTCACTTGTCCTAAATTAAACTTTTACACTTCCAAATATGGCTTCGTTTTTCCATCCAAAGAGGGCGAAGAGACAACTTATACCTATCTAGCTAGGTAGGTTACTCCATAACGTCACATCGACATCCCCAAATAGCTATAGCATTACCGACAAGTTCAGTTCACATGCTCCACAAGCACAAGCGGACGACGAAAAAACATCGCCCTGCCTGATGCTGCCGTTTGGATCGCATCGGCTCAAACGTGACATTATCAATGAATGTCAATGTATTCATCGATTGAATCACTAGACCAGACCACAACTGTATATTTCACCTCACTTTAAAAGCAAGCACTATCATTGGATCACATTGTCGTCGTCGGCCGTCCGTCTGATGGGGGTCTTGCCGTCCTTTTCGATGCTCCTGTGTTCAGTGTTCTGTTTCTGTCCCGGGCCCGGAGCAGGCAGTGTCAAGTTGCAACAAATTAGAAATATTTTAAATGTTCCACTCTAAAGTGTCTCTTACACGATTCCAATTGATTTGCCTATCGCAGAGCAGTAATCTGAGTCTGGGCAACCATAATGAAGCATCGGGCGACCATCAGGGACCAGTCTTTGCTTGCCTTTGCCTCTGTCTCCATATAATCATCCCGTTGGGGTTCGTTCTATGGGGCTCTGCTTTAGAGAGCAGGCGAAGCCATTATTTTAGACTCCACTCGTCGTCATAGTCGTCATTGTTGTCGGCTAAAGCTATGGTGCGCGGTGGATGCTGAGGCAGTGTGTGACAGTCAAATCAGCTCCGAAATCTTAATAGAGTTCCAATGTCCTATTCAATTTCATTGCACGACTCGGTCTTCAAATAAAGCGGAGCACCCTACACTCACCCCCCTCCCCTCCCCAAGCAATGGAAGTGGATTGAAGCAGTTTAAATGGTTTGTTAGAAGTTGAAGTTGAAGAGTGTCTTAACAATTGGCTTACTCTGACTGCTACGGTAGTAGGTACATAAGAACGTACCATGTTACCTATGGCTATGTGCATCAAATGGTGTTGAAAGAATTAGAATTTTATGTGAAATTGTTCTTTTTTTATTAGATTTAACTTGGTTTCAATTTAATGTTAATTTACTTTCATGTTTGTTTAAAAGAATTGTTTTAAGGGAAAAGATTGGATCAAAGATAGAGCATTAATCATGATATCAGGAAAAATAATCATAGCAGTGATAACTAATGATGTAAAGTAAATAAGGTACATACTCGTAACAATGTATTGTAGTATAAAAACACGCAGTATTTTTTTAAGTTTTTATTTAAAATAAATAAAATATTTATAAGTAGGGATATGTTGAGAAAAATCATCTCCATAAATAGGCTATTGAAAATAGACCTTTAAGTAAAGAACAATTATTGCGTTCACGCATTTTTACTATCGAATAAGTTTTTTTTTTTCAAACACAAAATTCGTTAAATTCACCCACACATTTTTGAGAGAATGGTTACACTGGTCATTTTTCAACATTTCTGGTGTAATTGGAAAAGTAAGCCGAATTTGTAAAATAAACTTAAGAAACTTTTTGTAGGAAATTAGATTTTCTATCCAAATTGGTTGTTAAAAAAATATTTAAAAAAAAATTTGAGCAGGAAAATTTAACAAAAACTGACCTAAAAAAATCGAAAAACCACTGATTTTAATTTTGTGTACTAAATTGCTTATAACTTTTGTTTTTAGGAAAGGTTTTCGCAAAACATGTCAAAATAAAACAAAGTAGATGCTTAAGCCTTTAATATAAAGGATCCAAATGTTTTATTTGATGGAAAATGGCGAAAATGTATCCTTTCAAAAATGACCTTTTTTTGTATTTTCTTGCAATTTTTGATCGTAAGCATCTTCTTGACTTACAAATCATTGGTACTATATATGTCAAGTTTCCCTTTTTTTAAATAACTTGAAGTCGAGATTTTGATCAAATATGTCATTACGATAATACAAAATTCGAAAACAGTGGGCCCCGCAGATTCATCTGTCCGTATGTCAATTTGAAACACCTAGGCTGTCAATCTGAAACATGTAGCCCGTAGCGTAATGGTTAGTGCGTTCAACTTTCACGCTGGAGGTCTGGGTTCGCTTCCCAGCCTCGTTCACCTAAAAACTAAAAAAAGTTTTTTTCAGGGCTATTGCCTCTTGCGAGGAATTAACAAATCTTCCAAGAGTATCACTTGTCACGAATAAGTGCTTCTCGTCTAGCCGTTCGGATTCGGGATAAAATTGTAGGTCCCTTCCATTCCTGTCGATAGGCGCACACAGTAATGGTTGCGAGTTGTTAGTCACTAGGCCCTGGTTCTTCATGAGCCGTTGTGCCACCCCATTTATTTATTTTTTTTTTACTTAAGAATAATATAATCAGTGAATGTATATTTTCCAAGCATCTATGATCCTGTTGTTGCATAAAAGGTTATTCCAGACCTTTATTAAAAATACCTCTATGTTAGTAGAAAATTATCATTTCACGATTTTCCATCATCATTTATACCTTTATTAGTGATTCCATCACAATGTTGCAGTTTTCCTTTTCCATTAGGTATAATCCCAAAGTAAATAAAGGTCTGCAACGCGGTTATTAAATTGTATGTAGAATATGAGTAAGATTGTGCATAAATGCGTCAATTGAACAAACATTTCCTTATTTTCCCCACGAAAGAAAAATATACCTATACGAAATAAAAAAAAAGCAACAAGAAAATGTTTTCTTTTTATTTTTTTGTGAATTATCGCAAACGACCGCAACCATTGCGCCATTCATCGTTGATATAGTCGAACAATAACAATTTTCACATAATCTCCTGCAACATAATAAATCCCATCTATATTGAAGAAAAATCCTTCTGATAGTATTAATTCTATCCACAATGCATCATAATCCTCGCCAGGGTTGCCAGAATGCAATTTATTTTACCCCACTCCAATTTTGTTTGCGCTGGAACTACAGAGATAAGGGATATAAAAATTAGTTACAGCTTGCTTAACTCACTTCTTCAACAGCAACACCTGCTTGCATAAAATTTCTTTAAAATGCTTCAGTTCTATTGAGCACTTTTGTTAAGTATCATTGGGCCCTACTAATATTCAATTTTAGTAACGAATTAAATATTTAAGTAAATTGGACCATAATTGTATGGGATCTAGATAATAAACCAACCATGGTATGACTTAAATATTTAGTTGGACCCTAAATAATGAATATTACATCGTATGGACCCTTAAATATGAAACATAACATGAATGGTTCATTTTTTATAGTCCATACCATTCAGGTCTATTTTCCTCAAATATTTAAGTCGTTACTAAATTTGATTATTGGTAGGGCCCATTGTTCTCTTCGATTTATTTTATATATTTTTTTAAGGTGACGTTCTCGTCGTTTAGACTGAGTAAGCAGTAAGTCCATTACGGTGAAAATAGGGAATCATTTCACGCTTTAAATGTCAAAATTGATCTTTAATTCCTCACATTCGTACATTTATGCCAAATGGTTCCTGCCATTTTCTCAGCCCACTTCGTATACCTGCGTTTAAGATTCAGTTTTTGCTTAAAAGCCATCAAAATTATAAGCTATTACCATTGGCCTATTCTGTATTATATCTCAAACTAATATCTAAATTCTCAATCTCTTAAGGGCCATAAATCTTTCATAACAATTCTGAATGGCAATTTTCAGGTAAAATACAAATTTTGGAAGCTTTTTAAAATACATCACTGGTAACCCTGCACCTCGTTCTGTTGCACATAAAATACAAAAATATACAACATCTTGTTATAATTTTTCTCGATATAGCTGGAAGCCATAACTCTCTATACCCCTTCTCTCCAACTCCTGTCTTTATGAGTTTTGCAACTTGTTCCTCAGTTTATACTCGCTGTACCATGTCCTCTGTAATTTCCTCTTAACCCAACAAATTGCTGCAAAGCATTTTAGCACTGCAATTTCGCGAAACGATTGCGCGTTTTTATCGCTTAATTTTTCTTTTTCGCATGTTGCATTTGTTGCAGCAGCAGCGAGCCCGAGCAGCAACAACGCCAGTGAATTCTCCTGTTGCAGGCTCTCGCTTAGCTCCGCGTCCCCAAGTCGTCTCTATCGTGGTCCCTCTTGGCAAAGAAAAAACCGCTTTGGAGTGACCGATCTGCGGCCGCATTAACATTTCATAATGGCAAATTAAAACATAAATCGTGCGCGCCATGATGCTTTATAATGGCCATTATGTACTTAAGTCGTCGTTTTGTGGAGCAAGGTATAGTGCAGTAAGTAATAGGGCCAGTTGCTGGCCGTGGACGACGAGGACGACGCAAACGACGAATGGACGGAGGGATTTTTTCTTGCTCGGCACTATGTTGCAGCTAGTTTGTTGTATAGATGCGAGTATCGACTGTTTTTCTTCTGCGTGGCATTGTGATGATTACCCAATGCAATGATTTAATAATCATCTCCCGTGGTGGAATGGGAAATGGGGCGGTATTCCTTTGTGCAGCTGGACAGCGGTGCTTATTAAATAATTTACTTAAGTACGTTTATTAAGTGTTTCATTTTGTTATTGTTGATGGTAGGGTTTTTGTTTTGTTGTTCGGACAAAGAAGTGTCTTTTTCATCATGTTTTTAGGCATGAAAAAGCCACAAAAGCGAATCAAATTTGTGTAAATCGGAATTATGTAGGTACCAACAACAAATGGTTGAATGAGATCACATTACCAGCCTGCAGGTATCCAAAGGTGATATTATAACAACCGACTTTTTTGTCTTAAATAATAGGCTTGTATCAAAAAGATTGATACGTACCTATACACATGGAAAATGATATTCACTAAAACCTTAACTAGTATACTTATGGTGCACCCTGGAATCAAGACTTATTTGAAGAACTAAAATGTTTCAAAAATATTGACAGTTGTTAAAGTTATGTAAACATTGGGTTCAAAGCCTGGGGTATTTAGACCCGGACTTCAAATAGAAACACAAAAACTTTAGCCACAGTGCGTGGGGCTAAAAATAGTTTCAGTACCATATCGTCACCCGAGAATTGGTTTGTTGCATACGCCATTGTCACTTTTTCGAGAAAAACGCATTTAAAGGTTTGCTTACTTGGTACTCCGAAGTTGTGTGATAGAATTTGTTTTTATAATGGGTGATTTTTTAAGAGGTTTAAAACTTTTTAAAAAAAAAAAACACAAAAAATTCAAAAAAATGAATGAAATATTTATTTGAATCGATAGTTTGAACCTTGTAATTTAATGTTTAAAGATAATTTCATGCAAATGTTGACCGCGGCTGCGTCTCAGGTAGCCCATCCGCTGAGTCCAATTTTGGCATACTCTTTCACACATATCGGCCGGTATCTCACGAATGAATGCATGGATGTTGGCTTCCAGTGCGTCAATCGAAGCGGGCTTGTCCCTATAGACATTAGCCTTGACATACCCCCACAAAAAATAGTCTAATGGTGTCAAATCGCACGATCTAGGCGGCCAATTGACCGGCCCGAAACGTGAAATTAACTGTTCACCAAACTCGCCTCGCAATTGCGCCATTGTTTCGCGTGCTGTGTGGCATGTGGCACCGTCTTGTTGAAGTCACATATCATGCAAGTCAAGAACTTCCATTTCGGGCAAAAAAAAGTTTGTTATAATCGCTCGGTAGCGTTCACCATTGACAGTAACGCTGCGATTCGCATCATCTTTGAAGAAATATGGCCCAATAATGCCGCCAGCCCATAAACCGCACCAAACAGTGGCTTTTTCGGGATGCATTGGTAGCTGTCGCAATGCTTCTGGCTGATCTTCACTCCAAATGCGGCAATTTTGCTTATTTACGTACCCATTCAACCAAAAATGAGCCTCATCGCTGAACACAATTTTTCGATAAAAAAGCGGATCCTCGGCCAGCTTTCCAAGAGCCCATTCACCAAAAATTCGGCGTTGTGGTAGGTCGGCTGGCTTTAGTTCTTGCACCAGCTGTATCTTAAAAGGCTTTACGCCCAAATCCTTCCGCAAAATTTTCCATGTAGTGCTGTAACAAAGGCCTAACTGCTGGGAACGGCGCCGAATCGACATTTCGCGGTCTTCTGTCACACTAGCTGATACGGCCGCAATATTTTCTTCACTACGCACAGTACGTAAACGTGTTGGTGGTTTAATGTCCAACAAAGTAAATTTGGTGCGAAATTTGGTCACAATCTTCCGAATAGACTGCTCAGAAGGTCGAGAATGCCAACCATAAAATGGAAGCAGCGCGCGATGAACATTTCGAACCGAGCACGAATTTTGATAGTAAAATTCAATAATTTGCAAGCGTTGTTCATTTGTAAGACGATCTATGGTTAAATTGCAAACCAAACTGAAGCTGTTTGACAGTGACACAAGGTACTAAACACACGTCAGCTGTCAAAACCAGTGTTGCCAAAACAAACCAGCTAAAAAATCACCCGTTATTTTTAACTTGAAGTTAGTCTTATGTGGATTTCACCTATCAATTTTTAAAGTGTTTTGCCAAGCCGTTAACAAGATACGCTAATTAGCGTAAAAGTCCACTTTTGACTTGTGTCCCACATCCTACATTTTGAAAATGATTTTTTTTTTTTCTATACACGTGGAACACAAAAAAATGGATATGGCGCAAAGCAATTCTCATCAAATGTATATTTGAAAGGCAAGAAAGCATGGAGTTGGATAATACGATTTGAAAAGAAAATCGATTTCATCTCTTTTTTCAATAAAGTTTTTATTTAACAAATCCAATAAACAATAAACACTTAATATTCTTCTTAAAAAAGAAAAACAAAACAACTAAAATTAAAGCAGTTTTACTGCTTTGTTTACTTGTTTTTGACGTTCTTGGGATTTTGCTGTCACAACTACTGTCAGCTGAATAATTTAGATCAGCTCTTGAAACATCACCTTTCGGAAAATAACAGTTAGCATAGAATGTGTTACCTTGATATTAGTGTGTATGTTTTAATTACTCGAAAAATATGCCGACGATTAAGAGGAAGAACTAAGATCCTTGGCAGGGTTGTCAGGTTTTAAAAAGCGAAACCGCCAAAATCAAAATTTTAATCGCCAAAAAATCGCCAAATTTCAAAATTTTCAACCCAAAAAATCACCAAATTTAAAAATGAAAAAAATACACAATTTGTAGTTTTAATATCAGAACAAATTATATTAAAAAAAATAAATAGGTAAAACAAAATCAAATAAAAATTCTACATAAAAACTTAAAAATTAAAAAAATTCTCTTTTATACTTAGTCCTCTTCAATATATTCGATAAAAATTATGTATGTATCCAGTATTTTATCAATGGGATCATTTTCAGAGCCTTTGAAACATGGCTAGATCTTACAGCATACCGTTCTAAGTCAGTTTTGAGCGAACGTATATCGAAGTCTCAAATTTTGCAATGTGCTTATCCATATCTTTCTTGGATTTGGTTGACCAACAATGTTATTTGTTTTGACATACATGCATCATTTATTTTAGGGATGTAAGTGAAATCGAATTTCAGTTTTGGGGTGCGTTCAGCGCAAATAGCGATGAAAAAGATGTAAGGTTAAAGTGAACATTTGAGAAGAATATTAGAATTTCGATTCAAAAAATTTAAATCGCCAAAAACTTAAAATGTCGCCTTTTTTGGGGTACATCGCCAAACCGATTTTCGTGTCGCGAAATGAAATTTCAAATCGCACATTTGGCGATAAATCGCACAATCTGACAACCCCGATCCTTGGCCAGTAATTTGTCATCAAACATGCTTTATTTGAAAAATATATATATATTTCATATCCCGCATTTAATTAAATAAATTGGAAAAATAAGCAGGTATTTACTTAAGGATACCGCTGGCCACAGAACCAGGTTCAGTGTCCTTTACAAAAAAAAAACTCAATAACGTCCGCGATCGCACGTCCTTTCACCTTGGCAGTCAACTTCAATATCTACACAACTGTAATGGAGGTGGCACAGGCCAATACTAAAATTTTGTTTGCGATAATTGTCCCACATACTTAGCATTTCTTTAACAAAAGTGCACGTAGGGCAACCAATTCTCAACTTTTTTTAGTATTTTCTCTATCTCTTGTCGCCATGATATGCACGTACTTACTTACTTACTTAGGTCCTCGGACCTATTACGTCCGTGATGTTTCCCTTACGGGACATAGGGCCTCCACTACACCTACGCGCCATCGTGTACGATTTCTTGAAATATATTTCAGCTCTCTCCAACTTTTCCCCAGTCGTGCCGATTCCTGTTCGACCGTTCTTCGCCATGTACTTCTAGGCCGGCCCACTTGTCTTCCCTCCTGTGTGAGCGGGTTCCACTGCATTGCTTGAGATGCAATGCACCGATCGCCTTTTCGAAGCGTATGGCCAATCCACTGCCACTTTCTTCTTCGTATAATGGAGTCTATGGGCTCCTGACCCGTTCTCGCATGAAGTTCTGCATTTGAGATACGGTTGGGCCAGAAAATCCTCAAGATGTTTCGTAGACATCTATTAACGAAGGTTTGCAGCTTTCTAGTGACAATGTCAGTGACTTTCCAAGTGCTGCAGCCGTAAAGCAGAACGGATTCAACATTGGAGCGGAACAGTCGTAGCTTGGTCTTTAAGCTAAAAGAGTTGTTTCTCCATATTTTGGACAGCATTCCGAACGCAGCCTTTGCTTTTCTGATTCGGCTGTTTACGTCCAGTTCAGTTCCGCCACCCGTAGAGACAATACTCCCAAGATATTGGAAATCCTCTACCATCTCTACCGGTTGTCCAGAAATATTTACTTGGATTGATGAGGAAGTTCCAAGGCTGATCCTTTTAGTTTTTGCCGAGTTGATCTTAAGCCCTACGATTTCTGCTTCTCTCTCCACCCTTGTTGTCATTTGATGGAGATCCATGATCCTATGAGAGAGTAAGCATACGTCGTCCGCGTAGTCCAGATGTTTGAGGTGAGATTGCAGAGTCCACTGAATTCCTCCATTTCCATTTGACAAAGCTGCGTGCAGTACGTCACTTATCACCAACAGGAACAGTATTGGTGACAGTATACAGCCTTGCCTAACTCCACTTTGGATTTCAAACTCCTCTGACAGCCTACCTTTGTGCAAAACGTGACACTTGGATCCATCATATGTAGCCTTGATAATAGCAATCAATTTATCTGGGATGCCCCTCCTGCGCAAAGCAAGCCAAATAAATTCTCTATTGACACTGTCGAACGCCTTTTCAAAATCGATGAACAGCAGGTGAAGTGGTGATCGATATTCAACGCACTGTTCGATGATGATCCGCAAGGTGTTGATGTGATCCACACAGGAAGATCCAGTGCGGAAACCTGCTTGTTCGGCGTCGAGTGTGTCTTCGAGGTGGTCTTTAATTCGGTCCAATATTATCCTTGCTATTATCTTGGCTACTGCAGGCAGAACGCATATTCCTCTCCAGTTTTCGCACTGTGTGAGATCTCCTTTCTTTGGGATCTTGACAATCATTCCTTTTTTCCACTCTTCAGGAAAGCTCTCTGATATGCACGTGGAACAAAACAATTCTCACAAAAAAACTGCGAAGAACTGTATGGAAAACTTGTCCCAAACGCCAAAAAATGGTTTATGGCACAAAACAAATCTAAAAACTGTTGATTTTGGTGGATATGGAACAAAATCGATGTTCGATATCTCGGGATTGGAAAGACATGGCGCGGATCACAGATTAAGAAAAGATTAAGAAAGAGCGCACAAAATTACCATAGAATCCATTCCAAACTCAAAAACGTCAAAAGTGGCGTATGGAACAAAGCAATTCTCAGGCGACGATATGTATTATAAAAAAAGAGCGATTTAAGCGTTATCGGTAATATACTACAATATAATTTGTTAATCTATACATTTTTAGGAAAGTAGACCTGCTAACTTTCTTGGTTTTATTCATACATATATTGGTTATATATTTATGTAGATTTAAGAAGCTCCTAAATAGTGAAACAAAAGTCCTTATGGAATCAAGATTTTATTGAGAATGAAAAAACTAAATTAGAAAATTCTAATTTTTGATATACTGATAAGCTGATTACAGTTTTTATATTTTATAGGAGTGATAAGAGTGATAAGAACTAAGTGTTTTTACTATATTAAATGTTTCTGTACGAACGTTATATTTAACAAACTTAAAATCAAATTTTCAGAATATCTATTTTCTCGGAATCCAAAAGAGCAATTGATTTATTGTTTCGTGCGTTATTAATGTGCAATTAATAAGCAACTATAAAGTAAATATAAATCAATGTGTTTGTTCTAAAATAAATGCAATCTATTTTAGCATTATTAAATTGATGGATTCAAATAGATTTTTGTTTATACAGAAGCTTCTTAAGATCTTAAAAAATAAATAATATGCAATTCAAATAAAAAGTACAAGTGACCTCAGCTCCAGAAATTATTGTGTTTCGCCCAAGGTATAACAGTGGGCTCTTCAGTCAGTCTGTTATACCCTACTAAGACACAAATTTTGGTCGATGTTTACCGACTCTTATAAAAATGACAGCACTAAATCCAAAGTAATTTTAATATTTTAATATTTAAATTTTGTTTTCTTTATTATAAATAATATGCATATCAAAATTTCTAAAATATGTTTTTTTTTATTTAATCTCAAAATGCATTCTGTTTGCGATTATTCGATTTAATAGTATTATTAATTTAACTTAAATTAGCGTCCCCAAATTTGTTCGAACTATTACTTGCTCTATAGGGCTCGTATTGGTTTCGTGTCAAAAAAAAAAATGTCAAGGTGTTAATCAAAATGATTTTCGTCAAGACGTCCGTCAGCCTGTTTGTCTATGCGTCCTTGCATCTTTGCGTCTGTGTGTCCTGATGTACATCGAGCGGATTTAGACTGCATACCACGTTTTTACCAAAATATACGAATAATGAAATTAAAAATATGTTTTTTTTTTTTTAATTGCCTTTTTGTATACTTATTTAGGTATATTCCCTCATATCTCGTCATTGACTTGGCTGATTATATCATTATTTTGCGAGTCAGTACTTATAAATTATTCAACAGATAGGCATTTGAAATCTGTATAAATAATTGTTTTTTTACGAAAAAATAAAACCAAAGAAAAAATTTATTTTATTTTTAATTTATTTTTAACTTTTTTTCGAAATTATTTGTATTAAATTAAAACAAAATTAAAATTGATATTTTCACATGTTTTTCCTTTTTTCGTTCACGGTATAAAAATATTAGTAAACCATTATTATAGTTCTACACCATCAATGTCTATCTATATCTACATTCTAGTCGTTAGCTACGAGAGCTAGTTCGTGCGATCCAGCATTTTTTTTTAATAGCATGCAATGTAAGTCCTCAGAGTTACAAATTAAAAAGAGTAACTTATTCTATACAATAATAGTCCAGTAACCTTGTCGTTTGTATGGAAGGCACCGTTAGCGTCAAATCTGGTATTTCTGATTTTTTGCTGAGTTGTTCAGGATATTGGTCTAGTAAATAACCTAAGTTTTCGACCTCGAGCGGTGACCGCTTCATGGCCAAATATTAGAAAAACCGTTTTTTTAGTTATTGGTAATTTTAGTCCCAAATAATTAATTTTAAATAAAAGCATTGTTCTACGAATTCAAAGTAACTTAATTTGCTTCAACTTGAGACCAAAGCCAACTCTGTAGACCCAATGGTTTCCAAAATACAGCAATTCAAAATTAAGCGATACAAATCTTAATATAAAAAGTAGTGTTATCAGATAGTATAATGGAAAATAAAGAATGGTTGACATAAATGCATCAAAGCACTGGAGCGTGTAGGTTGGGCAAAAAGAATAGGACAATCATACCAGAAGGAGGGTCTATATACCCCCGTTAAGATGGAAGGGGCAGTTATCTATAAACATGACTTAAAGGAGAAACAACACTATTAAAAAACAATCGCGCCCCCGATATCGATGTAGTTTCGTCGTCGTCAACAATTGGTTGGGGAGAATTTTTATAATTATACCTTAGTATTTTACGAAAAGTAGCTTTCCTAGTCGTTGATTAAATGAAGACTTATTATTTTTTTCTTGCATAAACAACGTTTTAAGTCACTTTTGTCGCCAACTAATCGCGATTCGATAGTTACAGAACGCGGTCCGAGTTTTTTTTTAGTTCTCTGGGTGAGATATCATTTTTATGTAAATCATATTTCTGAACGCGCCTTATTCTTAAAGTCACAATGACGTTTGGATAAGTTTAACAAAATAAATTTGATAAATTTTCCCCATCAAAATCCTTGGATAATTTTAAACAAATTGTGTTAACCAATTCTCATACAAAATTTGACAGTTCATTTACAAAATGATAAATTTAACCAAATCGTTAACTTATCTCGTGTTTTACGACGTTGCATGAATACCCTTATTATTTTTCTGCTTTTTAATCATTTTAATTATTTTGTTTAATTTTTTTTTTTTTTCAGGCGATATTCGATTCCCCTCTAACTTCAGTACCAATAAAGTCAGAAACTTCAAACTCGCAGCATTTGGTAAGATCACCAGGTATAGGCAAGTTACTAAATTACTATTCTTTAGCATTAGTGGTTCCCGAGATATAAGACTATAACCCCCAGTTTCGCAGTGGAAGTTTAAACTCTAATTTTGGTTTAAACTTCAGTTCAACAATTTATTCAGTTTCACAGTTTCGTATAAACCTTGAACTGAGTTCAATTTGTAGTTAAAGTTAATCGAGATCATTCTGCCGTTTAAACCTAAGTTCAACGTTTGGGACCACTATACATAATACATTATTGAATTTATTTACTTATTTTTCATAACCATATTCCATCAGCAAAACAATGTCTGCTGTTGAAAAGTTGTTATTTCCCTTTTTTTGCACATTTATGTGTTTATTTTCTATATTTTTTTTAATTAAGTTCGTGTCACTTGACAAATGTCGAGAGAATATCAACAACCCAAAATAATTGTTGCTGTTTCGCATATTCTCTGCTTGAGAAAGAGAAAGAGGAGACAAGGAAAGCTACGTACCTACTGTTTGCAATACGTCACTTGGCGAGGCAAAAACAAACAATGCTGTCAACTTTTTTTCATAAAATCTAGTTAAACGAAGTGTAACTGATCTGAAGATCAGATTTCACTGTTAAACCGGAAGAGTTAAACCAAAAATTTTAACTCAGCGCAAGCTGCAGCTGATCTTAAGTTTAAACTCCCACTGTGAAAATGGGGGTAAAAGTCGCAAAAACCGTAACTGACTGTGACTGACTCACTCACTCACAGATCATCATAATTATGGAGCACTTCCCGACATCGTAGAATCTTGTAGCTTCGCATTACGGTAGATTTTGTGTTGTACACAAAAGAAAACATCGAAAATTTAAGATTTTCCATTCAGGGGGCGTGGTACCCGCCCATTTTCATAGATTTGATATCAATTATGAGGAGCACTTCTGATTGTGTCAGTATGATGAAATTTGGTAGAACGGTTAGGCTAGAAGTGCAAGCAAATTCAACATTTTAGAATTTGAGATTTTACATTCAGAGGGCATGGCATCCGCCCATTTTCGCATAGTTAATATTAAATTTATGTATTGAGAGCAATTCCGATTGGTGCAGGATTATGAAATTTGGTAAAGCGGTTCGTTTTCAGCTGTATACCAAGAAAAAGTTGAATTCATGCAGGGGCGCTTCATCCACCCACTTCTTATCAATTAGGTATTATCTTTTCAATTGAGCACTTCTAACTTATGAAAATTGGTAGAGGGGTATTATTTGTAGTACATACAAAAGGCATAAATTAAAAACTTACTTTTTGATATGAGGCTCTCATTATGCGTTTATTCTACCCCACTTTTCCTGATAAAAAGAATCTTTGCAAAAAGAACTGAAATCACACCAAAAACATAAGTGTTTAAAAAGAAGCCAAGTTCTTCTATGTACAAAAACCTTTGCGTAACAAGTCAGCCGTAAAAAGTAGTGAGATCTAAAAGTACGCCAAGTTCTAAGTTTATTAATGTTAAATATCAAATATTTTAAGTAGAGTAATATGGAAGAACCTCAAAAATCTGTTATTTAATGATTACTAGGGGACGAGACTCTGTGAGACTTTTGTAAGTCTCGTCTCGGTCTCGTTAAAATCGAAAATTTTCAGTCTCTTCCCGGTCTCGTGTCGGTCTCGTATAATTAAGTCTCGTCTCGGTCTCGTCTTCGAAAAATACGATTTCCGGACAACCTGTTGACTATTGGAACGAAATATTGTCGTTTATAGTTTGAATTTGTGCAGAAGAAACCAAATATTTAACTGAAGTTGGATTTTTTTTAATTTATTAGACTTTCTGTAAATTTCGGTCGAAATAAGCAGTCTTGTCTCTGTCTCGTTTCGGTTGCTTAAAAGGCAGTCTCGTCTCGGTCTCCTCATGCGAGACCGAGATCGAGACCGAGACTTTTCTCGTCTCGTGGCCAGCCCTAATGATTACTGACTTAAATTGAGTTGGTTTACTAGTCAAGTTTTCATTTCAAATTGAGCATTTAAGTAATAAGACAAAACTTGCCAAGTAAATCAACTCAAAGACCAAATTAATTTTAATTTCAAGTCATTTATGGATTTAAATATTAAATGTACATATGTATATTTAAACCTTATCAAATGCTAAATCCAATTTAATCAAAACAACTTAACAATTCTATTTTGCGATTAAATTTGTATCAACTTTATTAAAAGTTGTTATTTTTTTTCCTCCGAATTATTACTTTATTATGGTTTGATCTTATTTTAAAAAAAATCAAATTAACAAAATTTCCTGTTTATAAAAAAGGCCATTTTATTGTTTTAACGGTCATAAATTTATTAGTAAATCTAAAAGCAATATAATCGCATGCTAATTTGGATACAAAAAAAGATGCCGAGGAATATAAAAATTGAAAAAAAAGCAATCTGAAATATTTGTATGACTGGTATCTGAAAGTTGAAATTAAAAATCCAATTGAAAAACGACAAAGAACACGACGATGAGTGACCGACGACGCTGAGACTGATCAGAGACTTTATTGGCTAAAAGTCCATAATTAATTTTGCCGCGACATCAGCGCGCATTTTGAGTCACAAATTAAGAGCTTAATATGGACACAACTTATTCCATTTAAAAATTCGTTAATACAAATATACGGCGGATTTGAGTTCGACTATAAAATATAAAATACAAAAAAAAAATAGAAATAAAAATAAGAAAAAACATAAGGTATAATTAACAGCAAAGAAATAATAAAAAACGAAACAAGAATGGCTGTGGTTTTATAATGATGTTATTGGCCGGTATCCCGCGGCAAAAAAGTATCTGTTCCTCATAAATATTATGTCTTCAGTTGGGATTCTTTTTTTTTTTTTTTGTGTTCTAATCGGTTTTGTGTGAGCAAATTGCGATGAGAACAGCTTGAAAAGTCCGAAATAAAATCGTTAAATTATTGCATTTGGTCTCTTGGTTTTGTGTGTTAGAGAGGAAGGAACCTTTTCCTACCTAAATGAGCATGCGGTGACCATCCCTTCTCTATTTTACTAAACAAAACTTCATTTAAAAATTTTCTTTATTAATATAAATAAGTTTTGGATACACTAAAAAATTAAGACAATAAGTAAATAAAAAAGGAAATATGACAATTTAAAAGTGGAAAGTAGATGTTTAAGAAAAAAAAGCTGACAAAATTAGAATGAATATTGGATTGTAAATACTTTTATACTTTTGGAGAGGTAAAACAAAAATATCTTACCCATGTTTGAGGAATTTTGTTTTTTTTTTTGGCATAAGAAACATTTTGAAGAACACAAATCATAAATCATAAATCTCATAAATCTCATAAATCTTAAACTTCAAGGGATGATGGAATTTATTAATTTGGATTTTTGTGCGAAATTTGAATTCTCATATTTTGTGTTTAGTGTAGAAAATCCATATTAAAGTGCTTTTAAGATAATAAACTTATAATCGTTGAGTTCGCGCATGAATTAATTTATAATTTCAATATAGATAATGATAAAACGCAAACAAAATATCAATTACGTTTTTCACTCGGGTAAATGTGTCATACGTTTATTTTTAATTAAGTTTAAGTTTACATTTATTAATAGACTTCTAGGAACTTATATGCAAGTGGCACGCAATGGGAATGACAAATTTTTTGTTTCCATCATTTAGGTACCATCGCAAACTGTATTTTCGACCATCAACCGCTTGCCTTTTTAAACTGAATTTGGATATCGATGATTGCGAATATTAACCGTAATTTTGATTTTTAACAAGAAAATTCAGTTATAAAATATTGAAAATAATATGTTTTTTTTTATATTTAGAATATTAAAATAATAAGAAAAAAAATATTTAAAAGAGAGCGGTTTGAAATTCTGGTTTTCAAAAATCTAATTTTCATAATTCAGCCTTATTAATGTTTTATTTTCGAAATACTTTTTTTCATAATGCTGATAAGTAAAATGAAGGCAAATAATATTCAACTTATTCAGATTCAGATATTTGTAAGGTCAAATTTTGAAAAACAGAATTTAAGAAACAGAATTTTTGAAAAAAAAAAAATGTTCGTCCAGGCACAATTTAGAATTTTTATTTTATTTATGTATATTATGATGATTTTTAAGTCGAAAGGATTTGGATAGGGTTTTGGCATTTAAACTTTAAAACAATTAAAATATTTTTTTTTTTTTTGAAAATTTGACGTATTTTCGGATTTAAATATTTCATGCACTTAATGCATTTTTCAATTCAAACAAAGCCGATATTTCAACAAGAAATAATCGCATAAAGACAAGAAATTAACCATAAAGCATTTATCGCACAGACAAAAATTGTATAAATCCAAGAACAAATTTGAAAACAAAAAAAAATAAAAGTTTCTTATATCTTTCACGTTTTTCCTTAATTTTAATAAGCGTTATTCCTGAAGTTACAGCTTTATAAAAAATACTTATAAATAATAAAAATGTTCTAATTTTTAACTTTTTGACTGAGTGTTAAAATATTCAAATTAAGTAAGAGCCTTGCTATTTTCCAGTGGATAAATGATTTTTTCTTGTTGTATCTTTTTTCTTAAGAAATAACGACACATACAAAGGTATTACACAAGGTGCACCAAAAAGCTGTAACGAGTAGGTTGGTTAAGACAAGAAAAAAATCGTACTGGAAGGGCATTCTATATCCCTCCGTTAAGGTGGGAGGAGCAATTTAAAAAAAAAAATGACTTACAACAGAAAAAAAAATATTTAAAAACAACGGTAAGACTTGCAATCCCCTTTGTCATACCTTTTTGAAAAGCCATAAATAACTTCATTTACTTTCATTTTAAATTAAGTTGTATTTGTGAATAGTTTTTAAAAAATTAATTTTCAAACTTGAAATTTTGAAAAAAAAATATTAAAAAAAAATTAAAAATATTTTTTTTTTCAAAATTTTACGTTATAAGGAAGTGTTTTTGTTTTCAAAATCCATTGCTCTGAGCAATTCCTAGTCAAGCACTAAAAACCGGATCGATCTAGGATTTTTACTTTTTTAGGGTATTAAAAAATAAATAAACCAAAAACTTAGTCACAACAAGAAAAAACGAGGTTGATGATAATCAAATGGTTGCTGAAATACTCATATAGCTGGATTGTTCTGTTTTAAGAGAAAATAGAATAATTAAAAAATAATAAAATTCCTAGATCGATCCTATTTTTAGTGTTTGACTATAGAAATTGATCAGAGCAATGAATTTTGAAAACAAAAATAGTACTTAATAACATAAAATTTTGAAAAAAAAAAAATTAGTTTGAATTTTTTTTTTATTTAATTTTAATTTTTTCTTTTTTCAAAATTTCGAGTTTGAAAATTAATTTTTTAAAAACTATTCACAAACGCAACTTTATTTAAAATGAAAATAAAAAAAGAGATTTATGGCTTTTCAAAAAGGTATGACAAGGCATTGCAAGCCTAACCGTTGTTTTTAAATAATTTTTTTTCTGTTTTAAGTCAATTCTCAATTGCCCTCGCCCACCTAAACGGAGAGAAAATAGACCCCCCCTTCCGGTACGATTTTTATCTTGTCTTAACCCAACCTACTCTTTACAGCTTTTTGGTGCACCTTATACGAATCACCTTGGATAATTGCTATAAAAAAAAAATTGTATAACAAAATCATACAACATAAATAAATTCAAGTTCGAACGTCAGCTCTTTCGTTTGTAATTGCCTAAACAAAATATACCTTCCCACCCCAATATTCAAACCCTACATTCGGAATTTCGGTCCGATGTTCTTTCATCATTTACTACAGATATTTGTGTGAATTTTTTATTTTTATTAAAAAAAAAAAAAAACAAGATCAAAATATCCACTTTCAAATAAGTTATTTTTAGTCTTTTGAAAATCCCATTTTTTTTTGTCAGGTTTCAACAACTGGCAAATTTTGGTAGTATTTAGTAGGTCCCTGGTGCTTATAAAAATAGCATATCAGTCATGTTTAGTTCACGAGGACTATAACTTTTTATGTTTTTCAAAATATTATGTGATTAATTTGTAAAAGTCACCTACGATTTAGCATTTAATGTACTTAAAGAAAGATTTTAAAATGGAACTTTTATTTGAATTTTAAATTTTTGTTTTCATTATATGGTCACCTGTATTCCTATATACCTATCCAATCCAAACCAGGAGCATCTTCCTTTTTGTTTCGTTCATCGCAAAAGTCAAAAACGAAGGTAGATTTTTGCTGTTGAATTTAAACAGACTTCGCGAGAACCCATTTTTAATTCATCGCCATCGCCCGCTGCAGCCCGCCTTCGAACCCGCTTAGTCTCTCGTCATCATCATCAACATATCATCGTTTTCGAGGGAATTTTAAATTGGGAGCCAAATCTTCTGCCCCGGAGAAGAAGATACAGATAGTGATGTTTGGTCGTTATAGCTTAGGTAGGTAAGGTACCTTCCAGCTTCAGCTTTAAATTCAGGTTCTTTATAGACACAAATATGTATAAATACAAATACATATCTTGGAGGGAAGAAGACTCTCAAAATGAAAGACGTATAGAAAAGATATAGGTACTAAAGCCACCAAAAAATCGACCCTCAACTAATCAGTGTAAAGCGGATTTTAATGATGGCCGAGCCCTCGCTGAGCCTTATTTACCGATTCCTTCTATACTCTATAGAGCTGGGGTTCATTTTGTCCGTTGATTACCTAAAAAGACCTCGCAGTTGGAATACATATAGGTATATAGAGATGTGCATGGTTCGATAGAAGATGATGGCCAACCGCCGCCGCCGCTGTTTAATGGCAGACCATCAGACTCGGACTCGGACTCGAACTCAATTTGTGGAATGTTATTTCTTCCCTGATGGTCTGATGCATTGATACGTTAGGAATCCATTAGTTTTTTCTTTTAGTCTTTAAACATATATAACATTTATAGGTACTATGCCTATGGACAGAGGGGAGGGTTGGTTTTTGTTGTTGTTTTTCTTTATCTTCTTTTTGATTCAGATGCATTTTTGGGCAAACGAGCAAATTATTATTCAAAAGATCTTTAGTAACAGTTGGACGCGCAATCGTAAATTAAAATGTTAGCTATGGCGTTTTTACTCCGAACGACCACTGTATTTGGCTGTCTTTTCTGTCTGACGTTTGGTCTTGTGAGAGTATTATGTTGGTTCTTGTATACAAGAGGGGTCCGAAATTAATGGATCAGAATATTTCATTTGTATTCATTTAATTAGGGTCTTCACTTTATTTATTATGGTTTCATTAATATCTTTGTTTCGGGGAATAATTTTGTTTTCTTCTGTTGTTGTTTTTGCTTTCATAACAACAAAAAAAGGAATTCCAGGAATAAGTTTGTATTCTTTCTTCTGTTTTTTTTTTTTGTATGATAAATGCATCATATTCTGGTGAATTGACGGACTAGTTAATGGTGTTTTAATAATGGAGCGAGGTGATTCAACACCCACCCTCTATACATATGAACGTATGCAGTGTAAGTAGGAATCTATGTGTACCTTTAAAATTTAAGGAGAATATTTTTAAAATGGCTGCATATAAAGTTTTAGTAAGGAGATTGATGACTGACAGGTCTCATATCATAAGGAGAATGGATATTGGCAAATATTTATTTTTTTTTATTTCGGATTGGGTAATTCAACTCTTTAATATTTTTGGGATCATGATTTCCTGGAAGAAGAAGGCAATCGAGGCATATTAAAACTACAAAAGCATGGTTTCAACCAACGACGCCGACTGACTTTTGCTGAATTTCTATATATCAGAAAACAATATATTTTTTTTTTTTGAATTTCGTAAATATTAAAATCTGAATCTGACCACCTCAAAACGCACTACAAAAGCTTTTACAAGCTAGTTCTAATCGACTCATTCACATTCAAAGCTAGATTGATGGAACAACTGAAGCGTAGGAAGTTTTTTTTCTGACAGTTCCGTTACAGCATCAACATACACGTTATGTTAATACCTAGTTAAATATTATTTTACGTATATGTTTTATTATTGTAGCGTTTTTGTCCGATCCGTAAACGTCCGAAAACGTGGTATTTCAAATAAAACCTGATTGACAACAGGGTCAGTTCCCCTATTGTCGAATACTAAGTGGTCCCTGGTAAAGCAATCGTCTACTGTGGGGGGACCTTTCAACGTAAATAGGCGATATAAAGGTAATTAGAAGCTTAAGCTCAAATCTATTTTTAAAAGGCTTAGCAAAACCTAATGGTACACTTTTCTCTGTAAATACTCAACGAAACTACATAAATTTTATAACGTTGGAAAGGTTTTGACCCACAGATGTGCAGAAACCAAAACTTATGTCTGTAAAGCATTTAATGGACATTTGAATTTTTCCAGATAAATTATTTTTATCATTTTATAGGTTGGGCTTAGAAGTCTGAAATTTTCAGAGACGATGACCATTATTGATTTGAATTTTTGGTGTAAAATTTGTAATTCATATTTTACGGTTAAGCACAGAAAATTAAATTTGTATATATTTTTGACCAAAAATAACTTCCATAAGAAATATATAATGTAAATATTGAAGTACAGTAGACTAAGCTTTCAAATTAAAGAAATACATATTTTGTACGCACTAGTACGTACATACATACATAATGTTTGTCATTATTTGAAAAAAGGCGAGTTTGTGTTTAATTGAAGTTTATTTGTTATCGTTTTTAATTACTTATCTTCCAAGGCATGAGTGTCAAGTTAGCAAAACAACATTTACGAATCGAAAAACGGTTAATTGGATAATTTGCCGTTAATTTGTTGTTAATTAGTTGTGACAACTTCGAATTTGTCGTTCAATGTTTTGTATGTTTTTTGTGTTGCTTTGCTAACTTGAAATCAAGTTAGCAAAGCACCCCCTCAGAAAAGTACTTAAAACTCTTTACAGTGAATGATTTATAGGTTAATAATTTGCCGTTGATTAGTTGTGAAATTTTCAATTTTGACGTGCTATATGTTCTATGTTTTTTTTTGCTAATTTCCTAATTCAATGTCAAGTTAGCAAAGTAACACCTCAAAACGGAGTGAAAACTTCTTATAATGAATAATTTATTGCTTACTAATTTGTGGTTGATTAGTCCTTAATTAGTTGTGACATTTTAGATTTCATCGTGTTGTTGTCTATCTTTTTTTTGCTGTTTTACTAATTTGGTTTCAAATAAGCAAAGTAATGCCTCAAAAAGGGGTTAAAACATCTTATATTGAATAATTTATTGCTTAATAATTTGTTGTTGATTAGTCCTTAATCAGTTGTGATATTTTCAATTTCCTCATGCTATGTTTTCTATGTTTTTTTTTTTTTGTTGTACATTATTCAAATATAATAAATTATTCAATATAAGAAAATTAAACCCCTATTTGTGGCGTTGCTTTGCTAACTTGACATCAAATTATCGAAACAGCAAAAAAAAAACATAGAAAACATAACACGATGAAACTGAAAATGTCACTACTAATTAGGGACTAATCAACGACAAATTATTGAGCAATAAATTATTCAATATAAGAAGTTTTAACTCTGTTTTGGGGTGTTGCTTTGCTAACTTGACATCGAATTAGGAAATTAGCAAAAAAAAAAAAAATAGAAAACATAGCACGACAAAATTGAAAATGTCAAAACTAATCAACGACTAATTAACGGCAGATTATTAACCTATAAATCATTCACTGTAAAGAGGTTTTAGTACTTTTCTGAGGGGGTGCTTTGCTAACTTGATATCAAGTTAGCAAAGCAACACAAAAAACATAGAAAACATTGAACGACAAATTCGAAGTTGTCACAACTAATTAACAACAAATTAACGGCAAATTATCCAATTAACCATTTTTCGATTCGTGAATGTTGTTTTGCTTACTTGACTTCGAATTTGGATATTAGCAAAAAAAAAAAAAAAAAAACATAGAAAACATCGCACGACAAAATTGAAAATGTCACAACTAATTAACAACTAATTAACGACAAATTATTAACCTATAAATCATTCACTGTAAGGTGTTTTAAGTACTTTTCTGGGGGGGTGCTTTGCTAACTTGATATCAAGTTAGCAAAGCAACACAAAAAACATACAAAACATTGAACGACAAATTTGAAGTTGTCACAACTAATTAACAACAAATTAACGGCAAATTATCCAATGAACCATTTTTCGATTCGTGAATGTTGTTTTGCTAACTTGACACTCATCCAAATATATGTATAAGGATCGCTGAAACGAAAGCGAAGCATTCAGTTCGGCGGAGAAACATTCGCCAGTCAAAATTTATTTACATACATGGTGATAATTGACAGAGCCCACACAAACGCGATGGAGAAACATTCATCTTTCAAAATTTATTTACATGGTGATAAAAATGAGAGTGCCCACATAAACGGCGAATGTTTCTCCGCCGGCCGTGCCGAATGTTCCGCGTTTGCTTGGGGGAGCCTTCAACGTTATGTTTCAAGATCACCTTCAACTTCGTAAAAGTAAACAATCAATAAGTGCTTAAGTAATAACGATCTGATTTCACTATTAAAGCACATTTTTGGTAAAATTTGATACTATTGCTGAGAGCAAACAAAGACTAAAACAGATTCCAAAAGGACCATATTTACCTGCACAAATGGGAATTGAATGTGACAGTGATTCAGGATATTAACTTTCACTAAGACTCAAAAATATAAAAATTCTAGAATTCAAAAATTCATAATTGGTAAAAGTTTGAAATATTGAATGTTTTACAATTTTTTTATTTTCTTGACAGAACTTAAACTCCCTTTTTGTATCCTCTATCCCGCTCATGCAACTCATTTCAAGCATTAGAAAGAGCAATGGTTGTTTGAAATTTTTGTGTATGTGTATTTGCCAAAAAAAACTCAAACTTAGCACAATTATTGGTTTAACTAAAAGTAAGGGTAATGTTTGCTTGACATAAATATTGTATACTTAAAAAAAAGGCAACAAATCAGGTTAATTATATCCGTCCCTTTTGGGGACATATTTTCATATTTTTCTTTTTATTTTTAAGCTATTTAATTTATTTTATTTAGAAATTTAAAAAAGAACGTATACGCCAGAGTGTACGCAATCTCGAATTTAATTTATAAATTCAAATTTTGATAATTCAAGCAGAACAAAATTTGGTAAACCAAGGCCCATCAGCTAATACGAAGTTTAGGCATTTAAGTTCAACATTTATGAATTTATGTGACAGTTTGGGCTTAGGAAATAGGAAAAAGTAGAACATAAGCGCTTATGTTGAACTTGTACATTTATATTTCGTATCAGCAAACGGGCCTTAGAGAATAAGTAGTGTAATGTGTGCTTAAGATGAATTACAGTTTACTGTTGAATAGTTAATGAACAAACAATTTAAAAAATAAGTAACTGAGCTCATTTTTTTTTGTTTTAAAGTTTAAGACAAAAATATAGGATACAAAAAGCCAATTTTTGCAGTGAATACGTTGAACTGAATAAGTTGTACTTAAGTATCCCGTGTTGGACACTTAAGGGTCACTAACTCAGACTGCAAAAATTAACAAAAAGTACCATTATTCAAACCTTAAGTGCAACTAATTCCAGTAGGTGTTCACTGTGAAACTGGCCTTAAAGAAAATCCAGAGGCATAACTACATAGACCTTCTTTTTGCAAAAAGTGCAGAAGTGAAAAAAAATGTTTGCATGCAAAAAAACATTCTAAAATTCGTCTAACAGATAAATTTAGTCACCATACACAATTTCCAATTGTTTTTTTGCAAGCAGGTGTCTTCAGCATAGATATTTATTTCTTACTTTCGTACTTTTTGCAAAAAGAAGCTCTGTGTAGTTAAGCCTAGGTAACTAATTAGACAAATGAAACTTTAAATAGATAGTTGCCAAAGTACTCCCATAGGAGTATTGTAGAACTTCAACACCTCCGTACTCCCGTACTTCTCCTTTCACATACGCACTCCCATTTTTTTAAAGACCCACAATATCTTACACTTGCAGCAAAGTGTAATTTCAACCTAAATAAATTTAATTTACTTTAAATTCAATGCAAATTTGACAAAACTTTTATCTCCTAAACTGTCGTCTAAAAGGGAATTTCAATCTTTCTTGTTTTTTTTTTGTTGTTGTTTTTCTTTGGCTTCATTTACACAATTTTCACCTGTCAGTTCGGTATTGATTTTAGTGCCCGATTACACGATTCGTTTTTTCGGTAGTTTCGTCTTTTGTCTTTTTGAGTGAGGGGAGTAGAAATGTAGAGAGAAGGAAGTAACGAAAGCAGGAAAGAAAATTTCAAGACTTTTTCTGGTTGAACTTTGACGTTTCTGATTTTGGCAACTACAATACTCCTCCTTGTAAGTAAAAAACGATTCGAACAAAAATGAATGATTGGGAAAATTGTTTTTAGTGATTCAGTCGACTCCTCTTAATGAAAACATCATAATTGAAGACCATTTGTTTCAGTTAAGCTGAGTTTTCAATTAACCGAACTTCGGAAAACTGAAATTTGTCAAAACAAATACAATTTAATTTAGCATTAAAAACTCAAAAACAGAATGAAGATATGATTTTTTGTATTGTTTTATTCACAAAACGAACATGAATATAACATATTTAAAAAAAAACAACAAATGGTCGGTTCACATGTTGCATGTTGACTGTTGCATGTTGCAAGTTGCATGTTGCATGTTGCATATTGCATGTTGCATGTTGCATGTTGCATGTTGCATGTTGCATGTTGCATGTTGCATGTTGCATGTTGCATGTTGCATGTTGCATGTTGCATGTTGCATGTTGCATGTTGCGTGTTGCATGTTGCATGTTGCATGTTGCATGTTGCATGTTGCATGTTGCATGTTGCATGTTGCATGTTGCGTGTTGCATGTTGCATGTTGCATGTTGCATGTTGCATGTTGCATGTTGCATGTTGCATGTTGCATGTTGCATGTTGCATGTTGCATGTTGCATGTTGCATGTTGCATGTTGCATGTTGCATGTTGCATGTTGCATGTTGCATGTTGCATGTTGCATGTTGCATGTTGCATGTTGCATGTTGTATGTTGCATGTTGCATGTTGCATGTTGCATGTTGCATGTTGCATGTTGCATGTTGCATGTTGCATGTTGTATGTTGCATGTTGCATGTTGCATATTGCATGTTGCATGTTGCATGTTGCATGTTGCATGTTGCATGTTGCATGTTGCATGTTGCATGTTGCATGTTGCATGTTGCATGTTGCATGTTGCATGTTGCATGTTGCATGTTGCACGTTGCATGTTGAATGCTGCAAAATTGACGCCCGGGCGTCAAAAAAATTGACGCGTGGGCGTCAAAAATAAATTGACGCCTGGGCGTCAAAAAATATTGACGCGTGGGCGTCAAAAAAAAATAAATTGACGCCTGGGCGTCAAAAAAAATTGACACCCGGGCGTCAAAAAAATTGACGCGTGGGCGTCAAAAATAAATTGACGCCTGGGCGTCAAAAAAATTGACGCCCGTGCGTCAAAAAATATTGACGCGTGGGCGTCAAAAATAAATTGACGCCCGGGCGTCAAAAAAATTGACGCGTGGGCGTCAAAAATAAATTGACGCCTGGCGTCAAAAAATATTGACGCCCGGAAGTCAAAAATTTTGACGCCTGGGCGTCAAAAATAAATTGACGCCCGGGCGTCAAAAAAATTGACGCGTGGGCGTCAAAAATAAATTGACGCCTGGGCGTCAAAAAATATTGACGCCCGGGCGTCAAAAATATTGACGCCTGGGCGTCAAAAAAATTGACGCCCGGGCGTCAAAAAATATTGACGCGTGGGCGTCAAAAATAAATTGACGCCCGGGCGTCAAAAAAATTGACGCGTGGGCGTCAAAAAATATTGATGCCCGGGCGTCAAAAAATATTGACGCCCGGGCGTCAAAACTAAATTGACGCCCGGGCGTCAAAAATAAATTGACGCCTGGGCGTCAAAAAATATTGACGCCCGGGCGTCAAAAATATTGACGCCTGGGCGTCAAAAAAATTGACGCCCGGGCGTCAAAAAATATTGACGCGTGGGCGTCAAAAATAAATTGACGCCCGGGCGTCAAAAAAATTGACGCGTGGGCGTCAAAAATAAATTGACGCCTGGGCGTCAAAAAATATTGACGCCCGGGCGTCAAAAATATTGACGTCTGGGCGTCAAAAAATATTGACGCGTGGGCGTCAAAAATAAATTGACGCCCGGGCGTCAAAAAAATTGACGCGTGGGCGTCAAAAATAAATTGACGCCCGGGCGTCAAAAAATATTGACGCCCGGGCGTCAAAAATTGACGCCCGGGCGTCAAAAATTGACGCGTGGGCGTCAAAAATAAATCAAAAAATATTGACGCGTGGGCGTCAAAAATAAATTGACGCCTGGGCGTCAAAAAATACTGACGCCCGGGCGTCAAAAAAAATTGACGCGTGGGCGTCAAAAAATATTGACGCCCGGGCGTCAAAAATATTGACGCCTGGGCGTCAAAAAAATTGACGCCCGGGCGTCAAAAAATATTGACGCGTGGGCGTCAAAAATAAATTGACGCCCGGGCGTCAAAAAAATTGACGCGTGGGCGTCAAAAAATATTGACGCCCGGGCTTCAAAACTAAATTGACGCCCGGGCGTCAAAAAAATTGACGTCTGGGCGTCAAAAAATATTGACGCGTGGGCGTCAAAAATAAATTGACGCCCGAGCGTCAAAAAAATTGACGCGTTGGCGTCAAAAATATTGACGCCCGGGCGTCAAAAATATTGACGCCTGGACGTCAAAAATATTGACGCCCGGGCGTCAAAAAAAATTGACGCCCGGGCGTCAAAAAAAAATTGACGCTCGGGCGTCAAAAAAATTGACGCTCGGGCGTCAAAAAAAAATGACGCGTGGGCGTCAAAAAATAGTGACGCCCGGGCGTCAAAACTAAATTGACGCCCGGGCGTCAAAAAAAAATTGACGCCTGGGCGTCAAAAAAATTGACGCCCGGGCGTCAAAAAATATTGACGCCCGGGCGTCAAAACTAAATTGACGCCCGGGCGTCAAAAAAATTGACGCCTGGGCGTCAAAAAAATTGACGAGTGGGCGTCAACAAAATTGACGCCCGGGCGTCAAAAAAAAATTGACGCTCGGGCGTCAAAAAAATTGACGCCCAGTCGTCAAAAATAAATTAAAGCTCGGGCGTCAAAAAAAAATGATGCCCGGGCGTCATAATAAATGTTTGTTTAGTTTCATAATGTGGGGAAAAAATTGATTTGGTTCATGTAAACAGCGTTTACTTGACTTCTAATGGTCAGATCGTCAAGATTGATATCGTAAAATGACGGGAAGAATAGGTTACAGTCATGTGTTTTAAAAGAAGAAGGTACATTTAAAATTATGGAATGGTTTTAAGTTGATAAAATTAGTAGTAGCCCGTAGCGTAATGGTTAGTGCGATTGACTGTAATGCTGGAGGTCTGGGTTCACTTCCCAGCCTCGTCCACCTAAAACTAAAAAAAGTTTTTTTTTTTAGGGCTACTGCCTCTTGCGAGGAATTGACAAATCCTCCAAAAGTATTACTTTTCATGAATAAGTGCTTCCTGTCTAGCCGTTGGTATTCGGCATAAAATTGTAGGTCCCTTCCATTCCTGTCGACACACGCATACAGGAATGGTTGCGAATTTGTAGTCACTAGGCCTGGTTCTTCACGAGCCGTTGCGCTACCCAATGTTTAAGTTAATATTTTAAAAGAGAATAGGTAAGGAATACATTCAAATGGAATCACTCTTAAAAAAGGTCCACAATATTACAAAAATGGCCACACTGCCAAAATATTGTGTACCTACCCAGAAGCTTAAAAAAAAAAACATAGGTAGGAAAGGTATGCAAATATCAACAAGATGTTTCCCTCTAATATTATGTACTTATAGCAAACAAAATATCATTTTCTTAAAGCATCGCGAGCACGGGTCGGCTAGTAGTGCTATAATTGTTTAAAGTATGTATAACGAATATAAGAAATTAACAGTGTTTTGTCCTACTTAAATAAACATCCAAACCACATAAGAAATAACAACCACAGAAGTTGGAGTAAGCAATTTTCTCCTAAACGACACCTGTAATTTTCTATTACCACTTTTCACATCGATAAAGAAACAAATAACAAAAAAAGACTAAAATATATTTTTATAACAAACGACCGTATCTAAGATAATTTGTCTTCCTGGAAAATTGCCTTCTTCATACGAATACTTCTTATGCAACCAAATGCCTTGTATTTGTACCACTATGCCTTTCCCTTTACTTATATTTTGTTTTGTTTATAGGCAACTTTGCGTGACTAACCGTATTTACTCAAAACATATTTCTCGTTGGCAGAATGATTACTTGCTAAAATATTAGACTGTCATTTGGCAAAATTTGCAAACATTTTTTATTTTTTTTTTTTTTTTTTTGGCAAAACAATATTTTACATTTACCCAAAAATATAACGAAATCCGCAAAGAAGAAAGAACTGTGAAAGGATATTTGTCTCTTCAAGGCAAAAAGCATAACATCCTGATGCGTGCACTTAATCATTTGTTAGAGAGACAACACTCAAAGACGGCTAAACCAATTTTCGGCTTTGAGGCTTTACTCCACTGAAGGTCTTCAGGCTTTCTCTAACCGATAACAAGCATACATAAATGTCAAACTATTTAAGGTTTTCTTCGTTTTTTTTGTTTGACTTTGTGACTTTGTGTGTCCTTTATTTGTTGTTCTACACAAACCATATGAGACATTATACACGTGTCCTGCGGTGCGTACACTAATCGGCCTTTTCACATTCGACTTTGTTTTGGCAACAAAAAGAGGCCAACTGCAACAGTCCATTGTCCAGAGATGACAATGTAACGGAATGTACCTACCTCGTAATAATAATGCAACAAGCCTGCAGAAGAAGCTGCAAAAGGATGAATTGAATACCCGCTGCCATGGCATTGATGATGACTGCGGTTTTGTGTGTGTGTGGTGCGTTGCGGTGCAAACAAGGATATCCTTATTTTTCAATAGGATTTCATTTGCTTGTTTGCGACCAACAATTGATTTCAAAAATCAGATTGCGGTGACAAAAGTCGAGGAAAAAAGGTGATCGCAGCTCATTTAATCCTCTGGAGACATTTTCTTTCACTGTTGGGTCCTTCTGTCCTGCTGATGATGAGCCTTTTAGATGTCCTCTTGTGGATAATTTTGTGTAATTTGCTTCATTACATAACTCACGCAACATCTGCTCATCCACACAGCAAATTTTTTTATTAAGGAAGCAATTTGGTTTTATTATTAGAATTTTGGTGATTGTGTGCGCTGATTCAGAAGTTATTTCTTTTATTTCTGTTTGATTGGGGTTGGATCAGGAAGAAACTGTATCTCTATATACATATGTGTCATTATGTTGTACATAGAAAATAGATGGCTCGTTCTGATAGTTATCTATATTTGATGTGTTCTCATGTATGTATGCACAGATGCAATGAGAATTAATGAAAAAAAAAACGATACAAACTTAAGGATATTAGAAGTCTGTACCTATAGCTAAACGAGACAACAGCTGCTGATGATTGGTCAAGTGTAAAAGTGAGCTAGAAAAATATAACTTCTTTTTATTGATTCGAATATGTGTACCTATATAAAGAAGGAATTCACAGATGATACAAGGAAACTAATCATACATTTCATAATAAACGATCAATTTTATTTAAGATGAAGATACCTACAAAAAATATTTCCCCGATTTAATGCAGTATTTCTATGATATGGGTTTTATGTCAAAAAATTTGGGGATATAAACAAATCACATATACCCATACAAGAATCCATTTCCAGGTCCTCAGTATCAAGATTACTTGACATTCCAAAAGATGGCATGACTTACAAGTACAACTTCGAGAACAAATTCAGAACGGAGTTAAGTAGCAAAGAAGAGTGGGTAAGCGAAACAGTGAACTACTCTCTCAATGCAAATGCCATCAAATGGTACACTGATGGATCGGGAACGTCTCAAGGGACGCGTGCAGGAATTTTTGGGCCAAGAACCAAACTTTCTCTGTCGATGGGGCAGTCCTCTAGTATTTTGCAAGCGGAGGTAAATGCCATAAGAAAATGTGCCGAACGTAGTCTCAATAGAAACTACCGTAACCAAAACATTGCTATTATGTCGGATAGCCAAGCCGCACTCAAGGCATTGAACTCCTATGCTATTAGTTCAAAACTGGTATGGGAGTGTGTGGATAGGTTAAACGACCTTGGCAAAAATAATAATGTTACACTTCATTGGGTACCTGGGCACGTAGGTATCCAGGGTAATTAAGAGGCAGACTCCTTGGCAAAAATAGGTGCAACGACACCCTTAACGGGTCCTGAGCCCTATTGTGATATGTGAGAAAATGTGATTAAAAATAAAATCAAAACAGAAGAGGAGGCCAAAAGATCCAAATTATGTACAGAACTCCCCCACCTAAGGCAACCGAAACTACTTCTTGGGAGCTACAACCAAGAACGCTTTGCATCCTGTATAGGCTTAAGCAGGAATAACCTCAGAATAATAACCAGTTTCCTCACTGGTCACTGCAAACTAAAACGACACCAAAGTATTCTTGGGTTGGTGAGTAGTGCCACATGCGGATTCTGCGACACACATGAGGAAACACCTGACTACATATTAGGTAAATGCGGTGCACTCGTGCAACAAAGACATAGGTATTTGGGACGTCACCAGATAGAAAAGGGCGAACTACCATCTCTAAAAGTTCTCCAAATACTCAAGTTTCTCAAAGTAACAAAATTGGAGGAGACGGGGCACAATAGATCTTCAGGTCGCAGTATACTTAAACCCCTTTTTACTATTTAGTCATTCATTCATACCTACCTTATAATTATAATAATGAAGAAATCCAAAAAATTGGGTTTGCCATGACGGAAGTCCATTGCGTCCGTGAACGAAAATGTTGCAAGTTTTTGGAAACAAAAATAATCCAAAAACCTGTGTTCTTTGGTAAAAAAATTAAATTAATGACTTTTAGAAAATTTGTATTCCTTCGAGGGACACAAACGTCAAACAAAAAGGATGATTGGCAAATTTGTATGAAATCTGGTCGTTAGACCAACACTTATGAAATTGGTATTAAATGAATGGTGATGTTGAGCTTCTTATATAAGTGCAATATTTTTAAAATCGTAAATGGAAAATCCGAGATATTTGGGCTTGAAGTTGGCGATTGCAAACACAATATTTCAGTTTTTTTGAAAGACACCAAAGTCTCTGTTCATAACTTTTCATATCAAATACGTAGGAAAATGATTTTAGTGTCAACTAAAATGTAGTTGTCTCATCTTTCTAGGGCTGGCCACGAGACGAGACTCTGCGAGACTTTTGTAAGTCTCGTCTCGATCTCATTAATATCGAAAATTGTCAGTCTCGTCTCGGTCTCGTGTCGGCCTCGTATAATTCAGTCTCGTCTCAGTCTCGTCTCCGAAAAAAACGAATTCCGGACAACCTATTGCTTATTGGAACAAAATATTTTCGATTATAGTTTGAATATGTGCAGAAGAAAATAAATATTTAACTGAAATTAGATTTTTTAATTTATTAGACTTTTTGTAAATTTCCGTCCAAATATACAGTCTCGTCTCGGTCTCGTCGCGGTTGCTTAAAAGGCAGTCTCGTCTCGTCTCGGTCTCGTCATGCGAGATCGAGATCGAGATCGAGACCGAGACTTTTCTCGTCTTGTAGCCAGCCCTACATCTTTCAAATATTAGAAAAGTTGGTAAGCTACGTTTTATACTCTTTGAGATATTAAGTTTTAAAGTCTTGAATAAAAATTCCGATGTATTAAATTAAAGGTTGTAAAAATAGCTTCTCGGCGGTGTTAAAAAAGTATACGTCACCGCTGATTTTTTTTAAGATATTGGTGTGTGCCTTACACACACCTTATTCAAGACTTTATGACTTAATATCTCAAAGTGTATAAAACGTAGCATAATTATGTCGTTTTCGATTGGATTTCGGAACAGTACTACTCCTTTTTGATTCCAATCGAATTATTTTCTATTGTTCCGAGACTAATTTGTGAAATATTTATGTGTGTGTGCGTAAATTGTCTGATATTTATGTATATTTTGCACGTTCAGACGAGCAAAATGTATTTGACAAATAATCCGATGAAAGGGTTTATATGTATATGTGTGTTCCCGGTCTACTCCTTTATTAATTCCGGAACAGAAAAATACTCCGAAAACATTACTGGGAACAGCCAATCGAATTATTTTGGAGTAAGCGGAGTCAAAAAGGAGTAACTCCGAACCTCCAGCCGAAAACGACATTACTTTGCTATTATTTGAAAGATGTCATTTTCCTACGTTCCTTATATAAAAAGCAATTATTTCGAAAAAAAACTAAAATATGGTGTTTGCAATGGTGGTTTTGGTTCTTGCCGCCATATATTGAAATAAACTAATGAACAAGACCTTTTATTTGAGATATATTTTAATTCTGTTGGATCAACGACCAATTTGCCCAAAATGCTTTGTAAGTCTTGTAGTTCAAGCTAAATATCCTGTTCATGTATGTTTTATATTTGCAACTCCATCTAAACATATTGATATTATAGTCTTAAAATTGCAACTTTTCAAAATTTGATAAGATCGAGTCAATTATTAATTTTATTCAATCTTTGTTATATACAGGGTGCCCCGTAAAGAATGTACAACCCTGAAATGCCTCATAGTAGATTTTATGGCCGTCTTGAAAACTGATACAAAAAAGTTCTATCCTATCCACAAGAAAAGATACATGCATTTTTCTGTTCCGTGAATAATTTTTTGCCTTACTTTACATTTTTGAATACCACGACAACAAGTGAATGAATTCCACCGTTTTTATTTCGTAGTAAAATTTTACATTATTTATGGCAGAACATTAGTAGAAGAAAATTATAATAACTGTTGGACTTCTTAGAGAAAAAAATTATCTAACTTTGATTTTCAATGCAAAATGCGAAAGAAAATAATTTTTGAAAAAGTTAAATCATCTCTGGTATACAAAAATGCATGAATACCTAATTGGCCAACTATTTAAAAAAAATGTTTACCTTTTTGTTTTTCTTCATTTTAATTCAATAAAACGCAAAAAATATCTTGAAAAAAAGCAATTAAAGAATTTAACAAACAAATTCTGAATGCGGAAATTGCAGATTGTTGTTTCAAAATTAATTCGTTAAAAAAAGAACTTTCTCAATTATCAAATGTAAATTATGCAGTCCCTTCTTTATTATTAGTTCATTCAAACTCTCCCGTTTATGAGAATGATCATTTTCAAAGACTTCTTCAGGCAAATAATAAAAGGCTTAGTAAAAAATTCCAAAAACTTAAGGACGAACAAGAAACATTAGAAGACATAAAATATGATGACAATTTTATTAAAAATCTTTCTGATGTTACTATTCCCCGTGAAATGCTAATTTTACTTGGACTTGGCCCTAAATTTGCTCTCCCAGTTCAGACAATCCCGACTCTAGACTTAATTCCTGATTTAGAATATATTATTTCACGATTCGCTGCAGAACCAATTAAAAAGGCTATGAGGGCTCAATTGACTTATCTTATTACAAGACATATAAAATCAAATAAAAAGCCAAACAGAATCACAAAGTTTTTGATTAAAGCGTCCAAAATTACAGCAAAGTTTCTGAAAGATAATGATGAATTTTTTGTGTCTTCAAGTGATAAAGGTAATGTGACTATCATTGCTAAGTGTACAGATTTTGATGAAAAATTTGAAGTTTTGGCTTCAGATCCTACGTCATCGCTACAAGCTCAAAATAATCGCCTAATAAGTACTATTTTTAACAAAAGTAGAAAATTAATAAGCCACCAAGAATCTAAACAGCTTCGTACGTATATTGCTATTTCACCCCGTGCATTTGGACAATACAAATATCATAAAAAAAATTTACCTGTTCGACCTATTATTTTAACAATAAATTCTCCTAGTTACAAAATATCAAAATATTTAGCTAACATTCTTAAAGAATCTTATAAATCAAAATTCACAATCAAAAATTCGAAACAATTTGTTAAAACAATTACAAAAACCAAAATTCTACCTGGAAATATTCTTGTATCTTTCGATGTATCAAATTGCTTCAATAATGTTTCAACTGAATTGGCACTACAAACTGTTGAACGTCACTTTGATTTACGTATCAAACCTAAAACTAAAATTCCAAAACAAACATTTATGATTATGTTAAAATTTTGCCTTTCTCACTGCAATTATTTTTGTTTTAAAAATCAATATATACGTATGAAAACTGGACTTTTTATGGGATCATCTTTAGCTCTAATTCTCGTCGAATGGGTTTTGAATGAAGTGATATTGAATGCGTTTGATAAAATAGATTTTACACCACAATTTTGGATAGCATATGTGGAGGATCATTTAACAGCTATTCCAAGAAACAAAATTGATGTAGTAAAATCAGCTCTGGAATCTCTTGACAAAAACATTATTTTTACATATGAATTGGAGGACACACTTACTCGTGAAATTAATTATTCAGATGTTATAGTCAAAAGAAACAATGATGGTAATTTTATAACAAATTGGTTTCATAAGCCAATTGCATCAAATCGTTTGTTAAATTTTTACTCGGCTCATCCAACTCGAATGAAATATAATATGGTTAAAAACTTTATTCGTAAGGTATTTTCATTTAGCCATAAGACCTATTTTAACAATAATATAATAAAGATACAAAAAATATTGAGAAAAAACAACTATCCAATGAATATAATCGAAAAACTTATTTCATCAGTTAAAAACGGAAATTTACAAGCCAAAATTAATTTACCACAAAGATTTGACCAAAGTAACTACAGCTTTCTATCTAATAAAAATGACCGGACAAGAAACTTATTAGATATGGATAGTAAAATTTATTCAGCAATGACTTATGTACCTAAATTAAGTGAGTCCTTAGCTAGAGTGTGTCAATATTTTGTACCAGATGTTAAAGCAGCAGTGAAGCCAACAGAACAAAATTCTTTCTTAATACAAAACAAAAAATTAATAAAACAGAAAACAGTGGATTAGTTTACTCTGTAAAATGCAACGATTGCAAAAAAACATATATAGGAGAAACTATTCAAAAACTGGGGTCAAGAAGAGGTCAACACAAAACCGAATGTCAAAAAGTTAACGAAGGATCAGTCAATATAGCTGCTTTAGCTGATCATGTGAAGGAATATGGACATTCTTTTGATTTTAATGGAGCTAAAATTTTAAAATTAGAAAGAAACAAATTTAAGTAACAAATTCATAAGGTCAACCAAATTATAAGGATTGAGGGCATTGCGTGTAACTACAAAACAGATAAAAGGGACTACACTAATACATACTACAATCTCATAGTTAATGCTAATTTACAGAATAACCAAATTCAAAATCAAACAAATTTGTTAACTTTAAATACTTGAATAACTCTATATGAAAATTTGTTCAATATTTTAATTTTTATTTCATAAACAAATGTCTAATATTAAAAAATAATTTATAGCTAATGTTAAACTGAAACAGATTGTTATCAAATAACTTCTTATAAATTAATTTTGGTAATTTTGTATATATTTAAATTTATTATGTATTTATTTAATGTTGTATTAAAACGCATGTATTTTATTTGTATAGATCCTGACGATGAGGCAAATAGGTCTTCGAAATATATAGATTAGCAAAATAAAATAAAAAAAATGCGTTTTATTTTATTAAAATTAAAATGAAGAAAAACTAAAAGGTAAAATATAACTATAATTAATTCAGCAATACAAAAATCATAATATATATTTAAAAAATATGCGCGTTAAATGCGGATTTCAAATTGATATAACTTGTTATTGTATCTAGAGTCAATAGCAAGTTATTGGTAAAAATCTGCAAAACTATAGTTAATTTAACAAAAACAAAAGTTTTAAAAATTAGCACAGTAAACGTGAAAATAATGCAATGCGTTGAAATGGTAGATTTTTGATTGATTGCCTGTTTTTATGATGTTGTCCTAATGATAAATCCAAGCTTTTAACTTCTAGGGCCGAGTGCAACATTACTAAAAATGTCAACAAAGTGCAAAAAACGGTTGAATTTTCGAGGTTGTTTTGAGTTATACCTCTTCAATTTGACCTTTAAAAAAACTCATGTATTTTGTTGGTTGCAATAAGTTTATTTTATATTATTTCCTAAAAATATCTACTAGTACGTTTCCGATAAATTTGAAAGCCAACAAAATGTTTGTAAAATAAAAATCTTTTTTTGAAAACAAAAATATTTTCAAAAAGTACACACAGCAAATTTAGGGGTGTGAGAGTGAACCAAAACAAAAGTATATGAGTCGAAAGGTGTGGTAATGCTTATGAAAGAAATGCAAGCTTTGCAGTCCCTGGAGGCGGCTTAAGATGCGTGATAGCAATTTGAAAACCTAAAAAAAAATCAACTTTGAGGATGATTGTATGAACCAAACAAAATTGTTTCCATCCCTAGGTATTGAGCCCCTGATTACAGATCCATCCGTATGTACAAGACCGATTGGAGGCGGCATTTACCCTGCCAGACCGTTTATAGAACTTGAAAAATTTAAAAGAAATGGATAATCAAATTATTAAAAAACAACGGTAAGAACTGATACGCCTGTTTTTGTTGTATGTAAAGCCAGAAGTCTCTTCTATCATTTCCTTTTTAAATAAAGTTCTTTTAGTGAACAGATTTTGAAATATTAATTTTCAAACTCAAAATTTTGAAAAAAAAAAATTAAATGTTCAAAATACTTTTTTTTTCAAAATTCACGTAATTAAGTAAAATTTTTTCTTTCAAAATTCAATGCTCTTATAAAATCATAGAAAAAAACTGAAAACACGGATCTGTAGGGGCCAGTTATAGCTATCATTGAAAATCATCAGTGAAAATATTAATTGTCAATTTTGAGAGATTTTGAAGAAAAAATAAATAGGTCCGATCCCTTACTTTGTGCACAGAAAATCACAAACTGTCAGATCTTGGAGAGCAACGTTGATATATTCTCAAAAATATCATAATTGTGCCAAAGTACGGAAACGCAAATTCAACCAAATTCCGTATTACCTAATGTGCTGGACAAGTAAGGCACGATGTTTGGCTTTCATTCTTTTGCTCTCAAATTGACATTTTGCTGTACTGTGATTTTCAGTCCGAAGAAATTTCTCGGACTGAAAATCACAGGTAGGGGAAATTATTTACTCTCTCGTGAGCGTTGTTTTTTTGTAAAAAACTGTCAAATTATTGAGTAACGGGAACGGCTTTGGACTGAAAATCACACAAATGCACAGAAAATCACAGAAATTTAAAGTAAAGGAACGGACCTAATGATTATTTTGATGCCAAAGTAAAGCTTATTGACTTAATATTTATTTCTAGGTAAAACGAAATTCAATATGGCACAACTTTTCTCATAAAATGACTTTAAATTTTTCAATGATGAATTACATTACCAATGATCATTGAAAAAAATAAAAGTTACGTTATGGGGAAGATATGGGTCAAAATAAATTTTTTTTGTACGAGAAATAATTTTGAAGTCGTAAGCTATATTTCTGCATTAAAATATGCAATGATTAAACTTTCAACGGGTCTCAAAATCAACAGCTAAATTTTTCAATGATGGTTTTCAATGATAGCTATAACTCGCCCCTAATCAGGGGCTCAATACCTAGGGATGGATACAAACATAACATAACGATCATGGAGAAGTCCAAGAAAGTGATTTTCGTCAAGAAGTCCGTTGGTATGTTTGCCTTTGCGTCCTGATTCATGTCGATCTAGAGCCTTAATGCTTAAACGCGATTTGCTTCAAATTTGGTGAAGCATTTGTATGTGAAGCATTTGTATGTGATTTCCTAGAATAAAATTCAAGTTTTTGTTTTAGCTCATCTAGAAATGATAGCTGTCATACAACAATAATTTCGGTTTTATCAATTTTTTTTCAAAAACGGCTCTAACTATTTTGATTAAACTTGTAAAGGGATCGCACCAGCGACCAGTTAACTAATTGCAGCAAAACAATTTAGAATACATTCAACCTGCTTCGATGCATATCGTAGGTATATATTGTAGGTATATCGATAGAACGTTATCGATTATCGAAGTATGGTCGGATGTATACGAAGACAAATAATTTTGTGCACTTCAAACTCTGAAGCCAACTAAGTCGATTCTTTTACTGAGCAACTCGCTGGAGGTTCGATTAAGTCAAATTCAGTAGTTCAGACGCCCTACAGAGCTATCCGCTTTTGGGTTAAGGTATACTTGGCTACTCTACGGAACCTCCACGACTCACAATTAGAGGGGTACAAACATTACAAACTTCGTACACGTAATCTCTAGGAGAGTTTTATTAATACTGCGCACCACGTTTTTATTACAAATTTCTAGGGCTGGCCACATGACGATAAAAGTCTCTGTCTTACATGACGAGACCGAGAAGAGGCGAGACCGCCTGTTAAGCATCCGAGACGAGACGAGACTGCCTTTTAAACATCCGAGACGAAACTGTATATTTGTACCGAAACTTACATCAGAGAGTCATATAAATTGAAAAATCCAATTTCACTTACATATTTATTTTCTTGTGCACATATTCAAACTTTATGGGAGACAAATCAAATTATGCCGTATCGCAAATATTTCGTTCCAATAATAAACAGGTTGTCCGGAAATCGTATTTTTCACAGACGAGAGCGGGACGAGACTGCAAATTCAAATTTTCTCGCGAAAAAGGCGAGACTGAGACCGAGACGAGACTGAAAGTTTCGATTTTAACGAGACCCAGACTTACAAAAGTCTCGCCGAGTCTCGTATCGTGATGGCCAGCCCTAATGGTAAGCATCTTTATGTTTCATGCTTTGAGACTCCTCCTTTGTTACATTTAATTATGTAAACTTTTAAAATGTTGATAACGGTAGCTCTTAAATTGTTTTATCCACAACTTAAATACAACGCACTTTTAATTATTAATGCTCAGGGAAAGATTGTCTTAAATATAATTAAAATAAACCCCAACGCAAATCACAGATGCGACAGTTGATAAAATTCCCAGCACCACCCCGAACAGCATAATCATAATCACATCATCGTGAATATTACATAGCAAGCAGGCACAGGCACACCATCAGCCTCTCTTTTTCCCTGAAAAGTTAATGAATTTTTAATGAACTCATAAGCGTTCGTTAAACAACAATGACACTCGTTAAGTTTATCTAAACAAACATTGGATCGGAAGCCATGCATGGCCATGGCCATGGAGCGAGCAGCAACACGAAGCAGGTTCCATTCCATCGAAGCACTTGGCTGGGCTGAGCTGAGCTGATGACGGCAATAATGTTACCATGTGTACACAATGTGATTACAACTTTAGCGAACCATTGTTCTGCGAGATGTATAGCTATAGCTAGGTAGCTAGGTTGGTCTAGAATCTAGGCACTCTGCAGTGTCGAGAGAGTTTCCACTACCATTCCTAACCTAATGGCATAAGTTGAATGTTTTTTATATGTGTTTTATTTCGTTAGTGTGGAAAAACATGCCTCATCATTTGATTGTATCAATTGCAGACAAACAAATAAATTATCATTTACCTGTCCAATTGTGCATCATACAACATATCTGTGCTGTGATGGTGGTTGCCTCGCTGCTGCTTCAACAAAACGTTCAAATAAATAGCATCTCGATAAGGTCTGCGCCAGTGTCAGGCATTAGAATATCAGAGACCTAGCTGAGCCACATAGAGCTCCGCAGAGCGATCATAAATAAAACCGACCAAAAGACGAATACGTGCAATTGGCGATGATAGTTGGTATGGTTGTGGTTAGAGCGTCTAACCATGCGGCAGATTTATTGCGACCAAGAAGTGGAATTGTAGCAAAACTATATAACTAGAAATGTACATATATCTAGGTGATGTGGAAGCACACAGTGTGATTTTTGCGATCATGGCATGCCCAGTAGTAGTTGCACTCAGGCGCACTCCACTTTCGCAGTTGAGAGACCATCATTATAGTGTAGACGAAGACAGACTAAAAAACTGTGCACTTTTTAAGTAGCATTGGGGTTCCGGGGCCTTACACGCTCCGATGGGTTTTGCGAAAATTTGTTTGTTCTAATTTCAGCACTACTTGATGTTTATGTTGGAGCAGTTAGCAAATTATCACCTTACTATGTGTGTACCTACTTGAAGAAGAAGTGGGTAACTTTCAATCAGATAATTGCAGTTGCAAATGGGTATAATCGCTGAAATTATCTGATTGAAAGAAATACCACTCTTTATTTATTTATTTTTTGTCAGTCATAGTTAGTTTAGATGATGGGAGAAAGTTTTTACTGAAATATCCAGTCAATGAATGTTTTTTTAAAGACTTCCAATCCGAGATGAATGTAAATCAAAAGTCTCAGGTTTAGCTAGGGAAGCTCTCTTCGGGACGTACATATAAAGGGTTTTTCGATACGAGCGCTACAAAAGCTTTTTTAAATGAAACAAAAAACGGTTTTGGATATCAATGAAATTCTTTATTCCTGTGAAAGTAAGTTTGATGCCATTATGTATCAAACTCGATTTCTTTTGCGTGGCCATCACGGGCACGCTTGCAGAAGTCCAGACGCTGAACCCAATTTTCGACGGTTTTCAAGCATAAATCGGCCGATACTGCTGCAATTTCACGTTAGATATTCGTACGAAGTTCATCAATCGTCGCTGGCTTGTTGGCATAGACCATTAACTTGACGTATCCCCACAGGAAATAGTCTAACGGCGTCAAATCGCATGACCGCGACTGGACTATTTCGTGATATAAAACGTTCTCCAAACTTGGTTTCCAATAAATTGTTTGTGATATTCGCTGTGTAGCTTGTGGCACCGTCCTGTTGGAACCACATGTCTTCCAAGTCCATATCATCCAAGTAGGGCCAAAAATATTCGGTTATCATTGAACGGTAGCGATCCCCATTCACAGTAACGTGCCGGTATCATCACGGAAGAAGTACGGCCCAATGACGCCGCCGGCCCATAAACCACACCAAACCGTAATTTTTTCGGGATGCAATGATGACTCTTGGAGTACGTGTGGATTGCTGCCTGACCAATACCGCATATTTTGTTTATTGACGAAGCCTTTCAGCCAGAAATGAGCCTCATCGTTGAAGATGATTTTTCGATGAAAATCCGAATCATTTTCAAGTTGTTGTTCTGCCCAATTCACGAACATACGACGCTTCTGGTGGTCAAGCGGCTTCAGTTCTTGCGTCAATTTAATCTTGTAAGCATATCTTTTCGCAAAATTCTCCTCAACGACGTCACAGAGATGCCCAACGCTTGAGAGCGACGTGTGAGAGACACATTTGGGCTTTCTGCAACTGAAGCCTCAGCGGCAGCAATATTCTCGACACTACGGGCACTTCTTTGTCTCACTGGCACGGGAACATTTTGTACTGTGCCTGTGGATTCAAATTTTTCCACTAGACGCTCAATTGTTGATCTGCTAGGACGAGTATGACGACCATAAATCGACTCGTTGTTGGCTCATATATCTTTCCACCACGAAATGGCAAACCTTACTGAAGAGAAATGTTAAAAGAGCGGCAAGAAATATGGCGTTGTTTGCTGTCCCTGTTGCTCTACTTTTGTAGCGTCCCTGTTGCAAAACCCGATATATCTACCTACATTGTTTTCTCTGTTTGCTGTCCTTTTTTTATAGGTAAAGGTTATGATATCAGTTTTTAAAAAGAGACCATTAGCACCCATTTCGTTAAAAAAAAAGAAGACATAAGTCAATTGTCGTTATAGTGTTGTAAGGTCAAGACCAGTGGCGGATCCAGGGGGTGGCTATAGGGGCTAAAGCCCCCCCCCCCCACAGCCGATTCCTAAAATAATTTGAAAGAAAGCAATACATTAAAACGTGTAGAGTTTTATATTCCGTCTAAAATATTGTTAAGATATTAAATTTGATGGACAAAATAACGTGGTTAGGGCTGAACTATTTGCATACATATGTAACTATTTTTCTAAGCCCTAAGATTGGGGCTAAGGCCTGAAGCAAATTGGACAAAAACCAAGTGGGGGGCTATGAATAATGGACATGTTTCATACAACGACAATTTTTCCCTAAAAACAAAACCCGGAAAATTGGGACGGAGAAACCAGCTTCGGAATAATAAGCTCTGGGAAAAACTAACCTTATTCCAGATAATTTTGGGGGCTTAAGTCTAGGGACTTTCAAAGTTCGAATTTGGGCTAAGACTGTAAGAGAAAAGTGAAAAGAGATAAAAAAGTAGTCGGGCCTTAACATTAAAGTGTCAAATACAACAACTGTTTACACTAAAAACAAAGCTAATTTAACGAAAGAAACGCAGTTGAGTCTAAAACAATTGGAGAACAACGGGGTTTTAAGTTTAATGTTAATGTTTAAGACAAGAGGCCTTGGCTGGATTTAGATCATTTTGGGGCTTAGTTTTTAAAAATTCAAAGGTCCAAAGCAATTGTACATACAAATCATCTTTGGACTAAGTAATTACATATAAATTCTCTAGTCAAGGAGCCAAATTCCAATAGCATAAGTTTTCTCTGTGCGCACTCAGATAATCATGCAAAAGTAAATGAATATTTGCAATCCCTCTAGACTCTAGAGTGACGTGCAGATATGTCGACATATTTTTTGGGCATCAATATAAAGTGTGGGTATGCAGCGTATACTCGAAAATACATTCAGGCTTGCAGAATTGGGCCGCCCTACAGTAAGTTTGAATAAAACAGTTTCTCGTTAATTTGGCTAATTCAGGAAAAATAAGATCTCAGAGGCCTGGATACTGTCAAATCACATTTATGAGCTTTTGCCAGTACGACCAGTTAATTTTTCTGAACTAGCCAATTATCAACAGTTTTCAAATCTTGTCAAAAACGTGAAGTTCAAAACATACCCACAGCTAATTTAAAATTATACCTACCTCCATAAATGTATGTACCTAATCAATTTTTAAATAATATAAATAAACGAATTTGTACGTGTGGTTCCAGCATGGCTAAAAATTATTAATTTTATTATGGTGCGCCTTTATATTTGCTTCTATCTACGCCACAGCAATTATGAATAATTGTTATTGTACTTTGTATTGAAAAAATTTTAAAGCGCGACAGGAGCGGATATTGAGGCACAAAAAACACGGATATCATTAAAGGAAAAGTGGGAATGTCAAAATTCGTTGTCTGTTATATAACTACAAAAAATGTATCTCCATATATCTTTTTCAGAAAAAAAAAAACTTGAACCTTAAAGGTTAGACCGCACTCGACGGAACTGCGGAACTTGTATGAAGTTATGTTGCCGCTTAGTGCGATATAGCTCCTCAAATTTCATAAAAAATAATGTTTTGCCGTGTCGCCGGCCGTCGTCGTAAAGTGTAGTTCCGCTGAAGTTGAGTATATCTTGCCTTAAAGCTAAACTTATCTCTATTATTTGTTATAAATAATAAAATTGATTTTATTACTTAAGGTCCCAAACTGGATATCCAAACTCCCAGCTCCCCCCCCCCCCCCACAGCCAAATCCTAGGTCCGCTACTGGTCAAGACGTATATATGATGGTTACAACGCAGTGCTGATACCAGAATTTCACTAGCGCGAAGAAGAGAACCATTAGTATTTATTTTGCTGGTTAAAAATTTAAAAAAAAATCTGGATTCTAGTAACCTCGAGACGTAGCTAAGAAATATGTCAACACTCTTTATCCGACAAATCAGATAATTTAGAATAACTTCTAATGGGAAGTTAAAAACCCGTGATGTTGAATTCGAAAACATCAAGTCTTTAATTATTGCTCGTGAATAGGGTAATTTTAATTGCTCTAGGCAATTTTTAGAAACTTAAAATTTGTTGTACCTACGTTAAAATAAAATGTTTCCTATTCCTACCTCTCAAGCCAAAACCTTTAGAATGACATAAAAGAATGGTTTTTATATCGATTGAATAAAAAAATGAAAAAAATCAAAATGTTTGACGTGGAAAATGTGGTGAATAAAGTGCTAGTCTTACTTAAAATCAGATAATCTCTGAAATTAAAAATATAAATTTTCCTCCACTTTAGAATTTTTCAACATTCTATGTATAAACGCATATTAAATAAACTGAACGACTGATCACACAAACTTGCTCTCGTAGCTATCAATCTTAACGTAGCTATAAATTGGCAATGGTTATTTTTAGTTCAATAATAAAATTATGTCCTAAAAAATAAAAGTGTTAAAAAAATTTTAAATATAAATTATGATGTAATTTTTTTATAAATTTATTATTTAAATAGCTAAACATAACATTTTAAATAGAAAGAGCTAGAAGAAAATATGCTATCTGATTTATATGATAAAAATAAACTTCTGAAAAATATATTTCAAAAATCGTTAGAGTAGTTTTCTTAAAAATTTATTTTGCGCATAGGTAAGGTTAGTTAGGTTGAAGTTTTGATATACTCCCACTTTCCCCTCCCCCCAATTTGAAGGTGATTATACAAAAAACAAGTAAATGGATAAAAATATACTTCGGATACGCTGTAGAGTATAGAATTCTACGTCGATGCTCATCTTAAAATTTTATGAATATTCATCTTATAACTATTATTTTCTGACAAATATAAACCCTTATTTGCCGAGGGTATTTTGCTCCTATGGCTTCAAGTATTTTAAATCCAACGAGACATTCCACGACATCAACCGATGTTTAGTTCCCGATTTATAGGCTAATTTATGTGAAATTTCGTGTAAAAACATGGTCAGAAGGCAACCCTTCTATCTCCGGTCTGCCAGTGTTGCCACTTAGAATGTGGACTATTGGTGTACCAAAGCTCATCCCGTAGAATGAGGTGTAAGGTTTGACCTAAAATATGGCCTTAACACCCTAGCTATCAAGGAGAATTAAGGAATTAAGGCAAAAACTGAAAAAGCGCAACTTTGCGTCGCTTTATCGCTTAAAGTATAAATTTTACAAGCTTAATTTGTACAGAGAAAACAAAGATAATATAGTTTTCAATATTATGCAAACAAAATTGTAGATGATTCATCCTCGAGATATTATTTAAAACGCGTTTTCAAAATGGCGGCTGAAGCATAACACTTACAGACGAGCCGATTTGTATTTTTATACTAAAATTTGAGCAGTTTGTTTTTGTAAAAAAAAAAAAAAACTTGCCAACTGGCCTATTAGTCACTTTGACGTTTTATTTTGAATAAGGTACATTAAAACGCTCTGCCTTCTTCCCCACATCTTCGTTATTCTTTTATTTAACTATACTAAATTTATTTCACTCTTATTCATTTTGTATCAAAGTTTGATTTTGGGGATCTGCATAAAACCAGGGCCTAGTGACTAACAACTCGCAACCCTGTCGTGAGGAATGGAAGGGACCTACAATTGTATGCCGAATCCGAACGTATAGACGAGAAGCACTTATTCGTGACAAGTTATACTCTTGGAGGATTCGTCAATTCCTCGCAAGAGGCAGTAACCCTGAAAAAAACTTTTTAGTTTTTAGGTGGACGAGGCTGGGAAGCAAACCCAGACCTCCAGCGTGACAGTCGAACCCACTAAACATTACGCACGGGTTTGGGGATCAACATAGTATTTTTTCATTAAGAGCTAATGTAGGTACCTACAAGATTTTTCTCAACAAAAATTAAATAAAATAAACTACGGGATCGTCATCGTATACGTACTTGCTTTTGTGATGGACTATAACGAGACTATAAGCATATTGTCCCTGAGTAAAGAACTAATTTAAAGTCGAATTAAGCCTAAATTCGAGTTTAATCCAACAAATGTTGAATTTACGGTAGATTCGACTAATATTTTGTTTTTTTTTTTTAGAGGTTATTGTAGTTTTGTGTTTCCTTAGACTTAGACTTTTTGCACACATATCCCTAACTTTGCAATTGTAAAAAAAAAAAAACAAAAATATGTATACAAAAAAAAATAAAACTTAGATTATCTTCAAAGTAATATTCGGGCTATTATACCTTTCAAGTACGAAAAGAATTTGTGAAATCGGATCCCATTTATTGTTCTTATACCACATTTTACTATTGAACACTATTGAAACCGAGGAGTTGGGTATTTTAATACGGTTTAATTGTAAAATGTGGTAGGTAGCCAGTGGTGTACGCAGGGGGGGGCGGCTTAAGGGGCTTGAACCCCCCTCCCCCAGCAATATGGTGTACTATGCTAAGATTTCATATATCATCGAAGAAAGTTTTTTTATTATTTTTAGTTCAAATTTTATTGTTGTTAATTTTGAACTTTAGCAGTATTTTCAATTTTAATTTAAGAAAAATCTATAGACATGGATGTCGTATTGAAATCATTAGTTCATACCACACGTAATATCGAAACCCAAACAAAATTCTCTTGGAAGTAGTCAAATTTCGCAAAATGATTTCACAAATTTACTTTTTTCCTTCTTTTCCCATTTAAAAAAAAAAGCCGGAATGAAATAACAAATGCAGTGCACTTATTAACATAATAGATTTATTTGATATCTTCTCTTTTGTATTGCTTTTTAGTGGTCAAATGCTTTAGTTATACTTTAACCAGTATCTTCGCGCTCAGTGAACGTATCAAATATTCAAAAAATATTTTTAAATATCTGTAAACTGTATACTTTTTTTGCCGAATGTTATTTCTAATTCTACGACATAAGGCATTATTAGAAAGCTGTAGTAAATTGATGACATTTCGAAAAACTGCCTTTAACTTGTATCAGAGGTAGACAATCTTCACAAACTACTTTTTTTTAAATGTTAATAGACCCTTTTCATTGTCGTTTTAAACAATTATGATTAGTTAAAACTTAAAAGATAACCTAAACATTTATTTTAGTTTTTGTCGATGCACTATTTTTGGCGTTCAATAATTTAATAAACTTCTATTTTGATAAGTACAGAAATCGAATTGGAATACATTTTTGTAATTGATCTTATTTAATCTGTACTTAAGTAAAACATGAGTTTAGCGAAACCACTACGAAAACGCCCAAATAATAATTTGTATAATGAGAATTCCCTTGAAAAATGTTACCATTTTTTTCATTGTATTTGTAAAGCTACTGCTTCTGCTAATGTCTGTTCCTTTACTCTAAATTTCTGTGATTTTCTGCGCATTTTGTTCCCAAGTTCTGTCAATTTCATTTCATTCATTTATAAGAACTTGACATGACTTTGGACTAAAAATCACAGAAACTCAAAGGAAAGGAACATATACTTAATAAATGCATTAAAAACATATAGGACTTGTAAAAGTTACGTTATACGCGGGTTTTTGGTTGTGTATGTTGTCAGTTGGTGTACTTTCAGTTCATGTGCAATAAACAGTACCTTGGCTATGAGCTTATTTAAAGAAAAAAACGGACATTTTATTTATTAAAATGTGTAAAAACACTTTTGACCTATACCCCTATTATCGTTGACGTTGTTTAAATCGAGTCCATAAAGTGGATTTTTGTCGAAGTGGATTTTTACAAAAAATATTTGTTTACAAAGAAAGAAAGGTAAAATTCATTCCATAACTATAGGGAGTATTTTGCGTGTTTTTCCTTTCGTTTTTATTTTTTTTTTTTCTATTGAAATTTAACTTCTGGTAGTTGATAATACGAAAGGCTTTAATTTTGTTTGCTATTTTGTGATACCTTAAAAAAATTTCACCAAAATTGAGACTGAGCCCCCCCCCCCTAAAACAAAATCATGCGTACGCTACTGTAGGTAGGTATCACCTTTCAAACGCAAAAACAGCTTTAGCGATTTTTATTAAACTAAGTACATTTTATATACAGTTTTAATAATACCTACTGCATACCAAATTGTTCCTTAAAAAAAAAATGAATAAAGTTTTTAGGGTTTTTAGAGCAAGTTGCCTATTTTCAAATATCTTGTTAATGGTTTAGTTGATTTTGTTGTGAATTATTTGATTTTTTTGATTATTTGCAGAGCTTTTCAAAATTAATTTAAAAAAAAAAAACTTAATTCTGAAATGTAAGGTCATGATTTTCCAAACACTTATTTTATACTGCAGTTTTTCCAAACCTAAAGTTTTTGAATCGGCTATCCCCGATTCTCGAGGGAAAACATCGTAACCGCGGTCGTATGCTTCCGGCCATCACGTTCCGCCTCTCAAACCCTTCTCTACGCTAACAGTAGATATACAATAGTTCAATCGGAACAGTTTCACTATCAGGAAATATAACAAACTTCACTGTTTCGTAATTTATGTATGTATGCGAAATAACCGTTTTAATTGAGACAAAATCAAAATTACTCAAAAAGTGAAATATACTTTCCAATAAAAAAGTAAAATTATTTCTCACTAGTGGGAAACAACTTGAATTGAAAAAAAAGTCAAATAATATTGATTATATTTTATCCAGTATAAATTTATTTCTGAACCAATTATTTCCCTGATGCACCGTAATATTTATGAACCTTTTAGAAAACCCATACAGGATTTTTAAACAAATTATTTTCCCGTCGGAATGTCGGTTGGTGGCTGGTCTGGTCGGTGCAGAGGAGCTTGATTTCTATTAAAAACATAAACTATTGTTTTTTTTTTTGTATTTATGTAAGCTTATTAGGCCCAGTTTTTCAGTGTTGGGTTAATCCCGAGTAAGTAAACTCTGGAAATAGATTTGTGTACAGTTACGTCAGGAAGCTGTTTTTTTTAATTGACGATGGATGCAAAATTCCTTAAAAAATACGGAAGATAAAATATTATCAACATTTTTTGAGTAACTCCAAAGTTAACTGATCAAATTTGATGTGATAACTCGGGTTTAACTTAACCGCGGACTTAAAAACTGGCCCTTACTGATTTTAAAATAAAATTTAAAGGATGAGATATAATAATTTATAAAAGATAGGATCTGACCGGGAACAAATTAATTCATGAAATTGTATTACTGGTATCGACCAGTGGCTGATCCAGGGGTGTGGCTATAGGGGCTAAAGCCCCCCCCCCCACAGTCAAGTACTAAAATAATTTGAAATATAGAAAGCAAAACTTTACAACGTGTAGAGTTTTATTTTCGTCTAAAATATTGTTAAGGTGTGAAATTTGATGGACAAAATAACGTGGTTGGGGCTGAACAATTTACATGTTGTAATTTGTTTCTAAGCCCTAAGCCCTAAGCTAAAGCCTGTAGTGAATTCGACAAAAAACAAGTGGGGGCTATGAATAATAGACATGCTTCATGCAACGGCAATTTTCCCTAAAAACAAAACCCAGAAAACTGGAAAGAAAAAACAGCTTGAGGTTAATATGGTCTGAGAATATTAGACAAAAAACGTTGTCAGGGATAAACAAATAACTCCCTTAGAAATAACCTTATTCCAGAGGGCTTAAGTCTAGGGACTGTCAGTACGAAGTTGGGACTAAACCTAGAAAATAAAGTTACAAAAACTGTGGTTGGGGCTTAACATTAACATGTCAAATTCAACAACTTCTTACACTAAAAACTTAGCTAATTTGTCAAAAGAAACGCAATTGAGGGTAAAACAATTGGAGAACAACAGGTTGTAAGGCTTAGTGTGAATGTTTAATACGACAGGAATTGCTTCATACGGCCATGGCTGGGGTTAGAGAATTTCGGGACTTTGTTTTCAAAATTTCAAAGGTCTAAGGCAATTGTACATACAAAATAATTTTGGACTATGCAATTAAGTACAAATTCTGTAGTCAAGGAGCTAAATTCAAAATGCGTGAGGAACTCGGAAAAATCTTGCAGGTGGACATTAATATTTACCATCCCTATAGACTCTAGAGTGACGTGCAAATTTATCGACACATTTATTGAGCAGGAATAAAAAGTGTATGTATGCAGCGTACACGAAAATTCATTCACACTTGCAGAATTGGGAGCCCGACTAAGGATTTGAAGCTTTAATATTTAATTTTTCGATGCGCAAAATATTATTTTCTGTACTTTCCACTGACAGTTTGAACAAAACAAGTAGGTACTTTGCTCGTTGTTTGGCTAGTTCAGGAAAATGAGATCTCAGTGGACTGACACTGTCAAAGCACATTATGAGCTTTTGCCAGTAAGACCACTTAAATATATTTTTTCTGAACTAGCCAATTACAAACAGTTTTTAAATTTTAGCAAAAATGTGAAGTTCAAAGCATACCTTCAGCTTATTTAAACAAACACTTTCATAATGAAGGAAGGTAGCTACTACCTTATCAATTATAACTAAGCAATATAAATAAACGAATTTGTAACGTGGCTAAAAATTTAAGTTATAAAATTAGTTATACTGCCATGTTTTGCTTAGCCTTTATATTGGCTTCTAGCTCTGCTTAAAAATAATTCCCATGTTTAACACATATCAATTCCAAATTCTTGTTATTGTAGGTACTTTATATTGAAAACATTTTAAGGCGCGATAGGAGTGGATATAAGGCACAAAAACACGGCTTTTATTAAAGAATTATTATTTATAACTTCATATGTACAAACTGGATCTCCAAACTCCAAGCCCCCCCCCCCCACAGCCAAATCCTAGATACGCTACTGGTATCGACGCAAAGGCCCCCAAAATCCACGCATTGGTTTTGGGTATAGACGCATTTAAAGAGTTGGAAAGGGATGGGAGTTGGGATTTTATAAAGCTTAAAATTTTGTTATAATACAAACTAATCATACGACACATATTTTAAGGTTGCTTTAAAATGCTCATTCTAAAGAGACCAAAACTGAAAAGATACATGTATCCCGCAGAAAGTTAAAGGCCTTTTTATGGAATGATTACTTTTTTCAAGTACAACAAGTAAAATATTACTCAAAACTATTTTAAGATATTGGGATATTAATGAAATTTGGTATAAATGTTCCATTTGTCATGTTTACCAAGAATCAAAATAGTCCCCCAAAATATCTGTGGTGCAAGGGTGTTTTTTTTTTTTTGAGGGCGAGATGTAAGTGCTTCATTGTTACCATACCATCTGTGAATAAGTTTTGACACTGATGAAATTCGCTAAAAATATTAAATATGTCATGGTTTCCAAGTATCAAAAGAGTCCATTAAAATAACTTGATCCAAAAAGTTTTCTTAGAAAGTTTATATTTGACTTGTCCTATACGGAGCAAAATGTTACGTCTTACGAAAAATTGTATTTTCGTATAATCGAGATAGTACATAATGACCATTTGATATATGATTTAAAGGTATTTTTTAACGCCAAATCTAATAAAAGAAAAACCAATATGATGCAAGCACCCTAAAAAAAGTTAGATTAATTTGGAAGGAAAAATTACTGCTTTTTCCGAAAACCAGTTTAAACATTACACCCCCAAAAAAGACCCTTGGACCTTAGATATTTGTATGAACTCTTTTGATCCTTGGGTGCCAATATAAATTTAATATTTTTTTAGCAAATTTCAAGTGTCAGAATTTGTTTATGGATGTCATGGTAATAATCACTCACTTGCATCTCTCCGTCAAAAAAACAACCTGTAACCACAGATATTTTTGGGGACTCTTTTGATTCTTGGTAAACATGCCAAATGAAACATTTATACCAAATTTAATTACTATCCCATTATTTTAAAATGGTTTTGGATAATATTTTACTTGCTGTACTTAAAAAAAGTCATCATTCCGTAAAAAGGACTTTAACTTTCTACAGGATACATGTATCTTTTCAGTGTTGGTCTCTTTATAATCAGCGTTAAAAGCACCCTAAAAACATGTGTCATATGATAAAATTGTATTATAACAAATTGTTTCAGCTTGATAAACTCCCGCCTCCTCCCCCTCTCAACCTCTTTAAATGCGTCTATTCCAAAAACCAATGCGGGGATTTTGAGGGACTTTGCATATGTTGTTGAGGATAAAATTCTGCGTCGATACCACCAATAAAATTTCATGAATTAATCTGTCCCCACCTTGACCATATTAAATTTTCTATCTTTCCTAGACTATAACATTTAAACAAAAATAGAATTTTTTACAAAAATTTCAATCAAAACTTCGAAATTAATATCTTTTTTTCTCTAAAAAAATGCAATAGTGCGTAAACTAAAATATATAAATGAAATCGGTTACGGAGAAAAACGAAAGAAATCGAATGTGACAACAGCAAGCTTGTGTGCTCTAATAAAAATGCTAGTCGTTCAAATGCATTTGACAAGCAACAAAACCTGCACTGAGATGGAGCTTGACATGTGGCTTCGTTAGCGCGATGGGTAGGCCGTCGGCTTTCGAATTCCAGTCACAGTTGATTTCTTAAGTTCAATTCCTATGACGGGCAAAGTTTTTCAAATAAAAGTGAACATATTAAGACTCAGCACCACACAAAGAAGTCTGATGATCGGGTTGGCACTCGTGAAATAGCTATAACTTCAGCCAAATAACTTGGTGGTAGAACACTTTAGTTGTTGTTGTTTCATTCAAAATTTTCGAAATCTTTGTGTTTTTTTTTATGTTTCTGTTTATAAAATATAAAGTGTAGTCAGGAAAATTCTAACCATCTTAAATTTGTTCTGATGATAGTCTCTTTATTTCATGGTTTCATAACAGAAGAATTGAAATGTTTCAAAAATAAATAATTCACATGATAATAAATTAAGTCAAAAATGTCCTCTTTGAATTTAGTTTTGACTCCCTTAGCAACTTCATGTCATGAATTCATAATGGATTCTTAAAATAATGTTTTCATACCCATCATACCAAAATCAACCCTCGGAACTTGTTAAGTACCTTGTTTATCTTAACGTAATCCATTTCAGAAATTTGATTCACTCAAACACAAACCACACCCCTCCGGGAATAAATGCATTTCCACCATGAACCCCTAATTCAATTTGGTAATGTCATTTCCCGTTTTGCAAAAAAAAAAAAAAGAAAAGAAGAAGCAATAAACAGAAACAAAGTGCTGAACAAAATTACGTTTTCAATAGATATGACTACCGAAGTCGTGGTGGTCCACCCTAAACTTAAGCTTCCAGATCTTCTTCATTTGCCCCGGGAGTTTATACTAAATATCTGAGGGTAGTTTTTCTTTGAAATATAGCTTCAAGCATCCCTCGTGTTGTGTGAATTTACACTTTGATTATGTTATTGTTCGCTGCTGTCTCTGTTGAATGGCGAAAAGGATGCATCGCACGAATTTGTTCCTCACATATCAATTCCCAGTGGCGCGGTGGTGTGGCGTGGCAGAGCGACGACGATGAGCATCACCCTTGGTATTCAGATTTAACTGATCTGATTTATACAAAACGCTCAATCCGCATGGGAAAAGGGTTTTTTTGATTATTATTTCTTTTTGTGGCTGCTGCTTGTGTGTGGTGATTACGTTATTAGTTGGCTTTTGTTTGCTATCTATATCTGTTATGCTATATGCGCAATTTTGTTAAGGACACACCTAAAAAGGGGTTCGTTTTATGGACTTTTGTTGGCACAATAGATGCATACATACATTTAATCCCTTATAGAATTTCAAATCATAAATGCTTCGACAATGACTTTTTGTTTTCGTTTTCTTAAAATTATTTCCCGTTACGGTTTTCTGGTTATGTTTGTGTCACTAAACCATTCGCCATTATGGCATCTCACGTATTTGCTTAGGGATCATCAACGCGAGCAATTCTCTGTATCTCCATCCGTGAATGTGAAGATAACGAATTCATTATATGACTTAAAAAGGACAACAACTGATATTCACCCTTTTTCAGTTGGCTGAACAAATTTACAGAAATACAAATTGGAAAGAAAAAAAAAATTCTTTGGTTGAAAAGCTGAAAACGATGCCATTAAATGTCTTTTATCTGGACATGACAGTTAAATGTGAAGACTGTTAAATTTTATGTTAAGTATTTAATGTGTCCTGCGATGGCGGAACAATTGGGTTTGTATAAAAATGCTTTTAAGAATAATTTTTTTTTTTTTAATTCGATAAAGCCATATTACTCTGTTTTAACATTTCGTTATATCATTTTAACGTTTAACGTGCATACCTCTACATAATATGGTTTCAAATGAATTGTAATTAAAAATGGCGTCTTTTTAAAATCTTCAAGGTGCAATTGTATTCAGGTTAAGTGTTAAGCTGATGATTTGATCACAAAACTGAATCATCGTGCCTGAAAGAAGTATACTTCTTGAATCCTGTAAAGTTAGCAAAAGAATTGTTTAAAATTGAATAAAAAATCGGAAATTGTTGGTTCTAAGTCAATGGGAACCTTAATTTGCCCTAACTTTTCCAATTTATCAGAAATCTTTCTAAAACCCATCAGAAACTCTAGAACTCTTGATTTTAAGTTGAAAAACATGCTCAGAACTCTTTTTCTCGAAAAAGTCCTTGCTGCGTGAAGTAAGCAAAAAAAAACTTTTTTTTCCTATTTTTAACACTTTATTTGCCAGAACTATTGAAAAAAAGTATGAGGAACTCTAGAACTCTTTGTTTGCTACCGGGAACTCTCATTTTTTATTCAATTTTAAACAAATCGTTTGCTAATTTCACAGGACTTACATCTTGCATGTTGTGGTAGGTAGCTAGTGATAGAAAACCCTATACACTCATCTATTTGGTCTATTTATAGGTACACTAATTATTGGTATAAACGGGTCTATTTACATTTAAATACATTTTCTTATATTTGTTTGAAGCATCTTGAAGTTTACTTCAGAGGGAATATATTTATGTGAAAAATATCTTAGTCCCATTTTTTTAATTTTAGCCCACCCCATTTAAGCCTTGAATTTGTACATGTAAATAACATAAAGAAAATGTATGACCTTTTGATAAATTAATCATAGCTAAACTTTTTAAAAGTATTGAAATTCCCTTAAATAATAAAATCAAGTTCGAGTATCAGCTCTTTTGTTTTTGATTTCCATAATGTAAAATATCAACCGCGTAGTCTTTTTATAAAATATATAACAAAATTTTATTTATATTGACATACGTCAAGGGTTCTTTTTGAAAATAAGACGCAAACTAGGGTTGCCAACGTTTGGCAATAGTTTTTTTTATTTAACCTCATTCAAAATTTTCAACGTTAGATTTTGTTATTTTTTGTACTTATTAAGGGCTGGCCACGAGACTAGAAAAGTCTCGATCTTGGTCTCGCAAGACGAGACTGGCTTTTAAGCATCCGAGAAAAAATCCAATTTCAGTTAAATAATTATTTTCTTCTGCACGTATTCAAACTATAATCGAAAATATATCGTTCCAATAATCAACAAATCGTGTTTTTCAGAGCCTAAACCAAGACGAGACTTAATTATACGAGACCGACTCGAAATCGAGACGAGACTGAAAAGTTTTGATTTTAACGAGACCGAGACGAGACTTACAAAAGTCTCGCAGAGTCTCGTCTCGTGGCCAGCCCTTTATATATTATTTTGTTACTTTGTGAATACAGATGCAGGCGACACAGTACCGCTTTATAAAGACCGCCAAGGGACCAGTATTGGGTCGCAATAATCGGTGGTCGTTTTATCCATAACTTATCACAAAATTAATTGAAAAGAAAAATGTATATTTGTGTGTACTTTTCAATTTAAGGATTAGAATAATAAAGAACTTTGCTTATTTATGTTCCTTTGAAAGCAATTTGTGTTTATTCGAACACACTGACGTTTGAATTCGAAGTTAATATCCTATTTTTACATTTATTTTTCTTCATACTTCTTTTTAAGCAACAGAATCAAAGTATTTTGTATCTGTAACTCGTTGCTATATGCGAAAAGTCGTTATAACCGACGAATAAATGACGTTATAACCAACGATTGACTAATATAAAATGCATGAAAACCAACCAAATTAAGGATGAGCGCGTTCGTTGAAAGTGAAAGTTCCTTATTAGCCACGTTGGTTTACATTAGAGAAAATGTATCAGTCCTATCGATCCTTGAAATGTTTTAATTTTTAAAAAAATCATCTTAGCTTAAATATCTTTAAGAAAATAAAGTTCACTACAGTAAAAACTTAAAGTTCGACTATCAGCTCTTTCATTTATAACTGTCATAAGACACAATCGCAAAATTAATAGCGTTATATTTTTGATACAAGATATAACAAAATTTTATTTACCTACCAGATTTATTTTCTTTAAATTTGAGGCAAATTAGAGCTGTCAAGAAAATTTTGTAGCTGTTTTGAAAATAGAAAAATGTTAACAATTGTCTTATTAATATCTCAATGTTAGCCTCTTTAAATGTTGCGTCTTTGTTTTCATTTTAATTTTTGATTTTTTTTTTTTCAATGTTAAAAAACAAGTATCATACATTTTTGTATTATGTATTTAGTCAAGTGACCGACGGAAATATTAATGGCTTAGACGTTACGTTTCGTTTTCTCATTTTTATCCATTGAACGCATGATTATTGCATGTCTCTGATAAAATATAGCATAAGTAAAAGCATTTTTTTGTATCCAAGATTGTTTTAAATGTTAAAAGATAAGCTCGAAATCTCAACTGACCTGCCGATGGGCGTTTCCAGCGTAAAAATGCTGGGTTTATTTTGGGATACCGAAGCTGATATTTTTAAATTTAGTTTACAATTACCGTTACCTACAACGATCCCGGATCTCTAAAAGAGAGGTTTTATCTGATATCGCTCGGATCTTTGATCAACTAGTCTGGATTTCGTCTTCTATAATCAAAATGAAAATCTTTATACAAAAGTTGTGGGTCGAAGGAATTTGTTGGGACGTGGTCATTCCTTAGAACTCTTTGAAGAATGGGCTGATATTTGGGCTGATCTTAAAAAATATTGCTTTCGTTCACATACTTCGATTGATCGAACATGAAAGGGGAAATGATAAAGCTGCATGGATTCGCAGATGCGTCTGAGTCCGCTTATGCTGCAGCAGTATACTGTAGAATCAAAAAAGCTGATGGGCGTGCTTCCACATAACTAATATGTGCTAAAACGCGTGTCGCACCAGTTAAAATAAAATTGACCATCCCTAAACTTGAGTTGTGTGGCGCTTAACTGTTAACCAAGCTGCTTAGCAAGACTAAAGAGTCATTAAATTCCCATAATATCGAATGCTTTGTGTCTACCACATTGCAATGGATCAAAGGTTATCCTCGCCCGCAAGAAATATTTTCGCCGATAATTGCTTGGCTCAAATCGCTGCTCAATTTCCATGTTTTTTTAAGAGTATAAAGCCAGCTCCAGAAATTTCATACAGACAAAACAATAACAGAAAATTTATAATTATTAAGGTTGTTATTGTTTTCAAATTTTGTACTGAGCCAAATTTTGTGGGTGAACAAAAGTGAGAAAAGTCTCGGCGAGACGAGACGAGTTCTAAAGAATCCGAAACGAAATCGAGACGAGACTGTATTTTAGCTAGCAGAAGTATAATTTGAATATTTTAATATTTAAATTTCTTCATCTTCTTACTAAATTTACAGAGTTGTATTAGATGGTTTCAAGTCTGAAATTCACAAAATAAATGCTGGTGTGCCCCAGGGCTCCGTTCTGTCTCCGACTCTCTTCCTTATATTCATAAATGATCTTTTATCTGAAACTTCTAATTCATTAAATTGTTTTGCTGACGAAAGTACCCTCAGCTTTTCATATTCGTTCTTAGATTCACATCCATGTCCTTCGGATGTAAAACTCGAACGGCAGCCTATGATAAGCTCATTAAATTCTGATCTCAACAGCATTGTCCAATGGGGAATCAAAAATCGTTTAGAATTTAATGCTTCAAAAACTCTATACTGTCTACTGTCATTAAAACGAAACCCACCCCCCATGCAACTATCCATGAGATGCACTTGCATTAAGGGAAACCGAAAACCTTTCAGTCCTCGGTATGTGTGTCACAGACCACCTTTTATGGAACGACCACATATTCGACATCGCCAAAAATGCTGCTAAGTGTTTAGGTTTTCTCCGTCGATGCAAGAAATCTTTCTCCCCTTCTGATCTGGCTGTGATCTACAAAGCCTTTATTCGTCCAAAACTTGAGTATAACTCCCACATTTGGGCAGGTGCTCCAATAACCCACTTGAGTTTATTGGATAGAATTGAAAAGAGAGCTCTTAAAATAATAGGTGAAAGAACTATAACGGAAACATTCTCATCTCTTGACCACCGTCGAAATGTTTCATGTCTTTCGTTATTTTACCGTTTTTTCCATAAACAATGCTCTAGTGAAACAGCCAGTTGCATTCCTCCCCTTAAAGAATTCAACCCTAATACTCGCGCTTCTAGGAATGCCCATCAGTTTACCCTTGAGCCCAATTTCGGACGTACTGTTAAGTACAGAGATTCTTTCTTTAGTCGCACTAGTCGAATGTGGAATACTCTACCCAGCTCAATTTTCCCCTCCCATTGTGATCTACAGACGTTCAAAACCAACGTGCATCGGTATCTCCTTTTAAATCCCCTCCAATCTATCTAATCGCTCGTGCTGTGTATATCATCTTAAGGGTAGTCACAACCCCTTTTACACGCGCTAAATATAAAAAAAAAGAGTATCGGCGCACCGGACTTGGATTTATTCTCACCAAAACATGGATTAAGTGTCTATTGTGGAACGTTCTTGATATTATGCTGTCAAAACATTCGTTTATTTCTTTAATGGAGTAACAATTTAAAACTATACAAAATGTAAGCCAAGTGACCTGAATTTTCTTTCTCTCACTTGAATTACCAGACTTTTAAAAGGCTGAATTTTACATTACCTAATGGGAAAAGGTAGTATTTGGAAAGCAGAATTTAAAAAAAAGTATTTCTACCCCAAGATACATATATTACAGGTAATATCATTAGTATGTTCATTTTTGTTCAGTCAAAATCAATAGTAAAAAAATTGAATTTCAAACAATCACAAAAAATTTGTTTTTGTTTACTGTGTACTTACACAAAGGGCAGCCATCTTGAAATTTGGAAACTTACGCCTGATATTATGTGTACTGTGATATGTGTACTGTGTTTCTACACATTCCCTCAAAATAATCAATGATTTCACTTTTGAAAAGTCTGAAAATTAACAATTAAAATCTCCAATATAAAGTACCAATGTTATGAATATTATACATATTTTATACATAACATATTCTGGCGCCCTTTTCTCAATTGAATTGAAACCAAATTATAGTGCTGATTTAAATAAAATGAAGTGCTGATTTAACAAATACAATAAATGTCCTCCAACCATAGTAAAATACTTAAATCGTTCATTATAGCACTCATCACTTCTATCTGAACATAACTTTTAATTGAAATCAAAATAAAAAAGAAAGGAATAAACAAAACAAAAAAAAAACACAAAAATTAAGTGCCAACAGTTATTTAGTTGTTTTACTGGATGTATCATCGAGACGATCTTTCAATCCAATTTAAATGTAAAATGAAACCAGCTCGAATAAAGCTACATACATGAAAGTGTCCCATCAACGACTTTTTTCCTCATTCATAAATAAGTCAAAAAGAATAAAATACAAAATTTAAACAAGAATATTGATCAGTTTAACGTGATGTATATAGAGTATACCATATGAGTGTTTTTTTTTAAATACAAATTCTATATACTACTGAAATACATCAGCCAAGTAGGAGACTTAGCCAATGACTATATGGACTAAAGGCCGTTAAAAGCTTTATTGAATCAATAATTCAACAAGTCCAATTAAATAATGCTAAGTCTTCTACTTGGCTGATGTATTTCAGTAGTATATAGAATTTGTATTATAAAAAAACACTCATATGTAAACAATGCCAGGCCAAGGGTAACATAATTTCCAACAATTCTTGATTAGAAATTCTAATTGGGTTCAACGGCGTATACAGGGGGGAGGTCACGGGATCATGCCCCCTCCCCCCCCGAGAACTCAAGATTATTTTGTTGATCTGAAATAATTATTTAGTAACCACCTAGAAAAAAAAAAAGAAAGTTGGTTACTTAGAAAGCTAGTAGGATTTTCGATTGTTAATTTAGAATTCAATAGAGAATTTGAATGTTGGTAACTTCAATTCAATAAGAAATTTAATTTTCATGGCAATGGTGACGTAGATGCCAGTACAGATATGATAACAAACTTAATTCTTTGTGGAATGAGAAATTTTATCCCGAATAGGGTAAAATCTATCAAACCCAAAGAAAACTCATGGTTTGATTCGAGCTGCAAAGAGGTTATTAGGGTTAGAGAAGTAAGTTTCCGATGTTATAAAGCCAACCCTACTGAGGAAAACCGGAATATGTTCAAACAAGCTAGAAAAACCTGTAATGTTCATATTCGACGAACCAAATTTTTGCATGACCAGAAATTAAGGCAAAAAATACTATAATGTCCCACAGGGAGCAAAAATGTTTGGTCATTTGCAAAGAACATACGAAATGCTACCTTTTGTCAGCTCGATAAATAAAACCAATTTGCTTGCAGCACAGTTTGCTGTTAATTCGACGCTGCCAGAAAGTGTTATGACGCCTCCTGACCTTGAGAGCGTAAACGATTTCATGGGACCAATCTTCTTTCGCACTCGTGCAGTTGCCAGAGTTCTGAAAGATCTTGGTATACACAAATCCACTGGCCCGGATAGTATCCCTCCCATTGTTCTGAAGAGGTGTTCTTCAACGCTGGCAAAACCACTGCGTAAGCTTTTCCATCTGTCCTATTCTACTGGTCTCTTTCCGAGTGGATGGAAAACAGCATTTGTCCAGCCAGTCCTTAAAAAAGGCGTATCTTCTTCACCCTCAAACTATCGACCAATTGCACTTACGTCCCTTCTTTCCAAGGTCATGGAAACGCTGATTAATTTTCAGCTCAAGAAGTATCTCGAGGAACGAAAGCTTCTTAATGACCGGCAGTACGGCTTTCGTAGCAATAGGTCCACTGATGGTATATCTCACCGAACAGTGGAACAAATCTTTACATCGTTTTGGAGAAAGTAAGATTATTGCACTTGATATTTCAAAAGCGTTTGATAGAGTTTGGCACCAAGCTCTCTTATCGAAAATGCGCGCATTTGGTTTCGATGAACCTCTTCTTCGTTGGATTAGAAATTAGCTTTCGGACCGTTCAATACAAGTCGTATTGGACGGTTTCAAGTCCAGACTGCTCTAGAACACCGCCGCAATGTTTCTTGTATTTCATTTTTTTATCGTTATTTTCATAAACAATGCTCTAGTGAAATAGCCAGTTGCATTCCTCCCCTCAAACAATTCAACCGTAATACTCGTGCTTCTAGGAATGCCCATCAGTTTACCCTTGAGCCCAAGTTCGGACGTACTGTCAAGTTCAGGGATTCTTTCTTTTCCCGCACCACGCGAATGTGGAATGCTTTACCCGACTCTATCTTTCCCTCTCATTTTAATATTCAGAACTTCAAAACCACTGTGCATCGGTTCCTCCTCTTAAATCCTTCCCTATTTTCCTAAAGCTCGTACTGTGTTCAACCATATTAAGGATAGTCACAACCCCTTTAGTGCGCGCATATATAAAAAAAAAAAAATGCAATCTTAAAATATATGCATAGGCTAGTTTCCATTTTGAGATGACAGCCAAAACCTGTTCAACCAAACAGAAATCAAAGTGCGGAGTTGTTACCAAATTTTCACTCAGTAAAGTAAAAACTAATAGGATTTTCAAAAAAAGAACATTTTTTTTCTGAAAATAAAATCTTTAAACACATTATAGAACACATACAGAAATTGTTTTGTTTGATTTCTGTATGACAAATTATTTTTAAAAGCAAAAAAGTGATAACTTTCGATTTATAGTTATTCCAACCAAAAAATATTAATGTTAACGATAAAAGACATAAATATAAAAAACTATGATGAAAACCTATTACGAAAGGATTTTGTTTGCACTTATTCAATATTTACGATCGAACAATATTGTTATTGATTTGGATGTGGATTACTTTTACAAAGTAACCTATGAATCCCATAATGCAAAAGCTAATAGCTATGGTAAAGGAGATTTTTTGGAACTCCTTGCGGTGAACCGTTTGACCAGTCGGATGGAATTATTGACGAAAAGCGACTAGGCTCGTAGAATTTAACAACTTTGTCCATTATTTTTATCAGAAAGGCTTACTCGTAAGAAAGATAAAAAGATTAGGTATATTTGATGTACATATTTATTTTGTCAGGTGCACAAGTGGTCATTTTTGAAAATCAGAGCTATTGTTTTCATTTTCAGTAGTGAATATTTATATCTATTTACTAAAATTAAGAAACAGAAAACAGTGCACAGTACCTATGATATTTTACTAATTTTTCCTGCAACTTCAATTCGCTGAAATAAAACTTTGATAGGATTAAACTTAATTCTGAATAAAATTCAAAACAAATGATCAAGCGCATCCAAAAATTTTTTTCATCAGTATTTTGACAGCTAGCTTAACTGATTTTTTTTGGTCAGGCAACTGGAGATTGCTTATGCTGTTGCTGAAGCCCTCCGAAATAAAAAATGTAACAAGTGGTTGTTGAAAAAACATTCAATAATATAAATTACGGAGCGAAAGGTATGCAGCCTAACTGCGAGTGTGTTATCACACAAAAAACCCAATTTAAAAAATGTAACAGTCAGGAATAAAAACGAAGAGCGCGTTCACTGGTCCAGCTAATAAAGGTTCGTTCGATTTAGTTGTTTATTTTATTTTTCTTTGGAACCAAAAATGAGGTAACTTTGCAAATACCAAAAAAGTGAGTTCGTCTTAAATTTGTTAATTTTTTTGTATAGGTAGCTCATTTCATTTTGAATTGGCTTTGGCAGTTCGAAATATATATTTTCAACGAAATTGCCTGACTTGGTGTAGTGAAAATTTAGTATTACATTCGTAGTCTGCTATTTCACGCAGACTTTTGATTCTTAACTGTCTTGAAATTAATTGAGTTAAGGTACGATATATTTTCCCAGGCTATGAACGATTTTAAATTATTTTAACTTAATTTTAACAAAGGTAATGAATTATAGGGTTCCTATTAAGGGCGGGTCGATTTTAAAATTAAATAAAACAAGATATCAATAAGGTTTTATCTTTATTTGAGAGCCCTATTATAGACATATAACATCGTTCAAATGGCCGCCCCAGTCCAGTTTTCGATGACTTCGGTGCATAAATCAGGCTGAATTTGACCGATGGCATCGATTATGATGTCTTTGAGGGTCGAGGTGGTTTGCAGCTTATTCGCATAGACCTGCGACTTAAGAAATCCCCACAAGAAAAAGTCCAAAGGGGTCAAATCACACGATCTTGGTGGCCAATTCACGTCGCCTCGGCGCGAGATAACCATGCCACGAAACAGCTCGTGCAGAATATCGATTGTGTCTTAAGCTGTGTGGCACGTAGCGCCATCCTGTTGAAACCATATATCTTGAGTGTCCATATCATCCAATTTAGGCCACAAGAAGTTGGTGATCATCGACCTATAGCGATCGCCGTTGACGGTGATGGCCTGGCCAGCATCATTTTCGAAGTAGTACGGACCGATGACGCCTCCAGGCATCCGGCTCAAAATCCACACAAAATAGTAACTTTATTTGGATGCATTGGCACCTCGTGAATCTCGCGTGGTTTAGTGTCGTCCCAACTCCGGCAATTTTGCTTATTCACGTACCCATTCATCCAAAGATGGGCCTCATCGCTAAAGAAGATTTTTCGACCAAAATTGGGATGAACTTCTAACTGCTCTAAAACATCATTTGCACATGTTGCTCGACGCTGTAACTCACCATGATGATTTGTCTGTAGTAACTGATTAAACGACGATATTTTGACCGAAAGTAAAAGAAATAATATGGCTGCCACGAGCTGTCAAAATCAACCCGTCCCTATTGGAAAACCCTTTAGTATAGTTAATTAAGATTTTTACCCTTTTCTTTTATATAGCTACGCACAGTAAAATATGAAAACAAAAATATAAGGCACTTGACTTTTAACAAATATTAGTTTGTGTAATTTTTTTTTAATAACCCCCCCATCAAGAACTAAAGCTGTATACGCGCCTGATTGGGTTAGATATAGTTCACAATTGATTTTCGCTGTAAAATTGGTGTAAGCTGGACTGAACTTAATAAACAAGGCCTTCACTGTCAACTGACGAGTCCAAGTGAGACCGTCGGGACGAAACGCCAATTTTTATGGACTAACGGCTGTTAAAAGCTCTATATAAAGTATAACAATAACCCATATCCAATCGAATGTATAAACAAAACATTCATATATAAGGTATATATAGTAATAGTAATATGTTTATTGATTAGGTAAAAAAGTAAAGAAAAAGAAAAATACAAATTCTGTTTACTGGAAAAATGAAGAAGCCACAAATTAACTATTCAAATGCTAATACAAATTTTAATAGTTCCCTTTTTATTTAATAAACAAGACTATGTAACTATTGCAAATTGACAAATTATTTATTTTATATTTTATCCTATCGGTCATCATCGGCAATCGGTCAAATATTTGAATTAAATCTTTTTGAAATGTGTTTCCGCGTGACGCACATATTTTTACTTGCGATATAGGTATATTATAATACTAGTATTTAGCAAGTTATGGGTTCGTTTAAGGACATAATATACAATATTGATCTCAAGATTTTGCATACAAAATCCCGATCGTCAAAATTGAAAAATCCCGCAAGACGAAATCCCGAATTGCAAAATCCCGAATTGCAAAATTCAAAAAAATACTCTTTCTTAAAAACAAAACCACAACATTTTTATTAAGTGGACTTTTTTTTTGATTTTTTGTTGAATGTAAATAATTTCTAGAATTGATTTTTTGTTTTAATTCTTCCTAATAATCTTATCCTAATACTAAGTAAATGTAAATTATGCAATAGTCCTGAAGTGAATATGTATTTGTTTTGTGTGTAATGTATGTATACATTATATGTATATTAAACCTTAGTTTGTAAGTTAACTGTAGTCGATAAGATATTTTATATCTGATTGATGAAAAAAAAAATATTTTTTCATAAAGAGATAATTATCAAAATTTCTTTTTCCTACTAGGTTAGGTAAGGTTGAAGTGGCTGCCAGCAAGGCAGAAAGGGACTGACACACTTAGACCATAAGTTGGTCCGTTAAAACCAGTTGGAGCTTCTAATGAAGCGTGCGAGACTACTTATGTCTATGTTTGTCAGATCACTAGGATCATTGAAGAAGAAGTCTCCGAGATGGAACCTACGTCTTTGAGATAGGGCAGGGCATGTGCAGAGAAGATGAAAAACAGATTCTTCCTCCTCTTCATCTATATCGCTCCTACAAAAATCGTTTACAAAAACTCCAAGCCGCTTTGCGTGCTTGCCTATAAGACAGTGCCCGGTTATGACACCAATTACGGAGCTGATATGCAATCTGTTCAAAGATATCAAACACTTAGAGCGACTCACATCTAGCGTAGGCCAGATCTGTTTTGTCGCCAGGCAAGTGGTTACGTTGTTCCACCTAAGGTTTGTTCTCCTTAAAGCATCATGCTTCAGCAACAATTTGCATGTAGCTATAGGCATACCGGTGTCAACCTTTTCAGGTAAAATAGGTTGTAGCCCGTAGCGTAATGGTTAGTGCGTTCGACTGTCACGCTGGAGGTCTGGGATCGCTTCCCAGCCTCGTCGACCTAAAAACTAAATAGTTTTTTTTTTCAGGGCTACTGCCTCTTGCGAGGAATTGACAAATCCTCCAAGAGTATCACTTGTCACGAATAAGTGCTTCTCGTCTAGCCGTTCGGATTCGGCATAAAATTGTAGGTCCCTTCCATTCCTGCCGAAAGGCACACACAGGAATGGTTGCGAGTTGTTAGTCACTAGGCCCTGGTTCTTCATGAGCCGTTGTGCCACCCGATTTTTTTTTTTTTCTTGTTCCAACTTTGGCGAGTTCATCAGCTTTACAATTACCCGGGATGTCCCTATGGCCCGGCACCCAACAAAGGAGAATATTGAACTGCTGTGCCATCTCTATAAGGGATGATCGACAGTTTAGGGCTGTTTTAGAGTTTTTAGAGGCACAGTCGAGAGATTTTATGGCAGCTTGGCTGTCTGAGAAGATGCGGATATCAGAAGTCAATGTCACGTTTTCCTTAAGCCAATATAAAACTTCTTTTATCGCCAAAAGTTCCGCCTGAAACACGATACAATGGTCTGGAAGACGAAATGCGAGACTTAAATTTAATCTTTCTGAGTACACGCCTCCACCAACCCCATCATCGGTTTTTGAACCGTCCGTATAAAAGTGAATCGATTCGTCTTCCAAAAATGTCACGTCCTCCCATGTGGATCGGGAGGGTATGGCAACTTGAAAATTTTTATCGAAACGGAATTGTGGGATGGATAGCTGAGTGACCTATTTCATTATTGGTCCACTGTGAAGAGGCTTTAAGACGGATTGCCGAACTCGCTGCCGTTTGTTTACTAAATATATCGAGGGGTGTCAGATGAAGAAGAGTGTCCAGTGCCGCGGAGGGAGTAGAACGAAGTGCTCCACTTATACACATGCAAGCTGATCTTTGGACTTTACTAAGTTTATCGCGGTTAACCGCTATATCTAGAGCTGTCCACCATACTGCCACCCCATATGTTGTAATCGGTCTAATTTCCGAGATGTATAGCCAGTGAGTAATACGGGGTTGGAGTCCCCATTTACTTCCAATGGCTTTCTTACAAGAGAAGAGTGCTACTGTGGCCTTCTGCACTCTTTCTTCTATATTAGGTTTCCAAATTAACTTCTTACCTAAAATAAGACCCAGATATTTAGCTTTGTCGGAGAATGTTAGTGGAAATCCTTTAATGGTGGGAGGATCTATGTGTGGAATTTTATATTACCTCGAGAAGAGGACAAGATCAGTTTTGTGGGGGTTGACACCCAGTCCACACCGTTCTGCCCAGTCTATTAGCTTGTTTAAGGCATTTTGTAAGAGATCCTTTAAGACAATAGGATACTTACCTGATACGGCGATAGCAACATCGTCCGCATAGGCAATCACTCTGTAGCCCTCCGCTTCCAGGCTTGTAAGCAGTTCGTTTACTACAAGGTTCCAGAGAAGGGGAGATAGTACATTGCCTTGTGGCGTACCTCCACTGACTGATCTTTTTGCAGAGAAATCGCCCAGTTTTGAATTGATAATCCTGCTTGTCAGCATTTGATTGATCAGTTCACGAAGCGACCTGTCTACCTTCAGACATGACAGTGCAGATGCGATTGCAGATGTGTCGACATTGTTAAAAGCGCCTTCTATATCTAGGAAAGCAACCATTTTATATTCTTTATGGTGGAGGGAATATTCGATGGTGCGTACCAAAGTATGTAGTGCCGTTTCCACCGATTTCCCTTTGCAGTACGCGTGTTGAGACTGAGACAAGAGTCTCGTATCAATACTGGTACGTAAGTGAATATCAATCAGTCATTCAAAAGTTTTGAGAAGGAATGATGATAGACTAATAGGTCTGAGATCTTTCGGATTAACATGGGAGCATTTACCTGCTTTTGCTATAAAAACAACTTTTACTTCTCTCCATGAACTAGGAATATGAGCCAAGTTCAAGCTGCTATTAAAGATTATTTCTAAAAAAAGGCAGCATTATACATGAGCTCATTTGAAATTCGGCTGGTATTATGACGTCTGATCCTGGAGACTTGTAAGGTTTGAAGATGTTGAAAGCCCACAACAATTTTTCCCTTGTTCCTTGTGGAAAAGTTAGATTATTGTTAGATCTAATGTGATCAATACTGTTTATAGTTTGGGAGCTACCTGGAAAATGAGTATCTAATAGCAGATTGAGTGATTCTTCGCATGTATTTGTCCAAGAGCCGTCAGCATTTTTCAAACAGCTGGGCATTGTTGGACTGGTTGAGAGGATTTTTCTAAGTCTTGATGCTTCGGAGGTTTCTTCTACTCTGCCACAGAAGGCTCTCCAATACATATGATTTTAGGGCCTCTTTATAGGATTCCCAGTCTTAAACTGCTCTTGTGTTTTTTGCTCCATTGAAGAGCTTCCTACAGTTTTTTCTGAGGGGTTCAAGCCCTGAGGTCCACCAATGTGGTTTTCCTTTTCCCCTTATTTGAATAAATGGACAGGAGATGGCCATTGACTTATTTAAGGCTAACGTGAGGTCATTGACTTTGGTGTCAAGTTCAGTCGTACTAGAGGGAGGACTTAGAAGTTCTGGTTTAATTAAACTATCAAGTGTTTTCCTGTATTTTGACCAATCAGTTTTCCTGAAATTCCGAAATTCTGGTCGGAGAACGAATGTTCTTTGGAAACTTTCCAATTTTTCCTACTAAGAAGTACTAACAATTTTACGGAAAGTCAATAATTTTACATTATATCTTGATTTATTAGAAAAAGGTATTGAACGCAAATTTTTTCGGGCTTTTGCAATGGCGGAATTTTGACGTACGGGATCTTACAATTATTTTGCAATTCAAAATTCTGCATTTTGGAATTCGGCTTTTTACGTTCGGGATTTTGACGTTCGGAATTATGCTACTTTCACTTTTTGTTCAAAATAGCTTTGATGCCATACTAAGTCGCCTTATCTCTCCCAAAGTTGAAGTGTTTCTAATGAAAATCGATTTTATGGTGGCCTTTAGCAATTTAGCCCTTTAACCCAAACACTTTTGTAGAACGGGGTTAGATCAATAACGGTTTATATTTTCTGTGTATTTAAATTGATAGGTTAGGTTAGGTTAGGTTAAAGTGGCTGTCAGGAAAACGGCTGACACACTTAGACCATAATTAGGTCCGTTGTGATACCACATGATAGGAATGAGGAGATTATCCTCATTACGAAAACCATTCGGAGCTTTTTATGAAGCGAGAGAGACAGTGTATGTCTGTATTAGCTAGATCGCTTGGATCATTGAAAAAGTAGTCCCCAAGAAGGAGTCTGCGCCTCTGTGAAAGAGCAGGACATGTGCAGAGGAGGTGAGGAATTGTTTCCTCCTCCTCTTCGTCCATGCAACTTCTACAGAAGTCATTTGAGAAAACGCCAAGTCTTGTGGCATGTTTTCCTATAAGGCAGTGTCCTGTTATGACACCTATTACGGAGCTAATTTGTGATCTGCTAAGTGATAGCAAACTTTTAGAGCGCCTAGGGTCTAGCGATGGCCAGATTTCTTTTGTGGCCAGACATGTAGTAAGGTTTGTCCATCTAGAGTTTGCTTTCCTTGCAGAGTTTTGTTTTAGCAAAAGTTTACACGTAGCGATCGGTATACCTATGTTCCACCTGTTAGGCAAAACGGGCATTAGAGTTCCATTTCTGGCAAGTTCATCGGCTTTACAATTTCCCGGAATATCTCTATGGCCCGGCACCCAAAGAAGGTGAATATTAAACTGTTCCGCCATCTCTTCAAGAGACGATCGACAGTTTTGGGCCGTAACGGAGTTGGTAGAGACAGAGTTGAGAGATTTAAGTGCTGCTTGACTATCTGAGAAGATGCGTATATCCGATGTTGATATCACGTTTTCTCTCAGCCAAGACAGAGCTTCTTTAATTGCCAGAATTTCCGCTTGGAATACGCTACAGTGGTTAGGAAGCCGGAAGGAGAGACTTAAATTAAGTCTGTCTGAGTACACTCCGCCACCCACACCTTCCTCAGTTTTCGACCCATCAGTATAAAAATGAACTGAATCACCTTTGAGAGGGTCCCCAACGTCCCAAGATTCTCTTGAGGGTATGGTGACCTGGAAACTTTTGTCGAAATTTAGTTTGGATGTGGTGTAGTCGGAATGACAAGGAATAGATTCATATAAGTCTAGAATTTTAGTATGACCGATAGAGTTGTTTGTCCATTGAGAAATGGCTTTAAGGCGGACGGCTGTGTTCGCAGCCATTTGCTTGCCATATATATCGAGGGGTGTGAGGCTGAGGAGTATGTCTAGTGCAGCTGATGGTGTCGAGCGGAGGGCTCCACTTATGCACATACTTGCTGATCTCTGGACCTTGCTCAGCTGTTCACAGTACGTGACTTTATCTAGAGCAGTCCACCAAATTGTTACCCCATAAGTGAGAATCGGTCTTACGACCGCAGTGTAGAGCCAGTGAGTTATGGCAGGGGATAGACCCCATTTAGTACCTATAGCTTTTTTACAGGAGAATAAAGCAACAGTGGCTTTTTTAATTCTCTCTTGAATATTAGGTTTCCAACTTAGTTTTTTATCCAGTATGAGACCTAAATATTTGGCTTCATCTGAAAAGGAAAGTGGAACACCATTAATTGTTGGAGGATTTATCTGTGGTATTTTATATTTCCTTGTGAAGAGGACAAGTTCTGTTTTGCGGGGGTTTACACCTAGCTCACAGCGTTCTGCCCATTTTATTAGCTTGTTAAGAGCGGTTTGAAGAAGTTCTGTAAGAACCTGGGGGTGTTTCCCTGATATAGCTATTGCAACATCATCGGCATACGCAATCACTTTGAATCCTTCACCCTCCAGGACAGTCAGTAAGTCATTTATGACCAAGTTCCATAGAAGTGGTGAAAGGACCCCACCTTGTGGTGTGCCTCTAGTGACAGATCTTCTAGTGGAATAGCCTCCCAATGCAGAGTTGATGACCCTACTTCCCAACATATGGTCTATCAACTTAATCAGTAGGCCGTCCACCTTCAAATTTTCCAGTGCTCCTACTATTGCACGGCCGCTGACGTTGTTAAAGGCGCCTTCTATATCAAGGAAAGCCGCAAGCGTGTACTCTTTATGGTGCAGGGAGTATTCGATAGATCTTACTAAGGTGTGAAGAGCAGTTTCCACCGATTTTCCCTTACAGTAAGCGTGTTGTGCTTTAGAGATAAGGTTAAGCTCTATAGTGTCACGCAGGTGGATATCAATCAGACGTTCGAAAGTTTTAAGAATGAATGATGATAAGCTAATTGGTCTCAGGTCTTTTGGATTAATTTGGGAGTATTTTCCAGCTTTGGGTATGAAGACAACTTTCACCTCTCTCCATACTGAAGGAATATGAATGAAATTCAGACAACCGATCAGTATAGTTTCCAGTAAAGGAATTATGATATCTGAGGATCTCTGAAGTTCAGCAGGTATAATGCCGTCTGGTCCCGCGGATTTATAAGGTTGGAAGCTGTCTATAGCCCATTGGAGCTTGTCCCTTGTAATCAGACCTTGGATTTGATTGACCAAGTCATGTGACTGAGCGAATTCAGTATTTGAGACAATTTGTGAGCTACCTGGGAAGTGAGTATCAAGTAGCAAATTTAGTGATTCCTCACAGGATTTGGTCCAGGAGCCATCTGCTGTTTTAAGAGAGCTTGGCATCCCTGGATTGGTAGAGAGGACTTTCCTAAGTCTGGATGCTTCTGAAGAATCTTCTATTTTGTCACAGAAGTTCCTCCAAGAAGTTCTTTTAGTTATCCTCATTTGTTTTTTATACACTTTCAGCGAGTTCTTATATATATCCCAATCTAAACTCTCTCTGGTGTATTTAGCTCTGTTGAAAAGTTTCCTACATTCTTTTCTGAGCGGTTCGAGCCCTGGCTTCCACCAATGAGGTTTCTTTTTGCCCCTAATTTTAGTTAGAGGACAGGAAGTGATCATTGATTTGTTGAGTGCATTTGTTAGATCTTTGACTTTATTATCGAGATCAGTTTTGTTCAGGGGAGGATTAAAAAGGTCAGGTTTGATTAACTTTTTAAGAGTTTCCCTATATAGGAGCCAATTTGTTTTCCGGTAGTTCCGGAAGGAAGGAGGCTTTTCAGTTTCATCATTTAGACTGAATTGAATGTATCTATGGTCTGAGAACGAGTGCTCAGAAGATACTTTCCAATCCAATATCGATTGATGAACCATATCTGAGACAAGAGTGATATCTAAGACTTCTTGTCTATTTCTAGTTACAAAAGTTGGTACGTTTCCAACATTACTTAGAAGTAGGTTAGTAGTAAGAATATAATCGAAAAGAGACTCACCTCTGTCGTTAATATCCGAACTCCCCCATACTGTATGGTGCGCGTTTGCGTCGCACCCGATAATTAGGCGTATATTCTGCCGTTCTGCATCAGCGATCAGTCTCCTTAGCTTTACACTGGGGAGAGGGCCAAGATCGTCATGGCCAAGATAGGCGGACACTATCCAGTACAACCCTTTTTCGGTTTGTAATCTGACGGCCTATACATCTCGATCGCTATATTCAGGGAGTAAAAATACATTAGTATTACATTTAGCTACTATGCAAGATCTAGGTTCACCTTTATCTGGCGCATGCAGCGTGTAATAGCCCGGAGTCCTGAGTCCTTGAACACTGGAGTTAGCAATCCATGGTTCCTGGATCAGGACAATATCTTCTCCGCTTGTGTTCAGACGGAGAAGAAGGGAGGCCGAAGCCATAATACAGTGTTGGAGATTAATCTGAATCAGCTGCAGCATTGTTACCACAGTCGGTCAGATCAACCTCCAGCACCGTTTGGTCAGCGTCTTCGGCTTCAGAGGAAGATCTTAAAAGTTCTTCCTCGCTTAGAAGAACGTTGATAGGGGAGTCTACGCTCTCCATGTCGGAGAGGTCGACGGAAGGAGCCTTCCTTTCGGTTGGCAGATTGGGCAATACCATAGCCGGAGAAGTGTCAATGTCATCTATCTCCATCTCTGGAGTTTCGATGCCGACGACAGGGTCTTCGTCTATGGTCATGTCCTGGGGGTTTTGTGGAGGGGCTTCTTGTGCAACTTCCTCATCTTTTTTGAAAACCTTCAAGGCGATTTTGTGGAAGCCGTACCTAATCACATTTTCGGTCGACACCAGAGGAGCCAGAGATTCCTTGTTGATTACTATGATAGCAGATCTAAAGGAACCCCTGATCTCTTCCAGCTTCGCGACTACCCAATCTTTTGTAGGTAGGCTTGGATTGCTGTACTGCATCATCTGGAGTATTTCATCCTTGCTGGCTGGTTCGATCGGGATCCAGGCACGAGCTCTAGGCCTGCAGGGGATATCATCCCTAGCAACAGCCTCGAGACTAGCACCTGGCCAGACCTCTCCCAGTCTGCTAACAGCAAGCTTAAACAGATCACATGATCTCTGATCTGCACAGGCGATGAGCTTAACACGTCCTTGGTGCCAGCCTGCATCGTCTGTGATTGGTTGAGGTCCGGGATGCTCCCTCACTAAACTCATGAAGCCAGCTGAGAGCTTCACTATGACCTTCAACCAATTCTCAGGAGAGATCCTGCCATCTGCATTACTTCTGTCGATGACTGCAATGACAATTTTGTCCTTTAGTACGTCACTAAAGGGCAGACCTTTATTCACGTGAAGTGATTTGTCGGTGCCTTGCACTTTGGGTCGTTTGGGATCGGGGATGGTGCTCCCGATGGACCGTTGACGCTTTGACGTGTAGTCCCCGCTGGTCTTTCTGAGAGCCATAATGTTCATGGCCCATTGGAGTTTGGCAGTTTGTCGCGAGTCACGATCCGCTACCGGAATGTCACCGATAGCTTTCACGATCCTCTCGGCATTCCGCCTCTCCTTACGGTTGATTTGGTTCCACCCCAACTCGGTGGAAGCAGAGCCATTTTTCATGACCCTACCACCAACGGGTTGTGGTATCTTCCTTGAGCCCATGGGCGGTATACTTCGGCCAGCAGTGGAGGATCCGTAAGTCACGGACGCGCTGCTGGCAGAAGTACCCGCCCCTGGGGGGGTGTTGAGCCCCATCCCGATGGAGGGAGGACCGTTGTCAGCGTCCGTGCTTCCAACGGGTTGGGGGTTCTTCTGTGAATACGGAGGCGGCTTAAGCACCCCAGCAGTGTTGGATCCGTAAGTCACGGACGCGCTGCCGGATGTGATATCCGTCTCCGAGCTCATCTGCGGGGGCGTGGCTTTGTTGAGCCCCATCCCGATGGAAGCAGAACTATTTTTCATAGCCCCACTTCCAACGGGCTGTAGCACTTTCTTTGCAACGGGGGTCGGTATGTTCCTACCAGTAGTAAAGCTTTTAACGGCTGCACTACTGGGCGAGACACCCGACCCGGAGTTGAGCACATGTGCATTTTTTCGCCCCAATCCGGTGGAGGTAGAACCTGCTAACGCACGCCGACCTCCAACAAATTGGAGTCTCTTCTGCGAACTCTTTTGCGGTCTGCCTCGTCCGGTAACGGAGAAGGCACCCGCTCCGGAGTTCGCTTGTTTACGGGCAGTGGTAATGGCAGCAGCAGCGTACGTCACGCCACTACTACCACTACGGTGGGCATTAGCCAACGAACCCGAAGAGAGACCCCCACGGCCAACGGCAGTGGAGCTGTTTTTCGCAGCAGCACTGCCAATGGTCGCGGGGGGTCCCCCCGAGCACGAAGGATTTGTACTACTGGCGGGGAGGACAAAGCCCTCTTCGCCAGCAGTAGCGTCTAGCTCACGAGCCGATTCACCCCCCACGGATGACTTATCAGTCTTTCCATGGATTGTGGTCGGCTCGCAAGACCTTCCGCACTTCGTTATACCAGGTGTACTAATTGTCACTGGCGACTTCTCCTCGTTAGAGGCCAAGCCATCGCCGGTAGTCGCGACTCCTACCGACTTTTGAGTGGATATCCCCACTCGCTTTTTAAATTCTTTAGTACTCATTTCATATTATATAGTTTTCAACATTTCGGTTTTCGGTTTTTTTGGGTTATGTTAGTTACCTAGACTTGCAGCTGGATTGCTGAAAGCCTAGGTGTAAGCCCCCTCACTACGACAAAGTCTAACCCGTGAGGGAGATTTAAATTGATAACATATTCATCAAATTTTGAGAAAGCAATAGAACAATACCAAAAATCAAATTGACTGAAATTTGTTGCACTTCTATATAATTTGAGTGAATATGGCGTGACTTTTCGACTTTTTTGAGAATTTAACTTCGAATATCCTACGATTCGAACTAAAGGTATATGATTTTTGAAATATTATCTTAAAATTCTTCTCTTAATCATATTAAAGGCTCTTTTCCACGGTGCGGTATAGTGGTAGCCAATGAACAGAGCAGACAATTTTTCTTGATTTTGTGCCGTTTTTCTGATCAAATTAAAAAATCGATCAAGACGCTAATATAGCAAAACATGAGGTATCAAAATAACTATGATTGTATTGATTTGATATGCGGAATTAATTAAAAAAATTTATCGGGCTTCGAACTGAAGAGTAATGAGTCGATAACTGATTTAACACTGTAACTAACTCCGCACCTAAAAATAAGTTTGAAGTTCAAATTTCCAAAATAATAAATGGCTGTTATTACTGAAACTTTAAACCTTCCAAATCAAGGACATCAATAATAATAATAAACATTTACATATATGATCATTTTATAATATTATAATTTTAAGTCTTAAAGCATGTGACGCACGTACGATTGCGTGTGACATAACCTGACGCATTACACACAACACGTGTATATATAAACGTATAATGCCGTTAGGGCTGGCCACGAGACGAGACCCTGCGAGACTTTTGTAAGTCTCGTCTCGGTCTCGTTAAAATCGAAAATCTTCAGTCTCGTCTCGGTCACGTATCGGTCTCGTATAATTAAGTCTCGTATCGATCTCGTCTCCGAAAAATACGATTTTCGGACAAATTGTTGATTATTGGAACGAAATATTTTCGATTAGCCTTTGAATATGTGCAGAAGAAAATAAGTATTTAACTGAAATTGGATTTTTTAATTTATTAGACTCTCTTTAAATTTCGGTCCAAATATACAGTCTCGTCTCGGTTGCTTAAAAGGCAGTCTCGTCTCGGTCTCGTGATGCGAGACCGAGATCGAGACCGAGACTTTTCTCGTCTCGTGGCCACCCCTAAATGTCGTAATGCAAATTCACTTGTGCCGTATGTCAAAATATTTTTGAGACAAATGTTTATATTTTTTTTTTAATTCAGAGTGTTATAGAACAGTAACTATATATACATTCACGTATGCGTCAAATCTGGTATTTCTGATTTTTTGCTGAGTTGTTCATGATATTTTCCTAGTAAATCACCTAAGTTTTCGACCTCGAGCGGAGACCGCTTCATGGTCAAAAATAAAAAAACGCGATTTTTTGGCGCTTTTTTTCAGTTATTGGCGATTTAGTTCTAAGGAAGTAATTTTAAATAAAAATATTGTTTTAACCTACTTTGCTCCTTTGAGCTCGTTTGAGCCCAAAACAATCTCTGTAGACCGAATGGTTTCCAAAATATAGCATTTCAAAATTTAGCGATTTAATTCCATACAAACGACGAGGTTACTGGACTATTAACTAATTTAATTAATTTTTCTTCTGCCATTATCTATTTAAATACAGAAATTTAAAAAAAAACAATAATATTATTCAAAAATAATAAATAACGAGTTTTATTTATTTTAATACTGGTTGCAAGCAAAATTACCGCTAAAAATCACTGTGCGTCCGGCGTGTTCTACAAAACGCGCGTCAGGTTATGTCGTGTCATGTATCAATACAAGTTATTTAACTGATTTATATTGTTCACAAAAATTCGTAATGTGCTGTGCTACTTCACGACACAATAAAGCCTAACGCTTTTCTTCGATTCTGAATTATTATGCCGTAGGTACAGATGCTATGCCCTTATTATACAAATATAATTCTCCTATAGACTTATCACAAAGCACAAAATGATTTTGTAGTGAGAATAGCTTCTTTGTACTCAGTGAATAGATATGAATATGAAATTGATTCAATAAATGCCGGTTTTCTGCGATGGCTAAAGCGTCTATGTAGTTGCTATGTACTCATTACAAAAATATAAATATTATATGGATGCTTTAAATAATAAAACCCCAGGTATTTTTTTGATGAGTAAATAGATGATTTAATGGATAAATAAGCTATATGTACTCCAGAACGTAAAAATAAATATTGCCTGGATTCATTAAATAAATATTTGTTGGGTACTTGTGATCAGTACAATGATAATGAAGTGGGTACAATTGTTATTTACTCATTACATAAATATAAATACTGCATTCATAAATTGCATAAATTAGGTCTGGGTATTTGTGCTGAGTACAAGGAAAATGTTGCTGGTACAGTGAATATATACTAGTTACATAAATATATATACTTAGTACATACACATAGCCTCTTAGTACATAAATATATATACTCAGTACATAATCAGAGCCTCTTAGTATTTAAATATATGTACTCACCACATAAATATATGTACTCACCACATAAATAGATGTACTCAGTACATAAATACATATATGTACTCAGTACTTAAATATATGTACTCAGTACATACATTTATGTACTCAATACATACAAGTATGTACTCATTACATAAATTGATGTACTCAGAACATAAATATATGTACTCAGTGCATAAATATATGAACTCAGTACATACATTTATTTACTCAGTACATACATTTATTCACTGAGGACATATGTTTATGTACTGAGTACATATTTGTAAGTACTCTTTACAATGGACTATTTATAGTTTGACGTAACGTCTATAGCTTGCTGCGCTCGCTATCTTCTAGTTTGTATTAGAGCTTCAAACATTATCCAAATCTTCAAACTATCCGGATATCCGGGTACTTGTGAACGAGATAATTATGATCCGATACTATCCGGATAGTGCCGGATAGTTCCGGATACCCGAATATCCGGATAGTTCAATGAGACAGTTGGGATGCGGCACTATCCGGATAGTGTCGGATATTCGGATCCGAATCCAGTTTGATGAATTTTCTTTTAAGGGTAATATACTGCAATATAAACATATGGTACATGACTTTAGGGAAGTTTTTAATGCCGAATCGAATAAGATAAAAATCAAGACTAAACAATCCTCAGGTAAAAAACTAAAACTACGACGACGCGAAGTCCGCATTTAAGAAAATCAAAAAACAAACGACATCTTCTTATAGCATGAATGAATGAATACAAGATTACGACACTTCGGATTTGTTATTTTAATTTTCAAAACGCTTCGTGACTCAAGTGGAGACAAAAAAGACTAAACTTTGGTATAATTTGTATGAGATATAGGGGCGCGAAAACTTTAAGTTACTTGAACTTGTTATTAAAGTGATTTTTTTACCATTATTTTTTTTAATGTTGTGGGCTATATTTTGATGATATAAAAACAACAATAAAAATAATAATTCAAGAAGAAAATATTTCTGATATTTGATTTTTTTCATCGCACTCTCTATTTTTGCTTCATATTTTGACTATTAATATAATTTAAAATAATTGAATAACAATTAAAAAACATTTTTCGGTAATATTTTTGTGTTTTTAAAATGAAAAACTATATTAATCCATAAAACAATTCGCGAACAAAAAATCATCTCTTTACAAATTTTCTTTACTGTCACATCTGTTGTTACGTTTTGTCTCCAAAAACGTAGGAAGTGGCGTAATCTTGTATTCCTTCATTCATAATCTTATAGTAGCTACCCGTTTTAGATGAGCTAAAAAAAAATCTTAGATATTTCCTCTAGGGAATTTCACCAGGAACACATTAGAAATGCCAAACTGAAGACAGATATGTTCATTCACTTTGGCTTTTGTTCGATTTAAAACTAGGTTACCCTGGAAAAATGATCTATATTGAGAGCTAAGATGAATATTTTTTAATGAATAACCTTGCTAATACTGTCCACGCTGAAAAAAAAATTATGTACCTACAAATATAGAAGATAATTTCACTGTCGTATATTTTGATCTTGACAATCTTTCAAGTAAAATCAATAGTTTCAGAGATTTGGTATTTCCAATATGGCGGATTTTCGAACACCTGAGCTTGAGCTTTTAGCAAACCTCTATTTCAGTTATACAAAATCATCAGTTTCGTTCCTACGGTGCGGTAGTGGTGGCCAATGAACGGAACAGACAATTTTGCTTGATTTTGTCCCGTTTTTCTGATCAATTTAAAAAATCGATTGTTACGCTTATATAGCAAAACATGGACTCATAACCTTTGGCACCTCATATATGGGATATTCGCAAAAACAGTATGCCTTCTAAAAGGTCAGTAATTGGTCAAAAAAGCCATAGGAAATTTGTAATCAATGGTTAAAGTTTTCCAAGGTCACCAACTATTTTTGGCACCTCATTTATGGGATATTCGCAAGAAAGGGTACCATTCGAAAGGCAAGCGACTTGTGATAAAAGGTCAGCTCGTTTCAGTAATTGGTCAGCCATTGGTTATTTTAAATGATTTTTTGAAGTTTTTTGTTTTTCAAGGCCGTATAAGACTTTTAGCACCTCATTTCCCGAATTTTCCAAAAAAAAGATAGCATTTGAAAGGTTATTAAATCCTCATAATAGGTCAACATGTTTCAGAAATTGGTCAGCCATAGCTTTTTTTATGAATTTTTAAAGATTGTTTCAAGGTTACAGTATACGAGCGTTCATTAAAAAAAAAAACTATGGCTGACCAATTACTGAAACTAGCTGACCTTTTATCACGAGTGAATGGCCTTTCAATTGGTATACTTTATTTGCGAAGTTTATATTACCATTTACTTCCTAATATTTTTGGTCGCTCTTAAGCGAATTGGTTGTTAATATGAAAGTTTAGTCAGTAACATGATTTTCTTACATGCATTTTTATTGTATATACAATTTAAAGTACCTATACTCGTCGTAATTGCTTAGCTGATATTCGATTAGTACCTTACCTATTGTTCAACTTATTAAAACCTTGAGAGTAAATTAAATTAATTTAAAAAAAAAAAACATCACCTAATCCGTTTTGTAATACCATTGATATTGTGTAACATTGACTAAAACACCTTTTTCAAATAACTAATCTGTGAAAATAACCACCCGTAACATGCGACTTATCTATAACGACTTAGCAGTCTCACTTTAATGAGACTCAATTGATGACCATGATGAATATTTCCCAAAATAAAAACCTATTTCAAAGTCGAAAAAAAGGATCATATAAGACCTAAAATAAATCCTCCCACCAAACACTTTATCCTTGTAAATCAGACACCAATCCAATCCGCGCTGCTGTGCCGTTGCCGTCAAACTTCCAGGAAGCAATCATTTCACACAACAAACGAACAAAAACCATCTCATTATGATCATCTTATTACAAACAGAAATCCCCTAATAGCCGATTAGGGGATTACGACACTGCTATATAGCAAAACAACATGATGTGGATAGTGATGGTCTTCCCTAAGCGCGGTCGGTCGATCGGTTCGGTCGGCCTCCGACTGCTAATCCTCATCTCATTCCTACAAAATATTTTGACGTTTAACTGCAACAAATAATGAACACAATGCAAGCCCAGGCAAGCCGAAGCCGAAACCGAACAATGGACGGACAGATTATAAATAGGAGTCAAGTATGTGTCGGACTCAGGCTCGGGATATTCAGCCTTTTCTTCTGGGCAGTCAAAGCAGAGAGCCTCCTGGTTACGTGTGTACGTGATGTACGAGCATAAGCAGCGGTGGCGGCGGCGGCAGCGCGGTGTGATGTGTATCTTGGTGATGGCACTTTACCGGATGATTTGTATCTTGGACAATGATGCGACAGGTCCAGTGGTGTATCTAATAGATTGTTTGCGGCTGGGGTGCCGCTTTGAACATAGCCGCCCTCTGGGACCACCAACGTAAAATCCATAGCACAATGAATCCCAGATTCACAGGCATATTCGAGCGCACAACGGGTGGTGGCATACACAGACCATGAATCTTGGATCTTCTTACCAATTATTATTATTATTGTTTTGCTCTAATTTTCTATCTATAAGCTGACCTTCAACTAGAGAGACTGTAGAGACCCTGCAGGCCTGGATGCACCTGACATGATCGTTTTTCATCGTTCACAGATGTCCCTCCGATGTCGCATTTGATTGTGAGCCTGGGCATTAAAATTTATATCGATCAAGAGACATTTTTCAAAAGATGGCGTTTCCAACCTGTTACCCCCTGTTTACATGCGCGACATAATGCTTGACGATCGAGTTCGATATGTGATCACACAGGTGCATTACGCCCTAAGACACGATCGTTTTGTAATAAAAACGGAATTTATTGGTCGGCCCGTCTGGTGACAGCCATGGTCTCTCTCTCTTGTCATGTAAAATGGGTACCCGATAATGTATAGGCATATTGTAAGCCATTTGGTGTGTTTTATAAATGTTCATGGTGAGCAATGGCGACGACAACAGTTGGAGTTGGATCATTTGACGAAGATTGGAGATGCAACCTGTTGTTTTTTTTTTTTCTTTATTTGTTTGAGAAATGCATTTTTTTAACCGAAAACGAAAAAAAAAAAATCCAACGCCTACAGGTGATTTCTTTTATTTCCGTCCTGTTTATTTCTTTCTTATGTTAAATATAATTTAATTCTTTAACAAATAAAATTTAACAAAAAAAAATGTCGAACCAACGACATTTTTTGTAGGATTATGTTGATATAATTTATCCCAGCAGAGTTGTTGTTGGAAAACATGTGGATTTAGGTGGGAGCGATGGATTTAAATTGTTTGTATTTTCATGTAGGGAATAAGTGTACCTATTATAGGGTATTTTTATTGGACGATAATTTATGCACTTAAATACCCAATACCAATTCTATGCGTGTTTAAACAACAAGTGGAATGCATTGTTTGTGTGTTTTTTTGTAGAAATATTTTGTTTTTACAAGCCATTAGAATGCAGAAGAGTTTAGTTTGATTTGCATATTTAAACAAAGTATACATTTTTAGGTTAATTTATTAAAAAAGCATGTTGCCATAGAGAGAGGGATCTAGATTTCTGGAGGTGTGGACTTAGGAATCATCTTATTTTGTATCGTTAATTTTGTTTAGCGTATTTGTATTAAATACGTTACCTATGGACTTATGAATTAACTCGTGCTGGAATGGGAAAAATAAATGCTGTCAATTAATAAAGTTCCGCTGCAAGCTGGAAGAATCTGGTTTTGGTGACATTAAGCCTGAATTTTATATTCCTGTACGAGTAAATCTGCATACGCTTATTTATTCCATTATCATTTACGTATCTTGTTTAAGGGCTTGTCCGAGGGAATATATACCTACAAAATATGTAACTATTCGATATATTAAATTTTGTGTTTAAAGCCTTTAAACGTTTATGTTGAAAAGATTAAATAAATCCTAACAAGCCTTATATCAATTCAATTTCGATTTTTGTATTAACAAAGGAAATTTGATGAAGTCTTTCGTTTATCACCTTTTTATTTGTTAAGGTCTAGATTTAATTACTAACCAGTTTGTTAATTTTTCAAAAGAAAACAATTTTATTTAGTTTTTCGTTTTTTGTAGATTTTATGTCAAATTCTTACACAATTTTTGAATGCCGCTTGTCGTAAGAGGTGACTAAGCGATTGATTTCGGGTGAACCGATCGCCCGACAACACCGTCTTCTGCTCAAAGAATTTTTTATGGAGACGAGGAAGACGAACAAACAAACAGAGGGTTCTAGGGGAATCAAGTGGTACAATCTGTATACAAACATCGGCAGACATGCAAATGGAGGTTGTGGAGTACAAAAAATGTGGGACTCTCTTCGAGAAACCTGCCTCCAGGAAGCGAAATCACTGCTAGGAATTGTCAGAGGACACACTACCAACACGACAAAGAAACATTTGGTGGAATGATGAAGCCAAAGCAGTTATGACTAGGAAAAAAACGGCTTTCAAAACCTTGATCAATTTGCCCCTCTCATAACATAGATGAAAAATCACTCCTAGGAGTGTTTTACAGACGTTGCGTTGCAAGAAAGAAGCAAGGAAAAAGTATGCCCAACTTCATGCAGGGAGTACAAAGAGTATATATCGGGAGCTGAAGGAAATATCTGTACCGGCTGGGCGGCTGCTGATGCAAACCAAGCTATCGCCGAACAGACAAGGAAAAATGCTCAGGAGATTCGCTCACCAAAATTCATTAACAACGCTCAAGGCAAACTCCTTGTGTATGACGACAAAACTCTTCACAGATGGCAAGAGTATTGTGAAGGACTTTTAAATGAACAGTTTCCGAGGATATATACTTTCGAGACCATCTTAGTAATTCGCAGTTTATTTTGCAATTTTATTTTTGCATTTATATTCCCGATTTTGCAGTCCGCCATATAGTGGGTGTAATCGAGTGACCCACTTCACGGTGAAGTTAGCAGCGCAGTATGAATTTTTTTTTTTTAAATAAAGGACTTTTTTACAAATTTGGACATAAGATTTCTTGAAGAAAGTGGATCGAAATTCTGGATTCGAAATTCTGCTACAAAAATTCTTTTAGGACACAATTCTGCTTTTCAAAATACTAATACAGTGGTGGTCCAGTATAACGAATGCCGATATAACGAATGATCGATATAACAAACATGTTTTTCAAGTCCATAAGGTATTCTGTATAACGAACAAATAACGAATTTCAGAAAATGAAAAAAAAAATGATTGCAAGTGTTTTAATATCTACTTACATGTATGTTCATGATAATATTCGAAGATAAATACATACACAATTTTTTTTTCTCTTGCTTAGTTATGTCCAACGTATTCGTCTTCGTGTAAACAGTTGCTCCGTTCGCTATGCACAAAACTGTAACGGACTTTGAGTCCCATATTTGTTGTTTTACGGTTTTTTGCGTCTAGAATATTTTACATGGTTTCTCAGTTTCGTGTCTGATGCTGAATAAGAAAGTTTCTGCAAGATGTCGTCGCGCAAACGTCTTACAATGGAAGCAAAAATTAAAATCATTGACGAATATAAAAGTGGAGTTTCGCTTTCGGACATTTGGAAGAAGTTTGGAAATCCAAAGTCTAGCATATGCACTATCAAGAAAAATGAGAGCAAGGTTCTCAAAAATCTGAGAAATACAAACAGTGGATCTTTTGGCCGACGATCATTAAACAAGGGTGAATATTCAAAAATGGAAACCGCATTGTACAAATGGTTTATTGCTCAACGTTAGAGTCACGTTCCTATTCCTTAAATGTTATATTATATGTAAATGAAGTTAAATATGTTTTTTTTTTGTATTCTTTTAAGTGAAGTATGTATTTATTTTTTTTATGTAGTATGAAATAAAATAATTAAAAAGACATTAATTGTAAACAATTATTGTACTTTCTATTTACCTAAAGATTTGTGTGAAAAAAGCGTTTCGATATAACGAATTTTCAATATAACGAATTGACTCTGGACATTATATCGTTCGTTATACTGGACCACCACTGTAACTATAATTTTATCGGGGCTAGGTACTACTCAAAAACGCAAAGACACAAAGAAGACGGAATTCTTGCTGTAAATCTACTTGCTATTTTAAAAGGCTGGCGGAATCGTTTAATTGACGTAAAGTGGTCCGACGTTGGATCGGATGCCATCCGCGAGTTTCCCTTTTGAATTCGCATTTTGATCTAAAGGCTCAGACGAATAAGTGCCTCCGAAATTACTTGTGCCTTTTATCTTCCCCGGTCGACGTTTCAAGGCTACTCAATCTAATGACACCTTCTTCGAGGCTGGTAAAAGAAAGCATTTTATTTGCAACGCCACCTAACTTTGCATTCTTTTTTGTTGTCGGTCAAGTTCAACTTGATATACATATGTACCTACGCCTTCTATACCAACCACACTTGAATCGGTGATTGTTAAAACAACATAAGTAACAGAATTTTCGAAATCGCTTTTATTATGGTTTTGTACTGCTTAGGGGTAGAGCTTTAGGTTGAGAACATAAAAAACATAAATTGATACCTGAAACACACAAAAATTCGATCGCGAAATCGGCATTTAGTGCTAAAACAACATATCTGTTCTGCCATTTTGACAAATGAGTGCTAATAAGTGCATGCATTTAATTTCTTTTAACACGCAACGCTGGCAAAACGTAGTAGGCCAACGGTTGTTTTTTAAAGTTTCTTTGATAATAATATTATATCCTCACTAACATCTCAGCTTCGGTATGGCTTAATAGAAGTTATTAGTTGCTTCTATTAAGCCGAACCGAAGCTGAAATGTGAGTCAGTTGTTTGCACTCTTTCGAGTTGTTGATCTCTTAAAAAAGTTAAAATTGATTAAAATATGAACAACAATATTGATTCTTGTTTGAAGATAAGGCCAAGAAAAAGATCGAACAATGCGAGGTCATACAAAAGAAATATTATAAAAAAGTCACGTATTTGTGGAGCGGAGTAAACACCAGTCACAAAGGGAGGCCTGTAAAAGCATTGCATATGGGTTCAGATTGCATGTATTTTTTTCTTTTCTTTTTGCAATGGCTACCTATTGCAATTATTTGTCCTAATAAAGATGTAATCGTCAATGCTACAATCTAATTAGTATTTTTATGAATTTTTGGCTCTAAGCTGTGCTTTTTTTATTTTGTTTGTACTTGTTTGTTTTCTTTTTTTTTTTTTTTGTTTAGTAAAATACTGAACTCTTAACTTTTATTTTTTAAATTTTTTGTTATTTTATCCATTTTCAGTTGATTTTTTAAAGACTTACGTTTACAAATTGAGTGTTAAATCAACATAATTTAAAGTATTTGAGTTGTTTTGGCGCTCAACACAACGTTTGGTGTTAAAACAAAATACAAAATGAAGTTAGTTTTTTAAAAATCTCCTTTACTAAAAAGATTTTCTTAAAACTTTTAACTGTTTACAACACACAGAACTACCCCTAATCAGATTTTAAAGTTAAAATTGTCAATGCGGCCGCTTCATCAAAAATATAAGGTTTTTTGTCTCTCCTGTAAAAACAAAAAATGTCACTTATGTTGTTTTAACAATCAACAATAAGAATTTATTTATAGTCAGTGTTACATATTTAAGACAAAACTATTTAAATTAACTTTTCTCCAGCTAGTTGCTTCCTAAGAAGGTGCACCTATTCGTCTGCAAGCTATTTTTTCTTTGTGGTTCCACAGACTAGAAAATGAAAATAACTGTTCGTAGAAAAACAGTTAAACTTCTAATTCATTCGGGGCTAGTAATGCTACTTTTCCCGAACTACGAATTTCGCATAGGAAATATTTTTAGTACGACGGAATCTTATAATACATATTTTCGGGATTCGACGGGGCCTTTGATAAGGCTGATTATTGGAGAAAACATCACCAGCCTATATTCAGCACCTTTTACTTGCGATATAGTATAAGTAGTATAGGGCAAGTTTAGGATTCGTGCAAAAAATCGAACTCGATAGATATAATAATTTTCCCTACACTGAGAAAACTATTAAATATGTTCATGTTTAAATCAAACTCAAACACATACGATTTGGCATGGAACCGATACCTATTTAATTTTAATAGAAGACTTTCAACACATTGTTGACCCGATTTGAACTTAATTTTGTTTAAATTTACTTTATGTAATGTTGATTCGAATAGATTTATATTAATTTTTTTGAATGTGTTTCCATTTCCATGTTTTATTCAAAGATGATTATATATAAATCAAACTCGTTTCGATTCAAATTAAAATATTTTTTTTTTATATCCAAAATATGGTGGTACTTGTACCTACATATGTTATCTATGAATTTGTTTTTATAAATGAGATTTTTTTTTAAAGCTAGCCAAAATAAATTCGAATGACCTTTGGTGCAAACAAATTTGCGTTTTGTACGGGCGATCCCACAGTTGACAAGTGATGACCTTGGCAAAACGCATTTTTTATTAAGTTTCAACTTACCTACATTAATTTTATGACAAAGATCAAGTGTGAACTATATCCAAACAAATAAGAATTCAATCATCAACTATGTCTTTCAAAAATCAAACTCAAACAAGTTTGAATACCTATACAAAATTTGGTGCAGCTTTTGACGCAATAATCAAACATGAATGCTTTTGATTTAAACCAAGTTTTATTCAAATAAAAGTTTTTTTGAATGTAAATAGATTTTAGTTAGATTTAAACCAATTTCTATTTGTAATTATTTGAACATGAAGTCAAAAATGTTTCTTTTTAAATAACTCATAGTACAATTTTCTCAGTGTAACATTACGATGATATTCCGTCTATCTGTCTGTCTGTACCTCGGCCGTAACGGTTGAAGCGATTTTCTTCAAACTTTGGACTTAAGGTTCTTATGGGATTCCCTAGTGGGAAATTGATTTTTTTTTTTAGCTCAAATAATAACGGTACCTGTCATAGAACCAATATATAAAAATTGAAATACTTCAAAAACGGCTCTAACGATTAAGAAAAACAAAATTACGAGCTACTTTAATTAACGGGTTTTCAATAAGAGCGCTGCACTACAAAAGTTTTTTTAAATAAAACAAAAACTGTTTTGGAAATCAATGAAATTCTTTATTCCTGTGAAAGCACGTTTGATGCCATTATGTATGGAACTCGATTTCTTTTGCATGGCCACCACGGGCACGCTTGCAGAAGTCCAGACGCTGAACCCAATTTTCGACTGTTTTCAAGCATAAATCGGCCGATACTGCTGCAATTTCACGTTCGATATGCGTGCGAAGTTGATCAATCGTCGCTGGCTTGTTGGCATAGACCATAGATTTGACGTAGCCCCACAGGAAATAGTCTTACGGCGTTAAATCGCACGACCGAGGCGGCCAAGTGACTGGACCATTTCGTGAGATGACACATTCTCCAAACTTGGTTTCCAATAAAATGATTGTGACATTCGCTGTGTGGCGCCGTCCTGTTGGAACCTCATGTCCTCCAAGTTTAATTGGGGCCAAAAATATTTTGTTATCATTGAACGGGAGCGATCCACATTCACAGTAACGTGCCGGTCTTGATCATCACGGAAGAAGTACGGCCCAATGACGCCGCCGGCCCATAAACCACACCAAACCGTAAGTTTTTCGGGATGCAATTATGACTCATGGAGTACGTGTGGATTGCTGCCTGACCAATACCGCATATTTTGTTTATTGACGAAGCCATTCAGCCAGAAATGAGCCTCATCGCTGAAGATGATTTTTCGATGAAAATCCGAATCATTTTCAAGTTGTTGCTCAGCCCAATTCACGAACATACGACGCTTCTGGTGGTCAAGCGGCTTCAGTTTTTGCTTCAGTTTAATCTTGTAAGGATGTAGGCCAAAATCTTTTCGCAAAATTCGCCACAACGACGTCACAGAGATGCCCAACGCTTGAGAACGACGTGTGAGAGACACATTTGGGCTTTCTGCAACTGAAGCCTCAGCGGCAGCAATATTCTCGACACTACGGGCACTTTTTTGTCTCACTGGCACGGGAACATTTTGTACTGTGCCTCTGGATTCAAATTTTTCCACTAGACGCTCAATTGTTGATCTGCTAGGACGATTATGACGACCATAAATTGGACGTAGCGCTCTTAACGTTGAGGCCACTGACTCCGAATTTCGGTAGTAAATTTTTTTTTAATTTCGACTCGTTGTTGGCTCGTATATCTTTCCATCATGAAATGGCAAACCTTACTGAAGATAAATGTCAAAAGAGCGACAAGAAATATGGCGTCGTTTGCTGTCCCTGTTGCTCTACTTTTGTAGCGTCCCTGTTGAAAAACCCATTACTACAGTAAATAATTTGGTAGAAAAAAGAATTTTATAACAGTTATTAACGGTACCTGTCATAGAACTGATTTTTCGGGTTTAAAATTTCTCGTTAACGGCTAGGTACACCGATTTCAACCAAATTTTTTATGTAAGAGGTCCTTTATAATTTTAACAATTTTGCGTATACAATTTTTCGAAAAAGATTAAAAAAAAAAACATTGATTTTTTTTTTGAAAATTCAATATCCTGAAAACGTGTCAATAAATATTTTTTTAGTTTTGTGTAAAATTGTTTTTTATCTAATTTTAAAAGTTGGCATACCATATTTAGTTTTTAAAAATGTTCAAGAATTTTTATGTATACAAAATTAAGTTTTAAGAAAACGATTTTTGAATTTGTTTGTATTGTTTAAAGTTAAAAATATAAGTTTTTTTTATAATACAAATTCTATATACTACTGAAATACATCAGCCAAGTAGAAGACTTAGCAGTATTTAATTGGACTTGTTGAATTATTGATTCAAAATAGCTTTTAACTGCCTTTAGTCCTTGAAAATTGGCGTTTCGTCCCGGCGTTCTCACTTGGACTCTAAGTCTTCTACTTGGCTGATGTATTTCAGTAGTATATAGAATTTGTATTAGCTATAATTTGGTACCGATAAAATGTTACACTACATTTTCAATTATTTCTAAACACACCCCAGTATTAATTTAATTATTTCAAGATACAAATCTGTATAACATGAAAAAATCAATTCACTAAAATACTCCCACAACATCTTACACACCTTCAAAATTAACCCAGCTCAAAGACTTCCACAGGTGCATTCAACAAAAAAATATAAAATTGAAAACAATAACCATTTATCTGCCCACAGTCATTTTTCATTTCCTTAAAATATATTTAGCCTTCAGATGACTCTTCCTTAATATATCATGCAGGTATACATATACTTATCCATCTTCGAGTTACATACATCAGGTCCTAAAAGAATCCTTTGATCCGATTTTATTGCGCCGCCTTGTTTGTATCATCCCCTAGACAATTAGATACCTAGTTTTTTTTCAAATTGAAAAATATTGCAGCAATATTGTGACAACAAAGAGTATCTCCTTACAAAAATAACAATCACAACATTTTTAACCAGGAGGAGGATCCTTTGCCATATCATAATGGCCAAGGATCGTTTTTTTTTTTTTCTTTCTTTCTATTCGCTCGCCTAAAAGTCCCCCTAGAGATTCCCTTGGTTATGTAGCGCGGCATAATGAATTGAAAAATTGTCAGGGCGACAATAATTAACCGACATACATTTCGGACTTATGTGTATATATGTATGATTGCGGCTAGATTTTTTGGGTGGTCTTCGACCAGACTCACAGTAGGTGACCTCCTCTGATGCTTGCCGCCGAAGTCGCAACCAAGAAAAGATGAATGAGTTGAGTGGCAAGCATGTGTGTTCGAAGCCCCTTAAAAATTCAGCCTCTAAACAAAGCCATATTAGCTCGTAGATAGTTTCCAGACCTCGATTTAGACATTGGCTCCTTGTAGCCTCTATTAACTAAATCTACTGCAGATTGAAAATATTTGCAATTGGAACGATTGTATTGCTACTTTATCATCGCCGCACTACGTCCTCGTCGTCGTCGCGGTCGGTGCTGTTTGGGTTGGCCACTTTGACCAATCTACTGGAGGCGATAATAAACAACAATTCAAAGAGCACACTCCATATAGCTTTCCCGGGATCCAGCTTTGTGGCCTGCCAATATTCAATTTGCATTATCCGGTCGGAAAAATATGACGCGATACCGGTCCATCAGTCAGCGAAGAAAGACTCGCGGAGAGTTAGAGAGGGGAGCTGGTGATGGCCTGGCAATAAGCGTGTGGGAGCGTTTGGCGATTTTAAAGAAAATTGGCCATTATTTAGTCACGAACGAAGTGGTAGAAGGGTGGTGGCCAATTTACTTGGCTTTATGAGCTTAATAAATGGCGCAATAAAATCCAACGAAATGTAAACAATTTCCAATCGTTTTTTTTTTGTTTGGCTCGGGGAGGTGCAGGAAATCCAATTAACTTAGCAATTTACTGTTTGGTATTTCTAATGGAGTTTTTGCAACTTCTTGGTAGACTTTAAAATGCATTTCATCCAGTTAAAGTTTCGTGGGAGAAACCTTTTAAAAAGGTCTTATGGTAAATCAGAGATAAAAATTGTAATTGAAGTTTAGAAAAACTTATGTCTTAAGTTGGGAGTTATAGGGAAATGTGAAGTGGAAAATGAAAAACCAACCTTTTATTTGTATTTTCGATTACCTTTATTTGTTGTTGCCTTAAGATTTAATTGCGATGTTTCTTAGAACTCGCACCAATTACTTGTTTATGTATAAGTGTAATGGGGGTGCAATGTGCAAAATTATGTATAAGGCGTTTTTCTTTTTTAGCTCAGAAAAGAGTTCTGAACAGAGTCCGAGCATATCGAGCATGCACTGAACATCCGTGTTCTGGTTCTGAGCGCTCAGAATTATTTTTGAAACACACCTGAACACTAAGCTGTCACTTTTTTTTCAATTTCACCTGTCAAATGCTTGTGTTTAGCATTCAACTCGGTCTGCTCAGTTATTTTATTCTGAGCTCATAGAGTGCGCTCTGAACAAGCTCAGAGCATGTTCAGAACGAAAAAAGAAACACAAACTTGAAGCTCTGAACGTTCAGAGGTAAAAAAAGAAACACAATTTTTTGTTTGACAGTTCAGGCTCTGCTCTGAACTAAAATAGAAAAACGCCTATAAGAACCTTTTCTACGAGCAGGAATTTGCGTTACATTTAGCGAATATGCACCATGCCAATTTGGTGGAAAAAGGGTAGTTACGAAAAGAACTAGTCCATCTTTCATCGAAATATATATTGATTAATGGAAAATGGATTTATTAAATTAAAAATGAGAAATTATCTTTCGTACTAATGAATACCAAGTCATATTGGACTGTTTCAAGTGTGATATTCATACATAAATGCTTGCGGTTAACGGTCTACCCTAGATTTCTTCTTTTCTCTTTCTAGCTCAATTTTTCATATTCTCTTTTCTTTTCCACAAAACTTCTAAATTCTAAAATATTAAAAAGTCTTACAGAAATGACAGTAAGTAACCTCAGCTTTTCATATTTGTTTCTAGTTTAACGGATCACGCATTCCCTGAATATGGAATCTTACAAGATCATTCAATAATAAGTTAAGAAATCACGTTTAATTTAATACAGCAAAATGTTTATTCGGTTTCAGCTCAGCTTTTCATATTCGATTTAAGATTCACATCCATGTCCTTCGAATGTGGAACTTAATCGGCAGCGTATGATAAGCTCATTAAATTCTGATCTCGACAGCATTGTCCAATGGGGAATAAAAATCGCGTAGAATTTAATGCTTCAAAAACTCAATGCTGTCTACTGTCGTTAAAACCAAACCCACCCCCGATGCCGCTTTCCATTAGTGGCACTTGCATTGAGGAAAACATAAAGCTGTCAGTCCTCGGTATGTGTATCACAGACCACCTTATGTGGAACGATCACATATTTGATGTTGCCAAAAATGCTGCTAAGTGTTTAGGTTTTCTTTGGCGATGTAAGAAATTGTTCACCCTTTCTGATCTGGCTGTTATCTACAAAGCCTTTGTTCGTCCAAAATTCGAGTACAATTCTCATGTTTGGGTGGGTGCACCAATAACCCACTTGAGTCTATTGGATAGAATTCAAAGAAGAGCTATGAAAATGATAGGTGATAGAAATATAACGGAAGCATTTGCACCTCTCAAACACCGCCGCAATGTTTCATGTCTTTCGTTATTTTACCGTTATTTTCGCAAACAGTGCTCTAGTGAAATAGCCAGTTGTATTCCTCCCCTTAAGCAATTCAACCGTAATACTCGTACTTCTAGGAATGGCCATCAGTTCACCCTTGAGCCCAACTTCGGACGTACTTTTACGTATAGAAATTCTTTCTTTAGTCGCACTACAAGAATGTGGAATGCTTTACCCGGCACTATTTTTCCCTGTCATTTCGAAATTCAGGGGTTCAAAACCAATGTGGATCGGTATCTCCTCTCGAGTCCTTCCCTATTTTCCTAACGCTCGCACTGTTTTTAAACATTTTGAGGGCACCCAAAATCCCTTTAGTGCACGTTTAACTAAAAAAAAAACGAACTGTCACTATAGATTATGCTGGCCATAAGTGACATGACTGTCATCGACAAAAACTTTTTTGAATGTGATATGACTGACAGTTTTGCATGGTTTGTTCGTACATATATCAAATATGGGAGCACTACAATTAGGCCTATTTTGCCATATCTGTTATTCTGCTATGAATTTTCTGTTATGATGCATAACAGATCTCCACCATACAAGATTCTTATAATTGGTATTGGTATAAAAGTCTGTTATGGAACTTCGAAAAAGAAACATTTATACGAACAGACCTAAAATCTGCTGTCAGCTGTAGTAAACAAAAAAAAATCGACACTGACGAGTGACCAAAATAAAATTAACCCGTGGAAAGCTCGTGTTTTGTTTCGCGTAGATAAATTATTGTTCTATTTTATTTGCCTATAACAGTTCGTGAATTTAATGTATCCAATTTAAAAAGAAATTTTTTGATAATTTAAGGTTAAGAAAGTGTTTTCTTCTTTGCCCCAGGCAGCTAGGTATTTCATTAGATCGGTTAATCCATCGATCATCGAATTCGGTTCGACTCTTTGGCGCATCGGCTTTAGTCAGCCTCGGCAGTCCAGAGCTTCCAAAAGCCATAACAGAATGCTCCTGTTCTTAGAAACGCGTACAAAGAGCCCCAACCGAAGGCGCGCAGAGCTAGAGCTGAGCCAGCGTCCATCAGAATCATCGTTTCTCTTCCACCCTCGGCAATAAAAGCAGCTTCTTGGCTCGACCTTAATTTCGGGAGAATCCAAAGAGTGCAGCTACGCCACCGACAAGACCCAATAAAGCTCCTCCTCGATCGCGATGTTTTTTTCTTCATTCTTCTTCAGCTGCGGCACTCCGTGCCGACCGGCAAGATAAAGCGACTACTTTTTATGTTTCATCCATCAACTGTGTTCTGTGCTTTCGTGTATGAAAATAATTTAGTTTGAAATTACTTATTTGTGTTTGTAATTATGCATTTTAATATTATTTTGTTAAATCTGTCTCTTTTGCAGAACAATTGTGGATTGTTTCATTAAAGAAATAAAAGTTTTTACTTCATGTATTGAAATCTTTTATGATAAAAGTCAAACAAATCTGTCTTTTATTTTGTTATAGTTCTTATCAGATTTCATAACAGAATTCGAACTGCAGAATACCAATTAATAAAAGAATAAAAGGTTTTTTGACAGTTCGAAAATTTGTATGGAAATTGATAGAAGAAGAACAGAATAAAAGATTGCGCCGAATAGGCCTAAATATCTCGAAAACTAAAATCTCGAATAACGAAATCTCGAAATACGAAATCTCGCAAACTAATAGACCCGCTTTTTATAAACTGGCGCACAATAAATCTCGCTTTTAAGAATTTCGAATTTACATCTCACTCACAACCCAAAATCTCAGAAATTTCAACTAAAACTTCACAAACTAAAATCTCTCATATCGAAATTCAAATTCAAATCTGGCACTTACGAGTTGGCTACGAAATCTCGCAAACTAAAATCTCGCACACGAAATCTCGCAATACGAAACCTCGCAATTACAGAAACCCGTTCTTCATAATCTCGCAATTACAAAAACTCGCTTTTTATAATCCCGCAATTACAAAAACCCGCAAACTAAAATCTCGAATAACGAAATCTCGAAATACGAAATCTCGCAAACTAATAGACCCGCTTTTCATAAACTGGCGCACAATAAATCTCGCTTTTAAGAATTTCGAATTTACATCTCACTCACAACCCAAAATCTCAGAAATTTCAACTAAAACTTCACAAACTAAAATCTCTCATATCGAAATTCAAATTCAAATGTGGCACTAACGGGTTGGCTACGAAATCTCGCAAACCAAAATCTCGCACACGAAATCTCGCAATACGAAATCTCGCAATTACAGAAACCCGCTCTTCATAATCTCGCAATTACAAAAACTCGCTTTTTATAATCTCGCAATTACAAAAACCCGCAAACTAAAATCTCGAAAACTAAAATCTCGCATTAAAAAACAGAAAGGACTTGTATAAATAACGTTATACTAGGGTTTTCGTTTGTGTATGTTGTCAGTTGGTGGGCTTTCTGTTTATGTGCAATAAACAGTACATTGGGTGGCCCGCTTCGCGGGTTCAAGGATTTAAACTCCCTTTTCGGGTCCTCTGTCGCGCTCACGCGACTCCGTCGCTCCGCTTAGGGTATGCTCAGTCGCCTGGCAGGCGCCTATGTTGTGAGTTGGTGTGATTTCAGTTTATTTGTAATAAAAAGTACTTTGGGTGGCCGGCGTATCGGGTTCAAGGATTTTATATCCCTTTTTAGGCCTCTGATTTTTCAGTTCGGAATTTTCCAACTTCACGTGTTAATGCGAGATTTTAGTTTGCGAGATTTTAGTTGAAATTTGCGAGATTTTTGGCTGTGAAATGTAAATGCGAGATTGTTAAAAGCGAGATTTTGTTATTGCGAGTTTATGTAAAGCGGGCTTATGAGTTTGCGAGATTTCGTATTTCGAGATTTATAAAAAAATGCGAGATATCGTTATTTGAGATTTTAGTTTGCGAGATATCGTAGCGCTCCCGGCACTAACATAGGGAGCGCTACGATATCTCGCAAATTAAAATCTCGAAAAAAGAAATCTCGCATATTTTTGTATCTTGAAATAAGAAATCTCGCAAATTAATATACCCGCTTTTCGTATTGGGCTGAGATCTTATTCAAAGCCACACGGTATTCAGCTACATATAAACAGGAAAAGGATTTAGTTGACCTAAAAAAAATCAAAAAAGGCAAACAAAAATTCTTAAAAAGGCAAAAAAAAGGCATTTATTAAATAAAGAGGATAAAAACATAACTTTACGTCTAATTATAAAAGTATTGAACTACCAACAGCTTTTTGAAGTTCTCAGGTAACAACCTTCTACGATTGTCTCTTAAATGCGGCTTAAATGAGCTAAGGGACCTTTCTACTTGAGCAGAAACGAGTGGAGCCCATATTTGGTCAACAGGTTTAAGTCCACGATTAACATTAAAAACAGTAAGTGAGCTTTTTCAACACTTCATTTGCAATTATTGGCCCTTTCGATTTTTCTAAATTTTCGTTGATATTTGCAGTGCAAGGAAATGCACGATCATTCATAGAGATGCTAAGATCTAGTTTCTATGCGGGTTTTTATTTTTTAGTTTAGAGTAGAGCTCCGAACAGAGTCTGAACACTCTGAACACACTTTGAGCGATCTCTGAACTGAGCGTGCTCTGCTCTAAGAGTTCAGATTTATTCTCGTCGACTATTTACTTTTTTGATTTGTTTCCACTTGTCAAATTTGTGTTCAGCAATTCAACTCCGTCTGCTCTATCAATTTATTCTGAGCTCATAGAGCGCACTCTGAACATGCCCTGAACATGTTCAGAGCGAAAAAAGAAACACAAAGTTGGAGCTCTGAATGCTCTGAGCTAAAAAAGAAACACGGATTTTTGTTTGACAGTTCAGGCTCTGCTCTGAACTAAAAAAGAATAACGCTCTATGAGTAAAAAAACAAAAAAAGGACAATAAATTTTATTGAGAAAAGATCATAGTAGGTATAACTCTATCTAGAGTCTACACTACCGCTTTCTTGTTCTTGTATGTTAATGGCAAGCAAATTTGTTTTCTGTGCGTTTTAGCTTGTGTTAGGATCATGTTTTTAAGTGAAATAATCTCAATTGGAAATGGAAAAACTACATGCAGTTTTTATTTGTAGAATTTTTTTGAATATTTTTTGGTTTAACTTTGATGAAAAAAAAGCAAGCAAGTCAAAATTGACAAAAAATAAACTAACGGGCCAAAAAGGCAAAAAAAGGCACTAACGGGTCAAAAAGGCAAAATAAAATATATATATTTTGAATCAGGAGGACATGAATCGTGTTTGTATAAAGTCGATACTTTCCTACGATCACGCAAGAAAAAATAGGCAAATATAGCAAAATCCTTTCCATGCATATAAAATATAAAATTTGTTACCGCGTTCGCATTATTTGTTTATTTATCCCAGCCCAATTTCAATTTTTGTTTTGTTTTCAATGATCAACTGTTCGAATAATGGCGCTACACAATTCACCTTTGCTGTGGTGAATTTCGTTGCGTGTTTTCTTGTGAGGATTGTAGTCCAGGCAAATTAGATTTTGGCATGTTGTATATAACATAAATGTATGTATATTATTTCAGATTTTTGTGGTATTCGATCAGAAATCATATAAACAAGGGGAATATGAGGTTGCTCTCGCTCAAAACGGTATGCTAAGTGCAGGAAAAATCAAAACGTGCACGAAAGTGCATTATTCATTCCCTGTTTTGTGTTATTTTCCTATATAACTTTGGAAATATGCATATAAGGAAAAAAACAATAAAACAAAATTTGTTTGTTTTAACATTCTCAACAAGAGGACATTTATATAAAACTCTCTGGTATTATATTTTTGTGGCTATACAGCGTTGAATTCAGAAAACAGCTGTAAGAAACAGAGTAGTTTTGAAGCGGTTAACTGACAGATAAAAAATGGCCCAATTCTGCCATAAATGAGGACTCAAGTACTCTAGGGAATTACAAAATGAAATACCGAAACCAATGAATTGACGGAGCAAACATCACAGATTACATACAAATGCTGTTTTTTTGTCTGGTTTTCTCTAAAACCTCGCTCGATTCAGTTATTGCAAGAAAAAATATTGTTTTTATTTCCAGAATTATGCATTTTTTGTAGAATTCGCCATTTATTTTATTCCGGCAGTGAAAGTGAAGATTATGAAACTAAGGAACCTTTTTACATTGAGAGAAGCCGAGCGTTGAAAATTTATTATGATGATGACTTTTTTTTTTTGAAGCAATTTTCAAAATTTTTTTAATTTTGCAAAATATGATTATACATTCACTTATATTCCCACCACAAATTTACCAAGACGGTTACAGCTCTGACTTCTCCCGTTCTAGTTCAGATTGGTCAACACTAAAGGCAGCCTCTTTGCGTTGAAGAACTTATCGTTCTTATTCACCTTTTTGTTTTCTGCTTTCTCCCCTTACCTGTTTTTCCTTCTTTTACAATTTTACAATTTAACACGCAAAGAAGAAAGAACACATAAAAATTGAAAAACTTCAATTTGATTGACAGATTGAAATAAGTTTTTGCAGTAGCCCGTAGCGTAATGGTTAGTGCGTTCGACTGTCACGCTGGAGGTCTGGGTTCGCTTCCCAGCCTCTTCCACATAAAAACTAAAAAGTTTTTTTTCAGGGCTACTGCCTCTTGCGAGGAATTGACAAATCCTCCAAGAGTATCACTTGTCACGAATAAGTGCTTCTCGTCTAGCCGTTCGGATTCGGCATAAAATTGCAGGTCCCTTCCATTCCTGTCGACAGGCGCACACAGGAATTGTTGCGAGTTGTAAGCCACTAGGCCCTGGTTCTTCACGAGCCGTTGTGCCACCCAATTTATTTATTTTTTTTTATTCAAATGAGTTGAGAAACAAAATAGTGAAAAAAAAAGAAATTTCAACTTTGTTTCAAATCTCGAGTTGGGGCCAACTCTTAAGTTGGCAAACTTGAGAATTTGCCTCAAGTTGATTAATAGTGAACAAATGGCGCTTAAACAAATGAAAGGAGAATGGGCATTTTGGTCTACCTATTGCCCACAAATGAGATACATATCGTTGAAAAGCTTAGCCCTAGTACATTATTTTTTTGTATGGACACAAAGCTGTAAACCATGGGGTTTAGGCAGTATATGGCAACAAAGATTGCAATTAGAGGAAAAATTGATTGAAATAGTGTTCCATTGAAATGACAGTATTGGTCACTTTTGATGGACTGAATAGACCCCAAAATAAATTAGCTTTTATTCCATTGGCCAATATAAGCGAATAACATCATGGTTGGCGAATTATTCGCTTAACAGTATATAAAAGTGCCCACAATTGAGATATACAACGTTGGAAAGCTTAGTTCAAGAGCATCATTTTTGAATATGGACACAGAACTGTAAACCATGGGGTTTAGGCAGAATATTACAAAATATAGAACAATTCGTCTGTGTTTATTCGAATTTGCAAAGTGTTTTTCTTACTTTTTTTGGCCGCTTATTTAAGTCAACTCCCATGGTTTAATACAAAGAAAAATACTCGTACGTTGGTATACTCCATAGTATGTAATCATTTTCAAAAGTCTCGTTGTTGGGCTCTAGGTAGACCAGGTCCCATATACATTTATTGGATAACTTTTTTTTTCTTAATTTATCTTTATTTTGTTTTTTTTTTTGAACAAAATTAATTTCCAACAAAAAGTCAGTTGATGGTTTATCAAATAACTTGTTTCAAGAACATTCCATAAGGAAATCTACCAATTAAATTTCTCGTACCTTTTACTCTAAAATTATCAACGCATTCATCACTCTATTTGACAACATTTTTCTTTATCTTTTTGACCTTAATTTTTGATTCATTATAAGTCCCAAAAGCCATGATGCATGGAAAATAATTACAGTATGGTCTAAACCTTTTCCCTTTTATGTGTTTAAACGTTGATGTTGTATATTTTGACACATTTTGAAAGCAATTTAAATGCAACAAATTTCCCCGCATTCAGTAATTTTGGTAGGTATTATAAGAGACGGCGTATACAAACCTTAACGGCTTTAACATTTACACCTTTAAGAAGCCACATTATAATGCTCTATGTTATAGGTTTTAAGTCTCTAAGCCCATTAAGTGATTTGGAACCGCATCAATCACCAATTTCTCAACGCACAAATTCTCTATAATAGCTCGCCCACAATTTACACAATCACAAATGTGAAAGTGACAATAAAAGTCAATATATAAGCCTCCAACCATCAGGCGAGGACATATCATCTGTATCTATAGTCTTCTATACCTTTGTGTAAGAAAATCGAAAAAAAAAATCTACGCGAGAAACCACAGAATAGCCCAATAAATTAGGCATCACCTGTAAGCGATGTTATCACTGCGCAGCCTTTTAACCCAACCATCTATCTATCTTAACTACTACTTAGCGGCAGTCCCCATAAATACCCGAAATGATGGCTTAAATGTTCCCGATAACAAACTGGCACTCCACGGCTTAGACTGCGAAGAAGAAAACGACGCAGAAGTAGATATAGAAGAGATGGTGTCACGCATTGTGTCCCATGTTTAGCTCACCAACCGACAGCCATATCGAGTCCACATCCACACCACAAAACCCAGCCCCAGACAAAGTATCCATTTAATGTCCATCGGCGTTGTCCCTTAAAGAACACAACATCATCCTCCTTTATTAATTGTCCCACCATATACTCATCCCGATTGTGTTTCGGGTTCCTGGTCGACAATCGAAATCGTCTTCGCCGTAAATAGTGTATTCACAGGCGAGAGGACGAAACGCAACAAAAATGATAACAAGGATGCCGCCTGATATTAAAGTGATGAGCCCGGCCAACCGGCAATCCCATCACCGACCGACCGGGCAGCGGGAAGAGCATAAATCGTAATGTTTTGACAGCTAGCTGACCGCATTTGAAGTCAACACCCTTGGTCCGGCTGGCCGGCGTGTTTTGGTTTTGATCGGTCAGGCCACACACATGGACACCAGCAGCGGCTCCTCGTAACAAATCGATGTTGGCCCAACACACAGTTTACCTATTTTATTAGCTCCTTTATCAACTACCTGGGCAACGCTGACACAAGAACCCATGCTGTGCCAGAAGAGATAGTGATAGTACCTGTCACTTTGTACCTCTTCAGTTGGTCGTCCTACTGTCAAAAGTACCTGCACAAAAAAAAAAAACAGGACATTGAACGAATTTCCTATATAATAATGGACTTGGGTTCTCGAGGCGAATTGGATTTTGCGAGTTAATTACACCATTCAGCTCGTATTGCTGAAAAGGTTTTGGCAATAGAAACACAAACAGTTGGGATAATGCTCATTTCAAAACCGATAGTCAGGTGCCAGGATATTTCCATCACATCAGAGAGAGGACTCGATTCGCCTCGTAACCGGATTATGAATTTTGCGGTCTGGCAAAGTTGTCAAATAGTCTCTTTGTTGTTCTTATATAATTTTTTGTTGAGGTTTGCATCCTGCAGTGATGTTTTGAGGTAAATTCAAATTTGTCTCACAGTGCGAAATGTGGGACAGACAGGATGTTTTTATTTTGTCTCTTCTTTTTTTTTTAATTAGTCAGACTTTGAGGTGTGAAATGCGGTTAAAATATTAACCTACTCGGAACGACAAAGACAATAAATCCTTCAAAAATGTGACCATATCAATATGGAAGGTAAACTACTGTAGATTGTATAGGAGGTCACCTGCACTGCAGCACACTCACGAAAAGTGATGAAGGTGAATATTTGATTAACAGCTCCTGCCAACGGGCTTTATTATGGTACTCAATCTTATTTTATAAAGGCGACGGATCTGAAAATAATTAAATTGTTTAACACACCGTTGGAATTTTTTTAATTGAAAATTTTAATGATAACGATCTTTTTGAGAGTGGTGGTTGATGGCTAGGCGGAAGTATACCTTTACACAAAGATTATAATTATTTAAATACAATTTTGCGAAAATTTAACGCATTTGAATAAAACTTTTATCATCAACATTATTTAAACCAACTTGTCGTAAATCAGTGACGAAATGAAATGGAGGTAATTAGGTCAAAATTTATTATAGATTTTAAAAGACATAGAATGTAGCCTAAGCAGGAAAAGGTGTGAATTTAAATGCAGTGATGGGGTAATTGAGACTGTGAGTGCAAAAGTGGCGTAATCCACACAAGTACATATACCTTTAAAATAGTAATGTTATGATTTTGTTGGCAAGATAAGATATTCAAAATTCTTTAGTTACGGGCATACCCCGGTATTCAGCATACTTTTTCTAGGGGAGTTTGGCAGCAATTTGATGGGATTATTTTCAAGCAAATTTGTTTCCAGTGGACACGATTTTTGGGGGAATAAAATTATAACATATATTGGAAGTGACTCGAAATTTGCCAATTTATAACTAACATATACAAGTCGCCCTGATGTAACAGAGCCCTTCATCGGTGGGCATATTGCGGGCACAATTTGTTTTGTTTATACAAGCGTCCTTCTATATTATCAGCCGTATTCATAAAAAAAAATATCATCCGCTCAGCTCACGTGTTAACTGACACACGAATATAGAACTCATCCGTTTAATAACTTAACTAATTCATAATCTACAGGCATTCAAAACCAATGTACATCGGTTTCTCCTTTCAGTTCCCCTCCAACCTACCTAATCGCTCGTGCTGTGTTTATCACTTTAAGGGTATTCATAACCCCTTTAGCGCGCGCTAAATATATAAAAAAAAAAAAAAAAAAAATCAAAAAAGTTATTTGTGTTGTGGCCTGATTAGGGAATACGAAGAGAATCGTTTTCAATTCGATATCTCCTTTTCGACTCGCTTCGTATTGGTAAATTATCGAATTCGAAGCGAGTCGTAAATTATACTTCTAAGATTTCCAGATAGCTGACAGCTATTTCCAGGAAATATTTTTTTTTATTGAAATCATGCATTGTGAGAATTCGGAATAGTGTATTTTAATTTTTTGTACAAAACGCTAAGCTTTTAGAAAATATAAAAACCCTTGAATCTGCTAGTTAAAAGAAAATTATTGCAAAGTTCTTCAACGCGTGTGTTTTTTTGTGTGTTTATTTTGTTGGTCAATTCATTCACTAGTTCTTTTGGCGTTCTTAATTTTAAAAACAAAAAAAAACATTTCATACATTTTCGGGATCATTTAAGACCGCAGTGATACTTTCTCAAAGTAGCGATGTGTGGGATATTTATATTCAAGGGCATTGAGTGCTCCTTTGGCTATCCAATTGTTGCTGGTTCGTGTGTTGCTGTTTGGACTCCCACAAGTTTGTTAAAAGAATTTTATTTATATATTTAGGTATTAAAAAAAAACAATTGTCAACGGTATCTTCTATTATCTTTAATTCTTTTTTCCTATACTCTTGCCGGTGATTTAACATTTTTATGGTAGCCAACTCATAACCCCTGCAGTATTTGTATCTCACAAGAAAATTTTATAGGTTTACGATACAACGTCAAACTTTGCCTACGAAAACTTTTTTGTGACAAAAAGTTCATTATTTTTTTTAGAAAAATATCTTCAGAGTTTCAAAAAATCTATTTTCCCGACTTTATATTCTAGTTAAGTAACTGATTGCATGCTAGGTAAATATAAATGTTGACTATACAATAATTGAAGTCAATGATAAAATGTAACAAAATTACCCACCATCATCACGTTCATCATCACTTAGCGGCTGACGCGTTGTGAAGAACAAATCAGGCACAAATAGTCTTAAAATATGTTTAATCTTAGCGTTCTCTTGCTTTTGTATTCCAGTCTGTCGTTTCACATGGTGAATAAGCAAATTAGCCGCATCATCCAATATCGTTTTATCTTTATAGTGCAGTATTAAATGCGGACCAGCCATGGGTTCCGAAGATTCTTCATCTTGATCATGCCGCTGATATAAACAAGGAACATAATTCGTTAAAGAGAAGATTATTAAAGAAAAAAAATTCAATAATTATTCTACCTCATCATATAATGTCTCGATCTCATTGAAGAGACTTTTCGATCGCAAGGCTTTCGTGTCGTTTGGCTTGAAATTAATTGCCTGATGATCCAGAGATTTCAAATAGAATTTTTCGTTCTGTTCTCGTCACTGTTTGTTAAAGTTCTGCAATGAACAAAAAAAAAAAAAAAACATAATTAGTTTTCAATTTTGAGTTAATAATAATTTGAATGAACAACACAAACCTTTTGTGCCTCACGCCATTCTTCTTCTTTGACTTTAAGACGTTTTACAACAATTGGCACAGCAACGCCCGGATTCTTTTTTAGGCCTTGGATAATCTCTCCCGCTTTATTACCATAAATCCTCTGAATAGCTCGCTGATGGATTGTCTGTGAGCTGCCACCTAAATAATCATCCAAATGATATCTTTGCACTTTTTCCTGACTCATACGAGATAGCTTCTTTTGAACTCCTTCCAGCACACGGATTGTTGCACTATTTGTCTCAATGACAACGTCTAATTCGAAGCGCTCATCTTCAGTTCTGTGGATATTTCTTTTGGTTTAGAATTTTGTATAGGAAAAATTAATTAACAAAAAAAGCGAAAGAAAAAAAGGTTTTTTATGTGTGTTTTGTGTGTGAAGGAATGTAAGTCAGAGTGTCGTTTGAGTAAAGTTCAAAAGCAATGAAAAATAAAAATGAAAGATAAAAATAAAAATTAAAAATCAACCCACCTGTAAGTAATTTCTTCAAATTGCTTTTTTCTCGAAGTCACAAACGTTGAGTCTTCACTCGCCCAAGTTGGAAAAGAAACCCATGTATCGTTGAGTACTTCTCTACACAGAGGTGTTCGTCCTGAGCACTTCTTGGGGATGGTAGACTTTGGCAGAGCACAATAGCTTGCGCCTAACCGTTTACAAGAAGTCAAATCAATTTCTTGGGCTAACTCTCCACCTTGATTGCGATCTTGACGCTGCGCTGCTTGTATAGGAATGCCCTCCGGCACACATGGTGGTCCCAAAAAGTCTTGAAACCATCGATGCAGCTCGGGAAATTTACTCAAAAACGGTGAGACCAAATTGAGCAATTCAGTCTTCGACACAATTTCTTGATTGAAAAAAGTCAGACAACGCAAAAAAATTTCATAAACTTCGGGGCTACGTAAAGCCTTACGCACTTTGTCAAAAAATGCACCCTCTTCTAGAGAGCCATATCGAAATGCCTCCGAGTAAGTTATGTCGCGTGATATAGGCTTATGGCGTTTAAGCTGGAGGTGCACCACTTTCATCCAAATTTTGTCCACCAAGACGACGGGATGTTATATGACCACCCCCAACACTTCCACCTAAACCAACAGACGGCATGGCACTAAAACTCGGCGACTTCTTAGTTTGCGAGGAGGAATTATACTTCTGATTATGATGATTACGTTCTTTATCACTTCGTTGCACCGTATGATGGTATTCCTTTTCATACACCAAATCCCGATCAAATCTTGAGAGATTATTATTCTGCGAGTTATTGTAGTTTTTCAAAGCGGAATATGTTTAAAATAATTTACCTCCCTAAGAAAAAAATATGAGAGACAAAATAAGCCAATTTTTCAAAATAGGGTTACGCCACTTTTGCACTCACAGCCTCAATTATCTTCTTCTTATACATATATAAAAATGGATGTTCGTATGTTTATAAATATAATTATTCCTTTTTCGTGACCTTTTTGAATAATATTTAAATCCTAAGTGGGCTTTAGGTGGTCTATATTGAAGTTGTTATTTTTTTTAATTAGACGACGTTTCAAACGTGATAACGTTCTTCTTCAGGTCTCGAAAAATTTGTTCATTAATATTTTACAGCTACAAATTGGGAAATTATAGAATACTTACATTTTCTATTCTTATAAAAAAAATCTTAAGCAATGGTAATCGTCTTTTATTTCTCTATTGGTTTGATTTTTGTTATTGAATTATGTTTCTTTTAATATTATTAAATGTCTTGAAAAGACGTTTGCATAAATCAAAATTAGAAAAATAATAAATATTTCAAATTAAATTTTATTTTATTTTGAATAATAATTCAACAATAATTAATAATTAAAACAAGTTAAATATAAAATCTTAATTTTAGTCTATTACCTTTCAATAAGTTGACCATATATACTGCTAAGTCCTTCACAGTCTGATTGTCTATTAACTGTATTATCTGTGCTTAAAATGTGAAGCATTTCTATTAACATCCTTTTGTTATAATGCTTCTCTGTTTCTAAAATATCCACATTAATGAAATCGGGTCTATGCCCTTCATTTATACAATGCAAAGCTAAAGCTGTTTTTTGTGAATGCCCGTTGTTTATATCAGATTTATGACCTTATATAGGGTTTTTTAGTTTTTGCATTGATGTCCCAACATATACAGAAGGACAACTTAATATTCCATCACCTAAACATCTTTTTTTATATACAATATCAGACTTATCTTCTTTTGATAGTTTACTTTTAAGTTTTGAAAATAAAGATGTTCTTAAAGTATTAGCAGATTTAGGGCCAGTTTGTTCACAGTGGTTTAAATTTAGTATGTGACTTTCATAGGTTTTAATTAACTAACGCTAATCAACCAAAATTGGCTGATTAGTGGAATCCATGATTAGCAACTCATACTTTGAATTTTTTAAACAAAATTTGATCAACAAAATCATTTGAGGATTTCCCAGCTCAACTAATCATGGATTAAAGATAATCAGCTGTGAACAAACTGGCCCTTAAAAGCTATACGAACATTTTCTTTATTCCATATTGGAGCATCTAGTATGCGATTGGAAAGATTGGGAATATATAAAACACTTTTATATGAATATTGTTGAACATTTGGTTGTACATTTGTCTGTAATAAAGGATTAAAATGTCTATTTATTAGTGTTTTCATTATATTCAAAGGGAATGAGTTCGAAGTTAATGTATCCACTATTATTTTGATGTTTTTATGACGAAAGGTAATGTCACTGTTATCTAATGCTATGTTGATAAAATTTTTTGTAGTATTAATGATAACCTGTTTTGGTTGTTTTGAATTAAAGTTAATAAGACGGCCTGTTGATGTTGGTTTTATGTACCAATCAAAAATTAAATGACTATTTTTTCTTACTACTAATACATCCAGGTATGGAAGTGTTCCATTTTTTTTCAATTTCCACCGTAAATTGAATCCTTGGATGAAAAGAATTAAAGGACCATTCACATGAGAGCGACCAACGACCGACGAATAATCAAACAAATGGGAATTACAAAATTAATAAACCTTAATATTTCACAAAATCTAGGCAAAATGGTAGAACTCGATTCAAGATTAATTTTAAAATTGTAAAATCTAAATTTTTATTTGCTTAAATATGAGAAATTTGAGAAAATAAATTGGTCGTAACAAATTGCGGCTATTCGCGACGAACAAATTGTTTTCTTAAAATTCTCTTGTTTTAGCAATTAAATTGAAGATTTTAGTATCTTATAATAATCCTCAATTATATATCTTCTATTTTGTCTAGATTTTGTAAACAATTGGGCTTTATTAATGTTTTAAATCCCATTTATTCATTCATTCGTTGGTCGCTCTCATGTGTACAGTCTTTAAGTCCAGTGAGAGTACTATTAACTTCGTTAGATTTAAGAATCACAAATATGTCATCAACATATTTAGTAATTATCTTTGGTTTATAAGTAAGTTTATCAAACACGTTGTCTAACAAAGCTTCCATAACTAAATCTGCTAATATTGGAGAAGCTGGACTGCCCATTGGAACTCCGTTAGTTTGTTGATAAATTATTTTATCAAATTCTAAATAATTGTTTTCTATAACGCAGAATCGCAAAATTTCTAAGAATTTAGACTTCGGAATTGAAGTGTATTCTTTAATGACTAAAATTTAGTCCACTAAAATAAAAACAAAAACAATATAACTTCTATTGTTTAGGTTTTTTCTTTCTTGATTATACCTTCGCCAGACCACGGGCATAATTTATATATCTATATCTAGGTGTCTAAATGTAACCATGTTCCCCTAGAAAAATATAATTTGCAGTGTGTTTGTGCTGTAAATTTTATAAACGTCGGTAGCCATCGACTAAAATGTTGCGTCTTAGAAAGGTAGCAATTACAGCTCTAACTGATGAGGTCCACTGTAATTGTTATCAGGATCGAAACGCATTCGACTAAAGGTCGCTTATATTACTGATTTCGTTTAACTTTGATTTTGCTTATTAGAAGTTGCAAATTTTTCGCGTAAATTCACCAAAAATTTCAATATAGACTTTGCTTAGCAGTGATTTTGCTTATAGGTAAGTGATTTCAGATTCATCGTGTAAATTCAACAAAAAGTTGCTCTTTATTACTGATTTAGCTTAACTGCGACTCTGCCTTTTCGCCGACAAACTAGCTAGTTTCTGGCAACTCAGTTTCCTTGTGTGAAAGCGGTTCTTTATTACTGATTTAGCTTAACTGCGACTATGCTTATTAGTTATTGCAGAGTTATCGCGTAAATTCACCAAACATTTCAATACTGATTTAGCTTAACGGTGATTTCGCACTGCAGCAGAACTGCGATTCACAATAATTTGTAAGAAATTTAATGAAGTTCAGTTGCCGCTTAGTGCGATATAGCTCATACTATTTCATACAAATAATATTTTGCTGCGTCGTGAAGTGCAGTTCCGCTGCAGTTGTTGCTAAATCAGTATTGAAATGTTTGGTGAATTTACGCGACAACTCTGCAATAACTAATAAGCAGAATCGCAGTTAAGCTAAATTAGTAATAAAGAACAACTTTTTGTTGAATTTACACGATGACTCTGCAATCACTTATAAGCGAAATAACTGTTAAGCTAAATCAGTATTGAAATTTTTGGTGAATTTACGCGATAACTCTGCAATAACTAATAAGCATAGTCGCAGTTAAGCTAAATCAGTAATAAAGAACCGCTTTCACACAAGGAAACTGAGTTGCCAGAAACTAGCTAGTTTGTCGGCGAAAAGGCAGAGTCGCAGTTAAGCTAAATCAGTAATAAAGAGCAACTTTTTGTTGAATTTACACGATGAATCTGAAATCACTTACCTATAAGCAAAATCACTGCTAAGCAAAGCCTATATTGAAATTTTTGGTGAATTTACGCGATAACTTTGCATAACTAATAAGCAGAATCGTAGTTAAGCTAAATCAGTAACAAACAACTTTTTATTGAATTTACGTAATGACTCTGAAATCAGTAATAAGCGAAATCACTGTTAAGCAAAATAAGTATTGAAACTTTTGTTGTAATAACGTGAAAACTCTGCAATAACTAATAAGTTAAATAGCAGTTAAGCAATATCAGTAATAAAAAACAACTTTTTGTTTAATTTACACGATGACACTGAAATCACTTATAAGCAAAATCAGTATTGGAACTTTTGTAGAATTTATGCAAAAAACTCTGCAAATTAAAATTTGTTGTTGACTTAACGTAATTACTCTGAAATAATAAGAAGAATAATTAAAGACGAGCAGAATTAGTAATAAACAACAACTGAAATCACTGATAAGCGAAAGCACAGATCAGTAAAATCATAAATTAGATAAAAACAAATGTTCTCGATCTTTCAAGTTTCCAGGACAATTTTGATTTCTTAACTGTTATTTCAGTAACAGGTATTTTTAACAGGTATTGAGAAGTAGCAATAACAGTTAGTAACAGTTAGGTGGCTATAGGGGCTAAAGCCCCCCCCACAGCCGATTCCTAAAATAATTTGAGATATAGAAAGCAATACATTACAAAGTGTAGAGTTTTATATTCGTCAAAAATATTGTTAAGATGTGAAATTTGTTGGACAAAAAACTTGGTTGGGGCTGAACAATTTACATGCTATGTAACTTCTTTTCTAAGCCCAAAGGTTGGAATTAAAGCCTGTAACGAATTTGACAAAAAACCGAGTGGGGGCTATGAATAATGGACATGTTTCATGCAACGACAATTCTCCCTAAACACAATCCAGAAAATTGGAAAAAAAACAGGTTGCGACTAATAAGGTCTGAGAAAATTGGACAAAAACTCAATTAGGGTTTAACAACTAACTCCTTAAAAACTAACCTTATTCCAGAGAGATTTTGGGGCTCAAGTCTTAGGACTAATCAAATTCCAAAGTTGGGTCTAAAGCTTGAAGATATAATTAATCGGGGGTTAACATTAACATGTCAAAAGCAACAACTGATTAGACTAAAAATTAGCTAATTTAAGGAAATAAACGCAGTTGAGGCTAAAACAATTAGAAAACAACGGGCTGTTAAGCTTAGTGTAAATATTTAATACAACAGGAATTGTTTCTTACGGCCTTGTCTGGGCTTAGAGAATTTTGGGGCTTAGTTTTCAAACTTGCAAAGGTCAAAGGCAATTGTACATACAAAACATTTTTGGGCTAAGCAAATACAAATTCTCTAGTCAAGAAGCCAAATTTCGAAAGGGTGAGAAACTCTGTGGACTCTAAATATTTACTCTGAATATTTAAAATCCCTATTAGACATTTTTTGAACAGGAAAGAAAGTGTAGGTATGCAGCATACACGAAAATTCATTCACACTTGCAGAAATGGTCCAGTGTGGCCTACGGCCTCAACCAACAAGCCCCTCCAGCCAGCTCGGTCCCTAGCTAGCGGCCTCCAGTTACGCACTCCAAGTTGGTTGAGGTCGTTTTCCACTTATGTGCGCCACCTAAGGTGGGGTCTTCCTCTGCTGCACATACCATCAGGGGTAGATTCGAAGACTCGTCGGACTGGTGCGTCGGTGTCCATATGATTTACTTGCCCCAGCCATCTCAGTCGCTGTATTTTTAGCTTTTTGACCAGGTCAACGTCGCTGTAAAGCCCATAAAGCTCGTTGTTAAATCTTCTCCATCGATACAGACAGGACCGAAAATCACCCGTAGAATTTTCCTTTCAAAGCACCCAAGCAGATTCTCATCCGTTTTTGACAGGGTCCATGCGTCTGCCCCATACAGCAGGACCGGGATGATTAGGTTCTTATATAAGGTCTCCTTGGTTCTTTGAGAGAGGGCTTTAATACTAAAATGCCTTCTTAGCCCGAAGAAACAGCGGTTGGCAAGAGTAATTCTACGTTTTATCTCTACACTGATGTCATTTTGCGATGTTATAGTGAAGCCCAGGTAAACAAAGTCCTTGACGACTTCGAAGTTGTACCTATCCATCGTGACATTTTGTTGAAAGCATACCTTCATTTAAACAAACACTTATGTACATAATGTAGGTATGAAGGTTCTTGGTACCTAATCAATTATTAAGCATTAAGTAAACGAATTTTTTCGTGTGGTTTGAGGCTGTAACGTGGCTAAAAATTTAAGTTCTAAAATTAGTTGTACTACCATGTTTTGCTGAGCCTTTATATTGGCTTCTAGCTCAGCTTAAAAATAATTCCCATGATTAACAGATATCAATTCCAAATTCTTCTTATTGAACTTTATTAAAAACATTTTAAAGCGCGATAGGAGCGGATATAAAGGCACAAAAAACATGGCTTTTATTACAGGAAAAGTGATAATGACAAAATTCGTTTTCTGTTATATAACTTCATATGAACAAGTTCGATCTCCAAACTCCAAGCCCCCCACATAGCCAAATCCTAGATCCGCTACTGCCGATAACTAGCAGTTTGGCCCATCCCTACTAGGAATTACACTAGACAGTAAACTCCTCTGGAACAAGGATGTAGAAATAACCGTCGAGAAAGCCACAAAGGCCCTAAAGATATGCAAAAGACTTGCAGGAAAATCTTGGGTTGCAAGCCTAACATTCTTAGATGGATGTACACCAGGGACGTCCAGTGGCGGATCCAGGGGGTGGCTATAGGGGCTAAAGCCGCCCCCCCCCCCACAGACGATTCCTAATATTAATTAAAATATAGAAAGCAATACCTTACAACGTGTAGAGTTTTATATTCTTCTAAAATATTGTTAAGCTGTTAAATTTGATAGGAATCAGACAAAATAACGAGATAGGGGCCGAACAATTTACATGTTATGTAATTTTTTAAGCCCCAAAAGAATTTGCTTGGGGCTAAAGTCTTAAAAGAATTGGAGAAAAAGCAAGTTTGGAGCTACTAATAATGGACATGTTCCCTATGTCCTGACAAGAATTGGACAAAAAACGTGGTCGCGGTTAAACAACCAATTCCCTAAAAATATAACTTATAAAAGAGAGTGTTTCTGGCTTAGTTCTAGGGACTGTCAAAGTCCTCAGTTGGGGCTAAAGCTTGAAGAGATAATTGAAAAAAACGGGGTCTGAGCTGAATAATTAACATGTCAAATGCAACAAAAATTTAACCTAAAAACTTAGCTCATTAAACAAAAAAAATCAGTTTTGGGACTAAAACCCGATAATAATTTGAGAAAATCGAGGTGTCAATTTAAGCGTAATTGTTTCATACAACAGGAATTGCTTCTTACGACCAGCCAGGGCCTAGAGAATATTGGTTCTTATATTTCCAAGGTCGGAGTCAACCATACATACAAAACGACTAAACGACTAAATTACAAACAAGAAATCTAGTCAAGGAGCCAAATTACAAACGCCTGAAATTTCTCTCCTCACGCAGAAAATCATGCAGAAGCAAATGAATATTTGTAATCCCTAAGACTCTAGGTTGAAGTGCAAATTTATCGACACTTGTTTTGAGCAAGAATATAGAGTGCATGTAGCGTATACATGAAAATTTATTGAGGATTGCAGAATTAGACGACATGCTATTTTTTAGAGCAGCCTTTTCTAATGCCCGACTAAAAGTCTTGAAGTTTTTACATTTCATTTTTCAATAGACAAAATATTATTATCTGTGCTTTCCAATGACAGTTCGAACAAAACATATACCTACTCTACTAGTTGATTGGGCTATAGTTCACAAAATGAGATCTCCAGAGAGCTCATACTGTCAAAACACATCATATTATGAGCTTTTGCCAGTGAGACCCCTTATAACTTTCAATCTTTAATTCTTTAATCTTAATTGATTATACTCTAACACAATAAGAAATAACTTATAATTATGTGATAGATAATATTAAAATAAACATTTTATAATTATATTGCTTAAATTTAAAATATACCTAGATAAAATGAACAAGTTACAACTTGAACTTAAATATTTGTTTTTAGATTTGAATCTATATTGATTTTAAGTTTTAATTTAGATTTAATTTTTAATTTTCACTTTAAATTGTATTTTAAATTTAAATTTAATTTTTAATTACTTAATGTAGAGAATATAAGATAGACCTAATGAGATTGCTGAAAAATAAAAAAAAAATAAAAAGAAATTTAAAAGATGATACATGATTGATTAAAAGTTTAGTTGCTCTAATTTGCCAGAAATGACCCCAATTCCCTCTTAAATCGATGCGTGTCACTCATTTCTCGAAGATATCGCGGAAGTGTATTCCAAAGGCAGGTAGCAGCAATGAAGAACTGCCTTTCTTATATTAAATAATTGAATCGAGGTAAAATTAGAACTGAAGATCGGTTGGATGCCGGAAATCTTATTTTATTATAAAGTCAAGCAGGTTGTTTTGTTCGTATTATGCTTTGAAGAAGAATAAGTGTCCTAAGCTTAAGAAAATTCTCAAAAGTCATGTTCAACAAATTCTTCGACAGGTGAGATATATAGTCATACCTCCTGAGGTTATATACATAGCGTAAAGTACTGTTGAAATAAGTATTAAGTTTTCTCTTACAGTTATGATAAATTTGACATCCATAAATTAGCACAGGAATAACCAAGGAGTTAGCTAGAATTAATCGAGTCTTTATTGGTGTGAATTGTTGAGCTATCCATAATGTTCGAAGAATTCCGTACGCTTTCTCGAAATTAAAAGACAATTTTTTAAATATTGGAAGTTCAAAATGGAAATGCAATGCATCCTGATTGGTTATATTTAATTTTTTTCTTAACCGAACAAGCTCAAGTAGTAGTAAGGATGTAGTAGTAGTAGTAGAACTTTATTGAGATTTTTTTTTTTTTACTTTCAATTTACATTTATAAATTAACATAAGTTAATACACTTAAACTAATTACAAGGTTGCCGACTTAGACTTGGTCTGGCTACACAATTTTTATTTATTTTAATTCTGTTTTGTTTATTTTAACAGTTAATTTAATGAATTCAGATACAAATAGTATAACTTAAGTTATATTTTATGGTCCACTCAACAAGACCATGCAATTTCAATGAGTGACTTAACCTAAATGAAAAAATAGAGAGATAGGAAAGAAGCAACAAATACAATAAAAATATGACAACAGCAGACAGAGACGACGAAGGTCGACTTTGCCATAACACATGTATGTGTATCTTTGAGAGAGATGGCAATCTCAATTTAAATACATAATTTTTATAGTATAGAGAGAATAATATGGCAAGGCAAAAAAAAAAAAGCAGAGTATTGTATTCACTGGGGGGTATGAAAAAATTTTTTTGAATAATTTGATATTTGAATTTCTTTTACAGAATAGTAACTCTCAAGTGAATTATGATTTTAAAATGAATAAATGAAATGATGAACGTATATATCAATAAATCTCTGTAGATAAATCATTTCTAAGTTATTAAGTTAATCAAACGGCATTTAATTAGTATAGATGGAGTCCATATAAAATTTAAAAGGTATTACTTCCAATATATGATTTAATAATGTAGTACCTAATAATAATTTATTTAATATATAAGTTGTACGGTTGCTATTTAGACACAATCTCTAGTCCAAAAGAATGATAAGTGGAGGGAAAGTGAAAATTCTCAACCTCTATAGTTATTAATCGACCGTTTTTTGTAAAACGGGGCAAGAAAAGAGCAATCGTTATCCAGAATTTGGAGTTCTGCTCCAGAGTCCTCGCTGAGGATGCTTATTGGGGACAGGTAGTATCTGTCGTTTAATGAGAAGTTAGTGTTATCGGAAAAAATTTTCTGTAGGACAGGGTTGCTATGGTGTTGAAGAGCCTGGATTCTTCTCCTAGACATTAACAGTAGGTAGTTCATTAGGGGATTTATACCGGAGTCCTCATAAACAACACGGTTGCTGTACCATTTGCCAGACCGTCTCCTTTTTTTTGAAATACATTTCCTGATGATTTTCCTCTCAAAGGTCTGAAGCTCACGAGCGACATTGGGAGTGACATGGAACCAAATGGGGAAACCGTATGAGATCAAAGGACGGATGAGCGTTTTATACATGAGTAATTTAGTGCTTCGGTCAACTTCGCTGGAGTTGAGGAGTGTTTTTAGCATGGCAGCTGCTGCTTTGCTCTTTGTTAGTGCAGATCTGGCGTGAGGGTTCATTTTCAGTCTTTCATGAAGATTAATACCTAAATATTTAATAGATTGCTTTAGAGGAATTACATTTCCGTTAATTTTGAGTTTCAGATACTTGCTCTCACGAGCAGCTAGGTGGTGACCTCTACCAGAGGCATTGCGGAAGCAAATCAGTTCAGATTTTCTCAAATTGAGCTCGATGCCCCATTTCTTGTAGTAGGGTATGATTACGTTTAGGTGTCTCTTGATGGCTTCAAGGGCTTCGTGAGGCCTCTCGTGAGGACTGAACAGTATAGTGTCATCTGCATAGAGGACAGATTCGGAATTATTATTGAGAATAGGGAAGTCAAAAAGGTACAGGTTGAACAACAGCGGGCCCAGGATAGATCCTTGGGGGACACCTGATAAGATTGGGGCAGGGCATGAGGTTTCATTTTCGAAGCAGACGGAAAAACAGCGATTAGAAAGAAAATCCTGAATAATTTTGAGGAGATAAGGGGGGAAGTTCAAAAGGTTTAGTTTGTAAAGCAGACCAGCGTGCCACACCGAGTCAAAAGCCTTAGATAGATCGAGGGCACAAGCGACCGTACATTGCTTAGCTCTTAGATTGGTAAGGATACGGTTTTGTAAGTGAAGAAGAGCGTGTTCAGTGGAATGCCCGCTCTTAAATCCAAATTGTTGGTTTTGAGTTAGCGTACAGTCCTCAAATAAATGGTTTATCTTTAGTAAAAGTATTTTTTCAAGTACCTTTCCAAGGTTTGACAAAAGGGAGATAGGACGGAAGTCGGAAATACTGTTAGATCTAAGGCCTTTTCTGATCGGTGTGAGAGTAGCTTTTTTCCAAGGTAAAGGGAAGTAACAATTGTTGATGCAATTGTTGAAGATCGGTGTGAGGTGTTTAGCTATAGTGGATTTAGATTTGCGGAGTACAAAATTACATATGTTATCAGGGCCAAAGGATTTTTTATTATTTAAAGAAGAGATGATAGACTCAACAAGACTGGGAGAGATAAAAGCCTCAAGAGAGTTTATGTCCGATTTATTACTTGGTGAAAAGTTTGTTATTTTAAGGTTTTCATTCCAAATGGAGAAAGAGGAGTTAAAGGTGTTGACAATTAGTAAGTTCTCTGGGTCAGAGGTAGGAATTTTCAGGGAGTACAGAGAAGAATAAAATGAACTGAAAGCTTCGACTTTTTCAAGTGGTGTTTTTAAGGGTTGGGAGTCAAGAACTAGCTCGCAGGGAGCCGTGTAAGATCTTTTCCGCCCCGTGAGCTGGTTTATTGCTTTGAAGACGTTTGAAGACGGCCTGAGACTGTTTAGCTTTTGTCGAAACTGGGTATTGTTCTCAATTCGAACCCGATCTTTAATAATTTTACTCAGGCAACTTATCCTGGAGGAGAGTTCTTTGTATTCACTATTTATTCTATCTCCAAGTCGATGGAATAGTCTTTTAAGGTTCCTTTTCCAGAATTTTCTAATTTTGAACAGGTTAAGGGTCTCTACCGAGATTTTAAGACGGTTTACCCTAGCCGATTTCTCTTCGCTGAAGTTGGAGATGCACTGAGATATGGAATAAGTGAAAGAGGAGATGTAAGCGTCTATTTCCTGATTTGAGAGATTTACATCCGTAGGAACTACGTTGTTATCAAGCTCGGTTTTAAGTGACCTATTGAAATTATTCCAATTAGTTTTTTGGTAGCAACGAAATTTGTAAGGAACATTTGGGAAAGGGGAGGCGTTATCCAATTGAATGTTTAGGTACACGGAGAAATGATCAGATATAAGATCTAAAGTGGTACAAGCAATGTTGTCATTATGGGGATTAGCTGAACGAAAATTGGAAGATATAAGAAAGAAATCTATATGTGAGCCGGAACTTGGACGAGTAGGCCCCTTAGCCGCAACTAAGTCAAAATCTAGGAAGCTATCATCGGTGTACCATTGCGCCAAATGGGTACCGTTCAAGTTAGTTCTTGAGTCCCCCCACAAAGGGTGACGAGAATTGAAGTCTCCACCTATGACTATATAGTCATAAATGCCCACCGAATCGATGAGGTCGTCTAGAGCCGAGGTCAAAGAGGCCCCAGTGTCACACGGTATATAGATTGATACAACAGCGAGAATTTTTTGGGAATGATGAAAATTAAGAGGGATAAGGCCTATGGTTGCCGATATATTGCTGTTTTGAAAAAGTTTTTGAGAAGATTTGATTGAATTGTTCAAGAGGATGCCTGTGCCGCGGCCTGAATTATTTGAAATAAAGTTATATTTATTATTAAAATGAGAAAGTTGCCTGTTTAGGCAAGTTTCTTGAAGGAATAGTACAGTAGGGAGGGTTTCTTCCAAGAGAAGCTCCACTTCTAATTGCTTTTCACGGTTGAAGGAGTTAACGTTGGAGGTTATAAAACTGAGATTCATGGTGAAGTTGGGGAAAGAGAGGCAAGGAATGCCAGGTAAGCCTCAGGCTTCTGGATATCATCCAGCTCTGAGTATTGGGGCCAAAAATCTTTAATTTTGGCGAACAATGCGTTGAACGGCAGGCCGAACAATTTTTTCGATTCATTAAGAAAATCATTGACCACATTTCCAGAGCTGGGGCCCGGCAGAGGAACCGGTGGGGAGTTTTTGGACCCTCTAACAGCATCCGCAAAGGAGAAACCCTCTTGAGGGTTTGAAAAACCCACAACGTTGTTGTGCATTACGAACTTGTTTTGTTTGAAGGACACCTTAGCTTCCCTCCTGTTCTTCAGTATTTCGTTTCTCTTCGGGCAGCCCTTATAGCTAGCCGGGTGACCCTCTTCCCCACAATTCACACATGAGGCGGACGTATTTTCACTTTTTGGCCCCAATGAGCACTTTCCTAAATCGTGATCTTTTAGGCACTTAACGCATCTCAGCGGAAAAGCGCAATAATCTGAAACATGTCCGAATCTCTGGCATCGGAAGCATTGCCTCATACCGGATCCCCTAACTGAATCCCAACTAACCTTGTGTCTAAGGAGACTTTTAATGGCCTTGATTTTGCCAAGGCTGTCTCTGTCCTCCAGAACACACAAAAACAAGTCCAGGGGAATGTTGTTCACTTTAGACCATTTAGTCTCAAACTTTTTTACCTGCACCCTCAACGAGGGATCTAACTGGAGAAGCTCCTTTTCAATCTCAGATGGAGAGAAATTGTAAGTGATTCCCTTCAGAACAACGTTAAAACGCTTGTTTTCCTTCGGAGTGAAGGAAAATGCATCAACACCAAGAAATTGCAGTTGCTTTAATAAGAGGCTGTGAATTTTCACATCCCTCACAAAAATCTTTAGCTTACCAAAGCTTTTGGAATCGAATTTTACCAAGTTTAAATCTAACTTTAATTCATTAAAATAATCTAAAATAGGTTTGGAAGTAATACCTTTACAAAAAATAGGTGGGCACCAGTTCTTCTGGGCGGAGAGCTGCGTCTCGTTGCTAGGTTTATCAGGAACATTGTTGAGGTTGCCGCTGGGCGTGTTGCTGTTATTTTTATTGCCGCTGGTGTTGTTGCTGCTGCTGTTCAGGGTGATACTGCTGGTCGAGTGAACCTTGGTGTTCACGAAAGTCTTAGAAACATGGTTTCTTTTTTGGCAAGAATCCTCCTTGGGATCTTCAACGTCGTCTTCGAGCAAGGCAAATCTGTTAGAGCTGCCGGAAGCAGCTCTAACATAATATGAGAAGTGCTGGCGTCAGTCTCCATCGTATCTACCGACTGTACCTTTTTGGGAAGTACATCATCGTCATCCATGTTGTACCAGTCCAAATCGTCGTAAATCTTTGCTTTGTCCTCCGAGTTTAATAGCTGCGAAGGCAAAAATCTTTGTTTAAGACACTTTGTGTCTTCACTTGCAGGAATAATTGGAGGGGCCGAGCCACCATCCATGATTAAAAAAAAAAAAAATATTTTTTTTTTTACTTTAAAAAAATTAGATAAAGAGGTTGAGCACAAGGAAAAATACGTCTGGCTTGTTTGCGATCACAAACTGGAATCAGTAAGGATGTGCGACTTTTTGTTTTCCTGACAGCAACCTGTCACCTATTTGTATGACTTTTTAACTGAGCACTGAATGCTTCACAAGGTGTGTTTGATTTTCATCCTTCAGGTCCAAAATGTTTTGGACAGGTTTTATTTAAAACAGCGAAAATGTCTAGGAAAACTTGTGTTTTCGATCTAGGTTTTCAGCCAAAATCGATATTTTCGCAAAAACCGGGTTTGGGTTTGGTGTGAAAAGTCTATTAGATATAATTTCCATTTTTTTCTCAAACTGGATCTTGAAGCCCCCCCCCCCCCCCACAGCCAAATCCTAGATCCGCTACGGGGGACGTCTATATATTGAGTGGAGTGAGTGCTTCCGTTAAGCAATTCAAAAAATTATACGATTTTAGCAGAGAATTAATAATTCGAAACTGACCTAATCGAATTTCATTTAATCTCTTCTGTAAATTAATAAATTCTCACTATAAAAGTCATTCAGAAAAAAAAGCACTGGGAAAGCACAATATCACTCCATTATAGGTATACGCACGAAAGTGCTTACTAACAAAAATTCTCAACTCTCACTCCATCTCATTGGAAGTAATTTTTTTTAATTTCTTGTCGTTCACATAAAAAGTGAAGATTGAATTGAGTGAATTCATTACGAAAATTTGTTAGAACAAAAGTAGAGCAGGTAAGGAGAGACATGAGTTGTTTTCTTTTTCTGACTGTAAATGAGTTCAGTTTCATTGTATAAGAGGTAGAAAAGTTCATAATAAATAACACTTCCCAGCCGGAAATATCGTCCCCAATGAATTTTATAGCTGAATTCTTCAATCAATTCACTAGCCAAATAATAAAAGGAAACGTCATGCAATGATTTAGTGAGTGAAGAGTCATGCTAGGTTTCCTCAGTTCATAGATTTGAACCCACTGTTTGCTTTGTGTGTAGAAAACAACAAGACTGTTGGAAAGTCATGTAGAAGTTCATCAGTTCATCGTCTATGTCCACTCATATGCTTTGTAAAGTGTGCATCGCCATTGTGTGTTTTGATAGAAAATGATTTTTTTTGTGTTCTCTGTGTTGACTTTGTCTACTGACAGTAAATATTATAACAGGACTTATGAATTTCCATTAAAACGAGGCAATCTCAGATTTTCTCAAAGTATTTCAGTTTTTTGGTTAATCAACACTTCGCATATGAAGTGGTGATTAACCAACAACCACTGACCTAGTGATTTAACTGTAATTTAAAGTTTTAATTCTATATTTTAATTAACCAATCACAAATAATTCACAACACAACAGAGTTAATGAATTTACTATTTATTTAATTTTCTTCACATTTTTCATATTGAATTAACTAATTGCTGAATAAACAACTACCTACTTCTATATCTTGTGATTTGATAATTGAATTTTCATTACCATTTTCATAGAAAATATTTAACTGATGAATAAACCACATACATTTATGCAGTGAATTCATAGGTTATGCAACCACCATGTTTTTCATCATCTGGGTCGGTGAATAAACAACTTCCAACGAAGTAGTGATCGTTGGCGAATTTTCATCGGATTTTCAGCATGTGCTTCCCGCCTAGGACATGCCCATGTTAATTTCATCCAAGGAATCAGCTGAAAAGTGGACGGTGCAGCTGCCATTCCTCAAGGAAAAAGCTGATTTTTCCTCAATGAATTTTTGAATTTTTCCCGCTGGGTTTGTGTTTGTGTCTTCCGTGTTGTGTTTCTTTTGTCTGTGTGTGTGCAAATCGCATTGTCAACTGTAAATGCATATTCATCAGAAGGTCTGTGGTGTTGATTATAACAGACAGTGGAAGACCGAAGCCATTTCTTAACATCAGCACCCTTACAAAGCGATATACAAGGTATTTTTCAATGCAAATTTATGAAAATTTTTCGATGTTATCGGGCTGTCTTAAGACAAATAACTTGTAATGTTGGCTGCGAAATAATCTCGAGACAAAGAAATATTCTATGATAATAGATAAATTTTCTTAAAAAAAGAAGTATACATTTTATGTTCAAAATGGAATTATATTATTATTTTTTGCTTTTATAAATAATAAAGTCCCATTAAAGCGATACTACTTGAATAAAGGACTTTTAATTTAAAGTTTTACGTTGAGTACTTCCGCTTCCAAAAAAATCACGCCTCGTGCCTGATGTACACCATAATGATAAGACCCATCATTACCTATGGTGCGGTTTTGCCTGGCACAAACGAACCGAATTCTCGTGGTATAATGATGGTATAACATGACACACTAGTGGTATAAGCGAATACAAAAGTATCCGTACCACCAGTGCGTCACGGGTATTAGAGATAAGCATATAAGTATCCCAACTAACAATTTAACTTGTTTAAGTGTCTATACAAGCTATTTTCTAGTTTGTATAGTAACTAATAAAGATCTTATGCAAATCAGTTTGGCTCACATTATACAAGCTGTTGCATTTCCTTAAGACCTTTGACCAGAAGTTCTATATAGTTAAATAGTTTTCCATGGAAAGTCTTATTGATAAAATAAACAAAGCAAAACAGTGTTATTGCTCCACTAAACAAGTTATCTGACTTTTATAAGAAATTCACTTGCAGGACGCATAAATCAAATGACTCACCTTGTAAGGCCTTACAAAGGCCTAATAAAGCAGTGTATTATTTAAAACAAAAATCGTTGCTTTAAATTTTATTATTATTATTGTTTTTATTTTTCCTTTCATTTTTCCATTAGGTTAGGTTGTTAGAACCACTTTTCTATTTGTTCTAAAATGTATAGAAATTTATTTTATTTGAAAAAATTCAACTTTTACTCACATTAAATTTCAGAGTCCAGGGATCGAACTCAGCTCCTCCCGATTAGTAGGCCACCACGCCACACACCAGGCCAATTGGCAATATACCATACAGGTGTAAAAAATTTAATGAGTTGATAATCATTTAAAATCAAACTAAATTTACATTAAACTTTGGTACACAAAACAGGGTTTTTGAAGATTGAATTTAAAGTATCAATCATTAAATTCTTTAAGTATTTGAAAAATATATACCATAAGTTAAGTATATATTTTAAACTAACAGTAACAAAAGCTATGCATCACCTTTTTTATCGTACCATATGTTTGAAAAAATTTCCTAGTTTTTTTTCAAGCAAGTAGATATGTGCGATGCAGTAGTGTAATTAAGTTGCTTAATTCTATCAGTCTCACCTAAGGGGACAATTTGGTTTGTATAATATTTCATTATACGATATACCTAAGTTTGTTTTCTAATTAACAAAATGCAAAAGATATAATTAAGGAAGGCACTTACTTACTTTTGATGGCGCTCACAGCCCAGGCTGGGCTTCGGCCTCAACTAACAAGCCCCTCCAGCCAGCTCTGTCCCTAGCTAGCCGCTTCCAGTTGCGCACACCGAGTGCTTTGATGTCGTCACTCACTTGATTGCGCCACCTGTTACGGGTTCTTCCTCTGCTGCGTACCCCATCGGGGTTGGATTCGAAGACTCGTCGGGCAGGTGCGTTGCTGTCCATACGCTCCACGTGCCCCAGCCATCTCAGCCGCTGTATTTTCAGCTTTTTGACCAGGTCAACGTCGCTGTATAGCCCGTATAGCTCGTCGTTGAATCTTCTCCTCCATACTCCTTCGATACACACCGGACCGAAAATCACACGAAGAATCTTCCTCTCAAAGCACCCTAGCAGATTTTTATCCGAATCTTTCAGTGTCCATGCTTCTGACCCATAAAGCAGGACCGGGATGATTAGGATTTTGTATAAAGTCTCCTTGGTTCTCTGAGAGAGGGCCTTACTACTTAAATGCCTTCTTAGACCGAAGAAACAGCGGTTGGCAAGAGTAATTCTTCGCTTGATCTCTGCACTGATGTCATTCTGCGATGTAATAGTGGAGCCCAGGTAGACAAAGTCCTTGACAACTTCGAAGTTATATCTGTCCATCGTGATATTTTGCCCGAGTCGACGATGTTGAGATTCCTCTCTCGATGACAGCATATACTTCGTCTTGTCCTCATTAACCGCCAATCCCATTCTAACCGCCTCCGATTCAATGCTCGCAAATGCCCCTGCCACAGCTCGCTTCGTTCTGCCGACAATGTCTATGTCATCCGCATACGCAAGCAATTGAACGGACTATTGATAGATTGTACCGCTGGTGTTGACATGTGCGTTGCGTACAATGGCTTCAAGAACGATGTTGAATAGGTTGCATGATAACGCGTCGCCTTGCCTCAATCCTTTCTCAACATCAAAGGAATCGGTGGTGTTCTTACCAATTTTGACGGAGCAGCGAGATTTCTCCATCGTCATCCTGCACAAGCGGACGAGTTTGGCAGGGATGCCGAGACTCGACATGGCTCTGTATAATTCGTCCCTTTTCACGCTATCATACGCGACTTTAAAATCGATAAAAAGGTGGTGTGTATCGATCTGGAATTCCCGGGATTTTTCTAAAATCTGTCGGAGTGTGAACATTTGATCGACCGTTGACTTGCCTGGCCTAAAACCGCACTGATAAGGGCCGATCAGATCGTTGACAAAAGGTTTTAAGCGGTCACACAGGATGGCCGACAAAATTTTATAAGCGACGTTTAGGAGACTAATTCCTCTGTAGTTAGTACATTTCAGAACATCTCCCTTTTTATGGATGGGGCACACTATACCGAGGTTCCATTCTTCGGGCATACTTTCCTCCGACCAAATTTTGCAGATGAGCTGGTGTATGCTCCTAGCCAATTCATCTCCCGCTGATTTAAACAGTTCGGCTTGTAAGCCATCCGCACCTGCAGCCTTGTACGACTTAAGTTTGGATATCGCCAGCCGAACTTCGGTTAGGTCGGGTGGACGGAACTCTTGGCCATCATCGTCCAAGTTGAATGGAGCGTTCTGCCTATTAGCGGCATCTTGGCTGTCTTCGCCATTAAGCAGTCTAGAGAAGTGTTCTTTCCAGATCCTCAGCACTGACTGTGTGTCTACTACCATATTCCCACTCTCATCTCGGCAGGCTTCCGTTCTAGCCTTGAATCCTTGGGTGGATCGCTTCACCCTCTGATAAAATTTTCGAACATCTCCCCTACCGCTACAACCCTCAATAGACTCTACCGCCCGCTTCTCGTGCTCTCTCTTTTTCCTCCTGAGAAGTCGGCGTTCCTCTTTTCGTTTCAGCCCGTAGAGCTCCCGGGCCACTCTCTCAGCAGCTCTTGTTCGAGTCTGCAGCATTGCCTGGTAGGCCTCGTCCTTAGCTGCATGCGCTAGTCGGCACTCTTCATCGAACCAGGGGTTTCGTTGTATTCGCCTAGTGAAACCCAGCACATCAGAGGCGGCACTTCTGATGGCTTGTTGACAGTGTTCCCACTGGTCCTCTGCACTTGATGCTGGTGGCAGACCTCCTGAGAGATTAAGAGTTACGTGGTCTGCAAAAGTTCTGGCAGTCTCTTGCGATTTAAGCTTCTAGACATCGAATCTTTTCACAGCATCTGCTCTGCGTTGTCGCGTCATGGATATCCGCATACGTAGTCTAGCTACCACCAGGTAGTGATCCGAGTCAATGTTGGCCCCTCGGAACGTTCGGACGTCCAAGATACTGGAAGCATGTCTCGCGACCGCCAAGTCCCCTTGTGTATATTGAGGTGTGGGAAGTAGGTGCTTGAGATGATGACATTTCGCCCCGCCGCAAAGTCTGCCAGCCTGTGTCCGTTGCCGGAAGTTTCGTCGTGTAGGCTGTGTCCTCCGACTATCGAACCAAAGATGCCCTCCTTTCCGAATCTTGCGTTGAAGTCACCAAGAATGATCTTCACGTCGTACTTCGGGCACATATCATACGTTGTCTCCAAGAGATCGTAGAATGCTTCTTTGGTTGAGTCTTCTCTCCTTTCATGGGGGGCGTGAACACAAATCAGCGAAATGTTCTTAAATTTGCCTTTGATGCGGATTGTGACCAGGCGCTCGCTTACACTTCGGAAGCCCAAGACTTCTTGCCTAAGTCTTCCCCTTATCACAAAACCACAACCAAAGAGCCGCTGACCCTGTTCCTTCAAGCACCCGCCGTAGTAGATGTCACACGTTTTCAGTCTCCGTACGCCCTCTCCATCCCATCGCACTTCCTGGATGACTGTTACGTCAGCCCTTAGCCTGTCCAGGTTCTCCACTAAGTTCGGAAGGCAATAAATGTAAAAAATAAAAAACAAAATTCCTCTGTTTTCTAAGCTTTCATTTTTGATTTCTGTAAGCAAGCTATTAACAAAATGCAAAAGCTATAATTTCATTACGGAAGCCAATGTAAATATCACAACCAAAGCGAAATTCCCGCTCTATATTAAACTAATTTTTGATTTCCTTAAGTTATTGCTATTACCAAAATGCAAAAGCTATAATGTTCCCTTACGTAAGTCAATAAATTTACAAGAAAAGTTCAAGTCCCACTCGTGCAAAATGTTTCATTACCGTCATCAGTCTTGTTTCACACCGATTTTAAAAATGAATCTCGTTTTTTTTGTTTTAATTTTGGTGAAGTGGTCAATGAAAACGAAGGATAATAGTTTACTCTTAAAAACGAATTGAGGCTATTAGGTAAAATATGAGAAGAACTTTTTTTAACTTGTTGGAGATTTAAATACATTTAACAAATTTCTTGAAAGACTTCACTTTTGAGAAACTCAAACGAAGATATTTTCATGCACAAAATTGCAGAAGCATATCTTATAGTTTAAATTTGTTTCATGCTTAAAAATTAAGGTAAGCGTATGTTCAAACATTTATAATATGCTTTATAAATTTATGAAAACTCCGTCCTTCAACACAATATAACAACACTGACTAAAATCAAACTATTTAAACATCTATCTGACATTTTCTTGATGAGCGATTACTTTCTTAAACAAGCCGTAAAGGAGTTGTCTGTAGTGACTGTTCAATAAAAGCTATTATTTGTCTAGCTTAGGCAACCAAATTTCGGCAGGCCTAAAAAAGTTCTCCGTAGAACTCATTACATGAAGTCTCATATAATAACAAATTTAAAGGCACTAAACAAGCTATTTGGAAATAAATAAATCGTTAAATGCTTGACTTGCATTATTAAGCCTTAAAATTATTCTATGTCAGCAATAGCCTATCCAATTCTGAAAATTTAACCTTATACAAGTTAAATTGTTAGTTGGGTACAATCGTTACACAGCAACACTTAAATTACCCCATATAACACCTACCGGGTTAACAATTATTCGATTTGTTTTCTTTTGTATTTTGTTCAGATCACGCAACAGAGCTGCATATTACTCCATTGAAGAAACTGACAAACAAAATTGAACTTCTTGACTCCCATCATATCTACATAACTTTCTATTTTTAATAAATTTAAGGAATGGACTACTTTATTGAATAAGATAATAACCATTACAACATTTAAATGGTCCATTATTTTGAAAACCTGCTGGTAACTATTGTTAAACTACCCATTTAAAATAAAACATTTAACGGAAAACTAAATCGTAAAATTAAAAAAGGTCAAATACCATCAGAGTCCATTGTCAATAATGAACCAGCATTTTTTGTTAAAAAATAAAAAAAATCAAGTACCTATTGAGTGTACTGAGATTTAAATTAAAAATCAAAATATCTAGATGAATTTTTTATTAAAAATACATAAATTTTAATTATAATTAACTTTAAAAGTACCTACCTTACATATACCCCTTTAAATATTACTTTAAACTCGTTTAGTCAATTTAACCATTTAAAAGTTAAATTAATAAGTAAAACAGTTTATTAGTTTCTATTCCTCTAAATTGAACAAACTAAAAGTGCTTAATTTTCTTTTTTTTATTTTGGTCATGAGCCAAGAACCACTTAACCCCAAATGTTCATTTTTACGAGTTCAAAGATGAAATAATTGAAAAAGAAAACAAAAATCTATCTTTTTCTCCCCAAAATGAAAAAAAAATATGGTGAACCGAAATTGCTTTCTTTTTGTGTTCTCATTTGTGTTTCTTTTTTTTTACGAGTTGTGTCAGAAAAACCTTGTAATAAATTTGAAAAATCTGACACAACCAAAACACCATCATCATACTTGTATCTATAGGGAAGATGACGATGCAGGATATTTATCGCTGATGGCAGATGTTCCCAAGTGCTAATAATCTCATGGAGGAACCACAAAGTACACTCATCATCATCGTTCTCCTCGTCATCATCATATTATCTGAGTTCAGTGTTTGGCATGATGGCCAAAGCAAAAGCAAAGCAAAGCATTTTCCCGCCTCCTTTGCCTTGGGTTGCCATATCATAGCTCAACCCGGCGCAGTTGCTATTGTTAGTCGACCGCCTTGCCACAGCAAGTCCTGCTGCTAGAGCTAAGGGATGAGCTACTTCTACGACCGTTGGCATTGCTGACAGGGGTAACCGCACTCATCATATATCATTGTGGTTTTCCCATACCCATACCCATTTCCATTCCCACCCCTATCGCTATCGCGCAGCCCAGGATAGAGGAATGATGATTGTTGGAAAAATTCACCATTAACAACACATCGCATATGTTACTCCATGTTGACAGCCATTTTATGTTCGCTTGGCCCCGAGGACGAGGAGCAGTGCGGCAACCACATCCGGGATCGGTTCGGTACACCCTGGCTCTGGCGATTGCCAAATTGGGTGTTTATTATGTTTCTCGGTTGGGATTAAATGGAATCGACAGAGGCAATCTAGTTGGACCAATAATGCCATGTTGTTTGTGGCGCGCAACGAGCGTTGTGTGCCTCCTCCATGTTCCTATGATTGTTGGTTGCAACACTTGGTGATAATCACCTGGAATTAGAGCTGCGGTAGAAAGTTTTGCCCGAGCTCTCTTCGAATCCGGATTATAGAAATGAAAATGATGATGGATGAGTTCAATAAAAATGAAGAGTAGATATATCCTTGTTAGGAAATTCTGTGGTTATAGTCGACATCACCGACCGACATCCACGACGACGACTATCATGTTCGAGTATAATGGTGGGATCATGTGGTTTGGATTGTTTTTTTGCATGTTGTGCTCTCGAGAATTCCATTCGGCAGCTTGTTATCCTGATTTTTGCTGATTTTTGTGTTTTGCTATTCCGATTGCCTGGTAGCAGATGTATGAAATGTTTTATTTCCACACAATGAAAAATGTTATTTTTATATATTAGTAGGAAGGATGCAGGATGGTGGAAAGGAATATGGGAGGTTCATCGACAGAGATGATGATTTTTTTTTGTTACTATAAAGTTATGAAGTACGTGACAGGGGATTATTTTTTAAGGTTGAAATGTTGTTATTTTTTTGGTGACTATACCTACATACCTATTGAAAGTCAAGAAATAAAACCTTAACAGATTGATGAAATGCTTCTTTTACGAGAGGAGATTACATAATCTATATAGAATTCTGTTAGGGTGTATTGCTATGCCTAAGTAGCCTTACAGATATTTTTTTGTTACACTTTTTGAGGGAAATTTCTGAAAGGCTAACGATGTACGATGTTTGATTTGATTTGTTGTGATGTTGAGATTGAATAGAAAATGTTCCTGATCTCGCACTTCGACAAAGTGACAAATTGCAATAATTTTTTGTCAGAAAAATTGATAGTGGATTAGCACACATTTCTACACGAAGCAAACAAAACAAGGTAGCTTTATCAGTACCTTTCTTCCCAAAAGGATCCCACGAACTTGCTCTTGTAGTAACCAACAACTAGAATAAAGCTTGTAATTGACAGCTAATTCCACTAGTATTGCTAAAAGGTTAAAAATTTATAGTGTTTTTCATCGACTTTCGAGCAGCGTTCGAAACAATAAACCGAAACTGTCTTTTTTAAAAACTTTAACGAATCAGAGTTTCAACAAAAGTTTCTAGGAACACTAAGAAATCTATACAACAACAAGGATCAGTGGTTTGGAATGGAAAGAAACTATTGCAATCGTTCAAAATAGAAATAGGAGTTAGATAAGGATGTTTGCTGAGTCCTCTGATATTTTCCCTCTTTTTTGATGATATTACGGAAGTTTTACCTACTGGAATTGAAGTAGAAGGAGTCACAGTTACGAATTTGCTTTTTGCGGATGATCTGGTGATGTTAGCTGAATCACCAAGCTCCTTGCAGCTAATGATAAAAAAGCTCGAAGTATATTGCAATTTGTACTGTCTGTAAAATAAATACAGCAAAATCAAAAGTGCTCATCTTTAGAAATGGGACCGGTCGCTTTAAGCCTTCCGAAAAATGAAAATATTGAGAAGAAGACCTGGAAGTTATCAGAGCATACAAAGTACCTTGGAATAACCTTAAACAACAATCTTTTCCTCTGAAAAAACACTTCGCAAATAAGCTTACAGAGGCAAAAAAAGCTATCAACTGCACGTGGAAAATTTTAATGTCTAATTCGAAAGTGGCAGGCAATACCATCAAAAATCAAAACTTTTTGAAGCTGTCATATGGTCTTTAATGTGCTATGGTGCACAGGGGTGGGGAGGATTCTTTGAGGAAGTAGAAAAATTACTGCGCTTATTTTTGAAAAAGCTATTCCGTTTTCCATCAAATACACCCAACTACTTTCTACAAATTGAAAGCGGAATACCACCACTTTTTGTGTTTACACTTAAACTGAGCATGAACCTTATTACAAAGACTGCCATTGAAGCAGACGATACACGACTTTCCAAAACACTCTTCTTCAAAGACTGGATGAACAATTGCCACGAGGTTCAACATAAAGCTTGACTTAAACTAAAAAAATATTCCTCAATGGAGATCACTTACACAGAAGTTTATACGGATTGTGAAACAGGAACTAAGAAAGGAAAGTATTGCGCAGGCTGAAAGCTCGAGTTTACGCACTTTGTATAGGCAACTTAATCACCATAGCAAATATACTACATAACTTCAAAGCTCAGTACGGCCCAAATATCTACGGTGATTCGTGTATGAAAAGAACTTATAAAATTGAATTGGGTTCCGCACTGAGAAGATGTGATTCATTTACTTGGTCTCTATCTGATTTTGAAGGAGAAGGTTGGGTACGATATCCCGCTTTTCATAATCCCGTTTTTTAAAATCCCAATTTTTTAATCCCGCTTTTTATAGTCCCGTTTGATATAATCGCGTTTCTTGCGGGATTCCGATACGTTCCCGACGAAATCATTTTTAAGTGGACATTCTACTGATAGCAGATCTGAAGCACATTCTTAACGATTGCAACTACTGGACTTACACTAGTCTCATATTGTCAAACTGCACTCAGCTTCAGAGCAAGAATATTTGATGAAAACTTTTAAAAAATAATCCAGCTACAAGTCCTTGGTTTTCACTTTAAGTAAACAAAATGGTTAAACTAGTTGTTTTTTCTCGGCACCCGGCTTAGCCATGCTTAAATGTACAATTTGTATTCTAATAATTTGTTATTCTTTTGATTTAATAAAGTATCTACCTTGAAACTAAACTAACTTGATAGCTATGGTTCGATAGTGTTTTTATGTCGTTAACTAGAAAACGTTAAAAACAAGTCAAAATTGCAATTTTGTGATTTTATGCAAATCAAATGCACGAATGCGTCACACGTACCTACCTATACTTAATGAAATGGCTTATGCAAAATTTTGAAAATTGTATAATTTTAAGCTGCTTAAATTCCTAGCAGGTCGAGAGGCGACTGTAGCTTTACCTATCTCATCACAGCTGTTACACAAATGATGCTGATTTAAAGAACCAAGATTTCTCAGGTTGCTATAGGTACCAAACACCCTTTTTCGGTTACATTTTTGTCCGAGCAGCGATTTCCCTAATTTTAAGACTGATTAAGATGTTGATTTTTAAAACTATTCAGACATTTTTCCGTAAACAAAATTAAGGCATTATTAAAACTGGAATGATAGCTATTTCACAGCTGCCACACCGAAAATCAGATTCCTTCATTGGTGCTTAAAATCGTATGAAGAAAAATAAAATTTCCCTTAGTGGTCTTACAAAATTTGTATGACAGGTAGGTAACCTCATTTTAGGTCCTATAAAAATAAAAAAAAGTGTGGACATACTACCTAAGGAGCCTTAGGTATAAGGTTTGAAGAAAATCTATCCAGCCATTAAGGATATTGACGCTTGGACAGACAAGAAGAAGAAAGTTTGATCAAAATCTAGACTTTAATTTTTTCTCCGAGTCTATAACTTGACATATAGGGGCGTATTCATAGTCATTTTAAAGCTGTGTCTAATTTAAACAAAGGTTTAGTTGAATTTTCGGACATTGATTCTATTTTTTAAGTTTACCATTTCAAAATATTTGAAGCTATTTGTGTACAATACCAAAGTAATTGTCTTATAAAAATATAAAACCAACAATTTGTAATTAAAATTGGTCTGTATTCATTGAGCCAAAATTGTCTTAAACTGTAGTTAAGGTAAACCTGGGTCTATCTGGGACTAAGAATATGCCCCATAGTGTCTACCCAATTTCTTTAAAATCTTTAAAGTTATAGGGGCATATTCATAGTCGCAGATAGACCCAGGTTTGACTTAACTACAGTTTAAGACAATTTTGGCTCAATGAATACAGACTGATTTTATAAGATAATTAACTTGGTATACTACACAAACAGCTTCAAATATTGTGAAAGGATAAACTTAAAAAAATTGAATCAACGTCCGAAAATTCAACTTAACATATGTTTAACTTAGACCGAGCTCTAAAATGACTATGAATACGCCCCATATTCTTTAAAATCGGTTAATATTAACACTCCACTCCTTCATGCAACAGAACATTTGAAATTCTTAAACATAATGCCAGAAGTCAGGTTATCTGTTTACTCTGCCTCCATACATATCTTCCATCCAGACACATTCTGCACTCATCCTAGATAGGGTTGCTGTGCGTCCTCTTTTTGGAGGACATGTCCTCTTTTTAAACCCAATACAAATCTGATAGAAAACATAAAATGAAACAGATCTTATTTTGACTCCCGTGTGTCAACCCTCTAAATTCAGTTGAACGCGCCCAATTGTTCGGCTTCTGTTATTTGTTTTGTTTTTCCCCCTTTCACCAATAACATAGCTACATAGACCTACTTTTTGCAAAAAGTACAAAAGTGTGAAATAAACATGTTTTCGTAGTTAAGCCTTAAGTTGTAAAATATCAAACTTTATTTTATTTGGTGGTTCAATTTATTTACTGTAATATTTGTTTACAAGATCATTTTAAGACCATGCCAAGAAGAAAGTGCTTATTATGATGATCCATCATTTAGAAAAGGAAGAAATGATTCCGAAGCAGATTGCACAGTTTGCAGCTCCAAGATTTCCATTGCAAGCAAAGAAAAATACGCGATCCAGGACCCCATAACATCTCAAATGCACTTAAGTAACAGAAGATCGGCTACATCAAAAAAACATATCCAGTTTACCGAGGCAATAATTTAGTTTCACATCGGTTTGTCATCACATCAGCAATCGTTTAATTCTCTCAATTTGACCACTGAGTTAAACAAAAAAATGTTTTTCAAATCGGATTTGGGTAAAAGAATCTCATGCGTCAGGACATAGGCCACTGTCATAGTCGCCAGTGAATCGCTCCCCTGATTCATATCTCTAAAACAGTGGCGATCCAGAGGGAGGGTCATAGGGGTCAAACGCCAGAGAGAAAAATAAAAACATTTAAACTTCAAGAAAACAAATTCTTTTAAAGTAGGTAGACCTACTTAAAAGAAAAAGAACTGTAGAAGCAGATTTTTCTATTCAAATAGTCGATCTACAAACGGATTCTCATTACCAAGACGCAAAATGTTCAAGTTAATTGGTTCAATATTTAATCACTGAACAAAACGTGGTTTGTTTGTGGTCTAATTTTAAAATGTTTAAATGTTTGAGTGTCTACTAAACGCTTGCTGAAGATGAGCACACAATTATGAGCTCGAAATGCATAGGATAAAATTTTTTTAGTAAATACATAAATTATATTGTTTGTGTTTTAATTAATTTTTCAAAAACTTGCGGTCAATAAAGAACCAAATTTCCAATAAACATTGCAAAATGTTCATTCCGCAAAAACGAATTGTGTGTTCAACTTAAAAAAATGTTGCGGCCAACCAGAGACTCACGAATTTTGTATTTACACATTAGAAACTAAAATTTTGAAAAATTAAATTTTAAAGGGAAAGTAATTCTTAAAAATAACCGGAATTAAATAATTTAAATATCACTTTTCAAATAATCTTACCTTTAGTTTATCTGAAAGTTTTCTCACTAATAAACTAAAACAAATTCAATCTGAACATAAATATAAAAAGTACTTTATAAAATTTTCTTTTTAAATATAAGTTAATAATTATTTGTATTTTAATTTATGTTCGTGGACCTAGTTTTTGTTTTCTTTGTGTCCTCTTTTTTTAGGTAGATGATGTCCTCTAAAGTCCGGGATCTTAAAACTTTTTGTCCTAGGTTAGCTAAGACAGCCATGGCAACCCTAATCCTAGAACTTGAATCGCATACATTGCTCAACTTCCCATTATTGCATTAGTGTATCGTACACGAGCTTGTCGTTGAGTTGCAGTTAATTTTGGTCCCGTTGCAGGAAATTTTGGGCTAAGATCTGCTTCCTTAAGCTGTCTCTTAACGGTCAATTAACTAAGGACTCTTTCGTACCTGTCTCGGCTATTGTTGGACGTCGAACCCAGTCAAAATATGATTTCGAAGAAACAACATCACGCTGAATCAGTCATAACACCGGTGGCACACATATCCTGGCCTTTACACTTACTTACCAGTTTCTCTGAACCTTCCGTAAATCTTTGATATGCACGATTGGCTTAGACGGAGCTGACGGGACACAGCATATTGGTTTATTCCTTGTTGCATGTAGTGTGACAACTTGACTAACTTCAGGCGAGGTATCCATTTTTTCTAAGAACAAAAAAGCCTATTGGGTCAAGATTTATTGCAATTCACTTGTATCAGTAGAAAATGTAAGTTTTGATACATTTTTGTGTTAACATCCGATTTAAAATAAAAAAAGGATATGAGAGATCTGCAATAGGTTTTCTTACAAAAAATCCAGAAATGTCTAAGATTTTGATCTTGTTGTATCGCGATACGGCTTCTTTTGATGGATTGGCCGATGATCTAATAGCTACTCATTTTGAGTTTAATAACCTTGAAGGACGTAATGAATAGAAAATTAAATTTTCTCTAAGGAAATATATAGTAGGTACCTACCTAGTGTGTGTGGTGAAGTATTTTCCAACATCAAAAAAACTTAGCTAATAGCATATTAAAAACCAGTTAATAATAATTTTCCTAGGGGTTTTTTGACGTTGCGGGAAAATTAAATTTTCCAAACTAGTGATAAGAAAGGTAAATTATAATACGAACCTCAATTAAAAGTCGATTAACATCTTTAACTCTTGGTCATTAAATAATTTCAAAAGAGGCGTTTTGGACTCAAATACACACACACAAACACATTTACATATATAAAACAAAACAAAAAAAAACAATTCAAAAGCCTTTGTGACATGTTTAATTACTAGCTAAATTACTTGATTGATAATTAATTGTGTCCCACTTCAAATGAAAAAGAAAAAACTAACAACCATTCAACGTGTTGTAGCTAATATTAACTTTCCCATCATATTAATTATGGTTAATCAGCCCTGATTGATAGAAAATTTTAGTTAAAGAAAAAAAATAATTTCATACTAATTATATACAGTTTGATGTCGATGAAAATCAGTTTTGGAACTTTGTATACGAAGAACAAACAACAACACAAAAAACCCAAAACCACAGCCCTGAGGTCCTTTATGGAAATTGGCCCACACCCTCAAAAACAATAAGAAAACTAATTAAATAAATGTTGCTTGGCTCTTGGTTTTGACAGAGTGAAATGAAATAATAAAAACCTAATGAATTATTCACAGGTATTAATATTTCAACCCCCATTCAGGTTCGACTTCAGGCAGGAAAAACCAACACCAGCACCAACATAATAAGTTTACCTATACCTTTTTAAATCATTCAATTTTCTCTCAACTATGGTGTAGTTTAATTTCACCCCGTAGGAGCTGCTTTATGCCTACACTCAGAAAAAAATATTATTTAAATTAAAGCGGATGTTGCAGGGGAGGACCCTTCAACGCAACTGTATTCAAAGTTTTGTTTGTTAGTCAACCTATTTCAGTGAACTAATGAAATAAAATTTGTCAGCTCTTACACTGATTAAAGATAGTTATGCCTTAATTTGGAATTATTAATAAGAGTGAAGTGTTTAAATATATTCTACGTCCATGATTGCCTAGTGAATTTCAGAGTGGGGTTTATCAGGTTCGCCTGTTCATAACTTGTTCAGCCAAAAGAAAATGTTGGTTCGCCCTCGAAAAATTCTTTTCTTTTTTATAGCAACACTCCCGAAAACAAAAAACAAGTCTACCGTCAGAAACTTATACCTTAGATAGGTGTGAACAAGTGGGTTCGCTTGTTCAACATTTCCATAAGGTTGGCCACCAAATAAGTCCATTATTACTTCAATAAATATTTAACATTTCTTTTTTTATAGCAACTATCATAAAACAAAAACTTTGTCAACTGCTCCCAATTAATGGATTTGGAGCATGATACTATGTGTGCTCGTTTGTCCACCGCTTGCTAACAATATTTTTAAATAATAATAGTTAATTTCCTTTTTTATAGCAACGCCATACCAAAAAAAAAAAAACAGCTCGTTTACCGTTCCAATTCATAAATAAGACAGATGGAGACAAGTGCGATCGTTTGTCGACCACACTTTTGTACGATTTATCATCAAAGTTAATCGTTTCTCCAGGATAAGTTCAGAAAATATTTTACATTTATTTTTTATAGCAACTGGCTATAACACAGAAGAAAAAGGAAGAAGGGTGCGAATTATTGCGTTCATTTGTGAACCTCTTTTGTATGCTTTTCCAGAAAACACAACAGTTTGTCCGCTTTCAGGAAAACAAATTATTGAACTTTTCTTTTTATAGCACCAAGAACAAAAATTTAAAAAAATCGCTCAGGAAAATGGTGCCTATCTGTACCGTTTGTCATCATTTATCCTTGCTAGTACAGCAAACAAAAACCATTTTCAACCCTTAGTTCAAAAGTTATTCAACATTTGCTAGGAATTGTTAAAGATGGTGAGATTTGAAACGATTGTTTAATACAAAAAATATTCATTATTTATTTTGTATAGCATTAAACCAAAAATTAAAAAAGTCACTTAGGAAAATGGTGTCAATCGAAATCTTTTGTCCACTGTCTGTACATGTTGGCACAACAAACAAAATTAAGATTACACCCTTAGTTCAAACAATATTAAACATTTATTTTTTATAGAAACCCACCCAAAACGAATAAACTCGTGTACCACCGCCAATTGATAACTTCTTGGAAGGATGGACAAACAATTTCTCTGGGTGAAAAAACGTAGACAAAGGATGAACAATTGAACCTGATAAACATTGCCCAGAACTTAAATTGAATATGACCAGTGGCGGATCCAGGGGGGTGGCTATAGGGGCTAAAGCCCCCCCACAGCCGATTGCTAAAATAATTTGAAATATAGAAAGCAATACATTACAACGTGTAAAGTTTTATATTCGTCTAAAATATTGTTAGGATGAGAATTTTGTTGGACAAAATAACGTGGTTGGGGCCGAACAATTAACATGTTCTGCAACTTCTTTTCTCAGCCCTAAGGTTGGGGCTAAAACCTGAAGTGAATTGGAAAAAAAAAACAATTGGGGGCTATGAATAATAGACATGTTTCATGCAACGACAATTTTCCCTTAAAACAAAACCCAGAAAATTGAAAAAAAAAACAACTTGGAATTAATAAGGTCTGAGAATATTGGACAAAAAACGTAGTCAGGGTTAAACAACTAACTCCCTAAGAACTAACCTTATTCCAGAGAGCTTTTGGGGCATAAGTCTAAGGATTTTCAAAGTCCGAAGTTGGGGCTAAGGCTTGAAGATATATTTTTAAAAAAACGTGGTCGGGACTTAACATTTACATGTCAAAAGCAACAACTGCTTACCTACACTAAAAATTAGATAATTTAAAGAAAGAAACGCAATTGAGACTAAAACAAAAAGAGGACACTGGGGTGTAAAGCTTAGTGTAAATGTTTAATACAACAGGAATTGTTTCTTACCGTCTTGGCCGGGCTTAGAGCATTTTGGGGCTTAGTTTTTAAAATATTCAAAGGTCCAAGACAATACATACAAAACATTTTTGGGCTAAGCAATTCAATACAAATTCTCTAGTCGAGAAGCCAAATTCCGTGAGTAACTCTGTGAACTCAGAAAAATCTTGCAGGTGGACATGAATATTTGCAATCTCTATAGACTCTTGAGTGACTTACAAATTTATCGACACATTTTTTGAACAGGAATAGAAAGTGTATGTTGGTGCAGTGTAAACGAAAATTCATTGACACTTGAAGAATTGGGCCGTGCAGCTTATTTTTAAGAGCAGCTGTTTCTTATGCCCGACTAAAAGTCTTGAAAGCTTGATATTTTTTTTTTCGATCCACAAAATATTAGGGGTATTCATGCAAACGCAGAAAACCCATAGAAAGCTTAAAAACGATAGAATTTTCTATCGGTAGAAATGAACTGACAAAATTTGTATTGGAAAAAGTTTCTGCAAAATATAGAACTTTTACTCCGTTTACATGACAGGATTCGACGATCTAATCGAATCGGATTGATATTTCCATCTAGGTATACGACCTCACTGAATCGAATTCAAACAGAATCGAAGTAAACTTGAAGTGACACAATACTGTGTGCCGAAATAAGTTAATGACTACGAGAGAAAAAAAAAACAACAAAACAAAACAAAGCAAATTGAAATACACACACCTCAAACACGATTCTTTAATTTTTCAATCCAGGTCTACTTGTATTTTTCGATTCGATTCAGCTCTCAAAGGGGAATCGGATCGAGAAATCCTTTTTGAATCCGATCTAGGTCTATATGGAATTGAATCCGACTTCAAGTCTGATTCAATTCTCCATGTAAACGAAGTATTTATCTCACAAATTTGAAGCGAAAAGCATAGAAAAAAACCCTTAGAAACTTTGTGACGTTTAATTTGACATTTGACTTAACTTAGCTGTTTGTTTCTATCGTTTACGCAAAAATTTCTAATGGGGTGTTCATGTAACCTTTTGCGTTAAATTATATTTTTCTACAAAGTGAAAAATTATCTCTTTACATGAATACCCTTATTATTTTCGTATTTTCCAGTGACAATTTGAAAAAACACATATTAGCTTTTGCCAGTAAGACCACTTAAATATCATTTTTCTGAACTAGAATTACAAACAGTTTTTAATTTTTGTTAAAAAGGTGAAGTTCAAAGGATATCTTCAGCTAATTTAAACAAACATAGGTGGGCACTTGATACCTAATCAATTAAAGCATTATACCTATACATAAACGAATTTGTTCGTGTGGTTTGAGGCTGTAACGTGGCTAGAACTTAAAGTTATAAAATTAGTTATACTACCATGTTTTGATGAGCCTTAATATGGGCTTTTAAAAATAATTTCCATGCTTAAGACATCAATCCCAAATTCTTTTTATTGTGCTTTATTTTGAAAAAAATAAGCGGATATAAAGGCACACAAAACACGGCTATTGTTAAAGGAAAAGTGATGTCAAAATTCATTTTCTGTTATATAACTACATATGTACAAACTGGATTTCCAAACTCCAAGCCCCCTCCCACAGCCAAATCCTAGATCCGCTACCTTACTATTTCTAGCAGAACACCCAGCACGGTTGCTCCCAACTTTCTGCCTCTGGACATAAACGTGAAAAAGAAAAATTTTATTTTATTTAACATGAATTTTTTTCTCAGTGTACGTTCCCAAAGTGTCTTCAAGAAAATGGCCAAGCCGACGAAATATCCACTATTTACCCAATTTTATATGGAGGAGTGAGAGTTTTGACGTACATATATAGAAAAACTATAAGAAACCCCCCGCCATTGTACATAATGAACTTATTTAATGGGCTAACTAGCAAAATGGGAAACAATGAATTTCCGTGCGTCACGCTAGGTAATTCTAACAAAAAGGGCGACAAAGAGAAGTAACCGGGAATACCGAGCGACCGGAGTTAGAGGCATGCTAGAGAGAAATACCTACTTAATAATGTTCATAAATTATGTTATAGAATAAAAAGAACAATGTCTACATATTCAACAAACCACAATTTATTATTATGAGTTGCTTGTTGTTTCTTTATATACAACACACACATAAAACCGGAACAAAGTTAGCGACGATGATGACGACGACAACAACGACGCTGATTCATGCTGATGGGAATAGAAAATAAAAAAAGGCTGTTTATGAAATTTTAGGCAATTTTCTAAGGTTTTTATATTTAGTTTTTTTGTCTTTTTCTCCAAAATGATCATAATTTAGAGACATGCCATAAAAACTGAAGTTGTATGAAGTAGATACTTAGTATAGGTTGATGGGGAACAAACAAAGGGAGTGGTTGAATGTCAACCTATAAAAATATGGCGTTTGAATCGTTAATGGTGATTTTTCGATGTCATAATAGAAAAGAATCAAATTAATTATGCTCAACCATCAAATTGAGAGATGTTAACATGACATGGACATTATATATTTTTTTTTTTTATTTTTAATGGGAAAACTTGATAATGATGCGTAATCGGTAAAATAGAAGTTTTTTTAGAACGAAATATTACATTGAATAGTAAAACTACGCATTTACACGTTATTCCTTGACAATGTTTTGAACCAGATGTAGATAAGATGTGTGTTTTTATTGTTTTATATTATAGGTATAGTATTGAGATAGTTTGAGGATTGAATTTTCAAGACTACTTTAATACAACGAGACGTTGTTGCAGGTGATATTTTTAAGGGGCTGTATACAGCTACTAGTTTTGCTTGGTATGAATATATTTTTGATTTAAAAATAAATAATTATGTATAGGATATTTTGTGTTGATAACAAGGTTGAAACCAACAATTTTATTTGTTTAAAAGTTGTATTTAGATTTGTGACCCCATTCGCTAAGAATTATTCTGTTGTAAGATATCAGTTTAATGCCTTGTAATTTGAACTCCTCATATGCTTCTCAAGATTAATAATTAGATTAGATAAAAGATTTAAAATAAAGGATATAAAAGGACAATAAAGTAACAACTTTAGTAGGTAAAACTTTTATTTTCGTGGACATACATTATTATTATATTTTTTTAAGAAAGAACAATATACCTACCTAAAATGTTTTTTTTTTTAATTTAACGGGATTAGGGATAACGGGATTAGGGATAACGGGACAATTTTGAATTGAAATTCATTCCAAATCCATGAAAACAAATAAATAAATGCAAAAAAAATAATAACAATTATTTCGTAACTTTTACACAGAATTTAAACAAACGAGCTGACCTACGAACTTTATTTGAATTTTAATCCTATTGCTATACCTATAGAGTAAGAGCCCAGGGCCGCCAGACATACGTCATTTTATCAAAGCTAAGATTTTCTCTGCGAACAGATACTATGATAGCTAAGAACAAATGGATACTAAGAATCTTCAATGCGGGTGCAATTAAGAGATAGCGAGTGTTAAAGTTACATACAATTGCGTTCATTTATCAAAGCTGAATTTTTGATATGTGTTAGGGGATGGTGTCATTTAATTTATTTGACACTTGCCAGACATCTACAGTGGGGCCTAACGTGAGCCAGACCTGCCATTTACGTTGTAGTTTTAAAGCTAATATTTATATGTTTTATGGGCAACTGTTTAAAAATAATTCCCCATCAGCTATACATATATAGTGGGGCGTATTCATCAGCCAGACATTTAAAAACAGTTAAAATAAGCGGCAAAATCACGTTTTAGTAACAAAGAATTATTCTTTTGACAGTTTTAAGGTGATGTAAGGCCCCGCTGTAGGTGTCATGCTGATAAGAAAATATTGTAGAATATTTGCCCAAAGAAAAAATAAAATCTTGATTTGATTCTGTTATGTAAATGGCACGATTAGTTTGACAGATTTGAAGTGTCTGGCTCACGTTAGGTCCCACTGTAGATGTCTGGCAGGTGTCGAATAAATTAAATGACACCATCCCCTAACACATATATCATCTACCACTGTAGATGTCTGGCAGGTGTCGAATAAATTAAATGACACCATCCCCTAACACATATATCAAAAATTCAGCTTTGATAAAAGAACGCAATTGTGCAACATTTGTATGCAATTTTAACACTCGCTACCTCTTAATTGCACCCGTATTCAAGATTCTTAGTATCCATTTGTTCTTAGCAGTATCTGTTCGCAGACAAAATCTTAGCTTTGATAAAATCACGTATGTCTGGCGGCCCTGGGATCTTAGCCTACTACTGGTGTTGTGTACAAGAAAAATATATTTTAAACAAATCTGACATCACAAATTAAATTTGTTTGGTCGTTTTTTACTTGCAATATAGGTAACTACGTAGGTATAGTCCCTCGATAATGTGAACTACCGATAATTTGAATTTCTCTAAAATGTGAACCGCCAAAACTTCACATTGTCTTCTCTATAATGTGAAGTTCCGAAATGTTTGGACTTGATAATGTGAATTTCTTTTGTAATTGTATTTATAAGTCGCATTTTGTGTTTTTTATAAGCTTTGTGTGCGATATTAGGGCCTATAAAACTGCTTTTTGTCTAGATATATTTGGAAATTCTGATGCAGATGCAGGCTAGAGAGTGCCTCCTGCAAGTTGTGTAGGTACCTTTACATTGTTATGGTTTTTATGATTGGTTTGTTTAATGGCAACATAACAATGTACTCATAGTTAAGACTATTTTGTTTAAACTTAATTATTGTTGAAACTGTGCCTTAAGAAATTATTTTGTTGTTATAAAGAGATAGGGAAGATGTTTCAATCAGGTAATTCGTATTGAGAAAAAAAATCCAGTAAAGTGAATCCCACTAAAATCCGAAAACACCTTCTTTTAATTTTTTTTTTTTTTTATATTAAGCGCTTGCAAAAGGGGTTGTGACTACCCTTAAGATGATATACACAGCACGAGCGATTAGGTAGATTGGAGGGGATTTAAAAGGAGATACCGATGCACATTGGTTTTGAACGTCTGTAGATCACAATGGGAGGGGAAAATTGAGCTGGGTAGAGCATTCCACATTCAAGTAGTGCGACTAAAGAAAGAATCTCTGTACTTAACAGTACGTCCGAAATTGGGCTCAAGGGTAAACTGATGGGCATTCCTAGAAGCGCGAGTATTACGGTTGAATTGTTTAAGGGGAGGAATGCAACTGGCCTATTTCGCTAGAGCAATGTTTGTTAAAATAACGGTAAAATAACGAAAGGCATGAAACATTTCGACGGTGCTCCAGAGATGTAAACGTTTCCGTTATAGTTCTTTCACCCATCATTTTAAGAGCTCTCTTTTGAATTCTATCCAATAGACTCAAGTGGGTTATTGGAGCACCTGCCCAAATGTGGGAGTTATACTCAAGTTTTGGACGAATAAAGGCTTTGTAGATCACAGCCAGATCAGAAGGGGAGAAAGATTTCTTGCATCGACGGAGAAAACCTAAACACTTAACAGCATTTTTGGCGATGTCGAATATGTGGTCGTTCCATAAAAGGTGGTCTGTGACACACATACCGAGGACTGAAAGCTTTTCGGTTTCCTCAATGCAAGTGCTACTCATGGATAGTGGCATGGGGGGTGGGTTTCGTTTTAACGACAGTAGACATTAGTTAACATTATAGAGGGACTACTGTATTATGTTAAGTTTTGGATTCTAAAAAATATCGAACTCGTGATATTAATTTTTATTAACATTACGATTATAGAGAACGCGAAAAAAGTGGGTCTCGCAATTATGTCTGTGTGTCTGTCCTCGCCCCTACAGCCAAACGGCTGGAGAGATTTTCTTCAAACTTTTTTTTAGGACCAAAAATAACGGTACCTGCCATGAAATTTTTTTTCGCCAAAAAATGAAAATAATATTTTTCTCAAAACCAGATCAGAGGATTTTGTTAAAAGAAATCAAATAATTAAAATAAGGAAATGCTACTTTTTAATAATTTTTTTTATTTGCAAAATTTGGTTATTTTTGGTGCCTCCAGATTTTCTCGAAAACACTTAATTTGTAGTTTTTCATTTTTGTATGGTAAATCTTTTAAAAAGTATGAACATTATTGTGAACCAAAATTTAAAAAAAAAAATCAATTTTTTTTTTTGAAAACTAAAGATTTTGAAAATGACTTGGTCAATATTTTTTAAATAAGGTATAAAATAATTTTGTATTATTTTGTAGAATTCTTGAAAAAATCATGTTTCTTTATTCAAAAATAACGGTACCTTCAATAAAAATGTTGAAAAACCGTTAAGAAAAAACTTATTTTTTTGGAAAACGGCTCCAAGAATTTTTATAAAAAGATGTTCGTTTACTATTAAATATTTTGATAAAAAAATTTACCAATAACGGTTTTTAACGGTATACTTGTCATAGAACCGTTTTCAAATTTCTCGTCAACAACCAATTGGTTGGTTGTTGACGAGAATTTTGGAAACGGTTCTATGACAAGTATTAGCTCCTTCACAATTCAAACAATTTTGCATATAAAAATTTTCGAAAAAATAATTTTTGGATTTTTAAGAAAATATTGAGTGTTTTCTTTTTTTTTGAAAATTCAATATCTTGAAAAAGGGCTAATGAATATTTTTTTAATTTTATTTTTTAAATTGTATTTTACTAAAAACTAAATGTTGGCATTCCAGATTTTATTTTTAAAAATGTGCAAACAAATTTATATATAAAAAATTATTTTTTTAAGAAAACGGCTCCAACAACCATTGATTTTTTTTTATAAATTGATATTTATCAAATAAATCAGATGGCATACTTCATTTTGAGCTGGCATACCTTATTCATATTTATTCACCATAGCTTAAACTCACACAAGAAGAAAGTAGCTATTGAAAACCTTAAATCAAATTAAAAGTGTTTCCATATTAAAAATTTTATCGAAATATATCGAATTCAACAAAAATTACATTTGACCAAAAACTCAAGATTCCCTATCTATACAATTATTTAGACAAATGGTGACGGCAAACAAAAGTATTTGGGTGTTATAAAATTCGTTTAACTAGTTACCAACAAGAAAAAAGATGAAGACGTAAACAATAGAATATAAAGATTGATTCACCTAAGGTGTGGCAAAAAACTAGAGCGTACAGGTTGGGTCGAGATAAAAAAACTGTTCTTTTCTCCTCCTTTAGTCAGGAGGGGCAATTTTTCTTAAAAAAAAATACTTTAAACAAAAACAAAATTATTAAAAAACTGTAGGTAAGTCCAGACTATTTTTAAATTAAGTTGTTTTAATGAACAGTTTTCGAAAAATTAATTTTTAAACTCAAAATTTTTAAAAACAAAAAATAAAACACAAATCCAAAAAATTGCATTAATAATAGGCTACTGAAAATAATTTTTACTAAGGAACAATTTTGTGTTATTATTAAATATGTTAGTGTGGAATTTATGAATATCTGAAAAAATAGTCCCACTGGTAATTTTTCAATATTTTTGGTATAGGTTTATATTTTTTTGATTCTAAACCACAAATTTAAAAATATTATGGAATATAAAATAAAATAATAAATAAAAAAAAATTGATCTTAAATTTATGTTTGCAATATTAGTTAGGTTAAAAGCTTACTTAAATAGTAAACATTCATTCAGTTTGGTAACGCGACTAGCCCAAACAACGGAAATAAATAAAATGGTTCCTTGGAAGCTACCATCAGTTTTGAACCAACAAAATGTCGGAGATATAACCGCCCGACGCTACGACTGGACTTAGGCCTAATTTATTCACTCAAAGTTGAATATAACTTTGGGATTTTTACGGTCAACTTGAGAAATAGTTTTTATTCAATCTAAGTTGACGTTTTCAACTTTTGATTCTCTACTCTAGCGTTGTTCAACTTTGGATTTTCTCAACTACCCGAAATAGTAGAAGTTACCGAGCAAACTTGGGATTTTCGTTAGTTCTGTCTATTCATTCATGCTATTCAGTTCTCGACCGATCACTGAAATCAAGCATCGTCGGGTGAGTTAGTACTAAGATGGAGGACCGCATGAGTTTTTTGGTTTCATTTTTTTTTATAATTGAAATTTGTTTACAAAAGTGGTGCCTTTCACGCACCAAAAACTAAAACAGGTGTACAATTTCAATAAACAGATCACTTTTCAGCATTGTGTTTCAGGTTATATACGGAACGATTTGCTGGTCTTGTGATGTTTAAGTAGTGGGCGACGATTTCGCCAGACAAGTGTAAAAACATACCTACTCATGAACATGGAGCCATTCAACATTCCATTTCACAATAAAAGTTCTTACGATTCATGGAGCTGTTGACCCTGCATTATTCTTCTCTGTGAAAATTTGTGTTTCTTTCTTCATAATTTAATTTTAGGAATAATTTAAAGTGTGTAAAAACTCACCTCTTATTGTTAGATATATTATATTTGCCTTAAAAATAAAAGTTGTGCCTAATCCGTTTTGTACAGCTTTCAATTTTGCTTGGTATTCTTTTGATTCCGCTCTTCACATAGAATTAAAAATCCATTGCAATTATTCGGAAAAATTATTCAAATAGCAAAATTATTCTAATACAAAACAAAAGTTGAAAATGAGGTCTTGTGTGTCATGTGTCACAAATATCCCAAGGATATTTTAGAAACTACAGGTTGGTCAACTTTTGAATTTCAACTATGGAGTTCAGATATGAAGTAGTGAATAAAAGCATTTTTCAACTTTCAGTTCAACTACGGATTTGAAGTCAACTTATTGTAAGTTGGCCAACTTTGGGGTTCTCAGCAAGTTGAGCAATAGTGAATAAATTGGCTCTTAAAGTTATTTCAAGAATGGGAAACTTGTCTTTGTATCAAACTTTTTTTTCGATCCGTCATATTTAAAGGCTTCAGGGTATATTATATCTCATTATGAATTTTCTTGCGCAAACATTTGCTCAAAAAGAAGTTATGAGGAAATTAGTAAAAAAATTTTATAAAAAAAAAAAAAATCATTGATTTCGCGACCGTTTTTAGTTCAGTTTTTATTGGACTTTTTCCTGCTTTTTTTTAAACATACCGCGCACTAAACGAATATGAGAACCTAGGGTACTGTCGTCAGCAAAACAGTTTAATTGATTAGAAGTTTCAGACAAAAGATCGTTAATGAATATAAGGAGGAGAGTCGGAGACAAAACGGAGCCCTGGGGCACACCAGCATTTATTTTGTGGATTTCAGACTTGAAACCGTCCAATACGACTTGTATTGAACGGTCCGAAAGGTAATTTCTAATCCAACGAAGAAGAGGTTCATCGAAACCAAATGCGCGCATTTTCGATAAGAGAGCTTGGTGCCAAACTCTAATAAACGCTTTTGAAATATCAAGTGCAATAATCTTACTTTCTCCAAAACGATGTAAAGATTTGTTCCACTGTTCGGTGAGATATACCATCAGATCACCAGTGGACCTATTTCTTGAGCTGAAAATTAATCAGTGTTTCCATGACCTTGGAAAGAAGGGACGTAAGTGCAATTGGTCAATAGTTTGAGGGTGAAGAAGATACGCCTTTTTTAGGGACTGGCTGGACAAATGCTGTTTTCCATCCACTCGGAAAGAGACCAGTAGAGTAGGACAGATGGAAAAGCTTACGCAGTGGTTTTGCCAGCGTTGAAGAACAGTTCTTTAGAACAATGGGAGGGATACTATCCGGGCCAGCGGATTTGTGTATATCAAGATCTTTTAGAACTCTGGCAACTGCACGAGTCCGAAAGAAGATTCGTCCCATAAAATCGTTTAAGCTCTCAAGTACAGGAGGAGTCATAACACTGTATCATGGTGTCATTGAAGACGAGCGTTGGAACCGACAACGAAGTAGCATTTCGTATGTTCTTTGCAAATGACCAAAAATTTTTACTACCTGTGGGACATTGTAGTATTTTTTACCTTAATTTATTGATCATGCAAACATTTCGTGCGTCGAGTATGAACGTTACAGATCTTTCTAGCTTGTTTGAACTTATTCCGGTTTTCCTCAGTAGGGTTGGCTTTATAATATCGGAAATTTACTTCTCTAACCCTAATAACCTCTTTACAGCTCGAATCAAACCATGAGTTTTCCTTGGGTTTGCTAGATTTTACCCTATTCGGGATAAAATTTCTCATTCCACAAAGAATTAGGTTAGTGATCATAACTGCGCTGGAGTCTACGTCACTATCGAGGAAGCATAGTGACCAGTTAAAGTTCTTGAAGAAACCGTTGAGACCGTCCCAGTTGGCTTTCTCGTATTGCCAAAGGGTTCTCGTTGGTGCTTTTTCTTTAACTGAGTTTTGTTGGCACGAGAAATTATCAGATATGACACAATGGCCTAGAGGCGATAATACACTAATTGTGTATTTATTAGGATCAGAGGTAAAAAATCTAGGGTGTTGGCGGATTGACCTGCAACGTCCGGTATTCGAGTTGGCTCGTCAACAAGCTGAGTTAGTTGGTTTAAGTCAGCGAAGATCTCAACATACCTTCCTTCTGGTGTTGTCTGGCCTGAAAATTAAAGCCAACTAGAATTGTGTACATTGAAATCGCCCGAAATGACGATTTCAGTGCGAATGGAGTCAGTCAGATCATCAAATTTGTTAGAAGTTGAATTTCTGTCCAGATTAGGACTTCGATAAATAAAACAAATATGAATGATGTGCTATTTTTCCGAACACTTTAACCACATGAAGTTAAAGTTTGTTTTTGACCACAAACCATATTGTGGTTGAAGTTGGTACGCAACATCATTTCATATATAAATAGCGATACCGTGAAGTTTGTACGCAACATCATTTCATATATAAATAGCGATACCGTGGTGAGCAAAGAAAAGAGGCACTAAGCTATACCCATATAGGTTAAATTCTGAATGATCAGAATTTTCACCTATTTAAGTGCCAAAACAGCTGGCCTGTATTGCACAGTATAAACGTACGCAGCACAGAAATTCTTCCTTAGTCCACGAATGTTGCTAAAATCCAACCTATATCTAAAACCCAATAAAATTTTATTATCTAGCTAAAACGCAAGTCAGACAATTATCTAAGAAGATCGTTTAATATAGATCCCAATTTGAGCTTTTCAAAGCAATTTGCCACTAGTGTTAGTGTTATGCCTGAGTGACAACTTGAATTGAACCGCCCTGGTTAACTAGATAAAACAAACTTTTATTTATCTGACGTCATAACCTACTTGATCAATGCAAACACTGTGCGGGAGGAATACTATACACAGTGTTTGCAATTTTTCATAATTTTTTGTAAACTACCAATATTGATAGAATATCTAATTTCCTACTTAAGTCTTAAGTTAAATGCTCAAATTCGTCTTAGTTTTCAAGTCATCCCAAATATATTTAAACATGACCAGTGTGACCATTCTCTCAGAAATTAAGGAGTAAATTTAGGTGAGTTTTGTGTTTTGAGTAAGTTTAAGTTCTTAACAAACTTATTCAATAATAAAAATTCGTGAATGTTTTATTGTTCCTATTTACACAGAATTACTTTTCTGTTGGCTAATTAAAGCAATTGTGAACTTTAAACCCACTTTGGTGGATCAAAAATCTATAGAATTATCTTAATATGATAAAGGAAATAGGTCATAAGTCCAGAATTATTTTTGTGGTAGGGGTAAAATTGTGGTAGTATATTCACTAGGCAGACACCAATGTCGACAGTTTTCTTGGACAAGAGTATCTTGGATGGCCAGCTCCGCTAAGCGTGTTCAGAGGATTTTAACTCCCTCCAGGGTTGCAACCGATAAAACTAATAATGGCAGACAAGAGGTCCAAACAAGAAATTTGGGATGGAGATTGTGTCAACAATATTCGCCAAGAAAATATTGTCAAATGCGCCAAGGCACGCGTACAACTAATGTTAGCAGATTCAATGACCGAATCAGCCAGACATGAATTGGCGGAGAGTGAACTATTTTCCAGCACATCATCTTCTGGCCGCGAAATACGAAACACTTGAACCATGTGCAAGTTATTTCAGTGTCAAAGGCGCAGCTACTATTTCCTCTACGCTGATGGGCACACGCCATGGTGTATTTTGTTTTTCAACAAACCGGCGTAATTTGTCACACAATTAATTAAACTGCTCCTTCGACATGTGAGCAAAATTATGGAAGAACTCGTCTCCTTAGGCGCACAAGTCTCTCATGAGCGTCGCATGGTACTAATTTTCAGCACCAAGTTCCCAAAACGCGCACAAATTGAACTACGATTATCCGCATTTTGCTCAGTAACATGCCGTGAAATCCGTACGATAATTTACATTATATAGTTAATTTCCTATATTCGAAAACTTCTTCAGAGAACTGCATTTTGTTACTACTCTGAATAAAATAATTAACGAAACTTCGCTCAAATATCACAACCGATTACACACAAAATACTTTCAGAAAGCATTTTCAGAAAACGCTTTCGCTTTCATAGTGTGACGACCCGAAAAATGTTTTCAGAAAATTCGCTTTCTTGAGAGTAAATTTTTTCAAAACGCGCATTCAGAAAGCACTTTCATTTTATAGTGTGACTGCTGTCTGAACGCACTTTCAAGAAAATTTCAAAATCGGAATTTTCGAACCGCTTTCTGAAAGTGTTTTCCTTCCAGTGTGTGACGGCTCCTTAAGTACTACAATTTCTGTTTTAAAAATTCAATGATATCTTAAGTATTTTTTTTTTACAATATATTAAAAAATAAATAAACTATAACTTCTGACAAAGAAAAAACCAAAGTAGTGTTACCTATGACAACCAATCGATTGCAAAAGTGATCATTTAGCCGCATTTTTCTTTGTTTTATGAGAAAGTTGATTCATTTAATTTTTTATATCTTGAAAAGTCAAGGTCCTAGAATCATCAAGTGTGTTCAGTTTTTGAATAAAAATTGATAATATCATTGACTTTTGAAAACAAAAATTATACTTGATAACGTTAAATTTAAAAAAAAACAACTATTTTTAATTAGTTTTTTTTTGTTTTTGAAAAATTTTGTAAATAATGAAATAGAAAATAAAAGAATAAAGAAGAAAATTTGAGTCAACTCAATATAGGTTCCTATTCAACGAATTTCGCAAGTCTTTCTGCTCATCCTCCGATCAAACAAATTGCTTCTTGCGAGTTAACTGTAGACAAATTTATTTTAAGAGTTAGCCAACTCTGGTTTACCTCACTACGGATATACTGGCCCTAAGCATATCTTTTGTATTTTATTCGAAGACCATTTTGACATTTCCAGGTCATAACATCATTATTATTCTCCCAAAACCTTCCAACAATTCGTATTTACAGAAACAAAAAATAAAAATAAATCCAATTAACTCAACGATTTCAGATTTCTACTAATACACAATTACATATTACTATCTCAACAGTTCCATCTCATCAACTGTGCTAAATTACATTCCTAAATCGGAATTCAATAGACGAAGACTACAACTTATACCAACTTCCAACTGGCAAGTAGATACACCGCCACCAAACCGATTCGGCATTTTGTATAAATGTATGTTTATCTAGCTCGTCCGCAAGAGTCCAAGAAAAACAGAGCATCACCATCATGCAACAAATGCCGGCCGCGCTGCTACCAACGACCGCACCGTTAACCATCCAATCCTCTACACTCAGCTGGCAATGGAACTTCATTGCTGCCACTACAACCACCACCGGAGCCACATAACTAGCGAAAACATCTAAACATCTATTGTCGGAGTAATGGCTAATGTATTACCACCAACAATGGACATCTCCCGACCAGCTGGAGAGCATAATAATAAGGATGTGATAGAGTAATACATTTGCTGTCAAATTACATGCGAAGCGCATTTAATGCAACAAACAAAGCAACAACTCCCAAAGAACATGAGTTGTGTTGAGATTGTGGAGTGCTATGCGGGAGGATGAGGCGAGCGCACGGGAAACCAGATCACAGAGCACAGCGCACATCTCGCGCAGCATCATAGATTCCAGATCGTAGATAGCTTTGCCAAAGCGCACCCGCGATGGAATCTATTTGCGGACAAGCTTTTTCTACCAGGAGCGGATTTAAGGTTTATGATTGTTTTTTTTTATGAGTATAAAGTTACCAGGGCAACTCCGAAAATTCATAAAAAAAAAAAAAATATATAGCCTTGAGTTCCTTATTTCTTGCGAAAAAAAAACATTGTTGCGCTGTTGGATTTCGAGATACGGGGTTACCTGCTAACTTGACGTCAAGATAGCAGGTCAAATTTCCCAAAAATCTAGATAAACCACCCGGGATTGGATAAATGTTTACAAATAATTTATTTCCAAAAGGCCCAGAAAAAGTCTGTTTTGCAAATTTCATGTAATTTACCATTCGTTAAAGGCTAAATTTTCCATTGACTCGATGAGGTAGGTACTCTTACGGCCGCCTCCTGGACTAATATAGACCAGACGCAGAGACGGAGCTGCATTTTGATGCGTCCAAATAGCGCCGTCTTACTCCAAAAAAAAATAATAATGATTTTTATCCTGTCTCTTGTTACAGTAAGAAGACCTCATCGTACAGCAGCTATGATCTATAAGCTCTAGCAGTGGTAAACGCCCTACTCGGACTGAGATTCAAGATAGCGACAGATTGCGCAGCTTTCAAAGGAACGATGGAGAAAAAGAGTTCCCTTCACAAACTTTCGGGATGGGTGCTGATGCGAGTTCGACTTCGATTTGGAACATCGGAATGGTAGGTGTCACTAAGGGTGAGTTCCTAACCAGAATTATAAAAGCACAGGAAGTATAGCCCTTATGAAAATTACGTTTCTCTACGCGCAGTAATCTACAAGGAAGATGACGAAGGATGGAAGCAGCTGTACACACCAAAGAAGATGCAAGCCGAACTATTAAGGAATGTTCACAGCAACGGGCATTTTGCCACCAAGAAATTGATGGAGATCGGGAAAAGAGATTATTTCATTCCTCATCTCGCAAAGAAACTAGAGGAAACCCGAAGCAACTGCATCATTGCCTGTATTTTATCGGAGAGAAAATCAGGAAAACAGGAAGGGCTCCTTAGCCCCATCGCCAAAGAAAGCGCCCATTTGTGTTTATATCACATCGATCATTTAGGTCCTATGACCAAAACAGCAAAGCAGTGCATCTATACATTTTCTGTGTAATCGACGCTTTCTCTAAATTTACATGGATTTACTTAACGAAGACGACTTCAGCAGCAGAGGTGATCGCCAAGCTTGAGCTACAAGCCGCAACTTTTGAAAATCCGGCAAGAATTATTCCCGATCGTAGATCAGCGTTAACCAGTAACAACTTCGAGGATTATTGCAAGTCAGGTAATATTGAACATTTGGTAATAGCAACAGGAGTGCCGAGGGGGAATGGCCAAGTGGAACGCATAAATCGTGTTATCGTTTCGGTTCTAACGAAGCTTTCAGCGACGGATTCAAGTAAATGGTACACTCATTGTAGTAACCTTCAAGCATCTATCAATGCGACCTGGCAGCGAGCATTAAAACCACACACACCGTTCGAGCTCATGTTTGGCACAAAAATGAAAAGCAACACCGACCCTGAACTGACAAAACTAATCGACGACGATATAAGAGAGCTGTTTACCAAGAAGAAAGATGAAGGAAGGCAGCTGGCACGAGAATCGATCGCACAGAGATACAAGACGAGAATCGGAAGACTTATAACCGGAAAAGACGTCCAGCTCGAAATCATAATTAAGGTGACTTGGTGGCGATTCGGCGTACACAGTTCGGGCCTAATTTGAAGATTTACAGGAAGTATCTTGAACCGTACAAAATTACCAAGGTTTGCAATTATGACAGGTACAAGGTGGAGAAAATTGGAGACCAGGAAGGACCCTCCGTTACAACCAGCTGTGCCCATATGATGAAAAGTTGGCGGCATACAGACATTACAGACATTCAGACTCTTCTTCGGAAGTTGAAAATGATGACTAATTATTTTCTTTATTATTTCTTTTCACAGAACACTGAGGGCAGCTTGTGATCAGGACGGCCGATCTGTAGGATTGAAACAAACTTAGACGGCAACGCTGAACCTGCCCTCACTTTGGAACTACTTTACCAGTTCCAAAAAGAAACTTATTTTCCTAAAAATAAGAAAGTAGACAGACTAAAATCAGACGACGAACGACGACGACGTGACATCTTATTTTTTTTATTTTAACTTATATTTTTTCATTCCTTGTTTAATGTTTGCCTTTTAATTTCCAATTGATTTTGTTTATTTTGAATTATTTTAATAAAATAAGAACCTAATTCTACATGTATGCTGAGTGTTCACAGGAAAGCGGTAAAGGAAAATGAGATGGAAATTGTAAAAAAAAAATCCTTGAGAGATTTGCTGAAGACCCACGCAGCTTAGAATTAAATTAATTAGATAGATATCTTACATACGTACATCAATGACCCCATTTCTTTAAAATAGGTGTCACATACAGAAGTTCCTTCAGTACTTAAAAGTAGATTTTATTTTAAAATGAATTAAAATTAACTAATAGTTATTTATTTTTATTTTCCTATTTATTTATTAATACTAAAAAATTTTGTTGCAGTTTCGTAACGAAAAAAATAAATACTTTAAAAAATCACCTAAATTGTTTATTGAACTAGTTTGGCCCCCCTCCCCCGGAATAAAATCCTGCGAACGCCTTTGAAGCGAACTAGGCCAGTCGAAATGTAATTTTTAACTACAAAAATTAAATAGTGGATTTTTTTTCTTTGAATCGTTAGAGGGGTTCATATAGTGTGTTCAGTACGGTTTTCGACCACCTAGCTCCTTTGCGTTATCCGCCGTTTTGAATTTTCGGGAAATCGGTTTTTGTTAAATAACTCGTTTATCTTCAAGTTTTTACTAAAAATGACTTCAACAAAATTTAATTATCTACAACTTTGGTGAAAACAATTTTTTGTCTAAGATTGATAGTTTTTGATATAATTTATAGTTTATCCTCAATAAGAGGATTTTTTTGTTTAAAAACAAAAGGATAAAGTATTTTTTTTTTTTTTTTTGTTTTCAATTATTGAAATTATTATCTCTTCAACTGTGGCCGCCATCTTGAATTTAAAGCAAGTTGGTTTTTGTTAAACAAAATCATTTACGAATTTTCGACTTCAGTTGAAAATCAAGTTATCCGAACTAAGACAAGAATGAGTTTCCGCATCACCGCTGGGTTTTTAAGTTTATATTGTTCCTAGTTTTTATTTTAGTTTTTTTTTTTTGTTTTTTTTTTTTTTTCTAGATTGTAACCAGGATTATTCTTTTATTTTTTGAAGTTGCACCAACACTTACTTCATAATTTTCGTTTAAGGTGGAATGTGTGTGGAATGTAAGGCAAATTGTGGGAAAATGTGTGGATGTCAAAAATTCGGGCTGAAATGTTCCGTTTTATGCCAAGCCTGCAGTGTAGAGACTTGTGAAAACATAACCAAAATTCGAGACCTAATCGATGATATTGTAGTATTTATGATGAAGACAACTCCCTTATGGAATCAACCTATGACATTAGCCGTACTTATTTAAACACAAAATTTGAAGTGGGTGCAGGTCCATCTTCAAAAAAAAAATAAACTAAAAAAAAAAAAAAAATAATAATCAAAAACCAAAACGAAAAAAATTGCTATTTATAATCTGTGGACTAGGCCTCCTGGGGACACCACATTAAAAAAAAAGGTGCCTGAACCTCTACCCAAGCGGTGGTGTGGAAAAGAGTTCTAGTGTTAGTTCGGATAACTTGATTTTCAACAGAAGTCGAAAATTATCAATTTTAATCAAGAGTAATTACGCATAAGTCACAAAAAGCTTGTTCGTAAATGATTTAACAAAAACCAACTTGCTTTAAATTCAAGATGGCGGCCAAAGTTGAAGAGATAGGAGGTCGAAATTTTTTATTTAGACTCCTTACGGCCCCCTCAATTGTTGAAAAAAAAAATATTTTATCCTTTTGTTTTTATACAAAAATATCCTTTTTGCGGATAATCTATAAATAACCGATAAAACAATTAAATCGGGTGGCACAACGGCTCATGAAGAACAACTCGCAACTATTCCTGTGTGCACCTTTCGACAAGAATGGAAGGGACCAACAATTTTATGCCGAATCCGAACGGCTGACGAGAAGCACTTATTCGTGACAAGTGATACTCTTGGAGAATTTGTCAATTCCTCGCAAGAGGCAGTAGCCCTGAAAAAAAAACTTTTTAGTTTTTTAGGTGGACGAGGCTGATAACCGATCGGAATCATAATTTCCGGATTTTATCGAAAACTATCAATCTTAGACAAAAAATTATTTTCACCAAAGTTGTAGATAATTAAATTTTAAACAACTTTTGTTGAAGCCATTTTTAGTGAAAAGTTGATAATAATCGAGTTATTTAACAAAAACCGATTTTCCGAAAATTCAAAATGGCGGCTAACGCAAAAGAGCTAGGCGGTCGAAAACCGTACTGAACACTCTCTATGAACCCCTCTAACGATTCAAAGAAAAAAATCCACTATTTAATTTTTGTAATTTCAGCACTTATTTTTGTTTAATTCGACTGGGCTAAACATATTAACGTGAGTAGGTAGATCTTCCTTATAAAACGCAGGCTCTTGAAAATGGGTCCCATTCGCCCAGGTAACTCTTCAAAACTCGATTGTGGCTGTGAAATAAGTTGTTAAAGATTGAGTGGTTGATGATCAATTGATGAACTGTATAAAACCGGTTGACTTTTTTAACGAAAGTCCTCTAATAGCCTTTTCACACCAAACCCAAAACCCGGGTATCGCGAAAATATCGGTTTTGGCTGAAAACCTAGATCGAAAACACAAGTTTTCCCATACATTTATGCTAAACCAAAAGTTTTGAGAAACCACAAGATTTAAATAAAACCTTTCGAAAACATGTTGGATTTGTATGATGAACAAAACAGACCTTGTGAAACATTCAGCGCTCAATTAATGGTCATATAAATAGCTGACCGGTTGCTGCCAGGAAAAAATAATTTTTCTGCTGGAACATAAGAGAGCGCGACGCAGTGCCGCGCATCATACCTACTACGTGAAATTGATCGGTTAAGAAAAAAATTAATTATAACGAATCAGGATTCATTGTATTTCCATTATTAAATTCCAATATTTATAAATTGTCTTTTAATTGCGCATTAAACATTTGATGTTTGCCCTTTTCTGTGGCACTGAAAATTTTCAAAGCGCCGCGGCCCTTCCTGGAAACCATTGTGTTCAAGCAAAACAAATGAAATGAAAACTTGTAAATTGTCGGTGTGAACGCATTTCAAGTTTTCGTAAACCAATTGCCGAAAACCCGGTTTTGGGTTTAGTGTGAAAAGGCTATAAGATATTACCTGAACAACGCAACTTTCATCAAGCACCTGATACGAGCCTTATTTAACACTTTTTAATTATTTATGTTTTGAATGTGTTTTTTTTTTATAATTTTGATCATAACTTCTTTCACATAATGCACCTACATATGAGGGTTTCGCCCATAATAATTATGGAATTGTTAATGCGGTCCTGATGCTCCTCCCCCTCGAGAATAACTCGCAATTGCGCAGCAAACTCGAGTTCTTATAGCCGTTGCTGATGCACCTCCGAACATGGGCATCCTCTTTGGTTGTTTATTGCTTGTCAGACATTTATTGCCTCGACGGATGCAGTTTGGCGAAGCGCACTACCTACCAACAAACAAGAAAAGAAGTGGTTCCAATCCCAATCCCAGTCGCAAGTCCCGAATCACTATCAATGTGGTGCGGTGGGTTTGTGTGTGAGCTGCTTGCGGATTGTTGTTGTAGAGAGAAGCAGCATCCATACCGCAGAACAGTTTGGTGGAACTTATCAAATGATATCGCAAATGCCTTAATGTGGCCTCTTAATCGATGGCTGCTGTTGCAGCAGCCGCAACCAACAGCCAGCAACTACAGAGTCTATAAATGGAACACAACGACCAACAACTCGATGTGGAATCGCAAAATGATGAGGTGGTTCACGAGAGTTTTTCTTCGCGTCGCAGATCGCGGTCGGTCGGTTCGTGCAGTTTGCGGCTTCATTGGCTCCCGATATAAGTTCATATTGATGATGGCGAGCTTGGAAATGCCCGATTGTATGGTTCTTATATTGACGACAACGACGGACGAGTGACTGCGGTTTTTTTATTTCTTGTAATGTTTCATTTGTTTTTTTTTTTTGTTCAGTTTATGTTTTTATTTTTTTTGGTCTGATATTTATGTTATGGTTTTTGTGTGTAATATGTTGTTTCTGGTATGACTTGCAATTTTTGGATTTGATGCTCTGTTTCGGCTTTCCGTCTAAATAATTTGTAAAGGATTTTATCAGACTGACTATTATATTTTTTTGTGTCAGCAATGAAAAATAGTAATTGATGTGCAATTGACGGTTAAACAAAGGCATTTTTACTTTCAAATTGTAAATAGTTCAGAGAGATCATAATAGTAAGTTGGACTTTTAAGTTTCGATTATTGTGAGGTGACATTTTGATCTGATGAGGGGATGACTAAGTATTGTAAAGCATTGTCGTGGGAATTTAGAAAACTTCAATTTCGATTGGCCATTATTAGTTTTCAGCTGCTTTTTCTTATATCTTTTTTGATAAGCTACAAGATGTTTGATCATAACGGGAATAACGCATTAAAACCATTGAGGATGAAGAAATTTAAAAATTAAATTTTACTTCTTCTTTAGGTGGAGTGACTGAACATATGTGAATATGTAATTAAATTAAAAGTACATGAGTGACATACGTCAACTGCAGAAATGTATGCGTTTGTCGTCTGACATAACCTTGTAAGACACAAAGTTTGGTCGAATTTTATAAGAGTCGACCGACATTTGTGTCTTGGAAAGGCTATGACAGTCTAAAATCTAAATGAAGAGCCCACTGTCATATCTGGGCAACACCCATTAATTTCTGCAGTTGATAGATAGATATAGATATATGTTTATTCAACAAAATAATATTTAAAATTTTACTTATAACTAGTTGAAACGATGATATTATACATTTATTGGCACATAGGGGGCCTAATCTTATACTTTGTCTTAAATTTAAAGGATTATAAAATATAAAATACATGCCAAAAAATTAAATCTAAAAATCGGCTGACTTTATGGTCCTCGGGGTGTTCCGTCCCGGTTGTCAAGTGTGGTTTTGGTGGGAGGGGTGGGTTGGCATTTAGCCACGGTGACACTGTGTCAGCGTAGAACGAAACTGCTGGCTCGTTGCACGTGATGATGTTGTCAACCAGGATTTCCAACGTACTGAGGTATCTCGGCTCGGGTTGTCGCTGCTGAGTGGCCATCCTTCTCATCAGTTGATTTGGGTGACTGTTAGTGAGTCCTACAAGCTTCTTTGCTTGAAGCAGTAAGTACCTGTCCAGAGGGATGATGCTCGCCTCTGTGTAAGGACGCTCGTTGCTGTGATGTCTCATTCGCTGCCGATCAAAATGTAGTCCGGTACAAATCCTTAGTAACTTTTTTTCGAACATTTGAAGTTCCTTCATGGCCGTAGTAGCCCGTAGCGTAATGGTTAGTGCGTTCAACTATCACGCTGGAGGTCTGGGTTCGCTTCCCAGCCTCGTCCACCTAAAAACTAAAAAGTTTTTTCAGGGCTACTGCCTCTTGCGAGGAATTGACAAATCCTCCAAGAGTATCACTTGTCAAGAATAAGTACTTCTCGTCTAGCCGTTCGGATTCGGCATAAAATTGTAGGTCCCTTCCATTCCTGTCGATATGCGCACACAGGAATGGTTGCGAGTTGTTAGTCACTAGGCCCTGGTTCTTCATGAGCCGTTGTGCCACCCGATTTATTTTTTTTTTTTATTTTTCATGGCCGTCTTCGAGATGGAGAACAAGACTGGGAAGGAATAGCTGATTACAGGCCGCAGGAGTTGCTTGTACATAATAAGTATCTTCGTCTTTTGGCTTAGTCCGTTTCTGCGTCTCATCAATGGGTGGAGTCGGTTGAAGGCCCAGTTCACGTTCTCTTTAGATTTCTGCAGTTGATGACACTCTGTGCTGCTATATTCTTGAAAAAGAATAATCATACAATGCGTTAGATTCTATTTCTATCTTACCAGAGAGAAAATTTTCATACGCAAAATTTAAAAAACAAAACATATTTTTTGATTGAGTGGAAAACGAAAATTTTTCTTGGAGCTAGTGATGGAATGTTAGAGTTGAAACATAGAATGATTTTAACAAGTTTCCAAAATGTTCAACAATCAATAACTTCTAGAATCTTAATGATGCATTTACAGGGTGTCCCTTAACTCATCAATAGTATTTTAGGGCATGATGATTCTTGGGTATATTCTAAGAAAAAAATCAATTAACAGCAAGGGCCTGTCTCCAATTATGATATTATTTATCGGGGATTTAAGAAAAGTCTAGCTTTGTTGTACCCTGACCTATGTTAACGGTAATTGCGCTGTTAGTAGTAACGATAGAAATTTCGTTTAGGCCTTAAATTTTAGAAGATATACCGGCCTTTGTAACTACGTTATATCTTTTCTCAGTCTTAAAATATTCAGTTTTTAGCCTGTTCCATTTGCTAATTTTTTGACTTTGGAGTCAATTTTCTCCAAAAAATGCGTAATCAACATGATGTTTTAATATTTTTTTTTGAATGTATGTAACAATACTTACAATAAAAATCAACAACAAGTTTGGCAAAAAACCCATAGATTTTATGATAATTTGTAAAAACAGTGGCAAGTAAAATTAAAAACAAGGTTTTTTTTTGCTTTAAGCTTGAAAAGCTATGAATAAAAATTGTTTGTCTGGTGAACAGTATTATGATGTCTCCTTGTGGCTGGATTTCAAACTGAACGACGTGTTTCAATAGATAGTTTTTTATTAATTTTTCTAAGCATTTAATTAAGGAGCTCAATAAACTAATTGGCCTGGCTTAGAAACTGGGATGAGTTTTGCCGTTTTCCACGTATTTGGAAAATATCTTATTTTGGAACAAGCATTTAAAAGAATAGTTAAAACTTTGACACCTTTTTTAGGAAGGTATTTTTAAAAATATATTTTTTAATCCATCAAATCCAGGTGATTTAGTATTTTTGAGACTTCGTAAAATTTCTTTTAAGTTGTCGTCAGTAGATACAATATCATCCGTAACATCGATGGTACTTGTTATTGAAGTCTTGCAGAATTTTATAACTTAAACTTAATGGGTTTCAACTTAATACGGTTTTTTTTTTTTTAATTTCTAAAACGCTAATTATGAGTAAGTGTATGTTAAAATTATGAAACTGCAGGTATTTTATTTCAGTAGCATTTTGACCGGTGCGGGCCCCTGGGTGAGCAAAAGGTACATAAAAGCCTATGCACAAATGTTTGTTCTTTAGAGGAAAAACTGTTCATAAAATTAGTATATAGAGCTTTCGTGGCCCCAAAAGGATCTTGGCGAGCATCTGGACTCTGGAGCTCTGTTGGATGCCCCTAAAGATCTCTTCAAAGACCGTAGAGCTCAGTTGGCGGCCCTTACTCCTTTCTTTGCGAAAACGTATTTAAAAATAATAATTCTCGCATAAAGATTAGATTAGATTAGATTAGATTAGATTAGATAAGATTAGATTAGATTAGATTAGATTAGATTAGATTAGATTAGATTAGATTAGATTAGATTAGATTAGATTAGATTAGATTAGATTAGATTAGATTAGATTAGATTAGATTAGATTAGATTAGATTAGATTAGATTAGATTAGATTAGATTAGATTAGATTAGATTAGATTAGATTAGATTAGATTAGATTAGATTAGATTAGATTAGATTAGATTAGATTAGATTAGATTAGATTAGATTAGATTAGATTAGATTAGATTAGATTAGATTAGATTAGATTAGATTAGATTAGATTAGATTAGATTAGATTAGATTAGATTAGATTAGATTAGATTAGATTAGATTAGATTAGATTAGATTAGATTAGATTAGATTAGATTAGATTAGATTAGATTAGATTAGATTAGATTAGATTAGATTAGATTAGATTAGATTAGATTAGATTAGATTAGATTAGATTAGATTAGATTAGATTAGATTAGATTAGATTAGATTAGATTAGATTAGATTAGATTAGATTAGATTAGATTAGATTAGATTAGATTAGATTAGATTAGATTAGATTAGATTAGATTAGATTAGATTAGATTAGATTAGATTAGATTAGATTAGATTAGATTAGATTAGATTAGATTAGATTAGATTAGATTAGATTAGATTAGATTAGATTAGATTAGATTAGATTAGATTAGATTAGATTAGATTAGATTAGATTAGATTAGATTAGATTAGATTAGATTAGATTAGATTAGATTAGATTAGATTAGATTAGATTAGATTAGATTAGATTAGATTAGATTAGATTAGATTAGATTAGATTAGATTAGATTAGATTAGATTAGATTAGATTAGATTAGATTAGATTAGATTAGATTAGATTAGATTAGATCTTTATTGATGATTTAAAAATAATAATACATTCATATGTATACATTTTTGTATAAAGATATTAGAGCATGGCTATAAGCCGTCTGCCGTTTCTTAATATTTTTTACTTTAAGAGTTTACAATATTCAATTTTATACAAATAATTAAATACAAATAATTAAATACAAACAATAAAATAGTACAATTGTTAAAGATACTTTCGTTTTAAAAGAAGCAATTAGCTAAATGTTTACAAAAATGCATAAAGTTTAAATATTGTTTTTTTTTTTTTTTTTGTTTTATCTAAGAAGATAATTAAAAATAAGATCATAATATAATTTATTTATATTTATTTATAATAAAGTTAAATTTATAATAAAAAATTAAATATTACTATTATTAAATATTAATATTTTAGAGTTTCAAGAACTACAATATCCTGGATAAAAAGGCTTTTAGTTGACTTAAAACAAAAAAAAGGGTATTAGTTGTTACATTTAAAAAAATAGGCTTTTAGATAAGCCAAAACAAAATAAAAAATGGTGGCATATTACATTTGTGAAAATGGGCTTTTAATTTAGCAAAAACAAAAATTATATTAAGTGTATTACTCACGACAGGTTCAAATATGTGCCTCGGTAGTTTTTTGCGTGGGACAAATATTGTACCAGCAACTTCCATCCTAAATCTCCATTCAGAACGCTGACACATTCTTCGAAAGTCAGAAAACTCTTATTTAAATAAAGTCGGCGTATTTCTTGCAAAATAGGACAGGCTGCTAGAAAATGAAGGACGTTCTCAATTTGGTTTAAATTGCATAGAGAGCAAAAAGGACTAATGTCTATTCGATTTGGTCTGTAATTAAGTTCGAAAACTTCCGTTCTGACTTTAAAAATTAGGCTCATATCTGAAACATTAAGGTCCCTTCTAAAATAGTTGTTATCACCCAAAAAGAGACTCAAATTTCTGTATATAGTTCTAGTAGTTGACTCCCTAGCTCTATCAAGATGCACCTGATACATTCTTTCATCTACTTTCGAAATACAGTTATAGAAGATATTTTGCCAATCTGCTTCATTGTTCAAATACAAATTTAGTGGAACACGATTTGCTAAAGAGATTTCTTGCCAGTTTTTAAAAGGGGTATAACCACATTGAAGAGATGCAATTAGCATTCTTCTATGCGCAAGTTGTTGCCAGGTCTTTTTATAACTTTGGTTAAGTAATCTGCATTTGCCTTCAAATTTCTTAGTAAATTTGTTGCAAGGCGGACTCAACATAAATGGCGTAGCTCGGAGTAGTCGAGGGTAATTTGAAAATTCTTTTAAAAAAGTATCTCTGGATTATTTCAATCTCTTCGATCCATTGATATCCGTAAACTTCATTGCCATAGTAGAAGCAACTATTTATTGTGGCGTCGAAAACTTTTAACTTAGATGTTGCATCCACAAAGGACTTTGAAAAAAATTGTGACCAAATTGAATTGATCGCTGTCTTGGCTAAGACCATTTTTTGTTTTATATGGGACCTGATATTCGAATTGTGAGTAACAACGAAACCAAGATATTTAAACTCATTCACGACTTCAATACTTGCGCCATATAATGTCCAGTTCCTTGGAATTCTTTCCGGTCTACTTTGATTCCTGAATATCATGATTTTAGACTTCGCTGAATTAATTTTCAAATCCCATAAATCACAGAAAACTTTAAGTTTATTTATTTGCAGTTGTAGAGTCTCTGGGTTGTCAGCAAAAATGACGAGGTCATCCGCATACAACAAGAGTTTTACAAATATATCACCAAAAGATAGCCCCCCTGGTAAATGGTTTTCGATTTCGTTAATAAACAAATCGAACATTAACGGGCTCAAGACACATCCTTGTGGGACACCTGTTTCAGACCTAAATGAACTTGATTGACTTTTACCACTGCAGACAACTGCAGACATATTTAGCAAGAGTTGCTCAAAAACCCGAATGAATTTAGTTGGAACCCCAATTATAGAGAGTTCATATAACAGTGACCTTCTATTAATAGTGTCAAATGCCGCTTTAAAATCCACAAACAGTGCATATAAGGGCTTCTTTTTATCAATAAATTTTCTAGCTATGGTAGTTAATGCAAAAATTTGATCCACTGTCGAGAGGTTGGCCTGAAAGCCAGCTTGAACACAACTAATTACATTATTGCACCCATGTCGATTGCCTAATATACAAAATTTGTGTAAAAAGTTTCCTCAGGGAGCTTAACACCGAAATGCCTCCATAATTTTCAGGTTGATTTGGATTACCTTTTTTGAAAATAGCAGTAATCTTTGCCAAGCGAAAACTGTTTGGGAAGGTTTCCTCGATAAAAATTTTATTCAGCAATTCCAAAATATATTCCAAAAACTCAGGAGTTGAATTTTTATAGAATTCAATTGGAATACCGTCTGAACCTGCGGCTCTATGGTTTTTCATTTTGTTTAGTGATGTAAATAACTCGGACGTAGTAAAGTTGGAGTCTAACTCTGGAATCGAGATATTTGGTAGTGCAAAACTCAGTGAATTTTGATTCGGGTCTGGTAGCAAAGGTTTTTAAAAATATAAGGCAAGCTGTTCAACACTAATGTTTAGAGACACTGATTGACTGCGTCCACTCAAGGCCCGTACATTACCCCAAAAAGATTTAGAGTCTTTGCAATCAATCAGATTTCTAGCCATATTTCTAAGATAAACTTGTTTTTTGTACCTGCATAAATTCTTGTAAATTTTATTTTGCTGCAGATAAAGATGTTTAAAAGCATCATTATTTGATTCTCTAAATAGTTTTAAGAATTTAAAAGATTTACTTCTACAATTTCTGCATTCCTTGTCATACCATTTAGACTTACCCCACGGTGTGGAAAAATGGGATATATTTGCTGTTGCAGATTTCCGAATTAATTCAAATGCAATAAGTGTAGCATCTTCCACAGAATGATTTCTCGCATAAATGGGAATAAATAAATATTGCTGATTCCGCAAATAATAAATTTTGTTAATTGCAGAAATTTGGAAAATCTGAATTTCAATAACCTCAGAATTTTAAAGGAGAGTTTTGAAAGAAGAATTTTTACCATGTCAGAATTTCAACCCCAACTCACCTCTTAAGTTACTTGCAAACATAATTTCATTTTGTAAAATTATTTTGTCTCTTATTTTTTCGCTGGAGAGAGAAAATTTTGAAAAATTTATAACATTACTATTTATAAAAAAACACCTGTGTTTTGGTTCAATTTAAAATTAGGTTTCTACTTTTGCACTACAGAACACGTTTTCAAGATATTAGTTGAAAAGCGTTTTTCAAAATAGCGGTGGAAGTTCATAACTTAGAGCCTGAGGGACTTCCCGATTCTGTTCATAAAATTTGCTAAGTAGGTATATTTCTGCGTTATGAAATCTGTTTGTCTCTACCGACTATGGCCTTATAGCTTCCGGAATACAATTCCACAGGAATACTTTGAAACTTCAGTGAATTATCCCACGAAATTATTGACTTGAAATTAAGGGCGGTTTATTAAAACAAAATAATTGAAAAACAAACTTAAAAATATAAAATTTTTTAAACTATCAATTTTGATATAGAAAACCTTATTTCCTTATAAAAGTTTCTTAAGTTTAATTCAAAAAATTCGACTTAGTTTTCCAACAATATTGAAAGATTAGTTAGTTTTCCAACAATATTGAAAGATTACCAGAGTAAGCTTAAGTTACACATAAACATATTAATGAATAAAAACCCGTAAACGCAATTGTTCTTTACTACAAGATGTGTTCAATCATATTCAATATCCTATTCTAGGATAGGTTAGGTTAGGTTAGTGGGCTGACAGTTGATCTTGTTACCGTCACACTTAGATCAGTGTAGATCCATTGTGATACCCTGGGGATTAATCCCCATAAAAGAAACCTATGATAAATCCAATGACATAGCCCGTAGAGGGCGTCAATACAGTTCTTACAAGCTGAAGCTTGGAAAAGTCGTTTACAAATTGATTGAAGGAGTGTCAGTTGCTGCGTAAATACCGGGTTGAGGATAGGTTGACGCACCATTGTCTTTTAAAGGCGTGTCCCTTTCATTTACCCTCACTGGATTGATCAACCCCACACCAGACCCGTAGTAGCAGTGGCTACATGCAACGTCTGGGTTCGATAAATCAGTGGTTGGTGCCAGCGACTGCCCAGTTAGGTCAGATAAGGAGAGTCCGTCGACACAATCACCGGGCAAAGGAGAGGCCAGCTCACCATAGGGTTTTTTGAGCGTGAACCTCTCCCTTACCCCCAACAGGTAAATCATTCCTCCGCCAGGCCTGTAGGAGCAGTGGCTCCATTCAACGTCTGGTGAGTGAGTTTGATAGATTAGTGGTTGGTGTCTGCTTCTACCCCGTTCTGTCATGTAAACCTACGTCGTAGGCACAATCACCAGGCTTAGGAGAGACCAACGTATTACTGTCCTTTAAGGGTGTGATCCCCCCTACCCCCACTGGTTAAATCATCCCCCACCAGGCCCGTAGGAGCAGTGGCTCCGTGCAACGTCTGGTGGATGAATTTGAAAGATCAGTGGTTGGTGTATGTGTCTGCCTAGTTAACTCGGTGAAGCTATCCAGGTATTGAAGAATTGTCTGGCGGCATATTAACACCGGGTTGAGGAGAGTTAAGCGCACCATTGTCTTCTTAGGGCGTGATCCCCTCATTTACCCCCACTGGAAAGATCATCTCTCCACCGGACCCGTAGGAGCAGTGGCTCCATGCAACGTCCGCTGGGTGAGCTTGATAGATCAGTGGTTGGTGCATGCGTCTGCCCCGTTCAGTCAGATTAGTCTTCAGGTCAGGTTACTGAAGAAGTGTCCGTAAGCACAATCACCAGGTTGAGGAGAGGTCAACGCACCATCGTCTTTTCAAGGGCGTGGTCCCTTCTCTTTACCTCCACTGTTTAAATCATCCCCACCACCAGGCCCGTAGGAGCAATGGCTCCATGCAACGTCTGGCGGTTGAGTTTGATAGATCAGTGGGTTGGTGTATGTGACTAATTTGTTTAGCTGTATTTAAGAATTGTCAAGCCATTTTGTAGCGTTAATAAATTTTAACATGTTATTGCTTGTAATGTCAGATAGTTCCAGTAAGTCATTGAAGAAATGTCTCCCGAGGAGCCTATTTCATAGATGACATTGTGCAGGGCAGTGATAAAGGTAGTGTGGAGTATCCTCATGTATCTCTTCGTCACCACTTCCTCTACATAAGTCGTCCATACTGAGACTCATCTTTTTCTTATGGTAACCCAGTTGGTTGTGCCCAGTGGTAACGCTCACGAGAATAGATAGAGACTTTTTTCCCAGGTGGATGATCTTGTCGGTCTTTTGTTTATCGAAACTAGGCCATAATTTTCTAGTTATAACACAGGTATCGAGTGAGTTCCATCTCTTGTTGGTTATAGCTAGAACTTTACTCTCGATTACCCTCTTAAGATTACAGGGCGGGATTTGAACAGTTGAATCTGCTTGATTAAGATCAAGTGCTGATCCCATTCTTGCCAGTTCGTCAGCACTTTCATTACCTGGGACACCACTGTGGCCAGGAACCCAGCAGAGTCGTATGTTGTGCTGTGTACCAAGAACCCTTAGCTCTTCGCGACAGCATGTCACAAGCTTCGATTTTATTTCAATGGCAGAAATCGCTTTTATTGCCGCTTGGCTGTCAATGAAAAAGGTGATATCCGCTTGTGGTATAGCCATCATTGAGACCTGTCTAGCAGCTTTCTTCACTGCCAGGACTTCAGCTTGGAAGACACTGCTGTAATTAGGAAGTCTGAATGAGCTGGCTAGTCCAAGAGTTTCCGAAAAGAAGCCTGCATCAACACCAGTATCCATCTTGGAACCGTCGGTATATATTGCTATCATCGATTTGCAGGTTGATGGTTCTTTGGTTTGCCAATCCTCTCTACTAGGAAAGGCGATCGTGAACGGCTTGTGAAAGTCTAAACGGAGTGTAATGTAGTCAGTGCATACCATACTTCCCGTGTATTTCTGCAAAATCTGCGCGTGTCCTATGACGCTGCGCTTCCAGCTACCAGTTAGGCTAAGCCGAAGTGCGCTCTTGGCTGCCGATTCTTGTACAAATAAATCAAGGGGTTTTAAGTTGAGTATAGCTTCCAAGTCTGTTGTGGGGGTGGACCTCATAGCCCCAGTGATATCAATACATGCCATTCTTTGTACCTTGGTCATAAGTTTAAGGTTAGTAACTTTGTCGAGCGCATTCCACCAGACTACGTTACCGTATGTCAGTACAGTTCTAACTATCGCCGTGTACATCCACCTGATAATTTTTGGGCTAGATCCCCAGGTTTTTATTCTAGGATTATTCTAGGATAGGCCGACATTATTTTTTTTTACCCGACTAATAACGGAATTCAAAATCATTAGCTGTATTTAACCCTGATCGGTTCACCCTCTGATCCCAAAGAACCTTACCTCGCTGTTTTTAGTTTGGTGCAATTTTCGTTGTTCTTCCCATCCCATAGGACCTCACCATCTACACATATACAGAATTGTTCTTTAATAAAATCCCATTATAATAAAAACTGACGAAAATAAAAGATAAACATCGTGAGACAAACCGAAATTAGTTTACAAAGTGCTCCATTAACTGTGATTCCGTTGAAGATTCCCTCTGTTATGACATCATGCTGATGCCAAACATTATCCTGATAATAAAAATAAGGCACGCCAACACCACAAATAGAGCGCGGTCTCATTATCCCTAATCAAAATGCATTAGCACATACGCTAATGGACGACAATTGACCTGGATATCATAAAACCCCGATTGAAATCGCAGCATCCTCGCCCGCTATCTCTATTCTCTATACTTTTATACGTTTTTATGTTTTGTATGTTTTAAATCAAATGCCATCATAACCTCTTTTGGAATCATAAAACCGTGCTCGAGCGGCTTTTGGGTGGTCCATTATTATCCTCAATGCCAATAAACCATAAAAATTCAAATTAGCCTTTGCTTTTTGTTGAGTTGCGATTGTGTAGCATCACGCAAGCAAGTAGCGCCATTAATACCAGGAAACATCCTTTCCCACGACCTTCTTCATTATAAAAAAAAAGGACCTCTCTCTCTGAGTTTTAGATCAGGTATAGAATTGGCAGAGGTGAATCCTGATCGAATGCATTCATAAAGACACTCGCTACGTGCTCATCCATTTTCATATGGAATGTCGGTGCGATGGCTTTGAAGGATTTTCTTTTGTCACCATTAAATGCACAGCAAGGACATTTCGGTTCGTTATTGTGTCAACTATAATTTTAAACGCAAAGATATTTTTACTCTTCCAATATAGCTATGGGTGTGCGTATTATATCCAGGATTTGTTTATGAGTCTTGATTTTATTGTTGACAAACTTTATCGGTTTTACCTTGCGCACAGAGATGTGTTCGTCGGCCTATACCTAGGATCCTTTCAGCATATAACAACTATTCGCCCGCCGTGTTTACCTGTAGATAGTTGTCCTTTTTGTGTGTGCCTTTATTGTTATATGAGATCAATTCATTGGCAGGATAAATATTGTTGTCGGTGCGCTTTTGTTGTTAAAGGCTGAAAAGAAAGGAATGTCCTTTTTTTATTGGATGTAATGACTTTTTGGCTGGCAAAGTGTCATCGTTAATACAAGATTGCATTTTGACATTGTGTGGCTTAGGTGAATTGGGATATAAATACGGTATGAGGACAACAGACCCTGAGTTGGGTTTTATCAGACTTTGAGATACAATGTTATATTATTTAATCGTTTTTTTTTTTGGCAGGCATCCATAGCCTTTAGATTTTGCCAAGTGACTTATGATCTTTCGAATGCTGCCGGATAATGGTCTAAAGCGTTTTGTGTTTTTTTATTTTGTGCCTTTGAAGCGAGCCGACAAGGTTTAAGTCGATTTTAGAGATAGGGATTTGTAAAATTATCTTTTCTATGTCAAAAACTACCTATAGTTAAATCAATTGTAATTTTTACTTTCTATACGACTTTTGATAGAATAGAAATACATGAAAGATTAATGTTTTTTTTTTGCATTATAGGAAATGTCATGAAAGTTTTTAAAATCAGGTTTTTATTGCCAACGCCAAAAGTTATAGACGAGATAAATATAGAATATCAATCAGTAGTTCTTGTTTTATATGCCAATTCAAAACTAAACTTTACTTGGTTTGGTCATTGGTAATGGTTGACTTAATAAACTGAGACAGTTACAAGGGGTCAAAGGTCATGGAAATGTTTTTTTTTTTAATAACTCGAAGAAGGTTTTGTTTAGATACACAAATTATTCTACAAATTTGTAGCTGAGGCAATTTCCCACAAAAGATCACACAAAGAGTCACATAAAAAAAAATAAATCGGGTGGCACAACGGCTCATGAAGAACCAGGGCCTAGTGACTAACAACTCGCAACCATTCCTGTGTGCGCCTTTCGACAGGAATGGAAGGGAACTACAATTTTATGCCGATTCCGAACGGCTAGACGAGAAGCACTTATTCGTGACAAGTGATACTCTTGGAGGATTTGTCAATTCCTCGCAAGAGGCAGTAGCCCTGAAAAAAACTTTTAAGTTTTTAGGTGGACGAGGCTGGGAAGCGATCCCAGACCTCCAGCGTGACAGTCGAACGCACTAACCATTACGCTACGGGCTGCTACTAAAGGTACTACTAAAGAATCACAAGGGTCATTTATTCTTAGGGTCCAAAATGCCTGTCACTTTTTTATGAGGTTGGAATGCGAACAAAATAAAAACCTGCCCATAATGAGTTATTAGAGTCAGTTGAAGATGACATCGATTGTAAAAAGTCCGCTATTTCGGTAGCTGTCACTTTTTAAGCTGTAATTTGTTGACATTTGACAAGAAAAAAACTGCGTCATTAATAAAAACTTAAGCCGGCCGATCATCAACAACGTCGTGTCATTGCTGATTGGGTCCTTGAAATGCATGAAAATGATCCGGAATTTCATCGAAAAATCATCTTGACTGATGAGGCCCATTTCCACGTCGGTTACGTCAACAAGCAACACTCTGTCGCATCGGGGTTCGGAAAACCCAAGATTTATTGTTGAAAAGCCTCTCCATCCTCAACGAGTAACTGTTTGGTGCGGTTTATGGTCTGGCGGGGTCATTGGACCTTACTTTTTCGAAAATGAGGCTGGAGCAACAGCTACGGTGAATGGATTGCGCTATCGAGAGATGATTAATTATAATTTTTGTATGGCTGGAATTGAAAGGTATTGATCTGGACATCAACGTTTACTTTCAACAATACAACGAAACCATCGATCTTTTACGGAAAAAGTTTACGGACCGTATTATCTCTCGAATAGGTGATCACAATTGGCCACCGAGATCTTGTGATTTAACACCTTGCGAATTCTTCCTTTGGGGCCACGTGAAAGATAAGTCCTACGCCAAAAGCCCAGAGTCGATTCAAGACCTCAAAGATTGAATTCGTGAAGCCATTGAGGGCATACAGGAGCGACTTTGCAATTTGGTGATCGAAAAGGATATTGTTGTGTAAACGTAGCCGTGGCGGCCATTTGGCTGATATTGTTTTCCATTATTTAAGGCATACTTTCCTCTTTACATTGAAATAAACATCCGATCATTTATCCAACAAAAATTCCATTTTTCTTTGACTATCAAAACCTCTTACTGGAAAACCATTTATCATCGATGAAGGGCATCGTGTCATATGGAATGGAGAGAACTGATTTAACGCAAATTTTAAAAGCTACTTTTATTATGAACAAAAATATTTTAGAAAATATGTCATCATTGTTTTAGATGGTTCTAAAGACCAGCGAAACAATATAAAACCTTCTGAGCAGCAACGGCGTCGTCAGTGTGCTTCAGATCCTTCATCATCAGACATTTTGTTTGATGCATCATCAATGACGGCGGCGTCAACTTCCTAATAACTTTTTCTCGCTAATGCAAAAAAAAAAATTCGATTAATTGCTATGCTCTCCGAAAAGTTTAAGGCTGCTAACTACAGTGATAGGCAAGCGTAAAATGATGCTGATGTTTTGATTATCGAAAAAGCGATAGAGAATGCTGAGAAATGCACGAACATTGTTGTAGCAGAGGATGTCGACTTACTAGCAATACTTATATATAGCACGGGCAGCTCGAGACAAAAAGATCACACCAAAAACATAAATGTTAAAAAAGGAGCCAAGTTCTTCTATATACAAAAACCTTTGAGTAACAAGTCAGCCGTTAAAAGTAGTGAGATCTAAAAGTACGCTAAGTTCTTAGTTTATTAATGTTAAATATCAAATATTTTAAGTAGAGTAATATGGAAGAACCTCAAAGTTATCATAGAAATCTGTTATTTAATGATTACTGACTTAAATTGAGTTGGTTGTTACGCAAAGGTTTTTGTATATAGAAGAACTTGGCTCCTGTTTTAACATTTATGTTTTTGGTGTGATTTCACTCCTTTTTGCAAAGATTATTTTTATCAAGAAAAGTGGGTGGAACAAGCTCCCAATGAGAGCCTCATAAGGAAAAGTTATAGTTTTTAATTTATGCCTTTTGTATGTACTTCTCCCACCACTCTACCAATTTTCGTAAATTAGAAGTGCTCCATTGAAATGATAATCATTGATAAGAAGTGGGTGGATCAGTGGCGATTCCTCTCAGTTAGCAGGTTTATCGCCGCTAAACCAAGAATTTAGATGAATAAATTATATGATGTAGGTATCTACTTTTTATTTTCTAAACGTAACAAATGGCAATGTTGAAATAATGATAATGATTAATTGCAATAATCAATACCATAAATACAAAAAAACTACCCACCTACCTACCTATTTTAAAATCATATTTTCCTTCACACAACACAAGACTACCATCCTATCTGCCTCAGCGATACAATATGCGATACCAAAATCAAATTTCTCTACATAGAGCATTGATATGATATAAAAACAATAAAAAAAATAGATACCTACCTAACCTTCCCACATTGTTCTCTTAAAATTATATTTTCCTTCAGACACACAACACAAAACTCTCATACAAGTCTCCCTTGAAGCATTGTAGCTTGCAACATCTGCGCTGCACAATTTCATACAATTTTTAATAATATCTATACAAATTACAAATACTAACACAAATACAATACAATCTAGAATACAAGAGCGTTTTACTACACAATGTCCTAAGCAAAGCCCAGCTAAATAAATGAAAGCGTAAGCGTAAGTATGATGCGATAAAGCACGATACACGATAGGTATGCAAGCAGCTCCAGGTACCTACTTACATTTTGGGTGCGTTTTTTGTCATTCTCTTTTTTTACTTTCGTATATGTTTCTAGGAAAATGCGCTAGGAAGGATGAATGCGTATGCGTGTGCTTATTGTTTTGTTATTAGTGTTCTTTGATTGAGTAAATTCAATAATAACAAAAAAAAGTGCTAAAATCGCAAAGCGCGATGTAGTTCTGTGTTTTTGATAATGTTGTTGGGGCATGTTAGAGTAGTCTATAGCCAAAGTTTGCAACTTCGAAAAACTCGTGCTCGCTGCGGAAAAATGCAACAGTGAAATCACCCCATTTTTCCGACATTTTCCTTTATAACTTTAGAAATATACAGTTTAGGAAAAAACCGTCCACTATAAACTTGTTTGTTATAAAATTTTCTACAAAACATCAATTTTAAATTCATGCATGTTATATTTGTGTTGCTATCTAACCATGAATTAAAAAAAAAATCTGAAAAACAAAGTAATTTTGAAGCACTCAAAAAATAGGTCAACAATTTTCCAATTTTCCTAAAAATTTGGAATCAAATAGTCTAGAGTATTACAAGGCGAAATTCGGTAAAAATTGGTCAAATAGTTTTGGCAAGAAACATGATGTTACTTCATAAGTGCAACACGTAATGTTTGCATCATTGCTGTGGTCAAAGTAGGACACTTAAGTTGGCACTGATTTTTGTACACGTACTTAGAACCCTTAAGTATCATAAAATATAGTTATAATATTTAAATCTTTTTTTAAGCAAATTTGGTACTGAATTTAAAAGTTTCGAAAATGTTCACGAAATTACATAACATGCCAAGTGAACAATTTTCTGAACTTTTAAATTCAGAACCAAAGTTGCTTAAAAAAAGATATTAATATTATAACTATATTTTATGATAGTTAAGGGTACGTGAACAAAAATCAGTGCCAACTTAAGTGTCCTACTTTGACCACAACAAAGTCATGGAAAATTTTGTTTTCGTCGAACGACGGAATTTATGTATCGATACATTTTTAAAAATTTATTTTATATTATTTATTAACGATTTTTTATTAATTGTTTTTATCAATAAAATTTAAAAAAAACAATATGATTTTTTTTTATTTTAACCCCAGACAACGTAGCGAAACCAATACTAAGGACCAGGAATCGCCACTGGGGTGGATGAAACGCCCCTGTATGAAAAAGTTCATGATTTCAACTTCTTCTTTGTATACACCTGAAAACTAACCATACCAAGTTTCATAATCCTGCACAAATCGGAAGTGATCTCAATATATTTAATATTTATTATGTGAAAATGGTTGGTTGCCACGTCCCCTGAATGTTAAATATAAAATTTTAAATCTTTGGTCTTTGTTTGCAGTTCAAGTTCCACTGCTCTACAAACTTCATCATTCTACGACAACCAGAGTGCTCCATTTAATTGATATCAATTCCGCGGAAATGGGCGGATGACACGCCCTCTGAATGTAAAATCTCAAAATTTAAAATTTTGTAATTGCTTGCACTTCTAGCCCTTCCGTTCTACCAAATTTGATCATTATACGACAATCAGAAGTGCTCCTCATAATTGATATCACTTCTTATTCAAATGGGCGGATGCCCAACCCCCCGCATGTAAAATCTCAAATTTTAAAATGTTTCCTTTGCCTGCACTTTAAGTCCTACCGCTGTAGCAAATTTCAAAATTTCATCAATCTACGACAATCAGAAGTGCTCCAAGTAATTTATATCAATTCTATGAATAATGGCGGGTACCACGCCCCCTGAATGGAAAATCTTAAATTTTCGATTTTTTCCTTTGTAAACACCACAAGACCTACCGTTATGAGAAATAACAAGATTCTACGATATCGGGAAGTGCTCGATAATTTTGATGATCTGTCAGTGAGCCAGTCAGTTACGGTTTTTGCAATTTTTGCAGTCTAATATCTTGGGAACCACTAATGCTAAAGAATTAAAATTTAGTGAGTTGACTAAAACCGGTGAGCTTAGCAAATGCTGCAAGTTTCTGACATTATTGGCACTGAAGTTAGAGGGGGGTCGAAAATCGCCTGAGTTTGATCGTGTAAAAATGGTGTAGTGCCAGAACTTGATTTACTTTTGAAAACCATAGGTAAAGCTAAAATTGAAACTACATTATATTGTACTCAAAGTTTAGCCACTTAACCAAAATGTCAAGTCGACAACTTATTTTTGCATGCATTTACTGGAAGCAGTAGCGGATCCAGGGGGGGGGCTATAGGGGCTAAAGCCCCCCCCACAGCCAATTTGTAAAATTCGATTCATAATAGCCTGAAAGGTTTTACATTCTGGGCTAAGCAATTAATATGTTTGCAGTGTTTTTTTAACCCCAAGGAAATTTGATAAAAAAACGAGGTTGGGGCTGAACACCTTACACCATTATTTGTTTATTCGATGTAAGAGCTAGATAATTTTCAAGATAACTGGTATTTTTCCAAGCCAAAGACAATTTGGTGAAAAATACTATGTTGAGGCTGAATAATTTAAATCCCTAGCCCTAGGTTTCCGGCTAAGCCTCAAGAGAAAATAGAATAGTATAGAAAAAAACGAACTAGGGCCTAGACAATTTACACTTCATTTTCATTATACCAAATTGGGGGCTCAATTTTTTCTACGAAAGCTGTTATTTTTTCAAGCCCCAAGACTATTTTCTGAAAAAAAATCTAAATTGGGGCTAAATAATAAGCCCCAAGAAAATTTATAAAAATAAACTAACTGGGGTCTAGACAATTTACACATTATTTTCATTATACGAATTTGGGGCTCGATTATTTCTACGAAAGCTGATATTTTTTCAAGCTGTTGTTTTGCGTTTTTGTGGTAATTTGTTGTGTTTGATTGTACCTGATGCTGAGTCCATTGGTTTTTTATCGTCTTCATTAGATAATTTTAGTTTCGATTGTGTGAAAATTGACGTTTAAGGCTGATAAATTAATGTTCTGATAGTTGTTTGTCCTGGAGTATCAGATGGTTATATTTTATTTTGATTGTTGATCTTATACCTATGTTCCTAATAGCTTCAGCTTTTTTTAACAATTTCTTTTTTTCGACATTTTCCCTCAGTAGTTCGTCAAATATGGAAATTTGTTCATTATTTTTGTTACTATATTGGATTCAAAAATGTCTGTTATCAGCGATTTTACACTATGTATATTATAAAGTCCAAATCTTTTAACGAAATACTTTAGTTGAAAATAATACTAAGGCATTGTAAAATGGTGTTTTCCAACAGCCAACTTTCTTTTTCCTACATTAAAAAAAAAAATATATTTTTCCTTCTTAGTTGGCATTCTAGAACATTGATTTTTTCTTCGTGTCTATCAAGCTTTATGTTCAAAATATTGAATTTAGAATTTATTTTTATTTAAAACTGTAAATATGGAAATATGTTAATAACAAAAACACTTAATTTATATTATATTGCTAAAACTTTACTTATTTACAAATGTAAACACATATGCATAAAATAACAACACAACATAATTTTTCAGTACATATTTTTTTTCTTCCACTAATGAAACTTCACTTATCTTTGTTTCTTCTACTTATAGAATAATTGATAAAAATTTATTTATTGCAAAAACTCAATATGTATTTTTAAAATAACAAAAAACAAATAATTTTCGAGTGCATTTGTTTCCTAAACTAAACTAAACTTATTTAAAAAATGTAAAATGTAATGTAAATGTAATTTTAAAAATATAAATATGTATATAAAGCGAATACATGTAACGAGTCGATGTTATTGTTTCTTCTACTTAGAAAAGAGTAGAATAATTGATAAAGATTAACTTATTTCAAAAAATCAATATGTATTTATAAAATAACAAACTTATTTAAAAAATGTAAATAGGTTTCTTCTTTAAAAGAAAAAATTGATAAATGTTAACTTATTAACAAATATGCAAAGCCATATTGCATATATTTATTTTCTTAAACGGTTGGCCAATTAATAATTGTTATTAAATTCATTAAAAACGTCGGTTTGACAACTGATTCCTCTGTGGCTTATTTTCAGCTTTTGAGACTGATAATTTTTAAGTGTATATGTTCCAAGAAAAGCCTTAAAAATATATATTTATGTTGTATACAAAAAAAATGTTTTAAACTTTATTTCGTTCTAGTATTTTGTGAAAAAAAAAATAGCATAGGACAATATGGGATATACCATCCCATTGAAAGTATTTATGAATAATGAAAGCATTTGCATTTTTTGACAAAGACTCAAAGGAAAATAGAAATAGAAGAATGTAGGTATTTGTGCTTCGAAATTAGTCAAACGGCAGCATTGATTAATGCATCTAATAATTTTTGATTTTTGATTGATTTGTATAAGAAAAAAAATATTCCGTTTTGGAACAAAGATATTTAATTTTTTTTAAAGTTCATATGTATGTCCAAAACTGGAGACCCAAGCCCCCCCCACAGCCAAATCTTAGATCCGCTACTGACTGGAAGTTAAACTTCTGCTCTCTACAACAAAAGCGAATTAAAATTCTTCAAATTTTTCGAAAAGAGTGACGATCTCGTTAAATATGCCAAAGTGATTTTCAGAGCCGATTTTCCTTCCAATACTATTTTTAAAAACGGTATACGGCTACTTCTAGCATAAAGTACCTGCGAAAGAAGATATTATCGATATACTATAGTTCGTATTTATCCGATGGACCAGGCTCTACAAAAGGCTGCACAATTATCATACTTTCCTCCAACATCTTTTGCTTGTTAAAAAGAATTTACTTTTAAGTCCAAACTTGGCTAGGGAAGAGATAGTTTACTTATCCTGGAGGCTGGGGATGGGCATTGAGAAATAGTGTGTTAAAGCCAATTACCATTCTGGTCCAACCAGCACCAGCACCTGGATGAAATTCTTACAACAATATTTTACAATTGTTTAAAGGCTGTTGCGGTTCTAATTATAGTTGTCAAAATAACGGGGCTTAATTATTCTATAGCCGTGTTTTTTGAGAGAGAGTGACTTAGCAAAATATTTACACGCAAAACAATAACAAAACAAATTATTGTAGAGAATTTTGTTTGTGTTTTCCGTGTAAGACTTTTGCTGAGTGGCTAATCACTCTCTCAAAAAACACGGCTTATTTAAATGGATATATTTTTTTCGTTATAAGTTTTACAATGATTTGTTACCGCACATTTTACATTTAAGAGATTCGATACAATGGGCCCTACCAATAATCAAATTTAGTAACGACTTAAATATTTGAGGAAAATAGACCATAATGGTATGGACTATAAAAAATTAACCATACATTTTATGTTTCATATTTAGAGTAGTAGCCCGTAGCGCAATGGTTAGTGCGTTCGACTGTCACGCTAGAGGTCTGGGTTCTCTTCTCAGCCTCGTGCACCTAAAACTCTAAACAAAAAGTTTTTTTTTCAGGGCTACTGCCTCTTGCGAGGAATTGACAAATCCTCCAAGAGTATCACTTGTCACGAATAAGTGCTTCTCGTCTAGCCATTCGGATTCGGCATAAAATTGTAGGTCCCTTCCATTCCTGTCGACAGGCGCACACAGGAATGGTTGCGAGTTGTTAGTCACTAGGCCCTGGTTCTTCACGAGCCGTTGTGCCACCCAATTTATTTTTATTTTTTTTTTATTTTAGAGTTCATACCATGTTATATGTATATCTTTCAGCTAAAATATTATTTTATAAGGGTTTCTCTACCCTAAGGCCATACGAGACAGTACTGGTTTACAGGTTACAATACATTTAAATTTTCTTACTAACACATACAAACCTGAGCAACTTACTTGTCAACTGGCTTGCCATTTTTTTTTTTAAATTATTTTTAATAAAAATTGAAATTTTTGAATTAGATGAAAATCAATCCATGTTACAGAAAAGTCTGTCAATGTATCCGTCAACGCATTGGCAGTATTATGCGTTGACCATCGCAAGACTTGATGCATGTAAGAAAAAATCGAAGTCCGATGCCAAAGCAAATTCAATAAAAATGTCTATTTAGAATCCTAGATAGCTGTCACGCTGGAGGTCTGGGATCGCTTCCCAGCCTCTTCCACCTAAAACTAAAAAGTTTTTTTTTCAGGGCTACTGCCTCTTGCGAGGAATTGACACATCCTCCAAAAGTATCACTTACATAAAATTGTAGGTCCCTTCCATTCCTGTCGAAAGGCGCACACAGGAATGGTTGCGAGTTGTTAGTCACTAGGCCCTGGTTCTTCATGAGCCGTTGTGCCACCCGATTTATTTTTTTATTTTATAGATAGCTTTCCTGGTAAACGCTGAACTAGACCGCAGATACTTGAAAGCAGCTTGCCTGGCAAGTTGCGTGCCGCCTAAGTCACAGCATATTCACGTATAGGAATTTGGCAGTCAACGTATGTATCCAACTTTCTTGCCAGTACTTGCTCCTTTGGCTTCAGGGTTAAGTATGTTTTTTTTAAATCTAAACAGTAGTGGAGTAAACACGATAAAACCTCAATTCTAAAGCTTTTGTGGTCAATGTCCTGAGTCGATATTTAGAGTATTGATTTTAGGGCTGACCACGAGACGAGAAAAGCTTCAGTCTCGATCTCGGTCTCGCATGACGAGACCGAGACGAGACGAGACGAGACTGGCTTTTAAGTAACCGAGACGAGACAGAGACGAGACTGTATATTTGGACCGAAATCTACAGAGGGTCTAATAAATTAAAAAATCCAATTTCAGTTAAATATTTATTTTCTTCTGCACGTATTCAAACTATAATCGAACATATTTCGTTCCAATAATCAACAAGTTGACCGGAAGTCGTATTCTTCGGAGGCGAGACCTAGACGAGACTTAATTATACGAGACTTACAAAAGTTTCCATGGCCAGCCCTAATCATAAGCTGTGAATAAAATATTTGTAAGCAAATATAATTTTAATATTTTTTGTTTTGATTTTTGAAAAAATATTAAAGAGAGCATTTCTTAGCAAATATACCAACTATATTTTCATTCAGCAATCGTTCTAGTATATTTCTAGAGAATTTTCCATTTAATACAGATTTATTATTTTTTCATTCATTTCACACACTTGACTATACAGGCGCTCATGCATTTAATCTTATACCCAACAGTAATTATCTCATAACCAACTATGTATGATTGTAATCTAAGACACACTCAGTCACCATTTAGAGCACTTAACCGGCTGATAGTGCTGCTTGGCGGCTTTATCCTTTCATGTTTGCACAAAAAATAGCAAATTGAATTACTGAATTTAATTAACAATTAAAACAATCACACATAGATAATTTATAACACAAAGAAAAAAAATACTCCATTTGTGCACTTTTCACGCGCCTCTATTAAATTCTCAACATCATTTGCCAGGCAATTGGAATCAAGACCAACCGGACCGTTGCGTTGCGCGCATTGTATTTGCAATCCTCATTATGCTCTCGTACCATACGTTAACAACTTAGTATACTCCGTTTCCATGGTGGTGAGATTTTCCAAGAAAATTCCCAACAAATTTTACTTCAGACACGAACGCGATATATCTAGTTGACTGTTTATAGTAGCCGGTGAAGTGAAGAATTTTCCATTTAACGCTTCTTGCAGATGCAATTGCTATTAGAGCTGGCTACGAGACGAGACTCTGCGAGACTTTTGTAGGTCTCGTCTCGTTAAAATCGAAAATTTTCAGTCTCGCCTCGGTCTCGTATCCGAAAACTCTGATTTCCGGACAACCTGTTGATTATTGGAACGAAATTTGATATTGAAAATGATAGGTGACAGAAATATAACAGAAACATTTGCATCCCTCGAACACCGCCGCGATGTTTCATGTCTAACATTATTTTACCGTTACTTTTATAAACACTGTTCTAGTGAAATAGCCAGCTGCATTCCTGCCCTAAGACAATTCAACCGTAATACTCGTACCTCTAGGAATGCACATCAGTTTACCCTCGAGTCCAACTTCGGACGTACTGTCAAGTATAGAGATTCTTTTTTTAGCCGCACTACCCGAATGTGGAATGCTTTACCCGGCTCTATCTTTCCCGACCATTTTAATATTCAGAGGTTCAAAACCAATGTGCATCGGTATCTCCTCTTAAACCCTTCCCTATTTTCCTAACGCTCGCACTGTGTTTAAACATTTTAAGGGCAGCCAATTCCCTTTAGTGCGCGCTCAATCAAAAAAAAAAAAAAAAAAAAAAAAATATTTCGATTATAGCTTCAATATGTGCAGAAGAAAATAAATATTTAACTGAAATTGAATTTTTTAATTTCATGGAATTTCTGTAAATTTCGGTCCAAATATACAGTCTCGTCTCGGTCTCGTCTCGATTGCTTAAAAGACAGTCTCGTCTCGTCTCGGGCTCGTCATGCGAGACCAAGATCGAGACCGAGACTTTTCTCGTCTCGTAGCCAGTCCTAATTGCTATGCTGGCAAGTTGCAACACACTTGTTAACGAGCTAAAAGGCATCAAGAATTAATCCCTCCATTTAGACGTTGTAATTGTTGTATGTTATAATTAGGTTTATCTACACGAATTTGAGTATAATGTGAACGCCATTTTAACGGCCATTGATTTAATGATTGTGCGAAACAATTATAAGTAAGATTTATCATGCGATATTTTTAGTTTAAACAATTACGTATAATAGGTAAATATAAAGAGTAGAAGTAGATATAACTAGTGCGTCTTCTTTAAGCGATTTGCTTAAAGCGTTAAGGCTCATAATACCTTGGATTTGGTTTTACTTACCTGCTCTTTAAATAATTTAAATAGGCTTCATTTAAGCCCATAGTTAAATTATATATTAATTTTCATACATCATACATTCATAAAATTTTCTGTTTCTCAAATTTTATTAGGCGTATTTTATTGGAAAAGCCATCTATAGTACATGACGATTTTACATGCATTACAAATAGGGCTGGCCACGAGACGAGACGAGACGAGACGAGACTGGCTTTAAAGCATCCGAGACGAGACCGACACGAGACTGTATATTTGGACTGAAATTTATAGAGTCTAATAAATTAAGTCTAATAAATTATAATCGAACATATTTCGTTCCAATAATCAACAAGTTGGCCGGAAATCGTATTTTTTGGAGACGAGACCGACATGAGACCAAGACGAGACTGAAAATTTTCGATTTTAACGAGACCGAGGCGAGACTTACAAAAGTCTCGCAGAGTCTCGTCTCGTGGCCAGCCCTAATTACAAATATAATATCGCTAGTAGCTCTACGCCCGGTAAAAAGCTAAAGTAGAATCCTACCCACTGTGGATAGGTTTAAAATTTATTCGAGTCTCGAATTGGATATTGTTTGTTTTGTTGAGGATATTGGAACTATTGATAGTTGAATTGAATTTCGATGGATGTGTTCATGCAGTGGTTAAAGTTGTAAATTTCCATTGGAAATACAAATCTTTTGTTTTGCTTACCCAGTTTATATTTGTAAGATATCTCAGAGAACTCCATTTTTTCATAAATATAAAAGTCGTTCCTTTGCAAAGTTTCTCACTTTTGCTATTAAGTTAAATGAATTTTGTTCCCATCATTGCTCGATTTATTTTCTGTCGCACCACTTATACTCTACCTTTTTTTTATTTGTGTATAACCTCGTTACCACAAACGTCCTTAGCACATGTTGCAATTGAACAATTTCAACATAATTGCCAAAATTGACGCCAAATGATGGCATCTACCGCCATGTGCACGCTTAACACGCTAACACGCTTACACGCTTTCACGCTAACACGTTTTCACGCTTACACGCTTACACTCTTACAAGCCTACACGCTCACACGCTTATACGCTTACACGCTAACACTCTTACATGCTTACAAGCTTACACGCTCACACGCTTATACGCTTACACGCTTACACTCTTACACGCTTAGGCTAGGCGCATATTGAAACGTGTCCGACGCGTGTGACGTGACCTGACAAGTGTCCCACGACACGATTTTAGAAACGTGTCATGCCGTTCTCCGCATATTGATACGCGTGTCTCGTGTCAAAATACATATTAATTTATTGAAGCAAAATTCGTCTGTTACTTTTATAAACACTGTTCTAGTGAAATAGCCAGCTGCATTCCTGCCCTAAGACAATTCAACCGTAATACTCGTACCTCTAGGAATGCACATCAGTTTACCCTCGAGTCCAACTTCGGACGTACTGTCAAGTATAGAGATTCTTTTTTTAGCCGCACTACCCGAATGTGGAATGCTTTACCCGGCTCTATCTTTCCCGACCATTTTAATATTCAGAGGTTCAAAACCAATGTGCATCGGTATCTCCTCTTAAACCCTTCCCTATTTTCCTAACGCTCGCACTGTGTTTAAACATTTTAAGGGCAGCCAATTCCCTTTAGTGCGCGCTCAATCAAAAAAAAAAAAAAAAAAAAAAAAATATTTCGATTATAGCTTCAATATGTGCAGAAGAAAATAAATATTTAACTGAAATTGAATTTTTTAATTTCATGGAATTTCTGTAAATTTCGGTCCAAATATACAGTCTCGTCTCGGTCTCGTCTCGATTGCTTAAAAGACAGTCTCGTCTCGTCTCGGGCTCGTCATGCGAGACCAAGATCGAGACCGAGACTTTTCTCGTCTCGTAGCCAGTCCTAATTGCTATGCTGGCAAGTTGCAACACACTTGTTAACGAGCTAAAAGGCATCAAGAATTAATCCCTCCATTTAGACGTTGTAATTGTTGTATGTTATAATTAGGTTTATCTACACGAATTTGAGTATAATGTGAACGCCATTTTAACGGCCATTGATTTAATGATTGTGCGAAACAATTATAAGTAAGATTTATCATGCGATATTTTTAGTTTAAACAATTACGTATAATAGGTAAATATAAAGAGTAGAAGTAGATATAACTAGTGCGTCTTCTTTAAGCGATTTGCTTAAAGCGTTAAGGCTCATAATACCTTGGATTTGGTTTTACTTACCTGCTCTTTAAATAATTTAAATAGGCTTCATTTAAGCCCATAGTTAAATTATATATTAATTTTCATACATCATACATTCATAAAATTTTCTGTTTCTCAAATTTTATTAGGCGTATTTTATTGGAAAAGCCATCTATAGTACATGACGATTTTACATGCATTACAAATAGGGCTGGCCACGAGACGAGACGAGACGAGACGAGACTGGCTTTAAAGCATCCGAGACGAGACCGACACGAGACTGTATATTTGGACTGAAATTTATAGAGTCTAATAAATTAAGTCTAATAAATTATAATCGAACATATTTCGTTCCAATAATCAACAAGTTGGCCGGAAATCGTATTTTTTGGAGACGAGACCGACATGAGACCAAGACGAGACTGAAAATTTTCGATTTTAACGAGACCGAGGCGAGACTTACAAAAGTCTCGCAGAGTCTCGTCTCGTGGCCAGCCCTAATTACAAATATAATATCGCTAGTAGCTCTACGCCCGGTAAAAAGCTAAAGTAGAATCCTACCCACTGTGGATAGGTTTAAAATTTATTCGAGTCTCGAATTGGATATTGTTTGTTTTGTTGAGGATATTGGAACTATTGATAGTTGAATTGAATTTCGATGGATGTGTTCATGCAGTGGTTAAAGTTGTAAATTTCCATTGGAAATACAAATCTTTTGTTTTGCTTACCCAGTTTATATTTGTAAGATATCTCAGAGAACTCCATTTTTTCATAAATATAAAAGTCGTTCCTTTGCAAAGTTTCTCACTTTTGCTATTAAGTTAAATGAATTTTGTTCCCATCATTGCTCGATTTATTTTCTGTCGCACCACTTATACTCTACCTTTTTTTTATTTGTGTATAACCTCGTTACCACAAACGTCCTTAGCACATGTTGCAATTGAACAATTTCAACATAATTGCCAAAATTGACGCCAAATGATGGCATCTACCGCCATGTGCACGCTTAACACGCTAACACGCTTACACGCTTTCACGCTAACACGTTTTCACGCTTACACGCTTACACTCTTACAAGCCTACACGCTCACACGCTTATACGCTTACACGCTAACACTCTTACATGCTTACAAGCTTACACGCTCACACGCTTATACGCTTACACGCTTACACTCTTACACGCTTAGGCTAGGCGCATATTGAAACGTGTCCGACGCGTGTGACGTGACCTGACAAGTGTCCCACGACACGATTTTAGAAACGTGTCATGCCGTTCTCCGCATATTGATACGCGTGTCTCGTGTCAAAATACATATTAATTTATTGAAGCAAAATTCGTCTGTTAGGTATATCCTAAATTGAAATAAACTTAAAACAAAAAAAAATAAATAAATCGGGTGGCACAACGGCTCATGAAGAACCAGGGCCTAGTGACTAACAACTCGCAACCATTCCTGTGTGCGCCTTTCGACAGGAATGGAAGGGACCTACAATTGTATGCCGAATCCGAACGGCTAGACGAGAAGCACTTATTCGTGACAAGTGATACTCTTGGAGGATTTGTCAATTCCTCGCAAGAGGCAGTAGCCCTGAAAAAAAACTTTTTTGTTTTTAGGTGGACGAGGCTGGGAAGCGATCCCAGACCTCCAGCGTGACAGTCGAACGCATTAACCATTACGCTACGGGCTACTACTCTAAAAAAGCAAACGACATTTTATTTTCAAACCCAACGAATTTTATTTTTGACGGAAAAAAAAACAAACACGCGCCGGTCTCGCAAGGAAAACTGTGTTTCAATTACTGTGTCACGCGATTTTCGTAAAACGCACGTCAGGTCATGTCGTGCCGCTCAATCAATATGTGTCGTGATTGATTTATATTGTTTACAAAAAGTCGTGCTGTGCTGTGTCGCGTCACTCGCGTCAAACGCGCTTCAATATGCGCCTAGCCTTACACGCTTATACGCATTTATTTTATTTTATTTACTGGATGATTAATGAGGGTGTCCACACCAACTGCGAATGTTTCTTCGCCGCACCGAATGTTTCGTTTTGGTTTGGGAGAGCCTTTACACGCTAACACTCTTTCACGCTTACACGCTTACACGCTTACACGCTTACACGATTACACGCTTACACGCTTAAACGCTTACACACTAACACGCTTACTCGCTTACACGCATCTACGCTTACACGCTTACAAGCTAACACGCTTACACGCTTACACGCTTACATGCTTACACGCTTACACGCTTACACGCTTACATGCTTACACGCTTACACGCTTACACACTTACACGCTTGCACGCTTGCACGCTCACACGCTTACAAAATGTATGTACTGAGTACATTCAATTTTCCTTCAGTATATGGATACAAACAATTCTACGTGAAAAATAACCGCGTGCCCTTTTTGTTTACTGTTACACACGCATACTTCAAGTCATGTTTTTGTTCCAAAATAAATAGATTAATCAGTTACGGTACACTGTGGCGTAAACGCATCTTTTCTTATTCTATTTATTTTTGTTTTACACAATTTAAAGTAGTTAACAATTGTGCACCGAGCTCGTAAACAATAATAGCTTTAATAATTTTAAGTAAATGCCTGTAAGATCTATAAGGTATTTTAAATGCAATAAAAATTGCGATGCACTATAGTTAGAAGGAAATGTAAAGGAAGGGAAATTTTTTCTTGTTGGCCAACTGGATTAAGAATATGGTATTAATGATCTCATGAAATTCCACGGGTGGCATCCAGTTAAAATTGAAGAATATAGAAAAGAATGCTGCTTAGAGTGGGGCTCGGTCCCTCCTCTAAGTTAGCAGTCAAACACTTATCCATCATTATGGCTTTTGCCATCTGAAGTTGGTTGATGTCATCTAAGTACAAAAATTGAAGTATTTTTCCAATTTTTATTTTGGTTGTTCATTTCCAAAAAGAGCAGCTTTGTTTTCAACCAAAGCAATGTGGTATATCTAGGGTAAAAGCGGGTGAGATGGCGCACCTTTAATATCTCCTACATTTATGGTCCAAACAAAACCATAAAACCATTTTTGTATTCATTTTCTCATTTCAAATCGAAGTAGGTAGTGTTCGTCGACTCTACTGTGATACAAAAAAAAAATAAAAAATGTGACAACAACAAAACGTAGGTTTTTTTCGGAAAATTTTTTTTCTACATTTTGTGATCTCTGTTTTCCTTGTGAGTCAATGGTTGCTTTGATTCCTATGATACATTAAAACATACAACAATGTATTGACTGAGACCTGTCTATGAAAATTTTGCAAAAATTCTACCTTTTTTTTTTTTGTGTGCCTAAAAATAAGTGGGAATGGCAAAAAGGGGGAGATGGCGCAGTTTTTTGAGGGTGAGATGACGCATTCCACTGCACACTTGTTCACTTTGGTGCACTGTGGCCGTACACCATCTCACCCGCCCAACGATTTTTTTCTTATAATTCAAACTTCATTTTGCTCTAATAAATTTTCTGAGAAACAGAATGAAGAAGAGTTAGTGAACTCATTAAACGCTTCTAGTTTCCACTAGTTTTTCATTAGTTCACTGATGCTCCTTTGCACAAAATCGTATGTCCTTTTGAGAAATTAACTTTTTTGCGATGCCAACAGTTTATAAGAAGAAACATAATTCTAGCCGGGGATCTTGGTGAGAAGTTCCTTTGAAGGCTGCATTAAATGACATTAACAAAAAGCTGATGTCGATTAAATTTGCTGCTAAAGTTTAAAACGTACCACGGTACCACCGACAACTCTTCGCAGACATAAATTGTGTGGGATGCGCAGAGGAATACAATTCCACCAAGCAAAAAGATGATTGGCTGCAGTGTATGTGTATCATGTGTCATAGAGGGGTACATGATTCATGCACATCATTTAAGCAAACTTGCAACGATTGTGGCATAACCAATACAAAGTAAATAATGCGCCATCTCACCCACCACGGTATACCATCTCACTCACCCCATAGGGGGAGATGGTTTTTCTTAATGTTTTTTTATTATTTTAATTAAAAATTGAAGTCTGCTTTACAAAACTTTGTAAATATAGTATACAATAACTTATTTAACAAAAAATATTTATGTAAAATAATAAAGATGAAATGTTGTATATTTTCGAAGATATTGGACAAATAAAAAAGGTATACCATCTCACCCGCTTTTACCCTACCTATATAGGTATATACGCAACCCGAAACTTATCTTTTTCGTGGAACGTGATGCCCCTACTTTATACAGAATCAATCACGTAATTACTAGAGGAATCCCCCCAATTGCACATAAAACAAATCTCTATGCTACAATATATCCTATTTTGTATAAATAGCATTTATCCCACTCCATCATTATGCCCATGGAGAATTCATAAGAGCTCATATGAATATAAAAAAAAAAAAAACCCACATCCTACCATATTAAAACAATCTATGAAGTGATTTTAATTAACTGAAGAGAAAATAAATAATCTCAACCACAAAACAGTACAAAAAAAAAACACTGAGAGGGTGGTGGATCATTCTGTACAACTGTATTTATTTTTCAACACAAAATGATTAATATCCCGCAACCCCCAACTGCTCTAAGGGTGTTTTACACTTCCGTTTTCCAACTCACAACACATGGATTTGTTGAGATAATTCAGTTTGCTTAACTAAAACATGTTGAAAAACTCAGGATAATAAATTTAACCTTCTCCCTCCCCCTCTGCCAGAAAACAAATTGAATAAAAAGACACAACATTCATCCCTTATCCTCTTTATTTCCACGCAGAGTCACATCAGAGATTATCATGGACACCAAAGAGGGAAAATGAAAATAAAACCGTTGCCGCAATTCATTGTTCCACTTAAGGAAAAGTACATATAAAATCCTGCGAGGCGAAAATATTATTATTCCATCAGATAACACAAAAGGGATGAACACCACGAAGTCCTTGGTGGTATCTTTTAAACAAATCCACTCCACTACCAAACAAACACGCTGTATAAAGGAAAATTGAAGAAGAAACACAAAAAAAGGACATCAACCACTCCCTTATAAGTACAATCGACAAATGGTTAATTTCATGGAGAGTTCATCCCCAATCAGAGCACAATGGCTGCCACCGGAAGATAATATCATGGAGGGTTAACAAAAAAAAAAAGCGGGATCATAATAACAAGAAAATAGACGGAACCCAACGTTGGTTGTTTCGTATGCCCGGGAATAAGCGATAATTGAATGAGGGTTGTTTCCACAGTTTTACTTACTCACAAACTGTTGTTCTTTCCACCCCATCACGGATTTGTATGCTGCCGTTCCTTCGCTTGCATAGCGGTAAATGTGGGTAAGTTCACAACAAGCGATAATAAAAGCAACAAACACAAATTGAAAGTTTACTGCAGACGTTTAAGGGTCGCGTTGTGGGTGGAAAGAAGAAAAAATAAACAATTTCAACACGCTGCTGCTGCTGCTGTGGCTCTCAAGAAGAACTCCGAGATAGGGGTGTGGAATAACGTTAACTGTTGTTTTTGTTGTTCTTATGTTCTTTGGTCGTAATTGGAGTGATTATTTGGTGTTAAGCAAGAATAACTTGTTAAGGGGGTGGCTCTCTAGCTCTGACTCTAAAAATGCTTCAATTGTTGTGTTAATAATTTAAAATTATTCACTAAGGGAGTGCATTAATATGGTATTCAGTATGTACTTAGTACAAACGGTTGTTATTAATTGAAATTCCATTTACAGTTGGGTAGTGGATTTTTTTAATGAGTTTTTATTTTTATACCGATATGGCCGTCTATTTTGAAGTTACAGCTCATGAATAATTAGACCCTAGTGCATTACAACTCTCAACTATTCCTGCATATGGAGGCTGGAGGGTATCTATTGTTTGCAGCACTTCGGTACTCGAAAAAAAAGTCTAACTTTGGAAGTCTAAAAATTGATATAAATAATTCCTTTGTAATTCTTTTCCCGAAGTCAAAATTTTTGAGTGGGGCTTATCAGAATCGTTTGTCCATCGTTTCTCCACATTTTTCCAATCAAACAAATCGTTTGTACACCCTCAGGAAAAAAGTTATTAAGCTTTTCTTTTTTATAGCAACTCCCCAAAATCAAAAAACTCATCTACTTCCCCCAATAGATGACCTAGGAAGATGTGACTAAGTGTTCGTTTGTCCGCCGGCAATTTAATTTATTCAGCATTTCTTTTTTATAGCAGCACCATACAAATTTTAATTTTTTTTTTTAGCAAAATCGTTGCCCCCAAAGTCAAAAAGCTTGTCCAACACCCCAAATAATAACTTTCCCGAATGAAACTAAGTGCAACCGTTTGTCGACCAGCTGTTTAAGACTATCCTTAAAAAGTAATGGTTTTTACACCATTAGTTCAAAAGTTATTCAACATTTATGTTTTATAGCATATATGTCAAAACTCAAACATTTAAATAAGAACTTTATACACAAAGAGCCCAGGCCGCCAGACATACGTCATTTCATCAAAGCTAAGATTTTTTCTGCGAACAGATACTATGGTAGCTAAGAACAATAGGATACTAAGAATCTTCAATCCGGGTGCAATTAAGAGGTAGCGAGTGTTAAAGTTGCATACAAATGTTGCAACATTGCGTTATTTTATCAAAGCTGAATTTTTGATATGTGTTAGGGGATGGTGTCATTTTGTCACTTCCAGACATCTACAGTGGGACCTAACGTGAGCCAGACACTTAAAATCTGTCAAACTAATCGTGTCATTTACATCACAGAATCAAATCAAGATTTTATGTTTTCTGTGGGCAAATATTCTACAATATTTTCTAATCAGCAAGACACCTACACCTATGATGGATCCAAGTGTCAGGTTTTGCACAAAGGTAGCCTGTCAGAGGAGTTTGAAATCCAAAGTGGAGTTAGGCAAGGCTGTATACCGTCACCAATACTGTTCCTGTTGGTGATAAGTGACGTACTGCACGCAGCTTTGTCAAATGGAAATGGAGGAATTCAATGGACTCTGCAATCTCACCTCAAATATGTGGACTACGCGGACTACGCATGCTAACTCTCTCATAGGATCATGGATCTCTATCAAATGACAACAAGGGTGGAGAGAGAAGCTTCTCTCAACTCGGCAAAAACTAAAAGGATCAGCCTTGGAACTTCCCCATCAATTCAAGTAAATATTTCTGGACAACCGGTAGAGATGGTAGAGGATTTCCAATATCTTGGGAGTATTGTCTCTACGGGTGGCGGAACTGAACTGGACGTAAAAAGCCGAATCAGAAAAGCAAAGGCTGCGTTCGGAATGCTGTCCAAAATATGCAGAAACAACTCTTTTAGCTTAAAGACCAAGCTACGACTGTTCCGCTCCAATGTTGAATCCATTCTGCTTTACGGCTGCAGCACTTGGAAAGTCACTGACACTGTCACTAGAAAGCTGCAAACCTTCGTTAATAGATGTCTACAAAACATCTTGAGGATTTTCTGGCCCAACCGTATCTCCAATGCTGAACTTCATGCGAGAACGGGTCAGGAGCCCATAGACTCCATTATACGAAGAAGAAAGTGGCAGTAGATTGGCCATACGCTTCGAAAAGTCGATCGGTGCATTGCATCTCAAACAATGGAGTGGAACCCGCTCACACAGGAGGGAAGACAAGTGGGCCGGACTAGAAGTACATGGCGAAGAACGGTCGAACAGGAATCGGCACGACTGGGTTGGAGAGAGCTGAAATATATTTCAAGAAATCGTACACGATGGCGCGTAGGTTTAGTGGAGACCCTATGTCCCGTAAGGGAAACATCACGGACGTAATAGGTCCGAGGACCTAAGTAAGTAAGTAAGTAAGTAAAGACACCTACAGCAGGGCCTTACATCACCATAAAACTGTCAAAATAATAATTCTTTGTTACTAAAAAGTAATTTCTTCGCTTATTTTAGCTGTTTTTAAATGTCTGGCTGATGAATACGCCCCACTGCAGATGTATAGCTGATGGGGAATTATTTTTAAACAGTTGCCCATAAAACATATAAATATTAGCTTTAAAACTACAACGTAAATGGCAGGATTAGTTTTACATATTTTAAGTGTCTGGCTCACGTTAGGCCCCACTGTAGATGTCTAGCAAGTGTTTAATAAAGTTAATGACACCATCCCCTACGACATATCAAAAATTCAGCTTTGATAAAATAACGCAATGTTGCAACATTTGTATGCAACTTTAACACTCGCTACATCTTAATTGCACCCGGATTCCATCCATTTGTTCTTAGCTACCATAGTATCTGTTCGCAGAAAAAATCTTAGCTTTGACAAAATAACGTATGTCTGGGCTCTTACTCTAGTATGCTTGTTAAGAAAAATATGCACGACTGGATTGCACGAACTTGCTAGAATATTTAAAAAATGTGTATACAATTTGATTAAGAATTAATGAATTAAGGAAAAACTCCAAATATTCGAAGAAAGCGTTATAATCTTCAATTTAATTTGATACCAATCAATTAATTTAATCAAGACAAACTAATAAAAAAAAAAATATTATTGATATTGGCGGCCACGGGCAGTGTAGCCCATAGCCCAATTAGCGCTGAAGTGCGCCGTTTTGATACCATAACTCGTTTGAATTGAAGAGAAATGGGTATATCCTCAGGATTTCGTCATTTTTTATTTGAGTTTAGAACAGGATTTTGTTGTAGCTTTAAGCACAATCATCAGAAAGAGCCATTTCGTCGCGTTGAGAAAAGACATCAAGTCTTTCAAAGAATGCTCTTCCAGTGACTGTTTTCTAGCTTTGACCAGAGCAGGGCATTTGCAGAGTAAATGAACTACTCTTTCCTTTTCCTGCTGGTCCTATTATTGATAGGCAGGTAAACCTGCCCGTCTGGTTTGATTGTTGCTACAAAAGTGCATTTACAATAATTCCAAATAAATCATACACCACTTGCCTAAATTAGTATTTGCACACGTCACCAATAATCTGCAAAGGTTGGGTGGACTAATTCTTGGGTTTGGAGATATGCTATAAAAAATAAATGTTGAATAACTTTTGAAATAAGGGTGGAAAAGCGATTATTGAATAATCTTAAACAGCCGGTGGACAAACGAACGCACTTAGTCTCATCTTCCTAAGTCATCTATTGGGGGCAGCAGATGAGTTTTTTTGAGTTTGGAGAGTTTGGAGAGTTTAGAGAGTTGCTATAAAAAAGAAAAGCTTAATAACTTTTTTCCTGAGTGTGGACAAACGTGGACAAACGATGGACAAACGATTCTGATAAACCCCAACCAAAAATTTGGACTTCGGGGTTCCCACTTCACACAGCTAGATTTATAACTTAATGTCATTAATTTATTTAATTTATTGTTGGTCTTAGTGTTGACCCAAAAATAAAAGAACAGTTATGACTTTTTGTTTGGAAAACAAGCGGGGGGCTGAGAATTGGGCACTTTGAAGAATTTTTTGAGTAATGAAAATGTATCAGATGTTGATAATTTGTTTTTGTCAATGTGGGTATCGACTAGACTGACTGCAGATTGATTGGTTGAACCGTTTTCAAAATATCAGCGTGGCCATGGAAAATTCCATCATTTGTAGAACCACCCATCATAATGTAGGTATACGAATTTCATAAAATGATTTAAAAATATAGTAAATTTGTATTTAATTTTCTCTCCCAAGACGCAGCATATTTTATTCGAGAAACTAAAACCACATCCTGCTGAGCTATAAAATTATATATAAAACCAATTTGATTGCGACCATAAGTTAATTACTAAAAATTCCACAATTTATTCCTCGGCAATTATAGGTACCAATTGCTGGAACTATCTGAAAGCTGTAATCAAACTCCGACTGCGTATAGTGCAGAGGGCTTAAATCTATTAAAAAAAAAAAAAACATTAATACTTCTCCCCAAGCTTAAACGTTATAGCATCAATAGTCATTCCAATTCCACCATCAAAGACCTCTCAAAACAAAATTAAGAAAAATATGTATAGAGAAAGGCGAAAATAATATTAAATTGAGAAATACACACATGAAGTTGCATCGAAGACGAAGCATGTGGCATCAGGCAGCGCAGCGCGGCAGAAGCGACGAAGAGAATATAATTTAATCTTGTTAATGCTGCAAAATCAAGTTGTCGACTCCAAACAGGCTGTGGCATTTCTGCTTCGCAAGTCGCCATCAAGAAGGAAGGTAGGTACATATATATCCTTTGGCCCGATACGAAAAGCACTTTAGCCATTAAGTTCCCCCGGGAGATGGATCTGAAGCTATATGGAAGGAGACGAGACGGGAAGAACTACTCGCATCCCATCATGCAATCGCGAAGAGCCTATTAGACCGGGGACCAAGTTCTTATGACTTCATAATCTTAATTAACGTTGGGTCGTCATACCTGCACACAAAGCAGTGGAATTAACCAGCGCTATAAAGATCCAATCAAGGCCCCCGCGCGCTCCTGGGCACAGAGTGGCAGCCAGCCATCGGCAACAGGATTCACATTCCCATTCGCAACCGGGAATTGTATATATGTACCAGGCAATAGCGATAAGCAACTCTGGCCGAATATGAAGCCCTTGCCCTTCAGAAAGGCAACAAAATGGAATTCAGCATGGCGGTCCTTGATGCGCCTGCTGTTATGCCGATCCCGATCCCGGGCCGCTGATGCTCTTCTGATCAAATGGAGTTATATATAGGGAGAGGGGCACGAATGGGCATGGTTATTTCCCTTCATCATGTTCTTTAATGAGTTTATCCCTACCAACCTACCTGGACTTGGATTGGGATGGACGGGAAGCATCCACATATATATCTAAAACTGCCTGTAGGTACCGAACCTTAGAACCATCCGAAACGGACAAGACCATGTGCATCTCTTTCCAAATGATCGTTCCATTATATCGAATGGTTCATTCGGGGATTTTGATTAGTTTGTCGGCTTTTTTACCTTTTTTTATAGTTGGTTTGGTTTCCTTTTTGGGTATTTTTGTGTTGTGTCCATCTTTTTTTTTTTTGTTAAATTCTTATTTATACATAGAACATATTTCTTTTTCGTGACAGCAACGGCGATATCCCAGCCTAAGAATCGAAATGGGCAAAGAGCTACTCACATATGGGATCCACCCTTGATTGGATGCGGAGAAACGCGTTAACACTAATTTATTCCAGAACTTGTATATTTTTTATTCTTTTCGGATGCTGGCTGGATGAGGTGCTCAATCTCAAGTTTAAGAAAAAAATGAATTCTTCTCAAAAGGTTTTTGTGTTTTTTTTTTTTTTTATTTTCGTTGAAATGGATGATGATGCTCGGCATGGGGCTTCACAGGTTCTCATCATCATGCATAATGGAAGGCTATATTAAGTTTTAGTTTAAAAGAAGATTTTTTTTGTTTATTTGAGGGACGAGAAGATAAAGGTTTTTATTATTCCTGTTTGTTGTAAAACGTGTTAATTTGAAAAAAAGCTTTTGCTTAACTTGGTTTTTAGACTTTTTTTTAAGATATCCATTTTACTTTATTCTTTTATTACTTTATTATTGAATTGGACAAGAGTAAGGGAATTGGTATACTATTTTCGAATTCTTAAAACTCATAACATCTACCTTACCTAAACATATAATAATAAATTATTATTAGATCAAAGGTGAGATCAAAGGTGTGAATTTTGAAGTTGAAGATAATTTAATAGCTAAAATATCGTAAATAGTATATACCACCTATTAAGCTATTACCTATTTATACGTGATTCTTGAAAACTATAAAAATAAGTGTATGTAGGTAGGTACAACACCAAAAATAAAAAGCTTTTTTTCAGCGTTTTTAATACATAGCTATCCGTAGCTAGTTGTGATGAGGTTAAAAATACGCAAAAAGTTACAATTTTAACTAAATTATTTCCATAATTAAATTAACTTTATAGTAACAAACTTACTTTTACTTTTGATGGCGCTCACAGCCCATGATGGGCTTCGGCCTCAACTAACAAGCCCATCCAGCCAGCTCTATCCCTAGCTATTTGCCAAAGACCACTTAAATAACATTTGTCTGAATTAGGCAATTACAAACGGTTCTTATTTTTTTTCAAAAAGGCAAAGTTGAAAGCATACCTTCGTTTAATTTAAACAAACACTTATGTACATAATTTGGGTTAGGTACCTGGTACCGAATCAATCATTAAGCAATATAAATAAACGAATTTTTTCGTGTGGTTTGAGGCTGTAACGTGGCTAAAAATTAAAGTTATAAAATTAGTTGTGTTATACTACCATGTTTTGCTGAGCCTTTATAAATTGGCTTCTAGCTCCGCTTGAAAATAATTCCCATGTTTAAAACGTCATATCAATTCCAAAGTCTTGTTATTGAACCCTATTGAAAACATTTTAAAGCGCGATAGGAGCGGATATAAAGGGACAAAAAACACGGCTATTATTTAAGGAAAAGTGATTATGTCAAAATTCGTTTTCTGTTATATAACTTCATATGAACCAACTGGATCTCAAAGCCCCCCTTCCCACAGCCAAATCCTAGATCCGCTACTGATAAGAGATATTGAAAATTGTCAGTTAAGTCAAATTCCGTATAATGGTATAATTGAGGCCTCTCGTTTATGTTCTTGGATTGACACACGTGATTTTCAAAATTAATTTAATTTCGGAAAGGTTATACTTACTAAATTACTATTAACTATGTATTTATTTCGTTTTAAATTAATCTATGTATTATTGTATTAAATAAATTACATAACTGTTTCATGTTTCGATTAAACTATATGATATTGTTATTGATCGGGTCGATCAAAATGGTCAGGATGGCCGAGTTGTAGGAGTACTTTAAACTTAACATAATATCAAAATGTAGTTTTTAATTATTTTGTTTTAACGAATAAAATTATTATATAAAATCATTCGAAATAAAAGATTCAAAATAAAAACATCATAAATATTTTGTAAATAAGGAATTTGGTTTTTAATTAAAGAACCTATAAGTTATAATATTTAAATCTTTTTTTAAGTACCTTTGGTAGCGATTTTAAAAGTTACGAACATTTTGCACTGTATACAAAAAATGGCTACCAAAGTAGCTTAAAAAAAGATATAAATATTTAAGATAGTGAAGGGTTCCAAGTATGTGTACACAAATCAGTGGCCTACTTTGACCACAGCAATGATGCAAACATTGCCAAAACTATTTGACCGATTTGGATCCAATTTTAAAATTTCATCTTGTAATACTGTAGATTAGTTTATTCCAAATTTTAGCAGAATTGGACAATTTTTGACCTATTATTTGAGTGCTTCAAAATTACTTAATTTTTCAGATTTTTTTTTTTTGAATTCATGGTTATATAGCAACACAAATATAACATGCATGAAATTAAAATTAATTTGGTCTTGTAGAAAATTTTATAACAAACAAGTAGTGAATGGTTATTTCCAAAGTTGCATGTTTCAAAATTTATAAAGCAAAATGTCAGAAAAATGGGGTGATTTTAGCGCTTTGTTAAGCTGTGCACTTTTTCTGCAGCAATCACAGGTTTTTCGAAGTTGCAAACTTAGCTACAGACTACTCTAACATGCTTTGCGATTTTAGCCATTTTTGTTTGTAATTATTGACTGGGTCATATACATATATATCAAGTGATTTTGATCCTTGATATTGAGGTGTGATTTTCAAGAATTTCTGAGGATGATCTTGACAAAGAAACATTTTTAAAAAATAAACGATAGGTATTTATAATTTTGAAACATACAAAAATAGGTCCTCCAAAATATTGGTGGATCATTAAAAAAACTAAATAACTTGGTGGTATTCTTGGAGAGAGAAGCTCAAAATCGAAGAAAAAAAGAAAAAACCAAGAGCGCTTAAGTGAATCTATTCCACCTAAATAAATCTTTATCTTTATTTGCCATCAAAATAAAAACAAATAAAAAACCAAATAAAAAGTTTTTAAATATTTAAAATGTTAAGGTGCGATCCTTTACTTTGCGCACTGAAACCCACAATCTGTGAAATTTTGGAGCGCAAGGATGAAATATTCTCAAAAATATCAAAATTGTGCAAATGTACGGAAACGCGAGTTCTTACACATTATCCCATATTACCTAATGTCAATGTGCCAGACAAGTACGGCACGATGTTTGGTTTTTATTCCTTATACCCTCAAAATGAAATTTAGCTGAACTGTGATTTTCATTTCAAAGAATTTTCTCGGACAGAAAAGGTCCGATCCTTTACTTTGTGCACAGAAAACCACAAACTGTCAGTTTTAGAGAGCAACGTTGAAATATTCTCAAAAATATCAGAACTGTACAAAAGTACGGGAAGGCTAATTCAACCGAATTCCGTATTACCAAATGTGCCAGACAAGTAGGGCACGATGTTTGGTTTTCGCTCCTTTACTCTCAAAATGACATTTTGCTGTGCTGTGATTTTCTGTCCGACGAAATTTCTCGGACTGAAAATCACAGATAGGGGAATTTATTAGGTCCGTTCCTTTACTTTAAATTTCTGTGATTTTCTGTGCATTTGTGAGATTTTCAGTCCAAAGCCGTTCCCGTACTCAATAATTTGACAGTTTTTTTTACAAAAAACAACGCTCACGAGAGAGTAAATAATTTCCCCTACCTGTGATTTTCAGTCCGAGAAATTTCTTCGGACTGAAAATCACAGCACAGCAAAATGTCAATTTGAGAGCAAAAGAATGGAAGCCAAACATCGTGCCTTACTTGTCCAGCACATTAGGTAATACGGAATTTGGTTGAATTTGCGTTCCCGTACTTTGGCACAGTTATGATATTTTTGAGAATATATCAACGTTGCTCTCCAAGATCTGACAGTTTGTGATTTTCTGTGCACAAAGTAAAGGATCGGACCTATTTACTCTCTCGTGAGTGTTGTATTTCGTCAAAAACTGCCAAATTTTTGAGTACGGGAACGGCTTTGTACTGAAAATCACACAAATGCACAGAAAATCACAAAAATTTAAAGTAAAGGAACGGACCTATTATCACAGTCACAACATAGGTAGGGGAAATTTAATACTCTCACGTGATTCTCTTATGTCAACAATTACGAAATTTTTGAGTACGGGAACAACTTTGGACTGAAAATAACATTGATGCACAGAAAATAACAGATATTTAAAATGAAGGAACGTGGACCTTTTATCTATTTATAACTATAGTTCACTATTGCTTCTCGCGTAGTAGCCCGTAGCGTAATGGTTAGTGCGTTCGACTGTCACGCTGGAGGTCTGGCATCGCTTCCCAGCCTCGTCCACCTAAAAACTAAAAAGTTTTTTTTTCAGGGCTACTGCCTCTTGCGAGGAATTGACAAATCCTCCAAGAGTATCACTTGTCACGAATAAGTGCTTCTCGTCTAGCCGTTCGGAATCGGCATAAAATTGTAGGTCCCTTCCATTCCTGTCGCAAGGCGCACACAGGAATGGTAACGAGTTTTTAATCACTAGGCCCTGGTTCTTCATGAGCCGTTGTGCCACCCGATTTTTTATTGATTCTCGCTGTAAAATTGATATAAGTGGTACAGAACTTAACGAAAAATGTGTATTGACACAAGGCAACTGATGAGTTCTTTGAATGTTTTCTGTCATTGTTCAATAACAAGGTAAAATAGTTTTTCATTCAACATTTAATATTAAAATTTGCAAAATATTTTGACACCTTTTACACGAGGAAACAAATTGCTTTCGATTTTTTGACATTTTCTTCTAATGTTTTTTAAAAGTTTTTTGTACCTCTTACACAAAGAAAAAAAATCTTAAGTGATTCTTTGTAGTGCATTAAGAGTTCCTGATGCAAACAAAGTTTTATCGATCGTATTAAAGAACCCTTTTTAAATTTTCAGAAATTGGCTACCCAGATTTCACTTTTGGTTTTCATTAGATTTTATTCAATTGGTGTGGTTTTTTTCTCAAACATTGTATATCTGCAAATTCGATGAAACAAATATTAGTTTCCATTTTGCTTTATAAAGTCGGTAAAAGAAGTGCTTTTTCCGTCAACCTGTGAATACTGCGGGTTAAAGATATTTCCTTGAATTTTTGAACAACAACAACAACTTAAAGGCGCTACCACCAATTGTTTGGCTGGAGATATAGCTATTTCGTGCTTTGTCACTTTTGCACTCATCAGTCTCCTTTTTGTGGTGCTGAGCTTTAATCCAATTTTATTTGAAAAACTTTTTAATGCACACCATAGGATTCGAACCCACCCATATCAGATTTGCTCAGTCTTAGCAGTCGTGTGCACTACGCACTCCACCGCTTAAAACCACTGACGTCACAGGTCGAGATGTGTTATTTGTTTATCAAATGCATTTTGAGCATCAGCATTTTTATTCTAGTACGAATAGTACAATAATAACAATAATAAAGATATTTCCTTCATATAATACGCATGCACTTATTTAAGTTTCTTAAAGCCAGTTAGTTTCAAATTTTATTTATATTCCAGACGCAATGACGTTGACTTAAAATAAATAAAACAAAAACAATTCATTCATGTTCTTACGATTTTAGAGCCCTGTTCTTTTCCACTTAAAGTCAGAAAGAGAAGCCAAGCTCTTGACTATTAAAATGACAAAATACCCAGATGTTGTAAGAAACAACCACGAAATCAGTTCTAAGATCAATTCCACATTAAAACTTTGTATATACTTTAGCAAGTCAAAAAAAATTCATCTTCCATATAAGAAAGAATTAAAAAAACAAACTTAAGTGCCTACAATGTCTATCCTCAATTGAAAATTTAAAATACCAATAATTCTGGACAACATTATTCGAGACAACAATTTCATTAGCATTACATCGTAAGGGCATGGAAATACCAAACAACAAGCAAAGTCAATTTTTATAAAAAAAAAAAAAACTTTCATTGCAGTTTCAGTTAATATAGTGCTCTATCTGAAGCCTTGTTTCACGAGACGACAACCGTACAAAGTACAAAGCACTCGTATATTTTCAGACTTAACCAATTCAACCAATATCAAAGAAAATCGATAAAATGAAAAAAAAAAAGAACACGAATACTGGCAAAAAAAAACCTCTTTGTTGTCCCTTTTTGCGACGACGACGACAACGACATCGAGGACGCAAGGACAACAATGGATGATCAGCACATTGAACAATCTTATTTTCATGTGCCATGTTCCACCATTATTGACAGAGGAACAAAAGCCCACTAAAAAAAATGAATTTAAATAAAAAAAAAAAAAAAAAACAATCCAAAAACAGAAAAGGCCAACACCACAACCATCATCAGAGCGACCGATCAGAAGCATATAGAGAGGATATTAATTCCAGACTCCGCATCCCGTCCATACAAATGTGATTTTAATGAATTCCATCGATCTCTGATGATGTGGCTGTGGATGGACACAGCGAATTGGGAGCACTATAACAGCTTTAAACCAAGAAATTCACTCCTCCAGGATGATGAGGACGATGGACGCTGGACGACAACAACAGGCACATGAACAGAATTTAAAAAGAAGAAACCGCTTCAAGACGACCAAACATACATGTTTTATCGCTTTGCTGTTTCGCAAGGACTCCGATCTAACTTTATATGGGCAATGGGTACCATCTACCTCCTGCACAGTTCCTTCGTACGTCAGGCGATGCTGTAAATTAGAGATGGTGCACGAAAAGAAACGCTCACTCCATGCATGCTTCCTTCCCCTTTCGGTACCGGCATCCCGGCCATCTCGCAATACCGCTCCGGCCATTTCGTGGCATGTTGACGCGCGAACATCACATCGTACATGATTCCAGCGAATGTCTATAACCACTTACTTTAGCGAGCCCCAGCCAGATCATCACGAAGAAGAAGAGCAGCACTAGCATCAAGAGACGCAGCCAAAGAAGACGAAATTAAATGGAAATAAAATGCCCGGGACATGTTCCAAGTGTAATGGACTTTCTGAGCGGGACAGAACAAGGAGATGTTATTAGTTAAGTTGTCCTTCAACGAGCTTACCCCATTATAGGCATAGGCATAAGCAAAGCATAGCCGAGCGACTGTATCGTCCGTCGTGATGGCATCATCATTGTCGTTGGTCCTTATCCTAAGCTAAGATCTATCTAGAAGGGGCAGGCGGGCGGTCATGCAAAATATACAATTCAGAGACTCCATTTCATGAGTTTTGCATGATGGAATCATCGTTTGGGAACTTGTCAGAGAGTCCCAGTCCAGCTTGTATGGATATGCAAACACACCATCAACATCACCAAAAACCTGCAAACTTACACCACATCACACTACACAGCACAACATGCATCATGCATCACATGTGGGCCCGAGACCGAGAGAATGTAATTGGCTCCTCGGCCAAAAAGTATAATGAGCCCAAGAGACCATTATATCATTAGGAGTCACGATCCAAGTGCACCCATGATGATGCCATACGTCCATAGTTTGGTCTGTCGCGTCGGATGTGCCGGGAGCACATCTTCACCTGATGATCGTAATTATTTCGTTGCTCTGCACAACGATCTCCGGACTGGTTTGGATTTTTTTTTTGTTATGTCTTCGTGTCCGTCGTCCATCAGTCGAGTTTGCTTATTGGTCTGGTTTTAGTTGTGAGTGACACATATGCATATGGCATCATGGCCAGGAGGAGTTAGTTGTCCAGTCAGCGATTTTAATTATCACGCAATGGGATTTTTGTTCTTCTGTTGGGATCAGCTATTTATTTTTTTTTTGTTGGTTATCTCCCTCGGGAAGACTTTTCCTGCAACAAAAACAACATCAACAACAAAAAAAAAAGAGGGGGAAAGTGAGTGACTGACCACTTTAAGGCTTAATTGACTGTGTGCAGAGGTAAAAATACCTCCTTTTGGTTTATCTTTATAGATGATGCGGCTGATGTGGTGCGATGGTGGTGACTCTCTGCGGTTAGGCGCAATGTCTACTTTGCTGATCTACCTTCGGCCGGGGCTGCTGTGATGGTAATGGTCAGTGGTAATTACTATATGCCACTTAAACTCCTGCATGATAACCAATTTTATCCGGTTTTTATTGGTAGACATACGGACAGACGAACAAACGCACAGACCAGACCATGGATCGGACTGGATTGGATTTGACGGTCTGACGCATGTCGGGTTGGATGCGGTATAACGATGCGACAACGAGGAGCAAGAAACAACTTAAATTGAGCATCACTTCTAGAGAGAAGAGATGTCGATGTCGGCCGTCAATCGGTTGGAAGATAACTTATTTGCACAAAAGTCTGGCATATAAAACGTACATGATTACCACCGGACACCATCATCACCGTCGCTCATCGTCGTCGTCATGATCGTTGGAGTAGTTTACAGCCAACTAGCATTTTTTTCGTGATGACATGCGCTCGTCTATAGTCTATGCAGAAATATTTATTTTTAGTTAGCAGGTAATTAAATGCGAAAATATTGCAATCAACGGATAAATTGATCTTTTTAACGCTTTCGTATGGTCTTTAGTCGTGTTTTTTATATGCCGATGAAAATCTCGCGAGGACCAACGGCGACAGAAACACGACGATACCAATGTGTCGGAACGGACATGGAAAAATTGTTTAATTATAAACAAAAATAAAATCATCAACAGAATGAGTAGATAAGCGTTTTTTAAGGCACAAGCTTGGTACATTTCAAAACAGGTAAATTAATTGAGATGCATTGTTGTTTTCACTCAAGAATATTTAAGGTTTATAGAAACTTACTTTACTTTTGATGGCGCTCACAGCCCAGGATGGGCTTCGGCCTCAACTAACAAGCCCCTCCAGCCAGCTCTGTTCCTAGCTAGCCGCTTCCAGTTGCGCACACCGAGTGCTTTGATGTCGTCATTCACTTGATTGCGCCACCTGTTACGGGTTCTTCCTCTGCTGCGTACCCCATCGGGGTTGGATTCGAAGACTCGTTGGACAGGTGCGTTGCTGTCCATACGCTCCACGTGCCCCAGACATCTCAGCCGCTGTATTTTCAGCTTTTTGACCAGGTCAACGTTGCTGTATAGCCCGTATAGCTCGTCGTTGAATCTTCTCCTCCATACTCCTTCGATACACACCGGACCGAAAATCACACGAAGAATCTTCCTCTCAAAGCACCCTAGCAGATTTGTATCCGAATCTTTCAGTGTCCATGCTTCTGACCCATAAAGCAGGACCGGGATGATTAGGGTTTTGTATAAAGTCTCCTTGGTTCTCTGAGAGAGGGCCTTACTACTTAAATGCCTTCTTAGACCGAAGAAACAGCGGTTGGCAAGAGTAATTCTTCGCTTGATCTCTGCACTGATGTCATTCTGCGATATAATAGTGGAGCCCAGGTAGACAAAGTCCTTGACAACTTCGAAGTTATATCTGTCCATCGTGATATTTTGCCCGAGTCGACGATGTTGAGATTCCTCTCTCGATGACAGCATATACTTCCTCTTGTCCTCATTAACCAACCATCCCATTTTAGCCGCCTCCGATTCAATGCTCGCAAATGCCCCTGCCACAGCTCGCTTCGTTCTGCCGACAATGTCTATGTCATTCGCATATGCAAGCATTTGAACGGACTTTTGATAGATTGTACCGCTGGTGTTGACATGTGCGTTGCGTACAATGGCTTCAAGAACGATGTTGAATAGGTTGCATGATAACGCGTCGCCATGCCTCAATCCTTTCTCAACATCAAAGGAATCGGTGGTCTTCTTACCAATTTTGACGGAGCAGCGAGATTTCTCCATCGTCATCCTGCACAAGCGGACGAGTTTGGCAGGGATGCCGAGACTCGACATGGCTCTGTATAATTCGTCCCTTTTCACGCTATCATACGCGACTTTAAAATCGATAAAAAGGTGGTGTGTATCGATCTGGAATTCCCGGGACTTTTCTAAAATCTGTCGGAGTGTGAACATTTGATCGACGGTTGACTTGCCTGGCCTAAAACCGCACTGATAGGGGCCGATCAGATCGTTGACAAAAGGTTTTAAGCGGTCACACAGGATGCCCGACAAGATTTTATAAGCGACGTTTAGGAGCCTAATTCCTCTGTAGTTGGTACATTTCAGAACATCTCCCTTTTTATTGATGGGGTACACTATACCGAGGTTCCATTCATCGGGCATACTTTCCTCCGACCAAATTTTGCAGATGAGCTGGTGTATGCTCCTAGCCAATTCATCTCCCGCTGATTTAAATAGTTCGGCTCGTAAGCCATCCGCACCAGCAGCCTTGTACGACTTAAGTTTGAATATCGCCAGCCGCACTTCGGTTAGGTCAGGTGAACGGAACTCTTGGCCATCATCGTCCAAGTTGAATGGAGCGTTCTGCCTATTAGCGGCATCTTGGCTGTCTTCGCCATTAAGCAGTCTAGAGAAGTGTTCTTTCCAGATCCTCAGCACTCACTGTGTGTTTATAGAAACATGCGGACAGAAAATTAAGATAAGAGGACAATTATTATAGTATAGAGTAAAGGTAAAAGTATGACATCTCGCTCTAATATAAACATCATCTAATAAATTTACTTTTTTTCACTTCCCCTCATAGGCCCAACATTTCTGACCAACCAATTTCTGAAGCAACTTTTCCAATATACATCAAGCAGCATATGTAACTGTATGGTGTCAATTCAGGCCTTTTTCTATTTTTTTGCTAGAAAAGTGTAAGAAACTGCGACCCTTCAAATTATTTTGTTAAATCCCTACAGTGGCTTTTGATAGTTGGGGGTTAAGCAAGTTAATTATCCCAATAAAATATACAACTCAAGAGGAATCGAAGCAAACTCCACATCAATATACATGTCAGGAGTCAGGTATCATGAACTTTTTTGATGTATAGGGTCTCCAATAAGCGGTGTTATTTTGAATAGCCCGCTATTTCGGTAGTTGTCACTTTTGAAGCATTTGACAAGTAGAAACTACGCTATTGATAAAAATGGAACGAAACACGCTTCAACAACGCATTGAAATTATTAAAATTCACTATAAAAAATGCATGAAAATAATACGGAATTTCATTGAAAAATCATCGTGACTGATGAGGCCCATTTCCGCCTCGGTGGCTACGTCAACAAGCTAAATTGTTGCATCAGGGGCTCGGAAAACCCAAGATTTAGTGTTGAAAAGCCTCTCCATCCTCAACGAGTAACTGTTTGGTGCAGTTAATGGTCCGGTGGGGTCATTGGACCTTACTTTTTCGAAAATGGGGCTGGGCTGAATGAACAGCTACGGTGAATGGAGTGCGCTATCGAGAGATGATTTATAATTTGTATGGCCAGAATTGGATGGTATTGATCTGTATAACGTTTACTTCAAAAAGACGGCGCTTCGTGCCACATAAGCAACGAAACCATCGATCTTTTACGGGAAAAGTTTGTGGCCCGTTTTATCTCTCGAAGAGGTGATCACAATTGGCCACCGAGATCTTGTGATTTGGGGCCACGTGAAATATAAGGTCAAACCCAATAGCCCAGCGTCGATTCAAACCCTTAAAGATGCAATTCGTGAAGCTATTGAGGGCAACCATTTTGCGATTTGATGATGGAAAATTTCATAAAAAGGATATTGTTGTGTAAGCGTACCCGTGGCGGCCATTTCGCTTAGGGCTGACCACGACACGAGAAAAGTCTTGGTATCGATCTCGGTCTCGTATGACGAGACCGAGACGACACGAGACGAGACTGCCTTTTAAGCAACCGAGACGAGACCGAGGCGAGACTGTATATTTGGACCGAAGTGTACAGAATCTAATAAATTAAAAAAATCCAATTTCAGTTAAATATTTATTTTCTTTTGCACGTATTCAAACTATAATCGAAAATATTTCGTTCCAATAATCAACAGTTTGTAGAAAATCGTATTATTCGGAGACGAGACTGAGACGAGACTTAATTAAATGAGACCGACACGAGACTGAAAATTTTCAATTTTAACGAGACCCGAGACGAGACTTACAAAAGTCTCGCAGATTCTCGTCTCGTGGCCAGCCCTAATTTGGCTGATGTTATTTTCCATTATTAGTAGCATACATTCCTCTTTACATTGAAATAAACACCCGATCATTTATCTCAAAAAAATGCCATTTTTCTTTGAATATCAAAATAACACCTCTCATTGCAAAACCCCTTACTTGAAAACGCTAAAGAAGAATATGAAAGAGCTCCAAGAAATAACTTTGAAGCCTTAAATGGGTTTTACAAGGGCTGGCCAGGAGACGAGACTCGGCGAGACTTTGGTAAGTCTCGGTCTCTTTAAAATCAAAAATTTTCAGTCTCATCTCGGTCTCGGGTTGGTCTTCTATAAATAAGTTTCGTCTCGGTCTCACCTTTTTTGCCCGAGAAAATTTAAATTTGCGGTCTCGTCTCCGAAAAATACCTGTGGATTATTAGATCGAAATATTTTCGATACGTCACATTATATTATGTCCCCCATGTAGTTTGAATATGTGCAGAAGAAAATAAATATTTAACTGGAACTGGATTTTTCAATTTATTAGACTCTTTTTAAATTTCGGTCCAAATACTCTCGTCTCGGTCTAGTCTCGGATGCATAAAAGGCATTTTCTTCTCGTCCCGTTCACGTCATGCGAGACCGAGATCTAGACTTCTCTCGTCTCGTGGCCAGCCCTAATTTTCATGAATTTCCTATTTTTTACGAAATTCCGGAAAAAATAAGAACCTCCCGAAGTAACAAATTGAAAATCACTATTAGGATATTGAATATACCTTTTAATAAGGAACAATTGAGTTCACGGGTTTTTATTATTGAACATTATTGACTGGAACTTTAGCTTTTGTTCAAAACACAAAATTTGCCATAATTCATCCATGAATTTCTGGTAATTTTTCAATATTTCTGGTATAACCTGAAAACTAAGACGAATTTGCGAATTTAACTTAAATGATTTTTTTTTTTTTTTGAAAATAAGATTTTCCATTAAAGTGGATTGTTTAAAAAAATTTACAAACTTTAAGCAGAAAAAAAATAATAAAACTTGAATTAAAAAAGTCGAAAAATCATTTATTTGTTTATTTATTTATTTTAACTAAAATGCTCATAAATTTTCATATTCTAGTAAAAAGAAGAAAAAGCTCAATATGATGTATCAAAAAAATGATGTTTTGATAAAAATTGGCGGAAATATAATCATCCAAAAATAAACATTTTTTTTTAAGTTTTTTCTCGTGTCTTACGTTCTTATTAAAAACGTTTAAAATGTTTACTTTTTGAAGTGAAACTTTTTTGCGCGCGTTGAGAGTGAAATTTCAAGGTTGATTTTTTGTGAAACGAAAAAATGTAACGCCACATGTGCAACGCTGATATCATTGATTAACTAAGTGGTGGGAGGTAGAGTACAAGTAAAAATTTGTATTGATAGGCTTATATATTTTATAGTGCAATAAGTTTGGATTTTTTGATAATCTATATGATTGTAGCAGATAAAAGGGAAAATGTCCTTTGACGTCTTTTTTCTAATTTCGTTTATTAGAATGCTAGAGTTTTGAATTTGTTTTGGTGAATAGATAATGAAATTCTAAGAATCTTACTAGTTTAAGACTTTTATCAATCTCCTACTGATATGAATTTATCGGCCCTAGCAAGGTATCCGTCGGAACAGAAAATTCTCCGAATCGGAGGAACAGCTGTTCGGAACATTTTTCCGACATTATTTGATGCAGCCTGGTATTAGCGTAATGGTTAGTGCGTTCGACTGTCACGCTGGAGGTCTGGGTTCGCTTCCCAGCCTCGTCCACTTAAAAACTAAAAAGTATTTTTTTTTTCAGGGCTACTGCCTCTTGCGAGGAATTGACAAATCCTCCAAGAGTATCACTTGTCACGAATAAGTGCTTCTCGTCTAGCCGTTCGGATTCGGCATAAAATTGTAGGTCCCTTCCATTCCTGTCGAAAAGCGCACACAGTAATGGTTGCGAGTTGTTAGTCACTAGGCCCTGGTTCTTCATGAGCCATTGTGCCACCCGATTTATTTTTTTTTACTTGAACAGTTAATGAACAAAATATTTAAAAAGTAAGTAACAATTTTATTTTTCTTTGTTTTTAAGTTCAAGACAAAACTTAAACGAATGCTAAAAGAATGTACATACGTATCAGCAAATTGTGTTTTTTTTTTTAATTAGTTTTGCTTTTCTAAAATTTTCAAAATTGTCATGGATCTTATATAAAGTAGTAAAAAGATAATCTATGACGTATCCATGAATTTAGTGTTTGTTTCGCTGGCCGAATATTCGGCCACTGGCTATGCTAGTACATATACATGTATGTATTAAATAGCCTAAACAAAATTGTATGGTAGCATTTGCTCAAAAAGTATCCAACCGATTTCGATAAAATGTATATGGTTGGAAAGCCATAGGTGCGGAGATGTCAGATTTGCACCTGAGTCATGCATTTACACACTGTGGGTCATTTTTATTTTTGCTCAGCGACGCACGATTTGATTTTGAATGACGGAATTCAAATGATCGATATTCTTGTTTTTCGCAACCAAAATCGCCATTGAACTCAGCCGATCATGGTTAACATAATTTTGAGTGAAAATCAGAAAATCATTCGCGATGAGCTCTTCCGGTGTTGTTGTAAAGTAGCAAAAATTCGGTGAAAATTCAATAAGGCCGGTGACACTGGTCCACTGGTATCACGCCATTGCCCATCGCCAATAAATTAACTGGAGAAATCTGCAGCGAACTGGTCATTTCGTAAAGCGGCTCGCATGTTTATTTTCAATTGCAATTTCTCCACGTATTGCAATAAAGCCTCTCAGGCCCTTCCTGGGGCCAATACGAATTTATCAAGCCCTAAATCGTAAAAATCGAAGTAACCGTTCTCGAGTTATGCATTAAAAACTGGATGTTCCCTGTTTTCCAATTTTCCTGGAAATTTCCCGTGTTTTTCCTCCAGTGTTCTATATCCTTTCTTGAGCTAATACAAATCCATCAAGCCCTTTATCGTGAAAATCGAAGACACGGTTCTCGAGATATGCATTAAAAAGAGGATGATCCCTGATTTCCAATTTTCCTGAACATTTTTCGGGATTTTTCTACAGTGTCCTAGGTCCTTCCTTGGTTCAATACGAATTCATCAAACCTAAAATCGTGAAAATCGAACGATCCGTTCTCGAGTTAGGCGCGCACACACGGACGACATTTCTCTTTTATATATATAGATTTGACAGAAACCGATTGTTGGACCTTCTGACCTTGGTGGTTTGCGAAAAGAAATGTAACAGTTTTTTATAACTAATTATATACCTATGGAGTAATAAATGTGTGTGATTCATTATTTGTTGGCCGAATTTTCCACCTCAGAGTAAAGCTTAGAGTTTTTCACTAACATTGGTAAGACTCTGAAATCATTTGTTTTCAAAATTCATTTTAAACGTCTTAAAACATTTGTTTTGGACATCAGTTCGTTGGTTGGCCCGCTTCACAGGTTCCGAGGCTTTTAACTCCCTCTTGGTGTCCTCTGTCCCGTTCACGCAACTTCTTTTAAGCATTAAAAAGAGCAATTGTTGGTTTTAACTAAAAGTAAGGATGATATTTGCTTTGAGATTAGGTGAAATATATGCGTCTCTTTTAAACGGGAAAATATTTTTTTTTTCAAAGTCATACAGTTAGTCACTTTTTTAATTTAGAAATTAAAAAAAGTACGTATACGCCACAGTGTACGTAATCTCGGATTTCAATTTAGAAATTCATGTTATCATCATTTAATCAGAACAAAATTTGTGTTAACTAAAAAAAAGCAGTCTAATGTGTGGTTTTCTAAAATTTTGCCTGGCCGAATATTCGGCCACTGGCGATACTAGTGATTTTTTATTTAATTAAATATTGAACCTACGGATCGGACTGATTTGTCAGACAAGGTTTCAAGGCTATAGTTTATGCTTACACGATACCAATATTTGCCCCATAGAGCAGGTTAAAACTAAAAACCGCTGGTAGTAAACCTTAAAACCTTATTTTGGTTTTTAATTTATTGGTCTTCATCATTTAAAATGTGTATCTTATCTATATACATACATAAGTAAGCCCCGCTCCTGAGGTTTATTTAAAAAGAAAAAACGCTTCCGAATCGGCCTATATTGTTCAGTAAAACAAAGAATTCTAAAGACTATAACGTCAGAATACTATGAACAAACTTTTACCCCGTCATGTATAATTTTCAGTTCATAGAACACCAAATCAAGTCGAATTGAAAATGCCCATCACACCATTTTTCACACATCAAGTTAAAACCGGCCTGCATCATCAGAACATAAAGAGAGCCTTTTTCCAGGTTGTATAACACCATGCAACCTAATCATTTTCAAATTGGTGTGTACTTTTCTCAAAAGTCAATTCCAATAAGGTAATAATTTATAACCAATGCAAAAGTTCTATGTAATTCCATAGCTTTAACTTAAACATAAAATCTAAAAGTAATTATGTAGTCCAACACTATGCCAGGCAGACACACCATACACCTTATACCATCAACTGCATCTCTATTAGATCCATTCAATCCTGATGCATTTGCGAGCATAAATAAACGTTTCCATTTAAGAAAATCACTTGATTATGCACTGCGCACATAACTGATAAATTATATACACATAGTATCGCGTTTGAGAGGTGGAAATGGTGCTCTGCGTCTGCATCAAGGCTGCGCGCACTCCGGCATTGGCATGGTGTTCAAAAGCAACTCCACCTAATTATATCCTATCGTATACGTTTGACTCTTGGGTTCAATATAAAGGATCGTTGCGCACGTCCCTGATGATGAAAAACGCATACCTTCTATATGCACTGTATGTACCATCGCATAGACAGGCAAAACGGCCATCAAGGGGCAGCCATGATGATATAGCTTATGGAGTTTATAACTCGCATGTGTTTATCGAATAAAGTTTGTATCCAGACTTAGGGTGTCAAGAACGACTGCAAGAAGAGGAAGAAGACAAAGTCCAATCAAAGCACCAGGACTCGCTATAGCATTGAACCAATGAGCCACAGCCACCTCGCGGGAAGAGAGTTCAACTGCAGGCGAACAACACTCTCGACTCTCGACCATCAAAACTGATAATTTTGATTTACAGCACGCCAGTTATTATTTATAACTTACTTATGCACCACTATGTGCACTGTCCAGAGAACTCAATGGAGGTATAATAATACTTCGTATTTACACTCCAGGTCGCTTGGAGACTTACTTTTATTTTTTATCTGTTTGCACGACTTTATATAATTTATTAATAAAAATAGACTTAATCAAACACACGGTTCGTTTAACTAAACTAAAGCCTACAGCGCCAGCGACAGTCTCTAGCTGATTTAGGTGTGATGTAAGCAATGGTAACTTTTAAAGGAATAGTCAAAAGCCAAAAGAAGAAAAAACTTAATATAAAATAATATTTTAAGTAAATCCACACTCTTTCTAAGACAATATTTCGTAAAATGTGAAACCCTTAGTAAGAAAAATCACCGTTAAAATATAGTAACACATCCCAAAAAAATTTCCATCACTTATGGTGAATTTAAATAAAAATATCTAGTATAAAATACTAAAAAGAAATCAAATGAGTGTTCAGGGTTCATTTCTGCACGCAGTGCTGCATGCATTATTCTTGAAAATCAGTTTAAAGTACTTATTAAGTCGAAAATCTTTATTTAATTTTTTTAAATTTTGACTTTTTGAAGTTATTAAGCTTAATTTGGTTGAATTGTGTGTGTATTTTAAGTTCATTCGCGTAAGCTACTGCCGAAATAATTAACAAGTCTGACGTGAGGGGCGGAATCATAAAATAGTATCGGACAATAATTTCGATGTAGATTTTAGATGGTTTTGGTATTATTAAAAAAAAGTGATATCGACAAAATGATGCAGAGTGTATCCTATGGGTGAGCCCTGTAACACCATATTGGACTTACAAAACCACCCTCGGCGACGACCGATGAACGCGGCAGCTCGGTATAGGAACCAAAGATGCATGCAGCACTCATATCCTGGCCAATATAAAGGTACGTATATTGTGAGCAAAAACACAAAAGACGTGCAATCCGCAAAACGCCCATTTAGCCCGCGCAACATCTTCAATCTTAAACCCCTTCCGACGGACACAACCAAACCACACCGTTGCCAGTATCGAATAATAATATAATACACCTCGTTCAGGCTTTTACTTTGGCCACTAATTTATGTGTTTGCGATGAAATCAATATATTCACGTTATTACGTTACTATAGTACAACAATCATGGTGATGGCGTATTCAGTTCTCTATATAAGTCTCATAGACCTGATGGGGCCTGGAAAACGAACATGGAGGGCAAAAGTGGTGCATGCGAAGAAGAACAATTTTTCTCACTTTATTTCTATACATACATACTTACAAACGCAATTGTTAAGCTGCGCACAAAAAACAACCGCCTGAAGGACTGTTCCTGTTTAAGGTCTTCTATATACCTCTATAAGAAAAGAAGAACTTAGACCTCGATTACACGGGTCAGTCAATACTCGTAGCCATTTTGTATATTGGGAGATAAACGTTTGAATGTCTTCTTGCGCGGGTGCGTTGTGTGTTGTTCATTAAATTAAATTGTACATGTGGCATCAACTTTGCCCCCGCATCGATAGGATTGGGATACGGTATATTAAAAATATATACCAGGCGTACCTATATTGAGTGTGGGTGAAGTTGGAGTGCAAAGAAAAATAGCGTGGGTGATTTTTAAGTAAGAAAAATTGAAGATCGAAATTAATGTTGTGTAAATATTTACAATACCTATTATTATGATTTGAACGTGATCCTCTGAAAGATTTGCGTAAATGTGTTTTATTTATCGATAAAGTTTAAGTAATAAAAACTTTGGCGCAAAATGTTTAACAATTAAAACCGGCTCTAAATCACTTTTAAAATGTGAGTCGGCTCTAAAATCTGTTTTTAAAGCTGGAGCCGACTCTTTGGTCATTTTAAACGACATAAAGTATAATTTAACGCTAAACCACTCTTCTAACTTTAAATGCAGAAAATCGCTTTTTTAACTTCTTAAAGGATAATTTTACACTAGAAAACAAATGTATAACAACAAAAACTGTAAAATGGTTTCGGAAATTTTGTATAGTTTTGAATATTTAGAGCTTTGTTAAAAATGAAAAACAGCACACAGACACACCAACCTACAAACAATTGTAGTCACCTACAAAGATGTCTCAGCATTGTCCATGGGCCTGTTTTTTTTTAGACTCAGGGATAAAATGTGAGTAGACTTCTTTTCCACTAAATAAAGAACAATAGCATTAAAACAAAAAACAATCATAATCTATATACATGACACACATTAAGCTATGTGAAGTAGGAACCCCGAAGTCATAATTTTTGGGTGGGGTTTATCAGAATCCACGTTGTCCACGTTTGTCCACGTTTGTCCCCGTTTGTCCACGTTTGTCCACGTTTGTCCAACCCTCAGGAAAAAAGTTATTAAGCTTTTCTTTTTTATAGCAAATCCCCAAAATCAAAAAACTCATCTACTTCCCCGAATAGATGACTTAGGAAGATGAGACTAAATGCGTTCGTTTGTCCACCGGCTATTTAAGATTATTTACCAAAAATAATCGCTTTTCCACTCTTAATTCAAAAACTATTCAACATTTCTTTTTTTACAGCAGCACCATACAAAATTTTTCAGCAAAATCGTTTTAATCCCAATCGTTTGTCCACCGTTTTTCCGGGTTAGTCCAGCAAAAAAAAAAATTTAAGTAAACTTGTACACAATTTAATTAAGAATTAATGAATTTTTTGGTGCTGCTATAAAAATGGGGCGACCTGCATTGTGCTTGATCGGAAAACTATTGATTGCCCAGAACTTGGTCTGGGCCAGTAGCGCAACAATCAGTCACGATGAAGTGCTTGTTTTACCTCCTCGTGGTGGTCCCCGGGCAACTATTTGTGTATCCCAATACATATATATAAATAGGCCAACATTACAAGTGCGAAAAGGCCTAGCCTTCTAGGATAGGTTACGGAGGTTAGCATTCTCCGTAACTAAAATCAACCCGCTACCGAAACCAACACTACGCCTCGGATAATTAATGATAACTCGTTGACGACTTTTGGCTATTGTACCCGGACAAAGATTGGTGTCTGGAATGTGAAGACGCTTCTTGACAATGGAAAAGAAGGTCCTCAGAATGCCAGATTCCTGCAACTAGAGAAGGAATTCATGCCGTATAGGATGGACATCTTAGGGATAAGTGAAGTTAGATGGCTGGGCTCGGGGAAGTTAAAGTCACCAACCCGTAACACTGTTCTATTCTATTCCGGAAAAACACCTGGAAGCGCTCGGGAATCTGGCGTTGGATTGTTGCTTTCCAAAACAGCTCTCAAAAGCTTAATTTCATGGGAGCCTTTAGGTGACAGGATTCTGAAAGCCAGGTTCCGGACTAGAGTACGTCGTGTCACCATCATACAGTGTTACGCCCCAACTTTGCTCTCTTCTGACGAGGAGAAGGAGGCCTTTTATAACCGACTGAGTGCTGCTTATGATAGCGTTCCACGAGGTGATATAGTTATGGTGATGGGAGACTTAAATGCCAAGGTTGGCAATGACAACACTGGGCTTAGGCATGTCATGGGAAAACATGGTGTTGGTAACCGAAATGACAATGGCGAACGATTTGTCGATTTCTGGAACGCCAACGGCCTTGTTATTGGAGGCACCATGTTCGAGCATAAGACGTGCCACAAAGTCAGTTGGGTGTCGACTGACAGACAAGCAACTTCCAACCAAATTGACCACTTCGCGATCAGTCGGTGTTTTAGAAGCAGGACGTCCGTAATAGGAGAGGTGCTGACATGGGAATGGCCCGGGACCACCATCTGATTGTTGCTACCGTAAGATTGCGTACAGCTGCAGTTCGGAGATCCCAAGGAAACACTCGAATGTCCAAGTTTAATACATATAGACTAAAGGATTCCGCAGAGCGCCAACAACTAGGGGACCGCCTTTCACAAGGATTGAACGCAATCAGCAGCATGGAAACCACATCCATCAAAAATCATTGGTGTGCTGTGAAAAATGTGTTCATATCCGGTGCTGAAAGTATAGTCGGCCGGGCGCAAGGAAGAAAAATTGCTTGGCTTTCCGACGAAACTTGGGCAAGGATCGAAGAAAGGAAACACCTTAAAGCTTGCATCGCAGCTTCCCCAGCAGCAGGGAGAAACGAGATTGAGTCTACGTCCCGCAAGAAGATGAGGGAAGTTAACCGTAGTGTACGACGTGATAAGCGTAACTACATCAACGCATTGGCTACAGAAGAAGCCGCTAGTAGGTGTGACAGTAGGACTGTCTACAGAATTACCAAAGAGCTCACTGGTGTCCAGAGCTCTAAACAACACCTGATTAAAGACACAAACGGATCCCCCTGCTAATTTCGGATGAGAATCAGCTCAAAAGGTGGAGGGAACACTTTTCTGCGGTTTAAACCACGTTTTCGCCAGTGAAGTGAACGCTATTCCCCCTGAGCCACCCGAAGTTACAATTTCCCAAATACGCACCGTACCCCCCAGTAAAGAAGAAATCATCACCGCAATCATAGCACTGAAGAACAACAAAGCGGTTGGACTTGACGTTATTCCTGCAGAGCTCTTAGGAGCAGCCCCAACAATATCGAGTGAGCTACTTACCCACATATTAAGAGAGCTTGGGAAACAGAGAGCTTTCTTGAAGAGTGGAAAAAAGGAATGATTGTCAACCTCCCAAAGAAAGGAGATCTCACGCAGTGCGAAAACTGGAGAGGAATATGTGTTCTGCCTGCAGTAGTCAAGATAATAGCAAGAATAGTATTGGACCGAATTAAAGACCACCTCGAAGACACACTCGACGCCGAACAAGCAGGTTTCCGCGCTGGATCTTCCTGTGTGGATTACAGCAACACCTTGCGGATCATCATCGAACAGTGCGTTGAATATCGATCACCACTTCACCTGCTGTTCATCGATTTTGAAAAGGCGTTCGACAGTGTCAATAGAGAATTTATTTGGCTTGCTTTGCGCAGGAGGGGCATCCCAGATAAATTGATTGCTATTATCAAAGCTACATATGAAGGATCCAAGTGTCACGTTTTGCACAAAGGTAGGCTGTAAGAGGAGTTTGAAATCCAAAGTGGAGTTAGGCAAGGCTGTATGCTGTCACCAATACTGCACGCAGCTTTGTCAAATGGAAATGGAGGAATTCAGTGGACTCTGCAATCGCAACCGCATCTCCAATGCCGAACTTCATGCGAGAACAGGTCAGGAGCCCATAGACCCCATTATACAAAGAAGAAAGTGGCAGTGGATTGGCCATACGCTTCGAAATGGCGATCGGTGCATTGCATCTCAAGCAATGCAGTGGAACCCACTCACACAGGAGGGAAGACAAGTGGGCCGGGCTAGAAGTACATGACGAAGAACGGTAGAACAGGAATTGGTACGACTGAGGAAAAGTTGGAGAGAGCTGAAATGTATTTCCAGAAATCGTACACGATGGCGCCTAGGAGTTGTGGAGGCCCTATGTCCCGTAAGGTAAACAACACGGACGTAATAGGTCCGAGGACCTAAGTAAGTAGTAAGTAAGTATAAAAAAGGAATGTTGAATAACTAAGGGTGGAAAAACGATTATTTTTGATGGATAATCTTAAACAGCCGGTGGACAAACGAACGCACTTAGTCTCATCTTCCTTAATCATCTTTTGGGGGCAGTAGATGAGTTTTTTTGGTTTTGGGGAGTTGCTATAAAAAAGAAAAGGTCTGCCAAAAAAAATCCAAGTGAAGATTTTTAAATGCATTTGTCTTTATTTTGGCATAAGAAATACTGTCACGAAAGTCTATTACCAAATCGTGTGCGCGTCAATAGTTATACGAGCCAAATGTCGAAAATATCAGTTTTTCGCATAAAACTCATAAACGGTAAATGCTATTGAAGTGTTTCACACAAAACTTGTTGATTATGTCATTTTCGAAGAAAAAATGTATGACTATTTTTTTCGATATCGACATTTCAAAAAACGTAAAATGTCGAAAATGGTCGTTTTTCACATATAACTCCTAAACGTTTCAAAATTTTGAAGACATCTTCAGACATAAGGTTTGTACATTATGTAAATCCCTAGAAGATAAAAATATTATTATTTTCTTAAAAACAACCGTTTTAAAGATATTTTTTATTTTTTTTTAAAGTTTGACAAAAAGTTCAAATTTCTGTTTTTTTTTTTTTTTAATTTTTACTCTCAAAAGCACAAGTTGTCGAAAAAAATCTTACACTCAGTTTAAATATCATAATATTGTCTTCAAAAAATATATGACACTTTTTTTCATACGAGTCATAAGTAGCAAGATATTGCTATTTCAAGAGTGGCAACTGTCAAAAAAAAAACGGTTTATCGCATATAACTTTTAAACCGTAGGTAAGCTTAGTCGAAAAATTATATTAATTGAATTAATACCTTATGTAATGTTATATTTATAAGCATGCATTAACAGTTTTTTTTTTTTTCTAGTAGCCATAATTTGTATGATGTCTTTATTTAAAAAAAATCAACATAAGCCGAAAATACCGGTTTTTGGCTCCTTACTCTTAAATGACTAATTTTTCGGAAAATATTTTATACCTATTTTGCAGATTTTAATTTTCCCTAGGGGAAACATTATCACACTTTCTTGCGTATCACGCATCAGTTGCAAGATATAACGACTTCAAAAATGATCAAATTTCGAACGTTTTTGAAAAAAAAAAAAAATTGAAAAATTAAAAAAATTATTTTGTTTAAAATGACGTTATAAATATCATATGATTATCATATCAATTTAAACAAAAAAAAAAAACAAAAGTTTCGAAACTTGACCATTTGCAACTGATGCGTAGTACGCAAAAAAGTGTGATAATGTTTCCCCTAGGGAATATTAAAATCTGCAAAATAGGTGTAAAATATTTTCCGAAAAATTTGTCATTTAAGAGTAAGGAGCCAAAAACCGGTATTTTCGATTTTTGGAGTTTATTTTTTAAATAAAGATATCATACAAATTATGTCTTCTAGAAAAAAAACTGTTAATGCATGCTAATATAATATTACATAAGGTATTAATTCTGCTAATAAAATTTTTCTACTAAGCTTAAAGATATATTCGAAAAACCGTTTTTTGACACTATTGAAGTGGCAATATCTTGCGACTTATGACTTGTATGGAAAAAAGTGGCATGTATTTTTTTTTGAAGAGAATATAATGATATATAAACTAAGTTTAAGATATTTTTCGACAACTTGTGCTCTTAAGAGTATAAAAATTAAAAAACAGGCATTTGAACTTTTTGCCAAACTTTAAAAAAAAATTATATCTTTAAAACGATTGTTTAAAAAAAAAGAACTATTTTTTCTTGCAGGGATTTACATAATGTACAAAACTTGTCTGAAGATGTTTTCAAAAATTTGAACCGTTTAGGATTTATACGTGAAAAACTACCATTTTTGATATTTTACGTTTTTTGAAATGTCGATATCGAAAAAAATAGTCATACATTTTTTCTTGGAAAATGACATAATCAACAAGTTTTGTGTGAAACACTTCAATAGCATTTACCGTTTCTGAGTTTTATGCGAAAAACTGATATTTTCGACGTTTGGCAATTTCTTTTTTTTTTTTTTTTTTATATATATTTAGAGCGCGCTAAAGGGGTTATGAATACCCTTAAAGTGATAAACACAGCACGAGCGATTAGGTAGGTTGGAGGGGATTTGAAAGGAGAAACCGATGTACATTGGTTTTGAATGTCTGTAGATCACAATGGGAGGGGAAGATAGAGCTGGGTAGAGCATTCCACATTCGTGTAGTGTGACTAAAGAAAGAATCTCTGTACTTAACTGTACGTCCGAAGTTGGGCTCAAGGGTAAACTGATGGGCATTCCTAGAAGCGCGAGTATTACGGTTGAATTGTTTAAGGGGAGGAATGCAACTGGCTATTTCGCTAGAGCAATTTTTGTTAAAATAAAGGTAAAATAACGAAAGGCATGAAACATTTCGACGGTGCTCAAGAGATGAGAATGTTTCCGTTATAGTTCTTTCACCTATCATTTTAAGAGCTCTCTTTTGAATTCTATCCAATAGACTCAAGTGGGTTATTGGAGCACCTGCCTAAATATGGGAGTTGTACTCAAGTTTTGGACGAATAAAGGCTTTGTAGATCACAGCCAGATCGGAGGGGGAGAAAAATTTCTTGCATCGACGGAGAAAACCTAGACACCTAGCAGCATTTTTGGCGATATCAAATATGTGGTCGTTCCACAAAAGGTGGTCTGTGACACACATACCGAGGACTGAAAGCTGTTCAGTTTCCTCTATGCAAGTGCCGCTCATGGATAGCAGCATTGGGGGTGGGTTCCGCTTTAACGACAGGAGACAGCATTGAGTTTTAGAAGCATTAAATTCTACACGGTTTTTTATTCCCCAGTGGACAATACTGTCAAGATCAGCTATTGACTATTGACGCGCACACGATTTCGTAATAGACTTTCGTGACAGTATTTCTAAAGACAATTGCGTTTAAAAACTTTCACTTGGATTTTTTTGGTAGATTTGTCATTTTTTTGTACATTTTGCCTGGGCTAAACGACTTTTATGATACTTTGTGAATGCTATCCATTTAACTGCAATTTTAATAACAATACATACCTGCATACCAGCAAATTGTGTTGTTGTAAAATTTGCTGGCCTTCCTTATGTATGCGCTTATAATAGCCATTCTATAAAGAGAAACAAAACTTAAGACCACATATATGAACTCTGAACCAGTAAAACCGATCAGTGTACAATTATTACTATGAAACATAATGCAACGATTTCCCCGGATTAATAATCTTATTATTAAGAATTGCGGAGTTAATGGCAGTAAAACTTTAAAACTTCACCAAACCTCATTAAATTTAATTAAAATCCCAGGCATTTAAAATCTTTATAAAACTCCCAGTTCTTTTGTATAAACGATCTCTTAAAAAGTACTTTGAAGTTTATTTTTTGAGTCTATTAAATATTCTCAGCAAATCATTCGTCTTTAAGATCGTTTAATATTTTACAGTGCACCTACAAGAAATACACCAACAAAAAAAAAAACAATTACCTTTAATAGCTTTATGAAATTGCTTATGGCTACTTGAAAAGGTTTTGATTTGAATGGAGCATTTCTGAAAAAAAAAAGATATTAACCAAATTCCTCATCATCATCATGGACTCCACCATCTTTGACTGAGTTTAAATGCGGTAACTGCGGTAGCCATTAAAGAAGCCATTTTACTCTTTTTATTTTTATTAAATTTCCTTAATAACTCTTTTGCTACTGTTTCATCATAAAGCATAAAGTGTATAACTGCCTCAAATGTTAATTACAAAAAATTCACTGAATAATGGTTTAACTGTTCCCGCATGCGGTACCTAAATAAAATACAAAAAAAAAAAACATAATAATAAAAACATAACTCCACCATATCATCCCACCGCATTTTAACTCAGCTTCTGGCAGGAGAACCCTAAAAATTAAATTTTAATGGAACTTATGTTCGAGGAAATGGCTTCCATTATGCGATTTCAATAATGTTGTTTTTTTTCCTTTTTCGTCCGTCCGTCCATCTTGAATTCTTGAATATCAGAACGAATGAATATGAGATGCGCTCGAGCCCTAGATGGAAATATAAAACTAAAAGGCATTTAATTCGGTGTTTTTCAAAAGGTTTTACACAAAAAAAAACGTGATAGGACCACCTCTTTTTTTTATGAAGCTAACAACTATTTTTTTTATATCATCATGATGGCATTAAACTAATTTGGATCGCGTCATTAAACTCATTTCCATTTAATTATCGCCAAAGTAAAAGTGTATTAACTTGAGTTGTTTGAGGCGGGCGGCTCACCGCGGCGATTCGGATCGTGGCGTGTTGTTTTTTTTTTTATTTTGTTTTAATAGATATGCCCCGCGTTTCGGTTGATTTGATACTTAATGAATTTCAACAAAATTAAGTGAAATTTCTTTTTTCGAAAGGTCTTTGATGCATAGGACTGAAAAAAAATAATAATTTAAGTTGAATGAGCAATGAAATTTGTACACCTATGAAGGTATAAGGTTGACCCGCTCTTCTTTATGGTGGCCATATTTCAAAACAAAATTCAAAATACGAAAAGGAAACTCAAATTTATTCCTCTAAAAGAGGCTATACTCTGTTCTCACTTAATGCTATGAGAAACTCCAAAGATGAACAATTTAACAGCAGTGGAAGACTCCTTACCGAATTTTTCGAAAACTTTGGTCTATTCGTGCTGAATGGGGCAACTACCTCTGGAGAGTTAAATTTTAACAGCGGGCAAGGACAGTCAGTTATTGACTTTTGTGCAGTATCGGCAGCGTGGCTGGATTCATTTGATGACTTCAAAGTGGGTATATCGAATTTTTCAGCACACTTACCAAAAAGAAGTCAAAGTAAAGTTTGCTAATGAAGGTACTCAAAGAACCCCCTTTATAAATCCCTTTTAAATCCCCACTGCAGCTCCCTTCCTTCCCATCTAACAACCAGTGTAGAACAATTGGATCAGCATATAATAAGAGTAGTTAAAACATCGGCACCTTTTGCTCATAATAACACCAATTACTCCTTTACTCCTAAAAACGTATGGTAAGAGCCTCCGCAACCTATCTTTTGTGTACCTCAAATTATTTCGTTCGACGAGTGCCTTGATTTTCAAAAACATCTATCTACACGTAAATAAGGAATATAAAATACTCTGTGCAGCAAAAAGAAAGGATTACAATAAAACTCTAGCGAACAATATAGTTGAATGTAAAAACTCAAGGACATTCTGGAATAGTGTTCGGGAGCTGGGTGGACGTAATAGAAATGTGGTGAATACTCTTCGAGCTGAGACACTAGCAGCACATTTTAAAACTCTTTTGTCGGCTGACGTGAATCACCATCATTTCTCTTAAGCTCTACCCAAAGTTGTTATCGATGATGGTCCAATATCTTTGTGTGAAATGGAATCAACTTTACATAAGATGAAAAATAACAAAGCACCAGGCATTGATGGATCTCCAGTAGAATTTTACAAAAATAGTACTGAGCAATTTAAGAATTATCTTCTACTTTACTTCAATAGACTATATAATGAATTATATGTCCCGAACAACCTAACTAAAGCTGTTATTTTTGCAATTCATAAGAACGGAGATGTAAACCTTCCAGAAAACTATAGAGGTATTTCTATTCTTAGCTCTGTGAGGAAGATCTTCACTTCAATTCTCTACGAAAGGCTGACCACATGGATCGAAGACAAAAACCTTCTAAGTATGTTTCAAGCCGGTTTTCGCTCGGGTTAATCAACGATGGACCATATTTTCGCATTAACGAGTATTGTCAGGAAATCAATTGAAAACAGGAAAAAATTATACGCTTCTTTCGTTGACTTTAAAGCTGCATTTGACAATGTTAATAGGCAGGCTTTGTTGTACAAGCTCTCAATGTTGGGAATCTCCTGGAAATTCTTGATGATGTACTTCCGCCTTCTTGTATCTTCGAGTGCCTCGGTATGGGATGGATCGGAATTCTCCGACTGATTTGACATGACAGCAGGCGTTCCACAAGGCTGTATTTTAAGTCCAATCCTCTTTGCCTTATTTATTGACGATATTTGCGACATACTTCCAGGAGGAATACTTTTTGCCGATATTCAAGTGAAAATCTTGCTCTACGCTGACGAACTAGTATTACTGGCGGACAACCCGTTCAGCCTCCAGTTACAAATAAATAGGTTGAACACATTCTGCGAGAAGTGGGAGTTACCCGTTAATACGAGTAAAACTAAAGTAATGATTTTTGAAGGGCGTCAAAGAAGAAGGCAACCCGAAGAAAATTAGATCCTCAACAATGTGTCTATTGAAGTTGTGCAGGAATTTAAATACCTGGGATTTTTAGTCACGCATAATCTAAATTTCTCGAAATACGCAAAACAAAAAAGCAATCAGGCCGAATTGGCTTTGAGCTTAATGTGGCCCAAGTTCTTTGCGAATCAAGAAATCGATCTGGTGCCAAAATATCGTGTTTTTAACGCCACTGTCAACACATGTATGTGCTATGGCGCCCAGATTTTTGAATATATATTCTTTGATGCATTTGAAAAATTGCAGAGATATTTTTACAAGCGCTTATTTAGGCTGCCAAATTCTACCTCAAACTATGCCATCTATGTGGAATCGGGTCTTACGCCTCTTTACATTCAAAATCTCAAAGCCAACTCCGATTATTTGATAAGAGTGATGAAAAGAAGTGAAAGAAGTCTCCACAAATCAATCATGTTAAAACTTCTGCAAACTAATACCTCCCCATTCAAGGAATGGAATCAGATAGCCCAATCCCATGAAGCTCAACTATCACTGATGGAAACAAATGTCGATGAATGGCGGGGTAAGTTTGCAGATGTTACTGCTAAAATAGACGAGAAGCTTTAAACCCAGCATGTTTACAGAGCAACTTCTTCAACATCCAGGAATACATACAGGAACCTCGACCACCAGTTGCCCACGGAAGCAAATAACTTCAGCCATGAATTTTCGGTTGAAGTAGTAAGCGTTATTTTCAGAGCTCGTGTTGACCTTTTTAACATGAACTTTATGCCTCATCGAGATGACCTGTCAAATATATGTAGTCTTTGTAACAGAAGAGAGAATAAAGATACAAATCATTTCATTGCAATCTGACCCATATTGCAGGAAATCCGGCGTTTATATTTGAACGAGAGTTATCTTTCTCCAGGTCAACTTTATAAAATACTTAACGGAGTACTAGGATGCTCTACATTATTTAAGTACTGCATACACGCCTTAACTTATCGTAACAGTTTTATAATATAAAACATATAATTCAACCAGTTACTGCAGTTTTAAGTACCCTTTGCCCTCTATTTTTGTTTTTCAAATCACTTTAAAATTGTAAACTTTTTTGTGTTTCAAATCATTTCAAAATTGGTATCTTAATTTTATGTGTTTCAAATCAAATTAAAATTGAATTAATTAAATGTTTCAAATCATATTAAAATTTAAATTATTTTGTTTTTCAAATCATTTTAAAATTGAAATTATTTGGTGTTCAAACCATACTAAAATTGTTATATAGCTAGCGATTATTTAAAGAAAATTATTGTCTTTTATAAATTTTTAATTTAGATTAATCAAAATTGAGTTATTTTATGATCATTTTAAATGTTTGTATACTATAAACTTATTATAAGTAAACTTACTCATTATATATATATACCAACAAACGCCCATAGGGAGAGGGGTAAAAGGCCCCTCCCGCCTCCAAGAGATTGTTTCACTTTATTAACTTACATACTAACTTAAAGATTAACATTTAAAACTTACACTCACTTAAAGATTATGGCTAGGAGGGGTGCGAGGAACGGTAAAGGGAGGTTTTAAGGCTGTCTTTGGTTAGATGGAAGTCGAATAGGTTGTGCACGCTGTTAGAGGTACGTAGCATACGGTTTATAGGCTCGTTGCTACCGTAATTGGTTCGGTGAAACTTGATTTGGAACAGAGGTATGGATCGGAGATTATTGGAATTTGTTTGCAGGGAGAATTTTTGAAGAAGAGCTGGACAATCGATATTGCCAGCTTAGAGCTGATGGGTGAAGACAATATCAGCCACTCGGCGGCCGAAATTCGAGGGAGTCCATATTATTTAACTTTAGACGATGTTAGTAGGGAGGCAGGTTATGTGCATCAGACCAGGGAAGGCCGCGGAGGGCAAAACGAAGGAATCTACGTTGAACAGCTTCAATTCGCTGAGAGTGATTAAGGTAATAAGGTGACCAGACTTGACTTGCATATTCGAGGAGTGGCCTAACAAATGTGGTATAGAGAGATTTATTGACATAAAGGTCGGAGAATTCGTTTGACCATCGCTTCACAAAGCCCAGTGCGGAGTTAGCTCTCTTGATGGATTTATCAATGTGAGAACGAAAATTCAATTCTCAATCGCAGATAATTCCTAGATCGCACAGTGAATCAACCGAGGAGACTGACACATTGTCGATAAAATACGTCCTAGGAGGGAGTAGAAAGCGCTTACGGGAGAAGGTGATACCTTGACATTTGTTAACATTGAGCTCAAGAAAGTTTTTTAGGTACCAGGTTGAAAATCGGTTAAGGTCATTTTGTAGTAGAATAGAGTCGGCAGGGGATGTTATGCACCTAAAGATTTTCTTATCATCGGCGTCAACTGATATAAAAGAGTCTTTTATTATACAGTCGAGTCGACGTCGTTGATAGTCAAGTTGAAAATCAGTGGGCCAAGGTGGCTTCCCAGCGGGACGCCAGAAGATGGGATCAGATTCAGAGGATCTAAAGATTACTTTATACTGCCGATCTTTTAAGTATGACTGAACCCATGAAAGGAAGATGGGTTGAAATCCTAGGGCATTTAACTCGAAAAGGATCAAAGAATGTGAAATTTTGTCAAAGGCTTTGCTAATATCGGTTGCAATAACATCGACCTCATTACCGTTTTCGAGAAAGCATAAGTTTCCTGAAACAAATTAGTAGTAGTAGACCTGCCCTTGACGAAACCGTGTTGGTTTGGGGAGACTATATGCTTGCAATGGAACAGCATTGTATCATAGACGATACTTTCAAAAAGCTTAGGGATGCATGATAACTTAGCAATAGGGCGGTAGTTGGAAATTTCTGTCTTGGGTCCTTTTTTATGGATAGGGATTATAAAAGAGTTTTTCCAAAGAGCAGGAAAAACTCCAAGCGAGATTGAAAGTTGAAAAAGAGCAGTCAGGGGTTGAACTAAGTATTATCTAAGAAATAGTACTAGTTACTTTTATTTTATTCTTTCTATTCTTTTTTAACAATAAAATGCAATGCCTTATCAGGCAGACGGCGGAAAAGCCATGGCTTTATTCTTAAGGAAAGAAATATTGTAATAATAAAGAATTTATCTATCTATCTATCTATCAATAGTTATATTAAGTTGGAGTTTCAAATTTGTGTGATTTCTTTTTAAAAACCACTACAACGATTTTTAAATATTCGTTTGCATATATTTAATTTATATTCCATCAAGAAATAAAATTGGCTTCTTTTTTTTATAATAATGAAGATGAAGAAATTTAAATATTAAAATTACTTCGGTTTTAAACATCGAACTAGTTTTGTGTCTTAGTAGGGTATAACAAACTTACTGAAGAGCCCACTGTTATACCTGGGCGAAACACATAATTTTCTGGAGTTCAGGTCACTTGTCCTTTTTAATTGGCATCTTTTTTTGTAAAGCAAACGTTATCAACAAAAAAAGTATAAGGCTCTGTCCTAGGAGGCGAAAACCTCAAAAGTAGTTAAGAGGATTTCGTCGAAACTTAATAACATGTAAACATGTTAGTTGCGTTATTTCGACATTCTTACTAATCTCTATATATTTTGTGAGGCTTTTCAAGTGATTTTACATTAAAAACTCAATTTCGTCAAAAATGTAGTTACTTTAAATTCTATAACAAAACGCTTAACAATTTTGGGATTTCCAAATTGTTATTATAATTTTTTTTTTAACTGTTAATAAATTATATCACCTTGAAAAACTCCACATGTGAATGATATTATGTGATGCCAATATACATACATATACATATATACATACCTACCTCCTAATGCTTAATATTGCAAAACCTAAATACTTAACAGCTTTTATTCACAATCTTGGATCTTTTGCATTTAATCATTAACACCATGTGATGTCAAAGCTAACTCACTTAGGTATATATTATCAACTTAAAGCAACTGTCCTTCGACTCCAGTGTGGAATTGTATTTTGTGGTAAGAAGAACAGAGAACCAGAGAATTCCTCAGACAGACAAGCTTGCTTACCAAGGTATATACAAACCTACCTAATTGACCTCCAATTATTTTTTGTCTGTCATAATATTTATGTATGATTCGCAATCTTGTTGACAACACACAGCTAGTCAAACATTATTTACCGCTGTTTGCTGTTGGGCCAGGATTAAGAATGCCACACAGACACAACCAAGCCCCGAAGAACCGAAGACCGAACCGCGAACCTCAACAAAACCATCCCAGTTTGTATGGCTATGGTTGGCTGGAGTTTAGAGCTTTGCGGAGCGGTGGAGCTGCCCCCATGCAGTCCCGATTCCCAATTAAATGCCATCGAGACATTTGTTCATGCTACTTTCTCGCACGTGGACATAAATCAAAAAGATTAATCGAACATAGCTCAATTGGAAATGGCATAGCGCATGGATAATACCACTTCCATGTTCCATAAAATAACTGCCTCGCTGCTGTAGTAACTGCTGACTGTGACATGAAATACACGATTCATGGCCCGAAAATTGCTGCATAGAAATGTAGGTACAAATATCCGCTCTGCGCGACCCCTGACGGTAAAAATTTCTGCTGTTTAATTCCCATGTATAATAATGTAAATTGTGCTCATTTGTCACTGCCTCTTGCGCGATAGATCGAGCCGGAGGAGCGGGCGGGGGGTATATGTTGCCTCCTAGGTATGATTTTGTTTTTTTTTTTGTGTAACGGCAACATGAATTCCATCTCCTCATAGTCAAAGCTCTTCCTCATAGCTCCCAGCTCCCTCTGGTTTATCGATGTGAAAATCGTGTCAAGAAGCAATCAGCATTATTATTTGTTGCAATGATGTATAGCGACAACCTCGATGGAGCACACATATTTAAATAATATTTGGATCATGAATAAAAAAAAATTATTTTTTGTTCAAATAAAATAACGCTGACGTTGCCGCAAATTGTATCCATAATCACTATCGATCTCCGGGAATCTGAGAAAAAATTTGCGCCTGAGAAATTGCTTAATTATAAATGGGAAAATTTAAGTCCTAGCCTATAAAAGAAAACTTAGGTATGTACTCGTATAAATTGCACTAGGAGGGCAATTTATTAAGTTCTTGAAGGCAGTTGTTATGAATTTATGTACATACTTAAAAAAAATACAATTAAGTGTACAAACGATTGAATATATATATTATTTTTTTTTTTTTGTTTTTCAAAATTTATGGACCGTTCAAACAAAAAAGGTCTGCTTTTTGTGTTCGATAAACTTGAATAATTAATTAAAAATAAATTTATTACTAAAGAGTTACCTATTAATTCAATTTTTTCCGAGGAGGCAAAAAAAATGCCGGGGGGTAAGCAAATTGCCAGGGTAACAAAAAAAATTCCAAAGTGTCAAAAAATTGCCGAGCTGAAAATAATGCCGGGGTGGAAAAAAATTGCCAAGTGGCAAAAACATTCCCAAGTGGCAAAATAATTGCCAGGGTGGTAAAAAAATTGCTAGGGTGGGAAAAACTTGCAAGGTTGACAAGAAAATTGCCAATGTGGCAAAAAAAATGCCAGAGTGTCAAAAAAAATTGCCAGGGTGGCAAACAAATTGCTGAGGTGAAAAAAAAACTGCAAGAGGGTGCCCAAAAAAAATTGCCAGGCTGGAAAAAAATTGGCAGGGTGGCAAGAAAATTGCCAATGTGGCAAAAAAATCCCAGAGTGGCAAAAAAATCATAACCAATGTACCTTACAAGTAGCCCGTAGCGTAATAGTTAGTGCGTTCGACTGTCACGCTGGAGGTCTGGGATCGCTTCCCAGCCTCGTCCACCTAAAAACTAAAAAGTTTTTTTGAGGGCTACTGCCTCTTGCGAGCAATTGACAAATCCTCCAAGAGTATCACTTGTCACGAATAAGTGCTTCTCGTCTAGCCGTTCGGATTCGGCATAAAATTGTAGGTCCCTTTCATTCCTGTCGAAAGGCGCACACAGGAATGGTTGCGAGTTGTTAGTCACTAGGCCCTGGTTCTTCATGAGCCGTTGTGCCACCCGATTTATTTTTAATGTACCTTACACTCAATATGGCTGCCAACGCAAAAGAGCTAGGCGGTTGAAAAGAATTCTGAACACTCCTTATGAACCCCTCTTATGATTAACAGAAAAAAAAAACACTATCTAATTTTTTTTTTTGCATTTCAGAATTTATTTTTGCACAATTCGACTGGGCTGCTTCTTAGACCGAACAAACAGTCAGTGGTTGGCGAGAGTAATTATTTGTCTGATTTCTTCACTGATGTCATTTTTCGAGGTAATTTCTTTAAGGAAATAAAAACATTATCGAACCATTAGTCATTAAACAATTTCGAGCTACATTCTATTGTTATTCTTAACTACAAGAGCAATTCGTATGTCTATTCTATCTGTTTAAGAATTGTTTCTAAAGCTTAACACAAACTGCAAAATAAGTTCTGTAAGGGACTTAATCGAAATTAAATGTTAGTTGGCTCATGTTTACTTCAAAATAAATCTGGCTGTCTCTCAGAATCGGCTGTTAATGAATAGGTATAGACAAATTAAGATAAAATAACATAAATGTAAATTCATTATTCCTACAAACTTCTCTGAAAAAAAAATGTTTTATTTGCATTGAAAACCAAATTGATCAAAAAATACTTACATAATAGCCTCGCATATGAATTAAGTCAGCTAAATTTAAAGCAAAATAAAATCATAGCTCCACGAATCAGAATTTTTTTGTATATTGACCAAAGGCATATAGGCATAAGATATTCTCCATTTTGTCCCTTTTTTTGAATCTGTCCACAATATGTCCACTTCTCACGAATATAAAATGAACATTGTGTTCCCTTAATTCGTATAACTGAATAAATTATCCCTTTTTTTCATAATATTAAGGCACGCAGCATAAAGCAATTTAAAGAAGACTCCATTTTTTTCCAAACCGAAAATCATTTAAATGGACGCAACATCTAAATTGCTTCTTATAATACATACACTATACTCGTAGTATACACATCTCCCCCAGGTATAAGTTTCCCTGTCGTACATAATTATTATACCGAACAGCCTCATGCACATATAAGATAATCTTTCAAGAGCCCAATCATCTTTGAAAAAAAAATTCAGGTATTTTTTTTTTTGGATCCCTTTGATTCTCCCACAAAATAAAAAATTAAATCACATTTCTAATAAAATTATTTGGTATAGACAAGACATTCCGATGATTCTAAGAAACCTGAAACCAATCTGAGCCCTGAACCGGTCGGTTATGTAAAAGGTCGGTTTAATAAATAAAAAATTATATCTTCAGGTCTAGAACTCTAAATCTACGGTCTTGGAAAATAAATTTATTTGTTTCTCTATCCAATGGGACCCGATGGGATGCAAGATGGGATGCTGGGGACACTTAAAAATCCCATCAGGCCGTCAGACAGCCTGAAACAAAAAAAAAAAAACAACTCCACAAGGTTCCATTTTTGGAATGCACAGCAAATCTATGTATCTGGATCTTAAAATAATATATACTCATGTGCATGTGTTATGTACAAATAAAAAACAGGAATAAGGAATAATATGAGCTTATTATGTTGGAAACATCGACGAATTTTACCCAGCATAAGGTTGACATAGCAACTTGGCTGTTTCGTGATTCTTGTGATTCTGGTCACATCTCCTCGAGGCCAGCATTTAAAATGCTATTAAGATCCTGTGCTAGAGATGTGATTTTTAACTGGCGGGAATCAACTTCGGACGTTGTCGTCGTCTTCGTTGTCATTTATTTTTTTTTTTTTATAAAACATTAAGTCGTAAATTTAGTTTCCGTATACACATTGATAATCACTTGTTTCGGTTTTTTTTTTTTTTGCTTTGGATTGGATTTTTTTCTTATGGGGAGATGTCGAGATGAGGACCGATCATATTCCAGATGTCGTGTCGGAGTCTTTTGATTAAGCGAAATACGAGTTGAGCCCACTGATGGGAGACTTTGATAGACTGAGACTGATTGAAAAATCTTGAAAAGCGAACAAGAGAGTATAAAAATCTTTATTAGCATACGATTGGAGCACCATTAATTATACGCTAGAATTTCATTTAATAATTGATATGGAAGATACCTATCATATGAGTTTTTTTTTTTTTTTTTTTCGTTTTTGGTTCTTCTGATGGAAGCAATGCAGAAGCAGAACAAAGACACATATATTATGGCTATCGGAAGAATCTGGTTCTGGATTTGAAAAATGTCTTTGTTTTTGAGATTAAGAAAAAAAGCTTGGAACGTTTTTTTTTTCTTCAAGCTTTATATAGGCTAGCAATACTTATGAATGCAGGGTGCTGATTGAAATTTCTTCACTGAAATGAAGATAAACACACAAATAAATTACTTTGTATACATATACATACATATGTTGCTATAATTTTAAACTACCGGAGAGTTAAGACTCATGAAGTTTATAAATAAAGGGTTTTCCAATAAGAGGTGTTATTCTGAATAGCCCGCTATTTCAGTAGTTGTCACTTTTGAATCTGTAATTTTTTAACATTTGACAAGTAGAAACTATACGCCATTAATAAAAATGGAACGCTACACGCTTCTAGAACGAATTGAAGTTTTTTTAAATTCACTATAAAAATGGTGAAAATTTGGCAGAGACGGTTCGATAAACTAAAACAGAAATTGGTGGGAAAATTTGAGCTGTTGGGACAAGTTAGCGATGTGAACAATAAAACCCGCGCACGTCCTTCAGGTAGGTAGGTAGAAATGGCGGCCACGGGCAGTATAGCTCATAGCCCAATTAGAGCTGAAGTGCGCCGTTTTGATACCATAACTCGTTTGAACCTGTGGATGGAATTGAAGAGAGAGAATATGGGCATATCCTCAGGATATCGTCCCTTTTTATTTAGTTTAGAATAGGATTTTGTTGTAGCTTTTAGCACAATCATCAGAAAGTGGATCACTCACTCAACCAGATCAGCACCCGCACCATCCACAGTTAGCCCACTAGGCAGTTCGTTGGCTGGCATTGGAGCGTCCACTGATCTGATTGGATGATCATCCAGCCGCTGTGCACCACAATCTTGTGATCATAGGGAATCGACGGAAGGTATAATGCAGAAGTAGCCGAAATTTGTCCTAAAGCCATATCGTCGCGTTGGGAAAAGAAATCAAGTCTTTGATCACGTCCTTCAAGAACAACTGAAAATATTGCTGCTGTAGCCCAAAGTGTTGTAGAAAACCCAGGTTTGTCCATTCCCCGTCGTTCTTTGGAATTGGGCATTCCACAAACGTCATTACACCGTATTTTGCATAAAGACTTGGAACTAAAGAACTCAAGCCGGCCGATCATAAACAATGTCGTGTCTTTGCTGGAGCAACAGCTACGAATGGATTGCGCTATCAAAGATGATTAATAATTTTTTATGGCCGGAATTGGATGGTATTGATCTGGACAACGTTAACTTTCAACAAGACGGCGCTACGTGCCACACAAGCAACGAAACCATCGATCTTTTACGGGAAAAGTTTCCGGACCGTGTTATCTCTCAAAGAGATGATCACAATTGGCCACCGAGATCTTGTGATTTAACACCTTGTGACTTCTTCCTTTGGGGATACGTGAAAGATAAGGTCTACGCCAACAGCCCAGGGTCGATTCAAGACCTCAAAGATGAAATTCGTGAAACTATTGAGGGCATACAGAAGCCACTTTGCGATTTGGTGATGGAAGATTTCATGAAAATGATATTGTTGTGTAATCGTTAGCCGTGGCGGACATTTGGCTAATATTGTTTTACATTATTAATGGCATGCTTTCCTCTTTACATTGAAATAAAAATCCGATCATTTATTTCAAAAAATGCCACTTTCCTTTGAATATAAAAATAACACCTCTTATTGGAAAACCCTTTTTATAGATGAACAGGATTTTAAAATCCGAAATCAAGAAAACCTGAAGCCCCGAAAACTTAAAACACAGAAAACACAAAATTCCGAAAAACCAAAATATCTAAAATTCATAATACCAAAAACCCAAGATCCCGTGCAAAACCCAGAATCCCGAAAACCCAAATTCCTTAAAAATAAAATAAATAAATTGGGTGGCACAACGGCTCGTGAAGAACCAGGGCCTATACTCTGTTCAGTTCGTATTTTCAGTACAGGGAAGATAGGGTCTTTGCATCTCACCCTACTTTTATGGATTTCAATAAGCTATCTCTTTTTTATAAAGCTTTTGCATTTTCCATGGTTGCCGTATCGCGCATTATAAATTAGCACATTTCTCTCTTCTTTCTCATTTAAATGTCAGTAGGGTTACCAACTGCTAATTTTTATATTTTTTTTTTTTTTTGCCAAGAGCTCGCAAATTAAACTTATTTCCTTTTCTTATTCACTTTTAAAATCAAACTGTCGTTTCGGAAGCCTGGACGGGTATTTATATCCGGGATAATACCACAGTTTTTTGATTGCACACAGGTCAGGTTAAAATAAAAAAAGTGTTTTTTTTTATATGGGGTTTTCCATTTATACTGGTATACTGTTGCGTTTTTCATATAAATAAAAACCAAACAATGTTTATTGTTCTTTTAAGTTTAATTGCTTTGTTTGTGTTGTGTATTCTTAATTTTGTATGACTTTTAAGGATAAGGTTAGATTAGTTTATAAGATTTATTTCAGGAAAAAGGATTAGTAATGCCTTATTAGAATTTTTAGAAAGGAAATAAATTTTATTTTATGAACCCTTGGTAAAATATTACAATAAACACTAAACCTTGTTCTTTTTTTATTTTAATTTTCATGAAGAAAAAAAACACTATTTGGCAATTCAAATTGCAGTTAATTAATGAACCGAACTCCATCAAAAACTTTCTCAAATAGAAATTCTTCCTTAAAAAAAAATACCCAACAAATATTGTATAGCAGCATTTTAACCAGGAAAAAAAATAAAACGAAAAGATGTAAGCAGAAAAACATGAAGTGACAACACTTAGCACACATACATAAAATATATGCTCTCAAAAGCTATTATAAAGCTATAATTCTGAAAGCTACATAGCAAAAACCAAAGAAAAATGTATTAGAATTTCCCTCCCCCGACGTATGGGAACTCCGAATCAATGTGTTGTTTTTGATAAACACATTACGGTTGCAAAAATTGATACAATTGTACTTTTTTCGATACACTCGACATTGCTAAAGTACACAAATACACTTTTATAAAATTCAGTACACTTTTGCTCTGCCTAATAGATATTTACTACAAAAATATACATTCGATTTTATACAATTTCAAAAGTACCCTTATTGTGTCGATTCAATACAATGCAGCCTTAATTAATAAATTATACTTTTTCACTACACCTAGCTTCTTTAAAAAGTTTATTTTATGTAAATTTTTCTTACACAATATGATCTATCTTCGGTTTAGGGTAAAAACCACATAATTTCTTTTTTACACGAAACTCTAGCATTATGGTTGAATTGTTCAAGGGGTGGAATTAAAGATTACAATGCCGGGATATTTTTTCAATCCCGGGATTTCGGGATTCAAACATTTGAATCCCGGGATCTCGGGATAATCCCGGTATTTGAATAATATTTTTAAAAAAGTAGGTAATTCAGAATATATTTTCGTTAGAATTGTTTTTTTTTGTTTTTTTTTTTTGGAATTAAAAACGCTTCTCTTAGTATAAAAATAAAGACCAAGTGGACATATTTTTAAAGGAAAAATATTGGTCATTCGTTGGAATTTTTATTTTATTTGCCTAACAAACACATTGGGGCTTATTCATAGTCATTTTAGACCTGGGTCTAAGTTAAACATAGCTTTGGTTGAATTTTCGGACGTTGATTCTATATTTTTAAGTTTATAATTTCAAAATATTTGAAGCTATTTGTGTAGTATACCTGGTTAATTATCTTATAAAAATATAAAAGCAACAATTTGCAATTAAAATCGGTCCATATTCATTGAGACAAAATTGTCTTAAACTGTAGTTTAGTTAAACCTGGGTCTATCTGCGACTATGAATATGCCCCATTTAGTTCCAAAAAATACTTAGGTATTCATAAAAACTAGTAAAAACATAAACTTAATATTTATTTCACAAAATAGTAGCATTAAAAACTAATTCATAAAAACTGTTAAAAAAACAAAACAGAAAAATAAAAATATTAGTTCAGTCAGAAGGTATTAAGTATTAAAAAATTAAATAAGAAGATACATTTTACGAGAAAGGTAGTTCCTTCATACTAAATTTTGGAGAACTTAGTGTACTTAGCTGTTTCCCACTCCAAACACGCGATATGTTTTATTTAAAATAAATGTTTCTGTTTATTTATTATACTTCATAAACATTAATTTGTTGAAAATATCCAAAAAGTACAATTCGATACACTTTTTTTTTTAACATTCGATACATTGCTGAAAGACGATTTTTCATCCCTGAAACACATTAAGCGAGCGAGAGGCAAATTGTGTGTATCTTGTTCTTTCTTGTTTCAGTCTCCTCAGTCCTCACAACCACGGAGCAGACAGGCCATAATGGGATGTACGTGGGTATATGGAATATCACATACCAGGGGTTCTATTTTTTATTTCACAGGCAATTTCTTAAGTTGAGTGCAATGCAAACACCAGCCAGCTCGTGTATGTTTGAAAAAGCTCTCCCATAAGGCCTGTACTGAAAATACCAACTGAACAAAATATAGTGACTAAAGCTACTATTAGACGGTCAGACTCTCTGACGTCACCAAAAAAACGGTCAAAGCACTGACATGGCAACGTCAACGCTCACCGTGTCAACACCTGAAATATTGACGATCACACAAATGACACAAGTCCGTCAATGTTGTCCCAAAATGCGTTGACAGGTAATATGTGTCAACGAGATTTATCCAAATCGGTGTCAATGCGCTGACAAGTAATCGTTGACGATCACACGGCTTGACCATGTCCACGCGCTTTGAGCGTTGACAATAGTACAAATCTGTAATTTTTCGAGTTGACGCCTACACATAGTGGTGTCGCGCTGTGACACAGTCAAATAAATTCATTTATTTCGGTTTAAATTTTGTTAATGCAAGGAAAAATGTTAAAAGCAAACGAAATGGAAATGACAATTTAGGTTTCGGCAGAAGGGGCAATTTTCTAAAAAAATGACTTAAAATATAAACAAAATTATTAGAAATCAACGGCAACACTCAAAATATCATGTTATAGCGTTTTTGAAAGCCAAAAACCTATTCTTAAATTAAGTTTTTAAACCAAGTTGTTTGAGCAAACAGTTTTTGAGAAAATAATTTTCAAACTCAAAATTTTTTCCATGATGGCGGACGCCCCACAAGACCAAAAATCCCGCAAACCGAGATTTATGCTAAGAAGCAACCCCTCTTCAAAACTGCGTACAAACTTTTCAGACGTCAAAACTTTTTTCAGATTGCCCTTATTTGACTTCCCGTTGCCTGTTCTAACTAGTTTATAGTCGCTGCATCCTCCCAAAGCGCTGGTCGTTTCTCTATTGCCGCAATCAAAACGGAGACCTCGTATTGTTTGGTCCACGAGTAAAGTAATTTTCTTTTACGTTCCTCCGAAAACTTTTCCTTCGATTCACTGGTGCTTTGGCTCATTTTTTTTAACTCAAACTAATTTAACTTTAAATAATTTTGTTTGGAAATTTTTTGTTTTATTTTATGTTGCTGTTTTTTTTTTGTTGTTGTTTCTAAATGAAAAGAATGTCAACGCCAGCTTCTTTGACACAGCAGAAAATTATAGCGTGTCAACGTTGGAACCTGGACAACGCGTTGATGGGCAGTCAGGAAATATCTGTCAATGTGTCCGAAAAATTCTGATGGGGTGATTACACGGTAAATGAAAACAGTCAACGCGTTGACTTTTCAAACCATGTCATCGCAAGTGTCAACGCTGATGTGAGTGCGTTGACAACGTTTTGCAATGACAATCACACGACTTGAAAGCCGTGGGACAGACATTCTGACGTCAGAGAGTCAATGCGTTGACCATTTTCGTTGACCGTCTAATCATAGCTTAACAACTCGCAACCATTCCTGTGTGCGCCTGTCGACAGGAATGGAAGGGAGCTACATTCTTATGCGGAATCCGAACGGTTAGACGAGAAGCACTTATTCGTGACAAGTGATACTCTTGGAGGATTTGGCAATTCCTCGCAAGAGGCAGCAGCCCTGAAAAAAACTTTTTAGTTTTTTAGGTAGACGAGGCTGGGAAGCGAAACTAAAATACAATATATCAGTTTATTGTAGGGTTACCGCACTCGGTTTTCTTTATTAGTTTTTTTTTTTCATGAATAACATCCGTATTTTTGATTTTTTTGAAAAAACAGCCTCAATCATTGTTGACAAGAAGATTGAAGTCTACAAAAATTCATAAATTATATTTTCTGTATTTAACAAGTTATTTATAAGCATATTACATTTCAAAAAAAAGTCAATCCTATTTTCACTTAGCGCGTTTGGATGGTTTCCCAAAGGTCAAATTGGATTGTTTGTTCAGATGCAAAAAAACGGAACCTGCCATACAACAGTTATATGAAAAGTTATATACATATCTCGAAAATAGCTCTAATGATTTTGATGAAAAATTAAGAGTCACTGCTAAGGGTATGATCAATATTTAAGTATAAAACCAATTGTATCAATAAGGGTAATTAATGTTACATGTCAAAGAATAGTTTTTTTATTTCCAAATTTATCGTTAATGGCTTCACTAATTTTGATAAAATTTCTCATATAGGAGGTCCTTTATAAAATTAAAACGACTTAGCAGAGAATAACGTCCCAAACATTTATTAAATTCAAAGGAGAATGGGCAAATTTGTATGAAAAGTGGGTGCGAGCGGCCAAGAATGGTTTTATTATTTTTGGATGTGGTTTGGTTGTTAAAGTACAGTGTAGAAGTTTTTGCGTTGTGGTGTTCTTCAAACTAGGATAAAATGCATTTTTGTGTTTTACACTTTAATGGAGTTTTAGTCAGTATTATGGCTAATGTGAATGGAAAAATAGAAAAGGAAAGGGGAATAACAATTATAGACATCAGTTTCAAAGATTTTTATTATAAACAAAGCACATAAAACATTAAATATTAGCACAATGATACAATTACCATACTATAATATAACATTCTATATTAAAAAAATATTTTTTTTTAATAAGTAGGCATAACTCATCTTCTATAATCGAACTTAATTCCGCTGCTGCAAAGCGAATATCATTGGTTTGGTTTCTTGCCCAGCCTAAATACCAAACTACGCACATAATATGCGCTCAGCCTCCCACTGTGGTTAGGCGCTGCAACCAAATGTTTTGCTCTTCGGTATATTGCGGAAGATGTCTAACTTGTTGTCCTCGGTACACTTCAATATTAAACAAGCCCTGTACTAGGTGCTAAGCAAAATAACCGCGGGCTTTCTTCACTTGGTACGGACCGAGAGCAAATAGAACAAAACCATCTTCTGATAGATTTGGAAAATCGTCAAAATTGGAAAAGACACCAGTGATGTTTCGGAAAGTTGGTCTTTGCCTATTCACATTAGTAGGAGAAACATGTGTTCTTAGATAATTCAAAAAAGGCCCAACCTTCTTAGACCGGCGCCTGTTTGAGCCTTACATTCGTATAAAGAGGGTAATCTAGCTTTGTCATCTGATACTCCCTTCTTGGAAATACCTTGTTAAGCAGGTATAAATAGACCAAAATGCAAAAGGAAAAGTGCATTTTCCCACCGAAACAGCCTGAATAAACTAATCTGACCACAGCCACCGGTTTTTTTAATGATTGTACTAAAAGTATCGGTTGGTACCCCTTTTTAAAAAGTTTCGATAACAAAGATAACCTTATATTGTTGCCTTCTGAACTCTTATAAGGAGCTTATTAAAATTACCGCGGGCTATAGGTACTTATTGTCTCATTAGACATTTTGAAATCAGGATAAGTATCAGATAGTTTTTGAAAACGCCACCTGCCCCAAAAATGCATTTAAAAATGCATTTGAAATATGTCTTCATATCTCTTTTCCTAAATGCACTGCAACGAAACGCCTATATTGAAAGTTACACCCTTGTAGCAGACCTTTCATTTGAGACTAATTTCATTCGTGGCCGCTCACATCCAAAAATGCCCATTCTCCTTTGAAAACTTGCAATTGAAATTGAAAAATGAATCTTCTTTGAAATAACTTCGCTCATTTTAGTTGTAATTGATGGAAGCGTGTAGGTGGATCTCTCTCTCTTTATATACTTTTTCTTTTTCTTTTCTTCAACTATCTGAACAATACCGTAAAGCGACTTTTTCCATTGGGCGGGTTGCAATCCAGATAAGTTCAAAGTAATTCCACATTCTGCCGCAAGATCAACCTATAATCTCTGTAGAAAAGGGCAATTCGCACTAAATGCGTGTGCATCTAACAATCTTTTTGTCTGAATGAAATCTTACGCCCACCAAATGATAATGAAGGAAAATTGGTCGTTAAATGCGACTCCTCGTTAATGGTGGCGTCGGTCAACTTTATGAACAAACTCCCAATTTTCTTGTCAAAACTCTAAATTCAGGTTGATTTTCGCGAATAAAACAAATTGAATGTGACAGCAGCAAGCTTGTGTGCTCTAATAAAAATGCTAGTCGTTCAAATGCATTTGATAAGCAACAAAACCTGCACTGAGATGGAGCTTGACATTTGGCTTCGGTAGCGCAATGGGTAGGCCGTCGGCTTCCGAATTCCAGTCACAGTTAATTTCTTGAGTTCAATCCCTATGACGGGCAAAGTTTTTCAAATAAAAGTGAACATATTAAGACTCAGCACCACACAAAGAAGTCTGATGATCGGGGTGGCACTCGTGAAATAGCTATAACTTCAGCCAAATAACTTGGTGGTAGAACACTTTAGTTGTTGTTGTTTCGTTCAAAAATTTTCAAATTAAATTCAGTTCTTCCTTAAAATAGCAATAAATTCTGCATGGTTATCAAAAATTTGAGTTTTAGATAAATTGAAATAATAGCTACATATTATGCACTCTTTACACATAACTGCCTAAATTAATAATAATATCCATTAAAAGTTTAGATATTTGAACCTTTCCATTAGATTTATCTGTTTCTAAAATTTCTTATGCTTTTGTCAAAAACGCATAGGCCAATCTTTCCTTTATTTTATAACCAAAAAATATAAAATTCCTGATTTATTGCAATTTTTATTTTATGCCTAATCGAACTCGAGATAGTAACTTTCCTTAACATTACGATTATAGAGAACGCGGAAAAAGCGGGTCTCGCAATTCTGTCTGTCTGTCCTCTCCCCTACAGCCGGCTGGAGCGATTTTTTCAAACTTGGTACATAGTGTTTTTTGATGAACGTACCTAACATGCCATTTTTTCGCCAAAAAGGAAAATGATATTTATCTCAAAAACGGGTCCGAGGATTTTGTTAAAAAAAAAATCAAAAAAATTAAATAAGGAAAAACTACTTTAATTTACTTTTTTTACGATACTTTTTTCTATTTTCAAAAATTGTTTTATTTTGGTATCTCCAGTACAGCCATAATTTTTGGTTTTTGATTTTCTCGAAACAGTTAACTTGAACATTGATCATTTTTTTTATGGCAAAACTTCTAAAAGTTCTAAACATTGCCAACAAAAATTTAAAAATATTTTGAAAAAAATATTATTTTTATTATTATTATTTATTAAAAGTACATAAATGTACAGGTGTTACATTATTTTTTAATATTTTATAGAATACTTGAAAAAATCATGTTTCTCAGATCAAAAATAATGGTACCTTCCATACAAATGTTGAAAACCAGTTGAGAAAAAACTTATTTTTCTCGAAAACGGCTCCTAGAATTTAGATAAAAAGATGTGCGTTTACTATTTAAGACATGTCAATAATTTGATGAAAACAAATTTTATCAATAACGGTTAATAACGGTACCTGTGAACCGATTTTTTTGTTTTCATATTTCTCGTTGACTACGGCACCAACATTTGTATACAAGAGCTCCTCCAAAATTCAAACAATTTTGCATATACAAATTTTCGAAAAAACTATTTTTGGATTTTTAAAACTCAATATCTTGAAAGCCCGTGAATGGTTTTTATTTTGTGTAAAATTGCATCTTAATAAATACTTAATGTTGGCATACCAGATTTTATTTTTGAAAATGTGCTAAAAAATTTATATATAAAAAATTATTTTTTAAGAAAATGGCTTCAACAATTTTTGATTTTTGTTTATAAATTCATATTTATCAAACAAATCAGATGGCATACTTTATTTTGAGCTCTTTTTTTTTAAGCCATTAAAATAACAAATTTATAGTAATTTATTAATAATTTATTTAATTTTTTTTATTATATCATAATATTTTGGAACCAATACCTATGTACTTGTACATCATCAATTTCTAGCTACGTTAAAGTTGTTAGCTACGAGAGCAAGTTCGATCCAGTGTGCGATCCAGTCGTGCCCATTTTGAATCAAGATTCCGGAAACCTTACAAGGCGTTAAGATTGAAAGTGGCGAACACGACATTTAGCATTTTATTTGGTTATCTTCCACATTTTCCTAACGCTCGACCTATATATGCATGTAAAAAACACTGTGTAAAAAAACATTTTAAGGGTAACAAAAACTCCTGGGTGTGCGTTCATTATGAACAAAAATCCAACGACGACAAACAAAATTTCTTCCGGCTTTACCAAAGACTTCCCGATAGGAATCAGGACTAATTATACTGGACTATCACTAGATCCTTTAATAACTTCCATAAACAACACATGTTTTTTTATTATTTGATTTGACTAGGTGGATATGTAGATGTGTACATATATGTATGTAGGGTAGGTACATACATACATACATTTCAAATAATAGAAAAAGTTTTTAAGTTTCCAAACAATAATGAATAAACAAAATATTTGTTCTTTTATTAAACATTTTTTCTGGGGACAGAACAAAAGTTTTTTAATATCTGTGAAGAAAACAGATGTCGTTGACGGAAATGGTTTTCAAAGGACATAAATATTTGACAATTGGAAAACTTTTGATGACATTGCATGCCATATTGGTTATTATTGTGTTCTTTTTTTTTTAATTTTGGTAGGTAAACGTAAACTAATCTGTTTTATATTACCTACTTTGTATTGGTTCGGCAATGAAGAGGATGTGTTGTTTGGTTTTGCACGACTTTTCTAAGGAGTTGTATATCTAATATAAATCAATGAACTGTCAGTTACTTTTTATAGTTTCCAAACAATTTATAATTGATGGCAAAGCTGTTTTTTAAACTTGCGTCCACAATGTGTACACATTATGTGTCTAATATACGGGTGATTGGTATAACTGTAACGAGTTGGTTGGGTTAAGACAAGGAAAAAATCGTATGGGAGGGGGTGTTTTTCCCTCCGTTTAGGCGGGAGGGGCAATTTTCTAAAAAAATTGACTTACAACATCAGCAAACAAACTTATTTAAAAACAACAGTAAAACTTGCAAAGCCCTGCCATAGCTTTTTGGAAAGCCAGAAATCTCTTATTTAACTTTCTTTTTAAATTAAGTTTCGTTTGTGAATAGTTTTCAAAAAATTAATTTTCAAACTAGAAATTTTGAAAAAAAAATTTGAAAAAAAAATTCAAACTAATTTTTTTCAAAATTGTACGTTAATAAGTACCTACTGTTTTTGTATTCAAAATTCATTGCTCTGATCAATTTCTAGACAAATACTAAAAACCGGATTGATTTAGGACTTTTACTTTTCCAGGTATTACAAAATAAAGAAATCAAAAACTTAGTCAAAACAAAAAAAAACGAGGTTGATGATGATAATCAAATGTTTGCTGAACTGATTTGTTTAGTCGGATTCTTTGGCTCCTAACCTTTAGCACCCCATATTGGCAAATAAAGTATGCCATCTAAAAGGTTAGTAATTGGTCAAAAAAGGTCAACTATCTTCAGAAATCGGTTAGCCATAGGTTGTTTAAATGAATTTTTAAAGTTTGTTTCAAGGTCATAGTATAAGACTTTTAGCACCTCATTTATAGAATTAAAAGTCAGTAATTGGTCATGGTAAAAGGTCAGCTACTTTCAGTAACTGGTCAGTCTTAGATTTTTATTTTGTAATATTTTTTTAAATTTTTAAGGTCAAAACTATTTTTAGTACCTCATTTATGGGATATTCGAACAAAATATAAACCATCTGAAAGGTTACCTAGACCTCAGTCAAGGTCGTATAAGACTTTTAGCACATCATTTGTGGGATATTCGCAAAAGAAGTATACCATTTGAAAGACCAACGGCTCGTGATAAAAGGTCAGCTAGTTTCAGTAATTGGTCAGTCATAGGTTATTTTATATGAATTTTTGAAGTTTTTAGTTTTTGAAGGCCGTAAAAGACTTTTAGAAACTCATTTATATTGGTATAAAGTATACCAATTGAAAGGCCACTGACTCGTGATTAAAAGTTCAAGTGGTTTCAATAATTGATCGGCCATAGGTTTTTTTTTAAATAAGACTCTTATACTGTAACCTTGAAACAATCTTTAAAAATTCATTAAAAAAAAACCTATGGCTGACCAATTACTGAAACTAGCTGACCTTTTATCACAAGTCAGTGGCTTTTCGAATGGTACACTTTTATTTTGCGAATATCCCATAAATGAGGTGCCTTTCCGCCTGAATGGAACATACATACATAATTATTTGAATCTGATTTGTTTAAAGAAAACAAATCGTGCATTATACGAGTAGATATTCAATGTATAGGGTTCGCAGATTTTGCTTGCGATTTTAACTTAGGATATACAAATATACAATAAGTACTTTAAGGCAGATTTTGGATTCATAAGAACAATCGGACTCGATATAATAATTTTCTCTAACATTACGATGATAGAGAACCCAAAATAGTGGTTCCTGCAAATCTGTCTGTCTGTCAGTCTTGATCTGCAGCCTACACCGTTGAAGCGATTTTCTGCATCAAAATGTGGACTTAAGGTTTTTATTGTTTTCCTAGAGGGAAATTGCAGTTTTTGTATCTCTTAAAACACGGTGTCTGCCATACAATCAAAATACAAATAATTAATTATCTCAAAAACGGCTCTAACAATTTTACTTACAAATATCAATAATTACTGAAAACGATGTTCTTAATATTTTTGTAAACAAAAATTTAATCAATATTGTTTTTAACGATACCTACCTGTCATAGAAGATAGAACCGATTTTCGACTTCCAAATTCCACGTTAACGGCTTCATATATTTTGACCAAACTATGCAGGAGGTCCTTAACAATTTATACAATTTTTCATATAGAAATTGACAAACAAAATTACTTTTAGATTTCAAAAGGGTGGTATGTTCTGCTAGAATTGTTTGACAAATTAATTATTAATTTTTGTTGTTTATTATTTTATTATTTCGCATTATACGTTTTAGAAACTATGTACGTATCATATCGTTTTACTGATATGACAAATCATCGTTTCACATTTTTCATTTCGCAATTTGTGTTTTCTGTTTTTGTTAAATTGGCTTTTTGAAGTTTTGCAATTATTTATTTCGCATTTTGTTGTTTTGTATTTTTTTATTTCGCATTTTATTCTTTTGTCCTTTTTTTTATTTGGAATTCAATTGCTTAGCAATTAAATTACATTCCTTCAAATTTCACGTGAAATTTTGTTTTAAAAACGGGTTAGCGATTTTTTTTTTTTTTATTTCTTTTAAAATTGTATGGTAATTGATACTTAAAAATGTAATACAGGGTGATTCACCTAAGCTGTGACAAAGGAGTTGAGCTAGACGATGGGTATCTACCGACACAGCATTAATGCACGGCAAATTATATATGTATGTACCTATATGTTTGTATTTCATATCTTCTGGCAGTGACAAACGTCTTATTGTTAATTGTACCTGTCAAAAACGATCCAAATCAAACGATAACAAATTCCCCAAAGGCCAAACCAACAATCATGAAACAACCATACCTACACATACTCGTCTAACTGTCAAGAGTATTGGTTAGGTAGGACATACATTATGTACATAAATATGGTCTGAGAAGTCTCTGTGGTCACCGGACCAGATCACGCATCGATCAGTCTCCATATCGATAAATCGGTCGATGGATGGTGCGACGTTGATTATTATCACAGGTAATACAATAACAAACATGATCATTATAATCTTCGCAATCGACATCAATTTGCAATCGATAATTGATGATTGATGATGTAATGATGATTGGTCAAAAATTATTTAGCCTCTCTCATTTGATGCTTATGCTGGGCCCAATATTCCATCGCATCGCTCAAATTGACCTTTGTCCAACTCCAACATTCCATTTGCTTCTCTTGGCCCCAAGGACAAACAATCAGACGCAACTGACAGACAGACATACAGACGACTCGTCAGCTCTTGCAGTTTTACAAACGCAAACAAAAAATATCATCGCGCGTCCAACTTAAAAGCGCATCAAAAACTCACCACAATTGGCACACGATCGCACACAGTTTTGTACAGATATACGCGATGCTGATCAACTTTAATGATATGTATGCCGGGCCGGCTGCGATTGAGACCGTAATCGAAACGTATTCATTTGTGGTGGTCAGCAATTTAAAAATTGCAATTGAGGCACTGTTTTACAGTTCTTTAGTGCGGTTGTGGATGCGGTGGGTGGGCTATGCATATCATATATAAATGGGACTCTGGGCTTATTTTCTGTTAAGTAATTTGCATTTGCTATGTTCCGCTGATCAGTTTCGTGAGTGTAACGCTGATGATCATCACTAGGTCGAGCGATGTTTGCTTACAATATGATGATTTGAACTGTGAACACTCCACTGATCGTGTGGTCAGTGGATATAACTACTATTGAATTAGTCTAATGTTTGACTTCGTGCCAATATAATCATGAGAGGGCGTTTATGCAGTTCCTAATGCAAATATAAACATCTTTATCTATTAAGGTTTTCAATTGTGCCTATAGCATATTATTTGGAAAACAATATGATAGATGTAATTGCACATAGGTACATATACATATTCTACATATTGCAAATATCATCCTAAGAGTAACAAACACCAATATGAATTTATTAAATTACAATTTGATTTACCATTTTGGCTCGTTAAGCTAGGAGTTAACCGAAACAAAAGAGCTGATGTAAGAACCAAAGATGGGTCGAGCATTTAAGTAAGGGCGAGGGGTGGGACACAGAACTCACGTAGCTATGTATACTTGAATATATATTCGTACTCCAAAAAAACTTTCATAATAGATTATTAACACATTTGTATGGACATATTAGGCGTTTTACCATTGATGATCGCAGCAATGTTTTAGCATTATTAGAAAATGTTCGTTTTAGAATAAATTTCTCCATCACCATTTTGAAAAATGAATTTTCCATTTAAATTTAACTGCGACAATTATTGTTCGTTAGAAAATTTTTTACTACTTTTGTATACAAACGTCATCAAGTTTTATAAAAACTCAGTATTTCGAAAACGTGTTCGTAAATAATATTTTGAAACTTGCTGTTTTTTTTTTTTAATGAAATCTACTTTATTAATATAAAAAATGTTCTTTGCTATTTTATTAACAGCACAGGGTGGCGCACTAATTGTACTTATTTTTTTTTTTTTTTTATTTAGCTGGCTACTAGGTTTATCAAAATGATAATGCTTATGGGATACTGAAAAAAGGACTTGGATAGTGCAGCGGTACCATATTTGCAGTCCCTCATTTCCGTCCAAATGGAATTCAGGCGGGTTTGACGGTACTCCCCCGAGTAGATAGTGGCTGATGAACATCTTTGCCGCATCGGGAAGCATCGCACCATGAAGATCCCAATGTTCGGGTTCAGGATCCAATCGCGGCAGTAGCATCGGCAATACAGGCAAATCCAAGCGTTTCGACTCGAAACATATCGGGGCAAATTGGAGTTAGCAGACGGTCATTACAACGGATACTTGCTACTTCATGATGAATTAAACTTATTTCCGTACAAAGACCAAATTATAAGCAAGTTAAACTCTCAGGACTTGACTGTTCGTGTGGAATTTTGCCGAAAAATGGTTGCGATGGCCGAAGAATACAAAACATTGATAAATTGTTTGTTCATGTTTGATGAGGCCCATTTTGATCTAAACGGCAATGTAAAAAAGCAAAATTGCCGTATATGTAGTGAATCCAATCCAGAAATGGCAAAATGTAACGCCACTTGCGAAACTTTTTTCTCAATATTCAATATCATTACTTTAATTTCTGCGTTAAAAATTAAAACTTGATATATAATAAATCATCCAAAGATATATGGGAACGACAAAATGTGTGTGTCTACAATATACGCTGTCTTTACATGATATTTGGAAAGTGTAATAAAATTCTATAAATACTTTTTTAACTTTTATACCAACGGCAAATAATATCTTGGTTGACGAATAATTCGCTTAACAGTATGAAAATTCTACTCTTTTTTATTCGATTTAGCGAATTTAATGAATGGGAATAATTTTGCGTTTAATGCCAACAGTTGAGATATATAACGTTGGAAAGCTTAGTTCAAGGGCATCATTTTTGAATATGGGCACAGAACTGAAAGCCATGGGGTTAAGGCAGAATATTACAAAATATAAAACAATTCGTTTATGTTTATTAGTATTTGCAGTGTTTTTCTTATTGTTTTGGTCGCTTATTTTAGCCAACTCCCATTGTTTAGAACAACAAAAATACTCGTACGTTGATACACTCCATAGTACCATTGAGTTTATACACATAGAGGAACCACGTCAGAGTTATGATATCACCAATGTAGGTGGCGCCCTTTTTTCATCTAGAACAAGAACCAGTGATAGGCAAAACAAGAACCATTTGCTCCTTAACGTAGACTATTTCCACCTTTGGGTATAGACTATTTGTGAAAATAGTGAGGAAATAGTCTACCTTAATGGAAAAAATGGTTCTTGTATTGCCTATCACTGGTTCTTGTTCTAGATGAAAATCAGGGCGCCACCTACATTGGTGCTATCATAACTCTGACGTGGTTCCTCTATGTGTATACACTCAATGTTGTACCTAATCATTTTCATAGGTCTCGTTTCTGGGCACTAGGTAGACCAGGTCCCATATATTTTTGCCCATTCTCCTTTAAGTAGTTATATCTATAGGATATTATAACATACGCTATCAATAAAACATTTTACTATCTTTGGCATAACCACTTTGGACATGGTCACTCATTGCAGCAATAATTTTCTCAGATTCATTTATAGTACATAAATGGTGCATCACTCAAAAAAAGAATATTCTGCTTTAACTCTTCTAATTACTGAATCATATTCATAGTCTGGCAAGTACATTATTATCATTGATAAAGCCATCAATTTTTGTATAGATGTTAATCCTGAAATATTTACTTGTAAGAAATTTACTCACCTATAAATGATGCTGAACACTCGTTGTCTTTAGGTCAAAGCTTTGAAGCTTTTAAATAGCCAAGAACATAGTGGGTAGCCAAAAATAGTGGTAGCTCAAAAAATAGTTTTTCTATGTTTATCATTAAAAAAATTAATTTAGCTGACCTCTACATTTTCACTATATTTACTTCATACCCAGAGAGTTTATTAAGACAAGAAATGTTAAGAATTCCAAACTGAACATTTGTTGATTTATCTTTTTGAAGAATCTAAATAAATCGATTTTTTTTTTTTTAATCTTATCGATTTTATAGGTGGAGTCAAACTTTCTCTTCCGGGGCCGGGACCCAGGACGCGTATTGCCAAACTGTATATCAGTACAGAGCTCCGGCGCTCTACAATAGACTACAGAATGCTCATTCAAATTATGAGCAGACTATATACTGTGTGACGGCAGCGAGTTCGGCAATCCGTCTTAAAGCCTCTTCACAGTGGACCAATAATGAAATAGGCCACTCAGCTATTCTGAACTCATACAGATCACTTCCAAGTATAATTGACTACACCATCCCACAATTCCGTTTCGATACAAAATTTCAAGTTGCCATACCCTCCCGATCCACATGGGAGGACGTGACATTTTTGGAAGACGAATCGATTCACTTTTATACGGACCGGACGGTTCAAAAACCGATGATGGGGTTGGTGGAGTCGTGTACTCAGAAAGATTAAATTTAAGTCTCGCATTTCGTCTTCCAGAACATTGTATCGTGTTTCAGGCGGAACTTTTGGCGATAAAAGAAGTTTTATCTTGGCTTAAGGAAAACGTGATATTGACTTCTGATATCCACATCTTCTCAGACAGCCAAGCTGCCATAAAATCTCTCGACTGTGTCTCTACAAACTCTAAAACAGCCCTAAACTGTCTATCATCCCTTATAGAGATGGCACAGCAGTTCAATATTCTCCTTTGTTGGGTGCCGGGCAATAGGGACATTCCGGGTAATTGTAAAGCTGATGAACTCGCTAAAGTTGGAACAAGAAAAAAAAAAATCGGGTGGCACAACGGCTCATGAAGAACTAGGGCCTAGTGACTAACAACTCGCAACCATTCCTGTGTGCGCCTTTCGACAGGAATAGAAGAGACCTACAATTTTATGCCGAGTCCGAACGGCTAGACGAGAAGCACTTATTCGTAACAAGTGATACTCTTGGAGGATTTGTCATTTCCTCGCAAGAGGCAGTAGCCCTGAAAAAAAACTATTTAGTTTTTATGTCGACGAGGCTGGGAAGCGATCCCAGACCTCCAGCGTGACAGTCGAACGCACTAACCATTACGCTACGGGCTACTACCTATTTGACCTGAAAAGGTAGACACCGGTATGCCTATAGCTACATGCAAATTTTTGCTGAAGCAAGATGCTTTAAGGAGGACAAACCTTAGGTGGACCAACGTAACCACTTGCCTGGCGACAAAACAGATCTGGCCTACGCTAGATGTGAGGCGCTCTAAATGTTTGATATCTTTGAACAGATTGCATATCAGCTCCGTAATTGGTGTCATAACCGGGCACTGTCTTATAGGCAAGCACGCAAAGCGGCTTGGAGTTTTCGCAAACGATTTTTGTAGGAGCTGTATGGATGAAGAGAAGGAAGAATCTGTTTCTCATCTTCTCTGCACATGCCCTGCCCTATCTCAAAGACGTAGGCTCCATCTCGGAGACTTCATCTTCAATGATCCTAGTGATCTGACAAACATAGACATAAGTAGTCTCGCACGCTTCATTAGAAGCTCCAACTGTTTTGAACGAGCGGGGAGAAAATCTCTCTATATTCACGTGGTATCACAACGGACCAACTTATGGTCTAAGTGTGTCAGTCCCTTGCTGGCATTCACTTCAACCTAACCTATATACTGTGTGTGTGTCAGACCAAATGCATATTTTTCTGTGTTGGTGTAAAGTTTGCTCAAGGAAACTAAGAGCAAAGTACCTGTGATTACAGAGCCACCGTTCACGTTGGTATAGTTATTGTATGTGGTGAGTTCTGGGTTGGTATACATTTTGCTATTTTGCTGAGGAAACTAAGAGCAGACTTAAAGCGCGCGCTTTTTTACATTTTTGAAACTTTTGTTTTTATTTTTCGCAGAATTTTGAAAAACAGAATTTTGAAAAGCAGAATTTTGACCTACTATACCAACGTGAACGATAGCTTTGTAATCACAGTTATTGTGCTCTAAGTTTCCTTGAGCAATCTGTATACCAACACAGAACTCACCACACAGCACACACAATAATCATACCAACGTGAACGGTGGCTCCGTAATCGCAGGTACATTGGTCGATCTGAAGTAGCATATAGCTTCAGCGAATTCGTAATCGTCTGACTAACTAAGATCTGCAAAGTTTGTGTTCGTAAACAAAAATTGAAATCTGACTTTAGCAGGCCTGCAAAACAAATTACGTTCGTAAACATCAAAAGTATGCAGAAATCAAGTCGGCGTCGGGCAGTTTGTGCAGAAAAAAAAACATTCTGCTGAAAAAAAGTAATTTCTGCTGAAAAAAAATTGAAATTAAACATTTACAGGAAAACATGAATAGGTAGAGGGTGGGCAATCTAGTGGTTTCTTTTTGAATTATATGAATTGACAATGAAAGCTGTATTATATACCTTCACAAAACGAAATGTGTTGCTTCACGCTTGAACAACATTGGGAAATATTGAAAACATATTTCCAAAGTGAGTGCTGTTTTAAAATCATCTTTTCTCACGAGGCGCATTTTCTTCTCGGCGGCTTCGTTAAGAAACGAATTTGCCGCATCTGATGGGGCTAGGAAAACCCGAACGTTGTTGCCGAGAAGCCAAATCATCCAAAGAGAGTGACAGTTTCGTTCGGATTGTGGAGTGGTGGCATCATTGGACCATTTTTCTTCGAAAACGAGCCTGGGAAGAAATTAAAGACATGAATTCGGACGACCTCTGGTTTATGCAGGATGGCACTCCATCATGCCACACACCCCATACCACAGTCGATCTTTTGCGCACCAAATTCCCAAAATGTCAATTGGCCTTTTCGGAGCTGCGATTTGACCCCTTGTAACTCTTTTTTGTGCGGAACCGTGGAGGACAGATGTCATGCCAACAATCCGGAAATGATTCAAGCACTAAAGGCCAATCATCCAAGCAATATGTGAGCTACAGCTCGAAACCATCAACAAGTTTTGAAAAATTGGAGTGACCAAATGCGCTACTGCGAATGCAGCCACTTGAACGAAATTGTGTTCCATAATTGATGGGAATAATGTTTGTTGTAATGAAAAAGGCCATAACATAACAAAATTAATTTATTTTCATTTTATTGCATTTTTAAAAAGAAACTTGTATTTGGCCCACCCTGTATATGAAATGGCTTCGAAGTACATACGTTTCGGTTTTTTTTTATAATCGGATTTTTAAGAATTAATTGTCTGTGCTGCGATGTTTACGAATACAAATTTATTCAAAAACTGCCGCCTGCTTACTTTCTGCGGGCAGTAGAAAAATAAAATCGATACACAGAAGCTAAGCAGATATGCGGCAGATCTGTCGCAGATTTTTTGCGATTACGAACTCGCCTTCAGCCTTCGCTTCAGCTTTTTTTAATATTTTACAAGCAAACTGTATGTGACCACAGAGCTCTCTGTGGTAGCATACAGTTTGCTCTACAATACTTTCGATTTCGGTGAGCAGAAAATGGCTGAGCACAGACTATGGAGATCTGTGCTGATATACAGTTTGGCAATACGCGCCCGGGACATGTCTTCCGATGGCCCTTTGTAAATCACGCTTTTGGTCTCATCCGAAATAAACTCTTGTTGACTTATATTTAAATCGACACTTGTTCAAGTTGAAATAGTCATGGTCAGTAGTTGTAAACAACGGTTCTAATAAAAACCTAATATTAAATTAAAATATTCACAATACTACGAATATGTAAGTGATGATTGATTTATTATCAGCTCGTTTAATGCAAGTTTTCATAAACTCGAATGTTATTTAACAATAACTCAAACTGCAACTCTAACTCCTTGACTATCCTAAATGTTGGCTTGGCAAAGGAAATGCAATGGTGTTAATTTTACAATCGACTGACAAGCTACCTTTTAGGTATAACCGGTAACCGCTATAAAACTTTATATAGGACAAAAAGATAAATGTTATACTATACTTTACTCTGTTTAAGGTTCGCCTCATTGATTGATGCTTAAACAGCATGTTTTCTCGATGAACATACATACTAATGTGGCATAATAGATATACGAGTATGTATTGGCATCAATAGAATTATGGAATTTCGCATTTTATGTTCACAATTAATTCCCCTATTTCTTTCAATACAAATTTGTTGTTCATCTATAGAGAATACAGTTATCAGATGGACAATCAGGAAAGTATGACCATCAACCGTTAACCGTTTAATAAAGTCTGCAGTGTGTACTGTTCTATTCAGTCCGATCATTCTTGACAAAATTTCACCATAATATCAAAGTAAAATGAAGTACAAAATGTTTTGATGCAGTTAAGTTGCAATGATGGATATTAATATGAAACCACAGTTTTAGACAAAAATTTGGTATGGAATGTGCCCGGAATTTTGGATTTTGTATTTTGTCGATTTGCAGGCGTATTTTGCATTTCTCGCTAAAACTGGTTATAACCAAACTTATAGATAATTAAATTTTCTACCTTTTTTATCCAGACATTTTTTTTTTTTTTTTGTGAAATGATTATTTATTGCCTATAGTAAGCAAAAAGTGATAAAATTAGGACATTTCCCAGTTCTTTTTCAACTAATGGACCATTTTTTATTTACCCTAGAAAGATGACCCTATTTCCTGTCCCATAAGAGTTACATGTAATTGTTACGTCGATTCGACGTAGGTTATCTTTCTAGGGTTAAAAAGAGTTATAGAAGACTAAATTCCCTACAACTTTTGTATATACAACATTTCCGTACGACGCACGGCGACGAATAGATCACGGCCAGGAACTCGATCAACACAGAGACGGAAGCAATCTTATCCACAGCCAACAATTTTTATTCAATATTTATTTACGACTTTAATGCAATCTCAATCTTTTTGGTGGACATTCAACTTCAGTATTTATTGAATATTGCGTTTCTCTCTGAGTTTGGTCTTCCAGTCTCGGTTTCATCGGTGTAACTTTTTCTAACTGCACAAGAAATCGTTTCAACGGCGTATACAGGGGGGGGGGGGTCACGGGGTCATGTCCCCCCCCCCCCCCGAGAACTCAAGATTATTTTGTTGATCTGAAATAATTATTTAGTAACCACATAGAAAAAAAAAATGAAAGTTGGTTACTTAGAAAGCTAGTAGGATTTTTGATTGTTAATTTAGAATTCAATAGAGAATTTGAATGTTGGTAACGTGCATTACGCATCCGTTAACGCATTACGCATGCGTTACGCGTGCTTTACGCGACAGTGGCGCCAGCATAAGTAAGTAAGTAAGGAGGTGCCACCTTGTTAATTTAGAATTCAATAGAGAATTTGAATGTTGGTAACTTCAATTCAATAAGAAATTTAACACAACAACAAACTTCTCATATGATAATACATTCAAATCTTAAAATATATGCATAGGCTAGTTTCCGTTTTGAGATGACTGCCAAAACCTGTTAAACCAAACAGAAATTAAAGTGCGGAGTTGTTACCAAATTTTCACTCAGTAAAGTAAAAACTAATAGGATTTTCAAAAAAAGAACATTTTTTTTTCTGAAAATAAAATCTTTAAACACATTATAGAACACATACAGAAATTGTTTTGTTTGATTTCTGTATGACAAATTATTTTTAAAAGCAAAAAAGTGATAACTTTCGATTTATAGTTATTCTAACCAAAAAATATTAATGTTAACGATAAAAGACATAAATATAAAAAACTATGATGAAAACCCATTACGAAAGGATTTTGTTTGCACTTATTCAATATTTACGATCGAACAATATTGTTATTGATTTGGATGTGGATTACTTTTACAAAGTTACCTATGAATCCCATAATGCAAAAGCTAATAGCTATGGTAAAGGAGATTTTTTGGAACTCCTTGCGGTGAACCGTTTGACCAGTCGGATGGAATTATTGACAAAAAGCGACTAGGCTCGTAGAATTTAACATCTTTGTCCATTATTTTTATCAGAAAGGCTTACTGGTAAGAAAGATTAAGTATATTTGATGTACATATTTATTTTGGAAGGTGCCTTTCACTTTTCCATCGGTGGCAGTCTTAGTGACATACATTTTTTCCAAATCAGAGGCATATCGAAATCACTCGTGAACTTTGTTCACACTATTCTTGAAACGCAACGAAAAAGAATTTTTGTATTCAATTATAATACGAATTGTAATGTATTTTCATCAGCGGGAGATAAATTGGCTAGGAGCATACACCAGCTCATCTGCAAAATTTGGTCGGAGGAAAGTATGCCCGATGAATGGAACCTCGGTATAGTGTGCCCCATCCATAAAAAGGGAGATGTTCTGAAATGTACCAACTACAGAGGAATTAGTCTCCTAAGCGTCGCTTATAAAATCTTGTCGGCCATCCTGTGTGACCGCTTAAAACCTTTTGTCAACGATCTGATCGGCCCCTATCAGTGCGGTTTTAGGCCAGGCAAGTCAACCGTCGATCAAATGTTCACACTCCGACAGATTTTAGAAAAATCCCGGGAATTCCAGATCGATACACACCACCTTTTTATCGATTTTAAAGTCGCGTATGATAGCGTGAAAAGGGACGAATTATACAAAACCACGGATGCGTAACGCATGCGTAACGGATGCGTAACGCATGCGTAACGCATGCGCAACGGATGCGTAATGGATGCCTTACGCATGCGTAACGGATGCGTAACGCATGCGTAACGGATGCGCAACGGATGCGTAACGCATGCGTAACGGATGCGTAACGCATGCGTAACGCATGCGTAACGCATGCGTAACGGATGCGTAACGGATGCGTAACGGATGCGTAACGCATGCGTAACGGATGCGTAACGGATGCGTAACGGATGCGTAACGCATGCGTAACGGATGTGTAACGCATGCGTAACGCATGCGTAACGGATGCGTAACGCATGCGTAACGCATGCGTAACGGATGCGTAACGCATGCGTAACGCATGCGTAACGCATGCGTAACGGATGCGTAACGCATGCGTAACGCATGAGTAACGGATGCGTAACGGATGCGTAACGCAGGCGTAACGGATGCGTAACGCATGCGTAACGGATGCGTAACGGATGCGTAACGCATGCGTAACGGATGCGTAACGCATGCGTAACGGATGCGTAACGCATGCGTACCGGATGCGTAACGCATGCGTAACGGATGCATAACGCATGCGTAACGGATGCGTAATGCATGCGTAACGGATGCGTAACGCATGCGTAACGGATGCGTAACGCATGCGTAACGGATGCGTAACGCATGCGTAACGGATGCGTAACGGATGCGTGACGCATGCGTAACGGATGCGTAACGCATGCGTAACGGATGCGTAACGGATGCGTAACGCATGCGTAACGGATGCGTAACGGATGCGTAACGCATGCGTAACGGATGCGTAACGCATGCGTAACGCATGCGTAACGCATGCGTAACGGATGCGTTACGCATGCGTTACGCATCCGTTACGCATCCGTTACGCATGCATTACGCATGCGTTACGCATCCGTTACGCATGCGTCACGCATGCGTTACGCATGCGTTACGCATCCATTACGCATGCGTTACGGATGCGTAACGGATGCGTAACGCATGCGTAATGGATGCGTCACGCATCCGTTAAGCATGCGTCACGCATGCGTAACGCATGCGTTACGCATCCGTTACGCATGCGTTACGCATGCGTCACGCATCCGTTAAGCATGCGTCATGCATGCGTTACGCATGCGTTACGCATCGTAACGCATGCGTAACGGATGCGTAACGCATGCGTAACGGATGCGTAACGCATGCGTAACGCATGCGTAACGGATGCGTAACGCATGCGTAACGGATGCGTAATGCACGCGATACGGATGCGATACGGATGCGTAACGGATGCGTAACGGATGCGTAACGAATGCATAACGGATGCGTAATGCACGCGTTACGGATGCGTAACGGATGCGTAACGGATGCGTAACGCATGCGTAACGGATGCGTAACGCATGCGTAACGCATGCGTAATGCATGCGTAACGCATGCGTAATGCGTTAACGGATGCGTAATGCACGCGTAACGGATGCGTAACGCATGCGTAACGGATGCGTAACGCATGCGTAACGGATGCGTAACGCATGCGTAACGGATGCGTAACGCATGCGTAACGGATGCGTAATGCACGCGATACGGATGCGTAACGGATGCGTAACGGATGCGTAACGCATGCGTAACGGATGCGTAATGCACGCGTTACGGATGCGTAACGGATGCGTTACGCATGCGTAACGGATGCGTTAGGCATGCGTTACGCATGCGTAACGGATGCGTAACGCATGCGTTAGGCATCCATTACGCATCCGTTACGCATGCGTAACGCATCCGTTACGCATGCGTTACGCATCCGTTACGCATGCGTCACGCATGCGTTACGCATCCATTACGCATGCGATACGCATCCGTTACGCATCCGTTACGCATGCGTCACGCATCCGTTACGCATGCGTTACGCATCCGTTACGCATGCGTTACGCATCCGTATCGCGTGCATTACGCATCCGTTACGCATGCGTTACGCATCCGTTACGCATGCGTTACGCATCCGTTACGCGTGCATTACGCATCCGTTAACGCATTACGCATGCGTTACGCAAGCGTTACGCATCCGTTACGCATGCATTACGCATGCGTTACGCATGCGTTACGCATCCGTTACGCATGCGTTACGCATCCGTTACGCATCCGTTACGCATGCGTTACGCATGCGTAACGGATGCGTGACGCATGCGTAACGGATGCGTAACGCATGCGTAACGGATGCGTAACGCATGCGTAACGCATGCGTAATGCATGCGTAACGGATGCGTAACGCTTGCGTAACGCATGCGTAATGCGTTAACGGATGCGTAATGCACGCGTAACGGATGCGTAACGCATGCGTAACGGATGCGTAACGCATGCGTAACGGATGCGTAATGCACGCGATACGGATGCGTAACGGATGCGTAACGGATGCGTAACGCATGCGTAACGGATGCGTAATGCACGCGTTACGGATGCGTAACGGATGCGTTACGCATGCGTAACGGATGCGTTAGGCATGCGTTACGCATGCGTAACGGATGCGTAACGCATGCGTTAGGCATCCATTACGCATCCGTTACGCATGCGTAACGCATCCGTTACGCATGCGTTACGCATCCGTTACGCATGCGTCACGCATGCGTTACGCATCCATTACGCATGCGATACGCATCCGTTACGCATCCGTTACGCATGCGTCACGCATCCGTTACGCATGCGTTACGCATCCGTTACGCATGCGTTACGCATCCGTATCGCGTGCATTACGCATCCGTTACGCATGCGTTACGCATCCGTTACGCATGCGTTACGCATCCGTTACGCGTGCATTACGCATCCGTTAACGCATTACGCATGCGTTACGCAAGCGTTACGCATCCGTTACGCATGCATTACGCATGCGTTACGCATGCGTTACGCATCCGTTACGCATGCGTTACGCATCCGTTACGCATCCGTTACGCATGCGTTACGCATGCGTAACGGATGCGTGACGCATGCGTAACGGATGCGTAACGGATGCGTAACGCATGCGTAACGGATGCGTAACGCATGCGTAACGCATGCGTAATGCATGCGTAACGCATGCGTAATGCGTTAACGGATGCGTAATGCACGCGTAACGGATGCGTAACGCATGCGTAACGGATGCGTAACGCATGCGTAACGGATGCGTAACGCATGCGTAACGGATGCGTAATGCACGCGATACGGATGCGTAACGCATGCGTAACGGATGCGTAACGCATGCGTAACGGATGCGTAACGCATGCGTAACGGATGCGTAATGCACGCGATACGGATGCGATACGGATGCGTAACGGATGCGTAACGGATGCGTAACGAATGCATAACGGATGCGTAATGCACGCGTTACGGATGCGTAACGGATGCGTAACGGATGCGTAACGCATGCGTAACGGATGCGTAACGCATGCGTAACGCATGCGTAATGCATGCGTAACGCATGCGTAATGCGTTAACGGATGCGTAATGCACGCGTAACGGATGCGTAACGCATGCGTAACGGATGCGTAACGCATGCGTAACGGATGCGTAACGCATGCGTAACGGATGCGTAATGCACGCGATACGGATGCGTAACGGATGCGTAACGGATGCGTAACGCATGCGTAACGGATGCGTAATGCACGCGTTACGGATGCGTAACGGATGCGTTACGCATGCGTAACGGATGCGTTAGGCATGCGTTACGCATGCGTAACGGATGCGTAACGCATGCGTTAGGCATCCATTACGCATCCGTTACGCATGCGTAACGCATCCGTTACGCATGCGTTACGCATCCGTTACGCATGCGTCACGCATGCGTTACGCATCCATTACGCATGCGATACGCATCCGTTACGCATCCGTTACGCATGCGTCACGCATCCGTTACGCATGCGTTACGCATCCGTTACGCATGCGTTACGCATCCGTATCGCGTGCATTACGCATCCGTTACGCATGCGTTACGCATCCGTTACGCATGCGTTACGCATCCGTTACGCGTGCATTACGCATCCGTTAACGCATTACGCATGCGTTACGCAAGCGTTACGCATCCGTTACGCATGCATTACGCATGCGTTACGCATGCGTTACGCATCCGTTACGCATGCGTTACGCATCCGTTACACATCCGTTACGCATCCGTAACGCGTGCATTACGCATCCGTTACGCATTCGTTACGCATCCGTTACGCATCCGTTACGCATCCGTATCGCATCCGTATCGCGTGCATTACGCATCCGTTACGCATGCGTTACGCATCCGTTACGCATGCGTTACGCATGCGTTACGCATCCGTTACGCATGCGTTACGCATCCGTTACGCATGCGTTACGATGCGTAACGCATGCGTAACGCATGCATGACGCATGCTTAACGGATGCGTGACGCATGCGTAACGCATGCGTAACGGATGCGTAACGCATGCGTTACGCATGCGTGACGCATGCTTAACGGATGCGTGACGCATGCGTCACGCATGCGTTACGCATCCATTACGCATGCGTTACGCATCCGTTACGCATCCGTAACGCATGCGTAATGGATGCGTAACGCATGCGTAACGCATGCGTAACGGATGCGTAACGGATGCGTAACGCATGCGTAACGGATGCGTAACGCATGCGTAACGCATGCGTAACGGATGCGTAACGCATGCGTAACGGATGCGTAACGCATGCGTAACGGATGCGTACCGGATGCGTAACGCATGCGTAACGGATGCGTAACGCATGCGTAACGGATGCGTAACGCATGCGTAACGCATGCGTAACGGATGCGTAACGCATGCGTAACGCATGCGTAACGGATGCGTAACGCATGCGTAATGGATGCGTAACGCATGCGTAACGGATGCGTTACGCATGCGTAACGGATGCGTAACGCATGCGTAACGGATGCGTAACGCATGCGTAACGGATGCGTAACGCATGCGTAACGGATGCGTAACGGATGCGTGACGCATGCGTAACGGATGCGTGACGCATGCGTAACGCATGCGTAACGGATGCGTAACGGATGCGTAACGCATGCGTAACGGATGCGTAACGCATGCGTAACGGATGCGTAACGCATGCGTAACGCATGCGTAACGCATGCGTAACGGATGCGTAATGGATGCCTAACGCATGCGTTACGCATCCGTTACGCATGCGTAACGCATCCGTTACGCATGCGTTACGCATCCGTTACGCATACGTTACGCATGCGTAACGGATGCGTGACGCATGCGTAACGCATGCGTAACGGATGCGTAACGCATGCGTAACGCATGCGTAACGCATGCGCGTAACGCATGCGTAACGGATGCGTAACGCATGCGCGTAACGCATGCGTAACGGATGCGTGACGCATGCGTGACGCATGCGTAACGGATGCGTGACGCATGCGTAACGCATGCGTAACGGATGCGTAACGCATGCGTAACGGATGCGTAACGCATGCGTAACGGATGCGTAACGCATGCGTAACGGATGCGTAACGCATCCGTTACGCATGCGTTACGCATCCGTTACGCATGCGTTACGCATGCGTCACGCATCCGTTACGCATGCGTCACGCATGCGTCACGCATCCGTTACGCATGCGTTACGCGCATGCGTTACGCATCCGTTACGCATGCGTTACGCGCATGCGTTACGCATGCGTTACGCATGCGTTACGCATCCGTTACGCATGCGTTACGCATGCGTCACGCATCCGTTACGCATGCGCAACGTATGCGTAACGGATGCGTAACGCATGCGTAACGGATGCGTTACGCATGCGTAACGGATGCGTAACGCATGCGTTAGGCATCCATTACGCATCCGTTACGCATGCGTTACGCATGCGTTACGCATGCGTTACGCATCCGTTACGCATGCGTTACGCATCCGTTACGCATGCGTTACGCATCCGTTACGCATCCGTTACGCATGCGTTACGCATGCGTCACGCATCCGTTACGCATGCGTCACGCATCCGTTACGCATCCGTTACGCATGCGTTACGCATCCGTTACGCATGCGTTACGCATCCGTTACGCATGCGTTACGCATCCGTTACGCATGCGTAACGCATCCGTTACGCATGCGTTACGCATCCATTACGCATGCGTTACGCATCCGTTACGCATGCGTTACGCATGCGTTACGCATCCGTTACGCATGCGTTACGCATGCGTTACGCATCCGTTACGCATGCGTTACGCATCCGTTACGCATGCGTTACGCATCCGGTACGCATCCGTTACGCATGCGTTACGCATCCGTTACGCATGCGTTACGCATCCGTTACGCATGCGTTACGCATGCGTTACGCATCCGTTACGCATGCGTTACGCATCCGTTACGCATCCGTTACGCATGCGTTACGCATGCGTTACGCATCCATTACGCATGCGTTACGGATGCGTAACGGATGCGTAACGCATGCGTAATGGATGCGTAACGCATGCGTGACGCATGCGTCACGCATCCGTTAAGCATGCGTCACGCATGCGTAACGCATGCGTTACGCATCCGTTACGCATGCGTTACGCATGCGTCACGCATCCGTTAAGCATGCGTCATGCATGCGTTACGCATGCGTTACGCATCGTAACGCATGCGTAACGGATGCGTAACGCATGCGTAACGGATGCGTAACGCATGCGTAACGCATGCGTAACGGATGCGTAACGCATGCGTAACGGATGCGTAATGCACGCGATACGGATGCGTAACGCATGCGTAACGGATGCGTAACGCATGCGTAATGGATGCGTAACGCATGCGTAACGGATGCGTAACGCATGCGTAACGGATGCGTAACGCATGCGTAACTGATGCGTACGCATGCGTTACGCATCCGTTACGCATGCGTTACGCATCCGTTACGCATGCGTTACGCATCCGTTACGCGTGCATTACGCATCCGTTAACGCATTACGCATGCGTTACGCATCCGTTACGCATCCGTTACGCATCCGTATCGCGTGCATTACGCATCCGTTACGCATTGCGTTACGCATCCGTTACGCATGCGTTACGCATGCGTTACGCATCCGTTACGCATCCGGTTACGCATCCGTTACGCATGCGTTACGCATCCATTACGCATGCGTTACGCATCCGTTACGCATCCGTTACGCATGCGTTACGCATCCGTTACGCATGCGTTACGCATCCGTTACGCATACGTTACGCATGCGTTACGCATGCGTTTTGCATGCGTTACGCATCCGTTACGCAATTCGTTACGCATCCGTTACGCATGCGTTACGCATCCGTTACGCATCAGTTACGCATGCGTTACGCATCCGTTACGCATGCGTTACGCATCCGTTACGCATGCGTTACGCATGCGTTACGCATCCGTTACGCATGCGTTACAAATGCGCTACGCATCCGTACGCATGCGTTACGCATCCGTTACGCATCCGTTACGCATGCGTTACGCATCCGTTACGCATCCGTTACTCATGCGTTACGCATGCGTTACGCATCCGTTATGCATTGCGTTACGCATCCGTTACGCATGCGTTACGCATCCGTTACGCATGCGTTACGCATCCGTTACGCATGCGTTTACGCATCCCGTTACGCATGCGTTACGCATCCGTTACGCATGCGTCACGCATGCGTTACGCATGCGTTACGCATCCATTACGCATGCGTTACGGATGCGTAACGGATGCGTAACGCATGCGTAATGGATGCGTAACGCATGCGTGACGCATGCGTCACGCATCCGTTAAGCATGCGTTACGCATCCGTTACGCATGCGTTTACGCATGCGTCACGCAATCCGTTAAGCATGCGTCATGCATGCGTTACGCATGCGTTACGCATCGTAACGCATGCGTAACGGAATGCGTAACGCTATGCGTAACGGATGCGTAACGCATGCGTAACGCATGCGTAACGGATGCGTAACGCATGCGTAACGGATGCGTAATGCACGCGATACGGATGCGATACGGATGCGTAACGGATGCGTAACGGTCGGTGCGTAACGAATGCGTAACGGATGCGTAATGCACGCGTTACGGATGCGTAACGGATGCGTAACGGATGCGTAACGCATGCGTAACGGATGCGTAACGCATGCGTAACGGATGCGTAACGCATGCGTAACGCATGCGTAATGCATGCGTAACGGATGCGTAACGCTTGCGTAACGCATGCGTAATGCGTTAACGGATGCGTAATGCACGCGTAACGGATGCGTAACGCATGCGTAACGGAATGCGGTAACGCATGCGTAACGGATGCGTAATGCACGCGATACGGATGCGTAACGCATGCGTAACGGATGCGTAACGCATGCGTAACGGATGCGTGACGCATGCGTAACGGATGCGTAACGGATGCGTATCGCATGCGTAATGGATGCGTAACGCATGCGTGACGCATGCGTAACGGATGCGTAACGCATGCGTAACGGATGCGTTACGCATGCGTAACGGATGCGTAATGGATGCCTAACGCATGCGTTACGCATCCGTTACGCATGCGTAACGCATGCCTAACGCATCCGTTACGCATGCGTAACGCATCCGTTACGCATCCGTAACGCGTGCATTACGCATCCGTTACGCATGCGTTACGCATCCGTTACGCATCCGTTACGCATCCGTATCGCGTGCATTACGCATCCGTTACGCATGCGTTACGCATCCGTTACGCATGCGTTACGCATCCGTTACGCATGCGTTACGCATCCGTTACGCGTGCATTACGCATCCGTTAACGCATTACGCATGCGTTACGCATGCATTACGCATGCGTTACGCATGCGTTACGCATCCGTTACGCATGCGTTACGCATCCGTTACGCATCCGTTACGCATCCGTAACGCGTGCATTACGCATCCGTTATGCATTCGTTACGCATCCGTTACGCATCCGTTACGCATCCGTATCGCATCCGTATCGCGTGCATTACGCATCCGTTACGCATGCGTTACGCATCCGTTACGCATGCGTTACGCATGCGTTACGCATCCGTTACGCATGCGTTACGCATCCGTTACGCATGCGTTACGATGCGTAACGCATGCGTAACGCATGCATGACGCATGCTTAACGGATGCATTACGCATGCGTTACGCATCCGTTACGCATGCGTCACGCATGCGTTAACGCATGCGTAACGGATGCGTAACGCATGCGTAACGGATGCGTAATGCACGCGATACGGATGCGATACGGATGCGTAACGGATGCGTAACGGATGCGTAACGAATGCATAACGGATGCGTAATGCACGCGTTACGGATGCGTAACGGATGCGTAACGGATGCGTAACGCATGCGTAACGGATGCGTAACGCATGCGTAACGCATGCGTAATGCATGCGTAACGCATGCGTAATGCGTTAACGGATGCGTAATGCACGCGTAACGGATGCGTAACGCATGCGTAACGGATGCGTAACGCATGCGTAACGGATGCGTAACGCATGCGTAACGGATGCGTAATGCACGCGATACGGATGCGTAACGGATGCGTAACGGATGCGTAACGCATGCGTAACGGATGCGTAATGCACGCGTTACGGATGCGTAACGGATGCGTTACGCATGCGTAACGGATGCGTTAGGCATGCGTTACGCATGCGTAACGGATGCGTAACGCATGCGTTAGGCATCCATTACGCATCCGTTACGCATGCGTAACGCATCCGTTACGCATGCGTTACGCATCCGTTACGCATGCGTCACGCATGCGTTACGCATCCATTACGCATGCGATACGCATCCGTTACGCATCCGTTACGCATGCGTCACGCATCCGTTACGCATGCGTTACGCATCCGTTACGCATGCGTTACGCATCCGTATCGCGTGCATTACGCATCCGTTACGCATGCGTTACGCATCCGTTACGCATGCGTTACGCATCCGTTACGCGTGCATTACGCATCCGTTAACGCATTACGCATGCGTTACGCAAGCGTTACGCATCCGTTACGCATGCATTACGCATGCGTTACGCATGCGTTACGCATCCGTTACGCATGCGTTACGCATCCGTTACGCATCCGTTACGCATCCGTAACGCGTGCATTACGCATCCGTTACGCATTCGTTACGCATCCGTTACGCATCCGTTACGCATCCGTATCGCATCCGTATCGCGTGCATTACGCATCCGTTACGCATGCGTTACGCATCCGTTACGCATGCGTTACGCATGCGTTACGCATCCGTTACGCATGCGTTACGCATCCGTTACGCATGCGTTACGATGCGTAACGCATGCGTAACGCATGCATGACGCATGCTTAACGGATGCGTGACGCATGCGTAACGCATGCGTAACGGATGCGTAACGCATGCGTTACGCATGCGTGACGCATGCTTAACGGATGCGTGACGCATGCGTCACGCATGCGTTACGCATCCATTACGCATGCGTTACGCATCCGTTACGCATCCGTAACGCATGCGTAATGGATGCGTAACGCATGCGTAACGCATGCGTGACGCATGCGTAACGGATGCGTAACGCATGCGTAACGGATGCGTAACGCATGCGTAACGGATGCGTAACGCATGCGTAACGGATGCGTAACGCATGCGTAACGCATGCGTAACGCATGCATAACGGATGCGTAACGCATGCGTAACGCATGAGTAACGGATGCGTAACGGATGCGTAACGCATGCGTAACGGATGCGTAACGGATGCGTAACGCATGCGTAACGGATGCGTAGCGCATTTGTAACGCATGCGTAACGGATGCGTAACGCATGCGTAACGGATGCGTAACGCATGCGTAACTGATGCGTAACGGATGCGTAACGCATGCGTAACGGATGCGTAACGATTGCGTAACGGATGCGTAACGCATGCAAAACGCATGCGTAACGCATGCGTAACGTATGCGTAACGGATGCGTAACGCATGCGTAACGGATGCGTAACGCATGCGTAACGGATGCGTAACGGATGCGTAACGCATGCGTAATGGATGCGTAACGCATGCGTAACGGATGCGTAACGGATTCGTAACGGATGCGTAACGCATGCGTAACGCATGCGTAACGGATGCGTAACGCATGCGTAACGGATGCGTAATGCACGCGATACGGATGCGTAACGGATGCGTAACGGATGCGTAACGCATGCGTAATGCGTTAACGGATGCGTAATGCACGCGTAACGGATGCGTAACGCATGCGTAACGGATGCGTAACGCATGCGTAACGGATGCGTAACGCATGCGTAACGGATGCGTAACGCATGCTTAACGGATGCGTGACGCATGCGTCACGCATGCGTTACGCATCCATTACGCATGCGTTACGCATCCGTTACGCATGCGTTACGCATGCGTTACGCATCCGTTACGCATGCGTTACGCATCCGTTACGCATGCGTTACGCCTGCGTTTCGCATCCGTTACGCATGCGTTACGCATCCGTTACGCATGCGTTACGCATCCGTTACGCATCCGTTACGCATGCGTTACGCATCCGTTACGCATGCGTTACGCATCCGTTACGCATGCGTTACGCATCCGTTACGCATGCGTTACGCATGCGTCACGCATCCGTTACGCATGCGTCACGCATGCGTCACGCATCCGTTACGCATGCGTTACGCGCATGCGTTACGCATCCGTTACGCATGCGTTACGCGCATGCGTTACGCATGCGTTACGCATGCGTTACGCATCCGTTACGCATGCGTTACGCATGCGTCACGCATCCGTTACGCATGCGTAACGTATGCGTAACGGATGCGTAACGCATGCGTAACGGATGCGTTACGCATGCGTAACGGATGCGTAACGCATGCGTTAGGCATCCATTACGCATCCGTTACGCATGCGTTACGCATGCGTTACGCATGCGTTACGCATCCGTTACGCATGCGTTACGCATCCGTTACGCATGCGTTACGCATCCGTTACGCATCCGTTACGCATGCGTTACGCATGCGTCACGCATCCGTTACGCATGCGTCACGCATCCGTTACGCATCCGTTACGCATGCGTTACGCATCCGTTACGCATGCGTTACGCATCCGTTACGCATGCGTTACGCATCCGTTACGCATGCGTAACGCATCCGTTACGCATGCGTTACGCATCCATTACGCATGCGTTACGCATCCGTTACGCATGCGTTACGCATGCGTTACGCATCCGTTACGCATGCGTTACGCATGCGTTACGCATCCGTTACGCATCCGTTACGCATGCGTTACGCATCCGTTACGCATGCGTTACGCATCCGGTACGCATCCGTTACGCATGCGTTACGCATCCGTTACGCATGCGTTACGCATCCGTTACGCATGCGTTACGCATGCGTTACGCATACGTTACGCATGCGTTACGCATCCGTTACGCATCCGTTACGCATGCGTTACGCATCCGTTACGCATGCGTTACGCATCCGTTACGCATCCGTTACGCATGCGTTACGCATCCGTTACGCATGCGTTACGCATCCGTTACGCATGCGTTACGCATCCGTTACGCATGCGTTACGCATGCGTTACGCATGCGTCACGCATCCGTTACGCATGCGTCACGCATCCGTCACGCATCCGTTACGCATGCGTCACGCATCCGTTACGCATGCGTTACGCATGCGTTACGCATCCGTTACGCATCCGTTACGCATGCGTTACGCATGCGCATCCGTTACGCATGCGTTACGCATCCGTTACGCAATCGTTACGCATCCGTTACGCATGCGTTACGCATCCGTTACGCATCAGTTACGCATGCGTTACGCATCCGTTACGCATGCGTAACGCATCCGTTACGCATGCGTTACGCATCCGTTACGCATGCGTCACGTATGCGTTACGCATGCGTCACGCATGCGTTACACATGCGTCACGCATGCGTTACGCATGCGTTACGCATCCGTTACGCATCCGTTACGCATGCGTTACGCATCCGTTACGCATGCGTTACGCATGCGTTACGCATCCGTTACGCATGCGTTACGCATCCGTTACGCATGCGTTACGCATCCGTTACGCATCCGTTACGCATGCGTTACGCATCCGTTACGCATGCGTTACGCATCCGTTACGCATGCGTTACGCATGCGTCACGCATCCGTTACGCATGCGTCACGCATCCGTTACGCATGCGTTACGCATCCGTTACGCATGCGTCACGCATCCGTTACGCATGCGTTACGCATGCATTACGCATCCGTTACGCATGCGTTACGCATCCGTTACGCATCCGTTACGCATGCGTTACGCATCCGTTACGCATGCGTTACGCATCCGTTACGCATGCGTTACGCATGCGTCACACATCCGTTACGCATGCGTCACGCATCCGTTACGCATCCGTTACGCATGCGTTACGCATCCGTTACGCATGCGTTACGCATGCGTTACGCATCCGTTACGCATGCGTTACGCATGCGTAACGGATGCGTAACGCATGCGTAACGGATGCGTAACGCATGCGTAACGGATGCGTAACGCATGCGTAACGGATGCGTAACGCATGCGTAACGGATGCGTAACGGATGCGTAACGCATGCGTAACGGATGCGTAACGCATGCGCAACGCATGCGTAACGCATGCGTAACGCATGCGTAACGGATGCGTAACGCATGCGTAACGCATGCGTAACTGATGCGTAACGGATGCGTAACGCATGCGTAACGGATGCGTAACGATTGCGTAACGGATGCGTAACGCATGCAAAACGCATGCGTAACGCATGCGTAACGTATGCGTAACGGATGCGTAACGCATGCGTAACGGATGCGTAACGCATGCGTAACGCATGCGTAATGGATGCGTAACGCATGCGTAACGGATGCGTAACGGATGCGTAACGGATGCGTAACGCATGCGTAACGGATGCGTAACGCATGCGTAACGGATGCGTAACGCATGCGTAACGGATGCGTAACGCATGCGTAACGCATGCGTAATGGATGCGTAACGCATGCGTAACGCGTGCTTTACGCGACAGTGGCGCCAGCATAAGTAAGTAAGTAAGGAGGTGCCACCTTGTTAATTTAGAATTCAATAGAGAATTTGAATGTTGGTAACGTGCATTACGCATCCGTTAACGCATTACGCATGCGTTACGCGTGCTTTACGCGACAGTGGCGCCAGCATAAGTAAGTAAGTAAGGAGGTGCCACCTTGTTAATTTAGAATTCAATAGAGAATTTGAATGTTGGTAACTTCAATTCAATAAGAAATTTAACACAACAACAAACTTCTCATATGATAATACATTCAAATCTTAAAATATATGCATAGGCTAGTTTCCGTTTTGAGATGACTGCCAAAACCTGTTAAACCAAACAGAAATTAAAGTGCGGAGTTGTTACCAAATTTTCACTCAGTAAAGTAAAAACTAATAGGATTTTCAAAAAAAGAACATTTTTTTTTCTGAAAATAAAATCTTTAAACACATTATAGAACACATACAGAAATTGTTTTGTTTGATTTCTGTATGACAAATTATTTTTAAAAGCAAAAAAGTGATAACTTTCGATTTATAGTTATTCTAACCAAAAAATATTAATGTTAACGATAAAAGACATAAATATAAAAAACTATGATGAAAACCCATTACGAAAGGATTTTGTTTGCACTTATTCAATATTTACGATCGAACAATATTGTTATTGATTTGGATGTGGATTACTTTTACAAAGTTACCTATGAATCCCATAATGCAAAAGCTAATAGCTATGGTAAAGGAGATTTTTTGGAACTCCTTGCGGTGAACCGTTTGACCAGTCGGATGGAATTATTGACAAAAAGCGACTAGGCTCGTAGAATTTAACATCTTTGTCCATTATTTTTATCAGAAAGGCTTACTGGTAAGAAAGATTAAGTATATTTGATGTACATATTTATTTTGGAAGGTGCCTTTCACTTTTCCATCGGTGGCAGTCTTAGTGACATACATTTTTTCCAAATCAGAGGCATATCGAAATCACTCGTGAACTTTGTTCACACTATTCTTGAAACGCAACGAAAAAGAATTTTTGTATTCAATTATAATACGAATTGTAATGTATTTTCATCAGCGGGAGATAAATTGGCTAGGAGCATACACCAGCTCATCTGCAAAATTTGGTCGGAGGAAAGTATGCCCGATGAATGGAACCTCGGTATAGTGTGCCCCATCCATAAAAAGGGAGATGTTCTGAAATGTACCAACTACAGAGGAATTAGTCTCCTAAGCGTCGCTTATAAAATCTTGTCGGCCATCCTGTGTGACCGCTTAAAACCTTTTGTCAACGATCTGATCGGCCCCTATCAGTGCGGTTTTAGGCCAGGCAAGTCAACCGTCGATCAAATGTTCACACTCCGACAGATTTTAGAAAAATCCGGGGAATTCCAGATCGATACACACCACCTTTTTATCGATTTTAAAGTCGCGTATGATAGCGTGAAAAGGGACGAATTATACAAAACCATGTCGAGTCTCGGCATCCCTGCCAAACTCGCCTGTGCAAGATGACGATGGAGAAATCTCGCTGCTCCGTCAAAATTGGTAAGAACACCACCGATTCCTTTGATGTTGAGAAAGGATTGAGGCAAGGCGACGCGTTATCATGCAACCTATTCAACATCGTTCTTAAAGCCATTGTACGCAACGGACATGTCAACACCAGCGGTACAATCTATCAAAAGTCCGTTCAAATGCTTGCATATGCGAATGACATAGACATTGTCGGCAGAACGAAGCGAGCTGTGGCAGGGGCATTTGCGAGCATTGAATCGGAGGCGGCTAGAATGGGATTGGCGGTTAATGAGGACAAGGCGAAGTATATGTTGTCATCGAGAGAGGAATCTCAACATCGTCGACTCGGGCAAAATATCACGATGGACAGATATAACTTCGAAGTTGTCAAGGACTTTGTCTACCTGGGCTCCACTATTATATCGCAGAATGACATCAGTGCAGAGATCAAGCGAAGAATTACTCTTGCCAAGCGCTGTTTCTTCGGTCTTAGAAGGCATTCAAGTAATAAGGCCCTCTCTCAGAGAACCAAGGAGACTTTATACAAAACCCTAATCATCCCGGTCCAGCTTTATGGTTCAAAAGCATTGACACTGAAAGATTCGGATAAAAATCTACTAGGGTGCTTTGAGAGGAAGATTCTTCGTGTGATTTTCGGTCCGGTGTATATCGAAGGAGTATGGAAGAGAAGATTCAACGACGAGCTATACGGGCTATACAGCGACGTTGACCTGGTCAAAAAGCTGAAAATACAGCGGCTGAGATGGCTGGGGCACGTGGAGCGTATGGACAGCAACGCACCTGCCCGACGAGTCTTCGAATCCAACCCCGATGGTGTACGCAGCAGAGGAAGAACCCGTAACAGGTGGTGCAATCAAGTGAATGACGACATCAAAGCACTCGGTGTGCGCAACTGGAAGCGGCTAGCTAGGGACAGAGCTGGCTGGAGGGGCTTGTTAGTTGAGGCCGAAACCAATACTGGGCTGTGAGCGCCATCAAAAGTAAAGTAAGTAAGTAATGTATTTAAGTTTTTCCACTATTGTAAAAAAAGCAATTTACACAAGTGGTCATTTTTGAAAATCAGAGCTATTGTTTTCATTTTCAGTAGTGAATATTTATATCTATTTACTAAAATTAAGAAACAGTGCACAGTACCTTTGATATTTTACTAATTTTTCCTGCAACTTCAATTCGCTGAAGTAAAAACTTTGATAGAATTAAAATAAATTCTGAATAAAATTCAAAACAAATGATCAAGCGAATCCAAAAAAATTTTTTCCTCAGTATTTTCACAGCTAGCTTAACTGATTGTCTTTGGTCAGGCAACTGGAGATTGCTGTATGCTGTTGCTGAGGCCCTCCGAAATAAAAAATGTAACAGTCAGGAATAAAAACGAATAGCGTGTTCACTGGTCCAGCTTGTGAAGGTTCTTTCGACTCAGTTGTTTATTTTAATTTTCTTTGGAACCGAAAATGAGGTAATTTTGCAAGTACCAAAAAAGTGTTTTCGTCTTAATTTGTTAATTTGTTTGTATAGGTAGGTAGCTCATTTCATTTTGAATAGGCTTTGGCAGTTCGAAATATATATTTTCAAGGAAATTGCCTAAATTGGCGTAGTGAAAATGTAGTTTTCGATGACTTTGGCGCATAAATCAGGCTGAATTTGACCGATGGCATCGATTATGTTGTCTTTGAGGGTCGAGGTGGTTTGCAACTTATTCGCATAGACTGCGACTTAAAAAAGCCCCACAAGAAAAAGTCCAAAAGGGTCAAATAACACGATCTTGGTGGCCAATTCACGTTGCCTCGGCGCGAGATAACCACACCATGAAACCGCTTGTGCAGAATATCGATTGTGTATTAGGCTGTGTGGCACGTAGCGTCATCCTGTTGAAACCATATATCTTCAGTGTTCTTATCATCCAATTTAGGCCACAAGAAGTTGGTGATCATCGACCTTTAGCGATCGCCGTTGACGGTATTTCGAAGAAATACGGACCGATGACGCCTCCAGGCATCCCGCCCAAAATCCACACAAAACAGTAACTTTATTTGGATGCATTGGCACCTCGTAAATCTCGCGTGGATTAGTGTCGTCCCAAGTCCGGCAATTTTGCTTACTCACGTACCCATTCATCCAAAGATGGGCCTCATAGCTAAAGATGATTTTTCGACCAAAATTGGGATAAACTTCTAACTGCTCTAAAACATCATTTGCACGTGTTGCCCGACGCTGTAACTCACCATGATGATTTGTCTGTAGTGAATGATTAAAAGACGATATTTTGACCGAAAGTAAAAGAAACAATATGGCCGCCACGAGCTGCCAAAATCAACCCGTCCCTATTGGAAAACCCTTTAGTATAGTTAATTATGATTTTTTCGCTTTTATTTTATATAGCTACGCACAGTAAAATAAACAAATATTAGTTTGTGTTATTTTTTTTTTTTGCATGACCCCCCCCCCCAAGAACTAAAGCTGTATACGCCCGTGAATCGTTTAAAATTTCGTCATCCTTTTTCTCCTCGATTTTTTTATTTGGGGCATTTGTTCTTAAATTAAAGAATTCGAATTCATTTCTTCATTTGTTCAGTATAACATTTGTGGTAGTAGCTTCAGAACAAAATTTTTATCATGGCAGAGTGCTTTATATGTAAGAATTCACTGAATATTGGCGAAATTCCCACTGTTAAGGAAAGGGGCATGAAAACGGTGTTATTAACAAGTATCGAAAGAGGTGAGAAATCACTAGGAGGAACTGAAAGATATTCAGTGACAATCCATTCAGCTTGTTGGCGTAATTATACGAAAGAAATCGTCTTCAAAGAATCACTACTTGGGAGCCTTCACCCTCGACATCATTAAATGAACCCGTAAAGCCAAGTTTTGCTTTTGATAAATTATGTTTTATTTGTGCAATACTGAAGTTCAATGTCCACCAAAAAGATTGCAGTAAAGTCATAAATAAACATTGAATAAAAATTGTTGGCTGTGGATAAGATTACTTCCGCCATGTCTCTGTGTTGATCGATTTCCCGGCCGTGATCTATTCATCGCACGGAAATGTTGTATTTGCAAAAGTTGTGGGGAATTCAGTCTTCTACAACTCTTCCGTTTCAGTGTCTCACTAATTTTTAATAAAAGTGGTCCAAAAGTTAAAAAAAACGGGGGAAATATCCTAATTTTATCACTTTTTGTTTATTATAAGCAATAAATAATCATTTCAAAAAACAATGTCTAAATAAAAAAGATAGAAAATTTAATTATCTATAAAGTTGATTATAACCATTTTTAGCGAGAAATGCAAAATACTGCATGCAAATAGACAAAATCGCCTGCCTGCAAATCGACAAAACACAAAATCCCAAATTCCGGGTACACGCCATATAAAATTTTGGTCTAAAACTGTGGTTTCATATTCTACTCCATCATTGCAACCTAACTGCATCAAAACATTTTGTACTTCATTTAACTTTGATAGAATTGCTTGATTGATCGGGCTTTATTAACGTATATTACTTCATAACTGCTATATCTCAAGAGAACCATTTAATTTATGTGTCAGCATTAAGCAGGCACGTGGATAGTGTGACAAATCATGAGAAATTAAAATGTTGACTTGGTCGCACGTTTGGTTCAAATTTTAATTTTAATTTCGCTTAGTACAAGCACATAATAACAATATTAGTAACTACTTAAAACTAAATAACAATTGAGATTTTAAAGCTAAGTTGAAGAAAAAAGATGAGGATAAAAGGGTAAGATACAGATTATGATAGGAGAGCAAGCTTGAGAGAGGTTTTTGAGAGGTTTAAATCGAAAATTTTGGAGTTATTTACTTTTCGAATCATTCTAGTGATAGGTTCATTTTGGCCATACTCTGTGCGATGGAAGCCCAACTAACAATTCAGCTTCTTTTAGCTAAAAATATTGATGTGCCGCAGGTTTCACTTTATATAAAGCTTCGGTACGGCCTTCGGCGGAATTAAATTTCTTATACATGTAACGAGCTGGATAACTACTTCTTTAAAGCCGAATAGAAATAAGAAAAAGAAGACTTACCGAGTTTGCAAGCTGTCACTCGAATAGGCTTCTAAAATTGATATGACAGAAGATGATTAAAGATGTCACTTTAAAAAAGGCTGCATAAAATTTTTATATAAGTTGCTGCTTTTAAAAGTTTTCTGTAACCATTTTCAATAAGCTTTATTGAATACTTCGATACGGCTTGTTAAGTCTTACTAAAGAATCATAAAAGAATGGCCACGTTCGGGTGGTAGGCAGACATATGGTATCTACTTTAGCATCTGATACGTTTTCGAACGACCAAAACCGTGTATGTAACCAAACCAAACGGAAACCAAGAAAATAAACAGGTGAGATAACAGCTGTATGAAGTATCTCTCCCAAACCAACGCGAAAGCGGCGCGGAACATTCGCCGACAGCAGTTTTTTTTGTTGTTTATCATTATTTATTTGTCATATATTTTCTATGATTGTAAATGATTCGCCCTGCATAGCGAATGTTCCGCGTTGGTTTGGGAGAGCCTTAATCCAAACAGATCCGAACATTTTTGGGATAGCCTTATATTTCTTTTTGATACCAGCTGTTTGGTTCGTCGGCTGGTTTTTTCTCTAGGCATTACATAAACATGAACAAATCTAGATACCATTGGAGACGTACCCGAACGCGGCCAATATGTCAGTCTATAATAAAGAAGCTCGAATTTGTATAAGTCATTTTAAAGAAGCTTTTTAAAAAAACTCTATTCACATTTATAACGTCACACTCCTTATGAGCATACCTTGTTTCTGTTAATCGTGCTTAAGTGGCCGTGTTTTTTCGGATTGAAATTATCAAAACTATGCATTATTACTTAGTTTATTTTAAGACTATTGATATTAATTTAAGACTATTGAAATGAAAATGGAGCAAGAGGACTGCTAAACAAATCGTTAAGATACATTTGTTTCACGCGAAATGTATAAGAGAGTTAAAGAAATCTTGTTCATGTGTGAAAATTTTTATAGAAGCTCGGATTTATTTAAGGAAAATTTAAAGTTTTAAAAAAGGAAAAGGCTGATTAAGTTTTCGCATCTTCCAAATTATATCTAAGGTGGCTGAGTGGTTAGAGTGATGGACTGTCACGTAGGAGTTCCCGAGTTCGATCCCTAGAGAGGTAAAAATATAATTTATGTTTTATAATTGTTTCCAATACATTAAATAATAAATAATTGAATTTGATACTTGAATTCAGATAAAATGCAGTAAAAATCACATTAAAAAATAAAAATGTATCTTTCTTTTTTTTTGTTCACCTTCTATAAGACTTGTATTTCACTTTTATACAACCATGTCCGAAGCTATCTGTCAAGTTGAAGTGTCATTTAAATTTCCAATATCGCTCGTTTAAACTTCGTATCGGCTTCTTTACGCTTTTATACAATTTGCTACTTTTAAGAGATCTGCGAATAAGTTTATAAGAAGATTTTCCGAAATCACGTATACAAGCTATATTAGCTTGTATAACATTCTCCTTTTTATGCCTAAATAAACTTTACAAATGTCTTATGGAACTTCTAAAGCCTATTCTATTAAGCCGAACCGAAGCTGAAATGTTAGTTGGGAGGGGACACAGAAGAGGGGAGTGATGATCCTGAATTGAGTGTTCGGTTTGAATTTAAATGCAAAGTTTGTAACAGCATCATTTACATGATACCAATTAAGGACTTACTTAGTATAGGGTTTTCCAATAAGAGGTTTCATCTTGATATTAAACAAAAACGAGTGATTATTTTTTAAGAGAAATCAATGGATGTTTATTTCATTGTAAAGAGGAAGATATGATATTAACAATGGAAAACGATATCAGCCAAATGGCCGCCACGCCTAGGGTTGAAGCACCATATCCTTTTTATGAAATTTTCCATGGCCAATTTGCACTTTTACGGCTTTATGTCCTCGATAGCTTTATGAATTCCATCTTTAAGGTTTCGAATCGATTGTGGAGCATTTCCATAGACCTTATCTTTTACGTGGCTCCAAAGAGAAAAGTCTTAAAGTGTTGAATCACAAGATCTTGGTGGCCAATTGTGATCACCTCTTCCAGACATAACTTTATATGTTCCTATGTCTTTAAGTACTCTGAATCTAATGAGATATTACACGTCATCCGTTCTGGTTCTCAATTTATAGGCTATTTATGTGGAATTTCGATGTTATAACCTGGTAAGGAGGCAACTCTTATATCTCCGGTCTGCCAGTGTCGCCACGTGGCAATACTTCTTAAAAGTGAATTTAGGATGTGGACTACTATTATACCAATGCTCATCCCGTCAGGATGAAGTGCAAGGTTGAGGCCCCTTACGCCCTAACTAGCTAAGTAAAAACTATTTTTCAAAAACACAATTTTATAATGTGTAATCACTTCCAAGAGATCAAAAAAACTCTTCACTTTTTTATTTTGCAATTATAATTTAAGTTATCTTAAGGCAATCGTCATAATGTGGTGGCCTTATATGAGGAAAATTATATACAGACACACTATTCAGAAAAATTTATGCCAGACGACTTGTTTTAGCAGAAAAATAAAGTTTATACATATGTACATACATTTATGTATATATATTTTTTTGTGATTGATTATTTATTAAAAAGCATTTAACATTAAAATCTTAGTCTCTAATTAGGAACAACTTCATTCATGCCATAGCTCTACCGAATATGGTAGCCGTTTAGCCAAACTCACTATATATATAATAATTTTATATCGATATAAGTGTTTTCATTATAAAGTCAATATGGCGAATGTATCTGATGTGTTTTGTTGTTTTTTATTTTGAAATAATTATCTTGATTGAGTCTGTCCTCAGGCTAGACTGGTTGTCATTGGTTTTGACAAAGAGAAGAAGAAGAGGATAGAAACAAAGAAAAAACACATATTATCGATTGGACGTTGAAGATTTATTAGGTTTTATGATTTATTATAAATGTGTTATTAAAAATATTTTTCAATTTTTTTTGTATACATATATGATATATCTTATGTAGTATGTATTGTATATAGCACTGTCGATCGTCTTGTTAGCAAAGTCTTTTCCAACGTAAATATGGTAAGACACACATAAGCAGTGAGCATTTAATGGTATACAAGCTACATCTGTCAACAGTGTTAAACTTTATATGGTTGATTTATGTTTGTTGGAGAAAATTTATTTGTAAGATTTTGTTTTAATTGGAGATGTAACTTAATTGCGGATATTGCAAGGAATTCAATAAAAACACTTATGTTTATTGTATAAGGTAAATTAATCTTAACATACCCCCGCATATCTAAGACAATATGTACATTTATGTACCTAGCCTAGTAAGTTATATAATTTATAATCTGTTTTAATATAATTCATACTATGTTTTTATTAACACGTACAAATTTGAAGAAGCAAACAAAAGAGCTGAAGTCCAAACTTGAATTTAATAAAAAAACTTAAATATACAGTTCACTATAGACAAATTGTGTTATATAGACAATTTTTTTGCGAGGAGGGGTTTTCTAGACGTGCTGTCTGTTACTTTTTTTTTTTGGCGAAGTGAAGGGCATGTTTTGGATTCGTAAAAAAATCGATGTCGAGATTCAAATCGGACCAAATCCTAAAAAAAATACAAAATTACTTACAGGTCTGTCTTGCCTATATGGCTACTGTTTTCAACTAAATAAATTAAATTTAGATAATAGCATCAGAGTAGTGCAAACTTGAAACAAAAAAAAAAACATATCCTAAAAATAACTACAAACAAGTTGAAATTTGGTTGACATAGGTATGTTCAGCACAGTAAGAAGGTACTCAGAAATTTAAAATATTGTAAAATGCGTTCATTTTTCATTTGACGAGTGGAAAAAAGGAAAAAGGTAGATAAAATTGATATTTACCAAAAGTGAAGAAAATCCGCCCATTGATGTAGGATCTATAGATTTTTCTCAACACTTTTTTCTAATAGTAAGCGCTGCTGGTAGAAAAGAAAAGTATGGAGACAAAAAATACCCTGCACTTGAAATTGTTTCTCATGCAAGAAGAGGCTGGGGGGCTATAGAGTTCAGTTTTATGATTTGTTTATCTAAACTAGATTTTTGTCGCATCACCCTAGCTAGTCTAGCTTTTTGTTGCATCTAAGACCGCTTTCACACAAGAAAACTGAGTTGCCAGAAACTAGCTAGTTTGTAGGTGAGAAGAGTGTGAAGGGAATTTTTTTTCATTCCCCTTACACCCTTCTCGCTCACAAACTCCCAGTTGCCGGCAACTCAGTTTCCTTGTGTGAAAGCAGTCTTACTCTTTTCATTGAATTCTGTGTATCGGCTTATGATAGAAATAAACAAAGCCATTCAAAGTTCACAATATCATAATTTGCAAGTTGTGTCTCTTTTAATTTGCTAAAGATGATGATTTATTTTGTGTTGTACCTTACTTATCTCAAAATTCGAGCTCTTATTGTTTGATGTTAAGCCTCCACAATTTTACTAACTTGATTTGGATTAATTGATTGAACGAAAGCAAAGTCCAATTATAGAAGTTTATGTTAAATAATAATAAAATTTTACGCAAATTAATTTTACCTTCTCAACGAAAAAAGAACAGATTTATGACCCATCAGTCAAAAACAAAAAAAAAATATATGTTGGTTTCTTGTTTTGACAGTTCTTTCACAACATGTCAGTTTGAGTTGCTGATGTAGGATGCGAAAAATTTCAGATGAAAGAGAATCGTAAATCATCTGACAGCGAGCATGATTGAAGGTGGTTAAATTAGCAGATTTTTTGTTGTTTCTTGTTTATTATTATTCACTACAAAGTTAAAACCAAATCTATAGGAAAGCGTTAATGTGTGAGCTTTAAATGGGTTCCATTTCTGGGGTTGTATAAAGCATTATAAATTTGAATGGTTCCCAAGTGGATTTTTATGAGCTTATAAATTATGGTTGGATTGATTGAATTTCTAAATAAATATGTAGATACCTATAGAAATGGTGAACAATAGATAATTTGTCGGCACACACAAATTTATCTTGCTACTTCTTGGTTAAAAGACACCCATCACGAAATTTTGCGCGGAGGGGATCAAAGAATTGTTTGCTTTCTCACGGAAATTAATAATTTCATTCAGATTTTCAAAATTAATAACTTTTGTTTGTTTTATTACCTAACCTGCCTACCTGTTAATGTTTATATCCATGTACCTACGTTAAAATAACTATGGGTTTAGTTTAAGAGCGTATAGGAACCTAAGCTTATAAATAAAATTAAGAAATAAAATTCAAAATCCTCCTGTTCGTATTTAGATCGAGTATAAGTATTTTTAACTGTATAAGGTGTATTTTGTTTAGAGGTTTGGTTTTAAAATTGGCAACACTGTTTTTAGCTGCAGGAAATTTGATAAATATTGATTTCAACTGCAGAAATTTATTCCATGACCAAATTCAAATTCAAGCCGCTCGTCCACCTAAGAACTAAAAAGTTTTTTTCAGGGCTACTGCCTCTTGCGAGGAATTGACAAATCCTCCAAGAGTATTACTTGTCACGAATAAGTGCTTCTTGTCTAGCCGTTCGGATTCGGCATATAATTGTAGGTCCCTTCCATTCCTATCGATAGGCGCACACAGGAATGGTTGCGAGTTGTTAGTTACTAGGCCCTGGTTCTTCATGAGCCGTTGTGCCACCCGATTTATTTATTTTTATTTAAATTCAAATATAGGATTAAGGATTTCTTCAAAGATAAACCATAAGCAGATCATATAATTCCAAAGATTTTGTTTCCTCTTTTTCCCACACCGACCTACCTAAATGAAATACCTACATAATTTGTATGGAAAAAGGAAAACGGCGATTAGGGCCCTCTTTACCATACAATGTTGTCATAATATATAGAGAGACTTTTTTGTTAGAGCTCCAAGTAACGTCTTTTTTATGTTTTCAAATGTGTTAAAGCAATTTCTTTCAATTCGACCCACCGTATTTTAAACATGCATGTTCAGTTAGGCCTATTTCATATTTCTGGTCTTCAGCGATTTTAATTCTAGTCCCATAGTACCTTTGAATTAAATTGCTACATAAGTATAAAAAGCTTACCTCCATTTTATAATTTATTCTTTGTATCAGTAATTTTTTATTTCGTCTTGCTCTATAGGCCTTACTTACTTTACTTTTGATGGCGCTCACAGCCCAGGATGGGCTTCGACCTCAACTAACAAGCCCCTCTCCAGCCAGCTCTGTCCCTAGCTAGCCGCTTCCAGTTGCGCACACCGAGTGCTTTGATGTCGTCATTCACTTGTTTGCGCCACCTGTTACGGGTTCTTCCTCTGCTGCGTACCCCATTGGGGTTGGATTCGAAGACTCGTCAGGCAGGTGCGTTGCTGTCCATACGCTCCACGTGCCCCAGCCATCTCAGCCGCTGTATTTTCAGCTTTTTGACTAGGTCAACGTCGCTGTATAGCCCGTATAGCTCGTCGTTGAATCTTCTCCTCCAAACTCCTTCGATACACACCGGACCGAAAATCACACGAACAATCTTCCTCTCAAAGCACCCTAGCAGATTTTTATCCGAATCTTTCAGTGTCCATGCTTCTGACCCATAAAGCAGGACCGGGATGATTAGGGTCTTGTATAAAGTCTCTTACTACTTAAATGCCTTCTTAGACCGAAGAAACAGCGGTTGGCAAGAGTAATTCTCCGCTTCATCTCTGCACTGATGTCATTCTGCGATGTTATAGTGGAGCCCAGGTAGACAAAGTCCTTGACAACTTCGAAGTTATATCTGTCCATCGTGATATTTTGACCGAGTCGACGATGTTGAGATTCCTCTCTCGATGACAGCATATACTTCCTCTTGTCCACATTAACCAACAATCCCATTCTAGCCGCCTCCGATTCAATGCTCGCAAATGCCCCTGCCACAGCTCGCTTCGTTCTGCCGACAATGTCTATGTCATCCGCATATGCAAGCAATTGAACGGACTTTTGATAGATTGTACCGCTGGTGTTGACATGTGCGTTGCGTACAATGGCTTCAAGAACGATGTTGAATAGGTTGGATGATAACGCGTCGCCATGCCTCAATCCTTTCTCAACATCAAAGGAATCGGTGGTGTTCTTACCAATTTTGACGGAGCAGCGAGATTTCTCCATCGTCATCCTGCACAGGCGGACGAGTTTGGCAGGGATGCCTCCGCAGGCCAAGTGCCCAAAAATATATTTTTCATGTAAGAAATTAAAATTAAATTAAATTTTAATTTGTAATCAAATCTAACACATTGGAATGAACGAAATCACCTTCCTCCTTATAGCAATCTTCTTTTAAATATGACATCTCTGGTAAAACATCGCAGAGTAACCGATTTTATGTTTTAATACCACCTCCTGGTTGGTTCCATTGATTCACCGGTTCTTTTAGACGAAATTCATTTGATCGTTAGAAGTCATAATTCTCGGAACTCTGATATTTTTCATCTCGACTTCCATCGTACCAATTATGGTCTCAATGAGCCACTGACACGTATGAAACATAGGGCGAATATACACCGTAATGTTTTTCACTTGAGCTACTCAAAGCTTACACTTAACTGGCTGAACACAATGACGACGTAGCTGCATTTGCAATCCGTGCTGCAGTATTTGTAAAAATATTGAATACACACAAATTCAATGTTGCGAACACAATGCGACGCAGCTGCTATCGCATCTTCGCACCGTATCTCAGAAGTTGGTCAACTTTTAACTTTTGCTGCATGCTTTCTCACATCCCCAATAGACAAAAAAAACAAGCTACTGCGTGGAAAAAAAATTATTTCTGTTTTCAGTGTTTTTGTGTTGCGTTTGATTAAAAGTCTTTTTTTTTACAAAAAAAAATAGTGAATGAATGTGAAACAATTATTTTGCAGTAAATAAGAGGGATATATTTTGGAATTTATCAACAGAAATTATCAAGCTGTACAGCTCCATTGTGGGCACATAGAAAATAGTCCGTACGATATTTTTTGACGACTGGTCTACTTGTGACTGCAGTTCTTGTTGTGGCACTCTATTGTGTTCAGCCAGTAAGCACAAGCTGTAAGCACTATACTCTGTTCAACAAAAATTGTCAGTACAGGGAAGACGTTTGTATCTCTGTCTGGCAGGGTTGCCGTTCTAGCGACTTTGTCGCTAGATCTAGCGACATTTCAATTTCTTCCGCGACAAAAAATATTTTGATGTCGCTATATTATTTCTAGCGACTTTTCTAGCGACTTTTGAAGGTAAGCATTTGTTGTGAGTTGTGACACTATTTTTGTATGTAGTGGCCCTGGTGATTTTACATTCCTGTTATATAAATAAATTTGACATTTTCTATTTCCAATAATTGGATACTGAAATTCACCATACATAGGCACACACACATAAAAACATGTGCAAAATGTAAGTGCGAATGAGCGCAGTTGTCAATTCATCTGTTTCAAATTTATAATAGACCTAAGTTTTTTGTTAATTTATTTTAAATTTTTGAACAAAAATAAAAAGTTATTCAAAGCGAAATTTGTTTTAACACTTATTTACCGATTTTTGGCTAGCGACTTCTAGCGACTTTTTGTCCCCCGAATTTCAGCCAATCTAGCGACTTTAGGAAGTGGGTCTAGGGACTTTTAATTTCAGCTTGCGGCAACACTGTGTCTGGTCGCATTGGCTTGCATATAACTATTGCAAGTAAAAGCTCTCATAGGATTTCCGTACTTTGCATTATATCTCAGCTTATTTAATTCTGTTCTCAAAAGCTTGAAAACAGAAAGCTATTTTATAAAAACCACTGAAAAAGCTTTTTTGTATTGCTTTCAATGGATAAGGTAACTCTGTTGGAATTGGAATATATATTTTTCTTAGCTCACAAAGCCATTGTATTTATAATCTATAGTACTATCATGGAGCTCAATTTTGTAGTACTTACTCTCCTCACAATTTGGCAGAAATTAGCGCTGAAATCGCCATTGGAGACCTAAGTGTAGAGTAAGGAAGAATAATAAAGATATTTAGTATGACAGAGAGGATTGTATAAATGGAATTCGTACACCGAAAACATCTGACTCTCTTACTCCCCTTAGTAAGAGACACAAGTGTTTGCGCCACGCAACGACGATAATAACGGGGATGAAACGAAAAAATAAAAAAAAAATGTGCTTATGGGCATATGGATATAGGAGTATATACATAGTATAAGGTATACGTAGGTATTTTATTCTTTTTTCTTTCTTAGCATTTGAATTTTGAATTATTTGGTTTTGCAATTGATGATTATGAAGGCAACGTTGTTAAACTTCATTCTACGAGGGAATGGTCTTGCAACGTTGCGATATTGCATATTTTATGCAATATCATAGTATGTAGGTATCTCAATTGGGTTTTTTGTATGATAACACACTCGCAGTTAGGCTGCATAGCTTTTGCTCCGTCTTATAGGTACCTATTAATTATGAATGTTTGAATGATCTACAACCACTTATGTACATACCTGTCTACTTACATTTTTATAAATAGTTGTAGGTAGGTATTTAAACAAAATTAAACTTAAAAAAATTAGATAGGTAATAGTTAGGTAGGTATGTCAGAAAAAAACAAAAACCCTGTATATAGTTTTTCCGAACTTTGTAGAAATGTATGTCTAATTTTCCTGGATTACATTACCTGTGTTTTTTTGGCATTCTATAAATAGTACAGTAGAAAATTACCAAACAAAAAACGCATCCGCAGTAGCCTGGTTTTTGTATTTCAAAATTGGTTTAACTCAAAGAACACCTGTCAGAATATTAAAAAAAATATAGTATTTATGAGAATCAGAAGCAGTCAAAATTAACTTCACGAAAAAACTAATAGTAACCAACATTTGAGAATGAAATCACCAAAAATCTATTCGAGACTCGGAAAACTATACGCAGTATGATTCTACTTTAACTTTTATCGCCAGTATACATACTGCCGATGTTGTATTTGTTATTCATGTAAAATCCTACTATGGATAGCTACTATGGATAGCTTTTCCAATAAAACACGGGTATTATGTACTTACCCACTCGTAGAATAAATTGTGCATTCCAACGCAAATCTTGCAAGCTTTAACACCAAACTGAGATCAAGAAAATTTAATACCCATAAAATCTACCCTCGACACTAAAACGCTTATATGGCTTCATTGCTAAGTCACATTTTAGGCTCGTACTTCAAAAGTAAGTTCTTGCGATCCAGTGGTATATTTTTTTTTTTTTATAAATTCAAAAAAAAACCTGCTATAAAAGCTGACATAAAAAAATATTATAGCTAAATAGTAAATTGGTTAGCAGACACCAAATATCAAAACCACTTTTGTTTAAGGTTTGAATCTAAATTTAAAAAAAAAAACAATCGGTACAAAAATTTACGATTCAAATATGAACCGATTCAATGAATGCATTCAGTTAAATAAGTAGATATTTGTTTCATTTTACACGTGTAATTAATCACAAGAGATTTATTGAAGTTTTCTTATGTCGATTTAACTACTTGATATATGCGGGTTTACCACGATATCTATAAACCAATAATCCAGAAAGCAAAAATCTTGAAAGTAAAAATCGTGAAAAAAAAAATTCTAGAATTGAAAAAATCTCGAAAACAAAAATCTAGAAAGCATAATCTCGAACTGCAAAAATGTAGAAAAAAAAATCTTGAAAGCAAAAATCTAGAATAAATATTATTACAATTCGCGCGCGCGTCTCAATAATTAATATTTATTCTATAGATTAGGAAAGTCTCATGAAGAGAGTCAGTACACTGCACATGTACCCATCCAACTATACAAGTAGGTGACTAAATTTAGTGTTGCTAGGGACAGTCTCCGGTTCTATTATAACAACGTAAGTTTTCTGGTCATGTGCTTTCCAAATAAAACATAGCTTACACAGAACACAAAACAGAGTTGAGTCCTGGCATAGGAGGCTCAAGGTTTTAGTTGGAAGGGCACATGTTGGACTTTATAAAATAATTAAAGGTTTGGCTAGTGAGTCAATTCGGGTTAGTTGTGTGGTTCAAAAATTTCAAATTGGTCAAGAAACTAAGGTAAGAAGGGAGTATTTTTATAAAAGAAAAGCAAATCTTAAAAATACTGGACGAAAAAGAAGATAAAAGTTATGTAAGCTACTCTTAGTCTTGCATATAACTCCAGTTTATAGAAGTTATTTAGTTATTATTGTTAGAGTTATTTGTTTAATTTTGTTATATTTTAACACTTTTCCCTCGAATTGAATAATTATTTTACTTTTTTGATATTTGTTATGTTGTGGTACGAGTATACATATATACAACATATTCTATAAAATATTTGATTTTTGTTAAAAACATTTTTTCATTTGTTGTTCTTTTTTGACCAGAAAAATAAATTGTTTCATAAATTGAACACATTATGCGTTTTATTTGCGTTTTTTTGAATTTTTTTTTTTTTTGTGATTTTTGTTAGTTCTAAATTTTTGTACATTCGAGAATTTTGCATTCGAGATTTTTTCTTGGGTTTTTTCGAGATTTTTGTCATTCTAGATAACGTCATGATCTCGATATATGCACTGATCCAGACCTGTATAATTTAAGCTTAAGTACAAGTACAAGTACAATTCCTTGGCACTTAAAATTTTTAAGTACAAGTACAATTCCTCGGTACTTCTACATACAAATTTTAAGTACCAGTATTGATTGATAAGACTTACGCGAAGGTATGTTCGTAAACGTAAGGCAAACGAAATTTGGTGTTATATCCTGCGTGAACGATTGCGCGATCATGTACGTTCACTCGATTTGTCACCCGTCAAGTCTGGAGTTAACGGAATTGTATTTTAGTTGAATTTATTTTTGAAGAATATGAGTAAAAATTTCAATTTTGAATAAAATATTTTAGAATTTGACAAATAAATTTACATAATAATCAGCCCTATCGAGGTATCCGTTGGGAAAAAGTTCCAAAACGATAGTCCGTTTCGATCGGAACTTAGATTTCGTTCGAGGTATCCACTTCGGAACAAAAAAAAATAAAGCACACAATCGCATGCATTTGACACATTGTACATACGTCCGGATTAGTTCAATAAGTGGAAAGCTTTGCGATGTTTAAAATTTTACAAATTCGTCCACAAAAATGGATAGTGTTGCTTTATCATCTATTTATTATTTCAACAAACCTCTCTTGCTGAGCCTTCTTCGTTGTTTAATGCACTAACGAAATAAAATTAAATATTTATATTTTTTTGCTTACTTTTCTTAAAATATTCAGCAGCTATTTTCTGTCGGAGAATTTCGGAAGAAATCTAACGCACAACTGTCAAAAATTGTGGAATTAACGCACTTCATCGCTATGCGTTGATAGTCGTTACATTTTATCGGAAAATTGTCCGATATATCAATCGGAACGGATACCTCGGTAGAAAATTCTCCGATTTCGAATAGATAGGAAAAAAAATTTCTCCGAACGGATACCTCGATAGGGCTGAATACTTATTGTAGGAGAAATTACAGCAAAATAAATCTGACCCAAAAGTCTATTTTGGCGGAATATTTGAAATATGAGGGAGCATCCTAATTTGGCCAAAAATCTTCTGCTAAATACATGTTACGGTAAAGCCACTGCCATTAAAATGTGGGAGAGCTTAATTAGGAAACTCAATTCAGCTGGGCCACCAACAAAATAACCTTAGCTTTGGAAAAATGTTAAAAAGTAGAATTTGTTTTAATTTGAATAACATAAAACCTTATTTTTAGGTTTTTGGTAATCATAAGTTTCTAGCAAAAAAGAAGCTTTCTTTTAACAAAGCTTTTAAAACAAAGACTGGAGGTGGTCCTTACGAGGAAAAGCAACTTACAGAAGTAGAGCTACTTATAGTTGAAGCTACTGGACTGGAAGCAGCGTGTGAAAAGTTTGGAAATTTCCAAATTAACGATTTTCCAAATAAAACGTCAACCCCAAAGAACCCGCAAATCAAACTTACTTCAACCCCGGAGAACTTAACTGCGAAATGTTTTGTTGAAGTTTCACTTCGTTGTCTGTTTGAGGCTAATTGTGTAACCAGCGATTGTGAAGGGAAAAAAGGTTGTTAACTTAAAAACTCTTTTCAAAAAAATTAAAATTACATAATATGGGTGCGTTCAGAACTTGATTTGTTACAATTTTGAACATTTATCTACTACACCAATTTTTTTTTCATTTTATAGATTACGTTCCGTCAGCTAACGTATGTCCATCCGTTCACGGACGACGCGATCGGCACCCTGATTTGATTATCAATATTTTTTGATTGTCATTTTTAAGATAGCTGTCTCAATTCCATAGACAAAAGTAAGAGAGAGCAATTGTCAAAAAGTCAAATATTTTATAATCAACTATCAGCTAAGCCGATTCCACCACTTAGGCCAGTCGAATTGTAATTTGAAATACAAAAAATGAGTGTTTTTTTTTTAATCGTTAGAGGGGTTCAGTACGGTTTTCGACCGCCTAGGTCTTTTGCGTTAGCCGCCATTTTGAATTTTCCGGAAATCGGGTTTTGTTAAATAACTCGTTTGTTTTCAACTTTTGAATAAAAATGCACTTAACAAAAGTTGTTTAGAATTTAATTATCTACAACTTTGGTGAAAACAATTTTTTGTTTAAGATTGATAGTTTTCGATATAATCCGGAAATTGGATTTCGATCGGTTATTTATAGGTTAAACGCAATAAAGGATATTTTTGTATAAAAACAAAGCGATAAAATATTTTTTTTTTCAATCATTTAGGGGGCCATAAGGAGTCTAAATAAGAAAAAAATCGACCTCCTATCTCTTCAACTTTGTAAACCATTTTAAATTTAAAGCAAGTTGGTTTTTGCCAAACAATTCATTCACGAACTCGCTTTTTGTTGTTATAGGCGTAGTTATACTTTTGATTAAAATTGATAATTTTCGATTTCAGTCTGAAAATCAAGTTATCCGAACTAAGCCTAAGCGCCCACATTCAACTAATTTGGGGTGATCGTTTAGTTTGTGTCAAGACACAACTGTTTAGTTGCTTTAAGCGGTTACTGAATAGTTCCTGCAAGGGGGCGGACTCTCATATAAGAGCATGGGATTCATTTTAGCAACCAAACTGTTTCGTGACTGAAAGTTGCATGTGCACGATTAGACTAAAAGTTGCATGTGGGCGCTAAGCCTAAGACTAGAATTCTTTTCCGCATCACCGCTGGGTTTTTATGGTGATATTCCTAGTTTTAGTATTAGTTTTTTTTTGTTTGTTATTTTTTTGCTAGATTGTAATCGCGCGATTTTTTTGCAGCTTTTCTTTTACTTACTAATGCTTTAAAATGTAAATATCGTGCTGCAAACCATCAGGGAGTAACAGAATAGCTGCATAAAATTCAAGTATTTGTTTAACAGTTTTCGGTACTTTACCAGCTCTGGGGCTCCGATTAGTGGATTTTCACACATTTTTTTTTTGTGAAAGACAATGTTATTTAAGCATTTTCATGTAAGTTATGAAAAATGAAATCAGGCCAGAATAGCTGCAAAAAATCGCGCGATACAATTCAAGTATTTGTTTAACAGTTTGCGGTGTTATTTCATTTTCTAAAATAAAGTTTAATATGAAAAAGAAAAATTGGGGTTTTATTTCATTTTTCCAAAAAAAAGTCAAAAAAGGCCTTATTTCATTTATTTTTGGGCCATTTTTTCAATTCAGTGGGTTATTATTTCATTGGGGCGTATATTAATTATGAAAAAATACCCCAATTTGGGACCTTATTTCATTTTTTTTATTTTGGGGCCTTATTTCCTGGGGCCTAATTTCGCGAAATTCTTTTTTTTTTTAAGTTGGACCTACACTTTACTTCATAATTTTCGTTCAAGGTGGTATGTGTGTCAGAAGTTGATTCCATAAGATCGTGCACTTGCAAATAAAATTATTCTATTCAAAATAAAACTCACCTCCATAAACGAAAGTACGAAATGAGCTGCTCCACCATCGTTATATTAAGTTAAACCCCTAAACATTTTCACTGCAAACAAAATTTTACTTTAACATGTGTATATTCATTCAAAAGTAAAGTTTTTTCGGACGAAAAATATCTGATAGGAGGTCGAATTTTTTTTTATTTATACTTCTTATGACCCCCTTGATGATTGAAAAAAAAATATTTTATCCTTTTGTTTTTATACAAAAATATCCTTTATTGCGTTTAACCTATAAATAACCGATCGAAATCACAATTTCCGAATTATATCGAAAACTATCAATCTTAGACAAAAAATTAATTTCACCAAAGTTGTAGATAATTAAATTCTAAACAACTTTTGTTAAGTGCATTTTTATTCAAAAGTTGAAAATAAACGAGTCATTTAACAAAAATCGATTTTCCGAAAATTCAAAATGGCGGCTAACGCAAAAGAGCTAGGCGGTCGAAAACCGTACTGAACACTCTTTATAACCCCCTCTAACGATTAAAAAAAAAACACTATTTAGTTTTTTGCATTTCAGCATTTATTTCTGTTTAGTTCGACTGGGCTAACTAGGCTTTAAACAAAAAAAATGATTGTTAATGCGAAATGTGCCAAGGCCCCAACCCCGACATGCAAGACTTTCATATTTTTATATGAATAGTATGGAACTGTCTTAAAATAGAAGGAATTTTTGCTATCGCTCAACAACCCAAAATTAGCTGTGGTGATAAATGCTATTACATGCTATTACATAGCTCTTGCATTAAGGGGGCGATATGCAAGTTTGATATATATGTAGTTAAATTTGGTTAAATAATGCTACTTGTTTTTGTTTTGTATGCATAGTCAGGGCTGAATTAAGCCTATGGACATATGCCCAGCGTGAATAATTAAGAAGGGTGGCGAAATAAACGTCAATGGTGATGACCAAAATGTACTACAGCCCTGTTAAAGTAAGACGATAACAATTGAACGATATCGTATTGACGATAATTGTCCCTTTCTATATCCGCAGATATGATAGGAACAGCTGTGTTGCCAAAACGATATCTTTTTAAGGGTCCCTGGACTTCTCACTGAAAGAAATTTTCACGCTTGCTATAACATACTTACATTTTAACATAACATAGTACATTTTCCTAAACGTCAATATTCCTAACTTTTCATTGGTCGATTGCCACAGCTGCTTGTGTTGGGCTCATATTTTGTTTACATTTGCCTTTGGAATTTAATTTGGCCAAAAATATTTGTTGGCTAAATCGAATTATTGTGCCTTAAAATCAAGCAAGAATAATTTTCTGGGTGATGTTTAATTTATTTTAATTCACCCTGAAACACCATTAATTCATATTGTGGAGAAATATTTGCAGAAAAAGAGAATAATTTTATTTTTCGGCCATTTTACTGCTCACTCATCTACCTAGCATCTATCGTATGAAAAAACACTCGTTCACTGACGAGGAAATGCCAAAAATCGAATTCGATACTCGATACTTTACTCGATATCTTAAGAAGGAATCCCAATTGCATATAATTCAGTAACGTATTGCTCACTCACTGATGCCGTAATTCGGCCCAGGTCGAATCAAAGAGTAACCTAGACCTTACCATATCATGCGGAGCTCCGATATGACGGACCCCATTATTTCTCCAGCTACTCGTGGGAACAACATGCCAAAACAACAAAAACAAAAAAAAATCAAAATTACAAAATTACAAAATAACAAAAAATTCAACACTCCGCGGGATGTTACCGCAAGTGAATACGAAGATTGGATGGAGAGAGATCTCCGAGGAGAAGATCTGAGACCGGAATGTAGTAAGTACCTGAAGAGGATGCCTCACGGGACCTTACTAAACCGGGCAGTAGAAGGGATGTCAGCCTCGAATCAAGGGAGAATACCTCCTAGACAAGAGAAAGACGTCACCCCAGATGCAGATTCCACTGGCAAGGGGAGAATACCTCCCGTGCAGGTGAATACTGTAAAGTCTAAAGCCACAGAAGGCGCAAACGATTAGAAGCTACCATCCTCAAACGCCGCAAATCCACCAAAGAAACCACAGAAACGGCATCGCCGAACTAACCCGCTTCCAAAACTGGGTGAACCAGGTGCCCTGGATGACCCGTTTAGGAAGGGGTTAAGTGGAGCAGGCACAAAAGGGTATGCCCGGTTCCTTGCTGAGGGTATGTCTCCGCAAGAAGCCCGGAAGAAGGTGGATGCGAGAAAAGAATCACCAAATAGTGACAACAAAAGCTTGGGCGAGGGAAAGAGGAAAAGTAGCCAAATAACTCCACCTCCAAGGCAAGAAGCCAAAAAACCCAAGACGGCGGCTACATCTTATGCAGAACCCAAATCCGCTAAGATTAAACCCGTTGATCACAGGCTCTCCTACGCTGGTGCGGCCTTGATCGTCAGAATTGCTGTCATGCCGAGGGACTATCCTCAAGTCACCCTGAATGCCGAAGAGTTGTCGGCACTTGAGGAGGCCATTATTGAGGTAGTTTCACTCGGTTGGAAGCACAAACTGAAGTTTAATGGTCTGCATTTCAGAACAGGTCTAATTTTTGTCGATTGTGCTTGCACAGATACAGCGGATTGGCTCAAAAAGAGTGTACCTAAGCTGAGCACTTGGAAGGGCATCGAGCTGACTAGTAACCATCACGATGTTCTTGCCAAGAAGTATGGGGCAAGATGACAAGAAATCCTTGGCACTTGTTCAAGCCCAAAATGAAGGACTGAATGTCCAAGCCTGGAGAGTAGTGAAGAGCCAAGTTGAAGGTAAGGGTCAACTGCTTGTGATCAGCATCGACACCAAGTCAGTTGAGACCATCATCAATGCCAACCATCAGCTCCACTACAAATTCGGCAAAATAGCGGTTTTTGGCTTAATGAAAACAGACCCCACCTCCTTCTTCGAACCGGAGAGAGGAATCAATACCAATTCCTGTCCACCCACTATCCAAATCCTTAACACACCACCACCCACACTCTCCCCCACACCGCCTATACCATCCTCCCCAACACCTATCTCTACGCTCACAACAATGGATGAACAATTGATCTCCGGCAGCCAGGTAATGCCACTGGCAAACATGGAGCTGGGTCCAACAGACAAAGAGATAGAGGACATAGACCTCTCTCCAAGTCGAATGGACCACGACAAAGTGCTTTCCACCGAAGAGGAAGAAGAACACCTATTGGCGGATCTGCTAAAAATACACCCAAATGACTAAACCTAGACTAGAAATGAAGAACCCTGGTCAGGTAAGAGGGTTGACAAGTAGCGACTCTAAGTTAATATGGGACACGAGGGATGACTCGCCCAGAGCTTGCATAAAAATTAGAAATAATATAAATTTTATATGTCTTTCAGATTTTATGACGAGGGACTTGGTCCCAATACAGGCCCAAATAAATATTGAGGGAAACAACTAGACCAACCAAAGTACAAAGGCTAGTGGACTACTGCAGCCGGAAAAAGCTGTCCTTGTTGGTAGGTTGTGACGCTAATGCCCACCACACTATATGGGGCAGTACCGACATAAACCAGAGGGGTGAGTACCTTTTAGACTATACTCGTATGTTGGTAAGAAATCTAGAAATATTTAATGTAGGGAATACCCCTAGTTTTGTTACTAGAACTGGAAAAGAAGTTTTAGACATTACTTTCGGAACACCGAACGTAGGCCGTCTAATAAGGGATTGGAGAGTATCCAATGAACCCTCGAATGTCTGATCACAGAATAATTTTGTGTTTATCTTAGATGGCCTTCTCATAGAGAATACCTCTGGAAGGGACCCTAAGAAAACAAACTGGGACCTATACAAAAACGTTCTTAAGTCAAATCTGGAACAAATAGGTCCAGTAAGTACGACAAATAGTCACCTTGAATTAGAATTAATAGTTAATGAGTTTAGTGGGGCTATGCAGGAGGCTTTTGAACCCAGACAGAAAGACGCCCAATGGTGGAATTCAAAGCTGTCAAAATTAAGATCCAAGGTTAAAAAGCTCTTCAATGAGACAAAAAGAACCGGGGAATGGGATAATTACACCGCAGAATTGACAAAATACAATAAAGAGATAAGAAAAGCCAAAAGAAATAGTTTAACGACTTTCTGTGAGGGGATTCCTCAACCCCTGCTGCGGCAAGACTACACAAAGCTCTTGCAAAGGAGAAGACAATAACATAATTAGCACTTCGCTACAATGATTGGGAGCTTCACCGAAAATGAAGAGCAGAGGGCCACTCTACTACTTAATACGCACTTTCCAGGCAGCCTACCATTGGTAGGAAACTCAGTAGAGAGAATACCTCTCAAACCTAATAGAGACTGGAAAATTGCTGCAAATATTTGCTCAGGCAAAAGGATTGAGTGGGCGATTAGTACCTTTTAACCTTTTAAGTCACCAGGGGCAGATAGTATCTTCCCAGCCCTTTTACAAAAGGGTAAGGATGATCTTATGTCCTACCTTATTAGTATTCTTCGAAGTAGTATTGCTCTTGGGTATATACCAAAGCTATGGAGGAGAGCTAAAGTAATCTTTATTCCTTAAATTGGGAAAAAAGATACAACCTATCCAGTCTTTCAGGCCAATAAGCTTAACATCCTTCGTACTGAAAACTTTAGAGAAAATAATAGACAACTTCATAAGAACAGAAGTTTTAATAACCAGGCCTCTTAATCTGCGACAACATGCCTATAGAGCGGGTAGATCCACAGAAACCGCTGTTTTCGAGCTCACTAATGCATAAATAAAAGCTTTAGATGCAAAGGAAACGGCATTAGCTGCCTTCCTAGATATAGGAGGAGCGTTCGATAACACCTCCCATGATTCCGTAAATAAAGCCCTTGTCAGGAAGTGTGTTTCCATCACCATAACCAGATGGATTAGGGAAATGTTAGGTACCAGAACAGCAGAGGCACTAGCAGGAACGAACATACAGTGTCGTTACCACAAGAGGTTGTCCTCAGGGGGGGATATTTTTCTTGGAGCAGCAGTGACGACGAAGAGGAAGAAAAAAATTATTGCTGCAGAGTAGATTGATTCGATCCAAAGCAAATCTCATAGATTTAACCGCTGCTGTGGATGAAGTAACTGCAATGGGCTTGCGGGAAACTCTGTAGAACGAACCCATGGGCGGTTTGCTTTGTACGAGCCATATTTATTTCACTTTTTTACAAAAAAAATTAAAAGCTTAACTTCACTTAAAACTTACTTTGCACTTGCTATTTTTTTATAATTTACCCTAAATAAAGGTTCTTAAAATTATATACACATCTTACATTTTGCTATATTTTTGTTACTAGATTATTTCTAGCGACTTTTGAAGGTAAGAATTTGGGAGTTTCGACACGCAAATACTACTTTTTTTATGAAATGCCCTCGTGATTTTTCATTCCTGGCATTTAAGTAAATTTGAAATTTTCTATTTCCATTAATTGAATACTGAAATTCAGTACACACAGACACACATCAAAACATATGCATAATGTAAAGCGAGTGACCGCAGGAGTCTGCTTTAAGCAATTCATCTGTTTTAAATTTATTATGTTCCTACGTTTTTTTGTAAATTTAAGGCTAAGGTTAATTTAAGTTATTCAAAGAGAATTTTTCTTAACACTTATTTACCAATTTTTGTCTAGCGACTTCTAGCGACTTTTTGGCCCCATAATTTCAGCCAATCTATGGACTTTTGGAGGTTGGTCTAGCGACTTCTCATTTCAGCTTGCGGCAACACTGGTGATTATTACAAAACGATCGAACGTGATCGTTTTAAAGACAGCCGTCTCTACTTTTGCCTACAGATGCAGGCGTGATATTCGGCCCTAGCGAGGTATCTGTAGGATTGGAATTTCATAAAAATCGGAGGATTTTTATTTCAATGTATTCTCCCGTTGATCCAAAACTAAAAATCTGATTCGTATCAGATAAGAGAATTTTCCTTTCCGGATCGTTTTGCTTAATATGCCTCCGTTCTTGCACACAGTTAAGAAATGGGGAATGCACAGCGTTTTTGTTTAATTTTAACGAATTCACGTCATGATTTTTTTTTTAAATCTATGGAAAAATTGTTACGATTTGCAAAAGCTCTGTTCTTTCTCTGTTCAGAAACGTCTACCGCAACATCTTACGAAATTTGGGTGGGAAAATATCGCTATACAAAGAGATTTCGAAGCATGGTTGAAACTCATTTTTAACGACATATGCTCTTTATTTTAAATCAATGAAAAAAAGTCATTATTTGGAAGGTTTACAATAATGAAGTAGACAAACTACATCAATTTAAGGGGAATATTATTGATTTACGTATTATATTACGTAAATCATTTTGGTATATATAAGCTTGAATTAAAATTCTTCTACTCAGCAATGTATGTACATAACTGCAAATAACCAAGCGTTATACCATTGAATAATAACAGTTGTATTGTGCATAAGAGAATAAACACTTGATTCTAGTTTTTCATAGTTTCAGTATTGTATTTACGAATATATTTCTTGCATATCGAACATCGTTTTGTTTTCTTAACGTTATGAGTTTTTTTTTAAGTGTATATAATATTTTTGTGTATATATATTTTTTTTATTATTTCAAAGAATTTAAAACTTAAACTAGAACAATGCATGGAAAATAAATTAGGAAACAAAAAACTATATAAGAAAAAACAATCTCGATACACATGAAGAAAATTATACACCCCTATATCATTATAGACATAAAGTTATTATTCTAAAAATACCAATTATACATATAAAATATATTTATAAATATTTAATACACATAAAGTAGAAAATGAAGGAAAAGGGACTGATATATCTAGACTATCATTAAAAGGAGAAAAAAAAAATAATTTCTGCTTTGCCAAGCAATTTCCTTAACTATAAGTACGTTATTATTTTAGTTAAGAAAATAAAAATGCGCACAATTATGATGATAAATATGATGTCATGTTGAAATAAAAAATAAAATAATCAATTGAATTAATTTTGCGACAATATCATTAGAAAGCGGACGAATTCCGCATGAAAGACATTTTTTCGTTTTTATTATTTTGTGAATAACTTAAAAAAAAAGTCCTCCCTTGCTCGTATGCTTGTAGATTATTATTGTTCTTGTGTAAAACAAAAAAAAAAATATGTTAACAAAAGCAAATCAATAATAAAAAATACTGTCAAGTAAAATCTCTAAAAAGTTTGTACAAAAATTTGTTTCAAAATATTTAAATCTGCTTTCATTTGGATTGAGTGTATGAACTAAAATTATAGGAAAATATTCATTTTGTGTAGCGAAGCATTTAGCTTAAAAAAATACATCAATTATTAAAAATATTAAGTTTTTAAACTCTAAATATAAAAAGTAAACTATTTACAGAACGGAAGTTGGTTTTAAACAAAAAAAAAATAAAAAAAAAAAAATATTTTTAAAAATGTTTAAGACTAAATCTTTTCCCATACGAATTGGAATACGGTTGTTATTTTTTTTTGTTTTGTATTTTATTATTATTTTATAATTTGTTTGCCTTGCTTTACATTTTATAATTGTATTTTTGTTTTCATTATTATTATTATTTTCTTTAATTTATAACTAAGATTTGTTTTAATGCTATTTCTAAATCATTTTTTTTTTATATTTGTGTGTGATTTTTTTATAAATACTATTTAAGCTTTCTAATCATTCGAATACTTTAGGTGATGCATTTGATATCATGAATGTTTGTTATCAGTCAGTTCAGCCCATCGGACTTCAAAGAATTTTCTCATGCCGTGTCCTGCTTTGCCGACAGGTGAGTCATCTTCGTTAAACATTTCGCAATTGTCAAAGATTTGCCGCACATCTACGCAGAAATCTTCACGGGTTTTATAACTGAAATTAAGCATGAAGAATAAAATGTATTTTATAAATTATATTTTTTTAATGGAAAATGTAGTTTTGAATTATACGGGCGTGGCGGGCGAAAAGATTTAAAACATCAATTTTAGACACGAATAGTTTGAAAATGCCCAATCTTTTTTTTTGTTGTATTGATTATGTAGGGTTTTCCAATAAGAGGTGTTATTTTGAATAGCCGGCTATTTTGGTAGTTGTCTACAATTTTTAGAGATTTGACAAGTAGAAACTACGCCATAAATAAAAATGGAACTTCAACAGCCCATTAAAAATATTAAAATTCACTATAAAAAATTCATGAAAATGATCCCGAATTTCATCAAAAAATCATCTTGTCTTATGAGGCCCATTCCCTCTCCATCCTCAAGTAACTGTTTGGTGCGGTTTATGGTCCGGCGGGGTCATTGGACCTTACTTTTTCGAAAATGAGGCTGGATCAACAGCTACGGTGAATGGATTGCGCTATTGAGAGATGATTAACTAATATTGTATGGCCGGAATTTGATGGTATTGATCTGGACAACGTTTACTTTCAACAAGACGGCGCTACGTGCCACACAAGCAACGAAACCATCGATCTTTTACTGCAAAATTGTGCGGACCGTGTTATCTCTCAAAGAGGTGACCACAATTGGCCATCGAGATCATGTGATTTAACACCTTGCGACTTCTTCCTTTGGGGCCACGTGAAATATAAGATCTACGCCAACAGCCCAGCGATGATTCAAGACCTCAAAGATGGAATTTGTGAAGCAACAAATTTGCGAATTGGTGATGGAAAATTTCATGAAAAGGGCCAAATTCCTAAACGCAACATTTGCAAAGCAAATTACATGCAAAGCATATGTAAAAAGCAAGTTGAAATGTTAAAAGCATGTTTGCATAGCATGTATATGACGTTTCGGAACGGACATTTGCGTTGTTTGTTGGTTTTTGCTGGAATGAATTATGGACCCCCAAACAAAAATTATTTTAATAAAGATTTTACTGAGTTGATTTTGCTTTGTTCCATATCTACACTTCATGAAACAAACAAGTAATAGTAGGTACTCCCATCTTGTTGCACCTCCTCCAGTTTGCCCATTCCTTTCTTTTATTGTTTTATATGTTAGAAGAAGGTTGCTCCATTTACGAAGCATTACTTCTTTTGTAAAAGAAAATTGAGGACTGTTTTCTAATATTTCCTTAAGAACTTGACCCCAGACGCTTTTTAAGCCTTCAGTTTTCCCATACTTTTAAAATTAGTCATAAAATAGTTTTTTTTTTTGTATTTTAGTAAATAATATAAATTTCTTTTCTTAGAAAAACAAATAAATTAAATGTAGCAAAATTGCAGACACAACTAACGCCAAACAAATTCAAATTCAAGTGAAGTGCGCAAGATATTTTTTACATTTGCTCAAATGCTTTTACATTTGCGCAAGTAAAAGAGTCGACTGCGTTTTGGGACAATCTGCTTTGCAGGGATTTTAATGTTTGCATTTAGGAACTATTTGCTTAGCATAATTTGCGCAAGTTTTGCGTTCAGGAATTTGCCCAAGGATATTGATGTTTAAGCGTAGCCATGGCATCCATTTGGCTGATAATGTTTTCCATTATTAATGGTAATGGCATACTTTCGTATTTACATTGAAATAAACATCCAACATTTATCTCAAAAAATGCAATTTTTCTTTGAATATCAAAATAACACCTCTTATTGGAAAACTCTTTATATATAAAACATGAAAAATTTAATTTAAAGCAGTTTTACATAATGTATCGGCCAAATGGCGGTCCTGACATTCCAATAATTGTGTTGGCCTTTTTCTAAAATGTTCCTCCACTCTTTCAAGCAATGCTATAGGAAGTTGCAGGATTCTGGTTCGAATGTTTCGTCTGAAGGCTCCCAGAGTCATGTGCCAATCGTTATAAACAAGAGATTTTAGGTATCCTCACAGAAAAAAAAGCGCGTTGGATATATTAAATCACCATGTTTTCGCTAGCGAGTTATATGGCATCAAATCACTTGGAAAACATTCTTGGACGACAACCATCTTGTAGGGTGCAAATAAAGATGTTCTTTAACGATTCTTTGAATCGAACGTCTTGAAATGCCCGCCTGTTTTCGAAGTGAACGCCTGGGTTTCAAATGCAGTTCCCTTCTATGTTTTGTGGTATAGAGACAGCTCACTGAGCCCCAATTGTTATCGTAGACACATTTACTCTGGAAGGCATTAATTCACGTAATTTCGCATGGAAACTCGATTGCAGAGAGTCATATTGATATGTTAACGAGTCACGCTGCAATCGAACGATCGAGCGGGCGTTTGAAAAATATGGTTGCACACAAAAAAAAACACGCTGTTGAACAGACAACTCCATCCTTCCGATTGAAACTAAGTTCAAATTGCTTAACACCACCCCTCCCCCCTACCTCTTTAAAATGATCTCATATTAAACAATATACGACCGTTAAAAAGGAAGTTATGACGAAGCGTGGTTCATTCAACCTATTAAACCCGGATTCTTAAAAGCTATTGTGAGTTTCACCCTCCATTTTACAACAAGTGTGGCCTCGTTCGCTACCAAAAATTAAATGAGAATCTTTTCGCCCGAATCTCACAATAAGGGAAGAGTGAAATGTAATTTTTCCGGGTGGATTTTCTTTAACGTGGAACTTACAATAGGGCTGAATTTGTCATCCTTTTTTTTTAATTCATAACATATTTCTTTTTATAAAGTTAAAAAATACTTATTAATCAATACATTTTGTGAATTAAAGTAAAATGTCTTAAAAAAAAAAACAGATGAATAAAGAATTTATTTGAAAACTTACCTTAAATCTTGAAGACGTTTTTTGATTGTAGATAGATCCATTGGAATCTTAATAATTTTACGATACGTTGGGAATTGCTTTGTATTCACAGGTAATAAAAATGGCCAAGAGTCCTCGTGTAACTGCAAAAATGTATAAAACAACAAAATATATTCCATTTTATATGATTATAATCACAAATTCCGACCATTTTGAAATTGAATTAATTTTACTTGCAGCAAAAGGATATACAAAACAAGTTAAAAGAAAACAAATTCATTAAGGAGAAATAAACTCACCTCCATTTCCCCTAAAACAGTTTTGCAAACGGCTAAATCCTTCATTAGCTTCTTGGTGGCATGTTTTTCTTTTTTTTCTTGTTTAAGTTTCTCTTTAGCCTCATTTATGACTTGTTGTTGTTGATTTGTCTGTTGCTGTGGTTGTTGTTGTTGTGGTGTTTGTTGTGGTTGTTGTTGGGGTTGTTGTTGTTGTTGTGGTAGTTGTTGCTGTTGTTGCTGTTGTTGCTGTTGTTGCTGTTGTTGCTGCTGTTGCTGCTGTAGTTGCTGCTGCTGTAGTTGCTGCTGCTGTTGCTGTTGGTGCTGCTGTTGCAATTGTTGTTGGGGAATTAATGGAGTTGCTTGCAACTGTTGGGGTGGTGATGATACCATTTGTAGTGGTAGTGGTGCTGGTGGTTGTGCTATTGGTTGCAGCTGTGGTTGTTGTATTTGATGATGTTGGATCTGCGCTGGTGGCGGCGGGGGTGGATGATGAATTTGTTGCAGCTGTTGCTGTTGTTGTAGTTGTGGAAGCTGTTGATGTTGAAGTTGATGTTGGAGTTGCTGTTGTGTTTGAAGGTGCTGTTGTTGTGCTTGTTGTTGTTGCTGTTGAAGTTGAATCTGTTGTGACATCACTGGTGGTTGTGGAATAATCATAGAAAGTTGATTGCTCTGATTTCCAATATGTTGCGGAGATAATGCATGTACCATTTGTTGTTGCATCGGTGACATATTCGGGATTGGATTTGGTTGTGTAGAGCACAGGCCAACGCCAACGCCGATACCGACACCACCTCCTAGTTGAGTTGCTTCCATGCTTATATCTACATAGTCATTATTGATGGCCATCGGCGTGGATGGACGTGTCATTTGAGTTTGGAAACGAGAAGCATCTACTGAATTGTTGTGATGTTCATCGAAGGACGTCGATGCTACTGAGTGTGCAGGACTAAAATAAAATTTGAGTTTTTCAAAAACAAAAATAAACAAAAAAAAAAAAAAAAACAAAAAAAGAAAGAAAGCTCACCTCAAAGGCGCCACAATGGAGTTCATTGACTCATCGTGCGATGAGTTCAATGACTGTGATGAATTGTGCTGCTTTGTTTCCTTGTTGGAAGGCTTTTTACTGGGACGTTTCTTCGGTGGCGGTGCCTTTGATATACACCCGTGGCAATACCACTTGCCTCGTGGCACCTTCAACAGTGGCGGTATGTAGCAATCATGATGATATGCACGTGGACACAATTCGCAATAAATCATTTTACCCACTGGAGGAGGCCGATGACCGCCACAAACGATACACTTGCGTTCATTTGTCGCCTTGTTAACACATTCATAGCAGTACCTTAAGAGAGAGAAAATATATAAGTCAATACCGAGCTCTTTTGGAATGAATTATAAAATACCAATCGCCTTCAGGGATATTGTCCATTTTCGGCTTAAAGCAATATGTATGATAGCCCTTATCGCAACCATCACATAACAGCAGTTTATCCTCATTCTCGCCAGATGTGCAGAACTGGCAATTCTGTAAGTAATTGTTTTGGGAAATTGTAGTACGTTTTGTGCTTGGTGTTGTGGTTGTTGTTGGAGTAGTAGATGTTGGTGTACTAGTTTCAGTGAATAACATCTTCGTGATTTTGTGGTTAGTAGCAGAAGTAGGAGTAGTAGTAGAACACAACATCATTCCAAAAGACACGACATCTTCTTGACTAGTTGATGTCGTTGTTGTTGCTGTTGTCATTTTCTCATTTGGATCACTTATCATCATCGATTGGTCAAGCTTTTTGGTAGTTTTATTTGCCTTCGCATTTGGTGTCTTTGGTTTTGATTTACTTTTCGAAGACTTTTTTGATTTTTTCGACGACGACGAGGAGGAGGATTTTTTGTCACCTTTTGGTGTTGTTTTCGTACTACTCTCCTTATTGTTAGGGGTGCTAGTGAGCTTACAACTTTCACCGTTTTTACTCGACTTTGATTTCGATTTTGATTTTTTCTTTTTACTTTTATTAAGCTAACATTTTTGTTTTAATTTGTTTATTTATTTTAATTAGATAGTTAAATGGATTTGTTTTTTAAATTTGTTTTTAGGTTTTTCAAAGCCACAAGAAGCGTTAACAGAAACAGAAAAGAAGTACCACATACACCAAAGATATAGAACAAAAAAAATATTAAAAAAAACACCATTTATGTATAGAGTAGTAAGTAAATTTAGTTTTGATTTTTTTGTTGTTTTGTTTTTTTTTTTTTTAATTGAATTGTGTTTGTGTAAATGTGTTTTTTTTTGTTTGTTTTGGAATATTAGCGTGCAGAAAATACATAAACGTTTATCATGTAGAATTATATAATGTTTCATTTGATACGTATTTTTTTTTTATTTATTTAAGGATATCGGCAGGCAGGCAATTATAATTATATATTTTTTTGTATAGCCACGTTAACATTTATAATTATATATTTTATCCAAATAAATTTTACATTAAATGCGGAAAAGAAAGAAAATAAAAAAAGAAAAAAATGTAATTAGTCAAAACATAGGAATCAGTATTAATTAAATTAAATTAAAATACGTATAAAACAAACTTAATGCTATAAGTGCACAACAACAAACACTATTAACAAAAAAGTGTGTGGATACTAAATTAATTGTGCTCGAAAAATAAAAGTTAGTACGGAGAAATCGTGAAGTAAACATAAGGGCTTCTGCAAAAGCAGCGTCACGTATATCGTACGATTATGGGCATATTAGGATATAGCGTTGCAAGTGATGGTGATCGTCAAAGCATAAAAGCTTCAAATCACCGATCTTCAAATAATTTCTGCCGCTATCATTAATCATTAAATTTCGTTCGCAATTATACATGTAAGGTACATGTACATAAATATACGAAAAATAAGCGATTCTAAAAATAGGATCAAATCATTAACTTGACTTAAAAAATTGTGTTCGAGCATAGGTTGAAGAAAACTGACAATGGATAAAATCAATTCCCTAATGGCTTACATAAACAGAGAGTTAAATATGTGACGGTGTTCACTATTTCTTATGTTTGACATAAATTGCAGAAAAATGATTTCAGTTCTCGAAAGTTATAGAGTGGAAAGCCCAGGTCATAAAAACATACTTTATTTTATCATAATCAAAGTTTTTTCCTGAACATGTATGTACTATGCCTACTACGTAACGTAAATGGATACTAAGAATAATAAAGAAGTCGATTTTTCTATTATCACTTAAGGTATCACATGAATAAATACTATACAAACAGGAACTACATATGTTTGCTTTATCTGAAGAATGAGTACTGTCTGACTATTGAAAAATTGTCTCTAAGACTCCTTTTTTCAATAGTCAGTTAAACCTGAGATAGTACGAATAATACAAAAATATGTTCTTGTTGCTTTAGTATTTCTTCCTCGGATAGTTTAACTGATGATTGAAAAATCAACTCTAGTGTAGTAAACCTTCTGTCTGTTAATCAGATAAAATTAGGGGAACGTTGGAACCCTTAATGGGAAACGAAACGAAGTAAGATATCCTCTTATCAAGAATAATAAGTTCCTCTCATCTTAGCCTGCATTCCTATCGACTAACATTACACACATATAAATGTTTTGAAAGTCTAGATCACAAGGCCCAGCACTCCACAAGCTTTAATCACTAATATTTTATATCGTTGTTTAACAATATTCCATGCAATTTTTCTTAGTCGAAATTCGAAAATATCAAAAGCACTTTAAATAAAATGCACGACAGAATCGCATGATATTGCATGTTTGTGTTATACTTTATTAATACAATACATTTACATAGATATGGGAAGCGTGATAAAGCTGAAAGTCTACAAAATTATATATTATTTTTGTTTGTTTATTTTCTTCCTGGTTAAAAATACTTGTTTGCTAAATTTAAAAAAAAATTGGCGCTTTCATTTACAAGATACATGTGGTGGAATAACCCAAAAGATGTTAAGCAATTTTCTGAAAAAAAAAAAAAAAAACGGCAAGGCCCTATTTCCGTGTAGTGTGAATTTTTAGGCAGAAACGTGAAATGCAGTTTTATTACAATCACTTTGAACGCTGCCGGAACAAAGTTTTCAAATACAAAAAAGACATTTACGTTTTACTTCCCTAAATCAGATGTGAAACTCAGAAGTGCTGGAGAAAGATATTACGTTTATTCAACGAAAAATGCAAATAATCATATACAAACGAGTAATCTACAGAATATAATCGTTGTAAATAATTTTCTACGCATAATTTCAATATTAAAACATCATTGACTAATTAGATAATTATATATACAACTCAAAGACGGCATTTACTACTGCGCAACTTTGATCTAATTGCAACACCGCAACAAGTAATATGAATATAATTCCTGACCGCGCACATAGATGGAAGAAACTATCGACTTTAAAAGTGTTTAATTTTTAAGAGGATCTGTTGTTTAGCATAAGTTAGACAGTTGTTTTTGGAGTGTAAACAGAGTGAAAAAGTGTTGCTGGGGGGGGGACGAAAAAATAAACAAAAATCTCATGGTGCCCTTTCATAGAAAAAGTATTAAACACTCTGAATGCTAAGTTGACACTTTTTAATTGACATGTACCCTTGATTTTAAACAACTCTAGAATTCTACATTGGAATTGAGTCTCACACCTATTTTTTCATGGAATAAATCAACTGTAGCAATTCATGTTAGTTTATTCATTATCTTCCAGCTTACACCATACGAATTCCGCTATCATCTATCTGTAGCGCTTGCCATTGAGTCCAAAAGTAAGGAGCCCAAGGAAACACTAAACAATTACAATTATTTTGATAAACAAAATAAGCCAAAAAGCGTGTATAGCACCAAATAAAATCTCAGTGACCGATTTCAGATTGACGGAGGCAGAATCATTTGGTAGGACAAATTTCATCGCTCAATTGTAAAATAAAACACATGTTTTATAATTCTCGTTGCTTATGGAAAGCACAAAACTTATTGAAATTAATGAAAATGAATAGCAACAATTTGCATTTATTTAAACTTTCTTATCTGCACCTTGTCAAACTAACAGCTGATTTGGATGAGAAAAGAAATTGAGAAATTAATCAAAAAAAATTGTCTCACATACACAAAAAATCTCACTTTGTATAACTTAAAAAATCTATAACTTAAAAAATCTCTGAGCGCTCAGAAATACTTTTTTGTTGTAAACGCCTAAATTTGTTTCCAGGATTAAATTGCGAACCTTGTTTACATAATATTTTGATATGTCAAATATTGCCGTACGGTCGATTTTAAAATATATGTAAGATACGGTTCGGTAACATGAAATTGCTTGCAAAATTTCATATTTGCCCATAGGAAATTCACTCTTTCCCTCCTAATGTGAAATAATCTTAGATTGATAGAATCAACACTAGAAAATATATTTACGTTACAAACAAAAATATTTCAATTCTCAAAAAAATGAATGAATAAAATAATAAAAGAACCATCACACTTACAGGGACAAAATAAAAAATCAATTTCTACACAAAAAGCAAAAAATAAGCAATTCTTTCACAAGTTTTAAGCATTGCAGCACCCGGCACATATTAATTACTGAATTTAAAAAGCAAATTAATATTATATTCTACTTATAAAGGGATTTAGGTTAAAACTTATCAATCAACACTTACAGCTTTCATAATGCTCTTGTCCCAGGCAACACACGACTCCAGCACGTACAATGCCATGGCTAATTGAGCCGTAGTATGCGAACGAGATACTGCTTCGCGCCAAGATACCAAACCTTTTGGAATGTTCTCTTGGGGCATGTCTTTTTCGCTGTCACAAACACTCGCTGGTGAAGCTGCTCCAGAATTATCTCCCGATGCACTAACAGAACACGATTGCTGTTGTGCACCGTTATCACTGCTATTACCCGAGGCATTAACGCTGGTATTGCTCTGCTGTTGCTGTAAAATGGATGAGCTATTATTCTCCGAAGAAGATGTTGATGAAGAGGATTTCTGATTTTGTTGATTTTGTGCGATCACAGCTAGATGGGCATCTCCTGTTTGACTGCCTAATGGTGGTTTTAGATATCTTCGTTCGATGGCCGCCTCTAAGCTTGCAATACGATCACGAATCATAGGAATTATTGTCACAAACTCTTCCTCCGTTATGTCGTCTTGATCAAGTGAGCCTTCATTCTCTATTCGTGGTGGCAGAACCCAATGTTTGATTTGCATTGAGGCACTGGCAATTTTATCCTCAAGCGCTTCAAGTTGTTCGAGTAAAGCTAACTCAACGCGCTTCGCAACTTTTGGATTCCAATCGTTAGGCCCATCTGGCAGGATTATTTTCTCATCTTCGTTGTCATCTTCTTTGGCGGTAAGTGAATATGGTGTGGCGAGTTCGATTTCTTCAGAAAGAATTCGATTCAAACTTTGCTTTAATTCACGTTCGCGCAAACCCTTCTGATTTAGATTGTCTATGACGTCTTGGATTAACTCGAGAGTGTCCACCTTCCACCAGCCGTGACGGTATTTGCGTGGCACAAAATTACTCTCTAGTTTCTTGGGAAACCCCTCGTTTTTTATCTGCTCTAGCAGACGATGCTCGTCCGGTGTCATTGAGAGAGGGGTTGGAATGTCGCATGTGATGTAAGCGCTAATGTTTCCCAATGACATGTTGGCTAAATTTTGAAATGATATTCCAGTTGCCTCATCAAGTTTCATTTCGAGACGACCTGCTTTCAGTTCCGCACTTGAACTGGTTGCGTTAGCAGTGACTTCTTCTCCTGGTTCTTCTCTCCCTCCACCGCCGCAGGTATCATCAACAAAGGGAAAAAACTTCTGCTCTTTTAAATCATAGCTGTTGTCGTGTGAAGGGCCGTTTTCCTCTCCAGCAGCTTCTTTCAAAGCATAAGCTCTTAGCTTCCGCTCTACCATTTTATCATCGAGGCCTGATAGCGTGAGAATAGTCTCGTTGTCAAAATACAAGTCAACTTTGCCATTCTCGAACGGCACTGTAAAATATTGCGCGTTATTGGCAATATCCCAACGATGGCCTTGAATTTGAATAGCACTTCCACAATGGATATTAGAATAGACTCTCTGGAAATATGGAGTCTCTCCCTGCATTTCGTTCGTGGTGAGTGGCATTTCACGATTGGCAATGGAGAACCATCGATCAACCGACATAGATGGCGATTTAAGATCGTCGCTAATGATAACAACATCATCTTCCTTCTTTACACTGACATCGGGTTCGGATTTTATTTCTCGATTGCTAGTATCACAGACGTTCTCTTCGATTTCTTCGATTCTGGTCGTTGTTGATGTTGATGACAATGAATCGAACTTATCCATAACGATTTCATTCGAATCGCCGAAATTTTGAGCGAGTGGCGGTGGTGGAGGTGGTGGAAGTAACTCTGAATCGTTCTTTAAACAACTCGTTGTATTTGGTGGGTTTGGAGGGAAGACATCCCCAAGTGCCGACGGCAACGTCACGTTGTTGGGCTCATCCACTTGCATGCATTCGCTTTCTGAACCTATTTTCACAATTGTATCAATAACCGGATTTATCTCGTCTTCTGTGGTTTTCTCCGGAATCTCCAATTCTTCTTCGTCTTTCGATGTATCGCAATACTGCTCCTCCTTGACAACGTCTGTAGGAGTTTCCATCTTGACAGCCTTTTCAAGAATTTCATTGAACTCGTAGATTTCATTCTGAGCCGACTCCAATGCTTCGATGAATATACCACCGGCTTTGGGTAGCTTCCAATACCTCCGCCAAAAACGGTCTTGTCCAAAGCAACACGCTCTCAGTTGATTTGTGCTCTTTTCTAGCGATTCCTTGCAGTTCAAAGCAGATTTAATCATTTTTTCTAGCTTCTTCTGAACTTCGTCGGCAGTCATCCGATTATCTTCGTCCTCTTCAATATTAGTCATCTCACTCTCGACGTCACTCAGATCATCATCCATGCCTACATCAGTGGAGGCGTCATCACATCGTGAGTTATTTTTTTTGTTGATCAGCTGGCTAATATCAGATGGAACAGTTGCACCATTTTGAAAAGTCAATGATTCTTCTAATTTCGATTTGACTGGTGTGTCCACACTGCTCTTTGACGGGCTGTCGTAGATTACTTTCTCTCCTGGTGTAGAAGGTGGAACTAATAGATCCGGCTTGCTTGCCTCTACTATTTCTACAACTGCATCCGAATCGGCGTCCTTAGATACAATTGTATCAGTCAAAGGAACGATTTGACAATCGTCTAAATCCATTTTCTCCGATTCGTCTTTGTTGCTGCTGTTGTTATTTGTTTCACCGTCACCAAGAACTACTATCTCAGGCGCCGCTGCATTAGATTCCTCTTCTTTTCGAGCTAGCTCATCCTGCTGCTGTTGCTGTTGTTGCTCTTCAAGCTGTTGCTGAAGCTGCAATTGCTGCTGTTGTTGTTGTGCAGCTATAGCTGCCATAGCAGCTTCTCGTTCGATTTGGGCCTTTTCATAGGCTTCTAAGCGAGTTTTTCTTATGTGCAGTGACTTATATTTGCGGATTTTCATATCAGTCATGTATTTCTCTTTCTTGATTTGTGCGCACGAATCAAGGCTTCCATCGATTTGTTTGAGTACAGCTTTGTTCATTAGCAAGTCATTGCAGAGATGGGCTAGGATTTGCGTTTTCTTCGTTGGATTCAAGGCTACAAATGGCCGATCTTTCAAGCAAATCGACAACTTCCAAGTATCGTTTTCATGCAACAATTCATAATATTGCTGATTCCTGCTAGTTGTCAAGTTCAGGCAGTCAGAATCCATTTGATGATGGTCTGGTATGCGTTTCTCTTTCTCTCGGTCAAGTGTTATGCCATGCATTTGACGGACCTCGCCTGTAGATGTGGCATACAAATATATTCGCAAAATTTCAGAAACATTGGAATTAGTGATGTCTGCATTGCGGAGTGATTGACCCAGGAGTGTTGTGTGTCGACCGGGATTTGGAATACCCGGATCTTCGATGGCACACACAAGTAAATGTGTCATTACAGAGAGTAGTTCTTCTTCGGCCTCAACATTACTATCGGGCACAAGGGCGTCATGAAGATTCTGAAGTGTTGGCAGGGATTCCATATCTAAATTTGAGTTTATGATATTATAATTCCGGTCAAATTTATATAAAATTTTCCAATTAACTTACCAAAACCAAGAGTTTCACCGAAATTGTGCAAAAATTCAAAGACCATGAGTAGATCAGCCATTGCTTGGCCTGGTAGACGACAACCAGCGATTCGCTTCAGCTGAGGCATATCAATTTGATCGGAAATCTCAGAGTCCTCTTGTGGTTTCCTTAAAAACACAAAAGAAACATATTTAAATATACTAGGTCCCATAATTTATGTTTTAAAGAAATATGATGAGGCACTTTTTGGTTGAAACAGCTCAACTTCAGGACAAAAAAGGCTGAATAAATATTCAACTTTTTCACAACTTGTTATTTCATTCAAAAAAGAATCCGTTATCAGGCGAGCGGCCTTTCAACGTATGAATTATGTTAATTATAATTATATTTTCTTATAAAGTCTTCACAACCAAAAACTTAAAATAACACTCTGACAGCCCTTACCTGATCTGATTAAGTATTTCAGCATCACGCTTTCGAGCAGCTACTCTCTTTTCACGTAAAATCAGTCTATCCAATACCAATTGATGTTTCTTCTTTTCACGATCTTCATACTTTCGTCTGGTTTCTAGCTGCCTTATAAGTGTCATATGCTGCCGTCGTCTTTCTCGTTCCTATTATTAGTTACAATACAAATTTCAATATAAAATTATACATAAAGCGAATTTTTGAAATAAGTTGTTGCAAAAAAGCAAATCAACAAAGTGTACTAAATCAAAACACAGAAAACTTTTTATTGTCATGCACTAATTGGTGTAGCTTGTAATTAAAGGATTATGGTGTTTAAGTTAATTGACAAAATAAAAGGTGTATTAAAACAAATTTGTATATGGAAAACTGTTCTGTGTATTTTGTTTATGTAAATATTTTAGTTTTAGTACGTTTAGACATAGACCAAGAGCCAGCGATGAATTTCATAGGAGTTTTGGTTTCTGGTTCTTTTATGGTTGAAAGTTCAAGATAAAACGTTCTTGTGAATAAAAGGAAACACGTTTTCGGAGGTGGTGCCCATAATAAATCAAAGGAGCTGCTCATGAAAATCCAAGTATTTACGATACTTATTCATTAACGTGTTTCTAATTTCACTTCTGTTTTCAGTTTGGATAAAAGCTTTTTCTCTTCTTTTCAGCATTAATCGATCAAAATGTTCACTCAAGTAAACCAAACTCGATTTAGTTAAACAAAATTAAACTTATAATTTTGTATTCAAACCAACCTGACACCAAAACTCATGACTATAATGTATGAAGTTCACTACTTAACTCAGGCCTATTAAATTATTAAATTTTTTTAAAAAATTGTTAGTTGAAAAGCGTTAAAAGAAATTTAAAAACAAGTTTTTTTTTTAATTTAATTATTTTTTTTTATTTTGTGTTCATACCAATTCGACAGCGTAGAGCAACTCCTTCTGCTTGTTGAGTTCCTGCAGATGAATCTGCGTGTCAGTTTTACATATATTTAAATAATAACAATTATATTTAAAGACAGTAAATAAAACTTATAGTAAAAGAGCATAGTCAAACTTTTCCTGTCATCTATTTTTGTATATAAAAGGTTCTCAAAGATTAAAGCGGAAAGATAAGTGTTTGTTATAAAGTGGGTCAATTATTTTAAACATGAAGATTATTTATAAAGGCTAGGTTTTTCGTCAAGACTAATAAACTGAACATAACGTACGGGTGACAATAGCACAGTATATAATGTTTGACTGCTAATCTGGTGGTGTGGGTTCGAGCCCAACTCTAAGCAGGACCCAAGTTCCAAATGAATGCCACCCGTGGAATTTCATTAGGTAATTAAAACCTTATTCCAAAAAAAAGTATTTCCTTTATTTCTATTCTTTATAACTAGAGTCTTGTTATTTAGATTTTTTAAAAGATCTTAGGTGCCTGTAAGACCCAAGATCTTTTAAAAATATGAATTGCAAGACCCTAGTTATAACGAATATATATAGTTGAAATGATTATACAAATTATTGTTATAGTGTGAAAGGCTAATGTTAATAAACTACCTATTTACACAACATACAAAAACTCCTGAAGATGTTGACAAAGAACAAACGAAACTTTGGGGTATCTAATGAATTATCCTTGCTTTAAAAAATCAATGGTCAAGAAGCTCACATTTAAAATGCACATACAAAATAGCCTATATCCTACAGAAAAGAAAAATAAGAGACAAAATAAGCAAATACACTTTTGCACTCTCTGATTCACTCTGGCAGCAGAGTGAAAATCTAATATTACTGAATTTATTGATTTCCAAAAGATTTTTAAACAAAAAACGAAGAAAAAAACTAAAATGTTTAGACCACTATAGTCAAATGAGAAACTGATGCTGTCAAATTCGAAATTCAATACGTATTTTATTTGATAATCATTAAAGCAGTTCTGCTTCTATATCGAACCTTAGCAATTCCTGACTCATAAATCGAAAAGGAAACAAAAGACAAGAAATAAAAGGGATCAACAACAATTGTGGTTATTAGTAAAAACACCAATTGTTTTTTTTTTTAACTCGGTATGTAGAAAAACTAGTTTATAGTCCAGGAGCGGCGAAGACAGCCAAGATACCGCTAGGAGGCAGAACACTCCATTCAACTTGGACGATGATGGCCAACAGTTCCGTCCACCCGACCTAGCCGAAGTGCGGCTGGCGATATCCAAACTTAAGTCGTACAAAGCTGCTGGTGCGGATGTCCTACCAGCCGAACTTTTCAAATCAGCGGGAGATGAATTGGTAAGAAGCATAACACCAACTCATCTGCAAAATTTGGTCGGAGGAAAGTATACCCGATTAAAGGGTCCTCGGTATAGTGTGTCCCATCCATAAAAAAGGAGATGCTCTGAAATGCACCAACTACAGAGAAATTAGTCTCCTATCGGCTATCCTGTGTGACCACTTAAAACCTTTTGTCAACGATCTGATCGGGACCTATCACAGTGTGGTTTTAGGCCAGGCAAGTCAACCGTCGTTCAAATGTTCACACTCCGACAGATTTTAGAAAAAACCCAGGAATTCCAGATCGATACATACACCTCTTTATCGATTTCAGAGTCGCGTATGATAGCGTGAAAAGGGACGAATTATACAGAGCCATGTTATATCTCGGCATCCCTGCCAAACTCGTCCGCTGTGCAGGATGACGATGGAGAAATCTTGCTACTCCGTCAAAATCGGTAGGAGCGCTACCGATTCCTTTGATGATGAGAAGGGATTGAGGCAAGGCGACGCGTTATCATGCAACCTTTTCAACATCGTTCTTCAAGCAATTGTACGCAACGCACATGTCAACACCAGCGGTACAATTTATCAAAAGTCCGTTCAATTGCTTGCGTATGCAAATGACATAGACATTGTCTAAAAATAGGATTAGCGATTAATGAGGACAAGACGAAGTATATGCTGTCATAGAGAGAGGAATCTCAACATCGTCGACTCTGGCAAAATATCACGATGGACAGATATAACTTCGAAACAGTCAAGGACTTTGTCTACCTGAGCTCCACTATTACCTCGCAAAATGACATCAGTGCAGAGATCAAACGAAGAATTACTCTTGCCAACCGCTGATTCTTCGGGCTAAGAAGGCATTTAATTAATAGGGTGCTTTGAGAGGAAGATTGTTCGTGTGATTTTCGGTCCGGTGTGTATCGAAGGAGTGTGGAGGAGAAGATTGAACGACGAGCTTTACGGGCTATACCATGTCAAAAAGCTGAAAATACATCGTACGTGGAGCGTATGGACAACAACGCACCAGCCCGACGAGTCTTCGAATCCAACCCCGATTATGTACGCAGCAGAGGAAGAATCCATAACAGGTGGCGCGCACAAGTGGAGAACGACATCAACCAACTCGGTGTGCGCAACTGGAAGCGGCTACCTAGGGACAGAGCTGGCTGGAGGGGCTTGTTAGTTGAGGCCTGAGCGCCATCTAAAGTAAGTATGTATAGTCCAGGAGCTTTGTTGATGCAAGTTATCTAACACGATTTAGATGTCGGAAATTTATTTCGAGGAAAACTGTAACCTTTTTTAATCGAATCGACATATGATTATCTCTACAAGGTGGTTTTGATGATCAGCTTGATTTTCAGATTTTAGTAACGCAAAGGGTGAACTAGAGTTTAATAATAATCGATGAAACCATTCAATTTATTTCATCAATACATTGCTTGGGAACATCAGAAAAGAAAAAAAAAATAAATCGGGTGGCACAACGGCTCATGAAGAACCAGGGCCTAGTGACTAACAACTCGCAACCATTCCTGTGTGCGCCTTTCGACAGAAATGGAAGGGACCTACAATTTTATGCCGAATCCGAACGGCTAGACGAGGAGCACTTATTCGTGACAAGTGATACTCTTGGAGGATTTGTCAATTCCTCGCAAGAGGCAGTAGCCCTGAAAAAAAACTTTTTTAGTTTTTAGGTGGACGAGGCTGGGAAGCGATCCCAGACCTCCAGCGTGACAGTCGAACGCACTTACCATTACGCTACGGGCTACATCATCAGAAAAGAGAAAATTGTAAAATAATATGTAAGAAAAGGAATATGAGGATATTTAGTTATGGAGACAACATCCCTGAACCAAACACAATTTAATTTCATTTTGGGGTCGCATTACGTGTTTTTTTTAGAAGATGACTCCGTTTTTCAATAAAGAAAATTCCAAAGGAATAAATTAAAAAGAATCATCTTAAATATTTTAACTAAATTATGATTGATTACAAAACATACTTGGATTTTATAAACTAGCCCTTCACTTAATTTAGCAGAATATGTGTTTAAAACTTGAATTAATTAGAAGTGTAAACTCTAATTTCCTATTCCACGATCTAGTTGTATTTCATTGTTTTAAGTAATACAAACGGAATTAAGATTTCCTTTCGAAAGTTTGTATAAAAAGATCTCTGACAAAGTTTCAATGTTGATCAAAAAGAAACGACCTTCCAGCATCGAATTGGTTGTTGAAGAAAATGGAGTATCAACGAAATCATAATAAGCTACAAAACAAGATTAAAACACTCAATGAAATAAAATAAATACACAAATAAATTCGCCTGACAGTTCATAGCGAAATAAAAATTTTAAAAAAAAACCTTCAAAAGCTCTCTTAAACAAAAAAAAAAAAAACTACCAACAACTCTTCACACTTAACACAAAAACATAAAATTTATTTTAAAACAGACAGAGATCACAAAGGGAGATAGATTTTTTGGACTCTGATTAGACACACTGTTTTAATGATCAGTTGCGATGATAACAAATAAGAATGATTTTTTGTTCACAAAATTTCAATAAAAAAAAGGGAATAAACCAAACATAAAAAACCCTATCGCAACTAACCAAAATCATACTTATTATACAGATATTGTCTACTACTAAGAAATGATTTACTAAAAGTATGGATGACTTAAAGTATGCAATACCTGTTCTTTAGCTAAAATAGCTTCTTGCCTTTTCTTTTCTTTTTCCTATAAAACAATAATAACAAACGAAATATTAGAGTTGTTTTTTTTTTGTTTTTCTTTTTGCTGTTTATAAATATAAATAAATTAAAATAAAATCAAAGTAGAGAAATTAAATTTTATAAATACAATTTTTATAAATTATTAAAGAACAATATACAACTCATACCTGTTGCTTCTTTAAAATCTCTTCTTGTTTGATACGTTCGAGTTCTTCTTGGCGTTTTTTGCGAGCCTGCAACAAACAGGTAAATAATTTTAATATAGTTATTATAATTTTTATATTAATAGTTTGCTTTAAATTTTAAACAACGAAGTTAGTAAGAAAAAGAGCCACACCGCTCACCTCAATCGCCTGCTGATTCTTCAGCTCTTTCTCTTTTCTTTGCTGTTCAAGTTTTTCGTTTTTTTCTTGACGTGCTTTTTCCTTATTTCTAGCTTGTTCTTCCTTTGCAAGCTTTTTTGCTTCACGCATCGCTTGTTGTTGTTTTGCAATTTCAATTCGCTGTTCAACATTTAATGTTTGACGCGTAAACATCTTTAAGTCTTCTAAGCGTTTTGCTACGTCGGCATCTGACATGCGAATGTATTCTCCATCGTTTGCATACGGTGGAGGAGCGGGCTGCAGAAAGGATCCAACTATAGCTCTAGAGGAAAAGCTAAAATTGTCACGATTTAACTTTGATGGATTTTTTTCCATGTACTAAAAAAAGAGAAAACCACCGATTAAATAAAAATCTCGTTAAAAAATCTTAAAACAACTTACAGAAAATATTTGCCCAATTGTCTTCAACTTGGTGGAACTTCCAGGGGCGTAGTAGCACACATCACCACGAATCTGTCCAGCCTTTGTTAGACCTTTTATGACAGTCTCACGTTTCCATCCCAACTCCAGAGGCGCTCGCAGTTCGGTGATGTTGATAATTTGTGAGTCTTCTCCTTCAGATTCTGAGAGGCCACTCTCGGCGGCTACACTTTCGGAGTCAGTGGATACATCAAGCTGTGCACTAGCTTCTGTTAAGGCCTGACGTATTTTTTCCTGCAATATCAAAAATCATTCTTACATCTCGTAAAAAAAAAACTTTCTCAAAATAATCTTACAAAATCAGCACCCTGTTGCATTAGTTGTTGTGTGGACAACAAGGGCTTAACACCAACAGCTCGACTCTGGGCAAGCAATGACGCAACGGTGTTTTTTTTCGGTTTCGACACCCCACGACCTAGGTTTCTGGGTCGTCCTTCTTTATATTGCGGTTGGGAGCGATCACTTCCGCCACTGCCACTAGAGCTACCGGAACCCAGTGCAGCCGTTATTGAGCTTAGACTTTGCAAGCTATTCGATGCACCACCGGCAGATGTAACGTTACAACCAGTGCTAAGGTTTAAGCTGCCACCACCGGCTACTCCGCCAATAGTAGTACTATAGTCGTTGCTTGATGATTTATTATCTGGCTTCATGGATAGATTGAGCGGAGCGTCGAAATCATCAGCTGCCGAAATAGGCGGAGCAGTCTTCATACTAAGATTGACTCCAGAACCAATCATTCCCAAATGATCCGTATCATGTGGATCTTTGGATTTGCTTGACAGATTGTAGGCCCCGTTTGAAGTGATAGTTGGGGGTAGTTTGATAACCTCTACACGGTCGGCGCTGCCAGTTAGATCTGTGGCCATTCCACTACTGCCACGGTTAGACGTCAAGGAAGATGATGAACCAACTCCAGAATTAGATGCCGCTGATGGAACACTCAGATGACTTCCCAGCAAAGATGTAGAACCAGAATTCGTTGTAGACTGCGTTGAACCAGATAGACCAAGCATCCCGCCTCCAACGCCGCCACCAGTACTGCTTCCACCACCAGATGCTGATTGCTGTTGCTGAGCGGCATTAGCAGCTGCTGCCATGGCTGCATACTCCATCTCGAGACGTGCTCGTTTAGCTGGACTTAAGCCTGGAAATGCAAGCAGAGGATTTGATGGATCGAGTGATATTGTCTTTTTGCGTCCGCGATTTGTAGTACCAGGGATTTTGGGGCCAACTATAGATGAGGTGTACTTGATGATTTCAGTATCGGGTGGCAATCGGACTCCCAGCAAGGATGGTTCACTAGAAACGAAAATACGGGAAACAAAAAAATTGTTTTGGGTTCAGTTTCATTGAAATTCAATGTACAAACACACAGGAGATTATTATACACATATACCAAAAAATAAAATAATAAGAAAAGACAGTTATTTATACAGAGAGACTACTTAAAATAATATAAATAACATAACATCAATGTGAACATCAAGGAAGCTTACTTTCCTTCCAGTGCAGCACTTTGTTTATTTCAACAATGGCAAAGAAAAGTATACGAAAAAAAAAGTATCACATAATGAACAATGGTTGGAACAATAATGTGTGTCACAGAGCGATTCATACTCGGCGATGTGATATCCTGATGGGAACTTAACATTTGCTTTTTACTTGTACTCACCTCAAGATTCCGGACGGCATGTAGTCCTTCACTTTGCCAGTATTGGCAGCGAGGCAGGCATTCATTGCGGCTTGAACACTCTGTTGAGGATTCAGGCCGAGATTTCCCAGTTGCGAGAGTGAGTTGAGGGCATTTAGTGAGTTATTTTTGTCACGATCTTTGGATGAGTTGCCACCACCACTACTATTTCCACCACTGCCAGAATGCGAACCCATCATTGAACTGTGATGACCGCCAGAAGAACCGGTATTCGATGAACCACCAACCATATGATGATGGGATAGGGATCCACTGGATGATGATTTATTGCCAGATAGGCCTTGATGAGACTGGGACGAGTGATGCGACGATGATGAGGACTTTTTCGAGGATGAAGAAGCTTGTGAAGATGCTGCTGCCGAAGCAGCTGCCGCTTGCATGGCCAAGAGTTCTTTGTGCAATGTAACTGGATCGTACGCCGATGAAGAGGCTGGTTGCATGTTTGATGTTATTGATGACTTTCCATAACCAGAAGACTGCTGAAATGACAAAATTAAAATTATAATAAATAAGCAAACTAACACGAGTGCAATCTGAACCACAGTTTTCAATAAGAAGTTATCAAATTGGCTATTTACAAGGCTACCTATAAGGTTGCAATTTGAAGAGACTTGCATAACGGAAAGGTATCTGAGGACTTCGAAACCCGTAGTGGAGTTCGACGGGGGTGTTTATCTACCACAAGTGTTGTTTTTGGTGGTTATTGGAGATGTCTTCCATGCAGCCTTAACTGAACAGGCACGAGGTCTCAGATGAACGATATTTACCTTTCTGCAAAATATCTCCACTAAGCGGACAGTATTTGTTGGCTTTCACACAACATCATAGATCTTCAAGATGGAATGAGGATCAACACTGGAAAAACGAAGATCCTCCACATTCCTAGTCACTCTGCTCAAGTTGACGTTGCGGGAAAGCAGGTTGAGGCAGTGAACAACTTTCAGTACCTAGGAAGCGTTGTCTCAAAAGACGGTGGTGGAAGATTAAGACTTTATCTGTCGAATTGGCAAGGCTAAAGCTGCTTCCGGCATGCTGTCAAAAGTATGGAGTAGTAACGTCTACAGTACGAAGACCAAGCTGCGACTGTTCTGCTCGAACGTCCGTTCTACTGTTATATGGGTGTAGTACGTGGAAAGTGACAACCTCTATCAGGAAAGTGACCGCCTCTGTCACAAAAAAATCTACAAACTTTTGTGATTGAATGTCTTCGAACATCCTTAGGATTTTTGGCTGAAAACCATCTCCAACCAAGAACTCCATCAAAATCCTATTGACGTCGATATTCGCAAAAGAAAGTGGCAGTGGATTGATCACACCCTACGGCGCGGAGAAGAATCTAACGCGAGACATGCAAATGAGTGTGATCCTCTTAGCCAAGACTTAAAGAGAGAATTACAGCCAGCAGCAAGATATTTTGTATTAATTTCCGGAGGAAGAGGATGCAAACTACACTGCACAAGATAATATCTTCTTGAGAAACCATATAAGTTGCATACATAGCTTGGCATATTGATGACAAAACAATAGTTTACTTTATGTCCTCGAATTTCAAATCTAATTTCACCCATAGGTCAAACAAATGTTGGTATCAAAATGGTATCTCGTGGCCGCCAATCCTGCTAACTTAGCAAATCTCTTAGTATTTTATGTTCCAATTTTAATTTTAAACTTAATGTCGTCAATTGGCATTTGAACAAAAACCAAGCCGCCTTAAAAGTCTTTATACTACGCAATGCGCTAAAGTATTCATAATTATTAACTAGTGTAATTAGACAATTTTTTTTGCAACTAACTGATTGAAACTGTAATATAATCCCTTAATAACTCAAGCAGCTAAAATTTATATTTGATTAAAAAATACATTGTTGTTTGCATAAACAATATAGTATTATAATCAATTATCGGCAATAATTTATAAAACATTTTTTTTTTATTTACAACTTCAACACTAATCAATACCCTAATGCACATAATTCGCTAAAGTTCCCTTCTGAATGACGAAATAATTGCATGTGTTGGTGGAAATGATGTTGCTAACCAAACTAAATAACGAATATTTGCAGAACCAAAAAGCGCAGATATCTTTCGACAGGCTGATTTGGTTACCAAAACTCCTTCCTCAATCGCTAAACATTATACCTAGATACATTATACATAGATACAAAATAATATTCTAGATATAAACCACAAATAATTGGATATTTTGTCGTTGCGATTTGAAACTTGTGTCAAAATAATTCAATATTAGCGGAGTTGGAACTTTATATTACCACCCGCACCGCCCTGTTCACCTGCTCTCTGAGTCTATATTGCCAAACACCACATTTCATTTTGCTGTGTGAATTTGTGCAAACATGCATGTATCGGATTTGTTGTTCTGTTTTACCTTTGTTGCATTATTCAAGATATGTTCAGGGGTTTCTCTAAATAAAAAAAAAAAAGAATAATGGAAATCTCAAATTAATCATTCCGCATTTTCGGGGATGTTGGATGTAGCAGATATTGTATACCTGCAATTTGCTGTATTTTCGGTGGCTCGATGGAGCTAGTCAGGGATGAAATAAAATTGAATTGGTTGGCATCCGTAATTAATATTTGTGAAAATTATTGTTAAATGTTAATGCGGGTGGGCAGGTAGGTATTACTAAAATTGGAATGCGGGTTAGAATTCATATAAACCCATGTATTGTACCTATACATTATGTATGTGCATTGTTCAAATGGTATTTTATGTATAAATATAAATAGCTGGAATAAGTTTGGTTTTGGCTGACAGCGTTTTAGCAACGGCATCTAATAACAGAAAATGGTCACTGTATAAAGTGTTTCAAAACCAAAGTTTTGTGTGTTTTGAATTCAAATTTTGTCACGCAGATTTTGTTTATAATTCTCATAAATATATCGTTCTTTATATAACGAACTATAACACCATACTGTTTTTTTAATTACATGAATATGAACAGATAGGTAGTGAACTTCACCTCACTCATTTTTCTTTTAATGACCTATACACTCTAATGTTTCAACTTATAAGAACAACCCTGCGTCGTTAATTATTAATTTAAAGTGAAAATGGGAAGACAAAAAAGTGTGTGCCAAGCTATGACCCATTTAAGAACAACCTTAACACATCGATTTATTTGATTGGAAATGTCATTCAGAAAAAAAAAAAAGGTAGGTACCTATATTGATTTTATAACTTACCTTATATGATGAACCACCTCCACTAGATCCAGAACCCGATGTTGCTGTTATTGTTGTTCCTGCCCCAAGGCCATGCATACCCGACGCTGATGAGCCCCCACCACTGTTCATACTGTTTGAAAGATTTTGTTGATGTTGCTGCTGTTGTTGGCGTTTTTCCTTCCGACTTTTACTTGAACTCGATTTACTATTCGACGAGGACGAGCCTCCTCCACCACCCGATACACCAGCTGAATTGCTAGTATTGCCACTACCACCAGCCCCAGACAATCCCAATGCCGACGGGAAAGCAGAAGCCAAATCTGGATGAGGAAATGGTGACAACCCTGATGCCTGTAAACGACTAAAGTAATCTTGTGCTGCCAGTTGAGCTACTGACCACCAACCTGCAAAATGATATCAAAGTCAATTTAAAAATTGGGTCATTGGAACACAAATCACAACAACAACAAAAAATGAAACTGATAAAAAAAGCTTTTTTTTTTCTCGAAACAGGGAGGCATGTATGTATATATGATAGGTATTCAAATGAATTCCCCTTAGGAAAACCGCAGTAATTAGGTATAGTCTATATTGTTCTTTTATCCCTTCGGGGTTTCAAACTCACTTGCTGGATGCAAACCTGCTAAACTTGCGGCTTGTGATGCAGCAACTGCCATTGTATTCTGATGATGATGACCAGCAGCGGCCGCAGCTGCTGCCGCCATCGAATAACGATCGTTAGATGAACTTGGACTTGGTAGTAATCCAAGACCAGCGGCTGCAGCTGCATTGAACTGAGAACTGAAGAGCGGGTTAGATGCCGCTGCTGCAGCTGCGGCTGGATCTCTTCCCCAGTATGCTATACAAATAAGATTTTTTTTTTTAATTAAAAAAAGAAAATACGATAACGATGAATTTTTGAAAGCTAACCAAATAATGAGGCTGCGTCAAGGAGTGACTGATCGTGGCTAGCACCTCCACCGCCACCACTCGAAGAGCCCGACTTGTTACCGCCGGACTTGCCATCTCCTCCATCGTTGTTTTTATCTATGTTCTTCATTTTTGTTTAGATTTGTTTTTTTTTCGTCTTTATTTTGCTTTTCGATTAAGCAAAAGATAAGATTTATCTTTTTAAAAAATCCTGTTTTATCAGAAGTTAGACTTTCCTTGAATGTTTGTCTCCATATTGAGGATATTTTTGTTATTACATAGTGGGCAAGTTCAGTTATTTGATTAGAATCTGCAATGTCATTCAATTAATCTGAAAAAAAGAGAGGAGAAAGTTGATTTAAATTCATATTAAATGGCTTAAATTTCGTAAAGATAAAAAGATTAAAAATGTGATAAAAAAAATTAAACAATTATTTTCCATATTATCTACCATTTCCCACCCTTTCGTCGCATACCAAAATGATAAAAGGCCTGTGGTAAAAACTCTATCTATAAATGTCCATACATTAGATAAAATGAGATGACAAAAGTGTATCAATTAACCCTCATTAAACAAAAAGAGAATTCGACAAAGAAAACAGGAGAATCTTTGGCGCCTATTTGATATGAGTGTGTATGTGAGGTTATTTTTCTCTTACAATCCAATTCACTAACACTTGCCAATATTTTGCTCTTTCACTGGAAACATTTATCATTTTAAAGAGAACATTCCAGAAAGTGAGAGTAATATCACTTTGCGCAGTATATGCGCTCTTTTTTACTATAAGAATTTCGGGTTTTACAAATTCCCCATTCTTCGGCTACACATTTTTCATTCATACTTTTTTCATTACTTGCACTAATACCATAACAAAATGTGGTATTTGGGATACAGATAAAGTTGATTGAATATTATTATGTAAAAAGGAGTAATGGCAGATAAGAAAGAAAGATAGAGAGAAAGAGATTATAGACAATGAATGCCTATATTTTTCGTGCGCAATTTCGTATAACATTTTGTTGTTATTATTAGCGTGGGTGGGCTTTTTACACTTGTAAATTATAATTTTATTACGAGAGATGGGGGCGAGACGAGTCAATTAAATCATCAACAAGTTTTTAACTTGTTTATTTTTTAAATCAAACCTATCTTCCTACATACATTATATGTACACACATGACACATACATACATAGGTAGGTATACGTTCATAGACATGTAGCAATAGATACGTACCTATATTAATTTAAATTTGATAGTCAGATGTTAATTTTGAAAATACATTGCACCTACATACATAGGTATATAACAACCTGCATAGGTTCAGATAAGAGTTAATTAAAATTAAAAAAAATATTGGGTACGGTAAAACTTTTAAAATCTTCATTTAGCCAAAGGGGTAAATAAAAAATGGTCAACACCACGTTAGTCGTGGCTGATTATTGTCCACATTTACATGTGATCGTACCTTTTAGCTTTCCGTTTCCGAGTTGTGTCCAAAAAACAACGACTTAGGAATCAGTGACAATAACCGATTAAACGCTATAAATACCTACATTATGTAGTTACCTAACGCCATGGTAACCGTATTAGGAATTCATTATTTACCTATCTTGAAATTGGATTTGAAAAATACACTTTAAGTCGGATCCACACTTGACTCGTGTGTTGTGTTGTAGAGTCGTGTGTCGCTGTTATTCCATATATTCTACGCGCCACACTGCAACACAACACACGAGACAAATATGGTTCTACGGATATGAAATATGTACATTGTGCCAATGGTGACACACGAATCCACAAAACCACACACGAGGCAGGTGTGGTTCCGGCTTTAGGGTTTTTTTTTTAGCTTCGATTAGATCACAACTGTCAAAACAAAATCTGTATTTCTGTTTATTGTTTCTTATTTATTTTTTAACTCATAGGTTGATCAGATCCAAGATACATATATTACAGGTAATACCATAAGCAAGTTCATTTTTGTTCAGTTCTACGCCTGTTGTCAAAATCAATAGTAAAAAAATTGAATTTCAAACAATCACAAAAAAATTGTTTTTGTTTACTATGTACTTACACAATGGCCATCCATCTTGAAATTTGGAAAGCTGCGCCTGATAATAACTTAGATATTAGTACTGTGAATCAGATCGCACTCCCAGAACTCGAAATAAAATGACAGATCTAATAGACCAAACAACCGACAGACTACTACGCGATGAACTATATGCCATTTTGCATGAAATTGCCAAATTCAGTGCTCAATTGTGTTTCACAAAAAATTAGATGAGCTTTGATCATACACTGCTCAGAACTATGTAGCTTATACATACTACGTTTTCACCTAAAGATAATCTGGATGAAAAAGGCTAGATGACAAATTAATCTTGAAGTGTTTTCACCAGAGAAAAAAAGATTAGTTTGACGTTTTCACTCTGAATTGCCATTCAAATGTCGATATGACAAGAGTAAAACAAAATAATTGCAAACAAGGATAATAATTTCGGTGCAGTGAACAATTTCAATAAACAAAAATGAGTAATAACTTAAAAATATTGTTATTCCAACATTTTATCCTTCTAAATAATTTGAAGGTGATAATTGGATCGTTGGATAGAAGAATACGTATTTATGGAAAAAATCGCCAGCAAAAAAAAAATTGTTGCAAAACAAAATGTATAAAAAAAACAATATATATAAGAACAGTATGGTTTAGGGTAAGTACAACTACCGAGTTTCATTAATTTTATTAAACTTACAATTCCACAGACACGAATGAACACTTTTTGGGAAAAGGATTTGTGAAAAATGACGACGATTTTGTTAAAGGAAAATTTTAGAATTTCCCGAAAAAGTTTTAAAATTCTATGTTCCCATCTGCAAAACCGGCATCTTCAAAATAGTTTGACAGTTTTTTGTTTTTTTTTTAGTTTATTGTCAATGGAGAAAATGACATTTGGATAGGTGCGTTCAACGAAATAAGGTTTGTTTGTTTTGAAAATCTCCTACTTCCAAGAAGATTTCAATGAGATTAATTTCTATTCTTTGTTTGAAGAGATTAAGGTTTGTATGAGAAATCTTCAAGATTTCAGAAGATTTCAAAGAAGATTTATGGTAAATCCAGATCGCATCAATGCTCTGCACAGATCGAAAAAAGATCAGTCAAAATGCAGATTTTGGCGATTTTTGCATTCCATGACGGTATTCACATTGGACTGACTCTCGCAACCATTTTGAATTATCTGCCCACTTTATGGTTAGAAAGAGAAGGTCAAGAGTGATAAAGGGGTTTTTATTGTATTTAAAAATGTGTGAATGTTTTTGACGCACTTTGTTGACATCTGTTTTTCACCTAACTGCAATTTTATCAACATTGAGTTTATTACGAAAATTAAATTGAAACACTTATGTCTTTCTTTTTTTTAATTGACGGTTTCATGTCATAGTAACGTTTGGGTTCGCTACATTGGGGGCTATCGTCAATTAAATTAGTCACCGAATTTTCGAAAATTGGGGACGTGAATTATGGGCGCAGTTTCTCGCGGATTTTGTTTTTGGCATCGAAAATGAAAATTCCATGCCAACTGGTACTGGGTTGTCATTTTGATTCACCCAATTCGAGGCTACAAGGAAAAGTGAAAACTTGTTGGCATATCCAATTTTAAAAGATGAGCGAAATTCTGTGGGAAATTTTATTCACGATAGCCCCAATTATGTCAGTATAGAACATCGAATAGAGAGATCTCTAGAGAAGGACTGCAGTTTAACTGGCTCAAAATTCATGAGGTTCAATATTTTAAGGGCGAGTCTGTCTAAATATTCTCATGAAGGAAATTTTTCCTTACAAAGTTCTTGTATAATAGAAAAGAATACGAAAAACTACAAGCCTAACATGTCCAACATAACTCTTTTACACCCACCTACCTCGATGGCAGATATATGTATAAGCACCGACAAAAAAAAAAGTATTTGCTGGACGTTTTCCAATCTATATCGCCAATACATCATTTTTACACCAGATCTCAAGAGTAAAAAATCATTTGGGTCCTTATTGGGCGATTCCATTATCGCGGGTGCAACACTTAGACAGACTTAAAGTATTTTTATAATAAAATAAAAGAATATTTTGATGAAAATATTACTTGAAGGGTTATATTTTCGACTATTCGCTTGGGAATCGGTTAAAAACTCAAATTAATTAAATAAATCGTCAGAAAAAAGTTTTCAAAGTGCGATCGCGGTTGCAACGAATTTGGCCCACCTATCTTAATCATAGTACGAAAAACATTTATTATATTTTTCTTTCATTTTATTGAACGACATTGATTCAATCAACTAAAGACTTAAAAATTAAGATAAAAACCAAAAATCAACTACGATTTTTTCACTTTTAAAGCAATCGCGGGTGCAACATCAAATTATCGATGGTGCAACGCGTCTTACTTTAATGAATATTGAGATCAGTAAAACGATATAAATGAACTGGATAAGAGATTATATAACATATATTGCTAGTCAGTACCGTTCTCTGTTAATTTTCAGTTTGTTTTTTCAAATACCTTCAATATTTTCGAAAAATACTTTGGTGCGATTCTCTTATCGGTGGTGTAATATTGAGACTCCTTTGAGTATATTTATAATTAAAATAAAAAAATATTTTAATGAAATTATTGCTTGAAGGGTTACATTTTAACCTATTCCCTACGTAGAAGTGCTCTGCATTAGGGCTGCCCACGAGATGAGACTCGGCGAGACTTTTGGAAGTCTCGTCTCGGTCTCGTGTCGATCTCGTCTCGGTCTAGTCTCCGAAAAATATGATATACGGACAACATGTTGATTATTGGAACGTCAAACTATAATTTGTCCCCCATATAGTTTGGATATGAGCAGAACAAAATAAATATTTAACTGAAATTGGATTTTTCAATTTATTAGACTCGCTGTAAATTTCGGTCCAAATATACAGTCCCGTCTCAGTCTCGTCTCGGATGCTTAAAATGCAGTATCGTCTCGTTTCGTCTCGGTCTCGTAATGCGAAACCGAGATCGAGACTTATCGTCTCATGGCCAGCCCTACTCTGCATGAAGTTCAGCGTTTTTTCAAGCTTGCTTCTATATTTTTGTAAAGCAGTCTCGTTACTTACTTCCCTGCATTTTATATTAAATTGTTAAAAAAAAAAAAAAACAATCTTGAACAACAAAAATTATTATTCAAGGCATATTATTAATAAAATAAGATACATGACTCAATAATGTTAGTTGTCGATAACTTGCACCCGCAATCCTAATTTAGCGATCGCGGGTGCAACCAATTTGAATCAACGTTTTTTTTTTAATTCAACGTACAATTTACTGCTAAAAACGTCTGGTTAAATTTTGATTTACTTTTACAAAGTTTCACTGAAGTTGGCACTTTATTTCTATGGGAAAAACAAAGATCAATTTTCGCCTCCCATTGTGATCTACAGACATTCAAAACCAATGTGCATCGGTATCTCCTTTTAAATCCCATCCAACCTACCTTCTACCTACGCGCTAAATATAAACAAAAAAAAAATGACAAGCTTAATGGTGTAGCTAGCATGCTTCTCTCCCATAAAATATTTCCTGATAGTTATACCTTTTACGAAGTATCAAACTCCTTATGATATTAGGTACACATGCATCTACTGGAATGTTTTTGTCTATAAGGATATATTATACGGCTACGGAACCTTCAATTATGTATAGGGTAAACGCACTAGTATCCGGACACTTAACGTGTTTTTTAACTTTGATTTCGTCTCATTTCCTTAATATAAATGCTACCGTGGATAGTTATATTGTTTTAAAGAGTGTAGATGTTTCTTAATAATAAAGTGTCCACATAATTTGCAAATATAACTTTATAAAAATTAAAATGATAAAAATTCAAAAAAGTTCGATTTTCACTAGTATCCGGACAGCAAAATTTAGTTTCCGGACGCTTTTGTTTTAGTATCCGGACGCAATTGTTTTGTATGAAATTTTAGTGCATTATTGAATAGAATTAATGAAAAATTTTAATTAACTTTTTCGCTCATTGATACATTAATTACATACGTGCGTATATAATGAAGGTACAGTTGTAACGAATATCTCCAATCGTATGTTTAATTACTCTTGTTTTCGTGTCAGGAGTCATACAAAATTATTAACATGTATTACTCTTAAATACACATGTAATCAGAATACATTTATAATCAGAGAACACGTGTTATTAAAAAACCGGTGTTTATTTCCTTCCTATTTGAACCTCCCAAACGGATATTAGAACCTTGGTGGCAAATAAGGCTAGTTTTGTTTAGATAATTCTTTGCTGCTTGCGGGCAAGGGCAATAGCTGCTAGCTGTAATTTAGTTGAACAATCGTTTTAAATAACATAGTACTATGTATATGATAATGTAATACTAAATACACCTGTATTACTAAAAACACATGTATGACTAAGACCCTACACGTGTTAATACACGAACAATTCGATTGTAGGTACATACGTAGGAACATCCCATGTTTTTTTTTTTTTTTTTTTTTTTTTGATTTGATTTGATTCTTTATTTAGCTTCGGCTATTTTTTACAATCGTTATTAAAACTAATTCATTTTTACATATAATATAATTTTTCTTTTTAAAACAATAAAATTATTTTCTGACTTTAAGTCAATTGGCAAGTTTTGAATAATAGAAAACCTTTATGAAACAATATGTTCTGCGATCTACTTGTTGTAAAAAATGGTAGTCTGAAATCACCTCCATTTCTTAAATTATGTGTTTGCACATCATATACATAAACTATTTCATTATAAAGATAATTAGGTAACAAATTATTTTTCATTTGCATTATAAAGCTTTAAATGTTACCTATATATACCCTTCATTTTGAGGCTTGACAGTTTTAGAGTTAAGCCTTAACTACATAGACCTACTTTTGTACAAAAGTACAAAAGTGAGGAATTAAAATGCTCGTTAAAGAAACATGCTTGCAAAAAAACATACGAAAATTGTTCTGACACATAAATTAAACCACCATGCACAGTTGTTCATTGTTTTTTTTGCAGGCAATGGTCTTTAGAATAGAGCCTAGCTAAGGTTTTGTTGAATCGGTTATTTTTGCACTTGTATTTTTTTTTAACCCCGTTTTTAGTCTAATTCTTGTCGGATCTGATGTATAGAAATTTGGAATTATAATTGTTTCTGTTTTGTCTTATGTTTACAAATACTTTAAATTTGAACTAGACCCACTACTGCACGTACAGACTGAACCTAATTAAATCGCTGGAGTTTTCAAAACCACCATATTTGTAAACAAATACCCTATACAAATTTGAATTCAAGAGATCTGGTTTGAACTCTACACATTGTAATGCTTTGCATTTTATGATTAAAACACTTAAGGTATAAGCTGTGGGGGTGGGCAGTTTAAGCCCTTATAGCCTCCTCTAAATCCGCCACTACATTCCTTGTTATAAAATAAAAGTTTCGATAGGTTTTTTCCAGTTAATGTTTTTTTTTCTTTGAAACAATCATAGCAAGTTGGCCGACTGAAGGGTCATATTTAGCACCTGTTTTCATTGTGCTTTATTTGTATCTTCCAAGGGCCTTAAATTTCGTAAGGACCTAAAGGATCATTTCCTCGAAATGTGATTAAAGTTACAATGTACAAAATCCTTAAATTTCATACAAAATACTCTTATCCGGATACTGGACTTTATTTTTTAGTATCCGGACAGCCGATTCCTCACTCAGAAAACCCTGTCCGAATACTGAAAATCCGCGGGAAAAATACAATTTTCTTTTATTAAATCATGTAAAATATACGTACCTTTCATTTAAGGTCAATAAAACATACATTTAATATTTTTATCTTATTTTAAGTATCCGGACACTCTGTCCGGAAACTGAAAATGATGAAAAATATTTGTTTCAGCACCCGGACACCAAATATTTTGACAAAAACTTAAGTTTTATTAACTTTTATGCTTTAAATAATAAAACCTATTATTTTTTAAAGCAAATTAGTCACTTTCTATTAGAATAAATTAATTTAGACTGCATAAAATACTTAAACATTTAAACGCTTCCACTATTTTTTTTAGACTCAAAATGACGTTTTAATGTTTCTCTTATACCTGCAAAACTGAAAAGACGCATAACTCTTACGATGCTGCGTTAATGTACATGAAACTTTGCATACATTTGTTAAATATATAAAAGATTTTATTTTCATACTTATTTTATACCGTTATTGTATAATATGCCTATTTTTTACAAATAAATAACCAAGTGTCCGGACACTAGCACTGTCCGGATACTAGTGCATTTACCCTATTAGCAAAAAAGGAAATTATATAAGTATTTTTTTCACCACTTTGAGAAATGTTCCTTTTATCAGTGTTTTTCTTACAAACGTCCTTCTTATAAGTGTTAGATCCTTTAACATAAATGTTTATGGGAAAGGACACTGTTCTTTTGTTATTCGTATAAACGATTTTTCCTATAATAATGTTTCTTATAAGCCTAGGTACCCCCTTCTGAAATGTTTTTCTGGTTGTCATACGTTTCCAAGTTTAACAACGCCAACACCGATCATTCCTATTAAACTAATTTTCTTTTTTACTGATCAGGTATAGTTTTGCATTATGAGGTTTGACCTCATAAAACTCGTGCATTTACAAGTCAGGTAACCTACATATGTATACATACCTAGAGGTAAACAAAATCATTTTAATTATCTTTCAATTACGTCTTCATTCCTACATACCTATATCTCCAGAATCTTTAGAATAATAACTTATTCATTATAAAAGCCGACGTTATAAACCAAATACCTTTAATTGTGTAAAATAAACGTTAATTTATTACCTCTTCCATTTATCATCATACTCCATACGTACCTTATATAAAACAACATTTTCGAAGAATAATATACCTATACAAATAACTGCCTAATCCATTAAAAAAAAACTAATTAAACAACGCGGTTTTCTTTATTTATTATTACTCACCACATCTCTTTTTTTGTACTACATTAAAAGTGTAAACTCATGGAAAACCCCCATAGAAGGTCATTCGAAATCGAAAACAACAACAAAAAAGCAAGAACAACAATACCGCAAAAAAAAAACAACAACCCAAGTGTCATCCAACTTACCCTACTCTCCAGAGAACGAAGAATAAAGAAAGAATGGGGTAACAAATAAAAATCAATTTATGTTTGACATTTTCTTTTATGGTAGTTCATTTTATTTTTTGTTTATTTTTCTTTTTGAATATTTGCGTGTGTGGGTTTGTTATCTCCTTGGTGTCGAGCCTCTTCAATAATACGAAATCCAACTTAAGAGAACGAGTGCAACTTAAGAGAGAAGGTCAGAAACGAATCGAACTCCATTCCATGTCCATACCACTTCACACCACTACTACCAAGCAGCAAAACCACGCATTGACAAAAATTCACTTTGTTTTCTGTTGTCGTTTTTGTTTAGACGTAAAGAAACAAAAGAAAAACAAAAACCGACACTTTACAAACACATGCAAATAAAATACAAGAGCCGGAGAGAGCCGTAGTTTTACTCACGCTCTTTTTTTCATTTAACACACACTACCATGCACACGCACGCATACATCAATTCCCAATTATGTATTTAATTTTTTTCTTTCGATTTTTTTTTCATAGAATTTTTAACTGTAACACTTTTTTATTATTTACTCTGCTTTTGAACGCATTTTTTTTGAAAGAAAGATTTAAGTTTGTTTTTGTTTTCGCTGATTTGTTGTAAGTAAATAATTTAACTTTTTTTCATACGAAAATTTGCATATATACAATCCACATTCACACAAACGCTTATAAGAATTTTCTGATGGTGTGGTCCGAACCGAAAAAACTTTAATTCATTATTTTATGCACTTTACACACATTTCACCGTGATAAAACTACATTCCCCTGAGGCGGCATCACTTAATGAACAATTTATTTATGTTTTCCGGTTGAATTTGTTAATATTTATTGATAATTTAACAGTTTTCACACCGCGATACAGGATGGTAGACCGTCTTTCAAGATGGCGACGAAACGAACTTGCTGTTGGCTGGATGTCTACGACGGCCACGGTGAGTATCGGAGGGAAACACACAGCACAGCAGAGGCAGCGCGAGAGTGGTGATATGGTATGGTATGGTGTAGTAGTGGGGATTTGTAGTTTTCGTTTTCGCACAGAATTGTTTTATTTTTTCTTATTCTCTTTTTCTGACGGTTTCTCGTTATTTTTATGTTTTTTTTGTTGTTGTTTGTCTTTTCTGCTGTATGTCGATTGTCGAGGCGACTTGATTTCTTGGTTATGTTCGTGCTGAGGGTGACCAGATTATCAGTTAATTAAAAAGACAACAATCAATTAATATTGATGCTTGGGGAAATTCCAAACAGAGTAAGATTTTCTTGGAAAAAGAAATTGAAATAGCCAAACAGAATAACCGGTAACTGAAATTGATCCCGTACGAACAATTTTTCACAGAAAAATCGTTGGTGCTGGTGCACTGTGGCCCTTTTACATGTGGATGGGTCAATGTGACAAAAGTGTCAATTAAAATATTACATTGACCCCTTAGCTGGCTTTAGACTTTGACTGCTTTCACAAAAGGAAACTGAGTTGCTGGAAACTTGGAGTTTGTTGGCGAGAAGGGCAAGAAGCAAGGGGAATGAAAAAAATCTCCCCGGTGAACGTTTGAGGAGATTTTTATCACATTCCTTCTCACACTGTCCGTAATGTGCGTTCAGCCAATGGACTTTATATGGAAACAAATGAAAATCTCCGGCAATTTTTGTTTCCATAGGTACAAGGAAATTAAAGGAAAACGTCAAAAAAATCTCCAGCAACTGGTTTCCCTGTGTGAAAGGGGACTTTCGGTATTATCGTCGGTGTACGTTGTTCGTTGTTGTTTGTACGCGGAACAACGAAAATGTAAATGATAAAACCGAGCACCGAACTAAGAACGAATGAAGAACGTGCAAATTCAAACCAGGTCAGAAATTTCGGTGTTCGTTGTTTTCCGAACAACTTGTGTTTAAATGCGAAAAATGTTTAAATAAACATTGTTTTGGCGTGTCGTGCAACTTGTAGGGATATTTTCGAAGTTTTTTTTGTTACTGAATGGCACAAGATGCCAAGTTATAGAAATAAACAATTTTGTAAATAGAGTTAAACTTTTTAATGTAAATGCGTTGTTCGTTGTTGAGAGAAGAACGAACACGACACCGAATGAAAAACGAAAGTCTAAAGCCAGCTTTAGGTATAACAATTCTTTTTGTATGACTAGGGGTTTTAGAGTGGGTGCTACTTTTAAGAAACGGATTTTAGTGATTAGGGAAATTTTGTCCACCATGTCATAATAACCGTTAAGCTGGGGCCATACAAAAATTAAATATGCAAATGAAAATGCGTTTTTAATACGTATTCGAAAATTTCAAATTAACAATAAGCAATCACAGAATGGAAAGCGACAAACGGTGACAACATTTGTATCCCTTTAAGAGAGTTGTAGGGGGGAAAATGAAGAAATTTCATGCCTGTTCCTTTACTCTGCAATTCAATGAAGCTGAAGATCGCTCCAAAGATTTAGAAGAATTTGTTTGTCGGGGACTCTGGAGGTATTTTGAAGAGATTTTTGAAAACTGTAAAATAGATTTTGTTGTGCTGGAAATTTTCTAGACGTGATATTTTATAGTCTTTTTTTATTGTGTTATTATATAATGTTATTTTTTAATCAAAAATGGTGAAAAGTAATTTACTTTTTCAAAGGTGTTTTCCCGTGATAACACTTGCAGTTAGGCTGCATAGCTTTCGCCCCATCATATTAAATTGAAGGTTTTGAATGAATAACAACCACTTGAGTTGGCTATCACCAAGTATTACATTAGGCAGGAATTATAACTATTTCATGGCCGCCAAACCAATTGTCAGACTCCCTTTAGTGGTGCTTAGTTTATGATTCCAATTTTAATTTATAAATTATTTTGCCATCAACTGGAATTGAACCTAGACCAAGCTTTCTTTGCACTACGCATTGCACCACTAGTACAGGCAAAGGGGAGAAATCTGAAAAAAGTTTTGACGCCTGAAAAGTTTGAATGCAGTTTTGAAGAGGGGTTGCTTTTTAGCATAAATCTCGATTTGCGGGATTTTTGGTCTTGTGGGGCGTCCACCATCTTGGAAAAACGACTTCTTTTGATAATTTAAGTTTTCCTCACTTCCTGTTTTTTTTTTTAAATATTTTATACTTTTTTGTTTATATTTAAATTTCCTACAAATCGGTATATAAATTATTTTTCTGGTGGAGATAATTCAAAAGTTATTAATGAAAAACGAGTACAAAATTATGCCTTACGGGCTTAGTCTTAAATACTTTTTTGAAGAAATACAGTGCGATTTGCATAAGGTGTAACAAAGGGTTAGGGCGTTTAGGTTGAGTTAAGATAAGAAATAAATCGTATGGAGAGGGGGGTCTATTTTCCCCCGTTTAGGCAGAAGGGGGGAAGCCAAAGACCTATTCCTAAATTAACTTTTTAAATCAAGTTTTTTGAGCAAACAGTTTTTGAGAAAATAGTTTTCAAACTCAAAATAAGAAAAAAAAAATTTTTTTTTCTTTCCAAGATGGCGGACGCCCCACAAGACCAAAAATCCCGCAAATCGAGATTTAAGAAGAAACCCCTCTTCAGACGTCAAAACATTTTTCAGATTGCCCTTATTTGACTCCCCGTTGCCTGTACTACACTGAGATCACCTGATCTTGCCCATCTAAATTAGGGTTTTTCATTTACAATTGCATTTGAACAACTTGCATTTTTGCCAGACAAGTTAGTTGATATTCATTCGGGTTCTTTCTTTTTCTCCCCTCCGTTATCACCGCAAACAATTCATTGCATATGTGTATGGAGTGAGATTTTATGAAATTTACTTTTTATTTGTCGCGGAATCTAAGCCGCAACAATTTCTTTTTGAACAAAATAAAATATGTCATGGGTAGAATGTATTGAACTGCAGACGTAACATTTTTTTTATTTTTAACCGTTAAGAGTTTTTTACTACGTTATATAAAAATTTATAAGCAAAAATTTGTAACCATATCTCAGAGCTGAGAAATGATGGGATACAAATAAAAAACACTTATTTATCAGAATTTAAGAACTCTCAGCGTGACTATTTTTTTTTTATTTACTCTATGATTTAGGCTCTTTTTTGTACTAAAAAAGAGAATTATAACAAAAATGTGTTACATACAAAATAAGTTGGAAGTTGTATGATGGTTTCATTCAACTCAACAACGACGTGTGAGAGATTTCCTTACAAACAAATTCTTTTAAATCTTTGGGGCGATCTTCAGCTTCATGAAATTCTTTGATTTTCTTTGCATTTTATTCCACCTCCTGTCAATTTTATTTTTGTAAATTAAAAGAAATGAATAGTCAAGAGACGCACATAATGGGTTTATTGATAAAAAATAACCTTTTGATAAAAATGCCTCTGTGAACGAGTGTGCACGTTTTGAATAAAAAGAAAAGTATTGCTGAAAAGAAAGGGCAGAAAATCACATAAATTTCAGAAGTTTTTTTGCCCGTCTAAGAGAATTAGATTTACCAAATTACAGCTGATATTTTTGTCTGCGTCCGATAAAGAGAGTGTCCTCATAAAGGAACACAAAATGTAAGAAATTTAAATACTAGATCCACTGTCGCTAGAATTTGTCTGTTTAATGGATCTGTCCGCTCTAGGAGCTGATAGAAAATCTTGGGAGTGGATTGGTAACCATATATATATATATATAAGGGAGCTGTGCGCAAAATGAGATTTCACTGTACTTAGTAAGTAGGTAAAAAAATCAGTTTTTGTCTGGTCACTGTGAAAGCTTCCTAACGGGAACAAGGAGAGGAAGTAAACACAGAAATAGCAGTACAGTGGTAACGGAAATAGGTATTTGTATATTTGTATAAAAGGCATCGAATTTCGATGAATTAATGAAGATTTACATTGCGTTTTATTTTCTGTATGGGAACAACTCTAAGCTAGGTGTTCGCATTGCCTTCAGGTAGACAAAACTAAAGTCACCTAATCCGCCTGATCCGATTTGCTTTGGATTTACATTCGAAAATACATGTATTACATAAACAACTCAAGATCCAGCTTTGTTTTTGGATTTTCAAATTTATTCTTATGACACGCCCTTAATTTTTCTATTTGAAGTAAAGAAAAAAGAAAGGAATACATGAATAATAGGGAAGAAAGAGGTTTGTTTGTTTTATTATCATGATCAAATCCAAACCAGATCTGGGGGATAATAAAATGCAGCTATGTATTATGTTTCCGTACTAGGATGACAATTTTATCAAACCAACAAAAAACAATCACATGATATTATATTAAAAATGATAACTCCTTATAAAAATTCCTTTTTGACGCCCACATCTTACATCGAGCTAGAGCCTAAACGAGTTGACTGATTTGTTTCAAATTAAGTTCAAATATGCATTGAATTGAAAATAAATGATTCCTTTATTTTGAAAGAGATTTCCCGAAATTTGTATACAAATTTTAATGCCTTTACCTTAAAAATTCGTTTATGGAGTTATTATGATATTTATTAGAGCTTTCAGATATATGTATGTATAGGTACTTGTATTTCTGCAACCATCTTAAGTCGCGAGAATATTTTGAAAACACTAGATTTTGTTTGAATTGCTTTCAGGTTATAATTCTGTCTTGCCAAATTTCATTGGGCCTCAAAAATAGTTAAATTTAGTAACGACTTAAATATTTAAGTAAAATGCGTTGTATGTAATATTTAACTGGGCCCAACGTAATGAGAAATACATGGTAAGGGACCTAAAATATAGAACTAGCATGTATGGTTTATTATTGAGAGTCCATGACACTATGCTCTATTTTACTTAAATATTTAAGTCGTTACTGCATTTGATTACTGGTTAGTCCCAATGCCTTTGTGTACTGCATTTCAAAATTAATTTAAGATTGGGTCCAAGCTACGGATCTCAGCAAATGCATCGGTTAAACCGATCAGTGAAACGCATCACTAAACATTTGTTTGTTGTTGGATCCCTATAATTTAATGCGTGAACATAAAATCTAAAATACAAAAAGGAACGAATCGATAATAAATCAAGTGAAAAAATTAGTTTTCAAAACAAAAATTAAAAAAAAAGCATTTAACTGATGAAAATTCCCTACGGAAAAAATATGTGTACGGAATTTTTATCAGTAAAATTAATAAATGTTTTTTCTTTTAGAAAAAGTATGTTTATTTCAAACCGTATGTTCACGGACGAAATTATCCAAAAGGTAAATTTGTACTGATTCGTTCTACTCATCACTATATAGCCCTTGTCCGACGTATGTTTTTTCTTAAATTTAAGAAGCTTCAAACATAAGTTTGAAAACAGTAATTAACATTTCCTTGTTCAATTCAATACATTTCTGGATTTCCACATACATATATCATTTATTTTGGAGAGAGATTAAATAGAATCATACAAATATTTGATACAAAGTGTTGGTACTCTTTAGCTAGCTTCATCCGAAATTGACACAGCAACTGATAAATTCATCTGACAATGCTTCATGTTAAAAACGTAGAAGTTATTACTCTGTAGGGGTAATATTATGCCTCAAAATTCATTGAAAGCGCTGGATGATTGTCTAAAAGAAAATGTTCCTTCTGATTATCTGATTTTCAATGCAGAATAGGCGAACTGAAGGTTGTCGAAATCGTGTGTATATAAAAAAAATCGATTCTTTTGTATGATAAATAGGTACCCGACTGGAGAAATTCCAAGTTTCTATCTAGTTTGGGCAAGTCCCTAGTAAGTTTAAAGTAGGGAAAGCCTAGACGAGGAAAACTTGTCAGATACTTGCCAAGCCCTTGCCCTTGTACCAAAAATTTAGACGAGGGTGAACTTTTCAAACACTTGTGAGGCCCTCCCTAGTTAAAACGTGTTGAACATGTTTCGGTACCCCATCAAGAATGTCTCTTGTACACCACAAAAAAATAATTTTATAAGAGCCATGCAATTTCAGTATCATATGCCACGTTTTTCTCTCTTTCCATTTGTTTCTTTTTCATATCACACTTTTTTTCTGACAAATTAGTGTGACGTCACTTCCATTATGGTAGGAAGGTTTGTAGGTACCTACATACCCACATTTTTAAGGACATTATTTGAAATGCTTTTGTTTGCAGACAAAACAACTAAATACGTTTTTTTCCATGCAAACACTGAATTCAAGTTCTATTTGATCAGGGTAAATTTATGCCGTTTTCCATTGGTTTCACTCAAGGTTCCACTCATTCTGAAATCCAATGGAACAGTTTGTAATGCTTCTGCTCAATTCTGACGTTTAATATTTGTATTGGTGAATCGTCAAAAGATGTGCTGTAAGGGATGAGCGATATTGAAAAATCATCGATGTTAACATCGATAAGTTAACATCGAAGAACTAATCTCGATGTCAAACATTATCGAATAAGAACTGTTTTTTTTTTTAACATCGATGTTTTTAATACATTTTTTTTCAACATAAAAATGCAATACATTACAAATTCAAAATACCTTCATTGTTTTTAAAATTATAACCATGTTCTTGCACGTTATTTACTTCCATAACATCGAAGAGTTCAAAATATTAAGATCCAGGCCAAATTTTCTATACAAAAATATATCGAACAAGTTGCCATGATTTCCTTTATTTCGCTGATTTTAATGTTTGAGAATCGATCTTTAATTATTTAGCATGAATGAAAAAATCATGTGTAAACGGTGCCTGAGCTTTCTGAACATCGATGATTTTAAAGCTTGAACACCAATATGCATCAATGAACATTTAACAAGTCGTAGGTAAGAAAAATCTTTTGTAAACTGTGTCTATCCTCTCTGAACATCGATGATTTTAATCTTTGAACATCGATATTAAATTATTTAGCATGAGTAAAGTCTGATCCACATCTGTGTCGCGTGTTGTGCTGTGGAGTCTTGTGTCGCTATCGCTAAAATGTATTTCATATGTATAGAACCATATTTGTCTCGTGTTGTGTTGCAGTGTAGCGCATAAAATACATGGAATGACAGCGACACACGACTCCACAACACAACACACGACACAGATGTGGATCAGGCTTAAACATCTAACAAGTCGTTTATCTAAAAAATCATGTGTAATTGGTGCCTTAGCTTTCTGAACATCGATGATTTTAATACTTCAAAAGCATTGAAAGCTAAAACAAAATTTTCGTCCAACATCGATGTAAGACATCGATAAAAATCTTAACAATTTTTGTTCATCTCTCACAATTTGCTGTCAAAACGCTTGAGTGAGTTTTTTTTTTGACATTTGATTTTAAATGTATTAGTGCTTCTTGAGTGGATTCTGATTTTAAATCAAGAATCTGATTTCTCTTCTCAGAATCGTCAAAAGCGTACTTTTTCTGCCAATGGAATGGTTTCAGAAGACTTCCGGACGTTCAGAACAGTTAAAGACTGTGCACATGAGACTGACCAACGACCGAGGAATGAATGAACAAATGGGATTTAAAACATTAATTAACCAAAATTCTTAACAAAATCTAGACAAAATGGAAGAAATATAATTGAGGATTATTTTAAGATACTTAAATTTTCATTTTAATTGCTAAAACAAGAGAATTCTAAGAAAACAATTTGTTCGTCACGAATAGCCGCAATTCGTTGCGACCGACTTATTTTCTCAAATTTATAATATTTAAGCAAATAAAAATTCAATTTTATAATTTTAAAATTAGTCTTAAATCGAATTCTACCATTTTGACTAGATTTTGTGTAATATTAAGGTTTATTAATTTTTTAATTCCCATTTGTGTGTTCATTCGTCGGTCGTTGGTTGCTCTCATGTGAATGGTCCTTTAAGCCTGATCCACATCTCTGTCGTGTGTTGTGTTGCGGAGTCGTGTGTCGCTTTCGCTACAATGTATTTCATATGTGTAGAGCCATATTTTTCTCGTGTTGTGTTGCAGTGTGCGCATAAAATAAATGGAATGTGACACGACTCCAAAACACAACACACGACACAGATGTGGATCAGGCTTTAACTACGCTATATTATATAGAGCAACGTTTTAATTTTTGTAAAATCATGCTTTTTTCATGAAAGAACGATATCAAAACTTTGGTCACACTGGTTAAATTATATATCGTTGTTTAAAGTGATGTTGTTGTTGTTTTCTTGTTGAATTCAGTTGTGAGAATGCATGAAGGTGGTGGTTTTTAAATGGAATCTTGTTCAAAGTATTTTTTTTTTATTGTTCCTCCACTTTTGTTTCTCTTCTTTTTTTTGTAGTTATTTGCTTCAATTTATTGTTGTTTTATCATCGCGCATTATATTTATTTTAATTGCTGTCTATATGGGGGGAGTTCGTCATTATCACCTCTTACCAAAGTTACCACACACAGTTCAATGAAACAACAGAAATAGCGAATATCATTAAAGATTAAACTTTGAAGGTTTTTTTTGTTGCTTTTCCGTTCATTTTTGTGTGAATTCATCCATTTATAATTTAGAAACGTCACTTTGACATGAATGGAGAACAATAATTTTTATTTCGTAAACCACATTAGGAATTATAATGTAAAACGCAAAATTATGCATTATTAATAAAAATGAACTTTGAATCTGTTCCGAATTAATATATCTACGACAGTGTTATTTTCTGAAAACGCTATGAGATGACAAAAATGGAAAATCGAAACACAGCAGAGACTTTTGCTGTTTTTACTTCTGCATGGTGGATAAGAAATTAAAAAAAAAAAACCAGTAAAAACGTCGAGAGAAACACGATGTGAATACACTGTACCTACTGGCATCTGGCAATGGGGGAAGAATGGGATGTCATTTATGATTGCAGGGAAGGTAAAGGACACACAAAAGTCAGCTCAGAAAGAAGAATCTCCTTGGGAGAGGGAATCAAAATTGTGTATCTATCTTTTTGCGGAGCAATAGTAGTCAGTCAGCCTCAGTAGAACTCAAAACGGATTCACATCCTATGAGAAGAAGCAAGCACCTCGTCCGCCGATGGTATAATTTCAATTGTTGTGGTATGGGGATTTTGGGGAGACGTTCAAAAACATATACATACGAAGGATAGTTCAAATATTCAGTGGGGCGTGTGGGACACAAATGAAATGTCCTTAGGGAAAGTAAATGTTCTACGAAAAAGACGAGGAAGAGAAACATTTTCCATGTGTATCTAGTGCAATATGTGTCCACGGTGATTGAATACAAAAGACCTTCCTATTCCTATATACATATAATTCGGATATACCTACACACCTATCGACTAATCAAAGCAGTTATTAGGAAGTTTTGGTGGCCAAGTTTGAAAAGAGTTCTTTCAAATCGGGTTAATACAACTTCGGTTATTTAAGAACGGCGAATGGTGGCGATGGGACTCATGTTTCGCTGTAGCTTATTGTTCTTTGATCTCATTTACATAAAATAGGAAACCGTTTGTTTGCATCAGGATTAAATCCACTCAAGTAAATGGAGTTGCTAATCGATTTAACAAAATATTAGATTAAGAATGTCCATTTTGCTGACATACCCACCTAGTCTAATACCTACATCCACTACCATCTTTGTCAAATTAATAACCTTAGGTATTCACTTTTAGCTGTCCAGAAAATGGCTTTTTACCAAATTGCACTAGGTATATGTAAATTGCCTATAGATCATTTTAAAACGTCAGAATGTTCACTTTGGTAAAACTGACGTTTTGTATATCTATTTTGTAAAGCAAGCTACTAAAGCCGGAACTATAGTTGTCGGAAGGACGCTGAAGTGTTTAGGCGAAATAATTGCGGATTGTTGCTTTTTGTTTGGTTTTATTCAATTCACTTTCAAAGGGGTAGAGCGTACCTCACTTACATTTAAGTAAAACTGAAATTTGGTGAAGTAGGAATAAACCAACGAGAAATATGATGCATTTTACTTGAAGGCAATATGACAGACTTATCTTTTTGACTTGTTGGTAGTGTTCCTTAAACATCGATAGTCGGCACTTGTGATAGTTATCCATAGTTTTCGAAAAATACCCGATAGTATCGATAGTTATCGATAGCTTACAAAGAAAAATAAAAACAATTTAAATCGAAATATATGACTACCTTTTTTTTATTTCAGTTAGTAGGAATGTACGAGTAAGTAAGAAAAACTTTTTCGTCCGCAATTCTGTCAGTGGAATGCGTGAAATTGGAGCTCAAAACATTGGAATTTTTTGTTTCATTTTGTGGGGAATTACGATCTGCTGGCACGAAAACTGAATTTGCATCAGGAAAATAAAAAAAATACATTTTTAACAAAAGATAATTGTTTAATTGTAAATTTTTCAATTTCATACTGTTTCAACTTTTCCTTATGCGTTTTCCTGATCGCTATAACTAACTGGCCCGTAGGGGGCTCCTAAGGGGCCAGTTATAGTGATCAGGAAAACGCATCAGGAAAAGTTGAAACAGTATGGAATTGAATATTTTTTCCTGAAGGTCGTTTATAGCGAACAGGAAAAAATATGACAGTTGGGCGACCTACCACCAAGTTTTTCTAATTGAAATGCACACGAAAAACTTTTTGTTCCATTTTGTGGGAAATTACGATCATCTGACACGAAAAATGAATTTGCATCAGGAAAATAAAAAAAAAAACATTTTTAACAGAAGATAATTTTTTAAAGGTTAGACCGCACACAAGTGCAGCGGAACTACACTTCACGACGCGGCAAAATATTATTTGTATGAAATTGTATGAGCTATATCGCACTAAGCGGCAACTGAACTTCATAAAATTTCATACAAATTGTTGTGAATCGCAGTTTCGCTGCAGTGCAGTTCCGCCTAGTGCGGTCTAACCTTAACTGTAAATTTTATTTGATCAAACAATTCTATGAGTTAAGCCTTAACTACATTCAACACAATTTTGTACAAAAGTGCAACAAATGTTTTCTTGTCTTTTTCCAATATGCTTATCAATCCTATCTCGTATTTGAAATTTTACAAAAGTAAAAGTTAGAGCCTTTTTAACTTTTACTTTTGTACAAAAGTAAAACACCAATACATTCATAAGAAACAGTTTTGAAAACGTCTAATGTCACTGGCTGTAGGGAAATTTTAGGGGAACAAACCATGATCACACCTTATCTTGACAGCTGATAGCTGACGATTTTTTTTTTTTTTAGGAAAAAAAAAACAACAAAGTACTTTCCTGGCACATCTGCGCTGGAAACCCCAAACACATTAGACAGTACAACTAAACAAAATAGAGTACACTCCCGAAAAGTTGGCTTATAATTTTTTCAGATAGATTTTATTTAGAAAGACAAATTAAAATAGATATTTTGCATAATAAAAATCGAATACCTAGCGTAACAAATTGTTTTCTATTTTTTTTTATAAATGTCAAAAACTCTAAGCATTAAACACAATTTTCGTTCAATTTTTCGCAAGCAAATGACGCTAGAGTAGTAGCCCGTAGTGTAATGGGTAGTGCGTTCGACTGTCACGCTGGAGGTCTGGGATCGCTTCCCAGCCTCGTCCACCTAAAAACTAAAAAAGTTTTTTTTCAGGGCTACTGCCTCTTGCGAGGAATTGACAAATCCTTCAAGAGTATCACTTGTCACGAATAAGTGCTTCTCGTCTAGCCGTTCGGATTCGGCATAAAATTGTAGGTCCCTTCCATTCCTGTCGAAAGGCGCACACAGGAATGGTTGCGAGTTGTTAGTCACTAGGTCCTGGTTCTTCATGACCCGTTGTGCCACCCGATTTATTTTTTTTTATTTATGACGCTAGAGTATGTGTGTAATTTCTCACTTTTGTACTTTTGTACAAAAGTAGGTCTATGTAGTAAAGCCTTTATTTGTAGCATTTTTGTTTTAAATCGAATGAAAATAGTGCAAAAAATGCATTTAAAAGTTTTCCTGATCGCTATAACCGGCTCCTAAGGTAAGTCCTCTTTCACACAAGGAAACTGAGTTGCCAGCAACTGGAAATTTATAGGTAAGAAGGGCAGAAAGTAAGGGGTGGAAAAAATCTCCCCGGTCTACGATTTGAAAAGATTTTTATCACATTCCTTCTTACACTGTCCGTTATGTGCGTTCGAACAATAGACTTTATAAGGACACAAGCAAAAATCTCTGGATATTGTGTTTCTTCTTATCAAAAGTACAAGGCAATTTAAAGAAAATGTCAAAAAAAACCTCAGCAACTGGTTTCCCCGTGTGAAAGGGGATTAAGACAGAAAAGTTTATCAATATAACAAGCCAGAAGCAAGGAATTCCCCCTTATTTTGCCCCCTAACAGGAAGAGAATAATCTTGAATGCACAATACAAACTACAACGAAATTTCCGAATTTGTTGAATATATTTTTTTTTGTGGGAAATTATGAATTTAAACGTTACAACTTCTTTCAGCTCTCATTTTCGGTTTTCAAAACATCGATGTTTTTCTATAGTTTAAACTATCGATTACTATCAATAGACTATCGATGTTTAAGGAACACTACTTGTTGGAAAACAACTTTTCCTTAGTTTTTTAACATGAGTTTTTTCTGTTCCGCTCCGAAAGTAAAAGTAAACGAAAAATAACAAATCGCAATTAGGTGTTTTATCATTATGATTTACATGTAGGTATTCGCTTGTTTCATTACGTTCCCTTCGAATATTAAAGTTCGTTCCTTTAAAATCGAAAAACTAATAACCCTTAAAATGCTACCTACCTATACATATATTAAATAATAAATCACCTTAAACTTAAAGTCTTAAAATTAAAGAGATCAATGTCAAACATTTCTCAGAAAATCCTTTGTAAAGTAATTAAATTAGCTTTAAAATAAAATCTTAAATTTGATGACCTGTAGATTGCCCCCATCTCTTTTGCATTTCATAATTTACTTACAATTTATTCGGATGTACATATTTTCTTTAAATATCCAGAACTTTTGTACCTATTTAATTCTTCAACAAACGATATAATACCAACATAGAAGTAGTTTGAGAATTGTATCTCCATATTACATAATGTACATAAATAATATAAAAGGCTACGACCTACAAGCATAAAACCGGGGAGCAATTCCCTTTCCTAGAAGGAAATAGACCTATAAAGACAATAATAATAATCGATAAAATCAAATTTAAAACTACCCGTTTCTGTTTGATTGCGCTGCGGATAGAAAAGGAAGAATGGGGTTTCCCTTTTGTAGTTTCTAAAGTTTTTGTTTTAGCTATGAATTATATATTTTAAAGGCTTTACATTTTTAAGCCGCACACGGCATACTTAATTTAACGCCGCCGTGCAGTTAGGAAAAAATTATAGTTTTTTTTTTTTTAAGTAAGTTCAAATTCTATTTAAAATGAAAAATTGTTTTTGAAATGTCAACCTATGAACAAAAGTGTCCTTAAAGACCGATTTTGTATGGAATTAACCAAGGTGACATGTACTTTCTGTATTCCTGTTTATAATTATTATAGTACATCCTTATATTGATAAAGAGTTTTACTGACCACCAAATAATTCTACAGTTAATTTTCTTCAAATCTTGATTTCGAAAATAACCAATATATTCGTTTATCTACAGTATTAAAAAAATAATCGTGAAAATTATTAACTATGTTAAAAGTTTTCCCAAAGAAACTTACGTAATTTCGCTGAACGCATTCATTCAAAACATCATTTTTATTGTTTGACAGTAAAACAAAAAACCTGTCAAATGAAACTTTTATACTAGACGGCATTCACATTGCAGTAGCCCGTGGCGTAATGGATAGTGCGATGGACTATCCCGCTGGAGGTCTGGGTTCACTTCCCAGCCTCGTCCACCTAGAAAAAACTAAAAAGTTTTTTTTAGGGCTACTGCCTCTTGCGAGGAATTGACAAATCCTCCAAAAGTATCACTAACTTGTCATGAATAAGTGCTTCTCGTCTAGCCGTAAGGATTCGACATAATATTGTAGATCCCTTTCATTCTTGTCGACACGCGCACACAGAAATGGTTGCGAGTTGTTAGTCACTTGGCCCTGGTTCTTCACGAGCCGTTGCGCCACCCAATTAATTTTAATTTAAAATAGTATTCACATTGGACTATTTTTGACTTCTCTAAAATTTATCTAACTCCCACTTCAGGGTTAGAAAGAGAAAAAAGTAGTAAATTTTTAAAACTCTTTAAAAATTTGTTGATTTTTGTTGACGTTTTCTTTTGTTAAGTCAAAAAAAGTCGGACGAGTCAGTCGAATGTGAACACCGTTCTAAGAGCTTGACTACATGGTTCGTTTTTTCGTTCATGTCATCGCTTGTCTTTTTTACAAGCACGTATGTTCGTGATTACACAGGTCGCGAAAAGAAGTACGTACTTCCTTTTGTTATTTTGCAGCGCAAAGTCAAAGTTCAACCAGAAAAGTCTTGAAATGTTGAGCATATACGGTTCGTTTTTTCATTCGTTTCGTCTTTCTACTTTTTGACAGGCACGTACGTTCATGATTATATGACGGTGTTCACATTGGACTGACTGTTCCGACTATTTTTGACTTTTCTGAAAATTACCTCACTCCCACATTATAGTCAGAAAGGGAGAAAAGTAGTAAATTTTTAAAAAATTCAAAAATTTGAGGATTTTTTTTTTACGTTCTCTTTTGTAAATTCGGAGGAGTCAGTCCAATGTGAACACCGTCCATGGTTCGCGAAAATACGTACGTATGTACTTCCTTTCGCTATTTTGACGTTAATGGAATTTGAGGTTGTTTTGTCAGAAAATAATTAGTATTAATAAATATAAATGTTTCTTAATCACTTCTTTCTCAAAAATATACAAGTATATTACGTACATATATATATTAAATTACGAAAATCAATTTTCCGATAAAAACATTTTTGTTCAAATGTTTTTTTTTTTGCTAAAATCGAGCAACATTGTGGATGCAAAATCAGAAACGTCAAAGTTCAACGAGAAAAATCTTTAAGTTTTCATTCCTGCCTTTGTTATTTCCTACCTTCTCTATTTCTACACTCCTCACGCAATCTGTCAAAAAGAAGAAAGACAAAACAACCGAAAAAAACAAATCGTGTAATCGGGGTCTTCCATTGGTGTTTTCGTTACTTCCTTCCCGCTACATTTCCACCCCCCCCCCTGCAATCTGTCAAGAAGACGAAAGACAAAATGAACGAAAATACGAATCGTGTAATCGGGGTCTTATTTGCTTTTATGAATGTTTACAAGCCGACTCCACTGGCCATGAACGATATCCAAACTATAATCCAATCCACAATCTGATTTGTATGGATATGACAACTGAATGGACATAGATTTTTCCGACTCCATTGATTTTTTTTAGACATGTTCATAATCCTGCCATCATTCATGGCCAGTGGAGGCGGAATGTTATAAATCCAAAAACTCAGGGGTTTTCTACAAACATGGTTTAGCCTCAGTTCAATACTTCAACCCACGGGTTTCGATGCACAAACTAAGGTTCAACCAGGCTTCAGGGTTCCATGGCTGTATGTATATTTTATATCCGCCGCCGCCACCGTTGAAATATTTTTACAACTGGCCCTTATGATTTTTTTTGGAAATTCCTTGGTCAGGTAGTTTATACTTCTAAGTTCACTAGGACTCAATATTCTCATTCAATTCATTTTGATATTAGACACGATTATACGATTGATATTTGGTTTTAGTTTTGGCAATTGACTTGTCAAAATTAAAAAAAAAATAATGTAGGTTCTATGACTATGTTTGTATATGGTGAGTTTGTGAGCGCATCGGTTGTATGTATATGTATAGGTACCTTCATTCAAGAATACGATGTGGATTATCGTTTTGGAATGAAAAAGTATTCAAACTTTCCGAAAAAATCAAGATTCTTTCAGAATGACTTTTTTAATAATTTTAATGAATGCTCACAAGCGTTACTATTACTCTGCTATATGCATAGGTATACCAGCTACCAGCAAATCTATGTATTTAATATGTTACAGTATAAGTATAAATATGTATATGTATAACTGTACGTGAAACTGTACCTACATGTTCTTTTATTACTCATATATAAAAGAGGCCTCCCATCAGAACCTATTTACATTATTTATAACACGACACACGAGTGCGACCATACAGATAATAATCATGAGCCCCATGGGGTCAACAACCTACGATTACCTCTTCGCGTAAAAGAAGAGCTTCATATTAATCGAGTATAAACCTTACCTATACGGAATGGAGTAAGAAAAAAAAATGCCAGCAATTGTAGAAAATGTAATGTATAAACGAACGACACGACGGACGCAGACCGACCGACGCGACGACGGCGACGACGACGCTAAGTAGAGTGTGAAATCATGTGATTACCTTATTTAATTTATGATTGCGAAAGGTCGGTTGGACAAGCACACTTCACTGAATTTTGCTTCTGAAATTTAACAGAAGATGAACCAAAACTAAGGTATGGGTATAGATTTTCGTTTAGAAGAGAATCAAGTTCGAAAGTTTAGTATATTTCTAAATCGTTATGGTAAACCTTTTTTTTTCATCGAATAAAAACTACCAACATTGATTTAAAGATTTAAGATAAAATGTTTTTAGTCTGAGAAAGAATTTTACCTTTTTTTATTTGTTTACTAGTATACATACTCACAAATTGTTATTTATATGCACTTCTTCCAACAGAAAATTATCTTAAAACGATGGCATTATTATAGCAAGTTAAACGTCACTGGCACTTTTAACTATTTTTATAACAAAAATAATGACAGATTTTGGACCATTAAAACCGATAATACAGAATTAACCTGCTCAATCTTGACATTATAATGTCAGAGCGTCATTTTTTTAATTTCGTGTAAATTAATGTCATAAAAGCACTCGTGTAAATGCGGCATTTGGTCATTATGGCAACTTGTGGCTCGTGTAAACGCGTCATCGGAATTTTAATATACATTTTTTTTTTTGTTCAAATATGGTGTATGTATACGAAAGATTCGTATCCATATTTCAATTTGTTTTTTTTTTCGCTACGTCATATTAATTTTGAATGAAACAGCAAACAACTTTTGTATGCTAAGTTGTTTCAAATGCAATTTATAATAATACCCTATACATTGCATTGAATGAGCACGATCTGGTGACCTCGGTGGCGCAATGCGTAGGCCTCAGAGGTACATAACATACATAATCAGATTTTCCACATTTTAAAAGGATAGTTTTGGGACAGTGATTAAATAATCGTACAGTTTAATATAAACCGCAGCAGACCGACTGACAACAAAGGAGCCTGCCAGGTGACTGAGAGCTGAGCATACGCATACCCTAACCTAAGCGGAGCGACGGAGTCGCGTAGTCAGGACACAGGTCCTAAAAAGGGCGTTAAAATCCTTGACAGGCAAGTTTCTTTTAAGGCACTCTCTAACTGACACGAAGCATTTATTGTAAGACCAGAAGACCCGTGCGAAAATTTCGCACATTCAATAAAGCTTTAAATTTTCAAATAGAATGTTTGAACAAAATAAATAAATTCTTTTTATTATTGATATGAACATATTAGTTTTACAAAACCTCTTTGTAAGAATTAAATCTTTTTGAATTTTTTGTTTATCACTTTCTTTAATAGATACATATAGTTGTTTGATTTGTTGACTCTTAAAAATACTAAGAATAGCTGTCCATGAGTAAAAACTGCATTTCGTAGGTATAATCCAGCTCTTTCAAATGTTTGTCCTTGAGACTTGTTGATAGTCATTGCAAAAGCAAGTTTCAGTGGGAACTGCCTCCTAATCATGTGGAAAGACATAGTTGGGTCAGATGGAGTAAGATTTATGCGTAGTTTAATAAGCTTTTTTACTATTAAACTTAAATCTCAAAAATACATCTCTCAAAAACACAGCTAAAAATTCTTTTGGTGGCCCCAGCATTTAGCTATCTCACTGTATTCCGACCCTGTGTGAATGCATTTGTGTTTGTGTAACTCACACTATTTTGAAAAAAGCCTCACTTTTTCCTCGATATGCCCGTTCCTCTATTTCTTCTTCTAAGATTTTAAATTAAAGAATTAATAAATGTGTTTCTTTCATTCATGCAATCTAGTGATACCTAATAAATGCATTCGGCTTTTTATAATGAGAAAAAAGATTACAAACAACAGAAGTAGGTAACAAATATGTTTCTCCACCACTCACTCAATGTGCAAGCGAAAAAAGAGGATTATACATTACAAAAGTAATAAATATGTTTCTTTCATTCATGCATGGTGTAACTAAAGATTGTTTCTCCCCCACTCACTCAAGGTGGAGCAAAAAAAACAGAATTTTAAATTACAGAAGAAATACATATTTTTCTCTTTCACTCGTTCAATGGGTTAAAAGTGAGATATTCTTTATGTCAAATGTTTAATTTATTGAATTATTTGAAATTTCCGAAATTTATACAAAATAGTGTGGTATAACATAAAGTTTTTGTGCAATGTCATGAGTATGTTTAAATTCCTATTCAGTGATATTTATTTTAGTGGATTTGACTATTTTATAAATGAGAAAAAAGGAGTTTGACAACAGAAATAATATATATGATTATTTAATCAGATTTACCAAATTTTAAAAGTATAGTTCGGACCTGAGACGGTGATTAAATAATCGTATACAAATATTGCGAATTTTTTTTGTTTTATTCTCATTTTTCTGTTTTAGTTGGTTTTCATATATGTATGTACATTAGGTACATACAATTTTGCCGTAATTTTTCATTTTTTGTTTGGGATTATTTTTCAGAATTTTGGCCCCATTTAACTATTTCTAAAATGGGTCCATTTTTCGTTGTAAAAATATGCCCCACATTTGGGCCATACGTCATTTTTTGTTTGGGCCATTTTTCACTGGGCCAAATTTCATGTAGCCAAAAACTTTTTTCATAAATAAAACAAAATATTAAAAAGTCAATAAAATAAGAAAAGCACGTATACGCCCCAGTGTACCACTGTTATATCGTCGTTTTTATAGAGAATAAAATTAGCGTATAATTGCTCGACATGAAATTGGCATGAGCAAGGAAAAATGACAGCAGATTTTTTCTAATGGGTTGATTCTTGAAACTTTGCCACTTGACACTTGTACAAACCGTGGTTCAACTTCGGTTCAAGATTTTAACCTGTTGATTTTTGGGGATTAACTAAGTTTCAACCAGTGTTCACTTACCTATCACTTACCTAATGGAATCCTCATGAGTGAAAATTTCAGAAATTAATTCACGAAAATCGGCTACAGCTTCACAATTAGACGATTATTATCGATTCAAATTTAATTTCTTCAATTTTTACTTCTCTATAAGCTAAGTAGTTATTTGTTTCGTGCCAAAAACAAGTTTCGAGGATTTAATCAAAACTAACATAACGATGATGGAGAAGTCCAAAAAAGTGATTTTCGACAAGACGTACGTCGGCGTCGCACAGTGGACCGACCCCATATAGCTAGACGTAAAAAAACCGATGATGTAGATCACATGTTTTGTTTTTTCTTATCTTTAATGGAATGTTGTTGAACCCACAAAAGCATTTGTTCATTATCTAAGCCAATTTATTGAAGAGCGAACGCCTTTCAAAGTCAATTGTTAAAAAAATTGCGATTAATTTTCGAATTTTAAGTTTTTGAGTAGTTCACAATATTATTAATAAAAGTGTAAATTATTGATCAATTTTGATTAAAAAAATGGAAGTGATTTGTAAAGGTACTATCTTTTATATGGCTAAAGTTTTAAACATGTTGTTGAAAAATTGTGAAATTAATTTTGAAAAAATTTATGTTCTGAAGATATTTTGGGCAATCTAAATTAGTGCTTGATGCTGCTTTGAATCCAAATTGTGATTTTTTCTTTTTTTAGAATCACACTTTCGTTCCCCGTATGGAATTTTTGGAAGTTTGAAATACACCTCAACGAAGCCAAGGACCTTTATTTACGACTATACAGTTGATATCCTATGCCTCTAACTATTCATAAAATTGTATGCCATTATGTGTACGTCATTAAACAGCTTATCGTCCTCATTGGACAACTATCAGATCCATTGATAAATTCATATTTCGGGAAAAACCATTACAAAATATCAAATCAATACCTTCTGAAATCTTACAATTTTCAATTGACCCTGAAACAGATACCATAGGTACGTCAAGAACTACCAACAGTTACAGAAAATAACACCAAACTTTTTTAATTTAATTTGTCTGTATTTGAACTATGTAAAACGCAATGAATATTATTCTGTTTTTATTATTTTTTCCAAACGGTCAATATTTAATTGTGGCAATTGAATATTAAAGTTATTTGTTATTGAATTAATATTATTTATAATCTTTATTGTTATAAAAAAATAAGTCTTATATTTTGTTTTTCATTGAAAAAAGTGTTGGTTTAACATTTTATTCTTTTTAGCTTCAAATAAAGTTTTTCCGAGAAGAGTTGGATGGGTCAGCTAGTATAATATAAATATTTTTAACATTTTTCTATTTATCTTGAATTTTTAGAGGGAAAGAAACACTCAAAATTGAAATTCGAATTTTCACTTCTAACTGTATGGAGTCGGTCCACTGCACGTCGTCGGTCGGTCTGTTACATCCGGATTTGCTTGAAATTTGGTGTGAAGCAATTTTATGTGATTCCCAACCAGGGTATCTGCCACACAACGATTTCGGATTTATCAAGTTTTCTTGAAAACGGCTCTAATGAAAACGATTTGGGTTAAACTCTTCGTAGGTACATGTAATCCCTTGAAAAATTTCATAAATACTGCATACCAGGGTTTTGCCAAAAAATTCTAAGAACGGAACAAAATGTATCGGTTTTTTTTTTTTGGCAAATTGCCGGTTTTGTTAGAGAAATGAGTAAAAACCGATTTGAGTACTAATTTTCCGCCTAATACCACAGGACTTGAGCACTCACAGTCATGAAATTGAACATAGGAATTAGGGGCTACATGAAATTTGGTCCCAATGAAATATGGCCCCAAACATAAAATGAAAAATGGCTCCAAAAATGTACATGGGAAACAACAAGAACAAAAAAAAGTTTAAAATTTGTAAAGTGGGGCCATTTTTCATTGTTTTGGGGCCTTTTTTCATTTTTAATTTTGGGGTAAAATTTCATTGTGAAAAATGGCCCCAAACTTTTATTCTTAAACCAAAATACTTTTACAACAAAAAATTTGATAGCAGACCGACTGACAACATAGGCACCTGCCATGCGACTGAGCCTACCCTAAGTGGAGCGACGGAGTCGCGTGAGCGGGACAGAGGACACAAAAAGGGAGTTAAAATCCTTGAAGCCGCGAAGGGGGCCAGGCAAGGTACTTTTTAGGCTCTCCCAAGCCGACGCAAGACATTTTTTGTACGATTGTAATTTTTCTGTTGTTGTTGATTCTTATATTAATTTTGGTGCAATTTTTCATTTTGTGTTTGGGGCCATGTAGCCGGAATTAGGTATGTATCTACTAGAAATGTTGCTTGTTGGAAATAAAATTAAAATTTTATATACATATGTACATACTATATGTACATAGATTTCAAACTTTACTCGACATTACAATTTCTGTCACAGATTTCTTTGCTATAAAATAAAATTCCATAAAATTCACTCGACTCGGAAATTTTCATATTAATCTTCAATAAATTTCCATTAAGAAAAAGCAATGATGAAAGCTCATTCAGGATTCGTATAGCATAACTGCGTGCGCGATAGCGCTGACTGATGATAGGGGTGAACAAAAGCCTAAAGGTTTTTACATCACAAATATAATTAAATTTTTTCTGCAAAAAGAATAAAGAAAAACAAAATTCACCCTCATATTCAGTCTCTGCCCTGTCAACCCTGAATTAGTTAACGCTGACTGGCATGCCGTTGGCGTGGGTTTGTTTCCATCTAAATCAAACCATATGTGCAATTGCGGATTGCGTACCTATGTAAAAATTATACATAGATTTGTAGGTATGTATATTTTAAATTAGGTAGGTAACATTTTTCATACAACGTAGGTACATACATCGATTCGATAACAAAAAGCAACATTCACTTCGACAATATGTAATTAAACTACGATAGGTGGGTATATAAATATGTATTTACAAAAATTTGTTTTTATGTACATTTATAACTACCTATATTTTCATTTAACACCGTGGAAAATAATATACCTACATATGTACATATAATGTTGATTCACAACATTTATATCGGAATATTTTTTTTCTGTAATCGTTTGTACAATTATTCATACTACATACAGCACCTCGACGCGCACCCGCCGTCCGTATACCGTGTTTGAAAATTGTCATCAATATCAAATGAAGGGGTGCATTTCAAAAATACCATCGGTGGCAGATATATGTACAATAATATTGATTGGGAATAGAATAATTATTTGAAATAGCAAAGTTTATTAATATGCAACAGCGTTGCCACTTTACAAATACAATAGAACTACATTATTTATCTTATTTTATTAAATAAATCTACATATACCTGCCTATGCTAATTAAAATCTACTTGCCGTGTTTTTTTTTTTTTTTTGAAAGAGTGTACAGCAACTCACCAAAAAGCTTAAAGGCAAAACAATAACAAAACAAATTATTATATAGAATTTATTTTGTGTTTTCTGTGTAAAAAATTAGCTGAGTTGCTTAACACTCTCTCAAAAAACACGGATACTGTTATACTAATGTCGTTTACGATTGGATTTCGGAACAGTACTACTCCTTTTTGATTCCAATCGAATTATTTTCTGTTGTTCCAAAACTAATTTGCGAAAAATGATGTGTGTGTCAGTAAATTGTCTGATATTTATGTATATTTTGCATTTTCAGTCAAGTAAAATCAATTTGACAAGTTATCCGATGAAAGAGTTTATAATTTATATGTGTGTTCTAGGTCTACTCCTTTATAAAATCCGGAACAGAAAAAAACTCCGAAAACATTACTCGGAACAGCCAATCGAATTATTTTGGAGTAAGTGAAGTCAAAAAGGAGTAACTCCGAACCTCCAACCGAAAACGACAATTGTTTTTTCTTCAAAAATTAGGTCATAGAATTACATAGAAACTCACAATCACAATCTGTCAAATTTTGGAGAGCAAGGATGAAATATTCTCAAAATACCAAAACTCTGCAACGCAAATTCACACAAATTCCGTATTACCCAATGTGCCAGACAAGTACGACATGATGTTTGGCTTTGAATTCTTTACTCTCAAAATGACATTTAGCTGAACTGTGATTTTCAGTCCAAACAATTTTTTCGGATCGAAAATCACAGCTCACAGGTAATGGAAATTTAATCATCTCTCGTGAGCGTTCGCTTATGTCAAAAACTGCGAAATTATTGAGTACGGGAACGACTTTGGACCGAAAATCGCACAAATGTACAGAAAATTACAGAAATTTATAGTAAAGGAACGGACCTTTTTTTTGTTTTGAAATTTTACGAATAAATTTAGCTGTCTTGTCTATTCTTAAGTTAGTTGACACTTATACATCCATTGCAAATATGTTCGGTTGACGAACGCATACATCTTACATTTACATTTACATGACAATGATATTGATATTCTTCGTTTAATTTTAGCGGTGATATGTCGGAAATTTTGCTTTGTTAAAGGGTATAAGAGAGCGAATCCAATTCTTCAGTATTTTGACAGCCAAACTGAAATTTTTTTTTGGGGAAACATGTTCGGGCAACTGAGATTGCTGATCCCTCCTAGATCCTGAAAATGTCTGCTATCAAATTCACTAAGGCCTAATTTATTCAGTCGGAGTTGAACATAACTTTGGGATTTTTACATTTAACTTTAGAAATAGTTTTTATTCACTCAAAGTTGACGTTTTCAACTTTGGCAGGAGTCATTTCTTGATCACATCATACTGGATTACATACAGAAAGCATTTGACAGCATCTGGATATAAGGGGGAGTGAAAACAGCCACTTAACAACTATAACTATCAAATTAAGAAGGAGTTTCCCAAGGATCAAGGCTTTAATATCTTCACATGGGGTCAATGTTAACCCAGCAACTATTTATATCAATTTAAGTCAATTGCATGTGCCCAACCCGGTCATTGCAGAAAAAAGAATAAAAGAAAGAATTTTGCCACATATTTCTACTGCTTTGACACATTTGGTGAATTATTGCATAACATCCTCATCGTTTCCTGACAGCTGGAAAATAGATATGGTAATTCCTGTAGCCAAAAAATGGAATGCTAGCTCTTTCTTGGATTTTCGTCCTATAAGCATACATCCTTGTTTGTCAAAAGTCTTTGAAAAAATCCTAGCCTCACAGATGTCTGATCACTTGAATAGATTTAACTTGATGTCACCATTCCAATCTGGTTTTCGTCCTAATCATAGCTGTCAAACTGCTATGATTAAGATGCTTGATGATATACGAGTGCAATATGACCTTGACTATACTCTGCTTACTGGATTTTTCAAAGGCTTTTGACAGAGTAAACCATGACATTTTGTGCAAAAAGCTGAAATATTATTTTGGATTTCACGAGAGATCTGTATGTCTCATTAAAGATTATCTGTGCAACCGTAGCCAAAGCCAAAGGATCAATTTGAGTCAATTACAATCTGAGACTTTGAATTTGCATAAGGGTGTTCCGCAAGGTTCTATTTTAGGACCCATATTGTTCTGCATTTACATAAACGACCTTCCAAAATCTTGTTCAAATGTACTGCTGCACCTTTATGCAGATGATGTACAATTGTACATATCCCGTCCAATTGGTTTGCAAGAAGAATTGGTATGCAGATTAAATGAAGATCTCACAGCAATATACAATTGGTCACTTCAAAATGGTCTTAGTCTTAACCCCTCTCAAAATCCCAACTTATAGCGATGTCCAAAACAAACATTGATACTTCATCTTTGCCTCCAATATTGCTTTTTCAATCACAGCTTGAATTCGTGAATACTATAACCAGTCTTGGCATAAAGATAAATAAATCTTTTTCGGCCGAAAACCATACAAATTATGTAGTTGGAAGAATCTACACTGCTGCGTAAGCTTTGGCTCTTTTCTGTCATAACTCCGGTGGATACTAAACTTAGACTTGTCAAGACCTTACTTCTGCCCTTATTAACCTATTGTAGTACAGTTTATTGCAAACCTGATTCCCATTTCCAGCACAAACTCCTTGTCGCTTTAAATGATATGATAAGATACGTATATGGCCTTCGGAGATATGAGCACATATCACATTATCATCGGCTTGTCCTTGGATGCTCTCTTCAGCAAAATCTTGATGCAAGAGGTGCTGTATGTTTTTGCACACAGTTATTCAAAGTCACCTTACTATTTACATGAAAAACTTAGATTCGCTCAATCCATTAGACCCATAACCCTTTTGGTGCCAAATTGCAACTTCTTGAACTCTTCGCGGCTCTTTATGGTCTATGCTATTAGGATATGGAACGCTCTCCCCATGTCTATCAGGAAGATAATAAGTGTTTCAACTTTTAAAAGTGCGGTTGCTGCTCACTTTTGTTAGGACTTCTCTCAGCATTCTTTTATAGATATTAATCAGCTTTTTTTTTTTTTTCTTTCTTTATTCTTTCTATATTTCCTTCTTTCTATTTTCTCTCACTTTTCTTTCTCAATTAATTTTATGTACATATAAACTACATTTGAATTATTTAAATTGTATTTTTTATATACAAATTTGCTTTTTTTATGCAAATAGATTGTATTATCTATATTAAGTAAGTTAAATAATTATTGCTTATTATCCAATTGTTATGTACTATAAAAGATGTAACTCTAACTTGTACGTTTGCTCTTAATAAATTAAATTGAATTGAAAATCAACTCAGACAAATTCGAGTCAGCTTGCCTTAGAAGACTTTCGAACATCGCAATACACTTTGAGCCACCAATTGTCGTAGTCTTTTCTTAGCTTCTTTATAAGCTACTTTTTAGTCCGATCATTACATGCTGCTTGGTTTACTATTTCGAAAACCTGAGAAACCCTAAGGGTAAATTTCTTCGTTTTGGAAATAGCTGTCTTTATTTTTTGTACTAAAGTGATAGGGATAGCAATATTTAAAACGATATCGTCCTATCGTTTTCGTTTTACGTGATGATACCCCTGGATACGAACAGGTGGACTCAGGTGCTGTCGTTACTTTCTAAGACGTAAATTTAGGTCGATGCTTACCAAATCGAAGGAGGGGCATCCCAGATAAATTGATTGCTATTATCAAGGCAACATATGATGGATCCAAGTGTCACGATTTGCACAAAGGTAGGCTGTCAGAGGAGTTTGAAATCCAAAGTGGAGTTAGGCAAGGCTGTATCCTGTTGGTGATAAGTGACGTACTGCACGCAGCTTTGTCAAATGGAAATGGAGGAATTCAGTGGACTCTGCAATATCACCTCAAACATCTGGACTACGCGGACGACGTATGCTTACTCTCTCATAGGATCATGGATCTCCATCAATTGACAACAAGGGTGGAGAGAGAAGCAGAAATCGTAGGGCTTAAGATCAACTCGGCAAAAACTTAAAGGATCAGCCTTGGAACTTCCTCATCAATCCAAGTAAATATTTCTGGACAACCGGTAGAGATGGTAGAGGATTTCCAATATCTTGGGAGTATGTCTCTACGGGTGGCGGAACTGAACTGGACGTAAACAGCCGAATCAGAAAAGCAAAGGCTGCGTTCAGAATGCTGTCCAAAATATGGAGAAACAACTCTTTTAGCTTAAAGACCAGGCTACGACTGTGCCGCTCCAATGTTGAATCCGTTCTGCTTTACGGCTGAAGCACTTGGAAAGTCACTGACACTGTCACTAGAAAGCTGCAAACCTTCGTTAATAGATGTCTACGAAACATCTTGAGGATTTTCTGGCCCAACCGTATCTTCAATGCCGAACTTCATGCGAGAACGGGTCAGGAGTCCATAGACTCCATTATACGAAGAAGAAAGTGGCAGTGGGTGGCCATACGCTTCGAAAAGGCGATCGGTGCATTGCATCTCAAGCAATGCAGTGGAACCCGCTCACACAGGAGGGAAGACAAGTGGGCCGGCCTAGAAGTACATGGCGAAGAACGGTCGAACAGTAAGTAAGTTACCAAATCGTATAAAATACGATGTGAATTTTGGAGTTGAGGTCAAATTAGTTTTCAATTTATTTATATGAAATCACTCCACTTAAACCGAAGAAATTTTGTTTCTAAATTTCTTCAATATAGGTACTTCAGGTATAACTTCTCTTGCCAATAATGGTCATGTGCCACTGCTAGCGCTGGCATTTTATCTGATCTCATATACATAATGCTTAGAAAACCAATATTTCGATACTTGAAGCATTTCAGTTTAGTCTGCTGCTTAAGGGATCAGAAAATCTAGACTGAAATTCCATTCCTCGGACATGCTATTAATCCACCATTTTTTTAAGATGAGTTTAAATTTTTCAAATCCACAAAAATGTATAAAGATGAACACATAGTTAAAAAAAGAAAAAAACAATCTACAGTCAAAAAACGTCAAATTCAACAGATCTGTATACACTGTGCAAGCATTCTCTAGGGTAGTTACGCTGTAATAAATCCGTCTAAGCCCCAAATATAGACTGAATGCAAATGAAATTATTTATACATAGGTACACCCTTTCTGTCCATCTATCTTTACAGTCGTCTATATCAAAAGTCCAAACATTCACCTCATTTGACCGACGCGACGCGACGACCGACGGAGTTTTTCGATGTTTCCATGGCAAAATGTTTCGATTTCGATTTTAAAATTAAGTAAATAAACTGTAAAAAAAAAACTAACTGCTCTTAACTCCCATAAAACATTGTTGTTCAACAGCGACACTTCAACATCATTACCAATTCAGGAATTTTCGATGGGGCGACACAGTCTACCAGAGCTGTCGAATTGAGTATCTACTACTAAAAGAGAGCACTTTTTTGGTCTGAATTTTAATTTTCTATTCATATTGTCACTGTTTGAAACAAAGAGCGTGATTATACGGTTTGTTTTTCATTGGTTTCGTTGGTTTCGCCTTTCGTCTTTTCGACAGGCACATATACGCGCATGATGACACGGTTTGCGAAAATACGTACGTACTTCTTATTTTGACGTTCATGAAATTTGGGTTTATTTTGTAGGACACTAATCTGAGTCTGTAGTAATAATTTAAAATGGTTTTTAATCACTTCTTTTTCAAAATATACTCGTTAACTATATAGGCTAGTAAATATACCGGAATATCGAATATGAGAGGAAGTAAGGAACAATTGCGTTCACGGGTTTTTATTTTTGAATATGTTTGCCTGGAACTTAAGCTTGCTCAAGCCACAAAATTCGACCAAATTCACCCATGAATTTCTGAGAGAATGGTCACACTGCTAATTATATAATCATATTATAGATTTGAGTCTCTCCTTTTTTTTATTTGTTCATGTCTTCCCACTATCTTTAGCCAAACAAAAGTTATGACCATTTTAGTAAAAAATTTAAAAATCAATGATCTTCTGATTTTTGTTTAGGTTGGTTTTTGTTAGGTACATTTTTCTGTTTAATTTTTTTTATAATTTTTTTTTGAATTGTCCATTATGGTAGAAAATCTTATTTCCTACAAAAAGTGTTTTGAGGCAAATTCTCCAATTGGGCTTAAAAACATTAAAAAATGACCAGTGTGACCATTCTCTCAGAAATGCATGGATGAATTTGGTTGAATTTTGTGGTTTGAACAAGCTTAAGTTCCAGACAAACATATTCAAAAATAAAAACCCGTGAACGCAATTGTTCCTTACTAAATGGTATATTGACTAGCCTAATACGTACGTATTCAATTTTAGAAAATAATGTTTGTTTTCATCGTCGTTTTTTGGTAACATGGAGGAGCATTGCGGTTGACAAATCAGAAACGTCAAAGTTCAACCAGAAAAAGTCTTCAAATTTCCATTCGTGCCTTCGTAACTTCCTTCCCGCTACATTTCTTCACACCTCTCCTTAAAAAAAGGAGAACGGCGAAACAATCGTAAGAATATCGTGTAATCGAGGGGAAAGATTAATTTTAAATGACATTTTAAGAATTAACTTAACTGAGGGATAGTTTTCCAAAAGAAGTTCAGATTTTTCGGCGAATTTACTGTCATTCAATCATAGACATACTTCCTTTAACCGTTAACCTCGTTTCAACCTTACTTAACCTGCTGAAATCAGTTGGTTCAAATTTTTACTTGCCAATCGACGTAATTTAATCATTATCCTGATGGATATCGCACATCCTTACTCACTTATTTAATATGAGAATAATACTAAAAACGACAGCCCTGGAGAGGACATCTAAAACATTATTTTGCTGTTATGTGATATAATAAGGGAACACAGGAACAGGAACAGGAATAGGGACACACGAGCAGGACACACGAATTCATTTTGAAATGAGGATTTGTACCTACTTGTTTTTTTTTATTTGTTGGTTTTCTATTGCTTTTGTTGTTGCTTGTTTGGATGGGAATGGGATCTCAGTGTGTCTCTTTATGATTTCTACTGTTCTCTCGCTCATTTCGAACAACCCAATACAAGCACAAATACCAAAAGAAAAACTACGACCGCATCAAGGGAACACAGAACATCCAGCTATATAGAATACCGAAACCGAGCCATCATGGCATGGCTCGCAAGGATGTAAGGTGGTGGTAGGTATAGGTATAATCCCAATCCCATAGAAAATAACACAGAACACAGGGGCACCAGCACCAGGGAGACAAAAGGGATATAACCATTGAAGAAGAAGAAGAGAAGACAAAAAAAAAAAAACAAAAATATATTTTGAGTATACATCTGCTATAGTTGGACACGTTCCACAATGCAACGAAATGGAAACAGCAAAACTATTTCTTGATGTATTACCAAATAATGCAGGAGCAGGAACACACAGTGCCTCTGCCTGGCGATGATGGTGAGAGTGTTGTCTGAGCCTGTACCCTGTACCTCCTTATACCAATACAAAAAGAAAAAGGGAAGAAAATTGAATAAAGTGTATTGTATTTATATGTAAGTATTCCGTTTTAAGTATGCGGTCGTAGAGCGGGAGGGGACGAGAACAACGGGCGTGCCGTGCACTGTGCGCGCACTAAATAATATGAAAATGCTGAATGCATTAAAGGTAGGTAGAGAGTTTCATGTTTGGCAATAAATGTTGTGTCATAATAATATATGTATGAAGATAATGTACTGTGTATGAATTTAAAAAAATTAAATGGAAATAAAAGAAAACAAATTACATAGTAGACATCCAGAATCCACTTCCACATTCAAATGAAACCTGGATTAATAGTTACATACCTACGTTTATAATTTTTTTGACAGGTTTAATTTTTCGTAAAGACCATGACCTTAAATATATATTGTATTAGGTCTTTCAATTTAAAACAATAGGTTTTTGTGTCGATCAGCTGTGCAAAAAGTAAGGGGGTCAAAGAGCAAGTCTGCAGTTTTATTTCGTTGCCAAAATATTATTGAAGATAATTGAACATTCATTATAGGTAGCTACGTTATATTTCTCCACTTCTTGTTTATTTGAACTGTACGTACTTGCATATAGTTGCCATGTTTTCGTTGGATAAAATAAATAATCATTTAATCTTATTCTTTGTTGGATTCCATCAAACTTACGTAAATATAACTTTTAAGATTTTCGCGGTGGTTAACATTAAACAACATTTTTAAATTTCGGATTAGCCGCGTTCACCGTGGTCACCGGGAAACTGTTTCCCGGTGACCACGCTCAATGCAATTTGAAGCGAAACGTTTGGGGTTAGTACTGAATTGCACTCGCAAAAATATTTGTTTATTTGTAACGTGGCTAATCCGAAATTTAAAAATGTTTAATACTTACGTAAAGCTCGGCACAAGATATACATGCAATGATTTCAAGTCATTCACAAAATAAATGGTTTGCCTCAAGGTTCAGTTTTATCTCCTATCCTGTTTCTCTTATTTATAAACAATATCTTGTGCGAAGCCTCAAAACCACTCAATTAAACATTTTGACTGACAACTTTAGCTTAGGTACGAAAACGAGTATTCATAACAACGAAGAAAATCTGAACATTTGAAACAAATCACTACAGTGCTTGCTGATTGCGTTTCCCGTAATCGCTCAAAAATCCCAATACTGCGCCTAAACAGACTGCAAATACCAAAGACAAAGGGAAACGATACCAATAAGCCACCAAACGAGCAGTATGTGTTGTCCGGCTGCAAAGCAGTGCTTCAACTCCTCCTGGAGCATAGGGCAGCAACAAGATCCTTCCATCTGTCCCGATAAGCCGCAACTGGACTTAGCTGTGGCCACGATTGAAAACCTTGAGACTGAGCTTCCTTTAAAACAGATGACCTCCAAGTTGTTTTTGGTCTTCCAACGCGTCTGTTACCCTGAGGATTCCATTCAAAGGATTGCTTCGCGATATTGTCGTTAGGCTTCCTCAGAGTATGGCCTATCCAACGCCACTTCCGTTGCATGATGTCGGCATCTAATTTTTTCTGTCCGGTCCTATTCCACAGTTCTACGTTCGGTATGATTTGCGGCCACTGGATCTTCAGACAACGGTTAACGAAGGCTTGCAACCTGCTCGAGATGTTTGCAGAGCATTTCCATGTTTCTGACGCATATAACAGCACAGATTTAACGTTGGATTCGAAAAGTTTTAACTTGGTGCGTAGCGATATTTTGCTGGAGTTCCACACCGGAGAAAGGATTCCAAATGCACGACGGGATTTTTTTATTCTATTGTTAACATCCAGGTCCGTTCCACCATCGAGTGCTATGAAACTACCCAGATTATTAAACTGCGTGACCTCCTCTATGGGTCCCTGCCTGCGAATAACTTGTTGTGTGCCTTGGCCCGTGGTCATTATTTTGGTCTTATTTGCGTTGATCCTTAATCCAGCCACTTCCCTATTTAGTTGCAGCATATGACACATTTGATTTAAACCAGCCGTGTTGTTTGCTATGAGACATATATCGTCGGCATAATCTATGTGGCTAAGTTTGTCAAACAGACTCCATTGGATACCATGACTTTCATTTTCACCCACCGTGGCAGTCATCACATCGTCAATTGCCAGCAAAAACAGAATTGGTGACAAGACATCTCCTTGTCTCACTCCTTGATGCACATCAAAGGAGTCGGAAAGCTGTCCATTGTGCAAAACGAAACACCTTGCGTTGTTGTAAGACTCTTTAACAACAGCGACAATTTTCTCAGGGATACCTCTCGCAATAAGCGATCTCCAGATGCATTCTCGATTAACCCGATCGAACGCCTTCTCAAAATCTACAAACATGAGGTAAAGCGGTGATTATGATTCGCAAGGTGTTGATGTGGTCGACGCCACTACTGGATCGGCCACTACGAAACCCCGCTTGGTGCCTCTTGAGGGTAGACTCGATCCTGGATTTTATCCTCTCGAGAATAATGGTTGCCCATAACTTCGGAAAAATGGACAGAATGGTGATACCGCGCCAGTTATTACAGTTTTTGAGGTTCCCTTTCTTTGGTAACTTCACAATAACTCCATCCTTCCAGTCCCGTGGGTATGTTTCACTCTCCCAAACAGCCTGCACTAGTTTAAGCAAAATACGGGAAGCTGATTCAGGGTCTGCTTTTAGGAATTCAGCGGGAATACCGTCAAGTCCAGCTGCTTTGTTTTTCTTTAGAAGATGGACCGCGTTTCTAATCTCTGTACTTGTCGGAGGACTGGTATCAATGCCCCTAGAAGATCTGCGCATGTTGTTCAATTGAGGATTCAATTCTGCATTGTGGTCGTCGTTTAGCAGTGCACAAAAGTGCTCCTTCCATCTTTGTAGCTGATCTTATATCGTCACTAGAAGGTTGCCGTTCAAATCTAACACGGGATGGTTAGTGTTAGTGCTACTACACTGGCCGACAATGTCCTTAGTGATTTTATACAGTTCTCTTGCGTCCCCTCTTCCTGCAGCATGTTCCGCATTCTCCGCAAGTTTGTCCACCCTTGCCCTCTGATCACGTCTCACACACCGCTGCACTGTCTTATGAGATGCTCTATACTCGTTCCGTAAAATCAATTTACGCCGAGCATCATTTTCTGAATTGATCCTAACTTTAAGTGATCTGCGATATGTGATTTTGTCCCAGGTGTCTTGGGATATCCAGGAATCTCTCGCTCTTGACTGTCTTGGTACAGTTTCCGTTCCAGCTTCCATGAAAGCGCTCTTAATTTGACCCCACATGGCATCTATCGATAAACCAGCGTTTTGTAAGTTTGCCGTTTTGACGCCGATTGTGGTGGCGAAATTTCGACTTACATTAGGGTCATTTAGGAAGCTTGCGTTGAAACTTGGTCTCCTTACTATACCCACTGAGCGACGCTGGGCAACTGCTGGTCGCAGGCAAAGCAAACCCAGTAGCAAGTGATGGTCACTACCTGCGTCAGCCTTTCTTTCGTTGCGAACATCGCACAGTGACTTCCTCCATTTCTGCTGTATGATGAAATGATCGATTTGCGCTGTAGCGCAGGTAGAAAAGTCGAGATAATCTATTTAGTGATAAAAGCTATTTTAATAAGAATTATAAATGGGCATACGCCCTTAGTAGATTATTGAAAACACAATATACTTATAGGAAACTTCCGACCCAGCGTAGATTATGCGTAGTAGTAGAACCCTCAATGGTAAGGAGAATATTTAGGGTACGTTAACATGACTCTTTTTGACAATCCACTGGGCATCCGTCTGCTTTCTCACCATAACATGAGGCCTTCAATGGAGGCGACAATCTGCTTATATCATCAGACATATTCCTTGAATTAAATGCAAAGGATGTATAATGTAATGCACTTATGCACGCTCCCACAAAAAAAACGCTTTATCGCCTTCGAGGAGCGTCTGTGATTGTGGACATATGAAGGTGCTACTCCTTGAGTGATGTTCAGAATCATTACTAAAATGTCAAATGTCATATTGAAGAAGAGTTCCAGCTCGGGCTGGGAATAATGAAAAAAAACTACTTCTACAAAATATTTAACGGAAAAAAGAGTTGATTCAGGCAGAATATTTGTCGTATGAAAAACTACGTCTGACCTAGAAAGAGCCAACAGTTGGAAAAAAAATAAGTGAATCCGTTAATAATCGTTGTTCTTATTCAAATACATATTCAAATTTTCTTGAATTTCCTTTTTTTATTTTATTTGTTAATAATTTAAATTGCAATTTTTTGTTAAAAAAAATATGTCTTTTTTAAGACATACAAATGCAATAAAATATATGTTTAGCAATAAATTGCGGGAAAACCGTTATCCAGATAACTTTGAAATCGTATAACAATGGTTTAATTTAAAATTAGTTCTTTATGACTAAAATTGCCAATAACTGAAAAAAGCTTAATAATTGCTGTTTTTCTGATTTTTGACCATGAAGCGGTCGCCGCTCGAGGTCGAAAACTTAAGTTATTTATTAGGCCAACATCCTGAACCACTCAGCAAAATTTCAGAACTATCAGATTTGACGCATACGTGGGTGTATGAGTAGGGTGGCGCTTATTTTGGCAAAGTAGGAATTTCTTACTTTTCCAAAATAAGCGCCACCCTAGTGTATAGTTACTGTACTATTTTAGACGTTTTGGTTCGTGGAGGACTTTTGTTATCAGTGTTTTCTTACAATAGTATACAGGGTGCTTCACCTAAGGTGTAACAAAAAATGTAAGCAAGTAAGTTTAGTAGTGTAGGTAGTAGTCCGTAGCGTAATGGTTAGTGCGTTGGACTGCCACTCAGGAGGTCTGGGTTCAATTCTCAGCCTCGTCCACCTAAAAACTAAAAAGTTTATTTTCAGGGCTACTATACCTCTTGCGAGAAATTGACAAATCCTCCCCGCGCAGAAAAACTATTTAGTTTTTGACAAGGCACAAGAGAGTTTTACAAAGATTCTGACAATTGTAATTGTAATTGCGATCATAAACGCTATCGCCTTGTCAGGCAAAAAATAAAGAAATCGGGGTGTCTTATGTGAGACTTGATCCCGCGATCTTCTACTTGTCAGTCTAATGCGCTACCCACTAAGCTAACTTGCTATACAAAAATTCAGTGTCGAAAGTGAATAAGTAAGTATGATACTCTAATGTTTCATATCATAACAAATTCTTTATACAGAATAGAACAGGATTATATATGTACTTGGTTTATAGGCAGACCAACTTAGAACAGGTTTTTCTTTAATCCTTTGATATACAGATGTCTCTGCTGTGTGATATGAAAAAGAAGACAAACGATAGAAAGGAAAAAGTGTCGTCGGATAATGAAATTGCAATGGTGCTGATACAATTTTTGTTTTTGTTGTACAAGAGACATTGCTGATAGGGTACCAATTCGGCATAAAATTGTAGGTCCCCTCCATTCCTGTCGTACGCTGTAAGTCAGTAGCCCCTGGTTATTCACGAGCTGTTGCGTGTACGTAAACTCGCCGAAAAATATCCTTGTGACTGCTCGTAGATTAACTTTTTACAAGCAGGAACTTTTGTCTAGTAGTGAAACCTTAAACCGATAGCTGCAAGTAGGTTAAACGCTTGGGGCTAACAGTTTTATTCTTTTGGGAATGAATTTTTTGGTTCAGTGTAGGTTTAGTTGAGACAAAAAAAGATCGTTGAAGAGAGGAGGTGAGAGAGACAATTTTCTAAAAAAAAAAAATTGACTTAGACGTAGACGGTTTTGATTTTTCGTGGTATCTTGACATAATACGAAACTTTTCGCATTGCTTAAAATACCTACCTATGTATATGTATGGACATTGTACATACATATATCTGATTATGTTTTCATTTCCAAAATAAAACTGTGTTTATTGGATATAATTCGATTACTCAGAAGGTGCTGGTAACTTTTCAATTAAGAGGACAAGATTATTTTTTATTTGATGTGCAGAAAGTTTAGTGTGAGTATAAAATTCAATTTTTCGGAGTTAAGTTAAATTAGTGTTACATGTTAAAGAGAGTTTTAAACTGTAAAACTTGTAAATAAAAATAGCCGTTAATCAAAACCGTTATAATTCAGTATGGATAATTTATTAAATTCTGATAGGTCATGTTCAGGTCCGTTTTACCATTTTCAGTTTGGATTATTGGTACCAAATACATAATACATATGTATTTATGTGTGTAGCAATTTTATTTTCCTAAAAAACCTACTTAGCGTTAGTTAGTGCGTTTGACAGTCACGCTGGAGGTCTGGGTTCGCTTCCCAGCCTCGTCCACCTAAAAACTAAACAAAAAATTTTTTTTCGGGACTACTGCCTCTTGCGAGGAATTGACAAATCCTCCAAGAGTACCACTTGTCACGAATAAGTGCTTCTCGTCTAGCCGTTCGGATTCGGCATAAAATTGCAGGTCCTTCCATTCCTGCCGACAGGCACATACAGGAATGATTGCGAGTTGTTACTCACTAGGCCCTGCTTCTTCATGAGCCGTTGTGCCACCCAATTTATTTATTTTTTTAAAAACCTACCTATGTCCTCGAGCAATCTGCCTCTATATTGAGAAACATTAAACAATAAACTGAAAGAGAGAGCTTCTTTGAAAATGCAATTCGTCAACAGATACCCACTTAATCGTGTAGATTTAGATTAACAAATGGAGTAGAAACTCTCTGCGATATTTATACGAAAATGTTGATGTATTACAAAAAGCCTAAACACGACCACATCAAGCTAGTGTCGGAGTCAAAGAGCCAGCGAATTCCAATCCTCTTATTGGAGACAACAAGAAAAATCGAAAGTCCGGTTTATGTACCGTAAAGTACACCAAAAATCGAATGTCATTTTTTACAAGCAAATTAAGTTTTTTCATAGGTAACTAAAATTTTATTTATAGGTTAGGTACCTATAAGTAGTGGTGTAAGAATGTTAGGCCCCAGAGCTATTACTGGTCTGGATTGGCTATGGCTGAATTTTGTTCAGCCTTCTAAAGATTGTGTACAAGATGGAAGGTAAAAGCTGCAGACACTCAGACAGAGATTCTACACGAATCAGGAGTTAAACATTATGGTATGTTAATAAGAAGGCAAATTAATTCAACTGAATATAATGTACCTACATGAATTTTTGTAACCTCTGCATTTTGGAATTTTAACATTCCATCAGCATCACGACTTAATCAACAAAAAAGACAATGTGTGCTTCTGTGTATTATGTGGGTGATGTTATATCAAGAGAACAAATTCGAGTCAATATTCCTGTTGTCCAAGTTCATCGAGTTAATGTCTTTTTGTATGTGAAAGCTCTCATACGCATCGAGTTTTCGTTCGTCTATTATCCCACAAATGATTATTATTGAGTGTGCCTTGTGTGCTGCTAATGCAGATCTATATGGTTGATTGATGCGAATATACGGTCGATGTTCTTTGAATCGTGATAGTATAACCTGATTTATTTAATTTTTCAGTTTTGTCTTTTGTTGGTCCCAGTAAATTGGATAATGAAATGAAAAAAAAAGCCTTTTGGAAAAAAATAAGCCTCAAGGCCTCAGGCAATGAACAAAAACCCAACAGGCATTAAAAAGCTTCAGTTGGCATCGCTGGTCGTTAAAATTCCGAAATGCATTCAAACTTTTGTAAACTTTTTTATTATTCGTTTTGTGTGTTAAAGTGAATTGTGCTTATAAAGTAAAAAATCTGTGAAATCAGTTAAGGTGTTCGGCTTTGTATTTAATTGTTGTGTATCCGATTTGACGTCGTTGAAGAACAATTTTTATTTTATTTATTCTTTCTGCTTGTGATATTATTTGGATACTGTTCATATAAAAAAAAAACTAAAATCACGATTAAACAATGGGTAGGAGGGTGGAAATTTGGGGTTATAGGTATTTTTTGATGCCAAATATAAGAAAGTACGAAAAAAAATTCGTAAACAAAACAAAAAATTATGAATAAGGACACCCTTATAATCTAGCGGTATGAAATACACTTTACGTAAGCTCGCATCGCAGCTACCCCAGCAGCAGGGAGAAACGAGCTTGAGTCTACGTACCGCATGAAGATGAGGGAAGTTCACCGTAGTGTGCGACGTGATAAGCGTAACTACATCAACGCACTGGCTACAGAAGCAGAAGAAGCCGCTAGTAGGTGTGACAGTAGGACCGTCTACAGAATTACCAAAGAGCTCACTGGTGTCCAGAGCTCTAAACAACACCTGGTTAAAGACACAAACGGATCCCTGCTAATTTCGGATGAGGACCAGCTCATAAGGTGGAGGGAACACTTTTCTGCGGTTTTAAACCGCGTTTTCGCAAGTGAAGTGAACCCTATTCCCACTGAGCTACCCGAAGTAACAATTTCCCGAATACGCACCGTACCCCCCAGTAAAGAAGAAATTATCACCGCCATCAAAGCACTGAAGAACAACAAAGCGGTTGGACTTGACGGTATTCCTGCAGAGCTCTTAGGAGCAGCCCCAACGACATCGAGCGAGCTACTGCACCCACTTATTAAGAGAGCTTGGGAAGCAGAGAGCTTTCCTGAAGAGTGGAAAAAAGGAATGATTGTCAAGCTCCCAAAGAAAGGAGATCTCACACAGTGCGAAAACTGGAGAGGAATATGCGTTCTGCCTGCAGTAGCCAAGATAATAGCAAGGATAATATTGGACCGAATTAAAGACCACCTCGAAGACACACTCGACGCCGAACAAGCAGGTTTCCGCACTGGATCTTCCTGTGTTGATCACATCAACACCTTGAGGATCATCATCGAACAGTGCGTTGAATATCGATCACCACTTCACCTGCTGTTCATCGATTTTGAAAAGGCGTTCGACAGTGTCAATAGAGAATTTATTTGGCTTGCTTTGTCCCGGTCTACATTGAACGATTTTTCCCGTGCTGAATGGAAAAATCGGACGAAACTGGAAGGATCATGTCGGCTGTACCTCTCAATCGCACACGATTACAACAACAATTTTTTGTCGGCACTGAAAATATCGTTCAATGTAGACCGGGACTTTGCACAGGAGGGGCATCCCAGATAAATTGATTGCTATTATCAAGGCTACATATGATGGATCCAGGTGTCACGTTTTGCACAAAGGTAGGCTGTCAGAGGAGTTTGAAATCCAAAGTGGAGTTAGGCAAGGCTGTATACTGTCACCAATACTGTTCCTGTTGGTGATAAGTGACGTACTGCACGCAGCTTTGTCAAATGGAAATGGAGGAATTCAGTGGACTCTGCAATCTCACCTCAAACATCTGGACTACGCGGACGACGTATGCTTACTCTCTCATAGGATCATGGATCTCCATCAAATGACAACAAGGGTGGAGAGAGAAGCAGAAATCGTAGGGCTTAAGATCAACTCGGCAAAAACTAAAAGGATCAGCCTTGGAACTTCCTCATCAATCCAAGTAAATATTTCTGGACAACCGGTAGAGATGGTAGAGGATTTCCAATATCTTGGGAGTATGTCTCTACGGGTGGCGGAACTGAACTGGACGTAAACAGCCGAATCAGAAAAGCAAAGGCTGCGTTCGGAATGCTGTCCAAAATATGGAGAAACAACTCTTTTAGCTTAAAGACCAAGCTACGACTGTTCCGCTCCAATGTTGAATCCGTTCTGCTTTACGGCTGCAGCACTTGGAAAGTCACTGAAATTGTCACTAGAAAGCTGCAAACCTTCGTTAATAGATGTCTACGAAACATCTTGAGGATTTTCTGGCCCAACCGTATCTCCAATGCCGAACTTCATGCGAGAACGGGTCAGGAGCCCATAGACTCCATTATACGGAGAAGAAAGTGGCAGTGGATTGGCCATACGCTTCGAAAAGGCGATCGGTGCATTGCATCTCAAGCAATGCAGTGGAACCCGCTCACACAGGAGGGAAGACAAGTGGGCCGGCCTAGAAGTACATGGCGAAGAACGGTCGAACAGGAATCGGCACGACTGGGGAAAAGTTGGAGAGAGCTGAAATATATTTCAAGAAATCGTACACGATGGCGCGTAGGTGTAGTGGAGGCCCTATGTCCCGTAAGGGAAACATCACGGACGTAATAGGTCCGAGGACCTAAGTAAGTAAGTAAGTACGATTAAACAATGGGTAGGAGGGTGGAAATTTGGGGTTATAGGTATTTTTTGATGCCAAATATAAGAAAGTACGAAAAAAAATTCGTAAACAAAACAAAAAATTATGAATAAGGACACCCTTATAATCTAGCGGTATGAAATACACTTTACGACCTTTTCTCATACCTTCCAAATATACACAAACAATTTCATTAAAATCGGTCGAGCCGTTTCGGGAGAGTTCGACCAAACTCCGTTGGACGATATTTTTATTTAGTGTTGGACAGAGAATTAGCACATTATACTTTTTTCAGTTAACACAGCCTTATACCAGTTGACAAAAGCCTTTCTTAAAAACTTTCCACATTGTTGCAATCTAGACTGCTATTATCCCTGGAAATGTACCATATGATAAGTGTGCGATTGCTAAATTTTCCGTGGCCAAAGTATTAGCACATGGGGTTAAAATTATTTTTATCGCGGCTGTTCTGGTATCCGACCGAATTTAAAAACGGAAACGAAAATTAAATCCGTGCGAATTGAAAAAGGTTGTTCTGATTTCCAGTCGAATTGAGTATGCAGTGTAGGCAACTTAAAATCAACAAAACTTTTTTTAAATCTAAAGCATTTAAATCTTTTGTCAACTCTTCCCACAATCTCTCCACATGCTCGGCTCTGTTGTCTGTCTTAACCCACCCTCTTCCAAGGTCAGGATTCTTCTCCATAAATGCAACTAACATCGCAAATTGTTGCTGTGCGGTATGCTTTTCCCTAAGTTTCATATACAGGGGTGTATAATATAAAAAAGCTGTATTTTTGGTCAGATTTTAAGAAAAAAGTATATGACAACAAAGCAATAGTTGTTCTAAGGGATTTTCTTGCAAAATATTTGAATATTTTTTTACTAGATGGGTTGGCAACAATATTGTACACCTGAGTTTAAAAAAAATCACCATAATGAAAAAAGAATAACGGGAAAGCAGTTCACGAAATCGCAAATAATATGGGACGAGCAAGAAAGTTAGTGTATAATGCCATCACATTTTATGAAACTCATAATACGACCAACGCCATCCGAAGAAACCCGCCTCCAAAAAAAAAAAAGAAAAGTTCTGCTGATGATCGTATAATCGCTGCTTATGCAAAGAAAAGTCCATCCGCTGAAATTCGGGATGCAGTTAATCAAGTCCATGGCATAGCAGAACAATCGAAAGAACACTCAACGACAAGGATTTGATAGATTGCATATAGCTCAGCACTAGTCCCTGGTTTCAAAAACTATTACAGCCAGGCTTAAGTTCGCTAGAGTTTACAAATTAAAGTTGTTATTATTTTGGAAAAATGTTCTTTGTAGTCCAAAGTTTGGATTCATTACATCAGAACATTTTTCCAAAATAATAACAATTTTAATTCGTAAACTCTAGCGAACTTAAGCCTGGCTCTAATACTCTTTGAAACCAGCGACTTGTGCTGAGCTATGCAACCTATCAAATCATTTTCGTTGGGTGTTCTTTCGATTGTTCTGCTGAAATGAATGAAACTTTCACTTTCGACATTGAATTTTTGTATAGCGAGTTAGCCCAGTGGGAAGCGCGTTAGACTGACAAGCAGAAGATCGCGGGATCAAGTCCCTCATAAGCCGCCTTTTTTTTGTTTGTTTTGCGTGATGACGAGGCAAAAGGGTTCATAATCGCCAAGGCCCTTGTTCTAGCCTTTTCTAACCCTTGCTAGCCCTTTGCCAGAATCTATGTCAAACTCTTTCGTGCCTAGCCGAAAACTAGATGGTATTTCTGCACGGGTAGGTAGGCACTTATTAAACTTCAAGTTTAAAATCAATACAAATTCCAACAAAAGAACAAAAAGTAGGGTGTAAAAGCGTAGGTAGGTACCCACTCGAATTTATAAATAAAAAAATATATATGGACAAATTGTAACTAATTGGACCCAGATAACATTGGGCTATACCTACTAGTTCCCACCTAACCAATATCGATAAACCTATACCCATTCCTAACTATGTAGGTGTAACCTATGTACCTTATGTACATAAATAACAGAAGGAATTTTATTTTCTAAATTTCTTCAACTTCGTCAATGTACCTAAATAACCTTTCAAAAAAAAAACAAGTGATGAATGACTAATTTGCACTTCTTTCGTCACGCTCTAATTTCAACAAAAATCCACAAAACCGTTATTTATATACATATATAATATATAATTTATGTACATACATACATATGTATATTAAAATGGGTATCAAAGTATTTTAATTTCGCATTCGTTCATCTTCGAATACTATAAAATGTATATTAATATCACAAATCAAACTGATTTCGAAGGAAATCAACGACAACAACTATATAAATTCTCTAATTTTTATTTAATAAACAATAAATACCACAATTAATTGGAAACGCAAAGAAAAATACAAAATTTATTTTATGACTTTATGACACTATGAGGTATTAAATGATTCATAAAATAAATATAGGTATGTAGTAGGTACCTATCTAATCGCATACATATTTCAAAAAACTTAAAGAAGTAAAATATACATACCCATCATAAATTGTGTTTTTTTTTTTTGATTTTATCAAAGTAGCTAGGTAGGTGTATCCAATTAGAAAAAGGAAAAAACTTGATTTGCAAATCCAGTAAGTAGGTACTAATCCACTTTATGCATTTTTGCTTATTTTCTGAAAATGTATCTTTTGTATCTAAACACGCACACACTAATGCACGCACAATAAGTGAATATTCTTTTATAAAATTTTGTTTTCACAAAAATCACATTAAAACCATAATTTTAATCTGTCGCCATTTCGTGAAAATATTTTACAGAATAAAAATTACATAAAATTTTCAATTGAATACATCTCATCATCAATATAATTTTATATACAAACAAGAGATACAATATTTTTTATATAGGTACATGTATGACCTGACCACCATCATCATCATCATCATCATCGACTCTTACTACTCCGATACCGACCGACCGATACGACAACGACAACGCACATTTTACAGATTAATTTTTATATCTTTTTTTTTTTATTATTTTATAAACATTATTTCACATCCATCCATCGGAATCACTCACATTTTAAAAATCCAAGCCAATTTACAGGGAAGAATACAAAAAAAAAATATCTAAAAGATACACAGATACACGAGAGGAGAGACGAGACCAACATGAACGAAAATTATAATATAATAATTTTATCGTCTTCGGGCGTTTAGTATGGTAGGTATTTTACTTTGAAAATAAAAACAAAAAAATCCAAAAATCGTAGGTATTGCTCGACGAATTAAGTATAGTACCTACTTCGCTTGTTTCTACTTATTAATCCAACAACTTCTCGTAAAATGTAAAACACATTAGCAAACAAAAAAAAAAAAACAATCGACAAAATTTAGTACAATTTTTTTGTATAGACAACAACAACAAGACACAAAAAAAAACAACAAACAAATGTAGTGTATCTTGTTGGATTGCGCGTCTCTGAATCCGAATACGAATTCGAATCTGAATCTGAAGAAGTACACAACTCTAAAGATTTCTGTTCAAGTGTGCATGTGACACAGAGGGGCAAACACTATACACCGAGTTGTAGTGGTGATCCCTGTCTATAGCTAGCTCCTTCTCACTTGCGCTTGAGGTCGTTTTATTGGTTTTCTTTAATTTATTCCGACTCTGTTATTTTTTTTTTTTTTTTTTTTTTTGTTTAATTTTATTTTTCCTTCTTATATTCGTTTGCACTCATACACACGATTACGAGACAATTTTTTTTCCTTTTAATTATTATCGATTAGAAAGTGCAAAAGATACATCAATCAGTCAATGTTTAAAAAAGATACACTTTATAAGTATTTATGAACTTTATATCAAATACACATCGAACCGGAAATAACTCATCGATAAAAAAAGTATATCTCTTGTACCTAAACACAATAATTATTGTTGTAAATTATAATACATATAGATTTTTCTTTGTTCTCACGATATGGGGGGTGGTGTGTGTGTACGTGGGGGTGAGGGAGGTGTCAATTGGGGTTAGGTCTATAAGTAGATAGTGTATCTAGAACTCTTTTCGATATAATTTTATTCCTTTCATGTGGAATTATCGAACTAAACTAAACTACAAAACGCGCTATGGCAGTCATCGTTGTCGTTGCCGTTGCCGCACAGCACAACCAAAAAAATTAAGTAAAAAAAATAGTCAAAGCCAGTCAGCAGAGTCACAGCACAGTACAGCATAGTCAACCCACCGCACCGCACCAAAGACCGAATACAGGCAACACGAAGCGAAGCAGTGTGGAACACCACTATCATCATCATTGCCGCGGCAGTTTTGTTCCAAAGAACCAGCACCAGCTACAGCAATGGCAATCCTGTCCCGAGCTGGAAATGTGTACATTTCTCTCTTTCTCACGCGCGCAGTACTCCTAAAGCAAACCACTTTTATATTATCTTCATAATAATTTTTTTTTCTGTTATTGTTCCGATTCCAATTCGATGGTGGTGACTCTCTACTCTGTACACACAACACACAAAATGACGATGACGACGACGACTTCACAGATACAAAACTCACAAAAGGTACAAAAACGCCACCAGCAAGCAGCAGCAGCACCAGCACCAGCAATAGCAGTATACTATGGAGGCAGCCAGCAGCACCCCGAACTAAATCCGATGTACCTACGTTCGTACTTTATATTATACCTCCACCTCATGTCCATTCCCATCTTCACAAACGAATATCATCATCATCATTGGTTTCCCTTCATAGACCATGCATGCACCGAATGAGGTGCTTCGCACTCTCTGTCCCTGTTCCTGTACCCTATAATACCTACTGCTGCTGGTGCTGATACTATCCTTTCTACCCCGCACCATACCCTACCATTTGACTGTCCATCCACCCGCCTCTCACATGTAGAGCTGCTGCGGGCCAGGTCTCTGGATGATGCATGCATAAAAGTACCTATGTTTCATGTGTAATTTATGTTTTCTAAGTAGGAGGTGGAAGAGAGGGCTGCGGCAGCAGCACCAGTACCAGGCCGGGTGAGCTGAGCATGAGCTCAGTAAAGCCCCATCTACAGTGCCAGCTATACGACACATAGGTACAACACACAACCTCAACTATGAGCATAAAGTGTTGGGAGTGCAAGTCGTAGAGGTATTTATGATTTAAAAACTGTTTTCTTGTCGTTTTGTTTTAAATTCTTTTTTTAAACATACATTTTAACATTTGTTGGAGCATGCCGTTCGTTGGTTATTCTTCCGTTTGTCCGTCCCAACCGTCCATCAGTCAAAAGAAGAACAGAAGAACCAACATCATCTAAGCACACTGCTATACCAAATATTTCCCCAAAACAAAATAAAACAACTTATTATCCATCAGAAAAAGAGGAAGAACAATAATAATTTTGAGAAGAACTTGCTCCTGCGTTAAACTTTTGCAAAACCCAAAAGAAATGAACTGGAGCAATGCATTTTCCCATCAGACAAAGGACAAAGAAGAGAACCAGGATGTTACATAAGGGATACCTACATTAAAAATTGCTGTTGAATTCCGGAGTTAAATTATTTTAGGTTTTGTTTGTCAAGAAAAAGTGGTTTAAATATTTTCGGAAATGTCCTTTCAGAGTTGCAGAGCGTTCACAACTAAATTTTTATGACTAAAAGAAATACAAAATCTATTTACAAGGAAACACTGTTTTTTTTCGATTGATTGACAAAATTTGTGATTCTGTTCAGCCTTGGGTGATAGAAAGAAGAAACAAAACTAACGACCTTGACACATTATGGGAATTCCTAATAACTGCTAAACTGTTTTAGTAAATGAAATATTGATTATGTGGTTTGCCGTTTGTAAGACAATGATTGGCAGCTGTCTAAATAAAGACATTACGATTACAGGCTAATAAATATTATTTTAGTCAATGATTCCTACTAGTTTTTGTTTTTGATTTGCCTACCGAATAACCGAATTTCAAATTATCTAAGCAAATTCAATCGTACGTGGAATAGTTTGGTTCACTTGATTAATCTAGAAAGATTTCGTCCACCTAAAATAGACCACGAACAAATGAACTGATACGGAAGTTCTCGTAGTTTGTGAGGCGCTAGTGAATCTTGCCACATGTGAAATATTTAATTGATAGAGAGCCACGCGGAAATTATATCACTTTTCTCAACTGTCACAAAGGCAAAACTGGTGAACTATTGCCCCAATTAGCTAAGATTGTTCAGCGCAACAGACGCAGGGTTCTCAAATGAATGGGAATCCAGATGAGCAGAATGGACAGCACGATAAACAGATATAAAGTACCTATCATTGCGTTTTGACAGATGTGGTGTGATTTCATAGTCAACTGGTTCGGAAATAAGATAGAAGAAGAGAATACCATTTCATTGGATTGTTTTATTATTTTTCTGTTTTTACAGTTAATTTTACCTAAAATTTGAAGAGGGGTTTTGACAACTATAGGTATTCAACATGGTTAAATATATATAATATAGGACAATTTATTTAAAATTACTTTTCGAAAGCAGCCAGACATTCATTGACGATCCTTTTGTTTTTCTTGTTGTCCCTAGAAGATTGCTCAGCTTGATTTGGAAATTCTTTCTTTAAACCTCTCTTATTTTCAGGAAAATTTAAAAGTATATTTTGAAGTGTATAATCACTCTCAACAAAAAGTGCTGAGCAAACACAACTTTTTTTTTTTTAAGTAAAATCGTTTTTATTCCCACAAGCACTAATCCACAATTTGCAAATTTTAGCATCATTCGAGAAATAGTGAAATTTTAATTTTTTTCACTGATTTTTCTGTCCGGTATATTATTACACCCCAAAAAAACAGACAAAAACCATTTTAAAATTTTAGAATTTACCTTTTAACCCGAAAAACAAATAAAATAACAAAAAACAATTTAAAACTTCCAATTAACAACCTCGCATGTCAAACTCGCAGATGATGATGATGACGTTACAGCATAAGCAAGATGGCCAATTGGGTGTATCTTATGAGCATACCTTGTTTATGTTTATCGTGGGAAATCAGCACATCTGACTTGTGGAGAGGTTGTATAGAGATGAAGATGTAAAAGAGATTAAAGAGGCTTAATAGGTATATAACATCTAAGTAAATGCCCCATTTTAGAAAAAAATAATATACTTTTCGATGAATTGGACGATATTTTCGTATTCCAAAATGTATTTGGAACACAAGGTGATTCATTGAGATATCCTCTACCTTATTTTTCTTTATTTCCCTCTGATACCTATCCAATTCGTACCTATCCAGTAGGTGTGCACCAGGGAAGCGTCTTGAGTCCTTTGCTCTTTATTACTGTCTTTGACTTTCTGCTTGAAGACAGGGTGACGGACCCCAAAGTGAATCAGTTGTTCTTTACTGACATCAGAAGTGAAGATCCTGTGTCCTTGCAACGAGCACTTGATGTATGGGTGGATGCTCTGGAGGGAAATGGATACCGCATTAGAGGGAAAAAGATCGAATACCTTTACATATGCTGGCCATTTTCTGATCCACACATGCCTATTCTGTACATCTATTTGAATGGAACAGTGCTCCCCAAGTGCAAAAAGTCTAAATGTTTTGGATCAATGATCAATAGTGAAGGATCTTGTGATGACGACATCAAAAATCGCGTAAGTGTAGGGTGGATGAAGCGGGGGGAAAACTCTGCCATCTTCTGCAATCGAAAAATGCCCTCTAAGCTGAAAGCGCTTACTTACGGTTCACAGTGTTGGACAATGTACAAGAAGTATGAGAGTAAATTGACGGCAGCTGAAATGAAGATGCTTCGCATGACAGCAGGAGTGACAAAGCGTGATCGAATAAGAAGCAATAGAATCCGACGAAGCCTACACGTCAAAAATACCATCTTGGACAAAATACATCATGACCAACTTAGCTGGTACTGTCATGTACAAAGAAGATGCCATAAGAACCCAGTTCAAAAGGCAATAGCACTAGACGTTCCAACACTATTACGGAAGAAAGGCAGGCGCAAAAACTCCTGGATGAAACAAATGCAACGACACCTGCATTTAGTTGGCCTCAGACATGGAACAATCAAAAACCGGGAGGCCTGTCGACGTTTTCTGAGGTCAACCCGGTGAACCCCACAAGTGGAACCTTAGGCGAAGCAGTTGAGTGGGCGAGTTGTGGTCCCCCTCGAGATCATGACAATCGTCGGTTAAATTAAGAACAAGTGCCTGCCCCGTTCGATCCTAGTAAAGAATGAAAGTTAAGTTAGAAAGAGTGATGCAGCTTGCCTCATTATCAGTCTTTCTAACCTAAACTTACATGAACGACATACTCGTATATGTAAGAACAGGAAAGTGGGCACTCATAATTTTCACTACCAAAACAGGAAAAGTCGTTAGTTTACCTTTTAAAAGTGCATCCCTCTTTTTAAGAAGAGGGCACAATTACTGGGGAAGGCATTTTTTGATGAACTTAGCGAACTTGCAGAATAGGACTTTATCCATTTTTACTTGCGATAAACGAAGTATAGGGCAAGTTTAGGATTCGTGAAAAAAAAATTCGAGATAGGTAATAATTTTCCCTAACATTACGATTATAGAGAACGCGAAAAAAGTGGGTCTCGCAATTCTGTCTGTCTGTCCGTCTGTCTGTCTGTACCTCGACCTGCAGCCTAAACGGCTAAACCGAAGGTTCTTATGTGATTCCCTAGAGGGGAAATTGAAATTTAGTTTGGCTCAAAAAATAACTGTACCTGTCATACAACCAATATACAAAAATTGATTTATTTCAAAAACGGCTATAAAGATTTTCAAAAAAAAATACGAGGTACTAAAATTACTAAAATCAATATTTTGTAAGAAAAAAAAATGTATAACGGTTATTAACAGTACCTGTCATACAACTGATTTTTTGGGTTTCAAATTTCTCGTTAACTACTACACCGATTTCAACCAAAAATTTTTATAAAAAAGGTCGCTTACAATTATAACAATTTGGATACAAAAATTTTCGAAAAATAATTTTTGGATTTTTAAAAAAAAATATTGAATTTTTTTATTTTTGAAAATTCAATATGTTGAAAACGGGCTAATGAATTTAATTTATTGAAAAATTGTATTTTATTAAATAATACTAAAAGTTGGCATACCAAATTTTATTTTAAAAAATGTTCAAGATTTTTTATATATAAAAAATTAATTTAAAAAAAAACGCTCTAACGATTTTTGAATTTTTTTTTCATAAATTCATATTTATTAAACAAATCAGATGGCATACTTTTTTTAGCTCTATTTGTTTTAGCTATTAAAATAACTAATTTATAATAATGCATATAGTAATAATTTATATTTTAAATTATTTTTAAAACTTTATTTTGATTGATATCATAATGTTATGAAACCAATAAATATGTACATTGTCTATTTCAAGCTACGGTAAAGTTGTTAGCTACAAGAGCAAGTGGGCACGACTGGATCGCCGTGCCTATTTTTGTATGGCGATAAATAGTTTTAGTTTTTTTTAATTGAAAAGTGCAGAAGATTTTCCTATAGTTGATTGCATAATCGGTACCTACATCAGTATGTACAAAATAAATTCATAAATTGAAGAAATATACTATGTAACAACAGACCATGAAAAAGAACCAACTAAGGCAGCAATGGAAAGATAACTTCAATTTACTGTCAAATCCGATGGGCTAAAATGAGAAACAGAGGCACTATAGCGTGAAAAGTGACACTCTTAGATGATTTTTCCAAACAAGTTACACAAGAAAATATAATGGTAGCGTACTTACATACATGCTCATTTTACACCTTTTAAATCATTTAAAATGTCGTTAATCATCCTCCAGAATAACTATCAATAACTTTTCAAATACGAGTTGTTTATTGCACCCGATCAATATTGAATACTTATTTTTAAATATTTTTGGTATAACCCTTAAAAGTTTGATTTTTAAACAAAGAACACAGCGGGAGCACGTATGCTACTAAGAATAACTTGACTGGCACTTTTCTTGCTTTAACTAGCTTCAAGCGATAAAACCCAATGGAGTTTAATAACTTTGTTTTTGTCGTAATCATAATCTCTTTCAGTTTGTAAATACACCATTTTTCAGAATAGTCCGCTGAAAAAAGGATCTCAGTGCTATTGGTAGGTCGTCATACTTTCGATCGTTTGACAAACACTTTTTCACAGACAATGCTATGCTATGAAGATACTACCAAAGATAATATATCAATATAACTTGTTATATTATCTTTGATACTGCTTTGTCTTTTCCTTAACAGTTTTGTGCTGCCGTTATAATTTTTGTGCGGAAAGGACCTGCAAGTGTATCTCATTTTGAATAAATTTAGGATTTATTAGGTCTAACTTCATCTAAATGAACATCAAAATATGCTGCAAACATTGCATTTTTATTCTATCCAAGAACGACGATACAAAAGTGGTACACTGGAGCGTATACGCACTTTTTTCTTATATTACATTTTTATTAATAATTAAAAAACTAAAGATAAGCTGTCGACTTCCTGATTCCAGTCAGATTTGAGGTCTTCAATTTAATCTCAATGTCGGACCAAACATTTTTTTCAATAGATATGAATATTTAAAGACTCAGCATCACACAAAGAAGTCAGATGATCATTTGTGAAATAGTTATATTTATAACTTTATCCAAAAGTAACTTGGTGGCAAAACACTTTGCTCTGTAGTTGTTTCATTCAAATTTTCAATTAAATTTTAATCGCGCAAATGGCAAAGTCCAATTGGTGTCATTATGGTACCAGCAACCAGACATTGTTGTGATTCCAAGAAATTGGTTGATATTTTTTTTTTTAATTTTGTATAACAAACAATAAATTCATTGAAATTTGGACAGAGTAACGTCTGATGGGTCAGCTAGTTATTTATAAAAGGTGGTTTCGGTACTTATGTGCTACCCAAAATGACAAATATTAGATATAAAACTTCACAGATCAATAAGTGCATACAAAACGCATCAGTGACGTTGGCAGAGCCACATTCACCTAAAGTAATGGCAGATGAGACAAATGCAATAATTTGCAGTTTTGTTTGCATTAGTTTTGTATTTCTTTCCCGATTTCGCAGTTCATTAAAAAGTGGGTGTAATAGAGTGACCAGCTAAATTCACAGTGAAGTTAGCAGGTCACATGGTGTATTTGGTGAAATAAGCGTGCTAGGAACTTGCAGTTTCTTTGCATTTCAAGAACAGCCTGATTTAGAATTTCAAAGTCATTTATTTGAAAAAAAAATCATACTGCCCTTCTCATTACGAAGTCTCAGATTTCAACGCAAATTCATGATTTTTCTGACAGCATTTCTAGTTCTTAACTAGAACTACTAGACTAAGAATTTCATTTAAAATGACATTCTATCGTTAGTGTATATTGTGCATATTTTATGCAAATTGCATATTTTCATTATAAATGCTCATTTAAAGTTCACATTTCCATTATTTTGTGCATATTTTTCAACAAAATGTGTTTATTTCCGAAAAGAGTAAAGACGCTACCATTACCATGTAAAATACTACGTTTACATGAGGTATTGAAGCGAGCTCCTGTCTTTTGAAGTGTCCCTGTCTCAAGTTGAAATGAGCTTCAAACGACTTGGTTCCGCTCGGGGACCGGAGTCGGGTCGATATTTTCCGTTTTTAAGAGCATGAAAATGCTAGCCCTACTAATTACTAAGTATTGTGCAGTAAAATTGACCGGTTATTATTAGTTGAAAATACAATAACAAAAAAAAAAAACAAACCATCGTTATACGGTGGCTACAGTAGTTGATAGCAACTCAAGTCTCAAGGCAAAGGATTTTTAGATGATATAACTCGACTCTAATTCTTATTTTTAACAAAATATTTTTTCTGGCAATGTTTCTGTTATACATACATACATAAATGTATTTTTCAACACATTTTGACCATTTGAAAATTAAATTTAAAAAACGTCTTACTAAATTATAACATGCCAATTTAGAAGAATTCGCTTATCAAGTCACGTTTTTAATGATGTAGATACGCTAATAAACATTAGAAAATGATGACAACAAAGCAAATTATACTATTTCTACTTAAACATTACATATCAAATAAGATCATTGCTCTGCTGAAACCATAATATACTTGTTATAATTATGTGTCTCTGTCTCTATCTACAACAATTTTTTTTTTTTTTCCTTAAGCAAACATTTTTGTAGGTAGGTAGGTAGGTACATATCGTGTATAAATAAATACACTTCATTCAAGTGAACTAAAAGTGCTCTCAACAAACACAAGTCATGAAATGAATTCATAATTGCCTTTTGGATACAAATACAATTGCTGCTATATGTGTACGAGTATTTAAATTGATTTAAAATATTTGTCTCAAAATGAAATCCAAAACTCTCTTCTATAAAAAAGTTCACAACTTAAGTGTAGTGATCGCGACAGCGAGACAGTGTGCTGCTCGGTGCTCATTGCTTGGCTCTTGGTGTATTTCAAGTTTATTGCCCTATTAACATGTAAAATCCATCACTATACGTGTATGTATGTACGAAGATCTTGAGGCAGGCAGTTTTAGTTTAAGTTGCAGTAGCTTAGCCAGAGAGCTCTAGAATGTGCTGAACTATTTCATTTATATAGCTCTCACAATAATTATTATTATATTGCAGTATACAGCGTATCTATCTAGTCGTAGATACTTTTCTGTGTTGCATTAAATGAGGCTTTTTGCATTTATAGAAAAACAAGCGACATACCATCTCTACAATCAAAAAGAGGTTGGATTTTTCTGTATCTATAATGTATGTACATGTGTCTCATTTGATAGACTTTTAGATAGGTATGTACATTTTATTTCACTATGTACGGGTAGTTTAGATAATTCAACTAGGGTTGCCATGAAGTGCTTTTTTTATTTATTAGTTTTTTGACAAGCAAAAGACAAAATGACCTTGATAATAATATTTATAAAAACTACGATGTATGAAATTGAACAAAATTACTTTAAAAAAAAATAACGTTTTTGTATTATTACATTACCTTGTAAATGAGGGTTGGTAAAATAACTTTCAAATCGTTTACTGTTGTACTTAGGAGTCTTTTTCCACAAACCTTTTCATGTATATTAATACATGTACCTATATTCACCACTGTTACAATAAAGTCCAATTCATTATTCTCTCTTTAACTAACCGGTCGAATCAATTCATCAGGTCATTACATGGTGTCAGAATTGGGAAATAAACCAACTAGAAAAAGTAACACAACAAGTACTAAATAAAATTCAAAACAGTGGCTTAAAACTAAATAAAGACAAATGTATATTTAACACAACAAGTTCGAAATTTCTCGGACATATACTCACAAGTAAAGGTGTATAAGCAGATCCCAACAAGGTGAGTGCAATTATCTCCTTAAAAGCACCAACAAATAAGGTCAAACTACAGAGACTTCTTGGATTGGCCACGTATCTGAGTCAGTTAATGCATAACTTTTCTGATTTAACAAACAGCCTTAGATTATTGCTCAAGAAAGATGTCGCCTGGGTATGGACAGAAGACCAGAACAGTGCTTTTGAGCGTTTAAACGAAGTTTTTTTTCGAGTACTCCTGTTCTCAAATTTGTCGATCCCAATGAAGACCTAAAGCTCCAAGTGGACGCCAGCAACTGAAGCATTGGAGCTGTGCTACTACAGGGGGGCAAACCGGTTGCTAACGCATCCAAAGCACTGTCACAATCGCAAATCGCATTTCCACAAATACAAAAAGAAGCAACAGCCATACCATTCGGCTGTGAAAAGTTTCGTGAGTACATAATTGGAAAGTGTTTAACTATAGAAACCGATCAAAAACCTCTTGAGATTATTTTTAAAAGTCCTATACAGTCTGCTCCAAATAGACTACAAAAAATCTTATTTCACCTAACCCATTATTATCCACAAGTTATACACAGAAAAGACAAAGAAATCGCATTGGCTGACATACTTAGCAGGGACTGCTTGAATCCTCTTGTGACAACGAAACTGATAGAACTGAAATATATTCTCTACATGAAGTCTCAAATGAGTCAATGTTTTCCAGATAAAACAGCATCTGATCACGAGCTTCAATAACTTGTAATAGTTTCTCAACATTGTTGGCCTGGCTCTCTTCACAAAATTCCATCTGAGCTTCGTAAATATTGGACATTTCTCGAAGAAATAATTTACGAAAATATGGTGTTATTCAAAGGGACGAAGTTGATTGTACCTGCAGCTTTACAACGCGAAATGCTAGCAAAAATCCACGAAGGTCATTTTGGAATCCAGAGATGTTTGAATCGAGCACGAGAGATGATGTTCTGGGTTGGAATGACAGAAGGCATTACAGACTTTATTAAGTCTTGCGGTATTTGCCAAAGTTATCAAGTATCCAAATGTAAGGAACCTTTCATTTTAAAAAATATTCCCCCACTATTGCAGCTGTAGAATTGTTTAATTTTAATAATAACGATTATCTTCTTATCATCGACAGCTATTCAGGATTTTTCGATTTTTTGTTCCTTATCCAACTTGTCTTCAAACAAAGTAATCAATCATTTAAAGAGATTTTTTGCAACTGTTGGAATACCAGTCATCCTAGAAAGCGACAACGGCCCGCAATTCTCTTCCATCGTATCTCGGAAATTTGTCAACAGTTGGAACATCATTCATCAAACCTCAAGTCCTAGGTACGCTTAAACTAACGGTCTCGATGAACGTTATGTTCAAATAGCAAAAGGGATGCTTACAAAATGTGCCAAAGACGAGTCAGATATCTACATCGCACTGCTAAACTATCGACATACAGCAAGAAACACTGAGCTTATGTCTCAAAATCAGCGTTTAATGAGTCGTTCAACTAGGACACTTTTTCCCACTCACCGAGATCTACTTAAACCGAAAAACTTAAACCCGAAATGTCACCAGGAGCTAAAGCTCGTATGCAGAAAAAAAAACAGAGAATAGATTTCAGGCGAGATTAATAAAGTTGCGAAATCACCACGCTCATTCTTCGTTCAGACAGATTTCGATTAAGCTGACTCAAAATTATATAAATTTTTTTGTGGTTGGTTAGTTGATTTTTTGTGAAAAGCTTGTGGAAAGGTGTGAACAAAGTAAAAATTAAAAAAAAAGTAAAAATGATTTATTTTCTCCAATTAAATTTGAAATCAGATTAGAATGGCTTGCTATTGCCGAGGGTAATGGCACCAATTTGACTTTGCCACTTGTGCAACAAAAACCTATACCATTTTGTTATTTATTTTATTGATTTATTTATAAAAATTAACAATAAATTTAAATCTATTATTAACATAATTTTTAAGAACGCTAGCATTCTGTTCAGTAAAATAAAATTAAAAAAGTGCGTATACGCCCGAGTGTACCACAGTATAATTTCGTGGTTTATTTGTTCTTCTAAGGACGAATTCGTTAATTTTTTTACTTTTTTGACACTGAACCAACATTATTATGTATGTATGTATGTATTTATTTGTGAATGTGATTCATTTTAAAAACTTGGGTCCAACGCAACCTATCAGATCCAATTTTTTTACAAACCTTATATGGATTATTGCAAACATTTATAATAAAAAAAAATGAGCCAAATCAGTTCAGTCGTTCTAAAGTGACAAGTGACCAAGTACCTATACAGAATAGAAAAGGATTTTAAGTACTTTATTTTTAGGTAGAAAAACTTATAACAGGTTTTCTCTTTTAACTTGTCTGACGTTTCTCACAAATCTGTGCTGTTCTGTTGTAAAAAAAATAATGAAATGTGATACTGAAATTGCATGGTGCTAATTTTTTTTTTTTGTGTATAAGAGACATTCCTGATGGGGAACAGAAACATGTTCAACAAGTTTTTACTAGAGAGGGCCTCACGAGTGTTTGAAAATTTTCCCTCATCTAAATTGTTGGAACTGAAATCCAACAAGGGCTTGCCAAGTATCTGACAAGTTTTCCTCGTCTAAATTGTTTCTACTGGAAACATTCTAGGGCCTTGTATAAACTAGACAGAACTTGGAATTCTTCCAGCCGGGTAGTTACGCACAACCATATATACGGTTTTATTTGTTTCGGTCTGTATTGAGTTCCTTTTCGGTTTCTATTTAGACCTCTTCACACACATACGGTTCATAAAATGTTTATTTTCGGGATCCGAAACCAGTCGCCTACTACTAATAATTTTCATTAACTCGTAAATTGAAAAATCGGCTCTTAGTCAAACACTTGATATGAAAAAAAAAATTGTTCATAACAATTTTTGATACAGCTACTTTAAGCGCGGTTGACTTCATCAATCCTTTTGATAAGGTGCTTCCATATTTATTTTTTTGAAATATTTAGCTGAGCCTTCAAAGTGCATGAATACTTACTTTATTGACCTCCTATAGATTTTTAATCAGTGTTAAGTTTTTTGTGAGTAACAAAATGACTGGATGAGCTTCTGAGTCTGAGCACTAATCTCAGTGTCACTCTTACCTTCCGGTACTCTACCTGTTCCGGTCACAGTGGCATTGATGGGAATGAACGGGCTGACGAGCTGGCCAGGCAAGGTTCAGTCCTTTATAACTCACTAACTAACTTGCAGAAAGCGTCAGTAATCCTCTCGGAGTTATGAAGGGCGTTCTCAATTTTCCTCTCAGAATCTAATCGTAGGTGGAATAGTTTAACCAACTGCATCATTTCTAGAAAGATCTGGCTTACCTAAAATAAATCCCGAACTATTACCCTAATGTGCAGACCCAGGTGAGACATAACTAGGATTGCTACAACATGCACTGGACACTGGCCAACAGGATAACATCCGTCGAAGCTTGGCATCCCCTACCAATACTCGCACTGACGTAGTTGTAGGAACCAGCAGGAAAAGGTAACAGTCTTCCATTTCCTCTCTAAATGTTCCAATTTGGCCAGAATGAGGCAACAATCTTTTGGGAAGCCCTTTTTTGTAGACCTTAACGAACTTTCCGAAATCAAGATCAAAGATTTTATTTCTTTCCTTAACGCGACGAAATGGATCTAGGATTGAGTTCGGTTTCCTTCTGCACCATTTTCTTCCTCGAACTCCTATGACTGTGAGATAGCAGACTACGGGTATTTGAAGGTGGCTCGTGGTGCACGAGGACCGGACGATCACACGGTTGGCCGATCTTCGCTTCAATACCAGTCAAAAAGCTGCCTAGTTGGCACAGTGTAGATGGTTTTTAGTTGCAGACTTCGGTCCAATTGAGTGTTTTTCATATTGTTGAAGCCGTCACTGACACCGATGCACTTCCATAAGGGGTTCTCTTCTAAAATGCTTAAATTAAACTCTTATTTAGTTAGCTACTTTGATAATATAAATATTTAAGATTTTGATCTTAGAATATTTTGAATAAGCTTAATTTTTATAATTTGTTTTTATTATTATTCGATTATGTTTTTCAATGAATAAACACTTATAAATATATCTCCTGATTTGATTTTAAATTGAATGGAATATTAAAAGAATAAATAAGCAATGAAAGAAAGCATATTACAAACACATATGACCAAAACCTATTGTCCCATATCCAAATCAGGAAAAACGTCTGGTCATACGAGCGGGTGGTATTTTCTCTGGTAACTATAAGTCACGCTGTGTAAGTAGACCGAGGTGTACAGAGACTAACATACCGAGTGTGAGACTAGATTATCACTCTAATGGATCAGATCGTATGCGTCTTGGGCAAACCAGCAAATTGCCTAGCTGAGCATACTGCAGCCGAACTCGGGGCGTAGGCGATGATCCATTGGAGGGTCTATTGAATTTTGAAATCGAAAACAGTACTTAATAACGTACAATTTTGATAGAAATAATTTGAACACTTTTTTTTCCAAAATTTTGAAGTTGAAAAAATTTTGTTCAAAGACGTGCCTTGTTAAGACCGAGTGAAATCGATTCGTGTGGATGGATCTTTCGGTGCTGTGCGTTCTCTATGAGGTTCTTATTTTTGACGTTTTGATCGATTCGCACTTATTATGCACACTTTCATTGCTGACGGTCAGTCCATAAAACAGCTAAACTTTTTCTAACTCGTTGGAACACTTCTAACACAACTATTGTGCTGTCACCAGTCTTATATGGCAAATAACAAGAAATAACTAATTTGTTCTTTATTGAGCGTGTTCACGAAATGAAGATCTCAGATGGCTTAGCAGCCTCAGAATCCCTGAACAGAATTCCTTAGCTAAAATTCTCCGCTTGGCTGTCAAAATACCAGGGAAACAATTTTTGGATTCACTTGCCCTGTTTAACAGAGCAAAATCTCGAGATCTCCTCACATAGCAATTTTCTATCGTAATGCAAATATTCTTACATCTTACAGAATCATTCTTTGATGTCATTTAAATGAATGTCTCTTTTATAAATCGATTTTATCAATTATTTTGATTTTTTTTTGTTTTTCGCAGCTTGATCCTTTTTAGTCTAAGAACGATAGGATCGGACCAGGGACAAATTAATTCATGAAATTTTATTTCTGGTATCGAGGCAGAATTTAGTCCTCATTGGCTTTTTGTATATGCGCATTTTAAGAGTTGTAGAGGGGAGGCAGGCGGGAGTTTGCCAAGCTGAAAAATTTGTTGTAATACAATCTAATCATATGACACATGTTTTTAGGGTGCTATTCAACGCTGATTCTAAAGAGACCAAAACTGGAAAGATACATGTATCCTGTGGAAAGTAAATGTCATTTTTATGGAATGATCACTTTTTTTAAAGCACAACAAGTAATATATATATTACCCAAAACCATTTTAAAATAATAGGATTTTAATGAAATTTGGTATAAATGTTTAATTTGGCATGTTAACTAGGAATCAAAAAATCCCAAAAAATATCTGTGGTGAAAGGGTGTTTTTTGAGGGCGAGATGTTAGTGCGTCATTATTACCATAACATCTATGAATAAGTTTTGACACTGATGAAATTTGCTAAAAATATTAAATATTTCATGGTTTCCAAGTATGAAATGAGTCCAATAAAATAGCTTGATCCAAAGAGTTCTTTAAGAGAGTTTATTTTTGATTTGCCCTATACGGAGCAAAATGTTAGCTCTTACGAAAAATTGTATTTTCATGCAATTCTCGATAGTATATATGATATATGATATATGATATATGATATATGATTTAAAGGTATTTTTTAACGCCGAATCTAATAAAAAAAAAACAATATGATACAATCACCCTAAAAAAAGTTTGATTAATTTTGAAACAGAAATTACTGTTTTTTCCGTTAAGCAGGTCAAACATTAGACCCCCAAAAAACACACTTGGACCTTTGATATTTGTATGGACTCTTTTGATCCTTGGGTGCCAATATAAATTTAATATTTTAGCAAAGTTCATAAGTGTCAGAATTTGTTCATGGATGTTATGGTAATAATCACTCACTTGCATCTCTCCGTCAAAAAAACACCCTTTAACCAAAGATATTTTTGGGGACTCTTTTGGTTCTTGGTAAGCATGCCAATGACACATTTATACTAAATTTAATTGATATCCCATTATTTTAAAATGGTTATGGGTAATATATTACTTGTTGTACTTTATAAAAAGTGATCAATCCATAAAAATGACATTTACTTTCCACAGTATACATGTATCTTTTCAGTTTTGGTCTCTTTAGAATCAGCGTTGAAAAGCACCCTAAAAACATGTGTCTTATGATTAGATTGTATTACAACAAATTTTTTAGCTTGACAAACTCCCGCCTCCCTCTCCTCTCCACCTCTTAAAATGCGTCTACACAAAAAGTCAATTCAGGGATTTTGGAGGACTTTGGGGATACAATTCTGCGCCGATACCAGCAATAGAATTTCATGAATTAATTTGTCCCCGGTTGCCCATATTAAATTTCCTATCTTTCCTAGACTATTTTGGTGGCTTAATGATTCTTAAAAATGTTGCCTTTTCAAAGAGTTGGTAACCCTAATTGCATTAAGCATGGTAAACTGCATACATTATGATGCTGCTTATATCCGATTATCTATCGATGTATAGAGTACATTGTGCGCTCTTTGCTCGCAATTTATTTGGTTGATGATGAGTGAGAAGTTTTTGTTGTTGTCTACGTGTATACTGACGGTTGATAGCCATAGCATGACAGTCAATGCGATGGACTGACCTCCAGGCTTTTGTGTTGTTTGTAGATGAAGGGGTCGCACTTGGCGTTTATAGTCATCGTCACCAACAACATCGGCTATAGTCAGCAGCAATGACAGTTCCATAGCACCGTCATCAATATATTTAGTCAACCGAACGAAAAGTGGAACGTGTGTAACCGAATCGACATATCCAGCCTTACACCTCAAGCAAGAGCTCATCAGGCAAAAGGCATGCAGACAGACGTACCATCGCGCATTCCCATCATTTATAAATCTTCTTCGACATTGCCATCACCGTTGTATCTTTTGCCTCTTCGTTTAAACATTGTTGTCGTAATTTCTTTTTTTTTTCAGTTTTATCTCAAAGATATACGCGAACCGAAATGAAGTAGGTATACCTACAGTCAGAAGCAAGCCAACAATAAAAGACCAAGACCATGGGCGGAGGGGGATAAACTTAAAAGGTGGAGCAGAGCATCAGAGGGGGTGGACAAAAATGAATATCTTTTACTGGATATTTTTTTCTTTGTTCGAACGAAACTTGCTCACTCACTTGCTCGCATACTCTCTCTCCATCTCTCTCAATCTCGCTCGCTCGGGTTCTGTGTGATTCGTTTTATGTGTGTGGTGTCGTGCCCTGCGCGCGCTATGTAGCTTGCCTTTTGAGATGTCCATAACCTCGAAGATTTGCTTTCTATACAACATCTTGATGCCAGTGAGGTACTTTAGGTGTATGATACCACATTTTAGGGTAGAATTTTACAAGCAATTCAGCGGTGTGGTAATTTCTTAGAAATACCTTAAGATTATTGAGATTTAGCAATGTTTTTTGATCAGTGAATGAATATTCAAACAAATCTAACTAATTTTAAATGAATAAATGGTTTAAAAGTATCTTACAGATAAATTTTCCTTTTTGATATTTTAATAATTTCTCATGTTAAAGTTTGATACAGCGCAAAATTAGGAGATGAAAGTCTTGTTACAAATGTATCTATACAATTTATCTGTACACTGTACATACATTTATGATTCCAACCATGCTGAAAAGCAATAGATGCAATATGTTTTCTAGTTGAATGGTCAGTCCAGTTTTCCATCGACACAACTTGTCGTCTTCGAGCCATTATCGTATAATTCGTTAGTCATATATCTAAGTAAATTGCAATCATTTAATAATTTTTACTGAATCAGAATCGTCCATTCAATTCAAAACTTCGCACGGCCAATGCTTGCTTAACTCGGGTCGGGGTTTGCTTCAATTTATATATTTTCTGTCTCTCTGGTTCTTTGGTCTCCCTCGATATCTTCGATTTATTGTATACTCGAACTCGACTCGTTGCCGCTATCTCTCTCATGCACTTATGAAATTGTCGTTGGATGGATATATTGGATATCCAGTTAAAGATACTTTTTTTCTTTTTTTTTATTGCTATAGCTGGTTATCCGTTTTGTTCATACGTAAAGCTGAGTGAAGGGACGGTTGGTCGGTCGGTCGGTGACGAAAGAATGTGTGTGCACATGAAGAATATGAAAATCATGCACGGTGACACGGAACAGAGTTGTCGAATTTGTAATTATTCTGGAATTATGTATGTTTATTTTGTGTCACCGTGCAATGTGAGAATGGACAGATTTTTGAAAAAAAAAAACTATTTAAACATGGCTTCTTAAAGAATAGGTTTAAGGGAGCTATTTTAAAATTGATAATAATCATTATTTCTCAAAATGAATTGTTTAAATATTTATGCAGGTGTCTGCATTTTGTTTTTCTTGTAAACTACCAGAAGGTGGTGGATAGCCAGTGAGTTGTGATATAACGTCAAACACGAATCATCATAATTGGAACCCACTTTGGCGTTTAGCTTGAAATCCTTTTTTAGAGCAAAAATTCTGTAATCCGAACTGCTATAGGTATTTCAAAAACATTTTTCAACTTCTAGACGCCAAAGCCGGAATTTCTCTGTGCAGAGCCAAAATTCCCAAAACTCACCCCACATGCCGCTATTTATGAGCGGCACTTGCATTGATGCAGCCGAAAAGCTTTCAGTCCTCCTTAGGTGCTCTGTAGTGTATCACAGACCACTTTCTGTGGAATGATCACATATTCAAATCTGCGAAGTGTTAAGGTTTTTTCAAAGATGCAAGACATTTGTCTGTCCTTCTGATCTGGATTATCTTAAGGCTTACCCAAACCTATCACTAATTTATGTGCATTTGTGTGAATTTCAGTCCGAAGTCGTTCTCGTACTCAAACATTTCGCAGTTTTTGACAAAAGACAATGCTCACGAGAGATTAAATAATTTCCCATAACTGTGATTTTCTGTCCGAGAAATTTCTTCGGGCAGAAAATCACAGCACAGCTAAATGTCATTTTAAAAGTAAAAGTATGAAAGCCAAACATCATACCGTACTTGTTTCACACATTGGGCAATACGGAATTTGTGTGAATTTGCGTTCCTGTACTTTTGCACAGTTTTGATATTTTTGAGAAAATTTCATCCCTGCTCTCCAAAATTTTACAGATAGTGGGTTTCTGTGCATAAAGGAAGGGATCGGACCTTATATCTCGATTGCTGCCATTTAAGAAGGTAAATAAATTAATTAACGAAAATGAAACACATTTAATTGTTTACAGCAATGATCTGTCAAAAGTGGAATCTTCTTCTTCATTTAGCCGGCGATTGTCATGATCTCGAGGGAGACCACAACTCTCCCACTCAACTGCTTCACCTAAGGTTCCAATTGGGGGTTCGCCGGGTTGACCTCAGAAAACGTCAACAGGCCTCCCGGTTTTGGATTGTTCCATGTCTGAGGCCGATTAAATGCAGGTGTCGTTGCATTTTTTTCATCCAGGAGTTTTTGCGCCAGCTTTTCTTCCGTAATAGTGTTGGAACGTCTTGTGCTATTGCCTTTTGAACTGGGTTCTCATGGCATCTTTTTTTACATGACAGTACCTGCTAAGTTGGTCATGCTGTATTTTGCCCAAGATGGTATTTTTGACATGTAGGTTTCCTCGGATTCTCTGACAAAAGTGGAATATTCGCAGTATTTTTGTGGTGAATTCAAAATAGAGCATTGATTATTCGATTGCGTTAAGGCTATCTCAAGCCAATGCGAAAGTGGCTTGGAACATTCGCCCACAGCAGTTTTTGTTGTTGTTTAGCATTGTTTAATTGTCATTTTTGTTTTCATTGCGAATGATGATGCCCTGCAAAACGAATGTTGCGCTTTGATTTGGGAGAGACTTTAAACAATACCGAACATGAAAAGCAATCAATGTAGTTTATAACTGTAATTTATGTATGCATACAAGGTAGGTACCTACTTATAATCCTAGTTCATTTAATAAAATCATCTACTTCCAATGTTTCAATAGACGAAATGTTTCTTTCCATTCACCTGTCTTCATCAAGCTGTAGTATACTCGACAGTTTATGAAACAGCATAATGATGCTCTATGGATGAATGCATTCAGAGTTAAAATACATATTGCAATTTCAAAAACGAATTTTAAAGAAGTTGGTATATTACAAACAAAATTTAGATATTTACCTAAATTGACACGTTTAGTTAATCACACGAAGAAAAAAGTCCTACTAAAAACAAAAAGAATCTGTATTAAATTAAGTGGATTTATGCATGATTTTTTGCAAAGCAGACTTACGGCTTAAAGTAATTGGAAAAATCAACTTAATTTCGGCAGGGTTAATGAAAGTTTTATTGAAGGTGAATCCATTTAATTTTATAAGAAAACCATTCTCTTTTGAGAATTTTATCAGGGTAATTTGAAATGTATTTGTATAAAAATAATGTGTCTTGCAGTTTTATACAAGCCGTTTTCCGATTGATTTTATTCTTATCACTTTTTTTAAGACTTTTTGAACGTTAATATTAAGTGAAGCGTATGTTTATTTTAAGTGCGTTCAATTAAAATTAAAATGTTCGGCACTTTCGTATCACACGTTTACGAATATATTTTACAAAAAAATCTGTTTCGTTTTAGACTTCTACTAGGTTTAAATTAAATGAAATAAGTTGTTCAGCACTTGATTCATTAGCCGTGTTTTTTAAAAGAGTGACTAGCAACTCAGCAAAATGTTTACACGCAAAACAATAACAAAACAAATGATTATAGAGAGTTTTGTTTGTTTTTTCCATGTAAAACTTTTACTGAGTTGCTAGTCACTCTTTCAAAAAACACGGCTATTAATGATTTTTTTGTGCTGCAAAATTTCCAAAAATTTAATACAAGTTTAAAGCGTTTATTTACTACAGTTCTACAGTATATTTTACATTCTTTTAATAATTAAGTTAAGAAAGAACGACTTTGAGCCCGTTATTTAATAAATGAATTGAAGGTCCATCCACATTTTGTATATTCATTGCACAAAAAATTCCATCTAAATCACCTACTTCGTAAGACAAATAATAATGATCTTAATATTTAATTAATTTGCACCTCCATTTTGCAGAGTATATTTCCATGTACACCCTGCGCTTGAAGCAATGCAATAGAAGTTTCACAGAGACCCCATTCAGAAAGGAGAACTTCGATTGTACTTTCGCCAGTTGTATGAGCAACTTGATACAATATAACTCCTTCTAGATTTTCCGACATTTTTTTGTCACTTTATTGTGGATTATAACACGATTCAAAAAATTATAACCACGGCCGCATTCAACTTACTGCACTGGAGAAAAAATAGAAATACAATGCGTCTACCGAACTTAAACTAGATGGAAGAAAACTAACAGAAACAATGAAATCCTTAAAAAGGGAGTCACAACTTAAATTAAGGTGGGCATCTGCTTAAAAAAGAGTCACCACTAACATTTAGTGAAAAATCCGTTAGTTTGTGTACCGTACCTAAACATGAAAAATCTTGCAAATACAAAACCAAAAGCAACAAAAAAATCTGTTCTAAGAAGATGTTCACCTTAGTTCAAAATGATTCACCTTTTTAAGCAAATTTTATTGAATCAATAAGTTAGCACATAGAATTATTGAGAACTCAGTTCAGTTTAAGCAGAAAAGGTATGGTTAGTTTAAACAGAAAATTCTCATGAGAATAAAATGATGAACTTCATTGAATCTAAGAGAGTTTAAACGGAATCCATATGTTTTGATATGAAATCCAGTTGTGTTAAGTAGATTGATATTAAGATTACCATCACCTTATTTTAAAAAGGCTGATGAGTGTTATTTATTTGAACCAGGGTTTCAATTACACAGTCAACATTGGGGAGCCTGGCAGACCCAAATACCTATAACAAAAAAAACATGGAGGAAATTCATTCTCATCTTCAACTTCAGGGACTCGGTTAATTCGACTTTTTAACCATTTTTGTTTAGTAATCACAAGAATTGGTAAATGTTGGCTCCAAGTATATAGCCCCACTAACAATCTGTACTGCTTAAACATTTGCCGAAGATAATCTTATAGCCCTTTCACACCAAACCCAAAACCGGGCTTTCGCAAAAATATTGGTTTTAGCTGAAACCCTAGATCGAAAACACAAGTTTTCGCATACTTAACCACAAATTTTGATAAACTACAAGGTTTAAATAAAACCTATCGAAAACTAGTTGGATTTGCAAGATGAACAAAACAAACGTACTTGGTAAAACATTCAGTGCTCAATTAAACGTCAAATAAATAGCTGACGGGTTGCTTGCCGCCAGGAAAAAGATAATTTTACTGCGGGTGCGGTGTTATGGATTCTAAATTGAAACGACTTGATTGAAGGGAGGTAGAAACAGGAATTATTTATTTTTGTTCACAGACATAAGCTACAGATAGATACAGATAGAAAACAGAAAGAACAGCACGAAAAATAGAGTCGCTTGGAAAATAAATGCGTTCAGGACACTTTGTATAAAGAAGAATTTAAAGAGTCATCAAAAAGAATGATAGTATGATGAGAAATGTACATAACAGCGGGAACACCGGAGACCACGACACAGAGTCGCGGATCACATAGTAATCCTGATCTGGTTCGGTTAATAAATAAAACGAATCAGGATTCATTGAATTCCCATTTCTAACTTACAATATTTATAAATTTTGTCTTTTAATTTCGACCTTAACTTTGGCACTGCAAGACTTCAAAGCGGCGCGGCGTGGGCGGGGCCCTTCGTCAAGACCATTGTGTTCAAGCACACAGATAGCAAAAAATTTAAATGTCTAATAAAAACTTGTAAATTTTCGGTGTGAGCGCTTTTCAAGTTTTCGTAAACCTATTGGCGGAAACCCCGTTGTTAGTTTCGTGTGAAAAGGCTATTAGCAAAAGCATAATTTATTATGATGAACTAATGTGTTTATTCACTTTTAAAACGACAGCACTGGCCAATAATACTGCTAAAAACGGGCAAGGGGTAGTAATAACATGTAGACACTGCTCATAGCAGTAGAAACGTATATTGTTGACGACAATCATATCGAATTTATGTAAAAAAAAAATATTTATTAATCAACTTATCTAAAAACTACAATAATAAAAGGGCAACGATTCACAAGTTCACATTGCCACCACTCTATCCCGAATAATAGGTATAATAAAAAATTCATTCTGTATGTATGAAGGTAGGTACTTTCGAAGTAAGAAAAGGTACCTTCCTAGACCAACAAAGTAAAGTATAATAAAGGGTAACTACCTATAAAGGTTTAAGTTATAAGTAGTAGGATACGTATGTAGGTACACATAACGTATAGAAATAGTTTATAGGTATGTAGGGACATAAATATGTATATCTTTTATGAACTTACCAATATCTTTTTCTATAAATGCAAAGGTAATCCCATCATTTGCATTTTTAAATTAATTAATCCACTTTGATGTAAGTATTATTTCGAGGTGATGTGTGTCTAATTATAATTTTAACAACAAAAAAATGAATGTACCTATCTTTATAGATAGCTATATGTATCTATATGTATACATTGCGTGTCACCAACTTATGGATGATTGAATGACTGACTTCCTAACTGACAGACAACTAAATCACACTGGATGTTGATGGCAACAGCAACGTTAAAACGTTAAAAGTGTAAAAGACGAAGTAGACGACGACGACGCATCGACCAAAATGCGCTCAAGGCGAACCAATTGACCGACCAACCGACGACGATGACGGACCGTTGAACAAACAATCACACACAATAATCTATGATACAAAAACGTTTTATTTTATTGTATCTTTTTCTGTTATATTTATGTAGGTAGGTAGGTAGATAATATGTGTAGCTAGCGCTACTTTTCCACAACGTCTTCACTTCTACAAACTATACACCAACTGCTGCCACTTTTCGGTTTTTTTCTGTCTCATTCTCAATTTCTCATACCTATAAGAAATATAATTTCCACTGTACTCGAACTCAACTCGTCCGTCTTGTAGATAGTTTTTTTTGTTTCTTTTAATTTCTTATAAAATTAACACAAAAACTAAAACAAGAACAAAAAATACATACAAATTTAAGAAAACATAAAAAAAATACACTATATCCGGCAGCGTTACCAGTAAACGAATTTCAACTTGCGAATTCGAGCTGTTTATAGCTAAATTGAATTTTTTATTTTTCACTATGTCGCGGCGTTATGAGAGCAGCAAATTGTATCTATAACTCTTGGTTGGTAGGTTTTTATAATTAAGGCTACGTTAAATGGATACGATTAGTTTTATTGGGCTTACTTCCAATTCCAATTGAAATCACTTTATTTGAAACAAAAGATAGGTGGTGTACAACTTTGTTTATTTTCCGATAGTACCTATGTACCCACATTTCTATTAATCATATGGATTAGATTTAGGTAGTTAATGTTGGCCTTAAAATCTTATTCAGGAATCAGGGCTTTTTTTGGTTATTGGTTTTGTTGTTACATTTAAAACACCTGACCGTGTAATCCCAAAATGTTCACTCCTCAACATTACGAGATAAAAATTTAAACTGAAAACAGGGAAGAGGTCGATTAAATGGAAGTTGGAACTTGGAATTGGATTTGGATTGGAAGTATATCTGGTACTCTTCGTTGCGGCAAACGAACGGCGCGGCGGCGGCGGTGGAAAAACCATATAAATATGTGTACATACAAACAAACATTATATTAAATGAACACGGCACGACACAAACGAAAACGTTAACATACAGATTGAGATTGAGCCCACGGGTTACTGGTTACTGCCTAACTGCTTGGTGGCTGGCTTGCTTTACTGGTAGCACAGCACAGGGAGGGGGTGGTGTTATTCGGGACATTGTGGAGTGCGGACGGGAAAACAAACGAACGACAACGACGAGCGACGACATTTACAAATAAAATGCGAAGAGAATCTCAATTTGTGCACATAACACAAACACATTTAAACAAAAGATACAGATACAAACAATTTTATTGGAAACAAAAGAAAAATCCAACAATCGCCGCTCTCTTTAGATAAATGCGGTGCGGTGAATATGTCAGTTAGAGATAGGTAGGTACATGTTGGTTCGTTTGGTTAATGGGTAAAAGTTGCATTGCGCCCTGTGTTCAGTTTCAGTTCAGCTGAATTTCGTTCCTTTTTGGTGTTGTTGTAATTTATATTATTAATTCAGTATGTATAGGGTAAAATGTCACAAGGCTGAATGAAGTCTTGGGATTGCCACATTTCTTTTAGTTTTGAGAATTTTGTTTTATGATTTGGAAGATATTTTCTTGCAATGAGCAACTAAATTGAGTGAGTTAGAGGCTGAATTTAGAGAAGAAACCAAATTAATAAAGTCAAAGTAGGTAGGTACCTAGATTCCTTTTTGTACTTAGGTACCTATAGGTTTACGAAAATATCAAATGGGCGTCATCAACCCTTTTTTACTTTTTTAAACAATTACCTTCCTATTACCTATTTTTTTGTGGGTTGCAAATTTAACTAAAATCCAGGGAAAAATTGACATGTGAGATGATGAACGATGAGGTGCCATTTGCCGGTTTTATTTATAATTTAAGACAGCATTGCCAAACGTATGGGTCTACCCCAATTTACGGTGAACGTCTGGGATAGTTTTTTTTTTTTTTTAATTTTCCAGGATTGTTCGCTATGAATAACTTAAATACCTACCTACTTTTCCTATAATCTTACTAATAAACTGAAATTAAAGAAACGAGTATAAGAAAGTAAAAAAAAATGAAATTTAGTTATTTTCTGTTCATTTTAGTCCAGAGTTCTGATAGAATTTCGGCTTAAAGTCACAGAAATTAAGATTAAAAGCTCTCCCAAAACCAACGCGAAACATTCGCTCTGCAAATCACAAAGATAACAAAATTGACAAATAAACAATTCAGATAGGAAACAACAAAAACTGCCGTTGGCGAATTAGCCCAGTCAATAATAACAAAAAAGGGTTAAATTCGCAAAGCGCGATGTAGTTCTGCATTTTTGATATGTTGTTGGGGCATGTTAGCTGTAGCTAAGCTTGCAACTTCGAAAAACCTGTTCTCGCTGCAGGAAAAATGCAACAGTGAAAAAAACGCCAAAATCATCTCATTTTTGTCCGACATTTTCCTTTATAACTTTGGAAATATGCAACTTAGGAAAAAACAATCCACTATATTCTTGTTTGTTATACAATTTTCTATTATAAGACCACATTAGTTTAAATTTCATGTATGCTATATTTGAGTTGCTATCTAACAATGAGTAAGCAAAAAAAATCTGAAAAACTAAGTAATTTTGAGACGCGCTCAAAAAATAGGTCAAAAATTGTGCAATTCTGCTCAAAATTTGCAATCAAATAGGTTAGAGTATTAAAAGAAACAAAGAAAAAATTCGGTCCAAATCGGTCAGATAGTTTTGGAAAGAAATATAATGTTACCTAAGTGCAAAAAGCAATGTTTGCATCATTGCTGTGGTCAAAGTAGGACACTTAAGTTGGCACTCATTTTTGTACTCGTACTTGGAACCCTTAACAACGATAAAATATAGTTACAATATTTATATCTTTTTGTAAGAGAAAAAAGACTCGAATTTTGTAACTGGTTGCTAGAGAGAAGCTTGGATATGACAACCAGTTTATAAACAGAATTCTTTGGACGGACGAATTTCAATTCACAAGAGATGGTAGGTACTCCGAATTTCCATAATCTTCACACATGTGCAATATGGCCTGACCCTCAGGTCTTAATACCATCTACTCCATCTACTCGTCAAACTAATAATCACTTAGTCTCATAGCTTTCTACCCTCGCTAGAATATGATATTCATGCACATGGTCAATAGTCATTCTAACCTGAGAAGCATTGTACTTACCTTTAAATTCTGGATAACATTTTCCAATAAATAAATCTTTTGAATAGAAAAGTTTTGACTATTATAATCAATAATCTTCACACATGGGATTCGAGCAATCCACATTCAAGACGGCAAAGATCATTTCAGCACAGATTCAGTGTCAATATGTGGGCAGGTGTAATTGGAAATAAATTAATCGGGCCTTTGAAATTACCACCCCAATTTAATAAATTCTACTATCTGGAGTTTTTAAAAAAATAATCTACCAGACCTATTTGAGGATGTTTCACTGCTTCAACTAGCTTCACCATATTTCCAACAAGATGGTGCTCTAGCCCACTATGGTCGTGAAGTTAAGGATTGGCTGGATGAAGTATACGATGATAGATGGATAGGCAGAAATGGACCAATTCACTGGCCTGCAAGATCTCCCGATCTGACTGGATTTTTTTGTATGGGGACGAATGAAAGAAATCGTTCACTCATCTAAAATAACAACTTTAACTGAATTAGAACAACGTATTTCTGAAGGATCACTAAAAGTAAGGCAAGAGTTATCGAGAATAAACATTCAAAATGAAATCCAGGCAGGCTCAAGCCTGCATTCAAAATGCAGGAGGGCACTTTAAGCACTTATTATGACTGTATTCGTGTTAAGCACCTCAGGGCAAAAAATCATTTTTTTACCTCTTTTAGATTTTCCCAAGTATCATTAAATGTATGGGTTTTTTGGCTGCACTTATTTATGAGTTTTTATTTATTATTGTTTCGTTCATCAGGTAAAAATAAGAAAACTGTGTTTATTACGCATTTTTTGAAAAATATTGATCTCAAAGTCAAAATTTTGCTCGGGCAGGAAAAATGGAACACTATTTAAAATTGATTATCTGGCAAACTTAAAAATTTAAACGTAGTTTTAAAGTATTTCTACCACAAAAAAATCGAAAATGAGAAATCGACCTTAACATAGGTCAGAGTACACCAAACTTAGCCTTTTTTAAATCGTCAAAAAGTGATGTCAAAGTTGAAAATCAGACTTTACTGTAAAACATTTTTTTTCTTAGAATATGACCAAGAATCACATCCTAAATTATGGAACACGAATTACCGGACACCCTGTATTTTTAATACTTTACTAGCTGAAATGAAATCAGATATATGTATGTATATACAATCAAATAAGTAAATCAAATCAGGACCACATATTTGTTTTAAGAAGTATAGTGGAATCATTTTTTGCAAGAGGGCACAAACTTTACACTTTTTTTGTGGATTTAAAAGAAGCCTTTGATACTGTGGATCGCAGAGCACTTTTGTTCAAAATATATTCTCAAGGTTTGTCCACAAAGTTTTGCATTTTAGATGAACGAAGATACTTGGTCAGTGGTCTGCAACGGTGACAAGACTTCTGAAGCATTCGAGACGAAATTTGGGGTGAGGCAAGGATGCTCTTTGAGTTCTTTGCTGTTCGACCTATTCATTGACGATATCACAGATTACTTACCAGGAGGAGTGGAATTTGGCAACCAATATATTAAAGCCCTCCTTTTTGCGGATGACATTGTTCTGCTGGCAAATACTCCTGATACACTACAAAGAATGATAAACCGACTTGAAGACTACTGCACCTTATGGAACTTTACGGTAAATCTCGATAAGTCCAAAGATATGGTTTTCAAAAAAAATGCTGGAAGAAGTAGTATGAATGAGCGATGGACATTAAAATGACAGCTAATAGAAGTGGTCAAAGAAGACAAATATGTTGGGGTCATTTTCACACAAAACCTTAATATGGAAAGACACCTTCAAGTGAAATTATCAAATGCCAAAACTGCTGTAAGTAAAACCTGAAAACAATAGGTTGCAAATAAGGCCGTTAAGTTTGGGGTGCAAAACAGTACGATACAGTGGATAAGTTGTTAAGATACTACTTAAAACGGATATTTGATCTTCCGGCGTGCACACCGAACTATGCAATTATGCTCGAAACAGGCCTGCCATCGCTCTTCATTAAGACGCTCAAGCGCCAAGAAAAAAAAAAAAAAATTGGGTGGCACAACGGCTCGTGAAGAACTAGGGCCTAGTGACTAACAACTCGCAACCATTCCTGTGTGCGCCTGTCGACAGGAATGGAAGGGACCTACAATTTTATGCCGAATCCGAACGACTAGACGAGAAGCACTTATTCGTGACAAGTGATACTCTTGGAGGATTTGTCAATTCCTCGCAAGACGCAGTATCCCTGAAAAAACTTTTTAGTTTTTAGGTGGACGAGGCGAACTCAGACCTCCAGCGTGACAGTCGAACGCACTCACCATTACGCTACGGGCTACTACTCAAGCGCCAATTGGTTTACATATGGAAAGTAATGAACATGTCATGCGAAAGACTGGCAAAACAAGCTGCACTAAATTCCATTAGGAGTACGACTGGCTGGTACGCGGATTGATTGGAGCTGGCTGATATATGTGTGGTATGTCACTGAACCTGGAAATGGAACCTCGTCAACTCTGGAAGACAGCACTTTATGAGCTGATTAAAAAGGTGGATTTGAAGTGCAGACAGCGGTTTCTGGAGGAGGCATCCAGCTCTGTACACAGAGTAACGTATAGTGTTTTAGAGCATAACCTACAGGAAGCAAGCTATTTTCGTGATGAAAACAGTATACAACAAATATCGATGATGCTAAAGCTTCGAGTTGAAATGCTACAGCTTAATTAAGTACCCCACTCTGTCTCTACAAACTCTAAAACGGCCATAAACTGTCGCTCATCTCTTACAGAGATGGCACAACAGTTCAATATTCACCTTTGTTGGGTGCCATGCCATAGGGACATTCTGGGAAATTGCAAAGCTGACGAACTCGCCAAAAGTGGAACAACACTACCTATTCTACCAGATAAGGTAGATATCGGTATACCTATCGCTACTTGCAAACTTATGCTGAAGCAAGATGCTATAAGGAGAACAAGCCTTAGGTGGAATAACATCACCACTTGCCTGGCAACTAAAAAGATCTGGCTAGTGTTGGACACGAGGCGCTCTAAGTGTTTGTTATCTTTTGGCAGATGGCAGATCAGCTCCATAATTGGTGTCAATACTGGACACTGCCTTATAGGCAATCACGCAACGCGGCTTGAAGTATTCGCAAATGATTTTTGCAGAAGCTGTATGGATGAGGAGGAGGAAGAATTTATTCCTCATCTTCTCTGTACATGTCCCGGCCTATCTCAAAGACGTAAACTCCATCTTGGGGATTTCTTCTTCGATGATCCAACAGATCTAGCAAGCTTAGACATTAACAGTCTCATGCGCTTTGTAAAAAGATCCAATTGGTTTTAGCGAGTGAGGAGAAAATCTTAGATTAATGTGGTATCACAATGGACCAATTGATGATCTAAGTGTGTCGGCTTCTTTGCTGTCAGCCACTATAACCTAAACTAACCTTACCTACGTACCCCACCCCGATGACTTACCAATTACGTGCAGCATCTGTATTCTGTAACCTTGGAGAGAGAAAAGACATTATACATTTTCAGGACAAATGCCCAACCATGAGAGAAACTAGGCGGTATTACCTGGGCTGGGAAAAGACTGTATTAATGAAGAAGACATAAAGTATATCTTGAATGAAATGAATGTGTCAGAACTATATAATTTTTGTAAAATTGCACTACCTTATCGACATAGGATCTTAAATGAAAATTTTAAAAAATGAGCAACCTTAGTTTTTACCCGCGGAGAAAAACATTCTAGTTTTCGACATGGCACTAGAGAGTTTTAAATAGATTCTTGCAAGGCCCTAGCATGGCTGAGTTATGGCCAAAACTAGGGCCTTGTCGATTATGAACCCTTTTGTCTCGCCAGAAAAACCACTCTAGGCTCCGGACCACCAAAAACTAGATCACATGCAAGCAACTAATAGACAAAGCTGTTAGCATACCTTCAAGAAATAAGCTGGTTATTACATCTTCACACCCAATTCCAACTCAAGTTCATAACAAAATAATATCTCATCGGGAAGATCTTGAGACTCATCAGAAGGAAGCAGATGTGATTCTAACTTCACAAGCTATTTCGACAGCCATGATGATGAATGAGGTGCATATTAAAGTAATATCTGACGACACCGATGTATTTCTTCTTTTGATGCACCACTATGCCCAGAAAAACTTATATTGTACCTTTATTATGGAGCCTACACAAGCAAAAAGGGTGCAGTGCATTAACGCCCACGGAATTATCCCCCGCGGGTAATAATTAACCCGCGGGGGACTAATACCTTACCTAAGTGGTATTAAGACCCACCACAAAAAAGAACTAAGACCCTCGGGTGTTTTTGCTTTTTGGAATTGGCATCAAGACCCACACTTCATACATATATGATTCTTAAATAAAGCAGACCGACAGACAACATAGGCGCCTGTCAGGCGACTGAGCATACCCTAAGTGGAGTCGCGTGAATGGGACAGAGGACCCAAAAAGGGAGTTAAAATCCTTGAACCCGCGAAGCGAGCCACCCAAAGTACTATTTAGTACGAAAACTTTGAATGATGGGGTTTATTTCCATTTTAAATTTGAATTAAAATCCGTCAGAAAAAGGGATTATACCCCGCGCAGGTTAATTCCCTTTTTTTGGGGAATTAACACCCGCGGGGGATAATTCCGTGGGCCTAAATGGTATAAAGGGCAGTACTTGCATGACAAATTTTCACCACAAAAAGATCTTCGTAGGTTTGTGCTATGGTATAAAGGGCAGTACTTGCATGACAAATTTTCGGTTTGAAGTTTGGAAAAAGAAAGTGCCCTGTAACAATGTGTCATCAATGCCCAAATTAAAGACTTCCACCAACCACAGAAGCATTTCGAGAAAATATTAAACGTGCTCACTACCAAGTCCTTGTCTGGAAAGAAGCTTTGGGAAAGCACCCCCCTAATGTTGAACTTACAAACTATGGTTGGACTATAAAGACAAAAAATCAAAGACACTAATTGCAACACCAATATATATTTGTATTTTTGATATAAGAAATAAAATGTAAGAGTAAATTATTAATATACCTTCGTATTACATATACACTCCTCGTCAACTGAATACGCACAAACATTTTTTAATATACTTTATCCATTTTTTCCAAACAGTGATGGTTATTATGCCATCTGTTGATGCTAACTATTCCCTTAAGATGTTAAGCAGATAATTCCGAAAGAATTATCCAAAAACAACCGTGAGTTTTTCTTCAACCACTTGCAAAGTGTTTTATATGCAAAGTAGGAGTTTTTTTTAGTCAACTGAATAGGTACAACGCCATTTTCTTCGTTGTTTATAAGTTTTTTGGAGTGCTTGACAGTTTAAATTAACGATTTTAGTGTTTTCAGTAAAATTCAATTCTTGATTTCAAATTTTAAGAAAAATGGGTAGATCTAAGTGTCTTAACAGTGTTGAAAAAGCTAAAATCGATTTACTTAGAGACCAAGGCCTAACTGGACGTGCAATAGCTGATAAAGTTGGCCGAAGTTTTAATGTAGTTTATTCTTACTTGAAAAATAAAGATGCATACGGCAAAAACATGAAGGGAGGTAAGAAAACAGCAACAACAGCAGCTGAGAGACGAAGAATTTTAAGATGTGCATCAAATTCTTCTGATTCTGTGGCAAAAATAAAACAAAAAGTCGGCGTAAACGCAAGTTGCTCGACAGTATTAAGAGTAATCAACAACTCAAGCCATCTTAAACGAATGAAACTTAAGAAAAAACCACCACTTGACGAGAGACGGAAAATGTTGCGATTAGATTTTTCAAGACTTCACATGAGTTGGAAAAAAGAATGGTATCACGTGGTTTTTTCAGATGAAAAAAAGTTTGATTTCGATGGCCCTGATGGGTTCAACTTCTATTTTCACGACTTAAGAAAAGAAAAAAGATTTTTAAAGCGCTATCATAGTCGTGAAGGAGGTGCCATGATATGGGGAGCAGTCAGTTATTATGGAACAGTTGAGCTCGAGGTTGTAACATCAAGAATGACAGCAGCTGGGTATAAAGTAATTTTGGAAAGAAATTTTCCTAAATTTTCTAACATCTTTGGACCCATAAACTGGACCTACCAACATGATAATGCGCCTATTCACTCAGCGCGCATAATAAAAACATGGATAGAGGAGCAACAAGTGCAGTTGCTTCAATGGCCGCCGTACTCACCTGATCTGAACATCATAGAAAATGTCTGGGGATGGTTAGTACGCAAAGTTTATGAGGGTGGTCGTCAGTTCGAAGACAAAGAAACCTTAATTTCTGCAATCAAATTAGCGTGGAGCAAAATTTCGTTAAATTACATTAAAAAGCTATACGATTCCATGCCGGATCGAATTTACGAAGTAATTAAAAATAAAGGTGGAAGTACCCACTACTAAACTTAAACAAAAACTTGTTTCATTCCATTCCAATACCAATTTTAATTTTTGTACCTATTCAGTTGACTCAAAAAAAAACTTCTATTTTGCATAAGTTACACTTTGGAAGTGGTTGAAGGAAAAACTCACGGTTGTTTTTGGATAAAACTTTGAAATTCTGTTATTTATATGTTACGAAAATTTTTACCATCAACAGATGGCATAATAACCATCACTGTTTGGAAAAAATGGATAAAATATATTCAAAAATGTTTGTGCGTATTCAGTTGACGAGGAGTGTATAATAGTTAATAAATGCTTTTTTATTTCTAAGAGCCTTATGTGTTTCATTGAAAATCCACTCATATTTAAAATTTATATTAAAATAAACAAAAAATAAATAAAAAAGGAGCAATGTTCATATTTTATTTAGCTTCGTTCCCCTAAACACAAATCTCTTTCTTATCTTAAATATAAACAAAATAAATTGTAACATTTTTAAAGAGTGATCTTAAAGAAAAGTTATTTGTGTAGTTAGATTCAGCATTAAAAAATACATGGAAACGATACCCCACACGACCTAGTTCACAAAAGTTTTTTTGTTAGTACTAACCCCCCCCCTCCTCCCCCTAATTTCTCCCAAAATTTAGAAAAAAAATTTGTCCATTTCTAGTGTAAAATTATTGCGAATTCCAATTTTTCGTAAATGCACACCAGTTGCCGTCTTTTTATAAGGCCTTTATTGATGACGTCATATCTCAAAACCCTCAAGGTTGCCAGAGGTATACCCATCATTCTCAGATTCAGCACAAATTTTCCATAAAGATACCATCAAAACATTTTCTATATACCGAAAATTTGGGTTCGGTCCAAAAAGGCCACTTTTTCCCTAGACTAAAGTGCTTAGTCTAATAGGATGCCGAAAACGTCCAACAAGTTCTTACTAGCGAGAACCTCACGAGAGTATGAAACATCTAAATTTTAAACATCTACTTTTACTTACTGAAAACTTGCACGGGCTTGACGTATATTTCACAAGTTTTCCTCGTCTAGATTTTCCCTAAAGAAAACTGACTAGTGCCATGTCAAAACTAGACCGAAACTGGGCATTTTTCCAGCCGGGTAGTTGAAATGTTTTTATATTAATGTTTATATGTTAAAATATGTTGTCAATTGGCAGACGGCAAAGACGTGCTCAAATTGATTTATAAATTGTAAAATATGTTTCCAATACCTATGTTAAGAACTAATAAAAAATAAATACAATCAAATAAAAAATCTCCAAACGTGAAATCCCCGATTTTGTTAAGCTCCAAAAAAATTTTAAGGTAGGTACCACCTTTCTCGTTAATGCACATATACCTACCAACCTACCTAGTTTGTAAATTTTTGTTTGAAATGCATTATAGGTACTCCTACGTCGTACCTACATACTGATAGGAACATTTACCTCAATTAAATAAAATTAATAAAAACAACACCTTAATATAACAAATAAACCTCAAATAATACTGATCAAAATTTAAAGAAACAAAGACAGGTAGGTATATGTACATTATGTAGATGGGAATAGTGTAGGTACAATTTTATTAAATAAAAGAAAATAGAATATTAAAAAATCCAAATTAAAACAGAATGGCCATTCAAAAAACTTTATTGATAATTTAGTTAAATTAACTCCAAACAACCATACCTAGGTAAGTAGGTATTATGAATATGAATTTTTTTTTAAAACCTCTCTTTTTTCCCTTCTGATTAACAAACATTATTTACCCCATTTTTGAGTGACCTCAAAACATATTCTAAGAATTATCACAATACACACAAACATTATGTACATACCTACATACAAACCTTCATACCTACATACACCAGACAGTTAACAACATCAAAATAATTAATGAGATAAAAGTACATGACATTAAATTGTTCACCGTTTACAAATAAATTGATAGAATTACAAAAAAAAAGAAAATCTTTTAAATATTTCATTACCTACCCTTGTAGGTATTCATTTATTCCCATAAATTCATATATTAAACATTATGACTTAATTTATTATTCAACACTCACACAAGTGACGAGGCTATAGTAATTAAATTCATCATGTTGATTATAAATAAAAATATTAAAAGAAAAATAATAATATATTTTACTAGGTATAGGTAGGTAGGTACTTAAAATCGTATACATACCTTCTTCAGTTCAGGCCACCGCCACTATACTCCTAAGATATTTTATTTATTCTTATTTCTCTTTAAATTGCCTGCTTTTCTGCGTTGTACCTATCGTTTTTCTTCAATTTTTTGTTTCGTTTTATTTCTTATTTTAATCTTAAAAAACCACCCCGACACATTGGTGTGACACTCTCAACCACTTCACTACTTTCAGGCATAGGTGTAATCCAATAAATTAATTTTATATAAATTATGAAGAAAACAAGAAAAAATAAAAAAACAACAAAGTGGAAAATCAACTTTTTCACTTTTATTTCATGTTTTTCCGGCCCAACTATTCAATTATACAGTATAAACCTCTTCCACTACTAGACTTTAGTACTTAATTGCGAACAGAGCGAAACAGAAATAGAAACACCACACAGCTCGACCGAACGATGAAAACCGATTCGCGACACAAAGAAAATATAATAAAAAAAAATTGAATCAAATCTAAAACTCGAATTCGAATTGGAATTGCTATAAAAATGTACAACATTCAACCAACTCAACAACCGGAACTATCTTAATACGAAGAAATACACTCGCCGAATGAATCTAACAACAACATTTCACAACCAACGAAATAATAATAAACCAACAACAAGAAAACACCGAAATTAGAGCGACGAAGCACTGGTATATCGATTTTTCAAAAATCCAAATCCACCACCATATCCAACGGCATCAGCCAAATAGAGGTATCCACGGAGCACACCATCAAAGACAACAAAATTCAAATCCTCTAAACTTCAGCAAAACCAAAGTATCTATCGGATTAAATTGATTCAAATACCAAATCAATGTGTCTCGAAGTTATTTTCACGGCGAATATAATTATAAATTGATATTAAAGTTTATTTTTCAAAAATGTCCAATTACTGCTTGGCAGAAATTTATACTATTATAATGTGTAGATGGTGTACCTTTGTAAGTACACGATGATATCGAAGGAGTTGGCTCTCTCGCGATATCAAGTTTTCAACTTCAACTACTTATGTATGTAGATACTTCTGGCTTCTTTTGGCTGTGGCACTCTGGGTCTCTGCTGATATCTCGTATCGGTGCTATTTTCTGCTGCTGCTGGCTATAAAACTCATTGGAAACGATGATGCAGCAGAGGGAGACCAACCATAGACCAACTTTAAAGATGTGAATTGAGACGACGACGAAGACTATGACTGTGACACAAGACAGAAGACACAACGATTTTAACTTCCACTTCGACACGTCTAAGAGCGCAAATACACCAAATAATAATATGAAAATAAAATAATAACAACGACTTAAGGAAGAAGAAGAACACGAACAAAAAATAAAAGAGGACGAAAAGCAAATGAAACTCAAGAAAATTCGCACACGATTCGGTTCGAATCAAACAATTATTTTATTATTACAAAATCCGAACGAAATAAGAGATCCGTTCCACTGTGGTATGATATGTGGAGTGGAGCTTCCTTCGTTTATACGAATACGAAAGAACAGCGACGACGCTCTCGTTTCGCTCAGTCACTTCACGACTTCCCTACTTGGTTTGTTGAATGTGAAAATAGTGATTCGCGTTGTTTCCATCCAGTATCGGCTTCAGCACTTTAACCAGCAAAATGCACTGATGATGGCAGACTGGCACTCTGTTTCTCTTTCCAAAAACCAACGCGGAAGGCTTCATAGCTCCATTCCATCCATATTATGCCATGGTATGGTATGGCATGGCCCGGCCTGGCCTGGCCTGGCCAGGCTATCCACTCCAAGAGAAATATCGAAATCAAACTGTCACTCTATGGGTACGTTACGTTGCTTGGCTGGATGGGGCTGTTGTATCTTGTGTGGTGTGGATAAAGGATGTGGGGCTGATATAGAATACATATGCCAAAGAGTGGCGTCATTTGTGTTCTCCTCAATTCGATGTACCTACTACTACTTGATGGTAAATTTTGTAAAGGAAGGAGTAATACGAGTATAATGTCGTTGTTGTATGAATGGAGTGCAACACATATACAACACAAAATTTGCTAGGTGATTCTCCCGGTCGCTCGCTATGTTCCTGAAGGTGACGGATATGGTAACCATAAAGGTAGACGGAGCATTCATATATAAATTTTCCCCAATTTATATTCATATAATGTGAAAAGTGGAAAGTTTTGACAAACGAAACACATAAATAAGTGGTTTCATACCAACAGTAATTGCAATGATGATAAGGAAAGTCTTAAAGTTTCTAAGAGACATTCAAACGTAATGAAGTTTTTAGTTTCAACTTAATGTAAAGTATGTATATGTATGTATGTACATTATGTTCTAAAAGAAATTCTACCATAAATCGATACAGAAGGCAAATATGTCCTTACATATATTAATGTACATAATGATACATCCCCACACAAATTGAATACAAAGATAACTCTCAAATTACCCAGACCCACTAGGATTATATAGAAAACAAGAAAAATTGGGCTTGAGCTCAGAAACATAACATTGATTCAAATAAAAAAATATAAGGGAATCTTATCACACCATTCATAACATTGAATTTCAAGACTTAAGAGAATTAACGCTTACAATAACTGTTACAGGAAATGCAAACATGTGCGTCACGTTAGTTTTTTTTAGTAGTTTTTCCTTCTTCTCAGATAGCCTCTAAACTAATTAATACAAAAATCTTCTCTTTTCCATTAAAAAGTACAAGCGACCTCAACTCCAGAAATTAACGTGTTTCACCCCCATATGACAGTGGGCCTTCAGTCAGTCTGTCAAATCCTACTAAGACACATATTTTGGTCGATGACTATTATACAAATCAGAGCTATTTTAATATTTTAGTATTTAAATTTCTTCGCCTTCATTACTTTTGTTTCCCAAAAATTCGTTTGGCTTTGAATACTTGCTCAAACGAATCACAAGTTCAAAATCTCTAAGCCGATATAACTTTTGTTGAAGATTAGTGTTGATTAATTCGTTTAGTTTAAGCAGATGGTTCTCACATAATTGACTACGAGTGCTCAATGCAGATATTTTAAAAACATAATCAAGAAATAGAATTGTTAAAAGGTTGGGGGAAGTACTAGAGGCAGAAGTCAATTTCTAAATTTTCAATAAAATAACTTTTAATGGCAACTTGTTAATTTTTAATATTTGTGCACTGTGGCGAATACTTATTTTTTTTTTTATTTTTTAAGATTCTTAAGAACAACACTTTGTTTGTATAAAATAAAATGCGATATGGCTTGTAGAAATTTCTCTTTATCTTTTTATTGAAATTCAATAAGTCATATATTGAAATGCCTATACAGTTGCAAAATAAAGTAAATACACAAAATTATACATTCATATGCTTTTGGTGAAAAATTCTTCCAACAATCATCTTTTGAAGTATGTGTTCTTCTGGGCCCGTTATGTAGATGATATCTTTTGTGTTTGGACTTGCACAGAACGCAGCTTGTCTTGTTTTGTGAATGATGTCCTCAACAAAATTGACCAAAATATACAGTTCACCTTAGAATTTTGTGGGAAATCCTTCAATTTCCTGGATCTTAGTATTTCAGCAGTTAATAATTCATTCGAATTCGATGTTTATAGAAAAAACACCTGCACAGATGTCATTATACCGTCAAACTCAGCGCATCCTTGGTCTACAAAAATGTCATCGTTTGATGCTTTACTTGATTGCCTTCTCCGTACACCTTTAAGCTCTTCAAACTTCAAGAAGGAATTAAACACTTTAATCAAAATTGCCATTAATAATGGCTATAACAAAAAAATTGTGTATGATTTACTACGCAATAAATCAAAAAAAGAAACATGGCATACATTGGAGAAAAATTCCTTTCATTACAGGATTTTCTGAAAAACTTATTGAGCCTCTAAAAAAAGCCAATATAAAACCCGCTTTCTTCAATGATTCGACGCTGAAAAATGCTCTATGCAACAACAATTTTTTTCCTTAAACTAACCATCTTAAGAAGAGTGGTGTCTACAAAGTCAATTGTGAAAATTGTGATGGTGTCTACATCGGAAAGACATCGAGGAATTTGGAAAAAAGATTTAACGAGCAGATACGAGCAGTAAATCATCCCGACCCATCTTCTGGATGATCACAACATCTCCGCAATTCAGGCCACCTTTGTTCTATAGAAAGTATAGAACTCGTACATAATTTAACTTCTGAACGAGTATTAGATAAGTTGAAATTCTTTGAAATAAACAAAAATAAATCACGAGGAGACAACTTACTAAACAATCAAATTGACCTGACCAACAATAGCCCTCTGTTCAATATAAAACTATAGTTTATATAATAACTTTCATTATTTATTTTTAAAATCAATGTTTAAATAACCTAAGAATTGTACATTTTTCTTGTCTTTTTCTTGTTACTCGTGTATTATTTTTGTTATTTTTTTTTTCTTTTTGTCTTTGCTTGAGTTTCCCTCACTCTTGTTGGAATATTCAAGGTAGAGGTTTCAGAATATTCTTTAGCTTTCGAAATACCCGTTACAGCAGGCATTTGTAACTATTTCCGTTCATTTTTGTAGTTATAAAATCCAATTCAATTGTTCCATAATAGGTGATTGCTCCCCATACCATAACACCTGATGTATGACTGTGATGTCTTGACAAAATAAGTTCTTCTTTTCTTTAATCGTGAAAAAAAAATTGTAACCATCGGGTCCGTCAAGATTAAACTTTTTTTCACCTGAAAAGACAACCTTTTTCCATGCATTGCTTTAGGCAACATGCTCCCTGGTGAAATTCATCCGTAGTTTCTTTTTGATTTTCATACTCTTGATGTTACCACTGGTTTTAATTATCCATAAACCGTCGAAATACTGGCTGATACCCCACTTTTTGACCTTATTTTAGGCTCTAAAAAAAATAAATAAATAGGGTGGCACAACGGCTCATGAAGAACCAGGGCCTAGTGACTAACAACTCGCAACCATTCCTGTGTGCGCCTTTCGACAGGAATGGAAGGGACCTACAATTTTATGCCGAATCCGAACGGCTAGACGAGAAGCACTTATTCGTGACAAGTGATACTCTTGGAGGATTTGTCAATTCCTCGCAAGAGGCAGTAGCCCTGAAAAAAAACTTTTTTAGTTTTTTAGGTGGACGAGGCTGTGAAGCGATCCCAGACCTCCAGCGTGACAGTCGAACGCACTAACCATTACGCTACGGGCTACTACTATTTAGGCTCTGATAGTGTGTAATTTGAAGCTAGCCGCTTAATGAGTCGCTTTTATCGGATTATTGTTACTTGAGCTTTTTGTTTTTTCCATAGTTTTCAGTGTCTGCTAGAAAGTTGTTGAAAATGGTCTTACTTCTGTTCGGTCTCCTAGCTTTTTCTCGGCCTGAGAATCCCAGTTCCTTTAAAGCATCTATTGATCCTCTTTCTGCTATGGTCGACGTGTTTCCAGAGCCCATTTTAACTTGAAATTTCATATAAAATATAGTATTCTATCCTTTCTTAAATATTTTAAACTTTTGTTTAAAAAAAATCGGCGATGTTAACTTTTGCCAAGCAATTTTTGGAATGGCCTCAAGGGACGCAACTTTTTATATCCATTTTTCGCAGTCCATTCACATAATTTGGGAAATTTCTATGAATTTTCCAAGTTAACTCTTTAACTTTAACCTTTTTTATTGCAAAAAAATATGCCTACTCACACGTGTCAAAAATGTCCAGGAAAAATATTGGTAAGAGGTATTTATCGAGAAAAAACTTTTATGAAAATAGTGACAGGAAGTGTTTAAGTGATAAGAGTACCTGCTAGCTTTTATAACTTTTTGAACTCAGTTTTGGCATCAATATAATGAAGTTTTCACAATTTTATTAACATTATCATCATAAAACGCTTGTATTACAACACTTTGTCATTTGTATGTTGGTATTTTAATCTTTTTAACGTATCTTTGGTAAATTATCCATAAGTTTTTGATAGTTCACAAGTTAAACGTGCTGCCAGGACCATTCCTAAGACTTATAGTTTTTTTTGTTTATGAACTGCTTCACTTAAAAGAGAAGTTTTAATGTTTTTAAGTACAAAAATACAATCTTACCATAAAAATACAACCTTACTCAGGCGTATACGTACTTTTTTTTAATTTTAAATTTTGTAATACTTTTTGTGAACATGCTGTATTTTTTTATAATTTTTTATAGAAATATAGGCATCAATAGAAAAACCGTTCTGTATTTTTTGTGTTCGTTCTACATTTAAAAACATATACACAAGCGAGCAAAAATATCACTCAAGTTTGCCTTCTAAAAACAACAATCGCGATGGATGTATAATTAGATATTAATGGGCTCGTTTTGAAGCTTGAATTTAAAACATCAAATTAAGGGTAAAATCATAAAAATCCATTGGATAGTTTTCGCGCTATCCGCCATAATAACAAAAATAACAAGTTAAACTTGTTTAAATTAGGCAAGAGTTTGAAACATTGATACGCAATAAATGCGCCTATAGTTGGTCTTTGGTGTTGATTGTGCTGTTAAAAGTGAATTTCAACATATCTTTACTTATTAGGCCTCCTAATCTTAGAAAACAATGGAAACCACGTCAAGCTGTCACACTACTGCAACAAGGAATAAAGCAATGTACAGTGTCTGTTTAGTGCGGTCTAAGCTAATCTTACATATCAAAGATCTACGGAAGGTTAAGACAAACTTGTAGGTTAGTGTAAATGCCAGGATCTGTGCTACCGGATGTTATGACTGATTAATCGTGATGGCGTTTGCTTTGACACTAGCGTTGACGTCCAACAATAGCAGAGACATGTGACGTAAAGACTCGTAAGTTAATGGACTGTAAGGAGACGACTTAAGGAAGCAGACCTTACCCCAAAATGTCCCGCGACGGGACCAAAATTAACTGCAACTCATCGACAAGTTCGAGTACGATTTTCACTATGCACTACAATAATTGCCTATTCCCACACTGACAAAATCTTTTGCTAAAACAAATTGGAATCTTTTTAACTCAGACCTTGCTAGAAGACAAGCCAACCTTGAAATTCCCACAGATAAAAATTTATCAAATTTTGAAATTGATCATTACATTTGTTCTTTAAACTGTGCTATTCAAACCTGTATTGAGACACACACCACACAGATAGCACCTAGAAATCATAATAAAATGGAAATTTCTAACAATACACTCAAACTTTTTAAAACTAGAAAAGTATGGAAAGCACAACTAAAACGCATTTTTCATAGAGCAGGAAATAGAACAAATCAAGACTACAAAGATCTCTCATCGAGAATCTCTTGTCTTAGCAAATTCATTAAAAACACAATAAGAATCGACTTAAACCACTCTCTCAAACAAAAGCTTATGCAAATGAAACCATCTAGCAATTTTTTTAAAGAAATTAATAGTTTAATAGGAAGAAAAAAAAAAAAAACAGCTCAATTAACTCTTATGATACTATTATGTATCAAGGCAATACTTTCTCCCCTGATGAAGAAAAGCTAAACGCCTTTGCAGATTTTTACTCTCAAATATATACTCCCAGATCGTCTTCGAACATTGTTTCAACAATGAATGTTAACACAATAACCAGTTTGTTTATGTCTTGGAATAGAAATGATCCACTCTACCAATAGAGTAGAATTTGCAACAAATACATCAATCACCAACATAATTCAGAATCTTAATAACAAAAAATCTTCAGGTCCTGATGAAATTTCAATTTTTTTAATTAAAAAAACTAAATCCTCTCTTACTCTAACTCTGACAATAATAATAAATAACTGCTTCAATAACAATTATTTTCCCTCTTCCTGGAGAAAGGCCAATTTAATTCCTTTAAAGAAAGGCAAAAATTCTAACAATGTGGAAGATTTTCGACCAATTTCACTTTTATCTCAATTTGGGAAAAATTCTGGAAAAAGTCCTGTTTGAAAAAATTTTAGATTTTGTAACGGATAATAACATTATTCCCTTCAGTTTTAGAAAAGGGCATTCGACGGAGCATGCTTTACTGTATATTGAAGACATAATTCTCAAAAATTTGAGAAATAAAATGTGTACAGTATCTTGTTCAATAGATCTCAAAAAAGCTTTCGATTCTGTGTGGCACCAAGGCTTACTAGCTAAACTAATAGAGCTTCAATTTCCCCCAAGTTTTATAAAAATGATATTTAGTTTCTTATCAGACCGCACATTAAGAATACCGATAAATTTTTTGTTTTCAAGAGAAGTGGAAGTAAGAGCTGGAGTTCCTTAAGGTTCAATCCTTGGACCATTCCTCTTTAATCTATATTTGCATGATTTTCCAAATTCGATAAACAATGATTTTCAATCTATTCAATATGCCGATGATACTATAATCCTGGCAAAACACAAACGACCTTTAGAAGCTTTATCAAAATTAAAAATGTATTTACAAATTTCTTTAGATTACTTCAAGGATTGGGCTATAGAAATTAATAATAACAAATGTAAATTAATTTGTTTTAGAAATGCGTCTCCGAGAGGGCACTATCTTGCAATAAAAGAGAGAAAACAAATCTCACTGACCATCGAAGGGACAATTGTCCCATTAAAACAAAATATTAAGTATCTAGGGGTATTGCTAGACGAAAAGCTGAGAGCAAATAAGCACACTAGACTTACAATATTGAAGGCTGAAGCAGCGGCAGCTCTACTTAAATGCTTATTAAATTCAACTGAACTACATAACACAACAAAACTACTTATGTTCAAGACATTAATAAGACCGATTTTAGCTTATGGTTTCTTAGCGTGGTTTCAAATTTCTCCGTCAGTGGCGAATGAACTTCAACTTTTTGAAAGGGTGATAATAAGAAAATGTATATCAAAGTTTAGACGTCCATCAGGGAAGTGGCATCATAACACAACACTTTATAATGAATCAAAAATAGAACCATTTTTATCCTATCTGTTGGGCCTATCCAAAAAGAGATTATCAAGACTTGAATGTCATGAAAACCCAGGTTTAAAAACAGTGTTTGATGACAATATAGAATTCGCTATTGAAGATAGATATTATATATCCCCTGTAAGCATTTCAAATGAAAGGATTAGAGAAATTCTTGAAATAGAAGAAGGCAACCCATCTCACCTACCTCGCTTTTATACAAAAGCGAATTGCAATAATCACAGAGGATAAGCCGACCGAAACCCCTTTTCTAACATAGTTTGTTTGTTCATTATAGTTATTAATATTTTAGATTACACTTTTGCAAAAAACAAATGCAAAAAACAAATGAATTGTAATTAATATTATATTGTTTTATAAATTGAATACTGGAGCATAAAGCTCTGAAAAAAAAAAAAAATAAATAAATCGGGTCGCACAACGGCTCATGAAGAACCAGGGCCTAGTGACTAACAACTCGCAACCATTCTTGTGTGCGCCTTTCGACAGGAATGGAAGGGACCTACAATTTTATGCCGACTCCGAACGGCTAGACGAGAAGCACTTATTCGTGACAAGTGATACTCTTGGAGGATTTGTCAGTTCCTCGGAAGAGGCAGTAGCCCTGAAAAAAAACTTTTTAGTTTTTTAGGTGGATGAGGCTGGGAAGCGATCCCAGACCTCCAGCGTGACAGTCGAACGCACTAACCATTACGCTACGGGCTACTACTAAAGCTCTGAAGAGAACAAAATTTGAAGGTTCATTCCGTCAACTTTTCTTCCCTTCCTCCTTGTTAATTGTTAACTAGTTTTAAGTAAGTTTTAAGTTTTAATATAAATGTACAATTAAGTGTAATTGAGCAACACTTATTATATCTTATTTTGTAAATCAATTAATGTTACTTTTAGTTCTAAGAATTCTATTCCTATGATTAAATATATAATTTATACCAGACCAATTCTAAGTCGGTAATTTCTTATAAAAATTAATTTTGTATATTACGAAATATTTAATTGTATATTTTTATAATGTGCATAAGTACATAGCTTTATTAAATATTAAAAATTTTATGTTGAACAATATATGCTTAAAAATTAACTATAAGAACTGTAGTACTTGGCATATTCGAACACTGTGGCGTATACTTTATTTTTTGTTTAATTTGTATTGGTTACGTATAAAATAGCTTCGTATTTTATACGAAACCAATAAAATTTAAAAAAAAAAAATAAGTATACGCCACAGTGTTCGAATATGCCAAGTCAACAAGTTATCATTAAAATGTATATTAATAAAAATGTAAAAATTTACTTCTGTGCGGTGTTTACCACCTTTTTGGGTTTATACTTGTTGGTAAGGTTTAAACTCACCCCTATTGCGATTGTCAGTTACTGATTGATAGTTGATAAATATTAAAATTTTGCATTTTAGAAGGCACTGTATTCAAAATCTAATCAACATTTCATCGATTTTTGCCAATGTCCTTGTATAATAAACCAATGTCCTTGTATAATTAACGACGGCCTGCATCAATCTCAATGGCCAAAACCTTAAGCAGTTGGCTTGTTTAATATCGAATTTCCGTATTTATCAACTATCAATCTATGATTGACAATTGCAACAGGGGTGACTATCTCAATACTGAGCACTTTTTCCCTCAGTTAATTAAGAACGAATTACTTGACAGACATAACGCCATGAGTTCCAGTTAGCTTCCCAATCGTCATCAAAAGTTTATATTTGTTTTGCAATATTACAAATATTTTGATTCGTTTGAGCTATGAACTTAATGTTCAAACTTAAAAGCCAACAATTGTATGACAGGTAAGTCATAATTTATTGTCAAATTTTGAACATACCCAATATGACCAGTATTGGGTTAATGTCAAAAAAAATATTGGCATGCACTTTGTGAGATCTATAAAAAGTGGAAGGGCATAAATTATAAAAGGTTTTGCCTTCGGGTGTTGAATAAATAAAAGTAATTTATGTACAGTAGCCCTTAACGGTAAATTAAATTTGTAGTGGGTTTTGGATTTTTACCTTTTTAAAGCTACGGCTTAGAAGTTTGGTAATTTTGGGGTTGATGGATATTGTTGGTTTGGGTTTTTCATAATAAAATTGCAAGGACATGCTATACTCTTCCATCACAATATTCATTTCATATCATTCTGGTCGTCTGTCAAATACATACTATAAACCATCAAGAGTGAGTGCGAGAGGTGCAATATGTTTGTAGGCGAAACTGACGAAAACAATCGATAATGTTTGTTTTGATTATGTTAATAACTTGGATTTTCATGGTGGAATATTGGATTTTAAAGATTAAAAGCTAAGTGTAGACAAAAGCCTTAATTTTGTCGCATTTTTAGGTTTCCATGAAAATAAAAAAAGGAGTGTATTGTGGAAAGTTTTATCACACCAAAAACATAAATGTTAAAAAAATAACCAAGTTCTTCTATATACAAAAACCTTTTCGTAACAAGTCAGCCGTAAAAAGTAGTGAGATCTAAAAGCACGCCAAGTTCTGAGCTTAGATTAGAGTTAAATATCAAATATTTTAAGTAGAATAATATGGAAAAACCTCAAAACTATCAGTGAATTCTGTTATTTAATGATTGCTTACTTAAATTGCGTTGGTTTCCTAGTCAAGCTTTCATTTTAAAATTGAGTAATAAGGTAATAAAAGAAAACTTGCCAAGTAAATTAACTCAATTTAAGTCAGAAATCATTAAATAACAGATTTATCTGCTAATTTTGAAGTTCTTTCATATTACTATACTTAAAATATTTGATATTTAATCCTCGATTTCATAAATCCCTTTTAAAAATTTAACAGGCTTTTAAGTCTTAAAATGACGTTTATTCCATACAAAATACGTCATCAAATTTTGTATGGAATATAAAAGCCAGTTAAATGTTTATGAAATTGGCCATAACATTTATAAGCTCAGAACTTGGCGTACTGTTAGATCTCACTACTTTTTACGACTGACTTGTTACGCAAAGGTTTTTGTATACCTATAAAAGAACTTAGCTACTTTTTTAACATTTATAATTGAATTGATTTTTATTGAGACTTTAAATGTGTATTTACATAGTTGACAATTCAATATTATATATACTTAAGAGTACAAAGGAAAATACTGCGGCTATAATGTATTGCCAGCTTTGTCTTTTACAGTTTTGTTCGCCTCATGGCTGTCTTTATAAAAATGTCATATTGCTCCTGCTCTAAGAGCACTGACAGTTAGGTGTTGGCTTATTGGTGCATTAAAGAATATATACATATAATACAAATTCCTAATGATAACTTAAAAATAAACTAACCTAAAATGACTACTCCTGAGCACAGTAGACATACCAAACCAAAAGAAATATAAGTATTTTCATGTATTAGAGCGAGTGCGCTCTATGATAGAACATTCTACAAATGAAATCAATTACAGGAATTTGTGGAATTGTATTTATACAATTAAACAATTTGGACACTTTAAGAGCGAAAGCGCTTGATAAAATAAATAATTTTTTTTGACTTTTACAATGTATGAACATTAGTAATTTAATACTTTTATATAGGTCACTTTTTAAAATCACAAGCTTTATAATAAAACTTTTCTTTTGTTTTCCTTTAAAAAAAAAACTGTTCAGCTTCACCTCATCTATGGTGCTTAAGTTGTTGTTGCAGGTTCATTATTCCTGTGGTCAGATTGTAGTCCGACAAGGTTCCACATTAGTAGATGTTGCATGGTTCCCATCTTTATCATCTCAGTAGAGGTTACGATGTATGGTGCAGATGCCAGATGGTCAGGTGTCTCGTATGATCTATAGACAAGACAGTCATGAGTCCCGTTAGGTAGCTGAAGCGGTTGCTGGCGAAACTGTATTTCGCCTGGTCCTTTTTAACGGGAAACGTAGAAGCGGTGTCCAATAGTTAGTTCTGGGAACTAGTCGGTTGCTGGAGTATGAACTCCGGTTTACCAGGATAGAAAACCTCCTCCCCTAAATATTTAAGATAATTAACGAATTACTGTTTTATTTAAAACTGTATCGGCATGGTTGTGCAGAAGGAACAACCAGCCACCTTGGGATCCTCTACCAAACTCCCCTACTTTTTTAACATTTATGTTTTTGATGTGATTTCACTTCTTTTTGCAAAGATTCTTTTTATTAGGAAAAGTGGGTGCAATAAAAGCCAAATGAGAGCCTCATAAGGAAAAGGAAGTTTTTATTTTATGCCTTTTGTATGTATACCATACAAGTCCAATTTTTATAAGTTAGAAGCGCTCCATTGAAATGATAATAATGATGAAACGCCCCTGCATGAAATTGTTCATGATTTCAACTTTTTCTTTGTATTCACCTGAAAACTAACAGCTTTAACAAATTTCATAATCCTGCACCAATCGGAAGTGCTCTCAATATATTTTATATTAACTCCGTGAAAATTGGTGGCAGCCACGCCCACTGAATGCAAAATCTCAAATTTGTAATGTTCCCTTTGCTCGCATGTCAAGTCCTATCGCTCTATAAAATTTCATCACTCTATGCTAATCAGTAGTTCTCTACATATTCTGAGAATATGGGCGAATGCCACGCCCCTGAATGGATAATTAAAAATGTTCCAATATCTCCTTTGTATTGACTACATGACCTACCAGTCTACCAAATTTCATTATTCTGAAACAATCCGAAGTGACCCATGTAATGAATTACAATTCTGATAAAATGTGCAGATGCTATACGCAACTGAATGTTAAATATCAATCATTCTACGACAATCAGAAGTGCTCCTCATAATTTATATCAATTCTATGAAAATAGGCGGATACCACGCCCCCTGAATTAAAAATCTCAAATTTTAAACTTTTGGCCTTACCTGCACTTAAAGCCCTACCGCTGCACCAAATTTCATCAATATAAGACAATCTGAAGTGCTACAAGAAATTTATATCAATTCTATGAAAATGTGCGGGTACCACACCCCCTGAATGGAAAATCTTAAACTTTCGATTTGTTCCTTTGTAGAAACTACAAGTCCACAAGTGCTGTGCGAAATTACAAGATTCTACAATGTCGGGAAGTGCTTCATAATTTTGATGATCTGTCAGTGAGTCAGTCAGTCAGTAAGTTACGGTTTTTGCAATTTTTACAGTCTTATATCTCGGGAACTACTGATGCTAAAGAATTGAAATTTGGTTAGTTGCTTAACCTGGTGAGCTTAGCAAATGCTGCGAGTTTGAAGTTTCTGACTTTATTGATACTGAAGTTAGAGGGGGGTCGAAAATCATCTGAGTTTGATCCTGTAAAAAGGGTGTAGTGCCAGAACTTGGCTGGGCACTCCCGTGCCCTTTGTCTTTAAATAACCATAACCAAACGCGAAGCATAGGAATGGTCGACAAAAAAAATGTCGACTGGACAAATGAAAATTTCCTCGACTATTAAAATGTCGTGACCGACAAAAATAAAGTTGACATTTTAAATGCAGACTATATAAATGTCGATTGTAAGTTTGTCGGTAAAAATGTCGACTGCTATCCAAAATACAGTAAAATAAAACAAGAATGATCTCTTTTATGTGGAAACTAAATTTTCTTATTAATTCAATGATATAAATACAAAAATTCATAATGTCTTTATACAAAAACATACATATTGTGTAGATACACATACACAAAACTTTTCATTGCAACGTTAAATGGACTGCAATACTATATAAGAAATTGATTTTATGATAATTATTTTTATCATTAAAGATATTTGACAGTTGTTTCTCCTGTTTTAAAATCGACTTTTTGGGCTCTCTTCTCTCTCCTTTCTTAACGTTGTCAACCGTCTGTTGGACAACAAGGTACTCCTTTGCCAACTTTGCAATCAATTTGTATATACCAACGTGTGATGCTCCCACAAGAACTTTCAACCGCCTATGCCAAGCTTGTAAGATGTTTTTGAGTTCTTGGCAATTTGAATCGCATTTATCCGAGAGTGGCTTGTTTATCGACAGTGGCAAAGTGAATGATGGTCACATGCATGCGGCGCGCGCCATTCACTTTGCCACTGTCGATCTTTTATCAGTCGATATTTCAAAATCGACTTTATAAGAGTCGATATTTTGATCAGTCGGTATTTTTACCGATCGAAATTTTGAAAGTCGACATTATGACAGTCGATTTTTTTAAATCGACATTTTAAAAATCGCCAAATCGTACCCAACCCTAACCAAACCCTATTACCTACCCAAAGCCGACAGAGGATTACCTTCCTTATTTTGGCCTTCAATTACTGTTCCTTGTTTTTATTTTCTATTTTTAGAATGTTTTTCATTACAAGTGTATGTAATTTATATATGTATGTATATGTATTTATGTATGGAAGTGTATATAATTTTTTACTTTTTATATTTTCTCTCAAACTATAGAATGGTATTTTTGCATCAATAGAATTTGTCGTTAAAGTTACTTCATATTTTAAGCAACAAGCTGAATAAAATCCCTTCTATACAAACCTCAAACCACTGCATTTACATTGTTGGGCTTCTTTATGTACATAATATCGGGGAATGAACAATCATTTGGAAATTTTCTGTGGAGAGAGGTAGGTAGGTAACATCAGGTGTAGGTGTATGTATACATAGATACTCTTGCAGGATGATAAAATCGATGTAAAATTACTTTTCTCTGAAAATGATTTGTGCATCGGTGTATGATATCATCGAACCACAATCTATGCCTTGTTATCCCTTTTCCTCTGATATAGATCATTTTGCATTGCTCTGCGACAACTGGTTTGCGATTGTGTTCGATTTATCAGTTTCACTGATGGAACTGAAACTGGACAGAGACAGATTGGTTTATTGAAAATACACATATAAATCGAGCGTTCCCCAAAAAATTGTGGCTACCATTCCCCAGAATTCTTATAACCTCAACCCGATTCACCCCTTAATACAACCTTTACCGCAAAGGCCTAAAGCAAAGGTCATCATCAATAGATTGAGTTCAGTTTTCCAAGCAAAATTCTACCCTAAACAACAAAAATGAAAAAAAAAAACACCATGGCACGATACTACTATAGAGTAATAATACCGCAGTTGCTACAGATGTCTCGATATGTCGCACTATAGTCTCCGCATAAATTCTAAAAACGCTGCAAATGAGTGAGTTGAGTTGGAGTGTGTTAGCGTGGAGGCTCCCTATTCTTGCTACCAGATATAGTGATGGTGTATAGCATCAAGGACCCGGACCCCATCACATTGTATTGTTGCGCTAATTCCGCCCGGCAGCAGCATAGTATCTCGCGGGAGTGTGTTTTCTCTTACGATGTACCTAAACCTAATAAAACTCTAACTACCTCCTGCGCGCACTCTATGCTATTGGAATCGTATATTTAAATTTGGGTTGGTCCACATTGTGATTTGTCCTTTTGTTATGTTCCATTCGCTTTTATACTCGATGCTCCCCATATATCCCATCATCGGAGTACGAGAATGAGTATGAGGACGAGGAGTCGGGGAGTCCTGTGCTCCTGACTGAACTTTGTTGGTTGTTCGGTATGCTTTTTGTTGGTGTTTTGTTTTGGTGTTCCTTCTCATTTACTTACATATGTATGTATACGGCGAGGACGAAATATATTTTGAAAACCGTTTCCAGTTTGTCTATTGATTTTTCACATCTAGGTATACATATATCTGAAATGATACGAAAGAAACTTAAGATTAAGAATTGAATTGGGAATTAAGTTCCATTTTATATAAGGGATGAGATGTTTTGCTTTTTTCTTAAAAAAAAAAATATTTCAACCCCTCTGGCAAATATGCATTTTAACACCACAGCTTCTCTTAATATTTTAGCTCATGTTAATTTACATACATATCTATATCATATAATGTGAATGTATGTATGTTTATTATATTTTATATGTGTGTAGGTATGAATGAAGTGCGAACAAAAAAGTTAACCCTTTAATAAACGTTTTATACCTATAAATTTTGGGTATAAATTTCCATCTCATATTACAAAGGTGGTTCGTTTGACTTTTCCATATAAATACAAACACTTCAAGTTATAAGAAGTAATTGCTAAGGGCTATTTTTTTTTGTTGAAGAACAATAATGGATTTTAGAAACAAAGTATACCTACATTTGCTTTGTTTAAGTATTTTATTAAAGGTCATTTCGAAGTAGGTCTTTTTAATATATTACTCTCAGCTGGGAACTTATGGGTTTTGTAGAACCTTTTTTAAACTTCACTTCATAATCAAAGCATTTAAATCAACTTCTTTTGTTTTAATTATTGAGTGGGAAGGTAGGTACGTTTTTTGTTTTAAACCAAATTATGTACAGTGTCGGACAAAAGAAAAGCACTCAATTTCACTTGGTTACATTTTGCTTAGGTAAATTTCTAAACTTGAATATATTAAAATGAATTTTATTTGGTTAATGTAGGTCAACATTAGCTCTTTAATCGCAAAGAAAAAAATATATTAGTTACACAGTAAAGGAAATACAACAAAAAATTAAAAAAAATATTTAAAGCAATTGCGACAAAACTAAAGCACATAATTAAATTCTGTAGGTATAAAGGTACCTGAGCTCAGCTGTGATATAATTGTCATTGTTAATTTTGTATTTGATTATTTTTTGCTAGATTGTTCTTAATTTATTATTTATTTGTTTTTATGTTTAATTTTTTGTCAGTGCCGTCTCCGGGAATGATGCAATAGAAGGATATATGAAGGAGTATGTAATTTTGTAACAATCAAATTGAATAAATATAACCCCTGAAGAAGTGAGGAATACGCACGAAACGTTGGGAAAATAATCGAATAAGATTGCTTTTATTCGCATTTTTTACAAATAGACCAAAAGAGCCTAAATAATCACAGTGGAAAAGTTACACAAAAAAATTGGTCAAATTCATAAAATAATAATTCTGTAGTTGTTTTCCAATATTTTGTTATGAAGACACTATTTTTGATAACTGATACTTGACAACTACGAGGCATTGACTCAATCAAGTTCTTTATGGTTTCCATGGGGATACTTCCGAGCAATTTCTGTTAGAATAACAAGAAAATCCTTGTTTTTGCAGCTATTACTTTTAATATGGCGATCTTCAATCTCCAATGTATGGGAATGAGGTCAGGTGACTGTCCCGGCCACTTCAAAACGTTGATTTTATTTTCCAAAAACCAATTTTGCACTAATTTAGCGGTATGTTTTGGATCGATATCATATTGGAATGTCCTTTGAAGGGCATTTCTACTTCTGCGTGTGGCAAACGATCCATTATACCATTTTATGAGTTGGTCCGATTCTTTGACTAGAAAAACATTATCTAGAATGCTAAGCCAACGTTTCACAAAGGCAAACTAAACCACGGAAGAGGAAATGTTTTGACCTGGGGATGTTTTCCTAGTCAAAGAATCAGACCAACTCATAAAATAGATGGTATAATGGATCGTTTTGTGTATGATGACGTCCTTCAAAACATCATGCTGCCACACGCAGAAGTAGAAATGCCCTTCAAAGGACATTCCAATATGATATCGATCCAAAACACACCGCTAAATTAGTGCAAAATTAGTTTTTGGAAAATAAAATCAACGTTTTCAAGTGGCCGCCACAGTCACCTGACCGCATCCCGATACAAAAACCTATTGGAGATTGAAGACCGCCAGATTCAACGTGATAGATGCAAAAACAAGGATTTTCTTGTTGTTCTAACAGAAATAGCTTGGAAGTATCCCCCAGGAAACCATAAAGAACTTGATTGAGTCAATGCCTTGTAGTTGTCAAGTATCAGTTACCAAAAATATAACAAAATAAAATAACAAAATAAAATAACAAAATATTGGAAAACAACTACAGAATTTAATTATGTGCTTTAGTTTTGTCGCAATTGCTTTTAATATTTTTTTTTATTTTTTGTTGTATTTCCTTTACTGTGTAACTAATATATTTTTTTTCTTTGCGATTAAAGAGCTAATGTTTACCTTCATTAACCAAATAAAATTCATTTAAATATATTCAAGTTTAGAAATTTACTTAAGCTAAATGTAACCAAGTGAAATTGAGTGCTTTTGTTTTGTCCGACACTGTACATACAAATTTACGCAACAAGTTACATAGAAATAGGTCTCATTTTTTTTTGGGTTAATAGGTAGTCTTATTTTTTTTTTTTTTTGATTTTTTCTGCAAAATATGGATAATAATAATCGCATTTATTTTAAAAGAACCAGAATCTCATTAGCAGGATATTTTCAACTCACAGATTTTATTCAGAATTTAAATCAATGCCATCAGACTCATTCCATATGAAAACGTCTAATCGAAAAGCCATCGCATTTTTGATTTTTTCAAACTTTGTGGGAACCATATTTAGGTTTCGTTCCCCCTCCACCTCCCTTGACAAATTTAAAAATCATCATTTGAATGGTTTTTTATTTATTATTGTTATTATTGTACTATTCGTACTAGAATGTCAGGTTATTAGGCTTGACCATTCTTTATTCCGTCAATTTCATTGAATTTTTGAACAACAACTTAAAGGCGCTACCACCAATTGTTTGGCTGGAGATATAGCTATTTCGTGCTTTGCCACTTTTGCACTCACCAGTCTCCTTTTTGTGGTGCTGGGCTTTAATCCAATTTTTTTTTGAAAAACTTTGTATGCACACCATAGGATTCGAACCCACGCATATCAAATTTGCTGAGTCTTAGCAGTCGTGTGCACTACGCACTCCACCGCTTTAGACCACTGACGTCACAGGTCGAGATGTGTTATTTGTTTATCAAATGCATTTGGAGCATCAGCATTTTTATAAGCGCTTTTTTTTATTTTATTTTATTTTTAGAAATGATATTGTTAAAGTTATCAATACGTTTGTGTCATTTTGAAGATACAAAACGGTAGTTTTTGAAAAAAAAATCACAACCAAACAGTATCAACCGCGGTGCTGAAGAAAACGTGTTTTTACTGTTTTTTCTTAATTTTTAACTGCCTCCCGTTTGCCGACTGTTAAATGTAACGCGCTAGTATTTCTGAAATACTAAGAACAAATATTTCCAAAGAAATAAAACCAAAAATTGACTCATTTTGTTCACCCTTTATATAAAATATCACTGCTTTAAAAATCCATGTTTTGAAAAATCGCTCTTTTTAGGCCATAACATCACTATGTTTGACAAAATATATCGAAATGAAATTTTTAGCATTACTAATCTTGTAGTTTCAGCTTTAATTGCTATAAGTTTTGTTTTGTTATTTTCATCCATAGTGTCAGTGCACTGGTTTAAAGAAAGCACTATTTTTCAAATAATGAGCAATATTCTGAATTAATTTTTTTTTTTAGATTCAATTTTAATGCCCTTTTTATGTTGAATCAGTTTCTGTAGATCTACCTACTCTGGAAGCATGTTGTCGTAGATTGAGAGGCCTATTTATTACAACTTCTGATCTTATGATGTTGTCTATTATTTCCTCTAAAGTTTTCAGTAAAAAGGATGTTAAGCTTATTGGCCTGAAAGACTTTGGATGGGTTGTATCCTTTTTCCCGATCTTTGGAATAAAGATTACTTTAGCCGTTCTCCATAGACTTGGTTTATATCCAAGAGCAATGCTTCTTCGAAGAATGCTTATAAGATAAGGCATAAGATCTTCTTTACCCTTTTACAGAAGGGCTGGGAAAATACCATCTATGCCTGGTGATTTAAAAGGTTGAAAGTTACTAATTGCCCAATCTATCTATCTATCTATGTAGTAGCCCGTAGCGTAATGGTTAGTGCGTTCGACTGTCACGCTGGAGGTCTGGGATCGTTTCCCAGCCTCGTCCACCTAAAAAACTAAAAAGTTTTTTTTAAGGGCTACTGCCTCTTGCGAGGAATTGACAAATCCTCCTTGTCACGAATAAGTGCTTCTCGTCTAGCCGTTCGGATTCGGCATAAAATTGTAGGTCCCTTCCATTCCTGTCGAAAGGCGCACACAGGAATGGTTGCGAGTTGTTAGTCACTAGGCCCTGGTTCTTCATGAGCCGTTGTGCCACCCGATTTATTTTTATTTTTTATCCTTTTACTTGAGCAGATAGTTGCAGCTATCTTCCAGTCTTCTCTGTTTGGTCTGAGAGGTATTCTCTCTGTCGAGTTTCCTACTAAAGGTAGGCTATCTGAAAAGTGTGTATTAAGAAGCAGAGATAACCTCTGGTCTTCGTTTTCAGTGAAACTTCCATCATCATACCGAAGTGCTAATGATTTAATTGTCTTTTCTTTTGCTAGAGCTTTGTGTAATCTTGTCGCTGCAGGGGTAGAAGAAATACCCTCATAGAAAGATAGATATTTCTCCTGGCTCTTCTTAACTCTTTGTTATACTTATTCAAATCTGTGGCGTAATTTTGCCATTCTCTGGTTCTCTTTGCCTCATTGAAGAGTTTTCTTACCCTGGATCTTAGTTTTGAAAGATATTTTTTCCACCATGGAGCGTCTTTCTGTCTTGTTTTTGGATTAAGTGGGCAACTGAGTTCAAATACCTCCAGTATGGCACCACTTCAATCATTAACTGAAACTTCTAATTCTAGGTGACTATTTGTCGTACTTACTGAGCCCAAATGTTCTAAGTTGGACTTTAGGACAGTTTTATACAGGTCCCAGTTTGTTTTCTTAGGGTTTCTTCCAGAGGTGTTCTCTGTGAGAAGGCCTTCTAAGGTAAACACTGTGGTCAGACATTGATGGTTCATTGCATACTCTCGAATCCGTTATTAGACAGCCTTTGTTTGCAGTTCCAAAGGTTATGTCTAAAACTTCTTTTCTTGTTCTAGTAACAAAAGTAGGGGTGTTCCCTATATTAAATATTTCTAGATTTTTTACCAGTATATAGTGTAAAAGGTACTCACCACTTTGGTTTATGTCGGTGCAGCCCCATATCAATAATGGTAGTTTGCGCTGGATGCAATAGTCCACAAGCCATTGTACCTCGTACGGTGGAGTGCTGGCCTCGTCACCGGCGAAATAAGCTGATGCTGCAACCATTGTCTGAATTCTGCCCTCGATGTTAAACTGGGCCTGTATCGGGACCAAGTCCTTTGTCATAAATTCTGAAAGACATATAAAATTTATATTGTTCCTTATGGTTTTGCAAGTTCTGGGTGAGTTTTGTCTCGTGTCCCATATAAGTTTAGAGTCGTTACTTGTTAAACCTCTTACCTTACCCCCGAATATCCAGGGTTCTTGGATCGGGGCTAACCCTAAGTTGTCCGCAGTGAATTTCCTCGCTAAGACAGCTGATGCTGCCCTTGCGTGGTGGACATTCACTTGGGCTAGCCTGGTGCTGATCCCCCGTCCAGTCATTTTGTTGCTTAACAGGTAGGGGCAAGGGCCCCTTCATCTGCCAGCAGATGTTCTTCCTCCTCTTCAGTAAGAAGCGTTTCGTTCCCGATTGCGATTGGAGAGAGGTCCATGCCCTCCATCTCTTCGCTTCCTCGACCAATTGCAACGTTTGCCAGTGACACCTGGCTAACAGAGGGGATGGTTACAGTGTGTGGGGGGCTAGAAGATATACCTGCGGTGATAGGTGGGAGTTTGGCACCTGTGATGGGGGAGGGTGGGCGGCTGGGTTGGGTGACTTTGGTTGTGGTCAGGTAGGGAAGTTTTCTTCAGACTTCTTCAGACCTATGACGGCGACCTTACCAAATTTGAAGTGAAGTTGGTGGTTCACTTTTTTTATTATGGCCTCTGCTGATTGGAAGTCGATGCTTATAACCAACAGCTGTCCTTTGCCTTCTGTGTTGCTGTTCAGCACCCTCCACGCTTTGACATTTAGTCCTTCGTTTTGGGCCTGGATCAGTGCCAGGGTTTCGCGTCGTCTTGTCCTGCGCTTCTTGGTAGGAACACCGTGATTGTCTGCATCTTAGGGATTTTGCCGCTCATACATGCCATCAACCCGGTGCCCTTCCAAGTGCTCAGTCTTGTTGCCTTTTCTTCCAGCCACTTCGCTGTTTCTTGCCAGCGCAATCGACCAAAAGTAACCCCGTTCTGAAATGCAGGCCATTGAATTTCAGCTTGCGCTTCCACCCAAGGGATACTTCCTCGATAATCGATTCTTCCAGTGTCGACAGTTCGTCGGTACTAAGAGTTACCTGAGGGTAGTCCCTTGGTAGAACCGCCAATCTGACACTCGTGGCTGCACCAGCATACTCCGGCCACGATATGTTTTCCCGCTGAATCCGAAGTCCTGGGTTTTTTGCATCTTGCCTCTAGGGAGGAATTATTTCGGTTGCTCTTCCTCTTACCCTCTACCAGGCTTTTGGAAGGTCCATTGTTTGGGACCGATTTCATCTCATCCACCTTATTCCTAGCTTCTTGCGGGGACATCCCTTGAGGAAGCAACTTCAGATACCACCTTGTTCCCGTGCCACTTAGTCCTTTCCTTAATGGATCGTCCAGGCCACCTGGCTTTCCCAATTCCGGACGTGGCCTAGTATTGCGGATTGTTTTTTTTGGTGGTGTAGAACTTTCTGCTGATGGTGTATTCCCAACAGGTTTGCCTTCTGCGGCTTTGCCTACATTTTTGACTGACAGGGGAGGTATTCTCTCTTTGTCATTGGCCGATGTGTTTGGAATTCCATCTTCCATTTGGCCAGGAGGTATTCTCCTTTGGCTTATGGTCAACGGTCCTCCTTGAACTGCCCGGTTCTGTAAGTACCCGTGAGGTTTTCTCTTCAGGTAAAAACTGCTTCCCGGTCTCGGAGCTTCACCACCCGCGTACTCACTCGCGGTGACATCCCGCGGAGTGTTAAATTTTGTGTGGTTTTTGTTGTTTATTTTGTTTCATAATATTGTTCCCACGAGTAGCTAGAGAAGGGTTGGTCCGCCATATCAGTGTTCCGCATGATATGGTAAGATCATAATTACTCTTTGATTCGACCTGGTTTCAAAGAGGTACCGTAAGAATACAGCCGGTATACGGTATACCCTGTGACTGCAAACCATCCAATAGGCACGGTCCACTTTACACCCTGGATTAGGGGGGGGGGGCAGGTTTTAGTCGTTACTCCTCAAAATCACTACCACTTTTGGTGGTCCCAAACTACGGCGGGTCAGATGAATCTTTGAAACTTAAGCCTCCGCACCACGACAAGGTGCCTGCCGCGCGAAGATTTTTTTTGGGTAAGATGTCCAGACGATTTTTAAATTAAATTTAAACAAAAAAAACAAAATCTCATTTTTTCAAAAATTCTTTGAGGAAGAAATAAGTAATTTCTTCACAATTCGTTAAAAAGTATATGATGTCAAAGAATAATTGTTAACAATAGGAACACAAAAGCAAAGTCATAGATTAAATATTGAAAAATAAACTTTATTCCGAAACGAGCAAATTTGGGTACTACGGGAAGACTGGGTACCGTTGAAACAGTTTCGCTTATATCGTCCATATATAGCCCAGTCAATATAGACATTTCTCTGAATTCCGATAACGCTTAAACTTGGTGGGGGCCTTCCTGTGACTATAACGCAGCAATGACTTAAAGTCCCAGACGATCCGACAGGAGCATAACTTTTTAACCATGGTAAAGTGTCGAGAAAATCGGTTTTTAGGAAATAACTTTTTAATGGCAAATGCTATCGAAAAGAAGTTGGAGTACAGTTTGTAGATCAGCTTGTGTACAAAACTCAGTACCAACTTAAGTGTCCTACTTTAACACAGGAATGATGCAAATATTGCTTGTTGCACTTAGTTAACATCATGTTTCTTGCCAATACTATTCGACCCATTTGGATCGAATTTTCGAATTTCGTCTTGTAATACTCTAGAAGACTTTTTGATTCCAAATCTTAAGCAGAATTTAAAAATTTTTGATCTATTTTTTGAGTGCTTAAGAATTAATTTGTTTTTCAGATTTTTTTTTTATTTCTGGTTAGATAGCAACACAAATATAACATGCATAAATTTGAAACTAATGTGGTCTTGTACAAAATAATAAGTTGCATATTTTCAAAGTTATAATGGCAAATGTTGGAAAAATGGGGTGATTTTAGCGTTTTTTTCACTGTTGCATTTTTCCTGCAGCGATTACAGGTGTTTCGAATTTGCAAACTTTGCTACAGACTACTCTAACATGTCCCAGCAACATAGCAAAAATGCAGATCTACATCGTGCTTTGCGAATTTATTGTCGAATTTGACTGGGCTAAGCAGGCTTACGCTTAATTAATTTTGCATATTAAAAATTTCAATTTTTTTTTTTAAAATTGAATTTTTTTTTTGAAAATTCAGTATCTTGAAAACGTGCCAATGATTTTTTTTTTACTTTGTGTTAATTTGTATTTTATTAAATTATAAAAGTTGACATTCCAGATTTTATTTTTAAAAATGGTCAATTATTTTATAAGAAAGCCGCACCAACGGTTTTTGATTTTTTTTTCATAAATTCATGTTTATCAAATAAACCAGATAGCATACTCTTTTTAAGCTGTAGCTAATTAAAATAGTATTATTAGCTATTTAAATAATAATCTTATACAAAATTACATAATAATTCATATTCAAACTTTTCTTAACAATTTATTTTTAACGACATCATTACATTATTGAACTAATAACATACATTTTTAATTTTTATCTACGTTAAAGTTGTTTGCTACGAGAGCAAGTTTGTGCGATACAGTCGCATTATTTGTGATAAAATGTTTTTTTTTTTCTAAGTATTTTTGTTGAAAAAAATGGTGGCTTGATACAGAAATAAACAAAATAATAATGAAAATACCAAAATTAGAATTTATTGTATTATTATTTAAAATTCTTGTTTCTTGACAATTTTTAAAATTATTTTTTCACTTTTTCTTGCATTGAACAAAAGTAGGAAAAATCAACAACAAAAAACAATAATGATCATATTCACATTGGACCAACTCCTCCGAATTTACAAAAAAAATACTAAAGTGGGAGTGAGATAAATTTCAGAGAAGTCAAAAATAGTCGGAAGATTCAGTCCAATTTGAACACTGACAATGGTTGTAGGTTTTTCCTGTTGACATTTTCATGAAATGTCCTAGTGCCACTTTCGAGAAACTCGTTTTTAATACTTATGATTCCAGGGGTGGAATAAGATAAAGTGCCGCTCTGGGGCCTCAACTTTTTTAACCGTCCTGCGGACTTAAAAAGAAATGTTCTTTTTTTTTTGTTTTGTTTGCCGTTTTTGAGATTTGATTTTTATATAACAACCCGATTTAATTTTTGTATAAAAAATAAAAAAAATAAGTAATTAATAAAAAAAAAAATGAACATTTTTCTTCTGCAAAGTTTCCAAAATCTCTTGAGAAAGTAGTAAAGTTAATAATTTTAAATAAAGCATAATATGAGATAATATACAACATATACTTCACATGAATTTCAACAAGAGTCTTTTGGCTTGAAGGACCAAAAGATAACTATTCCTCTGAAATAAAACATGCCTTCCTCTTACCCGAGACATTCGTTAAGATTTTTTTTATCAATTTTAATTTTTTTAATTTAATACATAAAAATGTGAACAAAAGTTAAAAATAAAATATAATTGATTTTTTTCTTTAATTTTATAGTAGGTATCGTAAAAAAATATTCATACATATATTAAATGCAATAGTTTCTGAATAACTTAGAAACACAGAATTGAAAAATATTGAAAAAAAAAAACAAACCAATGACAAGATATTCGGTAAAAATGCGGTTTGCAGTATTATTAAAAGTTATACAGATTGCATTTTCGAAGTTTAGTTTTGTTAATTGTTAGAGCCATATTTGAGAAAACTTGATCAAACAGAAATCGTTGTATGGTAGCTACCCGTTGTAGATAAGTTAAGACAATAAACATTCGAATTTCTCCTCTAGGAAACCACTTAAATGCTTCATACTAAGCAAATCCGTTGAATCATTAAGGCTCTAGCTCGGTATACATATGTTAGGACGCACGTCTTGACAAAAACTACTTTCTTGAACTTTTCCGCCATCGTAATGTTAGTTTTGACTAAAACTTCTCTACAGAGCAAGTAAAATACCAAATCATTTCAAGATCATTTGCATACAATACTTAATCAGTGCATTCCTTATTAAGAAAGTCGGCTTAAGTCCATTTTTTTGAATAATGGAACTAATGATGACACCTTGTAGTATTCTCTAATTAACTATTTAATGCGATAATAATCTTTCCACAAAAGTCTAGGACACCTCGGGAAAAACTTGTTTTTAGTCCTAGAAGCACATCTGCGTATTGTTGCTAAAACAAATAGAAATACAGGACGGTCCAAAGCCACGTTTCTTAATTTTTGTTGGCAAAAAAACGTGTTTAATAGTTCCTTCGCAATGAATTTTCAAAAAATACCTTAAGTTTTCGACTACCTCATATACCTAGGCCTTAAACGGAAAATTTCCTTAACGTATAGGTATAATTGTATTAAAATGTTCGATTCATAAAATTAAAATCAATGGTGTATAGTTATGTACCTACATACATTTTAGTGGACAAATTTTTTGATCCATTATTCAGTTTGCCTTATAATTTAGCATTTGATTATAAAGTAAACTTATATTGTTGTTTTTCTCGAAATCATCTTAAGTGGTCTTAAGCATGTTTCGCCTGGACCCTAAAATTAACCGGTTGGTTTTCGTAGTCAATATTAATAAGTGTGCTGATATGTTCTACAAAATTGATAAATTACTAAAAAACAAAATTGTCAATTGCTTTGATCAACATTCGGCAGAGGAAAAATTGGCTAATTTATTCATCAATGTTTTCTGTGACTCTGGAGCTAGAGCGGGCGAAATTGTGGTGGCTGAAGCTGAAGCACAAAGCTTAAGGTACAGCCACGCACTCTTTCTTTTGATTTGAAGTCACGATCAATACCAATCTAAATAAAAAGATGGAATGTATGTATGTATGTACTTACCTCTACGGCTCTACCTAAATTCAATTCTTAAATTCAAAGTAGGTAAATGGACAATCTCTTATTAATTGACTTTTAGTTAGGTATCACATTATAGATACCTACCTTGCTCAGGCCAAATTTGTTAATATGTACCTACCTATGTGTTATGATTGGTTATTATTTCACAAATGAACTAGGTAGGTATTAATAATTTAAAATCTATTCTGGTTAAGAATTTTTTGACAAACTCAGAATTCTCATCTCGCACAAGAGCGCATTTTATTTTATATGTATCTTCCCACTATCAGGATAAAAACGTTCGTTTAGTAGACTCAATAAATATAATTTCCCATTTGAAAGCCAACATACCTACCTATATAACCTCAATCTCCATTTTCACAACTGCCCCCCGCTTCCCCCCACCATAGTTCCGCGCTAAAGCCGACTATACATTGACTGGTATGTACATATACTTTTATTTTTTTAACAACACATAAGACAGGTCATTTATCTTTAAGTGATGAAGCAAAAGAAGTCAAAGCAAAAAGATTCCTTACGTATATATAAATATACATATAAATGTTCAAACATATATGGCTAAACAAAAAGATACAAAGATACCTACTACTTCTCTCGTTCAAATTACAAAGAACTGGTTCGCGGTTTCGCGCAAAATGCTGTTGTTAGTTGTTGCATTGCAACTGAAATACGAAATGCTGCAATCGTGAAATGAATTCTACATGGTTGTCGTCTGGTCAGCCAGACCAGCCCAGCTCGAGCTCTTGCTTATCGGGTATCATATTAAGAAGAGAGATGTGCCCATCAAGAATCAAAAATAAAACCAACAAAAAAAAAAACAAAGTTCAACACAAATTTTAACTGACGAGAAAGACGGTGATGAAGCAGACGCACCTTTCGTGAGGCTTCGGTTAGCCCCTGATATCATCAGCATCACCAACAATCATAGCATAGAGAGGTACACGCGAAAATTGTTTGCGAAAGAATTTGTTCTCGTCGATTTTTTTTTGAATTTAGGTACTTGTTTGGTGATTATGCTGATGCTGAGTGCCACAGAAGAATGTGTCCATGTGGAAAAAATGGCTACGTACCTATGTATATAAATATTATATAAACATGTACATTTTGTATGTTAGAAAATCAATTTAGAGAAGTTACGGTTGGACCGACAAATGCTTATACTTATTCCTGAAAGTTGTATTGATTTGAAAGTTGATTAAAGTTGAGGCCTATGTTTTGTATCTTCAGACCCACTTGCTGATACTCATCTTAATCCTAATCACCTATTTAATTCCCACCTGATGAAGTTAAAATTATAAGTTAACGGTTCGTAAAAAATTCAAAGTACCTACGTTAATCATAAATGTTCCTGAAATAAACTTACTTTAGGCGAAGGAATAAGTTATAAGAAATCTATGTACAACTTAAAACGGTTCCAGGTAGGTGTTTCCCATTCTTTTTTAATAAAAAATAGTTGTTAAAAGTCCCAACTGCACTAATATTCATTCATTTTTGAAAAACTGGGCCGATAAATAGAAGAAAATATGTACAAATCTACATATATTTGTACATATTTTTTATTCTTTTTTACTCTGTTCACCGCCAAGGACAATTTTAAGGAGATGTGACCCAACTCATCAAGTTGCCCATATATGCGCAAATAGATAAGTATTTACCAATATAAATCACCACTATACCTATATTGTGGTGGAAAACAATTTTTTTTTTTGATCAACCCAACCAAATATTAAAATTCTTAAGCAAACAGTGAAAAAAAAATTTTCATGGAGACTTTCACAAATTACAACCAATAAAATCGTAGAGAATTCTCCAAATTATCTGGTATGATTATCAATTTTGTCGAACAGCAAACAGCGGAAAAAGAATGACATTTTCTTATGATGTTTTTCGTTTTGCGTAAAAAAATTGATAAAACTTTTCGTAGGTTAACTACTAAATTATTAATACTCAGGGCCAAACTTTCAGGGCGTGATCATGCGATTTTTCAGAGTTCGAGTTTTTTTTTGAGTTTAACTTTAAACTTGTCACTGAAAAACTGGACTTTAAAATTTTAAATGTTGGTACCAACAAATATACAGAGCAACCTATAGATAAAAGTCAAACTGAAATGAGGTTATTGACGAGTGAGAATTTAATATTTTGTTCATACCAAAACATAACGGTTTTCGATCAACGTTTTTCCTTTTGAATTTTCACAAAACACCTACTTTGAACCAGTCTTTCGGTCACAATGTCCAATTTTTACAAATAACCATTGCTTGATAGTAGGAATAATAATATTATTAAACGATATATTTTGTATTACCTGAACCATATCGAGTATAACCTTAAAATCTTGTCAAAGCAAACCGCTTTACAGTAGCTTCTTGAAGCAGAATGTATCTGTTCTCTGCAGTTCCCAAAAAGTTATGGACTTTCCAGAGGCAATATCGTATCGTGTATCACCATTTGAAACTAATCTTACATGGCTCTTAAACCAATAAATATATTTTTATATATTAATTTTTTGTCAGTTATTTATTTTCAATTTGAGTGAAAAATTCCATCCTCAAACAATTTTCTCAATTTCACTTAACTTTGCGATGGTAGGCCTTCATTTATTGCAAAACTAAAATGTCTAATAAACAAACCCAGATTGTAAAATTGGTGTTTTTGTATTTGATGTCCATACAAATTTGTGTTTACTTTTATCCTTGTTGAAATAAGTAGGTAAATCACTTGCTAGCTCTTAGTTTAAGTAATTTTCTTTAAGAAAATTGCCTCTCCCACTAAATGGGGAAATATAACACCTCCCCCATATAATTTGCTTGTCTTGTTTGGACCCAATCTACACCGTACACGTTCAAGTCTCTTTTGCATCATATACAAATCAATCAGCATTATATACAAACATATATACAATATGCGTTTTAAATACGTAGTCAACTTTAAGCTATTTTTCGGTATCGTATTGTGTCGAATTTTGTACATTTCTTAAGTGCCAGTGTTCTGAGTACCTTCGCAAAACTGCATTTTCAAAGCGTATTTTGCTAAAGTTATACCAATTTTTCTTAAAATTTCCAAAGAACATGCAATTCAACATTTTACTAAAATTATAAAGCTACTTTGAAGTCAAAACAAGTCCGAAATAATCTTAAATAAGAACAAACATGAAAAGTTTCGAAAATGCAAAAAGCAAGCAGTTTACTTTTTTGATGCGCTTGGTATTATGCTCAAACACAATTGACAGAATAAAGTTTAAATTTCAAATTGAAATAAGTGAATCTCATGATCGGTATATCAGCCACGAAACAACTATCATTCAACCATTAAGGTGGTAACTCACTCAAGTGGTTGTTTTTTCATTCTAACCTTCACAAGTGACACAGTAGCAAAAAAGACTGATTGAAAAAGCTGGGTAAAACTAAGCAATTTGCTAAGAAGACTCTTCATGACGAGTTAATAATACATTCCCTTTAATTTTAATGACCATGGTTATGGCCGTATTATTTATACGTATTTAAATTATTTGATTTTAGGCATTTAAGCTAAATAAAACAAAAACTATATGGCTGCTTTTTGACCACAAACATGTTGAGTCCATATTCTCTGAGTCTCTGGAAGCCAACTCCAACTCAGATCCATTACGCTAAATTATAAACTTAAAAAAGAAGGTGTAATAACTTGCAGCTAAAAAAGTTTGGATTTGGTCTTCATAATTTTAAATCAAATACCAAGTTTTTTCAATTAGGAACAAACAAAAAAAATATTTTATTAAAAAAAAAAATTAAAAATAATAATTCAAAATATTCCCACACTACGTTGGCCTTGGACCAGGTTTCCTCCGCCACTTTTTTCGTGAGAGCATCTCTTTTGCCTTTTCCTTTTTTAAAGTCTTATCGTAGTACTTGCCGCTTTTTGTGAAGAATTTTTGTTCGCTTCTCATCTCGGCAAGCTTTCGATTCTTCTGCTTCATGATGTTCTTTTTGTTGGCTGATTTTTTCTTGCCCGCTTCAGAGATCTGCACTTTAATTTTGCGTCCTTGCAAATCGGTGTTGTGGAGTGCAAAAGCTTTTTGAAAACTATCAACATTGGCCATTTCGACAAATGCAAAACCTCCACGTCGGTTCCTGGGTATGCGAACACTTTTCACCTCGCCGACTTGGCTAAAGTAGTCTTCCAGATCTTCCTTTACTGTGTCAAAGTTGAGATTTGTCACATATAATACGAAGCGGTTGGCTTTGCTGGCGCCTCGCATCAGCGATGCCAATTGTTCAGTTGTTAGTTTTGTGGTTGGGATGTCTGTTTCTTTATCGTCATCTTCTTCCATATCCTCATCGTCATCATCATCATCGTGGTCTTTGTTAGAAGTACCATGTGATGGATCCTCATCTTCAGACTCCCCACTGAAGTCCTTCACTTGTTTACCATCATTTTCTTCGTCGCTGGGATTTGTATTCTTTGTTTCGTCGTAGGTTCCATCGAAAATTTCTTTCCTTTTTGCATCGTCGAAGTTACCCAGCAAATCGTCACTGTCGCCGTTAACTCGTTTGCGAATTTTGTCAGGACGCACGAATTGTTCAACTTCGTAATCACTGCCACTCGAATCTAAATCGTCAGAACTCATTTTATGATAAATTTTCTTTTATTACTATTTATTTTTGCATTTGAAATTTTGAATTTTCACCCTGAAATCAACTTTGTTTTGCTTGCTTGCGACGAAATGTCATAAATGACAGATGACAACTGACAGCACGTGGTATTCATTTTAGAATTATTCATCGGCTATCAGCTAAGAGCTCGATGAATATTTCGTGTGTTCTTACTGTGTTCAGCGCCACCTGTATCCGAATAAAAATATCTATTTCTGTGTGTGAAAAGGCCTAAGACCCTGTTTAGATTGTGACTGATTAATGCGTAGTGACAGCTGTTTGTTTGTGAAATCGGTGAAGGCGGCATTCAAGCAGATAAAGATAAAGATTGTAGTGAGCAGTCATGTTCATGGTCATAACTCCCAAATATTCAGAGATACACATGAGTGAAAACTACAAGACTGAAGACACACAGTGACTGCTCACTACGCAGTGAACAGAGTGGGAAAATGCTACTTAAGGGCTTTTGGGTGACACTTGGAACTCAGTTTTTTGCATAATGTACATCTGTCCTGCTCTATACTTTTCTTCATATTTGCCGACGAAGATACATGTAAATAAACCTTCAAATTAAGGACCTATTAATATGAACCGCATTGTAGTATAATTGATTTTAAATCATTTTTACCTTGAAGCTATATTTATCGAAACAAAATACAACATTTTGAAGTAGGTACCTGGGTAATTAAGGACGAGCAAAAGGATGGTTCTGCTTTTGAATCACATTTAATGCAAACATTGGATGTAATTTGGTTCGGGTTTTTTGAATTCAGGTAGGCAACAAGTTTATAAAATCTTGAACACATTTTCACCAGATGTCACAAAGTCAATAGTCGTTGAAAAGAACACTTTATTTTAAACAAAAAGAAACCAAATTAAATTTTACAATGATTGTAGAGTTTGTTATAATTCAATTAATTTTTGTGTAAGTTTCATTTATCTTACTTTTATTACCTATATTATCTTTTTATTTTGTATTTATTTATTATAATCAATTTTAATTTTAGGCGTGCTAAACGCCGGAGGCTGGTGATGACCAGAAAGAGGAGCGAACCAAGTGGGTCAGCGGCAGTTGTTGCTGATTGGGTAGGCAATTTCTTTTTTCAAACATTATTACCGTTAATTATTAAATTTAACTTATTTTAAATTTAAATAAAATAGAACCTTCTTCTTATCACCTCTTTATTATTTTGTTTTACAGTATTTTAAGAACCTTGTTAGGGAGCGATCTGTATTGAGGCCTGGAACTAAGGAACGTTATAGAGAATGGAAAATCTATACTGGAGATGAAAGCCTATTCACTGTTGACGGTGTATTATACGAACAAGTTTATGTTTTCATGGGATTGACGACCTACTATTGGATCTTCTTCAGAAGAGAACCAGAACATATTAGGAAAAATGGATCAGCTCCACTAACATGTTCGTATTGTGGTAGTTGTGTTTATTCGCATGTGCCAAGGATTATAGAAACAGTTAAAGAGTGTTTAAGAATAAAAGATAAACCTAATGAAAATGAGTGGCATTGATCCAATCGTTAAAAACTGTTAATAATGTAAAATTAAAAATCTATTTAAGAGCACACCATACAAAAATGTGTGTTTTTTTTTTTTATTTTGTAACTCTATAGAGATATGGTCTAAACGATATCGTTTGAGGGCACGAGTACGATAACTTGGGCGCCGACAATTGATAACGGATTTTTGTAGAGGGGTCAAATACAAACATTTTTACTATGGGTGGGGGGGTCTTTCTCCCCCCGTTTGGCCGGGAGGGGCAATTTAATGAAAAAAGTACTAAAAATAGAAAAAAATCATTAAACCATAACGGTAATACTTACAATTACGTATTATATCGTTTTTGAAAGCCAATACTCTGTTTTATTAGCCAATTTTTAAATCAAGTGAAATCTATGCATAGTTTTTGAAAAAACTACTTTCAAACTCAAAATTTGGGAAAAAAAATAAAAAAAATTTTAAAATGTAACTTTTTCAAAACTTCGAGATTTTATATTATATTTTTTTCTTAAAAATCGTTGCTCATATTAATTCTTAATCAGAAACCGAAAACAAAATGATTGTATGTCTTCTAGTTTTCGAGAAAATTAAAATTTTCCAAAACTACTATTTTAATTCAATTCATTTTTTTTCCTTGAGTATTTTACGTGGTCTTATTTTGATTGTAAAAATAGAATATGGATTAATTCTTACACAAATTGACTCTTAATTATCATACTTTCCCAACAACCAGCCTAACGGCGTATAAACAGTGAGGTATGTTTGGTGGGGCATGCTGCCCCCCAGCAACCCCCTACTTGGGCTCACTATAGGATTTGGGGTATGTGCGAGGTTCGGTGTATGCAAAATTTGATGTTTAAATAAAGTGCTAGTACCCAGCATTAGACGGTCATTTTAAGAGCGAGGTATGTATGGGCAGTGAGGTATGTTTGGTGGGTATGTTTGGTGGGGCATGCTGCCCCCCAACAAACCCCCTGCTTGGACTCACTATAGGTTTTGGGGTATGTGCGAGGTTCGGTGTATGCGAAATTTCGTTTGCATTTAAGGAATTTTGAATGTATTCTCTGTTTCCAATGTCAACAGCTACATATGATAAATGTAAATGTATGAACAAATAAAAAAATACTTCTATTAATTTTCAATTTTGTCAAAAACTAGAGGACATAAAAGCTTGCGGATTCTGGTGTTCGATTCAGAATTGTTATGAGCTTTGACCACAAAAAGAAAATTTAGTTTACAATTTCACAATTTTGAGCAAAATTGATCCAATCATTTCTTTTTGCGTTTTTTTTATTAAAATGTTGAGTTTGAATGCAAATTTTTTGAAAACTATTGACACAAATAATTTGATTTAAATGTAGGATTAAAGATGAGATTTCTGGCTTTTAAATCCTTTATTGTTTTGCATTTTAAGTATTGTCGTTGCTTTTTAATATTTGTTTTTCCATTTAAGTCTTTTATATCGTAAATCGCCCCTACCTCCTAAAAGGGGCGAGGTAGACCCCCCCTCCCGTAGTAAAAAATGCTTGTATTTGACCCTTCTATAAAAATCCGTAGACAATTTTCGGTGCCCAAGTTATCGTACTATCCCCCGTTTGAGTATTTGTATTTTAAAAACAGGTAAGTGTACGTACCTACATAATATCGTCGACCTCACATGCAGACCTCGTAACTCACAAATTTCAAATTTTACCGGAAAATGTCTCGCGGATTCATGTTTTTACTTTTATTTCTGTATATAGCGTTACGAGTATTCTAGTATTCTGATGTTTGAAAAAAAACCAAAATAGGTGTTAACAATTAGTCTTGCTACCTATGTATAACCTACATAAAACACATTTGGGTATATTCAATAATTATTAAGATAGTAGCCCAGTCAAATTCGACAATAAATTCGCATAGTACGATGTAGTTCTGCATTTTTGATATGTTGTTGGGGCATGTTAGAATAGTCTGTAGCTAAGTTTGCAACTTCGAAAAACCTGTGCTCGCTGCAGGAAAAATACAACGGTGAAAAAAACGCAAAAATCACCACATTTTTCCGTCATTTTCCCTTATAACTTTGGAAATATGCAACTTAGAAAAAATCATCGACTATATTCTTGTTTGTTTTAAAAACTTTCTACAAGACCACATTAGTTTAAAATTCATGTATGTTATATTTGAGTTGCTATCTAACCATGAGTAAAAAAAAATTCTGAAAAACTAATGGGGTTTTGCATTGGTACAAAATTTCAATACTTTTTTGATACATATCTGTCAAAACACCGATTCTGACAAATAAAACCTTCCATTGGCCAAACAATATTTATATTTTTTTGATTCTGAATCAATTTTGCAGATCCGTATTTTTCGGTGGATCTACCCCTCCTTTTACTATAATATCCTTTTCACACCAAACCCAAAACCGGGTTTTCGGCAATTGGTTTACGAAAACTTGAAATGCGTTCACACCGAAAATTTACAAGTTTTCATTTGACATTTCATTTGTTTTGCTTGAAAACAATGGTTTCGAGGAAGGGCAGCCCGGCTTTGAAAATTTTCAGTGCCACAGAAAATGGCAAAAATCAAATGTTTTATGCGCAATTAAAGACAATTTATAAATATTGTAATTTAATAATGGAAATACAATTAATCCTGATTCGTTATAATTAAATTATTTCTTAACCGATCAATTTCACGTAGTAGTTAGGATGCGCGACACTGCGTCGCGCTCTATTGTGTTCCAGCAGAAAAAATTATTTTTTCCTGGCAGCAACCCGTCAGCTATTTATATGACGTTTAATTGAGCGCTGAATGTTTCACGAGGTGTTAAGTTCATCCTGCAGATCCAACATGTTTTGGACAGGTTTTATTTAAAACTTGTGGTTTATCAAAACTTGTGGTTTAGCAAAAATGTATGGGAAAACTTGTGTTTTCGATCTAGGTTTTCAGCCAAAACCGATTTTTTCCCGAAAACCGGGTTTTGGGTTTGGTGTGAAAAGGCTATAACACCAGTACAATTGCCAGCTGTTATTTGACAAGTGCATGTTTTCATTAATTCATTTCAGTAGAGAAAGAAATTTTTAGTGAAAATATAAGGACTAAAAAGTAATAATTGAATTAAAATGGAAGCAGTTTGAAATGAGTCGATAGCATAGAACTTATCCCTCATAGTTAATAACAACTTTTTAATCGTCTATTTATAATTTAAAAAAAATGAAATCCCATCAAATGAAAAAACAAACTTGAATGTATAAAAACTGTTGACTGATTTTTTTGTATTCGTCAGCCGATACCATTTACAGGTTCACAGACACAAAAATACACCAATACCATATCAAAAGAAATGTCAATTCAAATATCATTCCATTCAAATTCTCAATTTACCAATGGAAAACCCCATAAGTAATTTTGAAGCGCTCAAAAAATAGCTCAAAAATTGTCCAATTGTGCTCAAAATTTTCAATTAAATAGCCTAGAGTAAAAAAGTTGAAAATTGTATTCAAATCGGTCAAATAGTTTTGGCAATAAACATGTTGTTGACTAAGTGCAACAAGCAATGTTTGCATCATTGCTGTGGTCAAAGTAGGACGCTTATGTTGGCAATGATTTTTGTACACATACTTGGAACCCTTAACTATGATAAAATAAAGTTTTGATATTTATATTTTTTTTTTTTTTTTTTTTTCAAACAACTTTAGTAGCGATTTTAAAAGTTCCGAAAATTGTTCACTTGGCATGTAAATATGTAATTTCGTGAACATTTTCGAAACTTTTAAATTCGCTACCAAAGTTGCTTAAAAAATGATATAAATATTATAACTTTGTTTTATCATAGTTTAGGGTTCCAAGTACGTGTACAAAAATAAGTGTCAATTTAAGCGTCCTACTTTGACCACAGCAATGATGCAAACATTGCTTGTTGCACTTAGTTAACATAATTATTCTTGCCAAAACTATTTGACCGATTTGGATCGACTTTTCGAATTTCCTCTTATATTACTCTAGACTATTTGATTCCAAATTTTTAGCAGAATTGGACAATTTTTGACCTAATTTTTGAGTGCTTCAAAATAATTTAGTTTTTCAGATTTTTTTTTTAATCATGGTTAGATAGCAACTCAAATATAACATGCATGAATTTAAAGCTAATGTGGTCTTGTAGGAAATTTTATAGCAAATAAGCATGTAGCGGATTGTCTCTTCCTAATTTGCATATTTCCAAAGCTATAAAGGAAAATGTCGTAAAAAATGGTGTTTTTCGAAGTTGCAAACTTAGCTACAGACTATTCTAACATTCCCCAACAACACATCAAAAATGTAGAACTACATCGCGCTTTGCGAATTAAGCCCTTTTTTTTGTAATTATTGACTGGGCTATAGAAGAAGTTTGTGAAAATGTGTGAACCTATTTAAATGAGAGTCAGTGTATATCAAGTGGGTATCGAGTTAAGAGTGGGCAGTGGATGGTATTTAAAATCATTAGACAAATAGGTAGGTACATATGTATGTATCCAAATCAAAAATTAAAGCTCTTTTCTCACGACCACGCTCCTTGGGTGCGCATTTTTAACAAATAAATCATCATAAGTACCTAATCATGCCAATAACACAACCTTTTTGGTTTTTGAAATATTACAAGAAAAAGAACTTTAGGGCGAACACATGCGCGTAAGTCAGTTATAAAAGATTCAGATTCTGTATATGTATATATGTATCTATTTCAACTTGCTCCATAGGACAAGTATTGGTTTTGTGTATAAATACAAATTTTCGAGGTATAGGCGTGATTTTTAAAGGTTCAGATAGAATTGAACAAAAAAACGACATCCGATAGAAATAGTTCTGAGACTGCTTTCACACAAGGAAACTGAGCTGCTGGAAACTGGGAGTTTGTAGGCGAGAAGGGCAAGAAGCAAGGGGAATGAAAAAAATCTCCCCGGTCAACGTTTGAGGAGATTTTTTATCACATTCCTTCTCCCACTGTCCGTAATGTGCGTTCAGCCAATAGACTTTATATGGAAACAAACGAAAATCTCCGGCAATTTTTGTTTCCTTGTGTGAAAGGTACAAGGAAATTAAAGGAAAACGTCAAAAAAATCTTCAGCAACTGGGGGCTAAGTCCCCTTTCACACAGGGAAACCAGTTGCTGGAGATTTTTTTGACGTTTTCCTTTAATTTCCTTGTAGCTTTCACACAAGGAAACTGAATTGCCGGAGATTTCTGTTTTTTTCCATATAAAGTCTATTGGCTGAACGCACATTACAGACAGTGTGAGAAGGAATGTGATAAAAATCTCCTCAATCGTTGACCGGGGAGATTTTTTTCATTCCCTTACTTCTTGCCCTTCTCGCTCACAAACTCCCAGTTTCCAGCAACTTAGTTTCCTTGTGTGAAAGCAGTCTAACATTACGAATAACCTCTGATATCGATATATTGTATGGTAACGTCAAAACAGCTGATCCATCGAAGCAAACAATATTTTATTAAAAATAGAACATACAGGAAAATTAGCAAAAGAATGATATGGAACGAAATGTAGGACGGCTGAATTTTATATACCTGAAAGAGGGCTATTAGAAAAGCTTGTGTCCAGTTTTCCGAAACGCCATCCCCCTGTGGAAATCCGCCATTTTGGAAAACGTGAATTGATCTATACCTATCATAATTTAATTGCCTACAAGCTTGGCCTGACAGTTTTTCCTCTAAGATCAATAGTTTCGTAGATATAGATCAATTCGCGTTTTCCAAAATTTCGGATTGCCCCAGGGGGACAGTGGTTTCCCCAGTAGGCCAAATCTCTAATATCTATCTAATATCTCTAATAACGGGACAAATAAATCTCAGCCATCTTTTCATCTATTTACATTGTTTTCATTATGGTAAGATCGTGCAAGTTGTGTGTTTTTCAATTAAAGAAAAGCTAAGATTTTTCATTTTTTTCATTTACAATCAAGTTAAATCTATTAGTTTTTAATAAATACTTTTAAAATTTGAGTTATGGAATTCAGAGAACAAGGTATGTAAATAGTTGTTGTATATTTTTTATTATGAAATAATTATGTGAAACCCGTTACTCAATTGAGGATTAATATAATTTTTGTGTTTTTTTGGTGACTTTCAAAAGTGCAGAACTTCTGTGGACCCTACTTGCCCCTAACAAAAGTTACACATCTATTTAGGTTATATTATCAGATCACCTTTCAACACGTATCAGTCATTTTTTGCGAAAATATGCTTACACTTAAAAAAAAACGAACTTTTATTGGACAAAGAAATTTGTTTTTATTCACTTTTAAAATCCACCAAAATCTTTAAACAATTGGATGTATTTAATATTTGGCGTAAGGTGACGAAGGTTGGAGATGCTTCTAAGCATAAAAAAAACTGTAAGGATATTTTTAGAAATCGACGAAGAAAAAAATACGTGAAAAATTTCCAGAGTTGACACCAACACTGATTTGATAAATAGATTGTTCCTTTCTTCGGACCCACTTCTTTCAAACGCTCGTGTTCTTGAAAAAAACTGAAAAATCCGTCCTACATTTCGTTCTCAACAATGTACTTCAGCGTACATTTAAATTCATAAACAGAGATTCTTAGAATGAGTCTTGGTAGTAATAAAAGGGCTCAAAATAGCTTTTAACGGCCTTTAGGCCGTAAAAATTGGCGATTCGTCCCGGCGTTCTCACTTGGACTCTTCAGTTAACAGTGAGGGCCTTGTCAGGACGCAATTTTTATTAAGTTCAGTCCAACTTACATCAATTTTACAGCGAAATTCAATTGTGAAGTATATCCAACCCAATTAGAGTTTCTAATCAAGAATTGTTGGAAATTTTGTTACCCGTGGCCTGGCATTGTTTACATTTATGAGTGTTTTGTTATAATACAAATTCTATATACTACTGAAATACATCAGCCAAGTAGAAGACCCTCACTGTCAACTGAAGAGTCCAAGGTAGAACGCCGGGACGAAATGCCAATTTTTAAGGACTAAAGGCCGTTAAAAGCTATTTTGAATCAATAATTCAACAAGTCCAACTAAATGCTAAGTCTTCTACTTGGTATTTCAGTAGTATATAGAATTTGTTTTATAAAACCACTGATATTTTATAAAAGGGCGGTACTTGGTACATCTATTTTCTATAACAAATAACTTCTCCGGGAATTCCGACGACAATATTTTTAAAAAAGGTCGCCTGAAATTTCAAAATAAATACCGGTTATGTGGCTTATGCCGTTTTCCATTGGTTTTACTCAAGGTTTCACTCATTCTGAAATCCAATGAAACAGTCCAGGATGCTTCTACTCAATTCTGGGGTTTGGTATCTGTATAGGTGAATCGTCAAATAAAAGTTATTTGCTACCGCACAAAAAGTGCAATGTAAAACACGAGTGTATCAACTCAGAACTTCCAAATAATATTTTTTGTTTGATTTTTTTTTAATCTGTTGATTAAAATCTACCAAAAACTTTGATTTTGGATGCAAATTAAATTAAAATGGAAAGTTACAAAAATATGAAGTGCATTGCAGTTTGTTGTGACGTTTGAGTTTGAATGTATTAGTGCTTCTTGAGTGGATTCTGATTTGAAATCTAGAATCGAATTTCTCTTCTCAGAATAGTCAGAAGCGTATTTAACGTGCCAATGGAATGGTTTCAGAAGACTTCCGGACGTCCTATGAATTGAGTTATGTCATCTCGTCACGGTCACTGTGCGGCTTTGTGATGACTTTAAATACTTGACCCGTACGAACATGTAGATGCGACCCATCTCGTGGCCATTTTATTTTTTGATTTTCAACTACCAAACCAATACAATCCTATGTACAAGGACAGTTGGCTTTTTTATCTCCAGTACATCATCGTCAGCGAACACGAAAGCATCTTTTATCACTAAATTTATCTACTTTGTATAAAATGAAAATTTTATATTTTAAAGTTAGGTATTTTTTAATAATTGTATAAATTTTACTTAGGAAGAGAGTTATAATTTCCTTTTCTCATTGCAGCTTGCTTCACGTTCAACCTGAACAAATTGTATTCCTTGAGTAGACATGACAATTTGATAGACTACCGCAGAAGACACTAAAATACGCCATTTAAAACAGGTAACATGTAATTTTGGTTTTTAAAGTCTACTATTGTCAATACAGAATTTAATAGTTTTCAAGGCGTAATGACACGCCTTAAAAAAATGCATTCATATACATAGTTAATAAAGGAGTAGGTAAATTTAAGAGATTCATAAATGTAAATGTATTTTTTAATATTAAACTGCAATTAATGCTCGTGTAGTGAAACTATGGGCAGGGAATCTCAGTACCTACATGTACAATTCTCGTCTTAAGGTTAAAAGCAGGCATTTGTGAAAAGTTAATCTGAAATATCTCCTTTTGTATGCGAAAGAGATCAAAATTTGATATGACACAAGAGAGACTGTTAAATGTACCATAGAACAACTTATGTTTGAGCTCCGAGAAAAAAAGTTAACGGCAGATAAGAGAATAAATGTTAGCCGAGTCACTCTTTTAAGTAATTTTTTCGTTTCATAAGGTTAGAAGCACATACGAAAAATTACGAAAAACGATGGTTTTAATGCTTTTTTTTTTATTTTCTTAGTCTCATTTGTATGCTTGTAATGTGGGCTGCTGGTAGCTTTTAAAATAAATTCAAAAATTTGATATTTAAGAGAGTTATACAGTGATGGCAAATAGTCAAGTGAAATTTCACTCAAGGCCAACTTGATGGCGTGAAGCAGTCATCGTATTGCTTCCCTTCTTCGTATACTTTTCGTGTGAGAAATCCCCTAACATTTAATGTTATCTTCAAGTCCGGTGCAAAGGGTATAAAGGGAGCAATAGAGCATTTTGGCTGATACTTGATGATTTTAACACTCCAGCTGCATGAATATGGGCGATTTTCGTATGAAAATACGTGAAGTTCGTCTAAAAAGATCTTTGGTTTGCGGAAATTGTACTTCTTATTCTGCCAGGGTCATGGCGGGCATCCCGATTAACCGGACATACGCTTTTCTAACCAGCCCTCTTTCATGTATAAGGAAATCAGCTTACCAATATTTCGTTTCACGAAAAAGTCTATTTTTACTGTACTATATTGGCTAAATTGATTTAGTAGCCAATTTTCCAAAATCTCTAACTTTGGACTAGAATATCACATTATCTTCAAAATTATGTACATATGTATATACAAATTTGTTAAACTTTGTTTATTACAACAACAATTCACGTAAGTTTCTTATGAAATGAGAAAAATGCGAAAAAGTAAAAACAACAAAATAAAACGACATAACCTCAAAAATATTGTCCACGCGCACGCAGAAAAAAGTTTTGATGATAAATAAAAGATAATTTTATTTCCAATAAATTTTATTTTGACAACTTTTCATCTCAAATCGATAATTTCGGAGATATCGATAAATAAGCGTTCTCCAAAATGGGGCATTTCCCAAGGAGTATGGCGTCATGAAAAATAGAACTAAGCTTTTATAATAGCCCTCTTTCAGGTTTACAAAATTCAGCCGTTTTATATTTTCTCTATAACTCTTGTGTTTTGACAAATTTTTTTGTACTAAAGGGGCACCTTGCCGTATACGCAAATTATTTTTTTTTTTCCGATTGTATTATCCCCACTAAGTACATACATACATCTATATATTTTTTATTGCAGGCCTTAAACGAAGTAAAATTAAAGGAATTCGCATCACAATGACTGCATACACGAAGTTGAATTTTGAAAAATCTCACCAAAAACCATGGAAACAAATTATTAAATCAAAAATTAAAAGAACTTTTAAGTCATTAGACTGGAGAGCTTTTGAAATAGTTTATTTAATCTTTAAATAAAATACATACATATTATCTATTATGGATTTCAAATTCAAACCTTTTTTTGTACAAATAAAAATATATATACCCACATATACCTAAATATACAACTATACGTACAAGAAACAATGGACTTTATTAAAATTAAATTAAATTAATATTTTTTTTATAATTAAAATTATTAACAATACTTAAATGTTAACAGAAATAAAAAATCTTTAAAGTAAAAATTCTTTGTAGAGTAGTTTTATATTTTATTTTTGTTTAATGCACGCGCACTCAAAAAGATTTTGAGCCGGGTAGAGCATACATTCGGATAGTGCGGCTAAAAAAAGAATCTCTATACTTGACAGTACGTCCAAAATTGGGTCCGAGGGTAAACTGATGTACATACGAGTATAACGGTTGAATTGTTTTCGGGAGGGAATACAACTATGTATAGCTATTTCTCTAGAACACTGATTGTAAAAATAACGGTAAAATAGTGAACGACAAGAAACATTGTGGCGGCATTCAACGACAGTAGACAACATTAAAGTTTTTCAAACATTGAATTCTACGCGGTTATTGATTCCCCATTGAACAATGCTGTCGAGATCAGAATTTAATGAGCTTATAATACGCTTCCGATGAAGTTCCACGTCCGAAGGACATATGGATGTGAATCTAAAAACGAATATTAAAAGCTGAGGGTACTGTCATCTGCCAACAGTTTAATGGATAAGATGTTTCAAACAAAAGATTATTAATCAATATAAGGTAGAGTGTCGGAGACAAACCGGAGTCCTGGGGCACACTAGCATTTATTTTATGAATTTCACACTTGATACCATCTAATACGACTTGTATTGAACGAAGACGATTCATCGATACCAAATGCGCGCATTTTCGCTAAGAGATCCTGATGCCAAATTTTATCAAACGCTTTTGAAATATCAAGGGCAATATTCTTTTTTCATAGTTTGAAGTTGAAAAAGATACGCATTTTTTAGGGACAGGTTGAACAACCTGCAATTACTATCTGGGCCAGCGGGTTTATGTATGCCGACACCGAGATCTTTTAAAACTCTCTATAGCAACTGCACGAGTGCGAAAGAAGAATTTCCCCATCAAATCGTTTACGCTCTCAAGTTTAGGAGAAGTCATAGCACTTGCTGGTAGCGTCAAATGAACAACAAACTGTTCTGCAAGTAAATTGGCTTTATCTAGCACACTGACAGCAGGTGTGCCTTTGAAGACGAGCGTTGGAACCGAAGATGAAGTAGTTTTTTTGAATATTTTTTACAAATAACTAAAAAAATTACTACTATTGGGACATTGCATATAGTATTTTTTGCCATAAATTTTGGTCATGCAAGAATTTGGTTCTTCGAAGGCGGCTTCGAAGTAGCGAATGCGAAATGATTTGTGTAACTGATTTTTTTTTTAGTCAAATGATGTCTGAATACAAAAAAGCGTTTTCTTAAAGTTTCTTCTTAAGCCTATAGTATAGTTCTTTTGAACGAAAAAAAAAATTGGTTGTGAGGTTTTAACATCTGGGGTGAAACGAAAAGTAACTTATTTTTTCGCACAAAACAATGTTAATGACATTGTTTTGTGCGAAAAATATTCGTGGTGAGCAGTGGTAAGTACAACATTAAACGTCAATTTGTTTTTCCGCAAAAACCCGCGCAGAAAAATATTCTAGTTTTCGACATGGCACTAGAGAGTTTTAAATAGATTCTGGCAAGGCCCTAGCATGGTTGAGTAATGGCTAAAACTAGGGTCTTGTCGATTATGAACCCTTTTGCCTCGTCTCCCCGGACTAGGCCCCGGACCAGCAAAAACTAGATTTGTTCATATTTTTGCTAGAAACATTAAAAAAGGGTAATTTATAGTATCGGTTTTGATCCGATAGTAAAATAACTCAGATGAAAAATAAAAACCTGAATAATTAAAATAATAGCGCAAATTTTTATGAATTTAATACGATATTAAAGCAAATTTACTATGATAATGGGCATTTTTGTAAAATACTCTTATTATCATATTATTTGATTTAGTACCTATCGTGTACAAAATTTTGCATATGTATCAATAACAATAGTGCTTAGTCTGATAGGATGCCGAAAACGTCCACCAAGTTCTTACTAGCGAGAACCTCACGAGTATGAAACATTTTCCTCGTCTTAATTTTACTTACTGAAAACTTGCAAGGGCTTGACGTATATTTGACAAGTTTTCCTCGTCTAGATTTTCCCTAAAAAAAACTGACTAGTGCCATGTCAAAACTAGACAGAAGCTGGGCATTTTTCCAGCCGGGAATCTTTCCCATAAGAAATGCATGTAATTGTAAAAATAACGGTAAAATAGTGAACGACAAGAAACATTGTGGCGGCATTCAACGACAGTAGACAACATTAAAGTTTTTCAAACATTGAATTCTACGCGGTTATTGATTCCCCATTGAACAATGCTGTCGAGATCAGAATTTAATGAGCTTATAATACGCTTCCGATGAAGTTCCACGTCCGAAGGACATATGGATGTGAATCTAAAAACGAATATTAAAAGCTGAGGGTACTGTCATCTGCCAACAGTTTAATGGATAAGATGTTTCAAACAAAAGATTATTAATCAATATAAGGTAGAGTGTCGGAGACAAACCGGAGTCCTGGGGCACACTAGCATTTATTTTATGAATTTCACACTTGATACCATCTAATACGACTTGTATTGAACGAAGACGATTCATCGATACCAAATGCGCGCATTTTCGCTAAGAGATCCTGATGCCAAATTTTATCAAACGCTTTTGAAATATCAAGGGCAATATTCTTTTTTCATAGTTTGAAGTTGAAAAAGATACGCATTTTTTAGGGACAGGTTGAACAACCTGCAATTACTATCTGGGCCAGCGGGTTTATGTATGCCGACACCGAGATCTTTTAAAACTCTCTATAGCAACTGCACGAGTGCGAAAGAAGAATTTCCCCATCAAATCGTTTACGCTCTCAAGTTTAGGAGAAGTCATAGCACTTGCTGGTAGCGTCAAATGAACAACAAACTGTTCTGCAAGTAAATTGGCTTTATCTAGCACACTGACAGCAGGTGTGCCTTTGAAGACGAGCGTTGGAACCGAAGATGAAGTAGTTTTTTTGAATATTTTTTACAAATAACTAAAAAAATTACTACTATTGGGACATTGCATATAGTATTTTTTGCCATAAATTTTGGTCATGCAAGAATTTGGTTCTTCGAAGGCGGCTTCGAAGTAGCGAATGCGAAATGATTTGTGTAACTGATTTTTTTTTTAGTCAAATGATGTCTGAATACAAAAAAGCGTTTTCTTAAAGTTTCTTCTTAAGCCTATAGTATAGTTCTTTTGAACGAAAAAAAAAATTGGTTGTGAGGTTTTAACATCTGGGGTGAAACGAAAAGTAACTTATTTTTTCGCACAAAACAATGTTAATGACATTGTTTTGTGCGAAAAATATTCGTGGTGAGCAGTGGTAAGTACAACATTAAACGTCAATTTGTTTTTCCGCAAAAACCCGCGCAGAAAAATATTCTAGTTTTCGACATGGCACTAGAGAGTTTTAAATAGATTCTGGCAAGGCCCTAGCATGGTTGAGTAATGGCTAAAACTAGGGTCTTGTCGATTATGAACCCTTTTGCCTCGTCTCCCCGGACTAGGCCCCGGACCAGCAAAAACTAGATTTGTTCATATTTTTGCTAGAAACATTAAAAAAGGGTAATTTATAGTATCGGTTTTGATCCGATAGTAAAATAACTCAGATGAAAAATAAAAACCTGAATAATTAAAATAATAGCGCAAATTTTTATGAATTTAATACGATATTAAAGCAAATTTACTATGATAATGGGCATTTTTGTAAAATACTCTTATTATCATATTATTTGATTTAGTACCTATCGTGTACAAAATTTTGCATATGTATCAATAACAATAGTGCTTAGTCTGATAGGATGCCGAAAACGTCCACCAAGTTCTTACTAGCGAGAACCTCACGAGTATGAAACATTTTCCTCGTCTTAATTTTACTTACTGAAAACTTGCAAGGGCTTGACGTATATTTGACAAGTTTTCCTCGTCTAGATTTTCCCTAAAAAAAACTGACTAGTGCCATGTCAAAACTAGACAGAAGCTGGGCATTTTTCCAGCCGGGAATCTTTCCCATAAGAAATGCATGTATTTTTTTTTTTTTGTTGAGGAAGTGTATACCTAGCTTAAGCAACTTTAAACCATTTGGAGTTTTGACTTCTACTTTTAAATATACTTTATTTGTTTCATATAGATTTGTTGAAGGCTAACTACTCCACTAGTCTCAATAAAGCATCTAGGAAATATGTTATGGTTCTACCTCAAGGTTTGATTTTGATACTGATGTGTGAGAAGTATTTGAATTAGTTTGCACATGGCTCAGAACAAGACTACAAATAAAAATACCAACACAAAGTTATTTTAAAAGGTAAACACAAACTGACAGATAATATTTGCACGCAGTTTCGTTAGTTCTGTTTGTGTACTTTATCGAAAAATTGGTATAAACTGTTACAGAACACAATTTCGTTTGCACTTTCGCCGATATTGAGGTGCTCTGAGATGATTTTGGAATAGCGTCATTGTATTGGAAATTATGTAATTTTGAAGATGATTTTAGTCAAAATATTCCAAAATCGCTCAATTTCGTTTAGTAGAAAAATAAGTTCTAAGCACACATTAAACAACAACTATTGGATAAATTTAAATGCAGCTTTTTGAATTTTTATAAGGCTCAGGAATCGTTAGATGAAGTTTTTCACTTTAATGTAACCAAACGAAGACACTCGAATATAAATATATACAACTAGGGAAGTAGGGATATATTTTCTACCTCAATTAAAAGTAAGCCAGGAATAAAACGTTCATTTTCTTTTACTTTCAAAATTAAAAAAAGCGACGCAAGCACGGATCCACTAGTCAACTATTTAAATTTATAATACATCTATTACTTTTGTATATGATTTTCGGTAGGGAGTAAAGATAATTTTTATTTTATACGTAAAGAAAAATAAATAAACTACTTCAGGTATCTACAAGTATAAACAAAATATCAAAAAGCTGTTTATTAGCTGCTCTTGTCTGTGTTTGAGCTAGAAAACGTGCTCAAATAAATTAAATAATATTTACACAAGCGCGTAACTTCTTTGGTATACTATTTTTTTTTTTTTTCTATCTCTATTTTTTTTTGTATAAAAGGTTCAACATTTTTAGAAAACTCCTTAGTTTATTTTTACTATCAAGTTAGACTCAAAACGAATTTTAACTAACCTAAACTGAATAATGTTTTCATCATACAGACTTTTGTTACTTTGTCTGGTGGCGACCCTTGCAATTTCATTATGTACAGCATATGCAAAGTGTGGTTCCGGTGGTTTGGAAAATGCACCTACTTGCAATAACACAAATACGAATCCCAAATTTGGAAAATCAGGTTAAATCCAGTCCAGTTGGAACTAGAACAAATTATAATTTTATAACTTATTGCATTCTTTTGAAATAAATTGTTAAATCAATAAAAAAATAAATTTGTTTGTTTTTTTTTTTTTTTGTTTTTAATATTTTTTTTAGATTTATTTGGTTATTTATCAAGCACTCCTTCGATACTCTGCTAGGTAATACTTAATACTACGTTTTTAACAGAGAAAAATGTGACAGTTAATTGGATTAGAGTAAAACAAAAGTAAGATTATTGCACTTTATATGAAAACAATTCTTTTGAATAAGTTTGTCATCAAGTATTGTTGCGTGCATTTGGTAGGTATCAACTAATTTGCTTTTCTTTAAATTAAAAATGATTTGTTTCTAGTGCTCAAGGCCGTACCCCCCCCCCCCGAAATTTTTCAAAATGATATTCCTGCTCCTACTTTCCTCTTGAAAAAGTATAGACCCATCTTATATACATACATAAGTGATTGGGCGTATTCATAGTCATTTTAGAGCTGGGTCTAAGTTAAACATAGGTTTAGTTGAATTTTCGGACGTTGATTCTATTTTTTTAAGTTTATCATTTCAAAATATTTGAAGCTATTTGTGTAGTATGGTAGGTAGGTAGGAAGAAATAATAGGTAGTCTAGCCCATAGCGCTGAAGTGCACCGTTTTGATACCATAAATCGTTTGAACCTAAGGATGGAATTGAAGAGAGAGAATATGGGCATATCCTCAGGATATCGTCCCTTTTTATTTGAGTTTAGAATAGGATTTTGTTGTAGCTTTTAGCACAATCATCAGAAAGTGGATCACTCACTTAACCAGATCAGCACCCGCACCCATCCACAGTTAGCCCACTAGGAAGTTCGTTGGCTGGCACTGGAGCGTTCACTGATCTGATTAGATGATCATCCGGCCGCTGTGCACCACGAACCCCCGCCAGAACCCTAGTCCACTATCTTGTGATCATAGGGAATCGACGGAAGGTTTAATGCAGAAGTAGCCGAAATTTGTCGTAGAGCCATTTCGTCGCGTTGAGAAAAGAAATCAAGTCTTTGAACTTCATTTCAGAAAGTTCGTTAATGTCGTCAAAGAATGCTCTTCCGAGTGACTGTTTTCTAGCTTTGGCCAGAGAAGGGCATTTGAAGAGGAAATGAACTACTGTTTCCTTTTCCTGCTGGTCCTCACAGCTCCGACAGTGAGTATTGTGAGGTATGCCCAGCTTCGCTGCATGCTCTCCTATTGACCAGTGTCCACTACAGGTTGCAACTAGCCTGGCTATGTCTTGCCTGGGTCTGTGTAATAGATCATTTGTTCGGTTCTTGTCATAGGTGGGCCAAATCTTCCTAGATATAGTGCAGTTTGATAAACTGCTCCACCTACGGTTTGCTTTAGTAAGATAAATTGAGAGAATGTTGCCCTTCATAACTCCAAGCGGAATGTTGACTCTTTCCGCAAGTGAGCCATGAAGGGCTGAACCTTGCCTGACCAGCTTGTCAGCCCGTTCATTGCCCTCAATGCCACTGTGACCCGGGACCCAGATAAGAGTGACATTGAGGTCAGTGTTCAGACCCGCAAGCTCATCCCGGCATTGCTGGACCAGTTTGGAGGATACTGTAGCTGAATTAATGTCTTTAACAGCCGCTTGACTGTCTGTAATAATAGCTGCATTACGGTTCTGGTTTGGATCTGCTTTTAGTAACTTGCAAGCTTCCCTGATTGGCTGCAATTCAGCTTGAAAGACGCTAGCAAGGTCAGGTAGAAAGGACCTAGATACATTTAGAGACTCAGAGAAGATTCCTGTACCAACGCCGCACTCCATCTTTGAGCCATCAGTAAAGATAGTTGTGTCGAAATCTTTCGTCACGACGTTATCATTCCAATCCTTCCTGGATGAAAATTTAACTTTGAAATCCTTACTGTTACTCATTGTAGGGGTGCAGTAGTCAGTTGGGAGTCGAAAACATTTCCATTGAAATCAAATCTGTGATATTGCTGTGAGCATAGGGCTTGGCAAACCAAGAGTTTGATTCCTTAAGTCTTAAAGCGCTGCAAGATACTAGATATTTAATATGTAAATCTAGTAGTAGAAGGTGCAGAAAAACACTTAAGGCATCAGTCGGGCAGGATCTTATAGCCCCTGTCGTGCCAATGCTAGCGGTTCTTTGAACCTTCCTAAGTCTATCGATGTTTTATTTTTTGTTAAGTGCAGGCCACCATACAATCGAATCGTATGGTAGGATCGGTCGTACCATGGCTGGTACGTCCACAGAATCATCTTCGACTGAAGCCCCCACTTTTTACCAAAAGTTTTACTACAGGCATAGCATGCTATGCAGGCCTTCTTGACCCTTTCTTCAATGTTCAACTTCCAATTTAATTTGGGTTCGAGAATAACACCTAAATAATTAGCTTTAGAGGAGAGTGAGAGTGTTTGGCCGTCGAGTCGGAGTTCATTTGTAAGGGCTCGCAACTCTTCTGGCGCTGACTGCCTGTCATGGGCCGAGTACGCCGAGGCCAACAATAAGCCGTCTGCATTTTCATCCTCCAACCTTACAACTGTTAGATCAGGAGTGCTAAGATTTGGACACAAAAAAGCTTTTAAGTGTTTTTTAGCTAAAATACAAGTTCTAGGCTTACTTTGGTCTGGGCTTGCGATTTTATAAAACAGGTCGTATTGGTGATCTTGGAGGCCTCTTACTCTGAGTCCATTCACCCACCGTTCTTGAATGACCGCTACGTCGACGTTTTTCTCCCTCAGGAAAACCCGCAGATTATCCGAGGCACATTTAGAGTGCTTCAGATTAATCTGTACGACTCGCAGCGCGTTTTTAATTTTGTGAGCAGCCTGCACAGTCAGGGCCCGGCGGCTCGCTAGGGACAACGACATCACCAACAACTTCGTCGATCTCGACTTTGTCATCAGCTTTGTCGGGGTCTTCTCCCTGACTATGCAAGATTTTAATGCGGATATTACGTATGCCAAACTTCAGCTTGAAATCGGCCTTCTCGAGAGCTCCCCGGCTTTCTTCGCTGATCCTCAGAAGATAAGATCCGCTGTTCTTCTGCGGTTACTCTGCCTTAATGACAGCCCAGTCATGCATGGGAACCAGTGGATTTAGCTTCTGAAATCCGCGGATCAGCTCTTGTCCGCTCGGCTTGATGCCCATGAGGGGCAACCAAATGCGAGCCATTGGTTGTCTAGGGATATCCTTAGCTGGGATAAGCTTGAGCTTCAAGCCCTCCCAGTCATTGCTGATCTTAGCAACGCTTTTACTAAGGAAATCCCTAGAGAACCCGTCCTCACACTTAATAACCCTATATCGCCTGAGCACCTCACTAGAGTCGAAACCAGGATAGGGACCCTCACTTACCTATAAAGTGTATAAAAACACCATCTCTGAGACCTTGGCCTCGATGAGGTTCCACACAGCCAACAGACCTTTGTTGTTTGTGGAGAGCTCATCCACAACCGATACCTGGAGATCGTCTCTGACAACTTCCGGAGCATGCGGTTGCGCTGCTCTGAGAGGTGGCACTTGTTCACTCCAACTAGGGTTGTCTAGCCTACTCTTCTTCTGTGGTTGTGTGGTCTCTTTTTGAGACCTATTCCGCTTGAGGGCGTTTTCTTGTTTAGCGAGAAGACCGTTGTATATCAACGATCTTCTGGTACATTATTTTGTCAGCGGCGTCCCTCTCATGGACCGTTCCAGCTTCCTCATTCTTGGCTATCTTGTCAAGAAAGTAGGTAGCTCTCTTGAACTGGGCCTTGAGAAGGGCGCTCGCTGATTGTCTTTTGGTTTTGCGGGATTTATTGGTGGGTTTGGAAGGTACAGGGGTACTATGTGTAGTACCGCCTGTGCTTCCTGAAGGTCCGGGTGGCCCATGCGTACCGAGACTTCCGGTACTCACTGAGCTACCCTTAAGGGTTTCTTGGCTAGAGGCCAAGGGTTCATCCTCTGTCGGCGGATGGTTCTACGTCTGTATTGTCAGTATCGTCCATAGTGTAAAGCAAAAAAAAAAAATTGATTCCCACGAGTAGGTCGGAAAGGAAAGGTCAGCCCCGGCAGAGCCGATATACCGGGGTAAGGCAAAGAATATGACGGACCCTGCCAAGGCGTCCGAAAGAGCTCGTTAGAGACTGGTTTACCCCCCAGCCTTCAACTCCTTCGGCACGGATTATGAAAACGCTCACACCACCACTGCAAATTAGGGACCCCGTATCTATGGTCAAATCGCATTACTTAGTGTTGAACTATTGAGAAGTAAAGGAACACTACAACAATTCAACCTGTCCTTGGCTGATCCCCATCTTGACATCGCACAAGATTAGCTGTGGTGATCATTACCGCCCGGCACCCACTAGGAGGGTTTGATACGAGGATTTTTGCCGAGCTATTTGTGTAGTATACCAAGTTAATTATCTTATAAAAATATAAAACCAGCAATTTGTAATTAAAGTCAGTCTGTATTCATTGAGCCAAAATTGTCTTAAACTGTAATTTCTTTTACTTTTCAGTTTTAATGACCAAATTTTGCCCCAAATGTTTTTATAACCTTAGGTTTACAGTGATGTTATTTCTGAAATGAACTAATATGTTTTTGAATACGTTGTGTTCTGTGCCTGATTTTACGGTGTTATTTCGTGGTTTTCGAGACTTCCAAAAAAATTGGAAAAACGCTCTTTTGCTAATTTGAGGTTCATATCAATTTATATTTTCCAAAAAAAGAAGGAAAATAATTTTCCTCTACAAATCTCAATTTAATATTGGAAAAACGATCTCTGCTTTTCGAGAAAAAATCAGTTTGTTAGTTGTTTTGATAACCCTTCTCAATTTCATTTGTATTCATTATTCTGTTTTGGAACAGGCATAACATAACCTATTTGAAGAATCAAGATTAAAACTAAAATACTATATTGAAGGTTTTGAATGAACAACAACCACTTGTGTTGGCTACCACCGAGTATAACATTTTGGCTGGAATTATTGCAATTTCATGGCTGCCACACCAATCATCAGATTCCTTTTAGTGGTGCTTAGTCTATAGTTCCAATTTTAATTTTTAAATTGTTTTTGCCGTCAACTGGATTTGAACCTAGACCAAGCTTCTTCAGAGACCGTTGCACTACGCATTGCATCAAGCATTGGTCTAAGTTCGAATCCAGTTGACGGCAAAAACAATTTATAAATTAAATAAATTACTGCAAGTGTTATCACGAGAAAACACCTTTGACTAAAATACTATAATTTTTTTTTTGAAAATCTTTCGACTTTTTGACAGGCACGAACGTTCAAGATTACATGGTTCGCAAAAGTACGTACGTACTTCCTTTCGTTATTTTGACGTTCATGGAATTTAGGGTTGTTTTTTGATAAAACAATCAGTAGTAATAAGTACAAATATTTTTTAATTACTTCTTTCTCAAATATACCTAATCGTATATTAGGTATATTATAATTTTTGTTCAAATCATTTTTTGCTAACAGGTCGACTCCACAGGCCCTACTTACATCTAGGAGCATTGTGGTTACCAAATCAGAAACGTCAAAGTTCAACCAGGAAAAAGTCTTGAAATTTTCATTCCTACTTTCGTTACTTCCTTCCCTCTATATTTCTACACCGCTCATCCAATCTGTCAAAAAGACGAAACAACCGAAAAAACGAATAGTGTAATCGGTGTCATACTGTGAAAGAAACGACAAATAAAAACACAAATAAACCCAAATGTCATTTTCCGCATGCAATTAATGGTGTATGCTATTAATTCAGTGCGAAAAAAGAGTGGAACTTTTCAAAACAATTTGGTGTAATAATCAATTTGGCTTGTTGCACATCGTACCTACTGCAGAACGAAAAGCACAACTAAAATTTGCGTTTATGATTTGGTACAAACTGTCATTTTTATATGTGATTTCCCGTTTCACATCAGCATAGACTTGGGCGGGAACATACATACCTACTTCCTATAAGCAGCAGGCAGTGCTTACTTTTTGGGTTTTTATCAAATCTTGAATAAATAAAGAAACTTATCTTTGTTGACAACACGTTTTGGTCTTCCTTATAGCCCTTCCACACTAGCCCACTGTGTATTAATACATGCCAAATTGAAAATGGGAAAGAATTCCACGCGACCGCCAAATTTGTGGAAAAGAAATAACTTTTCATATTTTGCTTCCATAGACCCCTTTTACACAAGGAAACTGAGTTGCCGGCGATTTTTACTTTCTAGGCGAGAAGGGCGTAAAAGGAAGACAAAAAATTAAGACTGCTTTGTCCCGGTCTACATTGAACGATATTTTTAGTGCCGACAAAAAATTGTTGTTGTAATCGTGTGCGATTGAGAGGTACAGCCGACATGATCCTTCCAGTTTCGGCCGATTTTTCCATTCAGCACGGGAAAAATCGTTCAATGTAGACCGGGACTTTCACTCAAGGAAACTGAGTTGCCAGCAATTTTTAGTTTGTAGCCTAGTACGCTGCTGATGCGAAATGAAAATTTTCTTTGGTCTCCAACACGACAGCGAAATACTTAGTCCCCTTTCACACAGGGAAACCAGTTGCTGGAGATTTTTTTGACGTTTTTCTTTAATTGCTTTGTAGCTTCCACACAAGGAAACTGAATTGCCAGAGATGTTTGTTTGTTTTCATATAAAGTCTATTGGCTGAACGCACATTACGGACAGTGTGAGAAGGAATGTGCAAAAATCTCCTCAATCGTTAACCGGGAAGATTTTTTTCATTCCCCTTACTTCTTGCGTTCATGGAATTTGGGTTTTTTTTGTAAGAAAATAATCAGTAGTAATAAATAAAAATATTTTTTAATCAGTTATTTCTAAAATAAAACCGTATATTAGGTCTATCCAATTACGAAAAACAATTTTTGTTCAAATCTTTTTTTGCTAACATAAACACTGTGGTTGCCGAATCAGAAACGTCAAAGTTCAACCAGAAAAAGTCTTGAAATTTTCATTGCTGCTTTCGTTTTTTCTTTCCCTCTACATTTCTACTCCCTCACACAAGTTGTCAAAAAGACGAAAGACGAAACAAACGAAAAAACGAATCGTGAATCGGGCACATACTGTAATAAAAGAAAAAACAAATACAAACATAAAAAGCAAAAACAAATAATATGTTTTATATAACGATTCGATTGCATGCAAAAATGAAGTTGATAGTGATTTAATTTGTAAGAACCATGCATTTTTGGTAGTGAATTATTTATCAATAAAATTAACGCTATCAAAATTTTGTCTCTTGTTTATTATTCCTTATTTTTTCGATTTTTTCAATCCCTTACCAATTTTTAAACTTTGATCGTTCTTAAATAAAAAGTAACTTTTTTAACTTTGACATTGCAACTCTTGTTTTTGACTATAGTAACAAAAAAGAACGCACCACTAAAACAAAAAACGGCAAGCAATAAACGTTATTAACCCAAAATTTCGATTTGACGTTTAGAAGCTATGAGACAGAGATATATTGCTTCTTTTGTAAAAAAAAAGCCCTATTAATTGTCTAGTCACTTCGGCTTTTCCCTCAAAAGTCAGTGGCAACAAAACAAATATTGACAGCTCTAAATCAAGGGTAACAAACAGCGTTACCACAATGTTAGAAATGGAACAAAAGTGTAAAACTATTTTTAAATTTTATTTTGTTGTTACAATGTTACTTTTTTTCATTCTTGTTACACCTTTTGCTATAAAACATTATTGTCAACTTTTTTCTGTTTTTCATTTTTGTTCAAGTACAACTTTCAACAATTTTCTAATCTGTAGGTTATATTTCACATTACTGAACTACGCTTCCACACATTTTTGTACCTGCTTCGAGTTGACATTGGCTTAGCTGATCTCGATCACACTGGTTGAGTGCAATCGAGTCGAAATCTTGCGACCCATATCTTAAAGCTCCATCTCGATCGCTCAATTTTGCATAATAAACACTATGCAATAAATGTGTTCGTAAGTTAAAAACTAAAGTTAAAAAGTAACATTTTGTAACTTTTGTAACATTGTGGTAACGGTGATCCCTTGATTTAGATTTTTTTCTTTCATTTTTTTGTAATGAACTGTCAAAATTAGAAAGAGAAAACACAGAGATAAATCCGCGAAAAGCCGAATTTAATTCTGTGCGTAAAAAGGGTGTAGACTTCTGCAAAAAATCTGCTACAATTATCGATTTTGCTCATTGAACAGCGTACTGCAAAACGAAAAGCAGAACGAAATTTTTCGTTTATGATTTCGTTGTGTCATTCGTGTATGCGATTTTTCGTTTCTTGTCAGCAGCGTAAAAAAAATTCACCTCACACCCTTCTCGCCTACAAACTAGCTAGGCATTCTAAGTACTTCGCTGTCGTATTGAAGACCAAAGAAACATTTCGTTTCGCATCAGCAACGTACTAGGCTTCAATCTATAACCAGATAATGTATTCAAAACAAACGTTGTTTTCCCTCAAGATACATATATTACAGGTAATATCACTAGCGTGTTCGTCTTTGTTCAGTACTGCGCATGTTGTCAAAATCAATTGTAACAAAATTGAATTTCAAACAATCACCAAAAATTTGTTTTTTTTTACTGTTTTACTTACACAAAGGGCTGCCATCTTGAAAATTGACAAGCTGCGCCTGATAATACTTTTGATATGTGTACTGTGGTTTTCGCTTAGGTATGTAAGTGTCTACACATACAAAAAATTATATTAAATTTATTCAATAAACTAGACACGATTATTTACAAAATACAATTTTTTATTTAATTAATCTTAATTTAAAAAAATCCCAAAAAATATACAAATAAATATTTATTGTGGGTTAAATATAAGGAACAATTTATATTTACAAAAATTAATCTTTTGAAATTTTTTAATCCTTTTTCATTTCCTACAAATAATGAAAGCTTATTTAAGCTTCGAACCAACAAATTGTTAAAAATAAAAATTTATACCGAATTGGATTTTTGTATTTTAGTTCTGTTACCCCTTTCCCCTTCCCCACGGAAAAAAGTACCATCTGCTACTTATACCGCCACCAGGACTACGAGCAACACGTGAAGAACGCATCTCGACATCAGTACCTCCAGCAGTTGGTGCTGCAAGAGTAATCGCTACTACCGACAAGGCAACTAGGAGTAGAAACGAAAAAATCAATATCATTTTTAAGTGGATTTTTTTTCTTATTTTTGTTTGTCTTTAAAGTATAATCTTGGTGAGGCGCAAAAAGTAACTGATGTTAATCTTCAAACATCAATAAGCTTTTATACTTAAAAGAATGTTTTCTATTTATATACCAACGAAGACAATTTTTCTTTTCAAACATAAACAGTTATTCAATGTGTGCAAATGTGTGTGAGTGATAAATTGAAACAATTGGGCTAATTATCAACAGTTGTTCAAATATTATTTAATTAGTATTTTATGACTTCAAAAAAACATTCAAAATTCTTTTTCGCATTTATATTTATTATTTAAATAATAGCCCGAGAGCTGGTGAACATTTACTCAAAGGGCCCTACCAATAACCAAATTTAGTAACGACTTAAATATTTAAGTAAAACGGACCATAATTGTATGGGCTCTAAATAATAAACCAACCATGGTATGACTTAAATTTTTAGGTGGACCCTTAATAATGAATATCACTTGGAAGGGTCTCTAAAATATGAAACATAACATGTATGGTTCATTTTTTAGAGTCCTTACCATTATGTCTATTTTCCTTAAATATTTAAGTCGTTACTAAATTTAATTATTGGTAGGGCCCAAAGTGTTTTATACCGCTTCAAATTTTGTGGCCATGTCGTTTGTATCAGTGCAAACTACATGTCATCGGTCTGGCAGCGATATCGTGGCCACAACTAAACCACTAACATGCACTTTCAAAGTGCAACAACAATAGTAATCACTCTAAAAGAGCTTTCAAATTTTCATAACCTTGCCTTGCCTCCTATACTTACCAGAATCCATCGGTCTGACAGCAATACCACAGACCAATGACCACAAAAATGCATTTTGAAATGATATTTTACTGGTGATAGGTCCACGGTATCGCAGCCAGACCGATGGATTCTAGTTAGTATAGTCGCAAGGCTTTAGTGATGGAAATTTGGAGCCGTATAAAGCTCTTTTAGAGGGATTAATTTTGTTGTTGCACTTTGAATGTGCATGTGAGTGGTGTTGGGGCCGCGATATCGCTGCCAGACCGATGAAATTTAGCTTGCACTGATACAAACGACATGGCAAACAAATTTTAAGCGGTATAAAACACTTTGAGTAAATGTTCACTAGCTCACGGACTATAAGTTGTCGTGATGATTTTTGTTTTTCTATTTAAAAGTAGTGGTTACCTACTAACGATGTATTGAATGAACCTTACCAAACAAAAATTATTAAATTTATTATAAAATTAATAGCAAATTATTAACGATATTTATTCTAAAGTAAAATTAAAATCAACGGATAAAATGATGATCAAAAGGTCGAGTCTATATCTAAAAATATAAATTAACCCTTCTAAACTGATATTTTTCTTGAAAATGTTTGTCTATTTTTAAGTATAACTTTTTTATTTTCAATTTTAGGGAAAAAAGTTTAACATACATTTTACAGAATTCAGTAGATATGCTACATTTTTATTAAAATTAAAGGTATTAGAAGTATTTTTTTTTTTTTTGAGACTATAAAGAGTTCGTAAAACATCGCGGACAACTTTTCCAACGCCCTTTGTTTACAAGATGGAGAGAAATTTAAGTAGGGACCAGCGTGGAACAGGACTAGGCAAAAACTGACGTCAATTGTTAACAATGGAAGTTTTGGTCAAGATCCGGGTGTAAGAACGAAGTGCAAGTCGACGCAAACTGGAATTTATACAACGGGTCAAGAAAAAAATTATTTTTAATAATAATCCATAGGTACTATGTACTTATTTAATAATAAAACAAAAACTAAAACAACTATGTTAATGTTAATGTTAATGAAAAATAATTTGCAACACATAAGGGCAGCTTATTTTATAAATACATACGTCGGTATAGCTATCGACTAAAAACATGTGGTCTAAGAAAAGCAACAACAATTCTTAATGAAGAGCTCAATTGTTGTTGTCAGAGCAAAACACATCTGATATCTGCACTATAGGTCGCAAAAACTTTCCAAATTGATATTTTCTTCTGTGAACATCTGTTTTTTGTGACATTCGCCCTAAACGCTCTCAGGTATGTCAAAATTACCTAGGTTCTTCGTGGATATTTAGGGGGAAAAAGTAGACTAAAACTTAGCTGGATCTTCGTACTAGGCTTCCCACTGAACTTCCCTACACATCAATACAAAACCAAAACCACAGACATATACATATACAAATACAGAATTTGCATTTTTATCGAGGCACCTGTCATAAAAAGTAAGGCCGGAACCACACTTGTCTCGTGTGTTTTGCAATGTTGTGTCGCTACAATGTATTTCATACCGTTAGAACCACATTATTTGTCCCTTATATTGTACTGCTGTGTGGCGAATGAAATAAATGTACATATATAGTGACAGCGACACAACACAACACACGAGAAAATTCCAAACGAGACAATAATTCCAAAATAATAATTAAATAACACGAGACAGGTTTGGTTACGGCTTAGGTGCACTTAAGAAAAATTAACTTTTTGCTGATAAGGAGAACGAAAAGGTGCTGGTAAATGAAAAAACTAATAAATATATTTTATTTGCTACGAGTAAATTAGATTCATGATAATTGAGAAAATACCATTTTATTGCATGAAAACAGTAATTCTAGTTGTTAATTTATTATTAAATAGACATTTAAAATTTTAAAAACATTGATATCATTTTAACGTCCAACAATCTTCGGCAAAAATTCAAAAAGTTCAAAGTTGTTTTTAGACAGAATTTGATCAATTAGATCAATGAGACCACGGAAATACCCATCTGCCACTTACACCGCCACTTGGACTACGAGCAACACGAGAAGATAGCACAACAGTTGTTGGTGTTGCAAAAATATAAGCAATTATTACCAAAAAAACAAGGATCAGGAACGAAAAAGTGAATGATAGCATTTTTAATAATTATTGTAAATGCTATCTTTTTTATTTATTTAAAGAACAAATTATTACAAACATCTTGGTGAGATGACAAAAGTAACTGATGGATAAGCTTTTTTGATTTTACATATGTACGTATGTAGTCATACTAAAGAAAGTTTTCTATAGGTATTTGTATGAATAAGAGCAATTATGAAATATTATTGTGTTAATGAGGATGACAAATAGCTGTTATTTGTCTAATTTTCGACGGTTGTTCGATTTAGTCTTGTAATGCAAGTAAGTAATAGTGTACAGACACAGGGTGTCCCTTAATTTGTCTATATAGTATTTTAGGGCATGATTCTTGGGTTTATTCTAAGAAAAAAATTGTTCTACAGTAAGGGCCTATCTCCAATTTTGATATCATTTATCAGGGATTTAAGAAAAGTCTAACTTTGGTGTACCCTGACCCATGTTAACGGTAATTGCGCTTTTAATAATAATGATAGAAACTTCGTCTAGGCCTTTATTTTTAGAAGAAATGCCAGCCTTTGTAACTGCTTCTAAATACATTTTATATCTTTTCTGAGTCTTAAGATATTCAGTTTTTTTGACTTTGGGGTCAATTTCAACATGATGTTTTAATAATTTTTTTGAATGTATGTAACATAACAATACTAAAAATAAACTCAGCAATATGTTTGCCGAAAAACTCATAGATTTTATGATAATTTGAAAAAAAAAAAACGGCAGGTAAAATTAAAAAAAAATGTTTTTTTTTAGCTTTAAGCTCGAAAAGCTATGAATGCAAATTATTAGGGTGGTGGTTATAACGGATGCACTCTGACATTCTTTGGTTTGAATACGTGATAACTTCAGTAGGCACTTAGGTTGAATTCTACAAACTATCTGCAGTTGTTATTTCTATCATTATTACTAACAGCGCAATTACCGTAAACATCGGTCAGTGTAGAACATTTTTTTTTTCTTAGAATACAACCAAGAATCATGCCCTGAAATACTATTGACGAATTAAAAGGACACCCTGTATAAAAACTATTCATATAAGAAAAACTTGGTAAAAATGGAATTAAATTGCTTTTCCTTACACTCATATAAAAAAAAACTGATTTTGTTAGTAATAAAATTAACTTAAAATTACGGTATCTAGCACCCTGGTAACCTACTTCATTTATATCGAAGGTAACTCGACACTGAGTATCGTATTTTATTTTTAGAAACAAATTGATATTTCATATTAGTAATAAATTTTTCTTATAGATAGGGCGTTAAGGGAGCCAACCTCGCACTTCATTCTGACGAGACATCTGACATCCTAAATTTACTTTGAAGAAGTGTTGCAACGGTGGCAACACTGGCAGACCGGAGATATAAGGGTTGCCTTCTGACCATGTTTTAAAACGAAATTTCACATAAATTAGCCTATAAATTGGGAAACAGACATTATCTAATTTTGTGGAATATCGTGTTGGATTTAGAATACTTGAAGCCATTGGAATATGTTCAGTTTTTGACCTTTCCCCCACCCCTGTAAGCGGAAGGAGCAAAATACCCTCGGCGAATAAGGGTTTTTATTTGTCAGAAAATAATGGTTATAAAGTGAATATTCATAAAATTTTAATATAAGCGTCGTCGTAGAATTTCATACTCTACAGCATATCCGAAGTATATTTTTATCCATGTATTAGTTTTTTGTATAATCATCTTCAAAATGGGGGGAGGGGAAAGTGGGAGTATATCAAACCACTATATATTTGTCTTGGTATAATCTAAGCATATGACACATGACCTAAGGGTAATTTTGAATGCCCAATCTTATGTTACCAAAATATTTTCAATTTAATTTCCCTAGAAAAAGTTATAACCTTTTTATAAAATGATGACTAAGTTTTCAGTGAAACGAGCATATCAATACCAAATTTCAATGCTATGGTGATGAAACTTGGCACACATGTCTCATTTGTCGTAAGAAATAAAAATCAAAAGAGTCCATAAAAATATGTAAGGCTAAAGGGTGTTTTTTTGAATGAAACAGACAAGTGTAAAACTATGCCCCGTTAACCCCCCTAGAACTACTACGTTGATAAAAGTTGGTAGGAATGATTTCTTTTTTATTGTTACCAAGAATAAAAAATGATAAATCAAATATCTATTGTCAAAGGTGGTTTTTGAGGGACTCTTGGTTCTAACAAGAAATAAAACATTTCTACCAACTTTCATCAAAATACCAGTTTTGGAAGGGGTTTACTGGTAATAGTAATTCACTTTTCCCTTTCACTCAAAAAAACGCCCTTTCGCCCAGATATTTTTATGGACTCTTTTGATTCTAATTTCTTACGACAAATGAGACATGTGTGCCAAGTTTCATCACCATACCGTTGAAATTTGGTAATGTTATGCTCGTTTCACTGAAAATTTAGGCATCATTTTATACTAAGGTTATAATTTTTTCTAGAGAAATTATATTGAAATTATTTTGATTGCATAATATTGGACATTCAAAATTACCCTAAGGTCATGTGTCATATGCTTAGATTATACCAAGACAAATATATAGTGGTTTGATATACTCCCACTTTCCCCTCCCCCCATTTTGAAGGTGATTATACAAAAGAATAATACATGGATAAAAATATACTTCGGAAACGCTGTAGAGTATAGAATTCTACGTCGATGCTCATATTAAAATTTTATGAATATTCATCTTATAACTATTATTTTCTGACAAATAAAAACCCTTATTCGCCGAGGGTATTTTGCTCCCCCAGCTTACAAGGGTGGGGGTGGGGTCAAATAATGAACATATTCTTATGGCTTCAAGTATTTTAAATTCTACGAGACATTCCACGACATCAACAGATGTTTGGTTCCCGATTTATAGGCTAATATATGTGAAATTTCGTGTAAAAACATGGTCAGAAGGCAACCCTTATATCTCCGGTCTGCCAGTGTTGCCACCGTGGCAACACGTCTTAAAAGTAAACATAAAATGTGGACTATTAGTGTACCAAAGCTCATCCCGTCAAAATGAGGTGCAAGGTTTGACCTAAAATATGGCCTTAACGCCCTAACTATTAGAGCTTACCTAATAAATAAAAAAAAAAACTTTCAAACTGAAAACAACCTATACCCAATAATATCTATTTTCCATCAATGTTTTAAGAATTTAAAAATACACAAATTCACGAATCATTGTTCAACAATAAGAATATCTTAAAACACATTTATTTATTGTGTAGTTCTTAATTGTTTAGTTTGTTTAAAAACCAACAATAATGTCAGATGATGATGGTGATGAGATAAAATAAACAATTCTGAGTCATAAGCCTTTTTCTTTTAATATGTCAGTACTTACCCATTTTGTGTTCTTATAGCCGCAAAACAAAAACAAATAAATTCTGAAGGTAGATCTTAAACAGAAGGAAACTTATTTCATAAACTAAAATTCAAATTTAGTTCATTTAGAGCGGGTACTTCCCGTAAAAAGAGTTCGTTTTTTTTTTCAATTTTTCTCAAAAATGCCACTAACGATATTAGCCGTATTTTACCTATTAATTTTAGAAATTATCCATATAGAAACTTGCAGAACATCTAAAAACATGCATTACAACCACACTAACACGAGATCCTGGGGCCTCGCCCTACTTTGAAACTCGATTCTAAAGTGAAACTGTTCGAATTTGCAAAATCGGTACTCCTGTTATTCTATAATAGCCCTTCCACACTAGCCTACTGTGTATTAATACATGTCAAATTGAAAGTGGGAAAGAATTCCACGCGACTACCAAATTTGTGGGAGAGAAAATGACTTTTCATATTTTGCCTCCATACTTGCTTGTATTAATACATTACCTTAACCTAAAAAAAAGTGTGATAGAATGTGGCACAGAATTAGAACCGTTCCTAAAATTATTCATGTATTAATACATGTCAAATCGTGTGGGATAGAATGTGGGGTTGTGTAGGCTGGGCTTTCATATTTTGTTTCCACACTATTCTACATGATTTGTGTCACACTTTTTTGACATACACTATGGGCTAGTGTGGAAGGCCTTTAAGTAGTTCTAAAACGAAAATCGAATAGCTATAGCTCTAGGTCTGCCAACTTTTCTTTTTATTTTCTTAGAGCAAAAAAAATTAGTACTACGTATTTTGATTCTACATCAAATGTGTTTGCGAGAAGGTCGAAGGTTATTAAATTGTTGAATTTGTTCTGGATTTGTTATTATTTTTATGTTTCATGTTTAATTCGGTTTCCAAAGTTTTTTTTGTTTATTTCATTTATCATGTTTTTGTTGGGTTATTTGTCAAACGTAATGCAGGTTCGTTTGAGTTATGTCAAACATAATGCGGGAAAGGCTTTAGCGAAGACAGCGCATCAAAAAATACCATCACTGTCCAGAATGCACACGCCATTAATAACCTTCCAGGTGTATGGCAAGCATGCAAAACAAGAACTAATTACCCACACCATAATGAAATCAAAAGATATGACACTAACAGAATTTTAATTAAAAAAAAAAAACTCAATTTCAAGACCCTAAAAGGCAAAAATATAAATTTCTAAAAAAGTGGTCATCCATATTGTTTAAAATAAAAATGGTTTTAGTCGGTTGTATAGTTATTTTGCCGTTTCCATACAAACTATCGATAACAGAGTGATAATTCGTGCTGGTAAAACAGTTTTGTTCGGAACTGAAAAAAATAAATTTAACTCAGTCTTAAAAGTTTTCAGTTACATTTTTTATAACAAAATGTTTTTTTTTTTATATAGACACAAGTAAAACCGGTATCATTTAATTAAAGCCCAGACGGTTCTTTATTTAAATATAAAGGTTGGCTCCTCTTAAAAAGGTGCATGCCCTTGCCAGACCTCATTTAATACAAAAATATACCAAAATATTTACATTTTCAGGTGAAATGTTTAAAATTTGATAAGTTAAACATACATCAAAATAAAGCTTACGACTCTTACCTATCAAATAAATATAGGCGGCCTTTTCTTAATCAGGTGCATGTACCTGCCAACCCAGATGCAATTTTTTACAAAAATCACTTCTTTTTCAGATCAAATGTTTAAAATTTGAAAAGGAAAGAGCTTAAAACATACATCAAATTAAAGCTTAGACTCTTACCTATCAAACAAATATAGGCTGCCTTTTCTCAATCAGGTGCATGTACCTGCCAACCCAGATTTAATGCAATTTTTTTTAAACCAACCGGAAGTGGCCCGTTTTAGACGTCACCAACCCAAATTTCGCTAGGCAACCCATGTGCGTTGAGTTTCTCTTGAATATATCTATCGATTAAGGGGTACAAGAACCTCTTACCTTATGAGCTAAGTGATCCTACGGTCGGCTCTCCGCCTATAACAGAATGGGAAATAAAAACAAAAAACTCAATTTCAAGACCATAAAAGAAAGAAATAAAAATGTCTAAAGCAATTGTCGTCCATTTTTTTTTTTTTTAATAAAAATGTTTTGAGTCGATTGATATAATCTACCGATAGCAAAGTGATAATTTGTGCTGATAATACAGGTTTTTGGAACTGAAAAATATCTGGAAGTTGTTGTTGTATTGTGTACATTTATTACGTTCAGATGTTTCGTTCAGATGTCTGTTTTTTTCAATTCTTTTTGGACTTCCAAAAAAACACTCCTAATATTTTCAAGAGTAAGAACGAATTCGTAATCGTCTGACTAACTTACATAGATCTGCAAAGTTTGTGTTCGTAAACAAAAATTGAAATCTGACTTCAGCAGGCCTGTAAAACAAATTGAGTTCGTAAACATCAAAAGTACGCAGAAATTAAATCGGCGTCCGGCAGTTTGTGCAAAAAAAAAAAAAAACATTCTGCTAAAAAAAGTAATTTCTGCTGAAAATAAAATTAAATTAGCCATAATACATGGACAAAATTAAACTTTGTTCACTTTATTGCATTTTTAAAAAGAAACTTGTGATTGACCCACCCTGTAAATGAAATGGCTTCGAAGTACATAAATCATCAGGATGTTTGTCTATTAAAAAATTCACCCAAAAGCCCTAGAATCGCCTTTTTTTAATAATCTGATTTTTTATAAATAATTTTCTGCGCTGCGATGCTTACGAACACAAATTTATTAAAAAACTGCCGCCTGCTTGCGTTCTGCGGGCAGAAGAAAAATAAAATCGATACGCAGAAGCTAATAGCCCTTCCACAATACCCCACTGTGTATTAATACATGTCACATTGAAAGTGGGAAAGAATTCAACGCCACTGCCAAATTTGTGGGAAAGAAATGACTTTTCATATTTTGCTTCCACACTGGCTTGTATTAACACATAACCTTAACCTAAAAAAAAGTGTGATAGAATGTGGGATAGAATTAGAACCGTTCCTAAAATTATTCATGTATTAACACATGTCAAATCGTGTGGTATAGAATGTCGGGTTGTGTAGGCTGGGCTTTCATATTTTGTTTCCATACTATTCTACATGATTTGTTCCCACTTTTTTGACATGTATTAATACACCGTGGGCTAGTTTGGAAGGCCTTTAAGCAGGCATGCGGCAGATCTGCCGCATATTTCTGCGATTACGAACTCGCCCTAATTGATTTATTGAACAAAAAACAGCTAATTTAGAAGAAAAATAATTCGGAAACTTTAATAAATTGGTTTCTTAATTTGGTACATGAATTTATGCTTAGTCTAAAAAATAATAATTGTTACTTAAAAATATATATTTATTTTATTTGCGAGTATAATTTAAACTTAATTCATTCTCTATTTAATTTGACTTTCTTTTTCCTTGTTGATTTGATAGCTTCCAAAATTCTTGGATATTGATTAAAAATGCAACAACCACAATATGAGAAAGGAATTATCGCACTACCTTCCAATCTTATATGAGTTCGGTCTTTTTTAAAGAATATCCAGTGCCATGTGTCGAATCCGAGAATAATGAAAATTTGTTCAAAATTTAAATCGTCCACCTTAAATAGAGTCTTGTCATTAGAAAATATTCTCCACTCTCGAATGCTTAATCTTATTGGGCAATCAGTCTGGTTGAGGGCATTAACTTCTTTTGTAAATGCTCGTCTATACTAAGATGGAAAATTAAAGTTACCAAACAGTCGTCTTTCGTGTTTACATTAACTTACCCAATCTTTGACTTGTGACAAAGTACTACTTGGCCGATCACGCCTTCGGGTCATCATTAAAGGTTTGTCCCTTGTGCTTCTGGGTAAAGAAAATAGAATAAAATAAATTGGTCTTATGTATTAGTTTGTTGATCAATTTTTAAAATATCACTGATGTTTTATTATTGGGCTCTTTTGGTCGGAATGTATGCGAATTATAAAACATCGTTACAAAATTTGATTTTTAAATAATTAAATACAAAAATTGACTTACGTATAAATCATATGAATAACAACAAATTCAGCATATTCTGGAACCATTTTGTGGTAGCTACTTGAAAATAATATTTTATTTTACTTTAAAGTATTTTTTATTTTATTTTGTATACCTATAACCTTTCATGGTTCTTTAATGTCTGAAGGATGATCTACGCAAGCATTTGGTTTATGTACCTACCTACCTCTACCCATTGATTATTTATTTTATTACCTAATTATATACAGGTACATTATAGCAACAATAATCAAGCCTAAGTAGTTTAGGGATGAAGTGCAAGTCAACTTTTGTTATAAATTATTTTATTAGTTCTTGGAATTAAAAAAGATTAACTAATTAATAAATATAGAAAAGGATATGACTATATACTTATTTCGAGTTCTTATGCAAATTGTTCATCAATTTATGTATGTAGACAAAAAATACATAGAGAGTGACTTTTTTTTTTGCAGAGTGGTTCACTTACGATGTGACAAAAAGATGGAACGGTTTTCATTGAGACAAGAAAAAAATCGTATAGGAGAAGGGGTCTATTCCACCTCGTTTAGGCGGGAGGGGCCTAGAAAATGACTTAAAACAAAACAATATTAAAAAACAACAATGCCCAGTTATACCTTTATGTAAAACCAATAATCCCTTCTTTTATTTTATTTTTAAATAAACTTCTCAGAGCCGATTTTTCAATAGTCAATTAAAGAGTCAGTTATTTACTGGAAGAATAAAGTTTTGGCTCTTTAACAGTCGGATAGCTAAATTGAATTTTTCAATTGAGAACAAATAATCTATAGAATACTATAATTTGAATGTCACTTTCATTTATGTTTGTATATTTTTTTGATATTTTTGTTTTTGTATATCGAACAATTCTTAAGTAATTTTAAGACGGTGTTCACATTGGACGGACTCTTTCGACTATTTTTGACTTCTCAGAAATTTATCTCACTCCCACTTCATGGTTAGAAAGGGAGAAAAGTAGTAAATTTTTAAAAAAAATTAAAAATTTGTGGATTTTTTTGACGTTCTCTTTTGTAAACTCGGAGGAGTCAGTCCAATGTGAACACCGTCTAATTTTATTTAAGGTTTATTTAAAAGCAATGTTGACAAACAGTAATGTTTGACTTTCAAAATATTTATTTATTTTTATTAACTTGTTTTCTGTTTTAAGTCAGTTAATTAAAAAATTTTTGTCACGTCGTAGGTAAATCAACATAGACATAGCGAATTAATCGAGTCAAAAAAAGTTCATCAATATAAAATTCACAAACATCCACTTCCGTTTCCTTATGCGTGTAAAACAAAAACTAATCCCACATGCCACCACATTCCACACATGACTCAATTTCAAGTCATTCATGGTAAGGATTCATGTTGTTTGATGGCCATGTCCATGCAAACGTTTAAATGCATGTAGTGTATTTATGTAGCATTTTGCATGTTGCATGTAGCATGTTGCATGTTGAATGTTGAATGTTACATGTTGCATGTTGAAGTTTTATGTTGCATGTTGCATGTCCATGTCCATAAATGAATTATAATTTAAATTTTTGTAATACATTTTTAAATGCAGTTTTTTAAAGGACCGATAGATCAATCAGAATTCTCAAAAAAAATAGAATAACTGTTGAGGTTAGAACGCACACAACCGCAGCGGAACTACACTTCACGACGCGGCTAAACATTATTTGTATAATGCAGAAAAGTAGAGCAGGACAGATGTATACAAAAAATCAGAGCGAGTGAAAGAGAACCATCAAGAAGATGAACATGTTCGTCTTCATATCTGCATTATGGCACTTCCTATAATCTTCATGCACAAAGATCTTCTGCATTTTGGTGTTCCCTCTCTATCCAACAAATGTACATTTTAATTTTGCATCCCCTTTTTTTTGCAGAAGTCAGACGAAGATACGTGAAAATCCACCATAGCTAGTTTGTTGGAGAGAAGGGTGAGAGGAGAGATTTTTTGCCTTCCTTTTACGCCCTTCTCGCCTACAAACTAAAAATCGACGGCAACTCATGTGGATTTCCTTTCAACAAAAAAATCAAATCTGTGAAGGGGAAATTTGATTTGTTTAGAAGAAAAGATCAAATTTTCTAAACAACTCCAATCTTTAATTTTAGAAAGATTTACACCGACTTTCACACACACTAGGAAGATTTGACATTTCTCTGGCTATTGTTTACGTTTGGCTTTTCAGTCAATTTGTTCAATTAAATTATTTCTGTGGTGAAAAAGTATAAAGTTCACGTTCTTCAGTAAATAAAATAAAATAAATTAAATAAAATTTACTATATGTAGATAGAATTACAATTTTTTCATTTTCAAAAAAAAAATTTAAGAATTTTGCGTTCGGGCCTTTCAAATTGCACACACATACAATCACAGAAAAAAATTTATTTTGTTTGCGAGTTCCTTACAACAAAAAAAAAGATTTGATCTCCAATAGTTGAAAAGAAATCGACATCAGTTTCCTTGTGTGAAAGGGGTCTATCCAACAGCAAAAGCTATTTTGTAATCCACTGTTATTTTACACGGGGTTACAACAACACGAAAGTACCCTTCAAGCAAAATCACGGACCCAAATTTCTCGGTTCACTTGGGACTCCAAAAAAAATGAGTGTCTCACACACAATAACAAACTTTCTGTGTACGCATGTAAAAAGAACGAGAATCGAGAGTATTTTTTTCAAGCATCGAGAAATAGAGAGAGTATAGGCGAAGTATACAATCATTTTGCCTTAATTTCCACCACTTTTTTTTTTTAGTTCAGTTTTGTAGGTAGCGTGGCGAAGACGGTTGCTTTTTTATCTCTTTTTTCTTGTTAACACTTTTAACCATTTCCAATCAGAAATGCAAGTTTCTATTTATTAAATGTAAATTTATATGTGTGGAATGATGTCATGTGCGAAATAGTATTTAGAAAATCTTTTATGAATGATAAATAAAAAAAAACTCTTGAAATGAAAAAATTCAGTTTGTTTTGTTTTTGTAGTCAATGGAGAAACTGGACTAGATGGGAAGTTTTTTTTAATGCTTTTGGGTTGGGTATGCCTCAATTCATTCATTTTTTTTGGAACCGTTTTAGATTCCATTTGGTTTCGGTTCTCCGAGTATGGTGAATTCAAAAACTCTCTCTCTCACAATACATTCACATAATGGCTCCGTGGTGATTCTAATTTCCATACTAATTTGAGCCACAAAACGCAGTTTTTCGATCTGTATTTGGATCCGAATGCGAAGTCGTCCATACGTTGTTTGATACGTTTGCGGACCGAAAACGAGCTCGCTTGCTTGAAGGGATATCTTGATAGCTCTTCATACATTTCCGAATGCGGCCATTGGCCGCATAGTCCCGATCTACATTGCCCGATATTTCCCCGAAGATTTTTCCAGAAATCGTGTGAAATGTACACACAGAACGATTTTTTCCATGAGATTTTTTCTTTGTCTTCTTCATTTTTTTATTTCTGTGCTCTTCATTTTGCATTGATATTCACTCACACCATCAACCCAATGGCACACTGCCACCGAACACACACAAAAAACTGGAAAGAGGGCGAAAGAGAACATAAAAAGATTGGAAAAATCGTCTGAGTTTTGTGGTACAAACGATTTGATCCCTACCCCTCACTTTTCACTCCCTTCACCAACGAACAAAAGATCGGCACTGGAAAATCGTTCAATGTAGACCGGGACATATAGAGCTATGTCCCGATCTACATTGCCCGATATTTCCACGAAGATTTTTCCAGAAATCGGGTGAAATGTACACACAGAACGATTTTTTCCATGAGATTTTTTTCTTGTCTTCTTCATTTTTTTATTTCTGTGCTCTTCATTTTGCATTGATATTCACTCACACCATCAACCCAATGGCACACTGACACCGAACACACACACAAAACTGGAAAGAGGGCGAAAGAGAACATAAACAGACTGGAAAAATAGTAAGAGTTTTGTGGTACAAAAGATTTGATCCCTACCCCTCACTTTTCACTCCCTTCACCTACGAACAAAAGATCGGCACTGGAAAAATCGTTCAATGTAGACCGGGACTATCCAGATACGTTCATGTGGTTGTAATCCCGTGTAAAATAACAGTGGATAAGTGCCCGATTACACGATTCGTTTTTTCAGTTGTTTCGTCTTTCGTCTTTTAGACAGCTTTGGTGAGGGGAGTAGAAATGTAGAGGGAAGGAAGTAACGAAAGCAGGAATGAAAATTTCAAGACTTTTTCTGGTTGAACTTTGACGTTTCTGATTTGGCAACCACAATGCCCCCCGATGTTAGCAAAAAACGATTTGAACAAAAATTATTGAATTGAAAAATTGTTTTTCGTAATTGGATACACCTAATACACGTTTGTTTTCACAAAATAATGAATGGAAGTACGTACGTATTTTCGCGAACCATGTAATCATGAACGTTCTTGGCTGTCAAAAACACGAAAGACTAAACGAGCGAGAAAACGAACCGTATAATCAGGCTCTACAAAACAACTTTTGCTGTTGGATAGCTATCCAACCTATCCGAACAATTTTGGTTTACATTTGTATCCCCATGTGAAATGTCTAAAACGAGCTATACGTTCGAAAACGTATATAGATACGAACCTATCTTATATGGCGTTTTCACTGGGCTAAATGAGGTAATTTCGTTGCAAATTTCCAAATGGGATGCAAATTATCTCATTTCCCATACAAAATCACATTTCGAAATGAGTTAATTTCAACCTCATTTGCACAAAATTAGGTTGAAAATTAGGTGAGTGCATCCAGCGGGAATCAGTTTCAAAAGCTCTTAAGGTTAGACCGCACACAACTGCAGCGGAACTACACTTCACGACGCGGCAAAACATTATCTGTATGAAATTGTATGAGCTATATCGCACTAAGCGGCAACTGAACTTCATACAATTTCATACAAATTATTTTGAATCGCAGTTCCGCTGCAGTGCAGTTCCGCCTAGTGCGGTCTAACCTTTAAGAGCTTTTGTATGAAAATATCAATACACTATACTCAACAACATAAAACAGAAAGAGAAAAAAACAAAAATAAACGGCTAACTGCCATTCCAAATTCAAAATGAAATGAGACGTCAAATGAAATAAGCTTATTTGATAATGAAAACACTTTTTTGCAAAATTTTGAAATTACCTCACTTCGGCTTCCTACCTCACTTCCACTTCATATCAAAAAAATGAAACACCATTTGAATGTTTTGCCATAATCCTCTTATTGTGCAGTGGTAACACCAAACAAATCTCATTACCTAAATCTCGGTTTAGTGGTTGGTGGAAACGTAGTATTAGATAGGCTATCGCATATATTTCCGAATGCGGCCAATTTTACTAGAAAGTTTCATTAGGCGTTTTTCTTTTTTAGCTCATAAAAGAGTTCTGAACAGAGTCCGAGCATATCGAGCAGGCTCTGAGCATCCTCTGAACAAAGCGTGTTCTGGTTCTTACTTACTTACTTACTTAGGTCCTCGGACCTATTACGTCCGTGATGTTTCCCTTACGGGACATAGGGCCTCCACTACACCTACGCGCCATCGTGTACGATTTCTTGAAATATATTTCAGCTCTCTCCAACTTTTCCCCAGTCGTGCCGATTCCTGTTCGACCGTTCTTCGCCATGTACTTCTAGGCCGGCCCACTTGTCTTCCCTCCTGTGTGAGCGGGTTCCACTGCATTGCTTGAGATGCAATAAACCGATCGCCTTTTCGAAGCGTATGGCCAATCCACTGCCACTTTCTTCTTCGTATAATAGAGTCTATGGGCTCCTGACCCGTTCTCGCATGAAGTTCGGCATTGGGGATACGGTTGGGCCAGAAAATCCTCAAGATGTTTCGTAGACATCTATTAACGAAGGTTTGCAGCTTTCTAGTGACAGTGTCAGTGACTTTCCAAGTTCTGGTTCTGAGCGCTTAGAATTATTCTTGAAACACATCTGAACACTAAGCTGTCAAATTTTTTTTTAAATTTCACCTATCAACTGCTTGTGTTCAGCATTCAACTCGGTCTGCTCAGTTATGTTATTCAGAGCTCATAGCATAGAGTATTTTCTCTATGGCTCATAGAGCGCGCTCTGAACAAGCTAAGAACACGTTCAGAACGAAAAAAGAAACACAAATTTGAAGCTCTGAACGTTCAGAGATAAAAAAAAGACGGCTTTCACACAAAGAAACTGAGTTGCCAGAAACTGGCTAGTTTGTTTGCGAGAAGGGTGTGAGCGAAAATTTTTTGTCTTCCTTTTACGCCCTTCTCGCCAACAAACTAAAAATCGCCGGCAACTCAGTTTCCTTATGTGAAAGTGGTCAAACACAATTATTTGTTTGACAGTTCAGGCTTTGCTCTGAACTAAAAAAGAAAAACTTCTATTCTGGCATCACTTTGAAGTGACATTTCAGGTGCTTGTTTTTGTTTTTTTTCCTCTTTCGAATAATTTGTTGCACGTGCATATTTATTTATTTACATTACAAATAAAAATTTGTGAATTGCAATAAGCAGGTATACATTTATTTCTATCTACAAACGCACTAAGTAAATTCTTTTTGCGTATACATAGATAAAATGCCTATTTATCAATAAAGTCAGATTTTATGTGCTTAGAATCTTGGAAAATAAAATTTAAAAAAGGTAAGAAATTTTTTTTGCTACAATAGGATAAGAATAAACGATAAAAACTTAATAGTTATTTTCATTTACAGTTTCCAAATTACTTTCCATCAATAATTATTATTCAAAATTGTTTGCCGGTAGTGAGAAAAAAAATAAATAGCATTGTTGAGAGAGGAAAAAGTCGGAACAGAAAGCACAGATTCGTGAAAAACTATAGAGCACGAAATTACAAGATTTACAAGTAGAGGAATACCAGTTCTATTATGTTCTAAACTGTCGACAAAAGACTCATTGAACACCAAATCAGAACAGTTTTGAACAGTAAATAGTCATTGAAAATTGAACAGCAAAAAGACCACGAACCAAATTGGTTCCAAACCGTTGGGCTCGCCTAGCTTAAGTTTTATGTCGAATTCCTTACAGCCATTTGAAGTCGGTTTCATTTATGTGGATTTCCTTTCAGCAAAAAAATCAAATCTGTGAAGGGGAAATTTGATGTTTTTAGAAGAAAAGATCAAATTTTCTAAACAAATCAAATCTTTAATTTTAGAAAGATTTACACCGACTTGCACACACACTAGGAAGATTTGACATTTCTCTGGCTATTGTTTACGTTTGGCTTTTCAGTCAATTTGTTCAATTAAATTATTTGGGTGGTGTAAAAGTATAAACTTCACGTTCTTCAGTAAATAAAATAAAATAAATTAAATAAAATTTACTATACCTATATTTAGAATTACAAATTTTCCATTTTCAAAAAAAAAATTTAAGAATTGTGCGTTCGGACCTGTCAAATTGCACACACATACAATCACAGAAAAAAATTTATTTTGTTTGCGAGTTCCTTACAACAAAAAAAAAGATTTGATCTCCAATAGTTGAAAAGAAATCGACATTACAAATTTTTCTTGGTAGAAGGAATTAAATAAAAATTCGACTTTTTTTTGTAATTGTGTGAGTGCAATTTGACAGGAATTTTGATGTCGCACAAAAACTAGAATTTTTAAATTCCTTCTACCAAGAAATTTTTTTTTAATGAAATCGACTTCAAATGGTTGTAAGGAATTCGACATTAGAAAAACTTCGATTTGTTCAGAAAAATTCGAATTTTTTTGGTTGTAAGGAATTCGACATTAGTAATGTCGATTTCGATTCAACAATTTTGGATTTGGTGGTCAGACTTTAGATCAATTGTGGTATAAAGAACTCAAAACGTGATTTGATCTATGTTTGCAATTGTGTGAGTACCATTTTCTATTGACCCTTCAAGCAAGCGAGCTCGTTTTCGGTCCGCAAACGTATCAAACAACGTATGGACGGCTTCGCAAAAACAAAAAATTGCGTCTTGACAAGGCCCTCACTGTCAACTGAAGAGTCCAAGTGAGAACGCCGGGACGAAACGCCAATTTTTATGGGTTAAAGGCCGTTAAAAGCTATATTGAATCAATAATTCAAGAAGTCTAATTAAATAATGCTAAGACTTCTACTTGGCTGATGTATTTCAGTAGCATATAGAATTTGTATTATAAAAAACACTCATATGTAAACAATGCCAGGCCACGGGTAACAAAATTTCCAACAATTCTTGATTAGAAATTCTAATTGGGTTGGATACAGTTCACAATTGATTTTCGCTGTAAAATTGATGTAAGCTGGACTGAACTTAATAAAAATTGCGTCTTGACAAGGCCCTCACTGTCAACTCTAGAGTCCAAGTGAGAACACCGGGACGAAACGCCAATTTGTATGGACTAAAGGCCTTTAAAAGCTATATTGAATCAATAATTCAACAAGTCCAATTAAATAATGCTAAGTCTAATACTTGGCTGATGTATTTCAGTAGTATATAGCATTTGTATTATAAAAAACACTCATATGTAATCAATGCCAGGCCACGGGTAACAAAATTTCCAACAATTCTTGATTAGAAATTCTAATTGTGTTGGATATAGTTCACAATTGATTTTGGCTGTAAAATTGATGTAAGCCGGACTGAACTTAATACAAATTTCGTCTTGACAAGGCCCTCACTGTCAACTGAAGAATCCAACGAAAACGCCAGGCGAAACGCCAATTTGTATGGACTAAAGACTGTTAAAAGCTTTATTGAATCAATAATTTAACAAGTCCAATTTAATAATGCTAAGTCTTCTAATTGGCTGGTGTATTTCAGTAGTATATAGAATTTGTATTATAAAAAACACTCATATGTAAACAATGCCAGGCCACGGGTAACAAAATTTCCAACAACTCTTGATTAGAAATTCTAATTGGGTTGGATATAGTTCACAATTGATTTTCGCTGTAAAATTGATGTAAGCTGGACTGAACTTAATAAAAATTGCGTCTTGACAAGGCCCTCACTGTCAACTGAAGAGTCCAAGTGAGAACGCCGGGACGAAACGCCAATTTTTATGGACTAAAGGCCGTTAAAAGTTTTTATCTAACTTCAACGGTTTATACCAACAAAAATATAACACCACAATGTATTATATAAATTTCATCTTGTGGAGAATATTATAACAAACAAATTTTGTCTTGATGTTTTTTTTTTCCTAAGATGCATATTTCCAAAGGTATATAGGAAAATAACAAAAAACAGGGAGTGAATAATGCACTTTCTTCCACATTTTGATTTTTCCTGCAAATAGCACACCTTTTTGAGCGTTAGCAACCTCATATTCTGGTTGCTTATATTATTTCTGATCGAAATCCGACAACAATCTAAGATGCTTTATGTTGAATCCACATATGCTTCAATTTTATCCTAATTTGCCTGGACTATTTTTTTTTTCATTTTTGGCCATTTCGGCTTCAGCTTTGGCAGTGATAAGTTCCCTTCTGAGATTAATTATGATTTTGTATAGCCTGGCTTCTACCGACTAACGCCTTAAGTCGACGATGCCATGCTTAAACATTTTTCTGTATTCTTGAAATGTCTCTTGAGCTGTTTTTCAACTGTCATGAACAGCCTATAACTCCGGTAGTTATACTCAATTCTCAAAACTAATTTTATCGGGAACTACATACATACATATGTAGTTACTAATCTCTTAAATTATATTTTACAAAATTCTGCAAATAATAAAATAAAGTTTTAAAAATGTAAAAAAGCGCGCGACTTTTTACATTTTTGAAAATTTTTTTTGAAATTCAATTAAAAAGTACAAGTGACCTCAACTCCAGAAATAATTATGTTTCGCCCAGGTATAACAGTGGGCTCTTCAGTCAGTTGAGGTCAATTGTACTTTTTAATTGAATTATATTCACTCACTCCACTTAAAACAGAAGTAATTTCAATATTTTATTATTTAAATTTCTTCATCTTCTTATTACTTTTTTTTGTAAGACACAATTTCGAAACAAGCATTCTGACCCTGGCAGAGTTTCGACCCCAACCCTTAACATATGTCCTACACATAAATTCCTTCAATCTTACAGTTTGACATTAACGTTTTTGTACATATATCATTTTTCAGCTGCTCTTTTCTTTAATAGAATCGGTGTATTCTCTAAAATCTCCTTTTCCCGAAGAAGCCTAATTTGAAATTCATCGTATAACTTTGTTTAAATTACAGACTTCATCAGTACAAAATAACCAAAACTATGACGAAAAAAAAACAAGACACAAACTCGATTGGAAAGGTGAATATTAAACTAAAATTCTCACCACCTAAAAACTGCAATCTAAGTAAAAAAAACCCAAAATCAGCTTGTAGTTCAAAAAAGAAAAAACGGTCAGCTGCAAATGATGTTGTTGAAACATCGCCAAAAAAGCGCCGACTTCAAGAGGAAACTTATAAACCTGAAGCGATGAAATTCGCTAAAAGCATTGTTGGCAAAGAAGGAACACCTGCTTTTAATCAATTTTTGCATTTATTAAACGAAGAGCGAATTGAAATTATCAAAAGAAACGGTGTTAATTTATCAAGTATGTCAAGTATTCTCGATAAATCGAGAAATAATGCACCAAAAGCCTTTGAAGATTTACATAATCTTTGGTTTGATAAGCATGGAAATAAAACAAAATATTTGAAAACTCTAGATGATAATGGAATTAAGCTACCAAATGTGTCGAGTATTTTAAGTGGGGCAGGTGCAAATTCGTCAAAAGCATACAAAGAGTTGTATGACTTATGGTTTGATAATGAAGGACACAAAACACAATATTTAAAAACTCTAGAAAAGGAAGGTCTGCATATATCAAATATGTCAAGTATTTTAAGTAAGTCGGGACTCAGTGCTAAGAGATCTTTTACAGACTTGTACTATCTCTGGTTCGATGAAGAAGGAAACAAAACAAAATATCTAACAACACTTGAAAAGGAAGGGGTTAATCTTGCGACCCTGTCAAGTATTTTAAGCGGGTCCGGGCCCAATGCAGCAAAGTCTTTTAAAGATCTTTATTGTCTGTGGTTCGATGAAGTTGATGGAAGCAAAACAAAATATTTAAAAACTCTTGAAAGCGGAGGCATAAATGTGAGCAATGTTTCTGGAATTCTAAGTCGAGCCAAAAACTACGCAGCAAAAGCTTTTCAAGATCTTTATGAGCTTTGGTTCGATGAGAACGGCACTAAAACTAAATACTTAAAAACTCTGGAAAACGAAGGAATTAATCTTACTACAATGTCGAGTATTTTAAGTGGAGCAGGAGTAAATTCTAGAAAAGCTTTTAAAGACTTGTATGACCTTTGGTTCGACGAAGAAGGAAATAAGTTGATATATTTGACGAATCTCGAAGAGAAGGGAATCAATTTAACAAATGTGTCAAGTATCTTGCATAGAGCCGGTTCCAATGCTGCAAAAGCATTCAAGGAATTGTACGATCTTTGGTTCAATGCAAATGGGGACAAATCAAAATACTTAGATGCTTTGGAAAACGAGGGAATAAATTTGACAAATGTGTCGAGTATTTTGCATGGTGTTGGTGCAGGTACTGCAAAAGCTTTTCAGGAACTTTTTGGACTTTGGTTTGACGAAGAGGGAAATAAATCAAAGTATCTTATTACCTTGCACAGAGAAGGAGTTAATCTTGGTAACATGTCGAGTATTTTAAATGGAGCTGGTTCTAATACAGCAAATGCCTTCAAAAGCTTATATGACCTTTGGTTTGATGAGCAAGGAAACAAAACCAAATATTTGACAACACTCGAAAAGAATTCTGTCTCCGTCTCGAATCTGTCTAGTATTTTATCAAAATCTGGTGTAAACGCATCAAGGGCTTTTAAAGACTTATATGGTCTTTGGTTTGATGAAAAAGGAGAAAAGACACTGTATCTAAGAAATTTAGAAAAAGAGGAGATGCACTTAGCTAATGTAGCGAGTATTTTACATGGAGCTGGTTCGAATGCCAATAAAGCTTTCACTGACTTATATGAGCTTTTCTTTGCAAAAGATGGCACTAAATCAATGTATTTAAAAACTCTTGAAAACGATGGAATCAACCTGACGAATGTTTCCAGTATTCTAAGTGGAGCTGCTTCAAATGCTCCGAAAGCTTTTAAAGATCTTTATGTCGCCTTTTTTGATGAGAAAGGAAACAAAAGCCATTATTTAAATCACTTCTTAAGTGAAAAATCAGGCCAACAAGCATTTACGATGCACAACTTGTCTGGAATTCTAAGCGGAACAGGAACCAAAGCTAAAGAAGCTTTTGAAGAACTCCATAATGTGCTATTTACTGAAAAAGGCAAACAATCGCAGGTTTTTAAGAATTTCTTGAGTGATGACTTCAAGCCAAGAAATTTATCCTGCATTCTGTGTAGAACAGGAATTCGTGCAGCCCCAATTATGAAACATTTTCACAACATTTGTTTCGATGATAAAGGAAAGAGAACCAAACTACTAAATGATTTCCATCAAAGCGGATTTCGGCCTGTGGACTTGTGCAGCATATTAAGCGGAACAGCTGATGGATTGGAAAAATTCTACAAATTTTGTTTTATTGATAAAACAAAAGTTTATTTAAACAATTTCATAAATGACACCAATGGATTTACGATAAGTCAATTGTGCAATATCTTGCATGGATCAGAAGGAAATTGTTGCGCGGCCCTCAAAGATTTTCATAACATTTGTTTTAATGACCATGGAAAACGGACACCAATGTTTGACGATTTCGATGACGCTGATTTCACTACAACTGATTTGGCAGGTATACTGTCGATGACTGGAAATAATGCAGCAGTAGTTTTAAAAGATTTTCATAAGTCTTGTTTCAGTAAAAAAAATCGTCTTCAACATTTTTTAGCTTTGAATGATATCTTTGTGCCAAAAAGTATGTGCAAAATACTTTATGGAGCGGGAACACGCCTTTGTTCAATATTTAAACTATTACATGAAAGTTGCTTTGATAAAAGTGGAAGAAAATCGAAGTTTCTAAAGAACTTAGTCGACAAAAATTCTCCGACTGAAGTGATTGACAAACTGTATGAACAATTTAGACAATCTTCTTTATAAACCGAGAAGATATAACGATTTAATGTTGAAATAATGCTAAATTGTGTATTGCTATATATAAACGTGCAAACAAAAAATAGAAATTATATGAACTTAATTGTTTTATACTCGTAAAGTCTTATTCTAAGGCTTATAAGATTTTAATAAGTAAGATATATGTATGTATATATATGTAACATAAGTTTATATTGTATTAATAATACTTTATTACAATTGTTTGCGAAAGTATGAACAAATTTATATGTATTTACATTGTAAAAAACATTATTTTCAAAAGCATTATTTTCAACTTGAGTTTAATTCAGTGTCGTAAAAAAAAAGTTTTTTTTTAACAACAGTAATGTAAGTCTTATAGTGTTTTCCAAAGGTAAACAAATATTTTAAATAAAGTACAGATTTTTTCATTTTTACTTGCGTATACGGAGGCTAGATAGCATTTTTTCAAGAACCCGGGGAAACTGCTCCGATTTCGATGATTTTTTTTTTTTTTAATACAGGGAATCGAAATTAGAAGAAAGTTTACAATTCAAAAATCGTCGCTCTCCACAGACATTTTTTAGAACTCAAAAATCGAAAATAAAAAAAAAATATTTTTGTATTTTGTTTTTAAAATATATTTAAACTAAAAAACACTCCATGTACAGTAAAACCCGCTTATATTCACATGCGATGAAACCAATTTTTAAGGTAAATATTTTAAATTTAATCAAAAATAAATATTATTATATGTTCTTTTAAATATAAAATTTCAAAATCAAGTACAGAAAAACCAGCTTATATGCGCATTTTTTTTATTTTATTTAAAATAATAAATAGTTCTTATTATTTTAATTTCGAGGAAATATTTTATAATACACAATATTTACCCATTTCCGGCGGCTACCAGTTCCAGTTGATTTAGAAACTTTAAATTTTACACTTCTGTTTTTGGTCTAATTAGAGGTAATCTTAAAAATAAATTGGAAAAGTTTCTGGCTCTCTGGAAAATTCACGTTGCGTTTTCGCAACGCTCGCCGAAAGGGGTATCAAAATTATTGGAATACAATTTTTTTACATGCAATATGAATAATCAATTTTATTTGAATATTTTTATGAAGAAATGAATTAAATATAGATACACTTGGTAATGAAAAGATTGTTGAAAATAAAAAATGATGAAATTCGTAATAAGTTATACAATTTAATAGATATATGATTACAAAGAATGGGGTTTGGTGTGGTATTCATCGAAGCATTTTGGATGAAGTGGGATATTACATTTCTTGCAGGAAAAAAAGTTTGGCAGAGTTTCGACCCCAACCCTTAACATATGTCCTACACATAAATTCCTTCAATCTTACAGTTTGACATTAACGTTTTTGTACATATATCATTTTTCAGCTGCTCTTTTCTTTAATAGAATCGGTGTATTCTCTAAAATCTCCTTTTCCCGAAGAAGCCTAATTTGAAATTCATCGTATAACTTTGTTTAAATTACAGACTTCATCAGTACAAAATAACCAAAACTATGACGAAAAAAAAACAAGACACAAACTCGATTGGAAAGGTGAATATTAAACTAAAATTCTCACCACCTAAAAACTGCAATCTAAGTAAAAAAAACCCAAAATCAGCTTGTAGTTCAAAAAAGAAAAAACGGTCAGCTGCAAATGATGTTGTTGAAACATCGCCCAAAAAAGCGCCGACTTCAAGAGGAAACTTATAAACCTGAAGCGATGAAATTCGCTAAAAGCATTGTTGGCAAAGAAGGAACACCTGCTTTTAATCAATTTTTGCATTTATTAAACGAAGAGCGAATTGAAATTATCAAAAGAAACGGTGTTAATTTATCAAGTATGTCAAGTATTCTCGATAAATCGAGAAATAATGCACCAAAAGCCTTTGAAGATTTACATAATCTTTGGTTTGATAAGCATGGAAATAAAACAAAATATTTGAAAACTCTAGATGATAATGGAATTAAGCTACCAAATGTGTCGAGTATTTTAAGTGGGGCAGGTGCAAATTCGTCAAAAGCATACAAAGAGTTGTATGACTTATGGTTTGATAATGAAGGACACAAAACACAATATTTAAAAACTCTAGAAAAGGAAGGTCTGCATATATCAAATATGTCAAGTATTTTAAGTAAGTCGGGACTCAGTGCTAAGAGATCTTTTACAGACTTGTACTATCTCTGGTTCGATGAAGAAGGAAACAAAACAAAATATCTAACAACACTTGAAAAGGAAGGGGTTAATCTTGCGACCCTGTCAAGTATTTTAAGCGGGTCCGGGCCCAATGCAGCAAAGTCTTTTAAAGATCTTTATTGTCTGTGGTTCGATGAAGTTGATGGAAGCAAAACAAAATATTTAAAAACTCTTGAAAGCGGAGGCATAAATGTGAGCAATGTTTCTGGAATTCTAAGTCGAGCCAAAAACTACGCAGCAAAAGCTTTTCAAGATCTTTATGAGCTTTGGTTCGATGAGAACGGCACTAAAACTAAATACTTAAAAACTCTGGAAAACGAAGGAATTAATCTTACTACAATGTCGAGTATTTTAAGTGGAGCAGGAGTAAATTCTAGAAAAGCTTTTAAAGACTTGTATGACCTTTGGTTCGACGAAGAAGGAAATAAGTTGATATATTTGACGAATCTCGAAGAGAAGGGAATCAATTTAACAAATGTGTCAAGTATCTTGCATAGAGCCGGTTCCAATGCTGCAAAAGCATTCAAGGAATTGTACGATCTTTGGTTCAATGCAAATGGGGACAAATCAAAATACTTAGATGCTTTGGAAAACGAGGGAATAAATTTGACAAATGTGTCGAGTATTTTGCATGGTGTTGGTGCAGGTACTGCAAAAGCTTTTCAGGAACTTTTTGGACTTTGGTTTGACGAAGAGGGAAATAAATCAAAGTATCTTATTACCTTGCACAGAGAAGGAGTTAATCTTGGTAACATGTCGAGTATTTTAAATGGAGCTGGTTCTAATACAGCAAATGCCTTCAAAAGCTTATATGACCTTTGGTTTGATGAGCAAGGAAACAAAACCAAATATTTGACAACACTCGAAAAGAATTCTGTCTCCGTCTCGAATCTGTCTAGTATTTTATCAAAATCTGGTGTAAACGCATCAAGGGCTTTTAAAGACTTATATGGTCTTTGGTTTGATGAAAAAGGAGAAAAGACACTGTATCTAAGAAATTTAGAAAAAGAGGAGATGCACTTAGCTAATGTAGCGAGTATTTTACATGGAGCTGGTTCGAATGCCAATAAAGCTTTCACTGACTTATATGAGCTTTTCTTTGCAAAAGATGGCACTAAATCAATGTATTTAAAAACTCTTGAAAACGATGGAATCAACCTGACGAATGTTTCCAGTATTCTAAGTGGAGCTGCTTCAAATGCTCCGAAAGCTTTTAAAGATCTTTATGTCGCCTTTTTTGATGAGAAAGGAAACAAAAGCCATTATTTAAATCACTTCTTAAGTGAAAAATCAGGCCAACAAGCATTTACGATGCACAACTTGTCTGGAATTCTAAGCGGAACAGGAACCAAAGCTAAAGAAGCTTTTGAAGAACTCCATAATGTGCTATTTACTGAAAAAGGCAAACAATCGCAGGTTTTTAAGAATTTCTTGAGTGATGACTTCAAGCCAAGAAATTTATCCTGCATTCTGTGTAGAACAGGAATTCGTGCAGCCCCAATTATGAAACATTTTCACAACATTTGTTTCGATGATAAAGGAAAGAGAACCAAACTACTAAATGATTTCCATCAAAGCGGATTTCGGCCTGTGGACTTGTGCAGCATATTAAGCGGAACAGCTGATGGATTGGAAAAATTCTACAAATTTTGTTTTATTGATAAAACAAAAGTTTATTTAAACAATTTCATAAATGACACCAATGGATTTACGATAAGTCAATTGTGCAATATCTTGCATGGATCAGAAGGAAATTGTTGCGCGGCCCTCAAAGATTTTCATAACATTTGCTTTAATGACCATGGAAAACGGACACCAATGTTTGACGATTTCGATGACGCTGATTTCACTACAACTGATTTGGCAGGTATACTGTCGATGACTGGAAATAATGCAGCAGTAGTTTTAAAAGATTTTCATAAGTCTTGTTTCAGTAAAAAAAATCGTCTTCAACATTTTTTAGCTTTGAATGATATCTTTGTGCCAAAAAGTATGTGCAAAATACTTTATGGAGCGGGAACACGCCTTTGTTCAATATTTAAACTATTACATGTAAGTTGCTTTGATAAAAGTGGAAGAAAATCGAAGTTTCTAAAGAACTTAGTCGACAAAAATTCTCCGACTGAAGTGATTGACAAACTGTATGAACAATTTAGACAATCTTCTTTATAAACCGAGAAGATATAACGATTTAATGTTGAAATAATGCTAAATTGTGTATTGCTATATATAAACGTGCAAACAAAAAATAGAAATTATATGAACTTAATTGTTTTATACTCGTAAAGTCTTATTCTAAGGCTTATAAGATTTTAATAAGTAAGATATATGTATGTATATATATGTAACATAAGTTTATATTGTATTAATAATACTTTATTACAATTGTTTGCGAAAGTATGAACAAATTTATATGTATTTACATTGTAAAAAACATTATTTTCAAAAGCATTATTTTCAACTTGAGTTTAATTCAGTGTCGTAAAAAAAAAGTTTTTTTTTAACAACAGTAATGTAAGTCTTATAGTGTTTTCCAAAGGTAAACAAATATTTTAAATAAAGTACAGATTTTTTCATTTTTACTTGCGTATACGGAGGCTAGATAGCATTTTATTCAAGAACCCGGGGAAACTGCTCCGATTTCGATGATTTTTTTTTTTTTTAATACAGGGAATCGAAATTAGAAGAAAGTTTACAATTCAAAAATCGTCGCTCTCCACAGACATTTTTTAGAACTCAAAAATCGAAAATAAAAAAAAAATATTTTTGTATTTTGTTTTTAAAATATATTTAAACTAAAAAACACTCCATGTACAGTAAAACCCGCTTATATTCACATGCGATGAAACCAATTTTTAAGGTAAATATTTTAAATTTAATCAAAAATAAATATTATTATATGTTCTTTTAAATATAAAATTTCAAAATCAAGTACAGAAAAACCAGCTTATATGCGCATTTTTTTTATTTTATTTAAAATAATAAATAGTTCTTATTATTTTAATTTCGAGGAAATATTTTATAATACACAATATTTACCCATTTCCGGCGGCTACCAGTTCCAGTTGATTTAGAAACTTTAAATTTTACACTTCTGTTTTTGGTCTAATTAGAGGTAATCTTAAAAATAAATTGGAAAAGTTTCTGGCTCTCTGGAAAATTCACGTTGCGTTTTCGCAACGCTCGCCGAAAGGGGTATCAAAATTATTGGAATACAATTTTTTTACATGCAATATGAATAATCAATTTTATTTGAATATTTTTATGAAGAAATGAATTAAATATAGATACACTTGGTAATGAAAAGATTGTTGAAAATAAAAAATGATGAAATTCGTAATAAGTTATACAATTTAATAGATATATGATTACAAAGAATGGGGTTTGGTGTGGTATTCATCGAAGCATTTTGGATGAAGTGGGATATTACATTTCTTGCAGGAAAAAAAGTTTGGTGAAAATATTGTGACATGGGAGACGCTTTTCTGTTTTGATGATGACGAAACGGACCACTTCATTGCGGTTTCCTTTTGTTTGAATCACAAGTTCACGTTCAATGTTTATTTCCGATCGCAACAGGGAATCTATAACAAACTTTCTATATTCTGCATAGTTGCGGCGTTGGTGTTTCATTCGCAATTTCAATTGCAATGTATGTATTAGTAATTTGACGTAAAAAAATATGTCGAAAGTAACCGTGTGCTGACTTGGTATATCGATTTTCGAAAGTAATCTGAGTACAACATTTTCTCCCAACCTGAATTCAGAAGGGTTTCACTACTTGCGGAATTAATTGAAACAGGTATCCACCATGTGAGCACAAATTGCAATACTTATATCCAAAACGAATGGGTTTCTTCTAATAAAATTTTTAGCCCAATGACGTCCTCAGTAGGGTTTCATTTGTTCATCTATTGAAAGGTGATGCGAAAATATTCCAAACTGCATAAATCTTTCACTGAGCATATTGTTCAGTGTTGAAACATTAGCAAACTTTTATCTGGGATCGATTTTACTGTTATCACAAACATGTAAATAGGACTTGATTCTTTTTAATCTGAAGATATACTTTTTTAATTGTTCCATCGCTGCATTCGCTGTGCACGGTAAACTGTTCAATTGCCGTCATGAACAATTGTTTTAGTCAAAAAATGATATCTAAACAGATTTAGATCAACCGCTGATCTTGGAGCACCATATAAAGCTAAAATACATCTCTCAGCGGCTTGATAAATGGTGTATTTGTCTTGATTCGGTTGCCTGAATATTTTAACAGCATCCTTTAAATGTGTTTGCTCTTCGATTTTTTTTAGCAAATGTGATTTTTCTTTATTGTAGAAGGCCGATCTGGTATCACATCCTGTGAATGCATGTAAAAATAGCACTTGTTCTTTGCACACAGGCATGTTCAGACTATGCGAAGAATATATTTTTTGTGGTATTTTACCTCTTGGTGGTTTAAAAAAAAATTGTCTTTTGGTGTTAAAGCGATTAGTATTACAACCAACAACGTTCAGTACTAGAATTAACCATGGGGTACAATAGTTTTTAGCCCATATGTATTAACATTTTTTAGCTGTCATATCCTATTCTTTTGACTATAAGCGGGGTTTTCTGTGGGTTTTTGGTTTTGGACTTTTACAATATAACTTTAAAAAACCTTTTTTTCAATATAACTTTTTTGTTAGTTTAAAAAAAACCTGTGGAGAGCGTCGATTTTTGAATTGTAAACTTTTTTCTAATTTCAATTCCCTACATTGAAAAAAAAAATCATCGAAATCGGAGCAATTTCTCCGGGTTCTTGAATAATGGCCTTTTTTAGGCTATCTAGCCTCCACTTTAGAGCAAGTTTAGGATTCGTGCAAACAAAATTCGAGATAATAATTTTCCCTAACATTACGATGATAGAAAACGCGAACAAAAAGTGGGTCTCGCAATTCTGTCTGTCTGTCCGTCTGTCTGTACCTCGACCTGCAGCCTAAACGGCTGAAGCGATTTCTTCAAACTTTCGACTTAAAGTTCTTATGTGATTCCCCCAAAATTCAAAAACAACCAATATTCGAAAATTGATTTATTTCGCAAACGGCTCTAACGATTTTCCAAAAAAAATTCCAAGGTACTAAAATTGCTAAAATAAATATTTTGGTAGAAAAAAAAAATGTACATATAACGGTTATTAACGGTACCTATCATACAACCGATTTTTTGGTTTTCAAATTTCTCGTTAACGGCTACGCCGATTTTAACCAAATTTGTTATATAAGAGGTCCCTTACAATTTGAACAATTACAATTACAATTTGAAAATTTAATATCTTGAAAACGGGTCAATGAATATTTTTTTAATTTTTTGTAAAACTGTATTTTATTTAATTCTAAAAGTTGGCATACCAAATATTATTTTCAAAAATGTTGAAGTATTTGTATGTATAAAAAATTAATTTTTAAGAAAAACGCTCTAACGATTCTTGAAATTTTTTTTTTCATAAATTGATTTGATTGATTGAAATTTTAATTTAGCAATGGAAAACACCATTTATAAAAAGATTTTTTTACAATAAATGAAACTTATTTGAAAACAGACCTATTCAGCCTCCGATTTCTACGAAGTGTTCGAATTTTGTATAGCCGGTCCGATAGCCCAATCGTACAGATCTACGAACAAAAAGTTTGTGTGCGTTTAAAATTTCAAATCCGCGTTGTAGGCCGATGAAATGTCAACATGTCAGCAACGCATTGTGAATTAATGCGATGCATGAAGACATCCGCTTTCCGATTTCCCCGACAGAAAATTAGAAGTGGAAAATTTCTCAAAAAAAAAACGAAATGGACGCTCAGCAACAAAAAGATTCGTAAGTAAGCGTCTTGGTAATTATTCACTTATGCCGTTTTTTTAACTTTCCATTTAAATTTAATTTGCATCAAAAATCAAAGTTTTTGGTAAATTTTAATAAACAAATTAAAATAAAATTAAACAAAAAATATTATTTGGAAATTCTTTGTTGATACACTCGTGTTTCACATTTCACTTTTTGTGTGGTAGCAAATAATTTTGATTTGATGATTCAACTGTACGGATACAAAACCCCAGAATTAAGTAGAAGCATCTTGGACTGTTCCATTGGAACCAATTGAAAACGGCATAACTTTCTTTCAGAAAAAAAAAAAAAAAAAAAAAACAGATCAAATTCGACCGGCGCCGGCGGGTTGAAATTGTGAACTCAAAGCCAGTAGGCCGATTCTTAAAAGCGCGGCGGATCGCTTTCAATGGATTTGTACTTTTTTTTATTCTCAAAAGCGCTTTCGCTTTCCATTTTTTTTTTGTAAGCGATAGGTTTCTAGTTGATCGAACAGGTTATAACCGATTTCAAACAAAAAATGGAAAGCGAAAGCGCTATAGAGAATAAGAAAATAGAATTTCGCCAATGAAAGTGATCTGCCGCTCTTTCCAGAAGCGGCCAACAGACATTGCGCGGAACTTCACCAACCGGCCTCCTGAGAAACAAATGCTTTCTGGGATTAAGAATCTTCTTTTTTCTTCATTTAAAAATCTTTGTTCATATCTTTTCGCTTCCAAAAACACTGCTGCACTATCCATGGTTCTTTTTTGCTTATTTGAAAATATTTTGAGAAATGTCGTCGATATGAATCAACACTTAATTTATTTATTTACGTTTACGTGAAATACACGCGTTGGTCGGTTTTTCCGCAACGAAACAGATACCATGAAGGAAATAAACGTAAGGATCGTAACTCCTTTCCGATCGTAGGTTTCTCTGAACGGATACGATGATACCCCTGATTATTTATTATTTGTATGTTACTAAAATACTTCCTGAAAAAATATCTGCTGAATTTCTATCTAGAAAAATTCAAATAAAAAGATTTACATTGGGTACGTTGAGATGACTTAGGGGACTTGCAAGTAAGGCAAGTTTCTAGACTTTGATTGGCCAGCTGTCGAAAAATTGACTTCAAATGAAGGGAAATTTTATTGGAAATTGACTGGAAAGTTAATCAAAAAATATCTGCCTGAATTTCAAATCAAGTGTGTTCTTTTCAAAATTGTCAGCTTTGAAATTAAAAATCAGTTTAATGCCGGTCGTCTACTTAGTGCGAGAGAAGCTCAACCAACTTCGTTCAACTTTTCATTCAACTCCATCGTTGGATGAACAAATTTGGAACTTCTTACACTTGTGCAGTAACTTACGTTCTTCACGTTGATCAACAAAGCAAGAGGTAACAAGAGGTACACATAGTTGACAAACTTAGTCAAATGTTGAATAACCTCGTACACTAGTTGATAAACTTGTTCGATTTTGACAGAAAAAAAAGTTTATCAAGTTGGTCAACTGCGTTTTCGATATGGTTGTTCAACAAGTTGATGGACGAGTTGAATCTTTCGTACACTTAACCAAGAATCATTCGTTGAGGAACTTATTCAACGCACGCACTATATAGCCTGTAGCTACTGCTACATCACACATATTGATGAAATAATTTTGACTCGACTTCGGTACACACTTTTTTTGTGCACTCATTTCTTTGCTGAAAAATATTTTTTTAATAATAGTTACAATAATTTTAACTATCTTAAAAGAAAAAAAATGGCTGCGTTTTTATAATATTAATTAATAATAATATTAAAAAATATTATTATTATTACATTAATAATAATATAGAATGAACTACAAAGGAGGCAAAGACAAAATGCACCAAGTTGCAAGTTGATGTCAACACAATAGTTCAACTCACGAAAAACACAACTTCCGTCGCATGCAACACAACGCACAACAAATTTGTTCACGTCTACCGCAACGAAAACACCAGACAAAATTAAAAAAGTTGATCAACGAGTTGAAGAAATAATGTGCAACACATTATCTCAAAAATGTTGCTCAACGCGTTGATCGAACAACTTCAACGAGCAACACAAGCTCGCATACTTGTTAAACAATTCGTTGAGAAACGATCTCCAACCGGATAAAACTTGTTGGTTGGATAGAATTGAGGACATCGTACATAAGAGTTGAATGTGTTGAACTTGAAATTTGTGCGTTGATCGGCTAGTGGACGACCGGCATAACTTTATATAAATTGTTTGTGCGGTCGCTTTAATTTAATTGAAAATGAAATTTTCCGTACGGACGGAATTTTGTAACTATGTGGAGGATTCTCGTTTTTTTTTAACAAACTTGAGATTAAGTATTGAACGCACCCATTGATGACAGTCACCGTTTGAAACCTTATAATGGAAAAAATAGGTAAAAACATCCATATTGTTATGTTGTCAGACTGCTTAATCATCAAAAGTAAGTTTGACTTACGAAGAAAGAAACATAATTTGAATCAACTGTAAAGGAAATTTAGTTTTTAATTACATAAATGTTCTCACAGAGGATGTAACATAAAACCATTGGAATGCAGCCAGACCGCAGAGTCAAGTTATGTGGCGACAAACAGCAGGTAGCCAAAATAATGTTAAGTTAGTTAAGTATAACACGCCAACCTAATAACACAATAAAATCACCAACTATTTCTTTATTTTAAAATCGTGTTCTTTAATTTATTTTTCGTTCAATCATTACAAGTTTGCTCAAAGGCATAACAAATTTTGGTGGCAGCGGTGGGATACCGTATCTATCCAAACAAAAGATAAATCGAAAAAAAAATATACGAATAAAATAAAAAAAATAATAGGCAATAGGTACTAGTGGTTGAATTCTGACGCGCACGCTGTTCGCTGATCGCTGTTTGCTGTTCGCTGGTTGCTGAAAACTTAAACCGAAACTGTTTTTCCTGGAAAATGTTGCGGATTATCAATATTGTTTTGTGAGTAGTATAGGTAATTCTAAGAAAATTATATAATTTATATAAGAAACAAATATAAACAGTGCAAACAAAAAAAGTAATAAGGATCGAAAGATTCCTAAATAATTAAAAGAACAGATATAAACAGTGCAAACAAAGTAATTAGGATTGGAGAGATTCCTAGATAATCAATGTACCTTAATTCCAATTTATTAGTAAATTGAAACGCATCTAATAGATGTACAAAATTAAAAAAATGTCAGGAGAAATTGTAGAAAAAGATTATAAGTGGATAGAAGAGAACGAGGGCGACTATTTTATTCTTTTGTCAAGGTGGGTCACTAGGAAAAGGTTTATGAATACAGACGGTGAAAGTGAGAGTGATAGTGAAATTCAAAGTGAATTAGAAAATAACAACGTAGAAGAAAAACTAAACTTGAAAGAAAAATAGAAAATATGACAGAAGTTGACAGTGTCAATAGAGAATTTATTTGGCTTGCTTTGCACAGGAGGGGCATCCCAGATAAATTGATTGCTATTATCAAGGCTACATATGATGGATCCAGGTGTCACGTTTTGCACAAAGGTAGGCTGTCAGAGGAGTTTGAAATCCAAAGTGGAGTTAGGCAAGGCTGTATACTGTCACCAATACTGTTCCTGTTGGTGATAAGTGACGTACTGCACGCAGCTTTGTCAAATGGAAATGGAGGAATTCAGTGGACTCTGCAATCTCACCTCAAACATCTGGACTACGCGGACGACGTATGCTTACTCTCTCATAGGATCATGGATCTCCATCAAATGACAACAAGGGTGGAGAGAGTAGCAGAAATCGTAGGGCTTAAGATCAACTCGGCAAAAACTAAAAGGATCAGCCTTGGAACTTCCTCATCAATCCAAGTAAATATTTCTGGACAACCGGTAGAGATGGTAGAGGATTTCCAATATCTTGGGAGTATTATCTCTACGGGTGGCGGAACTGAACTGGACGTAAACAGCCGAATCAGAAAAGCAAAGGCTGCGTTCGGAATGCTGTCCAAAATATGGAGAAACAACTCTTTTAGCTTAAAGACCAAGCTACGACTGTTCCGCTCCAATGTTGAATCCGTTCTGCTTTACGGCTGCAGCACTTGGAAAGTCACTGAAATTGTCACTAGAAAGCTGCAAACCTTCGTTAATAGATGTCTACGAAACATCTTGAGGATTTTCTGGCCCAACCGTATCTCCAATGCCGAACTTCATGCGAGAACGGGTCAGGAGCCCATAGACTCCATTATACGAAGAAGAAAGTGGCAGTGGATTGGCCATACGCTTCGAAAAGGCGATCGGTGCATTGCATCTCAAGCAATGCAGTGGAACCCGCTCACACAGGAGGGAAGACAAGTGGGCCGGCCTAGAAGTACATGGAGAAGAACGGTCGAACAGGAATCGGGACGACTGGGGAAAAGTTGGAGAGAGCTGAAATATATTTCAAGAAATCGTACACGATGGCGCGTAGGTGTAGTGGAGGCCCTATGTCCCGTAAGGGAAACATCACGGACGTAATAGGTCCGAGGACCTAAGTAAGTAAGTAAGTACAGAAGTTCCTCTAAACGTATTGACTTCATTTATTACTACTTTTAACAGTAATAGTGAAGAAGTATTCACTTTTATCGACAATTACAATGATGCCATGGAATTGGCAAGTGAAGCACAGAAAGTTATTCTGTTCAAATTTATTAAAACGAAAATTCGTGGCAATGCCACAACGGTTCTTATGAATAAGGAGATCTCCAATTGGGAGACCTTGAAGGAAGAGCTGAGTGGTATCTTTAGAGAACCTCACAGCAGCCTTCAACTCCATAGGGAACTAATTAGTATCCGACAGGGCAGAAATGAATCTGTTGCCTTATATACGCAAAGAGTTGAAACTCTTGAGAGACGGTTGTTGCAAAGTAAATTGCACGGCGCGGCGTCGATGATAAAAATCAGAAAGGCCAAATTGACTACTTTAAGAGCGAAAGCTTGACTGTATTCATAAATGGGATCCTCTAAAAACTCTCTTCCTATGTGGTAACGCAAAAACCAAAGGACTTGGCTGAGGCAAGTCGCTTTGCGAAGGAAGAAGAACACAGGCTAAATTTGTTTAAAACTAATGTGAACAGGGACTACTCAGATAGGAATTTAACTAGAATAAACTATACGGGAACCAAGTGCTTTAATTGCGGCAAACTGGGGCATTTGGCTCGAAATTGTCGTGCGCCCAAGAAAGAAAGAAGAAATCACTCGAATGAACCAAGTCCAAGCTCTAGTTCAAGTTATAATCGTTATCGCAATGGATCTGGTCCTAGTACCGAATCCAACACTAACCGAACAGAATTTAAAAAAAGAGGCAAACAATGTAAGACAAGTAGTCAAGGTTTTAAGTGAGGTAGGCAATTCAGAAAGTCCTCACATAAACGCGATAATAAATGGTGATGTCAAAAGACTCATCATTGACACCGGTGCACAGTGGTTCCGTTTGTATGGGAGAGGTGGTCAAAACCCTATAAAATCTGAACTACTAAACGGATTTGAATGAAATTTGGTACAGATGTTGAAATTGTATTTTTACATATTTGCTGAAAATTTGGTTAAGAAAACATGATAAAAAAAAAAGTTATTGACATTTTTCAAAATTTTCTGGGTTTTTATATTTGAAGTTTTTTCAATGAAATCTGTATTATTGAACGAATTTTGATAAAACTTGGCACACAGATTGAGATTAGTTTTATACATATTAATTAAGAATTAGGTAAAGAAAAAAATTATCAGAAAAAGAAGTTATTGACATTGTTTCATACTCTCATACAGGATTAGCAAAAAATCTACGCGCAGTATTCCCGTCATTTGAATTTCCACCTCCTTGTTTTGGTTTATCAACTATCAGTCCAGTTTTTTTGAATTCTTCTTGAATTCTTTTTTTTTGTGCAGCAAGAAGAGGTTTCTCACTATTTCCAGTGCGCCATTTTTTGAAATCTAGTCGGTATGCTAGATGAATGAAGAATTCGAAAAACCTTATCCACGCATGCAGTGGAGATATGCCAAAATCCAAAGAGTCTTCGTTAATACTTTTTTGTAAGGATCCTTGAATATCGTTCATATTTGTTGGCTTTGCTCCACAAATGTAGCACACCTGTTGCGAAGCAGTGTGTGTCAAAGCGTTGCACACCTTTCCGTCAACCATTGTTAACTTGAGGACATGTTTAATGTTTAAAGTATGGTCATTTATTTTAACTAATGTTTCAGATAAATCATTAATCTGGTTCTCAATGTAGCTCTGCTCAGCTCTACTCAACTCTGCCGTTTCTTTTTTGAACTGAAACCGTATTGGGCGACAGTATCGAGTCGATCCTGGACGAGGATTTTGCCATAAAATTTGGTTTTCAGAGTCAGAACTTTTTTGTGAAAATAGTTGGATTGGAACATATGAAGTAATAAACATGTCGGCATCACTGACTCCTTCAGAAATTTGCTGTTTATATTCTCCTTGTCCACTGCTACCATCAAACCCCCATTTTCCAATAAGGGTAAGATTACCTAAATCAAAAATGTATTATTTTAAGTCACACTGAAATTAAAGTTTTCAATGACATAACTCGTATCTCGTACATTACATTTATTCTACTCCCCCTTGTGCTGTTAATTTCAGACTAGACATTGTATCACTGGCTACTTTATTAAGGTTATCGACTTTAAAACGAATACGATACACAATTACCATACCTACAGACATCACAGAAAGGACAAGTCTTACAATGAAACAGAGAGCTTTGTTGGCAAAAGATTTTTATTTGATGGTATTACCTAAATCAATCTCCAAATTTTCAAAAACTTCTTTTTGGGATTCTACGATTCTTTGGGCTGTATGGTTTAGAAGACCTTGAAGGGAAACTTCAGCCGAAGTATCGGATATTGATATTTTTTCAGGCTCCGGGTAACAATCTTTTTTCGCTTTTATAACCTTAGCATAGCTTGGAAAAACGTCAACTTCGGTCTTTTCGTTTACCAAGTTCCTAATGACTTGGTACTGGTGTTTTGTTAACTTTGCCTCAACCAAAATTTTCAAAGCATCGTTTGAATTCAATTGCTTGGCTTTAAGGCTGTCTGTTGATTGGCAATGCTTCAAAGCACAAGCAATGTCTTCATCTATTGCAGCAATTGTGGCAATTCGTCTCCGCTTAGTTCGAGAAGAGCTATCTGAAAATGACTTCTTTGGCCTACCTCCTAGATTATCTGGTGAATAAATTAATTCTTCTTCTTCTTCTTGGTAAGGCCCGAAGTCTTCTTCAAGCCAAGCACTATATGTTGATAGAAAGGCATCATCTCTTCGAGAACATAAATTCCATTTTTTTAGGAAGAGCTTGCATAGCAAAACAATCTTTTTTCGTGCATCTAAGCTTTCAATGTTATATTTTTCCTTAAAAAGTACCCATGTCTCATCAATTTTTCCAGCATTGCGACCTTTCTTCGCCTTCCGCCACAAATGAAAAATATCAATGCGTTTGATCATATTACTTGAATCTACAAAAAAAGGAAAATATGGTTTCACTTAGAGTCAAAATTTTAATATTTCCACAAATTTCCGCAAAAAAAACCGTATATATCCTTAAACAGGGAAGATAAGCCTACGTTAATCCACTAAAATTATTGAGTGCAAATGGGTGCCCTAAAAGTTCTGGCTTATCAAAAAAACACAAAATTTTAAAAATCACTAAAATTCATTTCTTTCAACAGCAGTTATAATAAAATAATAGCATGTAAAAAAAAAATATATATGTAATAATCATATTTATACATTGTTCTTTTATGTTTACCACTTTTTTTCAGAAAAAAACCTTAAAAACACACAAAAAATAGCTAAAATGCAATGTCCGATTTTCAAATGAACGTTTTTATTTAAATTGCGAAAAACACTCAACTTTGCCACGTGCCTGACTGTCAACAACTAATTTTAGAAAAAAAAATTTAGTCCCACTTAGTTGCCCCGTTATCATAGATAATAACTGCATTAAAAAAAATTACTTTTACGACTTGAGGTTTTGGGCTATGGGCGGAACCACTGTGCGGTGCAGAGGTCTCCATGATCTGTGCAAATTGCGTTTATAAAAGTGAAGTTAATGAAGATATGAAAATAAAATACTTGGAATTGGGAAGTAAACCCCAACAGACAATAGGTAAAGTCTTTCAAAATATAGAATTGTATCCAAACAAAATAGGGAAAACAATCAAAAGAAACATTGAAATGGAAGTAATAGAAAACGGGTTAGTAGGAGATTACGATGGTATTTTAGGTAGCCAATTTTTACTCAATTAATTATAAAGAGGGAGTAATTCAAAATAAACAGGAAGACATAAGCCTTAAATATTTAAGTGAAGGAAGGTTCTTAGAGCCTAGATAGAAGCATAGGATTTAGGATCGTCAAAATAAAAGGGGGAAGTGATATTAAAGGCGATATTTTAGTCCCTAGGCAAATATTGGTTGAAGGCCTCGTTATCTCCGAATGCATAACGAAACCCAGAAACGGAAAATGTTGAGTATCAATATTGAACGATAAAGAAGAACAGGTAGATATTAGCAGCATTAGAATTGTTGGAGGAGACCTAGAGAAATACTAAACAGGAGATAGAGTCCCAAGATTAGCAGAAGTATCATCTAATGTTCGAACCGAACATATGAATCAGGAGGAAAAAGATAGTATAATGAACTTAGTCAAAGAATAAGAATACAATGATGTTTTCAGTGTTAAAGGGGAAAAACTTACACATACCAATAAAACAAAGCATACAATTAAAGTGGCCGATGGAAGTTCACCGGTATTTACGAAGACATACCGATATCAAAAGGTTCATGAGGAGGAGGTTCGAGACCAAGTAGAAAATCTAAAGAAAAATGGGATTATAAGAGACAGTAGTTTACCGTGGAGCTCTCCTCTTTGGATTGTCTAACCCAAAAAGTGGAGAATGGTGATTGACTATAGGAAGCTCAACGAGCTGACTATTTCCGACAATTATCCCCTCCCAAATATCTCAGTAATATTAGATCAGCTTGGAAAAGCGAGATATTTTACTACTCTCGATTTAACGTCGGGATTTCATCAAATCCCAGTTGATGAGAGAGATATTGAGAAAACTGCTTTCAGCACTCCCTACGACCATTTCGAATTCACTCGAATGCCGTTCGGGCTGAAAAATGCTCCGGCATGCTTTCAGCGATTAATGAATCAAGTGTTGATGAGTTTACAAGGCATCAAGTGTTTTGTCCACTTAGATGATGTGGTGGTCTATGGACAGAGCCTTGAAAAACATAACCAAAAGCTAACTGAAGTACTAGAAAGAATGAGAGACGCTCAGCTGAAATTACAACCCGATAAATGCAAATTTCTTCGCAAAGAAGTCCAATATTTGGGGCATGTTATCACAGATCAAGGTGTGAAACCAGATCCCGAGAAAATAAAGAGTGTGATAAAGATGGAACCCCCGGTAAATGAGAAAGGTATTAAATCTTTCTAAGGAATGGTAAGCTATTATAGAAAATTCGTTCAGAATTTTAGCAAGATTGCAGAACCAGTTAACAGACTTTTAAAAAAGGATGAACCCTTCATTTGGGGTACTGAGAAAATTCGTTCAGAATTTTAGCAAGATTGCAGAACCAGTTAACAGACTTTTAAAAAAGGATGAACCCTTCATTTGGGGTAAAAGCGGCAATAACAAAATTCCCCATTTTACAGTATCCGGATTAGAACAAAACTTTTACTATTACAACTGATGACTCATAATAAACAAGAACAGAATTATTACCGAAAAGGAGTGTTTATCAATAGTATGGGCCACAAAAGACTTCAGGCCATACATTTATCGTAGACCATTTATAATTCAAACAGATCATAAGCCATTGACTTGGTTATTCAATGTTAAGGACCCTGGGTGTAGATTAGTAAGGTGGAGGTTGAAATTAGAAGAGTTTGAATATGAAATACGATACAAAAAGGGTTGTGAGAATGTAGTAGCAGATGAACTTTCTAGAAATGTTAGAGTTATGCAACCCGTAGAATTAAGTAGTGATGAAGACAGGGAAGAAGAGAAAGAAGATTCGGAGGAATCCGATAGAATGGTTAAAAAAATGCTTCACAACATGATAGAGGAAAATGGAATTTATAATAATAGTGCAGAGGATCAAGCAGAAATACTTAACCTTGATGAGTTTGAAGAAGAAAGAAGCGAAAACACTGAAGGTAGAAGCATTAGGGAAATAAACGGTATTGATGAAACATCATAATGGTCTCCTTGGAGGTCATAAGGGTCAGAAAGCTACATATGCAAACATTAAGGCAAACTTTTACTGGAAAGGGATGCAAAAGGATATCGAAGAATATGTTAGGAACTGTGCGAACTGCCAATCGAAAAGGTTATTAGAAGACCAACCAGAAATCCCATGAAAATAGTTTCAACTGCCGATAAGGCACTAGAGAAAATTTCAATGGACTTAATAGGACCATTAAAAGAAACAGAACAGGGATTTAAATTTGGACTCACTATTCAAGACGACCTCTCAAAATTTATAAAATTTATACCACTAAAATCAAAACATATGGAGGCTGTAGTAAAAGCTTTCACAAACGAGTGGATCTTAAATTTCGGATTGAAAAGCAATGAGCTTTTCAAAGATCTATGTAAGATATTTAATATGAAGCATATAATTACCACTTTTTATCCTCAAGCTAATGGCGCCGTCGAGCGAGCGCATTGTAGATTAGCAGAATATTTAAAAGCAACAGGTAGGGACATAAGAAGTGCCGATGATTGGCACGAGCAAATGCCATTTGCAAGCTTTAGTTACAACACAACTATACATAGTACTACTGGATATACCCCATATGAGTTAGTATACGGAAACAAAGCTAATTGCCCTAGTGAAATTGAAGAATTCAACGAAAAAACAATGTTTGATTATTTAGATGAGTTGAGTGTCAGGTTAGAAGAACTTGCTTTAAAGGCAAAAAGTAATACCTTAAAATCTAAGGAGAAATCGAAGGTTCGTTATGATAAGAAAATAGGAAAGCAAATAGAGTATACAGTTGGACAAAAAGTTTTAGTTAGAAATGTAGTGAAAGGGAAACTAGAAACCAGGTACAAAGTCCTCTACTACGTTAGATCCTGTTCCGGGAACGTCATCGAAATAAAAAGGTTAGACCAAAATATCGGTATTTACTTCAATCATAAAGCCCGGTTCGGGAAATAGGAAGCAAACTAACTCTAGTTAGTAAAATTAATGTCGGAGATTTAGATGATTACTTAAGCAATATTCGAAATATTATGAATACTATTAATGAAGCATGTTCAAGTTACATAAGTAATTGCAAAAATTATCAAGATAGTGTACGAAATAATTTAATTAAAATAGAACATAAGGTTCATATAATTTATAATATCATAGGAAAACGAACAAGATCAAGAAGAGGATTTGCTAATATAATAGGTACTGGTTTTAAAACTTTATTCGGAACTATGGATAACGACGATGCCGAGTATTATTCTAAAACCGTTAATACAATAGAGGGAAACGAAATAAGAACTAAAAACGGAATGGAAGAAAATATAAAAATTATGTCGCAATTAAGTAAACAAGTAGTAGACGTAGGCGCAGTACAAAATATAACTGCCATTAAAATAAACGAAATTATATCCTCTATAAATCAGATAAGAGCTGAAGGAAAGCAAATCGAAGACGTTAATACAGTTCATTCATATTTCAACGAACTTATCAATAAGGTCAATTTTAAAATTATGCAGTTAGAGATAGAGATTGAACAAATTTTAGATAGCTTACTCTTTATTAAGAATGGAGTCATACATCCAAGAATTATTGAACCGTTAAATTTATTAGAAGAACTTAATAAATTACATCTGGGAAACTCTCTTACTTTTGAGCCAATAATAGAAAATTATGCTAACATTATAAAAGAAATAGAAATTAATGCATATGCAAGCAACCGAAATATCATTGTATTATTGCACATACCAATTGTAACTAAAGATGAATTCGATTTGTATGAAATTATTGCTGTTCCAAAGATAATTGAAAATGGTTTAACTTTAATTGATACCAATAATACATTTTTAATTGTTAGTAAAGACAAAGAACTTTATAATTTAGGAAACGATTTAAAAAATTGTAAAGAAATAAATGGAACTTTTGTTTGTGAACCTCATTTATTTAAAAGTACTATTGATCGTAATAATTGTGAGATCAATGTTTTTATGCCAAATTAATGTAAAAGAAAGATTCATGTTCAATGATTTAGAAGACTGCTGTGTCAACATTAAACTTGACTCTGTTAAAATAGACTTGAAGCTAATCAACAAAATAAAGTTGCGGAACATAGAAGAACTAAATGATCTAGCTATCAATATACAAAATCAACGACATTTTTGGGACAACGTGCTAGATCCTATTCCAGAAAGAGCTAGGAGTGCAGTTGCAGGAGTTGGAGGTGTCCTAATGGTCATATTAACTGCCGTTATAGCATACAAATGTGTATTTAATTCCGGTGGACGAACTAAGCTATCCATTTTTAGCAGATGTTTCAACAAAAGGAATACTAAGCAGCATATTAAAAAGATGCCTATATTTGAAAGGACACCATCCATTACATCAGAGAGATCAGAAAACATCTCCATGGACAGAATGGAACCAAATCTGAGGGTTAGATACCCCTAAAATTTGTCTTAAAGGGGTAAGTCAAAAGTAAGTTTGACTTACGAAGAAAGAAACATAATTTGAATCAACTGCAAAGGAAATTCAGTTTTTAATTACATAAATGTTCTCACAGAGGATGTAACATTAAACCATTGGAATGCAGCCAGACTGCAGAGTCAAGTTATGTGGCGACAAACAGCAGGTAGCAAAAATAATTTTAAGTTAGTTAAGTATAACACTCCAACCTAATAACACAATAAAATCACCAACTATTTCTTTATTTTAAAATCGTGTTCTTTAATTTATTTTTCGTTCAATCATTACAAGTTTGCTCAAAGGCATAACAATATATTTTCCAACGAAATGTGTTATAGGGTTTGGTTGGGCCTACATACATATTAGCCAAAATTGTCATAAATGTAGAAATCATTTACAAATTCTTAAAATATGGTGAATAAGAATTTTTTTTTTTATCGTAAAAAGTGTTTTTTAGTTGTAAAATCTTTGATTAAGGTCATTTTTACATGAAATCTTGGAACGATTAAACTTCAATAATCAGAACAGTAAATCTTAAGATATAAGCTTTTTAAACGATAGATTTAAAAAATGCAGAAAATCAACGAGAAAAAGTCTCCAAAAAAAAGTCGATTAAGTTTTTAAATATTTTTTAAAAAAATGTTGGAACAAACAACTCGGAAGAACTTTCCAAAAATTACATGTTAAAAAAAGGGACAAAGAACGCTGGTCCATACAACCATTGAGTGTGTGAATTTACACACTCAATGGTTGTATGGACCAGCGTTCTTTATTCGAATCTAGAACCTGAATTTGTTAAACGCATTGCCAGACGACAAATAAATTCATCTTTCATTCCAAAGCGTTTAAAAATACTGATATATCGAGCACTGTACATAATTTAATTAGAAAAAAATAAATTGATTTCCTTAAAAAAAGTCAGTTCGAATTTTTATTTTAAACAAATAAAGACAACCAACGCTTTTATTTTGTATTTAAATTTGAATTAAATTAAATGTAAATTTTTTTTCTTGGAAATAAGTTTAATTATAAAATTAGTTTAATATTAATCAAATAATGGCCACAACAAATATAAACAAAATCGTTCGTGGTAACTTAAATTTTAAGGTACTGTGGACTTCCTTAATTCAGATATTAATTGAGGTACAATTATGTTAAAGCTTTTACATTTGCAGCCTTGGATTGCATCGAAAAATACAACCGAAATTGTGAATAGTTATGTACAAAAGTTTTACAAACAAATTCCGGATAATTTCAAAAATGGTATTTACTATTTATGTATGTATATCTTGCATTTTTTTATATACAAATATTTATCAATTTAAGATTTATTGAAACCTCGGATGGGTACTCAAAAAACTGAAAATCGAATTCCTTTAAGGAAAATTGTGCCAGAAAAATTTAACATACCCATAATATCGAATAAGCCCACTTCAAAACTTCGTTCCAATGGCTATCGCTCACCAGCAATCTCAAAAAAGAATAGTTTTGTCATGTCACCTAAAAAGTTTCTCAAGACCCCTAATTTTAAAATCTACACAAAACGCAGATATACGTCTAGTATATCCAGCTCAAAATCAAGTTTTATTCGAAATAATAAATTAAATAAAAACGAAGAATATCGACGAATGATATATAAGCCGATCCAGACAACTCAGACCTTAAGAGGAACTAAAGCCTTCCTCCCAAATACAAATTTGTATAAGAATTCTGTCAAAACAGTTGATATTTCGAATTCAATTTGTAACGATCTAATGTCTATTAATGACGTATTGAAGAAAAAGATTTGTGTTGTAAGACAAAGGCTTCCCAAAGTCGAACCGCTTGAGTCCCCTAAACAGGATTTATGGGAGTTGTCTTTCAAAGGATGGAATCATCCATCTATAGAGCATTATAACAAACTGACTACTACCCCCGTAATTAGGAAGCCACAGAAGTACAAAAGCGGAAGTTTAATGTCAGGCGCATCATCTTTTCGACTTATGCCTGTAAAACAAAAGCTATACACAAGGAAAATGTTTAATTCGAGCCCTTCAGCGTTGAAGAAACAAAATGCAAGACTTCAATCATTAGGTTCTAGCTGTTATAAGGGTTTTAATGCAATAGCGAATGCAACACCAACTAGAGACACTACAAGACACCAATCGTCAAGTTTTGCTTCTCAAAGCGGAGTAAGTGCAATATTCAATGGTCTAAGGATTGCTGGTCAAAATTCAAAAGAAAAATCAGAACGAATATCAGGCAATTTGAAAAATGCATTAGATTTCGTATGCCTGAGTCGAGCCGAGCGGGGTTTACGTAGTAGAAATCAGATAGGTATTCAAGAAAATCATAGATATTGAACTTGAAATTTTGTGGGAGTAAGCAATGCTATTCAATTGTAAAATAAATTTGCTTACAATATTTGTATGCACTTGGAATAAGTGATATTAGACGATATCCGCCACAACTAGTTTTTATTTATTTTTTGGCTAAGACAAATGTAGTATTAGGTGTAGATTTCCATCTTTGTGAAATGATGCCTATTTCAAAAAATTTAGTCTGGATTAAGCTTTTGTTGAAAGATTGTTTTTTAGCATCGGGTATGAAATTATGATTCGTTTAGGCGTTGTTCTGTTATTTGAAAAAAAAAAACGGCTTTGGGGTTCAATTTTTTAAATGGTAGTGTCGATATGCTTGTATTGATGTACGAGGGTAGTCCCAAAATAACCCGACATTACGTATAGAAGGTTTGTTTTTTAGAAATAAGTGCAATGTTAGAAATCAACACTTTTAGAAGTTTGATGACCGTGCGTTGTTTATTGCTCCATTGGCCGCCATTTAATGTGAACACTATCAGTATATTTATAAGACAAAATTGATAAAAGTTAAGTTAAATATAAATAATATTTGCATTTGTAAGGGCTTACTTAAACTTATACATCAAAGAGGACCTGGATTCTTATCTAGTATAGCCTGATCCACCGTTCTCAACCGTAAATATTGGGTAGCACAATTTAAAAAGTGTGCCTTCGAGCTGCCAAGTTCAAGTTCAATATCGCAGCAGTCGAACACGTGAGATGTGTCATCCGAAAATTGTTAGGAAATGCCACAACTTCGTATGGGATGGCGTAAAGTGTAAGTATGTGGGCTTGCGTCCATCTCAGGCATTTCGAAAAGTGGTGTTCATATCGTTTTGACTCTCTGGGGCAGGGGGGCAACTTCGTGTCATGTTCCGAAACTCAATTCTACTTTCGTTTTTAAATTTGAAACTTCATTCGAAATTTGTTTTAAAAGTTTATTTAATGTGGTGCTATGCATGAAGGTAAGATCAAATGTTAGTACTTCCGACTATTTTCCACAGAATCTCCGATTAGCGTTGTTTTATTTATATTATAAAGTGCATGCTATAGAATTAGCCACTTGAAATTTTTCGAATTCGAATATTTTTATTGACGAATCGAGTTACATATTCCGGCCCCTGGAATGATAGGGACGACAATTTCCAAAACGATATCAGTCGATCGTTTTACGTAATAAGACCCCAGATTTTTTGGACTTTTGACTACTGAGGCACTCGCTTATTGGCGTCATTCTATACATTTTTTCGACAGAAGAAGAGGGCTCATTCTTTGCCGTTATATTTTGAAAGTGAAAAATCCAATTTTCCTAGTTCTAGCATTTAGTGGGCAATATTGGAAGTGTTGTTGGTGTTTTTTTTTTGTTATTAATTTTCTTTTCATTTAATTTTTTTTGTTGCGCATCAAAGGGGGAAATACGTTCCCCACCTACACAAATAACCCACTTAAATCTTATATGATCAAACAAACTTTCTTTTGCAATCCATTATTTGTCAAAAGTGTTGCGATATAAAAGTGCAGCTATATAAAATGCCTTCAAATTGATAAAGAAAAATTGTTAAAAGTCCGTTACCCATAATGAGTATAAAAACAAATATACATTACATATATTTATAAAGATCACTTTTTTTGTATTTATTAGGATAAAGTACAAAACCAACAAAAATAATAATACATATTTCAAGATCTTATAAAATCAAAAAAGGATAAATAAAAGTAATACAAAACATGGATTTTATTTTATGCAAGTTCTTTTTTAAGCGCTTTAGTTGCGTAACCTGAAAATAAATAAAAAAATAATTGTTTTATACATTAACTTCTAAAAAGAATAAAAAGAAAAATATTGAAAATATAAACTACAATTGAAGAAGTTCATTAAAACACAAACATCTCACATGAAAGATTTTTTAATTTTTTTTTGTAGAAATCAAGAAGATTTTAACTTCAATGACGTAAAAACATTCCACCATGTTCCAACATTCCATTCATGTTTCGACTTTTTTAAGAAGCGAAATTTGGTTCCCAATAACACCCAATTTATTTTATTTACTGTAGTTTAGTGTGACTACTTATGCAGAAGGCTAGGCGTAGAGAAAACTTTGCTGCACTGCATATAGAATCTTGTATGCGTCTATGAAGATATACTCTTCGTGTGAAGAAGACAGTAAGTAATTTAGTCCTCAATACTTTAATGAACAATTTAGGAACTTTCAGTTTGACCAATGCCAAAAAACTTTTTCCAAAAATGGTACCAATTTTTTTTAATTTTCTTAAGAAATATTTAAATTTTGTTTCTTTTTCTTACATTTTTATTCTAAAAAAAACTTCAATAAGAAGATGAAGAAATTTAAATATTAAAATATTGAAATACTTCTGTTTTAAGTGGAGTAAATGAATATAATTCAATTAGTACAAGAGCCGACAGCAAAATTTGGGAGTGGATGTATAACCAAAATCTAAGTATGAGGGTTTAAAAGAGCATATTTTGTGATATCGAAATCAAAAGTCTGGCAGGTTTTTGTCTCAGCCTTTGGCGGGGGCGGGGTATTGAAAATAGAGATTTTCTAAGTTTTTTTTCAAGGGTTTTATCATTTCAATTATTTTTTTTAAACACATCATGATGCTCTGTCATTTTCCCTACGTGCAAAGACCTTAATCTTGGTGATCCGATTAAAAGAACTCAAGATATAAGCATTTAAACGCACCTGAATCCTCTTTTCTTGGAGACTTTGTTTTGTTGATTTTTTGCGTTTCATAAATCTCCAAGAAAAAAAGGATGCGGTTCGATTAAAAACCTTATATCTTGAGTTCTATTGGTCGGATCACAAAGATTAAGGTCTTTGGACTTAGGGAAAATGACAGAGCATCATAATGTATTTTTTAAAAACTTAATTGAAAGGATAATACCCCCGATCAGAAATTTGTAAAATCTCTATTTTCAACATCCCGCCCCCGCTAAAGGCTGAGAAAAAAACCTGCCAGACTTTTGATTTCGATATCACAAAATATAGCCCTTTAAACCCTCATACTCAGATTTCGGTTGTACATCAACTCCCAAAATTTGCTGTCGGCTCTTAGACTAAATAATTCTGGAGTTGAGGTCACTTGTACTTTTTAATTGAATTAGATATTTCAATATTAACAAAATAAGACTTACCAAAGAGCCGCCTTATTTTAGGGTAATCAATATTCGGCTGTTGTGAAAACCTCACCAAACTATTTCTAGCTTTTTGGAAGTTCTGTTTCATTCGCAAGAGTTGATCATCTTCGAGACTATCCAACAAATTCATAGACGGACACCAATAGAATTCTATAGATTTGTTATCCAAGCAAAATAATAGTCGGTCAAGCATCTAAACAATAAAAAAAAAAAATTCCATAAAATCAAAAAAAAAAGCTTTCAAATCTTACAAGCAATAAAAGTCTCCCGGTTGATTGTTTCCAAAACTCGTCATCTTGTTTGGCATTCTCGTGCAAATAAATGCTTTTTATAAAATAACTCTTTAGAAAACAGCCATCAGCGGTTTTGTCACGGATACTTTTTAACAATCTTAAAGATGGCTTAAGATTATATTTTCCTGTGAGCAAGTATTTCTCCGTTTGAGGCACACAAATAGAGAATGTTAACTTGCGACCTTTATGGGGGCCAACGGATGGCTTCGGTACTGCAAACCAAAGTTTTTCTTTTACATCCTTTGGGAATGGCCTTTCAGCCAGCCAATCACAGTTAGCATTGAATCTCAATGCTGGCACGAAATCAATTGAAATATCACGACTCCTTGAGGAAGCCTTAATTGTATGAGCGGTGCCTCTTTTTAAATATGTCAATTTATAGTCATCATTGCCGGCAGCATTTGGCAATGAAGTGCCGTAGTTCTTAAAAGCTTTTTTTATTGTTCTTTCCAGCCAATGTTGTATTTCGCTTCGCAATAAATAATAGTCCTTATTCACAAATTTCGAAAATTGTAAATAAACCAAATGCCAGTTTGGGTCGTCCTTCATAAGCATCAATGGCTTGGAGAGTAACAGTTTAACATAGCCAGGTCGATGGCTATCTTTTTTAAGTTTAATATGCTCATAAAACGGGAGCTTAAGCAGAAAATGAACGTCAAATTCATCTGGAGCAACAGTTTTGAGGTTTTCCAAATAACTACCTAAAAATGAAAAAAAGTTCTTGATGTAAAAATAAAGCAAACATGTTCAGAGTTTCTTTGTAAAAATATTATTAAAATTATTGAGGTAAATATTAGTATTTTCTTTATGATTTAGATGAGACAATTTTAAACAAACAAAGTGAAAACCTAACGCACACATTTTTACTTGCGATATATGTATGTACATTAGGGTGGTTCTTATTTGTTCTCTTATGCGAAAATTGAGTGCGACGCCCCCTAAATCATGTCTAAAAATGATTAAAAAATCTCCTATATTTTTAAATTTTTATCTCTAACCCTTCATGGCCCTATTTTGATACGAATTTTTTTTTATTATTTTTTATTTTTGGATTTACACTATATAAACACTGTACCAGGTGTCATTTTTGAACACCAATGAAAAGACTTCGAATTAGGCTCAAATGAAGCGTCTCTGAAAACTCTACAGCCGCGTGCATGTTTAAAAAAATTTCGATCATTTGTTTAAACTTTATTGTTAATAAACAAAAAGGCACATTTTTTGTTTCGTTCAATACGCGAAAAGTAAGCAACATTTTGACATAAATTATTTTTTTTTGATGATCTATCCATCGTTTTCATTAACCTGATATTTTTCCTTATAAATATTCGACACTATCAACGTTTCGATGTGTTATGATAATATGATACTGAAAACGGTTATAGCGGCGCGCCGTAGTTTTGCTAAAATTGCTAATGAAATCTGAAAAAATTACGGATTTTTTTTCCCCTAAGAACCACCCTAATACATGTAGGTACTATATGGCAAGTTATGGATTCGTAAAAAAATCGAACTCTAGTTATTTATTTTACTTAACATAACTATTATAGAGATCGCTAAAAAAATGTTTCTCGCAATTTCTGTCTTCAGCCTAAACGGCTAGACGGATTTTCTTCAAACTTGATACATAGTGTTTTTTGATTTTAGACTAATATGGCCACACATTTTTTTTTTTTATTTTTGTTAAGAAAAAACTTATTTTAATAATTTTGATAAAAAAATGTGCTTGGTATTATTGGTACATTCTATTTTTTAGTTAGAAAATATTTTTTTTTTGTTCTTATTAACAGTTTACTTCCCATAGAACAACTTTTAATATTTTCGACTTTCTCATTATTTAATTAACCAATTAAGATTAAGTAGTAGCCCGTAGCTACTTTTTTGTTCTTATTAACAGTTTACTTCCCATAAAACAACTTTTAATATTTTCGACTTTCTCATTATTTAATTAACCAATTAAGATTAAGTAGTAGCCCGTAGTAATAGTTGGTGCGTTCGATTGTCACGCTGGACGTCTGGGTTCACTTCTCGTCTAACAAAACAAAAGTTGCGGGTGGCAATGGCACAGAGGATATAGTGTTTGACTGCTAACCTGGACGTCTGGGTTCGAGCCCCAGTCTAGGTTGCATTCTTTTCTATATTCCCTAGTTTCAACTGGATGCCACCCGTGGAATTTCATGAGATAATTAACATCTAATTCTCAATCCACTGTGCCAACAAAAATCTTTCCTTTCCTTCTATTCCTTCTAACTAATGCCGTGCATTGCATTTAAAAAAGACCTGAGGTCTTACAGGCATATAGTTAAAATTATTATTAAAAAAAGTACGTTTTCATTGATTAAAAAAAAAATCAAATTTGTTTATCGAAAAATCGATGTTTAAGAAACAACAGCCTTCTTAAATTTTGTTTAAAATTAAATATAAATGTGCATATAAATAAGTGCTTTAAATTAGCTTTCCAATTTTGTTCTTAAATTTTGTATGGTATTTTGTATTTCTAAATTTCGAAAGAGATATCATAATATTAAATTAATAATAACCAACGTCAATGTCTAATTACGTTAAAGTTGTTGCTATGAGAGCTAGTTTGTGCGATCCAGTCGTGCCCATTTTTTATTTTAAGAATATTATTAAATTAAAAATTAAGGGCCCTATTATGACTCGCGAGTCGATTGTTCGACTCAAGTCGAACGTTTTTAAAATCACATAAGTCGTGGTTTTAAGAATAGCAAACTGCGACGTTCGTATAGAGCAACATCTCAATTCAACACATTTTTGGCTATTTAGCCGAATATAGTTAGGTGAGCCATAAACGGTAGTGCCAAAAGTCAGATTCACCTAATATTTCTTGCGACTCGCGATTCATAATAGGGGTGTAACATCGTCAAACTACGTTAAAGTTGTTAGCTACGAGAGCAAGTTTTTGCGATCCACTCGTGCTCGTTTTTTATTTTTTGTTTCTAATTTTACATGTTCGACCTACGAGCTTATTATATGTATACCAGAAGACCTGTGCGAAAATTTCGCACATTCAATAAGGCTTTAAATTTTCAAATAGAATGTTTGAACAAAATAAATAAATTCTTTTTATTATTGATATGAACATATTAGAAGAATTTAATTCAAATATTATAGATATGAATTTAAGTGATCATAATCTTTTTTCTAATAAAATTTGATGCAATAAAAAAATGTATTTAATTATTTTCATTCTGAATGTGTTTCGATTTTTTTTTCAACACCTTTCGATTGACATACCAACAATATTTTTAACATTGATCGTTCCTAATCAAAATGTTACACATCTTCAAGCAAAATCACGGACCCGAATTTCTCGGTTCACTTTGGAATCACTTGGGACTCCAAAAAAACTGAGTGTCTCGCACACATTAACAAATGTTGTGTCTACGCATGTAAAAAGAAGAACAAGAATCGAGAGCATTTTTTTATGCCCGGAGAAGTAGAGAGAGTACAGTCATTTTGTTTTATGGTGTTTTCGATTGGTAAAATAAATCAATTAATTTTTGATTTGGATCTGTCAAAACGCAGATTTCGCATTCCAATGGGCAAATAAATCGATTTATTTTTTGATTTAAAATCAATTTTGCAGATCTAAATTTTTCGGCAGGTTTACCCCTCCATGCACTAACACCAATGCAATTTAAGTTATCTTTTTAGATTTTTTTGTATTGATTGAATTTATTTCGATTTAATGAAAATTGTGTTCCAATTATAAAGAAAAACATTTTTCGATATAAAATGGGAGCAGTTCAAAATTAATTGGTAAATTCATGAAGCTTATTTTGCTCTTCTGAAAGTGCATCAAGTGATGACGAGTTTTTCGAAGTTACGAAATAGACATAAAATTACACGAATACAATGACAAAAATAAATCAGTTTGAAATGTCGTTCCGTTCAGCACGAAATAAATCAATTTTTAGATTGAAATCTGAAATTACCAATCGAAAACACCATTAATTTCCACCACTTTTTTTTAGTTCAGTTTTGTAGGTAGCGTCGCGAAGGCCATTGCTTTTTTATCTTTTTTTCTTGTGAAAGATTTAAGAAATTTCCAATCAAAAATACAAGTTTACTGTTTATTATATGTATATGTTTAGTTGTGAAAATATATATTGTACCTTTTATAATTGATAAATAAAAATAAAGTCTTGAAATGAACAAAATTCTGTTTGTTTTGTTTTTTTTTTTTTTGTATGCAATGTAGAAACTCGACTAGATGGGGAAGTTTCTTTTTAATACAATACATTTGGGTATGCCTCGATTCATTCATTTTTGTTGGTCCGTTTTGGATTCCATTTAGGTTCCGTTTTCTCGGAGTATGGTGAATTGGAATACTCTCTCTCTCTCACAATACATTCACATAATGGCTCCGTCGTGATTCTAATTTCCATACTAATTTGATCCGATTTGGAATCGTTTTGGATCCGGTTTTGAGTCCGTTTATGAACTGGTTTCGGATCCAAAACGGACTCGCTTACTTGAAGGGACAGTGTAACACTTTTAACAATTACCCCGTTTACAAACATAATCGAGAGCTCGAGTTGGATTAGGGTCGGATTTTCGACCCAGGTGTTTCGTAACGTGAGTTGAGAGCCCCATTTGAAGTTGAGTTGATATGGTGTTGAGATTACATTTAATGGAATGGTAACAATATATTTATTTAACACAAAAACAGTTCAAATTTAATGAATTTAAGTACATACTTCACATTGCTATCAAAACAAATAAATAATTTTACTCGCACATGTGCAAAAACACTGTGGTGAACACATCCTCAAGACCGACTCTTCGACCCAGGTTTTTTATCCACAATTTCTATTCGACTCCGCTCCTGAAGTGGAATTGAGTCGGTTGAAGCTCATTTCAAGTCAACGCAGGTATACAAAGGGGCCAAGCGAGCTTGAAGCTCGCTCGAATACCTCATGTAAACGGGGTAAATAGGCCTTACCAATAAGGTAAGTTTATACGCAGCGTAGCAACATTTTACACTGTAAACAACAACAAAGGAAAAATGCGGATACTACAAAACGTGTTATAATTTTCTTTTGTGGTTTTAAAAATATATTAGATATTTTTTAAACATCACAAAACAAAGTAATAACACGTTATGTAGTATCCGTAATTTTGATTTGTTGTTGTTTACAGTGTAAAATTTTGCTGCGCTGCGTATACACTTACCAATAAAAAATAACATTTTAAATTTTTTTTTTACACAACAACAATAGTTAACATTTTATAGAAAAAGAACGCACCACTGTCATTTTGCCGAGCTAGAGTAAAGTGTTTAGAGATTTCAAAACATTAAAATAGTGAAAACTCTAAATAAAAAAGTGAAATAACAGTTAACATAGTGAATATTTGCAATACTTTATTTTAAAAAATATGGGTTAAATCGTGTAAAAACACCTATAATATGGAGTTTACAATTTTTGCATCTCACGGGCTGATTGTGTCTCAAATTCCAAATAATGTTTTTACAGGATTTAATGCAGCACCGCATATGTTATATATTTTTTTTTTGTCAATGAAGTATTGCATGTATTCACTATATTAACATTTATTTCACTTTTTTATTTAGTTTAATAAGCTTTTTTACTATTTAAACTTAAATGTCAAAATACATCTTTCAAAAACACAGTTCAAAATTCTTTTGGGGGCCCCAGCATTTAGCTATCTCACTGCATTCCGACACTGTGTGAATGCATTTGTGTTTGTGTAACTCACACTATTTTGAAAAAAGCCTCACTTTATCCTCAATATGCCCGTTCGTCTATTTCTTCTTCTAAGATTTTAAATTAAAGAATTAATAAATTTTTTTCTTTCATTCATGCAATCCAGTGATACTGTGATACCTAATAAATGGATTTGGCTTTTTATAATGAGAAAAAAGATTACAAACAAAAGAAGTTAACAAATATGTTTCTCCACCACTCACTCAATGTGCAAAAAAAGGATTATACAATACAAAAGTAATAAATATGTTTCTTTCATTCAGGCATGGTGTAACTAAAGAATGTTGTTGAATGTTGAAAAAAAAGAGAATTTTAAATTACAGAAGTAATACATATTTTTCTCTTTCACTCATTCAATGGGTTAAAAGTGATGTATTCTTCATGTCAAATTTTTCATTTATTGAATTATATGAAATTTCCGAAATTTATAGAAAAAAAGTGTGGTATAACACAAAGTTTTTGTGCAATGTCATGAGTATGTATAAATTCCTATTCAGTGATACATATTGTAGAGGATTTGACTATTTTATAAATGAGAAAAAAGGAGCTTGACAACAGAAATAATATATAATGATCGACGCTGCCGTGTAAAAATTATTTCCATGTAAAATACAACAAACAAAAAAACGGATTAAAACTATTAACTGTTACACATTGGGAAAGCGGCAATGGATTTTTTTTGTGCAATTTTCATTTAAGCAGGGCACAAAAAACTCCTTATTAATGTAAATGCTCATCTATTTAATCAATAATTGGAACTTTTCTTACCTCCTTAAAAAAATAATCTTATTAATTCTTACCAAAAAGACTAGGTCCAGCGTAAATCTTTTTGAAAACCGGGTCCGTCTCTTCCATTATGTCCATAAGGTGTTTTCTTATTTTATCGAAATCTTTGGTATACACTTCCCGATCATCTTTTTGAACCGATATATCATTATCGATTCGACATATAGCTTCTTCATAATTCTAAAATGGAAGTATGGAAAACAAATATCAATTCCGATACAGAAATCATAAACTAATATGTAGGTACAAGCCGAGTATGTTATGTACATTAAATCATAAGACATACAAAACACTTCAATAATAATTATCACAAACAATTTTTAAGTTCCTTTGAACTTATACATGAACTGCCGAAAGGCTCAAAATAAACAAAATTAAAATAAACAAAACCAACTTCTTACCAAGGGACGTATATATAGAAGTATTTGGTTTCTATTTCATTAAGTATCAAGAATGGTTTAATACTCCTACACTTTTTGCATCGTAAAAATATCATTGCGCCACACAAGCAATTCTTATTTCCTTATCTCACTGGACGTCTATGGTATGATGAAATTATTTGTTAATCGTCAGCAACTATAGACGACTCATAATGAAGATGAAAAAAAAACTTAAAGAATGTTGCCTTTTTAATCAACAAACTCCCTACGAACTAATTTTAGATATGTACCGTATACCTATCGTGGTCCTTCAATTAATACTTTATAGGCACTTCTCCTTAGAATTGTAATTTGTACATTAGGGTGTACAATATTTTGAAGAATTTCGAACTTAGATACGCATCGGCCTCAAAAATTAAGAAATAATTTATAATATTTAGGAAGTTTCAATTCTGTGTTAAACCCGTTCTAACTGAATGTTTCAATATTTCAATAATCTTACTTTTTTATAACATTTAACTTTAAATTTTGAAAAATTTTAAAAGTTTATAGAAAAACTTCAAACTTGGCAAATATCTTAAGGAGTAGATATGAGCCAAGATACATATCTAACCATGAATTTAAAAAAAAATCTAAAAAACTAATTAATTATGAAGCACTCAAAAAATAGGTCAAAAATTGTCCAATTCTACAAAAAAATTGGAATAAAATAGTCTAGAGTATTACAAGACGAAATTTGAAAATTCGATCCAAATCGACCAAAATTAAGATTTTATATTTAACTTGTTTTGTAGGCTAGAATTATATAAAATATTTTGAATTATTATTCAAAATATAATAAAATTTAATTTGAAATATTTATTATTATTCTGATTTTGATTTATGCAAACGTCTTTTTCAAGACATTTAATAATATTAAAAGAATAATAATTGATACAACAAAAAACAAACCAATAGAGAAATAAAAGAAGAGAAATATAAGAATAGAAAATGCAAGTATTCTATAATTTCCCAATATGTAGCTGTAAAATATTAATAAACAAATTTTAAAAGACCTGAAGAAGAACGTAATCACGTTCGAAACGTCGTCTTATTTTAAAAAATATCAATTTTCAACATAGACCTAAAGCCCACTTAGGATTTAAACAAAATACAAAAAAAGGGATGCCAAATACAAAATGTATATTTGTTAGATAGAGAGAAAAATCAAAATACAGAAGAACTTCGTTTCTGCATTATAGGAAAGTGCTATAATGCAGAAATGAAGACGAACATGTTCATCTTCTTGATGTATCTCTTTCTCGCTCGGATTTTGTGTATACATCTGTCCTGCTCTACTTTTCTGCATTGTGCAGATGAAGATACATCTAAATCCACCATTAAGCTTCTTGCACATTACTTACACCATCGAACTATTATACCTGGACTGTTAGGAGCCAACATCACGATGCACAGTGTGAAATTTTCAGATTCTAGTGGAACTTAAGTCTAAATTTAAATAATATTTTTTTTTACTTGTTTTTTTTTCGTAGAAATGATCACATGTATCAGATTAATTTAAATTTAAAAATTCATTTTAATTTTATTTTAACTACAAATAAATAAGCTGAAGCATAGTTATTAAATAAAAAATAAATACATTATTGAAAATAATTTGAAATTCAGTCAGTTTGAAACTGTTTCTTCAGGAAGATTATGACACTTTAAAACCTTGATCTTAACGAAGGAAGTGGATCTGATGACTTTAGGAAACTTTTCGTTACTTGGAGTTTGGTGCAAATTTTCAAAAACACTCAACCTATTAATTTTTCTGTAAAATAAAAATATTTGTATGGGAGCTGCAAAAGGTTGCAAGAACTTACTTTTGATTCTAATTATATAAAGTACACAGAATCAAAATATGAAAAAATTAGAGCGGGTACACGCAGGTAAACTTAAAAACGTTTGTCTCAAAGTTAAAAAAGACTTTTTTAATACACTATCGAAAATTTATTAAAATAATAAAAATAAAATTAATAAAACTCACTTAAGCATGTACTATTAACTTCAGAGATATAATATATCGAATAATTTTACCGTTCACTAAACACATGTAAGAACAGCAGACCTCAGCTCATCCGCTGTAAAATGTCTTTAATTTTTCGTTCACACGATGTTTGGCTTTGACAGCTAACTGTACAAAATATAATGGAAACATGAAGCTTTTACTACCTGAATTAAATCAACCGTTATGTTAAGAACTGATAAAAAGCGGTTTTGTACTCGACAGCTCAACTTTTTTTCTTGACTTAAGTTCCGCTGGATTGTGAAAATTTCACACTGTGCGATGGTTCCCTTTATTAAAAAAAAATCGATACACTAGCGGCATTATGCACACAAAGTTAAACATAACTTTGGGATTTTTACAGTCAACTTGAGAAATATTTTTTTTTTCACTCGAAGTTTACGTTTTCAACTTTAGATTTTCAACTCTAGAGTTGATCAACGAAATAGTTGAAGTTAGTGAGTAAACTTGGGAGTTTTCATCATTTCTGTTTATTCATTCATGATATTTAGTTGTGTAGACTTTTCGCTTTTGACTTCGAAAGAAAAAAAATCTTAAAATAAATAATAATCAAATAAAAATAGAGCTCTGTTTTTTTAATTGAAATAATAAAATAAAAAGTTTCGTGCAAATTACCTACTTCTGAGAGAATTGGGCGTCATGTTTTTCGAGCAGCGAATGCTTCCCCGTATTGGTATCGATAAATAGGACGACCAACGACAATTATTTTTTTTTATTTAATAAAGGATTCGTTGCCTTTTGACGAAAAACATTACAGAAAATATGGGTTTAAAAAAACAAAAACAGGTTATCGTTCGATCACGGAAATCAAGCATCTTCGGGTGCAGCTAGTACTTAGATGAAGGACCGCATGAGCATTGAGTTTTTTGTCTTGGTGTTCTTTTACCTCTGCGCTTCAGATGGAATGAAAAATCCATTCCAATTATTCGGAATAAATACAAAATCGACAATAATGGTTTATCCCGAGTATTTTATTGAATAAGGAAACACAAAATTCTTATTCCAAATATTTTGAATATATAAAATGAATAAAGAAACATATTCACACTCAAATGCAAAATTATTCTAATGCAAACCAAAAGTTGAAAATGACGTCTTGTGTGTCATGCTTAACAAATGAGAATGACGATCCAGGTATAATAGGTTCATCATGACTGCCACTATCAAAATGCAATTTCCGCGTTCAAGATCGTATCCAAAGCGATTTGGATAGGTTTGTTTTGTAATTCCTTCTGAAACAAAGCTATTGCAACAACAAATCAAGGTATCCACCGTCTCGGATATTCCTTAACGCAAGGAACGTCGATGGGAAATGGATGTTTTAAAAATTCCATTTAATGCAATTGACACAGCAAAACGCTTCAATTTTATTCACCCCTATAAAAACGGATTAAATTTAACTGGGATCAAATTTAACCAAAATTTTAACGCAATTGATACACGGCCTAAATGCGTTAAAATTTTGGACGAGAACCTGTTTTTGTTTTTTTTTAAACCGATGTTTTCCGTAACGTCTTTCTTCAAAAGGCAATGAATCCCTTGTTAAATAAATAAAACATAATTGTCGTTGCTTTTGAGAGGCGAGAACGAAATCATGGTCGTCCTTTTTATAGATACCAACACGGGGAAGCATTTTATATTGCCGCCTTTCAAGGGATAAATTTTCTTCCTCCGCACCATCTTCGCTGCTCCAAAAGTATGACGCCCAATTCTCGCAGAAGTAGGTAATTTGCACGAAACAGTTTTTAATTTTATTATTTCAATTAAAACAGAGCTCTATTTTTATTGAATTATTATTTATTTTAAGTTTTTTTTCCTTTTGAAGTCAAAAGCGAAAAGTTTAGGTACACAACTGAATATCATGAATGAATAAACAAAAATGATGAAAATTCCCAAGTTTACTCTCTAATAACATTTGCACACTAGCCTAGTGTGTATTAATACATGTCAAATTGAAAGTGGGAAAGAATTCCACGCGACTGCCAAATTTATGGAAAAGAAACGACTTTTCATATTTTGCTTCCACACTCGCTTTTATTAATACATTACCTTAACCTAAGAAACTAGATAGAATGTGGGATAGAATGTCAAATCGTGTGGGATAGAATGTCGGGTTGTGTAGGCTGGACTGTCAAATATTGCCCACACTATTCTACTCAGTTTTTTTCCCACTTTTTTGACATTTATTAATACACAGTGGGCTAGTGTAGAAGGCCTTTAACTTCTACTATTTCGTTGATCAACTCTATAGAGTTGAAAACGTCAACTTCGAGTGAATAAAAACTATTTCTCAAGTTGACTCCAAAAATCGCAAAGTTATTTTCAACTTTGAGTGAATAAATTAGGCCTAAGTAGTTTTCAAATTGCCGCTAGTGTATCGATTTTTTTTAATAAAGGGAAGCATCATGATGTTGGCTCCTAGCAGTGCAGGTATAATAGGTCGATGGTGTAAGTAATGTGCAAGAAGCTTAATACAAACGTCAAAATTTATCCACTGGTTAAAATCACTTTTAACGCAATTGACACACCGCCTTAAAAATTATTTCAAAGTACAGTGTGACTACAAAAAAAGTTTTAAGTAATTCAAAAAAATTTAAAATATGGGACACCCTATTATTCATATTTCGGTTGTTACGGGATTTTTATTAACAGAAAATAAAAAATGTTTTGATTAATTGAGTTTGTAATTTTGAAATCGAGAATTTAACGGTTTAATTATAAAAAGCCTTAAATACTTAAGTTTCGTTTAATTTTCGTCAAAAATTGACTCATTGATTCAAGTCCAAGACATTCCATTTTCTGAAAAGAATTTGTAAATGTTTGTAGTAAGGTTCCAACCTAGATTTTAATTTAGGCTTTTTTGTAAATAGCATAGGTAGCCTTTTCAGAATGTATACAATTTTATATATATATGTATATGTACATTAGGGTGGTCCTAATTTTTAAAAGTTGAATTTCTTTTACTGAGCACTCTATATTTTTTTTGTTCCTTGACATCTTAAAACATTACCCTATTTTTTTTTTTTACGAACACGTTAACACGTGCCGCACAGAGCTTAAAGTTCTCGCTGTGGTGCGAGTACTTTTACTGTACTGGTTACTGGTACCCATGAAATTTTCTCTGACTCTAATGTAAGTATGTTTTTTTTTTATTTATTCGCAACTTCCGAGAGCAAGATCAACAGCAGGTGAATACCAAAGAGGCCAAGACTTTCTTATCGGATGAAATGAACCTTCATTTTTCCTGCCATTTTTCAGGCAGGCCACTACCAAGTATGCCGAAAATATTTTGGACTTTACTTTGGCTTGGCTACAAGGCAGATAACTTTTAGCGACACCCAGGTTGCTTTGCATACAAGCAATTACCAAATACAATTGCTTTGATTGTTTTGGCGGCGTATTAAATAAATAATAACAACACAATCAGTCCAATTCTAAATATTCCCCAGGAAAATGACTCTCCGGGAGATTTGTTCCCGAAAAATTAAAATGCTCCTCACATCAAATATATTAACATTTTCATTTGCTTGGGCATTTAGAATTCCAGCTTTTTCCTCGTAGTATTATTTCTCATATTCGAAGTTTGCTTAGAATAAGAAAAAGGGATCAAAATTCCCGGGAATTTTTCGTTTAGAATAAGACAGTAGGGAAAAGGGAAGTATTTCCCCGGGAATTTTTATTTAGAATTGGTCTGAATATTAATTTTCACTCATAATTGACTTATATTTTCTTCATATTTAAATTTTCACAGCTCAGCAGACAAACAAAATAATCACTGGCGGACCGCAGCAAATTGTTAATCTATAAACGATAACGAAAGCTGTACGACTGCCAAATATCAGTCGTAAGTAAAAACGAGTATCGTTAAACTAAAACGATTATCGTTTTATATAATCACATTTTAACGATTACGATAGAATTTGAACGATAATCATTATACGTAATAGGGCCCCTGTTAGAAAATAAAATAGTCCGAGACATACTTTACCTAGCGTGCAGGCATCACGTTTATGAAATAATTCTTCAAGGTTTATTCAACGCATCTAAATTTGATCCATCTTCTGGACCTGATATTCCTATGTTCAAAAGATTTAAAGCACAGCGGAAAATAATTGATAAGACACAATTTTCTGTAAGGCCAATGGATGAAAAAGCTGTGAGCATCCCTCCAGATGTAAGGCAAGAAATTATGTCGTTTGCTTTGAAAAGGCTGGAAGAAAATTTTCTTCGTGATGACTATACGGAGTTTCTGGAGCTAATATTTTAATTTTCGGGCACCAGGGTCTAATCATTTGGCACGGTGGATGGCAAAGGGAATATATTGCCTTAAAATACTAAACGCTAAACGCCAAGGACAAAAAAGCTTTATCAAATATTTGCTGCTTTATTGTCAAATGCTACACTCAATCTTAGTTTAATGTCCCAGAAGTAGTGCAAGCACCAGTAAACTATATCAATTTAAAAAAAAACTTAATTCGTATAAAGAAGACGACAGGATTAAAGCTAAACTGCAATAAATAAGTTTCTGAACCATTTATGGTACTTAAATGAGGAATGTGCCGCTTTTTCCTTTTTTGATGAAGGATTAAGTATTGAAGAAAAACGAAGAATGGTTTCTAAAGTTGTTGAAGAAGATGGCCAAAAAGAAGAAGTTAAGAAGAAATTATTTTTGAAGCCAGTTCATGTCTCACACTTCATTACCAAAAATCTTCCCTCAGAACTAATGTCATCTAAATCAATGAAAATGTTCGAGATGTTTGTTTTATCTTCAGACTTTTTGCTCCTTGATCCAATACTTTGGGATGACCAACCAGACTTTATACGAGGAAAGGATATAGTAGTTTAAATTAATTAGGATAAAGTAGGTTAAAAAAATTGTCAATGAAACAGCTGAACGTGGAGTTAAGCTAATGGAGGAGTTTAATAATAAACTCACTAAAAACGAGGATTAAAAGCAATTCCTACTGCAATTGAGTTTGTATCTTTTCCATTTTTAACTTCCCATTGGAAGTTATTGTAATTGGTGCGATTTGTCGAACTGAAAATTTTGACATACTTCCCGTTTTGAGGTCTCTAGAATCAGAATTCGTCGTTTTTAGCAAGATGTCTGTTTGTGTTTATGAACATACGTTCGGGGTACTTTTTTCGTTCACCATATCTTGAGAACCAATAAAGATATCGACCTCGGATAAATTTTATTTTACAGATAATATAGTCTTAACGTGCTGAAAAGGTTTTCTAATAAATTCAATAAACCGTTTTTTTAAACAACAATTTAAAAAGGAGCTGTAAAATTTCATTTATCTGGAATATCTCGAGAACGGAATAAGATATTCACTCCAGACTAATTTTATTTTACACATAATAACACAATACCAAATTCATATATATAAAAAAAAATTTCAACAGACACTTTTTTTTAAACTAATAAAAACAGTTGAAAAATAATTTTCGTCTCAAATATTTCAAGAACCAGAAATGATTCCGAACCCAGTCTATTTTTTTTTTTTACATATAATGAAGTAGTCAACAATAGATAATTTTTCCAAAAAGTGTTTTAATTGGGAAAATTCTTACACTCAAAATCGCTTCAAAATCGAAATTTTGTATATGACACTTAATTTGCCTTTTTTGAAACCATCTTTTTTTTTAAAGTCTTTTTTAGCCAATAGCCTGTTTTGAAATAATTGATACCTATGTAATTACCGAGAAGAGTTAGGAAAAAAAAGTACAAAATATAGGTAATGTCACATTTTGCCCTGTATCGATATATCTATACCTACCTATATACTGATTATCCAAAAACCCAAAGTTATTACACTATAAAATATAAAATTATATAATATATACTTTACCAGCCACCACTTAAGTAAATATGTACACATATATATGGTTTTCAAGTGCACCAATGGGAAGTTACTAGTGTGGGTCGACCCCAGACTCATTTTTTTGTTTTAAATTGACTGTTGACCAAATAATAATGTAGTATAATATAAATTTTAAAATTTTCAATATCTTTTTATAAAATTTAAAATTTTCAGACTCGCCAAAAAAAACCCAGGATGTAGCGAAGAAAATCTCAAAACTCGTTATGAAGACTAAGTTTCACTTTGTTTTATGTTAATATTAGGTACCTAAAAATCTATTTATTTTCAAAATATTTGTTTTTCTACGACTAGATATTAAAATATTCATACATAAATTTATAAAATGTCAGTTATTGATTGGATTCTTACTTATTAGCCGGAGAGCTGGCAACATATTTTTCGACCTCATCGGTACATGGATGAAACTTTGGTCATAGAAAGATTTAGTGCAGTCAAACACAAAAATTTTGTCTTATAGAATAGAATTCTTGAAATTTCAAACTCATTGCAATACAATCCGATTTTCTTGAAATTTTTTTTGTACACGTTTTGGACACAAAGGTACAGAAAAATAAGGTGGTCAGTAAAAAAAAAAACATTTCCTAATGTACATACAAATTGTCTAAAAAATAATTGTTGGATATTTAAAAAAAAAATATTAAATATAAATTTTTTTTAATTTCTTGAAAACGGGGTAGTGAATTTTTTTTTATTTTGTAAATAATTATACATATTTATTTTATACTAAAAATTGGCGTACCAAATTTTACAAACAATTAAATTTTTAGAAAACCGCTTTAACGATTTTTTATTTCTTTTTTCATAAATTCATATTCATCAAACAAATCAGATGGCATACTTTACTTTGAGCTCAAGATTTTTTAGTTATTATTATATTAAATTTTTAAATAATTTATATTTTAACTCGTTTTTAAGTTTTTTTTTATCGATAGGTGTCATAATATTATGCAACCAATACTATGTCAATCATCAATTTCTAGCTACGTTAAAGTTGTTAGGTACGAGAGCAAGTTTGTGCGATCCAATTGTGCAGTTTATTTTCTTTACAGAACAAATCTGTATGGCTCTATGAGGTAAAATCAGTTTCAAAAAAAAAAATCCAAGGGAGATTTTGTTTGAAAGAAAATATTTTACTTCAGGAGACATTTTACTAACTGCAAAAAATGTATTCAAATTAATTTAGCTATTTACATATGTACATACCTAATGTATGTCATAGAATTTTAAGTGCTTCCAACAAAAGTGAGGTGTTTTGTATGATTCTAAAATATTGGAAATTGGAATAAAAAGAAAATGTTCGTAAGACAGTTTTCGTTTATATTATGGTACAAAACAAAAAATATAGTATGTATTGAGCTATACCATAATAATAAGTGAAAACATTTCTGCGTTCCTCTTTTTCCAGCAGTTTATTTGCTTATATAACTTTGAAATCATATAACTAACCATTTTAGATAAACTGAGTCTTTTAAATAATAAGCTTATTAAATACTTATGTATCTAGATATCTACTATAGCTATATGTATATTTATTTGTATATGTACCACTGCATAGCTTCAAAATATAAGTAAATTCTACAATTTACCGATAAAACTTCGAATTTGTTGTGGAATCGGTAAAAGTCGTAAATGTTTTGTTTATGTGATACGAAACATTAATATTTAAGTTCAACATAAACGCGGGCCTCAGTCTTGGGTGGCTAAGAATTTGAACTCCCCTTTGGATATCTGTTCCGCTCGGGCAGCTCCCCTTCGCGTATGTTCAGTCAATAGACAGGAACCAATGTCAAAAGTTTTTTTGGACAACAGTAACTGGGTGGTCCGCTCCGCTTACCAATGGCCAGATCAAACAGATCTGTTTTTTTTTTTTTTTTAAAAAATCACGAGTAAATTCTGAAATTTCCAATTTCGGGTTCTTACAGTGACATACATATAAAAATGGTTAACTTTAAAACGTTTACTTTGTAGGTACCAAGCGCATTTTTTTTTTTGGAGAATTTCAATGATTCGTTTCATTTGCAATGATTCGAAAATTAATCATATCTGCTAAATACGTACCGTAGCTAATTCTATTAACTTCACTGATAAGAAAATTATGATCGGTTTGCAGTTTAACCACTTATTTTTAAAATTTCTATAGTGCAGTGATTTATGAACACTATAATGAACTCCAAAATCTTATATTCTCTTTCATCAGACAAAAAAGCAAGTTATTAACTTGTTTATCTTTTATAACGCAATTACACTTTCATAATGTACACTCATAATGTAACGCTCTTTCATCATTTTCAAAAATGTATGCATAAATCACTTACCATTTTTTGTTTGTTCATTCTGTATCTGTACCTATTCAAATTGTTGCAGTGTAAGGTATTTTTGAGATCAAAAGCACAGACAATAATAAATGTAACTATAACTTTTTTTATAATTAACAATAACAAATTAAACTTCGTTTCTTTTTTTCTCCAAATAACAATACTCAATTGTTGCTTGTTGCACTAGCACTATGCATATACTTGATTTGCTGTTGCTCTGCCAACTGTCACTTGATTATTGATGCTGTTTACTGTGGTTGGTTTTGGGGTTTGTTTGCCGGGTGGGTGCGCGCCGCCGGTCGAAAGTCTGTTTATTTCTAGAAGCGTTTCGAATCCAAAGTCGGGTATTCACCGATTTATTTCATTTTAGAATTGCATTGTAGTGTGTCACTGATCTCTATATAGGTATCTCTATTTATAGAGATCAGTGTGGTGTGCACAGATAAGCAATACCTAGATAGGAATCTTTCGTTCGTATCACCCCCCAAAACCCATTTGTTTACATTGTTGTTTTTGTAATTTCATTTCGTGTCGATGAATAGATGTGAACTGCAACAACAGTTTAACGCGGTGAATTTGATTTGTTTGACAGTTTATTTTTTTTTTCATAAATGTGCTGTGCGAAGATTTTTATTCCGGTGTTTGTGATTTTCATTAAAAAATAAATAAACAAAAAAATAATTGTTTCACCAAGCACAATGCCCGCATGGCAAGCGGAACTTGAACGAGTCCTTGAATTTCAATGAAAAATCTTTTGGTGCTTTCATGTTTCTTTCTTCCAATTCGCCAAAAAGCTACTTGGGCAGACGATGCGCGATGAGAACTTTTTGTAGAACTCTGTCGCCTCCGAAGGGGCCCTGTTTGAGCAGAGTATAGCAAAGGGCAAAAGACCTAATTATGTTTATGAAATTTAAAAACATAATTTCAATTTTTTTCAGCTCTACAGCACAATAATTATAAAAAAAAATCTCGCCAACCAATAATAAGGTTCGAGAAATCAACAAAAATTAAATTCACCATGGCAAATTTGACAGCTACTATATTCTTAGTTTTAGGGTACAGACACACTTAATATATGAAATTATTTTAATTTATACGTAAGGGGTTGGATTGCATCATGGTCAAATTCCGACGTAAATTTTTAGAAATTAATTTAAGGTCCCCCAAACCGATGCGTGGACAACATTTTTGTCAGTCATCGGGTTCATATGGAAAATCGCACCGCTTTCATTGTGGGTACCTACTCTCAATTATTTTCATGTAAGTCCCGATCTACATTGCCCGATTTTTCCACGAAGATTTTTCCAGAAATAGTGTGAAATGTACACACAGAACAATTTTTTCCATAAGATTTTTTCCTTTTCTTCTTCCTTGTTTTATTGCTGTGCTCTTCATTTTTCATTGATATTCACTCACACCATCAAACGAATGGCACACTGACACCGAACACACACAAAAAACTGGAAAGGAGAAGAGAGAGAAAATAAACAGACTTGAAAAATCGTTCGAGTTTTCTGGTACAAACGATTTGATCCCTACCCCTCACTTTTCACTCCCTTCACCGACGAACAAAAGATCGGCACTGGAAAAATCGTTCAATGTAGACCGGGACTAACTTAATTTTAAAAAGTGAATGTTTTGTTGTCGTGAGTGTTTCGCTCCGATTTAAGGCTCACCCAAACCAATGCGAAACATTCGTTGCGGCGAAGAAACATTCGTCAGTCAAAATTAATTCATATGTTTCTCCGCCGCGTTGGTGTGGGCACTCTCATTTATCACCATGTAAATAAATTTTGACATGCGAATGTTTCTTCGCCGCAACGAATGTTTCACATTGGTTTGGAAGAGCCTTTAACGTTGATTTGAAAGATCCTTTACATAATTTAAATTGTGTTGCAACAAAAATGGTCTCCTAAGCCGATGCGAAACATTTGGAATACCAACAAAACCTTCATCTGCCAGAATTAATTTGTATGAGGATAAAAGAAAGCACCCACAATGGTGTGAATCTCATCTGTTCTTAATTGCAAAAACTGCAATAAAGTCAATTCTGATTGAGGAAAAAACACAATAGGCGTGTTTTATCACAAAAGCCATCCATAGTACAGTACGATTTTACAGTCATTACAAATACAACATCGCTAGTAGCTCTACAGCCAATAAGAAGTTATACTACGTTTTCTGTCAAAACAATTTTTGTATGTTTTCTTGCAAGATGGTTTCTTTAGCGAACATTTTAAATTCTCACTTTTGTACTTTTTTGCAAAAGTAGGTAGGTATATGTAGTTAAACCTTAATGTAACTTTCATTTCAACAAAAAAATCAAATCTGTGATTTGAAAAATTTGATTTGTTTAGAAAAAAAGATCAAAAATCAAATCTTTCATATAGAAAATTTACACCGGCTACACGATTTTTTTTTGCGACTTACAACAAAAAAAATTAATCTGCAATCGTCGAAAGGAAATCGGCATACAAGAACCTAGCACATTTAAACAAACCCTTGGATTCTTAAATTATCCGCCATTTTGTTCACGAACCGAGGTGAAACTCGGATTTTTTTTCACGTACACTAGTGCAAAAATCCGATTTTCACCACGGTCGTTTGCACGTACACTAGTGCAAAAATCCGATGTTCACCACGGTCATTTGACGTTTAAGCTTGTAGGCAAACCGAATTGACAGCCGTAGATTCCCATCTAGGTATTGCTTATCTGTGGTGGTGTGCATTCTAAATTGGGACTGTGTTCAAAAAACTAAAAAAGGTCTAGTTCACATTATCAAATTTGCTTGATTTGCTGCTGATGCGTAACGAAATTTTCCAGCGGTCTCCAAAAAGACAACGAAATGCTTACGAAAACACAGCGGAAAAATATTCATGGAGAGTTTAAATAAATTGCAAATTAATAAATAGAAATTTAACGAAAAAATCAAACAAAAACAGTGCTGTAAAAAAAAGAAACAACAAATAAAAACACGAACAAAACCAAATATCATTTTTCCGCACACAATTAATGGTCCACGCAATTAATTCATTGCGAAAAGAGAGTGGAGACTTGTTAAAACAATCTGGTATAATCATCAATTTCGCTGGTCGAACAGCGTACCAGAGAACGAAAAGGACAACGAAATTTTTCGTTTATGATTTCGTCATGTCATTTTTGTATGGGATTTTTCGTTTCGCATCAGCAGCGTACTAGGCTTATCTATGTACTTGAAGTATCGAAAAATCGATTAAAGGCCCTCCCAAACCAATGCGGAACATTCGCTATGCAGGACAAATCATTCACAATGACAACAAAAATGAAAAATAAACAATGCTAAACAACAACAAAAACTGCTGCGGGCGTATGTTCCGCACCGCTTTCGCGTCGGTTTGGGAGAACTCTTAGTGCCTGTCCACATTGGATTTTTAATGCTTGGTGTTAACATGTTCGTTGTGTCCATACGATGAAGAGTAAATCCTCTCAGTTCAATCTACCCATCCCTATCTCCCACCCTTGAAATCTATCTATCTTTCACTCACACAATAAAAAATCTATCATGTTGAATCCGAGAATATTGTTTGAAAGTGGCGCATCGGTGCAATTTGGGTGGAATCTACCCATCTCTTTTTCACTTACATAAAATCTACGTCTCTCACAGCTTGCACCTAGCATTAAAAATCCAATGTGGACAGGCACCTAAGACTTGGGTCGGATTTTAGACCCAAGTTTTACATCACCAGAGTTGAGAGGCAAATTTGGAGTTGAGTTGAAAAGATGTTAAGATTAAAGCCTCAACTACATAGACCTACTTTTGTACAAAAGTGAGAAATTTAAATGCTCGCCAAAGAAACATGCTTGCAAAAAACCAAACGAAAATTGTTCTGACACATAAAATAAACTACCATGCACAATTTTCCATTGTTTTTTTGCAAGCAGGAGTCTTCAGAATAGATATTTATTTCTCACTTTTGTACTTTTGTACAAAAGTAGGCCTATGTAGTTAAGCCTTAAAGAAGAAGGAATGGTGTCAATTAATTTCACAACAAAAACAATATTTAAAATTAAATGAATTTTAGTGTGTAGTACGCATAGCTATCAAAACAAAAACCAACAACTCAACCCTGGTTTTGTATTAAAATTGTTGACTTGGCTCAGCTCCTGAAGAAGAATGGAGTCCATTGAAGGCTCTCCCAAACCAACGCGAAAGCGACACATTCGCCAACGCGGTGGCATTTTTTGTTGTTATTTAGCTTAGTTTATTTGTCATTTTTGTTATCATTGTGAATGATTCGCCCTGCATACACCACTTTCACCCAAGGAAACTGAGTTACCATCAATTTTTAGTTTGTTGGCGAGAAGGGCGTAAGGGGAAGGAAAAAAAATCTCCCTTCACCCACTTCTCGTCCACAAACTAGCTAGTTTCTGACAACTCAGTTTACTTGTGTGAATGCGAAATGTTGCGCGGAGGTTTGGGAGAGCCTTGAAACTTATTTCAACTCAATATACCTAAATTATTGAACGTACATTTTAAAATGTGAATTTTATAAGTACCCTTTCACACAAGTAAACTAAGTTGCACCTGGGAGTTTGTAGACGAGAAGGGCAAGAAGTAAAGTCTGATCCACACCTGTGTCGTGTGTTGTGTTGTGGAGTCGTGTGTCGCTATCGCTACAATTACCTCTTTTTTTCATACGCGTAGAACCATATTTGTCTCGTGTGTTGTGTTGCAGTGTGGCGTAAAAATTAAAATATATGGAATGACAGCGACACACGACGCCACCCAGCAAACGGGGAACTTCATAAACAACCGGTGAAATATGTACGTAATGGAAGTACTTCTTTTCCACTGAAAAAGGATAGAGGCTCGGGAAAAAACTCAGTTATATACCTCCTATACATGAGAATGAGAATACATGAAGCAGCCATCTCTTTCTAGCATGCGAAATGTAGTGAATTTCCCCTCTATTAAAGACCCCTTTGACACAAGGAAACTGAGTTGCCGGCGATTTTTAGTTTGTAGGCGAGAAGGGCGTAAAAGGACGACAAAAAATCTCCCCTCACACCCTTCTCGCCTACAAACTAGCCAGTTTCTGGCAACTCAGTTTCCTTGTGTGAAAGCCGTCAAAGTACTGACAAATGTACTTCAAACCACAGATAAGCAATACCTAGATGGGAATCTACGGCTGTCAATTCGGTTTGCCTACAAGCTCAAACGTCAAATGACCGTGGTGAACATCGGATTTTTGCACTAGTGTACGTGCAAACGACCGTGGTGAAAATCGGATTTTTGCACTAGTGTACGTGAAAAAAAATCCGAGTTTCACCTCGGTTCGTGAACAAAATGGCGGATAATTTAAGAATCCAAGGGTTTGTTTAAATGTGCTAGGTTCTTGTATGCCGATTTCCTTTCGACGATTGCAGATTAATTTTTTTTGTTGTAAGGAAGTCGCAAAAAAAAATCGTGTAGCCGGTGTAAATTTTCTATATGAAAGATTTGATTTTTGATCTTTTTTTCTAAACAAATCAAATTTTTCAAATCACAGATTTGATTTATTTTGTTGAAATGAAAGTTACATTAAGGTTTAACTACATATACCTACCTACTTTTGCAAAAAAGTACAAAAGTGAGAATTTAAAATGTTCGCTAAAGAAACCTTCTTGCAAGAAAACATACAAAAATTGTTTTGACAGAAAACGTAGTATAACTTCTTATTGGCTGTAGAGCTACTAGCGATGTTGTATTTGTAATGACTGTAAAATCGTACTGTACTATGGATGGCTTTTGTGATAAAACACGCCTATTGTGTTTTTTCCTCAATCAGAATTGACTTTATTGCAGTTTTTGCAATTAAGAACAGATGAGATTCACACCATTGTGGGTGCTTTCTTTTATCCCCATTCAAATTAATTCTGGCAGATGAAGGTTTTGTTGGTATTCCAAATGTTTCGCATCGGCTTAGGAGACCATTTTTGTTGCAACACAATTTAAATTGTGTAAAGGATCTTTCAAATCAACGTTAAAGGCTCTTCCAAACCAATGTGAAACATTCGTTGCGGCGAAGAAACATTCGCATGTCAAAATTTATTTACATGGTGATAAATGAGAGTGCCCACACCAACGCGGCGGAGAAACATATGAATTAATTTTGACTGATGAATGTTTCTTCGCCGCAACGAATGTTTCGCATTGGTTTGGGTGAGCCTTAAATCGGAGCGAAACACTCACGACAACAAAACATTCACTTTTTAAAATTAAGTTAGTCCCGGTCTACATTGAACGATTTTTCCAGTGCCGATCTTTTGTTCGTCGGTGAAGGGAGTGAAAAGTGAGGGGTAGGGATCAAATCGTTTGTACCAGAAAACTCGAACGATTTTTCAAGTCTGTTTATTTTCTCTCTCTTCTCCTTTCCAGTTTTTTGTGTGTGTTCGGTGTCAGTGTGCCATTCGTTTGATGGTGTGAGTGAATATCAATGAAAAATGAAGAGCACAGCAATAAAACAAGGAAGAAGAAAAGGAAAAAATCTTATGGAAAAAATTGTTCTGTGTGTACATTTCACACGATTTCTGGAAAAATCTTCGTGGAAAAATCGGGCAATGTAGATCGGGACTTACATGAAAATAATTGAGAGTAGGTACCCACAATGAAAGCAGTGCGATTTTCCATATGAACCCGATGACTGACAAAAATGTTGTCCACGCATCGGTTTGGGGGAACTTAAATTAATTTGTAAAAATTTACGTCGGAATTTGACCATGATGCAATCCAACCCCTTACGTATAAATTAAAATAATTTCATATATTAAGTGTGTCTGTACCCTAAAACTAAGAATATAGTAGCTGTCAAATTTGCCATGGTGAATTTAATTTTTGTTGATTTCTCGAACCTTATTATTGGTTGGCGAGATTTTTTTTATAATTATTGTGCTGTAGAGCTGAAAAAAATTGAAATTATGTTTTTAAATTTCATAAACATAATTAGGTCTTTTGCCCTTTGCTATACTCTGCTCAAACAGGGCCCCTTCGGAGGCGACAGAGTTCTACAAAAAGTTCTCATCGCGCATCGTCTGCCCAAGTAGCTTTTTGGCGAATTGGAAGAAAGAAACATGAAAGCACCAAAAGATTTTTCATTGAAATTCAAGGACTCGTTCAAGTTCCGCTTGCCATGCGGGCATTGTGCTTGGTGAAACAATTATTTTTTTGTTTATTCATTTTTTAATGAAAATCACAAACACCGGAATAAAAATCTTCGCACAGCACATTAATGAAAAAAAAAATGAACTGTCAAACAAATCAAATTCACCGCGTTAAATTGTTGTTGCAGTTCACATCTATTCATCGACACGTAATGAAATTACAAAAACAACAATGTAAACAAATGGGTTTTGGGGGGTGATACGAACGAAAGATTCCTATCTAGGTATTGCTTATCTGTGCTTCAAACGATATCAGCGAAGTACTACTGGAAGTACTTCTAATGTTTATTCGCTAGTAGTTTTCTTAAACCATAGCGAAAGCACTGAATCTTGTCCTTTAAAAGTACTTCTTATGTGTATACATTTCACCGGTTATATCCGTACTAGTACATACTGAGTTCTCGAATCTAGAATTACGGATATAACTGGTGAAACTAGTACGTAAAAGAAGTAGTGTGTTACTTCTGAAACTGAGCCTTTTGAAATAATATATGAAATAATTTGTATGATAAATTGAATTTTACGAATAGTTTTCGTCACCAGTTTATTGCTAGTTTTATCAAAAAAAAAATACAAAAATTGTTCAGACCTTAAAATTGTTTTTGTTTGTCATGTTTCGCCGTGCAAATTCGAAATGAGACAAAACTTTGTGCATCGCTTACATCGCACTCTTTCTTCCCTTTTACGATAGAAGAGTTTAATTTTTTTTAGGAGAAACAAAAGTACTTTTCCTGAGGGCAGAGTTTTTGGGAAATAAAGAAACACATACATTTATAGAATGCGTTTTGTTTGTAATTGTGTTTCAAGGCAAACTACCGAGTTTTGGTTTGCAGGGCACAATACGACACAGATGTGGATCAGGCTTGAGGGGATTGAAAAAAATATCCCGGTCAACGTTTGAAGAGATTTTTATCACATTCCTTATCTAACCCTGTCCGTAATGTGTGTTCAGCCAATGGAAACAATCGAAAGTCTCTAGCAATTTTTTTTCTTTTTTGTGAAAGGTACAAGGCAATTAAAGCAAAATGTCAAAATGATCTCTTCAGGCACTAGAGCTTGGTTTCCCAGAGGACTTTCTTTGGTACCCGAGAAGTGGCTACGGCACGCTGGTGGTTTCTCGGCTTAGCTCTTCGTATGAGGTGGTTCTGGCCACTTCTAGAGTAGGTACCTCCTGCTCGACTCAACAATAATTTATTCGTGCCTGATGGAGTCTGAAGTTACTAAAAATTGACAAAAATGTAGGGATCTTGACAATATCTAAGAGAAAAGTTAGTTTGGTGCTTCGGGTCAAGTTAAAAAAAGAAATAAAGAAAAATCTTTATAAAAAAAAACTAACCTAACTAAAAAAAACTACAAAATATATTGAAGAAAACCCAACACCAAACACTTAACCAAAAAAGGTCGGCTCAAATAGAAATATAAAGGGTGGTTAAATTTAAAGGGCCGATGTTGGTTGTGAACCACACCTAAACGTCAAGTTTTTTTCTGCATTTCATTTGACATTTCTCAATTACAGACTAATTCAATTTGAACCATGTAAAGATACACAATCGAGCAACGCGTTAAAGTTATTCAGGCTTATTATGAAAATGATGATCAATTTTCGAAGAAAATCATCTTCAGTAATGATGCACATTTTCACCTCAGTGGATTCGTCACTAAGCAGAATTGCCGCATTTGGGCTATGAAAATCCAAGAGTGATTGTCGAAAAACCAATGCACCCACAAAGAGTGACTGTATGGTGCGGTTTATGGGCTGGCGGCATCATTGGGCCGTATTTTTTCCAGGTCAGGCAGTTACTGTGAATGGTCAGTTACTGTGAATGGTGTTCGCTATCGTGAGATGATAACGAACTTTTTATGGCCCGAATTAGAAGATATGGATGTCAATCAGCTCCGGATCTTCAAACTATCCAGATATCCGAATCGGACGCGAAAATGCGAATCAGATCCAGGATCCGATATCCGAAATATCCGGATAGTGTCGGATCCTCGGATCCAGATCCGGATCCAGTGTCGGATCCTCGGATCTAGATCCGGATAGTGTCGGATCCTCGGATCTTGATCCGAATAGTTTCGGATGCGGATTTGGATCCGAGGATCCGACACTGGATCCGAGGGCCCGACACTTTCCGGATATTCCGGATATCGGATCCTGGATCCGGATCGGATTTGCATTTTCGTGTCCGATCCGGATATCTGAAATATCCGGATACTTTCAAGCATAAGCTATCAACAGGACGGTTCCACTTGCCACTCAGCTAACGAAATAATGGCTCTTTTGTGTGACAAATTCAATGGCCGTCTTATCTCACGTGGTGGCGATGTCAATTGGCCGCCAAGGTCATGTGATTTGACATCGTTGGACTTCTTTCTTTGGGGTTATTTGAAAGAAAAGGTGTACGTCGATAAGCCAACAACAACTCAAGAGCTAAAGGATGAGATAATTCGGCACATTAACGGCATAGAACCTCAATTATGCCTCAGCGTCATCGAAAATTTGGACCATCGGATGGAGGTGTGCCACCGTGGTCGCAAAGCACAGTGGTGCGTTTGCGGAACAAAATACCAAAAATTAAATTTTTAATATGGAGTTTTTTCGTTTATATTTGTATAGATATATAACTGTTCTATGTTTTCCCAAAATTTGGAAAATTTTTGTCAAGGAATATGCGAGATAGAGCGCTCTAAAGTAACACTTTCTTTTAGTTTTGAAATTCATGCATTTTCTTGAAATAAATGTTTGTCATGAAAAGTCGGGTTTTTTAACTGTTTGGATAATATTATGGAAATAATATGACAACTATAATATGACAATTCCAAAATAAAAAAAAAATAAAAAATTTTGTTGGGTTAGGGCCGAGCACTGGAATTAATATTTTAGCTCCACTAAGCTAGCCTTGTGGTTAACATTTTTAGGAAGCTACAGTATTCAGCTAACTATTTTTGAAAGAATTGTATCCGTCGCCTGATCTGATCTTGAACGTAATGTACAAATTTGTTTCACTGAATCAGATTAAAAAAAACATGGCTTTGACTTTGGTAATGTTACAAAATTTATAATTTCTTGCGTTATAATAATTGGACCAAGCACAACCAGGATTTTATTTTTAGTAGAAATATAAACCTTTCTTTAAAGTAAAATTAATGCCTATATGGAGCTGTGAGATATTCAATTTTTAGATCAATATCTTTTTCTTGCCTCAATATTTTTCCAATTTCCAACTTATTTTTCTTAGAAATATGTCGTAGTAAAATAATGTTTTATGGTGTTATTTGAAAAAAGTACCTACAAAATTGCTGTTTTTATCAGGCGAACAGGTAGGAACAGGTAATAACAAAAAAGGACGGACACTTTTTACCTGTACACGAATTTTTGTTCTAAAACCTGTTCGGGTTTTTCTCCAAATTAAAACTAACAACATTTAAGTTGTTGTTGATAGATTTATTGCTTTTTATGACCATTGATGACATGATCATGATATCATCTGATCTGTTTATAACTCACTTAAGACCTGAGCCAAAGAAAAAACATCCTCCTTTAAGTGAATAAGCTCTTGAAATAATTAAGTAATTTATTATGTATTTGCACTTATTTATTTTCTACATTTGATATATGCTAGTATTGTTATGAATGTATTTAATTATTAAGGTTAGACCGCACTAGGCGGAACTGCACGGCAGCGGAACTGCGATTCATAATAATTTGTATGAAATTTTATGAAGTTCAGTTGCCGCTTAGTGCGATATAGCTCATACAATTTCATACAAATAATATTTTGCCGCGTCGTGAAGTGTAGTTCCGCTGCAAATATGTGCGGTCTAACCTTTAAGCTTAACAAAAAATAAAATTAAAAAAATATATTTTTTTCATAACAGTCAATAAACCCTACAATTCTGAAAAATGGCAATAACTTTTTTTGTATTTAAATTTTTTAAATCAACTTTTGTCGAAATTTGTTGTAGCTTAATCTTAACATATGTGCAAAATTTCATTGTTCTCCGTTTCATAGTTCAAGCAATAAACTAGCTTACCGAACCTAAAGCAGTATCTATGTACCTTTGTTAATAGATTTTGTGTAAAATAATTTAATGTCATCGAACTTGATGACAATCAATAGTATAAGATAGGTCTACACTTTTTTAAGAAGAAAGTAAAACCATGAAATACATTGTTTCACGGGGGGTCATACCCCCTTTGACTACGGACCTGGCCAACTTTTGTAGAAATATGTGTTACCGCAATCCAAACATGTGTGCAAAATTTCATTGCTCTCTGTTTTATAGTTCAGATTTTATAGATTTTTTTTCCGATCTCTCAAACACTGTGCGGCGGCCATTTGGCCGATATTTTGTTCCATACATAATTGAACCCTACCAATATTATCATAATAAAAAAAAAAACAATTCGGAGAACTTAATTTAACGATTAAGATTCATCTTTTCTTCATTTCAAACATCCATCTCCTCGACAGAGTAAAAACAAAAAAAAGTTTAGAACGAAAAGCTAATGGATTTCAAAATACAAATCCAAAAGCAAAGCTGGACCTTGTGTTGTTTTTATAATATTTAGCTACATTATGTATTTTCGAATACAAATCCAATCCGAATCAGATCTTGAGGAAAATAAAACGCAACAATTGTATGTATACAAAACAGGTGATCAGAAATACAGTGGGTAGGGTGAAAGCTGGCCGAAAAAAATAAGAGTTGACGGATCCAGATAAAACACTCAAATCAAGAAATCTAGGGTTGCAATATTTTACATTCAAATAAAAGTCAGCATTGGAAGTCACGTAGAACTATTATAAAGCCTGATCCACATCTGTGTCGTGTGTTGTGTTGTGGAGTCGTGTGTCGCTATCGCTACAATAAGGGAATTCATGCAACGTCGGAAAACCATCGTTAAACTTCTTAAGCGTTGGAAAGTTTACGACGTCGTAAACGAACTGTCACAATTTGTATGAAAATTCTTTTACGATAAATCTTAAACTTTTCCACACGAATTTGTGTCGTTAACGTCGTAAACGAAAGTATAGTTAACGTGGAAAACTTTTTATAAAAGTATTATGACATTTTATGTATCAAAATTTGACAACAACAAATATTTCAGTAACACAGAACATTTTTAATTATTTTTTTTCAAACGCTTAAACAAAATAAATTAAATCCGCCGAATTTGTTCACCGCATCATAATGCAATTATATAAGGGGGTATTCATGAAACGTGTGTCGGAAACTTTACGATTTTACGACGTCGGAAAGTTTCCGATGTTGCATGAATACCCTTAATGTATTTCATGTGCGTCTCGTGAGTTGTGTTGCAGTGTGGCGCATAAAATATATGGAATGACAGCGACACACGACTCCACAACACAACACACGAAACAGATGTGGATCAGGCTTAATACATTTTCATATAAAGCCTAGTATGCTGCTGATGCGAAACGAAATTTTCCTGCGGTCTCTAAAAAGACAACGAAATGCTTACGAAAACACAGCGGAAAAATATTCATGGAGAGTTTAAATAAATTGGAAATAAATAAATCGAAATTTATGTCGTTTTCGGTTGGACGTGCGGAGTTACTCCTTTTTGACTCCGCTTACTCCAAAATAATTCTATTGGCTGTTCCGAGTAAAGTTTTCGAAGTATTTTTCTGTTCCGGAATTAATAAAGGAGTAGACCTGGTACACACATATACATATAACCCCTTTCATCGGATTATTTGTCAAATTAATTTTACTCGACTGAACGTACAAAATATACATATATATCAGACAATTTACGCACATACACATAAATATCAAATCAGTCTCGGAACAATAGAAAATAGTTCGATTGGAATCAAAAAGTAGCAGTACTATTCCGAAATCCAACCGAAAACGACATTAACGAAAAAATTAAACAAAAACAGTGCTGTAATGAAAGAAACAACAAATAAAAACACGAACAAACCGAAATGTCATTTTTCCGCACACAATTAATGGTCCGGGCAATTAATTAATTGCGAAAAGAGAGTTGTCAAATCAATGTGGTATAATCATCAATTTCGCTGGTTGAACAGCGTACCACAGAGCGAAAAGCACAACGAAATTTTTCGTTTATGATTTTGTCATGGCATTTTTGTATGGGATTTTTCGTTTAACATCAGCAGCGTACGAGGCTTAAATGTGAAAACTGTAAAAGAACAGAAAAAGAAATTGTTGAGGAGAAAAACTTCGCTTCGAAAAATATGCACTCGCAACCAAGAATTTATTCCAACCGTCATGAATTTCAGCAATTAAAATCTCAGCGTCTCTACATTCAACACAAACCAAAATAAAATAGTTGACTATAGTAACAAAAAAGGACGGACCACTGGCAACGCTGTGCAAATACCCATCAATACCTGGAAATCTTTACATACACGAATACCACCCTATATCCATACATATATGTATGCACACTATTCATATACAGAATTACAGAACAGAGTAACAAACAATCTTCAGCTGCGTCACTCTCATTCCTCACTCGTCATATCACTTCGTGTCACTTCGGCTAGTGGCTGATTTCGTCGGTCTGCTCTGAAATCATTTGGAAATTGGAATGGAAATGTTTAGCAGTGACAAAAGTAGTGTATGAACGCCACCACGTGCACAGTTGATCGATAGACTTGAGTGTGAAAAGTTAATCTAAACTGAATTATTCATCAATAATTATTACAAACTTGTAGTTTAACTAGAGCATTATGAAGGATGATCCAGACACCAATGTAAATTTTGTAAAAATGATTGAGCGAAACCCTTGTGTCTATAATCGCCAATGTCGTGAATATTCTAACAAAACGAAACAAGATGAAGCATGGGGAAATATTGGAAAGAAGTTTGATGCCACAGGTTAGTAGTAGTGTTTATTTATTATTTCAATTTGTACCGCTCAACTTAAGGTGTGTTGTTTTATTTTCTGATAAATTGCATTTGAGCAGGTTAGTATGTTTACTTCCTTTTAAGTTTAAGAGTAGGTAGAATACTTTATCACAACTGATAATTTGTTGAAGATATACAAATACATATGTTCAACAATAACAAGTAGTGTAAATTAAGAAAGTACGGGTAGGTACTTATGTGTGTACTTTTAATTACATAGGTATTTTCTTGATTTTTGTCTTTTGGGCAATTTGAATCATTGAATAAAAAGTACAGGAAGCAGCATATCGAGACAAAATTGAAGTATTTTTCAAAATTGTGTGTGTCACACAAATCCATTGACACAGGATCGCAGTGAAGGTAGACGGCTACTTGCTGGGGCGCCCAAAGGAACTGTTTGCTGCGTTTGCGGGTGGTTAAGTAAAAAGCATGTACATATAGAAGTACTGGATTATGGTTTTCATCTTCTCAGAAGTACTTAGGCACATACAAAAGGAACAAAGCTGTTTCTTTGAGCCTTGAAAGAAAAAAAAAAGATTTTTTTAATTTGATTCAATTTTAAACGATCAAATAAATAGTTGAATGAAATACTTGTTTTTTGGATTTATTTGCTGAGCTAGATTATAATAATAATAAAAACGAACAAAGCACGCTTGAAGTAATAAAATAAAACTCGCCTATCACAGAAACCTGAAAATTGGAAATGGATAATTGATAATATAATTTTTAGTTTTAATTTTAATGAAAACGGGCCATCACACACTGGCTCAATTTTAGACTTAACTAAATCCAGACTAACTTTTCCTTCAATCGCAAACGGGGTGAGCAAAGATGGCTGAAAATTCTGTGTACATGAACCGGCTTTAATTGTATTAGTACTCTCAGTTTAAGAATCAAAAAAAAAATTAATTTCCTTTAAAATTTTCAGTTTTGCCTGACAATAGATTTGTTTTTTTGCCTAGAAACGAACAACTGTGTATTTATTAATAATTAAACTTTAATTAAACTTTATTAGTCCGCGCAAAACAAGGATGAACATTTTTGTCCTTTCATTCCTCACTCTTCAACTCCCTCGCCTACAAACTTGCATTTCCTCAGTTTAGTCCAGTTCGAAATTGAGCCTGTGTGTGATGGCCCAATAATACTATCACTGATATTTTCCTTAGTCAAATAATTTGAAATTACATTTTATCTCTGCAGTTACATTCCTCTGAAATGAACTATTTTTGTCAATTTAGTTCTAATTAGTAACTTTTCGTTACTTCTTAAAGCAGTAAAAAATATCTTGTAGTTATTTGAGCTTTTTTTCACGTAATCAAACTCAATATAACTGGATACAAACACATCTTGACTAAGAACAAAACCGACACGATAGACAGGGTAACCACAGAGATAACTTACAAATATTTTCTATTTTAAATACATAATTTAGTAGAAAAATAACTCTGCACTAAGGGCGCTCAACGGTTTTGAGCGCCTTGCCATTTCCCACAAAAACTAATCCGTCACTGTAAAAGAATTTCTCATTTGACAGGTCAGTTTTAGAAAATTATATGATGAAAGTATATTTTTATTTTCAACAAATTTGATTTTTGTATGGAAAAATAACATGAAATATCAATTAAAAAGTATTCTAAGATAATATATTTACCTAAAAAACATCACTTCAAATTACTTTTTGTGTTATATGAGCCAGAACTTACTTGTGAAATGAAAACTTTTTTTTCTCCTTATTATAGGTAGGTGTTTTTACAGGATTTAACGCAGCACCGCATGTTTTTTATATTTTTTTAATAAAATATATCAATTGTTTCCAATAATCACTTTCATTTCACTTTTTTATTTAGTTTTAAAGTCTATTTTTCGTTAATTTACAATCTCAAAATACAGGTGAGTTTCAGATTTTTTTTTTATTTTATTTTAATGCTTCACTCACGTACACTGTATATGTGACAAAAGCATCTTCCTTTGTTTTATTCAATGATTTGAATGTACAAATTTTTCAGTTCTGTGTAGTTTAGTGATGTAAGATGGAGGTATTATATTATTTCCAAGAATTTTCTTTTTATCTACATACGAGTAGGTAGGTACATTATTATGTATTTGAAAATCTTGTATTAAATTATTTTGTAGGAACATTACCTTCACCTACATTATATATAGAAATCCTTGGGGCGAATTTCCGTTAAGGGCGCACGCCTAGAATTTTGATTTTTTTTTACAGTGAGCTAGGGGTCTCTATAGAATAGCTTTAAAATATTACGGTGAGGAAACACCCCTAAATATGATTAAAAAATATTTAAATTTTTCGATTATTGGCATTTTTTTCACAATATTCAAGTTTCCCTTAAAATAGCACACATTTACGTACGCGAATACTTTTTTTGGGTTGACTAACTAATTCAATATAACAATTTGAATATGAGAAAGAATTTATTTCAATTTTTAATGAACGTTTAAAGTTAGAAAATTGCGTGTTGTGTTTTTTGATTAAAAGTACTTTGGGTGGCCCGCTTCGCGGGTTCAAGGATTTTAACTTCCTTTTCGGGTCCTCTGTCCCGCTCACGCGACTCCGTCGCTCCTCTTAGGGTATGTTCAGTCGTCTGGCAGGCGTCTTTGTTGTCAGTCGATCTGTTATCAAAGTTTTTGTACTAAAAAGTACTTTGGGTGGCCCGCTTCTCGGGTTCAAGGATTTTAACTCCCTATTCGGGTCCTCTGTCCCGCTCACGAGACTCCATCGCTCTGCTTAGGGTATGCTCAGTCGTCTGGCAGGCGCCTATGTTGTCAGTCGGTATGTTATCAAAGTTGTTCAAAAAGTTGTTAAAATTTAATTTTTGAAACTTCAGGTTAAGTAATCCCTAAAAAGTCTCAAAAAAATCCCGAACAAAAAACACTAACCATAGGAAAGAAGCATGTACCCTCATTTGTGTATGTTAAAGAACTGTTAAATCAAACAAACGCAGTAAATTACATTCATTTTGTATTAAAAATGAAAACTTTATAAATAAATTTAAATTTAAAAATATAAATAAAAGTTTACTCACTTTAAAATTATGATATTTATTATTTTTAGTCATAAATCTATCGAATAAAATTATCCGCGTGTGAAAATTCGTACCCCCTTAAGGAAAGTTCAGCCAAATCCTTTGCCGGGCGTTGGATTTTGTTTTGTTTAGGATATGTAAAACAAATTAAGTTGGATCTGATATATATGTTGCACTGTGGTGCATTTATTGCCACTTTCTTAAAGAGCCCTACACACGATCAATATTTAGTGCCAATAATCGTTAAAAAAGCCATTTTGTGGTGAGTATTGATCGTTCGTATGGTCTTCAATGTCATTGTCAATGAACATTGACCACATTGATGAGAAACAAAATCGATTTGAATTTCATCAATAGTGTCAATGTCAGGGTGGTTTTTTAGCAGCGTCAATTTAATTGTCGATGTTTAAGTTGTGTTGTGCAGTTGGTGTTGGAGGTAAACAAAACCAAATAAAAAAGTAATTTGTGATTTAGACCGCTTTCACACAACGAAACTGAGTTGCTAGAAGCTAGCTAGTTTGTAGGCAAACTCGCGAATTTAAAAGAGAATTTATTGAATTATGGTCATTTTTCATTGATACGTGTGGGTGCAATATCTTCAGTAATTATTGCCAATATCGTGTGTAGGGCCCTAGACACCGTCCGGTTGGGCGTAAAAAAGGGTTACAATATGAAGTTAAATTTAATTGTATACCTATAAATTATTGAATTAAAAAAAGTTAGCGTCGCGTCGATTGGCGATTACTCCAAGACTCGCTCGCTAGTTTTTTTTTTTGGGTCATTACTTGTAAGCTAAATATGAAAAATGAAAGCGACAAAACATATGAAAGAGACGAATAAAGAATTACAAATTTACAAATCTATGAGCAGGTCACGAGTACGATAACTTAGGCGCCAAGAAATAATAACGGTTTTTTGTAGAACAGCCCAATATAAGCATTTTTTTACTATGGGAGGGGGCTTCTAACTCCCCCGTTTGGGGGGGAGGGGCAATTTTATAAAAAAGGTACTACAAATTTAAAAAAAATATTAAAAAATAACGGTAATACTTACAATTAAGTTTTATACCTTGTTTTAAAGCCAGTACTTTGTACTATTAGCTTTTTTTTAAATCAAGTCAAATCTATGCATAGTTTCGAAAAAAACGGGCTTTAAACTCAAAATTTGGAAAAAAAACAAGTTTTAAGTGTAATTTTTCAAAACAGTAAAATTATTTATAATTTTTTTTCTTGAATTCGTTGCTCTTATTAATTCTTCATTGAAAACTGAAAACTAGATAATATTATATCTTCTAGTTTTTGAGAAAACCTTACTAAACCTACTTTTTTATAATTCTTTTATTTTCAGTAAATTTATTTAGTCTTACTTTTTTAGACAGCGCTGTATGAATTTTTCCAATTTTTTTGTATTTTCGTTGTCCTAGTGCATAAACAGTATGATAGGTAAGGGGGGGCATGCTGCCCCCCTGCAACCCCCCTGCTTGGCCCAGTATAGGATTTGGGGTGGGTGCAAGTTTGGGTATATGCACAGTTTCTTATGGATTACATATTTTCCATACAAAAACCTCCAAGCAATCATATTCCTAGTGCATAAACATTATGATAGGGAAGGGGGGCATGCTGCTCCCCTGCAACCCCCCTGCTTCGCCCAGTATAGGATTTGGGGTGGGTGCAAGTTTGGGTATATGCACAGTTATGGATTACAAATTTTCCATACAAAAACTTCCAAGCAATCACATTCCTCGTCCAATTTGAATAACTAGCAAAGTTTCAAAATATTAAAACTTAAAATGTACAGAACACAATTTAAATCTTGTGTGAGACCATTCAAGTGTTACGGACTAAACATAATAGATCATAGAAAATTAAAACCGCACAAGCTTTACAATTTGTCACGCTATTTTTTTTTTTTTGCATGCACATTATGTGTAACAAGAGTTAATATAAACAAAGGTCATTCTTTAATCAGCCTTTGTGAGAGTAAAGTGTTTTATTTTTAACAATGGCGGCTAAACATCCACTGCTTTATCCTTAACATAGGAATTTTTTCCATTTTTTGATCATTTGAGGATTTAGTTTTGACCAACAAAAAAACATTACATTACTTACTGTCCTATACCTATTATAAAAAGAACTATTTTTCATAATCCCCAAAGAAAAAGAAAAATCAAAAAAAAAAGTAGGTTTGGTAATTTTTAATTTTCTCAAAAGCTAGAAGATATAACATATGAAATCATTTAGTTTTCACTTTTTAATGAAGAATTTATTAGAGCAACGAATTTCAGAAAAAAAATAATATATAATTTTACTGTTTTGAAAAATTACACTTAAAACTTTTTTTTTATTTCTTTTCCCCAAATTTTGAGTTTAAACCCCGTTTTTTCGAAACTGTGCATAGATTTTACTTAATTTAAAAAACAGCTTATAGTAAAAAGTGTTGGCTTTGGAACAAGGTATAAAACTTAATTGTTAGTATTACCGTTATTTTTTAATATTTTTTTTTTTTTAAGTACCTTTTTATAAATTTGCCCCTTCCGCCCAAACGGGGAGAGATAGATCCCCCTCCTTTCATATTAAAAAATGCTTGTATTGAACTGTTCTATACAAAACAGTTCGATTCTTGGCGCCTAAGTTATCGTACTCTCCCCATGAGCAGTGTTACCAAATACAAATAATTAATCTCAACATAAAACCTGGGTTGGAATCGGCTAATGATATGTGATAGTCATTATCGACAAATTCCGTCTGCGTTAGGTGACTGTCACAAGTGATAATCATATTTTTGTTACTATTTTCTGTGACAGCTATTTAGCTATCACAGAAAATAGTCACAAAAATATGATTATCACTTGTTATGCAGACGGAATTTGTGGATAATGACTATCACATATCATATATCAGCTTAGCCGATTAGACCCCTGTTTATTTCATGAGCAGATATGTATGTTTATCAAGGCAAACTAAGCTGAATTGTAGGCACAAAAAAACACTGAATGTATAGGTATAAAATTAGGCCCTTGTACGCCAAAACTATAGATTATGGATTATTATTATTATAATCCTTAATGTCTGATCAAATCGTTATGTAATATTGCATGTTATGTTATTAAAAACCAGTAATTGTAAATGTTTCTCTTCAATAAACAAGTTTAACAGTTAAAATAATGCAAAAACCTAGGGGAGAGGGAGGCAAGAAGGACTACTTAAGCTTCAGACATGCCTAAATTTGTTAATATTGTTAAAAAACTAACGAAAATAACATCCATATTTCTTTTACCAATGGCAACAAAAAAATCTATAGCTACCTTACAAAAATTATAACATGAGCTTTAAATGTAATTCGAATCAAAATTAAACACAGATTTACCTATACCTACTCATTTTATTTAACAGTGCCAGAATGCAAGGAAAGGTGGAAGAACCTCAGAGCTTGCTTTACAAGAGATTTAAAACTGAAAGCTAAACCTGGTTATTCTCCAATTATTAAAAAGCCATATTATTTAGCGCAGCATTTAAATTTTCTCAGACCTTTTACCAAATCTCGGCAAGCAGTTGGTAAGTATTCATTTATTTACATTTTATTTAATATACAGTACGTTCTCGATTAACGCAACTCTTGGTTCACGCAACTCCTCGATTTTCGCAACAGTTGAATTTATATCATTGTTGACGCAGTAATCGCAACTCTTCAAAAAAATTGACTCGATAAATGCAACTTTTGTTTTTATAATGCATATCTTTATTTACTCAGGGTCTTGGTTATGTTTATTTTTGTCTGTTGCGTTACATTTTCTCACGGCAGGAATCTTACCGGTACTTTTGAGTGATGGTACAATGAAGTATGAATGTATGCACATCATATGTATCTATAAAATGCAAAATTTTCTTGATAGTTTAATGAATTTTGTCAAGTGATCAGTCGCTTGTGTTTTGAAAAACAAAAAATGGGTGTTACTCAAAAAATTGTGAAACTGTCATCATAATGCCGTGAGTATAATCAGTATAATGGTCATAAATCTACAGTCAGCAAAATAAAACGAAAAGTGGGTGCAATAAGAAAGTTTTTTTCTAATGCTGAATGTGGACCCGGAAAGGGGACTACATTAAAAGGTGGCGAATGGCCTAAGATGGAAAAGGTTTTATTATTTATGTGTTGTTGAATACAAATTTGTTGCATTAAACACAGGTATAAGTATAAGTGCTGGTTTTCTGATTTTCGCTTTGCATCTCGAATTGAGTCAACAAAAATATTTACTCGGTTATTGCAACAACCTCGGTCATTGCAACCACCCTTGTTTTAATTAGATGCAATAATCGAGAATGTACTGTACCTTATATAGCACATACAATTCAAAATATATATGTAAGTACTTATGCAGGTAGATAACTTCTTTACATTTCATCATTACATTTGCAGGTAATATAACTATTCCGGCACCATCTACCACACATGAAGTCCACGAGAAAGTAAATTGTACAGATAATTTATCAGATAATGAACAGCATAATAATGAATCTGCCATATTGGATGAAATTATGGACCAAAATATTCAGGACTCTTCAGATACAAATTTTACCCAAACTGACCAGCAGCAGGTATTGCATTCTATTGCAACAAAACCAACAGTTAGCACAAAAAGGTGTTGGGTTGAATTGGAGGATGTGAATAAAGCAGTTGCAAAACTTTGCACTAAAAAGAGAAAAACCGACATAATGAATGACGAGGATCTGGATTTGTGTTTTTTTAAGAGTTTACTTCCGGATGTAAGACAAATGAGCCCCGACCAAAAAAGACGGTTTAAGGTTGGCGTTATAAACTTATCAGGCACAATACTTAACGAAGAAATTGCTCAAATATCCGACTTTCATAACATGAAAAGAGAGTACCAAAATACCGAGGGAAGTCCAAACACAACAGCGTCGACTTTGTCATTTAATCCATCATCACAAAAGTTTGTAATGTCCCCTGAGACTAATAAAGATTACCAGCGAAGCCACAGTCTTCCTAAATCCACATTACCATCTCATTCATCGACCCAAAAAAATGTATTTCCTTTATTGATCTCGAAACAATCGCTTCAATGCAGGCCAGAGGAAGAAGTGCTTTTAACGGCAAATTACGATGGCAACCTAGAATGCGCAGAAAGTCGTCCAAGCTCAGCATTATCAATTTTATCATCCAGTTCACCAACACTAGAATATAAAGTATCTGCAGAGGACTTAGGACCATAGCTTATATAGGATTTGAAAAAAAAAAAAATAATTAAATACTAAAAGCCAGTTTATTCAAATGTTATTTTCTTTAAACAAATTATTGTAAGAGTTGATCAATCATCTTATCTTATGTGGACGTTGACCAACATAATAATCAAAGAATCCATAGTTCAAGTTATCGAAATCACAGTCGATTTTTGGTGAATTAACGAATTATAACCTGTGAAAGCCAAATTGCAAATTTAAGCCACTATGAACAGAATGACTAGTAAAATAGAATTTTTGTTGTTCGAAAGTAATATAAATATAGCGACGACTTTTACTTTTAAACGACGAACAACGCGTTATAACTCTTGGAGTATAATTCCTACAAAGGGAAAAAGTAGGTACTTATTAAAGTCAAATACTATTTTATTTAATTTTTGTATGTTTGTAGGTACATATGTATGTAATTATCTTTCATATTATAACTCATTTTTGAAAATCGAGAAAGAATTGCAAAAATTATGGGCCATATCGGAGCTTTTTTCGTTATTTCCGACGAATTTTTTTTATTATTTTTTATTTTTCATAGAACGTTATGTGAAGCTTTTTACTTATTTCACAGCTTGGTATTACATACATATATGTATGTTTGTGTTGAAATAAGCGCTTATTGCTGGCAATGTCTACAACTTTATTATATTCAACATTAGGTCCGATCCTTTACTTTGTGCATAGAAAATCACAAACTGTCCGATTTTGGAGAGCAACGTTGAAATATTCTCAAAAATATCGAAACTGTGATAAAGTACGGGAACGCGAGTTCAACCAAATTCCGTATTACCTAGTGTGCCAGACAAGTACGACACGATGTTTGGCTTTCATTCTTCTGCTCTCAAAATGACATTTTGCTGTGCTAAGATTTTCAGTCCGAAGAAATTTCTCGGACTGAAAATCACAGGTAGAGGAAATTATTTGCTCTCTCGTGAACCTTGTCTTTTGTCAAAAACTGTCAAACTATTGAGTACGGGAACGGCTTTGGAATGAAAATCACACAAATGCACAGAAAATCACAGAAATTTAAAGTAAAGAAACAGACCTATTTTGTTTAAACAATATGATAGATACCTATCCCACAAATTTGCATTAAAAGTTGTTTTTTATTTGAAGTAGGTATCATTTTTAATTATGCGTTCAGGAAAGATGATATCGTAGATTAGATAAACATTTTTTCCTCAGTAGGTATTTTGACAGCCAAACTGAGATTTTTTGCTGAGGAATTCTGTTCAGGCAACTGATGCCGTTTTCCTTTGAACGTCCGGAAGTCTTCTGAAACCATTCCATTGGCACAAAAAGTACGCTTCTGGCGATTCTGAGAAGAGAAATTAGATTCTTGATTTAAAATCAGAATCCACTCAAGAAGCACTAATACATTTAAAATAAAATGTCAAAAAAAAATCACCCAAGCGTTTTGACAGCAAATTGTCAAAGATGAACAAAAATTGTTAAGATTTTGACAAAACATCGATGTTGGGCTAAACACATCGACGTTTCGACATCGATGTTGGACGCAATATTTATTTTAGCTTTCAATGCTTTTGAAGTATTAAAATCATCGATGTTCAGAAAGCTAAGGCACCAATTCTACATGATTTTTTGTATGAACGACTTGTTAGATGTTCACTCATGCTAATTTATTTAACATTGATGTTCAAACATTAAAATCATCGATGTTCAGGAAGGATAGACACCGATTACAAAAGATTTTTCTTACCTACGACTTGTTAGATGTTCATTCCTGCATAATAACTTAAGAATAAGATCGATGTTCAAGCATTCAAATCATCGATGTTCAGAAAACTAAGGCACCGTTTACACATGATTTTTTGAACATATGACTTGTAAGATGGTCATTCATGCAAAATAATTTAAGATCGATTTTCGAACAATAAAATCAGCTACATGAAAGAAATCATTCCAACTTTTTCAATCTATATTTGTACAGAAAATTTGGCCTGTACCTTAAAAATAAAATAGATCGAAAAAGTTGCCATAATTTCTTATATTTCGTTGATTTTAATGTTTGAAAATCGATCTTTAATTATTTAGCAGGAATAAACATCTAACAAGTCGTATGGAAGACTTCCGGACGCTTCCGGACGTCCAAAGGAAAACATCTCATAAGTTATAATGAGTGTGTCACAAATATTATTAAGTGATTATTTTTACATTTTAGTCAATGTTTTAATGCAATTGTTGATCATTTTTGACAGTTTTTAAAAACCTTAATTTTGAAGATCCACCGAGAATTTTGCAATTAATCAATAATTTTGAAGGTTTTGAATGAACAACAACCACTTGTGTTGGCTACCACCGAGTATTACATTTGGCTGGAATTATTGCAATTTCATGGCTGCCACACCAATCATCAGATTCCTTTTAGTGGTGCTTAGTCTATAGTTCCAATTTTAATTTATAAATTGTTTTTGCCGTCAATTGGATTCGAAGCTAGACCAAGCTAAAAAAAATTAATAAAACTAAAAAAAAAAAAATTTTGTTAAGATCAATTTCTTCAAATTTGAAGCAAATAATAATTAACTTAATGGAAAAAAGCGACATTGCCAATGGATTTACTACAAATAGACCGAAGAAAAATGTCCAACAATTTTGGAAAAACGTTGAAAGTGATCTCGACTCCAATCCAGTAAAATCAGTTGCCGAGTGGAAAAAAGTGTTTAATTATTTTAATAGTGTTTTGCACTAAAAAAAAATAATTTAAGGTTTGGCTTGGTAAAAAAAAAATGGACACGACTGGATCGCATAAATTTGCTCTCGTAGCTAACAACTTGAATGTAGCTTAAAATTGACAATGTGCATATATAGTGGTTCTATAACATTATGATATCATCAAAAAAAGTTTTAAAAACAATTTAAAATATAAATTATTACTATAAATTAATATAATTTTTTTAATAGCTAAAACGGATAGAGCTCAAATTTGTTTGATAAATATAAATTTGTGAAAAAAAAATTCAAAAATCGTTAGAGCGGTTTTTTTTTAAATAATTTTTTATACATAAAAATTCTTGAAAATTTAAAAAAATTAAATTTGGTATGCCAACTTTTAGTAATAAATAAAATACAATTTTTCACAAAATTTGAAAAAAAATCATCAACCCATTTTCAAGATATTGAATTTTCAAAAAAAAATTCAATATTTTTTTTTAAATCCAAAAATTATTTTTTTCAAAAAATTTATATGCAAAATTGTTAAAATTGTAAAGGACCTCACAAAAAATTTGGTTTAAATCGGTGTAGCCGTTAACGAGAAATTTGAAAACCAAGAAATCGGTTCGTTGACAGGTACCGTTAAAAACCGTTATACATTTTTTTTTCTAACAAAATATTAACTGTCGTAATTATAATAGCTCGTAATTCTTTTTTTCAAGATAGTTAGAGCCGTTTTTGAGGCCTTCGCAAAGAGTATAAGACTTTAAGTTCAGCTCATTGGAAGAAACCATCATTACGATTTGTGCAATGGGCGAATCAGTGCAAGGATAATTTGCATCTTGATCCATAACGGGTAAATTTGGTTCTCAAAGCAATCCAATACATTTGAAAAGACTTCTGAAAATGAAGATCAAGCCAACCCAGCCTCATGGTCTTTTCCCACTCCTGTCTGATACTCACCCTACGCAAAGAAACGCAAGGCAAAAAATCGTACAGGGTATCAATCACCCGCGCAGAAAAACATTCTAGTTTTCGACATGGCACTAGAGAGTTTTAAATAAATTCTAGCAAGGCCCTAGCATGGCTGAGTAATGGCCAAAACGAGGGCCTTGTCGATTATGAACCCTTTTACCTCGTCAGAAAAACCACTGCAGGCCCCGGACCAGCACAAACTAGATTTGTTCATATTTTTGCTAGAAACATTTAAAAATGGATATTTTAGTATCGGTTGTGATCCGATAGTAAAATTTACTCAGATCAAAAATAAAAAGCTGAATAATAAAAATAATAGCGCAAATGTTTATGAATTTAATACGATATTAAAGCAATTTTAGTATGATACTGGGCATTTTTGTAAAACACTCTTATTATTATATTATTTGATTAAGTATCGTGTACAAAAATGCGCTTAATTTCTTACAATTAAGACTAAACTTCACAGGTTAATTTATGTAGTGAATCTTCTTTTACTTTTGAAGAAAAGAACAAAAATGCGCTTAATCTAAACTACATCCCACCACAAAAACAACCGGATATGAACCACTTGAGATGAACCATCTGGTATTAAGTAAATGTAGTTTAAGACAGTAAATTATAGTTTTTGATTAATTTTAATGAAAAGTTCAAAAAGTCTTTGACGGGGTGTGTGGTTGAAAATAGAGATTTTCGAAAGTAAATACCTATATGATTATCTTGGCAGGATTTGCAAGAGCCTGAAATTTTTTTTTTTTTTTTTTTGAAACCAAAACTGATCAATTATAATAAAAGTTAAAATTAGTATTTTTCGATTCATCGATTCAATTTGTTTAGTTAAAATTTTGCATATGTATCAATAACGATAGTGCTTAGTCTGATAGGATGCCGAAAACGTCCAACAAGTTCTTACTAGCGAGAACCTCACGAGAAACATTGTGAAACATTTTCCGTCTAAATTTTACTTACTGAAAACTTGCAAGGGCTTGACGTTTATTTGACAAGTTTTCCCTTAAGAAAACTGACTAGTGCCATGTCGAAACTAGACAGAAACTGGACATTTTTCTAGCCGGGCAAATGTTTAATCAATGGCTTGTTAACTCTATAATAACGATGGAATCTGTAGATCAAGACGATATCAACATTGAATGAGTCAATTAAATGTTTCAATTTACAGTGGTTCTGGTAGCTGTAAAGGATTTGAATGATCCCTTTAACCCCTCCTTATTGTTCTCTGCTCATTTCGTCCTCTTTGCTCTATCTCGTCAATTAATAATAAACACCATATTCTTTGCATTATCTATCAATTTGTTTATAATTTAAACACTGCACAGAATAAATAAACTTTTATTTTTGTTTACTGCAAAATCAAATGTCAAACTCTTCGAAAACAATATTCGAATATTTTTTTTCATTTTCATGTTCGTAAAAGTTGTTCCTAGGGAAATGCATTCCGTGGGGAATTCCCGATAGAAGGAATGCGTTCCCGGGAACTATAAAATTCCGTGGGAAAATTATTACCCAAGGAATTCCCGATAGGCCTGAATAGGTCAAGTTATGTATTCGTAAATAAAATTGAATTCGAGATATCAACTTTGTCTGTCTGTCCGCGCACATACAGCCCAAGCGGCTGAATGAATTTGTTTTCAAATTTGAACCTAGTTTTTCGAGTAATATGCCCACAATTTTTTTATGACCAAAACCTGCCTTGCAATTTTTTTTCAAAAAGGAAAATATCATTTGTCTCAAAAACGGCTCAAATGATTTTTTTAAAAAAATATTCAAATAATCAATAAGGATAAGCTACTTTTTGGTAAATTTTATTTATTCAAAAATAGTTACGTGTTTGTTGTATTTTTTTTTTTTTATTTAAAAAAAAAAATTATTTTTTTTTTTATTTTGAAAATGACTTGACCAATTTGTTTCAAACTTGGTTAAAAGTATTTTTTTATAATTTCCTAGAATATTTGAATAAATCATGCTTCTAAACGCAAAAATAACGGTACCTTCCATACAAATGTCGAAAAATGTTCTCCAATAATCGATTTTTTTTTTAATTGTTCAAAAATAAAATTGATGGGCAACTCTCCAATTCTTCTATTGTCATACTGGCAATATTGCCATTGCCATTACTAAAGCATCTCCAATGGCAATATTCAATGCAATGGCAATGAGCGAGGCAATTTATTGCCAATGGAGCCGCGTGCGCTGCAGCATCTCTATATATACATGTACATACCATGTTAAGTATGGGGCAAATTAAAAAAAAATGTCGAGATTCGTAAGAGAATCGGTCCAGTTGTGCGTTTAAATGCGTAACAATTTGAATTTAAAAGTTCATAATTATATAATTCAAAAATTTTAACGTTATTGTTGCTTGACCGATTTCAATGAAATCCATACACGTGGCTGAGATAGATTTATTAGGGAACAAAATAAAGGACCGTTCAAACAATGTCTACTTAACCAATTGTATCAATTTTAAATGAAATTGAACCATACAAAATAAAATTTTCATATAAAAAAGTGTCACCTACTCTAATAACCTAACCCGCTACCAAGGGTACATGACATGACATGACACATGTTACATGTTACATCATTGGCGATTACTTCAAGACTCGCTTTTTTTATACTTGTTTTTGACTCTTCCGACTGGCCTATTTGTTACAGATTATCAACGAAATTAAACTCACTCAATCCCACCGGTAGGGCTTAAAGTGCAGGCAAAGGCATTTTTTTTAAATTTGAGATTTTTCAATCGGGGTGTGGTATCCGCCCATTTTAATATAAATTATTTGGAGCAATTTTGATTATCGTGAAACGATGAAATTTGGTACAGCGCTAGGGCTTAAAGTGCAGGCAAAGGCAAAATTTTTAAATTTGAGATTTTACATTCAGGGGCGTGGCAGCCGCCTATTTGAAAAGAATTGATTTCAATTATGAGGAGCAGAGGGCGTGGCATCCGCCCATTTTCGCAGAATTGATATCAATTATATGGATCACTTCTGGTTGTAGTAGAATGATGAAATTTGGTAGAGCAATAGGACTTGGCATGCAGGGAAAATTAAAAATATGAGATTTTACATTCATTGGGCGTGGCAACCACCCATTTTAACAGAATCCATATTGAATATATTGAGAGCACTTCGGTTTGGTGCAGGATTATGAATGTTTATATGTGTGTATTAGGGTGGTCCTTATAAAATTCATTATCTTATTTTAAATGACGCACCCCCCTAATTTGTTCTAAATAATTAAAAAATAATTCCTGTAAAATGTAAGCTCATTATATTAGCGTTTACCCGGCCCCCAAGACGACTGAAGTTTTATATGGAAAATCCCTTGTATTTTTGTAAATCCAAATTTGAAAAATCTTAACTTTGGCAATGATTGATAAAAAAAATTGAATTTTGGAACACATGTAGTCACTTATGTCATATTTATAAAAAACATCTGAAAAAAATTTACAACAGTTATTTCCCTACTTATAGCCAGGGAAAGTATTTTGCTGACCTAAAAAATTCAAAAGGCAAACAAAAATTCTTAAAAAGGCAAAATAAAAAGGCATTTATTAAATAAATAGAATATAAACATAACTTAACGTCTAATTATAATAGCCTTGAACTACCAACAGCTTTTTTAAGTTCTCAGGTAACAGCCTTTTACGATTGCCACTTAGAAGCGTCTTAAATGAGCTAAAGGACCTTTCTACTTGAGCAGAAACGATAGTGGAGCCCATTTTAAACTCTCTAGTCTCTACATCATTCACTTCAACGTTTTCGGAAAGTGTGGCCATTTATTACAACATTTGCTCAACAGTTTTAAGTCCACGATTTACATTAAAAACATTAGTGAACTTTTTCAACATTTCATTTACAATTATTGGCCCTTTCAATTTTTCCAAATTTTCATTGATATTTGCAGTGCAAGGAAATGCACGGTCTAAAGTTTGGAGGAGCAACGTCTACAGTACGAAGACCAAGCTGCGACTGTTCCGGTCGAACGTAGAGTCAGTACTACTATATGGGTGTAGTACATGGAAAGTGACCGCCTCTGTCACAAGGAAGCTACAAACTTTCGAAAATAGATGTCTCCGTAACATCCTAAGGATTTTTTGGCCGAACACCATCTCCAACCAAGAACTCCTTCGGAGAACGGGCCAAAGTCCTATTGACATCGTGATTAGGAAAAGAAAGTGGCAGTGGATTGGTCACACCCTACGTCGTGGTGCAGACTCTATTGCAAGACATGCAATGGAGTGGGATCCACTCATCCAAGATGGCAGAAGACCTGGAGGCCAGAGAAAATCTTGGCGCAGAACAGTCGACAAGGAATCACAAAAGCTCGGTAAAAGTTGGGGAGAGCTAAAATACATTTCCAGAAACCGAACGAGATGGCGTGTAGCGGTAGTTGACGCCCTGTGCCCCTTAGAGGGGTCAAGGATCTAAGTAAGTAAGTAGTAAATGCACGATCATTCATAGAGAAATTCAATTATCTAGTTTATTATGAGTAAAAAAAACAAAAAAAGGACAAGCTATTTTATTGAGAAAAGATCATAGTAACTCTATCTACCGCCTACACTACCTGCAAGCAAATTTTTTTCTGTGCGCTTTAGATTGTGTTAGGATCATGTTTTTAAATGAAATAATCTCAACTGGAAATGGAAAAACTACATGCAGTTTGTACTTGTAGAATTTTTTTGAAGATTTTTTCGTTTAACTTTGACGTTGGTAAACAATAGCAAGAAAGTCAAAATTGACAAAAAAGACACTAACGGGTAAAACAGGCAAAATAAAATACATATATTTTGAATCAGGAGGACATGAATCGTGTTTGTATAAAGCCGATACTTTATTAAGTTCACGCAAAATAAAGGCAAAGTTAGCAAAATCCTTTCCCTGCTTATAGCTATTTAAACAAAAACATGATTTTTTATTTAATTTTAGTTTTAATAAATTTTATAAATTTTTTTTTTAAAACATTTTTTTTAAACATGACATAAGTTTCTACATGTGTGCAAAAATTCAATTTTCTTTATCAATCATTACTAAAGTTACGAATTTTTGAAGTTGGATGTACATAAATACCATGAGATTTCCCATATAAAACTTCAGACATCTTTGGGCCGGGTTAACGTTAATAAAATGAGCTTAAATTTTACAGGAATTTTGTTTTTAATTATTTAGAACAAATAAGGGGGGTGCGTCATTCAAAATAAGAAAAAAGCCTTTATAAGGACCACCCTAATGTGTATACAAAAAAAAACTTGAAATCATGAAATTTTACATGCAGGGGCGTTTCATCCACCCACTTCTCATCAATTTTTATCATTTCAATGGAACACTTCTAACTTATTTATTTTTAGTATTAATAAACTTAGAACTTGGCTTACTCTTAGGTCTCACTACTTTTTACAGCTGACTTGTTACGCAAAGGTTTTTGTATAGGTATAGAAGAACTTGGCTACTTTTTTAACATTTATGTTTTAAGTGTTATTCTACCTATAAAAGTAAGATGTTTTCTGTGAACCAAAACGACATTTAACAATTTGATACACGGTAGTTTTATTCAAAAAAAAAAAAATGTCAATTTCGTCCGGAACACTCTTAAGGCTTAACCTAAATAATTTTTGTGTGTGTGGTTTGCCTTGGGGTATCAATATCATTTTAAAGGGGAAGTGTCTGTCAGTGTCAATAGCTTAGGTTCAAATTCAGGCTCAACTAAGAATTTGGTCTTCAAAATGTTTGATCTCATGTATCATATAAGGTTTTAGTTGTGTTGGTATCAAAAATGTATTCAATTAAGCATGCGCCCTCTTTTGTTCTATACACTCTTCAAAAGGAACTTACAGGAAATGAAACCACCCTCCGTTTTAATAACACGTTTCCGTAATGCTCGTTTGTAAAATGCTCCTTATGTAGCTAGATGGTGTATCGAAAAAAAAAAACTCAGGCGAAAACCGAAAAAAGGACTTTCCCTGATTTGATACACATAGCATTTCAGTTGCAGATCAGGAGCAGACTTCATTGTTGGACTCGTACGAGGTACGAACGAGTATATATGCCATATGTGTATAATACATAAATACACCCTATCAACACAATTTTCGATTTATTTTCTATAAAGGACAAAATATTTGTTGAGGGGAGACGAAAAGTGACAACGCAGCCGATATGATTATCATGAATCGATGTTTTGTTCTTTTATTACGACACACGTCAGGTGTGTCATGGTTAATGGGAAATATGAAAAAAAAAAAAAAAATTGATGGCCATAGAAGTTAATCAGCTGGTGTGAATAAGATTAAAAAAAAAAAATAGGGGTGTACTCTATACACATCAGGCAAACTACCTACCTCTTCTCTATCTTTTATAGTCCTAGGCTTAATTTTGTTTTCTTAAGATTTTAAAAATGAGTTGGTAAACAAATAATATGTTCAATAGGGGGCTTGGGTTTGATATTAAGGATATGTAGGTAACTATGAGGAATATTTTAGTTTTGTTAGAGCTAGCTTTACAGTAAGGGATTAAAGTTAAACTCCAGTTAGCTCAACAAATTTGGTAAAATATTTTATCTTTCAAGTTTGCTAAGACTTTCTGGATCAATTATTATTTATATAGCAATTCTGCATATAGTATACTGTGCGTATACACGTACACAGTATTCCCCACTTAATTGTACTGATCATTTTGTCAAATTTTTCGGTCAATTATTCGGGTTGTTCAATAAGCAAAACCCAGCTTTATTGCCCAACCTGTTCAATAAGGCGAAACTCGTAAAATTGCACGAGTCGGTCAATTGGAAGATAAAATATTCATCTAAGGAATTCTCTATACAAATTTCAGTGCAAATTTCCAAATAACTAATTATAATTTATTTTTGGGTTTGATTCAATATGGTTTTTTTGTTGGGCGTTCAATTAATAGCATACAACTTTAATTCAAACATTTTTTTACGTGTTCTCGTATTTTCACCTTTAATTTAAAAAAATAAAAAAGGAGAAGACGGGAAACGGGCGAAACGTCAAAATTTATTGCTTCGGCAATGGAAAGCAATAATTGCCTTTTATAGACAATATTGCTATTGCAAAGCGGCTCCATTGGTATTATTCAAGGTGCAATGGCAATGAGTAAGGCAATTTATTACCTCAAATATTGCCAATGGGAGCCCTTGGGTTATGCTAGGTTTCCACTTGTCATTGAAAGATGCAAATTGACACACTTTAACAAGACAGGGTGGGTATTACCAACACAAAAAGCAAAGAAAGTAGTAGTAGAAAGGAGGTATAACCCGCCCTGTTTTGTCAAAACTGTGTGTTTCAATGACAAGTGGAATCCTAGCCATAGATATGAAGATTAGATTTTTAACATAAAGCGTAGTGTAACGCAATGGCAATAGCAATGTTAGATGTGGTAATTTCAGTTAGATGTGTTATTTTTGTTATTTTTGATTATATAAAGCTTTAATTCAACCAATTTTGTCACGGGTTCTCATATTTACACCTTTAATTTCAAAATGACGGGGAAGAAAATCAGGAAGAAACCATTTCGAAACTTTAAAATCTATTCCATCTAATAGGAAATATTGCGATCGCCAATGCCTAAGCTTCTCCATTGGAAATGGCAGCGGGAGGGTAAGATGCTTTGACTAGCTTCTTTTATCAATATTGCTCGTTTACGTCTTTGTTGGCGAAATTCAAAGAAATGTAAATTTCCAATGAAGTCGCTGCTGGGTTAATAAGCAGACATTTTTATCGTCAATAATTATGAGGATTTGTTGTAGTATTTTACATGTAAATTATTTTTTTTATTATCCTATCTAGGTACCTTTTAGATTGATAATTCGGATGAAAAATTTGATACGTGAATCTGGTTTCGATTGTGAAATGAAATCTCGATTGATTTTTTTTTTTTTGAGGAACTTTAAAACTGCCACCAATAGTAAAGGCCATATTTATGACATTACGTACCTGTCAGTTTAAATATTCAAACTTCATTATTTCACCATTTTACCATAGAAATTAGATAGATAATGTTGAACAATAATTAATAATATTTATTTTTTTTCTACTGGTCAGTTTTTTTTTTGTATTGGTAGCCATCGGTTATAATTAAACAAAACAAATAATACCTACCCAAAGAAGTTCATTCAACTTTTCAGATCTTTTTTCTAAATCATGTACCTTATCTATCCATCTATTACCTTGTGCATTCCTAACTATACTATCATCCCTTATAACCTTATAAATTTGATTTCTTTCCCTTCAGGGACTATTCAGAAGAACATCTGCGAGTAGTATCCTAAAATGCAGTGATGCATTTTGTTATGGTTTCATATAATCTAACTCGTTCTTTGTCTTTTCATGCTCTCGTGCTAAAAGGACAATGCATTAAGAGAAAGTTATGGATTTTATAACATATTTTAACAGGGGGAAGTATGATTTTATGTTGGGTTGGGTAGAAACTTTGCGATCCACAAAATGGTCGTTTTTGATCATGAATAAGGGTAGTTATACATCTAGGGTTAAATGCATGCATACATAATGTATGTATATATGTAGTTCATACATCCGCATAGTGTTGACAATATGATTCCTATTTTTATATTGCTAAGACTAGGGAGGTATAATTAAGTAGGTTATATCTACTTTGTATATGTGTAGGTATGTTTTTATTTACATACAATATCTAACAATGCAGCTTAGATGTGCTTATAGTGTTATGTACAGATAAAAGCCCAGAGAGATCAAGTTGAACCCAAAATACAACAAAAACAAAACACTCAATACAAAAGTTGTATTTATACTCGTAATAGCCTTAGGTGACTTAGGTGAATATTTGCATTTGCGAGCATCTGCTTATTAGCTAATCTTTTCAGCAAGACCAAACAAAACTTATCGATAGCAAAACAGGTACAAAGAACAGAGTCCGGAGTCCAATGAAATTTGAACTGTAGATATCTTAGGGGGTAGGTATCACTTAGTTTTCCCCCCTCATTTTCCTCCCGCTTTTCACTGGCTCGAACATATGTACTGTACATATTCCACTTTAAAAGCCTTGTTTTTAAGTGACAAGACTATTGTTAAACTCGAGTTAATTCGCCAAATTCAAGGCGCTCTGAAAAAAACTATTGTCTTAAGAGATCTTAAAATACCTACGCCAGGTTCTATTTTATATGAAGGTTTAATTACAATTGCTATGTACGACCCCATCTTGAGTATGCCTCACAAGTTTGGTCTCCTTTTTAGGTTATTCATAAACACCGTATTGAAGCAATACAGCATAAGTTCATAAGATTTGCTTTAAAAGGGTTACCATGGACTGATCCATATAATCTGCCACCATATGAACATAGGATCCAGCTTCTGCAGGTCCAAACTTTATATCAGAGGCGGGTTAATAATGATTTGATATTTATTCATCAACTTATTACTGGTCAAATTGATGCTCCTGATTTGCTAGCCTGTATAGGCTTGAACTACCGCGGGGGGTCTCACCACCTGCGAGAACTTGAACTTTTCCACGTAGATTTTCATAGAACTAACTATGGCATGCATGAACCTCTTAACCGAATGAGTAAACTCTATAATTTAAATGTTTCCTCAATTGATTTTAACATGTGTAAAATAGGACTTAAAAAGTTATTTCGAACCAGTGCTCCACTGTCGTGATCGGTTTAATTTTTTTTTTATTCTAAACATTGCATTTTGTTTATAAACTTAACATAACGTAAACTAAACATAATTTTGTTTATTTGATTTCACAATCCTTATTTTTTAAATAGTTTTATTTTTGTTTCAATTTAAAATTTTTCAACTGCTTGCATTAAGCAGACCTTATCTCTTTTAACTTCCGTTGATACCAACTCGTTTCGCTGTAAGACAAGTTGCTGTGTTATGTTATTAACATAACTAAGTAACGATTTTTTTTTTTTGTAATATCATCTAACATCAAATAATTAATATAAGTGCCGATATGACTCGTAATTGCTGTCGTACTCGGTGAAAATGGACCCCAGCGCGTGCGGTAACTGGGAGGGGAAAGAGGCGTGGGCTTAACAAAAAAAAAAAAAAACAAAAAAAAAAAAATATTTTAACAGAGTAACATCGAAACAACTCTGAATTATAAAAGAAACTTGTTTTTCAATGATGACTGACCAACATTTGGTTGGTTTACTAGTACTATCAAATTCTCAAAACCTTTTAAATTTAAAAATAGCAGTACAAAGTCATAACTCATAATTTGGAGTTGTTTCAATATTACTGCATAAGTCTTTTAGGCGTATTAAAGCGTTCAAATTGGTTGGATTCATTTTTCTCCACTTATTTTTAACTTCCCATTGGAAGTTATTGTAACTGGAGCGATTAGTCGAATTGAAAATTTTGACATATCTTCACGTTTTGAGGTCTCTAGAATCAGAATCCGTCGTTTTTAGCAAGATGTCTGTATGTGTGTATGTACGTACGTTCGGGGTACTTTTTTCGTCCACTAAATCTCGAGAACGCATAAAGATATCGACCTCGGATAAATTTTATTTTACAGATAATATTGTCATAATGTGCTGAAAAGGTTTTTTAACAAATTCAATAAACCGTTTTTTTTGCTACAGCAATTTAAAAAGGAACTGTAAAATGACAATTATCTGGAATATCTCGAGAACGGAATAAGATATTCACTTCAGTTTAATTTTATTTTACACATAATTACACAATACCAAATGGGTTCATATTAAAAAAGAATTCAACGGACACTTTTTTTCAAACTAAGAAAAACAGTTGAAAAATAATTTTCGTGCCAAATATTTCAAGAACCAAAAATGATTCCGAACCCAGTCTATTTTTTTTTTAAACATATAATGACGTAGTCAACAACTGGTAATTAAAAAAAAATCAACAAACAATTTTTTTTTTAGGCAACAAAACTGGACAAAAAACTATTTAAAATTCTTAAGAAATGTTTTTTAACTCAAATATTTTGCAAAAAAAAAACAATGATATCGATTTCAAATTGCTACCAAAAATATAGACCTATTCCATCTAAATGTTGTGTAATTTTGAGATTTTTAAAACCACTCCTTAAAAAGCTAAGAATCAAAATGTTGCAAGAAAAAACTTTTCAAAAATGTTTTAATTCGAAAAATTCTTACCATCAAAATCGCTTCAAAGTCGAAATTTTGCATATTACACTTAATTTGCCCTTTTATATTCTTTGAAACCGTGTTTTTTTTTTAAGTACCTACAATCCCCTGATTTTTGATATTTTTTTAGCCAATTGTCTGTTTGAAATAATTGGCTTAAATAATTAATACCTCCATACCGAGAAAAGTTAGGAAAAAAAGTTTTATAAGTAAGATTCATAGAATTTCCTAGTGTGATAGAAGTTCCTAGTGTGGGTCCACCCCATACTCATTTTTTTTGCTTTATCGTTCTACTCGTAATAAATCCTTTTGAACGAATTTATAGACCCGGAGTGAAAAATTTAAAGAAATTCCCCCATGAATAATATCATAATTCACAAGCAACATTTTTGAATACAAAAAAAAAAAAAAACAATAAGGAATCGCATCCTTCCATTTTAATTGGTCTCACTCAAAGTTCCTGCGATCAGTGTTTCTCTGTTCTTTCCTCTGGTTTCGGTTATGGTTTTTTTCCAACCTGTGATACAGCTGCTGAGAGGATTGTGTTAATAAATTATTCCTACGCTACAACAAATATCAAACAAAGGACATTTTATTTTCTATATTTTATACCTATGTATGTACTCCTACTTCGATTTTATTTACATATATTGTACCTAGATTTTAGGGGATACTCGGGTAACGACATATATTCATACAGCTAAAATGTCTGCCTACGTTTTTTTCTTGTTTGTTACCAAAACACTTAAAGTTCACAAAAGAGGAACATATGTTGAGAGTAGGAACGATGTGCTTTTACGAATTTCAATATTCCACACAAATTGGCTGATTTATGTCAGTAGGTACCTAGTTAGGTATACCATCATCCTTGTGCAATAGAATTTGTATTATTGAAAAACCTTTTTATAGAATCCTGTGTTACCTCTGAAAATATTAAGTAAGTGTCACAAAAAGGTGAACCTTAAAAATTTCAGCTAAAACGCAAAATTATTCAAAAATAAAAGTACATACATATGTACATACATATGTATATTCAAGGACATACATACATTCGAATGATTTTTAAAGAAAATGCGTAATAAGCTAATAAGTAATTATGTATGAAAAGAATGAACATTATTAGGAGCCTGTTTCTTAAGTCCAATTCAGTGCCTCTTAAAACATTCAAAGCCGACATTAATGAATAGCAAGTTTTTGCTTTTAATTTATACATAAGTCAGCTTATTCTTTATATATGTTAATTTTGAAAATCGTGAAATAAATATTTTTTCTCCAAATTCGTTTAGATTTGAATACAGAAGTTAATTTAAATGGTTTCTTTAGTTTCCTACTTTGAGCCAGAAAAGTTCTATACAGTATTTTACGGATATAAGATACACTTATATTTGAAAAACTCGCTTATAAGAAATGCAGTCAAAAACACCGTGCCCTATTCTTTAAATACCCTTTAAAATTTATCGTATAAAAAAAACTCGCATATAAGAAAAACACGGCTATAAAAAATAATTTCTTTGTACAAATAAAAAATGCCAAGTCTTGTTTGGGCAAGGCTCTAGTATGTTTTCAGTAGGGAAAATCTAGACTAGACTTGTCAGATACTTGGCAAGCCCTTACTGGATTTCAGTACCAAAAAATAAGACGAGGCAAACTTTTCAAACACTACTCGTGAGGCCCTCCCTAGTAAATACTTGTTGGACATGTAACGGTACTCCATCAGGAATGTCTCCTGTACATCAAAAATATTTTTCATTTTTATATAAACATAAAAGAGACACAAAACCAAGCAATAACGTATATTTACTGAGTATTCTAGCGCGTTTTAAACTGTGTCTGCATTTTATATGCAAACTTAAACTAGCTTAGAATAGCTTTTTCCTCATTGAACAATCCTATAAAAATGTCTCACACCCATAGTAAAATGTGTGATACGAAAAAGAAGACAAAGGAAAGATAGAAAAAAGTGTCGAAATCGCATGGGGCTTATAAAATGTGTGCTTTTGCTGTACAAGAGACATTCCTGATGGGGTACCGATACATGTGTAACAAGTTTTACTAGAGAGGGCCTCACGAGTGTTTGAAAAGTTTGCCTCGTCTAAACGTTCGGTACTGAAATCTAGCAAGGGCTTGCCAAGTATCTGACAAGTCTAGTATAGATTTTCCATACTGCAAACTTACTAGGGCCTTTACCAAACTAGACAGAAACTTTTCCAACTGGGTATAAGAAACTGTCTTTCTTCTATCCGTTGTTTTCTTATAAGTGGTTGTACTATACATTGAATTTTTAAAATATCTCCAAGACTAGCATCATCATTCATCAAGCTTATAACTCCAAAGCTTAATTGTATTCGTCCATTAACTTCGCGGGATAAGAGATCAAATTTTCAAATTCATAAACCAAATGAAAATAGTAAAATTCATTTCCCAATTATCATTGAATCATGTTTTGGATGGAATATTTGATTAAATTAAAAGAACGTCAAGTTCTTTAATTTTGCCATTTTTAAGTTCAGCCTCTTGTCCGGTATAAATATCACAGATATTTTATTGATTTTTGTTTCAATCTAATAGTTTACGTTATGTACTTATTTCAAGATTTACAAGATGTTGTTTTTTAACAAAATTTTGATACACCCAGTGAATGAAAATTCTTAACTTAAGAGACTATTTAAATATTTTATGAAAGTGTCCAAAAAGGTGTCTTAAATTCTAATAGTGTCCAAAATCGAATATTTTTAAAAAGAGGTGTCCTGGTGTCCGTGGGTACAAAAAGGTGTCAGATTGAAACTAAAGTGTCCCAAAAGTAACCCTGGTTGAGATTCCTGAGTTATAACTTAGAAGATATAAGGTAGGAAGGTAAACAATTGCATATGTACCTACTTTACATATTAACCTAAGTGGTAGGTGGTAGAGTATATTATTTTATAATTATATTTAACTTCCCATTGGAATTTTGATATATCTTCACGTTTTGAGGTCTCTAGAATCAGAATTCGTCGTTTTTAGCAAGATGTCTGTATATGTGTATGTACGTACGTTCGGGGTACTTTTTTCGTCCACCATATCTCGAGAATGAATAAAGATATCGACGTCGGATAAATTTTATTTTACAGCTAATATTGTCATAACGCGCTGAAAAGGTTTTCTAACAAATTCAATAAACCGTTTTTTTACTACAGCAATTTAAAAAGGAGCTGTAAATGTCATTTAATTGGAATATCTCGAGAACGGAATAAGATATTCACTTCAGACTAATTTTTTTTTACACATAATTACACAATACCAAATTGGTAAATATTAAGAAAAAATTCAACAGACACTTTTTTTTAACTAAGAAAAACAGTTGAAAAATAATTTTCGTCTCAAATATTTCAAGAACAAAAAATGATTCCGAACCCAGTCTATTTTTTTTTTTACATATAGTGACGTAGGCAACAACTGATAATTTTTTAAAAAAAATTCAATAAACAGTTTTTTTTTTGAGCAAAAAAACTGGAACAAAAACTATTAAAAATTCTTAACAAATTTTTTTCAACTCAAATATTTTGAAAAACAAACAATGATATCGGTTTCAAAATTCTACCAAAAATATATCACCTAAATGTAATTTTCAGATTTTTAAAACCACCCTTTAAAAAGCTAAAAATAAAAATGTTGCAAGAAAATTTTTTCAAAAATGCTTTAATTCGAAAAATTCTTACCATCAAAATCTCCTTCAAAATCAAAATTTTGCATTTTGACACTTTTATATTCTTTAAAACCATGTTTTTTTTAAATTACATTCCCCTGATTTTTTGTATTTTTTTAGCCAATATAGTCTGTTTATATACAAAACATTGGCTAAAAAATATCAAAACTCAGGGGATTGTAGGTACTTAAAAAAAAAACACGGTTTCAAAGAATATAAATTTCGACTTTGAAGCGATTTTGATGGTAAGAATTTTTCGAATTAAAACAGTTTTGAAAAGTTTTTTCTTGCAACATTTTGATTTTTAGCTTTTTAAGGGTTGGGTTGGTTTAAAAATCTCAAAATTACACAACATTTAGATGGAATAGGTATATATTTTTCGTTAAAATTTGAAACCGATATCATTGTTTTTTTTTGCAAAATATTTGAGTTAAAAAACATTTCTTAAGAATTCTAGATAGTTTTTTGTCCAGTTTTTTTGCCTAAAAAAAACTGTTTACTGATTTTTTTTTTAATTACCAGTTGTTGACTACGTCATTATATGACTGGGTTCGGAACAGGCGCGAACTCAGGAAAAAATTTCGGAGGGGGTTGAACAAATTTCGGGGGGGGGGGTTAAACTGAAAACTCAAAATTAAGAGTGAAATTGTATGGCGAGGAAGTTAAATTCATACATTTCGGGGGGAGGGGGGGTGGTGTTGAACCCCAAAACCCCTCCCCCTACGTTCACGCCTGGTTCGGAATCATTTTTGGTTCTTGAAATATTTGACACGAAAATTATTTTTCAACTGTTTTTCTTAGTTTGAAAAAAAGTGTCCGTTGAATTCTTTTTTAATATTAACCCATTTGGTATTGTGTAATTATGTGTAAAATAAAATTAAACTGAAGTGAATATCTTATTCCGTTTTCGAGATATTCCAGATAATTGACATTTTACAGTTCCTTTTTAAATTGCTGTAGTAAAAAAAGGGTTTATTGAATTCGTTAAAAAACCTTTGCAGCACGTTATGACAATATTATCTGTAAAATAAAATTCATCCGAGGTCGATATCTTTATGCATTCTCGAGATTTAGTGGACGAAAAAAGTACCCCGAACGTACGTACATACACATAAACACACCTTTTACTGCCAAAAATCTGTGAGGAAAATAAATATACTGTAATATGCATATGCACCATTCTCCCTTATTCTCCTGAAGGGATTTCTTGTGGAAAGGTGCATTTGATAAACCACCCTCTCTGGCAAGTGTGTTTCATACGCAATAAAAATGTAAATAATTATTAAGTATTTGTGCTTATGAATGTATATACAACATAACAGACAGAGAGTACGTGGGTATGTACCTAGTTTTTGTGATAATGAAATTGAAGTTAATTGATTTTTGCACAGAAGAGTTGCATAAAAGATACACACCCCAATTTAAAAAAAAACTTTTAAATGTATAGGTATGATATATGTAATGTATGTACCTACCTACCTAAATATTTAATCAAAAAGCAAAAGCAATACGAAATTATCTAATGTTGATGGTAGTGGTAGGTAATAGTAATCAGGTTGCCTCTCAGATGCGCATCATTTAAGTTTATGACGGTTTTATAATACGATTATAATAGTCCAAAGGTTTAAAATGTTTCAATTTGAAAGCTTATTGTTAACAAACGTGTTAATTTATAAAAAAAAGAATCAGTTTACAAAATAGAACTTTTATAAAAATTGACGTCTATCAGCTATGTACCTAAATACCTATGAATGGGGGGAGTAGGATTTTTGGGGGGAGGAGGTCATAACCTCTTTCGTAGACCAACACAACGAAACCTTAAACACTAAAATTGCTCAATTAGCTTCGGAGATATTTTGAATTTCCTCATATCGTGGCGATTAAATGCCAAAATAAGAAATGACTCCCAGACTAAATTTTATCTTAAACATGTCAAAAATAAATTCTAATCATAAAAAAGCTCACCTCCCAAAAACTCACCGGTTTAGGTTTGATGACCACACTGCACTAGCTTAAGTGTTGCTACTTGGATGTTAAATTTGTATTAATGAAACAGAAAAACAATCTAGTTTTCGACAAGACGCTAGAGAGTTTAACATAGATCCTGGCAAGGGGCTAACAAGGGTTAGCAAAGGCTAGAACAAGGGTTTTGGCAAATTTGAACCCTTTTTGCCTCGTCAGGCAAACAATAAAAATAAAAGTTGGATAATGTGGGACTTGATGCCGCGATCTTCTGCTTGTCATTCCAATGCGCTACCCACTGGGCTATCTCGCTACACAAACATTTTCGAAAGTGAATACGTTTCATAATCTAATATTTCATAACATATTGCATAACAAATAATGTACTTATAGAATAGAACAGGATTGTATGTACTCTCTTTTTAGGTAGAACAACTAATTTTTACAGATGTCTCACACCCATTGTGAAAGTTGTATTGAAAAAAAAGACATTTTTTGGTTTTTGGTGTATACAAGAGACATTCCTGATGGGGAAGAAAAACGTGTTCAATAAGTTTTTACTAGAGAGGGCCTCACGAGTGTTTGAAAAGTTTCCCTCGCCTAAATTTTTGGTACTGAAATCCAACAAGGACTTGCCAAGTTTCCTCGTCTAGATTTTCCCTACGGAAAACTTACTAGGGCCTTTTGCCCAAAATATACCTACAAAACTTTTGGCATTATTCTTCAACTGTTATTTTTTGCATGTACCTATGTACATTTGTATGAAGGTGAAAATAAAACACACTGGGTTTTGTGTGAGTATAGAAGATAGTTTTGAGGGTGGTGTCAGAAGTGTTCCCCCAAAAAAATGAAAATTGTCTATAGCTAGGTAGAAAACACATACCTAAATACATATTCGTTTCCCTTACTCCGATATGTAAATACATACATTTACATTTTACAACTCGAATACCTTGGTACTAAGTAGGTATAGATACCTATTCGCCTTAAAAAATCATATTGAATAAATCCCAAAAAGTAATCCTTGTACGTACCTAATACCTAAACTAAAACAATTCGTCGTGCAGCTAGTCGTCGTAATCTTGGTACCTAGAACGAGACATAACGAAACCCTTCCAAACAAAATACACAACATGTCCCCTCAATGGCTTTTATCAAACAACCACAAAATAGAAAATATGTATACTGACTTTGAATGAAGGATTCTGTGTTTCAATAATAGGTTCAATGCCCTTTCTATTTAGATCCAAGGGCGACCACACCCTTTACATATTTGTAATGGTGAAAGTCATTTTTTTCTCCTTGAAATGTATCTAGGTAGGTCCTTACATGTTTTTCATTTAATTTTGGATAAAAGTTTTTAAACTGCCTACAACTTAGTTAGGTTATCTGAATTCGGAGTTCTTTGACCCAATATGCTAATAAACTTAAAGTAACGTTCCTATATTCATATACATATTAATATCCTTCGTCTCTATTTTAATCGACTAGAAATAAAGGTATACCTCCCCTACAATATTTTTAAAACTCCACGACTTAATGGAACAGTGTAATGTGTAACACCAACAATTAATAAGTAACCCGATTTCATGTATATTTGAAACCTGGCAGCTGTTATATAAAAGAATTTTTGTTTGCTCAAAACATTTATTTAAATTATTCGTTGACCGTTTGGACAACTTCAGTAGGTATCTAGTTTCTGGGATTCCGAATTTTGGTAAAACTTACTTTTAATCAAACGAGTCGTGAGTAGATAAGGGTTGGGGGTTGATATTGTAATTTATATCAATATGAATAAGTTCTCTTGTATAATTTTATTGAGGCAACACTGGTTATACAAACTGAACTCTAGAATGTATCTACATTTGCGCAAGTGCAAGCGCATGCACATATAAACCAACCGGAACTAGGGGTTGAAGTATGTTCTGTGTATACAAATAAACGGCAGACATGTGTGTGCAGTTTACCATGTTCTTCTGCGAGGGTTTGTTTCACCCTCATGTTACTTTTGTTTTATTGTTTTCCCTAGATTCGTGTTAAAGTTATTGAAAATGATATCTTTTGTAAAAGTACCCATGAGCATGAAGTTGTGTGTTGTATTGCGTGTAGATTGATCGTTTATCGGTGCGGTGATACCACTGGCACTGGATCCATGTGGAATTGGAATTAATCAAAGGGACCTTTCACTAGCTTAAAAAACTTTAAAAATACAATCAATTTTTTACATTTAAACTCAATGAATGTGTGGCACGTACTCGCTGTAACAGGGTGGGTACACGAGTACAAAGTTTCATTAAAATCGGTTACACCGTTTGTGAGTGTGGGCCTACTTTACTTATTGTAAATTTGAATGGAAATACCGTTAATAGAGAAAGGGTTTTCGGAGGAGATAAAAATAATTTTTTATAATCCAAAAATATTCTTAGGTATAAATACCTACATAGGTACCTACCTACTGATGAAATTGTATGATTGCAAACATCGGAAAGGTTTTCTTTTGTCAGTTGTTGCAACTTAAATAACGGCATAGTAAAAGGCCCTCCACACTACCACCCTGAGTATTAATACAGGTCCAAAAGTGGGAACGAAATCATGTAGGTATAATAATGCAGTTGTCTATTCTGAAACTGACCTCACAAACAAGATGCACATAAGCCTAGTATGAATCTTACATTCAAAATTAAACAAAAAACACTAAAATACAAATTTGCAGACATAGGTACTTATAATGCGCTCAACTGGTGTTCACACTACAGAAGATGTGACGTTTCGACACCAGTTAATGAACTTTTCGGTGACTCAGATATTTTGACGTTTCCATACCAACTATCGATAACAATGTGATAATAAATGCTGGTAATACTGTTTTTTTTTCGCAACATAAACGAGAACTGAGAAAATTATCTGAACTATCGATCATGATTGTCAAATTTGTTTGACTTTGGACATGCTCACCTCACAAACACAACAGCAGAGCAAACTTATGCTAGGTTTCCACTTTTCATTGAAAGACGCAAATTGGCACACTTTGACAAGACAGGGTGGGTAGTATCAACAAAAAAGCTAAGAAAATAGTAGTAGAGAGTAGGTATAACCCACCCTGTCTTATCAAACTGTGCCTTTCAATGACAAGTGGAATCGTGCATTACGTGACAAACCATCCTTGTACACACTATCAAATGTGAGATTTGTCAAACATGATCCTAATTTGTACCTTACCACGCTTTAGATAAAGTTCATAGGTAAGGTAAGGACTTAAGTTGTTGTATTTCCATAAAAATTACTTATTACAGATGCCGTTTTGTTCGCCAATTCTATCTGAATTCTGAACCAACGACTAGGTACCTATTATAAACAAAAACAATAAATTGTCTTTTTAAACAAAAAAAATGATAAATAAACATGGATGGGGTGCCTTAGAGTTTGTCCTAAGCACTATGCAACTACATCGTTCCCGTTGTGAGCTAATCTACAAAAATACACCTTAAAGTTAACAGACACGATGAGTAGAAAAGAGACTAACGAAGACGATTGTTTGTATATTTATTTTGCAAATCTGTACTATTCTGCTTTCTGCAGTGTACGCTGAGCTGTGTAAATACAAAAAAGACAACATTATATACATACATTTTTATTTAATTCTTGTTTTTTGCCCATTTTTTTTTCTCAATGAACTATCGCACCATCCACCACCACCACTACAGAAAAACAAGGTAGAGTAGAGGGAGAGGCTAAAAAAAAAACTGCGGAAATGAAACATAAGAGGAATAGGAATACAGCAGAATGTGAACAAAGCGTCATAAACTCTCTCTTCCCCTTATATACTCACACTTGCACAATTTAACTATTAATGAATCAGGCCCATATCAGAGTATATTAATTTAGGGTAATCAAATACCCCTTGTATTATTTAATGTTATAAATACGTATATTTTCGCTAAATAATTCATTATTGTATGTTCGCAAATAGGAGTGCGGCATGATTCAAATTTCGAAGTCTAGTTAGTAAAAAAGTGAAGTACATAAAACTAAAATTTCCGAAGCAGATTTGAAAATCAGAAAACAACCCGAGTTGTAGAAAAAAAAATTATTTTTGACAAAATTATTAATTGCATGCGATTTTTCAACAGTTTTAACAATTAATCGGTTTCTGAATTTGGGTTTAATTAAGATCATTTCGGAGAACTTTGTTTCTCAGCTGCTGCTCTGCTGGTTGGAAATTTTGAAAGTGAAATAACAGAGTGCTGTCGTTTACTATCATGATATTTGTTAAGACAGTTTTTTGTGTGAAAAATCGAAGTAAATCTTGAAAAAGTAGTGTCGAAGTAGATTTTTAATATTTCTTAAAATCGAAGTAAATCTACTTCAATTAATAGTGCGGGAGGCGACCGTAGGTTAACCTGATATAGGTCGCGGCTTCGGAAAAGAATGACGCCAACTCATAGCTTTATACTAAGTTTTCACTTGGCCAAATGAGTTAATTTCATTACAAATTTCCAAATCAGATCTTAAATTACCTCATTTCCCATACAAATTCTCGTTCTCAAATGAGCTAAAAAAAATTGCACGAAATGAGGTTAGAAATGATGTAAATCCATCCATCAGCAGTCAATTCCAAAAGCTTTAAAAAGCTCTTGCTTGAAAATGTCAAAACACAAAGAGAAAACAACAAAAACAAACGTTTAACTGCCGTTCCAAATTCAAAATGAAATGAGATATCAAACGGAATTAGCAAATTAATAATGAAAGCACTTTTTTGCCAAATTCCGAAAGGTTAAGAAAATAGCAATTTTCACAAAAGTGATCGGGCTCGCCGCAACAGCCAACAAAAGTCTGTCCGACCACTGGTTTGGCAAGGGGGCAGTCTACAACCCCAAATTCAATAAGCATCAAAATACGGCATGAAAGAACGTACGTATTTTTGCGAACCATGTAATCATGAACGTTCGTGCCTGTCAAAAAGACGAAAAACGAATGAAAAAACCAAACGTATAATCAGGCTCCAACACACACAAAATTTAGATTTTTAGAATTTTGTTGGTTTCTGATTGGGCAACTGTCATAAGAAGTTCAGTTCAGTCGACTTGTGCTTTCTGCATTGAACGGACCGCTGACGTTTTTTGTTTGGACAAGAACCAAACTGCCAAAATTGGTTCGAATCGGCCGTGTATGGAATCCAAATTTGGACCGTGGCCAAATGAACCGGAGCTAAATGGCTCCGAGCTTTTCGGCTCGGTCGTGTATGGCGAGCTTAACAGTTTTGGGAATTAAACGGACATTTGTACCTCAATAAGTATGTCAAAAATGTATTACTGATTTTTCTAATTTAATACATACATAGGTATTCCTTTTAGGACTATTTTTTCAATAGTCAGATAGTTTTTATTCTTCAGATAAAACAAAAATTTGTTCGTGTTGCTTTAGTATTTATTCCTTTGATAGTTTAACTGATGATTGAAAAATCGGTCCTAGTAAAGTTCAAATTAAAAATTGTATTTTTGTCTTTAATTGTATTTATTTAGCATCTAATTAATCTTTGACATGTGTTAATGTCAAAATGGGTATGTTTGTGAGTTTGTCCATGAGCTGTCAGTATTTTGGGCCTGTTCAGGTGGAGTTTATGAAATGTATATACCTGTTCAAAATTATTTGAAATCTAGAAGATTTTAGTAAACTAGTTTTAGCTGGAATTATAGCTACATATTTCACGGCGGCTGCCACACCGATCATCAGATTCCATTAATAGTGCTAGTCTGTATGTTCAATTCTATTTCTATAAATTTATTATTGTCGTCAATTGAAATTGAATCTTGTTATCTCTGAGGACTATGCACTACGCAATCCAATGCAGTTTTTGTTTACAAATTACATTTGAAACATTTAGCATTTTTATTACCGTTTTATCGTTATTAAATTAGAAAAATGTTAGGTAGTATCAAAGCCACATTATGCTGTTTAAAAATTCAATTGTACCCACATATTTACACTTTTTTATTAGATATTAAAAATCTTTAAAGCTCTAATCTATTAGCTGGTAATTATTGAAAGTAGGTATGTAAATAAATATGTAATATTAAAAAAAAAAAAATATTCCCTTTTGTTAGAGGACATTTGCATATATTTGAGTTAAAAAAAAAATCCTTCACCTTCCCATTGACAGCAAAAAAACCGGAATTTTCTTGAAAACCGAATAAATTATCAAAACTTACCCAAAGTCAATTTCCCCTTTTCCATTATAATAAACTATCCCGATGATGTGTTGGTTTCCCTGTATACAAAATATAAGAACAAAAAAAAAAAAAACAACCACCCCCTATGGAAGAAAATGCTACATCCGCGCCTGTGTCGTTTGGTATACCTTCGCTCTTGCGGAAAGTCTCATTCGTGTGGAAAACTTCATAGTGTAATGTTGTCTGCGAGTTGAGTTCCAAAGTAATTTTAATGTTAATTTGTTAATCTTTTTATTCATTATATAGTAAATTATTAAAAAAATAATAAACAAGTGCAGTTTCCAATAAAATATTACAAATATTAAAAAATATCTTCCTACAAATTGAAATAAAAAAGATCTACCTACTATCTACACATTCATACACACAGTGCGAATAAGAAAAAATATCCATCGCTTATTCAATTAATCTTTGTGAGGAGCTTTAGCTTAAAATAGAGAAAACGCCGAAAAAATCTTTCTAACGTTGTTAAAAAAGTTAATTAATTGCATTGTGCAACTTTGATATAATTTTTTCTTCACAAAAAAAAAAAAAAAAGAAAATTGTGTATCTCTAGCTTGTATACTCGCTTGGGAGAATTAAAAGAAAAGGAAAAATCAATAAATTGATCGGCAGCCATCATTTGTTTCGTCTCTTTCTGTCGTTCCGTGTTAAATTAGTTTGCTGTCTCGTGTTTTTTGTGTATAGTTTTTCCACCACTACTACTGCAGCTACAACCACACGAAAATCAAATAACTAAAAAAGAAAAACCAAAACCACCACTAAAACATATATTTGAGAGCGTTTGTGTGTGTGTGCCATCTGAAAAAAAGAACAAACACATCTACCACCACCTATATACTTAGTTTTTTTTCTAATTTGCAAAAGTATCTATCCAAATCGCTTTCATGATGACAAACGCTCCTGGTGTTGAAGCGCAGGCGATAATTCAGGGAGCGAACCAACAAGCCGCAACTCAAGCTCAGCAAATTCAGCTTCAACAGCAAATGCAACAACAACAGCAGCAGCAAGTCCAGCAGGTCATAATGCAAGTCCAGCAACAACAGAACCAGCAGGCAGTTGCTGCTGCCGCCGCTGCAGTCACGCAACAACTCCAACAACCCAAATCGCCACTTAGTCAGAATGGCAAAATGGAATCAAGCGAAACCAGGACAAATCTGATAGTCAATTATTTGCCACAAACAATGACCGAAGATGAGATTCGCGCACTATTTTCCAGCATCGGTGAAATTGAGAGTGTAAAATTGATTCGCGATAAATCGCAGGCATTTATCGATCCACTTAATCCACAAAACTCCCCCAAAGGACAAAGTTTGGGCTATGGGTTCGTGAATTACTTGCGTGCGCAGGATGCCGAACAGGCTGTGAATGTCCTTAATGGACTGAGACTGCAGAATAAGACGATAAAAGTATCATTTGCTCGTCCGAGCTCTGATGCTATCAAAGGAGCAAATCTCTATGTATCTGGCCTGCCCAAATCAATGACCCAGCCTGAGTTGGAAGGCGTCTTCTCACCCTTCGGAACAATAATTACATCGCGAATTTTACAAAATGCCGGCAGCGATAATCAAACAAAGGGCGTTGGATTCATTCGCTTTGATAAACGAGAGGAAGCCACCCGCGCTATTATCGCCCTCAACGGAACTACCCCCAAAAATTGCACAGATCCAATTGTTGTGAAATTCTCCAATACACCCGGCAGTACAAGTAAAATCATTCAGCCACAAATCCCGGCCTTTCTGAATCCACAACTGGTACGTCGAATTGGGGGTGCAATGCACACTCCGGTCAATAAAGGGTTGGCTCGCTTCTCGCCCATGGCTGGCGATATGCTTGATGTTATGATTCCAAATGGCTTGGGTGCAGCAGCTGCGGCCGCTGCCACAACACTAGCCACCGGACCCGGTGGGGCGTATCCCATTTTCATTTACAATCTGGCACCCGAAAGTGAAGAGAGTGCTCTGTGGCAGTTGTTTGGACCTTTCGGTGCTGTGCAAAGTGTCAAAATCGTCAAAGATCCCACAACAAATCAATGCAAAGGATACGGATTTGTATCGATGACAAACTATGATGAGGCAGCTATGGCAATCAGAGCACTTAATGGCTACACCATGGGTAATCGAGTGCTGCAAGTGAGCTTTAAGACCAACAAGGCAAAGTAAGTATATAAAAAATACAAACTATTTTGCTTCTATTTAGGTATATTACCTAAATTTTATTGTTTTAATAAATTTTAAAAATGTTGAATAAAATGAGATATTTATAAATATTTGTTTTCTTCCACTATTGTTCTCTCCCCTTTTTAGTATGAATGCTGTCTAAGCAACTAGGTAGAAGGGATGATACAAAATAAATATCCCACTCCTCCCTCTCTCTATCTATCTCACACACACACAGACACACAGGATCCACACAGGAAGTATCTCATTGTAGTATCTTCTCATTAAATATATAAAATTTATATATAATATATTAAATAGAGGTAATATAAGAATAATAAATTATTTTATTTAGTTAAAAGAATAATAATTACACATTGTGTTTCGGAAGTAAGCAGCTCTGTTTACATAGGTACATATTAAATTTTGGACTAAATTCTATTTTTTTTTAAATAGACCAAATTAAAGAAAAAAAAATTGAAAGATAAACTGTAAAAAAACATAAATTTTATCTAAGTAGGTACCTACCTGTATACTTATTGGTTTTGTTGAACAAAAACAAATTTAAAAAGTCTCGTAAGAAAAAAAAAAAAAAAAAACAGTTTTTGTCGTGTTGTTAAACACTTACAAAAATGGGCACTTGTTTCCGTTTTCTTTTAATTTTTTTTTTTCTTTTATTTTAATAAAATAATTAAAAAAATAATATTAAATTTAATAATATAATTATTAAGAAAAACTAAAGAAATCAACAAAATATAGTCGAAATATTTTGTTCAAAGACTAGTTATTGAAGATTAGATTAGAAATTTATAAAAAATAATATATAGGTAAACTATATATTAAATATCTCTTCCACATTTACAATTTTTAAAAATATGATAAACAAAAAATTGTTCAACAATGAGAGTAAAACAAAAAAAAATATCGATTTTACTTGCAATCATGTTATTTGTATTAATGTGTTGTCTGTTCTTTTTTGTTATTTGATGGTCGGTTAAGTAAAATTAATAATCTTTTCTACAAGATATAGACTGTGGCGGGTGCTAAATTAATAGGAAAAATATGTTTAAACATCTGTCACAACTTTAAGAAAAAAAAACTTAGTACTGCAATATGTACACTTACATATTTTTTAAATGCAAACAATACAATTCGTATTAAGTAATGAACTTTTCTTTCGGAATTGTATCGTTTTTTTCTCAACGGAAAGACTAAACAATGATTATAGCTTATTTGATGCAGTCTCCGTTTTTTAAAAATCATTTTGCACTTTTTAAATATTAAAAACAATTAATATTTGTATTGATATGTGTATTGATGTTTTTTGTTCGTGAAATAGTAGACAAAAATAAATAAATGTCATTTTCCAAAAGACGTTATATCGAAACCATAGAATTGCTATAGGTCCCTAATATTAAAATTGAACAAAAAATAAGTTTTGTTCTAATTTTAATACATATTTTGTATGATAGTCCTTTATCGCAAAAAAAAGCTTGTACATATGTACATACATTATATTGTTTGACAAAAACAATTTCAATAACCTTTTGTGTAATATCTGGGGTGAATTTCTTGTATCCCTCTAGAGTCGGCTTCATCAAATAATCATCTTTGTTCAAAATGTGTAGTCGTATTTATAAATCTTTTCTTCCTTTGGAAAGGCCATTGAAAACAATCAAACTTCAAAACGTTTTTATAAAACATTTTCTCCATTGTTTTCTAAGAGCTGTTTCTTAGACATCAAAATCAATCGTATAAGAATAAAATGGAATTTGATTTAAAAAAATAAAAATCATAATGTCGGCAACTACTGTGGTTATATTGCGAAAAATATTTATGTATGTACATATTTAGAAAATCAAAATCAGCTGTGTCAAGTTTGCTACAATGGTGCTTTCTATGTTTTTTTTATTTTAAACAAGTAATAAACGAATTTAGAACTGAATTCAGCCTAAAATCGAGTTTAACTAATACAAAATAAACGGATTTACGCTAGATTCGAATAAAATTTTGTTTATTACTCGGGGCAATGTTTTTTTATTCTGAAATTATAATTTATTTTTCGAGATTATATACCTAACTCAAAAAAAACTTTACAAACACATTAGACGTGTTCACGACAAGGAGATTTCAGATCACAGTACACATATCTAAGGTATTATCATGCGTTGTATTGTCAGAAATTTAAAAATGACTGCCTTTGTGATTGTGAAGTAAACAAAAACAAATTTGTGCTGATTGTTTGAAACTAATGTCGTTTTCGGTTGGAGGTTCGGAGTTACTCCTTTTTGACTCCGCTTACTCCAAAATAATTCGATTGGCTGTTCCGAGTAATGTTTTCGGAGTATTTTTCTGTTCCGGAATTAATAAAGGAGTACCTAGACCGGGAACCCATATATACATATAAACCCTTTCATCAGATTATTTGTCAAATACATTTTGCTCGTCTGAACGTGCAAAATATACATAAATATCAGACAATTTACGCACACACATAAATATTTCACAAATTAGTCTTGAAACAATAGAAAATAATTCGATTGGAATCAAAAAGGAGTAGTACTGTTCCGAAATCCAATCGAAAACGACATAATTTTTATTTACTATTGATTTTGACAACATGCGCAAAACTGAACAAAAATGAAATGCTAGTGGCATTATCTGTAATATATGTATCCTGATTTCAGATGGCCTCAGCAATACCAGTTGCCTGAACAGGATCCATTATCAAAAAATCTCAGTCTGTCTGTCAAAATACTGAGGATTTTTTTTTTTTGTATTCGCTTGGTCAGCTTTTGATGGAGCAAAATCTCCGATATCTCCTTTTCCTGAACACGCCAATTAGATCTGATCCTTTACTTTGTGAACAAATGAAATTTTCTCAAAATTTCAGAACTGGATAAAAGTTTACGGAAAGGCTAATTCACACAAATTCCGTATTATCTAATGTACCAGACAAGTACGAAACGATGTTTGGCTTTCATACTTTTACTCTCAAAATGACATTTTGCTGAACTGTAAATAAGATCTTGAGAGCCTTCTCTTATGTCTAAAACTGCAAAATATTTATGTACGGGAACGTCTTTGGACAGAAAATCACACAAATGCACAGAAAATCGCAAAAATCTAAAGTAAACAAACGGACCTATTATTGTAAAATTTACACTCTTATAGCATCGACAACATGAGGTAGTACAATTCTATTAATGATACCGCCTATTGCGATTGTCAATATTATAAAGTTGTAAATATTGAAATTTGGGAGATTTTAATACTCAACTTATTGAAAAATAAAAAACTGATCATTCTTTATGTCCAACATTTTTAATGAGGCTTCTAAACTTAAATCCCAATATTCGATTATACATTTTATTTAAAAAGGTGCAGCTAGTTTATTGATATTGTTTTGTATTTCGATTCGCGTCGATTGACTCAATCATCCATTTTTAAACAAATATTTCGAACTATGTATGTTAATAATAATAATTTTTACTATATACCTGTAATACCTAATATCTTTTAAATGCAATGCACAAAGTGTCAAAAGGAAATCGTTTTTACCTTGAGGCAAAATTTAAAAAAAATTAAGCTGTAGGTATTATCAAAAAACCAAACCCACTAGCAAATACTAATTGCTTCGAACTTTATAATTCCCATTTGCACAGTAAAAAAAAACATGTTCAATTAAAACCTTCAAGGAGAAAGAAAGGCAGCCCTTAAAAAAAAACTCCTGTAACAAACTTATAGAGATACTGTAATTCCCAGGCCAGATTATTAATTTAATCCAAAAGAAAAAGATACTTCCTTGGTTTTAAAAGCTGGTGTCGTTCTGGCTTGAAATACTTATAAAAGAATGACGATTTCTTTATGATGTGGTTCATCAATTTTACTATAATGTTTGTTGGTTGATCAAACATTCCTATGATAATTATATTATTTTTTGTAAAAGTAAATATCCATTATATTCACGACCGAGTGTTTGTGGATCGATTCTCAGGCTATTTTACTTACTTACTTACTTAGGTCCTCGGACGTATTACGTATTATTATTATTATGGCCTCCACTACTCCTACGCGCCATCGTGTACGATTTCTTGAAATATATTTCAGCTCTCTCCAACTTTTCCCCAGTCGTGCCGATTCCTGTTCGACCGTTCTTCGCCATGTACTTCTAGGCCGGCCCACTTGTCTTCCCTCCTGTGTGAGCGGGTTTCACTGCATTGCTTGAGATGCAATGCACCGATCGCCTTTTCGAAGCGTATGGCCAATCCACTGCCACTTTCTTCTTCGTATAATGGAGTCTATGGGCTCCTGACCCGTTCTCGCATGAAGTTCGGCATTGGAGATACGGTTGGGCCAGAAAATCCTCAAGATGTTTCGTAGACATCTATTAACGAAGGTTTGCAGCTTTCTAGTGACAATTTCAGTGACTTTCCAAGTGCTGCAGCCGTAAAGCAGAACGGATTCAACATTGGAGCGGAACAGTCGTAGCTTGGTCTTTAAGCTAAAAGAGTTGTTTCTCCATATTTTGGACAGCATTCCGAACGCAGCCTTTGCTTTTCTGATTCGGCTGTTTACGTCCAGTTCAGTTCCGCCACCCGTAGAGATAATACTCCCAAGATATTGGAAATCCTCTACCATCTCTACCGGTTGTCCAGAAATATTTACTTGGATTGATGAGGAAGTTCCAAGGCTGATCCTTTTAGTTTTTGCCGAGTTGATCTTAAGCCCTACGATTTCTGCTTCTCTCTCCACCCTTGTTGTCATTTGATGGAGATCCATGATCCTATGAGAGAGTAAGCATACGTCGTCCGCGTAGTCCAGATCAGGCTATTTTGCCTAAAATCAAAAATGTTTTTCATGTGTATGGACTTTTGCGAGGAAGTGACAAATCCTTAAAGAGTATCTCTTGGTATGGAATAGTGATTGACACACAAATCTTTGAAATCAATAGAAAATTTTAAATCCCCTCCATTACTGCCCGCTAACAATGGTTGAGAGTTGAAGTGACTAAGTTCTGTTTCTCCATGACGAGCTCCAAAGTATTTATTGATATGATATTTCAATGCATACTTTAACGTGTTTTTAAACAACAGAAAAAAGGAAATAGAGAACTCGGACACATCAAATTAATTAAAACGAAGTAAAATGATAATGGTATATTAGATCGGTTTTTTTTTTTAACTGCATTTTTATGCATACATATTTTGCAAGGGATACAACCCATTATAATTGAAAATTCTTCAGGTCTCTTTAGTATATGTGAACTCAATGAGCCCAAAAACTATTTAGAATAAAAACTATAAGAAGTTCATGTGTGCAGATCCGTTCTCGTTCTACTTCGCCCGATTAAAAAAAACACACCTAGAATTTTTAAAGTTTCCATGCCATTTTCATATATCTTGGTGTAAAAAAAGATTGTTTGCTTTACTCGAACTGGAAAAAAAAAAACCGTTACTGATGATACATAAATGCATACTTTATAAATAAATTGTTTCAATTTTTTTTTTGTCAAAACACAACTATTAATAAATATATTAAAATAATATATTATAACACCAATTGAGGCTGCTCCAGTATTAAATATTTAAGTTTAACAAAAAAAAAAAAACTCAAATCATAGGCAAATTTTTAATAAAAAAAAAATTACAAAGCTTTACCCTTAAATTGGAAAGAATGAACACACGGTGGGATAAATAGAAAGAAAAAAAACAAGTATTTAGTTGATTTCTTTAGTTGTCTTTTTACAAACAAACAAAACAACAACAAAAAAAAAGATTGGCATACATCTATGAATTCACCCTTTTATTTTAAATTAATTTATTTCAATATTTAAGAATATGTTTTTTTACAATTTTTAATTTGAAATATTTATTGTAAAAATATTTATATTATAATACATATATCTTTATATATATATACATATTATATTTAGTGTAGTAACATACAAGCAAATTCAACTCTATGTATTTAAAACTAATTAAGAAATTTCTAGTCAAGAATTATCTAAAACAAAAAAAAGGAAAAAACAAAAATTCAAGAGTAAAATACAGTGCAGTTTATTTTTTAAATTATAATTTTGTTTCTTTTTTTTTTTAATTAATTGATTTTTATTTTGTTCATTTAAACAGTTTGTTGACATGTAAATGTTGGTATTTGTAATTGTTTTGAATGAACTGCACTGCGCGCGCGCGGTATATATAAAGCGTGAATTGAATTGCGCAGAGTGGCAAAATTAATAATCTGATACAACTTGCTAAGAATTTTTATAAAATTATAACTTAACTTGCCTCTTACTATCGCAGCGTAGCTCCATTGCAGTGTAGTTCCATTAGATGCTGTCTTACATTTGGAGTTTAAAACTTTTTCAATAGCAACTTTGAACGAATACCAGCACTACAATGTTTATTTTTTTTTTCAATTTTATTTTTGACTTATAATTTTGATTTGATTTGTCCCTTGTATAGAAAAATAAATGCAAATAATTTATTTTATTTAAGCAATATATTACAAAAAGAATAACCACAGATACGATGCTATGTTTATAGACTAATTAAAAAATAAAATATAACTTAATGTTTAAAGTTATATATAAATTTTCTTTTGTCTAAAGCTATAATTACAATTTAACGTGTAATCAATAATATACATAAACACGTACATATAAATTATATAAATGTATAATTTTCTTATATAATTGTCCAACGAGAAAACAAAAAAGAAAAAAAAAATTGCATACTATGTAGTTTTAACTTATAACTACATATTATTTTATGTTTTGCACTATATTTTTCAATTTTTACAAAACTTATATTATGTAAACAAACATTATAATAATATTTAAACTATTTATTACGTATTTATATTTTTTAGGAAATTTTTTTTAGAACTGTAATTGCGTGCAATAGATTTTATTTATGTATCCCGAATATTTAAAACAAACAAACAAAAATTATCACATAAAGCAAGAAAACAAATTATTATGAAACTGGAAAAACAAAAGAGAGATAAACTTCACTCTCACAAATTAATTCAATAATTTTGTTTAATCTAAAAGAAGAAAAAAGAAACACATCGTCGTAGTATATGATTTTGTAACTTGATTTATTATTTTTGCAGATTTTCTTAATTTAGTTTTATTTTATTTTATAATTTTTGTTTTGGGTTTATTATTATTTTTTTTTAATCTAATTATTTTAATGTATAACTTTTTTATTTAGTGGGTCTTTAATGGTTTATTTTTTTCTTTTGTCAATTTTATTTTTGTCTTTAGTTTTACTACCATCACTTCTTATTTTTAATTTTATTATTTGATTATTTGATTTTGTGTCTTTTTATTGTGTATTAAATAAAAATGAATTAAAACAAAAATATTAATCATTGTTTATTTATTTTTTCATTTTTCTGTTTGTGTTTTTATTTATTTTAATTTTTTTTTTGTTTAATTTCATCTTCATTCATTTTTTTTGTCATCTCATTATCATTATTAAGTATGTACCATAACAATCTTGATCCCAACCTGCGATCGTTTTTCTTCCATCACATTTTCTTTTCAATTAAGTTATTTTTTTTATAATTTTTTTTTTTGAAAATCGCTTCATTTTATAGTTTACAAAAAAAAAAAAAAATAATGCAAGACTGAGATTTATATTTTTCAGTTTGGCCCCGAAGTTTGTTTGATATGTTTGTCAGTTTATTGAATGGCAAAAAAAGTGATGAACATTTTAATCAAATCTAGTCAGAAAAACCAAAGTTTATTCTAGTCAGGAAAACATGATACTCCTTTTTCGATCTTAAAGAAAAACAAAATATTATTTACGTAAGAATAAAAATAAAAAAGAAATGTGTACAAAAAGTACGCACACAGTTATTATGGTGTGCACTATTACAGTGTTAATCTTTACTTTATTAAACAGGTTAGTCAGTTAAACTTAATTTTTTTTTTAAATCTGAAGTAAAGAAGAAATTTAAGTATGTCATTTTTTTTAGTTTTGTGTTAGCTTCTATTTATTTACCACACACTTTTTAATGTTATTGAAATAAAAAAAAAACAACTATTTTCCATGTTCCACATGAGTTCAAATGATATTATTTGCAACATCAACAAGAAAAAAATAAACAAAAAATGCTGATATTGTATTTTAAACACAAACAACAAAGATAAATACAAAAAAAAAAAAGATATTTATTATTACAGACTATACATTCCAAGGATAAACTAGAATATAAGTTAAAAATTATCTACAATTTATAAATTAGATTATTTCATTTTAGCATATTTATACTTCAAAAAAATTCTCTGTTTAAACAAAACAACAGCAAAAAAAAAAAATATTTTAACCTATCGAATATTTCTCATATTATAAACAAACAACATGTATTGATTGACAAAAAAATTTACGAAAAATAATTTATGAGTTTTCTTTATTTCGTTTATATTGTAAAAACAAAAATAATATGGATTCGTTCAGTAATTTTCTTCTTTTCTATTTGGTAAAAAATCAGTTTTGTGTATTTTGTATATTAATATTATATACGTGATTCCGCACATGTTTCAATTATGTCCCTTTGAATTTTTTTTTGTTTTATTTCATAACTCACTTTATTTGGCATAAATAATTTTTTGGAACTTTTATTTATTTTTTTTTTACTAAAAAGGAGAAATATTGATTGTCGCTAAATCTTAATAAGCTTCTGTTTTTTTTTTTTTTATTTTTTTTTTCGAGCCAAACAAAACTTGATTTCAGTTTATTTTATTTTTTTCTTCGTGTAAGAAAAGACAAGGTTTTAGTTTTTTTTTATATAAAGATTTATTTTCTATGATTTACTGACGGTGATCAAACTTTTTTTTTATTTTATATATTTTTTGATGGACGTATTAAAAAAAAAAAGACTTCAAAAATGGTGAAGCATGTGCAATTTGTGCCCTTTTACATAATACATACTCCCAATATTAAATCCTTGGGTGTATTCAAAATTTAATATTTTTTTTTTAGGTTTTGGGTTGTAACTTTATATATTGAATATTAAGACTATATGCCAGACTATCAGAAGTTACAAAAAATATGCATCATACAAAAGTATTGGTTAGTTTTATTAAATAGAATGTCAATAGAAATCCCATAGGCTAGTCCGTATACAAAATAAAACAATAGCTCCACTGTACCATCGTGTACATACATACATGTTTTGTTGGCACCGTTGATTGAGAACAGGTGGGATATTGTCAGATGCAATCCCATTGTCTGTATGTAGAAAAGAATACAATAGATCCACTGTACCTGCCATGTACTGTACATGCATACAATTTTTGCACACATTTATAATATTTAATTTGGTATAAGAACATTTTTTACAACAAACATTTCTGACAAACATTTTGTACGTATCATGACTGTGTCTGTCAAACATCACAGATATGCATGTAAATAATAAGTATAAGATATTTAACGAAATGTACTCTTGTTTAAATCATTTCTTATAACTAAAAATACGTTTAAAGGACAAAATGTCATTTTGATTTTATTTTAGTTTTCGACATAATTATGTACGTGCTTATTTAAGACTGCCACGGAAATAGCTAGTAACATTCGTTTAAACCATATTCAGCTATTAATGTCCATGAACTGCCTTAGACTCTAACTTCGAGTGGACGGCACAATATACATATTATGCCCTTTCCTAAGTCGTGTATCACCAATGTTTAGTGCTATGATACACAACCAATTAAACCATTTTCTCAATGTTCAATGGTAGTCATAACACCTTGAGTGCGCACTGATAATAAAGACGACAGTATACTCAGCTTTTCATATTCGTTTTTAGATTCACATCCATGCCCTTCGGATGTGGAATAAGGATAGGCTTTTTTAATTCTGATGTCGACAGCATTGTCCAATGGGGAATCAAAAACGAACGTGGAATTTAATGCTTCAAAAACTTCGTTATGTGTTTCAGTGACAACCTTCTGTGGAACGACTACATATTCGACGTGGCCAAAAATGCTGTAAAGTGCTTATGTTCGGCGATGCAAGAAATTTGTATCCGCTTCTGATCTGGCTGTGATCTATAAAGCCTTTATTCTTCCAAAACTCGAGTACAATTCTCATGTTTGGGTAGGTGCTCTAATAACATATTTGAGTCTGTTGGATAGAATACAAAGAAGAGCTATGAAAATTGTAGGTGATTTCATTATTTTACCGTTATTTGTATAAACTGTGTTGCAGTGAAATAGCCAGTTGCATGCAAAGAGCCCAACTTCGGACTTTGTGTCAAGTAAAGAGATTATATAAAAAAGAACTCAATTTTTAATCCCTTAGCTTGATTATATATTGTTGGATGATTAAGAAACATTTTCAACATTCATATTTCTATTTCATCCTTTTTTGGATATTCTGTGATTGCTAGATTTCCTTTCGTTACTTTTATCACTGGTTTTACAAAACGGTTCTTGGTTAAAGTTTAGAAGCTCAGGTTGTTGTTTTTTTTACTCAATATAATATATCTTCTATATCTGAATATAGTTAATTGTATAGCTATGTGAGTTGAGTATTTTTTTGAAGTTTACCTTTTATCTTTTAAGGTCTGTTTCAAAAATGATTTGGTAAAAAGTTTTGATTCAGATTAGAAAGATTATATCATAGAAATCGCGTACAATTGATACCGGATAGGCAATCTATGTACATATTTTATATTCCTTAATTCTTCATTTTGTTACGAACTTTATATGACAAAATGGCATATAGTCTTTTATTGTTGCTTCATCAATACAATTTTACTAGTTTCTTTCCTTGTTTCATTATCGCGTCACAAAAAAAACGTATTCCCTTAATTATACCCGGTGTTAATCGTAGTAAGATACAAGTAAACTTTATAGACTATTTAAAGGGAGAATTTATCTTGTTTAAAACCAAGCACTCCTCTAAATACATTCAGAGCTTTACTTTATCTTGCTACAGATTTACACCTTAGTGTCTAAGTTGTTTAAATCAACATTTTAAGTTGTGTGTAATTTCTGTGCAAAAAAATATAATAATTTACTTTGTCTTTACTAAGTGCTTTAATTTCTTTTAATTTTATTTCTGTCTTAACAAATAAATAATAATTTTTTAGTGTTGTTGCGTTTTAATTTTGATTTTTGAATCTTATTTTGTTGAGAGAAAAAAAAAAAACAATAATATTTTCAGTATATAAATAAAATATGTTTTCGGTAAGTAAAATTATTGTTTTTATTTATTTGATTGTTGTATTAACAATGATATTTAATTATTATGTATTTTATTTTTAGAAGTGCTAAATTACGATTATATCATATGATTTTTGGTTTAATTGTAATTTATCTTCTGCTAGCTAACCCAATTGAAGAATATTTGTTTTTCTTTAAAAATTTTTTTTTCTTAAATAAATTAACAATACTTTTTGATATTCTATTGATTTGTTAATAATTTTTATATAACTATATATTTGTTTCTTTTTTTACTTTCAGGAGAGCTAGTTATTATTGTTTTGTGTAAAAACAATATCTAAATAGTTATACATATGTTTTTTAAAATCTCATCACCGAGTCGGTTTTGTTTTTAAATCGATCAACATAAAATATTTGTTTATTTGTCCTTTTATTTTGTTATATATTTTTCTTTAAGCTTTATTGTTGTAAATACATTGAGTATTAAAAAAAAATATAACTTGATTATTTTTTCAGTTTTATAATTTACAAAGTGTGAGTATCATTATAATAATAATTTTACCATTTATTTGTTATTTAATACTTTTTAAGTTAATCTATTCATATTTACTATGATTTTTTCTTTTAAGTTAGTTGTTTTTTCTTTTATTTTTTTTTTTTTTTTTTTGAAAACAAAAAACAACAATAAATCTTACTCAGGGTAAAATATAGATATTACAAAAAAATAAAGTACAATTATAAGACTGAAAAATTAAGTTATGACTGTGATATGATTTACAAAAACAAAAACTAAAAAAACAAATAAATAAAAATAAGTATTGAGTTTTGTATTGACTTCTTATAAAAAACAGGTTCGTTTAAATTTTGAAATATGAATTTATATTTTAATGATTTAGGAGCAACGATACCAGGATTGGGACTGCTTCAAGAACTAGTTGATACAGCTGAAAAAAAAATTAATTCTTTCAAAAAAATAAAATTAATAAAATTATTAATATATTTTTTTCAACACCGTGTCTTTGATTTATGTTTTAATATTTTTTTAAAAATTATTTTAATAAATTTTAGGATTTATAATTTCGATTTTTGGCAAAAGTAATAAGTAAAATAACAGAAATTAATATGCTGATTCCTGAAATGTACCAGAAATACAATTGATGTATCAGTTATAGGGTGCAATTATTTGAAAAAGCATGAATGATTTTATCACTTTTCTGAAAACTATTCACCAAAATTAATAGCCATTATTTTGGAATTATATTGTTGATTTTGATTTATATATTTTTGAAGACAGTTATAGCTCGTTCAATTAAGCCCGAAAAATAGGCGTACACTTACATAAATGCCCAGCAAGCTGAAAATTTGCATAGAAGTTAAAAATAACATTGTAAAGAAATTTGCAAAAGTCCCCAAACATCCCATGTATGGAAATAAATTTATTCAAGGTTGTCGAAAATATCAGTTTTTCCCACACAACTTAACTCTGAAACGGTAAATGCTATAGAAAAATATTGTATACAAATTTTGTAGATCAAGTTATCTGCCATAAAAAAGGGAAAGTTAATTTTTTCCTAAGACTCACCGTAAAGAAGATAACATTTAAAAAAACGTATAATGTCGAAAATGCCTGTTTTTCACGTATAACTCCTAAACGGATCAAATTTTTGAAAACAAAAAAAGTTACGGTGCCGTGATTCAATCGCAAGTTTTATACTTCCTCTATATAGGGCAAGTATTGGTTTCGTGTCAACAAAAAAATATAGGTTTTAATATTACGATGATGGAGTTTCAAAAACGTAATTTTCGGAATGACGCTAGTCGGTCTGTTTGTCTGTGCGTCCTGATGTATGTATATCGAGCTATAGAGCCTAAACAAATAGACGGATTTGCTTCCAATTTGTATTCGATTTCCTTATTCAAGTTCTTATCCTAGCTAATATAGAACGGGTAGCTGCCATACAACAATTTCGGTTGTATCAAGTTTTCTCGAAAAAAAGATAACGATAAAAGATAATAGATAATAGATAATAATGCTGCAAACCATTGGGACTTCTCTGTATTTAGTCCCGAAAGTAAATCCTATTCGTAATTGCTTTTTGTTTCTTGTTTGAACTTGCAACTACCTTGTGTTTAACGAAACAAAAAACAACTTTAAAAAGGATTGACTTTCGGAACGAATTACAGAGTAGGGCTCCAGGTTTTAGCAACAAAAAATCGAATAAAGGAAATAAAGTATTGAGGTTCTTTGAGTAAATTGCCTTTTTTTTGGCACTGGAACGAATAAAATCATAGAAATTAACTTTTGCTTACACACTGGAACGAATTAAATCAAAGAAATTAACTTTTGCTTACACATTTTAGGGCCAGTTTCAGAGTGAACACTTACCGAAAAAAATTGCTCTTAAGTAAAGCATGGTACTTTTAAGTTATTTTAGCAGCCTCGATTAGTGACAATTAAGCACCCAACACAGGAGACTTAAAGTGCAACTTATTCAGGTAAGTTAACACTGCGGAAATTGGCATTTTGTAACCAATATTGCGCACTTCTTTGACTGTGAAACTGGCCAATATTTTTTTTTTCATTATAAATCAAACTAGCAATTAAGCAATTTCGTGCTATCCATTTGTGTATTTTATTTTTCGTGTGTTGTTAAACAACAACAAAACGCCAAAAGTTTTGACGAACAATACAATTGTGGAGTAAACGATAAAACAGTGGTACACTGGGGCGTATACGTACTTTTCTTATTGTATTGACTTTTTAATAAGTTTTCGTCAGTTGAAAGTGGATGAAATTTTATTTATTTTAAAATTGAACCTTTGAGTTGGAGTGTGCATTGAAAAAATATTATTTTTGAAAAATTTTGAAATGCAGTAGGTATTTTTTAATTTTTAGCGCAACCTTTAAGCAAAATTTACACAAAAGTGGTAATGGTATTTGCGTTTTATGCCGGGATAGCACAAATATGAAACAATTTCCCCACGAACACGTCAAATAGCTATCTCCGTTAAAAGTATTAATTGCCAAAAACTTTGTGTTATACAATCACCTTAAACGTTACAAGCAAGGCGTAAACCAAAACCCTTGGCATTGTCTAGAAATTTGATTAAAACTGAAATCGTCATTTCTGCCCATCGCTAACTGCATCTACGCCACTGATTCCACGAACCATCAAGAAATAATTAAACTTAGTTAAATAGTGAGGAACAGTATAGGTAAGTATTAAGAAGCCTCTAATGATGGATATGAAAACAAATAAATCAAATATTTTATATTCAATTACTAAATACAATTATTTAATTTAACGAAAAATAAAACAAAAAAATACATATTTTAGTATGATCCTTTATTTTTGTGCACATAAACTCACAAACTCTCAAATATTGAAGATCAAGGATGAAATTAAAAAATACAGAAACTGAGCAAATGTGGACTAAGACTTTGAAGACAAAAATACATTGTAATGATTGTTATTCAAGAAAAAAGGAATACATCGGTGCCGTTTGACGACTGATAACATTATTTAAAGCACTTATATTATATATCTGATTATTACTAATCCAATCAACACACAATTTCTGGCATTTATTTGCAGTAATTTCCTTAAATTTATAAATTATTCACTTTAGAATATTTGAAGAATGAGATATGTCAAATCTTTATATTGTGTGTAGATTTTGCTAAAAAGGCACTATTTGATTTTGTTTAGAAATATCAATTTTGTATTCTAAACATATCGATATGTTTAGAAAATAATGTTTTTTGGCTGTCCAAAGGTTCTAAGGATGTCTTATTTTGTAGGTCAAGGAAATTTGATGTTAGAAGCCCTTAGAACAAGAAATTGAATCAAAAATACACTCTTAAGTATTGTATATATTGTACTATTTAAATGAAAGACTTGGTCTTATTTATATATACAGGAACAAAGTTTTTATTAAGATTAAATTGGAAAGAAAAAGTTCATTTCGACAGAATAATATTTATATAAATTAATTTTCAATTAAACAAAATAACAAGTAAACATTAAACGAGTGTTGAGTATCTAATAAAGTTTAATTTAACATATTCAATATTAAAAACTTCAATATTAAGACGGTACAGAGTACAGGATAAAACCTAATTTAATTTGGAGTGCATTGACTTGGCATAGTATGGTCGATAAGTTAGAAAAAAATGCTCGAATTGACCAGAAAGTTTATAAAGACATTGAGGAACATGTTATGGAGTCTTATTCATTTGAAATCATGCCCATAAAATTTGTTTTAAGGACGATAATGATCCAAAAAGAAGACGAAGATAAATAAATTTGCAACGTGTTTTTCTCGCGAATTGTATGTTATTTAAATGGGATTTTTGTTTCTTGAAGATATATGCAATTATCTTTACTTTTTTTGATCATTCACTGAAATATTAAATAATTTGAAACACTTTAACATTTGTTTTCATTTTTAACATCGTCACAAAATTGTAATGAGAACATTTAATTTCATCCTGATGCATGAGAAATGTCAAATCTTGATCGTGTGTGTGCGATTTGATGTGAAATCTAGCTAAAAACGCAAGATTTGTTTGACAGCATTAAAATCGATTTTGTTTAGAAAAAAATCGATTTGTTCAGAAAAATTCGAATTTTGTTGGTTGTAAGGAATTGACATACGATTTCACATCAAATCGCGCACACACTATACAAAACTTCAAGATGAAATTAAAAATACCTACTCATTATAATTTTGTGACGATGTTAAAAAAGAAAACAAATATTAAAGTGGTTTAAATTGATGAATATTTCAGTGAATAAAAAAACAAAAATCCGGTTAAAATATACAAATTCGCGAGAAAACCACGTTGCAAAATTACTTTTCCACGTCCTTAGTGAAATATTCATAAAAAATCCTCGCCACTGTGCCTGGATAACTTTTGGATTGTAATTTTTTACTTGAATACACGCACGATTGTTTTTTGTTTTTGTTTTTTACAATTATCAGACGAAATTTATTTGGGTTTAAATTATGAAAACAACGTTATAAATGAAATACACATTAATATCTATTTAGCGCGAAACACTTTTGAATTTCTTCAGCAACAAAATTTCTGTCAAATGGACATCACAACACTCACAAAAAAGTCGATTTTTTTAAATTCCTTCTACAACAAAAAAAAAAAAAAAAAAAAAATTAGATGAAATCGATTTCAAATGGCTGTAAGCATTGTATATAAAGATTTATAGTACTATCAAAAAACCAAAAGGACGGTGGTGTGCCACTGCACTGGGAGAACATTTGCTCTGTAGATAATGTAGAAGTTAAAAATTCAGTGAAAATCTCATGAAATCTCTCTAGCGATAATACACCACTTATAGACGTAGACTATCGTCCCGAAAATCGACTCATTAATAGAACTATAGGTTTTATATACCATGCTGTAAGGAATTAGCAATCAGTTGCCTGAACAGGATTCCTCAGCAAAAAATCTCAGTTTGACTGTCAAAATATTGAGGTAAAAAAATTTTGGACTTGCTTGCTTAGCTTTTGACGGAGTAAAATCTACGATATCTCTCTTTCCTGAACGCGCCTAATGAACAACAAATAAGGGTATTTTGCTCTACATGACAGATGTCAGCTGTTTTTGATTTCACTTGAAGTGATTTGGAAATTATGAAATCGATCGATATGGGGAACATGGAAAATAAATTCACCCGATTTTTAATTTCGATTTCATTTCACGTGATTTATGAGAGAAAGGTCACACTCTATGGCTTTAAAAAATATTTGACATCGATAAAGTGCATCTTCAAGGAAATAGAAGAAATTAAATATATAGAAATGGTGATATGCAACGAAGCAATAAATTTAGTTCCTGTCGATGCTATGCAATCACTAGGAGAAAAACACTGCATGCTAATCGGAGATTTTAACGAGCGTACCGTGCAAGAACAATGCGTATCTTTTGGAAGTGATCCAGTTCCAAGAAAATTTAGAGACAGGGAAATTAATGCAAGGGGAAAAATTATATTGGAAATGGGAAGTTCTTCCGATTTGACCAAAAAGGTGATGAGGACGGCAAAATCACTTTCATCCGGAATCCAGGCCAGTCCGTTATCAATTATCTCCTTGTTTCTAGCGATATGGTTAGCCACTTATTTGATTTTGAGGTCGACAGCCAGTCATACTCTGACCATATGCCGTTGATCACTACTCTGAACACTTCAGAATCAGATAACGAAGTACGTCGCGTAACTGAAAATTGCCTTCTCCCAAAACTTAAATGGCAGAAAAATCGTGTAGAAGAATATCAAACGAAATTAAATCGCAAGATGACAGAACAAAGACTTAATTAACACCCACCAACGGTAGAAGCTTTAGAGAACGTTATAAGATCTACGGCGGTTTCACATCACCCTGTTTTCTCACGATATAGATACCAACATCTTCCCATTTCCATCCAAAACCTCTACCATCACAGACAGCGGCTTAGGAAGCGGCTACAACGGATTCACCAAAGAGAGCTCAACACCATCAACGGCAACTACCAATCTGTGTTGAGCGAGCTCAAGTGTGTTAAAATCATGTTCAAGAACTCAGTACAGCACTACAACGATGTTCAGCTACAGAAGAGACTCCAAGCCATCAAACCTGGACCCGATACTTTCAAGAAGATCAACAGTGTCATCGGGAAGAAGCCTCCAATGTCTGCAACCATCACAGTCGCTAACACTGAGGCTACAACCAACGAAGATAAGGCCAAAGCCTTTGCGGACTACTTCGAAGACCACTTCAAGCCTAATCCACCCGTCGACCCAGGTTTTATAGAGAAGGTGAACTCATCCATGCAACGTGTACAGCTTCCACTAGAAATAACAAGGTTCAGCGACAGAAATCCAGCTAGTGATCCCGTTGACAACACTGAGTTCACTATTCCGGAAGAAGTCAGGAACATCATCCTCAGGAATCCACCGAAGAAGTCTTCAGGACCAAACAACATCTCCAATTTCGTCCTTAAAAAAGGCTTCCACAGTCGGTTATTATCTTTCTGGCGATTCTTCTCAACAACTACATCAACAACTGCTATTTCCCCAGCAAATGGAAACTGGCAACATTGTCGCTATACCCAAAAAGGGCAACAACAATGACGTCTCTGGATATAGGCAATCTCTCCTCTGCAACTTGAGCAAGATACTGGAAGAACTGATTCTCGGACGACTCAAAACTTTCTCCAATAATAGCGGCATAGTCTCCGATATGCAGTTCGGATTCCGGCAGAAGCACTCCACCCTTCATCCTCTACTGAAACTGCACATTGATATTGCGTTCTCTCTCAAGTGCCACCAGGTAAGTGTCGGATGCTTTCTAGATATCGAAAAAGCATTCGACACTGTCTGGATACAAGGCCTTATTCATAAGCTCAACTTTTTTCATTATCCAGCCAATCTTATAAAAATAATTTATAACTTTCTTCAATCCAGGTCATTTTAGGTCCAAATAGGAAGCTGCCAATCTACAACAAGGACAATAAGAGCTGGAGTTGCTCAAGGATCCAAACTTAGGCCATTCCTCTTCAAAATCTTTACAGCAGACCAGCCACAGCCGAAAAAACGCACAGACTCTCTTGTTTGCCGATGACTCTCTGACATATGCCAAGTCCATCTCTTCAATACTTGCTGCAAGAAGAGTTGAAGCCCACATTGAAAGACTCTACGAGTTCTACCAGCGCTAGGGCTTCAAAATAAACTCAGCCAAATCTGAACTGATATGTTTCAGACGACCTAGCAGCTCCGGGAATGCAAGAGGACGCTCAGCCACTAAATGCAGGAACACGATGATCAGCCTACCTGACGGAACACAGCTTGCAGCCAGCAAAAACCCAAAGTACTTGGGAATACAGTTTAACGAACTGCCGCGGTTCAATCCTCACGCAGAAACTGTCCTTAAAAAAGCAAACTTCGCCTTCCATCGCATTCATCCACTCATTCGAAAGCAGAACGGACTTAGTCAGAAGACAAAGCTACTCCTCTACAAACAGTTAATTAGGCCGATCATCATCTACTGTTTCCCCATCTGGTATACGGGGACAAAATCCCATATCAACAAACTGCCAGTATTTGATAGGAAGTTCTTGCGACTATGGATTGCATTACGACAGGATACGTAGGAAATACGTGAGCAACATACGACTCTATGAAGAAGCCAAGATAATTCAACTGGACAGATACCTCATCCAATCCAGCCGAAGATCCCTGCAGAATACAACCAACCACCCGAACCCTCTGATAGAATGAGTGATAAACTAACAGATACATCCTGACCAGCGGTAACTCACAGCAATGAAACTTCTGGATGAGGAACCGATATCAACGATCGACGAAGGGAACATCCCCTTCTACGCTGACCCCTGGTCAGATCACTACCGTGGCTAAAACCACATCCCCCCCAACCATCCATCAACATGACAACCGGACCTGAACAACCCGAGAGAAGAAGCTGCCAATATATCCTTAAAATATATTTTTAAAACCCAATGACAACTAAATGTAAATTAAGCTTAAAATAATAAACAATGTAAAAAAGTTAGGCCCCTTCTGTGCCAGCATATTATTAATAAATACCAATGTATACTTTAAGATAACTAACGTTAAGCAAATTGTAAATACTAAAAATTTTGTTCAATAAAAAATCGTTAAAATCAAAAAATAATCATAACTTTTTTATTTATTGAAATACAGGAAAAAGTTGTATCACAAAATTGTTTAAAATGTTGAGCCCAACAAACTTGTTTTAGAAAGTTTTTCAATTTTTTGTTTAAAAATAGCATACATTTAGGAAAATACTAAATTTTGTTTTTTTGTTGGCCTGTAACTTTTTTAATATTATAAATAACGAAACGAAAAAATGTTTAAAACATAAAATAGGAAATTTTATTTAACGCATTTTATGTCTTACAAGTACGTGTACACAAATCAGTGCCAACTTAAGTGTCCTACTTTGACCACAGCAATAATGCAAACATTTCTTGTTGCACTTAGTTAACATCATGCTTCTTGGCAAAACTATTTGACTATTTGAGTGCTTCAAAATTACTTAGTTTTTCAGATTTTTTTTTTCAATTCCTGGTTAGATAGCACTACAAATATAACATGCATGAATTTAAAACTAATGTGGTCTTGTAGAAAATTTCATAACAAATAAGTTTATAGTGGATGGTTTTTTCCTAAGTTGCATATTTTCAAAGTTATAGAGGAAAATGTTGGACAAAATGGGGTTATTTTATCGTTGTTGCATTTTTCCTGCAGCGAGCACAATTTTTCCGAAGCTGCAAACTTATGCCGTTTTCCTTTGGACGTCCGGAAGCGTCCGGGAGTCTTCTGAAACCATACCATTGGCACAAAAAGTACGCTTCTGACGATTCTGAGAAGAGAAATTCGATTCTTTATTTAAAATCAGAATCCACTCAAGAAGCACTAACACATATAAAATCAAATGTCAAAAAATTCCCACTCAAACGTTTTGACAGCAAATTGTGAGAGATGAACAAAAAAGATGTTGGCAAAACATCGATGTTAGACGAAAAAACATCGATGTTGGACGAAAAATTTATTTTAGCTTTCAATGCTTTTGAAGTATTAATATCATCGATGTTCAGAAAGCTAAGCCAACAATTACACATGATTTTTTGTGTAAACGACTTGTTAGATGTTTATTCATGCTAAATAAATTATTATCGATGTTCAAAAATTAAAATCATCGATGTTCAGAACGGATAGACACAGTTTACAAAAGATTTGTCTTACCTACGACTTGCTAGATGTTCATTAATGCATAATAACTTAAAATATTCAAGCATTAAAATCATCGATGTTCAGAAAGCTCAGGCACCGTTTACACATGATTTTTTGTACATACGATTTGTTAGATGTTCATTTATGCTAAATAATTTAAGATCGATTTTCAAACATTAAAAAAAGCGAAATAGAAGAAATCATGGCAACTCGTTCGATATATTTTTGTATAGAAAATTTGGCTGGATCTTAATATTTTGAACTCATCGATGTTATGGAAGGAAATAAAACATTCAAGAACATGGTTAAAATTTTCAAAACAATGAAAGTATTTTGAATTTGTTATCTATTGCATTTTTATGTTAAAAAAAATGTATTAAAAACATCGATGTTGAAAAAAATTGGTGTTCCTGATTCGATATTTTTGACATCGAGATTGGTTCTTCGATGTTGACTTATCGATGGGAAACGTCTTGAGTCCTTTGCTCTTTTTTACTGTCCTTGACTTCCTGCTTGAGGATAAGGGGACGGACCCCAAAGTGAATTAGTTATTCTTTGCTGACGATCGAGCCATCATAAGTGAAGTTCCTGTGTTCTTGCAACAAGCACTTGAACTTGATGTATGGGTGTATGTTCTGGATGAAAATGGATACCGCATAAGCGCGAAAAAGACCGAATACCTATGCTGTCAATTTTATAATCCACCGAGGCCTATTCCGGACTTCTATTTGAATGGAACCGTGCTTCACAAGTGCGAAACGTTTAAATATCTTTGATCTACGATCAATAGCGAAGGATCTTCTAAAATGGCGGGAAAAATCTGCCATCTTCTGTGATCGTAAAATGCCCCCAAAGCTGAAAGGAAAAAGCCTTACACGGCAGTTGTTCGGCCAGCGCTTACGTACAGTTCACATTGTTGGACAATGTACAAGAAGTATGAGAGTAAATTGATGGCAGCTTGAAATAAAGATACTTAGCATGACAGCAGGAGTGACAAAGCGTGATCGAATAAGAAGCAAGAGAATCCGAGGAAGCCTATCAAAAAAATGCAGAGCCACCTGCATTTAGTTGGCCTCAGACATGGAACAATCTAAAACCGGGAGGCCTTTTGACGTTTTTCGCCGGTAAAATGAAGAATATATTATTTGTTTGACTTTGACTGTCATGTCGTACGATTTTGTGCGATAGCTCAGTATTATTTTATCTCAGCGCATGTCATACGTTTTTGTTCGACTGTAGGTATATGGGATCTTATATGGGTTTAGTACTGGTTGGGCTCTGCGCTCGGCTGAACATTTTGGATAACAAGATGAAGAAATTTAAATATTAAAATATTGAAATTACTTATGTTTTAAGTGGAGTAAATGAATATAATTCAATTAAAAAGTTCAAGTGACCTCAACTCCAGAAATAATTTTGTTTCGCCCAAGGTATAACAGTGGGCTCTTCAGTCAGTCTGTTATATCCTACTAAGACACAAATTTTAGTCGATGTTTACCGACTCTTATAAAAATCACAGCATGAAGATACTGTGAATTTTATTATTCTAGGGGAATTTGTTTAAATTCGTACACCCAGAAAATAATTACCCGTGGTCAGGTTTTTTATAATAAGAAGATGATTTTGGGTAACTTACCTGGCCGTAGGATAACTTTGTAGGTTAATAAATGAGAAATAAATTTCTTGTTTGCTTTTTTCGTTTCACAGCATTTTGAGTTAATTTTATTAAAAAAATCAACAATATTAGCCGTGTTTTTTTGAGAGAGTAACTAGCAACTCAGCAAACATTTTACACGTCCAGTTGACGGCATACTAATTTATAAATTAAAATTGAACACAAAACTGAGCACCACTAAAGGAATCTGACGATTAGTGTGGCAACCATGAAATTGCAATAATTCCAGCCAAATACAATGGTGGTAGTCCACTCAAGTGGTTGTTTAGAATTCAAAACATTCATAATTAAATATAATGACGGAGCGAAAGCTATGCAGCCTAACTGCGAGTGTGTTATCATACGAAATCCCAATTGAATAACAAAACAAATTATTATAGAGAATTTTGTTTTTGTTTTCTGTGTAAAACTTTTACTGAGTGGCTAGTCACTCTCTCAAAAAACATCAGTTCATTTTCATTGTTACTTATTATTAAATTTTGGTTGCAGGGCGCCAAAAGTGCCCGTCGAACATGCTATGCTATGCCATATGAGTCAGGGCTGAGCGTAAATATGTACAAATATAATTTATGCTGCATTTACACGAATGGCAAAATGCCATTATATCTGTCAAATTATAGCCATTTTTCTTTTCATCGTGTAAACGCTCTAAATACTGGTAATATTTTTGCCAAAAAAAAAAAAAAAAAAATGGCAGAGAGAATTTGGCATTAAAATGCTGCCAATAATATGGCTATGTGTAAACACTTTATGGTGGATTAACATGTATCTGCATTTGGTTTCTGCACAAAAAAGGGATGCCAAATACAAAATGTATATTTGTTAGATAGAGGGAAAAGATCAAAATGCAGAAGAACTTCGTTTCTGCTCTATAGGAAAGTGCTATAATGCAGAAATTAAGACGAACATGTTCATCTTCTTGATGGATCTCTTTCACTCGCTCGGATTTTGTGTAAACATCTGTCCTGCTCTACTTTTCTGCATTGTGCAGATGAAGATACATGTAAATCCACCATTACTGACGCCATTTTCCAAATTATGCCATTCTAGAATAAGAATGAACTTGCTTAGTCAGGCATGAGCGTAAAGCGGGGTACACATTATCAGATCTGTTTGACAAACCTGTTTGACATCAAACATCAGACAGTATCAAAAAAATTAGTGAACAAAGAACGTGCTTGTCAAACAGAGAGTACACATTATCAAACGTGAACAGATTTGTCATACAGGTTTGATAATGTGTACTCCGCTTAAATATAAAATGTTTGTGTTATTCACCTTAATAGCCCTTCCACACTACTCCACTTTGTATTAATACATGTCAAATTGACATTTTCATATTTTGCTTCCACACTTGCTTGTATTAACACATTACCTTAACCTAAAACAAAGTGTGATTGAATGTGGGATGGAATTAGAACCATTCCTAAAATTATTCATGTATTAACACATGTCAAATCGTGTGGGATAGAATGTCGGGTTGTGTAGGCTGGGATTTCAAATTTTATTTCCACACTATTCAACATGATTTGTTTCCCACTTTTTTGACATGAATTAATACACAGTGGGCTAGCGTGGAAGGCCTTTAAGGTGTGACAACAAGATAGAGCGTGTAGATTGAGTCGAGACAAGAAAAATTTTAATTTTTAAAATAAAGTTATTTAAGTTATAAGTTTAAGTTATACCTAAACTCAAAATTTTAAAACAATATTCAAACTTAATTTTTTCATAATTTTTACGTTATTTTTTTACGTTGGCAAAAATAACTTTATTTAATAAGAGAAAGCTTTACAAAAAGGTATAACATGGTATTGAAATGTCGATTTCGATTCAACAAAAATAATTCGATTTTTTTGATCTTTTTCACATTTTACGTTCTTTAAAAAAAATCGAATTTTCTGGTGGTCTGATTTGATTTATGTCGATTTTGATTCAACAATTTTAGATTTGGTGGTCAAACTTTAGACCAATAGAGGTAAAAAGAACTCAAAAAGTGATTTGATCTATACTTGCAATTGTGTGAGTGCAATTTTCTATTGATTTGGATAAAAATGTCACTTTTAATTTGTGTAGATCTTTGTCTGAAATCTAGATTTCCAAAATTGATCTAAATCAAATCAGACCACCAGAAAATTAGATTTTTTTTTGTAGTAAAGAACGTGAAATGTGAAAAAGATAAAAAAAGTGACATTTTTATCCAAATCAATAGAAAATGCACTTACACAATTGCAGGTATAGATCAAATCACGTTTTGAGTTCTTTTTTTTATTGAAATTTTTTTTAATGAAATCGACTTCAAATGGTTGTAAGGAATTCGACATTAAATTCCTTCTACCAGAAATTTTTTTTTAATAAAATCGACTTCAAATGGTTGTAAGGGATTCGACATTATTTTATGTCGAATTCCTTACAGCCATTTGAAGTCGATTTCATTTAAAAATTTTTCTTGGTAGAAGGAATTTAAAAAAAAAATTTTTTGTGAGTGTGTGAGTGCAGTTTGACAGGAATTTTGTTGCCGCACAAAAACAAAGAAGTGGTGCGCGCTAAACAAATATTAAAGTGTATTTTATTTTTCGCGTTGTTTTGATAATTTAAAACCAAATATATTTCGTCTGAAAATTAAAAAAGAACAAAAACAATTGTGCGCCTAATCAAGTAAAAAAATTACAATCCAAAATCCATCCAGACACAGCAGCGAAGATCTATTCTGAATATTTCATTAGGGGACGAAGATAAATAAATTTGCAACGTGTTTTTCTTGCGAATTGTATGTTATTTAAATGGGATTTTTGTTTCTTGAAGATATATGCACAATTATCTTTACTTTTTTTGATCATTCACTGAAATATTAAATAATTGGAAACACTTTAACATTTGTTTTTATTTTTAACATCGTCACAAAATTGTAATGAGAACATTTAATTTCATCCTGATGCATGAGAAATGTCAAATCTTGATCGTGTGTGTGCGATTTGATGTGAAATCTAGCTAAAACGCAAGATTTGTTTGACAGCATTAAAATCGATTTTGTTTAGAAAAAATTCGATTTGTTCAGAAAAATTCGAATGTTTTTGGTTGTAAGGAATTCGACATTAGAAAAATTTACACCGACTTGCACACACACTAGGAAGATTTGACATTTCCCTGGCTATTGTTTACGTTTGGCTTTTCACTCAATTTGTTCAATTGAATTATATCTTTGGTGTAAAAGTATAAGGTTCACGTTGTTCAGTTAGTAAAATAAAATACCTAAAATAAATAAAATGTTGGTACATTATGTAGATAGAATTACAATAATTTTCCATTTCAAAAAAAAAAAAAAATAAAGAATTGTGCGTTCGGGTCTGACAAATTGCAAACACATACAATCACAGAAAAAAATTAATTTTTTTTTGCGTATTCCTTACAGCACAAAAAAAGATTTGATCTCCAATAGTTGAAAACTGCCCCTCCCACCTAAACGGGGGGAAATAGACCCCTCTTGCGATACGATTTTTTTTTCTTGTCTCGACACACCTTAGGTGAATAACCCTGTATATTAATAGTAAAAAATATAAACCATAATTGAAAAAATCTTAAAAATACAGGCGATATATTTTATGGATTTTTTTTTTAATTTTGTTGCTTAAAAGATGAAAGGTATTTTTTTTTTTGTGGGGAAATTTTTTTTTTTTTTTTGTAAAAAAGTGACTAGTTTTTTGTAAAAAAAATATTCTTTGTTTTGTGAAAATGTTATTTTCATCTGTAATTTTTTTTTTTTGTTAAAATTTTTTTTTTTGGAAAATGTTATGGCAATGCAGAGTAATATCATTCTGTCAGTGAGTCAGGGATGAGCGTAAACATATCATCTAATAATAATTGTTGTTAAGAGTATAACATCAACATACAGATAATTTTACTATCATCATGATGGTACCAGGATGTCTGCATGAATATGGTTAAAATTCACACATTCAGCTTAGTACAACGGTTCAAGACATGATGTCACTTCAAAATCCTTTAACTTATCCACAAGGCTAACAGATAATTTGTGCAATTCATGCAACTACGGCCATCGTTGATTATATGTAAATATCTATTGCAATACTCGTACATATTTGTGCTTCGGTTGTGAGTCAGAACAGGGTCAAAATGATTGTCTTATTTTGTTCCCATTTTAGGTTACTCCTCCTATCGAAAGGGGGGAAGACCCCCAGGTTGACGGACGAATACAAATTGTGTGTCCACAAATTTTGTAAAAGTATAAAACACTAGTTCCTCATGCTACCTATAACGGTTTTCTAAAGTTGAAAACTGTTCTTGTGGTATTGATTTATTGATACTGAATAAAAAGCGTTAGAAAGTTGCGTTAGAATTATTGGAGTACTGATTCTAATAACTCTGTACCTGTTCTGTACACATTTGTGTCTACGTCATTCTTCGAAAGACGACTTTTGGAGCGAGCTACTTTTTTAATTATAGGTACCTACGATATGTATGTATGTATGTAGGTAAACATGCTTTTGAGGAATGTGAATTCGGAAACTTTTTGCCCTTAGTTTTTCACAACCTATTTACCTACTTGTTTCAAAAATACAAATGTTGGTTGGTAGATATATTTGAATCAATGTGGTAGGGTTGGGGTGTCCTTCTGAATTCGGACTTAACTACATATAAATAAATAGCAACATTTATACCTACTTACTTTAATTATACTCAACCACAAAAAAAACGCAATTATTTTATTGCTGTAGCAATACTGATGGGATACTGTATGTATGCATGCACGTACCTACGTACCTAGTTACATATATATATTTATTTTGTGTAACAAAAAAACAATACTGTTTACTATACCGCCCACGACAGCAACTCTCTTCAATATGTAGGCCTCAGCAAAAAATATACACAAATTACAAAAATACAAAAAAAAAAATAACAGAAAAAATACCAAACCGCCCAAGTACCCATTCCCTTTTCTTGTCCCACCACTATTCAGTCCAGGCAAAACCTTGTATATGCGTTATCCTCGGTCCAGAGTCAACGGCAACGGTATCAGAGTGTATGAAGAGAGCTCGGGCAAAAATAAAAAGCGGTATCCCGCCTGCGTCATGTTTCGATTCCGAGACGCTTGGTATCGCTCGATGGTGGCCGTTGTCATTGTCCTGGGGCGTCGTCGTCGTCGTCGTTCATTAAACCCTCAACTTCCCTCCCATACCTCATTCCTGGTCGCACATCACCGTCATCGTCCTCATCAACAGCACCCCACTCCACCCCCTGCCCATCACCCTAACAACTATGTTTTGCTCTCATCGTCATCCCTTATATCGATTGAGCTACATTGCGCTGGCATACGCGAATGTACCGCCAGCGGTCTATGACGGCCACAACTCCGACAGCAGTCCACAGTTCCGGGCGGACGTCAGTGTCGTTGGTTGGTATGTAGTATCACATCCAGAGTTGTTCCTGCTCTCCATAAACTGATTGCAAAAAATAATTGCCTGCTTTTCCCGGTGCTCGTGCTTAGTTAAGTGTGTGTGGTAATAGTGTGTTGTTTTTGAAAAACTCCAACAAAAGAAAAAAAAATTAACTTGCAATTATTAAATTCAGAATGGACAACACAGTAGAGTTTATTAATGTGGTCAAGCGTTACGATGCAATATACAATGTTGGCACCCCAGAGTACAAGAACTTCGAAGCCAAGGGACGTGCGTGGCATGCAGTTGCGGAGGAAGTTGGAGTTTCTGTGGGTAAGTTATAAGTTTACACTAACTTTTCTCTGTGCGTTTTGTGGTTTCTGTTATAGAAATGTATTGTTTTTTCTTTACGATGAAAAACAGAAAATTTAAAGAAGGAATAAGTGAGAAAATGGTGGATTGCATTGTGGATTGTAAAGAAAAGAGTTTCTCAAAGTGTTGTTAGCTTTGTTGTTGTTATAAAAACTTAACGAGCAATTTTTGCAGAGATAAAAATGCGAGAGTACCTAGTTATCATACTATAACAACCTCAAGCATTTTCCAGCGCTTGTAAATATTATTTCTATATCATATCCTGCAGGAATATTATCACTTAAATATGACCATTTTGATATTTGTGCGTAAGGTACCTAATTGAATACATACCATTCGATTTAATAACAATTGATTAAAGTTTTGGTTGTTGACTAAGACCATATCGTGAGTTACAATAAAATCGTACAGTCACAAAAAAATTTAAAAATATTAAGTAATAGTTTATTAGTAGTGACATCTGTCATTCAACAACATAAACAATTTCGTTTTGTTTGTTAAATTATTTGATTATTGTTCATACAAAAATATTAAAATCCCAATGTAAAAATGGGTGGTCGGTGTAGGAGGTTGATATGTTGGGGATATAATTATTTTTTGATATCAAATCTAAAAAAAAATCTAAAAAAAATTTCGTCCAAAAACTAAAAAAAAAATATTTCTGGAAAGGGCTACCCTAATCATCTATCGGTATGAAGTATACTTTAAAACCGATTCTCATATCTACAAAATATACACACCAAATTTCATTAAAATCGGTCGAGCCGTTTCGGAGGAGTTCGGTAACAAACACTGTGACACTAAAAGAACAAATACATTATCGGGATACCGTTTTACATCATTCAGTATACAAATTTGGTCTACAGTATTCCCCGCTTAATTGCACTGACCATTTTGTCTGCTTTTTCGGTTAATTATCCGAGTAGTTCAATTAACGAAACCCCGTTTTTTTGACCGATCTGTTCAATTAACCGAAACCAGATTTCTATATATTTATCATAGGCTTAGGCTAGGCGCATATTGAGACACGCTCGGGGTGACCTGAGTATTGTAGAGACGTGTCATGTCGTTATCCGCAAATCGATTCGCTTGTTTCGCATGTCGAAATTTTTTGACACAATCTCCCCCATCACTGTTTCAACCGCCCCTGGTATAGGTACGGTTGAAACAAATTGGATTTTTTTTTTAAATTTGATGTACACTTAAAATAATGCACATGGTTCTAAAATAACACTGTCCATATGTGGATAAAAACATGGTCTTTCATTTAACATACCATCAACATCGCTCGGTGTTCAAATGGCAATACTATGGACGATATAAACAAAATTATTTCAAACGTACCCAGTCTCCCCTACTTTTGTACGCTGTATCTAAGAAGACCAAAACTGAAAATATATAAGTATTCTACAGAAAGGTAAATGCCTTTTTATGGAACGGTGAATTATTTCAAGAATATTTACGGTGACCATTTTTTCAAACACGAAAAAGAGGACAGACAAAATAAGTTATTATATTTATTTTCAAAGTTTGTACTTCATATCACATTATTTTTACAGAAAAATTCGTATCAATTTAAAAAATAAGGAAAATAAAAAATACTACTTTTCGATTTTTATTTTTTTCATAACTTGAGATATTAGTTTAAAAAAAGTTATTATTGGGTTACCTACTTTTCATATTTTTCCGCAGAATGTTTTTTTTTTTTTAAATATAGCTATTTCGTAATATTTTGAACTCTGAACAGACCATCTCGATATTGCATTTCGTTATTATATTGACTTTAATGCATCGACTTTCAATTGAAATTTTTCAGATGTCCAAGCGTTGTTTGAAATAGAAATACATTTTGACAAAAGCTACTTCGTCAAATAGTTCCTCATGATTAATCTATTATCTTTTTAATTTAATCTTTTCTAAGCTCCAGTTGAATGGAAGAGCTTTTTTAAATGGTCTGCCAAGATGGAACTTTTGGCAAAAGTACCCAATCGAAATGTTGCATGTCTTTAAACACGGGCAATTACAACAACTATCTAGGTGCAAGAATTTAACCAAATTCTCCTGGAAATTATATAATTTGCAGCACATCAGTGTAGCTTATTTTATAAATACGTCGGTCAACGACTAAAAACATGTGTCTAAGAAAGTCAACAACAATTCTTACTGAAGAGCTCAATTGTTGTTGTCAGAGCGAAACACATCTGCACTATACGTCGCAAAAACCTTCCAAATTAATATTTCATATTAAAAAGCGCACTTAACAAAAAACAAAAACAATTTTTCTACTGTTATTGTTTATCTTCTTCTTTTAAATTCTTTATCCCATTGATTTAAGTAATCAATACAGTTTTCATAAAACTTCTTCTTTTAAATTCTTTATCCCATTGATTTAAGTAATCAATACAGTTTTCATAAAAAGAAGCGACTTTTTCTTTAAAAATGATAATATCAATATTACTTTCAGATTTAGAATGTTTTTAACCGACAATGGTAAAAAATCTTTTGGAACGAACCATTAATTTTAATTTAAAATCTTTTAAAATAAAAGAAGCTTCAGGACAACGTACAAAGCAAACAAATCAGAGAGGACACAAGTACTAAAAAGAGGATTGTCCTTTCAAAAAGAGGACGTATGGTCACCGTAAAAATATTACCCAAAACAATTTTAAAATAATGGGATATCAATTATTGGAATAAATATTACATTTTTTGATCAAGAATCAAAATAGTCCCTAAAAATATCAGTGGTGAAAGGATGTTTTTTTTAAGGGGGTGATTATTACCATAATATCCATGAACAAATTCTGGGACCAATTTAAGTCGCTAAATAACAAATTTCTCTAATAAATTTAAACTTCTTCGATATGACTATACTTAAAATATTTGATATTTAACATTAATAAACTTGGAACTTGGCATACTTTTAGATCTAACTACTTTATACGACACAGGTTTTTATATATAGAAGATTTGTCTTCTTTTTTTAACATTATAATGTTTCTGGTGTGATTTAATTTTCTGAATATGCTTTATGCCCCATTTACACTATTGGAAAATTGTCAGTATGAATTTCAAAAGAAATCTGCCATTCGTTTAAATGCAGTATTAGGAAAAAATAGATAATTTTTTTTTTTTCTTAATGGTCTAACTTTCTGTTTTCGGCTTTTAAAGCACGTCTATGAAGTTATGGCAGGGCAAATTTCACCTAGACCTAGAGTAATGGGTCCAACGCAGGGTTGTAAATAGTTAATTACATTTGTAATACAATTACGTTTTAATTACCTATTACATTTGTAATATGTAGTTAAATAAAATCTAATTACCCCACATTGGACTGATTCCTCCGATTATACAAAAGAAAACGTAAAAAAAAGTCCACACACTTTTAAATTTTTAAAATTTAATACTTTTCTCTCTTTCTAACCATGAAGTGGAAGTGAGAAACATTTCAGAGAAGTCAAAAATAGTCGGAAGAGTCAGACATGGAATTTTTTGATGGGGGTAGGAAAAGAAAAATCCCGACCGCCAGAAGGCACACTGGAAGACATAAGCGGGAGTTGCGGGTCAAACTTGCATTTTTTTTTTTTTTTTTTTGAAAAATAACTCTCTCCGACAAAGCTGAAAACTGGCTAAATCGGATGAAAAGGGCGTGAAAGAAAGATTTCAAAATGCCAGAAGGCTAAGTGGAAGACAAAGCGGTGCCAGAAGCTTCTAAAGTTTAAAAAAAAAATCGGAAAATTTACCTAACTCCGGCACTTCTGGCAATTTGTCAGTGTATTTGCGTATGTATCTAGTGATCAACTTCAAAAAGCCAGAAGGCAGACTGGAAGACTTATATTTTTTTTTTTTAATTTTTAACTTTAACAAAAAACAAATTTATATTGTTTAATAGAAAACAAATTATTTAAAAACAACGGCAACACTTACAATGTCATACTATACCTTTTTTTAAAGCCTAGAATACATTTTTTTTTAATCAGGTTGTTCTAGCAAATAGTTTTTGGAAAATTTATTTTCAAACTCTAAGTTTAAAGAAAAAAAAAAAATCTTTCAAACTGTTTTTGTTCTAAATTTTACGTTATTAAGTATTATTTTTCCTTCTGCTATTAAATGGTATTATCTATTTTGAGCCAAACGCTTTTAGTTTTTGAGAAAATAAAAAAAAAAAACGTATGGGGTTTTCGATTGGTACAAAATTTCAATATTTTTTTTAATGCATATCTGTCAAAACGCCAATACTGACAAATAATGCCTTCTATTGGACAAAAAACATTGATATTTTTTTTGATTCTGAATCAAATTTGCAAATTTACCCCTCCTTTTACTAACACCAGCACACTTGTTAGCTGTTATTTTGACAACTGATTGTTTTCATTAATTTAATTGACTGAAAATAAACAATTGAATTAAAATGGAAGCAATTTTTAATGAGTGCATAGATTAAGGTACCCCTAATCATTCTTTACAACCTGGTAATCTTCTATTTAAAATTAAAAAAATTGAAATCTCCATGAAATAAAAAACAAATTTGAATGTCAGCTGATACCATTTACAGATTCACAGACACAAAAATACACCAATACTATAACAAAACAAAAATCAATTCAAAATTCATTCCATTCAAATCAAATTCCGCATCAAATTCTACTTTTTTCTGAGCAAAAACATTTTTTTTTAGATTTTAGTCAATTAATGAATGAAAAAATTAACTCACTCGTATCATTAAGTGTGTAAAAAATTAATTTTAAAATTTCAGACGGCTAGGGGATAAGGAGGTGACACAAGCTGCTAAAGTTATCATTTTATTTTAAATTTACCTGACTTGAGCACTTGTTACGTTTTTTTAAGTTTGTCCGTGAAGCTATTTAATGGTCAAACTACAAAAAACCAGAGGCATAAATATATCGTTGGTTTTCTCCAAAAAGATTCTATTGACATTTTTAATTTTTACTTGCGACACACATAGGTACCTATGGGTACAATGGCAAGTTATGAATTCGTAAACAAATCAAACTGGAGATATTAATTTTACTTTTTTATTTTTTTTAATATGGAGAAAGGCTCCTTTTTGATAATTTACAACACGGTTCTACATTTTGTTGTATGGTGAAGCTTCTACAAGGTGTAAACATTATTGCCAACCAAAATTCTTAAAAAACTTTTCATTTTTCAAATGTTTAATTTTCAATTTTTTTAACTCATTGGGGCATATCCATAGTCATTTTAGACCTGGGTCTAAGTTAAACATAGCTTTGGTTCAATTTTCGGACGTTGATTCTATTTTTTTAAGGATATCCTTTCAAAATATTTGAAGCTATTTGTGTAGTATACCAAGTTAATTAACTTATAAAAATATAAAACCAACAATTTGTAATTAAAATTGGTCTGTATTCATTGAGCCAAAATTGTCTTAAACTGTATTTTAGTTAAACCTGGGACTATCTGCCACTATGAATATGCCCCATTATTTTGAAAACAACTATAAATAGTACGGGAGGCGACCGATGGTTTACCTATCTCATCGCGGCTTCGGAAAAGAATGATTCATAAATCTAAAAAAAAAAAAGTTTTTGCTCAGAAAAAAGTAGTTATTTAAGTTTTTTTTGATTTTCTCAAGACTAAAAGCGTTTGGCTCAAAATAGATAATAGCATTTAATAGCAGAAGGAAAAATAATACTTAATAACGTAAAATTTAGAACAAAATCAGTTTGAAAGATTTTTTTTTTCAATTTTTTTCTTTAAACTTAGAGTTTGAAAATAAATTTTCCAAAAACTATTTGCTAGAACAACCTGATTTAAAAAAAATAAAAGAATGGATTCTAGGCTTTAAAAAAAGGTATAGTATGACATTGTAAGTGTTGCCGTTGTTTTTAAATAATTTGTTTTCTATTAAACAAAATAAATTTGTTTTTTGTTAAAGTTAAAAATTAAAAAAGTCAACGAAGCCTCAAAATTATAAAATAAATGCAAAAAAGAAGGCCCTCTGGATTATTTTTTTTATATGGTAGGGGTTACCCCCAGGTATAACATACCCAAAGTCGCGGCCCTGGGCGAGCTAATCTGAGGAGGGGGGGGGGTTAAAGGTACCCCTCTTTAGATTTAGATTTTCGTGAATATTGGCCCAACCTAACATGTTAGATGGAAAGTCTGTACTACTTAATTAGAGACAATTAAATTGTCTATAAAATGATATATTCACATTTTGTCTAGTGTCAATAATAAAGGAGATGCGGGGGGTAGAAAAGTCAAGAAATCTGAAAAACCTGTTATTGTCTTAGATATTGAATGTTTTCTGACCAATTTAGCTGGGAAAGACAAAAAACGTTTATACACATTCAGTCACTGTTGTTTCATCATGTCGTGAAGCTAAGAAAGGAGTTAAAATTTCCTTTGTTTTCTATATATCCGAAACTATACGAAAAAGTTGATGTATACTAAATTAGGCAAGATTTAATTAGCAAGAGTTGTTTTCATATGGCGCCAAAAAATGATAACGTTTTTTTTAAAGGAACACAATACAAAATTTTTTGGCCATAGAGGGGGGTTCTTTCTCCCCTCCTTTAGAGAGGAGGGGCATTTTTTTTTTAAATAATATTAAAAATCAACGGCAACACTAACAACAACAAAATTTACCTTTTTTTAAAAGCCAGAACTCCGTTCTTTTATTTTATTTTCAAATCAAGTTATTAATGTCCATAGTTTTTGTAAAAATTACTTTCAAACTCAAAATTAAAAAAAAAAAGTTGAAAATTTCGTTTTTGATTTATTCATTTAAATTGTAAAATAAAATGCAGAATTGGCTTTTATTGTTCACAACCTCTATTAATTCTTAATTGAAAACTAAATGGTTCTATGTCTCCTAGTTTTTGAGAAAATTAAGAGTTACGATGACATTTTTTTTTTTATGTTTTTTTTTTTTTTGTAACTATAATTTGTATTATTATTATAGTAGTATGTGATAGTAGTGTTTCTTTGAGCTTGAGGTTAAAGAATGAATAAACTCCTTGAACCTGCGAAGCAAGCCACCCACGGTACTGTGTGAGTGGTAGAGCTGACCCTTAGGTACAACATAATCAAAGTCCCCAGCCCAGCGCCGCAAGCTTTAGGCAGGAGAGGGGGTAAATGTCCCCTTTTATAGTTGTTCTTCAATATTTGGAAAACTAAGCGTAAAAGAGGCAAAGTCAATATGACAAAGTGAAAGAAAATTGAATTTCATAGAAGTAGTATAAAAGTAAACTAATTAACAAACATTAAATTTCCAAGGAAATGAATTTTTTATTATTTATGTTCGATATTTCTACTCTCGCATCTCTATTGCTTCCAGCAAAGCTATGAACATATCTTCTATTTGTAGGAAATTCAATTTTCTTTCACTTTGCCTCTATTGCGCTCAGTTTTCCAAATATTGAAGAACAACTAGAAATGGGACATTTACCCTCCTCTCCTGCCTAAAGCTTGCGGCCCTGGCCTGGGGACTTTGAGTATCTTGTACCTAAGGGAAAATAAATAAATAAAAATAAATAAAAATAATAAAAAAAATAATCCAGAGGGCCTTATTTTTTGCAAGCAAAATTCCTTCTGGCTTTTTGAATTTGAACACTAGATACATACGCAAATACACTGACAAATCGCCAGAAGTGCCGGAGTTAGGTAAATTTTCCGATTTTTGTTACAACTTTAGCAGCTTCTGGCACCCCTTAGCCTTCTGGCATTTTGAAATCTTCTCTTTCACGCCCTCTTCATCCGATTCAGCCAGTTTTCAGCTTTGTCGGAGGGAGTTATTTTTCAAAAAAAAAATGCAAGTTCGACCCCTAACCCCCGCTTATCTCTTCCAGTGTGCGATAGGGATTTTTCTTTTCTACCCCAATCCAACAAATTCCCGAAAAAATTCCATGTCGCGAGTGAGGTCGAAACTCTGCAGCCAGCTCTCCGTCTAAATGTGAACACCGTCAAATGAGAAAGTCACAGAAATTTATTATTTTTTGCGTTTGTCGAATTGTCACAATCGGGAGTTAAACCCGAGCTAACTCCTGAAATTTGTTTTTTTTTTAAGTCAATATCTATAGATATAGATAAGTAATTATTTGAAGAACAATAACAATAGATTATTATAATGATTTTTTGTTGTTAATATGAGTGACGGCTATAGATCTCAGTCGTGTTGCTGAAGATGACCAGTACACTGGTTGAAATGCATTCTGTGTGTAAACAAACAAATTAATACAATTATAAGAAAATAAAAAAAAATTATATTTTGTTTTTTATGTTGACTCAAATTAATGGTGTTAAGATATTTTTTAAAAAAACATAATAGATATAGATAGATATTTGAGAACTGAAAGTTAGTCTTCCATTAAAAACTGTTGTTGATTTATTTGCGAAATTGTCTAACTCAGGTTTAGCTCACAGGTAATCTCTGCACTGGAAAATAGGCTCTTGTACAAACGTGATTAAGTATTTAAATCATTGTTTTGGCATGAAAACTACATAAATGTCCACTTTCATAAAGTTTCTGTTTCAATTTTATTTATCAAATATTTAGAGCCATGAATTTCATCTAATCAACTAAGGTTCAACCACGGTTTAAATTTATAATTGGCTGTTATGAAATTCAGTTAATCCGTCAGAATGGGTGAATTAAAATATATTTTGATCAAATGGTTCAAAGGCTGAATCTGTTTGTATAACTAAATTATCACTAGTGAGTACTCACTTTGTTGAAGTGGGCTTGTTTTTCATGCAAAAAACAATACAAAATTAGCAAAAAGCTGCGAAGCTATTTTTGTGTAGACGCATTTTAAGAGGTGGAGAGGGGAGGGAGGCGTGAGTTTGTCAAGCTGAAAAATTTGTTGTAATACAATCTAATCATATGACACATGTTTTTAGTGTGCTTCTCAACGCTGATTCTTAAGAGACCGAAACTGAAAAGATACATGTATCCTGTGGAAAGTTAATGTCGTTTTTATGGAATGATCACTTTTTTTAAAGTACAACAAGTAATATATTACCCAAAACCATTTTTAAATAATGGGATATTAATGAAATTTAGTACAAATGTTTCATTTGGCATGCTTATCAAGAATCAAAAGAATCCCCAAAAATATCTTTGGTTAAAGGGTGTTTTTTTTACGGAGAGATGCAAGTGAGTGGTTATTACAATAACATCCATGAACAAATTCTGACACTTATGAACTTTGCTAAAAATATTAAATTTATATTGGAACCCAAGGATCAAAAGGGTCCGTACAAATATCTAAGGTCCAAAGGTGTTTTTTAGGGGTCTAATGTTTGACCTGCTTAACGGAAAAAACAGTAATTTCTGTTTCAAAATTAATCTAACTTTTTTTAGGGTGCTTGTATCATGTTGGTTTTTCTTTTATTAGATTCGGCGTTAAAAAATACCTTTAAATCATATATCATATATGTACTATCTCGATTACACGAAAATACAATTTTTCGTAAGAGCTTACATTTTGCTCCATATAGGGCAGGTCAAACATAAACTCTCTAAACATCACAAACAAAAAACTCTTTGGATCAAGTTATTTTAATGGACTCTTTTGATACTTGGAAACCATGAAATATTTAATATTTTTAGCAAATTTCATCAGTGTCAAAACTTATTCATAGATGTTATGGTAATAATGCGTAGCACTAACATCTCGCTCTCAAAAAAACACCCTTTCACCACAGATATTTTTTGGGACTCTTTTGATTCTTAGTAAACATGCCAAATTAAACATTTATACCAAATTTCATTAAAATCCCATTATTTAAAAATGGGTTTAGGTAATATATTACTTGTTGTACTTTAAAAAAGTGATCATTCCATAATAATGACATTAACTTTCCACAGGATACATGTATCTTTTCAGTGTTGGTCTCTTTAGAATCAGCGTTGAAAAGCACCCTATAAAACATGTGTCATATGATTAGATTGTATTACAACAAATTTTTCATCTTGACAAACTCCCGCCTCCATCCCCTCTCCACCTCTTAAAATGCGCCTAAACAAAAAGTCAATGCGGGGATTTTGGGGGACTTCGGATATGTTGTTGAGAATTAAATTCTGCGTCGATACCAGACAAAAATTCCATGAATTAATTAGTCCCTGGTCCGATCCTATCTTTCTTAGACTATTTGGGTAATTTAAAGAATTGGAAGTAAAATCAAGCAATTTTTCTAAAAAGCACTAAATATAAAATAAAAAAGCACATAAATCGATTAGAATTCTGCATATATATGTAGATTGTAGGTACATAAGTGTAATGTATACCTTAAACTCGTAGAGCAGATAATATTCGTCTTATATTTCATATTCTAAAAATCAATATGTACTTGAATATCCCAGGCAAGTGCGTAAACAGTGTATGTTATATTAGAAAGAAAAACATTAGTTTACATTTGCTACTTAAAAGAAGTTAAAGTAGTAACAAAACCCTTGGCCTTGAAAAACAGGACAAATTTGGTCATAGAATAAATATTCATTCCCTATACTAAACATATAAATATGTACGTATGTATGCATATATTTATACATATTGATTGTTTGAACAATAATCTCAAGAAACAAAATTGGTAACAAGGAAAAAACGTTAATTTCTCTACACAATCACCTAACTATAGGCGATTGTGTATAATGAGTGATTTTATTTTCTTTACTTAAATCTGATAAAGCCTGATAAATGAAGAGCATAAACATGCTCGAAACGTTGCATATTAAATAACATCTGTTATTTTTGACCTACAGCCCACTAAAAGTTTTGTATATCTATCTTTAACGATAAAAAGTCACAAATATTATATATAATTTTTCCATAAACGTATTTTTAAGGTAAATGCATTTAAATTTGTATTAAAATTTTGGAAAATCTCTTTTAAAAATAAGGGAATCATTTATTTTCCATTCAATGCATATTTTTACCAAATTTTAAGAAAATCGGTCGATGTTAAGTGGCCATCAAAAGGGAATTGTTTATGGAGTTTTCGTGTTTATACCAAACATTGAGTGGCATGCAAACTTTGTGTTTTTTTTTTTTTTCAAAAATGTGTTTGCGTTTTTTTTTTTCAAAAATTAATTTTTGACTGCCTCAGGAATCACCGAATTAGTGCCATGAACACTAAGTAAAACTGCATTTTAAGTTTTATCAATAATAATAAAGCGTGTTCGGTGGCGTATGTGGAACATTTTTCAATAGAAAGTCAGATAATGGAATAATACGACCATTGTATAAATGAAGTATCTTTTTATTCAGTAATTACTAGGCATAGTGAGATATTAAGACAGCTAATAAGAATAAACTATTTTTTTCTATTATACTTTAGACTTTGAGAACCGATATGATATAAAGTCCAGGCTGCTGCAGATAAATCATTATCATACCATTTTGAGTCTAAATTGACTGGTACTATCCTTATTTGAAAAGTAATACAACTTGAAGAGCTTACAAACTACTTATGTATATTATTTGTTTAGAGGTGAAAATTGTTCTTTGTTTGAAGACTTTCTACCTAATTTATTAGACAAGAATTTTTCTTTTATTTTTACTAAAGTTCTTGTTTTTTTTGAGAATAAAACATATAAGTATGTAAGTTATGTAACAGGAAATCTCTCCGAAAATTTAATTAACTATATTGTAACTACCCTTCCCAGGCAAGTCACTACCGCTCAACCACCCACAGCTTGTACCTACTCTACCATACACCATGTCCAATGCTGTGTCTCCCCAAACTACCTGCTGGGTATTGATTTTCATGTTGTTGTTGTTGGTGATTTTTTCCGCTCCAAACAATGTTGCAGGTGTACACATAGCTGTAGATAGGGATATATACATAGGTATATGGGTACATTTACATAGATACATACAAATGTATGTATCTTTCTGTAGAAAATAAATAAATGCTATCGCGGTGGCGGCCATGGTGCAGCACTCGTTGCTCTGCTGTTGATTGTCCAACCGAACCTCTTCTCCAATCACTGATGGCCGACCGTCCGTTCATCCGTCCGTCAGTAGTCCAACGAACAGCAGCGCCATCACCAATAGCAACAACAACAACGACAAAGGCTTTTTTTATAATATAAAAATAAAAATGATGACAAAAAGCCTAAAAAAAATTGCCATCACCACCAGGCACCATCACTATAAGACTGGTGCGGTGCTGCAGCAGCAGCACCACCGGAATGATGTTACGACAAAGTAGGAGGCTGGGGCAGTGGAGGAGGTTTGAAAAAAAATCCTTTGCCTCCTCTGGATGTTCGCCCACCGCGCCAGTTGCTCGCCCCCTCGAGCAGCAACTCCAGCTCAGCGCGTAGCACGAAATTGAATCACAGTAGCGAAGAGCTGCTCCATGAAAGTCCACGGACGGGATGAATAGGTAGTTGCTGGCACTATCACTCCACCACGGCTAACAGGGATGGGGAGGGGGTTAGAGTGGCTTGCTATACCGATGGTGGTTGGTTGGGTCGTTTTTGTATGGATTGCTGACGCGAATATGCGGCGGCGGTATCCCGCCTGCGTCGTCGTTGTCGTTGGAATGGAAAAATATTCTCCAGAATGTGCTCACTCAATGCATGCCAGAGAGGTACGGTGATCGTTGTCGTTGTCGCCCGTTTGTCGTCGTCATCGTCATCGTGGTCTTCGGTAAGTGTCGATGTCGACTGCTGCTTCTAGTGCTGCTGCTGCCTGCTGGTGTATCGCCGCTTTCTATCTCTTTTATCGATTTATTCAAAGCAACCGTGAGATTCGCTGCGACCGACCGTCGTCGTCGTCGTCGTTGTCATCGTCTTTGCTTGTGAGCGGGTAACGTCGTAAGTCGTCGTGGAGTGGAGGTGTTGGCTTTGTTTTTTTTTTTTTTTTTTTTTTTTTCTTACTGAAGAAGAGTGACGGCGGTTCTTCATACCGCTGGCGGTAGAAACAAGTTTACTAGATGTGTTGTTGTTGTTATTTCATCAGTACGCGCGGCAGTCACAACACTCGCATTCGCATCAGTCGCAATAGCACATTGGCAACGAAATAACAGTTTATTCTCCTCCTGAAAACAGTACAAGCTCTTATCTCGTATTAGGTAGATGAACGACTAACAAACTCAAGAGTCCAGATATATACAAGTGCAAGTGATTCTATCAACATAGCTCTAAGCTTAGGTACCTACTAGACATTCAAGCACGCACGATACTTACAATGGTAGATATTACAACACAATTCATAGATGTGGTCAAGCAATATGACATTGTTTACAATCCCCGAAATCCCAACTACAAGAACTTCCTGGAGAAGATCAGAGCTTGGGGACAAATAGCAGATGAGCTGGGAATAACAGTTGGTAAGAATTTTGTTTTGTTAATAATTTTGATGCCTACCTCTCTCGCTACGAGACCAAAAGTTTAATTATAATGGTGCTGGCTGGTGTTGCTGATTAAATTTTGTGGTGGTTCTTGTTTTATTTCAACTTTAATTCATATTTATTTTTTGTTTTGCTTCTTTATAACTGTAGAGTATGGGGACATGGAGGACATGAAATAACGACAAAAGAGAAAAGATGTGAGAGGGAGGGGAATTTGTTTTTGTGAATTGAGTTTTTTGAATTTGAATTCCGTCCGATTGAGAGAACCGCGAGAGGTTTTTGTAGATTTGTGTTAAAGTGGATTGTAAATTTGAGTTCAGTGGCTTTCAAACTGTTTTTCCATCTGTTGCGGTTTGTTTTCGTTTGAAGTTATAATGAGGATATAGATTCACTGTTCACTGTGCAGCTCAACTTTTTAGTAAACAGATAATATATACGAATTCTTTTTTTTTTTGGAAAAAACTAAATTTGTAGAAAACTTTTTCTTTCATCAATATTGAATAGAGATTTTTTGGTAGTACCTAATTATGCATTGGTATTATATTTAGGTGAAATCGTAAGTTTAGTTTGAAATCGTAAAAACTTTTCCATGTTACATGTTTTAGTAGAGGAAAAGGCAACGTGACAGCGTAATCCTCAGAAAATAAAAGTCCTAGATCCATTCAGTTTTCAGTGTTTGCTTGAGATATTGTAAAAAATATTCACCCCTATTGCGATTGATGATTGATAGATGATAAATATTGAAATTCGATATTTAACTACCAACAGAAAAAAGTTTTGGTCATTGGGAATAATGCAGACCATTGTGAATTGTAAAAAAATTGACAAATATCAATGAATATTTGATCACATTTTCAGTAAATTGAGTTTAAAAATCCAAAATATCAATATTTATCAACTATCAATCAACAATCGCAAATCGCAATAGGGGTTATTATCCTCTTGTGGCGGCTAACGAAAATGACCCGTAGTTTTTCCTTGTACACTATCCTCATACTGTCGTGGTAAAAGACTTGTTGTACGACTGATATTTTAAAAAGAATAGTTTTTATAAGAAAATTAACAAAAAAAAAAACAATAACCTTTTATTTTGGAGATTGTATTATTTTTATTTTTTGTTATTGTTTTGCGTGTATGTAAACATTTTGCTGAGTTGCTAGTCACTCACTCAAAAAACACGGCTCGTTTCAGATGGGCGGAAATTTTATGTGTTAATGTTTCAATATATCTTTTATCAGACTTCGAATTTTGATAAAAATCGGTAAAGTTGGTCAGGTTTTATTGAATTATGGCCAAATGTGCAGTGCGGCGTCTACTTACTTTTTTCTTTTTTTTTATTGAATTCAAATTTTTTGGTTAGGGTGAAATCCAATGAAATACAATGTTATGACTTTGATTAAGACATGATTAAAATAAAACAATGAAAAGGAAATATATTCATACTATGCCTAAGGTACATACAAAGATGTTTTGTAAAGTTTAAAAAGCTAACTGGTTTGAAAAATAAGTCTTGATTTGAACATGATAATAAAACAAACACAATCAGAATGACAACAGTGTTATTTACACATCTCTTTTTTCCTTATTATTTATGTAAATCCAAATTCAAAGCAACGCTGGACTTGAGTTGTTTTTTAATTCAAATCGAAATTGGATCTGGGCGAAAATAAAACACCTTAAGGCTTTTTTGGTAGCAAAAATTGATATTATGTGGCTGTGCCAAATTCATTAACGTTTTGATTTACACTATTAAGCTGATACCAATAAGTCTCTAAACGTTCTCGACGGTCCTAAGCGACCACCTTCATGTTGATGTTCACGTATTGTCGCTACGATACCTACCATCTTTCCATCGATCTATCGCACGGATACACACAATTTTTCAATGTGGCATTATCGTGATCTAGAAAGTACCATCTTTCCATCGATATGTTACTGTCAAAATGCAATTCTAGAATTTACCAGTTAAAATTTAGAACTTTTCAGCGACATTGGTAAAAGTCCAAAAATTCCATAATTAATTCCCGAACTTTTTGAAAAAAAATTTTTGGACAACAGTTGGTACCTTTTCATTTCAATTCTTTTTTGTAGCTTTTTTTTATATATTATTAAGATATTTTCAGCATTCATTTCTTACTAAATATCTCCCACAGATTTTTGAGCTTATCTAAAAAATTTCAAAATTAGTTCGAGTTCATAAAGCAGTATTAAATAAAAATATGTTTTTTTTTATTTTAATTTCTCCTACAGATGCAGCCAAGCGAAAATGGAAAAACCTTCGAGACAGTTACACAAAATATCTTCGATCGTTTCGAATAGGGACAAAAACTTCAAAGAAATACCAATTCTGGGCACATGCGGACCATATGGAATTCTTAAAACCACACCAAGGCCCTGGAAGGTAGGAAGCTCGCACTTCGTCTTTGATAAATCCAATTTCTATTTTATTATTATTTTTTAGGCCACCGAAACAAGAAGACAATGATGAAAATGACTCTGATATCGGCTTTCAAGTTCTTAAGAAAGTTACTATAGCCGAGGATAGTGTGTTAGCACCTCCCCCTCCACCACCTCTGCCAATCCCCCCACAAATAGCAACAACAATAACAACACCAATTGTTACATCTACACCGACCAAAGTACACATACAACCATCTTTTATTTTGGCCAAAAACATTTCTAACGGTTATATAACACAAATACCTACGACCCCCTTGGATTTAGCATGTAATACAACATCAACATTAACGTCCCCCATAGTTGCAAAAATACGTGCAATAAATACCCCAGCCCCGTTTTTCAACAATAATTTATCTATTCAAGATTTAAGCTCCGCTCCACAACCTAAAATCCGTAAAATCGCTCCTCAAAATACAAATAATATTGAAAACTTTGATGTAACCTCGATATTGCGTGCCAATCGTGAAATGGACTCTACTTGCTTATTCTTTTTGAGCCTGGCCAAGTCGGTACGAACAATGCCAAAACGATATCAGGCTATGGTGAAGATGCGTTGCATGCAAATAATTAATGATGCTGAAGTCGAGATCGAATCGAACTTCGAGTGTGATGAGTCTGGAGGTTTTGTATCGAAACAACAAAGTAACAATGGCGGATCAAAGAACACGGATATTTTAGACAATACAAACAACGATAGTTATTCACATCAAGCTGCATCAAGTCAGCCGTCAAACAATGTAAATGAAAATTCAGAGCATTACACGTATGTGATGTCACCATCTCGGGTAGAAACCATGATAGATGTATCATCTGAGGATGAAACTACAAACGGAACCAATAACAATTAGACAAGGATTACATACACATATGTACATATACATATGTGTGTATGTACATATGGTATTTCATTGTTGAATAAAGAATGCTATACAAAACTCAGGATTTAGCCAAAACGTGCTAATACGAATCTGAAGTGAAAAAATAAGTTAAAATTTAGCCATTAGCATAATTTAAATGTTGTACATAAATACAGTTTTAGTTAAATTTAATGTAATCGTTGTTTTCCTTACTTGATTGAGGAATAGAAACTGATGTGACGGCAAATGCTGGAAATTAGGTACAGATGGATACCACCCAAAATTTAACTAATTGACAGTCGAAGACTTCTTAATTAGAAGTCCCGAAAATTTCATAAGGAGTTCGTTGATAGGAATATTTGTAAATAGGATTCCGCTTAAAACACCTTACAATAATAATCTATAATATTTAAATACGTCAACATGAATTCTGTCCTACTAGTACAGGTTAAATAGGACATACAAAACATACAAATTCTTACCCTCATGAAAGTTGGTGAAAACGTTACATTTACCATAAGAATGAGGAATCAAAAGAATCTATAAGAATATCTTGTTGGGAAGGATTGCATACCAGGTATTTGCCAAAAGAAATCGAAGAACGGAAATAAATCTTTAGAGATTTGAGCAAATTGCGATTTTTGAAGTAAACTTCTTTCCGCTCGTTGAGAGTGAAATCTCAAGGTTAAGTTTTTGGAAAACGCCAAAATTAAACGCCACCTGCGAAACTTTGCGTCTGATGATTCAAATTACATTTATTTACTTTCTGCGTGAGACTTTTAATCTTGATATATGAACATAGATAATGATTCAGTAATGGGATCGACAAAATCTGGGTCTACAATAGACGGGGTCTTTACAAGATATTTGGAAAGTGTTGAGTCTACAACGTACGTTTTATATTTTAGTTACCATATCATAATGGTATAATTACAACTTTACCAACAAATTAAATACAAAATCTTGTCTAAATTTTTTTCATTCAGTAAAAGTTTTGATTGAGTGGGAATATATCAAATACTTACTTACTTACTTAGGTCCTCGGACCTATTACGTCCGTGATGTTTCCCTTACGGGACATAGGGCCTCCACTACACCTACGCGCCATCGTGTACGATTTCTTGAAATATATTTCAGCTCTCTCCAACTTTTCCCCAGTCGTGCCGATTCCTGTTCCAATGTTCTTCGCCATGTACTTCTAGGCCGGCCCACTTGTCTTCCCTCCTGTGTGAGCGGGTTCCACTGCATTGCTTGAGATGCAATGCACCGATCGCCTTTTCGAAGCGTATGGCCAATCCACTGCCAATTTCTTCTTCGTATAATGGAGTCTATGGGCTCCTGACCCGTTCTCGCATGAAGTTTCGGCATTGGAGATACGGTTGGGCCAGAAAATCCTCAAGATGTTTCGTAGACATCTATTAACGAAGGTTTGCAGCTTTCTAGTGACAATTTCAGTGACTTTCCAAGTGCTGCAGCCGTAAAGCAGAACGGATTCAACATTGGAGCGGAACAGTCGTAGCTTGGTCTTTAAGCTAAAAGAGTTGTTTCTCCATATATTGGACAGCATTCCGAACGCAGCCTTTGCTTTCTGATTCGGCTGTTTACGTCCAGTTCAGTTCCGCCACCCGTAGAGACAATACTCCCAAGATATTGGAAATCCTCTACCATCTCTACCGGTTGTCCAGAAATATTTACTTGGATTGATGAGGAAGTTCCAAGGCTGATCCTTTTAGTTTTTGCCGAGTTGATCTTAAGCCCTACGATTTCTGCTTCTCTCTCCACCCTTGTTGTCATTTGATGGAGATCCATGATCCTATGAGAGAGTAAGCATACGTCGTCCGCGTAGTCCAGATGTTTGAGGTGAGATTGCAGAGTCCACTGAATTCCTCCATTTCCATTTGACAAAGCTGCGTGCATTACGTCACTTATCACCAACAGGAACAGTATTGGTGACAGTATACAGCCTTGCCTAACTCCACTTTGGATTTCAAACTCCTCTGACAGCCAACCTTTGTGCAAAACGTGACACTTGGATCCATCATATGTAGCCTTGATAATAGCAATCAATTTATCTGGGATGCCCCTCCTGCGCAAAGCAAGCCAAATAAATTCTCTATTGACACTGTCGAACGCCTTTTCAAAATCGATGAACAGCAGGTGAAGTGGTGATCGATATTCAACGCACTGTTCGATGATGATCCGCAAGGTGTTGATGTGATCCAGTGCGGAAACCTGCTTGTTCGGCGTCGAGTGTGTCTTCGAGGTGGTCTTTAATTCGGTCCAATATTATCCTTGCTATTATCTTGGCTACTGCAGGCAGAACGCATATTCCTCTCCAGTTTTCGCACTGTGTGAAATCTCCTTTCTTTGGGAGCTTGACAATCATTCCTTTTTTCCACTCTTCAGGAAAGCTGTCTGTTTCCCAAGCTCTCTTAATAAGTGGGTGCAGTAGCTCGCTCGATGTCGTTGGGGCTGCTCCTAAGAGCTCTGCAGGAATACCGTCAAGTCCAACCGCTTTGTTGTTCTTCAGTGCTTTGATGGCGGTGATAATTTCTTCTTTACTGGGGGGTACGGTGCGTATTCGGGAAATTGTTACTTCGGGTAGCTCAGTGGGAATAGGGTTCACTTCACTTGCGAAAACGCGGTTTAAAACCGCAGAAAAGTGTTCCCTCCACCTTATGAGCTGGTCCTCATCCGAAATTAGCAGGGATCCGTTTGTGTCTTTAACCAGGTGTTGTTTAGAGCTCTGGACACCAGTGAGCTTTTTGGTAATTCTGTAGACGGTCCTACTGTCACACCTACTAGCGGCTTCTTCTGCTTCTGTGGCCAGTGCGTTGATGTTGTTACGCTTATCACGTCGCACACTACGGTGAACTTCCCTCATCTTCATGCGGTACGTAGACTCAAGCTCGTTTCTCCCTGCTGCTGGGGTAGCTGCGATGCGAGCTTTAAGGTGTTTCCTTTCTTCGATCCTTGCCCAAGTTTCGTCGGAAAGCCAAGCACTATTTCTTCCTTGCGCCCGGCCGACTATACTTTCAGCACCGGATATGAACACATTTTTCACAGCACACCAATGATTTTCGATGGATGTGGTTTCCGTGCTGCTGATTGCGTTCAATCCTTGTGAAAGGTGGTCCCCTAGTTGTTGGCGCACTGCGGGATCCTTTAGTCTATCTGTATTAAACTTGGGCATTCGAGGGTTTCCTTGGGATCTACGAACTGCAGCTGTACGCAATCTTACGGTAGCAACCATCAGATGGTGGTCCCGGGCCATTCCCATGTCAGCACCTCTTCTGTTACGGACGTCCTGGAGACTGCTTCTAAAACGCCGGCTGATCGCGAAGTGGTCAATTTGGTTGGAAGTTGCTTGTCTGTCAGTCGACACCCAACTGACTTTGTGGCACGTCTTATGCTCGAACATGGTCCCTCCAATAACAAGGCCGTTGGCGTTGCAGAAATCGACAAATCGTTCGCCATTATCGTTTCGGTTACCAACACCATGTTTTCCCATGACATGCCTTTGCCCAGAGTTCTCATTGCCAACCTTGGCATTTAAGTCTCCCATCACCATAATTATATCACCTCGTGGAACGCTATCATAAGCAGCACTCAGCCGGTTATAAAAGGCTTCCTTCTCCTCGTCAGAAGAGAGCAAAGTTGGGGCGTAACACTGTATGATGGTGACGCGACGTACTCTAGTCCTGAACCTGGCTTTTAGGATCCTGTCACCGAAAGGCTCCCAGGAAATTAAGCTTTTGAGAGCTGTTTTGGAAAGCAGCAATCCAACGCCAGATTCCCGAGTGCTTCCAGGTGTTTTTCCGGAATAGAATAGTACAATGTTACGGGTTGGTGACTTAAACTTCTCCGAGCCCAGCCATCTAACTTCACTTATCCCTAAGATGTCCATCCTATACCGCATGAATTCCTTCTCTAGTTGCAGGAATCTGGCATTCTGAGGACCTTCTTTTCCATCCGCAAGAAGCGTCTTCACATTCCAGAAACCAATCTTTGTCCGGGTTCAATAGCCAAAAGTCGTCAACAAGTTATCATTAATTATCCGAGGCGTAGTGTTGGTTTCGGTAGCGGGTTGATTTCAGTAACGGAGAATGCTAACCTCCGTAACCTATCCTAGAAAGCTAGGCCTTTTCGCACTTGTAATTTTTGCCTATTTATGTATATTGGGATACACAAATATTTGCCCGGGGACCACCACGAGGAGGTAAAACAAGCACTTCATCGTGACTGATTGTTGCGCTACTGGCCCAGACCAAGTTCTGAGCAATCAATAGTTTCCCGATCAGGCACGATGCAGGTCGCCCTATCGAATAGGTACTTAAAATTTTTAAGTAGTTGCAAGTACCAAGAAATTGTACTTAAAAAATTTCAAGTACTAATGAATTGTACTTAAGTTTTACTTATGTCAGAATATATTAAATTACTTTACAGCTCTGTGGGTATAATAAAGACTATAGACCTGAAAGTTACAATTTTATTGAATGTTAAAAATAGAAAGTCGGAAAAGCTAGATATAGAACACGTAGCTGAGTCTTACGCATATAAGCTTAATATACCTTTACAAATCGAGATTTTTAGATCACCAAAGAAGTTTCACTTCTGTCACGAGTTCTGAGTAAAGGCTCTCCCAAACCAATGCGGAACATTCGTTGCGGCGAAAAAACATTCGCATGTCAAAATTTTTTTACATGGTGATATATGAGAGTACCCACACCAACGCGGCGGAGAAACACAAAACTTCGCCGCAACGTATGTTTCGCATTGGTTTGGGAGAGCCTTAAAGGCTCTTCCAAACCAATGCGGAACATTCGTTGCGGCGAAAAAACATTCGCATGTCAAAATTTATTTACATGGTGATATATGAGAGTGCCCACACCAACGCGGTGGAGAAACATATGAAATAATTTTGACTGACGAATGTTTCTTCGCCGCAACGAATGTTTCGCATTGGTTTGGGAGAGCCTTAACTGAGTTACCCGTGCTTTTTTTTTAACTCGTTTTTGAATATAACCGATATCGGCTGGGGTGATTTTGTCAAAATTTTGCAAATCAAGCGGTTCTGCTGAATTTAAATAAATATTTTTTTATGAACAAATAAATTCAAAGAAAAAATCAATTATTTTTATTATTTCAAAAACTGTATTTTAAATTGGTTTTATAGTTTTTTTTGTAACCATTCTATATACCATCAATGTCAAGCTTAATTCTAGTTATTAGCTACAAGGACTACGCGTACAGTGGTGTGACAAAGCGATGCGATGCGAGAAGCGATGCGACAAGCGATTCGAAATGCGACACAGTGCGCACAGTAAAAGTGCGGCTGTGTTGCTCGTTTGTCCCGGTCTATAGTCGTTTTTCTTTTTTAGTTCAGAGCAGAGCCTGAACTGTCAAACAAAAAATTGTGTTTCTTTTTTATCTCTGAACGTTCAGAGCTTCAAATTTGTGTTTCTTTTTTCGTTCTGAACGTGCTCTGAGCTTGTTCAGAGCGCGCTCTATGAGCTCAGAATAAAATAACTGAGCAGACCGAGTTGAATGCTGAACACAAGCATTTGATAGGTGAAATTGAAAAAAAAGTGACAGCTTAGTGTTCAAGTGTGTTTCAAAAATAATTCCGAGCGCTCAGAACCAGAATACGCTTTGTTCAGAGGATGTTCAGAGCATGCTCGATATGCTCGGACTCTGTTCAGAACTCTTTTCTGAGCTAAAAAAGAAAAACGCCTTATATTGAACGATTTTTCCAGTGCCGATCTTTTGTTCGTTGGTGAAGGGAGTGAAAAGTGAGGGGTAGGGATCAAATCGTTTGTACCACAAAACTCAGACGATTTTTCCAGTCTGTTTATGTTCTCTTTCGCCCTCTTTCCAGTTTTTTGTGTGTGTTCGGTGTCAGTGTACCATTGGGTTGATGGTGTGAGTGAATATCAATGCAAAATGAAGAGCACAGAAATAAAAAATAAAGAAGACAAGGAAAAAATCTCATGGAAAAAATCGTTCTGTGTGTACATTTCACACGATTTCTGGAAAAATCTTCGTGGAAATATCGGGCAATGTAGATCGGGACTTTGTTTAGTGTCAATAATAAGGATTCATCATCAGAAGATGATTTTTTAATTGAAAATTTATATTTATTATTAAAGCACTGCAATATTAATATTTTACTCTTTTGATTTGTTTTCTTTAAACGTCAAAACAAACAATATGATCCTACTCGCACAGACTCGCTTGAAAAAGCAACCAAACCAAACAACCAAAACAAGTTATTTAAACTTATTAAGATTTTCGCATAAACAGGGAACATCCTGTTTACGTGAATGGCAAATTGGTTGGATAATGTAGTTCATCCGATGGATATCAAAATGGGTAACCGAATTTACGGTAGCCGAAAAGGAATTATATACCTTAAGTGATCCTCGAAGTCCAACCTCTGAGTATTATTTTTCAAATACAAACAACAGTTTTTATTTAAATCTGATACCATTTTTTTTTTTTTTTTATGTTTGTTAACTATGGTACACACAGGCGTATACGTGTTTTTTTATGGTGCTTTCAATTGGTAAAATAAATGAATTTATTTTTGATTTGGATCTGTCAAATCACAGATTTGCCATTCCAATGGGCAAATAAATCGATTTATTTTTTGATTTAAAATCAAATTTGCAGATCTAAATTTTTCGGCAGATTTGCACCAATACCAATACAATTTTCAGCTGTTAATTTGGCAAATGTCGTTTTTTAATTTGTAATTTGTTTTGATTGTGAAAAGTTAAACAAAATATTAAAGAAAAATATTCCAAATGCAGAAATGGAAGCCGTTTTAAATGATTTGTTGGAGTCATCAACCCCTTCTTCGTCTTCTGATAGTGAAAGAAGTGATGAGGAATTTTTGGAATTGATGAAAATTCTGGTTCAAAAAGAAAAAAGACGACGTGTTAGAGACTTTGTTAAGGATGTTATAAATAAATACTCGGAGAAAGAGGTTTGCTTAGCAATATTTGTTTATATTTCTGTAATATATTAAATATTTTTGTAGTTTCGAGAAAACTGCCGAATTTCTAGAGAAACATCTATAAAACTAACAAACATGTACAAAAGTTCTGGGCACTTTAAGGAAAGAGTCGGATGCGGAGGAAGAGTAGCTATAAGTGCTGAAACCCAATGCCTTGCTTTCCTCTGGTAAGCTGTATAAATAACCATTTAATAGAAATACAAACAAAACTAGTTATTATAATATTTCAACAGGTTTGCTGGAAATAAAGAAACCTACAGAGAAGTTTCCAATTTATTTAATTTCAAGTGGATTCAGGATTTTGACGAATTTTATGGAATTCCTGTTTCAAATTGCAAAGGATTTTAGAAAATTTCCAACGACTGCTGATCAAAAACAGAAAATATCACACGATTTTTCCGCGGTAATTATTTAAAATATTTTACTATTGTAATTATGTATAATAGTTTTAACATAGATTGCAGGTTTTGAAAATGTTTTAGGCTGCATAGACGGATCTTATATATACATCCGAAAACCTGCGCACAAGATTCGATCAACATACATTAATCGACATGGGTTGATTTCAATTACCCTACAAGGATATTGTGATGCGAACAATTTGTTTACGGATATTTTTATAGGATCTCCAAGTAAAATACACGACTATTTCAAAAGATATTCCGAGAACATGCGATTCGCAGTATCATATCTTGGGTGATGCTGCATACCCGCTGAGAGAATATCTTCTTACTCCATATAAAGATTTTGGAAATCTGAGTGAGTCCCAGAAGAAATACAACAAAAAACATTGTCAAACCCGAGTTAAAATAGAAAATTCTTTTGGGCTGCTTAAACAAAGATTCCGGCAACTGACAAAACTGGATTTTTTATCCGTTGAACGAATGTGTAAATTTGTTTTGAGCTGTTGCGTATTGCATAATTTATGCATTATAGAAGGAGACACCTGGGACGATGTTATTCGCCCACAACAAGAGAGGAGACAAGAAAGAGCTTCAAACGATTCTTCAAGCAATTCACTATCCGAGTCGGTTCTCCTCCATTTGGGTCAGCTGAAAAGAAATGAAATCGCTGAAAGATTTTAAATACAAATATTGAAGAAAACAAATTTAAATGAATTCACTGGCTTTTATTAATGGTAGGAAAATATGTTTCTAACATTCTAACATACTTTTTTCTAATTAAAAACTTAATAATTTAAAAAACAAAAACAATATATAAATAATAATTCAATTTAACAAAAAAATAAAAAAAAATGAAAAATAAAGAGATACAAAATGGATCTATTGTCTTTTTTCGAGCTCATTCTGACGAATATCTTTAAGCACTTGTAATCGTTCCATGTGCCTCCTTTCCCTATTTTCTTCCCTAATTTTCTTTAGTTCTTCTTGGCGCTTTGACTTTTCATCTTGTCTTTGCATATATTGTTCGAACATTTTTGTCTTGTGCTGTTTTTCGTTTTCGACGAGCAGGAACGCGCAACAAGTCATCATCGTCTTTTGCATTTGCACCCGAAGAGCTCGCGACAACATCATTATCTGAATTATGTTCTGATTCTAGAGTTATCGGTTCATTTTCTGATGTAAAGGTACATCTTTTTTTGTTACGCGTCATTCCTGTCGATGACAAAAGGTATTCAGGACAGAGAGAATCGTCAAGCTTTACTATCTGCTCGATCTCTTCCTGAAACTCCGAATCCATCCTTACGGCGCCACTAGTGTTGTTGTTTTCTATTGTTTGCTTCGTTCTTTTAATCACACATTTGTAGCTGGTTTCTACTTGCAGGCTGGTGTAGGAGATCTGTAATTTTTTAAATATTTCGTCCGCAATAAAGGTCCACATATTTTTTTTTAGACGAAACCTTTTTAAAGGTCCAACATTTCCGATATTTTCAGAATATAAATGGAGAAGAAGCTTGGTGTCTCCCAAGCCCCAATTTATAGGCTTGCTCTCAGTACCTATTGAAATAAAAACAAATATAAAATATTAGTCTGAGAGCTGGCGATTATTTGAATCAAAGATTTTAGCGATACATCCATGTTTGTAGATAGGTATGTTTTGTATATTTTGGGTACCTTACCTTGTACATTGCTGTCCTGTGACGGGGATAAAGCGTTTAGTTCTACAAGTGCAGGCGGCGCAGGTGGAGTTTGAACAATCTCTGTCCAATGAAAAAAAAACAATTAACTTTTATTGATTATTTATAATTTCAAATGAGCATAAATCAGGAAAACAAATTTGACAGAACATTTTACAGCTATACCGCACTAGTTTCACAGACACGAAATTACACTAATACATTGACAAAAAAAAATCAATTGCTATTCCATTCCATTCGTCACGAAATAAATCAATTTTTAGATTAAAATCTGAATTTACCAATCGAAAGCACCATTAGTTTTTATTTAATTTTGGTTTGGGCACCCTTGGAAGTGTCAGTTATAATTTTATTATCTAACATACATACATAATAATTTAGTTTTAGCTTTGTAATTTAGTTTGCTTTCACTCATCGAATTTTGAAAACCCAATTATTCAACTACACCGTTAAAGTTTATTGCTTTTTTTATGAACCCACTTGTTTTATGATTCCTCTGGACTGTGATGAACCTATAATCTATTGTTTTATGTAATCCCAAATATATTACTAAGAAAAACAAATAATTCAGCTTTTGAAAAATTATTTAGCATTTTCACATTATATTTTTCAAAAAATTAATTGCAATTAATAATATTCTTCGCATACAAGCCTCAACTAGTGTAGGTTTTATGATATCCAGGAAACAATAATAATATATATATTTTTTTCAAAAATAAAAACAGGCAAAAAAGCTCAACTGTTTAGATTGTTTGATTAACAAAAGTGTGAATTTCACTTCGAAGGCGAACGACACAGTTTTGAAGGGGAGGAGGGACTAGCTGATGTGCTACTAATATTTCTTGTTGGAGATTTTGGTTCAATAACGCGATCCACAAATCGTTCGGGAATACCAACTTTTAAAAGGTGATTCCTTTTATATTTATCTAGATTGCGATGGTAGAAGGTCATTGCATCCCAGCATATTTCGCTAAGTTTTGGTATTGTCATCCACATTTTGTAGAGATCGTTGCGACGTCGCATGGTTGTTTTTTTGTACTCGATACCTCCAAATATGTACATGCATCCGTTACCAGGTGTTGTAGCAGAATGGAAATACAATGGTCGGGGCAGCACCGCAGTCTTTACCAAAGACCACTGCATTGTCCGGAAATTGATTTTCCAAACATCAGCAAAGTATGTTGCAAAATCGCTTTGCAGCCCCCCGGTAATGTATGCTTCAACACCATTGGTTGTGTCCAATTGTACACATGAAAAGCACTTGCGAGGCTTTGGCATTCCTTCGGGGATCGTCGGATCTGGTTTGGTTTCAAAGTAATCCCAGGTGTTTGTTTGCAAATTGAATGCAGGAATTGTTTGCAGATCGTATACAGTCATTGATGTACCTCCACCGAGGATAAATATGTGATTGCCATCGTAGACGACTTCGTGGCGATATCTACCTTCGGGGTCATCTCGCATTTCAGGCCGACATATATAAACCTTCTCCCATACTTTGGTTTTTAAATTAAGACGAAAGACATCACAGGAATACTCAAAACCTGTTGTGCCACCAATTGTGTAGAGGTGATTATCGTGTATGACTATACCTGGACCGTACTGAGCTGTTGGTAGGACACCTTCGACTGTTAAGCGAGCAACACCTCGGTGTTGACCGGTTGCAAAGATATGGCAATCATTTGAACAGCATTCACCAAAAGGATATCCGGTTCCGCCGTGTGACTATATTGGAAAAAAAAAAACAAAATACTCAATTAATAAGAATAACTTTATTTGTTTTTCTTTAAATATATTTTATTTATTCATACGTTTGTAAAAAACTAAAGTCTTGTTTCACGATGTCTAAGTAAAGTTCTGACAAGGTGCATTTCACAATAATATTATCGAAACATAGGCGTGTACCATCAACTGAGCGCTCCGAGCGCTCAAGGATTTTTTAAGTGAGACAAAAAATCTCAACTGAGCAAAAGTTTCTTGGATTCATTACTGAATTTTTTTTCTCAGTCGTAACAGAAGATGTTTGTTTGACAACCAAGTTTTTAATTTTTTGAGGGTGCGCAAATAAGAAAGTGGTAAATAAATACAAAATAAAGACGAAATGTTGATGAAAACTCAAACTAATTGAATAAGCTATAATCATTTTTATCAATTGCAATAAACTTGTATGAGAATAATAACACATGTTTTTTTTTTGAAAGAGAGCGGAAAATGTTGTCCCACCAAATGATTCTGCCTCCGTTAATTTGACATTGAGCGCTCAGTTTGTGGTACACGCCTAATTTATGAGTCAGCTAGCTTATTGTCAGTTATTCCTATTTGCCAGGCAATTAGTGTGTTATGGGGAAAAAAACGAGATATCGGGGATTTTACTCCATCAAAAAACGAGCAAGCGAATCCAAACAGGTCGGAGTTTAGTGTTGACCTCCAGTGCCGATCCGCCGTCCATCGGCTGCACACACGTTTTTGTTAAGTCTCTGCGGAAGTAAAAGTCCCTCTCTGACGTCTATCCCTGCTTTATATTTATTATTGTCACGTGTTTAGTTTAAATAATTAAAAAAAAAATAAAAAAACTGCTTTATAACGTCCTTTTTCATCATCATTATCAAAAATAAGACATTAAAAAATCACAAAAAAAAAAACAATCATCAAAAAAATAATAATCACCTAATCTATGGCGGGCAAAAAAATAATAAACCGGTTTCAGTGTCTGTGTTAATTCATGTGCAACAGTCCAGTCCATCACCTTAGCCCATCAGTGCATTGCCATCAACATAATATATAAAAAAAAGCTAAATGAGAAATCAATAACTAAAAGCAGCAGCGAGTGGTATTCCTTCCAATTTCCTTTCCACATCATCTCTCGCAGTCAAATTAAATTGATCATTGAAACCACTTTGATATGTGCATTGTATTGCTCCCTCACAGTTCTTGCATTGATCAAGTGAATTATGACGTCGGATAAATAGTTATTTGTTTTATGTATCGAGTTAACCAGGGGCCGTTCAATGCAAATTGTAATTGAAAAGCTCAAATTGGAATCTAGATTAAAAGATCTTCTTAGGTAATTCTCTGACTTGCGTTTTAGTAAGTTAGGAATATTTTAAATGGGTTGTAGATGTGGGGTAGATTTTAGCAACATTCGTGGACAGAATTTCTATTCGGCCAGCTGTTTTGGCACTGAGTGAAAAACAATTAGGTGAAAATTCTGATCATTCAGAATTTAACCTATATGGGTATAGCTTAGTGCATCTATTTTTTGCTCACACGGTCTCGATATTTATATAAAAAATGATGTTGCGTACCAACTTCAACCACAATATGGTTTTTGCTCAAACACAAATTTTAACTCCATGGGGTTCAAATTTTCGGTCAATAAGCACATCATTCATTCCTGTTTTATTATCGGAGCCCAAATCTGGACAGAAATTTAACTTTTAACGAATTTGATGCTCCGTCCGACTCCATCGAAAGAATTGTTGCCCCTTATCCTTACACCGAAATCGTCATTGCGGGCGATTTCAATGTACATAATTCTAGTTGTCTTCGCTTTTCGGAAGAAACAACACCCGAAGGAAGGTATGTAGAGCTATTCGCTGAGTTAAACCAACTAACTCAGCTTGTTGACGAGCCAACTCGAATACCGGACGTTGCAGATCAATCCGCCAACACCATAGACTTGTTTCTTACCTCTGATCCTAATAAATACACAATTAGTGTATTATCGCCTCTAGGCACATCAGACCATTGTGTCATATATGATAATTTCTCGTGCCAACAAAACTCAGTTAAAGAGAAAGCACAAACGAAAACCGTTGGGCTTTAACTGGTCACTATGCTTCTTCGATAGTGACGTTAACTCCAGCGTAGATATGATCACAAACTTAATTCTTTGTGGAAAACGAGTGACGTTAACTCCAGCGCAGATATGATCAAAAAACTTAATTCTTTGTGGAAAACGAGAAATTTTATCACGAATAGGGTAAAATCTATCAAACCCAAAGAAAACTCATGGTTTGATTATAGCTGTAAACACGTTATTAGGGTTAGAAAAGTAAGTTTCCGATGTTATAAAGCCAATCCTACTGAGGAAAACCGGAATAAGTTCAAATAAGCTAGAAAGACCTGTAATGTTCATATTCAACGAACCAAATTATTGCATGATCAAACATTAAGGCACAAAATACTACAATGACCCACAGGTAGTAAAAAATGTTGGTCATTTTCAAAGTATATACAAAATCCTACTTCGTCGTCGATTCCAACGCTCGTTTGCAATGACACCCTTTTGTGAGTTCGATAGATAAAGCCAATTTGCTTGCAGCACAGTTTGCTGTTAATTCGACGTTGCCAGAAAGTGTTATGACTCCTCCTGTACTTGAGAGCGTAAATGATTTTATGTGGCGAATCTTCTTTCGCACTCGTGCAGGTGTCAGAGTCCTGAAAGATCTTAATATACACAAATCCGAGAAAGTAAGATTATTGCGCTTGATATTACTAAAGCGTTTGATAGAGTTTGGCACCAAAGCTCTCTTATCGAAAATGCGCGCATTTGGTATTGATGAATCTCTTCTTCGTTGGATTAGAAACTACCTTTCGGACCGATCAATACAAGTTGTATTGGACGGTTTCAAATCTGAAATTCACAAAATAAATGCTGGTGTGCCCCAGGGTTCCGTTTTGTCTCCGACTCTCTTCCTTATATTCATAAATGATCTTTTGTCTGAAACTTCTAATCCATTAAACTGTTTCGCTGACGACAGCACCCTCAGCTTCTCATATTCGTTTTCAGACTCACATCCATGTCCTTCGGATATGGAACTAGAACGGCAGCGTATGATTAGCTCATTAAATTCTGATCTCGACAGCATTGTCCAATGGGGAATCAAAAACCGCGTAGAATTTAATGCTTCAAAAACTCAGTGCTGTCTACTGTCGTCAAAACGAAACACACCCCCCATGCCGCTATCCATGAGCGGTACTTGTATTGAGGAAACCGAAAAGCTTTCAGTCCTCGGTGTGTGTATCGCAAACCACCTTCTGTGGAATGAACACATATTCGACGTCGCCAAACATGCTGCTAAGTGCTTAGGTTTTCTTCGGCGATGCAATAAATTTGTCTCCCCTTCTGATCTGGCTGTAATCTATAAAGCATTTATCCATCCAAAACTTAAGTACAATTCTCATATTTGGGCAGGTGCTCCAAAAACCTAGCTGAGTCTGTTAGATAGGATTCAAAAAAGAGCTTTGAAAATGATAGGTGACAGAAATATAACAGAAACATTTGCATCCCTCGACCACCGCCGCAATGTTTCATGTCTAACATTATTTTACCGTTACTTTTATAAACATTGTTCTAGTGAAATGGCCAGCTGCATTCCTCCCTTAAAACAAATCAACCGTAATACTCGTACTTCTAGGAATGCACATCAGTTTACCCTCGAGCCAAACTTCGGACGCACTGTCAAGTATAGAGATTCTTTTTTTAGCCGCACTACTCGAATGTGGAATGCTTTACCCGGCTCTATCTTTCCCGACCATTTTAATATTCAGAGGTTCAAAACCAATGTGCATTGGTATCTCCTCTTAAATCCTACCCTATTTTCCCAACGCTCGCACTGTGTTTAAACATTTTAAGGGTAGCCAAAATCCCTTTAGTGCGCGCTCAACTAAAAAAAAAAACATGATCGCTGAGAAGTTTTTATTCCTGCAAAGTTTATTAATTGTGGACGATCAAGCGAGCTCAACATTTCTTTTATTTGCAAATTTTTTTTTTTTTGAGTGAAAATCAGTGACAGTAAGACGTTCATATTTTTTGCTCGTGAAATTTTGTTATAAATCCGTAAAAATACGTGCAAAAAATTGGAAAAAAACATCGTAGCGCGTGAAAATACAACACCGAATGTTAATTTTCCGGTTTTTCCGTAAATTTACGTTTTTAATTTAATAAAAACATTCAATATAAATAAAGTGCGTAAAGACACCATTTTTAATATTGAGTGTAATTATGGAATCGGAGTGTAGTGATCCTAAATGTACAAGAAAGCAATCTCGCGAAGAATTAATCGCTTGTAGTGGAATGTGCGGGAAAAAATTCCACCTGAAATGTGCAGATTTGGGTCAATATGATTTAACATACATATCTAATAATCCTCGTTTGCATTTTTTGTGCGAGAAGTGCCCATCAATAATTAAAATGATTGCCGATAAAATCAAAGAAATTACTGATGTGACCAATACGTTGAAATCGGTAATTGAAATGAGTCAAAAGTCTTTGTCTATGCCGGTGTGTGAAGCTTCAACTTCAGTTAAAAAAAAGCAAAAACAAATAACATATGCTGACATGGTAAAAGAAAAAACTGAGACCATTATAATTAAGCCGAAAATAAATCAGAACAATAAAAAAACACAGGATGATCTAAAAACAAATATAAACCCTACAAATATGTCTCTTAAAATAGATAATATTAAAAATGTTCAGAATGGAGCTATAGTTATAAAGTGCGATAAACAATCTATGGAAAAAATAGAAACAGAAGTTAAAACAAAAATGAATAGTGCATATGATGTTAACGATTCCTACTCGTAGGAAACCACGCATGCTTATAGTGGGAATTAAAGAGAAATTGGATGAATCAGAGTTAGTGAGATCAGTTAAGTTGCAAAATCAATTGAGTGAGTCTGAAATAAAGTGTTTACATATTTATATGTCACCAAAGAAAAAGCATTACAATGCAATTATAGAAATTGACAGTGTTACCAACTCTAAAATTATTGAGTGCGGGAAATTAAATGTAGGTTGTGACAGATGTCCTGTATAGATGTTTTAAGTGTTGTGGTTTTAATCATTCCGCGAAAAATTGTACAAAAGAAATAAAGTGTGTTAAATGTGCAGGCGATCATGATATCAAGGAATGTAATAGCTCAGAACAAAAATGTGTTAATTGTTCCAATGCAAAAAGAAACCTTGGAATCGATATTAATGTAGGACATTGTGCTAATAGTCCAAATTGTCCTTCATACTTAATGAATCTTAAAATCGCGGAAGAACGTGTCGAATATTAGCAGTTATCCTGTGTTAAGTGCGTTTATCTAAATATTCAAGGACTGTCTGGTAACTTTAACGAAATTCAGTGCCTAGTTGAAAATGAAGACATAGACATGCTTGTTCTGTCAGAAACTCATATCACAGAATACCAGGACATAAATGCATTCGATCTAGAAGGTTATTACCTACTTAATTGTGAGAGTGAATCAAGCCATACGGGAGGTGTTATATTCTATGTTAGAAAGACTTTTAAATTTTCCATTGTGAAAAAAACTGTTATAAGTATGAAACTATGGTATCTTAAAGTTAAAGTGCAATATAATAACAATAGTGTAATATAATTTTGTGCAATATATAGATCGCATATGCAACCAAAAAGTGAGTTCTGTATTGAATTAGAAAGAATGATTGATTATCTCCAAGACTTCAATAATTATTTTCTCCTAATAGGTGATTTTAATATTGATTGGTTTGAATCTAATGACACCTATCGACGTCGACGTCGACTCGACGAAATAATTAATGATAATAGCCTTTCAATGTTAGTATCTGAACCAACAAGGATAACTCCAACCTCCAAAACATTGATTGACTACGTAATATCAAATATGTTTCAATTAGCTACCTCTAAAGTGGATCATACCTTGAAAATTAGTGATCACGAGACCATTGAAGTTTTAATTAAGCAAATAAACTAGCCATTAGTTAACAAAAAAATTATAAAATATTGCAATTATAATACAAATATTTTTATGAATAAATTAAGATATAATCAAATTTTTAAAGTTTTGACTCAGAGCAGCCTTATGGCCTTAGTGCATTAAGTGAACAGTTTGCCATTGAATTAAATCGTGAAATTGAATCATTAGTAATCATTAAAGCAGTATCTTTTAAAAACGCAGAATGGTTTAATTTTGAACTTCAACAAATAAAATCTTTAAAAACAAACTTTTATAAAAAAGCCGTAATGACTAATAATTTTGCCGATTGGGAAATTTATCGAAAATACAGAAACACCTACAAGAACAAAATTAGGTTCACAAAATCCTCTTTTATAAGAAGAAAAATTGATGCAGCAAGCAATCAAAAAGACATGTGGAGGCAGTTAAAAAAATATATACTCAACAAAAGAAAGGATGTAATATTTGAGGCGCAATTCGAAAACGGTGATAAAATCAACAATAGTGCAATATTATGTGATAAATTTAATAATTATTTCGTCCAAAGCATATTAGAATTGAACCAATCTGTGATACATTTAGAATATGAAAATCTAGTCGATGAGTGCAATATATAGTTTAAGTTTCGTGCAATAAACTGTGATGATTTACTATGTGCAATAAACAAAATTAATCATAAAAGTGATTTTAACTTTTTAAATGCAAAAATGTTAAAAGAAAATATAGATATAATTGGCCCTATTTTATTACGTATCATAAATGTCTCTTTAACTATTGTTATTTTTCCTGATTCCTGGAAAAAATCGTTGATTATTCCAATAAAAAAAGTATATAATGCAAAAAACTGTAAAGAATTTCGTCCAATAAACATGTTGCCCACTTATGAAAAAATTTTAGAAAAAGTAGTGCATATACAAATGTTAGAACATATTGAAAGTCAAAACATCATAACAACATACCAATCTGGATTCAGAGCAAATCATTCTTGTGAAACCTGTGTAAATTATGTAATAAGTGACTGGAAACACGAAATCGAACAAAATAAAGTTATAGTGGCAGTCTTCATCGATCTCAAAAGAGCCTTTGAAACGGTAAACCATAGAATACTCTTTGATAAATTAAAGATAAGGAATAAGATCTACAGAATTAAATTGGTTTAAGTCCTTTTTAACAAATCGATCTCAGTGTACTAAAGTAAATGAATATATCTCCCAATCAGTGTCAATTGATATCGGTCTATCCCAAGGAGCAATACTTAGTGTACCACTCTTTCAAATTTATATAAACGATATTGTGAAAGTGATAAAGAATTCTAAAATCAAACTATTTGCCGATGACGGGTTAATATACATTTCAGGTCAAAATCTAGAAACCTGTAGTCGAATTATGAATGAAGATCTAAGTGCTCTTGCTATATGGCTTAAAATGAATATGTTAATTTTAAATATTGAAAAAACGAAAGTTATGATTTTTAACAATAGGATAGTACAAAATGATAGTGTTATTTCAGTCGATAATGTACAATTAGAAATAGTCAATAAAGTAAAATATCTCGGTGTAGTAATAGACAATAAACTTAATTTTAAAGACCATACAGACTACTTGTGCAAAAAAATTTCAAAGAAAATTGGTGTCATGAGAAAAATAAGACAGAACATTTCAATGAATTGTGCAGTAAAAGTGTACAATGTAATCCTGAAACCACATTTTGAGTATTGCGGCAGTATTCTATTCTTGTGTCTCCAATACCAAAAAAACAGATTGCAAGTGCTTCAGAATAAGGTTATGCGAATTATTCTTAAATGTGATAGATACACCCCGATATCATTTATGGCCGAGTCATTAAATTGGCTTAATGTCAATCAAAGACTGTTTATGTGTGCGATGCTTTTTGTATATAAAATCAAAAACGGAATATGTCCTAGCTATCTTCGAGAAAATGTAAGCAACAACGACCTATCGGGACACAACTTAAGAAACATTCAAGACTTAAGAATCCAACGAGTACGAACAACAAGAGCGCAGCGAACAATACAATATATAGGAATTTCAAACCTATAACAACCTCCCTGACAATGTTAAAAATGCAGAAAATATTTTTGTACTAAAAAGAAAACTTTTAAACTACATAACATTAAATGTTAGCTAAATAATTTAATTTAAATTTTGTAAAATTGTAACAATGAGCAAAAATGTAAAAATTATGTATACTTGTAAAATTGTTTTTAATGGCACGAGATGCTAAATAAATTTAAACAAATAAACAAAAAAAAAAAATGTATTTAGAACGCAATTGTTTTTTTTTATGATTATTTACGGTGTCTTTTTCTTACTGTTATTATTTTGGCCGCAGCTGTATGTGTGTTATAGCAATAGAGTGACCAAAACCATCTTCGACTGAAGACACCATTTTGTACCAAATATCAAGCTTAATTTGGGATGTATACCCAGAACCTGATATTTGGCACTGCAGAATAGTGAGAGTGGAAGATAGAAATCTTTCATTACCGCTTGCGTTTATGTACCTAAATGTTTATGCATTTTGTGGTTCGATATTTTGTGGAGAAACAAGCTCTAATGACTTACACCAGATTCAACTATGTTTTCACAAGTGCTCGTATTAATCGGTAGACACACAATTTATCATGATTTTGTGTAAATGACGATTGGCTTTTTTCTGCAAATTAGGGTTTATACGGGTTCAAATAACACCGCTATTCTAAAGCTATACAAATAATTATTATAGACAGGTAGATACTTACAATTAAAAGATTATTATGTATCGCAAGCGCATTCGAGGCCAATTCCTGTGGCATATTCTTTGTCTGGTTATTCATCAGCAATTTCCATTTTCTCGTCGCAAAATTATATGACCATAGTTCTTGGAATAGCAAGGAGCGTCCAACAGACCTTGCCGTTCGCGGATTATAACCACCAAGGGAGAATAGATGAGCATCGGACGCAATAACTCTATGGCCACTCCTCGACACGGGAAACACATCAAACTTTTGGAACTTATAGTAGATTTTAGTTAATTCGAACGGCCTAAATACGTAATCATCTCGATCCATGTCCATATCATCGTCGCTGCTACTGCTGCTGCTGCTACTTTCGCTGCTGCTCGACGAGCTGCTAGATATATCGTTTTGGTCTGGATCCATGTTATAATTCACCAATAAAGCGGGGCAATTGAACTTACGGAGAATACAATTAAGGCAATTTTCGCAAAATATAAAAATATTCCAATAAATCGTATTCAATGTCGTAAAAAATATATTTTTTCTTCTCATCACAAAATGTTCAAGCTGTAGAATTAAGTTGTTCCTTCTCCTTAATTTTATTTGCAAGGTTTTTTTTTGTCAGATATTTTAATTGTGTTGGATTGAGAAAAGGCATAGGTTGAGGTTCTTCTATAATTAGTGCTTTGGAATTTGTCGGACGTGGATTTCGTTGTCGTATATCGTAATCGTTGTTATTAAGAAATTACAAGCTACAAGGTGTGTGACACTTCTTCTAATTTTTGTTTTAATAAAAAAAAATGTTTTGAAATTCACAAGAGAAGGTGAAATGTTGTTGTTAATTTATTTAGGTGTTATAACTTGACGACCTTGTGGATGTAGTCGTCATTTTTTTATATTATTTTTGTCTACTGACATCTGCTCGCGTGAATGCTATAGGTAGATGTAAAATGTAATTAAAAACTAATTAATCAGCCAACAGCCAGATAAGCGATTTTAACCTTTGTCCTCTTTTTCACTTCTTCTGCATTTTTTGTAAATATGTGCTTATGGTGTGCGGGAAATAAGAAATCTAGGCTCAAAATTAAAGATTTTAAAAATTACTTTTTGCTTTTGGTTAATTTTTGACAAACAAAATGAGTGTCTCACACACAATGGCCGCATTCAGAAACCTATGCGATAGCCTATCTAAGATAGGTTCGTAACCATATAGGTTTCTGAACGTGTTGGTTGTTTTTGACATTTCGCATGGGGATCCCTTCAAGCAAAATCACGGACCCAAATTTCTCGGTTCACTTGGGACTCCAAAAAAAATGAGTGTCTCTCACACAATAACAGATTTTCTGTGTACGCATGTAAAAAGAACGAGAATCGTGAGTATTTTTTTTAAGCACCGAGAAATAGAGAGAGCAATAGGCGAAGTATACAATCATTTTGCCTTAATTTCCACCACTTTTTTTTAGTTCAGTTTTGTAGGTAGCGTGGCGAAGACGGTTGCTTTTGTATCTCTTTTTTCTTGTTAAAACTTTGAAAATTTTTTTAATCAGAAATGCAAGTTTCTATTTATTAATTGTAAATTTATATTTGTGGAAATATGTCATGTTTATTAGTGCGAAATAGTCTTTAGAAAACCTTTTATGAATGATAAATAAAAAAAACTCTTGCAATGAAAAAATTCTGTTTGTTTTATTTTTGTAGGCAATGGAGAAACTGGACTAGATGGGAAGTTTTTTTAGTACATTTGGGTTGGGTTTTGGGTATGCCTCAATTCAATTCTTTTTTTTTGGAACCGTTTTAGATTCCATTTGGTTTCGGTTCTCCGAGTATGGTGAATTGAAAAACTCTCTCTCTCACAATACATTCACATAATGGCTCCGTGGTGATTCTAATTTCCATACTAATTTGAGCCACAAAACGCAGTTTTTCGATCCGTATTTGGATCCGAATGTGAAGTCGTCCATACGTTGTTTGATACGTTTGCGGACCGAAAACGAGCTCGCTTGCTTGAAGGGATACAAACGTATACCAAAATTTGTCGGATAGGTTGGATAGCTATCCAACAGCAAAAGCTGTTTTGTAATCCACTGGTATTTTACACGGGATTACAACAACTCAAACGTATCTGGATAGGTCTACATAGGTTTCTGAATGCGGGCAATAACAAATTTTCTGTGAACGCATGTAAAAAGAAAGAGAACCGAGAGCACAGATAAGTAATACCTAGATGGGAATCTACGGCTGTCGATTCGGTTTGCCTACAAGCTCAAACGTCAAATGGCCGTGGTGAACATCGGATTTTTGCACTAGTGTACGTGCAGACGACCGTGGTGAAAATCGGATTTTTGCACTAGTGTACGTGAAAAAAAAAATCAGAGTTTCACCTCGGTTCGTGAACAAAATGCGGATAATTTAAGAATCCAAGGGTTTGTTTAAATGTGCTAGGTTCTTGTATGCCGATTTCTTTCGACGATTGCAGATTAATTTTTTTTGTTGTAAGGAAATCGCAAAAAAAATCGTGTAGCCGGTGTAAATTTTCTATATGAACGATTTGATTTTTGATCTTTTTTTCTAAACAAATCAAATTTTTCTATCACAGATTTGATTTTTTTTGTTGAAATGAAAGTTACATTTAGGTTTAACTACATATATCTACCTACTTTTGCAAAAAAACATACAAAAATTGTTTTGACTACTAGCGATGTTGTATTTGTAATGCCTGTAAAATCGAACTGTACTATGGATGGCTTTTTTGATAAAACACGCCTATTGTGTTTTTTCCTCAATCAGAATTGACTTTATTTCAGTTTTTGCAATTAAGAACAGATGAGATTCATACCATTGTGGGTGATTTCTTTTATCCGCATACAAATTAATTCTGGCAGATGAAGGTTTTGTTGGTATTCCAAATGTTTCGCATCGGCTTAGGAGACTATTTTTGTTGCAACACAATTTAAATTGGGTAAAGGATTTTTCAAATCAACGTTAAAGGCTCTTCCAAACCAATGCGAAACATTCGTTGCGGCGAAGAAACATTCGCATGTCAAAATTTATTTACATGGTGATAAATGAGAGTGCCCACACCAACGCGGCGGAGAAACATATGAATTTATTTTGACTGACGAATGTTTCTTCGCCGCAACGAATGTTTCACATTGGTTTGGGGGAGCCTTAAATCGGAGCGAAACACTCACGACAACAAAACATTCACTTTTTAAAATTAAGTTACATGAAAATAATTGAGAGTAGGTACCCACAATGAAAGCGGTGCGATTTTCCATATGAACCCGATGACTGACAAAAATGTTGTCCACGCATCGGTTTGGGGGACCTTAAATTAATTTCTAAAAATTTACGTCGGAATTTGACCATGATGCAATCCAACCCCTAACGTATAAATTAAAATAATTTCATATATTAAGTGTGTCTGTACCCTAAAACTAAGAATATAGTAGCTGTCAAATTTGCCATGGTGAATTTAATTTTTGTTGATTTCTCGAACCTTATTATTGGTTGGCGAGATTTTTTTTATAATTATTGTGCTGTAGAGCTGAAAAAAATTGAAATTATGTTTTTAAATTTCATAAACATAATAAGGACTTTTGCCCTTTGCTATACTCTGCTCAAACAGGGCCCCTTCGGAGGCGACGGAGTTCTACAAAAAGTTCTCATCGCGCATCGTCTGCCCAAGTAGCTTTTTGGCGAAGAAAGAAACATGAAAGCACCAAAAGATTTTTTATTGAAATTCAAGGACTCGTTCAAGTTCCGCTGGCCATGCGGGCATTGTGCTTGGTGAAACAATTATTTTTTTGTTAATTTATTTTTTAATGAAAATCACAAACACCGGAATAAAAATCTTCGCACAGCACATTTATGAAAACAAAAAATGAACTGTCAAACAAATCAAATTCACCGCGTTAAATTGTTGTTGCAGTTCACATCTATTCATCGACACGAAATGAAATTACAAAAACAACAATGTAAACAAATTGGTTTTGGGGGGTGATACGAACGAAAGATTCCTATCTAGGTATTGCTTATCTGTGACCGAGAGTATTTTTTTTAAGCAACGAGAAATAGAGAGAATAGGCGAAGTATACAATCATTTTGCCTTAAGGTAGAACTATAATAATCGGTGGCTGTCGGAAGCTAATGTCAAAACAGAACGAAAAGTAGCGTTCCGAAACGTCAAATTGACATGTAACCTATAATTCACTTAAGTGGTTTGAAGTTGTACCAATGATTTCCCCTCCAGTAGCTGATGATCTTCTTGCCATTGCAGCACTCACTTTATTGAGAAATTTAATAAAATTTTAAAGAAAAACTTTGCACACAGCTCGTATAAAATCGAGAATTAATTGGAATAAAAAATGTAATTATTTTCAAATTAATTATTGTTCTAATTCGATTGAACAAAAACTTTGCAGCAGAACAAAGATATTTTTGTTTTTGATGCAGTTTAAACTTTGCTTCACAAAAAATTCACAACACAAAACCCGTGCAATTTTTTTTTTTTTTATTTTGATTTCTGTTATCTGTCAGTTTACTTTCGCAAGAGCGCTCGATGAGCGCTGTCGCTACCGATAGTGAAAGTTAACGAAAACTTAACGAAAATACCAAATCGCAATTATGGGCGGATCATATCAATTCTTTGTATTCGCTCAGTTTCGTACGACCGCGTAAGCTGACTTCTTTCTATTATAGTTATACCTTTAATTTCCACCACTTTTTTTTTAGTTCAGTTTTGTAGGTAGCGTGGCGAAGACGGTTGCTTTTTTATCTCTTGTTAAAACTTTGAAAAATTTTCAATCAGAAATGCAAGTTTCTATTTATTAAATGTTAATTTATATTTGTGGAAATATGCCATGTTTATTAGTGCGAAATAGTCTTTAGAAAACCTTTTATGAATGATAAATAAAAAAAAACTCTTGAAATGAGCACACTGGGTACTGGAAATGGAATAGAGAAAACGAGAGGTAAGAAGTGTGCTAATGACTATACAGTCAATTGCGAAATTATTTGTACAATGTTAATTGTTGGATCCTTCATTAAAATGTAAGTCCCGGTCTACATTGAACGATTTTTCCCGTGCTGAATGGAAAAATCGGCCGAAACTGGAAGGATCATGTCGGCTGTACCTCTCAATCGCACACGATTACAACAAAAAATTTTGGTCGGCACTGGAAAAATCGTTCAATGTAGACCGGGACTAACCAAAATTCATGTCGATAGTAAAATTATTTGCAACATGTAGGTAGCTAATTTGTATGTCAATAATTAAAATTTACCACAATTTCTTGTTTTATTATATGAACCACATGAATTTAGGGTAAATTTTAAAGATAACATTAAAAATTGAACTGCAAATATTTTTGCCATTGACTGTACCTACATCTTTTGAAAGGTAGTATACGTACAGATATTTCGTGAGCGAATTATCGTCAGTCTCGTTCTCTCGTTTCTCTTCACTCTCGCTTTAATGTTGTATTGTTGTGTGTCCATAGTCCCTTTTCATTACTTTCCTGTTATTAATAGTTCCAGGATTGTTTATTTAGTAATAGCATAGATAAACAAATAAAGATACAAATCTTTGGCTGTCAATCCGGTTTGCCTACAAGCTAAAAGGTGGGTTTAGCCGTGGTGGAAATCAGTAAGTTTTACTAGTGTGCTTTAAAGCACGCATACTAGTGCAACTTACTGATTTCCACCACTTTAACTTTGTTGTTGGATTTCACATTTATTCATGGACACAGAATTAAATTACAAAAACAACAATGTAAACAAATGGGTTTTGGGGGGTAAAACGTACGAAATATGTGTATCTTTATATTGCTTATCTATGGTAATAGTTCCATAGTTCCATTGAATATGGAACTATGAAGAGGAACTTTATAAACAAACATTGAACTTACAACAGAGAAAGGAAAGGGGATATCCATATCTATCAATATAAATACCTATATAAATATTTTTTTTTTATGTACATACATATAGCCCAGTCAGTAATTAATTACAAAAAAAAGGCTAAAACCGCAAAGCGCGATTTAGTTCTGCTTTTTTAATGTTGTTAGGACATGTAAAAGTAGCTAAATTTGCAGCATTGAAAACATGTGCTCACTGCAGGAAAAATGCAACAGTGAAAATACGATCAAATCATGATATTTTTCTTTATAACTTTGGAAATATGCCATTTAGTTAAAAAACCATTCAGTATAAAGGACAATGGCCAAAGAAGTATGGAGCGGTGGCCCAGCACCAATAAGAAGGGCCTTCATATCGTATATAGGTACATATTTATGCATTCATTATCCGTTTGTAAAAATTCGCTGTGTGACAGAAGTTATCTAATTTTGAATAAAATGACTTTTAGGGTCACAATTCCCTTTTTCCTTAGTTTTTCTTTAATATTTTGTGTATTTTTCGTTCGATTTAAGCCCTTTTTTGGAATTCATTTCTTTGAACCTATGAAACACTACCTGAATTTGTTTCAGATTTTTAAAATTATGTGAGTTAAAAACCTTTAGTATCATACAAAGCAGAACAAAAAATATTCTATTTTTTGTTTATATTTTTATGGAGATTCCGATAAATGAGATACAAGTTGATATTTGTTTGTTGTTTTCCAGAGATGACTCGGACATCAATTATATTATTTAAGAACCAATATTTGAATTTTTTACAAATTATTTAATTTCAAAAACTGCTTTTTATATAGAATTGATGCTTCAGGTAGTGTTCCATGAGCTCAAAGAACTTAATTCCAAAATGGTTTAAATCGAACGAAAAATACACAAAATATTAAAGAAAAACTAAGGAAAAAGGGAATTGTGACCCTTAAACTCATTTTATTTAAAATAAATTACTTCTTAGGTGTTTTCTCGTGATAACACTTGCAGTTAGGCTGCATAGCTTTCGCTCCGTCATATTATACATTGAAGGTTTTGAATGAACAACAACCACTTGTGTTGGCTACCACCGAGTATTACGTTTTGGCTGGAATTATTGCAATTTCATGGCTCCCACACCAATAATCAGAATCCTTTTTTAGTAGTGCTTTGTCTATAGTTCCAATTTTAATTTACAAATTGTTTTTCCGTCAACTGGATTTGAACCTAGACCAAGCTACCTCAGAGGCCTTTGCACTACGCAACGTGACTTCTGTCACATTGCGAATTTGAAAAACGGTTAACGGACAATGAATGCATAAATATGTACCTATATACGATATCAAGGCCGTTCTTATTGGTGCTGGACCAGATTTGCCTATTGTCCTTTGTTTGTTATAAAATTTTCTACACAACCACATTAGTTGAAAATTTATATGTATGTTATATTTGTGATGCTATCTAACTATGAATTTAAGTAATTATGAAGCACTCAAAAAAACAGGTACAAAATTGTCCAATTCTGCTAAAAATTTGGAATTAAATAATCTAAAGTATTATAAGACAAATTCTGAAATAAGATCCAAATTGCTCTTATAGCTTTGGCAAGAAACATGATATTAATGTTAAATTAGTGCAACGCGCAATGTCTTCATCATTGCTGTGGTTAAAGTCGGACACTGGCACTGATTTTTGTACACGCAGGTACTTGGAATCCTTAATTATCATAAAATATCCTTGTAATATTTATATCTTTTTTTAAGCAACCTTGGTAGCGAGTTTAACAGTTCTAAAAAGTTCATTTCCTTGTAAAAAAAGTTATTTTTTTTTATAAAAAAGTTTACTTTTTTTGTAAAAAAGTAAGGTTTTGTGTTTTTAAAAAAAATATTTTTTTTTGTAAAAAAGTTTAATTTTTTTTTTTTGTAAAAAAGTTAATATTTTTGTCTGTAATAAAGTTAATTTTTATTTTTTAAAAAAGCTATTTTTTGTAAATAAAAGTTAATTTTTTTTTGTAAAAAACTTTTTTTTTTTCTTGTTAAAGTTAATTTTTTTTTGTAAAAGTTATTTTTTTTTTGTAAAAAAGTTTTTTTTTTGTAAAAACGTTAATTTTTTTTTGTAAAAAAGTTAATTTTTTTTTTTTTTGAAAAAAGTTGAGTTTTTTTGTAAGAAATTTATTTTAATTTAATCAAAAATGTTTGTACCTATTAATTGACGGTAAATTTCGACAGCCCATTTTTCATGATGAATCAAAGTTCTGTAACAATTTTTAGCTTAAGCTAACTTTTTTGAATTTGATATATTTTTTTTACTTCGCAACATCAAAACATTACAAAAATATTCAGTTTGAATTGACTAATAAAATATTCGTTAGCCCATTCCCCATTCTGATTCTAAAAAGAACCACAAATGAAAAGAAGCTACTTCTTGTTTGGAACTTAAAACCTAAGAACTTGATATGGAAAATGGAACTAAAACAGCAAAGGAACTATGAAATATGAAGTAGGAACTATAAACATAAAAGACACGAAATCCACGAGGCCATGTATGTATGTATGACAGAACGAATTAATGGGAAATTTGGAAAATCTTAATCGTTCCGCGGAACTGTTTCCAGGAACTAGTTCTCATGCGTAAAAGAATCGTTCCATGTCCGTTCCGCTTTTGGAACTGTTTTGCGCAACTCTAGAAAATAAGAATGAAGTAATGACAGATGGCAACTGTAAGGCGCCAGTTATAGCTTTCATTGAAATCCATCATTGAAACACAAATCAGTGAAACAGTGGAATATTTTCTGACAAGTCGGTTATAGCTATCATGAAATTTTATTTCATTGAAAATTCCATTCCCCATACAAAAAACAACTTTGATCATTGAACGAAAAACTGACAGACGAGAACAGGAAGAGAAAGGAATACATTTCATTGGAACGAATGTGTTCCACTTTTGGGAACAAAATATCAGCTGTTCATTGAAAACGATTTTCATCATTGAAAAACAAAAAATGATTTTATATAAAAGTTGTAAAGAAAACTAAACATTTTTTTCACTTAAAAAATTATATAACTGACAACCATCATTTTGGTACCAAAACGCCATCAGTTTTATTTGTTTAAGTGCTTCAAAATTGAAAGACAAAATTTTCAATGATGGCCTAAGGCGCCAGTTATAGCTTTCATTAAAATCCATCATTGAAACACAAATCAGTGAAACAGTGGAATATTTTCTGACAAGTCGGTTATAGCTATCATGAAATTTTCTTTCATTGAAAATTCCCCATACAAAAAACAACTTCGAGGTTAAAGTCGATCATTGAACGAAAAACTGACAGACGAGAACAGGAAGAGAAAGGAACGCATTTCATTGAAAACGATTTTCATCATTGAAAAACAAAAAATGATTTTATATGAAAGTTGTAAAGAAATCTAAACAGTTTTTTGACTAAAAAAATATACAACTGACAACCATCATTTTGGTAGCAAAACGCCATCAGTTTTATTTGTTTAAGTGCATCAAATTTGAAAGACAAAATTTTCAGTGATGGTTTTCAATGAAAGCTATAACTGGCGCCTAACCCTTCAAGCAATATCACTGACCCAAATTTCTCGGTTCACTTGGGACTCCAAAAAAAATGAGTGTCTCACACACAATAACAAATTTTCTGTGAACGCATGTACAAAGAAAGAGAATCGAGAGTATTTCTTTAAGCAACGAGAAATAGAGATAGTATAGGCGAAGTATACAAACATTTTGCCTTAATTTCCACCACTTTTTTTTTTTAGTTCAGTATTGTAGGTAGCGTGGCGAAGACGGTTGCTATTTCATCTCTTTTTTCTTGTTAAAACTTTGAAAAATTTTCAATCAGAAATGCAAGTTTCTATTTATTAAATGTTAATTTATATTTGTGGAAATATGTCATGTTTATTAGTGCGAAATAGTCTTTAGAAAACCTTTTATGAATCATAAATAAAAAAAACTCTTGAAATGAAAAAAATCTGTTTGTTTTATTTTTGTAGGCAATGGAGAAACTGGGCTAGATGGGAAGTTTTTTTTTAATACATTTGGGTTGGGTATGCCTCAATTCATTCATTTTTTTTGGAACCGTTTTAGATTCCATTTGGTTTCGGTTCTCCGAGTATGGTGAATTGAAAAACTCTCTCTCTCACAATACATTCACATAATGGGTCCATGGTGATTCTAATTTCCATACTAGTTTGAGCCGCAAAACGCAGTTTTTCGATCCGTATTTGGATCCGAATGCGAAGTCGTCCATACGTTGTTTGATACGTTTGCGGACCGAAAACGAGCTCGCTTGCTTGAAGGGAACTCCACTCTCTCCTACGCTCTGCATTTCTTCCAAATTCACCATTCCAACGACAAGATGGTGATTTTCCTTCGATATCTTCAAGCAAGCGAGCTCGTTTTCGGTCCGCAAACGTATCAAACAACGTAGGGACGACTTCGCATTCGGATCCAAATACGGATCGAAAAACTGCGTTTTGCGGCTCAAATAAGTATGGAAATTAGAATCAACATGGAGCCGTTATGTAAATGTATTGTGATAGACAGAGTTTTTCAATTCACCATACTCGGAGAACCGAAACCAAATGGAATCTAAAACGGTTCCAAAAAAATGAATGAATTAAGGCATACCATCTATTCCAGTTTCTCCATTGCCTACAAAAATAAAACAAACAGATTTTTTTTCATTTACAGAGTTTTTTTTTATCTATCATTCATAAAAGGTTTTCTAAAGACTGTTTTTATAAATTTGCCTATTATTATAAATTTACATTTAATAAATAGAAACTTGCATTTCTGATTGGAAATTTTTGAAAGTTTTAACAAGAAAAGAGATAACAAAGCAACCGTCTTTGCCACGCTACCTACAAAACTGAACTAAAATAAAAGTGGTGGAAATTAAGGCAAAAATGATTGTATACTTCGCCTATACTCTCTCTATTTCTCGATGCTTGAAAAAAAACTCTCGATTCTCGTTCTTTTTACTTGCGTACACAGAAAATTTGTTATTGTGTGTGAGACACTCATTTTTTTTGGAGTCCCATGTGAACCGAGAAATTTGGGTCCGTGATTTAGCTTGAAAGGGTACACAGAAAATTTGTTATTGTGTGTGAGACACTCATTTTTTTTTGGAGTCCCAAGTGAACCGAGAAATTTGGGTCTGTGATTTTGCTTGAAGGGTTTCTAACGACACATTTCAAACTTTGAATGAAACTACTACAGTAAAGGCTTAACTACATAGGCATACTTTTGTACTTTTGTATAAAAGTGAGAAATAAATATCTATTCTGAAGACACCTGCTCTTGCAAATAAACAATGGGAAATTGTGCATATTGGTTTAATTTATGTATAAGAACAATTTTCGTATGTTTTTTTGCAAGTATGTTTCTTTAGCGAGCATTTTAATTTCTCAAGGCTTAACTACATAGGCCTACTTTTGTACAAAAGTACAAAAGTGAGAAATAAATTTATATTCTGAAGACACCTGCTTGAAAAAAAAACAATGGAAATTGTCCATGGTGGTTTAATTTATGCGTCAGAACAATTTTGGTATGTTTTTTTGGAAGCATGTTTCTTTAGCGAGCATTTTAATTTCTCACTTTTATACTTTTGTACAAAAGAAGGTCTATGTAGTTGAGGCTTCACTTTTGTACTTTTGTACAAAAGTAGGTCTATGTAGTGAAGGCTTAAAACTTGGGCATTTTGTGTTGTTGTGCAATTTGTTCACTATTCTGATGCAATTTTGCCAGTAGAAGTTAAATTTTGACTGAAGGTTTGACCGCAATAGGCGGAACTGCGATTCACAATTGTATGAATTTTTATGAAGCTCAAGTCGTATCCACACATATCTCGTGTGTCGCTATCACTGCAATGTATTTTATATCGGAAGAACTACATTTCTCTCGTGTGTTGTGGCGGTTTGTGGCACATCAAATATATGGAATGACAGCGTCACACGGCTCGACAACACAACACACGAGAGCAGTGTGGTTCTAGCGTCAATTGCCGATCAGTGCGATATAGCTTACACAATTTCATACAAATAATGTTTTGCCGCGTAGTGAAGTGAAGTTCCGCTGCAGTTGTGTGCGGTCTGAGTTTCCAGAAACTAGCTAGTTTGTTGGCGAGAATGGTGTGAGACGACAAACTAAAGCCTTAACTACATTCAACACACTTTTGTACAAAAGTGAACAAAATGTTTTGTCTTTTTTCAACATGCTAATCAATCCTATCTCGTATCTCAAATTTTACAAAAGTAAAAGATAGAGCTCAATTAACTTTTTCTTTTGTACAAATAACTTTTTCTTTTGTACAAAAGTAAAACACCAATACAATCATAAGAAACAGTTTTGAAAACGACAAATAGATGTCACTGGCTGTAGGGAAATTTTAGGGAAACAAACCACCAACACACTTTATCTTGACAGCTGATAGCTGACGACTTTTTTTTTCCAGAAACTAGCTAGTTTGTTGGCGAGAATGGTGTGAGGGGAGATTTTTTTCCGTCCCTTTACGCCCTTCTCAACGACAAACTAAAACCTTAACTACATTCAACACACTTTTTTACAAAAGTGAACAAAATGTTTTGTCTTTTTCCAACATGCTAATCAATCCTATCTCGTATCTCAAATTTTACAAAAGTAAAAGATAGAGCTCAATTAACTTTTTCTTTTGTACAAATAACTTTTTCTTTTGTACAAAAGTAAAACACCAATACAATCATAAGAAACAGTTTTGAAAACGACAAATAGATGTCACTGGCTGTAGGGAAATTTTAGGGAAACAAACCACCAACACACTTTATCTTGACAGCTGATAGCTGACGACTTTTTTTTTTTTTAGGAAAAAAGTTCAATTCAATGCATAAAAAAGTGTGTTTAAATAAATATAATGTATGAATTTTATGTATACAAATTTTTAATTGATGATGGAGCTTGCACCAGAGATGCAACTATGTTCTTCAACAAAATTAACTCTTTTTTATTATAAAGATCATCATTTTGAAATTATAGCATGCGCCTTCTTTGGATCACATCGAATGTTTGACGATCATCTCAATTTGCAGAGCTTGCAGCTAGTAAATGTGATGGTTGTTCATTCTTGTGGAGGCAAATCTATAATTTTCATCAGCATATTGCAAATAGCCTGTATTTTAATATAATAATAATATAATTAATATTATTGATTCTGGGATTTGTTTGAGGTCAACAAAGTACTGTAGATGTTGTATTTGTAATGCATGTAAAATCGTACTGTACTATGGATGGCTTTTGCAATAAAACACGGCTTATATCTCTCAAATTATAGCCATTTTTCTTTTCATCGTGTAAACGCTCTAAATACTGGCAATATTTTTGCCAAAAAAAAGCAGAGATAATTTAGCATAAAATGCTGTCAGCCCTTTAAGCAAGCGAGCTCGTTTTCGGACTGCAAACGTATCAAACAACGTATGAACAACTTCGCATTCGGATCCAAATATGGATCGAAAAAATGCGTTTTGCGGCTCAAATTAGTATGGAAATTAGAATCTGTTGATTAATTTGTGGTTCAGCCAGAAATAAAAAAGGATAATTTATATTATAATGGATTTTATTATTAGTTAAGAAACATTTGTATTCTTCTAGATAAGATAAAAAAAGGCACAATAATCGATATATAAAAAGGAACTTAAAAGGATGTGTTAGAAGGCAAATCGAGGATATTTTAAGGATTAAAATAAAGGGGTTAGTGAACCCTACAAAGTATACGCTAAATATTGATATGTTAATTGAACACTTTGTCAAAAGAATCACCACGGAGCCACGCATGCGAAACGCGTGCGTAACGCATGTGTTACGGATCCGTTACGCATGAGTTACGCATCCCTTACGCATCCGCCACGCATGCGTTCGCTATATGCAAAACGTGATATATTTGTTTTAGGCTTGCAGCTGAATGGTATATACAAACTATTTATTTAAGCGCTTTATCTAACCAATGTTGGCAGGTCTTAAAAATGCCTTATGAAAGTTAAACTTCATTGACTGCTTTGATTTAGTTTGATTTCCATAACTAAGCCTTGTGCAAACTATATACAAGCAATAGCTTCGCAAATTATGAAAATCGGAAGTACTACAAGCTAAATTATTAGTTGGGAATGTATTGTGAGAGAGTTTTGTTGGGAATGTATTGTGAGAGAGTTTTTCACCATACTCGGAGAACCGAAACCAAATGGAATCCAAAACGGTTCCAAACAAAATTAATGAATCGAAGCATACCCAACCCAAATGTATTGAAAAAAACTTCCCATCTAGTCCAGTTTCTCCATTGCCTAAAAATTAAAACAAACAGAATTTTTTTCATTTCAAGATTTTTTTTATTTATCATTCAGAGGTTTTCTAAAGACTATTTCGCACTAATAAACATGACACATTTTCACAATTATAAATTTACATTTAATAAATAGAAACTTGCATTTCTGATTGGAAATTTCTCAAAGTTTTAACAAGACAAAAGAGATAAAAAAGCAAACGTCTTCGCCACGCTACCTACAAAACTGAACTAAAAAAAAGTGGTGGAAATTAAGACAAAATGAGTGTATACTTCGCCTATACTTTCTCTATTTCTCGGTGCTTAAAAAAAATTCTCTCGATTCTCGTTCTTTTTACATGCGTACACAGAAATTAGTTAATGTGTCTGAGACACTCAGTTTTGTTTGAATTCCCGTGAACCGAGAAATTTAGGTCCGTGATTTTGCTTGAAGGGAATTATATGGATATGTGTAAACACTTTACTGACGCCATTTTCCAAATTAAGCCATTCTAGAAAAAAAAAATGAACTTTGCTCATTCTTTTATGGCAGTTGCCAGTATTTTGACATCTGCCATTATTTAAACTCGTGTAAATGCATGTCATAAAAAAATTATTTCTGCCATTTTTTTAACATTTTTTTTGCAGAAACATTGGCAACTTTGCCATTCGTGTCAATCCGGCATATCTCCTCAGAAATAAACTGTCAAAATTTGTATGGGAAAAATATTCTGCAAAACAGATAATCTTGAAAGTTTGTTCAAAAATATTGAACGTCAACAAAAATTTAAATAAGTTAGTTATTTTACTGAGATTTTACTTTGCTCTACATTAGAATTTTACTACACAGTTTATTGGTTTTCACTTATACTAGTTTTTGCCGACCTAGATTTGGTCTGGCTATACACAATTTTTGATTTCTTTGAAAGCTTTTGTTATTGAGCTTGATAGTTGTATATAATCGACTAAAATGAACTTCTTATACAGTTGCCCAATCAGAAACCAACAAAATTCTTAACATCTCAATTTTGTGTTTTGTATTGAACATGACAAAACTTGACAAAAAAGAGAATGCGACAGTTAGATGTTTTTGGTGAAAATTGTATTCTACAATTTAATGAGATAGAGCCAGAAAGTGGCATTGTATTATTTATTGACGGTGGAGCGATTGGAAAGTTGGAAGTAAACAGAATTGATCGGCATGCTGATTCCCAACACACGATAGAGCCGAACATTGGTTCGGAGGTTCGTGTTCGTGGATTTTGGACTGGCTGAATATCCAAATTATTCGGCCGAACCAAACGAAGCCATCTGAATTTTCCCACTCAGGGCCAATTTTGGTTCGGCTCCGGGCCGTTCGGCTCGTGTATGGCCAGCTTAAAGGCTCTCCCAAACCAATGCGAAACATTCGGTGCGGCGCATTCGCAGTTGGTGTGGGCACTCTCATTTATCATCCTGTAAATAAATTTTAAAAGGCAAAAGTTTCTCCGCCGCGTTGGTGTGGGCACTCTCATTTATCACCATGTAAATTAATTTTGACTTATTAGAACCAACGTATTTTACAGCCCGATTCTCCCCAACATCACTGATACATCACAAGTCACAGCAAGAGGTGAAACTGAATTTGTGACTTTTTTCGAGTTCTCCCCCCTCCCCCCTTCAAGCAAAACCACGGACCCAAATTTCTCGGTTGACTTGGGACTCCAAAAAAAATGAGTGTCTCACACACAATAACAGATTTTCTGTGTACGCATGTAAAAAGAACGAGAATCGTGAGTATTTTTTTTAAGCACCGAGAAATAGAGAGAGTATAGGCGAAGTATACAATCATTTTGCCTTAATTTCCACCACTTTTTTTTTAGTTCAGTTTTGTAGATAGCGTGGCGAAGACGGTTGCTTTTTTATCTCTTTTTTCTTGTTAAAACTTTGAAAAATTTACAATCAGAAATGCAAGTTTCTATTTACTAAATGTAAACTTATATTTGTGGAAATATGTCATGTTTATTAGTGCGAAATAGTCTTTAGAAAACCTTTTATGAATCATAAATAAAAAAAACTCTTGAAATGAAAAAAATCTGTTTGTTTTATTTTTGTAGGCAATGGAGAAACTGGGCTAGATGGGAAGTTTTTTTTTAATACATTTGGGTTGGGTATGCCTCAATTCATTCATTTTTTTTGGAACCGTTTTAGATTCCATTTGGTTTCGGTTCTCCGAGTATGGTGAATTGAAAAACTCTCTCTCTCACAAAAATAAATCGGGTGGCACAACGGCTCATGAAGAACCAGGGCCTAGTGACTAACAACTCGCAACCATTCCTGTGTGCGCCTTTCGACAGGAATGGAAGGGACCAACAATTTTATGCCGAATCCGAACGGCTAGACAAGAAGCACTTATTTGTGACAAGTGATACTCTTGGAGGATTTGTCAATTCCTTGCAAGAGGCAGTAGCCCTGAAAAAAAACTTTTTAGTTTTTAGGTGGACAAGGCTGGGAAGCGATCCCAGACCTCCAGCGTGACAGTCGAACGCACTAATCATTACGCTACGGGCTACTTCTCTCTCACAATACATTCACATAATGGCTCCGGGGTGGTTCTAATTTCCATACCAATTTGAGCCGCAAAACGCAGTTTTCGATCCGTATTTGGATCCGAATACGTTGTTTGATACGTTTGCGGACCGAAAACGAGCTCGAAATTGTGATCTCCTTCAGAGCAGGTCACAACTCACAAATTGTTTAAGTTTTGTCATTTCGATTCGGATAGGTTTATTTTTTAAAACGAATTTTCAATATTGTTAGGTATTTTGTCTGTGTTAAATAAAAAAAAGTGGATTTGATCTGGTGTATGTTTTATTAACGAAGTTGTATCCTAAAATACAAAACTAAGAACTTTACAACAGCACAGAATTTTAAGCAAAATAATCACATTGACGACGGGATACAACACACAATAAATTATTATCAATTTGCTCTCTAGGACAGCATTTTAATTTTTTTGTTTCCCGTAAACTGAGCCCACACGATATTCATCCAACTTCCTTGTCTCTGTCTTATTTGTGGCTTGATGTTTTCTGCTGAAAATATGTTCTATAATAATACATATAAAATATACAATATGTTACCTGGCACTTGCTTAATATATTTATTTATGTATTTTTAATAAAAGAGTGAATAATCCGACTGGACCAATTTCAATTTATGTTTTTTTTGATAATCAGCTGCTCGAATAATGACACTCAACAATTCACCTTTGCTGTGGTGAATTTCGTTGTGAGTTTTGTTGTGAGGTTTGGGGGAGAATTCGATATTGTTATCGAGTCACAACAATCCTCACAATATATAGTCACAAGGGCTTATGACTTGTGACTCCTCACAAGGGGGAGAATCGGGCTGTTAATGGCGCAGCACACATTAGACCAGCACCAGCAATGTCAACAGCGTCATTAGGCCGAAGTCCTAAATTTGCTGTTGCTGGTGTTTTGCTGTCAACTTTCCCACTACCATATTCAGTTTCACCAGCATAGAGAAAATACTACTACTAGTATACTTACTCTATGTTCACCAGACTGCAAAAAAAAATTGTTCTTGCTGAGTCGTATTTTGATGTTTGTTGCTGATGCTGTTGGCAATGTGTTTGAAAAATATTAGCTGGACAGCGTGCTGTTTGCTGTTGTCGGTGCTGGCTTATGCGCGAAACAGATTAAGCCAGCACCAGCACCGTCACCAGCAACAGCGGCCGCCATTATTTTAGAACCAATGTATTTCAATTGCTGAACATACATTAGACCAGCACCAGCAACGACAACAGCGCCGTTAGGCCAAAGTCCTAAATTTGCTGTTGCTGGTGCAATGCTGTCAACTTTACCACTACGTTTACCAGTTGCACCAGACTGCAAAAAAAAAAAAATTATTGAACTTGTTGCTGTGTTTGTTTAGTGTTTTTGCTAAATTGTTTGATTTTAATATAAATTATCTGTTTCGCACTTAAATGGAAGAAAAATTGATAGAACTTGTAAGAGAAAATTCGTTCCTTTTCGATAAATCAAGAAAATCATATAAGAACATAGACGCAAAGGAAAAAAAGTGGATAGAGATCGCTGATTCTCTGAGTTTACCAGGTTTGTCTATTTTAATATTCTTATTGCATGCAATTTTATTCAACTTAATTTTATTTTCCAGTTCAGCAAGTTAAAAAAAGATGGAGCACATTGCGAGACCGATATGTCCGGGAAAAAAAAAAGTTTCAACCTAGTGGCAGTGGTGCACTTTCCCCAAAAAAACATTGGAAATTTACCGAACTGATGCGGTTCTTGGACGATATCCCTGCATCAAACGAGAAGTAAAAATATTTTATAGTTTTATAAATTAGCCAATTAAATACAAATTATTTTAGAACGATAGGAAATTACAAACGTGATACCCAACATGATACCCAACAATGCGAACATTGATAATGCCCACAAGGAAATGACTGAGGTGTTGAAAATGGTGAAGGAATCTTTTCAAGGTCCATCAAATTCTCTGAATTTATTTTTTACGTCCGCATCAATCCAGGTTCAGGAAGCAAATCTGCCTGTGTCTTCCCAGGCTTTTATTAAAAGCGAAGTATCCAGGATAATAATGGATGAAATCAAGAAACATAATACTATTAGACCGTAGTTACATATGCATGTACATATGTGTATCTATATGTACATTTATTATTCAAATGTTAATTTTGATTGTTTTGTTTGCTTTACATGAGAAAATGATCACTAGAAGATCTGTCACTAGAGGCACACCACAAGGTGGGGTCCTTTCACCACTTCTATGGAACTTGGTCATAAATGACTTACTGACTGTCCTGGAGGATTCAAAGTGATTGCGTATGCCGATGATGTTGCAATAGCTATATCAGGGAAACACCCCCAGGTTCTTACAGAACTTCTTCAAACCGCTCTCAACAAGCTAATAAAATGGGCAGAACGCTGTGAGCTAGGTGTAAACCCCCGCAAAACAGAACTTGTTCTCTTTACAAGGAAATATAAAATTCCCCAGATAAATCCTCCAACAATTATTGGTGTTCCACTTTCCTTTTCAGATGAAGCCAAATATTTAGGTCTCATACTGGATAAAAAACTAAGTTGGAAACCTAATATTCAAGAGAGAATTAAAAAAGCCACTGTTGCTTTATTCTCCTGTAAAAAAGCTATAGGTACTAAATGGGGTCTATCCCCTGCCATAACTCACTGGCTCTACACTGCGGTCGTAAGACCGATTCTCACTTATGGGGTAACAATTTGGTGGACTGCTCTAGATAAAGTTACGTACTGTGACCAGCTGAGCAAGGTCCAGAGATCAGCAAGTATGTGCATAAGTGGAGCTCTCCGCTCGACCCCATCAGCTGCACTAGACATACTCCTCAGCCTCACACCCCTCGATATATATGGCAAGCAAATGGCTGCGAACACAGCCGTCCGCCTTAAAGCCATTTCTCAATGGACCAACAACTCTATCGGTCATACTAAAATTCTAGACTTATATGAATCTATTCCTTGTCATTCCGACTACACCACATCCAAACAAAATTTCGACCAAAGTTTCCAGGTCACCATACCCTCAAGAGAATCTTGGGACGTTGGGGACCCTCTCAAAGGTGATTCAGTTCATTTTTATACTGATGGGTCGAAAACTGAGGAAGGTGTGGGTGGCGGAGTGTACTCAGACAGACTTAATTTAAGTCTCTCCTTCCGGCTCCCTAACCACTGTAGCGTATTCCAAGCGGAAATCCTGGCAATTAAAGAAGCTCTGTCTTGGCTGAGAGAAAACGTGATATCAACATCGGATATACGCATCTTCTCAGATAGTCAAGCAGCACTTAAATCTCTCAACTCTGTCTCTACCAACTCCGTTACGGCCCAAAACTGTCGATCGTCTCTTGAAGAGATGGCGGAAAAGTTTAATATTCACCTTCTTTGGGTGCCGGGCCATAGAGATATTCCGGGAAATTGAAAAGCCGATGAACTTGCCAGAAATGGAACTCTAATGCTCGTTTTGCCTAACAGGTGGAACATAGGTATACCGATCGCTACGTGTAAACTTTTGCTAAAACAAAACTCTGCAAGGAAAGCAAACTCTAGATGGACAAACCTTACTACATGTCTGGCCACAAAAGAAATCTGGCCATCGCTAGACCCTAGGCGCTCTAAAAGTTTGCTATCACTTAGTAGATCACAAATTAGCTCCGTAATAGGTGTCATAACAGGACACTGCCTTATAGGAAAACACGCCACAAGACTTGGCGTTTTCTCAAATGACTTCTGTAGAAGTTGCATGGACGAAGAGGAGGAGGAAACAATTCCTCGTAATGAGGATAATCTCCTCAATCCTATCATGTGGTATCACAACGGACCTAATTATGGTCTAAGTGTGTCAGCCGTTTTCCTGACAGCCACTTTAACCTAACCTAACCTATGAGAAAATGTTTATTTTTTTTTAGTTACATTTTAATGATCAAAGACTGCAAAAGCAAAGCAAGGCTGTTGTGAAATAAAACTATTTATTTTTATATTTATAAGTATTTAATGTTTTATTAAAAACAAAGTATATTATATACATATACGTAATATTTTGTTTTTTATTTGATTATGCATTATTGAGGTTTTTGGTGGCATATGTATTCCATTAGTGTATCTCTTAAGGCAAACGCACTTTGGGGAGCATTGAACCTTGTGAAGAATCTACACTGTGGGATATAAGATTTGTTTTTACTCCAAAGACCTGGTATATCTAAATTCTCATTCAAGTCACCAACACTGTTTACGGGACAATAGCTAGGATCATTCATTTTAGCGAAATTATGCAGCACAACAACGGCTTTAACTATTTTTTCTGCGTTTTGAGGGAAACAGTTAATTGAGTTAAGTAGAACTCTCCATTTAGTAGTCATTATCCCAAAAGTATTTTCAATTTTAACACGTGCGGATGAAAGCCTTTTGTTGAAAGTTTCTTGATCTTTCGTCAGATTTTTTCGTGAGTATGGTCTCATTAAATTCTTTTTGAGTGGGAAGGCTGCATCTCCTACAAAAAAATATGGAAATAAAACGTCCGAGTTAGGGATAACTTCATCAGCTGGCAAATTCATATCACCGTGTAAGATTTTATTCCCAAAACCACTAGCTTGTAATATGCCTCCATCACTTTGGCTCCCGTATGCACCAATATCGATCGCAGTGAAGCAATAATTACTGTCGCATGCAGCTAATAAGACAATGCTGTGATAATTTTTATAATTGTAGTACAGGGAGCCTCCATGTGGTGGGCATTTGATCCTGATATGCCTTCCGTCGCGTCGATGGCACCGACACAGTTTGGCATACCAGAAGTGTTGAAGTTGTCAATCGCTATTTGCTTCCATTTTATTGTAACTCATTCCAGATCACCTCACATGTTTCCAAGATGATTTCACGCACTGTCAAAACTCCCATACGAAATGCCCAAGCTAAGGTTTGCCACGATGATGACTGTGCTAAAAAACTATTATATATTGGGAATGTCAATACAATATCTATTAAATTATTATGTTTTATTATTAAACTTACATCAAAGTAAGAACAAGACGGCATTCTGCTTGGATTGGAGTTCTTGGTGAATTTTTTGTGAGTTTATCCTTGAGTATAGAAAAAAGTATTTCAAATTGGGGAACACCCATCCTGCAAGCTTTGTGAAATTGGTCACTATCACGATCCTTCATGACTGCAAAAACTTTCTTGTAAAACCCATGCATTTCTCTTTCATTTTTGTCGTATATTTCTCTAGTCCAAACACGTTTCCTTTTATTTGCATTATTTGCGAGATTAACTAAATTGCAATAAGACAAAAACGCAATAATAACGAGACTTAAATTTTGCATATATTGATACGGTACGATCATGTTCGCTTGCTTATAGTGAAATATTATATACGAATAAAGAAAATTATCCTGATACAAAATGTCAAACAGATGGAAATGACGGTGCTGGTGGCAATGTGTTTGAAAAGTATTTGCTGGCCAGCGTGCTGTTTGATGTTGACGGTGCTGGTGCTGTTGCTGGTTTGATCTGTTTCGCGCTTTAATCTGTTTCGCGCATAACGTCCTCTTAATAACGAAAATTTAAATATGGCAATGCCTGTGTGACATTTGGATTCACCTCACAAATGTCACAACGAGCACATTTGTCAGTCATGCCTTTTCCAACATGCAAAAGATAAAGAACAAAAGAGAATCTGCAAAGATTTTCCATTCAGCGAGTAAAATCACAAAATTTTCAATTTCATTTTTACATTCGTTAGTTGTTCCTCCGACAAAATAAACCTCTATCATCCATGTCTACCAGTGTTTATAAAAATCAATTCAACACTTTTTTCAAAACATTTAGAAAATGTTTCGTCTCAGTAAAATTTGATATTTACTTTTAACAAAAAATAAAATAATAGTTTAAAACCAAAGTTGATTTTGAGGAATACACATCGTCGACATCTCAAATCGACCTCCAGTCCTTTTTTTTATCGTCGTCCAATCTTCTATTTCGTTTTTGCGTACCTTAAATCTGTTTTTTAGATTTTGTTGCCGTCGTCGCCTGTGATAAGTGATTTATTCTTTTATTTATTTTTTTTTTCTGTTATATTTTTCTTCCTAATTTGTGTATTTTGTATTCATTCAAATTGCTTGTAATGATTTTTGTAATAAAGAAAATAAATTAACAACAAAACAAAAGCCCAGAACCTGACCTTTTCCAAATAGCAAACACCGAGAAGAAGAAAATTGGAATTTTGCTAGCACCCCGGAAGGATCGGCATTTTGAATCGAAATCGAAACCATGGATTCGGCGGGCAAAAAACGTGTTTATAAAATTGTTCTAACTGGTGGTAAGTACCCATTTAATCAATCTTTAATTTGAAATTTAAATGCATTTTATAATTATGTATCGTGACATTGCGAGGATGTAACTTAAGATACGATTACTGTTTTCTGTTGAATCATCTTACTTTTTGTTGGGGTCAGATCGGAAAAAAAAACATGTGGCGACGGCAGCAGTGGAGCTGAAGACGACGGCAACGACAACCGGGAAAAAATTGTGTCGAGCAGTCGAGCTAACTCTAGCCATCGCCATGTGATTCCGAGTTTTATTTTTGTTTCTCAAAAACAATTTGCATGCATAAAATGTGGTACCTATAAGCTACTACGAGAGAGCGGTGCGCAAAGTTGATGAAATATTGGTATACCCATATATCGGACCGGCGGCGATTGTTTGTCTATTAAGTTGAGGTGTTTTTCTTATAAAGGAAACAAACTTTGAATTTGAAAAATTCACTTTGAATTCGATAGACATGGTCTAAAAAAAAATGACAATAAAATGATTCATCTTTTTTCATTACGTTATCTGATAATATGATTAGTTTTTGTGGTTCTTTATTTTTTTTTTCGTTGAAATAAATAGGTATTTTAGAACTAATAAATGGTATTGCGCATTTTAAATTGGTCCTCGCAATTATTGTGCCTTTTTCATTAAGTTATCACATCAAAATGCTTATATCTACTACCTACCTACAAATAAAGTTTATCTTGCCTACATGCTATGTAGATAGTAGGTACCTTTGCGATTGATATATGAATCAACAGGATGTGCAAAGTGCAAATGGTTTTGACCACCATTAATATCTATCAGGATTATTAATTGAAATGATTTTAGACTCAATCATTTAATATTTCCTACGACTAGGCCTAGTAGGTAGGTAGGTACTTATTTATCTTCTTAATTCAGAATAGAATTTTGTATGGCCGACATCTTTGCCGACATTTAGAAATTGTACAATATAATTCTGGAATAAATTATAAATATCAAAAATCAATATTTGTGTATCTTCATATATGTATGTTCATACCTACCTATTCGACGTGTCCCTGATTTTTTGTACCAACAACATCCGCATCTATACTGTAGCCGTGTTTTTTGAGAGCAATCCAGCAAACATTTATACGCAAAACAATAACAAAACAAATGATTATAAAGAATTTTGTTTGTGTTTTCCGTGTAAAAAAATTCCTGAGCTGCTATTCACTCTCTGAAAAACCACGGCTTATAATAGTGCTGCGATAGTTGTTTTGAAAAATATGCAGTCTATTGATTTCGTCGTTGGTTTCTTAAAACGAAATACAAATACAATAACACAAATCAAATGCGTTTTGTTCATATACTTTTTCCGAGTATTTTAAGAGAACCCTTTTCCTTAGAAAAGTGTCCTATTGTTTATTAAAATTCTGATTTGCTTGTTTTTGTCCGTTTACTTAACCACTTGCCTCTCCGACAATTATATTTGGCAGGGTGGTTAATATGATTTTCAAAATTTTAGTACCATACTTATGTACATATTTAACTGTTGTATTTAACGCGCAATTAGCTTTTGTTTCAATACATTATTATAAACAAAAGCAATGAATCATTAATTACACATATACAGGTTTACAAAATCAACACTTTTGATGGTAATTATTTATCCGAAGGATTTTGATATGTTGATTTTAGATATTCCAGTTTAAACATTCAAATAACCGTTATGTTACATATCGTGAAATTATTTCTCTTAAGAAAAAAATCTTTATTATGTGACAATACTAAATTCTCCACTAATTCCAAACAAAGTAGGTATTTTTTGAACCATAGACGAACCAAAGGAAATAATTGAGAATGGTTATCAAGCTAGGACAACTAAAAAAGAAAATATCGTATTTGAAATATATACCTACTTAAGGTAAGTTTTGATGAGGAAAAATATTTTACTTTCAGATGCAGCGATTTTTTTTGTCGACAAAAAAAAAAAAATTGATATAAGCCTCAAATATAGCAAAGGAGTTTTTTTTATATGGATGGCTCCAAAAGCACAGAAAAAACACAATAAAAATAATCATTGTGCTCAATATACCTACTCGAAAGCATGTTATTACTTTCTCGCAATAAAACCACTGTAAACCTGTTACGACCTATCACCATGTGAAAACATTTGGAGCAATATTTAGAATTTTTAAGAAAAATTGCCCACCAATAAAGTAGTTTACCTTGATCATTGCCAGCAACTAAGGCAATATCTACCTTTTAACAGATATTGTGTTAAACAATTTAATATCATTGAACTTGATGACAATCACTTAAGATAGGTCTACACTTTTTTAAAAAGAAGGTTGGAGCAAGAAATACATTTTGAAAAGTTTCGAGTGAGAAGGTGGGGAATCAGACCCCTGTGATTTCCCCCTGGTTACGTCCTTGCCAACAAGTATAGTTTTGGCTCAATATTTGACCAATGGTGTCAAAAAATTCAGGAATCATTTGTATGTTTATCTTAAAAGTACATTTTTCTTAATTTTGCTACTAAATTCTAAATTCATTAATATAAATCACTCTGGACCTTACGAATACTCAAATTGAGAGACGGCGGGCGTATATTAAAGTTAAATTAACCATAATGGTCCTAAGGCCCAGTTTTTCAGTGCTATATCATCCGCTTTTCAGAGTTAAACTCGAGTTAACCCTTTCAATTTGGACAGTTAACTCGAGTTTAACTTTAAACTCGTCACTGAAAAAATGGGCCTAAATAATAAACCATACATGGTATGACTTAAATATTTAAGTGTACCCTAAGTAATAAACCACCAGAGTTCATACCATGTAATGTTCATTATTTAGGGTTCTACTTAAATATTTTAGTCATACCGTGTCTAGTTTGTTATATACAATGGACCCTACCAATAATAAAATTAAGTAACGACTTAAATATTTAAAGAAAATAAACCATAATGGTATGGACTATAAAAAATGAACCGTTAATGTTATGTTTCATATTTTACAGTATATATTTATGTTGCAGCCAAATAAAAGGACCTGAACTTGATAATTAGAAACAATTTTTTGATTGTTGCTCATACAAACTTCATTCGATTTTAAAAATATAGATTTGAAAAGAAAAATTAAGAAACGCAAACTTGAACTTAACCGTCAGTGTCGAGTATATTTTTTGTTGCCTAACTTGCTCCTAAGACTTAACATATTTTTTTTAAAATTGTTTTGTTTAATTTTTGCAGCCAAACCAAAACTTTTGAAAACTTTTTTAAGTGGCATTTCGATAGGTTTCCAAGACTTGTTGAAAGATTTATGTTACATTAAACTACAAGATGTCATCAGTAGTTTAACACTTTTTCAAAAATCGACCTAATCGACCCTTCACACACATTGTTACTTTTTTCAAATGTTGTATTTTCTTTTTAAATTGCGAATATTTGAATGCCTTGGCCATTCTGTCTCACTGTACCAATAATACAGTTTGCGTTTGAATCTATTCTCCCATTCGCCCGCCTCGAATATAGGAAAACCAAACATCCGAAGAAGAAATTTTTTTTTGATACATCTTAGTGCCATCACTTTCTCTTGTCAGGTGAAGGTATTGATAAACTGTTAAATAAATCTCAGAATGTTCTAACATGGTCACAGCTAAGGGCTTACGTCAAATCGAGACAGATGGAATGATTTTTCATGCCGTATGCTCCAGACAGAGTTGGAGGCTGCTTTTGTTGGCCGGGAAACATATAATATGTACATTAATAGTTTGGAAGCCCACATCTACATAATTATGTTTGGACGTGAGCCATAGCAAAAATTCCTGATATTTTAAGATAAGTCCATACTATTCATATGCAAATATGAAAGCCCTGCATGTCGGGGTTGGGGCCTTTGTACAAAATGCTGCATTGAAAATGCTATTTTGTTTTTTAAAGCCCAGGTACCAAGCGTAGGAACTTCAAAATTGTCTCAAATTAAAGAGCTGAGGGCCCTAGATATGAATATGGAGTTCAAGACGGAGATTAAATTGAATTCGACTATTTGCTGCTGGGTATGGGAGTTTGTGTAAAAAGAGAAGAACGTTATTCTGACCAACGCCGGGCTAATACAGACGTTAAAAACTATCAATCTGTTAATTTTATGAATGTATTTGCAACTCATAACTATTGGTGCGAGAAAAACACATAATATGTAGGAAAAAAAAATAACCTAAGGAGGATAGCAAGCAGGCAACTAACAGAAAAAGAAATGATAGCATTAATAATATAAGCAGGATGTCTTGTATTTAGATCATATAATTTAAATCGTTTTAATTTGTGGTTTGCACCGGCTTCATTTGACGACAAAATGAGTATGTGTTAATATTGTATGTATATATAATTTTTAGGGAACTGTAGTATTTCGTATAGCTTACTATAATTTTCTTAGCCACAATCTATGAATCAAAATTCAAAGGGCACACAAAATTTCTATTATTTTCTATTAATAAAAAAAAAATAGATTAATTTTTTTACAATTGTTTTTATTTGTGTTTTTTTTTTAACAAAAATGAAAGCAGTATTTGTGTCAACTTAAAACTTTAAGAAATATATAAAATGAACTTAAGTCGAAATTGAATGTGATTCATACATTTTTTGTACGAGTATGTATGTATGTATGTCTACTTCCTAAATTCATTGATAAGAAGAACAAATTTGCATGCTCCACAATTTATTTTATATTTACATTTAAATAGCTATTTTAGCATAAATATTTAAGAAACAACATTTCAAAATAAAAATCCAGTTTATGTTTAAATAAACTTGAAATGTTTTATGGACTCTTTTTTGAAAAAAACAAAAATTATAATATAATTATTGCTGTTTTTCGCGGTTGATGTTGGTTTATATATGTATATGTATGTGAGTACATATACAAACATACAATAATAGCAGACCTACATTGTATTATCATATCCCAATCTATTTGCCTTTATGGTTTCTGAGATCATTGAACGTAGTAATCAAGCAATCTACGCAATTACGAATATTATTTTAGACATCTAGCACAATCAACATTCATTCTTGATAATTTGAAGCAGACATTTATAACAATATTAAAGTCTAAACATATTAGGGTGTTAATGGATAGAATGGCTATGCATTCCAGGAAGAAACAAAATACTTTTGGAACTTTTTATTTAAAAAATATGGGCTTACTCGCAGAAAAACTAATTCTTGGATTTCAACAAGAGTTTTCAAAATAGTGTTCCTATCGTCGACTACTTGAAAATTTCGTACATAAAAAACTGTCAAATTAGTTAGTACTGTTTTTTACTTGCGATATATACAGTGGTGATAACGAAAATAGCAGTAGGCAGAAAATAAAAGAAATATTGAAAATAAAAATTTAAAACTTTAACCACCGTGTTGGACGGTTTTCGTTGTGTATTTTGGTAGATATTCGGTGTTCGGAGGACTTCTTACAAACTGCTGGTAACCAATCACCATACAGAACAGTTTTGGACTCTTCCGTCCATAAAATATTTCGCCATTTTTCCACAGAAAAGGAGTCAAATTTTCTAGCGAACGTTTTTCCTTATATTTTTACTTGCGATATATGTACGTAGATAATAATTTTGAGATAATAATTTTCCCTAACATTACGATGATAGAGAACGCGAAAAAAGTGGGTCTCGCAATTCTGTCTGTCCGTCTGTCTGTCTGTCTGTACCTCGACCTGCAGCCTAAACGACTGAAGCGATTTTCTTCAAACTTTGGACTTAAGGTCCTTTGGTGATTCCCTAGAGGGGAAATTGAAATTTTTTGTTTAGCTCAAAAAATAACGGTACCTCCCATACAATCAATATACAAAAATTGATTTATTTCAAAAACGGCTCTAACGATTTTGAAAAAAAAAAATTACGAGCTACTATACTATATAAATTTTTGTAACTGTTATTACCGGTACCTGTCATAGAACCGATATTTTGGTTTTAAAATTTCTCCTTAACGGCTTCACCGATTTCAGCCAAATTTTTTATGTAAGAGGTCCTTTACAATTTAAACAATTTAACATATAAAAAGAATTTTTGGATTTTTAAAAAAATATTGAAATTTTTTTTTTCATAAATTCATATTTATCAAACAAGTCAGATGGCATACCTTTTTTTGAGCTCTATCTGTTTTAGCTATTAAAAAAAAAAATTATATTAAATTATAGTAATAATTTATATTTTAAATCGATTTTAAAACTTTTTTTAATGATATCATAATTTTATAGAACCACTATATTTATGTACATTGTCAATTTTAAACTACGTTCAAGTTGTTAGCTACGAGAGCATGTTTGTGCGATCCATTCGTGCCCACTTTTTTGTAAGTAAAGGCGTTTTTCTTGGGCTACGTGCTGGTAATTTTGCTTCCAATGGTCTTCTTCGAACGGTCATATCACTTACTTCCAAAATTAGCTCTTTTCTGATTTGTATAGCCGACTTTTTTGGATCTAGTTTGGCTGATCTCACAATCCTTCTTTCATCCTGGCATGTTGTTTTTCTTATTCTTTGGCTATCATTTTGGCGGAGCATGAACAAATACGCTTGATTTCGGTATAAGATTTCCCTTCTCTGCGTAGCGACAGTATAAAACTTCGTTGCTCACCGGTGCAATGCTTACCACGACCCACTTTTGTTGATACAAAAAAAAAACCGTTATTGTAAAAGCCCATTCCTGGTTAAAAATATTTTTTTAAAGAAACTCACTTATTTTAATCTTATTTTTTAGAGAATATTTCAATTAATCCAAAAAAATGTTAAATTCTTACAGACCACTGCTATTTTAATGTGCACACGAAATAAGATCTACAATAGCAAAAGTAAATGTTTTTCTATGATCATGAATTGTTTCCTATTGTTTCTTCTATATTAATATTTTGTCTTAAGCTGAGTGCTTTCATTTTTAATGAGTGAGTTCAGAGCTAAGAGTATTAAAACATTGCTTAATTTGTATAAAACTACTGCTATTTTCGTATTCACAGCTATACATATGTACATTCATATGTATAGGTACTATATGGCAAGTTATGGATTCGTAAAAAAAAATCGAACTCGAGATATTAATTTTCCTTAACATAACAATTATAGAGAACGCGAAAAAAGTGGGTCCCGCAATTCTGTCCTAGTCCCTACAGCCTTAACGGCTGGAGGGATTTTCTTCAAACTTGGTACATTTTTTTAATTTGTTTTTTGCCATACAATTTTTTCGCCAAAAAGGAAAATAATATATTTCTCAAAAACGGCTCCGAGGATTTTGTTAAAAAAATTCAAATAATTAAAATAAGGAAATAATAATAATTAATATTTTTTTATTATATATATTTTAAAACAATTTTATTGATTTTCTCGAAAACAGTTAAGTTGAAATTTTTCATTTTTTTTATGGATAATCTTCTAAAAAGTATAAAAATTACTGTGAAGCAATATTAAAACAAAAAAATTGAACTCGAGATATTAATTTTCCTTAACATAACGATTATAGAGAACGGTACATTTTTTGAGCATTAAAAAAAATAATTTTTTTTTTTTGAAAACTTAATATTTTGAAAACGACTTGGTCAATATTTTTAAAACTAGGTGTAAAATAATTTTTTATATTTTGTAGAATGCTTGAAAAATCATGTAAAAACTTATTTTTCTCGAAAACGGCTGCAAGAATTTTGATAAAAAGATGTGCGTGGTAATAAATTAGTACATTCAACTTTTTAAGTAGAAAATATTTTTTTTGGACTCTTACTAACAGTACTTCCCATAGAACAAATTTTAATATTTTCGACTTTCTCATTATTTAATTAACCGATTAAAATTATTGATGTATAGGTACAGATGCTCCTTAAAATTATAATATTGTATATCGAAATTTTCCAAAAAATGTTTTTTGATTAAACCCTAGTACTTACCTCTGAGTGAAAAGACAAATAAAAGCGGCTTGAAATTCACGTGAATAAGCATTGTGAAACCATAATTAAGAAGAACTGTCATTTTGAGGGTCTCATAAGTCTTCTGGATGGCCATTCGGTAGGGCCTACGGGCAGCCTAGCCTTAACGCTTAAGTACGCTGTTTTGACACCATAACTCGTAAAAACCTTTGGATATAATTGAAATGGGAGATTGTGGTGGATATCTTCCATTTTGGTTTGAATTTATAAAAGGATTGAAAGGATTTTCTTGTTTGTGGAGTGACTGAGTAGCTTTTAGCACAATCACCAGAAAGCGGATCACACACTCAACCAGACCATCACCCGCACCATGCACACTTCGTCGAACTAGGCAGGCTAGTCGAAACCGCCATAATCCACTTGCATTTATTTTGTACGCAGTTTAAATTAAGAATCACACGAGAATTTCAAGAATATTCAATAAGTAAGAAAAAAAAGTCACGACGATAAGATAAGACTGAATTAAAAGGATTTAAACTATTATTCAGATGTGATAACTTTTTTTTTAATAATAATTTGTTCTTGAATGCAGTACAATTATTGTTTCAACAATCCAGATACAGATTTGAATGAATAAAATTATTTTTTGTATCGCATTTTGTGTTCACATAATATGTAAGTTAGTAGCATTCAAAAATATTGAATACAAATTTGATAACACAAATATAATATCAATGGGTTTTTATATTGATACGAAAGGTTTTGATTAAACTGTTGATATAATTTATCAGTTATAATAGTTAAGCTAAATTAATATTATTGCTCCCTTCAATGCGCATGCAAGTTAAAAAGCTGTTTTCAGCAAAACACCAAACAATTTAATACTTCGAATTAACACCATTTGATCTTGCAAATTATTTGAAGTACATAAATCTTTTTACATACATACATTTACTAATGAAACTCAATTAACTTCCGTATAATTTATTATTATTATTATTTATTTATTACAATGTAATTAATTACAATATAAATAATACAATTTAAAATCCATAGCTACCAGGACAATCAGCTTAAAATATAATAAAATATATGATTTAATTATTAATTTAATAAAGAATTAGATAAGCTTATCTATATTTAGAGCCGATTTTTCAATTGTGAGATAAAGAGTCAGTTATTTACCCGAAGAATAAAGTTAATTGGCTCTTTAACAATCGTATAGCAAAATTGAATTTTTCAATTGAGAAAAAATAATCTATAGAATATTATTATTTGAATGTCACTTTCATTTATGTTTGTATATGTTATTGATGTTTTTGTATATCGAAAATTTCTAAAGTAATTTTAATTTTATTTAACGTTAATTTCAAAGCAATGTTTACAAACATTGGGCCCTATTGCGGTTGTCGATCAGCGATCGCACTTTCAACGATCATCACCATCGACTGATTTCTCAATCGGTATTGCGTAACTTGATCGACTAGTATATGAGTTATTGTGAATGAAAAAGTATAAATTGTGAATTATTCATACTTTGACGTTTGACAGATCGATTTTTTCAGACTGGATTGTTTATTTATTTATCTCGTTTTGTGAAGTTTGCAATAAAAATAGTTTATTTTTATAAAACGTTAAAATAAGAAATGGATGAATCGAAGGGTTAAGTGAAAAAGATTCAGAAGAATATACAATAAATAGAATTTTAGAGGTCATCAGAAAACGGGGCAATATAAGAAATTCATCGAACCCCTTGGAGTTGATAAATTGTACATTTTACTTGATTTTGTAGTTTTTTTTTTCTTTTCATTTATTTGCCTTTTATAGCTTTGTTAACTATTTTTGATAATCCAAGCCAGCCTTTATGGATTTAATTTCTGAAAACTTAAGCTGGGAATAAGAAAATCATCGATTCCCAACATCCTTAAATTGTGTACTGCGTTACGAATCTGTGCCCAAGCATCATATCAACTAAGTGTGGGAAATGATTTGTTCATTGGGTTGGCTCCATCTACTCTATCCTTAAAAGATATGCTAAGTGTAAAAGAAACTCACATATGTATGTCCAAAATAAACGAAAGTGAAATACGCCAAACAAAAATGTACTTCCTTGAAAAATTTGGATTATCAAGAGTTATTGGGTGAATTGATGGCTTTTATCTGTTTTTTTGTTAATAATAATTAAATATACCTATTTCACTTATAAACAAACATTTTTTAAATAAAAACACTCACATTTTATTCTCTACATAATTTTTTACTTGTTGATAGACCCAGTCGATCACAAAAATGCGGTCGACAACGAGCGATCGGATTTTCGATATTTGTCGAACGCAATCGACAACCACAATACCGATTTCTCAATTTGTCGATCGTTGATCGCTCGTTAGCGATTATTGCAAATGTGGCAAGTTGGAGGGTCTTTGTTTTCGAATAGATGACTATGAGTTATGTTCGAGTGGCCCATTCGGAGTCGAAGGAAGCACCGAATCATCGATGTTGAACAGTTTGTTGGGTAAACTGTCGGTTGACCTACTGGATTAATATTGCAAACTCGTTGCCTTTAATACCAGCGTGCCCAGGAACCCATAGAAAATTTAATCTGTTTTTGTTTGCAATGAATTTGTCACGTATGTATCGTATGGTTGTAGAGCTGTTGTTTATGTTTTTTATAGCGTTAATAAATTGTAGAAAGACTGTCGGTACATATGATTGTTTTCTTATTAGTTTTTAATGTTATCGCTGAAAGAACTGCAGTGGATTCAGTAGAAAAGACGGATGAAAATTCATCAACTACTGCGAATGCAGCACCGTTTTGAGTTTTTGTGCCATCAGTGTTAACAAAGTACCAGTTGTTGTTTTTGTATTTGGAGGTTGCTTCTATAAAGTAGACTTTGTAGATTCCTTTGGTTGTCGAGTTTTTTGTTCGTTATTGGTGTTATTCTGGAAGCTCTGAGCCCATGTCTGATTGCTAAGTGGTATTGAGGTTTAAAAAGTTTAAGGATGATTTTGAGCATTTGCCGTATATCCTTCTTGATACTTGATACAAAACGTAATTGGAAAACTTATTCAAGGTGCAGAACAAACTACATCTTGCTAGAATTTTCATTGATGCGAAATATTACTTTTTTAAAAACTCGTGAAAACTTTTAACTACGACGATTTTTTTTTGCGGTTTGATATTGATTATTATCTTTAATTTAGGTTCTCTATCCTTATAGAGTTTGAACTTTGAACTTTGAAAGTCTCAGGCGATTAGAATTAGGATTTGGCTTGGAAGTTCCATGAAGTTTTACTTAAATTTAACTACTTTTTTTTTCCTAAATTTGTTTAAGCTTGGGAAAATTAATCTATTTATACTTGGTAAGTCAGTGTCGGATATGTCAGTGATCATTTTTTTAATTCTGTTGTTAGATTAGTTTAGTTTCTAAAAAAAAAAAATTTAATTTTGTAAAAAAACGTTAAGTCGTCTTTTTAGCTTCTGAAACATTAAATTTTATTATTATACAGGATTCGTCAAAAGAACTGAACAACTTTCCGTTGGCAGTTCTATGACAGCGACACCAAATGATTCATTTTTTATTTTAATACTGTGAGTAAATTCATTTGTTTAAGGTTCCTTAAGAATTTGTCATACCTATTGTTGGCCAGAAGCGGATGTTTTAATGGTGAATATTGTGTAAATAAATTTCGACAGGCGAAACTTTGGGAGAATATTAAGTCGGGACAACACATGTCTCGTCTGTTGTATGGTACAGACGTGTGTCGCAGTCATTCCATATATTTGATTTGTCATGCACAGCAACACAGTTCCTGTTTTAAATCGTGTAAATTATAACATGTTTCCTTTGAAATTTTTTTTAATTCTGATGTTTATGTCAGAACAATACAGAGTGTGTTTTGTTGTGGTCTTTTTGTTAGATTCAAATTTGTGGCACAAACAAAACGCCATCGACTCTGTTAGAAAATCTACTTATTTCATAAGCACATCATCCGCAAATTAAGCGGAATTGTTATGCTTTACATGGAAACACACCTTATATTGTTCTTCGGGTTACTTAGCCTTTTTGTGTTGAAGCTGCGATAATTAGTGACAAGAACAGTGATGAGAGCAACAATTAAATCAAAGTTTTTGTCGTGTCGGTATTATGTGGTGTTTTTATAAGAGCTCCGATAATAAATAGTTTCTCTTATTTAAATTACTATTATAATACTTTTTACTCATTGATAAGCTTTCTATGAAATTTCATTCCGTTTTAAAATTGATTATTCTCAAAATAGAAGAGCGCCGAGATCAGAAGATCAAAGGTTATGTGATGGCGATAAATAGTAAAACTACTGGGACAGAAACAAGATAATACTTTTTTTAATATTTTGAACGTCCTAATTCGAATCCGGACACAGAATTGGGGGATTGACTCATGTTTTCGAGTAATCCGAGCCTTAAAGTGCAAAAAAATCTGTTGTGGATATGGTCGAAGCCACTTTATTACTTGCCGATTATCAGAAAGCTCTCAATTTTAAGGTTAAGCCTTCAGAGGGTTCTTATTGCCATTTTGTATTTCTTAAATAAAGTACGGGAATAAAAAGGGAACGACTTTGATTCATTTAATTTTCTTAGCAAATAACAAACATGTAAAACAAATTTCTTCCAAGTGCGTCGTAAAACCGTTAATGATTTAAAACATTTCAAAGTTATTTTCATTTTATTTATAATATTAACTAATCAATCAATGTACAACGGATTTTTAATTTTGAATTTCTCTTACAGGACCATGTGGAGGAAAAACTACCGGACAGTCAAGGCTTTGCACGTTCTTCGAAAATCTAGGATGGAAGGTTAGTACAAATTGTCATTTAATTCATTTGTTTTTAATGTTTAAACACATAATAAAGTCAAATCATTAAAATTTTCAAAATAAAATACTTTTATTTAAATTTATGAATTAAGGGTTGGTTTATTCTTTTATTATTATTTTTTTTTTTTTTCAACTGACAACCAACTTTATTCTGCTTTTTGTCACCGGGAATAATTGTATTCTGTTATATATAGGAATAGATGCATTGTAACCAAATCAAATAAATGGTGAATTCATTGCTGTAAATTAATACAATTTTAATAAAACCTTAATTAAAGAACCACAAAATAGTTGGACAAAAAAAATTCCATTACGTATATACATAAATAAACACATGATGCGAATGTTTCGATTGGCAATTGTATAGCAGAACAGAGCGGTATATTGTCTAGATAGCACCTAAATCAAATCAAGCCGAACGTGGCAGCAATTAATGTTCGCTTAAAAATAAAAAATAAATATCGTGTTGTTTAAATTTTATGATTGATACAATTATTTGCAAATATATATATATAAACAGGGTGGGCCAAATACAAGTTTCTTTTTAAAAGTGCAATAAAATTAACAAAATTGAATGTTATCCATGTATCATGGCTTTATTAGTAAGAGCAAGACCTTGTTGATGGTTTCGGGCTGTATTTCACGGATTGCTTGGATGATAAGTGCTTGAGTGCTTGAATTGTTTCCGGATTGTTGGCATAACATCGGTCCTTCACGGTTCCCCACAAAAAAAAGTCCAAAGGGAACAAATCGCAGCTCCGAGGTGGCCAATTGACATCGCCAAGACGGCTGATAATACAATTTTGGAACTTTGTGCGCAAAATATCGATTGTGGCATGGGCTGTGTGGCATGGCGCGCCATCGGGCATGAACCAGAGGTCATCCAAATCTATAACTTCAATTTCAGTAAAAAAAAAAGTCGGTTAACGTAGCTGTGTAACGCCTACCGTTGTTCCCAGCCTCATTTTCGCAGAAAAATGGTCCAATTATGCCACCACTCCACAATCCGCACCAAACTGTCAGCTTCTGTGGGTGCATTGGCTTCTCGACAGTAACGTGCCGGGTTTCCGAGCCCGAGATGAGGCAATTTTGTTTGATAACTTAGCCGACAAGATGAAAATGCGCCTTGTCAAAAAAATGAGTGTTCAATATTTTCCAACGTTGTTCAAGCTTAAGCGACTCATAACGTTCCGCGGAGGTATGATACTGATTTCTATCAAGCTTTCAACCGGAAACCAGGTCAGTGTCAAAATAACCTTTGATTTAAAAAGAAACCACTAGATGGCTCACCCTTTATCTATAAGCAAATAAAAAAAAAACCAAAAGATTACCGAAGGCAACTACTCGATCAATTCAAATTCACAATAAGCACCAAATTATTAATTGAATTTTTCAGATTCTATTTCTGAAGTCTTATTACATTTTTTTGCAGCTGACAACCAACAGCGATAAAACTAAATATTTTGTTTTTTTTTTTTCAATAGTATTTGAAAGCAAAACTGATAAATGTAGCTTAGAATAATAAATTCTTACGTCCAGTTTTTCAGTGACGAGATTAAAGTAAATCTCAAGTTAAGTTAGCAAAATCGAAGGATTAACTCCGAAACTAGGATTATCTCGCACTGAATCTGGGCCTAGGAATAAATAGATCTGTAAAATGTTTTTACGGTTTGAACAATGTTAGTTAACTGATTACTTTTCAATTTTATACATTTTCCATATCTACATATACTTCACGGCACGTCACATCTTAAGGTTTTCAAAAATCAACTGTCAAAATTTATGTTTAACACAAATAAGGACCAAACAAAGTGGTAAACCTTCATGGCGAATACTCTGTATTTGACAGATCAGTTTGAATTGTCAAACTATTTAACTCAAACGAGCCATTTTTCTTGTAATTTGTATTTAATCTTTCATGTGATCAACAGATATTACTTGACAAATTTAAAGTGGATTGACATTTGACATTTTAATCGAGTTAAACAATAACAAATTTCGATACCTCTTATGCCATTTTACACGTAGTTTTTTTTTCATAAACCGGTAACCTTTTAATCAATTCACATTCTTTACCAAACCAGTTTCACTTTTGATCCATTTAGTTAGCAATTATTCTGCCATATTCTTCTCCTTTAAATAATCAAATTAATTCTCCTCTTAATAATAATTTTTTTTATTTTATGCTTAATCTTAAATTCAACATTGTTATGAATTCAATCTTGATTTTCTATAAAAATTCATTAGCTATAGGATGTAGAAACATATTAAACAGTCAAAATTTAAACAAATTTTATCAGAAGATAACCAGCCTTTAATTTGTTTACAAAAAGTGCATAACATTTCACAAATTGTTCATAATTTAAAATTAAATTAAGAGAAATATAAATATTTAATAAGTATTTTTTTTTTTAAATTAAAACATTTATAAAACTCGTGCTAACGGTTTTTGTAAAATAAATATATCGATTTTATACTTTATATAACCTTTTGGTTCACCTTGACAACGAAATAAAAGTTTTATTTAAATGAGAAAAGATTTTTCTAATTGAATTATTTTTGTGAAATGTAATACTCGTACTTTAAAAAAAAAAAAAACAATTTTGTCCTTTAAAATAAACATAATATTGCATCACAGTCACAATAATATCTATTTCTTTACATTAAATAACAAAAACAAATTGGGACTAAAATCCACGTCAATGATTCTAGTTCTCGACGAAATAAAAAACTAAAATACAAACTTGTTTAATTGTTTTCAAAATTTAATTATTAAAAAAAAAAAACAAAATAAATGCCTATGTAAGGCCTCAAAATGAGCATATTCTCGTTTATATCAATATTTTCAGGTATTCCGTGTGCCTGAAACGGCTACTGTGCTTCTCAGGTAAATGCCCCATGTTTTAAAATGTTGGCATATACATTAAATTTGTTTTTTATCTCTCTCTCACTCTTAAATAATAATAAAAATAGTAATAATCCAAAAAAAATACAAACTTTTTTTTTTTAAATCATTAAAATAATAAAATATAAAATTAAAAGCTTAGAAAAAAAAAATAATAATTTTAAAGTTAAAAAATTTTGAATGTTTTGGAATATAATATTTGATACATTTAGAAGAAAAAAAATAAACTGGATGGTTGAAATCAGCTCATTAATTTTTCTCAAAATGCCTTTTCTCCAATTTTCTTATATATTTCAGTGGCGGCGTCAAATTCTCGGACCTAACAGATAAAGAAGGTAAATATATTTGATTTAATATTAAAAAAAAATGTATAAAACTTGCAGTTTGAGCCTATAGCTTTATAAATATGATTCTTAAAAATCTCCCAAGGAATAGAGAGATTTCTAGTGATAAATTAATGAGGAATAATGAGGATTTATGGTACGTGTCTTAAATAATATAGAATTTTAAAAATGTAGAAAAAGAAAGAAACAATGAATATCAACAACATACCTATGTAGGTATTTTTAATAGTAAGGGGGCTAGTTTCTTACTTGAAAAACCTGATGGCATCGGCTTCTGAACAACTTGAGTTTTGGTTCCCCGTGACGGAAAAGTTTTTTGCCAACAAATCAGAAATGATTGTGGTCCCGTGAAATAGCGACAATTCCGGCCTTAACTTGATTCCAAACAAAAACAACGAAACAAAATTTAATGGCTGAGCAATTACATAGTGCTATAGGATACACGAGCGCAAACAAAAATTAATTCACGATAGAGAACGCATGCAGAAAGAAAGAAAGGGATGGCATTTTTTCCATTTCATTCTTTCTTTCTAAAAATCATCCGTTCTCTTTCGTAAATTAATTCTTTTTTTTCGCTCGTGGATCCCAGCACATAAATAATGTTTAATTTTTACAATTTTACAAATTCTGTCGTTTCTCGCTTGTTTGTTTTGATCTCCGATTTTTTGTTTGTGTTTAAATTTCGTTTAGTTACGTTTAGTCTGAATTTTCAGCTTTCTAGACTTTCCATACCAAACTGACATTTCAGATAATTTTGCGTTCAACGACACAAACTAAGTACTGAATTTTCAGATATTGGGCTCTATTGCTATCATGTCGATTGATAATTGACAGATTCAAAAATCGATATAACCCGTGTTTTTTGGCATTCTTTAAATAGTTGAGTACAAAATTACCAAAAAACGCGTCCGCTGTAGCCTGATTTTTGTATTTCAAAATTGGTACAACTGAAAGAACACCTGCTATTATTTTTCGTTGTTTTACTTTTTGTTTAACTTATTTAACTAATTTATCTTTATTATTATTCTCTCTTGTAAAATAAGCGCACAAGGACCATTTTAATTAACAAAATTAAATATAAGAACAGAAAAAGATTGATTTTTTTCCCCAATGGAAAAACACATCATCCTAAATGCACAACTACTCAACGAACACAAGTATCGAGATACAAATTAAATATCAATCGTACTAAGATTTGAGAATGAAATCGCCAAAAATCCATTCGAGACTCGGAAAACCCATCCGCATTATGATTCTACTTTAACTTTTATCGGCAGTATTCTGCCGATTCTGCCGATGTTGTATTTGTTATTCGGGTAAAATCCTACTGTACTATGGATAGCTTTTCCAATAAAACACAGGTATTGTGGTTGCCCATTGCTGTTGACTGTCGATCATCCGATAGCTCGTTATCGACTGCATTTTTGTGATCGACGCAGTGAAAAATTGTGTTAGGAACAAAAATATGAAGGATTTTATTTTAAAAAATTTAATAATTGTGTTAACAAAATTTATTTATTAATTATTATCTATATATAACTAGCCTTAAAAAAAATCCAAATCTCTGTCCAAATTTCGGTGTGAAAATGTAGCTGTGGAATTGTTTCTATATTATACTTACACTTGTTTTAAGGTCAATGATACAGTGTTAACCCTAAGTTATTTCAGCACAAATAAACATTTCCCTCCATTGATTGATCCTATGGATGTTGGGAATTGATGGTTTTCTTCTAAGTTCTCCATTGATTTTTGAAAGGCTAAATCTGGCTTGGATAAACGAAAATAGGTAAAGATACAAGAAGACAAAATGAAAACAAAAAAAAACTATAGAATCAAGTATGCGTACTTACAATCATCAAACTCCAAAAGATTAGAAGAATATTTTATTTTTTCCGACTCTGTATCGCGTAATCAGACTTCGATTGTATTTAAGTTGTAGTTTGTGCAATTGACGAATCTGTCCAATTCACATAAGTTCAAATCAAAATTAAAATAACAATGTTAATTATGTCAGTCTGGTAGACGGCTTTCGGCCAAACCAATAGACTTCTTTGTTAAAATAAGCAAAATATGTTTGTACACTAATTATTATTTTTATAAGTCAATAAAACTAACTAAAAAAAAACTAATTAGTTCAGAAGCGGCGCCAAGAGCCCTTGGGTGTTTTTTGTGAACCGAAAACCCCATTTTTTTCTCTTGGGGTTGTCAAGAAAACCTGGGTCAACCCTGAGTAAATTTCAACGAACCAACCTATTTAAAAAACACAGTTTATAATCTTTCAAACGTCAAAGCATAAATAATTCACAGTTGATACTTTTTAGGTCCGATCCTTCACTTTGTGCACAGAAAATCACAAACTGTCAGATTTTGGAGAGCAACGTTGAAATATTCTCAAAAATATCAAAACTGTGCAAAAGTACGGGAACGCACATTCAACCAAATTCCGTATTACCTAATGTGCCAGACAAGTACGGCACGGTGTTTGGCTTTAATTCTTTTACTCTCAAAATGTCATTGTATTGTGATTTTCTGAAATTTCTCGGACAGAAAGGGTCTGTTCCACACCTTGACCAAAACTGCCAATTGTCAACAATTTTTTGCCAAATGCTGTTCCACAACTCACAAATTTGGTAGTTTTTGGCAGAAGAGAGTGCTCACGAGAGAATAAAATAATTTCCCCTCCTGACAAATTCTGCCCAAGAAATTTCTATGGGCAGAAATTGTTGGTCTGTCAAATGCCAGGTTGAGGTACGTTGTATAAAAAATTTAATGTTGTAGAGTCATCGGGTCAGTTTGCTTCGCGTTGGAATAAAAAAAGATACAAAAAATTAAAAGAATAATTGTGTGAAATTGTGTGGCAGAATTTTTACAAAGAAACCGTTCCACACTTTTTGGGCAATTTCATCCCCATTCTTCAAAATTTGACAGACCACACAATGAAAATCACACAATTGCACAGAAAATTACAGACATTTAAAGTAAAGGAACGGACCTTTTCATGCACAATACCTAAAATTCTAGTCGATCAAGTTACACAATACCGATTGAGAAACCAGTCGATAGTGATGATGATCGTTGAAAGTGTGATCGCTAGTCGACAACCACAATAGAGTTCATTTTCAGATTGTGAATTGAACGTACCCAGTGTCAAGCTGAACAAAAAATATTCTGTAAAATGAAACTTTCTTTTCTTCCTTCAAGTTTACAAGGAAATAATATTTTACATTTATAATTGGCTTCTTAATGTTTTGTCCAATTGTAGTGAAGTATGAACACTTCGTCATTTTGCCATAGCTACATAATGTCTTTTGATGGAGTTTCCTGGGTAAAATCGATTTGATTTTATCTTTATTTTTTTATAACAAACATTCAATCATTTGAACACTAAAGATAATTAACTTTTAAAATTCATGTTCAAAGTCTTCTTACAGTTATCATATCCACTGTTTCAGACTTCATACAGAAAATAGAATTTTATCTGGCTTATATTTATACTGATCACATATTTTAAAAAGTAAACATAATTCAAACGAAAATTGGGCAGCAATGCAAAAATAAGCCTTGTTTAACAAACCAATACACCGTAAACATTTGTTTAACAGCATTCGATTATAATCATCTTTGATCAAAGATTAGATACTACTGGTAAATCATGGCATTTCTTTATTCTTTTGTACGTTGACATAAATCATAACCAAAAATCAGCCGATTTTGGTTGATTAGATAAGTTTGTTCGTAGGAAACGTTTTTTTTTTTAAACGTCTTGTGAACGGTTTAATGTAAACGTATAAGGTAAGAAATTTTCCAGAAGATTTATTCATACAAAAAATTCCGGTGTATTTATAACCTTTGGTAACCTTACACATCCGTCGACTTATTATTAATTAATTTGTCTCTGTTCTCTAAGAGCTGTCTAGCTTGCGCCAGAATCGATTGTCTTATCTTCAGTAAGATAAGCATAATTGCTAACTGTGTATGTATGTATGTATTTAGAATTATTAAATCACTGTCTAACTAACGTCTAACGAAATCTATGTCAATTTACCTACGAATGCATCAAATATAAAATATATAATAAATTATGTAAATTAAACCGTAAATGTCAGTTTAAGCCGAGCTAATGACGGGCTCATTGGTCATCACTTTCATACAATAAAAGCTTAAATTTTATGTGAACAAACAAAAAATATTTTCTTCTCTGACTGAGTTGCATCTATAAGGTATCCCTCACTCAGACAGTAAATTGTTTTCTAGGTGTCTTTGGTCGATGGTCTAGTATCAAGTTCAAGGATTCATCGATTTTGTTATTTCACTATCTTTAAGTAAATAAATTAAATTAGATGGCAAGCGAGAAGTGGCATGTATAGTGTAGACTGCTTTTTTGTTGTTGTATTTTTTTGTTATTGCTTATGTGGAGGCGGCTTTTTGTTGTTTCATAATATTCTAATCCTATTATTGTGTGCGGTACTTAAAAATAGTTTAGCATTGCGATTGGTGGGCTGTGCTGTTAGCTACATTATTATGTCAATGGCAATGGGAACTACGTTTTTTCCTTGGTGGCACTCGTTTTTTTTGTTTTATATTTTTATTTTGTTTTCTCTTTTTTTTCTTCATTTTTTGTTTTATTTAATTTGCCCCTTGACGATCAATAACACATGACAAATTGATATTGTTTTTGGTGGCTGCTATACTCCTGGCTGTCGGTGTAATTATAGCAAATACATATCCTATGTATATATCTAGTTCAATAAGAATGACAAGCCACATAACCCCGTTTTTGCTTATAAAACAATCGTATAATTAAATTTTGTATACTTTATTACATAGTTGCTTGATGAGAATTAACGACTTTGTTCATTTACCTTAAGAGTTAAATTATCTTGGAAAATTTAGTTGGGACTTTGTTCTATGACATCTTTCACCTGACTCCCACAAAATCCTCAAAATTGATCTACTTCTTCCAAAGACTACCTACAGTTTTGTAATGAATTCGCGGTTGATGTAAATGACATTGCGTGTCAGAAGAATATACACGACTTTCTTACTCAAATTATGCTTATTTGAAATGATTTCCTGCAATTAACTTGAAAAAAATGCTAGTTTGATGACAATGAAGTAAAAAAAAAATAGCACAATATTAAATTGTTGGGTTTAAGTTTTGTTTCCTTTGGAGCTATTTCAGTTAATTTCATTACCTTTCAGATCAAATAAATTTGAGTAATTAGACTATTAAACACTTGTAACGAACAAAAAAAAATAACAGTCTTTGTTTGGAAATATTTTAGGTTTATAGGGTAGATGGAAAGTACCTATATCCTTCTAGCTGAGTGACCCAATTATCATTGAAGTGTGCTGTTTTGCTAATGTTACTGGTTGTACGTTTTAAACAAATGGAATTTTTATAATTTTAGATACACTGCGCGTCATAAGGTTAGAAGCAGTAATTTTTGAGAAGTGAATTCGAAATTTCTCTTGTTATATGCCAAAGAGATCGAAATTTTGTATGACATATTCCAGCCTAATGTAAAACTTGGTCGTAACCAACACAAGTGATTGTTATTCATTTAAAAAACCTCCAATAAAAAAAAACTCATAAAATAACTTATGCATATTTTATGTTTCTACGTCTTTAAGGCCCGTTTGCTGATACGAAACATAAATGTTTAAGTTCAACATAAGCGCTTATGTTCTACTTTTTCCTAAGCATAAACTATTACTTAGTTGCTACTCATATTTAATTTGAAGAGCAAAGCAAAAACAGATCGGACTACTTAGTGTTTTTTTTTTTTGCTAATATATTAAAAGTGAGTTATTAAAGTCTACGAATAAAACTTGTAGAATGTGTTAACAAAAATGAGAGACGATTATTAAATACATAATTTATTTTATTGTTTTGTTTATTGTTCCACTTTGAATAAAAGTTGGCAGGATTGTATGATTTTCCTGCGTCATTTCTTCTATCGTCTATTCATTCTCTCTCTAAAGCAAAGAACACACTGTGTATGTTTGTTTGCTTGTGTTTTTTTTTTTTTTTTTTTTAATGGAAAATAATCTAAATAATAAAATAATTATGCAAAAAAGAGAAGGTAATTGAATTAAATATTTTATTATGTATAAAATGGCAGCTTTCAGGTTGAAACACTCGTTAGGTTGGGTCAAACGTTAAACTGAGGTTTAAACCGCTGAATACTGCCATTTAACTTAAACAACGAAACTAACTCATTTTAGGGTTTAAACAAAGCTGTGAAACCGAATAAATTGTTGAACTGAAGCTTAAACCAAAATTGAAGTTTATACTTCCCCTGTGAAATTAGATATGTTAAGTCGCCAGGCAGGCGCCAAATGCGTAGTGGTAGAATTCCGGAATGTTCCGAAACAGGAGGTATACTAAATGAATTTGACGGATGACAATTTTACAGTAGTTGAATGTGTGGGTTCGGTAGTGGACGAGTTTCAACCCTACACTATGTTCCGACTGAACAAAATTGCCCAATTTTGCAAAATTTTGACTAAATCGTCTTTAAAATTGCAGCAATTTCAAAATCATCCCCATTCAATGAAATTGTGTTTTATAACTGTTTATACCAGTTTCTCGATAAAGAAGACGAAACAGAGCTAACAAAACTACGAACAAGCATTTGCTGTCATCTTGTGTAAAATAAATAAATAAATATTTTTCACACAATATCAGAGACATAGGTTAAGTAACAACCATAAAACATGTTCTAGCTGCTTGAAGGAAACACAAACAACATTATAGGGACCTTTAAACAAAACTGTCCAGCTTGTAGTGTGGGCACTTTGGGCAATTTTGATATTAAGTTCTTAAAACTGCTCAATTTCATTCTCAGTGGGAACAAATTATTACCCTATAGGGATCTCCTTTTTGTATATTAAATTGGTCATACTTATAATTCTTTTAATATTATTCTAAGTTTTTTTTATTTATTTTGAACATGCCGCGCACTAAAGGGGTTTTTGCTACCCTTAATATAACAAACAAAGTGGGAGTTAGGAAAATAAGGAAGGATTTAAAAGGAGATACCGATGCACATTGGTTTTGAAGTTCTGAATATCAAAATAGGTGGGGGGAGGGGGTGAAATAGGGCCAGGTAAAGCATTCCACATTCTTGTTGTGCGGCTAAAGAAAGAATCTCTATACTTAACGGTAGGTCCGAAGTTAGGCTCAAGGTAAACTGATGAGCATTCCTAAAAGCGCGAGTATTACGGTTAAATTGTTTAAGGGAAGGAAGGCAACTGACTATTTCACTTGAACACTGTTCATAAAAATAGCGATTGAACAGTAAGAGACAGGTGACATTTCGGCGGTGTTTGTTGCTATTGTTGCCGTTATTGTTCTATCACCTATCATTTTTAGGGCCCTTTTTAAAATTCTATGCAACGAGCTCAGCTGAGGGAACACCTACACCTGCCTATTATGTGAATTATACTCAAGCTTTGGACGAATAAAGGCTTTGTAGATTACAGCCAAATCAGAAGAGGTAACGAATTTCTTGCATCTTCGGAGAAAACCTAAGCACTTAGCAGCGTTTTTGGCGACGTCAATTATGTGGTTTTGAAAGAAAAAATAATAAAGGCAATTCTTTTCTAACGTAATTTTTCTCTTGGTAGCATGAACAACACGGAGCAAGCAGGTGCTCATGAAAATCCATGTATTTAAGATTTGTATTCATATACCATATAGAGCACCTTATCGGAAAAGAGGAGTTTTGAGCAACTACTCCGTTTTATTCATACCAGCATACCACCCAGTATATGTGTAGTTATACCCTCAGTTACGTTATGTAAAAAAGACATCTTAATAGTAAGGTAACTGTTAATTGAAAAGGTTCTATGTACATTAATTTGTTCGTAAAACATCAATTTGTTGGTGTATTTTGTATCAAAATTATTATTTTTATTTATTTTATTTTTTAAACATTTTTATTTTGTAAATATAATTTAGCACCCGCAAAACCAACCACATTCAAATATCAACAATTTCCATTTGGTTCACCTGAACATAGCCAAATTGATTTAACCGCATCATGTCCAAGATGTTTAGCTTCGGCTGTTGACAAACCTGATGGCAGCGAAGGTGAGTGTGATACTACTTCGATTCCATGTGATGCTTTATGTGTGTGTGTGTTTTTTGAACAAACAACGACACTTTCTCTCAAAATGTCTGCATAAGAATCTTATACTCTAGAATGTCATTCGTGTTGTTTTTCTTTGTTGTTGTTGTATCACATTCATTCGCTTTGCTTTCAGCACAAATTCCCCTGTCTCCTTTTTAATTATTTTGCTTTATTCAATTTATTTAGATTTGAAAATATGTATGTATATATAAATTAAATATGCCATTTATTTTAAAATAATATTAAATGCATGAGATATACGAAAATACATATTTATTTGTTTGTGATGTATGTATTAGTCATTCTGCAAACTGATGATCCTTGTAAAGGGCGTTTCAATAACAGCAATATTTGAGGCAATAAATTGCCGTTTTCATTGTTTTTTTTTTCTTGAAACTCGTCAATACAATCGCTTTAGCAATGGCAATGGTAATACTGACCGCTGCCCGCTAGATGTCATGCAAGAAAGTAACGTTCAAATCATGTGACGGCATTTGACAGAAACCTTCAGTCAACAAAATTCGAAAAAATATTGCTTTGTTTACGAATATTTGAAGATTTTGCTTCAAATTTTCAAATTTTTAGTCTCGTATATTTGTTTGACATTCAGACATAGGCAATATGGTTGAAAGCTTTCGTGAACTTGTTATTTATGTCGGTGCACCATTGGACTGACTGAATTTTCAAACGAAAACGTAAAAAAAAAATTCACAGGAGAAAATGACACTTAAGTGCCAATATAACAAACTTAAGTAGAACTTATTTATCAGACAAGTCGTCACTGCGAAACTGGGCTTTTGCTTCCCTTATTTGCAACTTAAGTGCCAATTACACCAACTGTGAAACTGGGCCTAAACCCTTATAGTTTAGGGATTCAATAGTTTCATGCCGGTTCCGCAGTGATTTTGTGCCAGTTTGACGTCAGATAATTTAGGATGAAGTTAATAATAGCACAGAAAAGATAGATTTTTGTGTGAAACGAAATATAGGACTGCTGAATTTTTTAAAGCTGAAAGAGGACTAATAAAATCAGTTTTTCAGGACGCCATCCCCCTGGGGTTATCGGCCATTTTGGAAAACGCGAAATGATCTATATCTCCAAAACTATTGATCTAAGAGGACAAATTGTAATGTCAAGCTTGTAGTCCATTAAATTATCTTTCGTTTTTATTTTTGGTGCGGGCGATATTTTCAAGGTTATGTCGTCTTGTTATTTGTTTTTTTTTTCACATTAACACATTTTTGCCCATCTCGAATAAGATAACGTGAATTACTTTCCAAATGAGAATTTTAGAACATTAAATTTCCAACATTTTGATATATTTTTGAAGATGATGCGATATCACAGTCAAAAGTAACAGCCATTTTGGTTGCGCTAAAATCAAAACTCTGGAGTAAATAAAATACTAAATTGTTATTAAAATTAATACAAACACCAAAATGGCTGTAACTTTTGACCGCTATGCATCATCTTCAAAAATATATCAATATGTTGGAAATTTAGTTTTTTAAAATACTTATTTTGAAAGTAATTCACGTAAGTTTCCTCGGGAACGTCAAAAATGTGTCATTGCAAAAAATTTAAAAATAAAGCGACATAACCTTGAAAATATTGCCCGCACCGAAAAAAAAAAAATGTATGCATAAACGAAAGGTTTAATTGCATAGAACTTTGGCCTTACATTTTTTCCTCTAAGATCAATAGTTTCGGAGATATATGTCCATTCGCATTTTCCAAAATGGTGGATTTCGCCAAGATCATGGCGTTCCGAATACCCGGGCATAAGCTTTTCTTCCATGAAAAAGTATATCAAATTGATTTAGTAGCTAATTTTCCAAAAGCTCTAACTATGGACTGGGATATCGCATCATCTTCAAAAATATATGAAAATTTGTTAAACTTCGTGGTCTACAGTTTGTATCACGAGAACAATTTACGTAAGTTTCTTACGGAATGAGAAAAATGTGAAAAGGTAAAAAAAGTAAAAATAAAAATAATAAATAAATAAAACGACATAACCTCAAAAATATTGTCCACGCAGAAAAAATTTCTGATGACAAATAAAAGATAATTTTATTTCCAACAAATTTGATTATGAAAACTTTTTACTTCAAATCGATAGTTTTGGAGATATATGTATGTAGATCAATTCGCGTTTTCAAAAATGGCGGATTTCACCAGGGAGGCACGGCGGCGTCCCGAAAAACTGGGCATAAGCTTTTTTAATAGCCCTCTTTCAGGTATACAAAATTCAAGCAAGTTCCAAAAAAAGTTTTTTAATTATGTTTTGTTTATTAATACAAATAAGTGGTTCTGTTCTATTCATGCTAAAAAGAAAAATAGTAAGAACTTAGAAATGAAACATAACATTTTAATTTTTTATTATCAAATATTTTTTGTTCAACGATTCCTCGTTTCTTCAATAGTAGCTTTTGCCTTCCCGAACATCTAAGAAAGCTTTGATAAATAAGATTTTCAAACAAAAATTTTGTTATCCTACCCAATTTTTTAATATCGATTCTTGAATTTAACCCGCTTAAAAAAAGTTACAATTTTTTGAAAAGATTATTTTTAGGTAAGACCAATGAGTAATTAATTAGACAGACTTAAAATATTAACATTTGTTGCTGGTGTTTATTTTTCCAAAGGTTTTTTGATGCGCCTGTGATCCTCACCTCCCAGCCCCTAGTTACGATCTTGCATCAGCAATAAGTTTTCTCCAATAAATATTGCGAAAAGAACCACATATTAATCCAGAATGTTATTGTTGTATAAACTGGAGTTCACGGATCCTTCAACGATGCACAGGTCGGTTTGCCCACGCTATATGCTGAAGAGTATCTCTCACCTGATTCTGATTGTCTACACAAATATACTGTTAAACTAAACAAAACTAAAGCTCTGCAAAAACATACCGGCATATAATCAAAATAACACATCAAAAAGTGTGACTGCGAAACTTTTTTTTAATTCTTACTCAGTGTATTTTCTATTTAATTTGTTTTTAATTTTGTTTGATAATTATTTTTTCAATTATTCCCTACCTTATAACTGCTGACTCTGATTGATTACAAATAAAACCCCAGCACTGGAAATTGTTGACATACGACTTTTTTTTTTTTTTTAATATCAACGACGATATACATATGTATGTATGTATCTACTATCTACCTACAGGTACATAGATAATTCAACAGAATTATTTTTGACTTCTGCTTCTGTTGTTGGTTGCTATTACGTGCGGCGCAACTCGTGATCATCTATCTACGTACGTTTTTCGCAGTCATAATGACTTCTTGAATATTTACAACAACATCTATCCCATAAACAAAATCAATATTTTTGTCCGTTCAATTCAAACAAAATATTCAAATAGAAATCTTCCAATCCAAAAACAAAAAAAAAAGTTTTATAAAGTAAATTTTTGTTTTTAGGTAACTTGAGTTTTTCATTGTTTTGTATTCATAAAAATAAACTTGCCACAATTCTTTCTCTTTTTATCCATCTAACCAACAAAAAAAAATATGCTAAACGACTCTAAAGAAATAATAAATATTTTCCTAATACCATCTCGGCTATCTTTTTTTAATTTATTTATTTTGCTAAAAAGAAAATGAGCACGTGGTTTTATTGCACAATAAACAATTCCAAAGTAAATATTATTTTCTCTCTCGTTTTATTAAACAAAAAAAATCCCCAGACTTGATAACACACAAATTAACCATTTATATTTTTTATAATTAATTATTATAATTTGTATTACATTCAGATCAGTTTTGCATGCAAGATCATTAAAAAAAGTGCTTTGCTTTTTTTTAACAAACAATAAGTACTTTAACTGTCACACGTAGCATACAGTGCGGTGCACTTGGTTAAATAGACTTTAAAATATTTTTGTTTTGTTGTAAAGGTTAAAAAGAAATAGCATAACATACGAGGATATGAGTCCAAAAGTGGTGTAAATATTGTTGCTGTGACAACAAAACAATTTGTAAGTTCCCTTTGACACAAGGAAACTGGGAGTTTGTGGTCGAGAAGGGCCAGAAGAAAGGGGATGGAAATAATTCTAACTATATGCCAGTTTCTGCTTTTAAGAGTAAAAATTAAAAAAACAAATTTGAAATTTTTGTCAAACTTTTAAAAAATAATCTTTAAAACGGTTGTTTTTAAGAAAAAAATAATAAATGTTTTCTTGTAAGGATTTACATAATGTACAAACTTTGTGTTCAGATGTTTTCAAAAATTTGAACCGTTTAGGAGTTAAGGCTCTCCCAAACCAATGCAAAACATTCGTTGCGGCGACAAAACATTCGTCACTCAAAATTATTTCATATGTTTCTCCGCCGCGTTGGTGTGGGCACTCTCATATATCACCATGTAAATAAATTTTGACATGCGAATGTTTTTTCGCCGCAACGAATGTTCCGCATTGGTTTGGGAGAGCCTTTAATCGTGAAAAACGACCATTTTCGACATTTTATGTTTTTTTAAAAACATCATCTTCTTAACGATGGGAAAGTAATATGATGGGATAGTAATAACTTTTTTTTTTTGCAAATGACATAATCTACAAGTTTTGTATGAAAAGGACTGTTCAGTGAGTTTTTTGTCAGATTAGAACGGAGCAGAACAGAGTAGAACAGAAACGTCAGACAAGATAGAACAGGCAGCTGTCTGACAGATGTAATTGTCAAAAAAAAAAATTGTTATTTACTTTTCCAGTTTGGTGGATAAGCAAGAAATACTTTTTATTAAAAACAATTATAGAAAAAGTATTTATTTAACTACAAAATTTAATTTAATTTGTGTTGTTTTTTAAATATTTATTTGTTTGTTTCCAAAGTAAAAGCACAAACAGCCACGATGTTTGTTAAAAAAATATCAACTTACAAGTGATAGAAGCTGATATTGACAGTTGTCACAAACCCGTTCTAAGTTGTTCTTCCTAAAAAGTAAGAACAGAAAATCCTGTTCTATTATGTTCCAAACTGTTCGGAACAGCCTCACTGAACAGCAAATCAGAACAGTTTGGAACAGAAAATTCTCCTTGAACCCCAAAAACTTGTACTTTTCTGTTCTAAACTGTTCCAAACTGTTCGGAACAACGTCACTGAACAAAGCTAAACACTTTTTGTTAGCATTTAACGTTTCCGAGTTTTATGCGAAAAACTGATATTTTCGACTTTTAACCTTGGATAACTATTGACGCGCACAAGATTTGGCAATAGACTTTCGCGACAGTATTTCTTATTACAATATAAAGACAATTGCGTTTAAAAACTTTCACTTGGATTTTTTTGGATTTTTAGTACATTATGCCTGGGCTACATTGCCACCCGCGTCAAGAAAATCGCCAGCAACTGTGGGGCGATTCTGAAAAGCGCGGCGGATCGCTCTCATTGGCGGATGTGTATTTTCTTATACTCAAAATCGCCTTTTCTTTCCATTTTTGGTTTGAAAGCGATAGGTTTCTAGGTGACGGATTGTGGGCGAGTTGAAAAAAGATTCAAATATGAATGAATTTGCGGTTTTGAGAATAAGAAAATACAAATCCGCCAATGAAAGCGATCCGCCGCGCTTTTCAGAATCGGCCTCCCGGTTCCCTGTGTGAAAGGGGACTAACATCACATCATATGTAACATCCCCATATTTGTACCTGACTCCCTGTACCTGGTCTTTGGATTTTATTTTTAAAACACATAAAATTTGACTTTATTTCCGCTCCCAGCGCGTCCCCACATTTTGACTCCATTATTTTAAAATTGGTTTATTTCATTTCTTTTCGTAGTAGCCCGTAGCGTAATGGTTAGTGCGTTCGACTGTCACGCTGGAGGTCTGGGATCGCTGCCCAGCCTCGTCCACCTAGAAAACTAAAAAGTTTTTTTTCAGGGCTACTGCCTCTTGCGAGGAATTGACAAATCCTCCAAGAGTATCACTTGTCACGAATAAGTGCTTCTCGTCTAGCCGTTCGGATTCGGCATAAAATTGTAGGTCCCTTCCATTCCTGTCAAAAGGCGCACACAGGAATGGTTGCGAGTTGTTAGTCACTAGGCCCTGGTTCTTCATGAGCCGCTGTGCCACACGATTTATTTTTATTTTTATTTATTTCTTATCTAAGAGAAAGAGTGTCTGGCTCTAGACGAATAAGATATCAGATAGCAGTTTTGAAAATTTGTTATCTTACTTGTTAGTACCAACAAACATTTTGTAGGTAGGTGGTGACGGCAATAGATTCTTATTGTTTCTAATACAATTTTTATTGCTGAATTAAGTACAAGTAAATTATAAACTTACTTTTTGTTGTCTGACGGTTCTATCCAAAATGAACAGCAATGTAAACAAACGTATACATACATATATACATAGAAGACTAATTGATGATGAGGTGGGATTTAGATAATGCATCGCATGTGGTTTCCATTTTAAATGATTTATGGGCAACACCTACCTGACGTGTGATAAAAATGTGTCATGTGACATAAGAATTGTCTCCCAAAGGGGGATTTCGCGAATAGAGCTGGCCAAATGTGCCCAATGAAATTTACAATTTATTTTAATCTTAAATCGCAATCTTTAAAGATAACTTTCTGAATCTGACTGAACAAAAAAAGAAAACGAAAAATATAAGAAGTATAACTCTTGAGGCAATTCGTTGACTAGATCAGTATTACAAAAGCAGTGTTTTGTTGTACATTTATCTCCACTTCCATACCCGCCTAAAAATTATTTCCATATAAAATAAAACAACTATTCTGCAATTGGCTGCAAAATTACTGTTGTAAATTATTTTTAATTATTAATTATTTCGGTCAGAGTTAGATATACACATATGTAGATCTAAAAAAATAAAATATCTACCCCTTTATGCATTTCCTTATCAGGATATTTTGTTTTCTTTTCGTTTTGACGTATGTACTTGTACAAATGCCAATATCGATAATGTCATCCGGCCATCTGCCAACAAAATTTTAAGTGCCCTGCCCGTTACCGTTAGTGTTTCAGGCGAAAAGGTTTAAAGTCAGAAAATTACCTGAATCTACAAAATAAAGTACCTACACGCTTGGGTGGCTTATAATTTTGTTATTTTGCGTGCTACTTTTAAATTTATTTTACATAAACAAAATAACTTAAGTACCGCTATTGAACTCTCATCACACGATGTCACATAAAGTCTCGAGTTGATACTCAATGGGAATTATTTTTACTTCAGCCAGTCAGCTAGGCAGAAGCAGTAGCAACGAGGAAGTTTATCTGACATTGAGTGTGCTGTGCTGTGCAATCATGATTCGTCTTGTAATTGCCCCCCATCTGTCAACAAAAAATCACGTGCAATTAAGTATTATTAACTATGTCATTCAGTTTAATAACAAATGCAGTGAGTTCGTGTCGGGTTCGACTGGCATGAGATATTTCTGGGAGTTATTTTTATTTTACTGTTTTTAAATTTCATTTTTTTTGCTTTTTTCTTGTTTTTTTGCAGAATGAAGTCGATGATCGTATGACACATAGACAAATAAAACAAATTAAAACTAAATGTTCGATTAAATTTATTCAAGGAAATTGTCTGGGGGCTTGTTCAATATTTACAGCTGATAAATTGTAGTCGGGTCATAAAAGTCATACAAATAAAACTGAGCAATATACAAAATATTAATGAAATATACCTTATTGTTGTTGGAATGAATTGTGATAAGATTTAATTTATTTTCAGAGCATCAAAATTATAGTTTGTGAACTATTTTTTATTTGAAATAGTTTTTTTCTTTAATGCTTCCGCAACAAAACAAAATGATTTTTTCACAAATTCTATAGAATGTTGGTCGTAAATTTGAGATAATGATTCACAAATGATCTTTAGCTATGTAGATCTTTATTTTTTTATAATTGAGTGGACTAAAAAAAGTTTAAAAACAACTTGGCATCTATGTATATGTATTGAAAGAAGTGGCAGTGCACGGAGGTGTTTGGCGTTTTTGCTTGTATACATGCCTTTTTTTAGTTTGATATTAGATAATAAATTCAGGTGTTAGCTTAATTTTTTGACAAAGATATTTTTGTTTATTATATTCTTTTTATTAATAGAAAAAATCCAAACCAAAAACATTATATGGATTTGGGAGCGGATCAAAATTTTGCTTTCAAAATTCTGCTTTTCAAAACTCTGCCATTTTTCAGTACTGTTTTACAAAGTTCTGCTTTTCAAAATACTGATTGATAAGTAATATATAGAGAAATAAAATTCTGCTTATTCTAATTTTGTTTATGAAACATTTATTACCGATGTAACAACAGAAAAAAAAAAAAAAACATATCGTAATACATAGTTAGTTGCATTAAAAAAAATCCAAGCAAAGCCACAGAAAAATTCTGAGAATAATAAATAGAAATTACAAAAATGTAAAAAAGCGCGCGCTTTTTGTAACTCAGAATTTCGACCACAACACATTGATTTGCTTACAAAAAAACATACAACAGTTGACATAATTTAGTATTAGGCGTGTTTTGTTTCAACTTAAAGTTAAGACTATACAGTCTTAAAAAATATTTTAATATAAACTAAAAAACAACAGCAGTTTTGTGGGAATACAAAATTTTTTATTGAAAAATAAAATAAAATAGTATAGCAACGAGGCTATAATAAGACTGGATATTCAACCAGGCTTACGAATTTTCGGAAAAAAGTGTTGTTGTTTTGAAGGTAATATTAAAATATTTTTTAAGACTGTATAGTCTTGACTTCAGAACAAACAAAACACACCTATTATAGTTTTGAGATCAAAAATTGTACATATTTCAAAAATGTATAGGTGCTTAAACATTTTGACAATGCTCCTAAGTCTTTTTTCAAATCTGTAGTCAGTTGTCTGCCTTTTTGTTTAACGATATAACCGTTTGAAAATTAATAAACAAAATATGTTCTTTTTCGGAGTTCAGCGCGATTATTTTTTCAACCTAATCTGAACAAAAATCAACTGAAATCTTTGCTTGCCAAATTCTGCCATAATCTTCCCAATATCTCTTTAACGATACGAGAAGTTCTTATACTCTGCCCAACCTTCTGTTGTAGCCATTTTCGATGTTAATATCCACAACAAAAAAAAAATATTTGCTCAACGAAACTTAGAAATACATATTTATTGCAATGCACTTTTTAAATACACGCAAAACATCTTTCTTTTGATCTATTTTAGCCTCAAAACAAATTTATTTGGTAATGAATTGAAAATCACATCACCTACTGATAGGCACCATATCAAATCCTTGCCAATATCACTTCCTCATATAAGAAAATAGTCAACCATTGTGGTCCCTCATTTTATCAAATTTTCCAGAAACAATACTTTTTCTCCTTAAGTTGGATTATTTGTTCTCAAAAAGTTCTAAAAAAACCATAAATCCTCAAAAGCTCCCTAGCAAAAATGAGAGAAAAAGCCTCAATGATACGTTGGAATGTCAATGGCAACTCCCATTCCTTCTGCTAGCCACAGATAAATCATGATTTAATTTTTGGGTTATTCCCGTAGATATATCTTTTTAGCGGCTACACCGATTTTTGTATACAAAATTCAAACAGTTTTCAAATCTGTTTCTTTACTCTGAATTTCTGTGATTTTCTGTGCATTTTAGTCCGAAGTTTTGTCAATTTAATTTTTTTGTATATTAACTTCACAGGACTTTGGACTGGAATGCACAGAAAATCACAGAAATTCAGAGTAAACGCACAGACCTTACATTTAACAGAATTTCAAATATTTGTTATAAACAAAACAAACAAAAACATAAATACGATCGATTTTTTTTTGTTTTGGCTAATTTTTTTTTTTTGTTTTTAACTATCAAATGACCAACGAGTGCTAAATGGATCTTACAATTTACAGATACCAAAACTTGTATCGCTTGTTGTCTACAACTCTTTCTTTTGTCCGTAACTTAAATATTTGCATGTGTGAACATACTAATTTTGCAACCAATTATTAGAAAAAACGTCAATTTCAATTGTGCATTTTGACTATGCACACCGTCAATCCATCAATCAGCCCAATCGGGCGCCTGTGGGGACTGAACCCACTTGTAGCACTGTTCGAATATCATGTTCAACTTCCTCATATTAAACATCCTCCATTTTTTGTTTAAATAATATCATAACCCTCAAAAATGTTTCCACAAAAAATGTACCCCGTTTCTTACTCCTGAATCATTTTAAGACCTTGAACTTGTGGTATAACTTATATGAGCAATGCAACGTTTTCGTAATGCTCTGAATACGCTCGACTCAAGGTATACTCGTGCTTGTGTTCTTTTCGTTTGTCATTTCTCTTATCTGAATGAAAAGAATACAAAAAAAACACACAAATTATAAAATAAGTACAAGATTCATGATCGTGTTGTCTCAAAATTTGTCATACGACTTAAAGCGTATAGTATCTACAAATAATGTTCTCAAATCTGAATCCCAATAATATCAAAATAAATTCTTTTTTGTTGACGACTAGACGGATTTTCTTATAAACTATTCGGAAAATTTAAGATGTTGATAAAAAACAATTTATTGTTTATTTTAGATTCATTCAACTTTCGTTAATCAAAGTTACTTATATAATTCATATATAAATTTCATTGTCAACCATTTTCTTCGCTTAATTTCTTTATTATGTGCCCTAAATTCATGATGGCAATATATCCGCCAAATCTTTCTCCTTCATTAAAACCAAAAACACCAAACGATGCCAATTTTAGATTTTTTTGTTTGCTTTAATTTTTTCAACACACCCACAATTTTGATGAGTTTTGTGGGCGTATTTGAATTAACAATATACGTAAATTGCTTGCAAAAATTAAGAACGCAAAATAATGTAGTTTGAAAAAAAATGCTTACATTTTTTGATTCAAATAAAAGGAACATTTTGTTTTTTCAAAAAATATTTAGACAGTTTGTTTTTTTTGTTTTTTTTTTTTGAAATATAGAAATACAAATAGGATTCGTCGTATCCGCTACAGTCTGTCATTCAGAGCATAAAATTGCAATCAAGATAATTTTTTATTAAAACGATTTCTGGCAGAAATCGTTAATTCAAGGTGCCAAGATTTATTTGTTGTATTTGGTCAGACTTCTTAGCGATGACGATGAAAATAATTTTTTGAAAAGAATAAAATCTGAAAATTTTAAATAATTCAAAACTTTTCATAAAGAATTTGCATTGTTTTGGTAATGCACACTTAGAATTTACCGGAAATTTGTCCTATACTTATCTGTGCATGTATGTAGTATGTATATGTGTTCTCCATTAATAGAATATGATGTAAGATTTTATTGTAAATTTATTATATAAAGACAAATAATATAGGTATTATACCACAATTTATTTTCGTTCCTCTTTCCATAAATCGGACGGACACCTCCGCCTGACGTTTGCAAATGTTATTGCCCCTTAAATGACATTGACAAATTAATTTGTTAATGATGTGCAACACACCCCTATTTTTGGTTTGATGACTGTCAGTTGAGGTGAATATATAATAAACTACAAGGTTCTCACGGGACATCATGTGCCTTCCTTTATATGACCTAATTATAAGATGTCTTTTTTTCGGGCACACTGTCTATGTGTTATGCCTAAAGTCTGACTACCACCTGTATTGAGTTTTTAAAATTATTCAACTTTGCATCTCGCACATGTCTATGTACCTAAAAATCTAAAAATAAAATGCGCACTGATTTATCAAAGTCTAGCGCGCGCCTGTCTTAACTAGGTATACATTTACGAACATTTATTTAAAATATAAATTGATAATTCTCAGAGAACTTTGTCGACGTCGTCGCCGTCTTACTTATTTTGTTTAGCTATAGCTACATGTCGGTGGTGGCAGCCAGCTTTTTGATTAAGTTTGAAATATGTTTAAAAGTCCAAATTTATTGTCGTTTGTTTTGTTTTTCTCTATTCTTCTTAATTTTAATTTTTTTTTGTTTGATGATGCATAATAATTATATATTTATCCTCGTGCAGACGAGTGTGTGCTTCATATAAAATTTATTTTTATTCATTTTGAAAAATGATTACGTTGTCGCGTATCTGGTTTTGTTTATTATACAAATAAATAAACTTTAACTGCTTACAATGTGGCTGGTTATTATTGGATATTTAAAAATTTCCTATGAAATTCTAAACGTCGTTACCGAAAAAAATCTGTTTACAAACCGACACCAACGAGTTCAGTGTGCTACGATCGAGTTTTTAATATGCTGAAGTCATGGATCGGGAACCAATCTAAACATCAGACTCATCTAACGGTGCTTATTATATACTTATAAAACCAAAACTTTTCCGTCACTGATAAGATTTACTTAATTTCAGCTTGATAGGTCGTTGAAAAGGGCAAAACTTGAATTTAGTAAAAAAAAAGTATTTATAAGAACAACAATATTTGTAATTTGGTGTTTCTAATTTATACAGGCTTAAACAAATCAATTAACTAAATACAACACAATACGAACCAGTTAGACAGTTCTTCATATTGATGTCTATCAACCCCTCGATATAAAGGGTGGTCCAACGAAAACGCACGATGTTAAATGTAAATGAAACAAAAAGTTTTCAGAGAATTATCTTAATATTTTTTATTATGATAGAAGGATTTATGACAATTATGTGTGATATCGGTCAATTGCTCGCCACGGCTTCGGTGGCATATCTCTATTCGATGGTCCATATTTTTAATGACTATGAGACATAATTGAGGTTCAATGTCGTTAATGTGCCGAATTATCTGATCCTTTAGCTCTTGAATTGTTCTTGTCTTATTGACGTACACCTTTTCTTTTAAATATCCCCAAAGGAGGAAGTCCAACGGTGTCAAATCACATGATCGTGGCGGCCAATTAACATTGCCACGAGACGTGAGATAACACGGCCATTGAATTTCTCGCGCAAAAGAGCCATTGTTTCGTTGGCTGTGTGGCAAAAGCACATATCGTCCAGGTCCATAAACCGAACCAAACAGTCACTCTTTGTGAATGCATCGGCTTTTCAACAATCGGCAATTATGCTTGTTAACGACACATTTGGTGGATTATGCTGACCAAAAAAATCACGAAGTGTACGAAATGCATTTTGTTTTGAACGCCAATTTTCGTAAAAGACTTCAAAAATCTTAACGCGCCGCTCCATTGTGTACCTCTCCATGGTTAAATCTGTCAAACTCTGAAACAAAGAAATGTCAAATTAAGTTGGCAAAAAACTTGACGTTAAGGTGTGACTCACAAATAACATCGGGCATTATGGTTGGACCACCCTCTATTTAGTAACCAAACGGCAGCAAGTACGGCAATCTGTCTTAAAGCCTCTTCACAGTGAATCAATAATGAAATAGGCCACTCAGCTATTCTGAACTGATACGGATCACTTCCCTATATCATTTACTACACCATCCTACAATTCCTTTTCGACAAAAAACTTTCAAGTTGCCAGACCTTCCAGATCCACAAGGGAGGACGTGACATTCTTGGTAGACGAATGGTTCATTTTTATACGGACGGTTCAAAAACCGATGATGGGGTAGGTGGAGGCGTGATAGACTAAATTTAAGTCCGTCATTTCGTCTTCCTGACCATTGTCTTGTGTTCCAGGTGGAACTTTTGGCGTTAAAGGAAGTTTTATCTTGATTTAAGAAAAACTTGACATCGACTTCATATATCCGCGTCTTCTCAGATAGCCAAGCTGCTATAAAATCTCTCGACTGTGTCTGTACAAATTCTACAACAGCCCTAAACTGTCGATCATCTCTTATAGAAATGGCACATATTCACCTTTGTTGAGTGCCGGGCCATAGGGTCATTCCGGGAAATTGTAAATCTGACGAACTCACCAAAGGTGGAACAAGACTACCTATTTTACCAGAAAGGGTAAATATCGGTATACCTATCGCAACATGCAAATTTTTGCATGGCGACCAAACAGATCTGACATACGCTGGATGTGAAGCGCTTTAAGTGTTTGATATCTTTAAACAGATGCACATCAGCTCCGTTATTGGTGTCATAACCAAGCACTCCAAGCACTGTCTTATAGGCAAGCACGCAACGCGGATTGGAGCATTCACAAACGATTTTTTGCAGAAGCTGTATGGGCGAAGAAGAGGAAAAATCTATTCCTCATCTTCTGTGCACATGCCCTGCCCTATCCCAAAGACGCAGGCTCCAGCTGGGAGGCTTCTACTTGAATGATCCAAGTGATCCAACAAACATAGACATTAGCAGTTTGCGCGCTTCATAGGAAGCTCCAACAGGTTTTAACGAGTGGGGAAAAAAATCTCTAGATTCGCGTGGTATCCAACGTGAGACCAACTTATGGTCTAAGTGTGAAAGTTCTTCGCTGGCAGCCAATTCAACAAAAACTAACCTATTTCTATCAAAAGGCTTTTATGCCTGACCTGTATAAGAAATTAATATCTGTTAAGGTAAGTGTCATCAGATTGAAGATATTTTCTGTCCAGGCTAAGGAATTATAGAATAAATAACACTTGATAACATCCAGGCCAGCGATAGTCTCGTCGTTATGTCATTTTATTTTTCAATAAATTCTATAGAATGTTTTGTTTTCAAGACTATACTTACATATGTCTGTTCCTTTACTTTGAGTTTCTGTGATTTTTAGTCCGAAGTTCTGTCAAGTTCATATAAAAAAAAAATGGAATTGACAGAACTTGGGACCAAAATGCACAGAAAATCACAGAAACTCAGAGTAAAGGAACAGACATATATATACTTATATTAGGAAAAAATCACGCTTTATTTATTAAATGCTGCATTTCAATTCCCAGAGTCTTTGACGAATGAGAAAATTTTAAATTTTTTATTAAGTAGGCGTTGCAGTTTATGCATATGTAAAATATGTCCATATTTGTACGATTTGCCCCAGGTGGGTAAGGGCCTATTAGTGATTTGCATCATTTTCCAAAATCTGATCAACAACTTTCCTAGCCTTTCTAAAATATCACTCCAAAAATATTCAAATAAAGTCTTGTTATATTAAAGTTAAGCAATTTAAGCGTTGCAACTTGCAAGTTCTGTGTATGCCTTGCAGTCGAATTCCACTCAGTTCGACGATCGCCCTTATTTGAATGTTCACTATTAATGTGTTTCTATTGCGTTTGTAGTTAGTACCATTAAACATTTGTTATGTAACACAGCCGTTCTATGTTTTTCGCACTTATTTTTTTGTATTTATAGTATCATCTTTAAGAATTCCAAACTTCTAAACCCACCACATAAAAAGATACAAATTCGCGTATTATTATAAACCTTAAAAGAAAGATGCTGAAATGTATTCGTTTTAAGCGAACCAGAGAGAAAACTATCCCAATATACACTATTTTAGAATTTTGAGCTTAGGTCCACTGCAAAGAATCTGAGAGTTGCTAAATGCAAACAATTATAAACAATTAAGTCTACTACAATAATTAAAAAAAAAAACTTTTCATTTTTAGCCTATAAGTTTCAAGAGAATCTTATCCGTACCATGATACAAATTGAAAATACTTACTTTGAAGTTGGCAATTCATGTAATCGAAATTGTTTGATCATATGCGATCGTGGTGTTATGGATGCAAGCGCTTGTAAGTGTTAAATATTATCTACCAAGTACCAGTTATATCAATTAAAGTTTTTTTTATATAGATATCTCAAAAGAAAAATGGGAAAAAATGATGTCAGCTAACAACTGGAATTCTATTGAACTTCGAGATAATCGTTATAATCAAATTCTTCATTTAGTATCAGCTGCTAATGGTGCTGAAGAATTTTATACAACAGAAGTGAGTATTTATAATTTTATTAAATTTCTAACACATAAATATAAGAAATATGATTGTCATGTTATTACTTTTATGAAAAAAAAAAAAAAAAATTTAAAAGTTGATGATGAAACAAAATAAGAATTTATTCATCCATCTATAATTTATTAAATTACTTTTCTTCTAGGATCATGCTTGCCGTTCCGAAGGTGTTGAAATGGCCAGGGAATTGGACTATAAATCGGCAGCCGCATGGGTCGGGCACCCTTATTTCGATGTAATCGATAATTCTACAGATTTTGAATCAAAAATGAATCGTGCCATTGAAGCTGTATGCCAAAAACTCGGTATTGATATTGGTGATCGTCTAAAGACCAGCTCAAGAAAACTTAAACTCCTGGGTACAGAAATAAATTTAATGTTAAATGTTTTTTTTTGTTTAAAAATTAACCATTAAATCGTTTCTTTTCGAAAAATTTCAGTCGGAAGTCTACCATCTGATTCTGAATTTCCACCGTTTCAAGACTTTGATGTTGTACATCATTATTTACAATCCTCAGGACCAAAAGTACAAGCAAGGTTACGCAAACGTGGCCAAAAGAACCACTGGAGTTACATCCACACCATTCGTCGGCCACACCTCCACGGGCAGGCTGTTGAGGTAAAAACCCAACTAACCCATCGAGACTACATGAATTTGTTGGCTCAACGCGACTACACTCATTTTACAATCTACAAGAAGCGTCGCTGCTTTTTAATCAACAATCAATATTTTCAACTGGACATCTACAGAGAGCCAAGTCATCCTAGGTAAGTCATTTGTGCATTCTGTTTGTCTGCCTAAAATTTGTTTGTATCGATAATTTGGTTTTATCGTTGTAGATGCAAAGGACTTATCCTGCTGGAAACCTACTCATCATTGTCCGGTGATGCTCTAAAGAACTGCATGCCAAAATTCTTAAATATTATCAAAGAGGTAACCGGCGATCCAGACTACTCCATGTTTAATTTATCACTTAAAGAAGATTGGAGCGTTACCAAGAAATTTTGTCATTCATTGCATGGTAAGGAAAAGTGTAAGCATTACCTCGATGAGGTCGAGGACGATGTCGCTGATGAATGAATGATGCTTTATATAAGGAAATAAAAAACCTAGTTATGGACAAAAAACATTTCGTGTTTAAACAAAATTTAACTTTCATTATGTTCTTTGATTTTGTTTAGAATTAATTTAGTTTTTTGTTTAAATTTAATTGTTTCTTTTTTAATTTAATTTAGTTTTTACTGATTTTGTTTTAACTCTTGGTTTCGGTTGTTATTTTGAAAGATTTTGTTTTGTCATTTTGTTTGAAAATTCAATCAAATTAGTATATAAGAACTATATTGCATGTAGGTGCATTGCATGCATATACAAAATACCTTAATACATATTACTATCTCTCTATTATCTATCTATAATGCACGCACATATTGTTTCTAGGATAATAAGTTAAAATCATATACAAGATCTTTTTTAAAACATATTTCATACAAAAATGAAAATGTAAATATTAGAAAACTTACATATGTATTTTTTCTCTGAATTATAGCAACGAAAATCATAATAATGGGATAAACGAAGAGATTTATCTTCTATAATCTGTTTACCTTGAGGAATTCTTAAAAGAATATAGTATATAATTAAAAATAGTACCCATGGAGGCTAAGGTATTTGTGAAAGATAATGCAATTGTTAAGCTAGCTATTAGGGAACGTTCATATAGCTTGTTATCATTCATTAATTTTAGGTCTTAACAAAAGTGACACTAGACGAGATATCAATGACATGAATAATTTTTACAATTGCGAATGATTTTTTCGCAAATACAACTTATAAGTACCGATTCCTTGTTAGGAGAAAAACAATATAATTTTATTTAATCATTGGCGGTTTCACTATCTCCACGGTCTCAAAAGTGAGATTAAATGTCAACTTGCTTTTTTTGTGTGCTTATAATTCAAGGGCCCTTATGTCGGATTTGTATTTATTGCTTACTTTAGTTAGTGTTTTATTTATGAATTTTGTCAACTGCATACAAAAGCTTTATAAAGAGCAAGGACTCACTTTGTGTGATTTTAGTCCAAATCACTTCATATATATAAAGAAAGACAAAATTCACAGAACTTTGTACTTAAATTGACAGAAAATTATAGAAGTTCGTAATAAGGTAGGCATACTACTTTTATTTAAAAAAAAAGTATATTCAGGTCAGCATTTTTGTAGCAAAAACAACAACAAAAATAAAAGTCAGTATAATCTTGGAATAATTTTTCATAAATGGACCTGTATCAGGGAATTATATGTCAAAGTTTTCCATTAGGGGGGTTCACACTCATCGACAAGTTCATCAACTCGTGTCGAAACTTTACATAATTTGTAATGTGAACACAAGTTGAACGACTGTCGGAAGTTTTTCAAATTTTTTAATATTTTGCTCGGTCGAACGACCGCTGTAGCTAATGTGAACACTAGTTGAACAACTGATATGTCTGAAAATTTGGATTTTAGTGTTTCTTTTTAATTTTGTATGTGAGATCCATAGAGAATGGGTTGAAATAGAATAAACCCACAAAAGGAAGGGAGAAAAAATTTAATTTCCTTCGATGAAACTGGTGCAAAAAGTTAAATCTACGCCGTGTTTACTTTTTGAAAATTTATTTACAAATGAAGAGGCGGTCGTTGAATGTGAACGCTAGCAACACGTCTCAGGTCGATCGACTTGTCGACGAGTGTGAACACCCCTATTAACTGAGCTGATTTTTGTTGGATGTTGTTTTCATTTGAAAATGAAATCAATATATTTATTTTGATCTAGATTTGTCAAAAAATATTCTTTGACTTTTTGTATTTTAATTGATCATAAGGAAACCGCTGGAAAAATACGTATCAGTCCAGTTTTAAAAATTCTCAATATTTATCGAAAAAATTAAATCGATTTTGTTTTTTGATTACACTCTCTATTCAACCATTAAAATCAATTAAGTTCGTGGTGTTTTTTAATTTCAGATTGATTTTTAAAATTTCGATTTTAAGCGAGATTTTACACGCTTGCGCACAGGTGTGGTTTATCTAAACCTGTTGGTTTAAATTAGGCGCTTCGCAGCAACTATAAACTTTTTTTTTTGGTATTTACAACCACTGATCTTATGCCAGACCCCAAATCTAAAATGGTTGAATAGAACATAAAATTGAAGATCCTTAGACACAAAATCGATGCCATCCCTTCTTCTGTCATGTCAAATCAGGCTCATTATTTGAAAATTTTGCTATTTCTCTCTACTCTAATCCGAATCGATCTCTCAGTGCATCATATTCACGAAGTAATAAAAATACAAACGCTTTACGAGCACGATTCTCTGCCTTTTATTAAGTAATTAAGGCTTTTTTATTGAGACAGCTTTAGAGTACCAATAAAATACACCTATGTTTGGCAATGACATTAAAGTCTCGTAAACAGAATATTACATTAACACGATTGACCACTTCTATGATTCATTGGGCAAACAAATTGATTTTGAGATTACTAAAAAATAACAAATAGAAATATTTATACGCGTAACAAAAAACCACAAGGTTACCCAGCTCGCGTTAACTACCAATTATATATGCATACTGGAACGCTTAGGCCCGTTTGCTGATACGAAAGACAAATATTTAAGTTCAACATAAAATCTTATGTTCTACTTTTTACTAAGCATAAATTGTCACACAACTTCTTAAATGCTTAAGTTTCGTTTCAGCAAATGGGCCTTTCGATGAAAAAAACTTAAAGTATTTAAGTTCAACGTACTTGAGTTCTTATCTTGAATTTAAATATTTAAGTTTTGTTTCAGCAAGTTTGCCTTAAATATTCACAAATCTCTTGAATAATATAAAAGTTCAAAAAGAGAACATTATAATCATATAATAGTTTGTTTTGTTTTAGGAAGGTTTATAACAATAAACAATACATATAAAATTAGAAACGATAGAGTTTGATGATTTCAAGATCTTAACAACATCTTCAAAATAAAATCGAAATTCATGAGCTTTTTTCGACCATGCATACCACTACCATCAATCAGTTCTTCATACTTCATTTGTGTTTTGCTTTTAAGATGCTTTTCCTAATTTCAGGAAGTTCACATTTTTGTATGCTTGTAAATAAATGTTGCTTGATATCTTTGATTAAAATTAAATGTGATACAAGTTAACCTATAGTTAAAATATTCTACTATGAAAAAAATTAACTAAGAAAAAATATATTATTTTCCATAAAAATAGGTCCTTTAATAGACTTGATCTAGTTCTTACTCTCAAGGATTTATTATGACGGAAAGAGTACAAGAGTAGTGTATAGAAAAAAGAACAAAGATACATGGTAAATATAGAAACAAAGTAAAAAGGGAAGGGTATGTAACGCTATTGTCATTCTGATTTGTATTGTTTTATTTTCAAGGGATGATCTATACCGATCATGAGCGATAATAAAACACACGGCGAACATATGAAACTTGGTAACTTCTTAAGGATCATTTTAGTCCGTTTTGGGTTTAAGCGAAAAGGATCCTACTGTGGGTGGCAGCTACTTAGTTCATGCATTGGTGTTGTTGCGCTTATAACGTTTTATTCTATGCTGTGTGTTCATTCGTTCAACTCAGTACTGGACTTCAAGTTAAGATTTCTTATTTCTTAACACATGTGATCATGATCTTTAGTGATTTACGCATTTCTATCCGTCTTCAGTAGTTTTGCTAAAACAGATATGCTTTGGTTTCTCTGCGTTTTGCCGACAAACCTCTTCGTTCCGTGGTTTCACAGAATTCCAAAATAATAATTTTATCCTCGAGATCTTATGTTTTTTTCGCTCCTAAGCATTCTAGTATCACCATCTTAAGCTTTAAAAGAAGGTTAAACAATGTGTCCGTTAAGTATCTAGGTTTGAATATTACAAACAAATACATTCGTTCTTATGCTAACTGCCATCTTTTCGATTGGGTAAAACAAAACTTCTTAACCCTTTGTTTTCAATACCCTTGGTTGTATTATTTTATTTAGACTTTTGTTAACGCATGTCTATGAAAACGTTTCTAAGTAATAATTAATAAAAAATCATTACAAATCCTCAAAAAGTTTTAATGTAATCCGATTTTTAAAAAATACAATTTTCCGCCTACAAGCATCTTTCTTTCTTACTTATGTATGTATGTATGTACGTATTTAAAATATAAAAGTGAATGTTATTTGTCTATATCATTAATTATATACAAATTTAGTTGTGCGTTGGTGGTAGTTTTCATCTCTAAATAAAATTATATAAAGTCCCAAAATATAAATTTGTTGTATCTACCTTAATTTTGTATCACATTTAATTCTAATCGTCTGCCTCTTTTATGTTTCAATTTTTCAAACAAAAAAAAATTGTCATTGGCATACATTTTATAATTATTGTTTTCTCTTTGACATAAATTGAAACATTAAACAAATCCTTAAAATAAAATATCTATATTTTATTGCCTTTTGTTTTATTTATAGACCAAGGCACCGAAGCTTCTAAAAAATCTAAAACAAATGGAGTATCGAATACACAATTGATAGTAAACGGGCATGCAAAGGGTTAATATTTTAAATTAATGTGTAATATATTTTATTCAAATTATTATTGTACGTAGCAAACTTCTTTAGTAAAATGCAAACATTAAAAATATTCTGATAAAATGCAAAAAAAAAAAAACATCATAACATTATTGTTACCTTGATAACGAAAAATAATAAAATAAAATACAAACTCAACAATATAGTAATACTTTTTATGTTGTTAATTATTGTAAACTGATTTTTTGGCTGTTTTACATTTTATCTAAATTATAATAATTTAGACTTAAAATGCCTTTGCTTGATACAAAAATAAAACATGATTCTAGAGCATTTTTGCTTGTTTTTCTTTTGTTTGTTTGTTCTGTTAAACTATTTACATACCTGTACTTATTTTGTTGAATATTTCTCATTGTGATTGCTCTCTCGAAATTGAACTTAATTATTTTTCTTAATACACACTACATTAATTACACCTACTATAAATAAAACTTATGATTTGAGTACTTAAATAAATTTAAATTTAAATAAATTATAATTATAATGAGAAGATAATTTATTGTCTTATATTATTTAAATTACCTACTACACAAAAAAATAATAAATAAAATAAACGATATACAAAATTAAAATAAAAAAAAATTAGTCAAATATTATCTTATTTTTAAGAATAAAACAAATTCAAAACAAAAAATCATGTATGAGTATGTAGAGGAATAAAAATAGCAAAATCAAAATGCATATTTTAATTTCATTTTAATTTTATTGTTTTTTGCGATTTGCTACCAAAGAGAGACATTTTAATTAATAAAGATCTATATTAATAAAGATCTAGCTGCATGAGAGAACTTTAAAGGTGATAAATCATGAATTTTATTGTTAAAAATAAAACAAATAAAAACTAAATAAGTAGGTAATTGTGATTAAAAACACACTACACCAAACTCAAATTTGGATTTTTATTTAACAGGATAATATGAAGACTTATATGAAACGATTTTCACTATGCACTACAATTGGGAAGCTGAGCAATGTAGGCGATTTCCATTCTCGGATGAGTGCAGAATTTGCCTCAATGGAAGGCAGGTCATATGTTTAATCTGCCTCTATACTATAGCTTCCATCCAGACACATTCTGCACTCATCCGATAACCTAAATCGCCTACATTGCTCAACTTCCCAATTGTAGTGTAAATGAAAATCGTATTCGAACTTGTCGATTAGTCTCTTGGCGGCACATTTTGTGGTAAGGTCTGCTTCCTTAAGTCGTCGCCTAACTGTCCATTAACTAACAAGTCTTTATCGTACTTGTCTCTGCTATTGTTGGACGTCAACGCTAATCAAAGCATGAACTCGGAGAAACACCATCACGATGGATCAGTCATAACATCCGGTGCACACATATCCTGGTCTTTTATGGCGGATAGCGCGAAAACTATGGATTTTTATGATTTTACCCTTAATTTAAAGTTTTAAGTTCAAGCCTTTAAACGAGCCTATTAACAATTAATTACATATATTGTATCCATCGCTATTGTTGTTTTTAGAAGGCAAACTTGAGTGATTCCATTTTTTTGCTCGCAAGTGAATTCACTTACGAAAACCTTTGTACTGTCTAGACTGTCATAGCTTTCGTTTTCCATTAGGTCGAATAGAAAGCGAAAGCGCTTTTCAGTGGGCCGATTCCGGAAAACGCGGCGGATCGCTTTCAATGGCGGATTTGTATTTTCTTATTCCCAAAAGCGCTTTCGCTTTCCATTTTTTGTATGAAAGCGATAGGTTTCTATGTGACGGATTGATGGCGAATTGAAAACAAAAATGCAAAAAAAAATGAATTTGCAAATATATATTCTCATCTTCCTTCTTAATATTATCATTTTAAATCACACTTATTTTGTTCATTTAAATGTTTTATTTTATGGCTAAAAGCAACAAAATCAAATAAATATACAAAAAATTATTCTTTTGGCACCAAATTTTAATAAAGAAGTTTCACATCAAAAAATTCTTCGACGGCCAAGAACAACTGACATTTTTTGTTAGAAAAATTGAATTTTTTTGGAAAAATTCAGAGAGTTTGACATTAAAATAAGGAAACTGGAAGGATCGCTTTCTTCCACTTTCGTTTTTGAGAATAGCCTAAAGCAAAGACGGTCGAAATCGAAATATCGCTTTCAATACGATCCGCCGTGGTGAGTTCTTTTATTAACCATAGTCAACTATGGTTATGTCAAAAAAAAATGTTGAAGTGTTGAAAATTGTTACATTTCATTTAGGAACGATTTATTGTTAGATATTGTTGATCTGTCAAACGAACATTTTGGAAAACTTTATTTCAACGTTAATTACCATAAAATCATGTTATTTTTCAACAATATACTCTCCTTTTTCATTAAAAATGGTACCTAACAAATTCAATTATAATTCATTTCACTTCACCAAAAGTTTTGTTTCGATTCTTCTATTTTTATTTTTTGTAAAGAAACCTTCTCACATGTGCTTTGACAGATCAACACTTTCAACTCATTTCATGGAGATGAGTTGGACATAGTTACGAATTGTAACTATTTGACATTAATAAACTGAATTTAGGAAAGATGTGATGACGTATTATACCTAGTTACAAATCGTAACTATTTTGTAATAAAGGAACGACCATTGTTAACTATAGTTAAACATAGTTAACTATGGTTAATAAAAGAACGCACCACCGCGCTTTCCGGAATCGGCCCACTAATAGAAAAATACAAATCCGCTACTAAAAGCGACAGGCCACGATTTCTGGAATATGCCTACAGGTCAAAGGTTTTCCTGTGTTAAAAATAAATTTAAAAAACTGGTCCCTTGTTAACGGGTTTCAGGGTGGATAAGAAAAATCAGCCCTATCACAAATTCCATCGTAATCGGAAACGTTTTACGAATCCCGAAAAAACTATCACCAAATCTGTTCGTAGTTGCAATTTGTATGGGATTTTCCACTACGATGGATTCTGTGATCCGTTTTTATAGGGACTAGCCTACCCGAGCGAGAAGTCTCGCACAAGAAGTTTTTCGCGATCAAGAACCCATGCGATAGCATATCCAATGTCGATTTCGATTCAACAAAAAAAAAAAATAGATTTTTTTGATCTTTTTTCAACAAAAAAAAAAAATTGAATTTTTTGGTGGTCTGATTTTATTTAGATCAATTTTGCAAATTATTGTCGATTTCGATTCAACAAAAAAAATTCGATTTTTTTGATCTTTTTCAGATTTCACTTTCTATTCAATAAAAAAAATCGAATTTTTTGGTGGTCTGATTTGATTTAGATCAATTTTGCAAATCTAGATTTCAGGCAAAGATCTACACAGATTTTCACACGCACTTGCACACGCACCAAGTTAAAGTGACACAATTGCAAACATAGATCAAATCACGTTTTGAGTTCTTTTTACCACGATTGATCTAAAGTCTGATCACCAAATCCAAAATTGTTAAATCGAAATCGACATTAGATAGATTATAACCATATAGGTTTTTGAACGGATTGGCTGTTTTTCAGATTTCGCTTGGTTGTTTTACACGGATTAAAACAACACGAACCTATGCGGATAGCTCTACATAGGTTTTTGATCGCGGCCATTAAGCTCCAGTTTTAGTTAAGAAAATAAAAAAAAAAAACTATTCATCCCAATCGGAGTTTGCGACGGTTATTTTTATATTTGATGGCCATTTGATTTTCTGTGACCAAAGTTTCAAACTTGCTGAATGAGGTAAGTATCCAAATCCGTTAATAGCTCTTTTTCTTGATAGTAATAAGGCCTTCAGCACATGAAGCGTCTCGTAATAGAGTACGCTTGCGAATTTTGTGTGCGGCGCACATTCATTTTAATAGGCAACCGCACATAAGGCGTAAGCTTCATATATTTGTCACAGCACAAAAGATGTAAATCCTCGGGCGTAACAGCACAGATAGTCGCCGAGCGTACAAATGCATGTATTTACTAATTAATAAAACTTTTTAGTAAGTTTGTCTATGACGAGATGCTTCGTCATCGTTCTTTGTCTATTTTTTGTATTTGAGATACGAGTGTATGTACTTTTTTTTATATAGTACACGCTCAAGGGGTTTTTGATAACATTAAAATGTTAAATTAAACACAGTGCAAGCGTTAGGAAAACAGGGAAGGATTGAAGAGGAGATGCCGATGCACATTGGTTTTGTACCTTTGAATATCGAAATCGAAGGGAAAAATAGAGCCGGGTAAAGCATTCCACATTCGGGTAGTTCGGCTAAAAAAAGAATCTCTATACTTGACAGTACGTCTGTCTGAAGTTGGGTTCAAGGGTAAACTGACGTGCATTCCTAGAAGTGCGGCTATCACGGTTGAATTCTTTTAGGGGAGGAATGCAACTGGCTATTTCAGTAGAGCACTGCTTATTAAAATAACGGTAACAAAACAGAGTTGCAAATGCTTCCGTCATATTTCTGTCAACTATCATTTTCATAGCTCTTCTTTGTATCTTATCAAAAGACTAGTACGTCGAAAGTGTTAAGTGCCTTGAACATGTGAACTTGAAACACGATTAGTCGCCAATTTTAAAATTTCATTCATATGAATGGTCACTGACTGTTGCGAAGTCAGTAAAACTTAACGAAAACAAGTAAAAATCAAAGTAAGAATTAGCTATTCGCTGGTTTGTGAAATTCATTCTGAGCTTGCAGTAAAATTCTATTCTATTCTTGTATGTGGTGGCGACGATGTGTGGTTTCCCCAGTAACAAATGTGCTGTTTGCATTTGCATTACGATATAAGGAATATTTAAATAACTGTACCTATAATAAAACTCACACATTTTTACTTATAAATTAAAAACAAACGTGTATTTAAATTTATTGCGTGTGATTATAATAAAAACAAACATTAACAAAAAAAAAAAATGTTTGTGAACAACCATTTTCAAGTAGTTAAGAATCAAAATATTTTTGTTCTTCTTATTTTTAAAACGAAAAAACATACTCTATTGATATTGCTTTAAGTTGAGTCTTTGGACGAAACCGTTTTACTGGTTTTAGAGCCTTTTTTTATAAATAGAAAAATACAAAAAAAGATATAAATAAATTTCAATACAATTTGACCAGATTTGTGTTATTTTGTTCAGTATTATTTTAACAAATTTCATTTAATTTTATTTATCCTATTTATTAGTCTATCAACCGAACAGTGCACTCGAACTATTATTAAATAACCAATTATAATGGCAGGGAAGGAAACATATGTTGAAAGTCCCTCATAAATGAATCTGGGAGCGAATATCTTCCATACCATCAAATGTCGACAATGTATCGTGCACGCCATCATGGCACAGAATATCTGTATGAGAAAAAAATAATAAATCAAAACTTAGTATATGTACGTATGAATTGATCTCATTGAATTTTAAAACAAACCTTAACTCCTTGGAGCATAAAGAACTGCGTGGCAAGTTTGAAGAGTGTTCCCAGGTAGACGCTCTCATTTTCAAAAAGAATCAATTCACCGCGGGTCATGTCAAATCCAACATTTTGTTGAGAGATTTCATTATTTGTTTTAATTGAGCTGCCATTTCGAGTATCAGCTTCTTTGATTTTGTCCTTGCAGTTCGAACGGATGAGCGATGGAAAAAGAGCAAAAATGGAAAATGTCTCTGAACTCAATAATCCATACATGCACATAAAGAATATTTGCCCACAGAACGTATTAAGGATGACTAGGATGCCAGAGATGAAGTTCGAGTTGCGAATGAACGAAGTTCGACCAACGAACGCAGCTCGCCAATCGATCTGAGACAGAGTTGTCTGGTGCGAGGTTGCAAAGAAACAGAAATTCGCTAACAGGAACCACCCCACAATGGCAGTGAATGTTGGCTGGATGCAAGTTTCTAAGAAAAAAAGATTTAAATTAAAAAAAAAACAAATGCACGATCAAAAATAACCTACCAAAACTAGTGGCAGTGCGATATCTTAGAATCGAATGTACAACCAAAATCACCGCTGCTACAGCAATACAAATAACAAATCCAATTGACGATTTTGGCTCAAGCAAGATAATGAGTACCATAGCCAGAAAAACACCGAATGATATCAAAATCGAAGAGTAGACTGTTGCAAGGCCATAAACCACAGGAATCTCGTAATTCTTTTCGCTATCCTCGCCATCATATTGCTGTTTCATTTTTTTAAATATTTCCGGCACAACTCCTTCGTGCGTTTTCACTGAAATCATAGTACTTCTGGGTGGCAGAACGTATGTCATTAACGGTGACACTGACACAACAATGATTTGTAACAACAACAGGGCGTAGATCACCAAAGCCATCGAATCAATATGATTCCGTTTGATGTTCTTTATAGCACTGTTCGTCAGCAAAATATGTCCACCAGCGCATATCGAAGCAATAGTTGGTCCATAACGAGCCAAGAGCACATTCACCGATGATCCTGTCAAGTTGCCACATGATCGCAAGTATAATCGAGTTAGAGTAGTGTACAAAACAACAACTACAACAGCGAGCAGATAGGTCTTCGGGTTTGCTGGTCGTTTAAATGTAAAGCCACTGGAATTATTTGAAAAATCTGCGCAATCTCCTTGTTCTTCGCGACATCGAAATAATGAGTAGGCCGAGCGAAGCAAAATAATTGCCAAAATCCCTGCCAATACCAATCGAAACGATATCGACCGTAGGAAGACTCCTACCCTGAATTTTGTCTTAAAATCTACTTTTAGACTCTGCTGGAGAATCTCATAGATCAACAGCAAAATCACGGCAGTGAGTAGATACGAAATAATTTTCGGTTCCTGAATGATAAAACTATTCGAAAAGAACACTGATATGAGGATGAAACATATGATACGAGTGGTCATGTTTCCGAAACGTTTCGTGCCGCTCCAATTCGTCGCAATCGAACCCCAATTTTTCAACGTCAAAAACACCAGAAACAGAGTACTCACAATACTAGTAAAGAATATAATTCCATGCTCCTCAGTTTTGAAGGAAAATTTCTTAAAATAGCGATAGCCAAAAACTCCAGAGGCCATATTTAACAGATACACATAAAGCACAACTCGCATTGTGAAGATTTTCGGAAAATCTATGGCACGAGAATTGTTGATTAACAAAAACGAGAAAAATATTGGCAAGAAGGTTATCAATAGTCCTTGTGACATTTGGGTAGCATCAAATTTCACCCAAATCTCACGACAAACATTAAGAACATCCCGCAAGTGTGCATTGAGATCTAATATGAAATTTTTGAATGCTACTTCTGTGTATATGGTCTTCACTCTATGGGTAAGTAGGAGGAATCGACTCTCCATTGAATCCATTTCATCAAAGCTGAATGTTCGTTTATTTTCCAAAGCATAATTGTAGAAGTATTTGTAGATTTGTTGAGCATTCTGCCACGCATGGAGCAACAGAACTTGATATCTCGACATAAAAGGCACAGCAACATCAGGCACTATGTTAAAATTGATTAAACCCAAATTCGAATAGGGTATTGGTATGCCGAGAATTGTGGCTAAAGTTGGAACGAGGTCGATCTGAAATGAAGAGATAAAACAATTAAGTCAACCACTTGGAAAATCGGTTGGGCAAGTTAGTTAGTTAACAAAATTTGTATGACAATGCGATGATTGACAAAGAAGCGAATAAGAAGTGGGTCCTTTAGTGTTGGAATTGAAAAATCTACCGCAATTGGTCTTATTTTCCTTTTTCCAGGAAAAAAAGGATTAAGAAGATATATGTAATTAGATATTTTTTAAATTATTCAGCCCTTTTGTGAGTTTCGCCCGGAAAAAATTTCGCCGGAAAATGTTTTGTTCGCCCGGATTTTTAAAAGCTATTGCGAGTTTCACCCTTCATTTTACAACAAGTGTGGCCTCGTTCGCCACCAAAAATTAAATGGAAATCTAGCTGTAAATGGCATAACATATTTCACACTAAAAAATGCTGTCCGATCCGAAATCGGCCGGATCATCGGTTTCAGTGTACGCGAACCTTAGGTCCTAGACCCGAATACGCGCCGTTTTGAAACCGATTCGTGTCGAGGGATCGTTCGGTGTTTTGCGGTATCTATTAGGTTTTTATTCTTGTCGTTTTATCACAGAATACAGACCGTATAGAATGAAACCGAGCCTTAAAGCTTCGAATACAAAATCGAAACCATAAGCAGTTAGAACCAACCTTCTAAAGATATGCTTGTCCAATTGTCACACTGGCAATCGAGACTATACTTTTTTTAAAACAAAAATATGAATTTCATGTTCAACAATAATTGTATTTAATGCTTCAAGTGCAGGGAAATTAGTCTATAGATATTCAGGTTTAACTCAGAGTTACACCCCCAGCCCCCCTACAGTTTTGTTTTTGGCAAATACTTAAAATTATTTATTTTTTAACAATTTCAAAAAAAATATTTTTTGCTAATTTTCACCTTTTATCTTCAGGTTGCGGTTAGCGATTTAGTGTTTTCATCATCATATCATATCTGGAAATAGCGAAAATGCCAGTTAAGCTCTTTAAGGCGCAGTTTTTCAGTGGAGAGTTAAACCCGAGATAGCTAACTCTGGAAATAGATTTGTCTATAGTTACAGTTTATATAAGTAACTATAGACAAACGCGCATTTATAAGTGGAGGATGAATGCAAAAAGGCTTAAAAAGCACGGAAATAAAATATCAATAATATTAGTTGACATAATCCAGAGTTAACTCACCGAATTTGGTGAGTTAACTCGGGTTTAACTTTAACCCCGCACTGAAAAACTGGCCCAAAGAAATTATGGTCAGTCGCCACCAATAGTTTTGGTCTATTTTCAATGGTTTGCATTGGTCAAAATGTTTCTTATTTTTGTATCATTTTTTAAGTATTAAGTATTTGTGTTCCTTTTTATCGTCCTAAATCGGTATCTTAATTTTGTTTAAACCACAATCATGTTCTAAGATTATATTCATTCACATTTCAATAAATTTTTAAATATGTTCTCGCATTTCTTTTTAAGGACTTAGGGACAGCTTAGTTAGGGGCAGCTAGTCAGTTATGTTTTTTTAATAAATTTAACTATATACATCAGGGTGGTCCTTATAAGGGTCATTGCCTTACTTTGAATGACGCATTACCCTAATTTGTTCTAAATAATTAAAAAAAAATCCTGTAAAATTTTAGCTCATTCTGTGCTCAAAAGGTAAAACCTCTTAAGTCGACTTAACTGGTTTTAGCTATTTATCGCTTTCTTACATATTTTCTCCACAACCTTTATTTCTCTCTTACCCCCCTGTTGATAAATCTTTAAAAACAAGAAGGTTATGACTGTTTGTAAAATATCTTAAGTTTACTTCTTGGGTTCTATCTTGCAAAAGGTAAAATAACTTAAGTAGATTGACTCATCTTATGTATCAATTTATTTCTTTCTTTCAGGAAATACGAAGAAATTATTTTGGTAAAACATCTTAAGATGAGCTTATGTTCGATATTAATCAACAAATTAAGATCGCTTATGTCGACTTAAGATGTTCTACCACACAAAATGTCCTGCATTTAAATTTCTTAAATAGACTGAGGGCCAGTTTGTTCACAGTAGGTTAAATCTGCAATTTGATTATCACGGATTCTTCCTAATCCATGATTACAGATCCGTGATAATCAAAGACTGTTTGTTCACTTTTTTTTCAGCTTGATTAACAAATTATGGCTTTTCCACAAATCTTTCCATTTTCCAGTCTTTCTGTCAGTTCGGTTGTCAAAACTTAATCAAGAATTAAGATTCTTTCATTTTTGTTGACGTTTGTGCCATTTTGTGTTTGTGGATTCTTATTAGAAAAAAGCATTTACAATAATTATAAGGTAAATAAATTCTTATTTGCAACCATTAAACTTTTTTTTTATAAAAAGACATAGTTCGCAATGGCAGCCAGAGAAAGTGTATTGTTTTTGTTTAATTGTTTCACCTTACGTCAAAAGTGGCCACATACAGTAATAAAAAGAAACAAGGTTTTCTCGTTTCTTGTGTGACGTTACAATAGTCATAATAAATTCTAAAAAAAAAATTATTAATTTCAACTAATTTGATTGTTCTTATGGCTTTTTATATTTTCACTGTTCTTATCACTTGAAAAATTTTGGAACACATGTAGTCACTTCTGTCATATTTATAAAAATGTATCTGATCAAAATTACAACAGTTATTTCCCTACTTATAGCCATTTAAACAAAAACATTTTTTTTTTAGCCGTGTTTTTTGAAAGAGTGACTAGCAACTCAGTAAAAGTTTTACACGGAAAACACAAACAAAATTCTCTATAATAATTTGTTTTGTTATTGTTTTGCGTGTAAATATTTTGCTGAGTTGCTAGTCACTCTTTCAAAAAACACGGCTTTTATTTAATTTTAGTTATAATAAATGTTTGTAAATTTTTTTTTAATAGATTTTTTTAAACATGACATCAGTTACAACATGTGTGCAAAAATTCAATTTTCTTTGTCAATCATTACTAAAGTTATGAATTTTTGAAGTTGGATGTAAAACAAATACATGAGATTTCCCATATAAAACTTCAGACGTCTTGGGGGCCGGGTTAACGTTAATATAATGAGCTAAAATTGTACAGGATTTTTTTTTTTAATTATTTAGAACAAATGAGGGGTGTGCGTCATTCAAAATAAGACAGTGACTTTTATAAGGACCGCCCTTATATATATGTAATACCTCAAGTCTTTGAAATGCAATGCACTGTACTAGTTAGAAGGAAAGGACGAATATAAATAATAAATAAATAAATTGGGTGGCGCAACGACTCATGAAGAACCAGGGCCTAGTGACTAACAACTCGCAACCATTCCTGTGTGTGCGTGTCAATAGGAATGGAAGGACCTACAATTGTATGCCGAATCCGAACGGCTAGACGAGAAGCTCTTATTCATGACAAGTGATACTCTTGGAGGATTAGTCAATTCCTCGCAAGAGGCAGGAGCCCTCAAAATAACTTTTTAGTATTTAGGTGGACGGGGCTGGGAAGTGAGCCCAGGCCTACAGCGTGACAGTTCATCGCACTCATCATTACGCTACGGGCTATACTACAAGAAAAGAAGAAAACGAACGAATTTTTTGCTGACACAGTGGGTTCTGAATATAAGATATTCATTATATCATGAAATTCCACGAGTGGCATCCATATGAAACTGGGGAACACAGAAAAGAATGCTGTATAGAGAGGGGCTCTAACTCCTGATCAGCAGTCAAACACTAAATCCACTGTTCCATTGTTCGACTATACAAATTTGCTAATACTTCTGCATAATGCGGTGATTTAAAATAAAATACAACTTGTTTACCTGTTGAAGAGAATTGCTATCTGATCCATAATCACTAGTCACAAATTTCTTGCTCTTTGTATAAGCAAACAGCAATGCATTCGTTTCGTCATCCGAGTCGCCACCATGGTCACCAGCAATTGTCATTCCATGATCGCCCATAATCAAGAGTGTTGTATCGTTATCCATTTGTTCAATTACAGATCTAAACAAAAAAAAAAAAAACAAGAATACATTTAGATATTTTTGATTTTTAAGATTGCACCTAACTTGATAAAAATAACATTACTTTATAACATCATCCATTTCAGTTAATTTTCTAGACATCTCATCATGCAATGGACCATGTTTATGACCACAATGATCCACACCCAAGAAGTGAGCAATTAATACTTCCCAATCGTCCTTTCGCAATTCACTTGGCAAATGTTTCTTTATCTTTGTATCGACAGTATCCAAATCGAAGATATCAAAACTCGGATACGAGTACGAGCGCATAAAACGTTTTGGATATAAATCAGTCCATGTGCTATCGCCCATAAACACAACTGGCAAATTATTGTGAATCATTTGATCGATTATATTGTCTTCGTTAATTTCTGGCGATGCGAAATTGGAACCTATATCAATAAATGTTGGAAGACTGCCAGTTGTTAGACCTTTGAGTCGCTGTAGTGTTGTTGTTGGTGGATCGGCATGAAATCGCAATATGCGACTACGTTCCGGATCGGATAATAGGAGATCATTGAAAATTGTTAACTTATTCTCGTATGGTAGTGGTTCGGATAAGTTTGGCTTGAAAACGCCGAACTCATACTTTAAGGCATCGATGAGAAGAATAATGACTTTTGATTTAGCTGGAAGACATAGATTCGATGAGGCGTTAACATCTTTGAAGATTTCTTGTACGATTTCTTCACTTAAATAATATTCCTGCAAAGAATAAAAAAAAAAATAAGTCATGAGTAAATAGTATACAAAAAAGACCCTTAAATAAATACAAATGATCTTCCTGGAAGCTTTTAGTACTGTTACCGCCGGAACTACTTCTTAGATAGCTCCCTTTTTCATATTATAGGTAAGGACATGACAAGAGACTGTTTATGTGGCCCGCAAGATCAGCGCCTCGTCTTGCTCGTCCTAACTCGTTGATATACGAACAAATTTAGTGCCAACCAACTGTTATAAATGAGCATGGCTCGAGTTTCGTCTATTTATCTAATCAGCATCTTCCATACAATTCTTTCTTTATAATAAATATCAAAGGGCTAAACCATGACGTAGGCCAACATAAAATAAAACCATTAGTTAACTTCTCTTGTCCTCCAACTTCCCTTAGATTACGTCAACTTTATCACATCATAATTACCTCTTCCGGATTATTAGAGAGTCGCCTACACGTACTGACATCTGTTTTAGAAACTCTTGACAATAAGAATCCCCGCGAAAACAGGAAGACACCCGATCCAATGAGATAAGCAATCCAAATCAAAACAAATAGATAATTCCATGCGAAATTCATGATTCTTTGGCGATGGCTTGATTAAAAAGAGATGCTTTCTCACTCGTAATAATAATTATTATTGTTACAAAAAACAACACATAAATAAATAAATAAAAATTATCAAATAGATTTTCGCATTTTATCAAATGAAAAAAAAGACCTAGCGTGTTGTGTATTAATAAAATGTAGAAATGAGAACCGATTTAATACTTTTGAAGCGGCTTTGCAAGTATTATATTTTTCCTGTTAGAAATACTTTAAATTTCTTTTCTAGAGAAATTAAACTTTTGAATTATTGCAATTTATTTCAACATTTTGGAGTTTTTTCATATCGAAAAAGCCACACAGAGTTAAGGAAAAAATAATTTTGCACCAAAAAAAAAAGTATTTTTTCATTTGACGTTCATTTTTTTATGACACATAAAAGTAGCGCGCACCCGAAATATGACGTTTTTCGTTTTTGCTTTTTTTGACATTTGGGTTTGGGTACCCTTCAAGCAAAATCACGGACCCAAATTTCTCGGTTCACTTGGGACTCCAAAAAAAATGAGTGTCTCACACACAATAACAAATTTTCTGTGTACGCATGTAAAAAGAACGAGAATCGAGAGTATTTTTTTCAAGCATCGAGAAATAGAGAGAGTATAGGCGAAGTATACAATCATTTTGCCTTAATTTCCACCACTTTTTTTTTTAGTTCAGTTTTGTAGGTAGCATGGCGAAGACGAGACGGTTGCTTTTTTATCTCTTTTTTCTTGTTAAAACTTTTAAACATTTCCAATCAGAAATGCAAGTTTCTATTTATTAAATGTAAATTTATATTTGTGGAAATATGTCATGTTTATTAGTGCGAAATAGTCTTTAGAAAACCTTTTATGAATGATAAATAAAAAAAAAACTCTTGAAATGAAAAATGCTGTTTGTTTTATTTTTGTAGGCAATGGAGAAACTGGAATAGATGGTATGCCTCAATTCATTCATTTTTTTTGGAACAGTTTAAGATTCCATTTGGTTTCGGTTCTCCGAGTATGGTGAATTGAAAAACTCTCTCTCTCACAATACATTCACATAATGGCTCCGTGGTGATTCTAATTTCCATACTAATTTGAGCCGCAAAACGCAGTTTTTCGATCCGTATTTGGATCCGAATGCGAAGTCGTCCATACGTTGTTTGATACGTTTGCGGTACGAAAACGAGCTCGCTTGCTTGAAGGGTAGTGAGTTGAGTTGAATGTTTGGCGTGTTCATGAAAGCGATGAAATTTCAGAGCGAAAATGGCCGCGTTCACGTTTTTAAATGCCGTTTTCGATTGAATTTTGTAACACTACTACTCCTTTTTTATTCCAATTGTTTTATTTTCTGTTGTAAGGAGTCTATTTTGTAAAATATTAAGGGTAGTCATGCAACGTCCTAAGTTTACAAATTTTGTAAAATGATATCTCATGAAAAAGTTTGCATTAACGACCTTTTTATTCATTTGGTTTAATTTTGTGTAAGTGCCCAATTACACGATTCGTTTTTTCGGTTGTTTCGTCTTTTATCTTTTTAACATCTTGGGTGAGGGAAGTAGAAATGTAGAGGGAAGGTAGTAACGAAAGCAGGAATGATAATTTCAAGACTTTTTCTGGTTGACGTTTCTGATTTGGCAAACGCAATGCTACTCGATGTAAGCAAAAAACGATTTGAACAAAAATTATTGAATTGAAAAATTGTTTTTCGTAATTGGATACACCTAATATACGTTTGTATTTTCGAAATAAGTGATAACAAAATATTTTTATTTATTACTACTGATTATTTTCTTACGAAAAAACCCCAAATTCATGAACGTCAAAATAACGAATGGAAGTACGTACATATTTTTGCGAACCATGTAATCATGAAGGTTCGTGCCTGTCAAAAAGACGAAAGACGAAACGAACGAAAAAACGAACCATATAATCAGGCTTGATTTGAATCAGCTGTTCGTTTATTTGACAGATTTGGTGCGTCACACATTAAGCCGGCTTTAAGGTTAGACCGCACTAGGCGGAACTGCAGTGCAGCGGAACTGCGATTCACAGTAAATTGTATGAAATTTTATGAGGTTCAGTTGCCGCTTAGTGCGATATAGCTCATACAATTTCATACAAATAATGTTTCGTCGCGTCGTGAAGTGTAGTTCCGCTGCACAACGAACAACGAAGTAAGAACGAATGAAGAACGTGCAAATTCAAACCAGATCAGAAATTTCGGTGTTCGTTGGTACCCGAACAACTTGTGTTTAAATGCGAACACTGTTTAAATGAACATTGTTTTGGAGTGTCGTGCAACTTGTAGGGACATCTTCAAAGTTTTTTTAATTACTGAATGCTAAAAGAAGCCTAGTTATATAAATTAACAATTTTGTAAATAGAATTTAACTTTCTAATGTAAATGCTTTCTTCGTTGTTTAGAGAAGAACGAACACCGAACAACGGACACCGAATGAAGAACGAAAGTCTAAAGCCAACTTAAGACGTGTTTAGATTTCTCGAACCAACGCGAAATTGGAGCCGAATGTCTCGCAACGATAAAAAAATTGTTAGATACACGTGGAACTACAATAGTCGTAGGCTAACGGTAGTGGGCGGACGAAAATGATTGAGTACAAAAAAATCATATAGGTACCAAGGGCGCCCATAATTTCGGTTCCTTGATTTGAGTTAACTATTGCTTTTGCTAGTGAAGAGCGCCCCCGAGTGCACCTCATGGTAGTGAAACTGACATTTGCAGGAAGGAAAGAAGAGATACAGTGAACTATGGCTCAATTCTGATTTTGATTCTTCAGCTTCTGACTATTAAAGATCACCCAAACCAATGCGAATCATTCGTTGACGAAGAAGGAATCAACAATGAAAACACGTTGTTGATGTAGTTTCGTCTTCAACGAATGGTTCGCATTGGTTGGGGAGAACCTTTATAATTCTACCTTAATAGTTTACGAAAGGTAGCTTTCCTAATCGTTGATTAAATGACGTCCTAATTATTTTTTCTTGCATAAACAACGTATTAAGTCACATTCATCGCCATCAAATCGCGATTCGATAGTTACAGAACATGGTCAGAGTTTTATTTTAGTTCTCTGAGTGAGTTCTCATATTATGTAAGTCATATTTCTGAACGCGCCTAATACTACGTTTTCATTAGAGCCGAAATGAGGTAATTTCGAAATTTGGCAAAAAAGTGTTTTCATTATAAAATTTGCTAATTTCATTTGACATCTCATTTCATTTTGAATTTGGAACGGCAGTTAGCCGTTTATTTTTGTTGTTTTATCTTTCTGTTTAATATTGTTGAGTATATAGTGTAATGATATTTTCAAGCAAAAGCTTTTAAGAGCTTTTGAAACTGATTCCCGCTGGATGCATTCGCCTATTTTCCAACCTAATTTCGTGCAAATGAGGTAAAATTACCTCATTTCGAAATGTGATTTTGTACGGGAAATTAGGTAATTTCGGATCTCATTTGGTAATTTGTAACGAAATTACCTCATTTGGCCCAGTGAAAACGGCATATAATTCTAAAAGTCAAAATGACGTTTGGATAAGTTTACCCTTCAAGCAAGCGAGTCCGTTTTGGATCCGAAAGTAGTTCATAAACGGACCCAAAACCGGATCCAAAACGATTCCAAATCGGATCAAATTAGTATGGAAATTAGAATCACCACGGAGCCATTATGTGAATGTATTGTGAGAGAGAGAGAGTATTCTAATTCACCATACTCCGAGAAAACGGACCCTAAATGGAATCCAAAACGGACCAACAAAAATGAATGAATCGAGGCATACCCAAATGTATTGTATTAAAAAGAAACTTCCCCATCTAGTCGAGTTTCTACATTTCATACAAAAAAAAAAAAACAAAAAAGCAAACAGAGTTTTGTTCATTTCAAGATTTTATTTTTATTTATCAATTATGAAAGGTACAATATATAATTTCACAACTAAACATATACATATACCCCCATATTAATAAACGAAGCTAGCGGCGAGTTATCTTTAACTCGCTAGCTAAACCACCAAGGAAGGTAGTTTAGCAAAGGATTTACTAGGACAAATAAATATACCTTCCTTGGTGGTTTAGCTAGCTCGTATGTGGCAGAAATCTTACTCCTAATCCATGAGTTAAAGATAGCTTCGTTTATTAATATGGGGGATAATAAACAGTAAACTTGTATTTTTGATTGGAAATTTCTTAAAGTTTTCACAAGAAAAAAAGATAAAAAAAGCAATGGTCTTCGCCACGCTACCTACAAATCTGAACTAAAAAAAAAGTGGTGGAAATTAAAACAAAATGACTGTACTCTCTCTATTTCTCCGTGCATAAACAAATTCTCTCGTTTCTTGTTCTTTTTTTACATGCGTACACAGAAAAATTGTTAATGTGTGCGAGACACTCAGTTTTTTTTGGAGTCCCAAGTGATTCCAAAATGAACCGAGAAATTCGGGTCCGTGATTTTGCTTGAAGGGTAACCAAATAAATTTGGTTAACTTTCCCCATCAAAATCCTTGGATAATTTTAACAAAATTGTGTAAACCATTTGCCATACAAAATTTGACAGTTCATTTACTAAATGATAAATTTAACCAAATCGTAAACTTATCTAGTATTTTACGACGTTTCATGAATACCCTTATTATAAACCCTGAGGCTACACGGGCAAGTACTGGCAAGCAAGTTGCTAAACATACACAAACCTTCAAACCTAGCAACTTGCTCGTCTACTGGCATGGAATTTCAGAAGCCAGTAGAGAAGCAAGTTGAAAGGCAAGTGGACTCGTTCAGACTTGTATATAAATCAATCTAAATAGCTTTTCGTGAAATGATTGGAATTCAAAATATTCTTTCTGAAACAATATTTAAAGGGAGGGAGAAATTTAAACATTTCGAAAACAATCAACTGCCAAATATGTTTTCTGTTATGCCCTAAATATGTATTTTTGTGGACGCACTAGTGTTGCCAAAGTGCATAAACAACAGTAGGTATTTGGTAAAAAATTGTAACATGTAAGCCATGTCTGGCTCGTGTGACCTCAAGATAAATAGTTTTAAAATATGACGGTGAGGAAACACCGTTAAATATGATTAAAAAATATTTTAATTTTTCAATTTTGGCATTTTTTTCACGTTAATCAAGTTTCCCTTAAAGCCTATTATTCACCGCTCTTTGTGAAATGAAAAATAAATGCGGTTCAAATTCACGTGAACAGTCATTATGAAACCATAATTGATATTCCTATCAACAAAAATTGTCAGTACAGGGAAGATAGGACTTTTGTACTCTCAAAGGGTTTCCGTACTTGGCATTATATATCTCACCTTAGTTAATTCTGTTCTCAAAAGCTTTGAAAACAGAAAGCTATTTTATAAAAACCACTGAAAAAGCTCTTTTGTATTGCTTTCAATGGGTAAGGGTAACTCTGTTGGAATATATATTTTTTTAGCTCACACAGCCAGAGAAGAAACGATTATGCGATCAGTGTGCTAATCAGGGTTGTCAGGTTTTAAAGAGCGGAATCGCCAAAATTAAAATTTAAATCGTCAAATTTCAAAATTTTTAACCCAAAAAGTCACCAAATTTAAAAATGAAAAAAAATCTGCAATTTGTAGTTTAAAGGCAAAATCAAAACAAATCATATTAAAAAAAAAAATAAATAAAGAAAACAAAACCAAATAAATATTCTACATAAAAACTTAAAGTCCTCTTCAATATATTCGATGTACGTTCATATGTATCCATAGTATTTTATCAATGGGATCCTTTTTTAGCCTTTGCAACATGGCAAGAAATTACAGCATGCCGGCCGGTTTCTAAATCAGTTTTGAGCGAACGTATATCGCAGTCGCAAATTTAGCAATGTGCTAATCCATCTTTCTTTGATTTGGTTAACTAACAAAGTTGTTTGTTTTGACATACATACGTCAATTATTTTAGGGATAAAATGTCAGTTTTGGTGTGCGTTCAGCGCAAATAGCGATGAAAAAGATGTAAGGTTAAAGTGAACATTTGAGAAATTAGAAAGAAAAGAGAATATCGATTCAAAAAATTAAAATCGCCAAAAACTCGCCTTTTTTGGTGTACATCGTCAAACCGATTTTCGTGTCGCCAAATGAAATTTCAAATCGCACATTTGGCTATAAATCGCACAATCTGACAACCCTGGTGCTAATGTGCTTTGGGCATGCAATGAGGACGGTCATGGTGGAGTGTACGATATTTTGCAGGGCATTACAACAACAATTCCTGTACGTTGTTCAGTGGGTTATAATCTTTTTTATTGGCAGTTTTATCAATTCAGTGTCGAGAGAGTATACACAGGCGCCACTAGTTTTAAAAAAAATCGCCCATAAGCCCTGTACTGACAATTTATGTTGAACAGAGTATAGTAAAGTTTCAGTTCTCAGTTGTCTAATATTTGATACTCACTTTGAATTAAAAAAATATTGATTTTTATGACAGTCAAATTGAAAGAATTTTTAATAAAAAATAACGAAAACTGTATTAATTCCAAAGTTTGTTGATTTTGGCCTGTCGGTATAGCACTAGATATTCAAAAATAAGTTATTGTCAGATCCAAAATAATTCCTTAAATTCTTGCGATGGTCAACGCATAAGAGCCAGATTAGATGGTTCATTTTTTCGTTCGTTTCGTCTTTCGTCCCTTTGACAGGCACGAACGATTACTTGGTTCGCGAAAATACGTACGTACTTCCATTCGTTATTTTGACATTCATGAAATGAAGGGTTTTTTTGTAAGAACATAATCAGTAGTAATAAACAAAAATTATTTTTAATCACTTATTTCTTATTTCTCAAATACATACACCTTAGTGTATGCAATTACAAAACACAACTTTTCAATTCAATGATTTTTGTTCAAATCGTTTTTGTGGTTGCCAAATCAGAAACGTCAAAGTTCAACAACAAAAAAATTGAAATTTTCATTCCTGCTTTCGTTACTTTTTTCCCCCTTAATTTCTACTCCCCTCACCTAATTTGTCAAAAAGAAGAACGATGAAACAACCGAAAAAACGAATCGAATTTTAAAGCCCAGTTTTTCAGTGCCGACTTAAACCAGAGTTACTTAACTCTGGAAATAGATTTGTCTACAGTAACGTTTTTAAGTGCAGGATGAATTCAGAAAATCTTAAAAAACAAGGAGAATAAAATAACAAAAATATTTTTCCAAATATGGTGGGTTAACTCTGGTTCAACTTTAACCCCGCATTGAAAATCTGGCCCTAAGGGCTTTAAGTGCGCGCTTAATTAAAAAAATACCCATTATGATAGGCCTTCCCTAATAATTTTCTGTTCTAATAACAAAACAAAAATACAGATACAGATTAGCGTTATATAACACTGTTATCGCTCTGATATGATGGTCTGATCTGCATTGTTTTATTTTCATGGAATGATTGGTATAGCAACTCAGCAAATTTTTTACACGGAAAACACAAATAAAATTTTTTATAATAATTTATTATATTATTATATAAATACTAATAAAAATAATCCAACAATAACATTTGACATACAAAAATTCAACAATTTTAAAGGTACCTAATCATTATATAATTTTTTGAAAATAAATACAAAATTTTTAAGCGGCAAAATCTCATTTTTCACAAAACGCTTTTGACGGCTTTCATCTTTACCTATTGTCTTAGGTCGATGGTATTATGAGTAGGTATGAGTATGACCTGCCATTTTTATTTAATTTTGCTCATAAAATTACATCTGTTTCTTTTTCAACTTCAATTATATTAAGCTTCGATGCCTTCGGCTTCTTGTTGTTTCTCCAACATGTTAGCCATTTCCTCTTCCGTTTCTTCGATATCTTGTTTTTCCTGAACAAGTTTTTTCATTTCTTCTTTCGTTTTTCTTTTAAAGAAATTAGACTTAGAAATAAAAGAAATCACAAATAAAAAAGATAATCAATGTTGTAAAAAAAAAAAAAAAAACTATTAAACTTACCTTGTACATGACGTAAGATATTGTTGCAAGTATTAGCAAACCACCAATTATTGAAGAGATTATCACTATCCACGGTGTCCTAACGTCAAACAATTGATACTTTAATATAATTACATCTATTGTCTCCATGGTTCTTATGATATTTATGGTCTTACTGCATTGTAGATTAAATTTTAAATTAAAACAAAAAAAAACTTAATATAAATGAATAATAAACAGAAATTTACCCATCCGAATCGCCAACTTTAACTATGTTCAGTTTTGTAATGATCGCAAAATTCTCCCATGGTTGCACCAGAGTTGTATTGACTTTAGTTAAACTGACATTGTACTTAAATGTTATGTCAACTGATGTATCACGTGTGAAATGTTTAACTTTCATGACAACTCTCTCACATGTTGTCATCTCAGGATCTATACAAGTGAAAACAATCGTTCGGTTACTTGATGCCAACGAACTCTTTAGTTCGTTACTGAGGACTTCAAATGATTTCTTTTGGGCTGCTCTAAAGTGCTCATTGTTGGCCGCTTCCTCTACTTGTTCAGTACTATGACGTCTTCTGCGAGATCTTCGTGTGTAGGCTGCTAAGAAAACAAAATTGACGTATTTATAAGTATTTTTTGCTATTAGCCACGTTCGGGTGGTAGGCAGATACGTATCTGAGATACGTTAGAATCTGATATGTTTTTCGAACGACCAAAACCGGATACGTAACCAAACTAAACGAAAACGACCCTGAACAAAGGAAAATGAACAGATGAGATGTCAGCTGTTCGTAAATCCAAGCAGATCCGAACATTTTTGGGCTAGCTTTTAGATTTCTTTTTGACATTCACCTGTTTGGTTCGTCAGCTGGTTTTTCCATAAGCATTTCATCAACACGAACAAATCCAGATACCTTTGGTTACGTACCGACCGCGGCCATTATTAGGCGTGTTCAGGAAAGGGAGATATCGGAGGGCCTCAGCAATCTCTGTTGCCTGAAAAGGATTCCTCAGCAAAAATCTTAGTTTGGCTGTCAAAATCCTAGAAGAAGAAATAGAGGAACTGCCCTTATTGGTAAAAAGTGAAGCAGTGGCCACGTTCGGGTGGTAAGCAGATACGTATCTGAGATACGTTAGAATCTAATATGTTTTCGAACGTCCAAAACCGGATGCGTAACCAAACCAAACAAAACCAAGAAAATGAACAGATGAGATGTCAGCTGTTAGTATAATCCAAATAAATCTGAAAATTTTTGGGATAGCTTTAGATTTCTTTTTGACATCAGCTGTTTGGTTCGTCAGCTGGTTTTTCCTTAGGCATTACAACAACACGAACAAATCCAGATACCTTTGGTAAGGTATCCGGACGCGGCCGTTTTTAAAATGGTGTGATATCTCAAAACACAAATGCGTTACAGCAGGGACGGAGGCAACTCACTAGGGCGCCATCAGGATAGTCATTTTTGTTATTTTCGAAGTTATTTTAGTGGTGTTCTTAAGAAAAGAAAGAGTACGTGTGTGAAGCAATTTTTGTCAATCTGAAATGTCAAATCGCTAGTGTGATTTTAAAAAAGAATAATAAAAAAGTATTACAAATAAAGACGCATTTATATAAAAACAAAAAAAAAAAACTAAAAACTGAAAAAACAAAACTTTTTAATAAATAAAATAGATATTGTTGTTAAATTGTGTGAAAAAAAAAACGAAAAAGGCAGTAAGAGCATTTCCTCTCACAAGTGAGATTTACTAAACATGCACGTGCACATAATTGTTTCTAACGAAACCAGGGTTGCCGCTGAGATATTTGAAAAAGTCGCAAAAATAGGGGTCCCGAGAAAAATTATTTAATATAATAGTCAAATCAAACGAAATCCTTATAAATTGCGAAAAAAATAAAACATATTTGCGTTGTTTTAAGTTTTAGTTTTATTTAAATAATTATCAGGTGCAAAACAAATAGGTTCTTACTGTTTTAAATTAATTTTAACAAAAATAAATTTATTTTGATTAAATTAAATTTATTTTTTTGATAGGTACGGTACATACATATGTATATCTATATTTCAGTATTAATTTTTTTTTTTAATGAATAAATAAGTTAAATTATTTAAAATTAACTCAAGTATAAGCTTAACAAATTAGTGTTCAGTCAATTTACAGTCAAAACTAAAAACAAAAAATAAATAAATTTACATTCTATTTGTAGAATTTTCTTTAAAGGTTAGACCGCACATAACAGCAGCGGAACTACACTTCACGACGCGGCAAAACATTATTTGTATGAAATTGTATGAGCTTTTTCGCACTAAGCGGCAACTGAACTTCATACAATTTCATACAAATTATTTTGAATCGCAGTTCCGCTGCAGTGCAGTTCCGCCTAGTGCGGTCTAACCTCAAATAAGAATATTAAGTAAATTTTGGGAATTATTGCACATTATTTATAACGCAAACTCACTATGTTTTCATTAGAGCCGAAATGAGGTAATTTCGAAATTTGGCAAAAGAGTGTTTTCATTATCAAATTTGCTAATTTCGTTTGACATCTCATTTTCAATTTGGAATGGCAGTTAGCCGTTTATTTTTGTTGTTTTCTCTTTCTGTTTTATGTTGTTGAGTAGAGGTATTGATATTTTCATATAAAAGCTTTTAAGAGCTTTTGAAACTGATTCCCGCTGGATGCATTCACCTACTTTCCAACCTAATTTCGTGTAAATCAGGTTGGAATTACCTCATTTCGAAATGTGATTTCGTATCTCATTTGGAAATTTGCAACGAAATTACCTCATTTGGCCCAGTTAAATAGGCATATTAGGCCTTTATTTATATTTGAATTTGAATTGCTTTTGAAACTATCTCTGTCATTTCTCTTTCTAATTCTGATAATTAAAAAAAAAAAGAAGATTCAAATCTTGTTGAAGGGAAAACCAAAAATATTGGGGCATATTCATAGTCGCAGATAGACCCAGGATTAACTACTACAGTTTAAGGGAATTTTGGCTCAATGAATACAGACTGATTTTAATTACAAATTGTTGTTTTTATATTTGTATAAGATAATTAACTTGGTATACTACACAAATAACTTCAAATATTTTGAATGATAAACTTAAGAAAATAGAATCAACGTCCGAAAATTCAACTAAAGCTATGTTTAACTTAGACCCAGCTCAACAATGACTAGGAATACGCCCCATTATACATACAGGGTGTCCAGTAAATAATGGATAACCTTAGAATACCTCATAGTACACCTTATGACCATCCTGAAAATTAATAAAAAAAAGTCTATCCAAACCACAAGAAAAGATATGTGCATTTTTTTGTTCAGTGCATTATTTTTTGCGTTACTTTACGTTTTTGAATACCACGACTACAAGTGAATGAATTCTACCGTCTTTTTTTCGTAGCAATATTAAACATTGTTTGTGGCAAAACATAAGCAGACAAAAATTATAATAACTGTTGGAATTCTTAGAGACAAAAATTATTGAACTTTGATTTTCGATACAAAATTTGAAAGAAAATAATTTTTGAAAAAGTTAAATGATCTGTGGTATGAAAAAATGCATGAATACCTATGTGGCCAACTATTTTTAAAATATGCGTGTCGATTTCAAAATAGTATAGTTTATTATTGTATCTAGAACCAATAGCAAGTTATTTGTAAAAATCTGCAATACTAGAGCCAAATTAGCAAAAACAAAAGTTTTCAAAATTAGCTCAGTAAACGTGAAAATAATACTATGCGTTGATCATGGTAGATTTTGGATTGATTGCCTGTCTTTATAATCTTGTCTAATGATAAATCCAAGCTTTTAACTTCTAGGGCCGAATGCAACATTACCAAAAATGTTAACATTTTCGAGCTTGTGTTGAATTTTACCTTTTCAATTGGCCTTTTAAAAAACCATCAAATATTTTGGTAGTGGTTATTACCAAATTAATTTTCTTATAAGAGGTGCATTAATTAATCGAATACAGCAAGCCGATCAGCTTCTCAGAGGAGGTATACAATCTTGTGCAAGCCGCTGTATTACAAATATGCCAGAGATACAGGCAGATGGACATGAAGTCTGGGGCCAATTTTATGGCCACCTAAATCAACTTGATTTTTGTATTGGGGCTGCATTAAGAAAATCGTGTTCAGCAAGCCCATCAGGTCCTTAGAGGAGATGAGAAATCTTAGGGAGGCAGCTGCATTACAAGATTTTGAGCAAAATTTAACAAGATTATTATAAGATTTTCATTCAATCGGAGGTGCAGAATCTGTATAGAATGGGTTGAATACAGTTATAGCATTAGCTTTAAATTTAAAAAAATATCTACATTTGTTTTTGTTTTCTAACTAAGTGATCAAATGACTGAAAGTTGGCTCAAAACTCAAAAGACTATAGCTATTTGTTTGAAGAAAAAATCAAATAAATAAACTAAAAGCAACTGCGAAAATATTTTATGGTTTTGTAAGGGCCCGATAGACCAGGTATAATTCAAAACAAGCTTGAAAATGTAGCCGTTTTTTGCACTTTGTTGGCATTTTTGGTAATGTTGCAATCGGCCTTAGAAGTGAAAAGCTTGGATTTATCATTAGACAAGACTATAAAGACAGGCAATCAATCAAAAATCTACCATGATCAACGCATAGTATTATTTTCACGTTTACTGAGCTAATTTTGAAAACTTGTTTTTGCTAATTTGGCTCTAGTATTGCAGATTTTTACAAATAACTTGCTATTGGTTCTAGATACAATAATAAACTATACTATTTTGAAATCGACACGCATATTTTAAAAATAGTTGGCCACATAGGTATTCATGCATTTTTTCATACCACAGATCATTTAACTTTTTCAAAAATTATTTTCTTTCAAATTTTGTATCGAAAATCAAAGTTCAATAATTTTTGTCTCTAAGAATTCCAACAGTTATTATAATTTTTGTCTGCTTATGTTTTGCCACAAACAATGTTTAATATTGCTACGAAAAAAAGACGGTAGAATTCATTCACTTGTAGTCGTGGTATTCAAAAACGTAAAGTAACGCAAAAAATAATGCACTGAACAAAAAAAATGCACATATCTTTTCTTGTGGTTGGGATGGACTTTTTTTTATTAGTTTTCAGGACGGTCATAAAGTCTACTATGAGGCATTCCAAGGTTTTCCATTATTTACTGTTCAACTTGATTCCGTTTTACAGATTAAAATTCTGTGACTGTTAAAGGAAGGTTGGAAAGTTATTATCAACCGAAAAGAGAAGTTTTCTAGAGATGGGGTCAAAAAGTCGCCCGATTTCAGAAAAGGGGTCAGAATAGACACTTTTTGAAAATGTCGTATCCTGCGCACGGGGCAAAAAAAGGGACTAAAGTCGCACAGCGGCAACACTGAACGAAACAATTATGTGCACATTTTCAACTAAATATTTGTATTTGTATTTGTATTTCTTTATTTCAAAATCGCTTACAAAGTTGGACATGCGTCTTATAAATTATTGAAAGCCTTTTAATTATTTTAGAATTGAACTGAATAAACTTTATATTCTATTTACATTTGTATATAAAAAGAAATATTAGATAAAGATATATTAAAAAGAGATATCGTAAAAATTTGGAGTGAAATTAACAATATAATTCTATTTACATTATCCATTACTAAAAAAAAAGAAAAATGAATAATTAATTAAAAAAAAAGAGAATAGGACGAAGAAAAAAAACTATTAATATTTTTGCCTTAAGTGTGCTATTACACCATGCATCTAGACGCGTGCAACTTCTTCGAACTTTTTCGAATTCTCTTGTTGCACGAATATTGTACCCACGCGACACACGGCAGATTTTCTTCCGTTTCATCTTTTCGAATTTGTTTTCTCTTTTGCACTTACATATGTTCAAATAGTGGCACGCGTCTAGATGCATGGTGTAATAGCAGACTAACTTAAAACTTAATCCATTTTATATGTTATTTAATACTTTATCAATCTAAATACAAACACTTGAGAAAAATACTATAAAACTAACTTGTGAAAGGAAATGCTTTCACCTGACTTCTTTTTTCGATTTTTACACCACTGAACAACGCACTTAATGTTTTTTTTTTTTAATTTATTGGAATATCACCACAATGTCTAATTAATTTACTTTAAAATATTTGCTTTTTCGAAGTAATTGGTATATTAATTTGTGTTTTAACTTGTATCAATTTCTGTTTTGTTATTTTCTAATCACACGGTAACGATTTGACAGTTCTATGAGACACAAATTGCTTCACTCACGTACACTGTATATGTGACGTCGACCTCAGAAAAGGCCTTCCGTTTTTGGATTGTTCCATGTCTGAAGCCAACTAAATGCAGGTGTCGTTGCATTTGTTTCATCCAGGAGTTCGTGCGCCTGCATTTCTGCCGCGATAGTGTTGGAACGTCTTGTGCTATTGGCTTTTGAACTGGGTTCTCATGACACCTGCTTTGTACATGACAGTACCAGCAAAGTTGGTCATGCTGTATTTTGTCCAAGATGGTATTTGTGACGAGGAAGCCTACACCTCGGATTCTCTTGCTTCTTATTCGATCAAGTTTTGTCACTCCTGCTGTCATGCGAAGCATCTTCATTTCAGCTGCCGTCAATTTACTCTCATACTCATACTTCTTGTACATTGTCGTATGATGGCTTCATCGTCAGCAAAGAATAACTGATTCACTTTGGGGCCCGTCACCTTATCCCCAAGCAGAAAGTCAAGGACAGTAATAGAGAGCGGGCCATCTTACCTTTGTTTTAACTTGCTCGTACATATTAATAAAAAATTGAAATCAATCTGAAGTAAAGGAAGAGTATTCAGGCAACGGCGCGCGACGTAAAACTCAGATAAACCAAAATAAATTTTATCTCCGTAGAAATTATTTTTAAAAATTTTTCTAGGAACAGTATTCTGCAGAACAGATAATTTTATCTAACGAAAGCGCAGAAATAAACCTCATACTCTGGAATAAGTTAGTCCCGGTCTATATTGAACGATTTTTCCAGTGCCGATCTTTTGTTCGTTGGTGAAGGGAGTGAAAAGTGAGGGGTAGGGATCAAATCGTTTGTGCCACAAAACTCAGACGATTTTTCCAGTCTGTTTATGTTCTCTTTCGCCCTCTTTCCAGTTTTTTGTGTGTGTTCGGTGTCAGTGTACCATTGGGTTGATGGTGTGAGTGAATATCAATGCAAAATGAAGAGCACAGAAATAAAAAATGAAGAAGACAAGGAAAAAATCTCATGGAAAAAATCGTTCTGTGTGTACATTTCACACGATTTCTGGAAAAATCTTCGTGGAAATATCGGGCAATGTAGATCGGGACTTATTTGTGACGTTTAACGGAAGTAGTTTTAAAGGGGTGTTCTTGTAGGTAAACATCTTGCGGAAATTATCTCCTTGCAAGGAACCCTCCTGGTAAAGACATCCTTAACATGTGCAGATCATATGGTCTTATCGTGTAAAATACCATGTTCATCAAACAACAAAAGCACCTTATCACTTACAGTAGTGGTGGAAATGAAACAGATCGATTGCCATCTGGTACCCAGTTTCATGAAGCCGCAAGTCAAAGATTGCAAAGTGATTTTGGGTGAACTGATCGCCCCACAACACCGTCTTCTGCTGACAGATTTTTTTATGGAGACGAGGAAGACGAACAAACCAACCGACGCAGGGTTCTAGAGGAATCAAGTGGTACAATCTGGATAAAGTAAAAGGCAAAGCGTTTGTCTATTTTATGAAAGTTATCTGTATAAAACCATCGACAGACATGAATATGGAGGGTGTGGAATACAAAAAATGTGGAACTCTCTGCAAGGAACCTTACCTGCCTGCGGGAAGCGAAATCACTGCGGATATTGGATGGCCGCCTTCGAAAAATAATAGGTACGGCTGTCAGTGCGGGTTTGTTGGTAAATCAACCAGAGATGCTATTCAGAGTATATGAATCGGAACGGAAAAATATCTGGATTCCTCAAGAGAATTCCATATTGTATTGGTTGATTTTGAAATAGCATTCGACAGACAACCACGAGATCTGATATGGGTTGCCTTAGGCAACACAAGGAGTTCCGGAAGTCTAAGCAAGTTAAAACAAAGGTAAGATGCCCCGCAGGAATCACCGAAGAGTTCCCAATTAGAGTAGGTGTGCCCTAGGGAAGCGTCTTGAGACCTTTGCTCTTTATTATTGTCCTTGACTTTCTGCTTGAGGACAAGGTGACGGACCCTAAAGTGAATCAGTTATTCTTTGCTGACGATGAAGCCATCATAAGTGAATATCCTGTGTCCTTGCAACGAGCAGTTGATGTATGGGTGGATGTTGTGGAAGGAAATAGATACCGCGTTAGCGCGAAAAAGACCGAATACCTATGCTTATGCTGTCCATTTTCTGATCCACACAGGCCTATTCCGGACATCTATTTGAATGGAATAGTGCTTCCCCAGTGTGAAAAGTTGAAATATCTTAGATCTGTGATCAATAGCGAAGGATCTTGTGATGACGACATCAAAGATCACGTAAGCGTAGAGTGGATGAAGTAGCGGGAAAACTCTCCCATCTTCAGTGATCGAAAAATGCCCCCTAAGCTGAAGGGTAAGCTCTACACGGCAGTTGTTCGTCTAGCGCTAACAAACGGTTCACAGTGTTGGACAATGTTCAAGCAGTATGAAAGTAAATTGACGGCAGCAGAAATGAAGATGAATCGCATAACAGCAGGAGTGACAAAGCGTGATCGGATGAGAAGCAAGAGAATCCGAGGAAGCCTACACGTCAAAAATACCATCTTGGCCAAAATACAGCATGACTAACTTAGCTGGTACTGTCACGTTCAAAGAAGATGCCATGAGAACCCAGTTCAAAAGGCAATATCACAAGACGTCCCAATACTATAGGGGAAGAAGGGCAGACGCAAAAACTAGTTGGCCTCAGACATGGAACAATCCAAAACCTGGAGGCCTGTCGACGTTTTCTGAGGTCAACCCAACGAACCCCACAAGAGGAACCTTAGGTGAAGCAGTTGAATGGGAGTGTTGTGGTCCCACTCGAGACAATCGCCGGTAAAATGAAGAAGAATAAAACTCTACACGTTGTTATGTATTGCTTTCTATATTTCGGATTATTCTACGAATCGGTTGTGGGGGGGGGGGTCTTTTGCCCCTATAGCAACCCCTGGATCCGCCACTGGTATAGGTGAAATCGAATAGAAATTATTTGCTGCCACACAAAAAGTGAAATGTAAAACTTCTAAATAATATTTTTTGTTTAATTTTATCTTGATGTGTTTATAAAACTCTATCAACAAATTTGATTTTAGATGCAAATTAAATTAAAATGGAAAGTTAAAAAAAAACATGAAGTACATTGTGAGTGACGTTTGATTTGAATGTATTAGTGCTCCTTAAGTGGATTCTGATTTCAAAACAAGAATCGAATTTCACTTCTTAGAATCTTCAGAAGCGTGTTTTTTGTGCCAATGGAATGATTTCAGAAGACTTCCGGACGCTTCTGGACGTCCGAAGGAAAACGGCATAACTGAAGAGCCCACTGTCATATCTGGGCGAAACACATTAATTTCTGGAGTTGAGGTCACTTGTATCTTGTATCTACTTTTTAATTGAATTATACATGCATTCACTCCACAACAAAAGTAATTGTAATATTTAAATTTCTTCATCTTCATTATTATTTATATGGTTTAGTTTAGAGCTCTCGATTTCGGACGTGTATTTAATTACACGTGTATTCGCGTCACGTGTACACGTGTAGTAAGAAAATAATTACACGTGTACACGTGTAGCTTTTAAATACACGTGTAAATAAAAATACACGTGTAGGTTATTATAAAAAACGGAGCTTTTTTTCGTAATTGATCAAAGAGCTATGCATTTCCTCTAAACTGGGCAAACATCAAATGATTTTTGTTGATTTGGCTATTTTTGGAGCGATAGCTAAAATTCCTGCTGTTTTAAGATGGGCCCATTATATTTATTTGCAAATATGACGGATTTGGGCCCTTTGTTTGCAATACTGCATTTTAAATTAAGTGCATTGAAAATGCAGTGTAGGAACTTCAGAATCATATTTAATAAAAGAACTGAGTGCCCTAGACAAGGATAACGAGTCCAAGACTCCGTAGAGTTAAACCGCGACAAGACGCACTCAAAGCTTCAATCTTTGCGTGCGTCTTGGCCCCACCTAATTTTCATCTCAAGTGCGCTCGGCTCTTTTATTCAATACAGTTTTGAAGTTCCTACACTTGGTACCCGGGCTTTAAGCAGAAAATATGCATTTTGAATGCAGCAGTACTAGTACAGGCAACGGGGAGTCAAATAAGGGCAATCTGAAAAAAAAAATCGATTTGCGGGATTTTTGGTCTTGTGGGGCGTCCGCCATCTTGGAAAGAAGAAATAAAATTAAGTTTTTTTTTTTTAATTTTGAGATTGAAAATTATTTTCTCAAAAACTGTTTGCTCAAACAACTTGATTTAAAAAGTTAATTGAAGAATAGGTTTTTGGCTTTCAAAAAAGGTATAATATGATATTTTGAGTGTTGCCGTTGATTTTTATTTTTTTTTTTGTATTTTAAGTAATTGTTTTAGAAAATTGCCCCTTCTGCCTAAACCGGGGAAATAGACCCCCCTCCTCGTAATTTTGTACTCGTTTTTCATTAATTTTTGAATTATCTACACCAGAAAAATAGTATACCGATTTGTAGGAAATTTTAATTAAAACAGAAAAGTATAATATTTTTTTGATAAAAAAGCACAGGAAGTGAGAAAAACGTAAATTATCAAAAGAAGTCGTTTTTCCAAGATGTCGGATGCCCCACAAGACCAACAATTCCGTAAATCGAGATTTATGCTAAAAAGCAACCCCTCTTCAAAACTGCATTCTAAATTTTCAGTCGTCAAAATTTTTTTCAGATTTTTCCCCACTGCCTGTTCTAAACGAACGAAGGCTCCAACCCGTACCTGCAAGACTTTCACCCCCTGAACACAATGCATGTAGCTTTACCGCGCAGCAAAAGTTGAAATGAATTCAACTTTCTGCTACACCATACACTTTTTGCTACATTCGCAGCTTCACATTGTGGCGCTGTATACTATTTTCAAGCCGCGTAAAGTTAGCATGACAACTTTCGAAAAAGTTAAATCTGAGTATGCCATTAATTGCCGTAAATATGCCGTGGAATCAAAAAAATTGCCCCGCTACGGGTTTGCCCACAAAGGGCAATTCTGCTTACTTTATATAAAGTTAGCATGACACTTTTTTGTTCTTAGGCCAAAATAACTTTTGAGTATGCGAGAAGTTGCCAAATAATTGCCGTAAATATGCCGTGAAGAGAAAAAAATTGCCGCGCCCTTCGTTTGCCCAAAAAGGGCAATCCTGCTAACTTTACGCGTAAAGTAAGCATGACACTTTTTTATTCTTAGTCCAAAATATGGCAAAAATGGGCAAACGAAGGGCAATTTTTTTCTCTTCACGGCATATTTACGGCAATTATTTGGCAATTTCTTGCATACCCAAAAGTTATTTTGGCCTAAGAACAAAAAAGTGTCATGCTAACTTTATATAAAATTAGCAGGATTGCCCTTTGTGGGCAAACCCGTAGCGCGGCATTTTTTTTGATTCCACGGCATATTTACGGCAATTACGCCCCAGTTAATGGCATAACTTTAACTTTTTCGAAAGTTGTCATGCTAACTTTACACGGCTCTATTTTCATATCTTTCTACTTTGACAGTGCTACACGCCGCCACATACAGTGGTGCTCTTTGTATGGGAGAGCGGAAAAAATCTATAAAATCTGAACTATGTATGAAACGAAGAGCAATGCAATTTTGCACAGATGTTTGGATTGGGCTTACACACATTTCGACGAAATTTGGTCAAGGCTGTAACACAGGGGGTGATCAAAGGAGTCTTAATCCTTTTTTAACACGTAAAGTTTTTGCTCAAGCTTCAAAATCATATTGAATTTTTACAGTTTATCTTAAATTAACCCGTAGGTACTTTACACATCTTTTAACCATTAAAAGAACACATTTTTGACACTTATTTGAATAAACTTCATTCTTTTAAAAGCATTTTTCAAGTGTTGTTAGTAGGTATTGATAAAAATGAGCTTTATTTCATCAAAATCAAACAAAAATTGTGGAAGTTTTGAATTTTTTATACGAACAAAGCAAAATTGTCTTAAAGATCTTTGCACGTTGTTTAAATTTGTGTTATTCTGATGGTAGATAATTCGCTTAAATACGAGAAAAAGTTCATAACTTCCACAATTTTCGTTCGATTTTGATAAAATAAGGCTCATTTTATATCACTACGTACTAAAAACACTTGTACTTAGTTAAAAATCGAATTGTGTCTATTTTTCAATGTATTTTGGATCAGAAAACATTATACAAATTATTAAAAAAAAAAATTAGGTTATTACACGTGTATTTCTAAGTACACGTGTAGATATAAATACTAGTCTTCATACACGAATAATTTAATTACACGTGTAACACGTGTACACGAATACACGTGCAATAGGGGGCTCTAGTTTATTTTATAAGAACTTACTTTCAGAATCGTTTTCCATTTCAATCGAATCTATATTTGATGGTTGATTGATAACTTGATTTCCAGCCTGCGTGTCTATTGTTCGTGTTTTGTTCTCAGTTTCAAGCTCAACGCTAAGCTTCTGACCATTGTAGAAACCCTGAATTGATGTGATGTTAAATTCAATAATAGGAACAGGTTCAATTGATCCGTAAAACTTGTGAGCAATTGGTATATCGAAAACAATTTCTAGTTCTTGAATTTTACTCTGACCCCTGTTTTTGACTTCGTATATTAAATTTATTTCAGTTGAATCAAAGTTTTCTTCCATATTGATATTTGTTGTGTTTGTTTTCCTATTTGTAAAAAAAAAAAAAATCAATAAAGTCCCGACTCAAGCCGATTTCAAAAATTCTTACTTACCAAATAACTTCGATATCTGTAAATTCTTGAAAAGTAATAACATCGATGACTGAGTTATCAGATAGATTTTTGTCAGTTCCCGTACAAAAGACAGAAGCAGTAAGATTCATTGATGATCCTTCAATGTCACTGACATCGTAAGTGATGGTTATATTCTCTTTGCTATTTGCAAACATTAACTGGGCTGGATTAAGATCACACGAAAGTTCATCTTTGATTTTTTTACAATATGGTGGTATATTGTTAAATGGCATTTTGTTTGATGATGTGACTTTGATTTGAGGATTATATGCACTTTCGCCGAAATTTGTCACTTCGTAGGTAACAGAAATCGTATTACAACTACCAAGGAGATATGATGGACTGGAAGATGTTATATTAAAATTTTATAAATTTTACAAAAAAAAAAAAAAGAAATAATCTCGAAATTTCAATACCTTACTCCAATGCTTTTAATTTTCAAATCAACACTGCAGGGGTTAGACGCACACCCAGTGGTAAAAGGGATTTTTTTAACAATAACTTTTGGATCGTCTGGATCGAGTGTAGCACATTTAGCACAAAATTCTGGGAATGCAAATGATATTATGACTAAATATTTTTGTACAGCCACAAAAACTCATGATAGCGGCAAGACAACACTGGAGTCGTGTGTCGATGTCATTCCATATGTTTTATGCGCCACACTGCAACCCAACACACGAGACAAGTATGGTTCTACAGTTATGAAATGCACCGTACCGATAGTGACACACGATTCCACAACACAACACACGAGACAGGTGTGGTTCCGGCTTAGCACGTGTTTTAACTCATAATTTGTATTTAATAAATGTGTGACATGTCATAGCCAATGGAAAACTTTCAGCTAGCTAAATTTGGTGTTTAAGGAACGGATAACTTCTTAACACATACACACGTACTTTTCATAAGAACCGTTCCAACCCAAGCTTACTTGTCATGAATCAGCACTTGTGTGTGACACAGTATTAGAATGCTTCCAGGGGAAAGTATCATAAAGAACAAATATTTGTATGAATAAGTTAAATTCTTAGCTCACATGATAGCTGACACACGGATATAGAACTTATGCGTTTGATAACTTAACTTATTCATACAATATATTTGTGCTGTATGATATCTTTCCAGTCTTTATCATCAAATCCTGAGTATTTAAAAACTTGTGTGTTGTGTCACACACAAGCGCTGATTCATGACAAGTAAGCTGTGTTGAAACGGTTCTTATGAAAAGTACGTATGTGTCTGTTAAGGAGTTATTCGTTCCTTAGGCCGTGTGTTAATTGAGTTAAAATTTTGGTTACATTTGATCCCAGTTAAATTTGATCCGTTTTATAGGGGTGAATAAAATTGGAGGGTTTTGCTGTGTCAATTGCATTAAATGGAATATTTTAAAACATACGTTCTTATCCGAGACGGTGTCAACCTATCCAAAAATGTTCAGATACCTTGATTTGTTGTTGCAATAGCTTTTTTGAGAGGATTTACAACACCAATTTGATCAAATCGCTTTGCATATCTTCTTGAACGCGGAAATTGCATTTTGATAGTGGCAGTCATGATCCTAGTATACATGGACTGCTAATCGACGTTATTCCCATTTGTAAAGCACGACACACAAGACGCAACTTTTGGTTTGCATTAGAATAATTTTCAATTTGTGTGTGAATAACATATTCATATTTTATTCATTTTAGATATTCAAAATATAATAATAATAATAGGATTAACCACTATTGTCGATTTTTTGTTTATTCCGAATAATTGGAATAGATTTTTCATTCCATCTGAAGTGCGGAATCAAAAGAAAAAAAAAACTCAATGCTCATGCGGTCACCCATCCAAGTACTAACCGCGCCCGAAGATGTTTGATTTCGGTGATCGGACGAGAATCTGTTTTTGTTTTTTTTTTTTAAACCGATATTTTCCATTAAGTCTTTCGTCAAAAGGCAATGAATCCTTTATTAAATAAAAAAAACATAATTGTCGTTGCTTTTGAGAGGCGAGAACGAAATCATGGTCGTCCTATTTATCGATACCAACACGGGGAAGCATTTTATATCGCCGCCTTTCAAGGGATAAATTTTCTTCCTCTGCATCATCTTCGCTGCTCTAAAAAGATGACGCCCAATTCTCCCAGAAGTAGATTATTTACGCGAAACATTTTTTATTTTATTATTTCAATTAAAACAGAGCTCTATTTTTATTTGATTATTATTTATTTTAAGATTTTTTTCCTTTCGAAGTCAAAAGCGAAAAGTTTACACAACTGAATATCATGAATGAATAATCAAAAATGATGAAAATTCCCAAGTTTACTCGCTAATAACCTTTCCACAATAGCGCACTGCGTATTAATACATGTCAAATTAAAAGTGGGAAAGAATTCCACGCGACTGCCAAATTTGTGAGAAAGAAATGACTTTTCATATTTTGCTTCCACACTTGCTTGTATTAATACTTTACCTTAACCTAAAAAATAGATATAATGTGGGATAGAATGTCAAATCGTGTGGGAAAGAATTTCGGGTTGTGTTGGCTGGGCTGTCATATTTTGTTTCCACACTATTATACACAGTCTGTTTCCCACTTTTTTGACATGTATTAATACACAGTGGGCAAGTGTGGAAGGCCTTTAACTTCTACTATTTCGTTAATCAACTCTAGAGTTGAAAATCAAAAGTTGAAAACCTCAACTTCGAGTGAATAAAAACTACTTCTCAAGTTGACTGTAAAAATCGCAAAGTTATGTTCAACTTTGAGTGAATAAATTAGGCCTAAGTCGTTTTCAAATTGCCGCTAGTGTATCGATTTTTTTTTTAATAAAGGGAACCATCGTGATGTTGGCTTCTAGCAGTCCAGGTATAATAGGTCGATGGTGTAAGTAATGTGAAAGAAGCTTAAAATTTATCCACTAGTTAAAATTTAAACGAGCTTCTGAGCAGGTTAAATTTTGACGACTGTATTCACCTCAGTAATGTAAAAATTTAGCCATGGGATCAAATTTAACGCACTTTTAACCCAATTGACACACGGCCTTAAACGCGAAATTTGGGTAGTTAAAAGTTATCCGCTCGATATGACGTCACATACATATTTACTGAAGACAAATTATAAGTTAAAACACGTTTTAGTATTGTCTCGCCGCTATCTTGAGTTTATGGCTAGGGCTGTATCTCTTTGGTAGATCTTTTTGAGTACAATATAATGCTTTGCAACGAAATGAAACACATGCAGCGGTGTTCGGCGTTCCATACTTAAATAATAGTGAGGTTGATTGCATTATCAAATATTTTTGGAAAAAAAGTCAAAAAAAGCGATGCATCAAATGCATCAATTCGTCAAACTCAAAAGATAAACAGTATTTTAATATATTCAACTAGTCAATAGGGGTATTCATGCAAGCGTGTAAAACCCAAATAAAGCTTAGAAACCATAGAATTGTATACAAAAGTTTATATAAAAAAAATGGTTTATAAAGCCGGCCATACACGACCGAGCCGAACAGCTCGGAACCATTTGGTTTCGATCCATTTGGCCATGGTCCAAGCTTGGGTGCCATACACGGCCGATCCGAGCAGTTTGGTTCTTGTCCAAACAAAAAACGTCGATGCTGAAGGCACAAGTCGACTGAACTGAACTTTCTATGACAGTTGCCCAATCAGAAACTAAGAAAATTCTTAAAATCTGACTTTTTTGTTTTTTTTATTGAACATGACAAAAATTGACAAAAAAGAGAATGAGACAGTTAATGTTTTTGGTGAAAATTGTATTCTACAATTTAATGAGATAGAGTGAGAAAATGGGATTTTATCATTTAGTGACGGTGTGGAGCGATTGGAAAGTTGGAAGCAAACAGACTTGCTTGGCTTGCTGATTCCCCACACACCGAACATTCGTTCAGAGGTTCGTGTTCGTGGATTTTGGATTGGCTGAAAATCCAAATTGTTCGGCCGAACCAAACGAAGCCATCTGAGTTCGGCTCGTTGGTTTTATGCGTTTGCATGAATACCCATAATGTCAATTTTACTACAAATATTTTATAACTTACACTTTAACTTACTTTCTGAATCCGGAATTCCATCAATGAGATCATAATGCATTTTTAACTCAATATTCTGAGATATGTTACGCATAACGAAACTGACACTCGCATTAAGCAAATGGCATTGGATTTCTGTTAAGGCCGTTTTATTTAAAGTCAGCTTAGTAGATTTATTTTCTTGCAATGTAACGCGAGGATCCACCTCGAATCGTATGGATATATTTTGACTATGCATATGTTTTGAATTTGTGAAAAAGTTGTAGCAAATTCCGATTTGGAATGTTTTCTGATCGATTGCCATTTCACTAGTAGAATTAATTGTGGCGTGAATTTTCACAATCGGATAAGCATAATACACAAAAACTGATTCCGCATTGGGCGCACCAATTGCAAAATCGTTAAATCCATTATTGTCGATATCGACGCCTTTTGAAAAACCATGCCCAAACATTGCTGAGCCCCAAGAAGTTTCTAGTGGACCTGATGGGCTAAGTTGTTGGCTTGCGTTATTACGAAGACTCTTAGAACTACCTAAATAAATGAAGACGATTCCATTTCCAGCAAATGGAGCTCCGACAGCGATGTCTATAAGAAAAGAGATTGCATTTAAGATGATGTGACGGAATTGTATGTACATCGAAAGGTCTTATGTACCATTGTATCCGTCACCATTTATATCGCCCAATTTAGAAATCGAAGTTCCAAAGCGTCCATTTCCTTCGACCGGTGATATTATAGTTTTATTTTCGAAAACAAACTATTAAAATAGAAACACTGAATTATTATAACACTCAAGTACCTATTTTAAATTATTTCTTATACATCTCCTTTGTTGGTGAAAACATAAATAGCACCCTGTTCAACATATCTATCTGAACTGTATTGAGGAGCCGTAATGATAAGGTCTGTCAGTCCATCGCCATTGAAGTCCTCAGCCAAAACAGCATATCCAAAATATTCACCGCCCTGGGAACCAACGAATATGTACTTCTTCTCGATGTTATAGTCATCCAAATTGGGATTCACGATCATATCGAAAATATATACCTAGAAGGCCACGGTCAAAAACTATACCTTAAATAAGAACAATAATCTATTTTACCTCTCCCGACGGACTTTTGGCTCGAGGTGCTGAGGCAACATAATACATTTTTTCTGGAAATTTACTATCAAAGTATCCCGATCCAACTGAGTAACCAAAATATGAATCATCGTCTTGATTCCATAAACTTGGATTAAGAACTTCTGCGCTAGAATTGAGTAAGTAATATCGAATAACTGAACCTAGGAATATGTAAAACATTTATTTATTAGAAAGCCTAAGCCCTGTACACGCATACCCTTCCAAAGGTAAACGCCAGGAGCTCCGATAATGAATTCTTCATTATTTTTTGTTACGTGCACACTTAAACCTTGCTCACCGTAAATGTGATTTGGAGTACCGAGACCATCTTCCATTAATTGTTTAGCTAAAATTATTAAGCGGAAAATATTGAATTTTATCCATTTTATAGGTACAATCGACGTCATTTATAAGGATATGGCTTATAACGACCACTTTACCGCCATTTGATTTGTTTATAGCAACGCCCATCGTCGCTTCGTCTCGTCGTCAGGGGCCAGTTATAGCGATCAGTAAAAACCATCAGTAAAAATTTTCATTTGGATAATTTCATGTGTTATAAAAAGATTTGAAACATAAAAATGGTACGAATCGATGGCAAATCAATTAAAATATTTTTTTCTGGGAAAAAATAATCCCAAGGAAGAATTATTTTTGTAAAAAAACGCATTTATTTATTTTACTGATGGAAATTCGTTTAACTGAACAGCTGATTGCCAATCAAAAAATGGAACATTTCTTTTCAGTTATCTGTGTTCCATTTTTTTACTGTTCCACTCCATCAGTAAAAAATTACTAAAGCATTTTACAATTTACATCATTAAAAATAATAAAAGGTTGTGGCTGGAGGTTTGACATTTAGTTACTGATTTAATTTTAATGATTGCTATAACCAGCTGTACTTAAAAAATCACAGTTTTCATCTGTTTCAACTTTTACTGATCGTCCCTTAACCGACTTTTTAACTTCCGTAGATTACAACGATGGAATGAAGAAAAATGCAAACGAAAAGTTAGTAGGTAAGGCGCCAGTTATAGCGATAATTAAAAACCATCAGTAAAAGTTGAAACAGGAGAAAACTGGAATTTTTTACTTACGGGCGGTTATAGCAATCAGTAAAATTATATCAGTAAATTAATGTCAAACCCACAGCCGCAATCTTTTATTTATTTTTAATGATGCAAAATGCTTCAGTAATTTTTTTACTGATGAGTGGAACAGTGAAAAAATGGAACATAGAAAACTGAAACGAAATGTTCCATTTTTTGGGTTTTGACAATCAGCTGTTCAGTAAAACGAATTTCCATCAGTAAAATAAATAAATGCTTTTTTTACAAAAATTATTCATCCTTGGGATTATTTTTTGCAGAAAAAAATATTTTTATTGATTTGCCATCGATTTGTACCATTTTAATGTTTCAATTATTTTTTTAACACAGCAAATTATCCAAAAGAAAATTTTTACTGATGGTTTTTAATTATCGCTATAACTGGCGCCTAACTTCGCACATGAAAGTGTTCTAAGACACAATTTCTTTTCTTCGTAAATGAAACTATCAAGCTTCTTTATATTGTTTCTAAAATAGCATTTTAAATAATGTTTGTAGTTAGTCGGATAAGGCAAACACCATTCCGACTATTGCGACGAGAATCGGTTAGTCCTTAGCGGTCGTTATAAACGGCGGCGTCGACCGTATAAAGATGAATTGCCCACATAATATTTGATTATAGATTAACTTACTTTGTAATCGAAGTGCAGTTATTTCTTTGATCTGAAATGGTTCGTCCTTTTTTGTGTGCGGCGTCCAATAGCAAATGCCATTCATAAGACCTGTTTCGGATGAATTATCATAGCCTGCAAGTCTAGGAGCACAAACTACCAATGGGTCTGAATCATTTGAGCCACCATCCATGGAAGCTCCCAACCATTGGTGTGCTTTCATCTCGGAGTCATGAGTGAGACTATTGTCATTGTTTTCTGGGATTACATCACCTTCAGAGTCGAAAAAATAAGGTTGACAAATCCCATCTGTACCATCACTTCTTGCAATGTAACATTTATAAATGACACCAGTTTCGTTAATGTTTCGCTGTGATTCGTGTGAAGATTGAGCACGTGGAGCACCAACAAATACACTAAAATAAATACAAAAAACTGTGTTAGCACAGTTGAAGAAAAGGATGAAAGGGTTTAAAAGGAGATGCCGATGTGCCATATTAATTTAAAAGCTCTATTTTGCATTCATTCTCAAGAAGCAAGCTCTTATCGAACGGTATCGGAACTAGACCCTCTTGTTATCACCGCAACTGGGACGGTCTCAACGATTTTTTCAGGAGCTTTTACTGGTCTTCCTCGATAGTGACGTAGACGCCAGTGCAGATATGATCACACATTTAATTCATTGTGGAATGAGAAATTTTATCCCGAATAGGGTAAAATCTGACAAACCCAAAGAAAACTCATGGTTTGATTCGAGTTGTAAAGAGGTTATTAGGGTCAGGGAAGTAAGCTTCCGTTATTATAAAGCCAACTCTACTTAGGAAAACCAGAAAAACTTTCAACAAGCTAGAAAGACCTGTAACGTTCATATTCGACGAACCAAACGTTTACATGATCAAAAATTACGGCAAAAAAAACTACAATGTCCCAAAGGTAATATAAATGTTTGTTCATTTGTAAAACACATACGGAACACCACCTCTTCCTCGGTTCCAACGCTCGTCTTCAATGATGCTGGCCCGGATAGTACCTATCTCTCCCATTATTCTGAAGAGGTGTTCTTCAAAGCTAGCAAAACCACTGCGTAAGCTATTCCATCTTTCCTACTCTACTGGTCTCTTTCCGAGTGGATGGAAAACAGCATTTGTCTAGCCTGTCCCTAAAAAGGCGCGTCATCTTCCCTCTCCAACTACCGACCAATTGCGCTTACGTCCCTTCTTTCCAAGGTCATGGAAACGCTGATTAATTTTAAATATCTCAAGAAATATCTCGAAGAACGAAAGCTTCTTAATGACCGGCAGTACGGCTTTCGTAGCAAACTGGTGATTTGATGGTATATCTCACCAAACAGTGGCACAAATCTTCACATCGTTTTGGAGAAAGTAAGATTATTGCACTTGATATTTCAAAAGCATTTGATAGAGTTTGGCATCAAACTCTCTTATCGAAAATGCGTGCATTTGGTATCGATGAATCTTTTCTTCGTTAGATTAAAAATTACCTTTCGGACCGATCAATACAAGTTGTATTGGACGGTTTCAAATCCGATATCTACAAAATAAATGCTGGTATGCCCCGTTTTGTCTCCGACCCTCTTTCTTATATTCATAATCGATCTCTTATCTGAAACTTCTAATCCATTAAACTGTTTTGCTGACGACAGTACTCTTATCTCTTAATATCCGTTTCTTGATTCACATCCATTTCCTTCGGATGTGGAACTTCAAGGGCAGCGTATGATAAGCTCATTAAATTTGTATCTTGACAGCATTGTTCAATGGGGAAACAAAAACCGTGTAGAATTTAATGCTTCTAAAACTAAATGCTGTCCCCTGTCATTAAATCGGAACCCACCCCCTATGCTGCTATCCATGAGTGGCACTTGCATAGAGGAAACTGAACAGCTTTCAGTCCTCGGTATGTGTGTCACAGACCACCTTTTGTCGAACGACCACATATTTGACATCGCCAAATATGCTGCTAGGTGTTTAGGTTTTCTCCGTCGATGCAAGAAATTTTTCTCCCCTTCTGAGCTGGCTGGGATCTACAAAGCCTTTATTCATCCAAAACTTGAGTACAACAGCCATATTTGGGCTGGTGCTCCAATAACCCAGTTAAGTCTATTGGATAGAATACAAATGAGAGCTCTTAAAATGATTGGTGCAAGGACTATAACGGAAACAATTACATCTCTTGAGCACCGTCGCAATGTTTCATGTCTTTCGTTATTTTACCGATATTTTTACAAACAGTGTTCTAGTAAAATAGCCAGTTGCATTCCTCCCCCTAAAAAATTCAACCGTAATACCCGTTTTTCTAGGAATGCTTATCAGTTTACCCTTAAACCCACTTCGGACGTACTGTTAAGGACTGAGATTCTTTCTCTAGTCGAACTACACGAACGTGGAATGCTCTACCTAGCTCAATTTTCCCCTCCCATTGTTATATACAGACATTCAAAACCAATGTGCATCGGTATCTCCTTTCAAATCCCCTCCAACCTACCTAATCGCTCGTGCTGTGTACATCATTTTAAGGGTAGTCGCAACCCCTTTAGCGGGCGCTAATTAATTAATTTTTCAAAAACGGTTTATTTACTTTAATTAAAACGAGTGTTAAAGACGGTATTTCCAGCTTTACAAAAAGGAAACACAGGACATTGTACCTTTATTTTCTAATAATGTTTCCTGTTTTAAGTAATTTTTTTCAGAAAACTGCTCCTCCCACCTAATGGGGGGAATGGACACCCCACTTTTATCGACTTAACTTAAACCCTCACAGCCGTATTAATAAAAAACGCTTATTCCACCTTTATTCCATGAGCTTAAAAAACCATGGAATAAGAGTTAGTCCATGGAATATAATTTCCTATTAATAAAAACAAAACGAAAATCTACTACAATTAGTAGATCACGTTACCGAACACACCTAATAATTCTGTAAAAGTTATTATGATTTTGTTTGACACGTCTGATTTTTATTCCTTCGCTAAACCACCATGTTCGGTGGTTTAACTTAGTAAACATCACTTAGAAGAAATTTTATTTTTTTAAATAACATTTTGTACTTAGTACATGGAATAAGGTTAACCCTTCCCTATTCCACGTTTATAAATTTGGCTGTCAATGTTTTGTCACACCTTATATTGTGGTTTATGTTTTATTTTAAAATAGGAACAAATAAGTAGTGAAATGCAGTCATTAATGGTGGATTTACATGTATCTTCGTCTGTCTTCTGCAAAATAAAAGGATGCAAAATTTAAATTAACATTTGTTGGGTAGAGAGACAACACCAAAATGCAGAAAATCTTCGTGCATGCAGATTATAGAAAGTGCCATAATGCAGATATGAAGACGAACATGTTCATCTTTTTGATGATTTTTGGCATACATCTGTCCCGCTCTACTTTTCTTCATATTTGCACATGAAGATACATGTAAATCCAGCATAATTGAACTTCAACGCGCATGTGAATTTAAATTTAATAAATAAAAATAAATAAAAAGTCTGAACTAAATTTTTAGAATTCGTAATTCTGGTATTGAATTCAGAAGCGAATTGAGAACCGAACACATGAAGAAGTCTATGGGATCACAGTACACATATCTAAGGTATTATCAGGCGCACCTTTCCAAATTTCAAGACGGCTGCCCTTTGTGTAAGTACACAGTTAACAAAAACAAATTTTTGTGATTGTTTGAAATTCAATTTTTTTACTATTGATTTTGACAACATGCGCAGAACTGAACAAAAATGAACATGCTAATGACATTACCTGCAATATATGTATCTTGCTATGGTTTTATTATTAATTATTAATATTAGCTAGCAAGACAAGATTAATTTTAATTAATTAACTTACATAATTAATTAATAACTTACATAATAACTACTGAAAGCTTTACCAACTATGTTTTTACCTTGTACTCCTCAAATTGATAGTGAATCCAAAATATGAGCTCTGATACTTTTGTCGGAAAACTTTCATATTAGGCTCCTTTAAAATTAAGTTGGGTTTTGGTGAAAGGTTGAATCCATTTGTTGAGAGGACACATAATGTCAAAACAAAGATTTTCACTACACAATTATATTCCACCATATTTTCTATGCATACAATTTGTTATAGATATTTTGTATATTTTTTAAATCACAAAACCGCACAAAAAGACAATTTCAACACGTTAATAACATAATATCACAAACATACAATTATTACTTTTATTTTGCGAAGGCGATTTTTGAAGCCTAAAACAGTGATAAATTATTAAATAAAAATTATAAACAATAAGAAACCGTCAAAAATATTATTAGCTCATTTCTATTGGACTCACACTTTCCGATTATTTAATGTTTATGTATATTCAAATATACGGACTACTTATAGCTGATTCATTTTTGAAAACAAAGTTTGAAGCTGAATCAGTTGCAATTTTTAATTAAATGTAGATATCTACATAATTGTTGCTATAATTTATTCATTGTATTAATGTATTCATTTAAGTATGCAGATTCCTACTAACTTAATTTAAAATTATTATAAACTCGTTTCTTCAAAAACACTCATTCAATTGATTTCAATAAACATTCTAACAAACGGATGTATATACACTCCTCGTCAACTGAATACGCACAAACATTTTTGAATATATTTTATCCATTTTTTCCAAACAGTGATGGTTATTATGCCATCTGTTGATGGTAAAAATTTTCGTAACAGATAAATAACAGAATTTCAAAGTTTTATCCAAAAACAACCGTGAGTTTTTCCTTCAACCACTTCCAAAGTGTAACTTATGCAAAGTAGAAGTTTTTTTTTGAGTCAACTGAATAGGTACAAAAATTAAAATTGGTATTGGAATGGAATGAAACAAGTTTTTGTTTAAGTTTAGTAGTGGGTACTTCCACCTTTATTTTTAATTACTTCGTAAATTCGATCCGGCATGGAATCGTATAGCTTTTTAATGTAATTTAACGAAATTTCGCTCCACGCTAATTTGATTGCAGAAATTAAGGTTTCTTTGTCTTCGAACTGACGACCACCCTCATAAACTTTGCGTACTAACCATCCCCAGACATTTTCTATGATGTTTAGATCAGGTGAGTAAGGCGGCCATTGAAGCAACTGCACTTGTTGCTCCTCTATCCATGTTTTTATTATGCGCGCTGAGTGAATAGGCGCATTATCATGTTGGTAGGTCCAGTTTATGGGTCCAAAGATGTTAGAAAATTTAGGAAAATTTCTTTCCAAAATTACTTTATACCCAGCTGCTGTCATTCTTGATGTTACAACCTCGAGCTCAACTGTTCCATAATAACTGACTGCTCCCCATATCATGACACCTCCTTCACGACTATGATGGCGCTTTAAAAATCTTTTTTCTTTTCTTAAGTCGTGAAAATAGAAGTTGAACCCATCAGGGCCATCGAAATTAAACTTTTTTTCATCTGAAAAAACCACGTGATACCATTCTTTTTTCCAACTCATGTGAAGTCTTGAAAAATCTAATCGCAACATTTTCCGTCTCTCGTCAAGTGGTGGTTTTTTCTTAAGTTTCATTCGTTAAGGATGGCTTGAGTCGTTGATTACTCTTAATACTGTTGAGCAACTTGCGTTTACGCCGACTTTTTGTTTTATTTTTGCCACAGAATCAGAAGAATTTGATGCACATCTTAAAATTCTTCGTCTCTCAGCTGCTGTTGTTGCTGTTTTCTTACCTCCCTTCATGTTTTTGCCGTATGCATCTTTATTTTTCAAGTAAGAATAAACTACATTAAAACTTCGGCCAACTTTATCAGCTATTGCACGTCCAGTTAGGCCTTGGTCTCTAAGTAAATCGATTTTAGCTTTTTCAACACTGTGAAGACACGTAGATCTACCCATTTTTCTTAAAATTTGAAATCAAGAATTAAATTTTACTGAAAACACTAAAATCGTTAATTTAAACTGTCAAGCACTCCAAAAAACTTATAAACAACGAAGCAAATGGCGTTGTACCTATTCAGTTGACTAAAAAAAACTCCTACTTTGCATATAAAACACTTTGCAAGTGGTTGAAGAAAAACTCACGGTTGTTTTTGGATAATTCTTTCGGAATTATCTGCTTAACATCTTAAGGGAATAATTAGCATCAACAGATGGCATAATAACCATCACTGTTTGGAAAAAATGGATAAAGTATATTAAAAAATGTTTGTGCGTATTCAGTTGACGAGGAGTGTATATGTACAGTTGACTCAGCTTACAACCCCAACATTTTCAAAATTTGTTCTTTACTTCTAATATCTTCTTAATACTACGTTTTCATTGGAGCCGAAATGAGGTAATTTAAAAAATTAGCTCATTTGGAACGTCATTTCATATACAAATTTGACGTTCCAAATGAGCTAATTTCGAAATTACCTCATTTCGGCTCCAATGAAAACGTAGTATAAGAGGCCTCCGGACAAAATCTCGAACTCAGATTCGTCGATTCAGAAGGTCGTTGTTGTCAAACCGATTTCAAAGCATGTATATGTAAGTATACGAGGGTGTGCACAATGAAATTTTTCTCGTCGTCACGTCACGCCGGAGTTGAGAAAATTGAAGAAAAAAAAAAAAACGCCCTCGTCGACGTTTTTTTTTTTTTGTATTTCACTGATGGTGAATCTTGTGAAATTGTTGGAAACAACAGATAAGTGGAAATTGACAAAAATAAATATAATTTTGTTGACAATGAAATTATATTTATAGATGTATGTATTTGTGTTGACAATATTATATTGTTTTAATTTCTTTGCATTTTAAGTCGAAAATCATTTTCGCAGGCCGAGGAATAGAACCGGCTTTAATTGTATTAGTACTCTCAGTTTGAGAATCGAAAAAAAAAAAAATAATTTCCTTTAAAATTTTCAGCATGAAAACAGATTTGTTAATATTGCCTAGAAACGAACAACTGTGGTATGTAGGTATTAGAAATTATACTTTGTTAGTCCGCTCGAAACAAGGATGAACATTTTAGTCCTTTCATTCCTCACTCTTCACCTCCCTCGCCTACAAACATTCATTTCCACAGTTTAGTCCGGCTCAAAATTGATTCAGTGTGTGATGGCCCAATAATAATATTTAAATAATAAAAGTTATTTCAGTTTGATTTTCTTCATTATTTTGAACGCACACTACACAGCAAGAACAAAAATAGTAAATAATTTAACGCCGCCAAAAAAACTCGTCAAGAAACTCATCGCATTGTGAATTGGGCAACGATTTTATAACTAGAAAAAAATTAAAGCGAATCAAGTCACGCTCTCGTCGCGTTTACTCGTCGCATTGGGAATCGATAGTCTAAGAGCTGGCAACATATTTTTCGACCTAATCGGTACATGGATGAAACTTTGGTCACAGAAAGGTTGAGGGCCGTCAAGCACAAAAATTTCGCTTGTACACTCTGGGTCAGAGGCTTAGGTCTTATATTTTTGAAACATTACAAATAAGGGCCTAATTGATCGAACCGGAGTGGCAGACTGTTGTTTTTGTATTAAGTGGCTATTAATCTCTCAGTACTCAAATTTTTATAATTGTGATGCAACTACATCCGTTATTGCTAGTTATTGGTCTATTCAGAAAACTAGCGACCGATTAACATACATACCTCACTTCGTAAAAGGTTGAAATTTTGGTCACAGAAAGATTCGTGACCATTAAATACAAAAACAACATTCTGCCACTCCGGTTCAGTCGATTAGGTCCTTATTTTTAATATTTTAAAAATATAAGACCTAAGCCTCTGACCCAGAGTGTAAGAGTGACATTTTTGTGTTTGACTGCCCTAAATCTTTCTATGACCAAAGTTTCATCCATGTACCGATGAGGTCGAAAAATATGTTGCCAGCTCTCCGGCTTATATATTCATTCAACATGTTTGACTTTGAACTTCGGATGAGTTGTGTTTGTGTTGGAGAGGAGGAAAAAAGAGCACACCCAGCGGGAAAAATTCAAAAATTCATTGAGGAAAAATCAGCTTTTTCCTTGAGGAATGTCAGCTGCACCGTTCACTTTTCAGCTGATTCCTTTGATGAAATTAACATGGGCTGGGCATGTCCTAGGCGGGAAGCACATGCTGAAAATCCAATGCCAATTCGCCAACGAAATCACTACTTCGTTGGAAGTTGTTTATTCACCGACTCAGATGATGAAAAACATGGTGGTTGCATAATCTATGAATTCACTGCATAAATGTATGTGGTTTATTCATCAGTTCAATATTTTCGATGAAAATGGTAATGAAAATTCAATTATGAAATCAGAAGATATAGAAGTAGGTAGTTGTTTATTCACCAATTAGTTAATTCAATATGAAAAATGTGAATAAAATTAAAAAAATAGTAAATTTATTAACTCTGTTGTGTTGTGAATTATTTGTGATTGGTTAATTAAAATATAGAATTAAAACTTTAAATTAAAGTTAAATCACTAGGTCAATGGTTGTTAGTTAATCACCAATTCATATGCGAAGTGGACATAGACGATGAACTGATGAACTTCTACATGACTTTTCAACAGTTTTTTCATCTTATAATTTTCCATATCAAAAGCAATTTTTAATTCAACGACAGAAAGGGTTGTTTTCTAAACACAAAGCAGAAAGTGGGTTCAAATCTATGAACTGAGGAAACCTTGCATGACTCTTCACTTACTAAATCGTTGCATGACGTTTCCTTTTATTATTTGGCTAGTGAATTGATTGAAGAATTCAGCTATAAAATTCATTGGGGACGATATTTTCCGCTGGGCAATTGTATAATATATACATAATACATATATAAAAATATATTTACTTGTTGGGGTTTACTTGTACATTCTACGTTTACGTTGTGTGTGCTGTGAAGTATTGGGTTGTATTTTTTTTGTCATTCATTGCGAGATTCATTTGAGTAATGAACAAAGTAATTGCATTTCCTAGAAGCACCAACTTGCATAGAAAATTTGAGTAGAATTATTGTTGTATACTCTGTTCAGTTCGTATTTTCAGTACAGGCCTTATGGGAGAGCTTTTTCAAACATACACGTGCTGGCTGGTGTTTGCATTGCATTCAACTTAAAAAATTGCCTGTGAAATAAAAATAAGAACCCCTGACTTCCATTGAAATTGTTTTTGTAATATTCCATAAACCCACGTAAACCCCATCATGACCTGTCTGCTCCGTGGTTGTGACTTGTGAGGAGACTGAAATGAAACAAGCAAGAACAAGATACACACAATTTGCCTCTCGCTCGCTTTATGTGTTGTGCAGGGCTTGTGTTTATTAAAAACAACACATTGATTCAGAGTTTCCATCAGTGTTGCCATAATTTCAAATTTCATAATGCTAGATTTCAAATTTTATAATGCTAGATCGTATGGGAGTGGGAGCTCAAAAATCAAAATGCTAGTTTTCAAAATCCATATAAAACGTCCATATCGATGATTAAAAAACAAACATTTTATAAAATGCAAAATAAATATTTATTTTCTCATAAATACTAAAAAAAAAACGGAAACAAAAGAAAATTAATTAAAAAAACACGAAATTTAAGGCTTTATATGTAAATAGGTATTCAGAACTTTTACAGCAAACTATTTTAAGTAGGAACATGTTTTAGTAGTTAAGTATTTGATTTTAAATCATATCAGCATATCATATTCTTATTTTTATTAAATGACATTCGTTTTTAGAAATAAATCTTATCTATTTTATGATTTTAATTAAATAATGAGTTAGCCCAAAGTTCTTCGTACAAATAATCTTCTTCACCCTTAGGTTTTTCATACTTCGCCGAGAATCCAACTTCCTCTTACACTTCTTGAAACCTTATAAGAAAAGCAGCATTTATCTTCTATCTTCAGCCCCTCGCGTATTTGGACAATGATGTTCAATAATTCTTTTCCAATTTTATTATTAATTTTGGTTTTAACGATATTCGTTTGGCTGAACAGGCTCTTAACCTCAGCGTTTGAAATGGGAAGTGAAAGCAGTCCAACCACAAATCGACCTAATTCATTAAACTTATTTTCCCCAGCTGCATCTTTAAAAGTTAGTTCCTGGATCCAAAACGAATTTGTGTTTAACAGTTTAACCCGGGGTTTAGACAAGCGAGTAGAACTAGTAGCATTTGTATCATAGTGTTAGTTTTATGGATGTATGTGTGACTAGTAGCTCTCTGCGCGTTTGGTCAACTTGTATGATTTTTAAAAAATATTTCATACATAAAAATATACAAATTATGGAAACTATGGAAACAAAATAAATAAATGAAAACAATACACTACACTAGCAGGATAACTGGCAGGCTACTCGCAGGCAAAAATATTATACTATTTGCCCTGCTAGTCGACTCTCTCGTGTTCAGATACACTAACACACATATACGCTACTAGTTCTACTCGCTTGGCTAAACCCCGGGTAAACCCCGGGTAAGCAGCCGAATACCACATTATAATTCATAAAAAAAATTTTGGCAGCTCAAACTTTTGTATTGAAATTGATAATAGAATAGCGGAATAACAGAACAAAATTCCTCGTTGAATAGGCCAAAATAATTGACTTTCCAGATTCCAATATGAAACAGATGCTTTAAATAATTCATTTCTATTAGAAAAAGTCATGAATATTGTGAGCGTATGTGTGAATATTCGTGATTTGACGTTAATAAGGTCAAATCACAATGCTTTATTATTTTTTAAATATATTTTTTCAAATATGATATCATCAAATCAATGATTCGAAATCATTTTTGGTATTCAAGAATGCAAAAAATAAAAACAAGAATGCCAGAAAAGCATTTAGCATAATTTAAAAATTTCATAATGCTTTTCTCTTCTCTATAATGCTAGATCTAGCATTAATAATGCCGTTATGGGAACACTGGTTTCCATACGTCGGGGGATGGAAATTCTAATACCTGTTTCTTTGGTTTTTGGTATGTAGCTTTCAGAGTTATAGCTTTATAATAGCTTCGTGTTTTTCTGCTTACATCTTTTCGTCTTATTTTTTTCTGGTTAAAATGCTGCTATACAATATTTGTTGTTTTGTTTTTTTTTTTTAAGGAAGAATTGCTATTTGAGAAAGTTTTTGATGGAGTTCGGTTCATTAATTAACTGCAATTTGAATTGCCAAATATATTTTTTTTCTTCATGTAAATAAAAATAAAAAGTATAAGGTTTCGTGTTTATTGTAATATTTTACCAAGGTCATAAAATAAAATTTATGTCCGTTCTAAAAATTCTAATAAGAAATTACCAATCCTTTTTCCTGAAATAAATCTTATAATCTAATCCTTAAAAGTCATACAAATGTAAGCATACACAACACAAACAAAGCAATAAAACTTTAAAGAATAATAAACATTGTTTGGTTTCTATTTATATGAAAAACGCAATAGTGCCTCCAGTATACTTGGAAAACCCCATATAAAAAAACACCTTTTTTTATTTTAACCTGACCTGCAGGACATAAAGTACTTCGGTTGCCACCTTATCACTGTGAACTTAATCCCATAGAGCTTGTTTGGGCTCAAGTGAAAGGATTCGTGGCAAGCCAAAATAAGTCTTTTAAACTGGCAGAAGTAAAAGATCTTCTAAAAACAAGACTTGTGAAGGTTGACGCTGAAAAATGGCACAGGTGTGTCCAATACGCTGAGCAGGTGATTGAGCCAAAGATGTGGGAAATGGATGTTTTTACTGAAAGAGCAGTGGAAAATTTATTTATAAACTTAAATAAAGTGAGTAGCAGCAGCAACTACTCGTCGGAGTGATAAAATATTTTTTTTAATTCAATTTATTTTGCCTGTGGTTTATTTTTACGTAAAAACAGATTAGGCCTATTGGGGAACACTTAAAAAAACGCGCCTACTATCTTACCTCTTGGTGGTGTGGAAAAAGATATATTTATTTTTATTTGTATTTACATTATTTTTTTTTTTTAATTTAGTTTACGATCTACATTTTTTCAGTATATGAAATCTAAATTAGCAGTTGGTAACCCTACTGACATTTGAATGAGAGAGAAGAGAGAAATATGCGAATTTATAATGTGCGATACGGCAACCATGGAAAATGCAAAAATTATATTGATACAATTTGGACAATATGATACATGATTTTAGGGTATTTTTCAATTCTGAATCTAATGACATCAAAATTAAGGCGATACAATCATCCATTTTATCCAGAGATGACTGTTTTTCAGTAAAACTGGTAAACTATTTAAAAAAATACCTTGAAGAGAATGGTACATTGATGAAAATTTTTAAATTTCGATAAGTCACACCTCCCCCTTTCCCCCTCCAAAAAACACCCGTGGGATACAGGTATTTTTATGGACTCTTTTGATTCTTAATTCTTATGGTTAATGCGATATTCCCACCGAGTTTCAAAAATGTAAGAATTTTTTTCTGCATGTTTTTCCTATTTTAACTGGTTGCTGAAATGATAATTTAGCCGGCTTTGTCTTATTTTTATGAGAAAGCTGGTCATTTACTTTTTAATATCTTAAAAAGTAAAAGTCCTAGAACCACCCGGTTTTCAGTTTTTGACTACAAATTGATAAGGGCATTGAATTTTGGAAACAAAAATAGTACTTAATTACGTGAAATTTTGCGAAAAAAATGTTTTTTACCATTTTTTAAATTTTAAATTAATATTTCAAAAACTATTCATAGAAAGAACTTTATTTAAGAAGGAAATGAAAGAAGGGACTTCTGGCCTTTCAAGAAAATATAACAGGACATTGTACATGTTACCGTTGTTTTTTTTTTATAATTTTGTTCCTGTTTTAAGTCAATTTTTTAGAAAATTGCCCCTGCTACCTAACAGCCGCCACCAGGGACTGCAAGACATGCATTTCTTTTATCAGCCTTAATACGCCTTTCGACTCATATAATTTTTTTTTGGTTCACTTTCGTACGCAAAATGTGCTGTGGGCTCTTGAACTAATACAAATTTTATTTTCGAACGACATGAATAACACGATTTCGACCGTCTTATACTGGATTGGAATTTGATAGTTTAGCATCTCTTTTTTCATTAGTGTTGTATTGTTCCTCTCTTTGTTTAACTACTGGGAACAAAAATAAGACGGAATAACACGAGGGTCGCCGTGTTATTTTTAGTTAGTTTGTTCAAAATACTGTGAAAAAAGTGATATGGGTCGGGTAAAAAGCATATAGGTAGCTTGACTACTACGTGTCGGATCTTCAAGATCTGTGCATAATTAAAAATTTTAGCGCACTGGGGCCAATTTCTCAGATAATACATCACATAGATTTCATACAACATACAACGTTTTCATACATCATACACTTCATACAATTTTCTGTTTCTCAGATTTCATTGGAAGTGTTGTATGATATTTTGTTTGTTGTATGATGTGTATGATTTTGACATTTCATTATTAGTGACTGTGAGGATTTAAAAAATTTAATTTTCAATTTTGGTTTAACGTTTCAACATTTTTTTTCAAAATTAAAAAATGAAGAAAATACTTTCACATGGGATTTTTTTGATATCATCCCAAAAATTGAAAATGGTTGTAAGGAAGACTTAGGAGACATAAATTAGAACTCAGAGCAGTTTCAATCATCCCAATGAAGCACGTAGTTTTGAAATGACAGTGGTTTGTATGTAACACTTACAAGAATTTCGAGAGAAAATCATACGAAATTCTTGTAAGTGATAAATACAAACCACTGTCATTTCAAAACTACGTGTTTCATTGGGATGATTGAAACTGCTCTAAGTTCTAATTTATGTCTCCTAAGTAGTTCCGGAAAGCATTTTTAATTCAAAAAATTTCCATATAAAAAAAGTTTCAACATTTTTTTTTTCAAAATTAAAAAATGAAGAAAATACTTTTACATGGGATTTTTTTGATATCATCCCAAAAATTGAAAATGGTTGTAAGGAAGACTTAGGAGACATAAATTAGAACTCAGAGCAATTTCAATCATCCAAATGAAGTTAGTATTTTTCGAATGACGGTGGTTTGCATGAATCACTTGCAAGAATTTCGTATGTTTTCTCTCTTGTGTGTTACATACAAACCGCCACCATTTAAAAACTTCGCACTTCATTAGGCTCGAATTTCGTATTTAAGCCCCAATAAATTAATCAAGTAATTTTTACCGGCATAATTTGTCTGTCCAACTTCCATTTAAAAACAAAAACACTTTTAATTAGTTTTTAACTATTTTTTTTTTTTTGTGAACGAACAATAAACATGCACTAATAAATACTTAATATAAGTTAACAATTAATATTTTTTTCACTTTATTTCAAAACTTTCATCATTATTCCCTTCAGTTAGGTAAAGGGATGAGTTTAGTACTAAAAGCGGCAGTCCCAAATTGATATCCTTTCTCTGGCTTCTAACTGCCTACAATAATAATTTGCTTTTATAAGCTTCATTTTTTCGATATGCTCCTCAACCTCCATATCATACTTTTTTTGGGCATTTTTATTGTTTTTAGATTGCGGTTTCAGCATACTTCCAGAAGGACAGGTTGAATGAGTGGTCGCGGACTGGTCCTCAACTGGGGCTGGAGGAGGAACATTAATATTTGCCCCATCACTCTCAGGAATGTCCAGCCCATATGCTATCGAAAAAGATGATAAAATAAATTGCATTTAGTTATTTTTGTATTTAATTCTTTTTTTTACCTCCTCTCCAACAATCGCTAGTATAAGCTTATCGCCTTCGTCCAATATATCTGTTGGGCTAGCACCACCAACTCCCGTTTTCTTCATTCTGTCAACCTTAGCCTAAAACAACCTAATGTTAAAAAAAGAGTTGATATTTTAAATTTCTGAGTGTACCATGGTCTTTCGTCGCCAGTTTTGCCAGGTGAGCCTTCTGAAATGATCCACATTTGGATCAGTGATGAGCCCATAGGACAACGCCAAAGAAACAATTTGTGTCCACGCTCTGTCTATATCAATTTTTGTTACTGAAGATCCAGAAAATTTAAATTTTTTGAATTTATAAATTTTAAAAATTTGGAATTGTGATTAGTTTTTATTGCTTTCTTTTTTAATAGTCAGATAAAGAGCAGCAAATACTAGTTCTCCAATCAATGCTGGAGAAAGAAGATTTATTATTTGGGAAATTTTCTGGATCCATTTTGTGGATTATAAATATATGATCACTTTTATTTAATTTAAATTACTAAAATTGCAGTGTTTTATGTACCAACTAACTTTTTAAAAGCATAAGAAAACCAAAATTGAAAATTAAAGGTAAGGCCGCACTAGGCGGAACTGCACTGCAGCGGAACTGCGATTCAAAATAATTTGTATGAAATTTAATGAAGTTCAGTTGCCGCTTAGTGCGATATAGCTCATACAATTTCATACAAATAATATTTTGCCGCGTCGTGAAGTGTAGTTCCGCTGCAGTTGTGTGCGGTCTAACCTTAAGATTTCTTTTATCCTCACAATCACTAATAATGAAATGTCAAAATCATACAACAAACAAAATATCATGCAACACTTCCAATGAAATCTGAGAAACAGAAAATTGTATGAAGTGTATGATGTATGAAAACGTTGTATGTTGTATGAAATGTATGTGATGTATTATCTGAGAAATTGGCCCAGTTTTGTTTCATAGGTACGTTCGATTTTCGGTTGTAGTACATCAGTGTAGATACGGAGCATCTACTGGAATTACTGGAAAAATTTATGATTCTGTCTCATAGCTTTTTGTGCTACATTGATTTAATACAAATAACTGTCAAAATTTATATTGTATGAATGTAGCAATAATTCATACAATATAAATTTTTGATGTAGAAGCGCAAAGCAAAGTTTTCAGTTTTATAAATATATATTTTTTAAGAATTAACAATGTTTGTATACAAAAGAAAGTATACAAAAGTAAGTAGTTTTAATAAAAACATAAGTTATACATATTATATCGTTTATTTTTGTATTTTCAATTTACATCGTACTATATTGGTTGCATTCAATTCGATGCGCAAAAAATGCACCCAAGCATTGAACTAAATACTCCAAACAAACTCTGGGCATTCTGAAACGCTCCACAAAATATAGATCTTCCATATTAAAATTAACACGTTCTAAATATATATTTTGCCTTCTTTGAACTCTTAATATTAATATATATTTTGCCTTCTTTGAACTCTTAAGGCAAGACCGCACTCAACTTCAGCGGAACTACACTTCACGACGCGGCAAATTATTATTATTTGTATAAAATTGTAAGAACTATTTTGCACTTAGCGGCAACTGAACTTCATACAATTTCATACGAATCCGTCTGAAGTGTAGTTCCGCTTCAGTGCAGTTCCGTCGAGTGCGGTCTAACCTTTATATTGAATTCCAAATCATCATCAAAAATATTAAAAATCTCAAAACCAATTATTTTTTATTATTAATTATCTTTCGTTATTTTAACGTTCATGGATGTTGAGGTTATTTTGTGATAAAAAAAAAAGTTTTTTTTTTAATCACTTCATTCTTAAATATACTCGTATATAAATTATACTTAATTACGAAAAACTATTATCCAAGTCAATCATTTTTATTCAAATCGTATTTTGCTAACTTATGGTGGGTTTACATGTATTTGCGTCTGCATAATGTAGAAAAGTAGAGCAGGACAGATGCATACAAAAAATTCGAGCGAGTGAAAGAGAACCATTAAGAAGATGAACATGTTTGTCTTCATTTCTACATTATGGCACTTTCCTATAATGCAGAAACGATGTTCTTTTGCATTTTGATCTTTTCTCTCTATCTAACAATTATACATTTTGTATTTGGCATCCTTTTTTTGCATAAACCAAATGCGGATACATGTAAATCCACCAATAAAGACGAAAGACGAAACAACCGAAAAAACGAATGGTGTAATCGGGGTCTAGGTCTACATCATCCAGCTACATCATACAATTCTTCCAGTGGGATATGTGAAACAGAAAAATGTAGCTGGTGTAGTTGTATGATGTAGTTGATGTAACTGATGTAGTAGCGCTTAAATAGGCACCTGTTTATAATTCAAATTTTTAGCGCACTCTCCTGATTTAATAACTTTTTTAAAACAGTTTATTTTGATACCTACCAAGGTTCTTACTAGGATATTACCTACTACCTACATTACATTCCTAGGTACTCGCATGATATATTATTAATTAAAAGTCAACGCAAATAAACCTACATAGGTAGGTATCTTCCCTGAAAATCAAACAAACAAATTTCAAGCCATACCTATCTAGACAAGGAATTTATTTATATCAAACACTTACCTATCTCAACATTGCATATTAATTCTCACTTATTTAAAATTAAATGATTTCCGTACCAAAAACTACCCTTGATTGCCTACCTACATATATATAATAGTAACACATGACCAATGACCATACTTTTCATTCCCGCATAAAAATCAACCTACCAACCATTGATAATAAACAAATGCATACCCACAAATGCAATCTATACAAATTATTCATTCCCGCAACAAAAATATGAAAGTATATCCTTTGCTACAATGTTGACGACGACCACGTCGCAAATAGCAGACCTTATGTTCACTTTCTTACTATGCACGGTCTATATTTTTTTCTACTTCTATTCTCGAATATACTGCCGTCCTAAGTAAAAAGGGCCTAAACGCCAAAAATCAAAATCAAAAATCGAATTTGAGGGATATTTTGGATCTTTAAACAGTGTCTTATTTTTGTGTGAACAAAAAATATCATAATTCCAACTGCAAATGGTTCAAAATCACGATTGAAAATGGGCAGAAATCGCATTTATCTCAAAACAACAAAAATGGAGATGTGCCCTTTTTACTTAGGACGGCAGTATAGCTCTCTAAGCAACTGGTAAAAAAACCTGGTGCAAAAAATCGAAATACCAAACGCATATCAATTATCAACCACCATCACCGTGGTTCTTCTCTCTTCTCCACCGCCTCTCATGTGAACCTATCATATTTATTTCACCATTCTCATTTTATATTCGTCATTTTTTTTTATGTTCCAACTTCCAACACTTTTTTTTTGTTGATTTTCGAAGAAAAGTCATCTTGTGGCAAAGAGATTTACTAAAAATTCGAAATACATACATATTTGAAAATATTGGATAAAATACCTTTAGAAAATGTGTTATTTTGCAATAATAAGTTATATTTTGCAATTTTTTTATTGAAACGGTTAAAGAAAACATATATGGTATTTGTTGCTTTTTATTTATAATTAAACACTCAAAAACGTATTAGAAAATGAGAAATGTTGATGTTTTTCAATAGATGATTACTTAGAAATAGGGTCCAAACTTAAAAATCCACCAAGACGCTTTTCTAGTTTCATTCATTACCTGTAAGATGACGTAAATAAAATATGTGCCTTTCACTTCAATTCCTCACAAACTCTGTAGTCAAAAAGCAGTTTTGGGAAATTTTGCGAAAAATGTTATCGGAATATTAAAATTAGATAAAAAAAATTTTAAAAAATCAAAAAGTGGTCAGACGTTTTTCAAGCTAAAATGTAATCCTTTCATAAGCAAATTAGGTTATTTGCAAAAGGTATTATTATGTACGTCACAAACTCTGTAGCCAATTTCTCGTTTTTCACAAAATTTTGTCCGGAGGCTCATAAGTGTAGCAACCGATCTTCTTATATGTATACATACATAGGTGATAGTAATTAAATTATGATAATAAATTGTTATTCTAGATATAAAGGTTACAACAGATCGTCTTCAAAATCCAGTTAGTTGTTCCATTCACGGAGATTGACTTTATCTTATCTAGTGAAATGGTAAAATACTACTTACCTCTTGATGAATCGATTCCCGATTTTTAGTTGCTAAAAGATAGTTTAGAGCTAGACCAACACACATACATGAGCACATACATGCAGGGATGTTGCGGATGCAGATTTTTTGACATCCGCGGATGCGGCTGCTGATATTTAGGGCTCACATCCGCGGATGCGAATGCATGACGAGGTTCATAAAAAAAGCATTGAATATTACATTTTTAGTCATTTTTGTTCTCCGTACCCGATTCATATGCCAACAATTCGTTGTTCATACACCTACATATATGACGAACGGGGGGAGAGTAATAAATATATTTCCTAATTTTAACATTTTAACTCGACTCCGCTCCTGAAGTGGTATCGAGTCGGCTGAAGTTCATTTAAACTCTATGCTAGTTTACAAAGGGACCAAGTGAGCTCCCTTCAATACCTCATGTAAACGGGGTTAGCTCAAATATCAAAATTGCAGAAAATTTGTTTCATTTAACCAAAGCTTTCAGTTAACTGAAACTAGTTACGTCGTAGTAATTTTTTTAATTCACAATTTTTTCAGTAAGGTGGTGTGCAGCTTAGCGGAGTCAATAGTAGGTACTTTATCAATAAAATACTTAATTAAAATAAATATTTTTTTTTTCAATAAATACCCCGTTTACATGAGGTATTCGAGCGAGCTTCAAGCTCGCTTGGCCCCTTTGTATACCTGTGTTGACTTGAAATGAGCTTCAACCGACTCGACTCCACTTCAGGAGCGGAGTCGAGTCGAAATTGTTGGTAAAACACCTGGGTCGAAGAGTCGGTCTTAAGGATGTGTTCACCACAGTGTTTTTACACATGTGCGAGTAAATTTATTTATTTGTTTTGATAGCTATGTAAAGTATGTACTAAAATTCATTAAATTTTAACTATTCTTGTGTAAAATAAATATATTGTTGCCATTCCATTAAATGTAATCTCAACACCGTATCAACTCAACTTCAAATGGGGCTCTCAACTCACGTGACGAAACACCTGGCTCGAAAATCCGACCCCAACCCAACTCGAGCTCTGGATTCTGTTTGTAAACAGGGTAAAAACATGGGTTCGTCACTTTTATTTAACCTGATTTTCAATTTGCCGTAACACACTGAAAGGGAAGTGCTTTCAGAAAGCATGTCGAAAATCCCGATATTAAAATTTTCCTCAAAGTGCTTTCAGCGAGTAGTCAGTCACACTATGAAAGAAAATATTCTAAAAGCTTTTTTCGGGTCGTCACACTATGAAAGTGAAAGCGATTTCTGAAAATGTTTTGTGACGGTGTTCACATTGGACTGACTTCCGACTCTTTTTGACTTCTCTGAAATTTATCTCACTCCCTTTTCATGGTTTTAAAGAGAGAAAAGTTGTGAATTAACAAAAAAAAAAAAAATTGTGGATTACATTTCTTTTATAAATTCGGAGGAGTAATTCCAATGTGAACACCACACCGTCTATAAAATTGGTACAATACATTCAACAACTTTTTGCCATTCCAACCAGTTTTTAAATAAAATAAATGCACGACCCACGTTTCAAAGTGAAAAAAAAGGCGCAGAATAAATTTAAAGGGGTTTATTTTAATTTAAACTTAAATTAAATGAGTTGTGTATGTTAATGATTTGTGAAATCGTGCCCAGGATTCTATTTTAACATTCATCTTCGGTATGATTGACGTTTTGATGTTCAAGACCAAGTTTCTCCAGTCCATCTATCCATTCTGCGGTGTCTTGCTGTTCCTGAGCAAGCCTTTGCATTTCTTCTTTTGATTTTCTTTTGAAAAAACCAACCTTGAAAAAAAAGAGATGCATTAATCGAAATATACATAACGCTCTTTGAACAAAATAAGCTCACGAAACAAACCTTGTGCATGCCATAAATTATTGCTGTAAGAACTATAAGTCCACCCAATACTGCAAGTATAATAATCAACCACGGAACTTCACTCTTGTGCAAATGCTTCGTATATATCACATTGTTCTCGATGTTTGTTTCGATGTGTGTGGTGTTTCTTGAATACAAAAGAATCTCTTCTAAGTTGAAAACCGTTTGATGACAAAAATAACCCAAATACTTACTTATTTAAATCGCCAGCTTTAACTATCTCCAATTTTGTCATTATCACAAAATTCTCCCATGGTTCTATCAGAATTTTATTGACTCCATTCAAGTCGATATTATATTTATGTCTTATGTTAACTGATGTATGAGGAAGGAAATTGTTAATTTTTATAACAGCTCGCACACATATCGTCTCAGGATGATCACAACTAAAATAAATTGTGCGGTTGATTGGTAACGATTCCTTGCTGAGAAGTTCATGTGATTTGTTTTGGATGGCTGTAATGGGATCATTGTTGGTTGCTACTTGTTTAGTACTGCTACGAAGTAAGTCTTCAATAGGTTCTGATTCTGAAAGAAGGTATGTTATGTATGTTATTCGTGTTTCTATACGTAAATATTGTTATGTGTATTATTCATTATGTTATGTTTCCCAGAAGCCATAACCGTACGAATTACACCTGTCTCATGTGTTGGTTATGGAGTCGTGAGGCGCTGTCATTCCATATATTTCTGTCATTCCATATATTTCATACGCCACACAGCACAAGCTTTCATTCAACACACAGCAACACAACATACGAGACAAATAATGCGGTCCTAGGAATGCGAAATACATTGTAGCGAAAGCGACATAGATTCCACAACCCACGATCCAGGTGTGGGACCGGTTTTAGTATGCTGCTGGTGCGAAACGAAAATTCTCATACAAAAATAAAATCCCAACCTTGACTTAAGCTGCCAATTGTCAACAATTGCTGCCAAAACCCTGTTCCACACTTCACAAATTCGATAGTTTTGGGCAGAAAAAAGCGCTCACAAGAGAGTAAAACAATTTCCCCTCCAAAAAATTAGGTTTGTTCCCAAGATTTTTGGGCAGTAATTGTAAGTCTGTCAAATTTTGAAGAGTGGGGGATGATATTCTGTCGTAGAGAGAAAAACTGTCGAATAAATTTTAACGGTTTATTGGCAAAAATTTATGCCACATAGCTACAACCTGACTTTTGACACAATAGGTCTGTTTCCAACCAAGAAATTTCTTCGGGCAGAAATTGTTGGTATGTCAAATTTCAGGTTGAGTTACGTTGTATACAAAATTTACTGTTGTCGAGAAATCGGTTTCGTTTGCTTCGCGTTGGAATAAAAAAGGACACACAAAATTAAAAGAATATTTGTGCGAAATTGTTGACATTTGGCAGTTTTGGTCAATGTTGGGAACAGCCCTATTCTGTCCAAGAAATTTCTTTGTGCAGAAATTGTTGGTCTGTTGAATGTCAGGTTGAGGTATAGGTTCGTTGTATAATAAAATTACTGTTGTTAGTCCCCTTTCACACAAGGAAACTGAGTTGCCTTAACTGGGAGTATGTTGTCGAGAATGGTGTAATGCTAGGTTTCCACTTTTCGTTCAATTGACACAGTTTGACAGCTGTCAATTTGGTCTTTGAACAACACGAATGCCAGTTGATTTCCACTTGTGTCTTAAATTGACACAAATAAGTTTGTCTTTTCAAAGACAAAGAATTTTTGACAGATGACTTTGTCAGTTCATTGGCAAGTATTTCCACTTGGATTGGTCTTTTCCGAAGTGACATTGGCCGTATTCAGAAACCTATGCAGAGCTATCCAGATAGGTTCGTGTTGTTGTAATCCCGTTTAAAATAACAGTGGATTACAAAACAGGTTTTGCTGTTGGATAGCTATCCAACCTATCCGAAAAATATTGGTATACGTTTGTATCCCCATGCGAAACGTCAAAAACAACCAATACGTTCGAAAACCTATATGGATACGAACCTATCTTAGATAGGCTATTGCATAGGTTTCTGAATGCGGCCATTTATGTTCAATGAGATCACCGATGAAATTTAATTTTAGGGTATTTCCACTTGTCATTTTGTAAAAGACGCAAAAATAGGTCTTTCGTCAACTGGTAAATGACAAGTGAAAATCTAGCATAAGGCGAGATTCCCCCCCCCTTACGCCCTTTTCGCTGAAAAACCCACTTGCTGGAAACTCAGTTTCCTTGTGTGAAAGATGACTTAGTCATCGGTTCGGTTTGCTTTGCTTTGAAATAAAAAAGGTTAAATAAATTCAAATAATATTTGTGTTAAATTGTGAGGCAAACTTTTTTGCCAAGAAACCGTTTGAAACTTTTTCGTCAGTTTTCCTCTCTCTGAGAGAATTTCATCCTCACTCTTAAAAATTTGACAGACCTTCAATTTCTGCCCAAAATATTGGGAACAAACCTATGTCATAAGCGAAAAATCTAGTTTTTGCAGTAGATAACTACGATGCTAATGTGAAACGAAAAATCCCATACGAAAATGACATGACGAAATCATAAACGAAAAATTTCGTTGTGCTTTTCGTTGTGGAACGCTGTTCGACCACCAAAATTTATGATTATACCAGATTTTTTTGACAAGTCTCTTTTCTCAGATTTAATTTCCCCTACTATTAATTGTGTGCGGAAAAATAAAATTTGGGTTTGTTTGAGTTTTATTGGTTGTTTCTTTCATTACAGCATGGCTTTTCTTTGATTTTTTTGTTAAATTTTATTTTATTTATTTGCAATTTGTGAAGCTCTCCATGAATATTTTACCTCTGTGTTTTCGTAAGCATTTCCGTTGTCTTTTTGGAGACCACAGGAAAATTTCGTTTCGCATCTTTAGACGAAAAAACTTGATAGTTCTATATGTATGTATTTGTATATACATAATAAACATATATATATCAAAATATTTGGTGTCTAGAACATTAATCGTGGGCAGAAAAATGATATATCAGTTTGTTCTTGTATCTTGTTTCATTTTGCATGGCTTTTTCAATTCTTTTGTTATTTGTATTAATAGACAGCTTTATTTATTATCATTAGAATCTACTAAACAGATGAAGATGCGAGGTATGCACTGCAAGGATTTATTTAGCAACTATACAACAGGTGTGTTTTTCGCCATTTAAATGCCGCCTCCACTGGCCATGAACGATGTCCATAATCCAAACTAAAATCCAATCAACAATCCGATTTGTATGGGTATTATGTCACTGCATGAATATTGATTTTTGAGACTCCATTGAATTTTTTTCTCTAGACATGTTCATAGCCCTGCCATCGTTCATGGCTAGTGGAGGTAGCATGTTATATGAGATTAAAAAAAATTCCCATGTAAAATACAACACAAATTCCGCTTAGTTCGCGGCAGCGACAAACATGCCTGCTTATGAGATAAGCTGATCTTATAACAGAATTACAACTATTATAATTGTTATACAAAGGCCGGTGATGGCGTCATTATAAGGTGTTTTTTTTGTATGCCCTTTATGTAAGTTTAAAAAAAATTTCGCTTAAAAAGGACATCGCCGATTACTCTTTGTATAACAGTTATTATTATTATATTATTATTATAAGCTTTTTATTTACCATAAGTTATTAAAAATTTATCATTACAATGCAATATCACAAAATTGAAATATAAAAATATAAAATATAAAAAATGAAATAAGATACAAAATTTCAATTTTTTTTCTTTAAGTTGTTAAGTTTAAATATGGTCTGTTGTTTATCATCGTTTTTGGTATTTTGAAAAGTCTGAAATTTAGTCCAACGTTTTATTATCTGGTATAAGCCTCACCAAAAGTGCCCATTTCTCTCTGTCCTTTGCTTCATTGTACCAGTTTGGTATCTGCTCTGTGAAATCATCAGCCCATCTCTTCTTCGGTCGTCCAACTAGTCTTCTTTATTCCGGTGTCCATTTAGTAATAATCTTTGTCCACCTTTGATCTTGTAGTCTAGAGATATGCCCTGCCCAGCTGCATTTAAGTTCTTTTGATCGTTTCAGCACGTCAGTTATTCCAGTTCGTCTTCTTATTTCGTCGTTTCTAACTCTTTGACTTAGTCTTATTTTTAAAAGTTTTCGCTCCATTTTCGTTTGGCATATCCTTAGTTTTTCTGACAGATTGGTTGTCAAGCAGAAAGTTTGAATTCCATAAGTCAAGATGGGTAGGATGGCCGAGTCAAGTATGTATTTACGTGTGTCGTCTTTTATATTGCTTTTTAGTATTTGGTGCATGCTCCAAAATTGTTTCGAACTGTTGGTGAAGCGTCTATTTATTTCTTTTTGCTCTTGGTCCTTAAATGATTTTAACTGTCCTAAGTAAATATAGTCCTCCACGTATTCAATTTTTTCATTTTCCAGCATTATGTCTATTTGTGTATGATTTGTCATGGCCTTCGTTTTAGATTTATTGATTAGTCCGTAAGGTTTACAAGTCGAAGTCAAATCTCTAAGCATGGATTCTATGTGTTCGGCTTTTGATGGAATCAATACTTTGTCGTCAGCAAATCTAAGATTGTTCAAATATTGTCCCCATATATTTATTCCATATTTATTTTTCCAGTTTAGTTTTTGGAAAAAAATAGTATAACAGTTATTATATTGTATTATAAGAGGGCCTATTACACAAGGATGTTTGTCGCCCTCAACTAAGCGGAATTGTTGCTGTATTTCACATGTAAATTATGTTTAAGCTAACATAATGGGCACAAAAAAACACACCTAATGTAAACAAATGGTTTGGCAGGTAAAACGTATGAAGGTCTTACATCTTATTACATAAGGGGTGTTCACGAAACTATGCAACTGGCCTAGTATCAATGCAAAAGTGTAAAATTGCAAAATGTTCTTGCACTATAACAACAATTTACACTGACTAAATCTTGCAACAGTTTGCACTTTTGGTATACCCTAACCCTATTGTAACAGGGATATACAATAGGCGTGTTTTTTTGTGCCCCCTATGTTAGCTTAAGAAATAGTGGCACAAAAAAACGCTCTAATTGCTTCAGAAAAGAGTTTGGCAGCACTGATATAACAATGACATTTTCTGGCATTTTGGCTGTCAAATGTTTGTCAACAAGAAAAATGTAAACTCAATTTCGTTAAAATTTTGATAAATTAAAAGAAACGTATCCTCCCTGGACCAGGTCTTTCTTTTATTTACTGGAAAGTAACATTTATTTTAAGTTAATAATTATATTTTAACAAATAAAACAATTTGCGGTTTTTACCTTTTTTTCTGTCATCTTTTTCGCGATCATTCGACCTGTGCTTCAAGATCCATCTGACAAATTAATGAATTTTTGGATGAATTTTTGACATTTGTTGAGAATTCATCGGATTAGTTGAGAAAATAGTGTATCGAAGCACTGTTTTTATTTTAGCTTAATTCTTAAGCAGAGATGTGTATCGCCGCGAACTAAGCATATTTGTTGTTGTATTTTACATGAAAATTATTTGTAAGCTAACATAGAGGGCACTAAAAAACACGCCTAATGGTGTACAATTTGCCTGGTATCGTTGACAGTTTGGCAGCTGTCATTCTCTGTCATTCTGTGTCTGAAATGATTAGATTAGAAAAGGTGTATTCAGGATTTACTAAAAATCGCAATTTTACACCTTTATGTTTCAAGAGATCGTGAATACACCTATAGTGTTTTTGTTCGGTGTTGGCAATGGGCGCAACTTTGCACCATGAATTCGTTGTGGAGTTTAAAAAAGGGATCAAATTTAATTTTTTGCTGTGCGAATTGGGTTAAAATGGGTTAAATGGGACTTTTTTTGACACTATGATTAAAATTCCCTCAAGATAAAACAGAATTACCCCCAAAAATGGTTTTTCTTATGTTAAATTAATTCTTTTTCTAAAAAAATCCAGCTGAAAAAATATCAATTTAAATATTCTATTATGAAAATGTAGGAAATTCTCAATTTCACATACTTTTTTTTTTATTTTAATCGATCGTTGCCCACTTTATTACGATCAAAAATACCATTGTGACAGTTTGGTAATTCAGTCTTCAAACACTAATTCATAGTTCACAGTTGTCAACAGAATAGAAATAAAATAATAAAAACAAACAATCAATTCGTACATATTCCATTTTTCTAGATGAATAATAAATTGAGGAAGTACTATTGTTTATTTGCTGGCCGGTCCATTACATTTTCAAAAATAATTTCAAATGTAAGTTTCTCTCTTGAGAAACATCAATATTTTAACCACTAGTATCATATTTTAGCCTGCTCCGCAGCGAGTTAAATTTTAACACATTTTATTCACAACGCTTGTGTCAAAATTTAACCAAACGTCAAGTTTTAATACACATTTTAACGCAATTCGCACACGGCCTAAACACATAATATGAAAAGAGGCGTGAATGGATATTAAATTCAAGTTGCAAATTGAATCAAATTTTTAATTAAAAAATGATTCAATTTGAAATGTCACAGCAGATAGGCAGTAGCCAGCACAAAGCTTTTCTTATCTCTTCTATTTTGTATTTACAGTTTTCACACATTTGTATATTTTCTTGTAGTATAAAGGCTCTCCCAAACCAATGCGAAACATTCGGTGCACCGAAGAATCATTCGCACTTGGTGTGGGCACTCTCATTTATCATCCTGTAAATACATTTTGAAAGGCGAATGTTTTTCCGCCGCATTGGTGTGGGCAATCTCATTTATCACCATGTTAATTAATTTTGACTGACGAATGTTCGCATTGGTTTGGCAGAGCCTTAAACATTTTCTATAATTGTTCGATAAATAGCGTACATATTAAAATAAGGAACCTGTCCTGAAGAATCACCCAAGTAGTTTATTTTTTTATTAGCTTACCTACAGAATTATGTTCGAGCTCTACCGACTTTAAGTTCGATGTTACAAAGATATTTTGATTTTCGTTTTCCATATCTATTGTGTCTTCCTCATTTTCAAGTGTAATCATCGGCAACAATTCGTTATTCAAATATAACTCAAAGAATAGCTGCTGACTGTTGTAGACACCCTGAATTGAGATATTTTTATAATCAATAAGAGAAACCAGTTGTGTTGATCCGTGAAACTTGTGAGCAATTGGTATTTCGAAAGCGATTTCAAGTACTTGAATTTTACTTGGACCGCTGCTTTTGATCTCGTAATTGTTAATTATTTCAGTTGAATTGAAAACTTTGTGAAGATCAATTTCTGCTGTGGATGTCGTGCTATTTGGTAGATGACAAAAAAAAAAACGTATTAATACCAACATAAATTGATAAAAAAAAAAAAGTTTTACCCAATAGCTACAATTTCTGTAAATTCATGCAAGACTATAACATTACTGACTTTATTATCAGATGTATTTCGTTCCACTCCCGCACTATTGACAGTAGCATTTAGTGTAATTGATGATCCTTCAATTTGGCTGACATCGTAAATTATCGTTATACTACTTAGTGTGTCATTTAACATTGGCTTTCCTTGATTTAGATCACACAAAAGGGAATCGTCTTTCTGATAAACACAAGTTGTTGGTATTTTGCTAAATGGCAATTTCTTTGATGATGTGGTGGTTATTTTAGGCAAATATGCTGATTCGCCGGAATTGGTTACTTCGTAGGTAACCGATATCGTCATATCACTTCCAATCATAAATGTTGGACTGCAAGATGTAATATACATATGTAGGTAAGTGTAGAAACCAAATGAATAAGTAAACTAAGAAATAATCTTAAAAATCTATACCCACCTCAATCCGGAGCTTGTTACTTTTAAATCAGCAATGCATTCATCCGATTTACATCCAGTGATATGTGAATATGAAATTTGTTTAGCAACTAATTTTGGATCAATTGGATCAACTAGAGCACAGTCATAACAAAACTCTAAAAGAAATACAAAAAAATTGTAGGTATATATAAATAATTTGAACCGAATAACTGAAGTGAACGAGTGTTTATTTGCTAAATACTTTCACTTTGAATATATTTAATATTTAAAGTTTTGACCAAATTACTGTGTGCCTAATAACTGTTTTTAAAAAGCTACCTTCGTTACCAACATATTTTGGAGAAAAGGTCACCCATGAACTATGAACTCAGAAACGATGGGCTGTAAATTCCAGTACATCAGGTTATCGTTTAACCCGGCGCGCGTTAGCACAGTAAATTACTATTCACATATGAGAGCGACCAACGAACTAAAGTGCCATTCATATGAGCTGCGAATTGCGTCACCGAATAATTCTATTAAAGCTATTTCTGAAGCAAATATCTTTCTTATTCTTATTTTAGTTGTTAACAAATGCAATAAATGATCATATTTAAAAATTTAAATAGTAAATATTGGGTTAAATTAGTTAAACTTACACAAAAAAAAACACATTTTAATATTTTCTACGCGACCAACAACTGCGACATTAAAACTATTCACAGTTCACAAATACAAGACGCATTCCACAAAGCTGTGAACAAATAATTCGCTCGAATTTAAACTCAAAAATAAAATTTCTGGTGTTACTTGAAATGTTTGGTTTGGTTGCTAAACAAAATGAGTGACTCTATTTTAATAAAACAAAAACAATAGCTATTTTGAGGTTAGATTCGCGCGAACAATTCATTCGTTGCAGTGTAGATGGTTTGTGGAACGCGAATAGAGTTTGACAATTCGTAACAATCAATTGCAATTCGTTTCGACCAATTTGTTTTATTAAATTTCTTTTATTTTAGCAATTAAAATGTAAATTTTACTATCCAAACATTAACAAAAATTAGATTCCTACCATTTTTGTTTGGATTTTCTGAAGAATTTAGGTCTATAAATGTTTTAATTCCCATTTGTTAGTTTATTCGTCGGTCGTTGGTCGCTCTCATGTGAATTAATAGTCCTTAAAGCAGGACTGACAGTTGTTCATGGGTCTTATAGAGAATGCACATCAATTTATGAGCTTAGAACATAAAGTCTTATGCTTTTTGATAAAACAAAATTAAAAATGGCTTTCCTTACCCCCTGAATCCGGAATTCTTTTTATGAGCTCATAATGCACTTCTAATTCAATCGGTTGAAATATTATATAAGATTCATTATATCTGACATTTGCATCAAGCGAAAAGCATTTGTCATCTGTTACGGCCGTTTCATTGAATCTTTCTTCACTAGAATTCATTTTTTTGAATGTAACACGTTTATAAGTAGGATCCAAATTAACTAATAGGGATATTTTTTGACTTGTAATGTTATGTGATTCTGTCGAAATCCTGTAGCAAATCTGGAAGTTGATTGTTTCCTGGTCAGGATTGATTTGGGTAACATTAATGGTGGCGACAATTTTTACAACTGGATAGGCACGATACAAAAAAACTAGTTCCTCATTGGGAGCACCGATTGCAAAGTCATTAAAACCATTATTGTCGACATCGCAACCTTTTGATAAACCATATCCAAACCACGGTGATGAGCCCCATGAAGTTTCAATTGAGACTGCTTTTAGTTCTTGGCTGTGCGGTTCACGGAGACCCTTGGAACTGCCTAGATAAATAAAGACTGTTCCATTTCCAGCAAATGGAGCTCCAACAGCGAAGTCTGCAGACAAAGATTTCTTGCATTTTAGATGGTTTGACTAAACTAAACATTCTTACCATTGTATCCATCACGGTTGATATCCCCCAAACTGGAAATCGAAGTTCCAAAGCGTCCTTTACCTTCGACTGGTGACTTGATTATCACTGGATTATCGAAACGGAACTGAGAAAATAAAAGCGTTCATACCTAAAATGTCCGTGGGTATAATTTTGTTTACCTCTCCTTTATTGATGAATACATAAATAGCCCCCCGTTCAATATACCCTAAGGAAGTGTGTTGTGGGGCAGTCACAATAAGGTCTGTCAAACCATCGGCATTTAAGTCTTCAGCCAACACAGCATAGCCAAAATACTCTCCAAATTGTAATCCCGAGAAAGACAGAAACTTGTTGATTGTATCGTAATTCCCAGATTCAGTCTCGATATTGATAATATCGAAAATGTAGGCCTTCATTATGTGCATTTAAAAATTTACAAAAATTGTGTCTTAAATAACATTCATATACGTAGATATCAGAATTCGGTTTTTACCTCTCCATTACCTTTCTGGGCTTGAGGCGCTGAGGCAACATAATAAGTTTTGTTTTTCAAATTACTGTCAAAGTATCCAGATCCAACTGAATAACCGAAGTATGAATATCCATGTTGCTTCGATGATCTTGGAATTTCTGTGTTAAATTTGATTTTATGAGTTTGATGGAGAACATCAGGTTTGCGAAATTGTTGTCGAATTACTGTTCCTACGGGTAAAAAAATATACATTTTACGACTTCAAAATAAAATTATCACAGATATGACTACTAACCCCTCCATACGTGGAAGCCCGGAACACCAATAATAATCTCTTCATTTTTGGTTGTTACAAGGACACTCAAGCCCTGCTGGGCAAGCGCATTAATAGCATGATCTTTATTCTCTCTTCTTATGAATTGCTTATCTAAATTTTTTAAGTGATATTATTAATTTTGAATAGTTTTTTTATAATATAGATTATTATTAGTGTAACTCACTTTTCAAACGAAGAGGCCTTATCTCTTCGACCATTAATGGAATGTCACTTGATGTATCTGAAGTCCAGTAGCATATACCATTCATAAGGTAGTCAAAACTTGCATTAGCTACAAGCCTTGGTGCACAAACAATCAGTTTGTCTGTATCTTTGGGACCACCGTCCATAGAAGCACCCAACCATTGATAGTTCTTTTCTTCGGAGTCATAAGTTAAGGTTTTGCCTGTGTCATTTATATTGCCGGTATCGTCGAAAACAAAAGGTTTACAGTTACAGGTACTATTTGCAATGGTACATTTATAGATGGCACCAGTTTCGTTAATTTTTCGCTGTGATTCGAGTGTGGATTGAGCACGTGGAGCACCAATAATAACACTGAAATATGCAAACAAAAGGAACTTAAATATTTTTATCTATTAAGTTCAAGTTAACATAATAGCTCTGCATTTTTTTTTTCAGATCCGATTCGGATTGGATTCGATGGAAAGTAGGGGAGACTGGGTACGGTTGAAACAGTTTCGCTTATATCGTTCATAGTATTGCCATTTGAACACCAGGCGATATTGACGGTATGTTATATGAAAGATCATCTTTTTATCTACATATGGGCAGTGTTATTTTAGAACCATGTGCATTATTTTAAGCATATGTCAAATTAAAAAAAAAAATCCAAATTGTTTCAACCATACCAGTCAGTTGAAACTAATGCAAATAGTGCATAGTATTACATGGTTATAAATGTTAATGATTTTTTTTATTACAACGTAAATTATGACAATGTTTAACAAGATTTATTAGTCTTCAGTGTTTCAACGTTTAGCAAAAAAAAAGAAAACAATAAGAATGAAAGCATTTAAAAATAAAACGTTACTTCAATAAATAATTTAAAAGAAACTAAAAGAAAAATTTTCTTCAGTTTTGTTCGGTCAGAAACCAATAAAATTACTATTCAGAATATCCATCACCCCCCGTTTGGGTGGGAGGGGCAATTTAATGAAAAAAGTACTAAAAATGTCATACAAAAATAACGGTAATACCTACAATTAAGTATTATATCTTTTTTGAAAGCCAATACTCTGTTTTATTAGCCAGTTTTTAAATCAAGTGAAATCTATCCATAGTTTTTGGAAAAACTACTTTCAAACTCAAAATTTAGGAAAAAAAAAACATAAACAAAATGTTTAAAGTGTAATTTTTCAAAACTTTGGGATTTTATATTATATTTTTTTTTTCTTAGAAATCGTTGCTCATATTAATTCTTAATCAGAAACCGAAAACAAAATGATTGTATGTCTTCTAGTTTTCGAGGAAATTGAAAATAACCAAAACTACTATTTTAATTCAATTAATTTTTTTTAGCTTGAATATTTTACGTGGTCTTATTTTGATAGAAAAAATAGAATATGGATTAATTCTTACACAAATTGACTCTAAATTATCATACTTTCCCAACACCCAGCCTCACGGCGTATAAACAGTGAGGTATATTTGGGGGGCATGCTGCCCCCCTGCAACCCCCCCTGCTTGGGCTCACTATAGCAGCGGTCCCCAAACTTTTTAAATAAACAGCTCCAAATAGATTCCCCCCCCCTAACTCATAACGATAGTAATAAATGAAAAAGAACACAATCACATTTCAAATTAAAAAAAAAATGTAAACGTCAAACATGTTTGTAACTACGTACCGCGTCGAGCTGAGTAAAAATTGGCCTTTAGGGTGGGGTGAATTTGGCCAATGAATGGACATTTTTCCTAATCTTTGTTTTTAAATTTAAGGGACTTTTCTTATATTTTCAGCTTTCTTTCTAGAAATGTATAATTTAATGCATTAAAAATGATTGTCATAACTTCATTAAGATAAATTAAGAAAAAAAGTTATAAACTAAATTATTTTTATTAAAAAAACATTAAAAAACACCAACAATTGTTAAAAGGTTTCAATATTTTGTGGAAATATTACAGCAAATTAATTGTTACTCAGCTATGTGGAATATTATGCAAATCGAATTTGCTTTTATTCATGAATTTAATAATATATCAAAATAAATATTTGCTTTTTATCAAAATTGGCATAATGAAGGGTTGAATATTGGCCTGCATTTTGAGTGACTTTGGTCACGACAAATTTTGAAAAAATGCATCAAAATTATAAGAAAACTTGTCATGAAAAGACGCACGCAGCTTAAGCACCCTCTCCTAATAGGGCTGCAAAAGAGCAGAGAAAGATTAATCCTGCTAATATTGCTCCAGTGATATGACAACCTGAATTGACAATAATTCATTTATTTAAACTAGTATCGCCAGTGGCCGAATAATCGGCCAGCGAAACAAACACCAAATTCATGGATACGTCATAGATTATCTTTTTACTACTCTATATAATAAAGATACATGACAAATGACAGTTTTGAAAATTTTAGAAAAGCAAAACTAATTAAAAAAAAAAAAACAAACAAAATTTACGGACGTATATTCCTTTAGCATTCGTTCAAATTTTGTCTTGAACTTAAAAACAAAAAAATAATGTTACTTATTTTTTAGATATTTTGTTCATTTATTAGTCAATAGGAAACCTTAATTCATCCATAAAGTACATATTTCACTACTTTATTTTCTCAGTTAAAACAAATTTTGTTCTGCTTAAATTATGAAAATATAAATTTCTAAATTGAAACTCGAAATAACGTGTACGCTGGCGTATACGTACTTTTTTAAATTTGTAAATCAAATAAGTGCCCACCTGTAAAGCTTTGAAAAAAATATATGAAAATATTCTCCCGCTTAGTAAGTTCAAAATGGACGGATATAATGCACTTAATTCTTTGACTTTTTTTTAAAGTACCCTTAATAAGGTACCCTTAATTTAAGTTAAACAAATTTTTGGCCTGAATATGATTTTTTTGTCGAGTACCCACATACCACATATGCTTAAAAAGAGTTGCAGGACCGAGACAGAGAACACATAAAAGGAGTTAAAATCCGCGGAACCCGTGAAGCGGGACGCCTAAGGTATATTGATGCCCAAAAAACATGTTGTAAAACGTTCAAATTGTATTATGAAAACATAAAGTTTTAGACTTTTATCAATTTTGCTATGGAAAAACTGTAAGCTTTACCGGTGAATTATAGAATGTACTTATTTTGGAGCTTACAACATTTTTTGCAGGTCTAAATCAAGTTTCAAATAATGTTTATAAAATAACGTATCCCGAGTTCGTGAAAATGAACATCCCGAATCACTGCCACACTCAAGCCCTATTTATAAATTTTATTTTTTTATAAGCGTTGATGTTTGTTTTCAGAAATGATATCAAAGTTTAGCAAAAATGTAAATTAATAGTAAAATTAGTTCGCGATTTGTTTTAACATTGATTCTGAATGTTTACTTTTATGAAATCGGGGGTAATCTTGCAACACAACGTGTATCTAGTGGCCTTAGAGAATACAGAAATAAAAACTGGTTTATATTGAAAAAAAACGATACAAAACATACTTTAATTTCACACAAACTTACTTTTTTTCAAATACTGTCAAACATATGTATGTATGTATGTATGTATACCTACGTACAAAATATTTATTTTTTTGATTATAAAGCTTAGTCTACTATACTTCAACATTTATGTATTTCTTGTGGAAGTTAATTTTGGTCAACAAAATATAAAAATGATACTTTCTGCGCTTTATGGTAAGATATGGATTCCAAATTTTCCACCAAAAATCCAATTCAATAACGGTCATCATCTCCCGATATTTCAGACTTTTAAGCCCAACCCTTTAAATGATAAAAATCATTTATCTGGAAAAATTCAAATATCCATTAAATGCTTTAACAGCTACATACAGGCATAATTTTTGGTTTTTGCACATTTATGTAGTTCCGTTGAGTATTTACAGATAAAAGTGTACCGTTAGGTTTTGCTTAGCGTATTAATATACATATAGATATACATAGACATAGATAAACAAGAAATGAAACCCTTATAAGAAAATGTCTCTGTAAACTGTAATCAATTGGTAGGGGATCATTGATTGATTCTAGAAAACGTTTACCCGAAAGTCTCCCAAAGCTTTAGGGTGACTTTTGACACCAAATTTTTGATTTTGAATAAATAAACTAGCCAGCTTATTTGTTTTAAATTTACTATACTTGTGCAAAAGAATTTTGATCTGTACAAAAATCTAGGCATGCAAAAGTCATTCATATTTTAATTTGAAAGTGCGCCAGAGTCACCCGGTTTCACGGTACTTAAACAAATAAATTATGTTTGTGTTTTTACTGTTTGTGCATCGAGAAAGTCGCGGAACCCTGAAAACTCTTTGGTGGAACCTCAAGGTTCATTCCATATTGCTTAACTAATACAAACAGATAAAAGAACCGGATTTTATGTACTTGCTTTTAAGGTAGAACAACTTAGAACAGGTTTTTTCTCTTGAACAGCCATATAGTCCATTGAAATGTTACATTGAACTCAAATTTTTAGTAGAACAAACATTTTTTTTTGGTTTGTGTAAGAGGGGTCAGTGCGCGTATAACATACGAGTTTCGGGGCTGAAAGCTCCCACCCCCATTTGGCCACCATCTTGAAAAAGGGGGTGGAATCCGTTTTTCTGCGATATCTGGCGTACCGTTAACTTCACAGAAAAAATGTGTTGATCTTTTTTGTAGAGAATTAAATTTTGTCCCACAAACTATTTACCGTTAAATCAAATTGAAAAAGTTATAGTTAATATAAGATGTAAAATTTTCAAAAAAAATATAATTAAAGGTTCATAACTTTTATTTCACTTAAGGTTAGACCGCACACAACCGCAACGGAACTACACTTCACGACGCGGCAAAACATTATTTGTATGAAATTGTATGAGCTATGTCGCACTAAGCGGCAACTGAACTTCATACAATTTCATACAAATTATTTTGATTCGCAGTTCCGCTGCAGTGCAGTTCCGCCTAGTGCGGTCTAACCTTTAATTGAAACAAAAAATCACTTGTCTTTTGTAGATGAGTATAGTGAAACTTTTTCTACACTTATTTTTCAAAATTTTAAAATTTAAACATGGTAAATGGGCTTACACCAAGAGGTAAAAATTAATCTTTTTTATTGATATTTTAATATAATTTGATTGGTTTTATATATAAGTTCATAACCCTTTTTAACACCACCTATGAGGTAGAATTTAAGGTGCGCATTTGTTAACGTGGTTTCCCCAGAAGGCATAATCCACGACGGATTTTTGTTAAACTAAACAAAAAAGGCTTACAAATTTGTTCTTTGTCTTTTAGATGGTCCTGGCGGCCGGCGCGGCGGTGGTTCAGGATCAATTATCGGATTAGCAAATATTAGCTGATAACTGATGGAAGACTTAAATGGTGTCAGTGTTGAAAGTTCTTCATCCAATAAATTCATCATAGTCAATGAATGTGCTGGCTTCAACTATGTTGCCACATGTTTCCTCACAACAGTTTTGGCATGCTACTGAACATTTCAGTCCAGCTTTCCTGCACCCACATAATCCACCGTAATTGTCTTTACAACCACAAAATATCATCTTTGATAGCTCAGGAGGTGCTGGAGCTTTGGTATGTTGTATTGGAATGTACATGCTGGGTGTTTTTTTCCACCCCCATTCCTCTGGGTCCTTGTATCGACCAAGCCATGATTGAATTTGATGATACACTCGATATTGAATTCTTTGAATTCAATTCATAAAAGCTACGCAGGTCTCATTAATAACAATTATTCAATGAAAAGGTACAAAATACAGCTTAAAATTATCAAAATGTATCATATTTCATATGTTTTCATTCAAAATGCATAGCGGTACAGCCAGATATAATGTGTCGGTTCATAGGTGTACTTTTTTAGAAGTCCTTATAACATCCTTTTTAAGGACTTTTTGTTTGTATTAAGGAATGTTTGTTTGTATTTGCTGAAAGCCAATTAAATATTAGGAAGCTACCTGAAAGCACAACTCGCTAGCTAACAAATAGTATGATTAATTAACGATTAAAAACGAAAAAAGTGTGGCTGGACCCTGGTGTCGGACGGAGGGTTATATGGGAATTATTTTTTTTTCAACAGAGATACACTTACACAACACATTTGATTTGTATCTAAAAGATATTCACACTTGCGAAATTGTGTCACTGACTTTTAGTTTATTTTATTTATTTAAGTACGTATTTCCCGTTATCTGCGTGAAACATTGTTAGTTTTTGATCGATTTATTTAACCGAGAATAACTGCAACTTTATTGAAGCTAATTTAATTGGTAGTAAAGAAAAGGGTTATTAAATAAATAGGACCAACAATAAAATAATATTCAAAAAAAATAACAAAAAGATTAATTTATACCTCTTGATGTAAACCCATTTACCATGGTAAAATTTTAAAATTTGAAAAATAAGTATAGAAGAAGCTTTACTATACTCATCTACAAAAGACAAGTGATTTTCTGTTTCAATTAAGTGAAAAAAAGTTATTACCCTTTAATTATATTTTTCTTGAAAATGTTCATCTTATTTTAAATATAACATTTTCAATTTGATTTAACGGTAAAGAGTTTTCTCTGTGAAGTTAACGGTACGCAAGATATCGCAAAAAAACGGATTCCACCCCCTTTTTCAAGTTGGTGGCCAATGGGGGGGGAGGGGGCTTTCAGCCCTGAAACTCGTATGGTATACGCACACTGAACCCTCCTACACAAAATGTAACTTTCGTTCAAAATTTTGTAACATTTCAATGGACTAATAGTAAAAAGTGTAATATAAAAAAAAGACAAAGGAAAGAGAGAAAATAATGTCGTATGATGCTGAAATTGCATGGTGCTTATAAAATTTGTGTTTTTGGTGTACATTCCTGATGAGGTACTGAAACATGTCCAGCAAGTTTTTGCAAGGGAGGGCCTCACGATTGTTTGAAAAGATTCCCTCGTGTAAATTTCCGGTACTGAAATCCAGCATGTGCTTGCCAAGTATCTGATAAGTTTTCCTTGTCTTGATTATCTCTACTGAAAACTAACTAGGGCCTTGCCCAAACAAGACAGAAAGTTGGCATTTTTCCAGCCAGGATGTGTTGACGACAGGGTTTTTGCACACGTTAAATTATATATTTGTTCTGATAGCTATGCGAAGCACATGTAATAAAATTCATTGGCCCTAAGTAATAAACGAATTTTTAGTCGAATTTATCCTAAGGTAGAGTTTATTCCATACAAAAAAATCGAATCTAAGCTAGATTAAATTTTAGCTATTTTTGTGTGAAATGAATACATTTAAGCCATACTTTCAAATGTTATCTCAACACTATTTCAACTCAACTTCAAATGGGGCTCTCACCTCAGGTGACGAATAACTTGGTTATAAAATTCTACCCTCTCTAATCCAACTCGATCTTTCGATACTGCTTGTAAATGGGGTAACTGTTTACACCGCTTTAAACACCCAAACACTCTCTTCTAAAAATTAGCTCCGACGAATAGATGGCTATTTGAAATGATGAATACAAAAAGAAAGAGATGGATATACGTTTATAACACTGTTGTCATTGCGAGTATGTCTGTATGTTTTATTATCATGATCAAATCCAGAACAGTTGGGATTTAATTAAGAAAGGGTTGCTTATTAAGGTTGAGCAAGTTTACAGTATAGTCAGTTCTTATCTAATAATATTTCTAAACCAAAACAAAAACGGGGTTTACGGCAATAGGTTTACAAGTTTTAATTTGTGATTTCAATTTTTTGACATCAACTTCTATCTGTATATGCTTGAACACAGATTCGATGTGGTGAAGGCAACGAGGCAGCAGCACAACCTTCCACCAGTTTTATTAAAATTAAAACAGTAACTGTGAATTATTTTTTAATAAATAATTTTATTTCTTAATTCCCAGGATGGAGCTCTATTAGGGAGTATAGGATTTTACCTGGGTACACAAGAGATGTATTATTCAGCAACAGAAAATCTTATTCCTGGAATAAGATAATACACAATCCCGTTGTAACGGACCACCAGGCTGTACCACGTTCCGGCCTAGCAACTGTGCCAGCCATTGGGATTATACCGTTTTCCGTTCTAATGGACCTTCAGGTGGATTATAGTTCCTGCCTAGCAACCGCTTCAGCTCCTTAACTGGGCTGATGACAGTGTCTGTCACCTAGGGCTGCCAGATTAAATTTGGATAATATCGCGACGCCAGGGCTTAAAAACCGGGAAAAATCGGGACATTAAAACAATTCTATTTATACAAATCTTAAATACAATGGCGCAACATTTTAGTCGATTTAGTACGATGTTAAATCATTTTTAATTAATAAATTTAAAACGAATTAAGCATCGTAGTATTTCAAACATAACACTTAACTTAAATTAAAATCTATTTTGTTTATTTAGTATCGAGTCCATATGACACCTCTTAAAGTTTCTAAACGTCAAAATGAGGTTTGTTTGCGAATTTTTTGCTCGAGTGGCACTTTTTAGAACGTCCTCTATAAGTTCAAAAATATTTAAAATTAAGGAAATTATACTAAACTGTTTTAAAAATAGAAAAATGTTAAGCAGTATAATGCTTAACGCTTAATATTAGGTTGTTTAAAATGTGGGCCAATATTTTTTGACTAACTTAGAAGTACCTCCCGAATTGCTAAATTTTGACAAAATCAAGCCAATAACGAGATAATTTGCACAAAAAAACCGAAACATTTATTTCAGTTCTTCGATTTTTTTTTGCAAAAACTTATTCACTGTTTAAAAAACCCATTACAGCCGTTTTTCTAGAAAACTTGATAAAACCGAAATTTTTGTATGACCGTTATTCTATCGCGATATCTGAGTTTAAGCAAAAAATTGAATCTCAGTCCTAGGGAATAACATAGAATGTTTCCAACCAAATTTAAAGCAAAAATTTTCTTCGATATAAACCGGGACGAACAGACAAACAAACCGACGGTTTCTTTTGTCGAAAATCAGTTTTTGGACTTATACATTATCGTTATTCTTGTGTTGATTAAAACCACGAATTTTGTTTTTGACACAAAACCAATAATTGTCCTATATAGCAAGTAAAAGTGGAAAGTCGGGACAAAATCGGGACATTTTGTATATCGCGACAGATATCGGGACAGGGTTCAAATATCGGGACTGTCTCGCAAAAATCGGGACGTCTGGCAGCCCTACTGTCACCTGTCAAGACAGGTGACAGCACCGCTATTAACCCCTTTTACTTGATGTATTCCAGCGATCTTCAAGCTCGCTAGGTCCCTTTGTATACCTTTATTGAGTTAAAATGAGCTTTAACCGACTTGATTACACTTCAGGAGCGAGGTGGAGTCGAAATTTTTGATAGAAAACCTGGGTCGAAGAGTCGATCTGATGGATGTGTTGACGACAGTGTTTTTGCACATGTGCGAGCATATTTATTTTTATTTTATTTTTGATAAATATGCAAAGTATGTACTAAAACTCATTAAATTTTACCTTTTTTGTGTGAAATAAATATATTGAAGCCTTTCCTTCAACTGTAATCTCAACACCATATCAACTCAACTTCTAATGGGGCTCTCAACTCATGTGACGAAAAACTTGGGTATAAAATCCGACCCTAATCCAACTCGAACTTTCGATACTGCTTGTAAACGGGGTAGTTAAAGCTGATCTAAAACGTGTAAAGTGCCTTTGAAAACCCACAACAAAGCCGAACCGCATGATATCGGCATGAGCGTTCAGAGAACTAAAATTATCTTCAAGCTCATGATGCTGCATCGAGACAAGGAGATGCCCAATAACAGATGGTCTTTAAATGTAACCTGTTCAGTGAATTATACTTTTTATTGTTTGTATTTAGTGCTATATACTGAATTTGTCTTCTTTTTTTACATATAATAAGATCTCGGATCATTTTATTTTCAACGCCATAAAACATGCAAGTTTTATTCGAAAGCAATTTTAAAGAAGTGATTTATGTAAAAATAATAATTGGAATTTTATTGTTAACAAATAATATGATTAAAGAGCTTTCTCTCTCTTTTTTTAATTATCAATGGCCGCGTTCAATGCAAAAATTTGAAACTGCTGAAAATAAAGTATGTACTTAATTTTTTCTCGTTAAACGCAAAATTATATGAAATGTCAGTTTTGTATGGACCCTTCAAGCAAGCGAGCTCGTTTTCGGTCCGCAAACGTATCAAACAACGTATGGACTGCTTCGCATTTGGATCCAAATACGGATCGAAAAACTGCGTTTTGCGGCTCAAATTAGTATGGAAATTAGAATTACCACGGAGCCATTATGTGAATGTATTGTGAGAGAGAGAGTTTTTCAATTCACCATACTCGGAGAACCGAAACCAAATGGAATCTAAAACGGTTCCAAAAAAATTAATGATTTGAGGCATACCCAACCCAAATATATTAAAAAAAACTTCCCATCTAGCCCAGTTTCTCCATTGCCTACAAAAATAAAACAAACAGAATTTTTTTAATTTCAAGAGTTTTTTTTATTTATCATTCATAAAAGGTTTTCTAAAGACTATTTCGCACTAATAAACATGACATATTTCCACAAATATAAATTTACATTTAATAAATAGAAACTTGCATTTCTGATTGGAAATTTTTCAAAGTTTTAACAAGAAAAAAGAGATAAAAAGCAACCGTCTTCGCCACGCTACCTACAAAACTGAACTTAAAAAAAAAAGTGGTGGAAATTAAGGCAAAATGATTGTATACTTCGCCTATACCATAGATAAACAATATAAAGATACACATCTTTCGTACGTTTTACCGCCCAAAACCCATTTGTTTACATTGTTATTTTTGTAATTTAATTCTGTGTCCATGAATAAATGTGAAATCCAACAACAAAGTTACGGTGGTGGAAATCAGTAAGTTGCACTAGTATGCGTGTTTTAAAGCACACTAGTAAAACTTACTGATTTCCACCACGGCTAAACCCACCTTTTAGCTTGTAGGCAAACCGGATTGACAGCCAAAGATTTGTATCTTTATTTGTTTATCTATGCCTATACTCTCTCAATTTCTCGGTGCTTAAAAAAAATACTCTTGATTCTCGTTCTTTTCACATGCGTTCACAGAAAATTTGTTATTGTGTGTGAGACACTCATTTTTTTTGGAATCCCAAGTGAACCGAGAAATTTGGGTCAGTGATTTTGCTTAAAGGGGAGAGCCCTTTTTTTGTATAGAGAAGCTGAATTATAGCACTAAACGTAACTGAATGTCAGCTAACTTTTTATGTCAGCTGGCAATCAGAAGCTCCATCTGAAAATAAAGTACTGAAAAATTTGATGTGTTGAACCCGGCCAATCCTGTGAACGAATTCATAAAGTTGAATATTTAATCAAAGAGCGTATTCGCTCCATAAATAATATACGGAAAAACTTGTGTTTTTGATTTAGGTTTTCAGCAAAAACCGATATTTTTGCTGAAACCGCGTTTTGGGTTCGGAGTAAAAAGGCTATAAAGTAGTAGAGCTCCTGGTCCTTATCGCATCGTCATCAAATAAATCATCGTCATGTCATCGTTGCGTTGTAGTGAAACTCACAAACAACATAGAAGCTTGTACTTGCAACTAAAGCTGTTCTATATATCACCGCTCAGGAATGGGGAGATGGGGGGGGGGGGGGTGTTTGGGTATTCTTAAAAAAAAATTAAAGTTAAAAAAGGAAAACATATAAGGTAAGTAGATAAAAGTAAATGAAGATTTTTGCACATTCCTTCTCACACTGTCCGTAATGTGCGTTCAGCCAATAGACTTTATATGGAAACAAACAAAAGTCTCCGGCAATTCAGTTTCCTTGTGTGAAAGCTACAAGGCAATTAAAGGAAAACGTCAAAAAAATCTCCAGCAACTGGTTTCCCTGTGTGAAAGGGGACTAAGAGAGAAAATTTTAGCGTACACAGAATATTTCGTTCCCAATGTCACCCAGAAGCCCTAAAATCGCCTTTTCCCCCGTGAAAATTTAATATAAAAAATCGGATTTTCTGCGCTGCCATGGTAAAGAACAAGAATTTATTAAATAATACTGCCGCCTGCTTGCTTTCTGCGGGCAAAAGAAAAAACAAAATCAATATGCAGAAGCTAAGCAGGTTTGCGGCAGATTTCTGCGATTACGAACTCGCCCTAAGTTCTTAAGAATTGGAATCTAGCTGTCTAGTCTTTGAATACACACCAGTCGATTTCGATACTTATAGAAATAAGCTGATAAAAGGACCACAATACATACAAATGTGAACAAAACAGTTTATTTATCAAAAAATGTCACCCTAATTCTCGGCAGGAAATAATTGAAATGAAAGCAGGAACCTTCTTACAGTAGAGTGTTTTATTTTACTTTCGACTTTCTTAGTAATAAACTGATTCAGATTTTTATGCAAATGATCATAAAATAATAAGTTTTATTTTTCAATTTAAAAAAATCTACTAAATCTTGTGCTGTCTCAGGATGTCAAGTAATGTTTTAATTCAGAGAAAATGTTTTTTTTTTTTAAATAATAATTTACAATAATTTTAAAAATAGTTTTCATTTTAATCAGAGTTGATACATTACTGTCCTTCAACCTTCAAGTCAAGATTTCGACTTTTCACGATAAAATATAATATTTAAAACCTCTTAACTTTTCAACCCCCCCAAATTTGTTCCTGCGTTCGCGCCTGCTGAATAATCAAGCCGATGTTATCATTAACAATGAATTTCACTCCAAAATGAGTAATCTCTGGAATGATATCATAAAACGAACTAATTTTGTAAGTTTAAATTTTGTCGGCCTGTGTTATTGGTATCGCACTTTTAGATTACAAACAAATAAGCAAACAAAAATTCACTGTTAAGGTCAATGCTGAGTGCAGTTCCAGACAGAGGCAGTTCCAGTTTGAGCCGTTGCGTTGGGGCGCCAAATAGAAAATTAAATAAATATGATGGCGCAACAGCTCTCAACAGTTCATAACCCAGGGCCAAGTCACAACTTTTAACCATTCCTGTGTGCATGTGTTGACAGGAATGCAGGGGATATACAATTTGTGGGCCGAATCCGAACGGCTCGACAAGAAGCACTTTTTCATGAAAAGTGATATCTTCTCTTGGACGATTTCTCAATTCATCGCAACAGGCAGTAGCTCTGAAAGAGAAAACATTTAAGTTTTTATGTGGATGAGGCTGAGTATTGAACCCAATCCCCCAGCAGCGTAAAAGTCCAACGCACTAACCATTACGCTACGGGCTACTACTCCAAATGCAAAGATTTAAAAACCTACGTCCTTTTTTTTAAAAACCTTTTTGTAGAATTCTTTAAAAAGCATGCTACTAGAACCAAACATAACGGTACCTACCATACAAATCTTAAAAAAAAAACTGTTAAGAAAAATCTTAATTTTCTACAAAACATGTTCCAGTCGTGCATTTTGTTTAATAATACTTTTAAAAGAAGTAGTTCTAATAGTTATGCAAAGTTTTCGGCAATCTCTTTTGAAATTACAGGCATGAAGTTTAAAAAATTCCCTTATGCCATTTTCTAGTTAAATTGGGAAAAAATTGCTGATGCATGCGAGCTTGCCGTTCTAGAATTTAAAAAAAAATGATAACGGATTCACGTGTTCCAAGCAGGATCAAAAGGTTATTTCCCCCTGCTATAACTACGTGTATTTATGTACCTTGATTCCCTTAGATTGATAGTGTATCCAAAATATGAACTGCGAGTTTTCGCACTAAAGAATTTTAAATCCGGCTCCTTAATCCTAATGTTAGGAATGGGTGAGAGATTAAATCCATTTGTTGAGGAGAAAACCAAAGCGAGGAGTAAAATTCTTATAACACAATCATTTTGTACCATATTGTATTTATACTAAAAAAATATAAGTATGTTTGAAGTATTTTTTTCTTAAACCACAAAACCACAGGAAGATCGGAAATAAAACGAAAGATAATTTTTACACGAACAAAAACAATATACAAGAATATAATTAAAATTATGTTTTTAAGTTGTTTCATTCAACTTTCAACTTCACACCGCTTTATCACTTTTTAAAATTATATATGTACATAAATTAATACAAAAAAAGTGAAGAGAAATCTAAGAACCGTCACCGGACGCATATTATGCTATTGCTCATAATATTATTATTTTTTAAAATTTTGTGTGGTCCTTTAACGTTGAAAATCTCTGGTAGACTGAACATCGAGCTCGAACTGAGCATACCAATGGTTGGCAAACAAGATAAATTTGAAGCACAATTTTACGTCATCAAAACCTCAAATTTTTTTAAAAAGAACATACGATAAGGGTTTTACCTATAGCATTTCATTTCCAACACTTACACTAAGCTTGGCCTTAGTGTCAAAATATATGTATATTGGAATATTGTGTAGAATGCTTGTTGATTTGGACTCATGATGGACAACGAATAAATATTTTAGTGATGAAGTTGTAATATGATGTTTAAAATTTTGAATAATGCTCAAAAGAGTATTGAATAGTAATGGGCGTTATAAGGAGGAAAAAATATTTTCACATCAGGGTGGTTCAAAAAAAATGTTAACTTCGTTGTTCTTGGACCGATTTTGATGAAATTCAAATATGTTGTACTGACATGGAATTATGAAAGAAAAAATGTTTTAAAATTAAGGTGGATCAAAAAAGTGTCAACTCCGATGTTCCTTGACCGATCTCGATAAAATTGAAATAGAATTATGGAAGACCAAAAATATTTTCACATCCATTTTTACTTACTTTTTCCTTGACCGCTTTTGATGAAATTTAAATAGGATAGACCTGACAGAATTATGGAGGGAAAAAATATTTTCACACCAGAGTGGTTCAAAAAATTGTTTACTTCGTTTTTCCTTGAACAATGAAGTTAAAAGTTTTTTGAACCACCCTGACGTGAAAATATTTGTTGCCTCCATAATTCTATATCAGCTCTATCCTATTTTTATTTTATCGAAATCGGTCCAAGAACAACGAAGTTAACATATTTTGAACCACACTGGATGTGAAAATATTTTTTTCCTCCATAATTCTATGTCCGCTCTATCCTATTTCAATTTCATCGAAATCGGTCCAAGAACAATGAACTCAACATTTTTTTGAACCACCCTGATGTGAAAATATTTTTTTCCTCAAAACTCTATCGGTCCAAGAACAACACTTGACACTTTTTTAAACCACCCTAATTCGAAAACATTTTATTCTTTCATAATTTTATGTCAGATCTAACCTATTTCAATTTCATCGAAATCGTTCAAGGAACAACGAAGTTGATTTTATTGAACTACCCTAATTTAAAAACATTTTTTTCTTTCATAATTTTATGTCAGCTATAACATATTTGAATTTCATCGTAATCGGTCAAGGAACAACAAAGTTAACATTTTTTTGAACCAGTAGAAAGTATTTTTTTTTTCCATAATTCTATGTCAGCCCCGTACTTGCAAAAATACATCCCCCACAACGGCTCATGAAAAACCAGGTCCTAGTGACTAACAACGACAGGAATGGAAGGGACCTACAATTTTATGCCGAATCCGAACGGCTAGACGAGAAGCACTTATTCGTGACAAGTGATACTCTTGGAGGATTTGTCAATTCCTCGCAAGAGGCAGTAGCCCTGAAAAAAACTTTTTAGTTTTTAGATGCACGAGGCTGGGAAGCGAACCCAGACCTCCAGCGTGACAGTCGAACGCACTAACCATTACGCTACGGGCTACTACGGTTTTTGTTGGTTGGGGTACTTAAATACTGGGGTGACGATATAGGTAAGTTAGTGACGTAGCGGTTTTTGCCACCCGGGGCAGACCAAATTTTTGGTGCCCCCTGAATTTTTGATTTTCCAGCTTAAACAAAGTAGTAACCTAGTACCACAGCAATCAAATGATATTAATGTGTATTTGATTGAATAAAATAAGAAATTAATGATAAAATATGAAAAAAATCGTAATAAAGCGATTCCATTACCACGGATGCAAGGGTGCTACATGAACAGGTAAATAATATCTTTAACCATTTGCATGGAAGAGCAGCCAATAAACAAATTTTAAAAGAAATTATAGGAATTAGCTTTTTCTCAAAACAGCAAAATTGTATAATAGCTTTTTAACTGGTTCAAAAACTTTGAAACATTTGCCGCCTTGGGATATCCATATCCCCATTATAATTATTTAAAAACACTGGCTCACGGCAGGAAAATTTTAAAACTAAATTTTCGAGAGCGAGAAATGTTTACCTTGCATTTTTGAGAACATGTAATTTGTTTGGCACATACATTGATCAATTTCCTATTGTTTAATCTCCATCCGGATAAACGACCCACTCTTATTTGACAAATCTATCGAGTTTCCAATCACTTTAAAAAATCAGCGAACCAACGTTACTTTTGAATTTAAAAAAGCAACAGAATTTGACATTTTTCTAATTGATTTTCTTTTAAATAATAGTTTCCATTAAATTGTATATAAATTAATACATAATAAATTTTTGTTTTTTTTTTCTGAGTAAAATAAATTAATATATTTTTAAATAAAATAAATAAATTCAATAAAGAATTTTGAGGTAAAAAAGAAGATATTAAAGTTAAAAAAAGTATATTTTTGTGTAGGAACCTATTTAATTAATTTTTTAAAAATGTATTTTTATGAAAGAGAACTTGTTTACATCTGAACTCACCTGCTTTTAATTACAGCAAACTTTTTAATTACTGACTCGATATCAATGGCCTCAGTCATTTCTTTGCTTCTTAAAATTTTGAATTGGATTCTTTGGGCTCACCAAATTAATTAATTTGAAGAATAAATGATTTTTTTAATTTCTTGTCGTTGTTTTTGCCGCCGCTGGCAAGGTGCCGCCCGATGTGGTATTTTTGTTCAGCAACGTATAACATAATCAATGTCCGATTATTGACTATGCCTATGAAGCATTTTTACCCCTGGGGAAATTTTTAATTGGATTCTTTGGGCTCAACAAATTAATTAATTTGAAGAATAAAGGATTTTTTTTAAGTTCTTGTCGCCTAACTTGACGCTCCTGCCCTAGCACAGTGCCGCCCGGGGCTTGTACCTCCCCTGCTCCCCCACGCTACGTTACTGAGGTAAGTGTAGAAACCAAATGAATAAGCAAACTAAGAAATAATCTTAAAAATCTACCCACCCCAATCCGGAGCTTGTTTCTTTTAAACAGTGGCGTAGCTGGGGCCCCGTATCAAAAATTAGTTGGAGCACCCCCTACAAAATTTCAAATTAACCAAAAAACAAACAAAAACACTCACAATAAAAATCCAGTATATTTAATGGTACATACATACATGCAGCCGTATTCATTAGAATCCGCTGAACAGATGAATAGTTATGCACTGCATAAGGATTTATGTAGCCACTATACAACGTTGCATAAAATGTTATGCATAAAATATTTTTCAACCCATTATAGTTATAATGAGCTTGTGTCAAAATTAGAACCATAAAACAGGAATCTAGTACGTTTTACTTTAAAAACTGACAAAGGAGACCCAGCTGTGTGTGCTGTGTGAAAAATCAATAGAAGTAACTCTGCTGGCGATTGGATTCTTTTTGGTTTCTTATTAATTTCTTTTAATATTATTATAATTCTCCTAATTGGCTTGTTTGTTGGCGAGAAGGGTGTGAGGGGAGATTTTTTGTCTTCCTTTTACGCCCTTCTCGCCTAAAAACTAAAAATCGCCGGCAACTCAGTTTCCTTGTGTGAAAGGGGTCTATGTTGTTACTACTCATCACTGTTGGAAAAAGGCTTACTATTGTACTGAATTCAGTCCTATTTGATTTTCTCAGTACGTAAGTACATCTTTGCCAATTTCAGTACTATTTTGAATTGTTTGTACAAAATTTATTTATTCCTTTAGTTAATTTTCTCTTATCTTTATAGAAATAGTGGTACAAATCATAACATAGTTTTGGAGAAAGTAAGATTATTTCGCTTGATATTTCAAACAAATTTGATAGAGTTTGGCATCAAGCTCTCTTATCGAAAATGCGTACATTTGGCAGCGATAAATATTTTCTTCGTTGGATTAGAAATTTTTTAACAGTTTAAAGTCTAAAATCTACAAAATAAATGCCGGTGTGGCCCAGGGCTCCATTTTGTCTCCCACGTCCAACCCTCTTCCTTATATTCATAAACGATCTTTTATCTAAAACTTGTATTCCATTAAATTGTTTTGCTGACAACAGTACACTCGGAATTTCATACTCATTCCTAGATTCACATCCATGTCCTTCGGATGTGGAACTTCAACGGCAGCGTATGATAAGCTCATTAAATTATGATCTCTACAGTATTGTCCAATGGGGAATCAAAAACCGTGTAGAATAAATAACCCAGTCGAATTGTACAAAAATAAATTCTGAAAAAAGAAAAAACTATACAGTATTTCTTTTCTCAAATCAACCGTAAAACTCGCGGTTCTACGAACGCCCATCAGTTAACTCTTGAGCCCAACTTCGGACGTACTGTTAACTACAGAGATTCTTTCTTTAGTCGCAACACGAATGTGGAATTCTCTACCCAGCCCAATTTTCAACTTCAATTATGATCTTCAGATATTCAACACCAATGTGTATCGGAATCTCCTTTCCATCCTACCTAATCACTCGTACTGTGTATATCATTTTAAGCGTAGTCTGGTCACAACCTCTCAGAGGGCCAGTTTTTCAGTGCAGGGTTAAAGTTAAACACGAGTTAACTCACCAAATTTGGTGAGTTAAATCAGGATTAGCTCAACAAATGTTTTTGATATTTTGCCTTCCGTGCTTATTAAAGGCTTAGCTACATAGACCTACTTTTGACAAAAGGTACTAACAAAAGTGAGAAATAAATATCTATGGTGAAGACACCGGCTTGTAAAAAAAAAACCCATTCAAAATTGTGTATGGTAGCTTATTTATATGTATGAACAATTTTCGTATGTTTTTTTGCAAGCAGGTTTCTTCAGCGAACATTTTAAATTCTCACTTTCGTACTTTAAGCAAAAAAGTTCAGCCTTAAGACATTCGCCATTCTTCCTCAATTCAAAAACAGCTTCTTGACGTATATCTTTCCAAAGTTAACTAACAGCTTTATTCTGGCAACCTCACCAATGCCTCACAAGTCAGAATAATCGCATAACTCATGGTGAACTTGCCTCATAAAAACTTAAAAATTATGATCTCTGCTCCTTGGCAGATCACAACTCACGTTGTTCTTGTGAGGTTTCTTATGAAAAACAAACACAAAAAATTGTGTAGATACTCGAAGCCTCACGACGGCAGAATAAGGCTGAAACTGGGGTTTAACTCAACTGTCAACACTGACAAAATGGGCCTAAATATAAAAAAAAGAAGTTCCTTTATTCGTATTAAAATAAAATAAATAAACTGAGTGGCGCAACGGCAAGAGCCTAATGACTAACAACTCTCAACCATTTCTGTGTGCGCGTGTCGACAGAAATGGAAGGAACCTACAATTTTATGCCGAATCCAAATGGCTAGACGAAAAGCACTTATTCATGGCAATCGATACTCTTGGAGGATTTGTCAATTCCTCGCAAGAGGCAGTAGCCCTGAAAAAAAACTTTGTAGTTTCTAAGGTGGGCAAGGCTGGGAAGTGAACCCAGACCTCCAGCGTGACAGTCCATCGCACTAACCATTACGCTACGGGCTGCTACTGTATTTTTAAAAATGTTACCTTAATAATTTGTATAACAAGTTAATTGTTTCTGTTTTTTGTTCTTGTTAATAAATTAATTTTGTTTTTCAATTTGTGTGTTTATTTACTTTAATCAATTTAAAAGAGCCTAGTACTATTTGGACTTTTTCAGTACTATTTTGTTTCAGTGTTCAGTACAATCGAAACAAGTCGATTTCCATTACTGCTACTCATAGTCATTTTCAACTGTGTGGTAGTTGTTGTGTTTACCATCATACTAAGTTAAATAAATACTGCTATTTCATAGTAGGATACTATTATAGAATAGTTAGAATTGATTGTTAATTCCTATTTTAAAGAAACTCTTTAATAACTATGCTTTAATATCAAAATAGTCACAATCAACTATTTTGTATAGTCACTAAATAAAATGATTGATTTTTAACTATTTTTTAACTATTTTGTAACTATTTTCAATTTATTTTTCTGCAAAAATAGTTATTCGACAAATTTCATTGAAATTCATAGAACGACAAAAGTAACTATTTTTTTCTCTGAGTGTACATTCGTGTAGTTCATGTGTATCTCTGGACTCTCATAGAATATATTGAAATTATGAACTAATTGGAACAAAATGCAACATTTTAGAAATGAAAGCAGTCAGCTCACTACAATCTTTATGTTTTCTTCTTGAATGTCGCCTTCGTTTCCCCCTAACCGATTTCATCTACAAACAAAGCAGTCACAATCTTTGCCAATGTTCCCCTTTTTTGTAATCTCGTTTCTCCTCATTTTTGTACCAAGTTTCATAATGCACATAATCACTTCAATAATCTTCAAATTCAGCATTAGATGGCTTGTACATAGAAGAAGATGATATTCTTGAAGACATGGATGGCGATATTCAAGAGTTTTATCAAATCTAGAAGTGAATATTTATTTTTGTATGATTTTCATTTTCACATTTTATAAAAAGTAACAATTTTGTTTTTTTTTTAGCACATTAAAAATTTATTTAAATTTGTTTGACGACATTTTTTAGAAAATTAGCTTGCTTTTCGAGTTATATGCAAAAAACGAAAAGGGTTTAATAGCACTCCGCGGTTTTCTCATCGTCAATAACCCATACAATGATTTTTACAATAAGAACCCGGTAACGTCTTGATCTTAGTTCCTTATTGCTCTGTTTTTTAGGACATAATCAATAGACTATAAAGTTTAATGCTGAATGCTGAATCGGGTGGCAATGGCACAGTGGACCTGGACGTGTGGGTTCGAGCCCCAGTCTAGGTAGCATTCTTTTCTATATTCCCCAGTTTCAACTGGATGCCACATGGAATTTCATGAGATAAAAAACATCTAATTCTCAATCCACTGTGCCAACAAAAATCTTTCCTTTCCTTCTAACTAGTGCCGTGCATTGCATTTAAAAGATCTGAGGTCTTACAGGCATATAGTTAAAATAATTATTATTATTAAAATGCAGTTCCAGACAGAGGAGTGTTTGAGCCATAGCTCTAAAAACAAAAATTAGTGTTTATGTGGATGAGGCTGAGTATTGAACCCAAACCTCCAGCAGCGTAACAGTCCAACGCACTACAATGAAGCTACGTGCTACTACTCCAAATGCAAAGTTTTAAAAACCTACGTCCTTTTTTTTTAAAACCTTTTTGTAGAATTCTTGAAAATCATGTTACTAGAACCAAACATAACGTACCTACCATACAAATCTTAAAAAAAAAACTGTTAATAAAAATCTTATTTTTCTCCAAAACTGTTCCAGTCGTGCATTTTGTTTAATAATACTTTTAAAAGAAGTAGTTCTTATAGGAATGCAAACTTTTAGGCAATCTCTTATGAAATTACAGGAATGAAGTTTAAAAAAATTCCATTAAGCGTAGGTCTCACGCAGAACTCATGTAAATGCATTTGAATGAATTAGTGAAAAAAAAAATTCTTTTCTTTATTATCAAATTCAGTATTTCCAATTACTTTAACTAGTCTCTTGATTTATTTTCTCTGAGAGCGAGGGATAGAGTACGCGCCAGCAAACAATGAAATAAAAAAAAAGCAAGTTATATGGGTGAACAACGTTTACTCATCGCACCTCCAATAGAACAACGACTCAAGTGCAAAAATTTCGATTTTCAAAATTTCAAGATAAAACTGCCATAACTAGCACTAACGTCTTTTTTCTGCCGAAACTTAAGTAAAATCAAAAAAAAAAAACAGGCGGAGTTCACAGTTAGGACGTTGTCTTACAAATCGGAGTAATGTTTTTTGAAGAAACGTATTACAATTTACAATTTACAATTAGAAGGTTAGACAAAGAATCTCCAACACATTTAATTTAAAACAGTGTAAGGGTACGAACCCACTTCTGCTTCCTGGAGAGACAAATTTCTGCTGGGACTTTGTTCCATTGGAAAGAAAAACCTTTTTTGAGACGTTTTGCATAGTTAACTTGGAAAATTGAATTTTTGCACTTGTGCCCTTGTTCTATTGGAGGGGCGTCATGATAAACAGGTTTTTGTTTTTTTTTGTATATTTAGGTAAATATTTTGTCGTTGTCTTTTGCATATCGTTCGAATTTTATGAAGTAAGTGGCAAGTGCATTTTTCTTTTGTCCATGGAGATGATTTTTCTTGAATATGTATTGCTTTATTCTATGTACCTATTATGCCTGGGTGAATTTGTTTCTATTTACATTTTGTTTTGAGAATTTTTTGTTTTCGTGGGGCTGGTAGAAATAAAAGAATCATAGAAGGTATAGTGCAGACTCACAAATATTTTATTTCGGAACCTGGCGAACTTGCTCCGATATTGATTATTGTTTTTTTATTGAAATTTATAGGAAAAAAGTTTGCAATTCCGGAATTGCTCTCATTTCAAAATTTAATTAACATTGATACCTAACCAAAATAAAAAAAAAATTAATGGTATCCAATGGAATTTTGGGAACAAATTAAAATTTTTTTTTTTGAGTATTTTTCGAAGAAAATTGGCTATGAAAATTGGCCGTATTGGGATGAAAAAAGTCGTTGTAAAGTTTTCTTTTTCTAGTTTAAAAATTAAAAAAATATTTTTGTTTGATACTGGTAGGTATTGATATTGCGCAACTTTAGACTGACTGGCGTCCGTCGGCGTGGAAGAAAAGACATTTTTGTTTTCTTTTTTCTTGAATGAATTTAATGAAGCAATGGCGGTGGTTTTCTTCGATACACATTCAAGTAGGCAAGGTTCTGGTACCTACATTTTGTTCGTTCGTCAGATCTTATAGTGATGGGAAATATTTCCTTTATTGGTAGGTAAGGTACCTATATATTGGGGTTTTCTATTGGTAAAATAAGAATTTGATGCGGAATTTGATTTTGTTCGTTGCAAATTGAGTGATATTTGAATTAATTTTTTGTTTGTTATAGTATAGGCTAACAAATATAATTTAATCAGCCAACAATTTTTATTCATTCATAGGTACATTGTAATCTATCAGCTCTGCTTCCATTTTAATGCAATTATAGCTTTTTAATCTTTTTATTTTCACAACAAATTCTTTCCCTACTGAATTTAATTAATGAAACAAGCAGTTCTTGTCAAAATAACAGCTGCCAATTGTACTGGTGTTGATAAAAGGAAGGGTAGATCCACCGAAAAATACGGATCTGCAAATCTGATTCAGATTTTGTGCGTGAGACTGATTACAATTACAAAATCAGAGCAAGTTGATAGGTGCTTGTTGAGAGTCAGTGGAGCCTTTTGAATTATGACACTTGAGTTTTCATATGAAATTTAAACCTATTTTGAATGGTCTTATTATTTTGTACATAACTGTATATGTATGACATCAGCTTGATCGAACGGTAGCTGTCGCAATTTCTTGTGTCACCCTTCCCCTTGTAGTTTGGAAGAAGGTAACTTTCTCTCCACTGATTAGGCATTCGGCCGCCGCAGATAAATTTGGAGATAAGAATAATTAGCCATCTAGACCCGATGTCTCCCATCTTTTTTCCAGAACTCAGAGGGTATCTCGTCTGGCCCAATTGCTTTTCCCTTTTTGGAGTTTTTCACCCATCAGTAACTTTTCGACTGTGCTATTGAAGAGTATATCCTCGGAAACTGTTCTTGGCCCCTTTGTATACACAGACAAAAATATCGGTTGTCATATTGACAATCGCTGGTTGTTAACTGAAAATTTTCATAATGATGAACAAAATTGTCAATAAATTGTTTCTCACATTTGATGATCGCGATTGTAAATATGAACATTTTAAAGTTCCAATTTGCAATTATCAATACGACGACCGCGGGATTGTCAATATGATGATATCGATTGTCAATACGATGATCGTTTATCTACAGTTGTCATATTGATCATCGTCATTTTCAATATGAAAACCCAGATAAATTGAGAGAACGAAGAAAAACGGAAAACATTAAGACAAACAAATTCCGTTGTAAAAGTTTTTATATAAACAACTCTAATTGTCAATAAAATGATCACATCTTTGCAGTTGTCGTATTGACAATCACGATCAGATCATCAATATGAAAATCAAGACAAAATTTTGAGCACAAATAAAGCGGTAAAACAAAATGTTCTCCAGTTTTTATTTTTAATTTCGAGTAAGAGTAAAGTGCGTCATTCGACTTGTTAGAGTTTTTTTTTTAGGTTTCAGTGTTGTTCAACAGCGTGTCGGGGTAAGATAGTGTCGTTATGATACATTTTATTTTGTTGATTTTATAATAAACCATATTCTTTTAATTTCAAAGGTTTTTTTTCAGATTTATTTTTCTATGTTTTTTCTTATTTTTCTTTTTAGCATTTAATTCAATTCCTGTTATTGCGTTATTTGTTTTAGGAAATGGTGGATATAAAAAATAAACGTTAAAACATGGAGATCTTATTGACAACAACGATCATCGTATTGACCACATCAGTCATCATATTGACAATGGCGGTGATCAATATGACGATCGTGGTTGTCAATATGACAACTGCAATTGTCGATACGATGATCGCGGTTGTCAATATGATGATAGCGATGATCGGAAATTTTCATACTGATGATCACGGTCGTTGTAAAATTATTTGTTTGGATAGATATGCAAAGTATGTATGTACTAAAATCTATTAAATTTTAACTGGTTTTATGTGAAATAAATATATTTAAGCCATTTCTTCAACTGTAATCTCAACACCATATCAACTCAACTTCAAATAGGGTCCTCATCTCAAGTGACGAAAAACATGGGTCTCAAATCCGACCCTAATTCAAATCGAACTTTCGATACTGCTTGTGAACGGTGAAATTAATAAAAACAGCACTTATAGTCTCTCCCAAACCAACGCGAAAGCGGCGCGGAATATTCGCCGACGGCGACGGCAGTTTTTATAGTTGTTTAGCATTGTTTATTTGTCATTTTTTTGATCAGTGTGAATGATTCGCCCTGCATAACGAATGTTCCGAGTTGGTTTGGGAGAGCTTTTACTCATTTGTAACTTTTGATCTCTCGTGTAGGGTGTAGGCATGGATATCGTATTTATAATCTATAAGCACCAGCAAATTAGACCCTGGCGAACATTTCATGAACTACACAAAATGGCCGCTACCACGGATAAACCGAGGATTCTGATCTTTGAATTGATTTATCTATGGTCAATGTATCTTTATATAATGATTTCTCTATGGTCGATTTCCAAGGATTATCATCTATATAACGATTTATCTATGGTCAATGTCTTTGGAAGCGGCCATGGACACTAGAACCTCCATCGGTTTTTACTAGTCTCAATAGTACTATCATGAGCTCAATTTTGTAGTAGGTACTATACTATCCGTCCTCATAATTTGGCAAATATTAGTGCTGATATCGCCATTGGAGACCTTAGTGTAGACAAAGGAAGAATAATAAAGATATGTAGTAAGACAGAGATGATTGTATAAATAGAATTCGTACAACGAAAACATCTGACTCTCTTACTCCCCTTAGTATCAGGCCAATTCTAAATATGCTCGTAGTATTATTTTTCATATTCGAAGTTTGCTTAGAATAAGGAAAAGGGAACAAAATTCCCGGGAATTTAAAGTTTAGAATAAGAGAGTAGGCAAAAGGGAAGCATTTCCCCGGGAATTTTTATTTAGAATTGGGCTGTATGTCTCATATGTTTGCGCAAGGCAACGACGATAATAAGGGGGGTGAAACGAGAAAATGAACAAAAGGCGCTTATGGGCTTATTCTTCGGTTATGTTTATTTCAGTTTGTCAATGGGTTTTTGGTGATTGCCTTTGATAGCTATGGATATAGAAGTATTATATACTATACATAGTATAAGGTATACCTGTACATTATGCAGGTATTTCATTCTTTTTTCTTTCTTAGAATTTGAATTTGGTTTATATGATTATGAAAGCAACGTTGTTTAATTTCATTATCTACGAGGAAATGGTCTTGTAACGTTGCGATATTGAATATTTTATGCGATAACATAATATGAATCTTAATTGGGTTTTTCTTATGATAACACACTTGCACTTCTCATATAAATTATGAATTTTTGAATGTTCTACAACCACATCTACTTATCTACATTTTTATAAATATTCGTAGGTATTTAAAAAAAATTAAACATTTTTGTAAAAAAAAAATAGTTAGGTAGGTATTATGTCGGAAAAAACTTTTTTTGTAAACAAATATGTAGGTAGGTAGGGTAGGTATCTATTCTTAATTGGATAATTAGTTATTGAAAAAGATTTTAAAACAAATTGTTAGGTAACATTATTTTAACTATTAGTTGAAATACTTAGGTAGGAAGACCAAACAAAATAATAAGATACTCGTTGCGAACCCCACTAGTAACTTCCCATTTTACCTACCCTTGAAAACCATACACACATTTGCCTTAATTTTTTTTTTGGGAATAACTTATAAAATTCTTAGAATCTTACGAATGTTGCTTTTTTTCTTAACTCCTTACTTATTTAAGCCAATTTTGTATTTAAAAATAGACCATTGGCAGACAAAATACCATAAATTGGAGGGATTGTACTTAAACAAAAAAAAATAGTTGATTGATTTCTTTTTTAAATCTGTACCCATATTCTTTTTACGTTATTATGTGTATTGTATTGTTATGTATTATGTGTTTAATGTATCATGTGTAGTAAAAAAACGATTAATTGAATTTGGTATAAGCCTTTACAGCACGTTATGACGTTATAATAAATAGGTATGGTTTTTTTTTCGTTTTCAACGAATTATGTATTTTCATTAATAGTGGGTATTCTGAGGTAAACTTTTCTTGGCCAATATCGCTCATTAAAAAGAACAACGTCATAACTCAAAATACATCAATATTGACCTAATGATACAGTTCAAACTCATTTTCTATAAACTATTTTTTGGCAAATCATCATTTCCAGAACTGAAAAATTAAAGGCTATAGAGCATCATTTGTCGATATATACACTGTCACTTTTAAATATTTTTTTTGTGGGCATACTGTATTTTTTTCATTTACGCGGGGACCTTTGAAGTGAAAACAGTCCAATAAATATTTTAAAAGTGTCATATTTTGCGATAAAACTTTAATTAATAGCTCTACCAAGAAAAAAGTAGTAACAAATGAAAAACGTCCCTTATTTTGGCGGACACTTTGTGGCGGAATCGAAAAAAGTTGATATCAGTTTTTGTAGCTTATTAAATGCTAATTTGTTGCTCAATCCAAAAATTTGTAGCTCGCTTAGTTTTTGAGTTATTGAAAATTCCGCTAAAATAAGTCTGAAGTTAGCGGACTAAATCCAAAATAATAAGATTTTTGAAATAAAATTGGTACCCAAATTTGAAGCTTTTTTAATGCTCTTAAGTTCTAAAAAAATAAATTCTGTAACTATAATAGTTTTTTAATTATTCAAATTTCCGCTAAAATAAGTCTGAAGTTAGCGGACGAATATTCGAAAATGACAATTTTTTTGACGTCCAAAATTGTAGCTTTTTAAATGCTAATTTGTTACCCAAAAATAAAATTCTCATCTCTTAAGGGTAATTTTTTATTTGAATTTTAAGTTTAAAAGGTGCACTTCCGGTATGCTGAAGCTGGCGGACAAAATCTTAAAAAATTAGATTTTCAATTTTTTTCTTTTGCCAGAATTTGTAGCTTTTGAAATGCTGATTGCTGGCTCAAACCTCGAATTTGTAGCTCTAACGGTTTATTTAATATTTAAGTTTCCGCTGGCAAAAGTTAGCAAAAAAACGACCTTCTAAAATCTAAAAAAATGAAAAAAAATAATTTTTTTTTTGCCACAATTTGAAGCTTCTCTGAACTAGATCAACTGCGCAAACCACGATTTTGTAGCTCGCATGGTTTTTTTGTTATTCAAAATTCCGCTAAAATAAGATTTTAACGGTCAAAATTAAAAAAAAATTCGAATTTTTGAACTTTTTTTTTTACCAGAAATTGTAGCTTTCAAAATGTGAATTTGTTGCTCAAAAATTAATTTTGTAGCTTTAACTGGGGATTTTGTATTTGATTTTTAAGTTTGAAAAAGTGCACTTCCGGTACACTGAAGCTGGCGGACAAAATCTAAAAAAATGAGATTTTCAATTTTTTTCTTTTGCCAGAATTTGTAGCTTTTGAAATGCTGATTGCTGGCTCAAACCTCAAATTTGTAGCTCTAACGGTTTATTTAATATTTAAGTTTCCGCTGGCAAAAGTTAGCAAAAAAACGACCTTCTAAAATCTAAAAAAATGAAAAAAAATAATTTTTTTTTTGCCACAATTTGAAGCTTCTCTGAACTAGATCAACTGCGCAAACCACGATTTTGTAGCTCGCATGGTTTTTTTGTTATTCAAAATTCCGCTAAAATAAGATTTTAACGGTCAAAATTAAAAAAAATTTCGAATTTTTGAACTTTTTTTTTACCAGAAATTGTAGCTTTCAAAATGTGAATTTGTTGCTCAAAAATTAATTTTGTAGCTTTAACTGGGGATTTTTTATTTGATTTTTAAGTTTGAAAAAGTGCACTTCCGGTACACTGAAGCTGGCGGACAAAATCTAAAAAAATGAGATTTTCAATTTTTTTCTTTTGCCAGAATTTGTAGCTTTTGAAATGCTGATTGCTGGCTCAAACCTCAAATTTGTAGCTCTAACGGTTTATTTAATATTTAAGTTTCCGCTGGCAAAAGTTACCAAAAAAACGACCTTCTAAAATCTAAAAAAATGAAAAAAAATAATTTTTTTTTTGCCACAATTTGAAGCTTCTCTGAACTAGATCAACTGCGCAAACAACGATTTTGTAGCTCGCATGGTTTTTTTGTTATTCAAAATTCCGCTAAAATAAGATTTTAACGGTCAAAATTAAAAAAAATTTCGAATTTTTGAACTTTTTTTTTTCACCAGAAATTGTAGCTTTCAAAATGTGAATTTGTTGCTCAAAAATTAATTTTGTAGCTTTAACTGGGGATTTTTTATTTGATTTTTAAGTTTGAAAAAGTGCACTTCCGGTACACTGAAGCTGGCGGACAAAATCTAAAAAAATGAGATTTTCAATTTTTTTCTTTTGCCAGAATTTGTAGCTTTTGAAATGCTGATTGCTGGCTCAAACCTCAAATTTGTAGCTCTAACGGTTTATTTAATATTTAAGTTTCCGCTGGCAAAAGTTAGCAAAAAAACGACCTTCTAAAATCTAAAAAAATGAAAAAAAATAATTTTTTTTTTGCCACAATTTGAAGCTTCTCTGAACTAGATCAACTGCGCAAACCACGATTTTGTAGCTCGCATGGTTTTTTTGTTATTCAAAATTCCGCTAAAATAAGATTTTAACGGTCAAAATTAAAAAAAAATTCGAATTTTTGAACTTTTTTTTTTACCAGAAATTGTAGCTTTCAAAATGTGAATTTGTTGCTCAAAAATTAATTTTGTAGCTTTAACTGGGGATTTTGTATTTGATTTTTAAGTTTGAAAAAGTGCACTTCCGGTACACTGAAGCTGGCGGACAAAATCTAAAAAAATGAGATTTTCAATTTTTTTCTTTTGCCAGAATTTGTAGCTTTTGAAATGCTGATTGCTGGCTCAAACCTCAAATTTGTAGCTCTAACGGTTTATTTAATATTTAAGTTTCCGCTGGCAAAAGTTAGCAAAAAAACGACCTTCTAAAATCTAAAAAAATGAAAAAAAATAATTTTTTTTTTGCCACAATTTGAAGCTTCTCTGAACTAGATCAACTGCGCAAACCACGATTTTGTAGCTCGCATGGTTTTTTTGTTATTCAAAATTCCGCTAAAATAAGATTTTAACGGTCAAAATTAAAAAAAATTTCGAATTTTTGAACTTTTTTTTTACCAGAAATTGTAGCTTTCAAAATGTGAATTTGTTGCTCAAAAATTAATTTTGTAGCTTTAACTGGGGATTTTTTATTTGATTTTTAAGTTTGAAAAAGTGCACTTCCGGTACACTGAAGCTGGCGGACAAAATCTAAAAAAATGAGATTTTCAATTTTTTTCTTTTGCCAGAATTTGTAGCTTTTGAAATGCTGATTGCTGGCTCAAACCTCAAATTTGTAGCTCTAACGGTTTATTTAATATTTAAGTTTCCGCTGGCAAAAGTTACCAAAAAAACGACCTTCTAAAATCTAAAAAAATGAAAAAAAATAATTTTTTTTTTGCCACAATTTGAAGCTTCTCTGAACTAGATCAACTGCGCAAACAACGATTTTGTAGCTCGCATGGTTTTTTTGTTATTCAAAATTCCGCTAAAATAAGATTTTAACGGTCAAAATTAAAAAAAATTTCGAATTTTTGAACTTTTTTTTTTCACCAGAAATTGTAGCTTTCAAAATGTGAATTTGTTGCTCAAAAATTAATTTTGTAGCTTTAACTGGGGATTTTTTATTTGATTTTTAAGTTTGAAAAAGTGCACTTCCGGTACACTGAAGCTGGCGGACAAAATCTAAAAAAATGAGATTTTCAATTTTTTTCTTTTGCCAGAATTTGTAGCTTTTGAAATGCTGATTGCTGGCTCAAACCTCAAATTTGTAGCTCTAACGGTTTATTTAATATTTAAGTTTCCGCTGGCAAAAGTTAGCAAAAAAACGACCTTCTAAAATCTAAAAAAATGAAAAAAAATAATTTTTTTTTTGCCACAATTTGAAGCTTCTCTGAACTAGATCAACTGCGCAAACCACGATTTTGTAGCTCGCATGGTTTTTTTGTTATTCAAAATTCCGCTAAAATAAGATTTTAACGGTCAAAATTAAAAAAAAATTCGAATTTTTGAACTTTTTTTTTTACCAGAAATTGTAGCTTTCAAAATATGAATTTGTTGCTCAAAAATTAATTTTGTAGCTTTAACTGGGGATTTTGTATTTGATTTTTAAGTTTGAAAAAGTGCACTTCCGGTACACTGAAGCTGGCGGACAAAATCTAAAAAAATGAGATTTTCAATTTTTTTCTTTTGCCAGAATTTGTAGCTTTTGAAATGCTGATTGCTGGCTCAAACCTCAAATTTGTAGCTCTAACGGTTTATTTAATATTTAAGTTTCCGCTGGCAAAAGTTAGCAAAAAAACGACCTTCTAAAATCTAAAAAAATGAAAAAAAATAACTTTTTTTTTTGCCACAATTTGAAGCTTCTCTGAACTAGATCAACTGCGCAAACCACGATTTTGTAGCTCGCATGGTTTTTTTGTTATTCAAAATTCCGCTAAAATAAGATTTTAACGGTCAAAATTAAAAAAAATTTCGAATTTTTGAACTTTTTTTTTTACCAGAAATTGTAGCTTTCAAAATGTGAATTTGTTGCTCAAAAATTAATTTTGTAGCTTTAACTGGGGATTTTTTATTTGATTTTTAAGTTTGAAAAAGTGCACTTCCGGTACACTGAAGCTGGCGGACAAAATCTAAAAAAATGAGATTTTCAATTTTTTTCTTTTGCCAGAATTTGTAGCTTTTGAAATGCTGATTGCTGGCTCAAACCTCAAATTTGTAGCTCTAACGGTTTATTTAATATTTAAGTTTCCGCTGGCAAAAGTTAGCAAAAAAACGACCTTCTAAAATCTAAAAAAATGAAAAAAAATAATTTTTTTTTTGCCACAATTTGAAGCTTCTCTGAACTAGATCAACTGCGCAAACCACGATTTTGTAGCTCGCATGGTTTTTTTGTTATTCAAAATTCCGCTAAAATAAGATTTTAACGGTCAAAATTAAAAAAAATTTCGAATTTTTGAACTTTTTTTTTACCAGAAATTGTAGCTTTCAAAATGTGAATTTGTTGCTCAAAAATTAATTTTGTAGCTTTAACTGGGGATTTTTTATTTGATTTTTAAGTTTGAAAAAGTGCACTTCCGGTACACTGAAGCTGGCGGACAAAATCTAAAAAAATGAGATTTTCAATTTTTTTCTTTTGCCAGAATTTGTAGCTTTTGAAATGCTGATTGCTGGCTCAAACCTCAAATTTGTAGCTCTAACGGTTTATTTAATATTTAAGTTTCCGCTGGCAAAAGTTAGCAAAAAAACGACCTTCTAAAATCTAAAAAAATGAAAAAAAATAACTTTTTTTTTTGCCACAATTTGAAGCTTCTCTGAACTAGATCAACTGCGCAAACCACGATTTTGTAGCTCGCATGGTTTTTTTGTTATTCAAAATTCCGCTAAAATAAGATTTTAACGGTCAAAATTAAAAAAAATTTCGAATTTTTGAACTTTTTTTTTTACCAGAAATTGTAGCTTTCAAAATGTGAATTTGTTGCTCAAAAATTAATTTTGTAGCTTTAACTGGGGATTTTTTATTTGATTTTTAAGTTTGAAAAAGTGCACTTCCGGTACACTGAAGCTGGCGGACAAAATCTAAAAAAATGAGATTTTCAATTTTTTTCTTTTGCCAGAATTTGTAGCTTTTGAAATGCTGATTGCTGGCTCAAACCTCAAATTTGTAGCTCTAACGGTTTATTTAATATTTAAGTTTCCGCTGGCAAAAGTTACCAAAAAAACGACCTTCTAAAATCTAAAAAAATGAAAAAAAATAATTTTTTTTTTGCCACAATTTGAAGCTTCTCTGAACTAGATCAACTGCGCAAACCACGATTTTGTAGCTCGCATGGTTTTTTTGTTATTCAAAATTCCGCTAAAATAAGATTTTAACGGTCAAAATTAAAAAAAATTTCGAATTTTTGAACTTTTTTTTTCACCAGAAATTGTAGCTTTCAAAATGTGAATTTGTTGCTCAAAAATTAATTTTGTAGCTTTAACTGGGGATTTTTTATTTGATTTTTAAGTTTGAAAAAGTGCACTTCCGGTACACTGAAGCTGGCGGACAAAATCTAAAAAAATGAGATTTTCAATTTTTTTCTTTTGCCAGAATTTGTAGCTTTTGAAATGCTGATTGCTGGCTCAAACCTCAAATTTGTAGCTCTAACGGTTTATTTAATATTTAAGTTTCCGCTGGCAAAAGTTAGCAAAAAAACGACCTTCTAAAATCTAAAAAAATGAAAAAAAATATTTTTTTTTTTGCCACAATTTGAAGCTTCTCTGAACTAGATCAACTGCGCAAACCACGATTTTGTAGCTCGCATGGTTTTTTTGTTATTCAAAATTCCGCTAAAATAAGATTTTAACGGTCAAAATTAAAAAAAAATTTGAATTTTTGAACTTTTTTTTTTACCAGAAATTGTAGCTTTCAAAATGTGAATTTGTTGCTCAAAAATTAATTTTGTAGCTTTAACTGGGGATTTTTTATTTGATTTTTAAGTTTGAAAAAGTGCACTTCCGGTACACTGAAGCTGGTGGACAAAATCTAAAAAAATGAGATTTTCAATTTTTTTCTTTTGCCAGAATTTGTAGCTTTTGAAATGCTGATTGCTGGCTCAAACCTCAAATTTGTAGCTCTAACGGTTTATTTAATATTTAAGTTTCCACTGGCAAAAGTTAGCAAAAAAACGACCTTCTAAAATCTAAAAAAATGAAAAAAAATAATTTTTTTTTTTGCCACAATTTGAAGCTTCTCTGAACTAGATCAACTGCGCAAACCACGATTTTGTAGCTCGCATGGTTTTTTTGTTATACAAAATTCCGCTAAAATAAGATTTTAACGGTCAAAATTAAAAAAAAATTTCGAATTTTTGAACTTTTTTTTTACCAGAAATTGTAGCTTTCAAAATGTGAATTTGTTGCTCAAAAATTAATTTTGTAGCTTTAACTGGGGATTTTTTATTTGATTTTTAAGTTTGAAAAAGTGCACTTCCGGTACACTGAAGCTGGCGGACAAAATCTTAAAAAATGAGATTTTCAATTTTTTTCTTTTGCCAGAATTTGTAGCTCTTGAAATGCTGATTGCTGGCTCAAACCTCGAATTTGTAGCTCTAACGGTTTATTTAATATTTAAGTTTCCGCTGGCAAAAGTTAGCAAAAAAACGACCTTCTAAAATCTAAAAAAATGAAAAAAAATAATTTTTTTTTTGCCACAATTTGAAGCTTCTCTGAACTAGATCAACTGCGCAAACCACGATTTTGTAGCTCGCATGGTTTTTTTGTTATTCAAAATTCCGCTAAAATAAGATTTTAACGGTCAAAATTAAAAAAAAATTTCGAATTTTTGAACTTTTTTTTTTACCAGAAATTGTAGCTTTCAAAATGTGAATTTGTTGCTCAAAAATTAATTTTGTAGCTTTAACTGGGGATTTTTTATTTGATTTTTAAGTTTGAAAAAGTGCACTTCCGGTACACTGAAGCTGGCGGACAAAATCTAAAAAAATGAGATTTTCAATTTTTTTCTTTTGCCAGAATTTGTAGCTTTTGAAATGCTGATTGCTGGCTCAAACCTCAAATTTGTAGCTCTAACGGTTTATTTAATATTTTAGTTTCCGCTGGCAAAAGTTAGCAAAAAAACGACCTTCTAAAATCTAAAAAAATGAAAAAAAATAATTTTTTTTTTTGCCACAATTTGAAGCTTCTCTGAACTAGATCAACTGCGCAAACCACGATTTTGTAGCTCGCATGGTTTTTTTGTTATTCAAAATTCCGCTAAAATAAGATTTTAACGGTCAAAATTAAAAAAAAATTTGAATTTTTGAACTTTTTTTTTTACCAGAAATTGTAGCTTTCAAAATGTGAATTTGTTGCTCAAAAATTAATTTTGTAGCTTTAACTGGGGATTTGATTTTTAAGTTTGAAAAAGTGCACTTCCGGTACACTGAAGCTGGTGGACAAAATCTAAAAAAATGAGATTTTCAATTTTTTTCTTTTGCCAGAATTTGTAGCTTTTGAAATGCTGATTGCTGGCTCAAACCTCAAATTTGTAGCTCTAACGGTTTATTTAATATTTAAGTTTCCACTGGCAAAAGTTAGCAAAAAAACGACCTTCTAAAATCTAAAAAAATGAAAAAAAATAATTTTTTTTTTTGCCACAATTTGAAGCTTCTCTGAACTAGATCAACTGCGCAAACCACGATTTTGTAGCTCGCATGGTTTTTTTGTTATACAAAATTCCGCTAAAATAAGATTTTAACGGTCAAAATTAAAAAAAAATTTCGAATTTTTGAACTTTTTTTTTTACCAGAAATTGTAGCTTTCAAAATGTGAATTTGTTGCTCAAAAATTAATTTTGTAGCTTTAACTGGGGATTTTTTATTTGATTTTTAAGTTTGAAAAAGTGCACTTCCGGTACACTGGAGCTGGCGGACAAAATCTAAAAAAATGAGATTTTCAATTTTTTTCTTTTGCCAGAATTTGAAGCTTTTGAAATGCTGATTGCTGGCTCAAACCTCGAATTTGTAGCTCTAACGGTTTATTTAATATTTAAGTTTCCGCTGGCAAAAGTTACCAAAAAAACGACCTTCTAAAATCTAAAAAAAATGAAAAAAAATAATTTTTTTTTTTGCCACAATTTGAAGCTTCTCTGAACTAGATCAACTGCGCAAACCACGATTTTGTAGCTCGCATGGTTTTTTTGTTATTCAAAATTCCGCTAAAATAAGATTTTAACGGTCAAAATTAAAAAAATTTTCGAATTTTTGAACTTTTTTTTTTACCAGAAATTGTAGCTTTCAAAATGTGAATTTGTTGCTCAAAAATTAATTTTGTAGCTTTAACTGGGGATTTTTTATTTGATTTTTAAGTTTGAAAAAGTGCACTTCCGGTACACTGAAGCTGGCGGACAAAATCTTAAAAAATGAGATTTTCAATTTTTTTCTTTTGCCAGAATTTGTAGCTTTTGAAATGCTGATTGCTGGCTCAAACCTCGAATTTGTAGCTCTAACGGTTTATTTAATATTTAAGTTTCCGCTGGCAAAAGTTAGCAAAAAAACGACCTTCTAAAATCTAAAAAAATGAAAAAAAATAATTTTTTTTTTTGCCACAATTTGAAGCTTCTCTGAACTAGATCAACTGCGCAAACCACGATTTTGTAGCTCGCATGGTTTTTTTGTTATTCAAAATTCCGCTAAAATAAGATTTTAACGGTCAAAATTAAAAAAAAATTTGAATTTTTGAACTTTTTTTTTTACCAGAAATTGTAGCTTTCAAAATGTGAATTTGTTGCTCAAAAATTAATTTTGTAGCTTTAACTGGGGATTTGATTTTTAAGTTTGAAAAAGTGCACTTCCGGTACACTGAAGCTGGTGGACAAAATCTAAAAAAATGAGATTTTCAATTTTTTTCTTTTGCCAGAATTTGTAGCTTTTGAAATGCTGATTGCTGGCTCAAACCTCAAATTTGTAGCTCTAACGGTTTATTTAATATTTAAGTTTCCACTGGCAAAAGTTAGCAAAAAAACGACCTTCTAAAATCTAAAAAAATGAAAAAAAATAATTTTTTTTTTTGCCACAATTTGAAGCTTCTCTGAACTAGATCAACTGCGCAAACCACGATTTTGTAGCTCGCATGGTTTTTTTGTTATACAAAATTCCGCTAAAATAAGATTTTAACGGTCAAAATTAAAAAAAAATTTCGAATTTTTGAACTTTTTTTTTTACCAGAAATTGTAGCTTTCAAAATGTGAATTTGTTGCTCAAAAATTAATTTTGTAGCTTTAACTGGGGATTTTTTATTTGATTTTTAAGTTTGAAAAAGTGCACTTCCGGTACACTGAAGCTGGCGGACAAAATCTAAAAAAATGAGATTTTCAATTTTTTTCTTTTGCCAGAATTTGTAGCTTTTGAAATGCTGATTGCTGGCTCAAACCTCGAATTTGTAGCTCTAACGGTTTATTTAATATTTAAGTTTCCGCTGGCAAAAGTTACCAAAAAAACGACCTTCTAAAATCTAAAAAAATGAAAAAAAATAATTTTTTTTTTTGCCACAATTTGAAGCTTCTCTGAACTAGATCAACTGCGCAAACCGCGATTTTGTAGCTCGCATGGTTTTTTTGTTATTCAAAATTCCGCTAAAATAAGATTTTAACGGTCAAAATTAAAAAAAATTTCGAATTTTTGAACTTTTTTTTTACCAGAAATTGTAGCTTTCAAAATGTGAATTTGTTGCTCAAAAATTAATTTTGTAGCTTTAACTGGGGATTTTTTATTTGATTTTTAAGTTTGAAAAAGTGCACTTCCGGTACACTGAAGCTGGCGGACAAAATCTTAAAAAATGAGATTTTCAATTTTTTTCTTTTGCCAGAATTTGTAGCTTTTGAAATGCTGATTGCTGGCTCAAACCTCGAATTTGTAGCTCTAACGGTTTATTTAATATTTAAGTTTCCGCTGGCAAAAGTTAGCAAAAAAACGACCTTCTAAAATCTAAAAAAATGAAAAAAAATAATTTTTTTTTTGCCAAAATTTGAAGCTTCTCTGAACTAAATCAACTGCGCAAACCACGATTTTGTAGCTCGCATGGTTTTTTTGTTATTCAAAATTCCGCTAAAATAAGATTTTAACGGTCAAAATTAAAAAAAATTTCGAATTTTTGAACTTTTTTTTTCACCAGAAATTGTAGCTTTCAAAATGTGAATTTGTTGCTCAAAAATTAATTTTGTAGCTTTAACTGGGGATTTTTTATTTGATTTTTAAGTTTGAAAAAGTGCACTTCCGGTACACTGAAGCTGGCGGACAAAATCTAAAAAAATGAGATTTTCAATTTTTTTCTTTTGCCAGAATTTGTAGCTTTTGAAATGCTGATTGCTGGCTCAAACCTCAAATTTGTAGCTCTAACGGTTTATTTAATATTTAAGTTTCCGCTGGCAAAAGTTAGCAAAAAAACGACCTTCTAAAATCTAAAAAAATGAAAAAAAATAATTTTTTTTTTTGCCACAATTTGAAGCTTCTCTGAACTAGATCAACTGCGCAAACCACGATTTTGTAGCTCGCATGGTTTTTTTGTTATTCAAAATTCCGCTAAAATAAGATTTTAACGGTCAAAATAAAAAAAAATTTCGAATTTTTGAACTTTTTTTTTTACCAGAAATTGTAGCTTTCAAAATGTGAATTTGTTGCTCAAAAATTAATTTTGTAGCTTTAACTGGGGATTTTTTATTTGATTTTTAAGTTTGAAAAAGTGCACTTCCGGTACACTGAAGCTGGCAGACAAAATCTAAAAAAATGAGATTTTCAATTTTTTTCTTTTGCCAGAATTTGTAGCTTTTGAAATGCTTATTTGTTGCGCAAACCCCATATTTATAGCTACGCATAGTACATACTAAAGTTCAATTCATGGATTTTTTATGATTCCATTGGTTTTTTGTCTAGACATGCTCAGAATTCATAAATATGCCATCTTTTATAACTAGTGGAGGCGGTTGTTTTTTAAAGATAAAAAACTTCTTGCATTTGCGCCGTAGAGTATATATAATGTAGAGTGCTCGTTTACATTTCAAAAACGTATTTCTCAAGATGGCAGCCAATGCGGAGGGCTTTCAATCCTGAAAACTCAATTTTATACTCGGACTAAACTCCCCTATACATCAAATGAAAAATATTTTGTTCTACCCAAAATGCAAGGTCTGTCCAAAATTTTGTAATATTTCATTCTTATAAAAGCAAATTTATGCAACTCGAAATACACTTTTTTCCGTGGATTCTAATAAAAAATTGAAAATGTCTAAATAAGATAGAAAAGAGACAGATATTTACTAAAGAAGAATCACAATTTGCCCCGTTCTGAAGCGCCGCCGCTGCAGTTCAAGTGCGGTATATCAGAAAAGTGTCGCGCAGTTCCACCTGGTGCGGTCTTACCTTAAAACTCAATTGGATAGTGTGGAAAGGCTTTTAGCTTAAGAATAATTTCCATGTAAAATACCACAACAAAATAAAACAGAATTACAAATCCTCCAAGAGTATCACCAGTCACGAATAAGTGCTTCTCGTCTAGCCGTTCGGATTCGGCATACAATTGTAGGTCCCTTCCATTCCTGTCAAAAGGTGCACACAGGAATGGTTGCGAGTTGTTACTCACTATTTGTATTTATTATTTTCATCAAGTGGGAGTGAGATGTGAATCTAAAGATGTCAAAAAAAAAATTATAGTTGTCAGTCCAATTTGTAAACCATATTTTTGAAGCAAATAGGGCTTTTTTAAATAAATATCAATGTCATTATTCATTAATATACCAATGAATAACACAATAGAGGTATTCACGATCCGATGCAACTGGTCTAATATCAATGTAAAATTTTCTCGACTATTACCCCGTTTACACCCTTTAAGCAAGCGAGTCCGTTTTGTATCCGAAACTAGGTTCATAAACGGAACCAAAACCGGATCCAAAACGATTCCAAATGATATCAAATAACTATGACCCCATTCACACAAGGAAACTGAGTTGCCGGCGATTTTTAGTTTCTAGGCGAGAAGGGCGTAAAAGGAAGACAAAAAATTTCCCCTCACACCCTTCTCGCCTACAAATTAGCCAGTTTCTGGCAACTCAGTTTCCTTGTGTGAAAGCCGGCTATGGAAATTAGAATCACCACGGAGCCATTATGTGAATGTATTGTGAGAGAGAGCGAGTATCCCAATTCACCATACTCAGTAAAAACGGAGCCTAAATGGAATCCAAAACGGACCAACAAAAATGAATGAATCGAGGCATACCCAAATGTATTGTATTAAAAAGAAACTTCCCCATCTAGTCGAGTTTCTACATTGCATACAAGAAAAAAAAAAAAAAACAAACAGAATTTTGTTTATTTCAAGACTTCATTTTTATTTATAAATTATAAAAGGTACATTATATATTTCCACAACTTAACATATGCATATAATAAACAGTAAACTTGTATTTTAGATTGGTAATTTCTTAAAGTTTTCACAAGAAAAAAATATAAAAAAGAAAGGGTCTTGGCCACGCTACCTACAAAACTGAACTAAATAAATAAAAAGTGATGGAAATTAAGACAAAATGACTGTACTCTCTCTTTTTCACCGTGTATACAAAAATTCTCTCGATTCTTGTTCTTTTCTTGTTCTTTTTACATGCGTACACAGAAAATTTGTTAATGTGTGTGAGACAATCAGTTTTTTCGGATTCCCGAGTGGTTACATAGTGAACCGAGAAATTCGCATCCGTGATTTAGCTTGAAGGGCAAGCAGTATCGAAAGCTCGAGTTGGATTAGGGTCGGATTTTAAACCCAAGTTTTTTATCACGTGAGTTGAGAGCCTCATTTGAAGTTGAGTTGATATGGTGTTGAGATTACAGTTGAAGGAATGGCTTCAATATATTCATTTCACACAGAACCTGTTAAAATTTAATAGATTTTAGTATATTCTTCGCATATTTATCAAAACAAATAAATAATTATACTCGGCCATGTGCAAAAACACTGTCATCAACACATCCTTCACATCGACTCTTCGATCCAGGCTTTTTATCAACCATTTCGACTTGACTCCGCTCCTGAATTGGAATCGAGTTGGTTGAAGCTCATTTCAACTCAACTCAGGTATACAAAGGGACCAAGCGAGCTTGAAGCTCGCTCGAATACCTCATGTAAATGGGGTATATTATAACAACAACTAAAGTCCCGGTCTACATTGAAAGATTTTTCCAGTGCCGATCTTTTGTTCGTAGGTGAAGGGAGTGAAAAGGAGTAGGGATAAAATCATTTTTAACACAAAACTCGAAACGATTTTTCCAGTCTGCTTGTGATCTCTTTCACCCTCTTTCCAGTTTTTTGTGTGTTCGGTGTGAGTGAATATCAATGAAAAATGAAAAGCACAGAAATGATTAAGTGAAGAAAAAATTTCATTGAAAAAATCGTTCTGTGTACATTTCACACGATTTATGGAAAAATCTTCGTGGAAAAATCGGGCAATGTAGATCGGGACAAAGCTGGCCATACACGATCGAGCTGAACAGCTCGGAGCCATTTGTTGGCCACGGTCCAAATTTTGGGTGCCATACACTGCCGATCCGAAAGAATTTTGGCAGTTTGGTTCTTGTCCAAACAAAAAACGTCAGCGGTCCGTTCAATGCAAAAGCACAAGTCGACTGAACTGAAGTTCTTATGATATAGTTACCCAATCAGAAACCAGGAAAATTCTAAAATACTGTGAATTTCGATCGCTTTCACACAAGGAAACTTAGTTGCCAGAAACTATCTAGTTTGTTGACGAGAAAGGTGTGAGGGGACATTTTTTTCTTTCCCCTTACGCCCTTCTCGGCTACAAACTCCCAGTTTCCAGCAACTCAGTTTCCTTGTGTGAAAGTAGTTTTTGTGTTTTTTGTATTAAACATGACACAACTTGACAAAAAAGGGAATGAGACAGTTAGATGTTTTTGCTGAAAACTGTATTCTTCAATTTAATGAGATAGAGTGAGAAAGTGGGTTTTTATTATATAGTGACGGTGGAGCGATCAGAAAGTTGGAAGCAAAAAGATCTGCTTGGCTTGCTGCTTCCCCACATACGGTAGAGCCGAACATTGGTTCCGAGGGTCGTGTTCGTGGATTTTGGACTGGCTGAAAATCCAAAAACGAAGCGATCTGAGTTTTCCCACTAACAGGCAATTTTGGTTCGGTTCCGGGCCGTTCGGCTTAAAGGTAAGACCGCACACAACTGCAGCGGAACTACACTTCACGACGCGGCAAAACATTCTTTGTATGAAACTGTATGAGCTATATCGCACTAAGCGGCAACTGAACTTCATAAAATTTCATACAAATTATTGTGAATCGCAGTTCCGCTGCAGTGCGGACTGTCAAATTCCTTTGCGTGAATATGATGTGACATATGCCAACTCCACTGGCCATGAACGATGTCCATAATCTAAACTACAATCCAATCCACAGTCAGATTTGTATGGATATGTCACTGCATGGACACGGATTTTTGCGACTCCATTGGATTTTTCCCGACATGTTCATATAGTCATGGCTATTGGAGGTGTCATTTGACAGGTCGCAAGCAACTTACAAGTAAGCAGTTACAATCTAAACAGGGTCTTAGTTTTGCAATGTTGACTACATTTACACCCCGACTCCACAGGCCATACAGATGCCCAACATCACAACCACAATTCAATCAACAAACAGTGCATTTTTACTCACTGGGCAAATCATGTCATGTCGTTCATTAGCCTTTCACAACTACTTCTATCTTTTACAACAAAATTCACTTAGTCCCGATCTACATTGCCCGATTTTTCCACGAAGATTTTTCCAGAAATCATGTGAAATGTACACACAGAACGATTTTTTCCATAAGATTTTTTCCTTGTCTTCTTCATTTTTGTATTGCTGTGCTCTTCATGTTTCATTGAGATGCACTTACACCATCAAACGAACGGCACACTGACACCGAACACACACAAAAAAATGGAAAGAAGACGAGAGAGAACATAAACAGACTGGAAAAATCGTTCGAGTTTTGTGGTACAAACGATTTGATCCCTCCCTTTTCACTCCCTTCACCAACGAACAAAAGATCGGCACTGGAAAAGTCGTTCAATGTAGACCGGGACTTACACATTCAAGAAAAACCAGAAAAAAACTCACACGCACATGAAACGTCATCTCATGACCAAGCTTTGAACAGCCCTCCATGTCTTGTTCAAAACGTTATTTTTTTCGACATGATGCTGCATGTACATGGATTTTTTGGACTCCATGGGATTTTTTTTAGACATGTTCATAGTCCGGCCATCGTTCATGGCCCGTGGAGGCGGACCGTAAGGATAGTTTGTGGAAAATTCCAATTTGCACTATCCCCCAGACTTCAGTTGCAAACAAGCAACAAAAACAATAGTTTGACAGATCTAGTTTAAGGAAAAACAAATAAACAATAGTTGTGTATTTATATTTGTTTGTATTGCATTATTTTCCCTGAAACTAGGTTTTGTATGCATTTTTATAAAGATATATGTATAACTATAGTTCCGCTGAAAGGCAAAATCGGTGGTATCCATGGGATCAAATATAAGTAAAATCGGTCAATGTAGAACGGGACTAACAAACCACATCTGTGTCGTGTGTTGTGTTGTAGAGTCGTGTGTCGCTGTCATTCCATATATTTTAAAGTATGCGTTTAAAACGCATACGTCTTCCGAACTCATCAAGCATACTTTCACAAAACTTGTCCAAAAGCAATTTTCCGCAACTTGTAGGCAAATTCGGCATATCCCGCAAACGTCAGTGGCAAGCGGGGCTAAAAAAGAATCACAACAGACAAAAAAAAGCTCTACATCAAGGGTAAGCAACAGCGTTATAACAAAAGTGTTACACTATTTTTAAATTTTATTTCGTTGTTACAAAAGGGGTATTCATGCAAAACGGGGAAAACCCATAGAAAGCTTATGAACCATAGTCTTTTATATCAGTAGAAATGTCAAAATTTTTATGGAAAAAGTAATTTGCAAAATATAGAATTTTATCTCACAAATTTGAAGCGAAAAGCGTACCTAATAATTAAACCGATCTGAAATCTTGAGCCCATATCTTAAATCTCCAACTTGATGGCTCCAGAAATGTGTTCATCAGTTTTGTCGTTTTCGATTGGATTTCAGAACAGTACAACTCCTTTTTGATTCCAATCGAATTATTTTCTGTTGTTCCAAGACTAATTTGCGAAAAATTAAGTGTGTGTGTGTGAATTGTCTGATATTTATGTATATTTTCCATTTTCAGTCGAGTAAAATTAATTTGACAAGTTATTCGATGGAACAGAAAATAACTCCGAAAACATTACTCGGAACAGCCAATCGAATTATTTTGGAGTAAGTGGAGTCAAAAAGGAGTAACTCCGAACCTCCAACCGAAAATGACATAAAAAACTAAAGTTAAAAAAGTATGATGGTAATGCTGGAATTACATGTATCTTCGTCTGCAAATATGAAGAAAAGTAGAGCAGGACAGATTTATGCCAAAATTCCGAGCGTGTGAAAAAGAACCATCAGGAAGATGAACATGTTCGTCTTCATATAATCTTCATGCACGAAGATCTCCTGCATTTTGGTGTTCCCTCTCTATCCAACAAATGTACATTTTAATTTTGCATCCCCTTTCTGTTTTTTGCAGAAGTCAGACGAAGATACATGTAAATCCACCATTATGCTGGATTTACATGTATCTTCGTCTGCAAATATGAAGAAAAGTAGAGCGGGACAGTTGTATGCCAAAATTCCGAGCGTGTGAAAGAGAACCATCAAGAAGATGAACATGTTCGGCTTCATATCTGCATTATGGCACTTTCTATATTGTGGATTTACATGTATCTTCATCTGCAAAATGCAGAAAAGTAGAGAGTGAAAGAGAACCATCTAGAAGATAGACATGTTCGTCTTCATTTCTGCATTATGGCACTTTCCTTTAATGCAGAAACGAAGTTCTTCTGCATTTTGATCCTTCTCTCTATCTAACAAATATACATTTTGTATTTGGCATCCCTTTTTTTGTGCAGAAACCAAATGCAGATACATGTAAATCCACCAATAATCTTCATGCACGATGATCTTCTGCATTTTGGTGTCCCCTCTCTATCCAACGAATGTACATTTTAATTTTGCATCCCCTTTTTTTGCAGAAGTCAGACGAAGATACATGTAAATCCACCATTATGCTGGATTTACATGTATCTTCGTCTGCAAATATGAAGAAAAGTAGAGCGGGACAGTTGTATGCCAAAATTCCGAGCGTGTGAAAGAGAACCATCAAGAAGATGAACATGTTCGGCTTCATATCTGCATTATGGCACTTTCTATATTGTGGATTTACATGTATCTTCATCTGCAAAATGCAGAAAAGTAGAGAGTGAAAGAGAACCATCTAGAAGATAGACATGTTCGTCTTCATTTCTGCATTATGGCACTTTCCTTTAATGCAGAAACGAAGTTCTTCTGCATTTTGATCCTTCTCTCTATCTAACAAATATACATTTTGTATTTGGCATCCCTTTTTTTGTGCAGAAACCAAATGCAGATACATGTAAATCCACCAATAATCTTCATGCACGATGATCTTCTGCATTTTGGTGTCCCCTCTCTATCCAACGAATGTACATTTTAATTTTGCATCCCCTTTTTTTGCAGAAGTCAGACGAAGATACATGTAAATCCACCATTATGCTGGATTTACATGTATCTTCGTCTGCAAATATGAAGAAAAGTAGAGCGGGACAGTTGTATGCCAAAATTCCGAGCGTGTGAAAGAGAACCATCAAGAAGATGAACATGTTCGGCTTCATATCTGCATTATGGCACTTTCTATATTGTGGATTTACATGTATCTTCATCTGCAAAATGCAGAAAAGTAGAGAGTGAAAGAGAACCATCTAGAAGATAGACATGTTCGTCTTCATTTCTGCATTATGGCACTTTCCTTTAATGCAGAAACGAAGTTCTTCTGCATTTTGATCCTTCTCTCTATCTAACAAATATACATTTTGTATTTGGCATCCCTTTTTTTGTGCAGAAACCAAATGCAGATACATGTAAATCCACCAATAATCTTCATGCACGATGATCTTCTGCATTTTGGTGTCCCCTCTCTATCCAACGAATGTACATTTTAATTTTGCATCCCCTTTTTTTGCAGAAGTCGGACGAAGATACATGTAAATCAACCATTAGATTTTTTTCTTTCATTTTTTTTTTTGTAATGAACTGTCAAAATTAGAAAGAGAAAAGACAGAGATAAATCCGCGAAAAGCCGAACTGAAATGACAACTCAGCATTTGTATCTTTTTATAAAGGATTTTTGGTTTTTATTGAAATTGAAAGACTTGTGTTTTGTTTATGCTTTTTTAATTTTTGAAATGCTTTGCAGAACAAATAAATTCTCTGAAAAATAAGAAAATTATAGGTATTGGTCGTATTTTTTGCCTTTATCTCTGCTTTTGTATATACGCTTAAAAATAATTTAAAAAAATTTAAATTATAAAATAATTATTATTTTATTTTACATGTCATACAAATCAGATTGTGGATTGAATTATGGACATCGTTAACGGCCAGGGAAGGCGGCATGTAAAAAGCAAGTACAGAAAATCCTGTTCGGAATATACTCACTGAACAGCAAATCAGAACTAGTCCAGTCAAATTAGGATAAAATGGAAACATATGTGGATGTAACATACATATAGCATCTTAGTGTTTTGTGGAATTCGATCAGAAATAATCACTTCTGAAACTCGTATTTATGACTCTTATTCGACTACAGTCGTATGTTGGTAATTTAAAAGTCGTACATCCGACTTTAATTTTAAAAATATTGAGAAACGGAAACGGATCGGTATAAGGCTCTCTTACATATATCATTTTTGTATTGCATTTTAGTGGTCTAAGTTCCACGTTGTCAATCTCAGATTAATAGCATGTGTTTTGTTAGGATATGTGTTATTTTTAATAAATACCATACAAATTAATACATACAATACAATAACATACATAATTTTTTTTATTGCAGTTTGACAATGCATTTTAGTGGTCTTAGGTATATGACATGGTATTGCTTAAATTTGGAGCTGTATAAAACACATTTCGAAAATGCATTTTGGTGGTCTTAGGTCCACGGTATCGCTGCCAGGTTTATGCAATACTATTTGCATTGATACAAATAGCATATCCACCAAATATGAACACTTTAAGAAAATCGTTGAACAAATCTCGTACTAAAATAATTTGTTTTATGACATTTCAATGATTTTGACAAATATTATACAGGCAACGATACCTATACTTTGTTTTTTAAGCTTCTCGTATTCAACGTATATGACTTGAAGAATAACGATTTTCTTACGATACGAGTTCAAGTATAAATACGAGTACGAGACAAAATACGACTTGCGGAATATAGGTGAATATAAACAACGAGAATGTGAAGTTGCTCCCGCTCAAAAAGGTGTGCTATTTACAGGAAAAATCATAACGTGCAAGAAAGTACATTATTCACTGTCTGCTTTTTGTTATTTTCCTTTTTAACTTTGGAAATATGCATCTTAGGAAAAAAACATCAAGGCAAAATTAGTTTGTTCTGAAATTCTCCACAAGATGATATTTATATAAAACTATCTGGTGTTATATTTTTGTTGCTTTACAGCATTGAAGTAAAAAAAAATCTGTAAACATAAGAGTAGTTTTGAAGCGCTTAACTGACAGATAAGAAATGGTCCAATTCTAATATATATACTCTAGGAAATTACAAAATGAAATATCAAAACCCGATTCAAATCGGTCTGACAGTTCGGCATGAGAAATAATGTTAATTAAGTGCACCCCGAAATGTTTGCGTGAATGCAGTAGTTAAAGCTAGACATTAAAGCTGGTGCTAATTTTTGTACAAATACTCGTAGCCCTTAACTATCGTAAAGTATCCTTTTAATATTTATTTAATTTTTTTAGTGACTTTGGTAGCGATTTTAAAAGATCAAAATTCAAAAAAATATTTTTCATACGAGTTTTTAAGAACTTATGAATAAAGACATTGCGATCCTGATTTTCTAACTTTACAACATAATTATCAAAAGACTTGCCGAAAAGTACAAAAATTGTTCGCAAAAAACACGAATTGTTCTTTTTGCAATGTATTTTGATGATGAGTTTTAAGTTTAAATACCATCAGTATCGGAATGTCTGTATTCTTAAATTTCCAAAAGCTTTGCAACAAAAAAAAAATGACATTTGACCATTAAGGAAACCACATACAACTTAATAACACGAATTTCATATTTGGGGTGATTTATTAATTTTACTGATGAAAATTCCGTAAAGAAATTTATCTACAGATTTTATCAGTAAAATTAATAATTGTTTTTTTTTTTAAGTTATTGTTCATAAGAATTTTTGTTTGGTAAAAAAAAATATTTCAGGTGATTTATCATCGATTCTTTTTATTTTTATATTTGAAATCGGATGTTAACACATTATATTATCCAATCGAAAAAAAAATTACCGATGGATTCTACTCATCGCTATAACCTGCTCCATAGCTAGCTATTTTTCAACCAAAAACGGAAAATAGAAGTTAATAGGGGTATTCACGATTTGATGCAACCAAGCCAAGTCAAATTGCGAAATGTTATTATTTTCTGTAGTGACGCTGCAACAAAATCAGTTTGAGTCTTGGGGAGACAGTTGGAGAGATTTAAATAACACCGCGCAAATTAGGTTAGAGTATAAATAAAGAGTAAAAGTGTAGGAACATTTTATTAAGTACATTTTGTTGTTTTAGCAGAAGAAAATGTTGCACTTTTGATTTGAAACTTGACCAGTTGCACTGGATCGTGAATATCCCTAATGTTTTTTTGTTTTAATATAAACAAATCAATACATCCTCTTTTCCACACCACCCAAGGGGTAGAGGATCAGGCGCGTTTTTTTTAAAGTGGTGTCCCCGTTAGGCCTAATCCACTATTACTAGAATTTTTTTTAGAATAAAATATAATACAAAAAAAAAACAAAAAAATATGTAAAACTTACCTAATTCGGATTTAAGCGACATTTTCAAACGATAATTTGGTCAATGATCTAGGTTGCTAGTGGCCGTCATTTCACGTAATCTGTAAAAACATATATTAAAAGCTGTGGGTCTACTTTTATACTATTTCTTTTTCTGTCTGCAGTAGATTCGAGGTCATTATAGAGCATCCAAGTTTTGTTTGGTCTATAGCAAAATGTAACGAAATGTCCTGTCTTCGGTCGCGTTCCCACAAAATGTATTACAGAATGCAAACAAAATTTTTTTGCTTGGTTTCCCTCGAAGACTATGAAGAATGGTGGTAAATCCTTCAACATAAACAATTTTTCTTCTCCTTTATGGTTGTAAACTTCAATAAAAATGAATGGACCTTAAAAAATAATCAACATTTTAGTGAAACAATAATACAAACTTATAAATTACCTGTTTCTGTTGAGGTTACTTTTAACGGCAAAAAGCAGGAGTTACAATTTTTCAGTAGTCTTTGAGGAACTTCAAGTTCCTTTGAAATTATGTCGTTAAAATTTTTATCGGCCAGGAGCTCATCCCTGACTAATAACATGTTTGTGATGTGTTCTTTTTTTTCACAATTTCGTGAGCACATAAGATTGTGCCTAACGCTCGGGCAATCTTTCAGCAATTGTGATGCCATGTACCCTGGTGTGCTTTCACAATTCATTAAAGTTATGTTATTTGATGGTTTGAAAGATTTTTCAAAAATCATGCACAAAATTTCAGCCCGCAATTTATATGTTTTAGAAGTTATTGTACCTAAGAATAAATAAAAAAATACAGATTGTAAGAAAATTATTTCTTATTATCAAATGCGTTTCAAATACACTGCTGGAAAAAATTAGATGAACTACATTTTTGTTAACATTTTTTGAAAAGCTGTATCTCGGTTAAATATAATTTTATCGAGATGAAACAAAAAGCATTTTTGATATTTTTGTTGCTGTAAATTTTTTCAGCAGTATAATTAAAATTTGTCCATACAAATAGTTTTTTAAATCGAAAAATAAATTGTGAGATAAATAGTTTTAATCCAATTTACCATATTGTATGACATCATTTATTAAGATGAACAATGGGACGTCAGACTTTTTAGAAATAAACTCCTCAATGCTTAGAAAATCTATGCCAGCTATTAATAAGCCTTGGCATAGGCTATCAAAGGCGCAAGTATTTATAATTGATATTTTGTTTCCTTTCACTATTGGAGGCTGTAGTCCTAAAGAGTTGCCATTTTTGAGCAAAGGGATTCTTTTATTTGGCCTTGCATTAAGGATGTCGGCAGCTTCGTCTTTCCTTTGCCCTAAATATTTGGCAACTCTCGTTTTTTTTATTTCTGGATTGCCTTGTCCTCGCCAGTTTTCAATTTCTTGCGAAGCTGCTATTTTGGCATCGATTTCATTTTCCGATTCTGAATTATCAATACTTGGTGTTGGTTCTTTTCGTTTTAAAGTGTTTTCATCACTTATATCCGAAAATTCGGATGAAAGTGGCATTTTCAAATATGATAATTCTGATGCTTCTTCATTGGTAAAATCTTTAACAGTGCAAAAAAAAAAAAATATTCGTGGACAATTTTTTATAGAGTTCAATATAATATAATGTATACCTGTATTGCTATCTTTTTTAATTAAATTGAACTGCGATAAAGCACTTTTGTTATTAAATGATTCTTCGCTTGTGCTTAAATTGATATTTGCAGATAGCGGTGGTAATTTCGCTTCTAAAATTAAGCAACGACCAATCAAATATTCCAGGTGTTTTTTGACGAATTTGTCAACTCTAGTCGACTCATTTATGACATGAGTTTTGAGTTTGTTGAATTCACCCTCAACTGGTGCACTCGATGCTGGAACCCTTCCGAAACCATATTTGTTTACAAAAATACAGCTCCACAAAGGAATCGTACCTAATTTAGACAAGGAAGTTAATTTTTTTTTAAATTTAAAAACAAGTTTATTTTTCTTACTTATATCCCGTAGAAGCCGAGCAGCTAATTTCGGAACGTAATATGCATTGGCTGACATTCCGTTTTGGGTTCGTAATGATGAAATTTCACCATTAATACTCTTCCCCCACCGAGCCCACCAATTCGAATGTATTTTTTTATTATCGAGCTGGTCTTCCTCAGGTACACCATTTTCATTGTCATTGTCATCTTGCAGATCGTTTACGCAATTTGTTTCTTTTCCAGTTGTAAGGGATTTCAAGAAATCTATCTGCTTTGCGCATTCTGTCTTTATATTCGATCCAAACAGAATCCCTTCACTTTCGCATTGGCAGACTAAAAGCAAGGCTTTTAATATTTTTTTGGCATCTTCTACTTCCCGGGATATTATGAGTTGACCAACTGATGACAAAAAAAATGTTCTAACTGGCTTGGAATATTTTCTTAGCTCTGTTGAATAGTTTTTTATAAAGTGTGCAATGTCTATTCTCACATAGCAGTCTGGTGTTTCCTTCCTATATGCATCCGCATACTGTTCAATGGTAAAATATCCCGTGAATTCCCTAATCACAGCCGTCAATAATGCCCTTGATCCATCTGCGATAACTTCCTTAGGATAGGGAGCGCCAAGCATACACCATTTCATCAACCAAGATCTTATATTTGTTGAAGAATGTGCTTCGGAAAGATATTGGGATATGGAAAATTGGCCCGCATCGCAATTAACCACAATGTGGTACAAAAAAATACTTTTGCTCAGACTACCATCTGGCCTTCTAATTTTAGCCAATCGAACACCGCTGGCATCTATGCAAAGTGACAAATGGCCGGTTTTTATTAAGCTTTTGTAAATGTTGAGTTGATGTGAAGTCATATAGAACACAGAAAAGGGGTTATGTCCTATCTCATGAATTGTGTTTGGCATATTTGTTTTTAAAACATCTAAAGCACGAATGGGATCCGAGTCTAAGTATTCACCCGTTATTTTATCGTGCTTTGCCTTGTGTAATATGTTGGCTTCATAGAGGAAAGGAGCTTCGGGTCTTCCAGGGGACATAAGTCTTTTTGCCTCCTCTGCGCGAAATGCTTCTGCACTTTTTTGGCATAATTGTTTTGCCACTTCTTTTCTACGCGAACCTCGCAAATTTCTCTTTCCGCACTGGTTTGACCCTTTGCTTGCAGAGCATTCAATTTTTACACAATTTTCTAATTTTGTCAATATTCCTTTTAAGGTAGACCCACATTTGCAGTACCCTGAAACAAATGAACAAAATTCATGGCTAAACTATAAGCTTGTTAAGATTAAGATTTAAATCCCTTGATCTTGAACAATTTTATTTTGTTTTGTGAATATGTATGTATATATACCTACATACATACAAAGGTACATTAGTAAACTTGTAAAATTTTATTTATTATTTTGATTTGTTTGTAGGTATTTTCTCATCAAGCAAGTTATAACAATAAAAAAAAAAAATTTACAGCATTTTCTTAATGTTTACATAATATAATAATAGACAAACAAAACCTTTAAAAATTATACAGCAGAAGTATATTAAATCTGGCTTTTTACTGCAATGCCAAAAACAATTTGGTGTTCCAATTAAATATGCATTTAATTGTTTCGCAAACATTTTTGTTAACCGATGAACCGAGATAAGCTAGGTACAAAATATTCGGCTTTGAACATTTGTTGTTGTCTTTCTGAAGAGTATTTAGTGCATTCAAATATAGACGGCGTGTGGCAAAGTTGCTAAACATCAATTTCTCTTTATTTTAACGTGAGTGATTTTTGTGTAATCTTCAAAAAAGAAACAACCCTCTGCTTCCGAAACATATCTTGCTCGATCCCCGATCGTTACAAGAGACAAGAATGATATACACATAGCAACGTCGTTAACAGTTGGCACACGCCAGGAATACACATTTACCCACCCTTGAGAATAGGAAAATTGCCTGGATGCAAAATTTGTCAGATATTTTTATTTATGAATGAATGGAAACTAGACTTTTGAGTAACTTCCTACTATTAAAGAGGGTTGGCAGGATACTACACAATTTCTGTGGAATTATAATTTCTTATATTCAATAGAATAACAGGTAGATTGTATTCATACGTTATAATATGCATGACTGAAATCATATTTGAAAATATGTATATGTTTAAGTCTGAATAATATCTTTATAGTCTATAGTGAAATATTAAAAAAAAAAAAAAATAATATATAGACATTATCCTGTGAGTCTGTGACTTAATGTGCTTTTTGAAAGAGTGACTAGAAACTCAGCAAAATGTTTACCTGCTAAACAATAACAAAACAAATGATTGTAGAGAATTTTGTTTGTGTTTTCCGTGTAAAACTTGTACTAAAACTCAAAACAAAAGTTAGAAATTAACATTCTTAATTTATATAAAACAGCAAGGTAAAACATGTATCAGAAATAACTAATCCTGTTTTTCAATACTATTACATATTAGGTTTTATTTTTTATATATGTTTTTTTATTTAAGATTAACAAAGTGGAGTAAAAAAAAAACTAAAATTCTGATTGACTTTATTTTGTGGAAAATACTTTATTATAGTATAAGAATAGACGTTCGTCATAAGGTTTTTAACACAGTAATTTTTTTAAAAATTAAATCAACTTTAACATGCTAGGCAAGTTAAATTGGAAAATAAAATCGAAAGTCGTGATGTAATTATGATATTTTGATATGTTGTTAGGACTTTTGAGAGTATTCTGTAGCCAGCTTTCAAAAACATATCCTCACGCAGGAAAAAATCCAAAAGTTAAATAAAAAAACATTAAATTATGACTTTTTTTAATGTCCTTTTATAACTTTGGATGCAATTGACAAAAAAACATTTGTTATAAATACATTATGTTTTTTTTGTTTGGTAAAATTTTCACAAGATGACATAAGTTTAAAGTTAATGCATTTTATATTTTTGTTGTTTGACCAGAGCATTCACGCAAACATTTTATGTTGCATTCTTGCACTATTTAACATCATGTCTCATGACAAAACTATAAGACTAACTTGAATTGCTTGAATTAGGATTTCGTTTCTTTATACTTTAGAGTACCTACTTGATTCGACATTAATAGCAGATTTAACTATTTTACTTTTTGTTAAGTAATTCAAAATTAATTAGTTTTACATATTTTGTTTAGCTTTATGGTTATGTCGCAACAAAAATATAAAATGCATGAATTTAAAAGTAATGTCATCTTGTAGAAAAATGTATAACACATTTATCATGGATTTTTTTTTTCCTAAATTGCATATTTCCAAAATTCTTAATGTAGTGATTTTAGCGTTTTTTATTAACTTTCGGATTATTCCTGTATTTCCAATATTGACAATTTTTTAGACTGCATACATATATGTATGTACATTGTACACACAAAATATATCATATAATTATACCTATTAATAAAGTCCATTCCTGCCAGCACATGTACACAGAAATGGTTGAGTAATTGTTGTGAGTGACCTGGGGTGAAATCGGCTAAGCTGATTATCAAATTTTTGATTGTCGTTTTAACGATTGCTTTCTCTGCCAGCTAAAATTGATAATCAAATCAGCCTAGCCGATTCCACCCCTGGCTAGTTCCTAAAAATGAGATCTCAAATTTTGGATCAGTTTGCTCAGAGTTATTATTTTTCTGAACTGTCTTAATCTTACCTTCGATAGTGCCAAATGATGCCTGATGATTCAAGTAATGGGACTTAAAGTTGTAGCCACACACAATAGGGGTTTGGGTCCAAATTTTTTCCACAATCAAGTCTCCCCATTCACCACCGTCCTTAAGTTTCTTGAAAACACCGTTTTTATATTTCTTCATCACTATTATCTTTTCGAATTCGCGGATCGATAAATTTAGTATGAAGTTTTGACTATGTTGATCTGTTGAGTAGACGCCTGGCAAGACTTCTACAGACTCGATTTCCGATTTTTCCTCTCCACTTTTTGTTGAGTCATTATTACACTCGGATCCCAAAAACATGTAGCGGAAACCTCTGGTTTTGTTACAAGCTAATGCGTGTAACGATTGGGGTTGAATTTTGTTGTTCAGTTCATTGGATATTTGTATCCATATTTTGTCATTTTTTGAAATTAGTCTTAAATCATCACTCACAATTGTACTTTTGTATTTTAAAAAAGTTTTTAATATCTCTTCGTTTTTAACTTTGGGTTTTCTTCCTCGAGGCATCTTGAATGTTTAAACAACTGGAGACAAATGAAAATCTAGTTAGAATCCCGTTATTGTTTTAAGTTCAAGGAGGAGTCATGGACGCTTGGGTGCGCAAAAGCTTTTGGATAAAGAATTTAGGTCAGTTTAGATTATTTGAGCATTTAAGTGTATTGGCTTAAAAAGTAGACCAGTTCACATTAATTAAGGCTACGTTTACTGGCTAAACAAAAATAGACCAGTTTGCATAAAATACGTCTAAGACCGGAAACTGAGTTGCCAGCAGTTTTTAGTTTGTAGACGAGAAGGGCGTAAGGGAAAGGAAAAAAATCTCCCCTCACACACTTCTCGTCTACAAACTTAGTTTCCTGGTGTGAAAGCGGTCTAAGTTAATTTTTTACTTTGATCCCTTTCACACAAGGAAACTGAGTTGCCGGTGATTTTTAGTTTGTAGGCGAGAAGGGCGTTAAAGGAAAATAAACAAATCTCACCTCACACCCTTCTCGCTAACAAACTAGCCAGTTTCTGGCAACTCAGTTTCCTTGTGTGAAAGCCGTCTTTCTGCTACTCCATGACGAAGATTTTTTAGGTGAAATCGGTAAGGAGCTTTCTCCTCAACAACAAGACTTGATAGTTTTTGCGATATATCGGAAAGCATGTGATATTTCTTTGACTTTTGCGGTGTAAAATTTGAAGTTGTATTGACTTGAATTTTTTGCAATATTTAATTTAATTATAATTCGCCAGGTTTGAAAGAAAAAATTGTCAATTTGTCATTCAATTCAGAAAAAAAACATCTTGATATGTTTTGGCATATCTGTAAGACAAATGAGTAATGATTTAGGCCGTATGCTAATTGGATTGAAATTTCGATTAAATTTTATCCGAGTAAAATTTTGACGTTTCATTATTGTTTTTACTGTAGTGGTGCATCTTTGACCGGTTTCACACAAGGAAACTGAGTTGCCCGAAACTAGCTAGTTTGTAGGCGAGAAGGGTGTGAGGGGAAATTTGTTTCTTTTTGTTTACGTTCTTCTCGCCAACAAAATAAAAATTACTGGCAACATAGTTTCTTAGTGTGAAAGGGGTCTTTGGCAAAAAAAAAAAAAAAAATACATATGTATTTATTATTTTGTTCGATATACTGTACTGGTACATATTCGCTGTTCCATATGGATCATCAAAAACATGCATTAAAACATACGAATGATCCTGCTCTTTATCGCAGACTAGCTCGTTGGGGGCTCTCTCATAACCGAAAGAGTAGTGTAAAGAAAAAGGACAACAGCTATATAAAATAAACAAACATACAATGAAATGAGACGGGTGTATAACACTTTTGCAACTCTTCTATTTATTGTCATGACATGACGTACAAACTGCTTTGACCGGTTTCACACAAGGAAACTGAATTGCCAGCGATCTTTAGTTTATAGGCGAGAAGGGCGTAAAAAACTTAAGTTTGTATGAGATTTTTTGTCTTTCTTTTACGCCCTTTGTATGAGATTTTTTGTCTTTCTTTTACGCCCTTGCAAAAGTGTTATACACCCGTCTCATTTCATTGTATGTTTGTTTTTTTCTTTACACTACTCTTTCGGTTATGAGAGAGCCCCCAACGAGCTAGTCTGCGATAAAGAGCAGGATCATTCGTATGTTTTAATGCATGTTTTTGATGATCCATATGGAACAGCGAATATGTACCAGTACAGTATATCGAACAAAATAATAAATACATATGTATTTTTTTTTTTTTTTTGCCAAAGACCCCTTTCACACTAAGAAACTATGTTGCCAGTAATTTTTATTTTGTTGGCGAGAAGAACGTAAACAAAAAGAAACAAATTTCCCCTCACACCCTTCTCGCCTACAAACTAGCTAGTTTCGGGCAACTCAGTTTCCTTGTGTGAAACCGGTCAAAGATGCACCACTACAGTAAAAACAATAATGAAACGTCAAAATTTTACTCGGATAAAATTTAATCGAAATTTCAATCCAATTAGCATACGGCCTAAATCATTACTCATTTGTCTTACAGATATGCCAAAACATATCAAGATGTTTTTTTTCTGAATTGAATGACAAATTGACAATTTTTTCTTTCAAACCTGGCGAATTATAATTAAATTAAATATTGCAAAAAATTCAAGTCAATACAACTTCAAATTTTACACCGCAAAAGTCAAAGAAATATCACATGCTTTCCGATATATCGCAAAAACTATCAAGTCTTGTTGTTGAGGAGAAAGCTCCTTACCGATTTCACCTAAAAAATCTTCGTCATGGAGTAGCAGAAAGACGGCTTTCACACAAGGAAACTGAGTTGCCAGAAACTGGCTAGTTTGTTAGCGAGAAGGGTGTGAGGTGAGATTTGTTTATTTTCCTTTAACGCCCTTCTCGCCTACAAACTAAAAATCACCGGCAACTCAGTTTCCTTGTGTGAAAGGGATCAAAGTAAAAAATTAACTTAGACCGCTTTCACACCAGGAAACTAAGTTTGTAGACGAGAAGTGTGTGAGGGGAGATTTTTTTCCTTTCCCTTACGCCCTTCTCGTCTACAAACTAAAAACTGCTGGCAACTCAGTTTCCGGTCTTAGACGTATTTTATGCAAACTGGTCTATTTTTGTTTAGCCAGTAAACGTAGCCTTAATTAATGTGAACTGGTCTACTTTTTAAGCCAATACACTTAAATGCTCAAATAATCTAAACTGACCTAAATTCTTTATCCAAAAGCTTTTGCGCACCCAAGCGTCCATGACTCCTCCTTGAACTTAAAACAATAACGGGATTCTAACTAGATTTTCATTTGTCTCCAGTTGTTTAAACATTCAAGATGCCTCGAGGAAGAAAACCCAAAGTTAAAAACGAAGAGATATTAAAAACTTTTTTAAAATACAAAAGTACAATTGTGAGTGATGATTTAAGACTAATTTCAAAAAATGACAAAATATGGATACAAATATCCAATGAACTGAACAACAAAATTCAACCCCAATCGTTACACGCATTAGCTTGTAACAAAACCAGAGGTTTCCGCTACATGTTTTTGGGATCCGAGTGTAATAATGACTCAACAAAAAGTGGAGAGGAAAAATCGGAAATCGAGTCTGTAGAAGTCTTGCCAGGCGTCTACTCAACAGATCAACATAGTCAAAACTTCATACTAAATTTATCGATCCGCGAATTCGAAAAGATAATAGTGATGAAGAAATATAAAAACGGTGTTTTCAAGAAACTTAAGGACGGTGGTGAATGGGGAGACTTGATTGTGGAAAAAATTTGGACCCAAACCCCTATTGTGTGTGGCTACAACTTTAAGTCCCATTACTTGAATCATCAGGCATCATTTGGCACTATCGAAGGTAAGATTAAGACAGTTCAGAAAAATAATAACTCTGAGCAAACTGATCCAAAATTTGAGATCTCATTTTTAGGAACTAGCCAGGGGTGGAATCGGCTAGGCTGATTTGATTATCAATTTTAGCTGGCAGAGAAAGCAATCGTTAAAACGACAATCAAAAATTTGATAATCAGCTTAGCCGATTTCACCCCAGGTCACTCACAACAATTACTCAACCATTTCTGTGTACATGTGCTGGCAGGAATGGACTTTATTAATAGGTATAATTATATGATATATTTTGTGTGTACAATGTACATACATATATGTATGCAGTCTAAAAAATTGTCAATATTGGAAATACAGGAATAATCCGAAAGTTAATAAAAAACGCTAAAATCACTACATTAAGAATTTTGGAAATATGCAATTTAGGAAAAAAAAAATCCATGATAAATGTGTTATACATTTTTCTACAAGATGACATTACTTTTAAATTCATGCATTTTATATTTTTGTTGCGACATAACCATAAAGCTAAACAAAATATGTAAAACTAATTAATTTTGAATTACTTAACAAAAAGTAAAATAGTTAAATCTGCTATTAATGTCGAATCAAGTAGGTACTCTAAAGTATAAAGAAACGAAATCCTAATTCAAGCAATTCAAGTTAGTCTTATAGTTTTGTCATGAGACATGATGTTAAATAGTGCAAGAATGCAACATAAAATGTTTGCGTGAATGCTCTGGTCAAACAACAAAAATATAAAATGCATTAACTTTAAACTTATGTCATCTTGTGAAAATTTTACCAAACAAAAAAAACATAATGTATTTATAACAAATGTTTTTTTGTCAATTGCATCCAAAGTTATAAAAGGACATTAAAAAAAGTCATAATTTAATGTTTTTTTATTTAACTTTTGGATTTTTTCCTGCGTGAGGATATGTTTTTGAAAGCTGGCTACAGAATACTCTCAAAAGTCCTAACAACATATCAAAATATCATAATTACATCACGACTTTCGATTTTATTTTCCAATTTAACTTGCCTAGCATGTTAAAGTTGATTTAATTTTTAAAAAAATTACTGTGTTAAAAACCTTATGACGAACGTCTATTCTTATACTATAATAAAGTATTTTCCACAAAATAAAGTCAATCAGAATTTTAGTTTTTTTTTTACTCCACTTTGTTAATCTTAAATAAAAAAACATATATAAAAAATAAAACCTAATATGTAATAGTATTGAAAAACAGGATTAGTTATTTCTGATACATGTTTTACCTTGCTGTTTTATATAAATTAAGAATGTTAATTTCTAACTTTTGTTTTGAGTTTTAGTACAAGTTTTACACGGAAAACACAAACAAAATTCTCTACAATCATTTGTTTTGTTATTGTTTAGCAGGTAAACATTTTGCTGAGTTTCTAGTCACTCTTTCAAAAAGCACATTAAGTCACAGACTCACAGGATAATGTCTATATATTATTTTTTTTTTTTTTTAATATTTCACTATAGACTATAAAGATATTATTCAGACTTAAACATATACATATTTTCAAATATGATTTCAGTCATGCATATTATAACGTATGAATACAATCTACCTGTTATTCTATTGAATATAAGAAATTATAATTCCACAGAAATTGTGTAGTATCCTGCCAACCCTCTTTAATAGTAGGAAGTTACTCAAAAGTCTAGTTTCCATTCATTCATAAATAAAAATATCTGACAAATTTTGCATCCAGGCAATTTTCCTATTCTCAAGGGTGGGTAAATGTGTATTCCTGGCGTGTGCCAACTGTTAACGACGTTGCTATGTGTATATCATTCTTGTCTCTTGTAACGATCGGGGATCGAGCAAGATATGTTTCGGAAGCAGAGGGTTGTTTCTTTTTTGAAGATTACACAAAAATCACTCACGTTAAAATAAAGAGAAATTGATGTTTAGCAACTTTGCCACACGCCGTCTATATTTGAATGCACTAAATACTCTTCAGAAAGACAACAACAAATGTTCAAAGCCGAATATTTTGTACCTAGCTTATCTCGGTTCATCGGTTAACAAAAATGTTTGCGAAACAATTAAATGCATATTTAATTGGAACACCAAATTGTTTTTGGCATTGCAGTAAAAAGCCAGATTTAATATACTTCTGCTGTATAATTTTTAAAGGTTTTGTTTGTCTATTATTATATTATGTAAACATTAAGAAAATGCTGTAAATTTTTTTTTTTTATTGTTATAACTTGCTTGATGAGAAAATACCTACAAACAAATCAAAATAATAAATAAAATTTTACAAGTTTACTAATGTACCTTTGTATGTATGTAGGTATATATACATACATATTCACAAAACAAAATAAAATTGTTCAAGATCAAGGGATTTAAATCTTAATCTTAACAAGCTTATAGTTTAGCCATGAATTTTGTTCATTTGTTTCAGGGTACTGCAAATGTGGGTCTACCTTAAAAGGAATATTGACAAAATTAGAAAATTGTGTAAAAATTGAATGCTCTGCAAGCAAAGGGTCAAACCAGTGCGGAAAGAGAAATTTGCGAGGTTCGCGTAGAAAAGAAGTGGCAAAACAATTATGCCAAAAAAGTGCAGAAGCATTTCGCGCAGAGGAGGCAAAAAGACTTATGTCCCCTGGAAGACCCGAAGCTCCTTTCCTCTATGAAGCCAACATATTACACAAGGCAAAGCACGATAAAATAACGGGTGAATACTTAGACTCGGATCCCATTCGTGCTTTAGATGTTTTAAAAACAAATATGCCAAACACAATTCATGAGATAGGACATAACCCCTTTTCTGTGTTCTATATGACTTCACATCAACTCAACATTTACAAAAGCTTAATAAAAACCGGCCATTTGTCACTTTGCATAGATGCCAGCGGTGTTCGATTGGCTAAAATTAGAAGGCCAGATGGTAGTCTGAGCAAAAGTATTTTTTTGTACCACATTGTGGTTAATTGCGATGCGGGCCAATTTTCCATATCCCAATATCTTTCCGAAGCACATTCTTCAACAAATATAAGATCTTGGTTGATGAAATGGTGTATGCTTGGCGCTCCCTATCCTAAGGAAGTTATCGCAGATGGATCAAGGGCATTATTGACGGCTGTGATTAGGGAATTCACGGGATATTTTACCATTGAACAGTATGCGGATGCATATAGGAAGGAAACACCAGACTGCTATGTGAGAATAGACATTGCACACTTTATAAAAAACTATTCAACAGAGCTAAGAAAATATTCCAAGCCAGTTAGAACATTTTTTTTGTCATCAGTTGGTCAACTCATAATATCCCGGGAAGTAGAAGATGCCAAAAAAATATTAAAAGCCTTGCTTTTAGTCTGCCAATGCGAAAGTGAAGGGATTCTGTTTGGATCGAATATAAAGACAGAATGCGCAAAGCAGATAGATTTCTTGAAATCCCTTACAACTGGAAAAGAAACAAATTGCGTAAACGATCTGCAAGATGACAATGAAAATGGTGTACCTGAGGAAGACCAGCTCGATAATAAAAAAATACATTCGAATTGGTGGGCTCGGTGGGGGAAGAGTATTAATGGTGAAATTTCATCATTACGAACCCAAAACGGAATGTCAGCCAATGCATATTACGTTCCGAAATTAGCTGCTCGGCTTCTACGGGATATAAGTAAGAAAAATAAACTTGTTTTTAAATTTAAAAAAAAATTAACTTCCTTGTCTAAATTAGGTACGATTCCTTTGTGGAGCTGTATTTTTGTAAACAAATATGGTTTCGGAAGGGTTCCAGCATCGAGTGCACCAGTTGAGGGTGAATTCAACAAACTCAAAACTCATGTCATAAATGAGTCGACTAGAGTTGACAAATTCGTCAAAAAACACCTGGAATATTTGATTGGTCGTTGCTTAATTTTAGAAGCGAAATTACCACCGCTATCTGCAAATATCAATTTAAGCACAAGCGAAGAATCATTTAATAACAAAAGTGCTTTATCGCAGTTCAATTTAATTAAAAAAGATAGCAATACAGGTATACATTATATTATATTGAACTCTATAAAAAATTGTCCACGAATATTTTTTTTTTTTTGCACTGTTAAAGATTTTACCAATGAAGAAGCATCAGAATTATCATATTTGAAAATGCCACTTTCATCCGAATTTTCGGATATAAGTGATGAAAACACTTTAAAACGAAAAGAACCAACACCAAGTATTGATAATTCAGAATCGGAAAATGAAATCGATGCCAAAATAGCAGCTTCGCAAGAAATTGAAAACTGGCGAGGACAAGGCAATCCAGAAATAAAAAAAACGAGAGTTGCCAAATATTTAGGGCAAAGGAAAGACGAAGCTGCCGACATCCTTAATGCAAGGCCAAATAAAAGAATCCCTTTGCTCAAAAATGGCAACTCTTTAGGACTACAGCCTCCAATAGTGAAAGGAAACAAAATATCAATTATAAATACTTGCGCCTTTGATAGCCTATGCCAAGGCTTATTAATAGCTGGCATAGATTTTCTAAGCATTGAGGAGTTTATTTCTAAAAAGTCTGACGTCCCATTGTTCATCTTAATAAATGATGTCATACAATATGGTAAATTTGATTAAAACTATTTATCTCACAATTTATTTTTCGATTTAAAAAACTATTTGTATGGACAAATTTTAATTATACTGCTGAAAAAATTTACAGCAACAAAAATATCAAAAATGCTTTTTGTTTCATCTCGATAAAATTATATTTAACCGAGATACAGCTTTTCAAAAAATGTTAACAAAAATGTAGTTCATCTAATTTTTTCCAGCAGTGTATTTGAAACGCATTTGATAATAAGAAATAATTTTCTTACAATCTGTATTTTTTTATTTATTCTTAGGTACAATAACTTCTAAAACATATAAATTGCGGGCTGAAATTTTGTGCATGATTTTTGAAAAATCTTTCAAACCATCAAATAACATAACTTTAATGAATTGTGAAAGCACACCAGGGTACATGGCATCACAATTGCTGAAAGATTGCCCGAGCGTTAGGCACAATCTTATGTGCTCACGAAATTGTGAAAAAAAAGAACACATCACAAACATGTTATTAGTCAGGGATGAGCTCCTGGCCGATAAAAATTTTAACGACATAATTTCAAAGGAACTTGAAGTTCCTCAAAGACTACTGAAAAATTGTAACTCCTGCTTTTTGCCGTTAAAAGTAACCTCAACAGAAACAGGTAATTTATAAGTTTGTATTATTGTTTCACTAAAATGTTGATTATTTTTTAAGGTCCATTCATTTTTATTGAAGTTTACAACCATAAAGGAGAAGAAAAATTGTTTATGTTGAAGGATTTACCACCATTCTTCATAGTCTTCGAGGGAAACCAAGCAAAAAAATTTTGTTTGCATTCTGTAATACATTTTGTGGGAACGCGACCGAAGACAGGACATTTTGTTACATTTTGCTATAGACCAAACAAAACTTGGATGCTCTATAATGACCTCGAATCTACTGCAGACAGAAAAAGAAATAGTATAAAAGTAGACCCACAGCTTTTAATATATGTTTTTACAGATTACGTGAAATGACGGCCACTAGCAACCTAGATCATTGACCAAATTATCGTTTGAAAATGTCGCTTAAATCCGAATTAGGTAAGTTTTACATATTTTTTTGTTTTTTTTTTGTATTATATTTTATTCTAAAAAAAATTCTAGTAATAGTGGATTAGGCCTAACGGGGACACCACTTTAAAAAAAACGCGCCTGATCCTCTACCCCTTGGGTGGTGTGGAAAAGAGGATGTATTGATTTGTTTATATTAAAACAAAAAAACATTAGGGATATTCACGATCCAGTGCAACTGGTCAAGTTTCAAATCAAAAGTGCAACATTTTCTTCTGCTAAAACAACAAAATGTACTTAATAAAATGTTCCTACACTTTTACTCTTTATTTATACTCTAACCTAATTTGCGCGGTGTTATTTAAATCTCTCCAACTGTCTCCCCAAGACTCAAACTGATTTTGTTGCAGCGTCACTACAGAAAATAATAACATTTCGCAATTTGACTTGGCTTGGTTGCATCAAATCGTGAATACCCCTATTAACTTCTATTTTCCGTTTTTGGTTGAAAAATAGCTAGCTATGGAGCAGGTTATAGCGATGAGTAGAATCCATCGGTAATTTTTTTTTCGATTGGATAATATAATGTGTTAACATCCGATTTCAAATATAAAAATAAAAAGAATCGATGATAAATCACCTGAAATATTTTTTTTTACCAAACAAAAATTCTTATGAACAATAACTTAAAAAAAAAAACAATTATTAATTTTACTGATAAAATCTGTAGATAAATTTCTTTACGGAATTTTCATCAGTAAAATTAATAAATCACCCCAAATATGAAATTCGTGTTATTAAGTTGTATGTGGTTTCCTTAATGGTCAAATGTCATTTTTTTTTTGTTGCAAAGCTTTTGGAAATTTAAGAATACAGACATTCCGATACTGATGGTATTTAAACTTAAAACTCATCATCAAAATACATTGCAAAAAGAACAATTCGTGTTTTTTGCGAACAATTTTTGTACTTTTCGGCAAGTCTTTTGATAATTATGTTGTAAAGTTAGAAAATCAGGATCGCAATGTCTTTATTCATAAGTTCTTAAAAACTCGTATGAAAAATATTTTTTTGAATTTTGATCTTTTAAAATCGCTACCAAAGTCACTAAAAAAATTAAATAAATATTAAAAGGATACTTTACGATAGTTAAGGGCTACGAGTATTTGTACAAAAATTAGCACCAGCTTTAATGTCTAGCTTTAACTACTGCATTCACGCAAACATTTCGGGGTGCACTTAATTAACATTATTTCTCATGCCGAACTGTCAGACCGATTTGAATCGGGTTTTGATATTTCATTTTGTAATTTCCTAGAGTATATATATTAGAATTGGACCATTTCTTATCTGTCAGTTAAGCGCTTCAAAACTACTCTTATGTTTACAGATTTTTTTTTACTTCAATGCTGTAAAGCAACAAAAATATAACACCAGATAGTTTTATATAAATATCATCTTGTGGAGAATTTCAGAACAAACTAATTTTGCCTTGATGTTTTTTTCCTAAGATGCATATTTCCAAAGTTAAAAAGGAAAATAACAAAAAGCAGACAGTGAATAATGTACTTTCTTGCACGTTATGATTTTTCCTGTAAATAGCACACCTTTTTGAGCGGGAGCAACTTCTATTCTCGTTGTTTATATTCACCTATATTCCGCAAGTCGTATTTTGTCTCGTACTCGTATTTATACTTGAACTCGTATCGTAAGAAAATCGTTATTCTTCAAGTCATATACGTTGAATACGAGAAGCTTAAAAAACAAAGTATAGGTATCGTTGCCTGTATAATATTTGTCAAAATCATTGAAATGTCATAAAACAAATTATTTTAGTACGAGATTTGTTCAACGATTTTCTTAAAGTGTTCATATTTGGTGGATATGCTATTTGTATCAATGCAAATAGTATTGCATAAACCTGGCAGCGATACCGTGGACCTAAGACCACCAAAATGCATTTTCGAAATGTGTTTTATACAGCTCCAAATTTAAGCAATACCATGTCATATACCTAAGACCACTAAAATGCATTGTCAAACTGCAATAAAAAAAATTATGTATGTTATTGTATTGTATGTATTAATTTGTATGGTATTTATTAAAAATAACACATATCCTAACAAAACACATGCTATTAATCTGAGATTGACAACGTGGAACTTAGACCACTAAAATGCAATACAAAAATGATATATGTAAGAGAGCCTTATACCGATCCGTTTCCGTTTCTCAATATTTTTAAAATTAAAGTCGGATGTACGACTTTTAAATTACCAACATACGACTGTAGTCGAATAAGAGTCATAAATACGAGTTTCAGAAGTGATTATTTCTGATCGAATTCCACAAAACACTAAGATGCTATATGTATGTTACATCCACATATGTTTCCATTTTATCCTAATTTGACTGGACTAGTTCTGATTTGCTGTTCAGTGAGTATATTCCGAACAGGATTTTCTGTACTTGCTTTTTACATGCCGCCTTCCCTGGCCGTTAACGATGTCCATAATTCAATCCACAATCTGATTTGTATGACATGTAAAATAAAATAATAATTATTTTATAATTTAAATTTTTTTAAATTATTTTTAAGCGTATATACAAAAGCAGAGATAAAGGCAAAAAATACGACCAATACCTATAATTTTCTTATTTTTCAGAGAATTTATTTGTTCTGCAAAGCATTTCAAAAATTAAAAAAGCATAAACAAAACACAAGTCTTTCAATTTCAATAAAAACCAAAAATCCTTTATAAAAAGATACAAATGCTGAGTTGTCATTTCAGTTCGGCTTTTCGCGGATTTATCTCTGTCTTTTCTCTTTCTAATTTTGACAGTTCATTACAAAAAAAAAAATGAAAGAAAAAAATCTAATGGTTGATTTACATGTATCTTCGTCCGACTTCTGCAAAAAAAGGGGATGCAAAATTAAAATGTACATTCGTTGGATAGAGAGGGGACACCAAAATGCAGAAGATCATCGTGCATGAAGATTATTGGTGGATTTACATGTATCTGCATTTGGTTTCTGCACAAAAAAAGGGATGCCAAATACAAAATGTATATTTGTTAGATAGAGAGAAGGATCAAAATGCAGAAGAACTTCGTTTCTGCATTAAAGGAAAGTGCCATAATGCAGAAATGAAGACGAACATGTCTATCTTCTAGATGGTTCTCTTTCACTCTCTACTTTTCTGCATTTTGCAGATGAAGATACATGTAAATCCACAATATAGAAAGTGCCATAATGCAGATATGAAGCCGAACATGTTCATCTTCTTGATGGTTCTCTTTCACACGCTCGGAATTTTGGCATACAACTGTCCCGCTCTACTTTTCTTCATATTTGCAGACGAAGATACATGTAAATCCAGCATAATGGTGGATTTACATGTATCTTCGTCTGACTTCTGCAAAAAAAGGGGATGCAAAATTAAAATGTACATTCGTTGGATAGAGAGGGGACACCAAAATGCAGAAGATCATCGTGCATGAAGATTATTGGTGGATTTACATGTATCTGCATTTGGTTTCTGCACAAAAAAAGGGATGCCAAATACAAAATGTATATTTGTTAGATAGAGAGAAGGATCAAAATGCAGAAGAACTTCGTTTCTGCATTAAAGGAAAGTGCCATAATGCAGAAATGAAGACGAACATGTCTATCTTCTAGATGGTTCTCTTTCACTCTCTACTTTTCTGCATTTTGCAGATGAAGATACATGTAAATCCACAATATAGAAAGTGCCATAATGCAGATATGAAGCCGAACATGTTCATCTTCTTGATGGTTCTCTTTCACACGCTCGGAATTTTGGCATACAACTGTCCCGCTCTACTTTTCTTCATATTTGCAGACGAAGATACATGTAAATCCAGCATAATGGTGGATTTACATGTATCTTCGTCTGACTTCTGCAAAAAAAGGGGATGCAAAATTAAAATGTACATTCGTTGGATAGAGAGGGGACACCAAAATGCAGAAGATCATCGTGCATGAAGATTATTGGTGGATTTACATGTATCTGCATTTGGTTTCTGCACAAAAAAAGGGATGCCAAATACAAAATGTATATTTGTTAGATAGAGAGAAGGATCAAAATGCAGAAGAACTTCGTTTCTGCATTAAAGGAAAGTGCCATAATGCAGAAATGAAGACGAACATGTCTATCTTCTAGATGGTTCTCTTTCACTCTCTACTTTTCTGCATTTTGCAGATGAAGATACATGTAAATCCACAATATAGAAAGTGCCATAATGCAGATATGAAGCCGAACATGTTCATCTTCTTGATGGTTCTCTTTCACACGCTCGGAATTTTGGCATACAACTGTCCCGCTCTACTTTTCTTCATATTTGCAGACGAAGATACATGTAAATCCAGCATAATGGTGGATTTACATGTATCTTCGTCTGACTTCTGCAAAAAACAGAAAGGGGATGCAAAATTAAAATGTACATTTGTTGGATAGAGAGGGAACACCAAAATGCAGGAGATCTTCGTGCATGAAGATTATATGAAGACGAACATGTTCATCTTCCTGATGGTTCTTTTTCACACGCTCGGAATTTTGGCATAAATCTGTCCTGCTCTACTTTTCTTCATATTTGCAGACGAAGATACATGTAATTCCAGCATTACCATCATACTTTTTTAACTTTAGTTTTTTATGTCATTTTCGGTTGGAGGTTCGGAGTTACTCCTTTTTGACTCCACTTACTCCAAAATAATTCGATTGGCTGTTCCGAGTAATGTTTTCGGAGTTATTTTCTGTTCCATCGAATAACTTGTCAAATTAATTTTACTCGACTGAAAATGGAAAATATACATAAATATCAGACAATTCACACACACACACTTAATTTTTCGCAAATTAGTCTTGGAACAACAGAAAATAATTCGATTGGAATCAAAAAGGAGTTGTACTGTTCTGAAATCCAATCGAAAACGACAAAACTGATGAACACATTTCTGGAGCCATCAAGTTGGAGATTTAAGATATGGGCTCAAGATTTCAGATCGGTTTAATTATTAGGTACGCTTTTCGCTTCAAATTTGTGAGATAAAATTCTATATTTTGCAAATTACTTTTTCCATAAAAATTTTGACATTTCTACTGATATAAAAGACTATGGTTCATAAGCTTTCTATGGGTTTTCCCCGTTTTGCATGAATACCCCTTTTGTAACAACGAAATAAAATTTAAAAATAGTGTAACACTTTTGTTATAACGCTGTTGCTTACCCTTGATGTAGAGCTTTTTTTTGTCTGTTGTGATTCTTTTTTAGCCCCGCTTGCCACTGACGTTTGCGGGATATGCCGAATTTGCCTACAAGTTGCGGAAAATTGCTTTTGGACAAGTTTTGTGAAAGTATGCTTGATGAGTTCGGAAGACGTATGCGTTTTAAACGCATACTTTAAAATATATGGAATGACAGCGACACACGACTCTACAACACAACACACGACACAGATGTGGTTTGTTAGTCCCGTTCTACATTGACCGATTTTACTTATATTTGATCCCATGGATACCACCGATTTTGCCTTTCAGCGGAACTATAGTTATACATATATCTTTATAAAAATGCATACAAAACCTAGTTTCAGGGAAAATAATGCAATACAAACAAATATAAATACACAACTATTGTTTATTTGTTTTTCCTTAAACTAGATCTGTCAAACTATTGTTTTTGTTGCTTGTTTGCAACTGAAGTCTGGGGGATAGTGCAAATTGGAATTTTCCACAAACTATCCTTACGGTCCGCCTCCACGGGCCATGAACGATGGCCGGACTATGAACATGTCTAAAAAAAATCCCATGGAGTCCAAAAAATCCATGTACATGCAGCATCATGTCGAAAAAAATAACGTTTTGAACAAGACATGGAGGGCTGTTCAAAGCTTGGTCATGAGATGACGTTTCATGTGCGTGTGAGTTTTTTTCTGGTTTTTCTTGAATGTGTAAGTCCCGGTCTACATTGAACGACTTTTCCAGTGCCGATCTTTTGTTCGTTGGTGAAGGGAGTGAAAAGGGAGGGATCAAATCGTTTGTACCACAAAACTCGAACGATTTTTCCAGTCTGTTTATGTTCTCTCTCGTCTTCTTTCCATTTTTTTGTGTGTGTTCGGTGTCAGTGTGCCGTTCGTTTGATGGTGTAAGTGCATCTCAATGAAACATGAAGAGCACAGCAATACAAAAATGAAGAAGACAAGGAAAAAATCTTATGGAAAAAATCGTTCTGTGTGTACATTTCACATGATTTCTGGAAAAATCTTCGTGGAAAAATCGGGCAATGTAGATCGGGACTAAGTGAATTTTGTTGTAAAAGATAGAAGTAGTTGTGAAAGGCTAATGAACGACATGACATGATTTGCCCAGTGAGTAAAAATGCACTGTTTGTTGATTGAATTGTGGTTGTGATGTTGGGCATCTGTATGGCCTGTGGAGTCGGGGTGTAAATGTAGTCAACATTGCAAAACTAAGACCCTGTTTAGATTGTAACTGCTTACTTGTAAGTTGCTTGCGACCTGTCAAATGACACCTCCAATAGCCATGACTATATGAACATGTCGGGAAAAATCCAATGGAGTCGCAAAAATCCGTGTCCATGCAGTGACATATCCATACAAATCTGACTGTGGATTGGATTGTAGTTTAGATTATGGACATCGTTCATGGCCAGTGGAGTTGGCATATGTCACATCATATTCACGCAAAGGAATTTGACAGTCCGCACTGCAGCGGAACTGCGATTCACAATAATTTGTATGAAATTTTATGAAGTTCAGTTGCCGCTTAGTGCGATATAGCTCATACAGTTTCATACAAAGAATGTTTTGCCGCGTCGTGAAGTGTAGTTCCGCTGCAGTTGTGTGCGGTCTTACCTTTAAGCCGAACGGCCCGGAACCGAACCAAAATTGCCTGTTAGTGGGAAAACTCAGATCGCTTCGTTTTTGGATTTTCAGCCAGTCCAAAATCCACGAACACGACCCTCGGAACCAATGTTCGGCTCTACCGTATGTGGGGAAGCAGCAAGCCAAGCAGATCTTTTTGCTTCCAACTTTCTGATCGCTCCACCGTCACTATATAATAAAAACCCACTTTCTCACTCTATCTCATTAAATTGAAGAATACAGTTTTCAGCAAAAACATCTAACTGTCTCATTCCCTTTTTTGTCAAGTTGTGTCATGTTTAATACAAAAAACACAAAAACTACTTTCACACAAGGAAACTGAGTTGCTGGAAACTGGGAGTTTGTAGCCGAGAAGGGCGTAAGGGGAAAGAAAAAAATGTCCCCTCACACCTTTCTCGTCAACAAACTAGATAGTTTCTGGCAACTAAGTTTCCTTGTGTGAAAGCGATCGAAATTCACAGTATTTTAGAATTTTCCTGGTTTCTGATTGGGTAACTATATCATAAGAACTTCAGTTCAGTCGACTTGTGCTTTTGCATTGAACGGACCGCTGACGTTTTTTGTTTGGACAAGAACCAAACTGCCAAAATTCTTTCGGATCGGCAGTGTATGGCACCCAAAATTTGGACCGTGGCCAACAAATGGCTCCGAGCTGTTCAGCTCGATCGTGTATGGCCAGCTTTGTCCCGATCTACATTGCCCGATTTTTCCACGAAGATTTTTCCATAAATCGTGTGAAATGTACACAGAACGATTTTTTCAATGAAATTTTTTCTTCACTTAATCATTTCTGTGCTTTTCATTTTTCATTGATATTCACTCACACCGAACACACAAAAAACTGGAAAGAGGGTGAAAGAGATCACAAGCAGACTGGAAAAATCGTTTCGAGTTTTGTGTTAAAAATGATTTTATCCCTACTCCTTTTCACTCCCTTCACCTACGAACAAAAGATCGGCACTGGAAAAATCTTTCAATGTAGACCGGGACTTTAGTTGTTGTTATAATATACCCCATTTACATGAGGTATTCGAGCGAGCTTCAAGCTCGCTTGGTCCCTTTGTATACCTGAGTTGAGTTGAAATGAGCTTCAACCAACTCGATTCCAATTCAGGAGCGGAGTCAAGTCGAAATGGTTGATAAAAAGCCTGGATCGAAGAGTCGATGTGAAGGATGTGTTGATGACAGTGTTTTTGCACATGGCCGAGTATAATTATTTATTTGTTTTGATAAATATGCGAAGAATATACTAAAATCTATTAAATTTTAACAGGTTCTGTGTGAAATGAATATATTGAAGCCATTCCTTCAACTGTAATCTCAACACCATATCAACTCAACTTCAAATGAGGCTCTCAACTCACGTGATAAAAAACTTGGGTTTAAAATCCGACCCTAATCCAACTCGAGCTTTCGATACTGCTTGCCCTTCAAGCTAAATCACGGATGCGAATTTCTCGGTTCACTATGTAACCACTCGGGAATCCGAAAAAACTGATTGTCTCACACACATTAACAAATTTTCTGTGTACGCATGTAAAAAGAACAAGAAAAGAACAAGAATCGAGAGAATTTTTGTATACACGGTGAAAAAGAGAGAGTACAGTCATTTTGTCTTAATTTCCATCACTTTTTATTTATTTAGTTCAGTTTTGTAGGTAGCGTGGCCAAGACCCTTTCTTTTTTATATTTTTTTCTTGTGAAAACTTTAAGAAATTACCAATCTAAAATACAAGTTTACTGTTTATTATATGCATATGTTAAGTTGTGGAAATATATAATGTACCTTTTATAATTTATAAATAAAAATGAAGTCTTGAAATAAACAAAATTCTGTTTGTTTTTTTTTTTTTTTCTTGTATGCAATGTAGAAACTCGACTAGATGGGGAAGTTTCTTTTTAATACAATACATTTGGGTATGCCTCGATTCATTCATTTTTGTTGGTCCGTTTTGGATTCCATTTAGGCTCCGTTTTTACTGAGTATGGTGAATTGGGATACTCGCTCTCTCTCACAATACATTCACATAATGGCTCCGTGGTGATTCTAATTTCCATAGCCGGCTTTCACACAAGGAAACTGAGTTGCCAGAAACTGGCTAATTTGTAGGCGAGAAGGGTGTGAGGGGAAATTTTTTGTCTTCCTTTTACGCCCTTCTCGCCTAGAAACTAAAAATCGCCGGCAACTCAGTTTCCTTGTGTGAATGGGGTCATAGTTATTTGATATCATTTGGAATCGTTTTGGATCCGGTTTTGGTTCCGTTTATGAACCTAGTTTCGGATACAAAACGGACTCGCTTGCTTAAAGGGTGTAAACGGGGTAATAGTCGAGAAAATTTTACATTGATATTAGACCAGTTGCATCGGATCGTGAATACCTCTATTGTGTTATTCATTGGTATATTAATGAATAATGACATTGATATTTATTTAAAAAAGCCCTATTTGCTTCAAAAATATGGTTTACAAATTGGACTGACAACTATAATTTTTTTTTTGACATCTTTAGATTCACATCTCACTCCCACTTGATGAAAATAATAAATACAAATAGTGAGTAACAACTCGCAACCATTCCTGTGTGCACCTTTTGACAGGAATGGAAGGGACCTACAATTGTATGCCGAATCCGAACGGCTAGACGAGAAGCACTTATTCGTGACTGGTGATACTCTTGGAGGATTTGTAATTCTGTTTTATTTTGTTGTGGTATTTTACATGGAAATTATTCTTAAGCTAAAAGCCTTTCCACACTATCCAATTGAAATTTAAGGTAAGACCGCACCAGGTGGAACTGCGCGACACTTTTCTGATATACCGCACTTGAACCGCAGCGGCGGCGCTTCAGAACGGGGCAAATTGTGATTCTTCTTTAGTAAATATCTGTCTCTTTTCTATCTTATTTAGACATTTTCAATTTTTTATTAGAATCCACGGAAAAAAGTGTATTTCGAGTTGCATAAATTTGCTTTTATAAGAATGAAATATTACAAAATTTTGGACAGACCTTGCATTTTGGATAGAACAAAATATTTTTCATTTGATGTATAGGGGAGTTTAGTCCGAGTATAAAATTGAGTTTTCAGGATTGAAAGCCCTCCGCATTGGCTGCCATCTTGAGAAATACGTTTTTGAAATGTAAACGAGCACTCTACATTATATATACTCTACGGCGCAAATGCAAGAAGTTTTTTATCTTTAAAAAACAACCGCCTCCACTAGTTATAAAAGATGGCATATTTATGAATTCTGAGCATGTCTAGACAAAAAACCAATGGAATCATAAAAAATCCATGAATTGAACTTTAGTATGTACTATGCGTAGCTATAAATATGGGGTCTGCGCAACAAATAAGCCGTCCGTTTTGGATTCCATTTAGGCTCCGTTTTTACTGAGTATGGTGAATTGGGATACTCGCTCTCTCTCACAATACATTCACATAATGGCTCCGTGGTGATTCTAATTTCCATAGCCGGCTTTCACACAAGGAAACTGAGTTGCCAGAAACTGGCTAATTTGTAGGCGAGAAGGGTGTGAGGGGAAATTTTTTGTCTTCCTTTTACGCCCTTCTCGCCTAGAAACTAAAAATCGCCGGCAACTCAGTTTCCTTGTGTGAATGGGGTCATAGTTATTTGATATCATTTGGAATCGTTTTGGATCCGGTTTTGGTTCCGTTTATGAACCTAGTTTCGGATACAAAACGGACTCGCTTGCTTAAAGGGTGTAAACGGGGTAATAGTCGAGAAAATTTTACATTGATATTAGACCAGTTGCATCGGATCGTGAATACCTCTATTGTGTTATTCATTGGTATATTAATGAATAATGACATTGATATTTATTTAAAAAAGCCCTATTTGCTTCAAAAATATGGTTTACAAATTGGACTGACAACTATAATTTTTTTTTTGACATCTTTAGATTCACATCTCACTCCCACTTGATGAAAATAATAAATACAAATAGTGAGTAACAACTCGCAACCATTCCTGTGTGCACCTTTTGACAGGAATGGAAGGGACCTACAATTGTATGCCGAATCCGAACGGCTAGACGAGAAGCACTTATTCGTGACTGGTGATACTCTTGGAGGATTTGTAATTCTGTTTTATTTTGTTGTGGTATTTTACATGGAAATTATTCTTAAGCTAAAAGCCTTTCCACACTATCCAATTGAAATTTAAGGTAAGACCGCACCAGGTGGAACTGCGCGACACTTTTCTGATATACCGCACTTGAACCGCAGCGGCGGCGCTTCAGAACGGGGCAAATTGTGATTCTTCTTTAGTAAATATCTGTCTCTTTTCTATCTTATTTAGACATTTTCAATTTTTTATTAGAATCCACGGAAAAAAGTGTATTTCGAGTTGCATAAATTTGCTTTTATAAGAATGAAATATTACAAAATTTTGGACAGACCTTGCATTTTGGGTAGAACAAAATATTTTTCATTTGATGTATAGGGGAGTTTAGTCCGAGTATAAAATTGAGTTTTCAGGATTGAAAGCCCTCCGCATTGGCTGCCATCTTGAGAAATACGTTTTTGAAATGTAAACGAGCACTCTACATTATATATACTCTACGGCGCAAATGCAAGAAGTTTTTTATCTTTAAAAAACAACCGCCTCCACTAGTTATAAAAGATGGCATATTTATGAATTCTGAGCATGTCTAGACAAAAAACCAATGGAATCATAAAAAATCCATGAATTGAACTTTAGTATGTACTATGCGTAGCTATAAATATGGGGTCTGCGCAACAAATAAGCATTTCAAAAGCTACAAATTCTGGCAAAAGAAAAAAATTGAAAATCTCATTTTTTTAGATTTTGTCTGCCAGCTTCAGTGTACCGGAAGTGCACTTTTTCAAACTTAAAAATCAAATAAAAAATCCCCAGTTAAAGCTACAAAATTAATTTTTGAGCAACAAATTCACATTTTGAAAGCTACAATTTCTGGTAAAAAAAAAAGTTCAAAAATTCGAAATTTTTTTTTATTTTGACCGTTAAAATCTTATTTTAGCGGAATTTTGAATAACAAAAAAACCATGCGAGCTACAAAATCGTGGTTTGCGCAGTTGATCTAGTTCAGAGAAGCTTCAAATTGTGGCAAAAAAAAAAATTATTTTTTTTCATTTTTTTAGATTTTAGAAGGTCGTTTTTTTGCTAACTTTTGCCAGCGGAAACTTAAATATTAAATAAACCGTTAGAGCTACAAATTTGAGGTTTGAGCCAGCAATCAGCATTTCAAAAGCTACAAATTCTGGCAAAAGAAAAAAATTGAAAATCTCATTTTTTTAGATTTTGTCCGCCAGCTTCAGTGTACCGGAAGTGCACTTTTTCAAACTTAAAAATCAAATAAAAAATCCCCAGTTAAAGCTACAAAATTAATTTTTGAGCAACAAATTCACATTTTGAAAGCTACAATTTCTGGTGAAAAAAAAAGTTCAAAAATTCGAAATTTTTTTTAATTTTGACCGTTAAAATCTTATTTTAGCGGAATTTTGAATAACAAAAAAACCATGCGAGCTACAAAATCGTGGTTTGCGCAGTTGATTTAGTTCAGAGAAGCTTCAAATTGTGGCAAAAAAAAAATTATTTTTTTTCATTTTTTTAGATTTTAGAAGGTCGTTTTTTTGCTAACTTTTGCCAGCGGAAACTTAAATATTAAATAAACCGTTAGAGCTACAAATTCGAGGTTTGAGCCAGCAATCAGCATTTCAAAAGCTACAAATTCTGGCAAAAGAAAAAAATTGAAAATCTCATTTTTTAAGATTTTGTCCGCCAGCTTCAGTGTACCGGAAGTGCACTTTTTCAAACTTAAAAATCAAATAAAAAATCCCCAGTTAAAGCTACAAAATTAATTTTTGAGCAACAAATTCACATTTTGAAAGCTACAATTTCTGGTAAAAAAAAAGTTCAAAAATTCGAAATTTTTTTTAATTTTGACCGTTAAAATCTTATTTTAGCGGAATTTTGAATAACAAAAAAACCATGCGAGCTACAAAATCGCGGTTTGCGCAGTTGATCTAGTTCAGAGAAGCTTCAAATTGTGGCAAAAAAAAAAATTATTTTTTTTCATTTTTTTAGATTTTAGAAGGTCGTTTTTTTGGTAACTTTTGCCAGCGGAAACTTAAATATTAAATAAACCGTTAGAGCTACAAATTCGAGGTTTGAGCCAGCAATCAGCATTTCAAAAGCTACAAATTCTGGCAAAAGAAAAAAATTGAAAATCTGATTTTTTTAGATTTTGTCCGCCAGCTTCAGTGTACCGGAAGTGCACTTTTTCAAACTTAAAAATCAAATAAAAAATCCCCAGTTAAAGCTACAAAATTAATTTTTGAGCAACAAATTCACATTTTGAAAGCTACAATTTCTGGTAAAAAAAAAAGTTCAAAAATTCGAAATTTTTTTTTAATTTTGACCGTTAAAATCTTATTTTAGCGGAATTTTGTATAACAAAAAAACCATGCGAGCTACAAAATCGTGGTTTGCGCAGTTGATCTAGTTCAGAGAAGCTTCAAATTGTGGCAAAAAAAAAAAATATTTTTTTTCATTTTTTTAGATTTTAGAAGGTCGTTTTTTTGCTAACTTTTGCCAGCGGAAACTTAAATATTAAATAAACCGTTAGAGCTACAAATTTGAGGTTTGAGCCAGCAATCAGCATTTCAAAAGCTACAAATTCTGGCAAAAGAAAAAAATTGAAAATCTCATTTTTTTAGATTTTGTCCGCCAGCTTCAGTGTACCGGAAGTGCACTTTTTCAAACTTAAAAATCAAATAAAAAATCCCCAGTTAAAGCTACAAAATTAATTTTTGAGCAACAAATTCACATTTTGAAAGCTACAATTTCTGGTAAAAAAAAAAGTTCAAAAATTCGAAATTTTTTTTTAATTTTGACCGTTAAAATCTTATTTTAGCGGAATTTTGTATAACAAAAAAACCATGCGAGCTACAAAATCGTGGTTTGCGCAGTTGATCTAGTTCAGAGAAGCTTCAAATTGTGGCAAAAAAAAAAATTATTTTTTTTTCATTTTTTTAGATTTTAGAAGGTCGTTTTTTTGCTAACTTTTGCCAGTGGAAACTTAAATATTAAATAAACCGTTAGAGCTACAAATTTGAGGTTTGAGCCAGCAATCAGCATTTCAAAAGCTACAAATTCTGGCAAAAGAAAAAAATTGAAAATCTCATTTTTTTAGATTTTGTCCACCAGCTTCAGTGTACCGGAAGTGCACTTTTTCAAACTTAAAAATCAAATAAAAAATCCCCAGTTAAAGCTACAAAATTAATTTTTGAGCAACAAATTCACATTTTGAAAGCTACAATTTCTGGTAAAAAAAAAAGTTCAAAAATTCGAAATTTTTTTTAATTTTGACCGTTAAAATCTTATTTTAGCGGAATTTTGAATAACAAAAAAACCATGCGAGCTACAAAATCGTGGTTTGCGCAGTTGATCTAGTTCAGAGAAGCTTCAAATTGTGGCAAAAAAAAAAGTTATTTTTTTTCATTTTTTTAGATTTTAGAAGGTCGTTTTTTTGCTAACTTTTGCCAGCGGAAACTTAAATATTAAATAAACCGTTAGAGCTACAAATTTGAGGTTTGAGCCAGCAATCAGCATTTCAAAAGCTACAAATTCTGGCAAAAGAAAAAAATTGAAAATCTCATTTTTTTAGATTTTGTCCGCCAGCTTCAGTGTACCGGAAGTGCACTTTTTCAAACTTAAAAATCAAATACAAAATCCCCAGTTAAAGCTACAAAATTAATTTTTGAGCAACAAATTCATATTTTGAAAGCTACAATTTCTGGTAAAAAAAAAAGTTCAAAAATTCGAATTTTTTTTTAATTTTGACCGTTAAAATCTTATTTTAGCGGAATTTTGAATAACAAAAAAACCATGCGAGCTACAAAATCGTGGTTTGCGCAGTTGATCTAGTTCAGAGAAGCTTCAAATTGTGGCAAAAAAAAAAATTATTTTTTTTCATTTTTTTAGATTTTAGAAGGTCGTTTTTTTGCTAACTTTTGCCAGCGGAAACTTAAATATTAAATAAACCGTTAGAGCTACAAATTCGAGGTTTGAGCCAGCAATCAGCATTTCAAAAGCTACAAATTCTGGCAAAAGAAAAAAATTGAAAATCTAATTTTTTAAGATTTTGTCCGCCAGCTTCAGCATACCGGAAGTGCACCTTTTAAACTTAAAATTCAAATAAAAAATTACCCTTAAGAGATGAGAATTTTATTTTTGGGTAACAAATTAGCATTTAAAAAGCTACAATTTTGGACGTCAAAAAAATTGTCATTTTCGAATGTTCGTCCGCTAACTTCAGACTTATTTTAGCGGAAATTTGAATAATTAAAAAACTATTATAGTTACAGAATTTATTTTTTTAGAACTTAAGAGCATTAAAAAAGCTACAAATTTGGGTACCAATTTTATTTCAAAAATCTTATTATTTTGGATTTAGTCCGCTAACTTCAGACTTATTTTAGCGGAATTTTCAATAACTCAAAAACTAAGCGAGCTACAAATTTTTGGATTGAGCAACAAATTAGCATTTAATAAGCTACAAAAACTGATATCAACTTTTTTCGATTCCGCCACAAAGTGTCCGCCAAAATAAGGGACGTAAATGAAAATGATTATGAAATACAGCCATGCAAACTTTAAATTGCGATTTCTGAAGTTTGACGGATTTTGAGTTATGACGTTGTTCTTTTTAATGAGCGATATCTGCAAGATTGTTTCAGTCTTAAATGTTATAAAACAAATATTTTTTGCTGATATTATAAATACAAAAAAATGTGTGAGTACCGGGACTTAAGGGGATGATGTGTAAACATCAGTGTAGTATATAGTTTATACTATAGCTTACAGTATATAGTAAACTGATGAGGTTGCCAAAGGAGCCCGTCGAACATGTTTTGTTATTTCATGTGATTCAGGGCTGAGCGTAAATAAGTATTTAATTTTGTTTCTAACCTCACCCTCCACTTTCAAAAAAGGTACTTTTAGAGAATGTGGCAACTCTTAAAATCATACCCAATTTAGACCTTAAAATCATAACAGTTGCACCATACCTTAAAAAACTGCATTTTCCACAATTATATGATAATGATAATTTTCCCGACACTATTTAATGCACAAACCGTTGGCTTGGTTGGTGTCGTTGGTGTATAACTATACCCAACCACATTACCGACATTTACTACATTATCTCAATTTACTCTATTCAATGCACGAACCATTCGCTTCCATTAGTTAAAAATCTAAATAAACAAGATGGTGGCGTATCCGTAATTTTGTCTTTCTTCTTTCAAGTTTACCCATACCGAGAGTTTGTTTTTTTTTGAATACCTAGCGCTAAGATGTTTACACATCAAAAAAAAAAAATTGATTGCAGAATTAAAAAAATAATTTATAAAAATAACAATTTATTGATGTATATAAAAATAAAAACACTTCTTAATTAAATTATGAATGTTGAAAAGACACATTTGACAGAACTTTGTTCTACCTCTCAAATAAGTTACATTTTTTTTTTTAATTTTTACATTTTCTTTTCTTATACAAACAAGCCTACGCCTTAAAAGACAGTCATATTTTGGAAAAATATATTTAGTATCACTCTTAAAATAATAACTTACAATTATCTACTCTATGTACCTTCTGTATGTACATAACTTCTTTTAAATAAAGTCCGTTTTTTCTTATGGATGGACTGGACATAATAAAGGAGGTATATTATAATAATTTACATGGCAGCTTTAACTTACAAACCTAAACATTAACTTAACATTAAAATAATAATCTTAACCGATTTATTATAAACATTTGGTATTTTTAAGTGATTTGTGTAATTTTTCGCAGCCTTGAGCAAATATGCGAGACCAACAGCGATGTTAGATTTTTATCTTAACCTTCATCTTCGGTATCTTCAGCTTCGTGTTGTTCCTGAACAAGTTTGTCCATTTCTTCTTTCGTTTTTCTTCTAAAGAAACCAGCCTTGAAAAAAGAAATGGAATACAAATCAAAAGATAAATATAATGCTGTTTGAAGTGAAGTGAAGAACTTACCTTGTGCATGCCATAAGCTATTGCTGCAAGTACTAGAAGTCCACCCAATATTGCAAGAATTATGACCCACAACGGGGTGCCGTACAATTGATGTTTTGATATCACATTGTATTCTATCTTCCTTGTGATGTGTGTAGATTTACTGAGTTTGAAAAAAACCGTTGAAGGTTAAGAACTTTTAGAGATAAAAAAAAGATTAAAACTTACCCGTCTAAATCGCCAATTTTAACAATGTCTAGTTTTGTGATTATTACAAAGAACTCCCATGGTTCTATTAGAATTTTGTTGACTTCATTTAAATTGACATGATACTTAAGTGTAACTGTGACTGGTGTATCAGGTATGAAATTATTAACTTTCATGACAGCTCTCGCACATGTTGTCGTCTCAGGATCCATGCAACTGAAAACAATTGTTCTGTTGATTGGTAACGAGCCCATAAGTTCCTCGTTGAGGAGTTGATGTGACTTCTTTTGGGCTGCTCTGATATACTCATTGTTGGGCGCCATTACTTGTTCAGTATTGCGACGTCTTCTATGAGCTCCAGCTGCGTACAGTTCTAAAAGTAAAAGGTGGAAATAAGTTAGTTTTTGTTTTCATCGTAGGTGTGCAGCTAGTAAGTTAGTAATTAGGCAAAGTAGTAAATTAGTAAATAAGTAGATGCAAGAACACCATAAGGAACTGGACAGAAATATTTTATTTGTATCATAACAAATTAAGAAAAAATCATAAGAATTGTTGGATTGGTTAAAATGTTTAACTTACTATCAGTCTCTTTTCCAATTTCAACCGAATTTATCTTCGGTGGTTGATAAACAATTTGATTTCCGTTCTCCGTGACTATTGTACGTGTTGATGACATAGATATTTCCGTTGGATTCACCAACAACAATGTTTTATCCTGATAAAGTTCAACATAAAGCAGCTGACTATTGTAGACTCCCTGTATGGTAATATTGTTAACATCAATAACAGGAACTGGTTGCGATGATCCGTAAAACTTGTGGGCAATTGGTATTTCGAAAGCAATTTCAAGTTCCTGAATTTTACTCGGACCGCTACTTTTAATTTCATAATTGTTAATTATCTCAGCTGAATTGAAGACCTTTTCTAGATTAATATGTGATGTGAATGGTTTTCTATTTGGAAGAAAAATATTGACTTTAGGTGATTCAAAAAAAAAAAAAAAAAAACACAAAAACTCTTACCCAACAGCTTCGATTTCTGTGAATTCTCGCAAAGCTATATAATCTCTAACTATATTGTCAGATGGATTTTGTTCTTTTCCCGTACTGAAGACAGAAGCAGTTAGAGTAATTGATGAACCTTCAATTTGGCTGGAATCGTAAACTATGGTTATACTTTGTTTGCCTTTTAACATTGGCTGGCCACTATTAAGATCACATAAAAGAACATCGCCATGTTGGTCACAGGATGATGGTTTTTTATTAAATGGCATTTTATTTGATGATGTGATGTTGATTTGAGGTAGATATGCTGTTTCGCCAGAATTGGTCACTTCGTAGGTAACAGAAATTGTCCTACTACTTCCGAGGATATATGTATTACTGATGGACAATGTAAAATAAAAATTTAATTACTTTGCAATTAAATAATTTAAAACACATGTTTATATACCTTAATCCGGAACTTGTAACTTTTAAATCAGCAATGCATATATCAGTCTTACATCCGGTGCTAAATATGATTTTTTCAATATTAACTTTTGGCTCGGCAGGATCAACTGCAGCACATTTATCACAAAACTCTGTAAAATTCAAAGGAAACAAATTGTTTGAAAAAATAAAATGAATATGGTGATACATATTTTGAAAAATGTATTTTGAAAAAAGTTTACCAAAAAAGTAAAATAAAGAACCCATAAATGAAATCAACGGATCGTTAGGAAAACATGGAAGGATTAAAGAGGAGATACCGATGCACATTGGTTTTGACTTTTGAACCTTTGAATATCAAAATGGAAGGGAAACATGGATCCGGGTAAGGCATTCCACATTCAGGAAGTGTGGCTAAAAAAAGAATCTCTATACTTGACAGTACCTCCGAAGTTGGGGCTCAAGGTTAAACTGATGTGCATTCCTAGAAGTACGAGTATTATGGTTGAATTGTTTTAGAGGAGGAATGATACTGGCTATTTCAGTAGAACACTGTTTATAAAAATAACGGTAAAATAACGAAAGACATGAAACATTGCGCCGGTGTTTGAGCGTGTTAAATGCTTCCGTTATATTTCTATCACCTATCATTCTTCTTTGTATTCTATCCAATAGACTCAAGTAGGTTATTGGAACGGGAGACGGACACAATCCCGAAATTCTGAAAATCCAGAATCCCGAAAACCTACAATCCCGAAAATTCAGAGTCCCAAAAACCCAGAATACCGAAAACCCAAAATCCCGAAAATACAGAATCCCGAAAACCCAGAATACCGAAAATCCACAATCCCGAAATCCCAAAATCCAGAAAAGCCAAAATCCCGAATATAAAATTGTCTGCTCAGCGAAACGAAGACTCAAATTGATAAATAAATGCAAAAAATAGTGCTCTCTGGATTATTTTTTTTATGGTAGGGGATACCCCCAGGTATAATATACCCAAAGGGCCGCGAGCTAAGCTCAGGAGGGGGGGGGGGTTAAAGGTACCCCTTTTTAGATTTTCGTGAATATTGGCACAACCTAGCATGTTAGTGGAAAAGTCTGTACTACAAAATTAGAGACAAATAAATTGTCGATAAAAAAGATTATGTTCATATTTTCGCTAGGGTTAATATTAAGAGAGATGCGGGGGGTAGAAAAGTCAACAAATCTGAAAAAAAAACTGTTATTGTCCTAGATATTGAATGTTATCATAACAATTTACTTGGAAAAACAAAAAAGGTAAATACATATTCATTCACTGTTATTTCATCATGTCATGAGTCTGAGAGTGGAGTTATAATTTCCTCTTTTTTCTATATATCCGAAACTATACGAATAAGTTGATGTACACTAAATTAGGCAAAATTTAATTAGCAAGTGTTGTTTTCATACGGCGGCTGGCGCGGCGGTGCCAAAACTGATAAGTTTATTTTTAAAGGAACACAATACAAAATATGATTGCCATAAAGGGCGGTTTTTTCTCCGCCATCAATACATATTTTCTCCCGTCCTTTATTCGTTTTTATCATGGACACATTCATTATAGCTATGAAAAATAAAATAAAAAACCATTTAAATAATAATTTAAACATATAATTTTAAATTAAAACTCACAACTTTTATTGATTTTAGTTCAATGACTTTTTTTGCACATTAATGCAATTACAACACACCACTACTGAAAGTACAATAACAACTTCAGATAATGTTTAAAGAGATATTAACGGAACTGATTGTTGTTTAAACCTTTACTTCATATCTTTACACTTACTAACTTAGGATTATTTTTCCGATATCGGATTCCCGAAAAATTATATAAAATGAAAAATTTGCGCAAATTTTTCATTTATATAATTTTTCGGGAATCCGATTTCGCGATTTTGGGTTTTCGGGATTGTGGGTTTTCGGGATTTAGGGGTTTCGGGATTCTGGGTTTTCGGGATTCTGGATTTTCGGGATTTTGGGTTTTCGGGATTTTGGGTTTTCGGGATTTTGGATTTTCGGGACTTTGGGTTGGAACGCCTGCCCAAAAATGAGAATTGTACTCGAGTATTTGGACGAATAAAGGCTTTATAGATAACAGTCAGATCAGAAGGGGTGAAAACTATCTTGCATCGCCGAAGAAAACCTACATATGTGATCGTTCCACAAAAGTTGGTATGTGATACACATACCGAAGACTGAAAGCTTTTCAGTTTTTTCAATGCAAGTGCCACTCATGGATAGCGGCTTGGAGGGTGGGTTTCTTTTTAACGACGAAAGCAGTAGATAGCATTGAGTGTTTGGAGCATTAAATTCCACGAGGTTCTTGATTCTGCAATGAGAACAAAAATTCGATTTTTTTTTCATTCGGGAATTACCTACATAAAAATGCGTGACACCAAATTTTAAGCAAGTTCGTCTATTGCCTTAGGGTGTAGTTCAATTTACACCAGGAAGCACAGACGCACAGAAAACTAGACAGAAGCATGCCATTCCAAAAATCATACTTTTTTATTGTTGTATCTTATATGGCAGGGGCAGCTACAGGAGATGAGTAGCTACAAAAATTAACATTTCTTCTTTCAAAAATCTTTTTCGTTTTCCATTAGCAAATTTATATTTTTGTTTAAAATCAATTTTCTAGATCTTAATTGTCTGATAAATTAACCCCTTCCTGCAGTAACATCAATACAATTTTAAGCTATCAGTTTGCAATGAGTGTTTTGATTGTTTGAATTTATTTCGATAGTGATAGTTTTTGATTCCCCATTGAACGATGCTGTTAAGATCAGAATTTAATAAGCTTATCATACGCTGCCGTTCAAGTTCCACATCCGAAGGACATGGATGTGAATCTGTAAACGAATATGAAAAGCTGAGGGTACTGGCGTCAGCGAAACAATTTAATGGATTAGAAGTTTCAGACAAAGGATGATTTATAAAAATAAGGAAGAGAGTCGGAGACAAAACGGAGCCCTGGGGCACACCAGCATTTATTGTGTGGATTTAAGACTTGAAACCGGCCAATACAACTTGTATTGAACGGTCCGAAAGGTAATTTCTAATCCAACGAAGAAGAGATTCATCGAAACCAAATGCACGCAATTTCGATAAGAGAGCTTGGTGCCAAATTCTATCAAACGCTTTTGAAATATCAAGTGCAACAATCTTACTTTTTCCAAAACGATGTACAGATTTGTGCCACTGTCACCATCAGATCACCAGTGGACCTATTACTGCCGGTCATTAAGAAGCTTTCGTTCTCTGAGATATTTCTTGAGCTGGAAATTAATCAGCGTCTCCATGACTTTGCAAAGAAGGGACGTAAGTGCAATTGGTCGATAGTTAGAGTGTGAAGAAGATATGCCTTTTTTAGGGACAGGCTGGACAAATGCTGTTTTCCATCCACTCAGAAAGAGACCAGTAGAGTAGGACAGATGGAAAAGTTTACGAAGTTATTGAAGAACACCTCTTCAGAACGATAGGAGGGATACTATCCGGGCCAGCGGATTTGTGTACGTCGAGATCTTTTAGAACTCTAGCAACTGCACGAGTGCGAAAGAAGATTTGTCCCATAAAATCATTTACGCTCTCAAGTACAGGATGAGCCATAACATTTGATGGCAGCGCCGAATTAACAGCAAACTGGGCCGCAAGCAAATTGGCTTTATCTAACGAGCTGACAAAAGGGGTGTTATTGAAGACGAGCGTTGGAACCGAGGACGAGCTGGTATTTCGTATGTTTTCCACAAATGACCAAACATTTTTACTACCATTACGACATTGAAGTATTTTTTGTCGTAATTTTTGATCATGTAAGAATTTGGTTCGTCGAATATGAACGTTACAGGTCTTTCTAGCTTGTTGAAAGTTTTTCCGGTTTTCCTGTAGGGTTGGCTTTATAACAACGGAAGCTTACTTCTCGGACCCTAATAACCTCCTTACTGCTCGATTAAAACCATGAGTTTTCTTTGAGTTTGATAGATTTTACCCTATTTGGGATAAAATTCCACATTCCACAAGGAATCAAGTTTGTAATCATATCTGCACTGGTGTCTACGTCACTATCGAGGAAGCATAGTGACCAGTTAAAGTTCCTGAAGAAACCGTTGAGACCTTCCCAGTTGGCTTTCTCGTATTCTCATTTGTAGAGGATTACAAAATCTACAAACTCTTAATGAGTCATTCTTCAAAGTTATGCTTTCGCTTCATTACTGCCTAATAAAGACCAAAAACCCAACCGAAATTAATAATGGCATACTTTTAGGCATTTTAACTCTGAAAATTTAAATGTTAAAACAAAGAAATTTTAATTTCATATAAAAAAGGTATAAACAATTCTTTTGTGTGGTTCTCGAGATGGTGGTTAAATGATTAAAAAGAGGAACAACTTTGAAATCATCTTTCAAAATGCAAATTGTGTACGTTTGAATAAAGCTGGTGTATATTTATCGAGCATGCTCTGAGAGTCTTTTGAACCGATCATGTTTTGATCACTCTGGTTTATTTTCGAACCACACATCAGTACTATCTGTCATCCGTATCCCCGATTCAATTTTTGTCTATATAATTTTTTTTTCTCACCAAAATGTACAGTACGTTCTGATTTATTGAAAAAAAAACTCATGGGCACAGTTCTTGTCTGCCATTTCAATTTCAGTTTCCTCTATTCCTTGTCTTTTAATTTGCTCTTTTTTCCTTAGAGCATGCTCTGAACATGTTCTTCTCATACTCTGAACCAACAAAACACAAAGCTTTGAGCGCCCTGAGTTAAAAAAGACAACTCAGACCCTGATTACACGATTTGTTTTTTCAGTTGTTTCGTCTTTCGCCTTTTTGACAGATTGGGTGAGGGGTGTAGAAATGTAGGAAAAGGTAGTAACGAAAGCAGGAATGAAAATTTCAAGACTTTTTCTGTTTGAACTTTGAAGTTTCTGATTTGGCAACCAGAATGCTCCCACTTGAAACTTTCTATTTATACATAATATATTGTGTACTTACCTTCTGAATTTGGAACTCCATTTATGAGATCATAATGCATTTCTAATTCAATCGGTTTAAATATATCGGCAGTATTAAATTTGACAGTTGCATCAAGCAAACGACATTGGTTCTCAGTTATAGCTGGTGCATTAAAAGTTAACTCAGCGGAATTAGTTTGTAATAACGTAACTCTTTTGATTTGTGGATCCACATTCACTCGTATGGCTATTTCGTAACTCTGGACTTTGTTGGATGTTGTGGAAATCCGGTAGCAAATTCTGATTTGGAATTTTGACTGTTCGGGTTGGATTTCACGACTCAATGAATTAATTGTGGCGTGAATTTTCACAACCGGATAAGCACGATACACAAAAACTGTTTCCGCATTTGGAGCACCAATTGCAAAGTCATTAAATCCATTATTATCGATATCGGAACCTTTTGATAAGCCATGTCCAAACATTGGCCTTGAGCCCCAAGGAGTTGCAATTGGGCCTGCACTAAGTTGTTGACTATGAACTTCACGAAGACCCTTGGAGCTACCTAAGTAAATGAAGACTGTTCCATTTCCAGCAAATGGAGCTCCAACAGCGATGTCTGTAAGAATTTTTTTTTAAATTTAAATGTGATGGAAATAAGATCGAAGATAGCTTACCATTGAATCCATCATGATTAATGTCACCTAATTTTGTGATTGCAGATCCGAACCGTCCTCTACCTTCGATTGGGGATTTGATGATCTTTTGAAGCTCGAAAACAAACTGGGAAGATAAAAATAATCATCAGTATGAGGACGTCTGTGCTTTTTTTTTATTTAACCTACCTTTCCTTTGTTAATGAATACGTAGATAGCTCCCTGCTCAACATGTTCATCTACACTGTATTGCGGGGCAGTCACGATAAGGTCTGTCAATCCATCGCCATTTAAGTCTTCAGCCAACACAGCATAGCCAAAATACTCTCCAAATACTGAACCATGAAAAACGTGATACTTCTTGATCGAAAAGTAATCCCCACTTTGAGTCTTGATTATGTCGAAAATATAGACCTACAACAAAAACATTTTCGAAAACCATCTCTTTATTCATAACAAACATTTTAGTTTACCTCTCCAGACTGACGGTGGGCTTGAGGTGCTGAGGCAACATAGTAGATTTTATTTGGGAAACTGCTATCAAAGTATCCCGACCCTACCGAATAACCAAAGTATGAATCACTTTCTTGAGCCCATAACTCTGGATTGGGGACATCACTGGTATATTTGATACTTGGAGTTTGTCGGACAACACGATGTGAATCCAAATCTCTTCGACTCATTCCGATATTGTCGTCCTCAGGTTTGGGATGGTATCGAATGACAGAACCTTGGAGGGAAAAATTATAAAACTTAAAAATTCAAGCATCAATGGTTTATTCTTACCTTTCCATGTGTGGATACCAGGAGCTCCAATAATGATCTCTTCGTTATTGTTCGTTATATGAACACTTAAACCTTGTTCGCCAAACATATGATAAAAATATCTCGATCCGTATCTTTCTTTGACTTGGTTTGCTAAATTATGTTAAGAGAAAACCTTTAGTATTGGAGCTTTTATTTGTATGTATATTAATTATAATAATTTAACTCACTTTGCAATCGAAGAGGCGCAATCTCTGTGACCTTTAATGGATTGTCACTCAATGTATCTGGCGTCCAGTAGCAAATACCATGCATAAGATAGTCACTCGCCAAATTTGCTATAAGCCTGGGAGCACAAACCACCAGTTTGTCTGTATCTTTGGGACCACCATCCATCGAAGCACCCAACCATTGGAAGTCCTTTTTTTCGGAATTATAAGTGTAAGCATTACTTTCGTCCCTTATATTGCCAGTATAGTCGAAAATAAAAGGTTCACAAGTACCAGTTGCAATGGTACATTTGTAAATGGCACCAGTTTCGTTAATTGTTCGCTGTGAATCGATTGTGGATTGAGCACGTGGAGCACCAACAATAACACTGAAATAAGAAGAACAAAATAAGAATAAATACAACGACAATAAAACTGAAATAATAAGAACAAAATAAGAAAACAAAAAATGTTTTTATATTAAAATTATTACGAAAAAGACCGACCAATTATTTATATGCTTTATGTACTAAATTAGTAATCATCCTTTCAGTTCAATCTACATATCCCCATCTCCCACATTACAAATCCATGTATCTCCCTCTCCCAAGCTTTCGAGTTGAATCCGAGAATATTATTTGACAACTGGCGCATCCATAGTTGATTTTTGGTGGAATTTACCCTGTCTGGTGAAAATAACCCTGTCTCACTGGATGCACTGTGTTAATATGTTCGTTGTGTCCATACGATGAAGATTAAATCCTCTCAGTTCAATATACCCATCCCTATCTCCCACCCTTGAAATCTATCTATCTTACACTCACACAATAAAAAATCAGAACAATTTTCGTTTGTTATTTTGCAAGCATGTTTCTCTAGCGAGCATTTTAATTTATCACTATGTAGTTAAGGCTTATTTCTCTCTATGTAGGTAAGGCTTAACGCCTTAAAAAAGTACCTTACCTACCCTAATTTTTCCCTTTGTTGCAAGAATAAATTTAATTCTATTATTATGAGGTTATGACACATAAATCTGTCAAAATGACAGACAAATATAATAGATATTGCAGTGGCAAAAAAGGACATTTCATTAGAGATCCGTTATGCAAGCTAGCATGCATAATAATAAGTCTAGCAAAGAATATTATTTGTTTTTTAGTTTTATAGTGACTCTTGACTAATCTAGGTAAAGGTCACGAAAACATTACAAATCAAGACATCAAAGTGGTTATTTCATGTGAGTCAAAGATTTTGCGAAGAGCTGTTGGTTGTTTGTATTACATAGATACACGTACTATATTATAACGGTGACTCAATGACACTTTTGCACGATATAGAAAAGTATTGTGTTAATATTATTGCAAATGTTAATCACAGTCATGGTCTTTGTAATGCAAATTTTATAGAAACAATCATATCAAATATTGGTTAGGGCAAATTGTAATATTTCGATTACATACATATATATACCTATATATATAGTATATGTTCGTTGCAATCGTCATTTTTTATAAGGTGCCGATGTGTTGACTTAAAACAAAAATAAGCACATAATAATATTTGACGTATAACTCATTTGGTAAGGCACACCTTTAAAAAAAAAACTTAGGCACTTGGAATTTGTTGCATTGATCCATATGATTGGAGTAACGTCTCTTGTACTGTCTGAAATCGGAAGTTGATGACAGGAGGGCGTATAAAAGTCACAATCATCAAAATGAGTGTACATCACAAGACCGCAAAACAAGAAACCACCTTTTGAAAAGTGAAGTCATTTTGTTTGTTATTGTTGTGTACACATTTTTAGTATTGATGAATTTTTTTTTTTGTTTAAAGGAATCGGCAAGTGGTTACCTACATACATCAGTGGCGTGGCGTCAATAATTTGAAATGGGAAGACGTAACTAAAATTATTGATCTGCGAGAGTAAACAAAACTTACTTCCTTGTATCTTGAACAAAAAAAAAAAAAAAAAACACGCAGATACATTGAAATTATATAGTTAAAAAACAACTCTTCCGTTTGCAGTCTATTTTCGTAGGACGCATGGATTGGCTTTTCATTAAAACGATTTTTTATTAATAAAAGATACATAGTTTGCTTAATTTATTTGATTCTGATTTGAAAATCTGTTAAGCAACAAACTATGCTTTAAAAAAAAAATTAAAAATCATTCAAAAAACCAAGACTAAAAACCTAGCTCTTAAGTATTTACATAACTATCAAACAAAAAATAAAGAACAAAACCTTCAACTTCACAACTAACTAAATTAACACTATTCCATTACAGATATTTTTATAGGAACTCTTTTCTCTCTACTCTCTACCATTTTGTCTTAATATTTAACTTGTTGTTCTAAAAATAAAAAATAAATCGGGTGGCACAACGGCTCGTGAAGAACCAGGGCCTAGTGACTAACAACTCGCAACCATTCCTGGGTGCGCCTGTCGACAGGAATGGAAGGGACCTACAATTTTATGCCGAATCCGAACGGCTAGACGAGAAGCACCTTTTCGTGACAAGTGATACTCTTCAATTCCTAGCAAGAGGCAGTAGCCCTGAAAAAAAAAAACTTTTTGGTTTTTAGGTGGACGAGGCGTTAAAAAGTACCCTAAAATCATGTGTCATATTCTTATACACTTAACCATACCAAATATGTACCTATTTCAGATTGATAAACCATACCTTCTTCCATTTGCCCCTATTTAAATGTCTTTATACAAAAAGCCACAGCTGTAATTTTGCGAGACTTTTGATATGCTGTAGAAGATGAAATTCTGCAATTATACCTAAAATGATATTTCATGAATTCATTTTGCACCATATTTCCCATATTAAATTACGCATTTAAATCTTTCCTGGACTATAATAAGCTTAACCAAAAAACAAGCAAACAAAAAAAGAAAATGTATTTAACAACTTTCCTAGCAAATAAGTCGAAGAAGAGCGTGTTGTTTTTCACCCAACAGAACGAATATTAAGAGAAACGGAGTCAAGCAAAGGAATAAAAACATTCCATTCCATACCCAGTGCCAGTATAACACGAGGAACAGCCAGTGATGCCAGACTTTTCCAGTTGGCATGCCCACATAAATGAACGAAAATGCCCTTTTCCTTCAGGCAGCTGTCGACAAATGCCCACGATGTTGCACACGAAATTATTTATACAAAAAAATACAAAATATAGTAAAAATATAGTTAGCCTTTTCATATTACTGAGTTCCAACACTAAATTAATCATTTTTAAGGCTTTTTTTTCGTATTTTTATTCTAAAGGTTAGACCGCACTAGGCGGAACTGCACTGCAGCGGAACTGCGATTCAAAATAATTTGTATGAAATTGTATGAAGTTCAGTTGCCGCTTAGTGCGATATAGCTCATACAATTTCATACAAATAATGTTTTGCCGCGTCGTGAAGTGTAGTTCCGCTGCGGTTGTGTGCGGTCTAACCTTAAAAAAGGTATCCCATAAGCTAAGGCGTTTGGGATACCTTGCCAGGACATCTGGAAACGTTTCCTGCTTCCCTTTTCTTCAGACATTTTACTATTGAGGAATACCAAAAATATTAGAACAGAATAATAATTAACAATACCTATCGTATGTACATTGTACATGTACTTATTATCAATTTACCAGCCAGCGGAACTCCTAAATAGAAAAATACAAGAGCGATCCACGCATCCATGCAATGAGAAATAATATACGCCTGAAAAGGTAACTACGAAAACAGTTTGCTTAACATTTTTTGACGTTTGGAAAATTGAAAATGAGTGCATTCAGCAAACGATTTGAAATGGGTTGCTTTAAAGTTTAAAAGTTTGAATAAGACCCCTTTCACACAAGGGTGTAAAAGGAAGACAAAAAATCTCCACTCACACCCTTCTCGCCTACAAACTAGCCAGTTTCTCGCAACTCAGTTTCCTTGTGTGAAAGCCATCTAATTATGGAAGAATGTATACATTAAAATCCAAAAATATTTTATAAAAAAGATTGAAACATGGAAATGCCCTTTTTTTTGTACTGAGAGTCATCAAGATGCCCTTTCGCCCTTTAAGCTTATTTTTTCATGCAAAATGCCCACAAAAAGGGCATTCGCCCACGATCTGGCACCACTGGGAACAGCGTCTTATTTTTTCCTATGTTGTTGCGTGTTGGACAAAGAGGATCTAGAAACAAAAGTGCTCAGGCAAGAAAGGGATACAAAACAAATTTTATAAGACGGTTTTATTTCTAAATTAATTCTTTCATAGAGAGCGTATGTTCAGCAGTTGAGCAAAGAGCGAAGAGAAGAATGAATTGACGGTGTTTATTTGACAGCATATGTTTGTGTGTTTGTGCGAATTTTATAATTCAACTGGTAGGGTTGCATAGTTTAGGTTTATGTTTATTTGATAGAATTTTTAAAAGGGAAGACGGTAGGAATCGTGTAACATGGACCCCACGCCACTGACATACATACATCGCTTTTAAACAGCTGTTTAAAAATTGTATTTAATGGTTTTAAGTCGGGTGATTCACAAAATAAACGCTGAAGTGCCCCAGGGTAACGTCCTGTCTACGGCTATCTATCTTTAACTGTAGGCAGTGCTGCCATATCTGAGAAACTGAATTATCATACAAAGCTTTGATTTCAATCATACCAGAGGCAAAATTATCATACGCAAAAAAAAAAAAAATTGTATGGAAAACGAAAACTGTTTTTATTATTTTGGAATATTTGTAAAAGTTGGATTGTTGATTTTTGTTAAACATTTTTTTTTTGTATTTCAATTTTAGTAGCGAAAATGTTATTGAAACCTAAACTTCATTAACCGTCAAATTCCTATACGTGAATATATAGTGACCTAGGCAATACGCGGCACGCAACTTGCAAGCAAGGTGCTTTCTAGAAATGTTTTTTTCAACTCAGTTTCTTCATGTGAAAAGGAACTTAGTACTATTATGCGTCAGGGTTCATTACACGATGTGGATTCTTTTAGCGGCGCTAGTGTTTTCTTATTGATTTTACATTGAACAAAAAAAAAAAATTATAGTCGAAATCTTGTTTCTTAATTCTGTCTAAATTATGTAAAATCACGCGGTCGTCAACGCAGAATACTGTCAATGTTCTGACAGCTGTGTTGACAGACGTTTCTGCCACGTCAAATTCACGTTGGTCGACCTTCAACTTTATCAAAAATTTCGTTTTTTGTTTAAATAATTCTTAAATATATCGGATTTTTGTTGAGGTTTTTTAATCCATCACCATTGTAGTCATCCTTTAATGAAATTTGACAGTTTATACCTTGACAGATAGGTAACAAACCAGATTTAGGGTACACAGAATATTTCGGTCTAAATGTCACCCAAAAGCCCTAAAATCACCTTTTCCCAGAGCAAAAGATTTAATGTCAAAAAGTTTAGATTTCCTAGTTGGTTTCTTCTTTCTTTTATTTAATTGAACAGTTTGAGAAAATCAGCTTTAATTCTTAAGGCTCTCCCAAACCAACGCAAAATATTCTGTGCGACGATGAAAATTTCGTCAGTAGTCGGGTTTAATATGACAAGTTGTACCGGTACGGTGCTCTCATTTATCGACGCCGACGCGGGAATATACTTTGACAAGCGAAAGATAGTTGTGAATTTTCAAAATAAAAAACTTGTTTCGCTTCAAATTGTAGAAGTAAAGGGGGGAAGGAAGTAACGAAAACACGAATGGAAATGTCAACACGTTTTTTGGTTGAACTTTGACGTTTCTGATTTGACAACCACAATGCTTCTCGATGTTAGGAAAAATCGATGTAACGATGTTAATTAACTTAATTGTTAAATTGTTTTTCGTAATTGAGTCTAGACTATTTTTTTGTAATTGAATATAGAATCCACTTGAGAAAGAAGTGATTTAAACCATTTTTAATTCTTATTACTGATTATTGCCCACAAAACAACCTCAAATTCTATAACGTCAAAATAACGAATAGAAGTACGTACGTATTTTCATGAACTATTAAATCAACCAAACGTACATGACTTTCAAAAACATGAAACAAGTGAAAAAACGAAACGTGTTATCAGGCTCAATGTGTTCATAATTATCCAAACATGGAACTTCCCCTAGACTTCAGTTGGAAACAAGAAAATCAAAAAACTGCAAAAAAAAAAAAACAAGAGTTTGACAGCTCTACTCGAAGGGAAAACAAACATTTTTATATACCTTGTGTGGATGTGTGGTAAATATATTTGTGTTATAATATATTTATATTAGTTTGTATTGTATTTGTTTGCCCTCCAACTAGAGTCTTATTTGTTTTCTAACTTAAGCGGATTGTCAGAATAAGAAAAAGAAACGACAGTTAGGTTTTGGAAAAGCCGAATCGAGGCAACCATGCCGTGCTTGTCTAACAAATTTGAGAATGTGAACTCACTAAAAGTTCCAACCAAGTTCCTTTCAACTCTTTACTTATGTAAACAAAGCCTTGAAGGGTAATTCAATCTGGCTTCAATACTGCTAATAAACGTAGTTAAGGTATAGGTAGTAATAGAAACTTTTATATGAAAAATTTAATTTTTTGAAAATTTTTCTTGGAACAATGTCTAGTCTAAAATTGTTTGTTTTCATAATTCACTCCAGTCTTTTACCATAATGCATTTGGCAGCCAAGCGCCCCCAAGACACTGTTGATCAAGAAAATTGTTGAAATTGGCGTCTGTTATTGACAAAACTTATAAGGCCTAGTTTTTCAGTTTGGGATCATCCGACTTTCGGAGTTAAACTCGAGTTATAACCCTTTGAATTTAGTGAATTAGCTCGGGTATTTTAAATCGTCACTGAAAAACCAGTCCTAAACGGAGCCACGGAGTTGCGTGAGTGGGACACATAACCCGAAAAGTTAATCTTTTGAAAAAAGTGCACAGTGAATTAAGAAAACGAAACATTTCCGATTTTTACTAATAGGTACATACCGCTAAAAAAATCGAAGTTTAGATGTGGAATTCATCATTGAATTTTAAATTTTTTGTTCACCCGTGAACGTGCTTGTGAAGCTGTGTAAGCCGGTTCCCGAGTAAATTTACGGGAAAATGTTGATGAAACTTTGACAGTTTTGTGCTAGGTACATGTCTTGCGGCAATATTATTTCAAACATCAAACTTTCACGACGCATTCGTCAGTTTGTATGTGTACCAGCGAGAAATGTCAAATTCTCACTATCTCCAAAAACTATTGTTTTCTTCACGTGGAAGTACATATTTACTCAGCTTTACTTTACAGACCACATTCGGTGTTAAATGGAATATCCGGGTTACTTGTTGTGTTTTCGGAAATTCAAAATATACCTGAAATATATATTGACAGAAGGGGTGTATGTCTTAGTACTACTTTTTTCTTGAAAAACTGTAGACCCATTTTACAATAGTACTTGCCATTAAATTTAATGATAATAAATGGGTTTTCATCGAAAAATTAATAAAACCCCAGGTACGGCAATAAATAGTCCCAGTCTAGGTAGCATTCTTTTCTACATTCCCCAGTTTCAACTAGATGCCACCCGTGGAAATTCATGAGATAATTAACATCTAACTCTCAATACACTGTGCCGACAAAAATCTTTCATTTCCTTCTATTCCTTCTAACTAGTGCCGTACATTGCATTTAAAAGACCTTAGGTCTTACAGGCATATAGTTAAAATTATAAATTATAAATTATTACCTATAGCAAAAGTGAGAAACTTTTGAGAGGAACAGCTTTTATATTTATTAAAATAAATGAGTTAGCTGAGATCGTATAAATATAAACTGGCCAACTTAAAAAAACAAAAGGATCGATCTGTCTGTCCAATGAAAATTTATAATTATAACTCATCCCCGAACACATCCCTCGAGATTCAATTCAACTATCTATTGTATACGAATATCTAAGAAAAAGTTGAACAAAATCCAATCCGAGACCCAAATAAACGTAAAAAATCAATCCACATCCAACCTAGAGCCAGTGGTGCTGCTGAACAAATTTAAAAAGGGGCCCAAAAAGGGGCCCGAGGCAAACAAAGGGGCCAATATATAAAAATTCGACAATACGTTCACACAAAACAAAACAGAGTACAGCACTAATAATAGTAATATTAAAAAATAAATTACCTCTTCATGTTTTTTTTTTTTTTTAAATTTTAAATTCGATATTTTTGACACAAAACAAAAGGAACTTCTTGCAACAAAACAAAACTAGATAACTGTTTAAGTTTTAAAAATAAGTTGAAAATAAATTGTAGTGTTGTCTCTTCCTGCGTTGCTAATTCAAATTTTGAAGCTGAACGATAGCGTTTTGTGAGAAGAAACTGTGATAATTTTTACTTGCGATATACGTAGTATAGGGCAAGTTTAGAATTCGTGAAAAAAAAAATTCGAGATAATAATTTTCCCTAACATTATGATGATACACAACGCGAAAAAAGTGGGTCTCGCAACTCTGTCTCTCTGTCCGTCTGTCCATCTGTCTGTATGTACCTCGACCTGCTGCCTGAACGGCTGAAGCGATTTTCTACAAACTTTGGACTTAAGGTTCTTATAGGATTTCCTAGAGGGAAAATTGAAATTTTTTTTTAGCTCAAAAAATAATGGTACCTGCCATACAACCAATATCCAAAAATTGATTTATTTCAAAAACGGCTCTAACGATTTTGAAAAAAAAAAAAATAAGAGCTACTTTAATTAAGACAGTTAATATTTTGGTAGAAAAAAAAAAATTTATAACGGTTTTTAACGGTACCTTTCATAGAACCGATTTCTTGGTTTTCAAATTTCTCGTTAACGACTACACCGATTGGAACCAAAGAGGTCCGTTACAATTTTAACAATTTTGCTTATAAAATTTTTGAAAAAAAGATAAGCTTTGGATTTTTAAAAATTTTGAAAATTCAATATATGGAAAATGGTTTTTTTTTGGGTTTTTTTTTTCAAATTTTGTGAAAAATTGTATTTTATTAAATACTAAAAGTTGGCATACCAAATTTATTTTTTTTTAATTTTGAAGAACATATAAAAAAAAAACCGCTTTAACGATATTTTTTTCATAAATTCATATTTATCAAACAAATCAGATAGAATACTTTTTTTTGAGCTCTATCCGTTTAAGCTATTAAAAAAACATTAAATTAATTTATAGTAATAATTTATATTTTAAATTGTTTTAAAACTTTTTTTTAATGATGTCATAATGTTATAGAACCACTAAATATGCACATTGTCAATTTTAAGCTACATTCAAGTTGTTAGCTACGAAAGCAAGTTTGTGCGATCCAGTCGTGCCCATTTTTTTGAATGATATCATAATGTTATGGATCCAATAAATATGTAAATTGTCTATTTCAAGCTACGTTAAAGTTGTTAGCTACGAGAGCAAGTTTTGTGCGATTCAGTCGTGCCCATTTTTTTTTGTTTTAATTGATTTTTTTTTAGAATAGGTATCTAAACGAAAATTATTAAATTAAGAGTGAAATCGATAAAAGGGGCTGATTGGGCAATTTCTGAAAAAGTCGGGGCCACGGGGATTGAACGCAGAAAACGGGCCATTTGGCCCCTTTAGTGGCCAAGCGGCAACGCTGGCTAGAGCTACTAGCGATACATGTTAAATGTTAAATCGTACTGTAGGATAGCTTTCCTATTAAAACATGCCTTTGGTCATAACTTTACAATACAAAGTACAAATCAAAGCATTAATAATATTTAATTTCGTATCAAAACCCACAAATTAACTATCTTCTTCTTCACATTAAGCCATTACAAAAAATTAAATTGTGACTCATTCACAAAAATAGCCTTATTTTTAAATTTCAGTGTTGGAGATCGACGCACGAAACTTCATTGATGATATCAAAATACAAAACCAAATTTATGCTAATCGCCTGAATATATAAAAATCTATTGTTTTCTTAATGCATAAACCATGCATTTTAATTAACACAAAATTTGAGAATTTATTAGGTAATGTTGTTAATTTTGTATCTACATAAATCAAAATACAAACTTTTGAGGGGTTTGTATCGAGAAAAACTTGTGTCACCTTCTAAACAAAATATTTCTTAGTTTTTTTTTTCATGAATAAAATGATGATTCACAAATATTACAGTAAACGAAGGAATATTGCCTGCAAAAAATATGGCTCTCAGGATTATTTTTTTAAACGGTAGGAGATACCCCCAGGTATAACATACCCAAAGTCCCCAGCCCTAGCTCGGGAGGGGGTGGTAAATGCACCCCTCTTTATATTTTCGTGAATATTTTCACAACCTAGCATGTTATCGGAAAAGTCTATACTAAAAAATTAGAGACAAATTAATTGTCTATATAAAAAAAGTTATTTTCATATTTTTGCTAGGGTCAATAATAAGGGAGATGAGGGGGATAGGAAACTCAACAAATCAACAATTCTTCAATATTTGGAAAACCAAGCGTAATAAAGGCAAAGTCTATATCACATTGTTTGCGGCACTTGCCATGGTGCTTGCTAGAATGGCCCTCCTGTAGGTACTGGGCATGCATGAGGACACAGAATGAAGACATGAGTGGAAATTTTAATAATCATGATGATCATAATGATGATGTGTTTTAAAATAAAAATAGCTTCTAGTAAAACAATAAAATAAATTAATAAATTGGGTGGCACAACGGCTCATGAAGAACCATCAGGGCCTAGTGACTAACAACTCGCAACCATTCCTGTGTGCGCCTGTCGACAGGAATGGATGGGACCTACAATTTTATGCCGAATCCGAGCGGCTAGACGAGAAGCACTTATTCGTGACAAGAAGAGATACTCTTGGATGATTTGTCAATTCCTCGCAAGAGGCAGTAGCCCTGAAAAAAACTTTTGTAGTTTTGTAGGTGGACGAGGCTGGGAAGCGAACCCAGACCTCCAGCGTGACAGTCGAACGCACTAACCATTACGCTACGGACTACTACAATAAAAATAGATAACTTTTATTTGTAGGACATTTAATTTTCTATCACTTGTCATAAAAACTTTGCCTTTATTATGCTTAGTTTTCCAAATATTGAAGAAAAACTACAAAAGGGGTCAGTTACCCCCCTCCCCTACCTAAAGCTTGCGGCCCTGGGCTGGGGAAAAATGCACTGGTTTTCGATTCTTTTTTAAATTAAATAAGACACTCTGTATCTGTATGTTTTTCGATTGTTTATTTTTAAATAAAACAGGTTGATTTTGGTCGTGTGCGTGTCACGTCTGATGAGCTTACGATTGACCACAGTAATCGTTATTATAATGAGGTACATTTTTATTTTAATTATCTCTAATCGATTAATTAATGTGTTATGCTATGGACCTAGTACATTCAAATTATTCAGAATTTCTATTCTTTATAAGTTATTTGTCTTAGGGACCAATATAACCTTCATTAAAAACCATAACTGAACATTTTCATTTCGTATTTTAAGACGGAAGAAAAGCAAAATCAAAGACTTGTTGGAGTAAAAGTAAAGTTTAATATCTCTTTAAAAAAAAAACTCATTGACACATACTTTAACAACAAAAAAATTCTTTTAAAATTTCAATAATCAATGGTAAGGCAGTTCAATAATAATTTAAAAGTTAAAAGTGTTATTATATTAAAAATTGGACCAAAATAAAATATTGTATGTTACTTAAAATAATAAAAAAATAAATGCCTCAAAATTGATAGTTAAAAGTTACAATGATTGTTTTCAATGCGAGCTGGTATTTTGTCTAAATGCTCTCCAAACCAACGCGAAATATTCGCTCTGTAGGATGAATCATTCACATAACAAAAATGAAAAAATAAATAAAGAATGCTAAATAACAAGAAAAACTGCGGTCAGCAAATGTTCCACATTCACAATGATAACAAAAATGACAAATAAACAATGCTAAATAACAACAAAAACTGCCATTGGGGAATGTTCCGCGCCGCTTTCGCGTTGGTTTGGGAAAGCCTATACATTTCTTTCAGACCAGACATATTGGATATTTTATTTTTATCCATCAAACTGTTTATTGTAATTAAGAAACTATATAAATTAGTCTGTCATCACTTTCAAAACGTTTCTGAATAAGAAAAAAAGTCGCAAATAAAAAAATCCATTCTAATTGGAGGTGCACTTTAAAAGTTTAAAGTAAAAATCTTTATTGACTCGACTATTTAGATTGTTTGAAAATTGATTAGATTTATGTTGGCATTATTTTTTTCATTGATTTTTTTTAAGTACAGCCTTTTCACATTAAATTCACCCTTTTACAAATTTGCAAATTGAATGTTCCTTATTTTGCAAATCAAATTCACCTTTGTGCAAATTAAATTCAACCTTTAGTTTATTAATTTAAACCTTTCGCTTATCTTATTCTCCTGTTGTAAACTATGTTTATATTAACTTGGTTTTGCAAAAGGTGAACTTAATTTGCAAAAGGGTGAATTCGGTCTGCAAAAGGGTGAATTTGATTTGTAAAAGGGGCAATATAATTTGAAAAAAGGTGAATTTAATTTTTACGACGGTTAATTTGATTTGCTGAAATTTGATACTGAAAATAATTTAATGTCTCGGAGATCGTACAATTATTGTGTTCCGTTAAAAATTGAACTTATATTTTGACAGCAGTTCTTACTCATAAGGAGATGAATGAATTTTGTTTTAATATCTGTGAGATTTGCGGAGATCCCCTAGATTTAGGAAATTTGAATTGGGTTTCAGCAAACCAATCTACTTTTACCTACTGAACCGCTTATTTTTGTCGGAATCAGTTGCCAGGGATTTATTATAGTAAAAAGGCCAACAGCAATTCTGTGATCTAAGACTTGAGGACAGAAATTAATAATACATAGGTGTTGCTACTTAAATTAAATTGAATTGAAAGTTCAAAAAATGTATACGTAGGTATGAACGATTTTTTGTTCTTTTTATTTTCAGAAATCTATTTTTGATAGAATGATAAAAAACCCCAGTTACCGGGAAGAAACCGATTCATCAATAGAATTGTTATCAACCAAGTTCAAAATTTTTATCACAGTAAACATTCTCTCAATCGCTGCAGTGACTTCATTCATATATTCCCACTCTTCTTTCAGCACTTTAAATTTCTCAGACTTTTAAATCCAATCTTATCTTAGTGTATTGAGTATCTACAGAAATTCTCTCCACATTTTCAGAAGCAAAACATTTTTTAACTCTATAAATAGGTATAATAATGAACAAAAATGTAGAACTTTAGATATCTACCTTTCGAGTTGAAAGCACACATACTATACAATCAACTTCAATGATAGCGACAATTTATTACTAATGAGAAGTAGAACCACCATTATGACTTCATCGACTAAATAGTATAAATTTACAATTTTTGTTAAAAAAAAAAAACAACATAGTAACTCCACAGCTACAGAAAACACTTTTCTAGTTTTTTTTTTACAATGTAAATAATTTTTGTTCGCTTTATGCGGCAGCTTACCCGGACGGTCTTAAGTTTATTGTAAATCCGAAATACGATGACTCAACTTTTGGAATTGCTGTAGGTTTGTTCGGTTCTCGAATGACCTTATTGGGCTTCGGTGATAAGTTGTAACCCAGAACACTGTTTGAAAAAATGGTAACAATTATAATTATTAAGGCCACAATTATGACCGAGTTCCGGTAACTAGACATTTCGAGTGTTTTTGGTGTCAAACGTAATCGCTGACGAAAATGGCAATACCGATTTTTTTTTTTTTTAATTTCTAACCGACTAAATGGAACGTCTCACTTGACGGGTATAGAATAACCAACTGAGGACGGCCAGTGACAACCAGTTAACTTTACCATATTCCTGTTGTTTGCAGTCGAGCATGTAAATGTTTATTCAAGAGAAAAATGTTGTATCCATTTAACATTTATAAAGAGTATCTAATTGAAGTATCGTGAGCGTGAGCAAGAATGAGTTTTTAACGATACTTCTTCTATAGGATAAATCGTATTTGGATGATCTGTTATGAGTCTTGTTTGTGAGTCATCGCATTATACAAGTAGCTACAGTCATTCAAGTTTTAAGGTAAGTTGATAGGTATAACTTTCGATTTTCGTTCATATAGGCTTACCATTTTTTGTTTGCATTGGAAACATCACATTAATCACTTTGACATGGTAAATAAGTGTTGTGCGTTTGATTTTCAATTTATGTGCCACGAATAATAATTTTATTTTTCCGATTATGGAAACTTGGCACAATACGGAAGTTTAATAATTCAGATGAAGTAAGTTAATGGTTATACTGAAGATAATAAACCCTTAAACTCTTTTTTAATTGCTCTATAGGACAAGTAGGTAGGGTAGGGCGGTGATAGTTGCACCACTTTTTTCCGGAAGTGTTATAATAACCAAACCACTCATTATACAACTATGAAACTGGGATCAATTAAAAGAATGGACTATTGGCTTCAAAATGCAATTTAAAAAAAATGGAAATGTGTAACAGCAGAAGAATTATAGCCTCAAGAGCACCAAGTTCCAGTTGGCCAACTTGCCCCACTAGCGGGGTAAGTTGGACCAGGGTTTAGTTGGACCATGGCCTAAAAAGTGGAACAATGAATTAAAAAAATAACAACAAAGCCATCATTTATTAGAAACTTTATTTTAAATACTTTACTTGAAAAGTAAAAACAAAATTATTAAACAAAAATTTATATTAAAAAAAAAAATTAAAAGAATTAAAATAAAAAAAAATAAAAAATTAACGAATTAAAACAAAAACCTCTCCTTGGATAAAATGGGATATAAAAATAGTTAATACGAAAAATATTAAAGTAGAATCACGTATCGTAATCGCTTTTGCAATTAATGCACATAAATGTGACTATGTCCAGTTGTTAACCCTTTCGTATGGGCTTCATTTGTGATTAATTATGTTGCAGCAATTCGCGTGGCCCAACTTACCTCATGGGCCACCTAGCCCCGTCCTACCCTAGTATTGGTAACGTTAGAAAACAAAGTTTCGAGGTTTTAATCAAAACTAACTTTACGATTACAGTGTTGAAGAAGTCCAAAAAAGTGATTTTCGACAAGACGTCCGTCGAACTCAGTCTATTTGAGCCTAAACGAGTTTACGGATTTGCCTTGAATTCAGTGTGGAGCAATTTTTAAGTGATTCCCTTGCGACACTAGACTAAAGGATAAATTCCGCTTTCGCCCAATTGGAACGAGCTAGTTGCCATGCAAGGACTTTGGTTGCAATATCTAGTTTTATCGCGAAAACGGCTTTAACGATTTTGATTAAATTTTGTATATGTAATCTCTAAGACAGTTGTTATAATACTGCATACCAAGTTATAATCAAAAATATATTCGAATAACGGAAATTAAGATTTGAGGATTTTTGAGTAAATTGTTTTTTTTTTTTTTTTGTTTTTACATAGTTTTCCCAAATATCTCGCCAATGGCTTAGTTGATTTTAACATAATTTTGCATTCCGGTATTTCTAAGCTAGTTCAAAACAATCGAGTTTTTGTTCCTATAACTTTTTATTCATAACAAATTAAAAATTGTTATTTTATTTAACATTTTCTGTTTTACAACATAAAATCATTATAGAACCACTGATAACCACCTTCAATGTCTAGTCACATTCTAGTTTGCTAACTACCAGGGCAAGTTCATGCAATCCAGCGTTCATTTTATATTCAAATTAAATGATGAGTTTAAGTTATTGGGAAAACAAATTATTGATAACTAAATACATTTGGGTAGATGACTCATACATTTTTGTAAAATTTCAATAATTTATTTACATGGTCAGGGCGACTAACATGACTAATAAGAATTTTTTTATATTCATTATTTGTCATAATAGGTACATAGGTATATACATACCTTCGCCCATTTAAATAAAACACAAATTAAATTAAATCCAACAACCTACTTGAGTCTATTGGATAGAATTCAAAAGAGAGCTCTTAAAATGATTGGTGAAAGAACTATAACGGAAACTTTTACATCTCTGGAACACCGTCGTAATGTTTCATGTCTTTCGTTATTTTACCGTTATTTTAACAAACAGTGCTCTAATGAAATAGCCAGTTGCATTCCTCCCCTTAAACAATTCAACCGTAATACTCGCGCTTCTAGGAATGCCCATCAGTTTACCCTTGAGCCCGACCGCGGACGTACTGTTAAGTAAAGGGATTCTTTCTTCAGTCGCACTACACGAATGTGGAATGCTTTACCCAGCTCAATTTTCCCCTCCCATTGTGATCCACAGACATTAAAAACCAATGTGCATCGGTTTCTCCTTTTAAACCCCCTCCAACCTACCTAATCGCTCGTGCTGTGTTTATCACTTTAAATAACTTTTTAAAAAGAGTCGAAGAGTTTTTAAAAAACAAATTTAAAACTTTATTTAGAAAATAAAATAAAAAACAATAACAGAACAGACGAAAGTCGACTGTGTACTATGATGTGTAATGTGTGAATGTTTATCGCTGCAACTGAGACTTATCTGGTTATGCTATCCGATGATTGTTGGCCGCATCGAAGATCGTCCAATGTTTATTTTAGCAGATTGATTTACTGATGCTCTTCGATGTGAAGTGGTGGTTGTTTATAGCATTGAAGATAATCCAATGTTTATATTCAAAAATGCTATTGGATTTGGAGCAATGTTTATGTTATCTCATATTTCTCAGAATGCTATTAAAATTTAAGTGTCGTCGTTGCTTCGGTCTCAAGTGGCTTGTGCATAGATTAGGGTAAGGGTTAGAAGATGTAGATGTATACGTAACTCGCGCCGAATATAAAAAAAAAATAAAGAAATAATTTTATTCGTACTTTTAACAAGGAAAGTTTTTTTTTTCAAAAAACAACATTCAGCTAGTTAACTTTAGTTTATTTTTATACAATAGCTGTTTAAACAAAGATTCTTATCAGTTTTTAAAACGGTATATACAGGGTGGGCTAATTACAAGTTTCTTTTTAAAAATCTAATAAAATGAACAAAATTAAATTCTTCCATGTATTATGGCCTTATTAGTAGAGCAAACATTCCCATTGATTATTATGGAATACAACGTCATACAAATGACTGCTTCGGCTGGCTTAGCAGTAGCGCATTCTGTCACTTAAATTTTCAAAGACCCTATTGATGGTTTCGGGCTGTAGCTCACGATTTGCTTCGATGATATTGGTCTTAAGTGCTTGAATCGTTTCCGGATTGTAGGGATAACATCGGTCCTTCATGGTTCCCAACAAAAAAAAAATCCAAAAGGGGTCAAATCGCAGCAGCTCCGAGTCGGCCAATTGACATCGCCAAGGCGGCTTATAACACGATTTGGGAATTTGGTGCGCAAAAGATTGATTGTGGCATGGGCTGTGTGGCATGGCACTCCATCCTGCATAAACCAGTGGTCGTCTAAATACAGGTCGTCAATTTCAGTAAAAAAAGTGGCTTAACAAGGCTCTTTAACGCCCACCGTTGACCGAAATGTTGTTCCCAGCCTCATTTTTGAAATGGTCTAATGATGCCACCACTCCACAATCCGCACCAAACTGTCACTCTCTGCGGTTTCTCGACAATAACGTGAGGGTTTTCCGAGCCCCAAATGCGGCAATAAAATTTGTTTATTAACATAGCCACCGAGATGATAATGCACCTCGTCAGAAAAGACGTTTTTTCGCCTTACCCACTTTGTAAATAAGTTCAATATTTTCCAACGTTGTTCAAGCGTAAAGCGGCTCATTTCGTTCCGCGTAGGTAAAATACTGACTTTCTGTCAAAGTTTCGAGCGGGAAACAGCTGTCAGTGTCAAAATAATCGATGATTTCAAAAGAAACCACTAGATGACCCACCCTTTATTATACATTGTTAGATACACTTCATTTAAAATTTAATAACCTCGATATTAATTAACAATTACAATCGGGGATCAATAATATAAACAATCATATTTTTAGTATTGAATGTTTAAATGAACAGCAACCACTTGAGTTTGCTAAACCACTATTGTTTTAAGGCTGGAATTATACATATTAAGCTATTTCACGGTTTCTACACCGATCATCAGATTCCTTTATACAGTGGTGCTAAGGACTAAACTATTTATGTGTTCAATTTTAAATGTATAAATTATTGCCGTCAACTGAAATTGAAATTATATTTGACACCACTATTAAGACTTAATTCAGGGGGAAAATAATTCAGAATTAAATAACAATTTATTTGTATTTTCACATTTCAAGATTCTTTAACACTTTAAACAAAACACACCGCCTATACTCGTTCGAATGGAATCTATGTACATATATTAGTCATATCATAAGATGTTATTGTATAGTAATAAATGATTCCAACTGAAATCTTTTACATCTTTGCATTAGCTTTTACAAATGATTGTAAAGTTGGGGCCTGTTATTTTTTTTTTCTCACTTCAGAGAAAACCGTGGGAAAATGTAATTGGCGCCATTGTGTATCTATACGCATATAATAAACTTAAAAAGCCTTGAGCGCTCTCTCTTTTAATTGAAGTCTGACATTTCTGGTGTAAGGTCTATGTTAAATGCGATAGTGAACTTAAACTCAGTGGGGCGTATTCATAGGGGCATATTCATAGTCGAAGATAGACCCAGGTTTAACTAAACTACAGTTTAAGACAATTTGTGCTCGATGAATACAGACCGATTTTATTTATAAATTGTTGGTTTTATATTTTTATAAGATAATTAACTTGGTAAACTACACAAATAGCTTCAAATATCTTGAAATGATAAACTTAAAAAATAGAATCAACGTCTGAAAATTCAACCAAAGCCATGTTTAACTTAGACCCAGGTCTAAAATGACTATGAATACGCACCATAGTCATTTTAGAGCTGTGTCTAAGTCAAACATAGCTTTGGTTGAATTTTCGGATGTTGATTATATTTTTTGAAGTTTATCATTTCAAAATATTTGAAGCTATTTGTGTAGTATACCAAGTTAATTATCTTATAAAAATTTAAAACCAACAATTTGTAATTAAAATCGGTCTGTATTCATTGAGCCCAAATTGTCTTAAACTGTAGTTTACTTAAACCTGGGTCTATCTGCGACTATGAATATGCCCCATGTTCTTCCATCCTGAATTTAAATTAAGTTATTCATGTCAACAGTTTTCGAAAAATATGCATGCAAACTCAAAATTTTGAAAAAAAAAAAATGAACAAAAAAATGTTAAGACCAGTTTTTTTTTTAAATTGTGAAATGAAGTCCTTAATTTGCTTTGATTGGTCGATGCTTATGTCAATTCTGAATCGAACAGAAAAAAAAAACCGAATGGTATTATGTCTTCTAGTTTTTGAGAAAATTGAAAATTACTTTAAATACTTTTATATAATTTGTTGGTATTAACGGTGATCTCCCGTTGAGAATTAATGTGGGGGAGTATGATAACTACGGCGGCGGCGCAGCAAAATAAGAACGTATTTTAATAGAGGGACTCACCTACCTAATACAATCATTTTTTAATACGGGTCGTGGGTCTATCTCACTCCGTTTAGGTGGGAGGGGTAATTTTCTACAGAATGACTTTAAATGAAAACAAAAAAAAGAAAACAACGGCAACACTTACAATGCTAAAATAACAGGTTTTCTGAAGCCAGAAACTTGTTATTTTATTATTTGTTTCAACCAATTTATTTGTGTTAATAGTTTTTGAAAAAAAAAACTCATAACTTTGCGGGGCAGATGCCCCAAAAAGGGAGTTAAAATCCTTGAACCCGCGGAGCCGGCCAACCAAGGTACTGTATATTACAAATTAACTGAAAGCACACCAACTGACAACATAGGCGCCTGCCTGCCGACTGAGCATATCCTACGCGGAGCGACGGAGTCGCGTGAGCGGGACAGAGCACCCAAAAAGGGAGTGGAAATCCTTGAACCCTCAAAGCGGGCCACCCGAGGTACTGTTTAATACAAATAAACCGAAAGCACATCAAATGACAACATAGGCGCCTGCCTGGCGACTGAGCATCAATTGTTAAAGAAAACTATTGACAATAAATTCCGTTGAAATTCGGTTTTGGAATCGCCCAAAACTGGGGAAGGAAGCCCAAAATTTTACAAAAACAATTTACATTCAAAATAATTGGGCAACATACCTCAATGCTTATACGCCGCGCCGGAATGCTGGGTGCCTGCATACTCTATAAAATTTATGTAAGTAAGCAAAAAATAAAAATCTCATAAAAAAGTACTTTTAGTAATTTTCAATTCTATCAAGAAGGCAGAAATCGTTCGGTTTTTTGTTTTAGAATTAATATAAGCATTGACCACTAGAAGCTAATTTAGCACTTTATTTCACAATTTTGAAAAAAAAGTGGATTATACTTTTTTTCAATTTTGTTATCAAGCTTTTGAGTTTGCATGCAAATTTTTCGAAAACTGTTAGTATGAATAATTCTATTTAAATTTAAAATTAATTAAAGAACAGTTTTTTGGCTTTCAAAATCGGTATAATACTTTATTGTAAGTGTTGCTGTGGTTTTTAAATCTTGTTTTTTAAATTTTAAGTAATTTTTTAGAAAATTGCCCCTAATATATATACCCCCAACCATAGTAAAAAATGCTTGTATTAAAACCCCCTACGAAAATCCGTTATTATTTTGCGGCGCCGTAGTTATCGTATTCGTGATTCCTTGGTTCACATTTTCACAATAATGTTTAAGGTTAGACCGCACTAGGCGGAACTGCACTGCAGCGGAACTGCGATTCAAAATAATTTGTATGAAATTTAATGAAGTTCAGTTGCCGCTTAGTGCGATATAGCTCATACAGTTTCATACAAATAATGTTTTGCCGCGTCGTGTAGTGTAGTTCCGCTGCAGTTGTGTGCGGTCTAACCCTTATACTTTTTAGAAGATTTACTATAAAAAAAATTTCAATGTAACAAAGTCAAAATCAAAAACCAACAAAAATGCTTTACCAAATTTTGAAAATAAAAAAATTATTACGAAGTAGCATTTACTTATTTTAAATATTTGAATTTTTTGACAAAATTCTCGGACCCGTTTTTGAGAAAAATATTATTTTCCTTTTTTGATGAAAAAAAATTGTATGGCAAGTACCGTTATTTTTGGTCCTAATAAATTTAAAAATCCGTATGGGCATATTAGTCAAAAAAACACTATGTACCAAGTTTGAAAAAAATCCCTCCAGCCGTTTAGGCGTAAGGGCGAGGACAGACTGACAGACAGACAACGCGGGACCCACTTTGTTTGCGTTCTCTATCATCCTAATGTTGGGGAAAATTATTATCCCGAGTTCGATTTGTTTTACGAATCCAAAACTTGCCATATGGTACCTACCTATATATTGCAAGTAAAAAAGGAATAAAACAAACAAAAAATTAAGAGTAAAATAGTTTTTTTTTTAGAATTTTGTCATTTATTTACTTTCCCAAACCTATGCAATGTAGCCCATGCGTAATGGTTAGCGCGTTCAACTGTCACGCTGGAGGTCTGGGTTCGCTCCCCAGCTCGTCTACCTAAAAACTAAAAAGTTTTTTTCAGGGCTACTGCCTCTTGCGAGGAATTGACAAATCCTCCAAGACAAATCCGCCGTTCGGATTCGGCATAAAATTGTAGGTCCCTTCCATTCCTGTCGACAGGCGTACACAGGAATGGTTGCGAGTTGTTAGTCACTAGGCCCTGGTTCTTCATGAGCCGTTGTGCCACCCGATTTATTTATTTATTTATTTAAAACTATGCAACTGTTAATATAAAATATGAAGTCCTTACATTTATCTACGAGTACAATGCTGACAGCCACATTATATTTAGTATTAAAAAAAAGCACACGAGCAAGTTGTGATATTTTTATATCATATTCAATATTTGTTTCAAATTGGTTAAAAATATGAAAAGAATATTTTTCCTACTTTGCTGATACTTCTTAAAACGAAAACACTCTCAGCATGGAAGGAGTTCATCTTCAATTCAATCGTAATGATATCATCCAGTGATATAAAAGCTTTTTATTAGTCATTTTTAGTTTCAGTGAAGTATGCTATGGATTTATAATGACTTTAAGTATAATATCAGTTAAAATTTTTATAATTTTAAAGCAGCTTACTAAAATGTTTTCAATTTTAAGTACTTTTTAACTAGTAACATACTAAATTAATTTCCTTTATAAACTTAAGCTGAACACGTCCAAAAAAGTGATAGCTCGAGCAAAAATTCACAAACATACCTCATTTTAACATTATTTATACATGTCATATTGATTTATGTAGTACGATGCTGAAAAGACAAAATAACCATTTTTTGATGTAAACTTTAGTAAAATGTAACTCTCGTTTAAAATTACAAAAATACAATTTTTAACCTTTTATCATCATACTAAAAATGTTTAACATAGTCTACTAAATCGACTAAAATTTTTCGCCAATGTTTTTAAACGACAAAATGAACACTTAAACACTTTTTGCGTTTTATTTTATCAAAACTGTTACCCTACAAACTTGCCCCACTATAAGTCGACTTAAACCAAAAAAAAATAAAATACACGCAATTGTTTTCACCACACTAAAAGTATGTTTTTTTTTTGTCTAACTACTTATATTATTACTCAACTTAAAAAAATCAGTTAAACTCAACCCACATCTTAAAAAATTGAGGTCAAATCTAGCGCCTTTAGCCTTGAATTACTTGGATAATGAATAGTGAATTATAAAATTGGCTAAAAAATTCGCAGTTGGTTTCAAAATTAATTTGTATGCTATATTTATATACATAACTTCTTGTGGGCATCCAACAATATAATATGTAAAACAAAAAAAAATCAAAATAATATGCGAGAACTATTGAATGCCGTGACGGGAAAATAACAATAGCAATTAGCAAATTAAGAGTACAAAATTAAAACACTATCAAAAATGATAACCCAATGGCCAGGGTAAAGAAGATGGCTTAGATCACATACGAATACAATTAAATACTTTACGAATTTATACTTTAAGAAACTGAATTATGAATAAGTATGTGCGTATACAGTACAGTGTGCTACCGTCAGTGACTAATGCCAAAATTGAATGTTTAAGAGAGTTTTACAGTGATTAAAGATAGTCAAGTGAAATTTTAATCAATTCCAAATTAACGGTGTGAATCAGTCATCGCATTGCTTCGATTTTTCGTATACTTTTGATATGAGCTTTCACAATAAATTTTCTTTTATTTTCAAGTCCGGTGAATAGGAAACCAAGGTAGCAATGGAACATTTTTCCTTAAAATAATGAGTTTAACACTCGAGCTGCATGAAAAGGAGCATTATTTCGTTGAAAATCAATGCGGTTTGTCCGAAAAAATCATTGGTTCGCGAAAACAATGCTTCTGGCAATATTTTGTAGTACCAAGATGACAGGAAATCAGGCATCTTAGTACTTTCAACTGCCAAGTTAATTGTTCCTTAATAGGATATTACGGCCTAGATCATTACGCCTCCTTCCCTGTTGTGATAAAGGTTCACAAATAACTAATTTTTCCTCAACAAGATGGCTATAGTAATTTTTCCACGATATGAGCAAAGAGGAACGATTTCTGAACCGTCAACAACAGGGATGGAGGCGTAATGATCTGGGCTGCAGTATCCTACTAGGGAACAATTAACTTGGCAGTTGAAAGTACTAAGATGCCTGATTTCCAGTCATCTTGGTATTACAAAACATTGCCAGAACACAAACCGCCTTTATTTTCAACAAAATAATGCTGCTTTTCATGCAGCTCGAGTGTTTAAATTATTATTTTAAGGAAAAATTGCTGCCTTGGTTATCTATTCACCGGACTTCAAAATAAAAGAAAATTTATTGGGATGGCTCACATCAAAAGTATACGAAAAATCGAAGCAATGAGATGATTGATTCACACCGTTATTTTGGCCTCGATTGAAATTTCACTTCACTATCTTAAATCACTGTATAACTCTCTTAAACATTCAATTTTGGAATTTTTGTTTTAAGCTCGCGGCAGCATGCACTGTAAAGTAAATAAATTTGTCGAAAAATTTTTAAAAATTTTAAATTTTAACCGTCTTTTTTCTTCAATTTTGTATGTGCTTCTAACCTTATGACGCGACAAAATTACTTAAAAAAGTGACTCAGCTAACATTTATTCTCTTGGCTGCCGTTAATTTTTGTTCTTGAAGTGCAAGCATAGGTTTTGCTATGGCACATTAAACAGTCTTTCTTGTGACATACAAAATTTCGATCTTTTTGGCGTATAACACGAGATAAATCAAATTCAATTCTAAAAAATCACTGCTTCTAACCTCATAACGCGCTGTGTATATGTTTATGGTGCCTTTTAAAAAGTCAAAAAAACAAAGCACTGAAAATATAATTTTTTACTTGTGATTTATGGCAAGTTGTAGATTTATACAAAAAAATTAAACTCGTGAATTTGATCAATCTTCTTATTCCGAATATATTCGATGATGAGAAGAGTGAGTCTCGCGCAATTCTCTGTGTCTATCTTCTCAGCTGCAGCCTAAACAGCTCAACGGATTTCCTTCAAACACGTTATTTATTGTTTCTTTTTTGGTAAAATACTTTGTTCTCATGCTTTTAGAAGCAAAAAAAAAAAAAAGTGCCTACATTCAAATTTTCCTATCCACTAATATGCTATTGAATACACCTTATAGAAGGGAAGGGTAGTAGCCCGTAGCGTAATGGTTAGTGCACAGATAAGCAATACCTAGATAGGAATCTTTCGTTCGTATCACCCCCCAAAACCCATTTGTTTACATTGTTGTTTTTGTAATTTCATTTCGTGTCGATGAATAGATGTGAACTGCAACAACAATTTAACGCGGTGAATTTGATTTGTTTGACAGTTCATTTTTTTTTTTCATAAATGTGCTGTGCGAAGATTTGTATTCCGGTGTTTGTGATTTTCATTAAAAAATAAATTAACAAAAAAATAATTGTTTCACCAAGCACAATGCCCGCATGGCAAGCGGAACTTGAACGAGTCCTTGAATTTCAATGAAAAATCTTTTGGTGCTTTCATGTTTCTTTCTTCCAATTCGCCAAAAAGCTACTTGGGCAAACGATGCGCGATGAGAACTTTTTGTAGAACTCTGTCGCCTCCGAAGGGGCCCTGTTTGAGCAGAGTATAGCAAAGGGCAAAAGACCTAATTATGTTTATGAAATTTAAAAACATAATTTAAATTTTTTTCAGCTCTACAGCACAATAATTATAAAAAAAATCTCGCCAACCAATAATAAGGTTCGAGAAATCAACAAAAATTAAATTCACCATGGCAAATTTGACAGCTACTATATTCTTAGTTTTAGGGTACAGACACACTTAATATATGAAATCATTTTAATTTATACGTAAGGGGTTGGATTGCATCATGGTCAAATTCCGACGTAAATTTTTAGAAATTAATTTAAGGTCCCCCAAACCGATGCGTGGACAACATTTTTGTCAGTCATCGGGTTCATATGGAAAATCGCACCGCTTTCATTGTGGGTACCTACTCTCAATTATTTTCATGTAACTTAATTTTAAAAAGTGAATGTTTTGTTGTCGTGAGTGTTTCGCTCCGATTTAAGGCTCACCCAAACCAATGCGAAACATTCGTTGCGGCGAAGAAACATTCGTCAGTCAAAAATAATTCATATGTTTCTCCGCCGCGTTGGTGTGGGCACTCTCATTTATCACCATGTAAATAAATTTTGACATGCGAATGTTTCTTCGCCGCAACGAATGTTTCACATTGGTTTGGAAGAGCCTTTAACGTTGATTTGAAAGATCCTTTACACAATTTAAATTGTGTTGCAACAAAAATGGTCTCCTAAGCCGATGCGAAACATTTGGAATACCAACAAAACCTTCATCTGCCAGAATTAATTTGTATGGGGATAAAAGAAAGCACCCACAATGGTGTGAATCTCATCTGTTCTTAATTGCAAAAACTGCAATAAAGTCAATTCTGATTGAGGAAAAAACACAATAGGCGTGTTTTATCACAAAAGCCATCCATAGTACAGTACGATTTTACAGGCATTACAAATACAACATCGCTAGTAGCTCTACAGCCAATAAGATGTTATACTACGTTTTCTGTCAAAACAATTTTTGTATGTTTTCTTGCAAGAAGGTTTCTTTAGCGAACATTTCAAATTCTCACTTTTGTACTTTTTTGCAAAAGTAGGTAGGTATATGTAGTTAAACCTAAATGTAACTTTCATTTCAACAAAAAAATCAAATCTGTGATAGCAAAATTTGATTTGTTTAGAAAAAAAGATCAAAAATCAAATCTTTCATATAGAAAATTTACACCGGCTACACGATTTTTTTGCGACTTCCTTACAACAAAAAAAATTAATCTGCAATCGTCGAAAGGAAATCGGCATACAAGAACCTAGCACATTTAAACAAACCCTTGGATTCTTAAATTATCCGCCATTTTGTTCACGAACCGAGGTGAAACTCGGTTTTTTTTCACGTACACTAGTGCAAAAATCCGATTTTCACCACGGTCGTCTGCACGTACACTAGTGCAAAAATCCGATGTTCACCACGGCCATTTGACGTTTGAGCTTGTAGGCAAACCGAATTGACAGCCGTAGATTTCCATCTAGGTATTGCTTATCTGTGGGTTAGTGCGTTCTACTGTCACGCTGGAGGTCTGGGATCGCTTCCCAGCCTCGTACACCTAAAAACTAAAAAAGTTTTTTTTCAGGGCTACTGCCTCTTGCGAGGAAGTGACAAATCCTCCAAGAGTATTACTTGTCACGAATAAGTGCTTCTCGTCTAGCCGTTCGGATTCGGCATAAAATTGTAGGTCCCTTCCATTCCTGTCGACACGCGCACACAGGAATGGTTGCGAGTTGTAAGTCACTAGGCCCTGGTTCTTCATGAGCCGTTGTGCCACCCGATTTATATTTTTTATTTATAGAAGGGAACAATATTGCGATCACGGTTTTTTATTATTGAATATGTTTGTCTGGAACCTAGGAACGGAGAAAAATCAGCCACTTTATTCATCATTTCATTGTCATGAGAATTTTCTGCTTAAACTAACCATACTTTTTCTGGTTAAAATGAACTGACTTCTCAATAATCCCATGTGGTAACTTATTAATTCAATAAAATTTTCTTGAAAAGGTGATCATTTTAAACTAAGGTGAAAAAAAAAATCGGGTGGCACAACGGCTCATGAAGAACCAGGGCCTATTGACTAACAACTCGCAACCATTCCTGTGTGCGCCTTTCGACAGGAATGGAAAGGACCTACAATTTTATGCCAAATCCGAACGGCTAGACGAGAAGCACTTATTCGTGACAAGTGATACTCTTGGAGAATTTGTCAATTCCTCACAAGAGGCTGTAGCCCTGAAAAAAAACTTTTTAGTTTTTAGGTGGACGAGGCTGGGAAGCGATCCCAGACCTCCAGCGTGACAGTCGAATAAACTAAGGTGAACATCTTCTTAAAACAGAATTTTGTGTTGCTTTTGGTTTTGTAGTTGCAAGATTGTTCATGTTTAGGTACGGTAGACAAACTAACGGATTTTTCATTAAATTTTAGTGGTGACTCTATTTAAACAGACCTTAATTTAAGTTGTGACTCCCTTTTTTAAAGGATTTCATTGTTTTTGTTAGTTTTCTTGCATCTAGTTTTAGTTATGTAGACGCGTTGTATTTCTATTTTTTCTCCAGTGAAGTAAGTTGATTGCGGCTGCGGTTATAATTTTTTGAAACTTGCTATATTCCACAATAAAGTGACCAACAAATGTCGGAAAATCTTGAAGGAGTTATATTGTATCAAGTTGCTTATATTTACAAGTTACAACTACTGGCGAAAGTACAATCGAAGGTCTCCTTTCTGAATGGGGTCTCTGTGAAACCTGTATTGCATTGCTTCAAGCGCATGGTGAACATAAAAATAAACTCTGCAAAATGGAGGTGGAAATTATTTAAACATTCCGATCATTATACGAAATAGGGGATTCCGATGCAAATTATTGTGCAATGAATATCAAAAATGTGGATGGACCACCAATTAATTTTTAAATAACGAACTCAAAGTCGTTCCCTAAACTTTATTATTAAGAAAATGTAATATATACTGTAGAACTGTAGTAAATCAACGCTTTAAACTTGTAAAAAAATTTGCAGCACTAACAAATCATAAATGAATTAAGTGCTGAACATCTTATTTTAAGGAAATGAACTTAAAATTAAGAGAAACTTCATTTAATTTTAACCTAGTAGAATTTCCATCGAAATTGAAATTGATGGGTTTATTTATTATTTAAACAAATCTATAAAAAATAAGTTTTACTGGCTGTGTGAACTGAATAAATCACATTTTTGTAGTGCCAGGGTAACTTCAGTCAAGCACAATGATGATGAGTGAGTCAATTCAGGTTAGATGTGTATGGTTCAAAAAAGACCAATCTGTCAAGAAACTAAGGTTAAAAGGGAATATTTAAAAAAAAAGCAAATCTTAAAAATACTGGACGAAAAAGAAGAAAAAAGTTAGGTAAGATACCTTAAGAGTCTTGCATAGAACTCCAGTTTATAGATGTTATTTATTTATTATATTAAGAGTTTTTTTTTGTTGAATTTTGTTATATTTTGACAATTTTCCTTTGTATTGAATAATTATTGTACTTTTTTGATATTTGTTATGATGTGGTACGAGTATACAATTATACATACATATACATATGTACATATTCTATAAAATATTTGATTAAAAACATTTTCGATTGTTGTTCTTTCTGACCAAAAAAATAAATTGTTTGATAAATTGAACATATTATGCGTTTTATTTTAATTTAAACTATTGAAAAAGGTAAAAAAAAATTTCGAATGAATTTTTTTTTTTCGAGATTTTTTTCTAGATATAGTCTTTCGTGATTTGTGTACGTTCTAGATTTTTGTACATTCGAGATTTTTGCATTCGAGATTTTTTTTTGGTTTTTTCGACATTTTTGCCATTCGAGATTTTTGTCATTCTAGATAACGTCATGATCCCGTGCCGAATATCTTAATTTTAATCGAACGCACTTAAAATTAACGTAAATAATCGGGTGGCACAACGGCTCATGAAGAACCAGGGCCTAGTGACTAACAACTCGCAACCATTCCTGTGTGCTACAGGAATGGACGATAATTTTATGCCGAATCCGACCGGCTAGACGAGAAGCATTTATTCGTGACAAGTGATACTCTTGGAGGATTTGTCAATTCCTCGCAAGAGGCAGTAGCCCTGAAAAAAACTTTTTAGTTTTCAGGTGGACGAGGCTGGGAAGCGATCCCAGACCTCCAACGTGACAGTCGAACGCACTAACCATTACGCTACGGGCTACTACAAAAATTAACGTATGCTTCACTTAATATTAACGTTTAAAAAGTCGCTAAAAAATGTGATAAGAATAAAATCAATAGGAAAATGGCTTGTAATATGCAAGTGCATTTCAAATTAATATGTGTTCCACTTGAATTACACTGATAAAATTCTCAAAAGAGAATGGTGTACTTCTAAAATGAAATGCATTCACCTTAAATAACACTTTTATTCACCTTACCAAAATTAAGTTGATTTTTCCAATTACTTTGGGCCGACTGTTTGGCCGAAATTGGATTTTTTAATTTATTAGACTCTCTGTAAATGTCGGTACAAATATACAGTCTCGACTCCGTCTCGTCTCGGATGCTTAAAGGGCAGTCTCGTTTTGTCTTGTCTCGGTCTCGTCATGCGAGATCGAGGACGAGACCGATACTTTTCTCGTCTCGTGGCCAGCCCTAATTTTAAGGCATTTTTCAAAAGTTGTTGTGACGAATTATAAGTACAATGTCTTCATATACACCACAGACATTTGTTTTTGGTTGTCTCCAGGAAATCCTTAGATATTAAAATAACTATTCATGATGTTTTTCTTTTGCCGGCGGCGCCATCTACGTAAGTGCGCTTTTAATTTACATTAAAATTGTTGATAAATTAAAATATTTGCTGCGTCATACCATGCGTCAAACATAAGTTATATAGCGACGGAAAGACAATAATTTAAAAAAAGAAATCAGATTCTTATATTATGTGCGGGCAGTGTTAAGTTTCGATCAAGAACAATTTACAATGCGAAATATTTTGTTTTCCAAAAATTACCATAAGGGATTTTAAATTTAAAGTATACCGACATTTCCCTTTAAATTTAATTAATAATAATCATTTCAATGCGTTTCTTTCTTTTCAATAAATTAAAAGTTCGTTCTATAAGACAGTAATTCACTATTTTTGAAAACTTAAACTATAAGGACTTCTTGTAGCAAATTAAAAAAAAAGATTCCCAAAGAATAGGAAATTTTTTTAGAGTAGAAAAATTAATTAGCTACTTTTTAACAATATAAAATAAAATTAAAAAGCGTTTCCTTTTGAATCCAAAAAATCTCGAAAAAAAACATGGCATACCAAAAGGTGTGCTCGCCCTATTTCATTGGTAGGTGAGGTGACAAACCTACAAATTTATAGCACTGCTTGTCTTTCAAATTTTTAGTTCAGTAATATAGTCAGTTAAATAAAATGACAAATTTGTATGACAATTTCGTTTAATTAAAACTTTTATTTTTTTTTCATTTTCAAACATTTTTTTTTTTAAATTTTGGTTCACATTTAATGTCTATACTTTTTAAGAGTTTAACTATAAAAAAAAAAAGAAAAATTTCAACTTAACCTTTTTCGAGAAAATCAAAAACCAAAAAAATGGTTGTACTGGAGGTACCCAAAATATTCAATTTATAAAAATCAAAAAATTTTAAAAAAGTAGCATTTTCTTACTTAAATTATTTGATTTTTTTTTTAACAAAATCCTCGGACCCGTTTATGGCGAAAAATAATTGTATAGCAGGTGCCGTTATTTTAGTTCCTAAAAATAAATTAAAAAAAAGTCTGGTCAAAAAACACTACCTATATAGGGTAAAAGCGGGTGAGATGTTATACCTATTTTATCTGTCCAATATCTTCGAAAATATACAACATTTCTTTTGTTTATTAAATAAGTTATTACTATATACTAAATATACAAAGTTTTGTAAGGCAGAATTCAATTTTAATTAAAATAATAAAAAAACATTAAGAAAAACCATCTCTCCCTATGAGGTGGGTGAGATGGTATACCGTGGTGGGTGAGATGGCGCATGATTTACTTTGTATTTATTTTGCCACAAACCTTGCAAGTATGTTTAAATGATGTGCATGAATCATGTGCCCATATGTGGCACATGATAAGCAGCAAACAATCATCTTTTTTGTTGTGGAATTGTATTCCTCTGCGCATCCCACACAATTTATTTTTCGTTTAATTAAAACTTTTATTTTTTTTTCATTTTCAAACATTTTTTTTTTTAAATTTTGGTTCACATTTAATGTCTATACTTTTTAAGAGTTTAACTATAAAAAAAAAAATGAAAAATTTCAACTTAACCTTTTTCGAGAAAATCAAAAACCAAAAAAATGGTTGTACTGGAGGTACCCAAAATATTCAATTTATAAAAATCAAAAAATTTTAAAAAAGTAGCATTTTCTTACTTAAATTATTTGATTTTTTTTTTAACAAAATCCTCGGACCCGTTTATGGCGAAAAATAATTGTATAGCAGGTGCCGTTATTTTAGTTCCTAAAAATAAATTAAAAAAAAGTCTGGTCAAAAAACACTACCTATATAGGGTAAAAGCGGGTGAGATGTTATACCTATTTTATCTGTCCAATATCTTCGAAAATATACAACATTTCTTTTGTTTATTAAATAAGTTATTACTATATACTAAATATACAAAGTTTTGTAAGGCAGAATTCAATTTTAATTAAAATAATAAAAAAACATTAAGAAAAACCATCTCTCCCTATGAGGTGGGTGAGATGGTATACCGTGGTGGGTGAGATGGCGCATGATTTACTTTGTATTTATTTTGCCACAAACCTTGCAAGTATGTTTAAATGATGTGCATGAATCATGTGCCCATATGTGGCACATGATAAGCAGCAAACAATCATCTTTTTTGTTGTGGAATTGTATTCCTCTGCGCATCCCACACAATTTATTTTTGCGAAGAGTTGTCGGTGGTACGTTGTAAACTTTAGCAGCAAATAATTTAATCAACATCAGGTTTTTGTTAATGTCATTTAATGCAGCCTTCAAAGAAACTTCTGACCAAGTTCCCCGGTTAGATTTATGTTTCTTCTTATAAACTGTTGGCATCGAAAAAAATTTATAACAGAGCAAAACAAAGTTTGATTTACAAAAAAGAATTATTGGGCGGGTGAGATTGTGTGTGGCCATTGTGCACCAAAGTGAACAAGTGTGCTATATAATGCGCCATCTCACCCTCAAAAAACTTCGCCATCTCCCCCTTTTTGTCATTACCACTAATTTTTAGGCTCATAAAAAAAAGGCAGAATTTTTGCAAACTTTTCATAGACAGGTCTCAGTCAATACATTGTTGTATGGCATCAAAGAAACCATTGACTCACAAAGAAAACAGAGATTAAAAAAGGTAGAAACAAAATTTTCGGAAAAAAACCTACGCTTTGTTGTTGTCACATTTCTTAATTTTTTTTGCATCACAGTAGAGTCGACGAACACTGCCTACTTCGATTTGAAATGAGAAAATGAATACAAAAATGGTTTTAAAGTTTTGTTTGGACAATAAATGTAGGAGGTATTAAAGGTGCGCCATCGCCCCCCGTGCGCCATCTCACCCGCTTTTACCCTACCAAATTTGAATAAAATCCCTCCAGCCGTTTAGGCTTTTTAAGTGCGTGAATTCGCCAAGATCTTCCTTGCATACCTTTGTGGAAGGAGTACAAACAAACTTGAACAAAGTATGTAATTTAAGTTTTATTTACCATAATTTGCATAATGTATTTACAATCAAATGTTTTTTATAATTGGATTACTACAAATTCCAGCCTAATAATGATGTGAATGAAATTATAAACATCAACACCTTTTCTTCTGACTCAGCCATTGTTGAGGTAGTTAAAAATGAGGTTTATTTTTCCTTTAATTATTTTATTAAATTTTATTTGTTTGATTAGAGCACATTTGTTTCTCGTATTGAACAAACGATCGAAAATTCCATAGATAAGGAAATCGAGGGTCTTGTAACTGATGCAGCCGGTGATTGAAGAGGCGTTTGATAGTTGCATTGTGGAGGAGGAGGAAGAGTAGGTACTTGCAGGTTGAGGATATTGTCGTAGACAAAATTAAAGATTGGATTGTGGAGGAGGAGATTGGTGAAAATGTCGTAGACGATATTGAAGGTTGCATTCTGGAGGAGGTTATTGAGTACCTGGAGCTGGATGAAGTGGAAAATAGAAGCTCTGAAGAAAATATTGCGACAGAAATTCTTGCTCAAATTGAGGCTGGAGCTAAGGTCAAATGTTAATGAGGGCAGTAACATTTCCAAAACACCAACGGATGAAGTGAGTTTTAAAGCTTTATTTTTGTAACATTTGTATTTAAAACTAATTATTCAATAGATCTGTACGAATAAATGTGGTCGAAATCAACAAAATTGGGCCAGAAACATTAGTAAAGCCAACAAGAATTCCGGCGAATGTCATAAAAACCAAAAGACTGGGAAAGATTCTTGGAGCAAGGTCTGTGCAAGCGGGATGTGATCATAAATGTTCATTCAATTGTTCGATAAACTTCTTGGCCAGCCAAAGACAAGACTTATTCAATAAGTATTGGAAACTTGGTGACATTTCCAAACAAAGAGAATTTATATGTAACAGCATAGAAGAAGTTAATCCAAAGTACAGGTATGCCAGAGACGGTTCAAACCGAAAATGATTGAGACAGCTAAACGTTAATTTGTTGATAACGTCATTCAACCCGACCTAAGAGGTGCACATAACAATCATAGTTCGATTCCGGATCACATTAAAAATGCTATTAAAAGCCATATGAACAGTTTTCAAAAAATTGAGTCTCATTGTTTAAGACAACAGACGAAACTAGAGTACAGTGATGGATTGATGGAGGGTTGAACATCAGTTTAATGTACAGAATATACAAAGAAAGTTGCATTAGTAACGGGTTTCCATTTGCAAACAACATGTAGGTATACGAAAATGTTTTTAACTATGAGTTCAACATTGGATTTTTCAAGCCCATAAGAGAGCCCAATGTATTGCTTCGAATTTGAAAACTCATCCCAGGAACGGATATGCAAAATGAATATTCGAAACACATTCTCAAAAAATACCTGTGTAGACATAAAAAAGAGGATTAAAAATTAAGTGGAAAAAACAAAACTATCAAAGTTATTTGCATGGACTTACAAGTCGTAACCGTAATACCTGTTCCGTGTGGTGACGTCTCGTCTTTTTACTATATAAAAGAAGGCTAATTTGTTTTAATTTTACAGGTTTTGAACTTTTTTCCAATGAAGTTGCTTCCTTTGACACGAAGGCATTGCACGTCGAGGATCAGACGAAGTCGCAGCATGCCTTAAAATGTATGTAAATAAATTAACAATTATAAATCATCTTATTATTTGGTCGGACAATAGCTCTGGACAAAATAAGAACAAGCATCTTTTATCTTTTTTAATCCAACTTGTGCAGATTTGCGACATAAATTCCATCGCCCAAACATTTTGGATCGTCGGCCACACCCAAAATGAAGGTGATAATATGCTTTCCCTAATCGAAAAAAATAAAGCAAGGTGCTTAAATTCTGGTCCAATGTACACCTGTGACCAGATTGTCCCATTTATTCAATTCAAAAAGACGAATTTAAGGTTTGTTGGTGCGTTGAATTTCAACTAGCATTCCCAGATGGCCACCCTAAGATACTTTCTAATTTGAAAATTTTAATAGTTTTCTTGTGTAATTAATTGAAACATCAATGATTTTTACTTTTTGTAAGAAGTTACAAGCAAAAGTGTGTTTCTGAATATTGCAGATACACAAAACTCGAGACAGAACTTTTTGACTTGTCACTCTGTTTTACTGAGGGTGCGATTATATATGTGCAAGATTGTTATTGTTTCCTTTTTAATTCTTCAAAAAAATATTTTTCGCTCATATACATAATAGACCGAGAGCTGGTAGATGATTTTGGTCGTGAAAGGAAACCAAAAGATTTTAATAGTATAGGTAGTCCTGGTGAAGGTGATAACGAATACGTTCGTCTGCCAGCGTGTAGTGGCCCCGTTACCACGTTAAAGTGAATCAAAAGTACAACTTTTCTGAAAATTGAAATCGGATGGGAAACCATTTCAAATGTAATACAACTTGACGCCATGAACTCCCTGATCACAAAAATGGTTTCGACAGACATCTAGGTGGTCCCAAAACCCAGACAGACGTCCCCAAAAACGCGATTTTTTTTCGCGTTCTTAGGCTTTTGGGAAACCACCTGAAATTGATCACAACTTTTAGCCATGGACTCCCTGAGTGTGAATATGTACGTGACAGTACACGCAAACAAAATGCGTTTCGGGGCCAATTAGACGGCCCCGAAACGCATTTTGTTTGCGTTTTTTGTCAAAAAGGAAACCACTTGAAATGTATCACAAACGAAAGATCTTGACCCCCTGAGTGGGAATATTTCATAAAGAAAAGAATATAAGCCACTTATATTGCCTATTTGAATGGTTTTGTGTGTTCAAAACGAGTTTCCTTCAAAATTTATTTTTCAGCTAGTCAAAGTCCTTTAATTAGGTAGGGACCATTTAAATAGGAAAAAAAAACCATAATAATATTCGAAGGCGAAGTATATCGTGGATTTCAATAGTTTGGCGTAATTTAAAACGTCTGTCAGTTACATTTTCCGACTCGGGGAGTCAAGCCCTATAAATTGAGATACATTTCAAGAGATTTGTATTGATAATCTAATTGATAAACAAGTAATAACATCCGCGACTTTTATCGCGCTTTTCAGCAGTTTGGCGTAACTCAAACGGCAGTTACTTATATTTTCACTTTCTTGAGTCAAAACCTTTTAAATGGTAAACATTTGAAGAAGCTACCACTAATATACAATTTTAAAAAAAATAATAACATCCGCGAATTATATCGCGGCTGTCAGTTGTTTGGGGCCACTAAAACGTCTGTCACCTACATTTTATTTTTTTTTTTGGGTCAAGATCTTTTGATTGAGATACATTTCAAGTGGTTTCCCTAAAATCCTCTTACTAAAAAAATAAAATAAAAAATCCGCGGTTTATTTCACGACTTTCCAGCTGTTGGGTGACATAATAAACTCATTTTTTTTATAGATTAATACTCTGGTAGTCAAGACCTTCCGATTGCGATACATTTTGGTGGCATACATCAATTATCTAAAAATTTCAATAAAAAATCCGCGACTAAGTCGTCTGTCATGTACATATTCGCACTCAGGGGATCAAGATCTTTCGTTTGTGATACATTTCAAATGGTTTCCTTTTTGACAAAAAACGCCCAAAAATCGCGTTTTCAGGGACGTCTTTCGGGGGTTTCGGGGCCACTTAGACGTCTGTCACGTACATATTCACACTCAGGGAGTCCATGTCTAAAAGTTGTGATCAATTTCAGGTGGTTTCCCAAAAGCCTAAAAACGCGAACAAAAATCGCGTTTACGGGGACGTCTGTCTGTGTTTTGGGGCCACCTAGACGTTTGTCGAAACCATTTTTGTGATCAGGGAGTTGATGGCGTCAAGTTGTATTACATTTGAAATGGTTTCCCACCCGATTTCAATTTTCAGAAAAGTTGTAGTTTTGATGCACTTTAAGGTGGTAACGGAGCCAGTACTTGCTGGCAGACGAACGTATTCATTATCACCTTCACCAGGACTACCTATACTATTCTGCTGCCGGCGCTAAGACTATAATAAATACAATCAAAATTGAATACAGAATTAAAAAAATAAATTATAAAAATAACAATTTATTTACATATGTATATAAAAATAAAAATACTTTTTAACTACATCATGAATGTTGAAAAGACACATTGGACAGTACTTTGCTCTATCTCTCAAATGAGTTATTTTTTTTTTTTAATTTTTACATTTTCTTTTCTTTTATACAAGATGTCCGCCGGGAAGGTATACTACTTTGTTTTGCCGCCATTTTGGTAAACATTAGTCTTGACACTTCATATTTGGCAGTCGTGAAGTAGACACGTGGCAAATTTATTATGGAAAAATATTCGATAAACCAACGTGTTTTAATCGTTAAAATATTTTATCAAAATCAATCATCGATTTTAATGAAAAAATCAGAATGAGTGGCGAGGCACATTTTCATTTGAATTGATATGTGAATAAACAGAATAGTCGGTTCTGGCCAATGGAAAACCCTCAAACCATTCATCAGTCACCTTTGAATCTATTTAAAGTTACAGTCTGGTGTGCAATTTGGTTAGGAGGAATCATTGGACCTTACTTCATTGAAAATGAAAACGGCGTAACGGTAATGGTGAATGGGGAGCGATATCGTGATATGATTGAAAACTTTTTAACGCCACAACTGCATGCTTTGGGCTTGATAAACATGTGGTATCAACAAGACGGTGCCACATCGCATACATTCAGGATTACAATGGAATTACTGCGAGACCTATTTCCACAACAAGTTATTTCAAGTAATGGTGATGTTGATTGGCCTCCACGGTCGCCTGATATGACTGCTCCGGACTTCTTTTTGTGGGGATATCTGAAAAGCAAGGTTTATGCAAACAAATCAGAAACGCTTTAGCAACTCAAACAAAATATTCGTGATGAAATTAATGAAATACCGCGTGAAATGGGTGAGAATGTAATGAAAAATGTGCTCAAAAGGGCTCGCATCTGTGAGACTAACAGAGGCGGACATTTACCTGATATTGTATTCCATACATAATTTAATTGCCGACATTAAATAAAACATTTATCAATATAAGATCCCTTCTCTTTCATTTAATCAACAATTATAAACAAACAAAGTAGTATACCTTCCCGGCGGACACTCTGTACATATAATATGTAAAAAAGCCTACGCTTTAAAAGACAGTCATATTTTGGTAAAAATATATTTAGTATCACTCTTAAAATAATTTCTTACTATTATCTACTTTATGTACATAACTTCATTTAAATAAAGTCCGTTTTTTCTTATGGATGTACTGGACATAATAAAAGAGGTATATTATAATAATTTACATGGCAGCTTTAACTTACAAACCTAAACATTAAATAAATATTATAATAATAATCTTAACTGATTTATTATAAACATTTGGTATTTTTAAGTGATTTGTACAATTTTTCGCAGCCTTGAGTAACTCTCCGGCATGGTAGGTAATAGGAACCTATGCATCAGAAAAATGTGCGAGACCAACAGCGATGTTTGATTTTTATCTTAACCTTCATCTTCGGTATCTTCAGCTTCGTGTTGTTCCTGAACAAGTTTGTTCATTTCTTCTTTCGTTTTTCTTCTAAAGAAACCAGCCTTGAAAACAAAAATGGAATAAAAATCAAAAGATAAAAATAATTCTTTTTGAAGTTTGAAGAAAATAGGCTAAACTTACCTTGTGCATGCCATAAGCTATTGCTGCAAGAACTAGAAGTCCACCCAATATTGCAAGAATTATCACCCACAACGGTGTGCCGTACAATTGATGTTTTGATATCACATTGTATTCTATCTTCCTTGTGATGTGTGTAGATTTACTGAGTTTGAAAAAAAAACCGTTGAAGGTTAAGAACTTTTACAGATAAAAAAAGATTAAAACTTACCCGTCTAAATCGCCAATTTTAACAATGTCTAGTTTTGTGATTATTACAAAAAATTCCCATGGTTCTATTAGAATTTTGTTGACTTCATTTAAATTGACATGATACTTAAGTGCAACTGTAACTGGTGTATCAGGTATGAAATTATTAATTTTCATGACAGCTCTCGCACATGTTGTCGTCTCAGGATCCATGCAACTGAAAACAATTGTTCGGTTGATTGGTAATGAGCCCATAAGTTCCTCGTTGAGGAGTTGATGTGACTTCTTTTGGGCTGCTCTGATGTACTCATTGTTGGGCGCCATTACTTGTTCAGTATTGCGACGTCTTCTATGAGCTCCAGCTGCGTACAGTTCTAAAAGTAAAAGGTGGAAATAAGTTAGTTTTTGTTTTCATCGTAGGTGTGCAGCTAGTAAGTTAGTAATTAGGCAAAGTAGTAAATTAGTAAATAAGTAGATGCAAGAATACCATAAGAAACTGGACAGAAATATTTTATTTGTATCATAACAAATTAAGGAAAAATCATAAGAATTGTTGGATTGGTTAAAATGTTTAACTTACTATCAGTCTCTTTTCCAATTTCAACCGAATTTATCTTCGGTGGTTGATAAACAATTTGATTTCCGTTCTCCGTGACTATTGTACGTGTTGATGACATAGATATTTCCGTTGGATTCACCAACAACAATGTTTTATCCTGATAAAGTTCAACATAAAGCAGCTGACTATTGTAGACTCCCTGTATGGTAATATTGTTAACATCAATAACAGGAACTGGTTGCGATGATCCGTAAAACTTGTGGGCAATTGGTATTTCGAAAGCAATTTCAAGTTCCTGAATTTTACTCGGACCGCTACTTTTAATTTCATAATTGTTAATTATCTCAGCTGAATTGAAGACCTTTTCTAGATTAATATGTGATGTGAATGGTTTTCTATTTGGAAGAAAAATATTGACTTTAGGTGATTCAAAAAAAAAAAAAACACACACAAAAAACTCTTACCCAACAGCTTCGATTTCTGTGAATTCTCGCAAAGCTATATAATCTCTAACTATATTGTCAGATGGATTTTGTTCTTTTCCCGTACTGAAGACAGAAGCAGTTAGAGTAATTGATGAACCTTCAATTTGGCTGGAATCGTAAACTATGGTTATACTTTGTTTGCCTTTTAACATTGGCTGGCCACTATTAAGATCACATAAAAGAACATCGCCATGTTGGTCACAGGATGATGGTTTTTTATTAAATGGCATTTTATTTGATGATGTGATGTTGATTTGAGGTAGATATGCTGTTTCGCCAGAATTGGTCACTTCGTAGGTAACAGAAATTGTCCTACTACTTCCGAGGATATATGTATCACTGATGGACAATGTAAAATAAAAATTTAATTACTTTGCAATTAAATAATTTAAAACAAATGTTTATATACCTTAATCCGGAACTTGTAACTTTTAAATCAGCAATGCATATATCAGTCTTACATCCGGTGCTAAATATGATTTTTTCAATATTAACTTTTGGCTCGGCAGGATCAACTGCAGCACATTTATCACAAAACTCTGTAAAATTCAAAGGAAACAAATTGTTTGAAAAATTAAAATGGATATGGTTATACATATTTTGAAATATGTCTTTTGAAAAGTTTACCAAAAAAGTAAAATAAAGAACCCATAAACGAAATCATCCGATCGTTAGGAAAACATGGAAGGATTAAAGAGGAGATACCGATGCACATTGGTGTTGACTTTTGAACATTTGAATATCGAAATGGAAGGGAAACGTAGAGGCGGGTAAAGCATTCCACATTCAGGTAGTGCGGCTAAAAAAAGAATCTCTATACTTTACAGAACCTCCGAAGTTGGGGCTCAAGGATAAACTGATGTGCATTCCTAGAAGTACAAAGAAGATGCCATGAGAACCCAGTTCAAAGGGCAATAGCACAAGACGTCCCAACACTATCGCGGAAGAAGGGCAGACGCAAAAACTCCTGGATGAAACAAATGCAACGACACCTGCATTTAGTTGGCCTCATACATGGAACAATCAACACCGGGAGATCTAAGATCAACCCGGCGAACCCTACAATTGGAACCCTAGGTGAAGCAGTTGAGTGGGAGAGTTGTAGTCCCCCTCGAGTTAAATGAAGAAGACAGATTTGGTGAGGGGTGTATAAATGTAGAGGGAAGGAAGTAACGAAAGCAAAAACGAAAATGTCAAGACTTTTCCTGCTTGAACTTTGACGCTCCTGATTTGGCAACCACAATATGCTCCCTCGTGTTAGCAAAAAGCGATTGAAACAAAAATGATTGAATTGGAATATTGTTTTTCGTGATTGAATATGCGTACTATACGAGGGAATTTTAGAAATAAGTGATTACTAAATATTTTTATTTATTACTACTGATTATTTTCTTACCAATCAACTCCAATTTCCATGAACGTCAAAATAACGAAAGGAAGTACCTGTCAAAAAGACGAAACGAACGAAAACGTGAAACGTATAATCAGGCTTTTAGTCTCTACTCTCTGTGTTTCAGTAGGCGTAAGATGGACCGATACATTTATTTCAACAAATGACATATCACATGTCAAGCGCAATATGTGAGTACTGAAACTATTTAACAAATTTAACAAGATTTATTTTTATTCTACTAGATTCAATGATTCAAGATAATGCGTATCAAGAAAATTTAAGGTAAATCAGATCGGTTAAGAGATCGGTTTTTAAATGTCACTTTTGGGAAAAACCATCGTTTAACTTGAAACTTTCCACTTATATGTACATAATATTGTGTACTTACCTTCTGAATTTGGAACTCCATTTATGAGATCATAATGCATTTCTAGTTCAATCGGCTTAAATATATCAGCAGTATTAAATTTGACAGCAACATCAAGCAAACGGCATTGGTTATCTATTATAGCAGGTGCATTAAAAGTTAACTCAGCAGAATTAGTTTGTAATAACGTAACTCGTTTGATTTGTGGATCCACATTCACTCGTATGGCTATTTCTTGACTCTGGACTTTGTTGGATGTTGTGGAAATCCGGTAGCAAATTCTGATTTGGAATTTTGACTGTTCGGGTTGGATTTCACGACTCAATGAATTAATTGTGGCGTGAATTTTCACAACCGGATAAGCACGATACACAAAAACTGTTTCCGCATTTGGAGCACCAATTGCAAAGTCATTAAATCCATTATTATCGATATCGGAACCTTTTGATAAGCCATGTCCAAACATTGGCCTTGAGCCCCAAGGAGTTGCAATTGGGCCTGCACTAAGTTGTTGACTATGAACTTCACGAAGACCCTTGGAGCTACCTAAGTAAATGAATACTGTTCCATTTCCAGCAAATGGAGCACCAACAGCGATGTCTGTAAGAATTTTTCTTTTTAAATTTAAATGTGTTGGAAATAAGATCGGAGATAGCTTACCATTGAATCCATCAAAATTGATGTCACCTAATTTTGTGATTGCAGATCCGAACCGTCCTCTTCCTTCGATTGGGGATTTGATGATCTTTTGAAGCTCGAAAACAAACTGGGAAGATAAAAATAATTAGTATGAGGACGGCTGTGCTTTTTTTTTAAATTAAACTTACCTTTCCTTTGTTGATGAAGACGTAGATAGCTCCCTGCTCAACATGTTCATCTACACTGTATTGCGGGGCAGTCACGATAAGGTCTGTCAATCCATCGCCATTTAAGTCTTCAGCCAACACAGCATAGCCAAAATACTCTCCGAATACTGAACCATGAAATACGTGATACTTCTTGATCGAAAAGTAATCCCCACTTTGAGTCTTGATTATGTCGAAAATATAGACCTACAACAGAAAAATTTACGAAAACCATCTCTTTAGTCATAAACATTTTAGTTTACCTCTCCAGACTGACGGTGGGCTTGAGGTGCTGAGGCAACATAGTAAATTTTATTTGGGAAACTGCTATCAAAGTATCCCGACCCTACCGAGTAACCAAAGTATGAATCATTTGCTTGACCCCATAACTCTGGATTAGGGACATCACTGGTATATTTGATTTTTGGAGTTTGTCGGACAACACGATGTGAATCCAAATCTCTTCGACTCATTCCGATGTTATCGTCCTCAGGTTTGGGATGGTATCGAATGACAGAACCTTGGAGAGAGAAATTAAAAAACTTGAAAATTCAAGCATTTAGGGTTTATGCTTAATTGCTTACCTTTCCATAAGTTGATGCCAGGAGCTCCTATAATGATCTCTTCGTTATTGCTTGTTATATGAACACTTAAACCTTGCTCGCCATACAGATGATAAAAATATTTCAATCCGAATCTTTCTTTGTATTGGTTTGCTAAATTATTTTAGGAGAAACTTTAGTATTGTACCCTTTTTTTGTATATAAATTATAATAATTTAACTCACCTATCAATCGAAGAGGTGCAATCTCTGTGACCCTTAAAGGATTGGCACTCAATGTATCTGGCGTCCAGTAGCAAATACCATGCATAAGATAGTCACTAGCCAAATTAGCTATAAGTCTGGGAGCACAAACCACCAGCTTGTCTGTATCTCTGGGACCACCATCCATCGAAGCACCCAACCATTGGAAGTCCTTTTTTTCGGAATTATAAGTGTACTCATTTTCTTCGTCGTTTATATTGCCAGTATCGTCGAAAATAAAAGGTTCACAAGTACCAGTTGCAATGGTGCATTTGTAAATGGCACCAGTTTCGTTAATTGTTCGCTGTAAATCGATTGTGGATTGAGCACGTGGAGCACCAACAATAACACTGAAATAAGAAAAAAAAATATTTTTATATAAAAATTATCACGAAAAAGACCGATAAATTATCTAGCTGTGTGAAGTGGGAACCTCGAAGGCAAAATTTTTGGGTGGGGTTTATCAGATTCGTTTGTCCGTCATCTGTCCAACCAAAAAAATCGTTTGTCCACCCTCAGGAAAAAAGTTATTAAGCTTTACTTTTTTATAGCAACTCCCCAAAATCAAAAGAACTCATCTACTGCTCCCAATAGATGACTTAGGTGGATGAGACTAAGTGCGTTCGTTTGTCCACCTAAGCAGCCGGTGGACAAACGAACGCCCTTAGTCCCATCCTTCTAAGTCATCTTTTAGGGGAGGTAGATGAGTTTTTTGATTTTAGGGAGTTGCTATAAAAAAGAAAAGCTTAATAACTTTTTTCCTGAGGGTGGGCAAACGATTTTTTTGGTTGGACAAACGAGGAAAAACGATGGACAAACGATCCTGAAAAACCCCACCCAAAAATTTTGACTTCGGGGTTCCCACTTCACACAACTCAATTATTTATATGCCTTACTAAATTAGTAATCATCCTTTTAGTTCAATCCATGTACATATCCCCATCTCCCACATTAAAAATCCATGTATCTCCCACTCCCAAGCTTTAAAGTTCAATCCGAGAATACGCAACTGGCGCATCCATAGTTGATTTTTGGTGGAATTTACCCTTCTCTTTTTCACGCACATAAAATCTACCTATCTTACTGGATTCACCTGGCATTAATAATCCATTGTGCAAAGGCACAAAGTGCCATTTCCAAATTGTATTTTTAACGCTGGTCGTTATAGTGTTCGTCGTGTCCATACGATGAATGGAAAATCCTCAGTTCAATCTACCCATCTCTATCTTCCACCCCTGGTCCATCTATCTTTCCCTTACACAAAAATCTTTCATGATGAATCCGAGAATATATTGCGCATCGGTGCATTTAGGGTGGAATCTACTTACTTTCTTCATTTTAGATGGCGCTCACAGCCCGGGATGGGCTTCGGCCTCAACTAACAAGCCCCTCCAGCCATCTCTGTCCCTAGCTAGCCGCTTCCAGTTGCACCCACCGAGTTGTTTGATGTCGTCCTCCACTTGTGTGCGCCACCTGTTACGGGTTCTTCCTCTGCTGCGAACACCATCGGGGTTGATTCGAAGACTCGTCGGACAGAGGTGCGTTGCTGTCCATACGCTCCACGTGCCCCAGCCATCTCAGCCGCTGTATTTTCAGCTTTTCGACCAGGTCAACGTCGCTGTATAGCCCGTATAGCACGTCGTTGAATCTTCTCCTCCATACTCCTTCGATACACACCGGACCGAAAATCACACGAAGAATCTTCCTCTCAAAGCATCCTAGCAGATTTTTATCCGATTCTTTCAGTGTCCATGCTTCTGACCCATAAAGCAGGACCGGGATGATTAGGGTCTTGTATAAAGTCTCCTTGGTTCTCTGAGAGAGGGCCTTACTACTTAAATGCCTTCTTAGACTGAAGAAACAGCGGTTGGCAAGAGTAATTCTTCGCTGGATCTCTGCACTGATGTCATTCTGCGATGTAATAGTAGAGCCCAGGTAGACAAAGTCCTTGACAACTTCGAAGTTATATCTGTCCATCATGATATTTTGCCCGAGTCGACGATGTTGAGATTCCTCTCTCAATGACAGCATATACTTCGTCTTGTCCTCAGTAACCGCCAATCCCATTCTAGCCGCCTCCGATTCAATGCTCGCAAATGCTCCTGCCACAGCTCGCTTCGTTCTGCCGACAATGTCTATGTCATCCGCATACGCAAGCAATTGAACGGAATTGAATTGATAGATTGTACCGCTGGTGTTGACATGTGCGTTGCGTACAATCGCTTCAAGAAACGATGTTGAATAGGTTTAATGATAACGCGTCGCCTTGCCTCAATCCTTTCTCAATATCAAAGGAATCGGTGGTGTTCTTACCAATTTTGACGGCGCAGAGAGATTTCTCCATCGTCATCCTGCACAAGCGGACGAGTTTGGCAGGAATGCCGAGATATGACATGGCTCTGTATAATCCGTCCCTTTTCACGCTATCATACGGAATTCCCTGTTTTTTTTTTGAAATCTGTCGGAGTGTGAACATTTGATCGACGGTTGACTTGCCTGGCCTAAAACCGCACTGATAGAGGCCGATCAGATCGTTGATAAAAATTTATAAGCGGTCACACAGGATAGCCGACAAGATTTTAAAAGCGATGTTTAAAAGACTAAATCCTCTGTAGTTGGTGCATTTCAGAGTATCTCCCTTTTTATGGATGAGGCACACTTTCGTCCGACCAAATTTTGCAGATGAGCTGGTTTGTGCTCCTAACCAATTCATCTCCCGCTGATTTAAATAGTTCGGCTGATAGGCCATCTGCACCAGCAACCTTGTACGACTTAAGTTTGGAAACCGCCAGCCGTAGAATCTACCCATTTCTTTTTCACGCACATAAAATCTTGCTGTCTCACTGGATGCACGTAGCATTAAAAATCCAATGTGGACAGACACATAGACTTTTCTTGTCCTAAGGCCCAGTTTTTCAGTGCGAGGTCATACGAGTTGCTTTGCTGAGTTAAGCACATGTTAAACCTTCAAAACTTGGTGAGTTAACTCGTGTTTAACTTTAATTTAATAATAAAACAACGCAACGGTGCCGTGACATTTGGCCATGTGTCGTATGTCCATATTTTGAAATAGGGACATGTGACATATTGTGAAAGCGTCACATGTCCATATTCCAACATTTGGCCACCACGTAGTTTTTAAAAAGTTTTTAATGACCATAATGGCCATATGTCATTTTCAAATTAATCTTTTTCCAGAATTACGCGTGAATTTAAACAAAAAAACTTCTACGTTTTCAAAAAGTTATTTTGAAAAATTTTAATTTTGTTTTTAAAGAACATTTTAAAAAATAATTTACATACAATTTTCATTTGGCACATCAGGGTGGCTCAATTTATTTATTGAGTTTTGACCCACATAATTGGGTATTCGAGCATTAAACCATATGCCCAAAGTCACAAAGAAATGTGGCCATGTTTTGAAATATGGCCATGTACCGCATGGCCAAATGTCAAGGCACCCTAACCAACATATAAAATGGTGTTAAATATATAAATACCAAAAAAGAACAAATTATTCTTACAAAAATTACTTCACAATGTCTAACACCTAAGAAAGGAACCTTGCACCTTCCCCAATTTTCCTCTTTTTTGTAAACATAAATTCCATTCTATTGTTATGTTATGACACATAAATCTGTCAAAATGTCAGACAGATATAATATTACGCAGTGGCAAAAAATGGTTATATCATTAGAAAATCAGTTTTGCAATATAGCATGCATACTAATAAGTCTAGCAAATATTTTTTGTTTTTTATTTTTATTGTGACTACTGTCTAGTCTTGAGTAAAAGTCACGAAAACATTACAAATCAACACATCAAAGTTGTTGTTTCATGTCAATCAAAGTTTTTGTCAAGGGCTGTTGGTTGTTTGTATTACATACTCGAACCATATTATAACGGTGACTCAACGACACTTACACGATACAGAAAAGTATAGTGAGTGAATTATTGCAAATGTTCATCACAGTCATGGTCTTTGTAATGCTAATTTTATGGAAATAATCACATCAAATATTTCTTAAGGGATATTGTAATATTTCGATTACGTACATATGTATGTATAATAGGGTGTCCGTTATTTCCAAACTCTGTTTTTTGGATAGCACGCCCCGTCAATCGAAAGTTTATACCGAAAGAAAACATTATGCAGTTTCTTAAGGGACCAATAAATCAATCAGAATTCCCAAAAAAAATAAGAATAACTGCCATAGTTCCAGAGAAAAAAATAAATATCAAGATTGTATGATTGAATGTATATTAAAAGGGGTTTAAGTACACTGCGACCTTAAGATCTATTGCGCCCCCGTCTAGAGCTAGATGGGATCGCTCATTCTATAGCTCTTCCTCCAAGTTTGTTCTTTTAAGAAACTTAAGTATTTGGAGGACTTTCAGAGATTTTAGTTCGCTCTCTTCTATCTGGTGTCGACCCAGATACCTATGTCTTTGTTCCACAAGTGCATCGCATTTACCTATTATATGGTCAGGTGTTTCCTCATGACTTATGAGTGTTGCAGAATCTGCATGTGGCACTGCTCACCGTCACCAGGCCAAGATTACTTAGGTGTCCTTTCAGTTTGCAGTGACCAGTGAGGAAACCAGTTATCATTCTGAGGTTATTCCTGCTTAAGCCTATACAGCATACAAAGCGTTCTTGGTTGTAGCTCCCAAGGAGTAGCTTCGCTTGCCTCAGGTGGGGGGGTTCTGTCCATAATTTGGATATTTTTGCCTCCTCTTCTGTTTTGATTTTATTTTTAATCACATTTTCTCCTATACCAGAATAGGGCTCAGGGCGAGTTAAGGGCGTTGTTGCTCCTAATTTTGCCAAAGAGTCTGCCTCTTCATTTCCCTGGACACCTACGTGCCCAGGTACCCAATGAGGCGCAGGGTCAAAAGTCCACAGGCCAAAAGTCAATAATGGACTTTTGTCCTGTGGGTCAAAAGTCCATAAATCAATTGTGAACTTTTGACTCACTCCGATGGGCCAAAAGTCGATACAAAAATCTTGTGGACTTCTGGCCCATTGATTGTGAATTTCTGACCCACTTCAGTGGATCACTTTATAGAAAGTTTTCTTTAACAAGACTGCTTTGGGTGGCCCGCTTCGCGGGTTTATGGATATTAACTCCCTTTTCGGGTCCTCTGTCCCGCTCAGGCGACTCCGTCGCTCCGCTTAGGGTATGCTCGCTGTCTGGCAGGCGCCTGTGTTATCAGTCGATCTGTTATTAAACTTTTTTTTTACTAAACAGTACTTTGGGGGGGGGGGGCGCTGCGCGGGTTTAAGGGTTTTAACTCTTTTTTCGGGGCCTCTGTCCCGCTCACGCGACTTCGTCGCTCCGATTAGGGTATGCTCAGTCGCCAGGCAGGCGCCTTTGTTGTCAGTTGGTGTGCAAGTAGTGAAGAGTATACAAATTAATTCTTAACAAAATAAATAAGTAATTCTTAATTGTTCTGCTTTTTTCAATACTATAATATGAAATTATCGTGGACTTATGACCCACTTTCTTTCTAAAATTAGGGAATATTGACCCTTTTTTTGTGGACTTTTGACCCACTTGAGTGGGTCAAATCTCTACAATACAATTGTGGACTTCTGACCCACCCGAGTGGACTTTTGACCCTGCGTCACCCAATGAAGTGTAACATTAATGCCAAGGTCGTCTAACCTATCCACGCACGCCCATACCAGTTTTGAACTAATAGCATAGGAGTTCAGTGCCTTGAGCGCGGCTTGGCAGTCCGACATAATGACAATGTTTTGGTTACGGTAGTTTCTTTCAAGATTTCGTTCGGCACATTTTCCTTTGGCATTTACTTCTGCTTGGAAAATGCTAGTGGACTGCCCCATCGGCAGAGACATTTTTGTTCTCGGCCCAAAGATTCCTGCACCCGTACCTTGAGACGTCCTCGAACCATCAGTGTACCACTTGATGGCATTTGCTCTAAGAGAGTAGTTCACTCTTTCTTGCTACTTAACTCCTTCTTGCTACTTAACTCCTTTCTGAATTTTTACTCGAAGTTATACTTTTTAGTCATGCCATCTCTTGGAATGTCAAGTGATCTTGATACTGAAGACCTGGAAATGGATTCTCTTTCTCTAATTCATATACATTTTCCCTTCCCAATACCTTCCCTGGAGAATCTTAGGTTGGCTCCCTTTGCTGCGCTTTCTACCACCACATGAATTGGGGTTAGGTGAAGGATAACATCCATTGCTGCAGTGGGGCATGTTCTCATTGCTTCAGTAATGCATATGCATGCGAGCCTTTTTTCAAAACTTTTTTTTTGTCTAGTGACTTCCTTATTGTTACTAATTCGGTTCTTTTGTTCCTACAACAGCACCATAGGTAATGATGGGCCTCACTATCATGATGTTTGGTTTGCAACCCCATGATTTCCCTGCAAGTCTCTTGCATATCATTAGGGCTTTTGTGGCTTTCCCGACAGTTATTTCGACAATGTTTATTCCAGAGGAGTTTGCTATCTAGTGTAATTCCTAGATAATTTACCTCCTTCTGCATATCAATTACTTGTAATTCCTAGATATTTTACCTCCTTCTGCATATCAATTACTTCACCAGCTAACCTAATAGTTTTCATTCGTGGCAGATGTCTTTTCTTAGTAAATGGTATGATTGTTGTCTTCGTAGGGTTTATTTTTAGTCCTACCGATAGACACCATTTCCTAGTAATTGTCAGTCCTCTTTGGATTATATCACATAGGGTTTCTTCAAACTTTCCTAAGGCTATTATAACGATGTCATCAGCAAATCCAATGCAGCGTATGCCTTGAGAAGTGAGACTTCCTAGTAGTTCATCCACTACAAGACTTCGCAGCAAGGATGACAGTTCCCCTCTTGTTGTGATGACTTTCTGAACATTTTGCCCTGCGTATGCTTCCGCCACCGCCGTTCTAGTGCCTAGCTTCTTACTTATCCATCTGGTTATAGTGATGAGTACGCATTTCCTAACGAGTGATTTCTTGACAGCCTCATGCGAGGTGATGTCAAAGGCACCCTCAATATCGGTTGTTTCGGTTGTTCGTCTTTCGTCTTTTTGACAGCTTGGGTGAGGGGAGTAGAATGGTAGAGGGAAGGAAGTAACGAAAGCAGGAATGAAAATTTCAAGACTTTTTCTGGTTGAACTTTGACGTTTCTGATTTGGCAACCACAATTTTCCTCGATGTTAGCAAAAAACGATTTGAACAAAAATTATTGAATTGAAAAATAGTTTTTCGTAATTGGATACACCTAATATGCGTTTGTATTTGCGAAATAAGTGATTAAAAAATATTTTTATTTATTACTATTGATTATTTTCTTACAAAACATCCCCCAATTCCATGAACGTCAAAATAACGAATGGAAGTACGTACGTATTTTCGCGAACCATGTAATCATGAACGTTCTTGCCTGTCAAAAACACGAAAGACGAAACGAACGGGAAAACGAACCGTATAATCAGGCTCTTTGTAAAATCACGGACACCCTAATGTATATTGTATGCCTATTGACTAAAACAAAAATAAGCGCATGATATTTTGCGTATAACTCATTTTGTTAGACACATCACATTTAAAAAAAAAAATTACTTAAGCCGGCTTTAGACTTTCGGTGTTATCATCGGTGTACGTTGTTCGTTGTTGTTCGTTCGCGGAACAACGAAAATGTAAATGAGAAAACCGAACAATGAACTAAGAACGAATGAAGAACGTGCAAATTCAAATAAGGTCAGAAATTTCGGTGTTCGTTGTTACCCTTGTGTACTGTTTAAATGAACATTGTTTTAGAGTGTCGTGCAACTTGTAGGGACATTTTCGAAGTTTTTTTAATTACTGAATGGCCTAGTTAATAAATAAACAAAGTTGTAAATAGAGTCTAACTTTCTAATGTAAATGCTTTCTTCGTTGTTCGTTGTTGAGAGAAGAACGAACACCGAACAATGGACACCGAATGAAGAACGAAAGTCTAAGGCCAGCTCTTGAATTTGTTGCAGTGGTCCATATGATTGGAGTGACGTCTCTTGCACTGTCTGAAATCGGAAGTTGTCACAATCATTGAAATGAGAAACAAGTGGGTACCTACATACATACATACATAGCTTTTAAACAGCTGTTTAAAAATTGTATTGAATGGTTTTAAGTCGCGTGATTCACAAAATAAACGCTGAAGTGCCCCAGGGTTCCGTCCTGTCTGCGGCTATCTATCTTAAACTGTAGTTGTAGGTAAATATTAGAATTTTTCAGAAACAATGTCTAGTCTAAAATTGTATGTTTTTATAATTCACTCCCGTCTATTACCATAATGCATTTCGCAATCCAGCGCCCCACCCAACTGACTGTTGAATGTTGTAAAAAAAATCTTTTGCAAAAAGTGCACAGTGAATTAAGAAACCGAAACATTTCCTGCTGAAAAATTCCAAGTTCAGATGTGGAATTCATTGAATTTGAATATTTTTTCTTCACTCGTGAATGTGCTTGTGAAGCTGTGTAAGCCGGTAAACCGATTCCCGCTCAAATTAACGGGAAAATGTTAGTGAAACTTTGACAGTTTTGTGCTAGGTACTTGCGCCATACTGATTTTAAACGTCAAACTTCAAAAACTTTCTTCAAAAACGATTGTTTTCTTCACATGGAAGTACTTACTCAGCTTTACAGACCACATTCGGTGTAAAATGGAATATCCGGTTTACTTGTTATGTTTTCGGAAATTCAGAATGTACCTAAGTGTGAAAGGTAGTTACTGCTTAATTTTTGGGTATATTGACAGAAGGGGCAAACATCATAGGGGTCTGAACCTCATTTTTCAAAAATGTATGTCTTACTCCAACTTTCTTCTTGAAAAACTCTAGACCCATCTTATAAATTTGAGGAACAGCTTTTATATTTATGAAATGAAAATAAACTGCCCAACTAAAAAAAAACAAAAAGATCGACCTGTCAGGCCAATGGAAATTTACAATTATAACTACTCTATGAACACATCCCTCGAGATTCAGTTCAACTATCAATTATATATACGAATATCTAAGAACAAAACTAACAAAATCCAATTCAAGATTCGAGGAAACGTATAAAATCTATTTACAGTAGGATTCTACTTTAGCTTCTTATCGGTTGTAGAGATACTATACTCTGTTCAGTTCTTATTTTCAGTACAGGTCTTATGGGAGAGCTTTTTCAAACATACAAACATAAGAAATTGCCTGTGAAATAAAAAACAGAACCCCTGACTTTCCATTGAAATTGTTTTTGTAATATTCCACAAACCCACGTACATCCCATCATGACTTGTCTGCTCCATGGTTGTGAGGACTGAGGAGACTGAAACGAGAAAGAACAAGATACACAGAATTTGCCTCTCGCTCGCTTAATGTGTTTATTAAAAACAACTTATTGATTCAGAGTTCCCATACGTCGGGGATGGAAATTCTAATACCTTTTTCTTTGGTTTTTGCTATGTAGCTTTCTTTAGCTTTATAATAGCTTTTGAGAGCACTATATTTTATGTATGTGTATGTGTATGTGTATGTGTGTTAAGTTAAGTATAATGTTAAGTATAATATTTGTTGGTTATTTTTTTTTTAAATAAGAATTACTATTTGAGGAAGTTTTTGATGGAGTTCGGTTCATTAATTAACTGCAATTTGAACTGCCAAATAGTTTTTTTTCTTCATGAAAATAAAAATAAAAAGAATAAGGTTTCGTGTTTATTGTTATATTTTACAAAGGGTTCATAAGAAAAAATTTATTTCCTTTCTAAAAATTCTAATAAGCCATTACAAATCCTTTTTCCTGAAATAAATCTTATAATCTAATCTAACCGAATCCTTAAAAGTCATACAAAATTAAGAATACACAACACAAACAAAGCAATAAAACTTTAAGGAAAGGATTCGTGGCAAGCCAAAATAAGTCGTTTAAACTGGCAGAAGTAAAAGACCTTCTAAAAACAGGACTTGTGAAGGTTGACGCTGAAAAATGGCAAAGGTGTGGCCAACACGTTGAGCAGGTGATTGAGCCAAGGATGTGGGAATTGGATGTTTTTACTGAAAGAGCAGTGGAAAATTTAGTTATAAATGAAGAGAGTAGTAACAGCAACTACTCGTCGGAGTGATAAAATGTTTTTCTTAATTCAATTTCTTTTTTCTATTAGGCCTCTCTAAAAAAACGCGCCTACTATCTTACCTCTTGGTGGTGTGGAAAAAGATAGATTTATTTTTATTTGCATTTACATTAATTTTGTTTAGATTTAGTTTACGATCTGCTTTTTTTTTGTTTATGAAATCTAAATTAGCAGTTGGTAACCCTACTGACATTTGAATGAGAGAGAAGAGAGAAATATAACAATTTATAATGCGCGATACGGCCATGGAAAATGCAAAAGCTTTATAAAAAAGAGTAGCTTATTGAAATCCATAAAAGTAAGGGTGAGAGGCAAGCACCCTATCTTCGCTGTACTGAAAATACGAACTGATCAGAGTATAGCGATGTTCTATTTTTAATATATGTAAAACTCATATCATAACTTAAGAATACAAAGTCCAAATTAAAGCTTTAAAAATATTTAATTTCGTATCAAAATACACAAATTAACCATCTTCTTCTTCACAGTAAATATAATAAAGCCATTAAAAAAAAAATAAATTGGGATTCATTCACAAAACTAGCCTTTTCAAATTTCACCGTTGAAGACCGACGCACGAGACGTCATCGATGGTATCAAAATACAAAATCAAATTTATGCTAATCGCCTGAATATGTATATAGAAATCTATTGTTTTCTTAATGCATAATCCATGCATTTTAATAAACACAAATTTTTCGAATTTATTAGCTAATGGTGTTGAAATTTTGCGAATTTATTAGTTAATGGTGTTGATTTTGTATCTACATAAATCGCGAATTTATCGAGAAGTCTTGTATTTGTTTTAACATTCCTCTTGGTAAAATTTTGACAAATATAAATACTAAAATGCACTGATTTAAGATTCTTTTCTTTTATTCTTTATTTCTTTCGATTGTTTATTTTTAAATAAAACAGGTTGATCTTGGTCGTGTGCGCGTATCTCGTGTGATGAGACTACGATTGACCACAATTATCGTTATTATAATGATGTATAATTTTATTTTAATTGTCTCTAATCGATTAATTATTGTGTTAGGCCATGGACCTAGTATATTCAAATTATTCAGAATTTCTACTCTTTTATAAATGTAAGTTATTTGTTTTAGGGGCCAGTATAGCTTTCATTGAAAAGAAAACCATAATTGAACATTTTAATTTCGAATTTTAAGACGAGGAACAGCAAAATCAAAGACTTGTTTGATGTAAAAGTAAAGTTAAATATTTCTTAAAAAAAAAAAAAACATATTGACACATGTTCTTCAACAAAAAAAAAAATGTCTTTTAAAATTTCAATAATAAATAGTAAGGCTTGTTTCACACACATTCGGTTTCATTCGGTTCGGTCTCTATTCGGTTTGTATTTGGGTGTGCCTGATATGTGTGAAATGATAAAATGGCAAAAATAAAAACCTAATAGAAACCGTACAGCACCGAACGATCCCCCCACACGAATCGATTTCATTCGGTTTCAAAACGGCACGTATTCGGGTCTAGGGAACACAAAGTAAACGTAGCGTTCACACATATTCGGTTTGTTTTCGGTTTTTCTAATTTTTTTTTTTAAAACATTTTATTTAATTTTAATTATTAGTGAGTACAAACCGAATATGAACCGTCTGTGTGTGAAGAGGTCTTGACGGAAACCGAAATCGAACGGAATGCAGACCGAACCGAATGAAACCGAATGTGTGTGAAACGAGCCTAAGGCAGTTCAATAATTGAAAAGTTTAAAGTGTTATTATATTGAAAATTGAACCAAAATAAAATAGTGTGTGTTACTTAAACTAATAACAAAGTAATATTGAACATACAAAATTAACTGAATTCGCTTATTTAACGCCTCAAAATTAATAGTTAAAAGTTTCAATGATTGTTTTCAATGATAGCTATTATAACTGGTATTTTGTCTTTAATCCATTTCCGGCTAGCGTTGCGTTTTCGCAACGTCATATTTGAAGACTTCTGGAACATAACTGATTATAATTTGAAATAAACTAAAAAATGATTTTGAGAGATAGTTGAATTTTTTAATCGATCTGTTTTTGGATTTTGTTGTAAACAAATTTTTTCATGCTTTTTTAGGACTTTCATAATATGAGTTATTGTTAATTTTGAGGTTGGATTTTTGAATTTTTGAAAAATATGTTCAACATTATAATTTATAAAAAAAATGTCAACTACTGATAAATAAGGGTTCAAATTATATTCTAAAATAATTCTGAATTAATTTACATGAGTTTCCTGCTTGTCAGGTTAGATGAAAGCATTACGTTGCGTTTTCGCAACGCTCGCCGAAAGCAGTAGCATTTAAAATGAGATTAAACGGTTGTTTTCTCGGAATATTGTGTGTTTATGTTTACAATGCGAACATTTTTGAAAAAAAAAAATCATATTTTTTGATTGCATCCTGTCCAACAAAAGCATGCATGTTTTAGTTCTATGACAAAAAAAAAAAATCATTCAAGAGTGCTATATTGGAAAACCCCTTTACCTTCTACTTGACTTTATTCTTAGAAATAATTAGGCAGTTCATTTTGCGTATAGGAAACATCAAGGCTCAAGTCACTTTTCTTATGAGCGTGGTCCCTATAAGGCAACTGTACTGTACTCAGGTACTATAAATCGAGTACATATTCTTATTCCAAAAAAAAAAAAATTCATAAATGCGCGCTGTATTGTATAAATAAATCGCGAATGTAAGTTTTTGGCATTCGACTTATTTTTTACTTATAAGCTGAAAGTTGTGCGGTCTCAAGAAGTGTTTTAAAAATTATCTCTGTGTTTTATAAAAGAATAAATATTATGTATCGGAAAAAAGTTTTTATCTGCTAAAGAACTCGAACAGTTATTGATGAACCCGACGACGAAATAAATTTGCATTTGGATGCTGCAGTTCATACAAACATTATAATTTTATCTCTAAAAAATGATGGTGTAAGTGATAATGAGGAACTTGATGATAATGTGCAGCTTTTGAAGGATGGAGCTAGAATGCAGGTTTGATGATTTAAATTCTCAAAATCCTGAAGACATATACGATGAACCGGAAGTCGATGTTGTACCAAATGATCCAAACAGTGCATCAGCATCCCAGAACGTCGTCGCTTCAACTCTAAAACAGAATCGACATGTCTTCATTATGAGTTACCGAAGTGATCAAAAAGCAGTTTTCAAAAAAAAAACAACAAATCATTTGATGGACCAACCAATCAATCAGGCAAAACGGTTTGATCGAAAAAAGAGAAAACATGTCAACATTCCAATGCCAAATGCAATTCGTGAAAACAACATAACGATGGGTGGAGTTGACTTATTTGATAACGCTACAAGCAATTATCGGATTCGAATTCGAGGAAAAGAGTGGTACTGGTCACTTTTATCAAATGCACTGGATGCAGCGTTGGTAATCGCATTGGAAAAACATTGCATTTGCAAAAAATTTGTCAAGGAAACACCAATGCCGCAACTAGAAATTAGAACATTTGTCCTAGATTCCCTGTTGCGATCGGAAACAAACACTGAACCTGTGATTCAAACGGAAGGAAACCCGAATGAAGTGCAGTCTTGCCAGATGGCGCGATATATCGCGAAACACGCGATATTTTTTTTTAAAGTTCGCGGTGTAAAATTTCATTTTGCGATATCTTATATTTTTCGCGATATTTCGCAATTTTTGTGGTATTTTTCCCTTACAATAAAACAAAATTTCAACCTTAAGGAAAAGAAAAATGTCTTATTTAGAGCACACCCATTTCACTTTGCAAAAAAAAGTCATGAACGTACTCATTTTCTTGTTTCTTCTTTTTCTGACACAAGCAAGCACTCTGAATTCAAATTTCAAAAATGGGCACGACTGGATCGCACAAACTTGCTCTCGTAGCTAACAACTTGAATGTAGCTTAAAATTGACAATGTTCATATACAGGGTGTCCCGTAAGTAATGGATAACCCTAAAATGCCGCATAGTAGACTTTATGACCGTCCTGAAAACTGATAAAAAAAAGTTCTATCCCAACCACAAGAATAGTTATATGCATTTTTTGTTCAGTGCATTATTTTTTTTCTTACTTTACATTTTTGAATACCACGACTACAAGTGAATGAGTTCCATCATTTTTTTTTTTGCAGGAATATTTTAAATTACTTGTGCCAACACATAAGTAGAAGAAAATTATTATAACTGTTGGACTTCTTAGAGAAAAAAATTATTTAACATTGAATTTCAATGCAAAATGTGAAAACAAATAATTTTTGAAAAAGTTAAATCATAGCTGGTATAAAAAAAATGCATGAATACCTGAGTGGCCAACTATTTTAAAAATATGCGCGTTAAATGCAGATTTCAAAATGGTATTACTTATTATTATATCTAGAGTCAATAGCAAGTTATTGGTAAAAATCTGCAATACTAGAGTAAATTTAGCAAAAACAAAAGTTTTCAAAATTAGCACAGTAAACGTGAAAATAATACAAAGCGTTGAACATAGCAGATTTTTGATTTATTGGCTGTTTCTACGATGTTGTCCTAATGATAAATCCAAGCTTCAACTTCTAGGGCCGAATGCATTATTGATAAAAATGTCAAAAAAGTGCAAAAAACGGTTACATTTTCGATCTTGTTTTGAATTTTACCTGTTCTATTGGGGTTAACAAACCCATCAAATATTTTGTTGGTTGCTATTTTTTATTTGTTATTTTCTCCAAACGAAAAGTCTTCTGATTCAATTTTAATTGTGTTTTTTTGAATAGTAAATTGTAAGATCCTGAGAAAGTAAGAACGCATAAAATCGTAAGTTTTTTAAATTTTGAATTAAAGTTTTTGTAATTTGATCTTAATTCATAAGTTTAAGACCACGACGAACACTTATTTATATCATTTTTATTGTTCATTCTTCAGAAAAATTAACGGTCTAAATAGCTGTTTTCCTGAACCTGCTTTTTGATAATTAAGACGTTTGATTGAACTTTTTCGATGCCACGTATTCTGTATTCTGCACAAGAATATGCAAACATGCATTTCATTTATGGAGAGTGCAGAGGCAACGCAAACGAAGCTGCGACTCTGTATAGGGAAAGGTACCCTAACGCACGTCACCCGGATTATCGAGTGTTTATTAGAGTCCATTGCTGTTTCTCGGAAGGAAGGCTGCCTGGTAGTGGTGTGGGTGGTGCTGGCGTGGGACGACCCCCTCGAGGAGATACCGAAGACTTAGTGCTTGCGGAACTTGACCGAGATCCTACAGTATCAATTCGAGCAATAGCACGACGCACTGGGATCGGAAAGACGACTGCGCATAATGTGCTAAGTAAATATAAATATCATCCCTTTCATCTAACACGGGTGCAAGCTCTCCAGCCGCAAGATTTTGAAACGAGAATGAGTTTTTGTCGACAAATGATAATGAAAATTAAAGAAGATCCGCAGTTTTTTGACAAAATTCTTTAGAGCGATGAGTCGACATTTAAAGGAGATGGCTACACTAATCTCCATAATCTCCACTTCTGGGCACTACAAAACCCAAACATCATGAGGGAAGAAAGGTCCCAGTACCAATTCAAAATAAACTATTGGACTGGGATTCTCAATGGGAAAATAATTGGACCCTTTGAGTTGCCGGGGATTTTAACTGGCCAAGGTTATTTGGAGTTCCTCCAAGATGATCTCCCAACCTTGCTGAAAGAAGTGCCTCAAGAACTAAAGGAATCCCATTGGCTTTAAAATGATGGTTGTCCAGCACACTATGCTGTGCCTGTGCGGGCATATTTAAATGCCAGATATCCAGGCAGATGGATAGGACGTCTGGGACTAATTTTATGGCCACCCCGTTCACCAGACCTAAATCCACTTGATTTTTTTTATTGGGGATGCATTAAGGAAATCGTATACAGCAAGCCGATCAGGGGTTTAGAGGAGCTAAGAAATCGTGTGGAGGCAGCTGCATTACAAATTTCTGAGCAAAACCTTGCACGTTCACTAAGACGTTCGGAGGTGCAGAACCTGTATAAGAGTGGGTGGAAAACAGTTTGAGCATTTGCTTTAAATAAAAAAAAAAATTAAAAAATTATCAATTTTTGTTTTTGTTTTCTCACTAAGTGATCATGTGATTAAAAGCTGGCTCAAAAACTTTTTGTTTAGAGAAAATAACAAATAAACTAAAAGAAACCAACAAAATATTTGATGGGTTTGTTAAAGCCGAATAGAACAAGTAAAATTCAAAACAAGCTCGAAAATGTAACCGTTTTTTGCACTTTTTTGACATTTTTATCAATAATGCATTCGGCCCTAGAAGTTGAAAGCTTGGATTTATCATTAGGACAACATCGTAGAAACAGCCAATAAATCAAAAATCTGCTATGTTCAACGCTTGGTATTATTTTCACGTTTACTGTGCTAATTTTGAAAACTTTTGTTTTTGCTAAATTTACTCTAGTATTGCAGATTTTTACCAATAACTTGCTATTGACTCTAGATATAATAATAAGTAATACCATTTTAAAATCTGCATTTAACGCGCATGTTTTTAAAATAGTTGGCCACTCAGGTATTCATGCATTTTTTTTATACCAGCTATAATTTAACTTTTTCAAAAATTATTTGTTTTCACATTTTGCATTGAAATTCAATGTTAAATAATTTTTTTCTCTAAGAAGTCCAACAGTTATAATAATTTTCTTCTACTTATGTGTTGGCACAAGTAATTTAAAATATTCCTGCAAAAATAAATTATGGAACTCATTCACTTGTAGTCGTGGTATTCAAAAATGTAAAGTAAGAAAAAAAATAATGCACTGAACAAAAAAATGCATATAACTTTTCTTGTGGTTGGGATAGAACTTTTTTTTATCAGTTTTCAGGACGGTCATAAAGTCTACTATGCGGCATTTCAGGGTTATCCATTACTTACGGGACACCCTGTATAGTGATTCTATTACATTACGATAGCATTAAAAAGAGTTTTAAAAACAATTTTAAATTTAAAATATTATTTTTATTTTAATAGGTTGATTTGTTTGATAAATATGAATTTATGAAAAAAAATTTCAAAAATCGTTAAAGCGGTTTGCTTTTTAAATATTTTTTTATATATAAAAATTCTTGAAAATTAAAAAAAAAAATTTGGTATGTCAACTGTTTGTATTTAATAAAATACAATTTTTCACAAAATTTGAAAAAAGAATCATCAATCCATTTTCAAGATATTGAATTTTCAAAAAAAAAATTTCAATATTTTTTTAAAAATCAAAAAATTATTTTTTTCAAAAATTTTATATGCAAAATTTGCAAAGGACCTCTTACACAAAAAATTTGTTTTTTTGAAAACCAAAAAATCGGTTCTATGACAGGTACAGTTAAAAACCGATATAAGACATTTTTTTTTCTACAAAAATATTAACTGTTGTAATTAAAGTAGCTCGTAATTTTTTTTTTCAAAATCGTTAGAGCCGTTTTTGACATATATCAATTTTTGTATATAAATTCGTTTATTACTCAGGGTTATATAGGCCCTGAGTAATAAACGAAGTAAAGTTACGTTACATCTATCTATGTATTCATTAAATAAATATAAACTTTTAATGGACTCAATACATAAATGTATACGCTGTACGTGTTATGGAGTGAGTACAGTTTATTTGTATATTTTTTAGCACTCGTTCTATAAATATAAATTCTCCATTGATTCATACCATAAATATCCCTCTGTTATCTGTGGTGAGTATATGATCTTCTATTGAATATAGCTTCTAAGCGGTAGTCAATGTCCTCATAACATAAATAATATGAACTCATTACAAATACAAATATATGCTCATTACATAAAAATATTATGTACTCATTACATAAATATGTATGTAGTCATGACATAAGTATGTAGTGAGTAAAAAGAATATTTATTTCTTTATTTAATGTAATTTTTCTTTTTTTATAATGTAATGGGTACAAGCTTTATGTACTCACTACATATTCATATTTGACTCAACTTTGCTGTTTATCGCAAAGTTTAGTTTAGTTTATTCATCAAACAATGTTACAATTAAGTACTTTAGTGATTACTTGATATTAAAATACAGTCAACTCCCTCTAAGTCGAATTTTGACGGGATGTCAAAATTAGTTCGAGTTAGAGGGAGTTTTTGAAAAATTCGAGTTAGAGAGATTAATATTTTGTTTGCTTAAAAGCATTTATTGAATATAAAAAAAGATAACAAAAATAAAAAGATAAATTAAAAAAATAAACAGAAGCTTCTAGCTTTTATGGCACATTAATTCATTCTTATACATTGTCAAATTACTGTTTCAACAAAATTAATTAAAAAAATTTGTAATTTTTGATTGATGGATCAAAGTGTCTGGAGTGTTCATTCGTTTAAAAAATGACACTATTTTGAAAAGGCAGTGTTGAACCTCATGCGGTACATTTTCTGTCATTTCGCAGATTGCAATATTCCAATTATTGCATTTTCGATTTCATTCTTTTCTGGCTTTTCAATATTTATGGTTTTGACTACGACTTCTTTAGCTCCACCATCATCGTCGTTGGCATCAGCAGCATGTATTATTGATTCCACAATCCAAGTTGCGCGAGGGTGATTTTTTTTTTTGATTTATTTTTTTTTAAAAGAGAAATTCGACGTAAAGTGATTGAAAATAGTCCAAGAATCTAAAGAATTTATTCGAGTTAGAGGGATTTCGACTTAGAGGATGGTTTTTGTATGCAAAATTGCGGGAATGCAAAAATATGGCGAACAAAATCGAGTTAGATAGAAATTCGACTTAGAGGGAGTTTGACTCAGAGGGATTCGACTGTATATACATTTTTTTTTTTTAATTTTAATCATTACCACCAGCAAAGTTATTTAAAATTGTCAATAAATTTGATTTAAATAAATATCTACTAAGATTGAAATCAATCATATCGCAAACAGTATTTGTTTCTCTTAATCAATTTGATAATGGTTCATTGGCAGCATACACAGTTCTGTGGTATGGAACATTAAAAAGCGATTGGTTTCTAAGCATTCTCGCAGGAACATTGATCCCAATTAAAGCTAAAATTTGTGAACAATCAACATGGTCCGCTAATATGTCGTGAATGAACATAATCTTGGTGACCTCCTACGAATGTTTAGAGGCAAAATACCAAGTAACTTACATCTCGTTTCATAGGAAGGAAGATTTATGTCCCATTGAAGTCTTTTCACTACAATTCTCGTAAAACGTTTTTGGATTTTTTCGATTCTAAATGAATGAACAAAATATGAAGGATTCCAGATAACACTACAGTATTTAGACCTTACAAACGCAAAATATAAACACTTTAAGGATTAAGGTGTGTGGATCAGAGAACTCCTTAGAGTTACGCAAGATAAAACCTAACATTGAACTGCCTTTAGCAACCAGAAAATCTATATGCTTTAAAAAGTCAAGTTTTTTTTTGTCAAAAATCACACTGAGATCTTTTTTAAAGGTTATAACGGACAGTGGCATATGATTCATTTTATAGATAAAATTAATTGGACAACGGTTGCGACAGAACGTTAAGCTTTGGCATTTAGAAATGTTTAAATTCAATAAAAGATCAAGATCTTCTTGCAAAAGAAAACAATTAATAGTTTTCATATTGTTTATGTTTTCACCTTTTACTGTGGGGAATTTCGTTCTTCACTATTTGTACCTGCAGTTGATTTCCCATTTATTCTGGGCCAGTAGCATGGCAATTTTTTTTGACTCCACGGCATGTTTACGGCAATTCTCATACTCAGCATACTCAGATTTTACTTTTTCAAAAGTTGTCATGCTAACTTTACGCGGCTGAATAATTCACAATGATAACAAAAATGACAAATAAACAATAAAATAACAACAAAAACTGCCGTTGGGGAATGTTCGATGTTCCGCTCCGCTTTCGCGTTGGTTTGGGAGAGCCTTTAAGCATTTCGTTCAAACAAGACATTTTGGCTCGTAAGACAATCTATTATTCCGTAATAGTTATTTTTGTCCATCAAACTGTTTTTTGTAATTTTAAAAATACATAAACTGGTGTGTCCTCACTTTCAAAACGTTTCTGAATTAAAAAAGAAAATCGCAAATAAAATAATCCATTTAAATTGGAGGTGCTCCTTAAAAGTTTAAAGTAAAAATCTTTATTGGCGCGACTATTTAAATTGTTTTAAAATTGATTAGATTGATGTTGGCATTATTTCTTTTATTGAATTTTATTTAAAAACAGCCTTTTCACATTAAATTCACCCTTTTACAAATTTGTAAATTGAATTTTCCTTGTTTTGCAAATCAAATTCACCTTTGTGCAAATTAAATTCAACCTTTAGCTTATCAATTTAAACCTTTTGCTAATCTTATTCTCCTGTTGTAAACTATGTATGTATGAACTTGGTTTTGCAAAAGTGGACTTAATTTGCAAAGGGTGAATTTGGTGTGCAAAAGGGTGAATTTGATTTGTAAAAGGGTCAATATAATTTTACGAGACATACCTACATACAAAGTTCAAACATTCAAAAGTATTTAGATATGAACCCATGAAACCCATTCATCAATATAGAAGTAATATCGACCAAGTTCAAAATTTTTATCCGAGTAAACATTCTCCCAATCGACAATTTGTGTTTAAAAAAAAAAAACAACATACAAACTCCACAGCTACAGAAAACACTTTTCTAGTTTTTTTTACAATGTTAATAATTTTTGTTCGCTTAATGCGGCAGCTTACCCGGACGGTCTTAAGTTTATTGTAAATCCGAAATACGATGACTCAACTTTTGGAATTCGGGTATGCTTGTTCGGATCTTGAATGACTTTATTGGGCTTCGGTGATAAGTTGTAACCCAGAACACCGTTTGAACAAATGGTAAAAATTATAATTATTAAGGCCACAATTATGACCGAGTTCCGGTAATTAGACATTTCGAGTGTTTTTTGGAGTCAGACGTAATCGCTGACGAAGACGGCAATACCGATTTTTTTTGTTAGAATTTTTAACCGAATAATGGAACGTCTCGCCTGACGGGTATAGAATAACCAACTGAGGACGGCCAGTGACAATCAGTTAACTTCAGTGTAACCATTGAGACTCATTTGAGTCAAAAGGGACTCATATTTGCAAGCTTAACTCAGGGACTCATCTTGTTTAGATTTGACTCATTTTTTTAAGAATACAAATAAACACTTTATATACATATTACGGTTGGCTCAATTTTTAAATTCAAGCACTTTTATTTCATGTTGCAGAAAAAATGTATGTTAAATGAACTACATATTTACATAGTTTAATAAATATTCAAAATATTTATATTAATGATTAAAAAATACATGAAAGTCATATCATAAACCTAAAAGAAATTTTTTATTGGGACTCATTTATTTTCAAAATGACTCATTTTATCAGCCCCTGGGACTCATTAAATATTAAACCTGCGGTGACACTGGTTAACTTAACGTTTTTTCTGTTGTTTGCAGTCGAGCATGTAAATGTTTATTCAATAGAAAAATGTTGTGTACATTTTATATTTTAAACAGTATCTAATTTATCGTGAGCAAAAATGAGTTTTTAAACACAGATTCTTATCAGTTTATAAAAACGGTATAAACAGGGTGGGCTAAATACAAGTTTCTTTTTAAAAATGCAATAAAATGAACAAACTTAAATTTGTCCATGTTTTATGGCCTTATTAGTAAGAGCAAACATTCCAATTAATTATGGAGTACAGCATCGTTCAAGTGACTGCCTCAGCTGGCTTAGCAGTAGCGCATTCTGTCACTTCAATTTTCAAAGACCCTATTGATGGTTTCGGGCTGTAGCCTACGGATTGCTTCGATAATATTGGCCTTAAGTGCTTGAATCGTTTCCGGATTGTAGGGATAACATCGGTCCTTCATGGTTCCCAACAAAAAAAAAAAAATCCAAAAGGGGTCAAATCGCAGCAGCTCCGAGCCGGTCAATTGACATCACCAAGGGGGCTTATAATACGATTTGGGAATTTGGTGCGCAAAAGATTGATTGTGGCATGGGCTGTGTGGCATGGCACTCCATCCTGCATAAACCAGAGGTCGTCTAAATACAGGTCGTCAATTTCAGTAAAAAAAAGTCGGTTAACAAGGCTCTGTAACGCCCACCGTTGACCGAAATGTTGTTCCCAGCCTCATTTTTGAAGAAAAATGGTCCAATAATGCCACCACTCCACAATCCGCACCAAACTGTCACTCTCTGGCGGCTTCTCGACAGTAACGTGAGGGTTTTCCGAGCCCCAAATGTAGCAATATAATTTGTTTATTAACATAGCCACCGAGATGATAATGCGCCTCGTCAGAAAAGACGTTTTTTCGCCTTACTAACTTTGTAAATAAGTTTTCAATATTTTTCAACGTTGTTCAAGCGTAAAGCGGCTCATTTCGTTCCGCGTAGGTAAAATACTGACTTTCTGTCAAAGTTTCGAGCGGGAAACAGCTGTCAGTGTCAAAGTAATCGATGATTTCAAAAGCAACCACTAGATGACCCACCCTTTATTTTACATTGTTAGATACACTTTATTTAAAATTTAATAACCTCGATATTAATTAACAATTACAATTCGGGAATCATTTAACAAACATATTTTTGGTATTGAATGTTTAAATGAACAGCAACCACTTGAGTTTGCTAAACCACTATTATTTTATTGCTGGAATTATACATATTAAGCTATTTCACGGTTTCTACACCTATCATCAGATTCTTTTATACAGTGTTGCTAAGGACTAAACTATTTATGTGTTCAATTTTAAATGTTTAAATTATTGCCGTCAACTGAAATTGAAATTATATTTGACACCACTATTAAGACTTAATTCAGGGGGAAAATAATTCAGAATTAAATAACATTTTATTTGTATTTTCACATTTCAAGATTCTTTAACACTTTAAACAAAACACACCGCCTATACTCGTTCGAATGGAATCTATGTACATATATTAGTCATATCATAAGATGTTATTGTATAGTAATAAATGATTCCAACTGAAATCTTTTACATCTTTGCATTAGCTTTTACAAATGATTGTAAAGTTGGCGCCTATTATTTTTTTTATCACTTCAGAGAAAACCGTGGGAAAATGTGATTGGCGCCATTGTCTATCTATACGTATATAATAAACTTAGAAAAGCTTTGAGCGCTCTCTCTTTTAATTAAAGTCTGACATTTCTGGTTAAAGTCTGTGTTAAATGCGATAGTGAACTTAAACTCAGTATCTTAGAGAGTTGTGCAGAGTGCACTTATGATTAATTGTTACTTTAAAATGATATTAAGGTGTATATTTATTAATTTGCTTTATGTGCGATATGTTTAGAATTTGTTTATATTCAATAAGATCAATGAAATACAGAAATTAAGGGACCTCTAAAACTTAGAATTTTGCCCCATTTTTTACAAGATTTTTTTTTTTTTGAGCCAGAAACAACTTTTGATGGTATGTAGCATCAAAATCAAAGCAACTTCGTTCAATTTGAGCCACCATAATATGGCTCCTAACCTTTAGGTTAAGGACCTCATATATTCGCAAAAAAAAGTATGCCATCTAAAAGGTCAGTAATTGGTCAAAAAAGGCCATAGGAAATTTGTAATCAATGGTTAATGTTTTTCAAGGTCACCAACTATTTTTGGCACCTCATTTATGGGATATTCGGAAAAAAGTGTACCATTAGAAAGGCCACTGCTTTGTGATAAAACGTCAGCTAGTTTCAGTAATTGGTCAGCCATAGGTTTTTTTTAATGAATTTTTAAAGTTTGTTTCAAGGTCACAGTATAAGACTTTTAGCACCTCATTAATAGAATTTAAAAACAAATGAGTATGCCATCTAAAAGCTCAATAATTGGTCCAAAAAGGTCAGCTACTTTCAATAATTGGTCAGTCATAGATTTTTTTTTAAATAATTATTTAAAAAAAAATTCAAGGTCAAAACTATTTTTAGCACTTCGTTTATGGGATATTCGAAAAAAATATACACCATCTTAAAGGTTACATAGACCTCAGCCATAGTTTTTGTTTAATTGAATTTTTAAAATTTATTTTTTGAGGTGCTAAAAGTCTTATACGGCCTTGAAAAACAAAAAAACATCAAAAATCTACATTAACTAACCTATGGCTGACCAATTACTGAAACTAGCTGACCTTTTGTCATGAGTCGTTGGTCTTTCATATTGTATACTTCTTTTGCAAATATCCCACAAATGAGGTGCTAAGAATCTTATATGACCTTTAAAAAATAAATTTTAAAAATTCAGAACTATGGCTGACCAATTAGTTGACCTTTTATGAGGTCTAGGTAACCTTTCAGATGGTGTATATTTTTTTCGAATATCCCATAAATGAGGTGCTAAAAATAGTTTTGACCTTGCAATTTAAAAAAAAAATTATAAAAAAAATCCTTTTTTGACCAATAACTGACCTTTTAGATGGCATACTTTTTTTTGCGAGTATCCCATATATCAGGTGCTAAAGGTTAGGAGCCGTCTAATATACATACATTATACAAATAATATAATGCTACCGTAAAGCAAAGAGGAATTGACAAATCCTCCAAAAGTATCAATTGTCACGAATAAGTGCTTCTCGTCTAGCCGTTCGGATTCGGCATAAAATTGTAGGTCCCTTCCATTCCTGTCGATAGGCGCACACAGAAATGGTTGCGAGTTGCGAGTTGTTAGTCACTAGGCCCTGGTTCTTCATGAGCCGTTGTGCCACCCGATTTATACCGTAAAGCAAAATTTACTGTCATATATTTTTAGATTTCAAAGTCAAACTAATTGCAAATACATTAAAACAAAATAAAAAGAATTCCTAGTGACATTCATTACTTATTGTTGATTGATTGACAGAATAGATTTTGCGGTTATAATTCAGAAAAATATAAATATATGTACATATGTATAATAGGTACGTGTCAAACGGAAGTACGTTCATACTAATTCTAGAACTACAGATCCATTTCTATTTAGCTAGAATAATTCTTCTTCTTCTAAGAAAATGAAAACATTAAAAATATATGTACAAGTTTTTTTTTTCTATTTAAATACATAAATATGTATGTTGATAAACGATGATAAATAAAACGAGTCAATAGGTAATATTTTTTTTTTAAACCAGAATATTGTATTTTAATAAAGTAAACAAAGTCAGTGCTTATTATAATAGTGTTGTCCTATTTATTAGTAAACAATTCAAAATCTGCACCTGCATAGTTCCTGTCATTGAGCTTGAAACAAATAGCTCAGGAGTTAGTGTTGTTATTTTGAATCTATGCACATACATTAAACATCCTTTTCAAAGTGGAGTGGAGTGCGCCTCAACAAGCAATTTTTATTTTTATATTTATTTAACCAATTCTTGCATGAAATCTTATTTGCAATCAGACTACAGCCGCCGCCGCGCCGAGCAAATAACACCTATCATGTGTACAGTTAAAATGGAATATAAACATTTCCGGTCTTGAATTGCAACTCAACCCTTCAATCTAGATGTAAAGGTGAAAAGCAGCACGAAGAGAAATAGAACTGACTAGGGCTGGCCACGAGACGAGAAAAGGCTCGGTCTCGCATGACGAGACTGATACGAGACGAGACGAGACGAGACTGGCTTTTAAGCAACCAAGACGAGACCGAGACGAGACTGTATATTTGGACCGAAATTAACAGAGAGTCTAATAAATTAAAAAATCCAATTTCAGTTAAATATTTATTTTCTTCTGCACGTATTCAAACTATAATCGAAAATATTTCGTTCCAATAATCAGAAATCGTATTTTTCGGAGATGAGACCGAGACGAGACTTACCAAAGTCTCGCAGAGTCTCGTCTCGTGGCCAGCCCTAGAACAGACATTAGACATCAAATTATTTCTTCATTTTTTGCCCCAGAGATAGACCCCGATTACACGAATCGTGTAATCGAACATTTTTTTTGGTTGAAGTTTGACGTTTCTTATTTGGCAACCACAATTCGACAATGCTCCACAATTCGACAAAAAACAATTTGAACTAAAATGATTGAATTGTAAAATAGTTTTTCGTAATGTAATATACGAGTATATTTGACAGATAAGTGATTTAAAACATCTTCATTTATTAAGCCCGTATGATACTACATTTTTTTCTCATTTTTAAGGCATTACAAATGAAACTAGAGTAGTTCCATCAATTTATAATTAAAAATACCGATATGAGTGAGCGCGTACACAATAGCCACATTAATGTAAAAAAGTCAAAATAAATGTATTAAAAATTAACATATTTCAGATTCTGGCAGCTTTTTTTTGACTTTTCAGAAATTGAAATTTAAAAATTATTTCAAAGTACACTGTGACTACAAAAAAAGTATACACTGGTCTCATGAGAACACTAGTTTTGGGTGTATATGGTTGTGGATATTGTAATTGTCAAAACATAATGTCGTTGTTTTCATAAAAAATACTATTTTCTCTTTTCCTCTTTGCTGACAATAAGTCATGATTTAATGAACTAAAAATGAGAAAAAAATGAGGTATCATACGGGCTTTAATACTGATTATTTTATCACAAAACAACAACAAACGTCAAAATAACGAAAGGAAGTACGTACAAACGTATTTTCGCAAACCGTGTAATCATGAACGTGCCTGTCAAAAAGACGAAAGACGTAACGAACGAAAAAACGAACCGTATAACCAGGCTTAAATAATTGTTTCCACCAAAGGAGAATTGGCAAAAATATATGGGACCTGGTCTACCTAGTGCCCAGAAACGAGACCTATGAAAATGATTAGGTACTCTAGATCTAGAGTGTACCAACGAGTATTTTTTTTGTCCTAAGCAATGGGAGTTGGCTAAAATAAGCGACCAAAAAAATAAGAAAAACACTGTGCAAATTCGAATAATTATAGACGAACTGTTTTTTATTTTGTAATATACTGCCTTAACCCCATGGTTTACAGTTCTGAGTCCATATTAAAAAATGATGCTCTTGAACTAAGCTTTCCAACGTTGTATATCCCAATTGTGGGCACTCGACGGACAATTATTCGGATTCATTAAATTCGCAAAATCGAGTTAAAAAAAGGAGAATTTCCATACTGTTACGCGAATAATTCGCCAACCATGATATCATTTGCTATTATTGGCCATTGGTATAAAAGTTCCTTTATTTTGGGGTATATTCAGTTCATCGGAAGTGACTAATACTGTCATTTCAATGGAAAACTATTGCAATTAATGTTTGCTCCAGTTGCAATCTTTGTTGCGTTATACTGCCTAAGCCCCATGGTTTGCAGCTTTGCGTCCATACAAAAATATGATTTAGTAGGGCCAAGCTTTCCAAAGATATAAATCTCATTCGTGGGCAATAGGTAGATCAAAATGCCCATTCTCCTTTGTGGCCTGCAATGGAAATTTACATCAGTATTCTTGTTTAAGCGGAGTGTAATGGTTGTAAAATTTATATATGTAGTGCCCGTAGTCAGGGGGGGAGAAACGATAGTGGGGGCATCTACCCCCATAAATTGTCATATGAGCTGGGAACTGCGTCTGCGAATAATTCTTTAAAAGCTATTTCTGAAGCAAATATCAACTTATTCTTATTTAAGTTGTTTCACAAATGGAATAAATGATAATATTTAAAATTTAATTTGTTTAATTTGTTCAACTTACAAAAACAAATATTTTAACATTTTCTACGCGATCAAGAACTGCGAACAGTCAAATGAAAATTCACAGTCCACAAGTACAAAGACGCATTCCACAAAGCTCCGAACAAATAATTCGCTCGAATTTAACCTCAAAAATAAAATGTCTGGTGTTAATCGTGTTGTTTGGCTTTGTTGCTAAAAAAAATAAGTGACTCCGGAGAAAAAAGGTTAAAATTATTTGCAAATAATATTAATTTTGCTTTCTAAAAACAGACAATACATTTATTTATTATTTGAACTTTACTTTTTTATGGCCGTTCGCAGCTCTCTGCGACTACTCATATGAATGAAATGTCAAATTCTGCGTTCATTCGCAATTCGCAGACGCAGGTCGCGGCATCATTTAAATGGCACTTAAATGCATTTTATGAATATTTTGACGAAAGTGATTGTCCATCATTTGCACATCGGTGATGCTTTTGTGAAATTAAACTTAAGCCGCAATAATGATGCTCAGAGGGACACTGAAGCGGTCGGACGAAAACAAGCGAATACAATGTAATCAAAATGATGCGTCTTAAATTGCGGTTTGTTGATTTTCGTTCAGTTTCGTTCATTTCTGCTTTTGGAGGGGAACAGCGCTCGCGATCAGCGCTGCCACTGAAAAAAAAATCTTAGTGCCGCCAATTAATTTTTTGAGTGCCAAAAAGTTCCACAGAGTGCCAAAGTAAAAAAATTGCATATTCAAACAAAAACAATAAATATTCTTTGTTTACATATTTCACTATTAACAAAATAAAATTATAAAATTAAAAAAAAAACAATAGCAAAATGCATTTGCATATTTTATAGAAGATATATGATATCATATGATAGGTATCAAAGGGCACGGTGGTGCCCAGGCAAGTTCTGCACTACACCCTTTTTATACAGGATCAAAATCAGGCGATTTCTGACCCCCCTTTAACTTATGTACCAATAAAGTCAGAAACTTAAAATTCGTAGTATTTGCTAAGCTTATCAGGTTCAGGCAACTTACCAAGTTTAAACTTTTTAGCATAAGAGGTTCCTGAGATATAAGACTGCAAAAATCGCAAAAACCGTAACTGACTGACTGGACTCACTGACTGCCCATCAAAATTATGGAACACTTCCCAAAATCGTAGAATCATTTAAATTCAAACACGGTAGGACTTGTGGTGCATACAAAGGAACAAATCGAAAATTTAAAATTTTTCATTCGGGGGGCGTGGTACCCGCCCATTTTCACAGAATTGATATCATTAATATGGAGCACCTCTGACGGTCGTAGACTTAGACTGGTAGATCATGTGATCAATACAAAGGAGATATTGGAAAATTTGAAAATAGCCATTGAGGGGAGTGGCACCCGCCCATATTCTCAGAATTGATATCAATTATGTGGAGCACTTTTGACCGTCGTAAAATGATGAAAATTGGTGAAGCGATATGACTTGACATGGAAGAAAGGGGTAAGTAAAAATTTAAGATTTTACATTCAGTGGGCGTGGCAACCACATATTTTTGAAGAATTAATATATATTTAATAGAGACCACTTATGCTTTGTGCAGAATTATGAAATTTAATAGAGCGGTTGGTTTTCAGGTGTAGGTATACAAAGAAAAAAATTGAAAATATGTAATTTTTCATGCAGGAGCGTGGCACATTAAATACTTAATTTTTCTTATGAGGCTTTCAGTGGCCTTTTATTCCACCCACTTTTCCTGAGAATAAAAATCGTTGTGAATACACCAAAAACATAAATGTTAAAAAAGAAGCCAAGTTCTTCTATAGGTAGGTATACAAAAACCTTTGCGTATCAAGTCAGCCGTAAAAAGTAGTGAGATCTAAAGTGCGTCAAGTTCTAAGTTTGTTAATGTTAAATAATTAAATATTTTAAGTAGTGTAATATTGAAGCAACTCAAAATTATGTATTCGTTTTTTACTCATTTCTTTTTGAAATTCAATTCAATTCTGTTTTAATTTTAAGTTTCTGTTCTACTGCATGCATCATGCAACATTCAAAGTTGATGGATGGAATTTAATAGAAGTAGTGACAGTGAGAATGGAATACACAAGTCTTAAACTAATTTTTTAGGCATCCAAAAGTGACAGTGGCATAAAAAAATCTTCGCTAGGTATCCTAGGCATCCAACACAATGTTTATTGTAGTAGATTTTTTGTGGGGCTTACAAAAAGAGCAACAAGTGTAGGAATGTTTGTAAATTGTATATAAGAAAATTTAATTTTTAATGTTTTTTAATGAATTTTTTTTTTGATATTTTTATTTTAAAAAAAGAGTGCCCAATTTTAAACTTTGAGTGCCAATGGGTGCACGAGAAAAGTTTTTGTCTCGAGTCTGATAGATTAAAAAATCCAATTTCAGTTATATGTTTATTTTCTTCTGCACATATTCAAACTATAATCGAAAATATTTCATAGGTTGTCCGGAAATCGTATTTTTCGGAGACGAGACCGGGACGAGACGAGACTTAACTATACGAGACCGAAATGAGACTGAAAATTTTCGATTTTAACGAGACCGAGACGAGACTTAAAAAAGTCTCACAAGGTCTCGTCTCGTGACCAGACCTACACTTGAGACAAACTGACATCTCGCTTAAGTAGCAATAAAAAAAAGAGAAAGATGATTCATTTCAATAGAATGCAATATTAGTGATATATCATCCTATATCATCAGTCAATATCTATAGTTTTAACCTTAATTCAATAATACAAGCTAACGAAAAACCTGGTTAAGTACAATTATTTTCTGAAGCCTCACAAAATAGGTACTTTAATCCCACATAACTAAACTAATTGCAACAATAGCCGTCGAACTATGCCTTTAGCACAATAATTGTTACGACCGACCAAACAATAAAATAGCTTGATTAACTTTAACAGATAAGTTGGAATAATGACCGCTGTAGAAAAGACGTTAAATCAACACATCCATATTTGGATTCATATTTAAATTGCATCCAGTTTGAATACTAACTCGAATGAAGGTAAGAACAGATTGGAACAAACCTAATGATAAATAAATATATAAACCAACAAACAAGAATTTTGTTCAATTATTTACGTATACATGCTGACAATTGCGCAAGGTCATTATCAGTCAACTCAAATCACTTTTGTTGATTGGAACAGAAAAAAAAAAAAAACACTTTGACTCATTGTTCTAAGCAACCAAGTGCTGCATGTGTTTCCTATAACTATTACTCATTTCTATATATATATATATATACTATTACTCATTTCATTACTTATCTCAACTTACCCTTCCTATGTATATAAGAATCAATGCAATTTAGACCTACATACATAAATTTGATCATTTACAAACCGCATTACTATAAGAAGATTAATAATTTGTCATGTGAAATGATTTAAAATAAAATTTTATAAAATAAATGACATTTAGATTTTCTTTCATTAAATGTCACTTTAGGGTTCGTAAGTAGGTATAAGTTGGTATTATCATAAAGTAGGAAAATCTAATGTTTTTTTGTCTAAAACGCTCCAAGTTATATTTAATGGTTTCCAGCAATGGTATTATACAAATTTTATATAAATAATAGTTGTATAGACATTCTATTGTAATTTTAGTCCAATTTGTGTTCAATTTCCTTGGTTAATCAAATTATCATAAAAGTCTAGTGGGTGAGTATTCGTCTATAAATTGCCAAAAATAAATTAAGACACAACCATGAACAAGAAAAAACCTAAATAAACTAAAAATGAAATATAACTACAAATTGTTTTTAATTGAATTTGTCTATAGGTATCTATTTTATAATATACTGATTCAGAAATCATGTCTGCTCAAGGCATCAATTTTTATTTTAAGACAACATTATAACGTGATCTCATTTGGAAATAAAATTTACTGATTCTCTCTAATTGAAGATTTTTTTTTTTAATTTTTATTTAGTCCTATACGGCATTGATTTGATTCAAGCTCATGTTAAAGTTTTGTTATGTATGTAGGTATATAGGTAGCTAGATATAAAACATTATATAAAATATAATTAAATATGTATCTACATACAAAAAGGTTGAATGACATTGAAGTTATGGAAGTATTTTTGTAAAATATCATCACCAAATAACTAATAATATCTCTACCTAAAGATGATTTTATGAGAAAAAATAAAGATATGTACCTATGTAATATGTATGTATGTAAAGGGTAGGCCATCTAATGGTTTCTTTTTAAATCATAGGTTATTTTGATACTGAAAGCTGTTTCCCGCTCGAAATTTTGACAGAAGGTCAGTATCAAACCTCCGCGGAACGAAATGAGTCGCTTGCTTACATGAACAACATTGGGAAATATTTAAAACTTATTTCAAAAGTTAGTGAGGCAAAAAATCATTTTTTCTGACGAGGCGCATTTTCATCTCGGCGACTACGTTCACAAACAAAATTGCCGCATCTGGGGTTTGGAAAACCCGCACGTTACTGTCGAGAAGTCGATGCATCCATAGAGAGCGACAGTTTGGTGCTGATTGTGGAGTGGTGGCATTATTGGACCATTTTTCTTGGAAAATGAGGCTGGTAACAACGTTTCGGTCAACGGTGGGCGTTATAGAGCCATGTTAACCGACTTTTTTTTTTACTGAAATTGAAGACATGGATTTGGACGACCTGATGGTGCTATTCCAGACAGCCCATGCCGCAATCGATCTTTTGCACACCAATTTCCTAAATCGTGTTATCAGCCGTCTTGGCGATCCCGGTTGGCCGTATTGGAGCTGGGATTTGACCCCTTTGGACTTTTTATTTGTGAGGAACCCTGATGGATCGATAGTATGCCAACAATTCGGAAACGATTCAAGCACTTAAAACCAATATTATCCCAGCAATCCGTGAGCTACAGCCCGACACCATCATCAAGTTCTTGGAAAATTAGATTGACAGAATGCGCTACTGCGAAGCCAGCCGAGGCAGCCACTTGAACGACGTTGTGTTCCATAATTATTGGGAATTATAAAAACAAATAAATAAATTGGGTGGCGCGACGGCTCGTGAAGAACCAGGACTAAGTGACTAATAACTCGCAACCATTCCTGTGTGCGCCTGTCGACAGGAATGGAAGGGACCTACAATTGTATGCCGAATCCGAACGGCTAGACGAGAAGCACTTATTCATGACAAGTGATACTCTTGGAGGATTTGTCAATTCCTCGCAAGAGGCAGTAGCCCTACAAAAAAAAAAACTTTTTAGTTTTTAGGTGGACGAGGCTGGAAAGTGAACCCAGACCTCCAGCGTGACAGTTGAACGCACTAACCATTACGCTACGGGCCACTACATTTGGAATGATTGCTCTTACTAATAAAGCCATAATACATGGAAAAAAATAATTTTGTTCATTTCGTTGCTTTTAAAAAAGAAACTTGTATTTGGCCCACCCTGTATTTTTATAAAGAACTGGATGCAATTTTAGAGGTATTTCTTTAATTAAGTTAAGTTTTAGCTGTCTTATGGGTGTACGAGTATAAGATTAAAACCGGTTACATAAAAGAGCATTACCCTGGAGTAAAGGTTGAGAAGTTTAACCTATCAGTGATTATGAACGTGATACATCGAAGCTTAAGCTAAGGTGCGTCTAGAGTATATCGAAGTAAAGTTGCAGTCAATGATGAGATTTGAAGAGATCACTTCTGCAGACTGTAAAACGGTGATGACGAATCGACTGACCTTTGACGATCGACGATACATGAAGATATAATACATATTTTTGTATGTATCTATTATTGGAAATTTTATACTACTGAAATAAATCTGCCACATAGTTAAAGATTTTTCAGTATTTAATTGGATTGGGAAATAAAAATTCCTACTAATAAGAACCCCATCCCAATCAATGAACTTAATTGAAAAAAAAAAAAAAATTGCACAACTGGACCACAACCACTTACCCTTTGGTTCAAGTGGCTTATAGTCTAGGAAAATAAGATATTCACTTACAAACGTGATATGGAGAAAAACGGTCAAAAACATTTGGGTGCAGTACATTTAGTTAACAAAATCTAAAATCTATTTATTATATTTTTTTGGGAAACTATTTTTTATTAAGAACAAAGTTTTAAGCGTAGAAGGGATATGGGGCAATCTTAAAAAAATTTATTTTTCTTATTTGGTTTAATAACTCCCGAGAAGTTTTTTTTTTTTCATCAAACGATTAAAGAACAACTTGTAGACTGTATAGTTTTCTACACAATGACATCTTTAATTTTACCCTCTTTAACCACCCCGCCCCCTTAATTTGTTTGCTCCACTTATAATTTAGGGTACCTACTTTTAAGAAAATGTTTAGGACGTAAAAATGAAGATCACCACCAAGTTCAGCTTTGTCGGAATTTTTTGCAAGTAAGGACATTTTTTTATCTAATTTTCCTGGACTAGCTATTCCGTTTTAAATACAAAATTGTATTATAATTGGTAATAAAAGAGTATGTATTTATCAATATGCAAATAAACGTTAATTTTTAGAAAAAAAAAAAATCAAAACATTTTTGGAATATCGAATTTTCAACAAAAAAAAATTGAAAACATTTTTAGAAGTTGAGGTCTATATAACAAAAATATTATTTGTTTGGTTAAAATTATAGGAATAGTTTTCTGGTAAGTATTAAAAAGATCTATTCGCTAAGTTAAAAATAACGACCAAGACGTTTTCTATACATATACAAAAACAAAAATTGGAAAAAAGCATACAAAGTTAAAAATTAAAATAAAATATATATCATATTTTTAAAAATCAAAATTATGTAATTATAAATTGTTTCTCAAACATACATTTTTGAATGTGATTTTTTTATTTAAATTTTTATTCAACAAAATTAAAAAAAAAAAATGGATTAACCACCGAAGTTCGGGAAAAAATAACGGACACCCAGATGAGGTTTAAAAAAAAAAAACATACACATAAACAATAGGTAGGTAGATATCTACTATTTAAACTTTTCAAACCATTCTTCATACACCAAATGCGTGATCAAAATCAGTTTTACCGTTTTCGAGAAAAGCAATGAATAACAATTTCTTGGTAAAGAAATAGCAAAATGGTAGCATATTTATTGACTATAATACTATTAATTTTGACCCTTAAAAAAAAGTAGGAACAGGGGCTCCCGTGAAGTTGTCCCCAAATTTTCAAAAAATGGATTTTTTTATAGTTTTGGGTAGATTTGAAAGAGTTTTAGAGTTCGTGCCCAAAAGTAGCAATCTTGGCCAGGCCAACCTTATGCGGCCCCCCTTTTATCATGAAAAAGAGTTCTGATAAGAAATTTCTCTTCTTGATGAAGAGTTCTGGAGTTCTCAATGGGTTTTGAAAATAGTTCTGCAAAATTAGAATAAGAATAATTACAAATGCTAGAGGGGGGTTTACTTCAAACTTAGTTATTTCTATTTTGTCGGAGTTCTGTGAAGTTCTGGGGAGTTCTGTTTAGAGTTCTGGGTAGCCCACAAGAGTTCTAAACAGAACTCTAACAAACTTTTTTGTCCGACTTATACATAAAAAGTTAAAGGCTTAAACAGAGTACCAATGTTGAAAGGGCCAACTTCACAAATAATTTTTTCTATTTTTTTTTGAATTGTGGGGAGTTCAGATCTCCGACAAAATAGAAAAAACTAATTGTGAACTTAGCCCCTCCGGCATTGGTAATTTTTCTTAATTTTAAGCTTATAACTTTGTTTGTGTTGGTGGTAGAAAAAAGTTTGTTAGAGTTCTGTTTAGAACTCTTGTGGGGCTACCCAGAACTCTAAACAGAACTCCCCAGAACTCCGACAAAATAGAAATAACTAAGTTTGAAGTAAGCCCCCCTTTAGCATTTGTAATTTTTCTAATTCTAATTTTGCAGAAATCCATTGAGAACTCCAGAATTCTTCATCAAGAACAGACATTTCTTATCAGAACTCCTTTTCATGATAAAAGGGAGGCCGCGTGAAGCTGGCGCCATATATGGTATTTTTCTGTTTCTAACCAAGATTACTGGGAACTATTGCTATTTTTGGGCAAGAACTCTAGAACTCTTTCAAATCCACCCAGAACTCTAAACTAACACTTGTTACCAAGTCTTAAGAGAATATCAATTGGTATCTAACCAAAAACACATACATATGGTAAGAATAACGAAACTCACTCTTTTCTTTTTTTTAATCAAGTTTTACCGAAATCGCGAATTAAATTTAGTTTGAGATTCTATGCTTTAACAAATACTACCTACCTAACCGCTAACCTAAAATATGACACGCAAAAGTTGATTAGATATTATTATTAACCCCAAAAAGACAATGCAAATTGCATACTTTTAGAAGTTTAAGTGGAGCAAGTTGTTTGCATACTTAGGCAATTTTTGGAGCTCCAAACACATTTCTACTAATATTACTAACTAAGGTCAGTTCCCCTATAGTCAAACACTTGGGCCAGTTTCACAGTCATAGGAGTGGCACTTAAGTGCGAAATCTTGGGTACAAAATGACAATTTTGGCAGTGTAAACTTACTTGAATAAGTTGCACTTAAGTCTCCCGTGTTGGGCACTTAAGTGTCACTAACCAAGGCTGTTAACATTAATAAAATGTACCAAAATGCTAAACGTAAGTGCAACTTTTTCCGGTAAGTGTTCAGTGTGAAACTGGCCCTTAGTGGTCCCTGGTAAAGTAATCGTCTACTGTGTGGGGACCGTTCAACGTAAATAGGTTATGTTAAGTTAATTAGAAGCTCAAATTCAAAAATATCTTATTTCTTTAAGGATTTTTCTAGTAACTTTTATGACTTTTATTTAAATTAAATAAAACCTGGAAAAAGCCAAATTCCCCAGTAGTCGAACACTGGTTGCCTGAACTCGAACATAAAGTTTCCTAATTTCGAACATAGGATTTTATGTATAGTTTCAACCTAAAATAATTTATGAAGATTTTTTTTGTAATTTTTATTTATTTTTTAATTCAATTTTTTGAAAGTAGGTTTGGTATTTTTCTTTTCATTTTCAAATGTGAGGCCAGAAATACGCATAGTAAAGATAAGTACAGACGGTTGCTAGATTTTAAAATATTGTCAGATTTCTAAGTGAAAACTATGTCTTAATTTTTTTTACAACGGTTTGAATTAACAAAGTAGTATGACAATATGGTTAAGAGCATCCCAACCCATTGTCAGACATACGTCTCTTCAGGTTATTTCTTACCATTGACAGATCTAACAATATAGTAATAACTGACAGTCATCTGCACTTAGGTTCAGTTTCACAGTGTGTGAATGAAAATGGGCCTTTTTTATTCTGTTTTGAACACTTAAGTGACCCTTAGGTTAAGATTGTCCTATCTACATAGGGCCAGTTTAAAAGTGTGTGAAAATGGGCCTTTTTTATTCTGTTTTGAACACTTAAGTGGCACTTAGGTTAAGATTGTCCTATCTACCTAAATCAAAATCTAAAGGCTTTACTACACAGACCTAGTTTTTGAAAAAAGTGCAGAAGTGAGAAATAGAAACGTATGGAAAGGAAACCTGCTCACAAAAAACATTCTAAAATTCTTCTGACAGATAAATTTAGTCACCATATACAATTTCCAATTGTTTTTTGCAAGCAGGTGTCTTCAGAATAGATATTTATTTCTTACTTTCGAACTTTTTGCAAAAAGTAGTTCTTTGTAGTTAAGCCTAAAAAGGTGTTCGAATACTAGACCCTATGTTTTTGAAAAGTTGCCTATATTCGAACACCAGTGTTCGAGTAGAAAACTTGACAAAATTTGGTTTCCTATGTTTGAAGAGCCCAAAAATAATATAATAATTAAGTTTTAAGCTACAAATTTAACTTAAATGAATAATGATGGATATCAACTAACGAGAAATCAATACCAAATATATATTTAACTTAATTTGCCAACAATACACACAGTTTCCCACAACAATCTCAACAGTTTTTTTGTTTGTATCGAAACGGTAAACGATTACACTCTCTGAAGGAACAATACAAATTGACATTTTTATAAGTTTTGACATAGGTTGTACTCGATGAGAATTCCTAAAGGTTAAGGGGGATAACACAAGTAGATTTTGACATTTTTAGAAGCTTAAAATTTAGAAATTCAACAGTTTGGACGCTTTTCTAAAAAAAGCGCTCGGCTACTGGGAGTGTTCGAAGTTAGGCGACCTCACCCTACTTACATACCTACTATCAGTACTACTAGTTCTACAATTGACACTTAACTCAACATAATGTTTCTTCTCTGCATGTTGTTAATAAAATACTATACTCAATTGATTTATAGCTTTTTTTTCTTTTTTAAATTTCAGAATGCTTGCTTGTCATTTGTATACACAATGACCATCACGACCGCCTTTATGAAAGATAAGATCGTGTAAATTTCATTGACCTTTAACGAAACGACTACAACAACAAAGACACAACAACGGGTTTTTGGTATTTTTATGTCAACTCATCATTTAAGAAAATAAAATAAAAGCAAAGAAGGCGAGAATGCACGCAAAAGGATTTGGAGGAAACTTAAAATTTTGTAATTTATTTTTTAATGTCCATAAATTCGAAATGTATAATCTGAATGTTTCAGATTGACATGGCTCTCTTAAGATTAGTTTACAAAGGTAAATAAATGATAGTATGTATAGTATTAGTGAACTTCCGGCAGTTTGTGCGATCCCGTCGTCGTCGTGCATTTTATCAAGGTACCTGAACAAAAATTCAAATATTGAGAGATTATTTGGGTGATTCCCTGTTAAAGCTCCTTTTTAGCACCCAAAATGTCCCCTACCTAAGTTTAAGGAAAAGATTTGTAGGTACATTCAAGTGTTGTTATAAATTATGGATTAATTAATGATTTAAAGTGCGGGCACTTGATTTTAAGCGTTTTTAAGAATTTGGACTCGATACGAAAATGACGCCTTTGATACGGAAATAATAATGTCCTGGTAAAAAAATATTCCTTTTAAAATATTCCTTGTAAAAAGGTTCGTGTAGTTCAGGTCAGGATGCATTAAAAAGACTTACGGTATATCAGGAACTTATTTAAAAATGTTAATGTCTAAATTAGATCGATTTACGGAAATGATTGTGTGGTACGGAAATGACATTTAACTAGAATAGATAAATAATTTGTAAGGTTTTCGCTTCACCACCTATCTCAGATTTACGGTCTGCCATTGCCTTTTAGGGATTTAAAATGCATGCACAAACATTTTAGCGATTTGCAATAAATTTATTTGCAAATAATTTATGACTGATGTCTCACCCATTTAATTCAATTAAATTAATACAATTTCAAAGAAAACATGATTAAGTTTCTTTATTTAGTCTTAATCCTATAAACTGACAGCATTCAACATTTTTTACGGAAATGATGCAAATACATGGAGAATAAATAAATAAATAAATTGGGTGGCTCAACGGCTCGTGTAGAACCAGAGCCTAGTGACTAACAACTCGCAACCATTCCTGTGTGCGCCTGTCGACAGGAATGGAAGGGACCTACAATTTTATGCCGAATCCGAACGGCTAGACGAGAAGCACTTATTCGTGACAAGTGATACTCTTGGAGGATTTGTCAATTCCTCGCAAGAGGCAGTAGCCCTGCATAAAACTTTTTAGTTTTTAAGTGGACGAGGCTGGGAAGTGAACCCATAGCTCCAGCGTGACAGCGGCGTGGAGACACATGTTTGAAAGTTTATAAGTTAATTTTTTCAAATAAATAAATTTAATTTTTAGCAAAGTTGTATTTAACTACATATTTTTAATCCTGGAACTCAGTCAAATTATAATTTATTAATTTAAAAACAAACAAAAATTCCATTTTCCGCGCTGAAACAAGGAGGAAACACGCGACGGAAATGATATTTGGACCATAAAATAATTATTTTCTTATTACAAATATTTAAAATTTAGAAATGGACCAGTGAGAAACGTTGCTTGCGCTTATTGTCATTGAATTCAAAATAAATAAGTGTTTTTAATTTGTTAAACAACTTTTGGTCGGAGCAACGAAAAGGAGCTTTTAGTGGAGAATCACACATTTATTCGTCACATAATTATTGGAAATATGTACTAACTTCGAGGGAATATCTAAACATAAATTAAACAGACATAGAGGCAGTTTGTTAACGGCTAATCATCTTTAATCCAGGATTAGTGGAGCTGGGAAATGCTCAAATGTGTTCGTTGATCAATTTTTTTTTTAAAATTCAAAGTCTGAGTTGCTAATCATGGATTTCACTAATCAGTCAATTTTGGTTGATTAGCGTTGTTTAATTAAAGCCTATGAAAGTCACATACTAAATTTAACCCACTGTGAACAAACTGGCCCATAGTCTAAGAAAAATAGGATCTGACCGGGAACATATTAATTCAGGAAATTTTATTGCTGGTATCGACTCAGAATTTTATCCTCAACGATATATCCAAAGTCCCCCAAAATCCCCGCATTAGCTTTTTGTATAAACGCATTCAAAGAGGTGGAGAGGGATGGTAGGTGGAACTTTATCAAGCTGAATATTTTGTTATAATACAATCTAATCATATTACACATGTTTTAAGGGTGCTTTTCAACGCTGATTCTAACGAGGACAAAACTGAAAAAGATAAATTTATCCCATAGAAAGTTAAAGTCCGTTTTTGGAATGATTACTTTTTTTAAAGAACAACAAGTAAAACATTACCCAAAACTATTTTAAGATAATGGGATATCAATGAAATTTAGTATAAATGTTCCAATTGTCATGTTATCCAAGAATCAAAAGAGTCCCCAAAAATATCTGTGGTGAAAGAGTATTTTCTTGAGGGCGAGATGTTAGTGCGGAATTCCATGAATAAGTTTTGACACTGATGAAATTTGCTAAAAATATTAAATATGTCTTGGTTCCCAAGTGTCAAAAGAGTCCTTTAAAATAACTTGATCCATAGAGTTTTTTTGAGAGTTTATTTTTGACCTGCCTTATACGGAGCAAAATGTTAGGTCTTACGAAAAGTTATATTTTCGTGTAATAGAGAGCTAGGTGAAGTGGGAACCCCGATGTCAAAATTTTTGGGTGGGGGTTTATCAGAATCGTTTGTTTATCGTTCGGCCACGTTTGTCCAACCAAAAAAATCGTTTGTCCACCCACAGGAAAAAAAGTTATTAAACTTTTCTTTTTTATAGCAACTCCCCCAAATCAAAAAACTCATCTGCTGCCCCCAATTCGGGCTGGCCACGAGAGGAGAAAAGTCTCGGTCTCGTCATGCGAGACTGGAAACTGGCTTTTGAGTAACCGAGACGAGACCGAGACGAGACTGTATACTTGGAACGAAATTTACAGAGAGTCTAACAAATAAAAAAAAATCCGATTTCAGTTAAATATTTATTTTCTTTGGCACGTATTCAAACTATAATCGAAAATATTTGTTCCAAAATCAACAGGTTGTCCGGAAATCGTGTTTTTTGAGACGAGACTGAAAATTTTCGATTTTAACGAGACCGAGACTTACAAAAGTCTCGCAGATTCTCGTCTCGTGGCCAGCCCTACCCCCAATAGATGATTTAGGAAGATGAGACTAAGTGCGTTCGTCTGTTCGTCTGGCTGTTTAAGATTATTCACCAAATATAATCGTTTTTCCACCCTTAGTTCAAAAGTTATTCTACATTTCTATTTTTATAGCAACCCCAAAATTTTTTTTTATCAAAATCGTTTTAATCCGATCGTTTGTCCACCGTTTGTCCAGGTTAGTCCAGCAAAAAAAAAATTCCAGACCTTCGTTTCAAAAGTTATTCAACATTTCGTTTTTGACTTTGGGGGTTTTGCTATAAAAACGAAATGTTGAATAACTTTTGAACGAAGGTTTTTTTTTTTGCTGGACTAACCTGGACAAACGGTGGACAAACGATTGGGATTAAAACGATTTTGATAAAAAAATTTTTTGGGGTTGCTATAAAAAAGAGTGATGTAGCAGACCATTTGTTTACCAATTTCATTCAATATTAATATTTTGTATACTGTATAGTTTACTTTAAGTTTGTTTTGTTACTGTAAATGAATAAACTTTTCAATTTCATATTAATCAAATTGTTTTTTTTTTTCAATGTTTACTACAACTATTTATTTAGTTTTCGACTATGTAAAGCGTCGTAGAAATGTATTATTATTATTATATTTGGAGCAGCGGTGAAAGACACTCTAAGGAGCTATCTAGGAGGTCTTTTAAATTTGATCCTTTTGTAAAATGTGTGTATTAAGGAACGATTAAGGAGCAACCTAGGTCCTCCTTAGTATCTAAAGTTCGACACTTCCTTCAGTATGGTAGATGCCGATTTTTCATTCTGCCGCTTTCTAGAAATTGCTTCAGGCGGTTCAATTTTTGCAGAAATTATTCTCAGGTAATTAGCTTCGATGGCCATGGGATCCACAAAATGAAATTTGGGTTTAGGATCATCCTCAAAATACCAATATTTTTGACCCATATTCAACACCATTCCAGCTTGTTGCATGAGCTTGTTGCTTGAGTGCAATGAATCGAATTTGTCGTTCCCTTCCACCAATTTTAATGGTACAGATTGTACAAAGCACCATTTGTTCCGATGACGTTCCATCTGCAAGAGTGATATCAGCTTTAACTTTTTGAAATACACAGTGGTTGGCGGTCAGTCGTTTTTTCAAACTTGCACTTGCGATGCTTGTGCGAGCGGCTGTGTCAAGATATGCCTAACCTGTCAGTCCAAATAAACTAATGTGGGCGATTGGAGCATTTCTTTCAACTCGTGTTGTTGCTATTGAGTTGAAGTCAAGGTACTGAGGGCTCTCCTTCTTAACGTTCGAGCATGTTTTGCAATTTGCACGAACCACACCTGGGGCTCAACATCCATAGCAAGTTATCGTAGTTTGTACATTGTGGGACTGAGCAATCTGTTCAACACCATTTTTGTTTTTGAAACATTGATCAGCTGTATGGCCTCTTAAGTAAGTGTTTTTTGTACTTCAGATATTTCGCGTTTCGCCTCTTTTCCAAGCTCAAGCAGTGCTGAGCTTGGCATGCCTTTTCTCTAGACACGTGATCCCTTAAGTCTTGCCTGATAAGTCCGTATAGCATGTTCAGGTGCATCTCGTCGCTAATTGCTTCTGACAGTTGTGCGAAAAGTACTCGCTTCTTCCATACAAAGCTGACAATAGACTCGTTTGGAAGTTGCTTATAGCTGGTCATGTCTTGGAACACCCTCCAAGCTGGTTTGGGTGGTGATCGTAATAGACTCAACAGGTTTTCAAATGTCAACACTGTTGTCTTCACTCCCAGCCACCAAGATGCTGCATACCTCCAGTAGCATAGGCATTGCTTTAATAGTGTCCACATCACTTACGTTTTCCAGGTCTTTGAATATCGTTATGGCCGCGATAAACTCTTCTAATTTTCTTGAATCCTTTTCCCCGTTAAATCGTGCTGAGCAGGTGGTAAATGATCCAACCCGGATGTTATTCCTTCCCATAGCTGCGATTAATTTGTTGAATTGCTCTTCACCAAACGTCGTCATATTATATTTGTTGGCTGTTTTGAAGTTATAACGTCCTTCTTCTTTAATCTTGAAGCCCAGAATCACGCTCTACAGTCATTATTTTTGGTGAATAATCTTAAACAGCCGGTGGACAAACGAACGCACTTAGGGCCAGTTTGTTCACAGCTGATTATCTTTAATCCATGATTAGTGGAGCTGGGAAATCCTCAAATGTTTTTGTTGATCAAATTTTGATTACAAAATTCAAAGTATGAGTTGCAAATCATGGATTTCACTAATCAGCCAATTTTGGTTGATTAGCGTTAGTTAATTAAAGCCTATGAATGGCACATACTAAATTTAACCCACTGTTAACAATATGGCCCTTAGTCTCATCTTCCTTAGTCATCTATTGGGGCAGTAGATGAGTTTTTTGATTTTGGGGATTTGCTATAAAAAAGAAAAGCTTAATAACTTTTTTCCTGAGGGTGGACAAACTATTTTTTTGGTTGGACAAACGTGGACAAACGATTCTGATAAACCCCACCCAAAAATGTTGACTTCGGGGTTCCCACTTAACACAGCCGTAATCGAGATGTAGGCATATGACATATGATTTAAAGTTATTTTTAACGACGAATCTAATAAAAGAAAACCCAATATGATACAAGCACCCTTAAAAAAGCTAAATTCATTTTGAAGCAAAAATTACTGTTTTATCCGTTAATCAGGTCAAACATTACACCCTCAAAACACCCTTGGTCCTTAGATATTTATATGGACTCTTTTTATCCTTTGGTGTCACTACAAATTTAATATTTTTGGCAAATTTCATAAGTGTCAGAATTTTTTCATGGATGTTATGGTAATAATCACTCACTTGCATATCTCCGTCAAAAAAAAACACCCTTTAACCACAGATATTTTAGGGGACTCTTTTGATTCTTGGTAAACATGCAAAATGAATCATTTATACTAAATTTCATTAATATCCCATTATTTTAAAATGGTTTTGGGTAATATTTTACTTGTAATATGTACTTAAAAAAAAGTCACCATTCCATAAAAAAGCCTTTAACTTTCTACGAGATACATGTAGCTTTTCATTTTCGGTCTCTTTAGCATCAGCATTGAAAATCACCCTAAAAACATGTGTCATATGATTAGATTGTATTATAAAAAAAATTTTCAGCTTGAAAAACTTCCGCCTTCTCCCCCTCTCCACCTCTTTAAATGCGTCTATACAAAAAACCAATGCGGGAATTTTGTGGGGCTTTGGATGTGTTGTTGAGGATACAATTCTGCGTAATTTGTTCCCACTTGCCCATATTAAATTTTCTATCTTTCCTCGACTAATAAACAAATCGAATCTTAAAGTAGTTTGATGATATGACACAGATCGCGTTTAATTTTCGTGTTAAATTTGCATTCCAAATTTATGTTAATCGTCAATGATTCTCTAATTACTGTATAAATCATTAGTAATCATATTTGGAAATATTTATGGTCATATCGCATTAAGATATCACGCACGTGTCTATTGAATAATTATTGTATCTAAGGTGTTTGCTTTCCTATACGTCGGCGTCGTGTTGTATAAAACAAAACAATTTATTGATAAATAACAAAAACCAAAACAAAAGCTTCAGAACGATCTTTAACAAATTTTGCTGTAAAAGCTTTTTTAGTATGTGAATTCCATAACTTACATTTTTGAGCTAACATAGAAATATTATTCATATTTTAAAGAATGCAAAGATCAAATTTAGAAGTCTGAACTCTCCTGAGCTTCTGCATAAGAAACATTAATTCTTAATTGACCTAAAGCCCTCCGAAGCAAAATGCTTTTTATTGAATAGATTTTGAAAACAAAAAAAAAAAAAAAAAATTGAAACGGAAAGATAAAACAACAGAACAAAAGAGCCAACTGGTGGCCAGACAAAATTCGAAAATAATATCAGTGGTCAAGCTAAGATGGAAAAACGTTTACTAATTAAATTAAGAAAAAATGGGCACGACTGGATCGCACAAAACTTGCTCTCGTAGCTTACAACTTTAACGTAGCTTAGCTTGAAATAGACAATATACATATTTATTGGTTCCATAACATTATCATTAAAAAAAAATGTTTTAAAAAGCAATTTAATATATAAATGATTACTACGAATTATTATAAATTAGTTATTTTAATAGCTAAAACAGACAAAGCTGAAAAAAAAGTATGCCATCTGCTTTGTTTAATAAATATGAATTTATTTTTTTTTAAATTAATTTTTTATATATAAAAAATCTTGAACATTTTTTTAAATAAAATTTGGTATGCCAACTTTTAACATTTAATAAAATACAATTTTTCACAAAATTAAAAAAAAAAATCATTACCCCGTTTTTAAGACATTGAATTTTCAAAAAAAAAAATTCAAACATTTTTATATGCAAAATTGTTACAATTGTAAGCGACCTTTGGCATACAAATTTTGGTTGAAATCGGTGTAGTAGTTAACGAGGAATTTGAAAACCAAAAAATCGGTTGTATGACAAGTACCGTTAATAACCGTTATAAATTTTTTTTCCACCAAATTATTTATTTTAGTAATTTAAGTAACTCGTAATTTTTTTTTTGAAAATCTTTAGAGCCGTTTTTGAAATAAATCAATTTTTGTATATTGGATGTATGACAAGTACCGTTATTTTTTGAGCTAAAAAAAAAGTTCCATTTCCCCTCTAGGGAATCCCATAAGAACCTTAAGTTCAAAGTTTGAAGAAAATCGCTTCAGCCGTTAAGGCTGCAGGGTCGAGGTACAGACAGACAGACGGACAGACAGACAGAATTGCGAGACCCACTTTTTTCGCAATTTAAGGGAAAATTATTATCTCGAACTTTTTTTTTTGCACGAATCCTAAACTTGCCCTATACTACGTAAATCGCAAGTAAAAATGAGTCTGGCGTCGACCCACACTAGTAACTTCCCATTGGTGCACTTGAAAACCATATATCGGGTTTTTCAATAAGAGCGCTACAAAAGTTTTTTTTATAAATAAAACAAAAACGGTTTTGGATATCAATGAAATTCTTAACTCCTGTGAAAGTACGTTTGATGCCGTTATGTATCGAACTCGATTTCTTTTGCATGGCCAACACGGGCACGCTTGCAGAAGTCCAGACGCTGAAACCAATTTTCGACGGGTTTCCAGCATAAATCGGCCGATACTGCTGCAATTTCATGTTCGATATTCGTACGAAGGTCTTCAATCGTCACTGGCTTGTTGGCATAGACCATAGACTTAACGTAGCCCCACAGGAAATAGTCTAACGGCGTCAAATCGCACGACCGAGGCGGACACGTTCTCCAAACTTGGTTTCCAATAAATTGATTGTGACATTCGCTGTGTGGCTTGTGGCGCCGTCCTGTCCTCCAATTCCAAGTCCAAGTCCATATCATCCAATTGGGGCCAAAAATATTCGGTTATCATTGAACGGTAGCGATCCCCATTCACAGTAACGTGCCGGTCTTGCTCATCACGGAACAAGTACGGCCCAATGACGCCGCCGGCCCATAAAACACACCAAACCGTAATTTTTTCGGGATGCAATGATCACTCATGGAGTACGTTTGGATTGCAGCCTGACCAATACCGCATATTTTGTTTATTAACGAAGCCCTTAAGCCAGAAATGAGCCTCATCGCTGAAGATGATTTTTCGATGAAAATCCGAATCATTTTCAAGTTGTTGCTCAGCCCAATTCACGAACATACGACGATTCTGGTGGTGAAGTGGCTTCAGTTCTTGCGTCAATTTCTTGTAAGGATGTAGGCCAAAATCTGTTCGCAAAATTCGCCACAACGACGTCACAGGGATGCCCAACGCTTGAGAACGACGTTTGAGAGACAAATTTGGGCTTTCTGCAACTGAAGCCTCAGCGGCAGCAATATTCTCGACACTACGGGCACTTCTTTGTCTCACTGGCACGTGAACATTTTGTACTGTGCCTGTGGATTCAAATTTTTCCATTAGACGCTCAATTGTTGATCTGCTAGGACAATTATGACGACCATAAATTGGACGTAGCGCTCTTAACGTTGAGGCCACAGACTCCGAATTTCGGTAGTAAATTTTAATAATTTTGACTCGTTGTTGGCTCTTTCCATCATGAAATGGCAAACCTTACTGAAGAGAAATGTCAAAATCATGAAATGGCAAACCTTACTGAAGAGAAATGTCAAAAGAGCGGCAAGAAATATGGCGACATTTGCTCTCCGTGTTGCTCTGCTTTTGTAGCGTCTCTGTTGAAAAACCCTTTGCACGTGTACATATTTACTTAAGTGGTGGTTGGTGAAGTAGATATTATATAATTTTATATTTTATAGTGGTATAACTTTGGGTTTTTGGATAATCAGTATATAGGTAGGTATAGATATAGAGACACAGGGCAAAATGTGACATTACCTATATTTTGTACTTTTTTTCCTAACTCTTCTCCGTATAGACTTAATTACATAGGTATCAATTATTTAAGCCAATTATTTCAAAACATACTTTTGGCTAAACAAATACCAAAAACCAGGGGAGAGTTAAAAAAAAGATGGTTTCAAAAAAGGCAAATTAAGTGTCATATACAAAATTTCGATTTTGAAGCGATTTTGAGTGTAAGAATTTTTCGAAAACACTTTTGAAAAGTTTTTTTTTTGCAATATTTTGATTTTTAGCTTTTAAAGGTTTCAGTTTTGTTTGCTCTAAAAAAAAAACTGTTTATTGATTTTTTTGGAAAAATTATCTATTGTTGACTACGTCATTATATGTCAAAAAAATAGACTGCGTTCGGAATCATTTTTTGTTCTTGAAATATTTGAGACGAAAATTATTTTTCAACTGTTTTTCTTAGTTCAAAAAAAAGTGTCTGTTGAATTTTTTTTTAATATTTACAAATTTGGTATTGTGTGATTATGAGTAAGATAAAATTAGTCTGGAGTGAATATCTTATTCCGTTCTCGAGATATTTCAGATAAATGACATTTTACAGCTCCTCTTTAAATTGCTGTAGTAAAAAAACGGTTTATTGAATTTGTTAGAAAACCTTTTCAGCACGTTATGACAATATTATATGTAAAATGAAATTTATCCGACGTCGATATCTTTATTCGTTCTCAAGATATGGTTGACGAAAAAATTACCCCAAACGTACGTACATACAGACATCTTGCTAAAAACGACGAATTCTGATTCTAGAGACCTCAAAACGTGAAGATATGTCAAAATTTTCAATTCGACAAATCGCACCAATTACAAAAACTTCCAATGGGAAGTTAATTACACAAAATCTAACTAAACGGAAACGCCTTAAGAAAGGCGACTCAAATGTATACTATTTAAACGGTCATCTTACCTTATATGCTTTACGCACTTACGAATTCAAGAAATAATTTCAATGAACAGAAAAAACAATAATAAAAAATTAATTTTTCATAGAAAATGGTATTTGTACAAAAATAAAAAAAAGAACTCATTAATTGAAAATGCACTTTAATTGACTATGAATGAGTGACAGTGCCTATAAATAAAAATGTCATGCTCAATTCAAATTGGACGTGTCTTCAGAATATTAAAATAATATTATTGAATACGCTTGCTACTATATGATCGTTGCAACGTATCTACCTACCTACATACATACATTCATACATAAATAAAGAAGAACTAAACGCTCATAATATTTATAGGAGTTCGTTCGTGCTCCAACTGTCATTTAAGATTTAACGTTGCTTATCACTCAATTATTAACAATCGCTATGTCTATAGGTTAAAGGCCTCTAGGAGTATATTTTCCGGTATATTAATGTTCAACAAAAAAATTAAATAAATATTTACCTACATATTTTAAAATGAAACTCGATGATAACAAAGGTGGTCAGCCTAATGGAAAGATTTAATGGCGTTCTAAATATGTTTTGAATAATTGTGCATTCGTTCTGAATAAGGTTAGATATGAAAATATTAATTGTATTTGCTTTACTGATATAAAAGTCAACTTATTATAAATATGTACGACCCAAACGCAAAATAGTTGGCCTACTCATCAATTAACACATTAATCCTCTTTATATATCTTCATTCTCTGTCCCAAGCAGTTGTTGATTAAATTTTTTTTGTCAATGTAATAAATTACATTTAATGAGTAAATAAGACAAAACAGAACTTAATTTGAGAAAACACACATGGCTTCAGGTTGCATTCTCTTAAACAAAGATAAGAGCATAATAGTTGGACTACTCTCTATGGGATGCAAATAAGTTGGCCTATGACGATTTAAATAGATTTTCAGTTAACCGTTATTAAAAAAATGACATGCATTGTTTTGTTGTTTATTGATCTCTTGTTTTAAGTAAGCCAGCAACAGTTTAGTGTCAATCATGGTGCGTGGTGTTGCATTATCACGAGACCTTAGGGAATCCATAGTTTAAGCCTTCGAAACGGGATTGTCGAGCTACAAAATAGCAAACCAATTTAATTTACCTCGCTCATTAGTTCGAAACATTATCACAAAGTTCAAAAATAGTGGCAATGTGGAGGTTGGTAAAAAACGAGACGCCCACCTCGAGATTGCCGAGTCTTGAAAAAAATAATAAAGGAAAATCGACGTCAAACTGCCGCTGCAATAATGCAATGGAGAGAGCGGACAATGAAAAAAATTGGATATAAATTTTATAAGGTTTGTTTTAGATTTATTTAAATTAGAGCTATTCTAATTCGTTAAAACATAGGCAAACGAAAAAAAACTTTCAACACCTAAACAAAAGAAAATGCGCCTAGAGTGGGTCAAGCAACGTAAGAACTGGACTTTTAGTCAATGGCGGTCCGTTGCGTGGGCGACGAACCAAAATAATTCATAAGAATATCCAAAGATTGCCTTAAAAAAACAGTCAAGTTTCCATCATCTCTAATGATATGGGGATGCATGTCTGGGCGAGGTTTGGGCAATTTACATTTTGTAAATGGAACTGTCAATGCTACCAAGTACCGGGATATTCTGGAAAATGAGCTACTCCCATCAATACCACGACTTCAAACTAGTGATGGTGATTTCATTTTCCAACAGGATGGTGCTTCCTGCCATACAGCAAGGTCTACAATGGCGTGGTTATCTGCTGAAGCAATTCCCTTACTAGAATGGCCTTCCAGCAGCCCTGGCCTTTCGCCAATTGAAACTGTCTGGCATAAAATGAAGCAAAACCTCCGAAAAGAACCATGTTGGACTCTTTAAGGCCTAAAAGCTAAAATCATAAATATTTGGGAATCTTTAGGTACCGAAGAATGTCAAAAATTAGTTGACACAATGCCACGACGCATAGAAGCAGTTATCAAGGCCAGAGGCGACGTAACACCATGGTAAAATAAAAATTAAGACGCGTAGGCCAACTGTTTTGCGATTAAAAAAATGTATCAATCGTTATTTTATTTTTTAAGACTGCTCTATATTGTTATTTAATTGAAGTCATTTTGTTTTTGTTACTTATTTCTATCTAAAATAAATATATCTAAAGAAAAATACCAAAATATTGAGTTTATTGCCGATAGAATTTAAGAACCAGCAGATTTTTTTTTTTTTTATCATAGGTAGTCCTATAGTCGTATATAAGAGGCATACTTAACTTTATAGTTTATTTAAATTGTTTGTTAAGTAAGATATTCAAAAAAGCTTTTATCAAGAATTTTATTGGATATTTCTTATTCTCTTTGAAAATATCATAAAAAATATGATTACATACATTCACAATGTCCCTACTACTTGTGGAGTAAACCGAATTGATATTATGGGTCTTACCAATAATCACATTTTAGAGACAGTTTTAATATTTGGATGGACTCTAAATAATAAATATGAATAATTAATTTAATAGTCAGCTTAACGCTAAACGTCGTTAACTCGTAATTAAGTGTAAACGTCACGTTTGTGCTGACATTCTGACAGTTCAAAGTAAAAGAGAAAAACTATTTTCCTCATATTTGATTTTTGTCGTTTGCAATTGAATTCAATTGTTTGGTCGTGAATTGTTTTCAATGTTATAAAACTAAAAAAACTAAAATAAAATAAGATTAAGGGCTTTCCCACACCAACGCGAAAGTTTTTGTTGTTATTTAGCAGTGTTTACTTATCATTTTTTGTATCATTGTGAGTGATTGGCCCGGTAAAGCGAATGTTTCGCGTTGATTTAGGAGAACCTTCAAGGCTCTCCCAAACCAACGCGAAGGCGGCACATTCGACGACGCGGCGGCAATTTTTGTTGTTTTTTAGCATAGTTTATTTGTCATGTTTGTTATCATTGTGAATGATTCGCCCTGCATAGCAATTTCTTCCGCGTTGCCTTTAAGGCTCTCCCAATCGAAAGCGAAAGTGGCGCGAAACATTCGCCGACGGTTTTTGTTGTTATTTAGCATTGTTTATTTGGCATTTTTGTTATCATTGTGAATGATTCGCCCTGCAGAGCGAATATTCCGCGTTGGTTTGGGAGAGGCCTTAATTCATTTTTTATATGATTATTTTTAGATTTCAATTTCAGAGTGAATTATATTTAAATGGAGGAAAAATAATATAGCGAGGTCGGTCCTCGAACTGGGCACCATCGATAAAGGAGTTGCTGATAAAGGCAGTGAAACCATTTTCTGCTATTGGAGATAGCTTAAATCCAAATTTCACCCATCCAGACTCGTCCAACATGTTTATGTCATCAATTATAGTTTTATATACGCAACTCATAATGACATTTGGATTTCATGTAGGTATCTTTTATAATTTCACTTAAAAAAATCGCACGCAGCCAAACGTTTAATTGTTGACTTTTCATAATAACGCAAATGTCATTTCCATCCCCAGAAGCTGTCAATTTTGATCGGTTTTGATTTAATAGACGCGTTCAGGAAAGAGAGATACCATATATTTTGCTTCGTGAAAAATTTGTTTTCCTCAGTATTTTGACAGCCAAACCGAGAGATAGTTATAGCTATCATTGGAAACCATCATTGAAAAAATTAGCTGCTTATTTTGAGACCCTTGGAAAGTTTAAGCATTAAATATTTTAATCCAGAAATATAGCTTACGACTTCAAAATTATTTCTCCCGAAAAAAAAATTCATTTTGACCTATATCTTCCCCATAACTTTTAATTTTTTCAATGATCATTGGTAAAGTAGTTCCATCATTGAAAAATTTAAAATCATTTTATGAGAAATATTGTGCAAAACTGAATTTTGTTTTACCTAGAAATAAATAATAAGTCAACTATCTTTACTTTGGCATCAAAATAATCATATATATTTTCTTCAAAATTTCTCAAAATTGACAATAAATATTTTCAATGATGATAGCTATAACTGGGCCCTAAGTTATAACTTAGAAGTACCTGAGCCAAGCTATTGACGAGATATACGGATATATGCTAAAAAGGGCAATTTGCTCTAAAATCCTCAAACAAATATTGCCGTTGCTCCGAAATCGGTATATGACAGGTACTCGTTCTAAATGAGCTAGAAAAAAACTCGAATTCGATCTCTAGGGAATCACATATTTATGTACATAAAAATGCTTCACCCCAATTTTTAAGCGAATTTGTCCATTCGTTTAGGCTCTAGCTCGATGTACAGCAGGACGAACAGACAACGAAACCCACGGAAGTCATGACAAAAATCAATTTTTTGGACGATGATTCCCGGCTGGAAAAATGCTTAGTTTCTGTCTAGTTTGGACAAGGTCCTAGTAAGTTTTCAGTATGGAAAATCTAGACGAGAAAACTGGTCACCCGGGGTTTAGACAAGCGAGTAGAACTAGTAGCGTATATGTGTGTTATTGTATCAGAACACGAGAGAGTCGACTAGCAGGGCAAATAGTATAATATTTTTGCCTGCGAGTAGCCTGCCGGTTATCCTGCTAGTGTAGTGTATTGTTTTCATTTATTTGTTTTGTTTATTTTTAAAAAATCATACTAGTTGACAAAACGGGCAGAGAGCTACTAGTTTCACATACATCCATAAAACTAACACTATGATACAAATGCTACTAGTTCTACTCGCTTGTCTAAGCCCCGGGTCAGGTACTTGGAAAGCCCTTGCTGGTTTTAAGTACCAAAAATGTTGACGAGGGAAACTTTTTAAACACTCGTGGGGCCCTCCCTAGTAACGACGAGTTGAACATGTTTTGATACCCCATCAGAAATGTCTCTTGTACACCAAAAACAAGTATTTTATAAGCACCATGCAATTTCAGTATCAAACGACACTTTCGCTCTCTTTCTTTTGTCTTCTTTTTCGTAACACACTTTTTACTCTTGGTGTTCTTTATAATTATTGTTCTACCTTAAAATCAAGAACATAAAATCCTGAGCTAATCTGTATGTATTTGTTATGCAATATGGTATGAAACATTAGATTAGAGTATGAAAATTTTTCACTTTCGACATTGAATTTTTGTATAGCGAGTTAGCCCAGTGGGTAGCGCATTGGACTGACAACTTCCTGTATGAAAGATCAGTTCCAAAAAGTCCCAGTTAAGTAAATAACAGTAGAATAAAAAAAAAAAAACACTAACCACAAATATTCAACAAAATGCAGGCTATAGTTCCTTTGCGTGCTATCTTAAGTTGATTGTTTGCTCATTTGGAGCTAAAATGTACTGCATGATTGCTAATCGTTTAAGATTTGGACCTCATTCGTCTTTTTTTATTCTGCGCGTGAATATTATATTTAACAAATTTGCTAAATTATGATAAGAAAACAGAAAATGATAAATAACTTTTATTAAGGTTTTCGGAACTTACCGCGTAAATATTTAGAAATATTATTACTTTCTTTTTCCCGACGAAACGTTTCGAAGAAATTACACTCTTCGTCCCGTGACCACGAAGAGTGTAACTTCTTCGAAACGTCGGGAAAAAAAATTAAAAAATATTTCTACGAGGTAAGTTCCGAAAATCTTGAAAAAGTTACAATGCTAAATGTCCGCGAAAAGAAAATGATAAATAAGTTTTCAAATTATAAAAACAATGGCAGAAATTTGAGTAATAAATTTAAAAAAAAAAATAGGTTTATCCTGAGGGTTTCTGGTTACATCAAGTCGAGAAATTTTAAGCTCTTTTAAATCAATATAGATTTTTTAACATGTTTTATTTTATTTCATTTTTTCTGATCATATGCCAATAATTGTTGAGTGGATGCCTAAAACAACATTCCGACAGAGAAATCTTGATTTGATCCCACGCTTGAAATGGAATAACAAAAATATTGAATCTTACCAGCATTCTTTGGATGATTTCATTTCAAGGGTATCTGCGATTCCCGAGACTTCTGATGCTCTCTCAGAACAAATTATAGCATGTGTACGGAATGCTTCACATAACAGAGGACAAAATCCAGTTAAAACTTTTAGACAAAAATGGTTTGACAGGGAGTGCATGAACGCTAGACAAAAATCGTTTGCTTTGCTAAATGCAATGAGGCGTAACTCATATAGTAATGAACTTCGGCAATGGTATATCCAATCAAATACTAGGTACAAAAATCTCTGCCACTCAAAGAAAATAAACTTTGAAACAAATCAAGCCTTATCTTTAGGACAAACGAAAAACACAAAGGATTTCTGGAAGATAGCGAAAGAAATAAATGGTTCAAATCATATCATAGGTTCCAGTGTATCTGCGGATGACCTCTCTGTTTATTCCACGAACCTACTGCAAAATAAATCTCGCCTAACGTTTTCATACGCCGAACCATTTATATGCGATGATATTCTAGATTGCACAATATCTGTTGACAAATTACAAAAAGTTCTCCGAAAAGCAAAAGATGGGAAAGCTCCAGGAGAAGATGGGATACCCTATGAATTTTTTAAAAATGCCTCTCCAACGTTTTGTAACAATTTGTTAGCATTTTTTAACAAAACTCTAACGAGTGCTGAAGTTCCAGCCTCCTTCAAAACATCAGTTATTTTCCCTATACATAAAAAAGGGGATTTGAATGCTGTTGAAAACTACCGTGGCATTTCGTTCATGAATGTTATAGCGAAAATATTCTGTGGAATACTAGTTGGCAGACTGGAAAGGTGGGTGGATGAAAATAATATCCTATCAGAGCTTCAAGCTGGATTTAGAAAATGCTTTTCTACTATTGATCAGATTTTCTCACTTACATCTATAGTTAAAGCGTTTCAAGCACGGAACAAGAAAATCTATGCATTTTTTGTGGATTTCAAATTTGCTTTTGATCTAGTGAATCGGAACGCTTTGCTATATAAGCTTTCAGAAGTAGGAGTTTCAACAAGATTTCTTCGAGTAATACGGAACATGTATACGGACACGAAGGCAACAGTTTGGGATGGAGGAGTTTTTTCGGAATGGTTTGGAACAGATACTGGTGTTAAGCAAGGGTGTCTTCTTAGTGCCCTCCTGTTCTCCCTTTTTATAAATGACATTGTTAAACATCTACCCGGAGGTATTCGAATTGCAGGCACCATCATAAACGTTTTGCTGTACGCCGATGACCTAGTCATATTGTCAGAGTCACCAGAAAATTTGCAACTTATGATAAATCGTCTAGCGGCATATTGCGAAAAATGGGAACTGACTATTAATACTGAAAAGTCAAAAGTTATGGTGTTCTCACGATCAAATCAGGGTGAAGTGAGAAATAGTTGGAATTTTAAAGGAAGTCGTTTGGATGTGGCGAAAGAATACAAATATCTCGGAATTAAGCTCAACTCAACTTTGGATTTCAGAAAACACCTCACAGAAAAATGTAGTGCGTCGCAAAGTCTTATCAATTTAACATGGAGGAAGATATTTTTAAATCAACACATAAATCTGTCCGTAAAATAGAATCTTTGATTCTGTTGTTAAATCTTCGCTATGCTATGCTGCTCAAGTTTGGGGGATAAAAGACTATGAAGAAATTGAAAAACTGCAAAGAAACTTTATTAAAAAACTGTTTTGTCTTCCGATCAAAACTCCAAATTATGCAATATACTTAGAAACAGGCTTACCAAAACTTTATACTTTCACTCTTAAGCTTCAAGCCGATTTTATCATTAAAGTTTTGAGATACCCGGACTCTCGGTTGACCAAAAACCTGCTACTTTATGAGGTTAGAAATAAAGATTGGTGGATGGAAAAGTGGCAAACCATTGGTGTTTTGTATAGAGAAGAAGTAAATATCGATCCAAACAACCTTCAACTTTTAAAAGATCAGTTTTACAAAATTATTCAAAAGCAAGAAGACTCTGTTCGAAATCTCATGGTTGAAGAGGCCTGTCAATCGTTAAGCAGAGTAATATACAGCCAATTAGAGCACAATCTCTGTGACGCAAATTATTTTACAGATTCATTTAACTGCAAAGAAATATCCCTTATATGCAGAGCGAGGTGTGAACTTCTAGGTATTAACGGAAGTCCCTACAATGGAAGTTTTAATCAGTTCTGTACTCTATGTAACACGAGATCCAAAGAAGACTGTTTTCATCTACTAAGCATATGTCCAATCTTCAAGCAATATAGACTGTGTTACTTTGGAAAAGCTGTTCTAACAATGGAGGAGGCTAAAAGCATCTTAAACGGATCCAACTGGAAAGGACTTGCCCTTTTTTTGAAAGAAACCTGTACATATAGAATGCTGCTTATAACAGAATATTCGTAACTGACATACAAATTAATATAAACTACAAATTTAATGACAATATAGTTTTTTCTTTTTGTATTTTTAAATTTTTTAAATGTTGCCAGTCGAGCTGACGGCTAAGCCAAAGCTTAAAATAATTCGTAAAAATCTATGTAAATGTAACAAATTTAAATTGTCAATAAATGAATTCTTTACTTAAAAAATTCTTTACTTACTTACTTATTTTATTTTATTTTTTTTATTTCGTGAATGCTTTATAACAGTAAGATACAATATCTTATAATTTAGTTACAAGCTAATTTTACAAAGAGATCAAGAAAATAACAAACAGTTAATACGTATCATTAAATCAATAAAAAAAAAGAGAAAACAATTAAATGTTAAATTTCAGTTTAAATTAATAAATTCACAAATTTCCTTTAGATCCTTTTTAAATCTTGCTGAATTTTGTATTTCTTTAATACGATGTGGTAAAATGTTTCAAAGATGGATTGAGTTTACAAAAAATTGACGCTCAGATGTTAAGAATGAACATCGGAGATGAATTAATTGATGAGATCGATGCGAGGTTGCAGTTTTAATTCTATCAAAACAGTATTGGTGTTGTTGTGTTATTAATATATTTGAGAGCAAAATTAAAGTGCGAAATTTCAGATATCTCTCAAAAGGCATTCAGCACCCTACTAGCAAAGCCAGACAATCTGTCATATCTTCGTAGGCCATAGACATAACGTACTGCACTAATAAACGCGACATTGAGCTTACGTTTGCTAACATAATTGCAGTTACAATAAATTTCACAACCGTACATTAAGATTGGTATTATAAAAGTCTTTAGAAGTAATAAGCGTGTTTTAACAGGTGTAAAAGACTGAGTTACCCATAGGGTACGTAGTACACCAAATACCTTGCCCACAAGTGCATTCATATGGTCATCCCAAATCAAATTAATCAATTGACCCATTAATACAATCGAAGGAAAATATTCGAGATCAAGACTTTTCCTTGATATTACTATGCACTTTGACTTTTTTGGATTTAAAAGGAGACCATTTAATTGAGACCACTTTTCAATTTTCTCTAGGCGACAGCTCATGACGTCATCCGCATACATATGAACCGAACAGTTCTTGATAATTGATGGCAGTTCATTGATTGAGAACAGCAGAGGACCAAGTATAGAACTCTGAGGGACACCGGAGACATTAGGTAGAAAATCAGATAAGCTGTCCCCAGTTTACACAGCTTGCATTCGTTTACTCAAATAAGAATAAAAGATAAGCCTAGTAGTAGTAGCACCTGCTGAAAAATTAAAGTTTTGCATAGGTTTATTACACAAGTTTACGTGATTAACAGTGTCGAAAGCCTTAGAAAAATCAAGCAACACTAGAAACGTAACATCATCCTTATCCAAGGCTTGCCTTATATGGTCAGTAATATTTAACAGTGCCGTGATACAACTGTGCTTTTCACGAAAACCAGATTGTATTGGTGTGAGCAGCGAGTTCGTCGTAAGATAAAAGCTGATTTATCTTTGTAAAATCCTTTCAAACACTTTCGATAAGAATGGTAAGATATATACAGGCCTAAATTCTTTACCTTTTGCATTTTTGGGAAAAGGTATAACCTTAGCCAACTTCCATAGGCGTGGATAGAAACCTGTCATCAGAATTTTATTGAACATAAAAGTAAGATAAGGCAGAACAATCGGCAGAATCATTTTCAAATATGTAGGGTGAACTTCATCCAGTCCAATAGCATTTGACTTTATAGAACGTACACTTTCTACTACAAAAGCACTGTCTACTGAATAAAAACCAAAACCATGTTCATCTTTATATGCTTGATCCAAAAATAAAAAAGTAGAATCTAAGCTCAAAGGACGAAATAGCTGTGATGGTAAGGAAACAAACATTTTGTTGAGAGCATTACCATCCAGATCTTAAGTTGGATCAACACTTGACTTGCCAATGCTAATTTTTCGTAGGCTTTTCCACAACTGACGGCCATTTAAAGAAGAACTGAGCTGGTGAGAATACATTTGGGATTGGGATTTGACCATACCTATTTCGGCTACAACTGTATTACGAAGTGAGCAATACTCACGTCGTAACTCATTCAACCTGTATTGTTTCCGCAGCTATCATAAGCGTCATCCCGTTTCTGAATTAAAATTCGTATATTATGGGTGAACCATAGTTTATTGCTTGGCTTTACGATCTTAGTCTTTAGGAATACGTAAGTTTCAAATAAATTTTTAATATTGTCTGTTAAAAATTCCAATTGGTTATTTATTTTACAAAACATAAAACAAAAATGAACAAAATAAAATTTGTGTCCATGTATTATGCTATTATTAAGAACAGTTAATAATTTATGGAACACAAAGTCGTTCAAGTGGCTGCCTCGGCTGGCTTCGTAGGAACGCATTCTGTCACGCCTTGTTGATGGTTTCGGGCTGTAGCTCACGGATTGCTTGGATGATATTGGCCTTAAGTGCTTGAATCAGCTCCGAGGCGGCCAATAATTGACATCGACAAGATGGCTGAAAACACGATTTTGGAATTTATTGCGGAAAAGATCGATTGTGACATGGGCTGTGTGGCATGGCGCGCCATCCTGCAAGAACAGAGGTTGTCCAAATCCATGTCTTCGTTTTCAGTAAAAAACAAAAAGTCGGTCAACATGGCTCTCTAACGCCCACCGTTGACCGAAACGTTGTTCCCAGCCTCATTTTCGAAGAAAAATGGTTCAATGATGCCACCACTCCAAAATTTGCACCAAACTATCACTCTCCGTGGATGCATTGGCTTCTCGAAAGTAATAACGTGTGGGTTCCAGATGCGGTTGTTTTATTTGTCAACGTTGCAGCCGAGATAAAAATGTGCCTAGTCGGAAAAGATGATTTTTAACCTTACACACTTTGGAAATAAGTTTTCAATATTTTTCAACGTTGTTCAAGCGTAAAACCTTGACCACGCACTGAGCGACAAGTTCGAGCAAAACAATAACAATGATTGCGGAGATACAGGTCGTAAATCGTTATTCCGTCACTCTGTATGTCGCTCAGAAAAGACCTAGCTCTGTTTCAATTCTGTTCTTTGTACATATTTATTTATTGAATTTTAATCCTGAGCGACGAGAGAATGTACTCAATTTTCTCCAAAGTAAACAAAGTTTGAGAAAAATTCCTTAGAACCGGCAATTTATTGTTATTGTTTTGCTTGAACATGACACTCTGTCGCTTGACGCTCAGTGCGTGTCCAATCCAATGCCTAAAGCGACTTATTTCGTTCCGCGGGGTTATGATACAGACTTTCTGTCAAAATTTTGAGCGGAAAACAGCTGGCTGTCAAAATAACCTGCGATTTAAAAAGAAACCACTAGATGGCCAACCCTTTACATAAAGTCCTTAAAAAATTGAACAGTTTGTGATACATATACAAATTTTCAAAAAAAAATATTTTTTGAATTTTTAAAAACACGTTCATTTTTTTGAAATTTTGTTTAAAATTGTATATTTAACTTAAACCAGCGCAGAAAAACAATCTAGTTTTCGACAAGGCACAAGAGAGTTTTACATATATTCTAGCAAGACACTCACAAGCAATGGCTAGAACACGGGCCTTGGTGATTATGAACCCTTTTGGCTTGTCAGGCAAACAAAAAAAGTACAGCGTGATACGAAAAAGAAGACAAAGAAAAAAGAGAGAAAAAAGTGTCGTATGATGCTGAAATTGCATGGTGCTAATAAAATTTGTGTTTTCGGTGTATATACAAGACATTCCTGATGGGGTCCCGAAACGTGGACTTTTTACTAGGAATTTTCTCACGAGCGTTTGAAAAGTTTCCCTCGTCTAAATTTTCGGTACTGAAATCTAGCAAGGACTTGCCAAGTATCTGATAAGTTTTCCTTGTCTAGATATTCCCTACTGAAAACTTACTCGGGCCTTGCCCAAGCTAGACAGAAACTTGGCATTTCTCCAGCCGGGTATGGTTCAAAATTATCTCCGGAGAAAATTCTTAAATATAACTGGACCAAGAACGCAGTTTTAAGGAACTTGAGGTTTCAATTTTTGTCCAAGAACTTTCAAATGTTTATTTGAATGGTTAGTTTTAGAAAGGTGAGTTAAATGAAAAATTAAAAGGTTCCACAAACATATAGGTACGTAATGCAACTTCGGAAATCCCATATTTTTGCATCAATTTTGCAAGCGTTCGACCAATATTTGATTGTCAATTTGTTTTGTTTCAAAATATAGACGTAAAATATGTTAAATTATAAATTGTAGGTATGTTAGTCAATTTCACATCAATAGGCAATAAATCATAATTTTGATATTTTTTTTTGTGAAATAAACAAATAGATAAATAAAACCAAGAACAAGATAACGAACATTCTTAATGAATGAATGTTATTATTAGGCATACCTATCATGTATTGACACAGCTTTTATACCCAAAGTCAAATATTTAACAAAAACACTGAATTAAGTAGCGGAGCGAAACTAAGGTCCAATTTAAAAGCCTCTTATGCAAATAAATATCTAGGTATCTAATTAATCTTTATTGCAAAAGAATCCCAAATCTTTTTTTTACTATTGGTGAATGGTGACTTGTCTTTGACTAACCTACAAAAAATAAAAATGAAAAAAAAAAAAAACACCGACAGCCCCATTGTAAAATAATTTATAAGTGGCAGCTAGCTATATATGCGGTCCAGATGTAAGTGAAAGCGATAAGTGACTCACTCAACTTATACTAGGTTTCCACTTGTAATTGAAAGACGCAAATTGACGCACTTTGACAAGACAGGGTGGGTATTACCAACACAAAAAGCAAAGAAAGTAGTAGTAGAGGAAAAGTATAGCCCACCCTGTCTTGTCAAACTGTGTCTTTCAATGACAAGAGTGGAAACCTAGCATAAGTCAGTCAAAAATAAAAGATAGGTAGGTAAGCAAGTAACTTCCCCACTAAAATTCTGTTATTGCTTACCTTGAGCTCCTCAGATTAATTGTGAATCCAAAATATGAACTTTGAGACTTCGGAATGACGGTTTTCAAAGTCGGCTCCCTTAAGATAAAGCTGGGTTTCGGTGAGAAATTAAATGCATTTGTTGAGTAGAAGACAAATGTCAAAACTAAAATTTTCACAACACAATAATTTTGCACCATTTTTTTCATTTTTTATTTATTTTAAAATTTTATTTTATGTTAAAATATTTTGTATCTATGTATTGTTTTTAAAATCACAAAGCTGCAGGTACAAAACAAAACAAGACAATTTTCACACATCAAGAAAACAATATACACTAAAGACACAATTATTATATTTAAATTTTTCTTTCCTCTTTTAACTTCAAACCACTTAAGCACTTAAAATTAAATTAATAACAATATAACAATAAATACGAACAACACAAAAAATTAAAAAACAAAAAATCGTCAAGAATTGCGAACGCAGACGCACATTGCTATTGGACAGAGGCTTTTATAGAGAAATGATTGTGGATGTGTGTTCACGTTGGAACTCTCTCGTAGACTGAATAGTATCTGATTGTTGTGAGGAAAATGTCTTTTAGATACATTTTTAGCTTAGCTTTCTTTGCCTTCGTAAAAAACAATCTCAATCTCAACAGTCCATATCAACTCAACATAAGAAACAGAGAAAAATCCAAACAATAAGAGAGTGGAACAGTTACAGACAGAGCAGAGTACAAAGGCAACCAGGCTTACTTAGCATTCGCACATCAATGCTATGGGACAACATACTCCATAAATGTTATGTACCTACATCGACGACATTTTTCGAGTGATTAAACTGGAATTCGGTAAATTAATATGAGTTTTCTTTGTAGCTTCGCACAATAAGGCTTTCGTCATTAAAAAAGAAAAACAAAAGACAAAATTAAAAATAAAACCCATCCACAACTCGCACTGACTTTAGTGCAATGGGATTGGAACGAATACATGTCTGGAATGAATCATTCGATAAAGTTGCAATGGGCCAACGCATCTTGAGCAGAATCGGTGGCAATTAAAGGTTTATATTGAGGTACACCGAAAAAAAAGTAAAAACTATTTTTTTTAGACATAAAGCGCAAATTTTAAACATTTTTAAGTAGCTAAACAAAATTGGGAACAATAATTTTAAGTTAATATTCAAATACAAATTAAATTTAGGAATCACAGACAACCACAGCGCAGTTGTGATATTTCTTATTTTAAAAATCTGGATTTGAATTTTTTTTATTTTTTTTTGGTTTAAGTTTAAGTTTAAGTTTAAGTTTAAGTTTAAGTTTAAGTTTAAGTTTAAGTTTAAGTTTAAGTTTAAGTTGAAGTTTAAGTTTAAGTTTAAGTTTAAGTTTAAGTTTAAGTTTAAGTTTAAGTTTAAGTTTAAGTTTAAGTTTTAGTTTAAGTTTAAGTTTAAGTTTAAGTTTAAGTTTTAGTTTAAGTTTAAGTTTAAGTTTAAGTTTAAGTTTAAGTTTAAGTTTAAGTTTAAGTTTAAGTTTAAGTTTAAGTTTAAGTTTAAGTTTAAGTTTAAGTTTAAGTTTAAGTTTAAGTTTAAGTTTAAGTTTAAGTTTAAGTTTAAGTTTAAGTTTAAGTTTAAGTTTAAGTTTAAGTTTAAGTTTAAGTTTAAGTTTAAGTTTAAGTTTAAGTTTAAGTTTAAGTTTAAGTTTAAGTTTAAGTTTAAGTTTAAGTTTAAGTTTAAGTTTAAGTTTAAAAAAATAATAACATTTATAATTGGTTTCCTATTATTCAGTGGTGATGTTCGAAGGTAATATTAAAGGGTCAAAAGACTTATCTAAGGCTACAAGGACAGTTTTCCGAGAGCAGAGTGAGGAAATGTTTATGAGATAGAGGATCTCAGACGTTTTAAGTTAAAAATTATATTATTTTATGCAAATGTTTTGCAAGCTGCGCTGCATTTATTTAAAAACAATCGATATTTGCTTCTCTAAAAACACAAACAAAATACCGCGAAAAGACCTAAGGCACACCGAGGAAAGATCGAAACGATATGGGACCATACTATGAGACGGAACAGAGACTGAACCTTTATGACCCTGAACTTTGCAGACAATACTTTGGCGCTGTTAGACCGGTAGATAGATGGAGTTGAGTTTTCAAAATATGAACACCTCAGTTTGATAACTGAATTCTACCCAGGAAATCCCACAGAATCAGAATGTGGATGATGCCGGAAGCCAAGTGGTGCCTTTTTGAGATATCCCCCTCCCCGCTTTCTCAAAGTACATGAAAAATAGAGCATTTATACAAAAAATCCCACGCTCGTACAATTTTTTTTTTTTAAACCGTTTTAGTAACACTCAGAAGCTTGGCAAAAAGCGTCCCGGGGGGTTGGGGGAGGGGCGAGTCTCTTTAAAGTTGAACAATTAATTTAATTACAATCTAGACATATCGCACAGGATTTCAAGTTACTTTTTAATGCTGAATCCAATAAGACCAACACGATACGATACTTTAGGACTAGAAGACCCGTGCATGCGTTGCTTCGCTTTATTTCCAAAGTTAAAAGTCCGAACGTTTACGTTCCAATTTACTTTTGTTTTTAAGTTCAGTTTTGTTAAATTTTCCTGCTTAATTTTTCTTATAAAATTTTTCAAACTATCCATTTTGATATAAAATCTAATTTTCAACAATATGTGTCGTAAGTTAAATTCTCAATTTCGACTTAGTTTTGAAGTTATACCTAAAATATTAAAAATTGACCAGTGTGACCATTCTCTCTGAAATGTATCAGTGACATGCAATAATAAAAATCCTTGAACGCACTTGTTCTTGTCTTGCTTTCATATTGCGGTATATTCAATAGCCTAATACCATTGAGTTTATACACATAGAGTTTATAACCACGTCACCAATGTAGGTGGCGCCCTTATTTTCATCTAGAACAACAACCAGTGATAGGCAATACAAGAACTATTTTCTCCTTAAGGTAGACTATTTCCTCACTATTTTCACAAAAAGTCTACCTAAAGGTGGAAACAGTCTACTTTAAGGAGCAAATGGTTCTTGTATTGCCTATCACTGGTTCTTTTTCTAGATGCAAATAAGGGCGCCACCTACATTGGCGATATCATAACTCTAACGTAGTTCATCTATTTGTATAAGCTCAATGCTAATACTTGTACACACAATTTTGTATAGAGCAAGTTCTTGCGATCAAGTCGTGCATTTTATTTGTTTTATTTATTTGGAATTAGTTTAACTTTCCAATCCAGGAATATTTTTTCGCTGTGTTTTTGTTAGTCGAATTCGTTATTCTTTTGGAGAGCAGTGAACAATTTCGTTTCTAATCAACACGCTAACAACGCACTTGTTTAGTTTAATAGACTTACAAATACTTTGGTTAAAAAAATAAATAAATGTTGTTGTTGTATGTTTTTTTTTCAGATTTCTATTTATCCGTGATTTGAGACAACATCATTTTGTTCAGTGTAAAAAAAAACATAAGACAGTTCGTTACTAAAACCTTCAACTTGGGAGAAGACCATAACGTCTGGGGAATGCGCTGCGCTGTAAGATCGAAGTCTGTCTTATACATCGCGCATTCCAAAGTGATGATTGTATAAAGCTTCGAACAAAGACTCCATTTATTACATACTTACAGGTAAACATTAAGGCACATGCAGTGGCTGTACAAAATCATATCAAACATTTATAACCATCTATTTCCATATCAGACGACAGGCGATATACCTCGTGTCATTGCCCGGCAATGTTATTCTCGTTTCAATAAAAATAATATGAAAAGTACATAATAACAAAACTCGTAAAAATCAAATGGTTATTATTATTATCTTTAAATAAATTAACAAAAATAAATAAAACAAGCGCCAAACGACAAAAATCTCTCCCAGCGCTAATGTTTGTATGTACCTACTTATGCATATATAATTATTGTTATAGTAATATTGTGTGTAATATATTTTAGATGAAGATTTCCAAGAATCAAAGCTGTGAGCTGTGCGTGGTATACAATGGCTGCGCTACTGATACGGGCCACTTCTGGCAATATAGAGCCTCTCCTATCGGTTGTGCCTCCGGTTTTGTTATAGTAATCTGTCTCATTGTTGTGTTCATTTGTATCGACATATATGGAGCTAATGTTGATAGCAGGTCATGCCCTCAAGCACTTGAACTTTTTGAAATGAAAATGAGACATAGAATGGACTGAATGATGATGGATGGGGTAGGAGGCGGGAGGAAAACGTTGGTTGCCGCCACTGTCGTCGTCGCCATCCCAGCGCCATCGGAAATTAGTAGTTTTGTCATTGCATTTATGCACTTATGATTACAATGCAATGCAACGACACGAACGGCAGCACGCACAAGTGGATGATTTTTTTCAATTACGGATATGGGACTAATTTTTTGTGGTAAGCTACTCACTCACCGGCTTCGGCTTAGTTATGTATATGGTAACGTTGTTTGTTTCTGTCATGTTTATTTTGATGTTGACTGGATTAGAGTTAAGGAGGGGCGCAGAATTGACAGTAATTTTTGTAAAGTTTTAAATTTTTTAAAGGAAGGGTTGTAACTTAAAAGTTATACTTGTAAGTGTTGAACATACTTCCTACTTATTAACTTTGCAGGCCCAGGTTTGTCCATATGTAATCAGAAATAATAATAGGTATTAAGAGCATGGAATGTTCAAAATACCTAGGGCTGGCCACGAGACGAGACTCTGCGAGACTTTTGTAAGTCTCTCGTTCTCGTGTCGGTCTCACATAATTCAGTCTCGTCTCGGTCTCGTCTCCGAAAAATACGATTCCCGGAAAACATGTTGATTATTAGAACGAAATATTTTCGATTAAAGTTTGAATATGTGCCGAAGAAAATAAACGTTTAACTGAAATTTAATTTAATTTAATTAATTAGACTCTCTTTAAATTGCAGTCGAAATAAACATTATCGTCTCGGTCTCGTCTCGGTTGCTTAGAAGGCAGTCTCGTCTCGGTCTCGTCATGCGAGACCTAGATCGAGACCGAGACTTTTCTCGTCTCGTGGCCAGCCCTTAAAAACACCTAATATGGTAATTTTGAAGTGGATTTTGAAGTTGCTTCATATGTCAACATTTTTGACATTTAGTGGCTTACATATTTGTCTAATTATGGCTTATTACTTGCGGATTCGTAAACAAAAATCGAACTCGAGATAATAATTTCCCTTAACATTACGATGATATAGAACGCGAAAAAATGGAGTCCCGCAATTCTGTCGGTCCGTCTGTCTGTCTGGCTGTCTGTCTGTCTGGCTGCCTATCTGTCTGACTGTCTATCTGTCTATCTGTCTATCTGTCTATCTGTCTATCTGTCTATCTGTCTATCTGTCTATCTGTCTGGCTGTCTGGCTGTCTGTCTGTCTGTCTGTCTGTCTGTCAACCCTGGCCCCTACAGCCTAAATGGCTTGAAGGATTTTCTTCAAACTTGACTAATATGCCCACACGTTTTTTAAATTTGTTTTCGGACCAAAAATAACGTAACTTACTTGCCATACAATCTTTTTTTCGCCAGGAAGGAAAACAATATTTTTCTCAAAAACACTCCGAGAATTTTGTTAAAAAAAATTCAAAAAATTAAAATAAGGAAATGCTAGATACATTTAAAAAAATTTCTTATTTTCAAAAATTGGTTAGGTTTATATTTGGTACCTGCAGTGCAACCATTTTTTTTTTGGTTATTGATTATCTCGAAAGCAGTTAAGTTGAAATTTTTAATTTTTTATCGTAAATCTTCTAAAAAGTATTAACATTAATTGTGAACCAAAATTAAAAAATTTTTTTTTTTTGAAAAACTAAATATTTTTTTAAAAACAACTTGGTCAATATAATTTTGTATTTTAAAATACTTGAAAAAATCATGTTTCTAAATTCAAAAATAGGGGTACCTCCCTTCCATATAAATGTTGAAAAACCGTTATGAAAAAAACTTATTTTTCTCGGAACGGCTCCAAGAAAATTTTACCAATTACGGTTATTAACGGTACCTGTCATATATTATCAAAATCTCGACTTTGAATTATGTCATGAATGGAAATCTTTCCATTTAGTACCAATGCATTGCAAGTTAAAAAGAGACTTACGAGCAAAAACTAAAAAAACAAAAAATGCATGTAATTCACGGCAATTTTTGTCGATTTTTTTTAATCTGACATATTAAAGGCCTGAGTTTCTTCTTTTTTCATTTGCATATGTCTTCCGCCTATCTTTTCTCAAAAAATAGTTACGTGCATTTTAATAAGAAAAGAAAAAAATCGATGATTTTTTTTTAAGGTTGGTTTTTGTAAGTTTTTTCTACCTAATTTTTTTTTTTTTAATTTTTAAGTACCATTAGTTTTGTTAACAAATCTAATTTTCTACAAAAACTGTTAAAAGTTAAATAAATTCTCAAATTCGGCTTAGCTTTCGAGTTTTACCAACTTTATTGAAAAATGACCAGTGTGTTTGAAGAAAAACCATTCAGCTGTTTAAGCTGCAGCTGGGAACACAGAAACATCAGAGAATGGCGCGAGACTCACTATTCATCACCATTGAATACACTCGAAATAGAAAGTTTGATCGAAATCACGAGCTACATTTTTTTTATGAATCTACGAGAATAACTTGCCATAAATCACAAGTAAAAAATTATATTTTCATTGCTTTGTTTTTCAGGCTTTTTAAAGGCACCATAAACATATAGGCCTGAATGGCCCAAGACGGTCCTGTATACGCACATACATATTCATAATTCTGTTACTTAAAGTATTAATTTATAAAGTATTAAATTATATTCGTATGTGAGCTAAGACATCTTCCTTACCCAAGCCATTGGGTTATCATTTTTGATAGTGTTTTTTTTTTGTACTCTTAATTTGCTAATTGTTATTGTTATTTTTCCCGTCACGGTATTCAATAGCTCGCGCATATTATTTTAATTTGTTTGTTATACATATGTATATTGTTGGATGCTCACAATTTATTATTAAACATAAAAAAAAAAAAAATGTATGTATTAAACAAACAAATTCATTTTGAAAGCAACTGCGAATTTTTTAGCCAATTTTATAATTCACTATTCATTATCCAAGCAATTCAAGGCTAAAGGGGCTAGATTTTACCTCAATTTTTTAAGATGTCAGTTGAGTTTAACTGAATTTTTTAAGTTGAGAAATAATATAATTAAGTAGATAAGAAAAAAACATACATTTGGTGTGGTGAAAACAATTTCTTTTATTTTATTTCTTGGTTAAAGTCCACTAACAGTGGGGCAAGTTTGTAGGCTAAAGTTTTGGTATATTAAAACGGCAAACGTCTTAATTGTTCTGCTTTTTTCAATGTTTGAATATGAAATTATTGTGGACTTATGACCCACTTTATTTCTAAAATTAGAAAATATTGACCCACTTTTGTATGGACTTTTGACCCACAACAGATTTGTGGACTTCTGACCCATACAAGTGGGTCAAAAGTCCATTATGGACTTGATTCTTACTTGATTCCTATCCATAAGACAGGGTTTAAGAATTATGTAGAAAGTGATAGGGGTATCTCTAAACTTGCCGCAATTCCCAAATTGTGTGAGAGTTTTGTGAAAAATAAGCTCGATTTTCTAACTGGTGAATAATTATCGGAAGCACAGCATGGTTTTATCCCGATCTACAATTACAAACCTGACCCATTTCACCTCGTACGTCATTAACGCTATGGAACAAAAATTTCAAGTGGACGCAGTTTACACAGACTTTAGCAAAGCCTTTGATTCTGTGGACCATCAAACACTTATGAAAAAACTTGAGAGGGTTTCATTCTCAAGTTCTCCGTTGGATTTCATCAAATCTATCTTGAAGAACACAACAAGTTAAGATTGGAAATTCAGTGCTCATCAGGTGGTGTCCCTCAAGGTAGCCATCTGGGTCCAATTTTATTCATAATTTTCATTTATGATATTACCTCTGATGTCAAATTTTGTAAATGCTTGTTATGTGCTAATGATCTTAAAAGCTATTTTTAAAAGTTTCTAGTTTGGTCAACTTATTCAACATGGCCTGGATTCTCTGTCCAATTGGTGTCACATCAGTGATCTTAAATTGAATATAAAAAAGTGTAGTTCAATTTTTACCCAAGTCCCAGCCCAGGGCTGGGGACTTTGAGTATGTTATACCTAAGGGTCAGCTCTACCACTAACACGATACATTGGGAGGCTTGCTTTGCAGGTTAAAAGAATTTATTCATTCTTTAACCTCAAACTCAAAGAAACACTTCTATCACATACTACACATTATACTAATAAAAATTATACAAAAAAAAACATCAACAAATTTGTCCCCGCAACTTTTTATTTTCTTAAAAACTAGGAGACATAGAACCATTTAGTTTTCAGTTTTCAATAAAGAGTTATTAGGGGTAGTGAATAATAAAAGCCAATTCACCATCTTATTTCCCAATTAAGAAAAAAATCCAAAACTAAATTTTCAATTTTTTGTTTTTTTAATTTTGAGTTTGAAAGTGATTTTTTACAAAAACTATGGACAACAAAAACTTGATTTTAAAATAGTATAATATTTTAGCCAAGGGTTCGCAAATAAAACTTATTTTTTTTATTCAAACTGAACAACAGTTACTTTACAAAATAAAACACCTTTATATCACTTCAAATACCTTAATTCCAATACTTTTATTATAACAAGCACAACTCTTAATTCACTATTTTACACCGACGTTTATTCGTTCACTTCCAAAATTTTACTCAGGTCTTCGGACTGGTGGCGGTGTATTTATATCCGAGAAAAAGCCAGAGAGCACTATTTTTTGCAAGCAAAATTCCTTCGTTGACTGTACTACAGAATTAATTTTGAATTGTTCTGTGAAAAGATTAGATTTATATAACATACTTAACATACAAGACCACAAATTTTAAACATCACACAAAAACTTTTGATATTGCTATCAAAGATGTTCTTTTCTTCGAATTTGTATTTATTAACGGTTAAGTTCAGACTATATTTAAATATTAATGATTTCCTTATAACTTAAACAAAAAAAAACCACTTTTTATTAGTCAAATTTATATATAATAAAAAATTAATTTTTAAGCAAATCGCTCTAAATATTTTTGATTTTTTTTTTTCATAAATTCATATTTATTAAACAAATCAGAACGCAGGTATACTTTATTTTGAGCTCTGATTTTGTAATAGTAATTTATAGGTATAATTAGGTTTAATTTAGTTTTAATTTTTTTTTTTAATTTGTTCTTATATATTATGGAGCCAACACATGTTCATAGTTCATCATCAATTTCTATCTACGTTAGAGTTATTAGCTACGAGAGCAAGTTTGTGCGATCCAGTCGTGCCTATTTTTTTGTATGCAATGAGAAAGTCGAAATTATAAAAATTGTTTCTATGGGAAGTTCTGATGTTATTGAATAACAAAAAGTAGATCAATAATTGAAGATCAACTATAATAGCACAGAAAAGATATATTTTTTTGTGGAACGAATTATAGAACTGCTGTATTTTGTGAACCTAAAAGAAGACTATTAGAAAAGATTAAGTCCTATTTTTGTGACGCCATACCCCTGGAGAAATCCGCCATTGCGGAAAATGCGAACTGATCTATATCCCCGAAACTATTGATCTTAGAGAAAAACTCCGAAGTAAATAAAATAATAAATTTTATTATTAAAATTAATACATATACCAAAATGGCTAAATGATTAAATGTATCGAAATGTTTTCGACCGTATTTCTCCAAATCTATCAACTGTACAAAAAAAGGTGTAATAACCTTTTTTCTGTAGAATTTGATGAGCTATAATATGTACCTATGAGTGTGTTTTATAATACAAATTCTATATACTACTGAAATACATCAGCCATGTTGAATTATTGATTCAATATAGCTTTTAACGGCCTTTAGTCCATACAAATTGGCGTTTCGTCCCGGCGTTCTCACTTGGACTCTTCAGTTGACAGTGAGGGCCTTGTAAAGACGCAATTTTTATTAAGTTCTATATTGATTCAATAATTCAACAAGTGCAATTAAATAATGCTAAGTCTTCTACTTGGCTGATGTATTTCAGTAGTATATAGAATTTGTATTATAAAACACACTCATATGTAAACAATGCCAGGCCACGGGTAACAAAATGTCCAACAATTCTTGATTAGAAATTCTAATTGGGTTGGATATAGTTCACAAATGATTTTCGCAGTAAAATTGATGTAAGCTGGACTGAACTTAATAAAAATTGCGTCTTGACAATGCCCTCACTGTCAACTGAAGAGTCCAAGTGAGAACGCCGGGACGAAACGCCAATTTGTATGGACTAAAGGCCGGTAAAAGCTATATTGAATCTATAATATGTACCTACAACTTTCAAAAGAACCTATAGTTTTCGAGTAATTTATAAATAATTGTACCCCCTTTACTCCCCCCCTATAGCTGGTTGCTCCTCTCTAAATTAAGGGTATTTTTTAGGAAATATTTGGGAAGTACAAATGAAGCTCTCCACCAAAAATCAGCGTTGTCGGAGTTTTTTTTATCTTATATTCCTGGACTAAAATCTATAAATCTATTTCTCCTATAATTAAACATCAATAACTAATAGGTGTGGGCGTGTTTGTGTTTGAATTTCGATACATATTTGTATTGATCTCTTTGTATGTGATTTTATATCAAATTCAAGATGAGTCACATAAACATCAAAAATTCACCTACTTATCTCTATACCTTTAACGAAGTGTCAAGTCTCGAAAAAGTAAAAGTGGCCAAAGTCGTCAGTTTCTCTTTTGGCATACAATAGATACATTTATTTTTTCTTCGCACCATTGGCTACTTACCTACATATATGTATTTATATATTTCTATATATTTTTTTTGTTTTGTTTTTATTCAATTTTAAAAGTGTTAAAACAATCACATCTTAGGACGCAGGTGTGTTTCCGTTGAAGTAATGGGGGTTGACCAAAATCGAATTAACTCAAAATGATGGTATTCTCTGCACGTTCTGTTAACCGGGTATTTATTATTTAATTAAACCATAAATGTAATCAATGAACCTGCGGGTTGTGCTGCGTCTGCTTCTGGCTTCTGGCATGATCAATGGGATCAAATGGTTACACATTCAGTAGTTGCAATCAGGCTCAATTATTATTATTATTATTTTCAACGGTCTGTTAATTTCAACCGTACCATGTAAGGGTTGATGTTGGAGTTGTGGGGCTTGATTTTTTTTTTTTTTTTAGCGGATGAATACAAAAATGATAATTATATTATTATCGTGTTCATTGCATTGGACTTCAAATGGAAAGTCGAGTTCTGGTGCTGATGTTTAAAGAGATAGGTCAGTTAGTATCAACACTGTCAGCCTGAGTTTCCTCTCGCAAGCAGTAGCTGATTAAAATTTATTTTGATTATGATGCTATAGTGCCAGTCAACTTGATAGCATCAAGGTCATAGAATTGCCGCCATGCATGTTATGGGAGTTATTGTTTTATTTTCACAGCTTGCGGTTTGTGTGTAATTATTATTGTCATATTTTAGATTGGAAAATATAACTACATTTTATAGTGGGTTGGATGTTCGCTTAGTTATTAATTTTTTAATTTGTTAGACTTTAAAGGTATGGGGGCTTGGCTTGGGCTTGTATTCCAACGTAGTAATGTACATATTTAATTGACACGCAACAATTTCCGCAAGATGCAGTTAAAATAATTGTATCACACAATTAAGTTACCTAGCATAGGTTAAATAAGAATTTTCTGAGAATTTATAAGATTTGAAAATTCTACTCGTATAGTTTAAGCACAGTTGAGTAAATATTTCATTCCAACATTTATATATTTTGTTTAATTGATTAATGGAATGCAAAAACAATATAGCCCAGTCAAATTCGACAATAAATTCGCAAAGCGCGATGTAGTTCTGCATTTTTTATATGTTGCTGGCGCATGTAAGAGTAGTCTGTAGCCAAGTTTGCAACTTCAAAAAACTTGTGCTCGCTGCAGGACAAATCCAACCGTGAAAAAATCGCTAAAATCACCCCATTTTTTCCAACATTTTACTTTATAATTTTGAAAATATGCAACTGAGGAAAAAACCATCCACTACAAACTTGTTTGTTATAAAATTTTCTACAAGACCACAATAGTTTTAAATTCATACATGTTATATTTCTGTTGCTATCTAACCAGGAATTAAAAAAAAAAATCTGAAAAACTAAGTAATTTTGAAGAAGTCAAAAAATATGTCAAAAATTGTTAAATTCTGCTTAAAATTTGGAATAAAATAGTATAGAGTATAGCAAGACGAAATTCGAAAATACAAATCGGTCAAATATTTTGGCAAGAAACATGATGTTAACTAAGTGCAACAAGCAATGTTTGCATCATTGCTGTATTCCAAGTAGGACACTTAAGTTGGTACTCATTTTTGTACACGTACTTGGAACCCTTAACTATCATAAAATATAGTTATACTACATATTAATATCTTTTTTTAGGCAACTTTAATAGCAATTTTAAAAGTTCCAAAATATTCACGAAATTTTCGGAATTTTTGAAATCGCTATAAAAATTGCTCAAAAAAAGATATAAATATTATAACTATATTTTATGATAGTCAAGGGTTCCATGTACGTGTACAAAAATGAGTGCCAACTTAAGTGTCCTCCTTTGATCACAGCAATGATGCAAACATTGCTTGTTGCACTTAGTTAACATCATGTTCCTTGCCAACACTATTGGACCGATTTAAATGAAGTTTTCGAATTTCGTCTTGTAATACTAGACTACTTGACTCCAAATTTTTAGCAGCATTGGAGAATGTTTGACCTATTTCTTGGGTGCTTCAAAATTACTTAGTTTTTCAGAATTTGTTTTTTAATTCATCAAATAAAACGTGCGTGAATTTAAAACTAATGTTGTCTTGTAGAAATTTTTATAACAAACAAGTTTATGGTGGACGGTTTTTTCCTAAGATGCATATATCCAAAGTTATAAAGGAAAAAATGGGGTGAATTTAGCGTTTTTTTCACTGTTGCATTTTTCCTGCAGCGAGCACAGGTTTTTCGAAGTTGCAAACTTGGCTATATATCGGGTTTTTCAATAAGAGCACTACAAAATTTTTTTTAAATAAAACAAAAACAGTTTTGGATATCAATGAATTTTTTAACTCCTGTGAAAGTACGTTTGATGTTATTATGTATGGAACTCGATTTCTTTTGCATAGCCAACACGGGCACGCTTGCAGAAGTCCAGACGCTGAACCCAATTTTCGACGGTTTTCAAGCATAAATCGGCCGATACTGCTGCAATTTCATGTTAGATATTCGTACGAAGGTCATCAATCGTCGCTGGCTTGTTGGCATAGACCATAGACTTGACGTAGCCCCACAGGAAATAGTCTAACGGCGTCAAATCGCACGACCGAGGCGGCCAATCGACTGGACCATTTCGTGAGATAAAACGTTCTCCAAGATTGGTTTCCAATAAATTGATTGTGACATTCGCTGTGTGGCTTGTGGCGCCGTCCTGTTGGAACCACATGTCCTCCAAGTCCATATCATCCAATTGGGGCCAAAAATATTCGGTTATCATTGAACGGTAGCGATCCTCATTTACAGTAACGTGCCGGTCTTGCTCATCACGGAACAAGTACGGCCCAATGACGCCGCCGGCCCATAAAACACACCAAACCGTAATTTTTTCGGGATGCAATGATGACTCATGGAGTACGTGTGGATTACTGCCTGACCAATACCGCATATTTTGTTAATTGACGCAGCCATTAAGCCAGAAATGAGCCTCATCGCTGAAGATGATTTTGCTCAGCCCAATCCACAAACATACGATGCATCTGGTGGTCAAGTGGCTTCAGTTCTTGCGTCAATTTAATCTTGTAAGGATGTAGGCCAAGATCTGATCGCAAAATTCGGCACAATGACGTCACAGAGATGCCCAACGCTTGAGAACGACGTGTGAGAGACACATTTGGGCTTTCTGCAACTGAAGCCTCAGCGGCAGCAATATTCTCGACACTACGGGCACTTCTTTGTCTCAATGGCACGGGAACATTTTGTACTGTGCCTGTGGATTCAAATTTTTCCACTAGACGCGCAATTGTTGATCTGCTAGGATGATTATGACAACCATAAATTGGACGTAGCGCTCTTAACGTTGAGGCCACTGACTCCGAATTTCGGTAGTAAATTTTAATAATTTCGACTCGTTGTTGGCTCTTTCCATCATAAAATGGCAAACCTTACTGAAGAGAAATGTCAAAAGACTGCAAGAAATATGGCGTCATTTGCTGTCCCTGTTGCTCTACTTTTGTAGCGTCCCTGTTGAAAAACCCTTTACTACTCTAACATGCCCCAGCAACATATCAAAAATGCAGAACTACATCGCGCTTTGCGAATTTAGCACTTTTTTGTAATTATTGACTGGGCTAATAAGGATATTAGTCTCCAAGAAAATTAACAAAGCAAAACAAAATTAGCTTTTAAATAAATTATATATAATAAATGTTTTAAAATGTCTAAACGATAGAGTTCCAAAAATCACTGAACCACAACTTTATATTAAAAAAAAATATTGTTACAAAATTAATTATTACAACAAAACCTTTCATACTTTAACTAATTTTGCTGAAAAATTCTAAGTTGTTAATTTCCATATAGGTAATAGCCTTGTTTTTTGACAGAGTGTATAGCAACTCAGCAAATAGTTTACACGCGAAACAATACCAAAACAAATTGTTATACTGAGCTTTGTTTGTGTTGTTTGTGTAAATATTTTGCTGAGTTCCTATACACTCTCTTTAAAAAAAAACACGGCTGAATATTTATAACATTATGTTAATTTCTCGTTCAATTATTATTTATTTAAAAAAAAATATAATACTGTACGAATACTTCTTCCCATTTACTGTCTAAAAGCCAATCTTTCAACCACGCAACTAAATGGAAAAGTATATGGTTTAAATATTGGATAATATCGTAGATACGATATAAAATAAAGATTTTTGTAATTTAAAGGTTTTTGTATTGGCTTAAAATTTAAAGCTTTTTTTTTTGCTAAAATTCACCATTTCGATTAAGTTCACAGATTTTTGTTTTGAGATAGGTGCAATTTAAATTTTGAATTTTTCGCTGAACTTAACATTTATTTCACCTTCAATGAACTGCAAGAATAATGTTTTATTTTCAAGGTCGTGTACATTAATTGAAACAATTTTTAAAAGTTTGTTTATAGTCTAACAAACTTTTAAAAATTGTATAGTAAAATTAAATAAAAGTAAGCATACGCAAGGCGACGCGTTATCATGCAACCTATTCAACATCGTTCTTGAAGCCATTGTACGTAACGCACATGTCAACACCAGCGGTACAATCTATCAAAAGTCCGTTCAAATGCTTGCATATGCGGATGACATAGACATTGTCGGCAGAACGAAGCGAGCTGTGGCAGGGGCATTTGCGAGCATTGAATCGGAGGCGGCTAGAATGGGATTGGCGGTTAATGAGGACAAGACGAAGTATATGCTGTCATCGAGAGAGGAATCTCAACATCGTCGACTCGGGCAAAATATCACGATGGACAGATATAACTTCGAAGTTGTCAAGGACTTTGTCTACCTGGGCTCCACTATTACATCGCAGAATGACATCAGTGCAGAGATCAAGCGAAGAATTACTCTTGCCAACCGCTGTTTCTTCGGTCTAAGAAGGCATTTAAGTAGTAAGGCCCTCTCTCAGAGAACCAAGGAGACTTTATACAAAACCCTAATCATCCCGATCCTGCTTGATGGGTCAGAAGCATGGACACTGAAAGATTCGGATACAAATCTGCTAGGGTGCTTTGAGAGGAAGATTCTTCGTGTGATTTTCGGTCCGGTGTGTATCGAAGGAGTATGGAGGAGAAGATTCAACGACGAGCTATACGGGCTATACAGCGACGTTGACCTGGTCAAAAAGCTGAAAATACAGCGGCTGAGATGGCTGGGGCACGTGGAGCGTATGGACAGCAACGCACCTGCCCGACGAGTCTTCGAATCCAACCCCGATGGGGTACGCAGCAGAGGAAGAACCCGTAACAGGTGGCGCAATCAAGTGAATGACGACATCAAAGCACTCGGTGTGCGCAACTGGAAGCGGCTAGCTAGGGACAGAGCTGGCTGGAGGGGCTTGTTAGTTGAGGCCGAAGCCCATCCTGGGCTGTGAGCGCCATCAAAAGTAAAAGTAAGTAAGTAAGCATACGCCCGAGTGGACCGTATTGTTCTTAATTTATTTTTGAACGGTAGGAGCTCCATCCGAACGCAAACTACAATGCAGATAAATGTTTCATAGGGGAATATTTCGATTTTAAGGATCAGTAAAATAAGAGTCTAAGAGCCGACAGCAAATTTATTTTGGGAGTGGATTGATAACCACAATATGAGTATGAGGGTTTTTAGCTGCATATATCGTGGTATCGAAAACAAAAGTCTGGCAGGTTTCTTGTTCAGCCTTTGGCGGGGTGGGGGTTTGAAAATAGCGATTTTCCATTTTTTTGTCAGAGGTATTACCACTTCAATAAATTAAAAAAAAATATTTGCCGTGATGCTCTGTCATTTTCTTTAAGTCCAAATGTAATAATCTTGGCAATCCAACCAATAGAACTCAAGATATTAGCTTTTTAAGCGAACCTCATTCGATTTCTTTTTTAGTTGATTTTTTGTGTTTTATGATTCTCCAAGAAAAAGAAAATAAGGTCCTCTTAAGGCTTATATCTTGAGTTCTATTGGTGGGATTGCAGAAATAGACAAATCGTTCACCATTGTCATTTCGGTTACCAACACCATGCTTTCCCATAACATGCCTAAGCCCGGTGTTGTCATTGCCAACATTGGCATTTAAGTTTCCCATCACCATAATTATATCACCTCGTGGAATGCTATATCATAAGCAGCACTCAGCCGGTTATAAAAGGCCTCCTTCTCCTCGTCAGAAGAGAGCAAAGTTGGGGCGTAACACTGTATGATGGTGACACAATGTACTCTAGTCCGGAACCTGGCTTTCAGGATCCTGTCACCTAAAGGCTCCCAGGAAATTAAGCTTTTGAGGGCTGTTTTGGAAAGCAGCAATCCAACGCCAGATTCCCGAGCGCTTCCAGGTGTTTTTCCAGGATAGAATAGTACAGTGTTACGGGTTGGTGACTTAAACTTCCCCAAACCCAGCCATCTAACTTCAATTATCCCTAAGATGTCCATCCTATACCGCATGAATTCCTTCTCTGGTTGCAGGAATCTGGCCTTCTTTTCAATCGTCAAGAAGCGTCTTCACATTCCAGAAACCAATCTGTGTTCCGGTACAATAGCCAAGAGTCATCAACGAGTTATCATTAATATTCCAAGGCGTAGTGTTCGTTTCGGTAGCGGGTTGATTTCAGAGCATGGCAATTGGTGCTTCTAAACAAGTGAACCGCACTGCACATATAAAAATTATTTCTTACTTGTTCTATAGGGCAAGTATTGTTTTCGTGTCAAAAAAATTTCAAGGTTTTAATTAAAACTAACATTACGATGATGGAGAAGTCCAAAAGATGTACGTGGTGCTAGAGCCTTAAAGGTTGGATGGACTTGCTTCAAATTTGGTGTGGATGATTTTTATAGATTTTTAGAGAAAAATTCGAATTTTTGTTTTAGCACATCTAAGATGAGTAGCTACCAAACAACGATTTCGGTCTTATCAAATTTTCTCGAAAACAGCTCAAACCATTTTGATTAAACTCTGTAAATGTCATCTCTAGACCATATTCCAATAATACTGCGTACCACGTTTTTGCCAACAAATTCGATTAGTGGAAATACTATTGTGTTTTTACTTGCGATATACGTAGTATAGGGCAAGTTTAGGATTCGTGCAAAAAAAAAATTTCGAGATAACAATTTTCCCTCACATTACGATGATAGACAACGCGAGAAAAGTGGGTCTCGCAATTATCTCTGTATGTCTGTCTGTCCGTCTGTCCGGCTGTCCGTCTGTCCGGCTGTCCGTCTGTCCGTCAGTCCGTCTGTCCATCTGTCTGTCTGTACCTCGACCTGCAGCCTAAATGGCTGAAGCAATTTTCTTCAAACCTTGGACTTAAGGTTCTTATGTGATCCCCTAGAAGGGAAATTGAATTTTTTTTAGCTCAAAAAATAACGGTACCTGTCATACAACCAATATACAAAAATTGATTTATTTCAAAAACGGCTCCAACGATTTTCAAAAAAAAAATTACGAGGTACTACAATTACTAAAATAAATATTTTGATAGAAAAAAAAAAATTTTGTTTGCGGTTATTAACGGTACCTGTCATACAACCGATTTTTTGGTTTTCAAATTTCTCGTTAACTACTACACCGATTTCAACCAAAATTTTTATACAAAAGGTCGCTTACAATCCTAACAATTTTGCATATTTAAAGATTTTTCTTTAGTTTTTAATCACTAAAGGATGCGAACAAACTTTGTGGTCACAGATATTAATTATAGTTTTTTAACAATTCCTTATTGAACGCAATAAATCATAAATAAAAAACAACACAATAATTTAATTATTTCAACGTCGAGTTTTATTTAACTCAGAATGCATTTTGGTCTAGTTTGCAGACCATCTTCAGCGAAATACGCAAATACAATACAAAAGAAGGATAACAATAAAAATTCCCAAACAAAACAACGAGAGACAAAGAAATTGTAGGTTTGACATTTTGATAAAATTTTAAGATGTAAACAAATAGGAAGAAAGAAAATATGGAAAAATTTTATCAAAACATTATTTAGCAAGACCAAATAAAAAAGACTCTATCGGGCTATTGTCAATATTCATTAAATCGTTTGTAATTGAGATATATGCAGATTCATAAGCATCTAATTTAGAAGGATATTGAACAGTTTTAAGTAATTTGTAGTTTTTATCAATAGGTTTCATGTAGTGTGGTTTGTCGTTTTGTAAATTAAAAGTGTGAGCTGCCACTGCTTTGCTGACATCCTTCTTTTCGATGTAACGACGATGTTCTTCGATGCGGCATTTAACCGCGCGTCTTGTTTGTCCAATGTATTTTTGTTGGCAGTCTGGACAGGTGATTTGATAGATTCCACTCTTTTCTTGAAATGGTTTCTTATCTTTCGTTAAACCTAATAAATTACGTAACTTGTTGTTGCTTGTGTGAATGATGCTCATATCAGCTTGTTTAAATGTGTGATTAAGCCGATTCGTAATGCTCGGTACATAGGTCATAGAAACACGACGGTCGTTTGAATTTTTAGTTTGAGTAAAAGGGTGGAAATATTTTCTTTTCTCACCTTATCTGAATACCTTTTCACAATTCTGTCGATGAGCGATCTTTTATACCCATTAATTTGGGATAAATGAACTATGTGTTCATATTCGTGCTTAAAATCTGTGGTGGTAAGGGGTAAGCGACACATTCGGTAGATCATTGAATTGAAAGCTGCGATTTTGTTTTGATGTGTACAGAAAGAGTCCGCCGTTATGTAACGATCTGTTGTTGTTGATTTTCTATACACAGAAAAATTAACTCTCCGTCCAGTTCGTTTGATTTTAAGATCTAGAAATGCTAGTGAATGATCGTTTTCGTTTTCAATTTCGTAGGTAAATTTTATGCTTTTAAATCGCTGGTTAATTGTGGTCAAAATCTGGTTGACCTGGGATATTTTAACCACCGTCAACGTGTCGTCAACATAGCGCCACCAAATCCTTGGAAGTATTCCTTCATTCTTCAGGTCTCTCTCTAGCTTTGACATGAAAGCTTCAGCTACAAGTGGCGAGAGACTATTGCCCATACTGCATCCAAAATCATTATGATAAAACTTATCTCTGAATTGGAAACAATTGTACTTCATGCAATTTTTAATGGCGAAAATATATGCATCAATTTGTTCAGTAGGTAAATTACATTATAACGAAGAACATCGTCGTTACATCGAAAAGAAGGATGTCAGCAAAGCAGTGGCAGCTCACACTTTTAATTTACAAAACGACAAACCACACTACATGAAACCTATTGATAAAAACTACAAATTACTTAAAACTGTTCAATATCCTTCTAAATTAGATGCTTATGAATCTGCATATATCTCAATTACAAACGATTTAATGAATATTGACAATAGCCCGATAGAGTCTTTTTTATTTGGTCTTGCTAAATAATGTTTTGATAAAATTTTTCCATATTTTCTTTCTTCCTATTTGTTTACATCTTAAAATTTTATCAAAATGTCAAACCTACAATTTCTTTGTCTCTCGTTGTTTTGTTTGGGAATTTTTATTGTTATCTTTCTTTTGTATTGTATTTGCGTATTTCGCTGAAGATGGTCTGCAAACTAGACCGAAATGCATTCTGTGTAAAATAAAACTCGTCGTTTAAATAATTAAATTATTGTGTTGTTTTTTATTTATGATTTATTGCGGTCAATAAGGAATTGTTAAAAAACTATAATTAATAATTTTGCATATAAAAATTTTCGAAAAAATAATTGTTGGATTTTTAAAAAATTCAATATCTTGAAAACGGGCTAATGAATTTTTTTTTTTTAATGATCATAATGTTATGGAACCAATAAATATGTACATTGTCTATTTCAAGCTACGTTAAAGTTGTTAGCTACGAGAGCAAGTTTTGTGCGATCCAGTCGTGCTCATTTTTTTTTTCTTAAACTGTTCCAACATTTTATCAAGAAATCAATTGGCATCTTTTTTGTTTGGCACAAAATACTATAGCTTAGGGTTTTAAGCAATTAAAAAAGAATTAATTTGATATTTTGAACTTTTGTTTTATATCCATGCTTTTAGATAAGACTTATGGCATTAGGTAAGAAAAAGCACCCAAATGAAATTTGAACTATACAAATATTTTTATGTATGGCCCATAAAAACAAATACGAAATTTAAAATATGGCCCAAAATTACTTTTGCTCCAAATAATTAAATGGAAATTTCACCATAATGTTTTGAATTTAAATTATTTTTGTAAATTTTAGGGGCTCTTTCCTTAAAGAGTTGCGTGGTTTGGGGGTTCAAAGGATTTTAATCCCCCTTTTGTTCCTCTGTGCCGCTCACGCGACTCCATCGCACCACTAAGGGAATACTCACATTGCTCAGTCACCAGGCACAGGCGCCTATGTCAACAGTTTTCTTGAACAACAGAAATAGACGAATGCAACCATTTAAAAACTTTTATAATCGTGGAGCTCATCAGATTTGGGTTTTGGGCGATTCATCTTTGCTTTATTTCGTAACTTCATAATTGTGTTAATTTTTTTTGAGAATATTTCTATTTTTGAAATTTAATTCCAGTTTGTCTTTTTCAATTTAAAATTTTGGGTGTTGTTCCAACTTGATAAAAATTGCAAAAAAATGGTAAGACGCCCAAAACTGAAAAAAAATGACAGCTAAAATTGTTTATGGGTTTCTTGGGCGATATTTCCAAATCGATTTGGGCGTTTTTCCTTGCTCTTGAATTCGAAAAAAAATTGATAATCAACAATTTTTGTTCGATTTGCATTGAAATAATTCAAACATGTGTCCGAAAACAGTCTTCTATCGCTTAAAGGCGTGAAAAAGTAAGTTTTTTTTTTTTTTTTAAATTAATTTTTAGCTAAAGGGTGATTTTATGGAATTCATATTTCTATATTTTCGTGATATTTTTGTTAAGTCTATTTTATTTTTTGTTAACTTGTTTTAAAAAAAATGTTTTTAAAAATGTTATTGGGCCATCACACACTAGCTCAGTTTTGAGCTGAACTAAAGCCAGACTAACTTTTCCATCAATCTCACACGGGGTGAGCAAAGCTGTCTGAAAATTCTGTGTACATGATCCGGCTTTAATTGTATTAGTACTCTCAGTTTAAGAATAAAAAAATAATTTCCTTTAAAATTTGCAGTTTTGCATGCCAACTGATTTGTTTATTTTGCCTAGAAACAAACGACTGTGTATGTGTGCGTATTAGTAATTAAACTTTGTTAGTCCGCTCGAAACAAGGATGAACATTTCAGTCGTTTCTTTCCTCAGATTTTACCTCCCTTGCCGACAAACTTTCATTTCCCCAGCTTAGTCTAATTCAAAATTGAGTCTGTGTGTGATGGCCCATTTATATGTCGCAACGGCTCGTGAAGAACCAGGGCCTAGTAACTAACAACTCACAACCATTCCTGTGTGCGCGTGTCGACAGGAATGGAAGGGACCTACAATTGTATGCCGAATCCGAACGGCTAGACGAGAAGCACTTATTCATGACAAGTGATACTCTTGGAGGATTTGTCAATTCGTCGCAAGAGGCAGTAGCCCTGAAAATAAAACTTTTTTAGTTCTTAGGTGGACGAGGCTGGGAAGTGAACCCAGATATTTATAAAGATTCAAATAAATCATAAAATGTTTGATTTTCTCTTGAATTCAACTTATATTCAACAGAAATATTTTACCTGTTTATCTCATAAAACAACAACAAAAATTCTAAAACACTACTTCCATTCATTTGGAGATATCTTTTCAAAGTACACAACAAAAAAATGTTCAAACAAAGTTTATGTAGAGGTAGGTCCGGAAACAGACAAATTGCCAACCAACCAACCGGCCCAGGCAACTAACACAGACAGACTTAACAATGGGGAGGAATAACCCTAAGCAAATTGATTCCCACAAATCCAATTGATCCTTTTGTAGCTCCCTCTACTAAAGCTTTATGTCTGAGCGACCACCTAGCTCCAGCCTATAATTCCTACTATACAGCTAGAGGTTCACTGCTGGGATTTAGGCTTGGCTCGTTCCTTCTTTTTTCCTTCCGTCATTGTTAGTCCAGTCAGTCCAGTCCATAGGTAAGTTTCAAATTTCGATGTCAACAGACGGGAAAGTGTCATTAGATAAGTTGACACGGGAAGACGGGTGCACACACAGGTTATAGTGTAATTGAGTTGAAGTGAACCAAGCATGGAGTGGGCAAACGAAAATATATAGGGGAAGGGTTATTCCCTTGAGGGATGCCGCCACAAAGTTGACAATCGCGTGGGTCGTTGACAACAAATAAAAAATAAAACAAAATAAAAATAGAATTTACATATAGCTGCAATGAGAGTTATTGTTTCTTTATGGGCTTTCAGCTTTTCTTTGACTTGCTGATGGTTCCCTATATGGCTGGCTGGCTGGCATATTATATGTATAGACGACGAAAACCCCTTTGAAGTCAAAAGAATTGGATTTGTTTGGTCATCTGTTTTATTTGATACCCGATCGAATTACACGTTAATCTCTTTGTTGATTCAGAATTAATACGCCCTATTCAGCTGGTGTATAGTGTAGTGTATGCCTACCATTATGTGGGCACCCTTAGATGACATATCGGGTATAAAGTGGAAGTATAAATTTAGGAAGCATGGGGGAGAGCCACACGGTTAAATGGTATTAAATAATGAAACAGCAGAGGCTATTTGAAAAAAAAAAAACAGAGAAAAGGATTGTCTACGAATATGTTTAGGCATAGGTATTTTGTAAATGTCTGGGGTTTTGTAGACCATGAGATGAGATAATGCATAGTTACATTGTTAAAAAGAGAGATAGTTTACAATAGCATCAAAGACAATACTTTGATGCTAGACTCAGATTCACCACCTCCTCCCAAAATGTGGCGCCCCTTGTAGAATTTCAATGAAATTAAATTTTGGTGGTGCGACAAATGCCTCAGGATTAGCCAGTTAACGAAAGAACTATATTTCTTTAAATTTAATAACAAAAATGTGGATAAAAGTTAAAAATAAAAAAAAAATGATTTTGTCTTCGGTTTTATTTGTTCGTAAGCAAATTTATTTATAGAAATTTAAGATGCAATATTTTTTGACTAACTAAGAAGTACCGAATTCCAAAATAATGACAAAATGAACCAAGTTAATAACGACATATTTGATATTATCCAACATTAATTAAAAGAAACGGCAATTTCCTCAAAAATCTCTAAATTTTATTTCCGTTCTTCGATTTTTGGCAAAAACCGTGTATGTAGTGTAATTGAAACTGTGCTAGGCATTTCTTGAAGTTTAATCAAAATTGTTAGAGTGGTTTTCCAGAAATTATGAACAAACCGAAATTTGTCTATCAAAATTCTTTTTTAGCTCATATATAACTGGTAGCTGTCTCGCTCTAGATGAAAAAGATCAAACTCCAAAAATAGAACAGAACCACGCACGAATACTAACTTATCTAGGTACCTACCAAATTTAAAGCAAATCGGTCCTCGCGTTTAGACTCTAGCCACTGTGTAAGAAGTGGACGTGCAGATACACTGACCGACGCACGCCGCGGCGGCACGGCGCACTATAGGACCAAATGCTCAAAACCATCTCAAAAATCCATAACTTCTTTGTTTATCAATATTTTTTTTTTGAAATTTTGCACACGTATACTTGAATAACTAAGAATTGAAATAAATAAAAAATTTGTATTTGAAATATATTATTTTCTTTGTTTTAAATAATATAAAACATAAAAGTTGTAGATCTTGTTCAATCTATATGTGTAAATCATGTTGAAACAAGAACTATTCGACCGATTTTGATGAAATTTGTAGAGTTTACTTCTGTCACCGATGAAAATATTTAAAGGCACTTTTTATAAAATCCGCCCACTGCCACGCCCATTTGTTTGAAATATCATTATTTTACATGCCTAGGAAGTCAAACAAAATTAAATGAGTTTTTTTTTTTAACTTGGCATGAGATTTGTAATTTTTCCACTTACGTTTCAGCCTCTTTCTACTTCCTTTTTATGTGTTTCTGAATTTTTTCTTATTCAACGTCCTTTAAAAGAACAAATTTTGTTATTAAGCTTTATAGTCCAAGTCCTTATTGGAAAGAAAATTCCTTAAGTAAATGGACTGCGTTCTTGAAAGGTCAGTTTCAATGTAGATACTTAAAGTCTTTTCCTTCGTTTAGGACGATACACCATCTGACTTCCGTAAAAGATTTTGAAGCAGATTTTTTTCTGCATCTTTTTCCATAATTCTAAGGAAAGTTATAAACAACAAAGTTTCATTATACACTCTCCGAAAAATATCCTTGTGACAAGAGTTATGTTTTTCATACTGTTTACTTCTAATAGAAATAGTTGACTTCTAATATTAATTTATGACGAATAACGATACACTAGTACACTCAAGAACAAACAAATTGTTTGTATGCATGGAGTTGCACTCTAGTCAACAGAGTTAAAGTTTTGTTCATGAATTGCAAAAGTTATAAACAAAAACGTTAGTAGCTTTTAGTTGGTAATTCGAAAATTGTTTGTCAGAAACGTTTTACTGTGTTCAACAAAAAGAAAAAGTTTTGTTTACGAGTTACCAAAAATTAATTAGCCTTGTAAATTCGTAAACTGTTTGTTACAAACGATATTCGATGTGGGGTCAAACAGACTTGTATATGACCCAGTCTGAAATGTACAGTATCACTTTCAAAGTGATTAAGTTTCGACATTGTTCATACATATCGTGCGATGGCCTGGTGGTAGCATGTTGCATTGCTGCCCGGAAGGTGCCAGGTTCAAATCCCAGAAAAATCAAGTAAGTGAAATATAAGTTTTTTTTTCAAATAAATACAATTGTATACATTTCAGAATAAATAGAAGCGGCTGCAAAACCCATGAGGTGACAAAAATAACAAAATTAAAAAAAAATTAAAAAAATAATAAATTACAAGTTAAAGAAAAAGATTGTTATTTGTGAAAAACACTATTCGCTTGTGGTTAATAATTTGTTTTTTTGTAGATAATAAATATATTGTCTGTCACGAGAACTTTTCTTTTTGCTGTTCGTAGATTAACTTTTTATAAGCAGGAACTTTTCTCTAATAGTGAAACCTTAAACCGATAGCTGGAAATAGGTAAAACGCTTGGGGCCTTTTTTCTCTTGTGGCTAACAGTTTAATTCTTGTGGGAATGAATTTTTTGGTTCAGTGTAATACTCCACTCCACGTTCCTGAATTAATTGCACGTTTTTCCATTTTCGTGTATTCTCAGAGCATTCTTCATAAGGTTTTGAGGGCCTACCACGATCTTCAGATATATTTTCATATGTGTAGAGGTCAAGGAGGTACATGAATCCAGTATAAATCTGAAGTCATCATTTAGCTAAATAGGTTCTCACTCTCAAAGCGATCTGGTTTTCTCTAGGCTTTATCCCATCGTTGCTTACATTTCGAGACCAATTATTTTTGAATAGCTTTTATCACTATCACCCCTATTGGAGGTCTGGGATCGCTTCCCAGCCTCGTCCACCTAAAAACTAAAAAGTTTTTTTCAGGGCTACTGCCTCTTGCGAGGAATTGACAAATCCTCCAAGAGTATCACTTGTCACGAATAAGTGCTTCTCGTCTAGCCGTTCGGATTCGGCATAAAATTGTAGGTCCCTTCCATTCCTGTCGAAAGGCGCACACAGGAATGGTTGTGAGTTGTTAGTCACTAGGCCCTGGTTCTTCATGAGCCGTTGTGTCACCCGATTTACCCCTATTGCGATTTGCGATTGTCGATTGATACTTGATAAATATTGAAATTCGATAATAAACCACCCAACCGAAAAAAGTTTTGGTCATTGGGAATAATGCAGACCGTTGTGAATTATAAAAAATTGACAAATATCAATGAATAGTTGATAACATTTTCGGTAAATTGTTTAAAAATCCAAAATATCAACGACGGATTCCGTTAAATTAAAATGTCAATCAAATAATCAACCATTTCACAATATTTTTCTCCGTCTATAATTAATTTACACAGGTCGCGTCCATTACAAATTAACTCTTTCAAGTGCTTTAATGAGAATAAAAGTTCAAAAGCCATTACATTATGAATCCTGCCTCCTTTCGACTACTTTTGTTGTTGCTTTTGATCTTGTTGAGTCAGTTTCCATGTTTTATGAAGCTCTCTTTTTTTGATAATAGTAACATTTGAATACAATTCATACCTAGTTCAATAATATTATTTTTAATGTTAACTTGTAGATAAGCAGATTGTCTTCTTTTCTGTTTTATTGTGTGAATAGCACATATAATTAGGGTGGCCCTAACAAATGAAATTTTTAAATTTTGATCAACAAAATAGTAATCATGAATTTTTTTTTAAATATTGATATGATCCCTAAGACGACGGAAATTTTAAATGGGAAATTATTTTTTTTTTTTTGTTTTATAATATCAATCTTTGAATTTTTATAACTTTGGTAATAACCGACGAACAAAATTTAAATTTGGCACTATGTATGTATAGGTATGTAAGAAATTATAGTTTAAACTTTTTTAAATAGTTATATATTTTTTTATTGTAGACATACACCATTTTGTTTACAATTTTGATTTAGAAATAAGAAAAAAATGGTCTTAGAATTTTTCTAATACACAGTTTTATATATCTTAAAAGTGACTATAGTTGTGCCAAATTTTTATTTTTTTCAGTCGATATTACCAAAGTTATAAGAATTCGAAGTTTTATTTTAAAGACTTATTTTTTTTCTCATGATACGTTTTTGCTTATAAGACATAAAAGCGCAAATATGCGCAAAATTTTATTTTATTTCCTTAATTAACAATATTTTTAGAAAACAAAACAAGCAATATATTAGCGGAGGCAGCCGGAGGCAACAGAGAAAACTTCAATTGAAAACAAAACAAAATAAAATATAACGCATTTTACTCATAATTTTTTATTATTTTACAGTTAAGTTTAGTTGTAACAAAAGTTACAGTTTTGTAAAGAAAACGAATTGGGTTTTCATAAATGTATAACATTAATTAAGTCTGTTGGGAAACTTACGAAATAATTGACTTCAAACATTCAATTCTTATAATAAGAAATGATATAAAATATCGCAATGACACCTTTAAAGTTCATTTTAGGTACTTTTAAAAACACAGGATCAAAAAAAGGATTGTGTTGTGAAATTTATAAACGCGATTTTAGGATGAATTTAACTATAATTTTATGATGGTGGATTTACTATCCACGAAACACAAATGGATTTCCGAATCCAAAATAAATTTTCACAAACGAGTGTATAAAATTAAAAATGCACTAACCGGCGTGCGTCGCGAACAAAATGAAATGACAATCTGTCAAACAGAATGAAATGGATGCGTTTAATAACTTACAACCAACAACACATATGTAGTGCTGTCACCCAGTAGCTCAGCAATGGGGTGGGTTCAGTAGAAAATGATTTTAGTAATCGAATTCGATTAATAAAAGAATAAAAAAATGTAAATTGAAAAAAAGGTAATGTGCAGTACAGGGTGTACTTGCACAAAATGGGCGCCAGTGATTTTTTTTTTGAAAGAAAGGAAATCACAAACCTTTTGAAGCAAACAACAACGACGAATTTTTAAATTGAAATTAAAGAACAAATTTACTTTTTAAAAGAATTTTTTTTAATGAAGCTAAATTGCTTGGGAAACCTTTACGTGTAGGATTAAAAGCCAAGATCTTTTCAGTTAAAATTAATATACACGAATAATTTAATAGGCTTACAGAGAACCGTTTAGCCACAAAAGAACAAGGTAAAACTGGGCCGTTAACACCGAACAAAAGAAATAAATAACGCGTTCCAAAAATGTATTGAGTTTGAAACGAAATTAAACCGAACTATAATTTAACGGGGTTAAACTATATCAATAAAAGAACACTATCGGAAATTTATTCAATTTAACAATAATTAACCAAAATAATTTTATCAAATCTCTAGCTCTACTTATCTGTCTTTTACTCCTCTATCTCCTCGCAATTTTCCATCTAGTTTCTTCGCACCTCGAATCCCTTTTCTTCTAAAAATATTTCCAAACTTGGTCCTTTAATTTCCGACTTTCCTTTTTAATAATCTCCAATCTTTTTCTCGATCTTTTTCCTTTCTATTTTCCTCGAATCTTGCACAACTTGTTGCTGAGTTAGCTCTCAACAGAGTGCCTTTCCCAGCTTACAAAACTTTCTTCCCTCGACCATTCCATTCACCCACACATTAATACATTCAGCCATACGTTTTCGTGATTGTCGGTCACGGGACACCAGCTTTCTGGAAAGACTCCTCGCTCCCAGAAAACCTCCGTTGTTGACTATAACTTTACACCCACGCTCACATGCACGGATTCAGCAAGTTGTTGGATGTTATTCCAAAACTTGCCGAACCTTAATGGCCGAGTTCAGACCCATCCCAAAACTATATTTTTCGAGAAAAATCAAAAGAATTAAAATCAAGACGAAGCTTATTATGAGCATTTTCTCAGTTACCAAAAAACTATACGCGCGTGATTCGAAGCGCGATTGAAACAATTCAACATTTTTTTTGAAGACATAAAGGGAGGCATATTTTTCAAAATGTGAACCCTACTCCATTAAATAACTTCCGATAGTTGTTCTATAGACAATTCAATACTTTAAAACTAGAATTAAGAATTTCAAAAGTTAGACACTAAGCGTTAATGACCCATATTACCATACATTGATAAGTTAAGTTAAATCTAGGATGATATTTTGTTTATTAAGATTTAAGTAAGAGTCCAACTGACTCGCTTACTTCTTCAGCTCATCCGCCGGCACATCAACATGAGACCGTCCGTCCGCATGGAAAACAAAGTCTCGTATTTTGGAACCAACTGTTCCACTTAATTTCGATCGAATACCTGTGTTTATTGCTTTTCCAAAGTACTTTTAGAGCAGGTCTCTGGTTGATGGAACCCAGGTATCTACTGACTCTTAGAGCATTTTGGAGCCACAATAGAAAATGAAGGTTAAATGGATTATGGATACAGAAATAGGCCAGTGAAACTTGTTGTGGTAAAATTTACCGCAACAATTGTGTCGTAAAGAACCACTTTTCTAATATGTAAATTTATCATTAGGTTTTTGAAATTACGTAATTCATCAAATCCATTTTTGAGATGGATTTCATCATTTGGTCCGATAGTGCGGCGGCGCGGTGGCGCGGCGCGGCGACCGACGCGATGACGACGCGACGGATATCCATAACGAAAACCACTTTTTTGGACTTCTCCATCACCGTTATTAGATTTGATCAAAGCCACGAAAAACTTTTTAAATTGTTACTCATTGGCATTTATCAATTATCGTCCAATATAATAAATAAACAAAAATCATGTAGGTATTGCAAAAACAAATAACTATTATACTTAAATTAAAACGATGCCGCTATATAGGTAGATATATTTACATTATGTGCATTCAGATGTTGATGAAGTCAATTTGTTGAAAATAAATTTTATTCGCAAGAAATAAGATCAACCATAAATTTTCCATTAAATTTATTAAATGCATACACAATTAAGGGCCAACAAAATAATTAAACTAATTGATTTTTATGTGAAAATAAAATTGATTTTATTCTTTATTTTATAGTTATTACGAAAATTATAACTGAATAACATATACATAATTCGTATATTCTTACCATATTACCATAAGGGTTATTATTAGTTTTATTTTTTATTTTATTGCCCCTTGAATCGTTGAAATACAACAAGTTATAGTGAAGATGAGTATGAGAACATAATTAAGAAACTTTGATGAACTTGTTAAAAAGGTACCTACAAGAAATATAAGTTTTTTTAAGATTTTAATGCTGTTAAGTGTATTAAGGCCTACAAGAATTAGAAAGTATTTATTTTATCAAACGTAACGTCATTAAAAAAAAAAAACATGGTTATAATATTAAAAATTAGTTTAGGAAAACAATGGACATGTCAAAATATCGAAATTTAAAATGTTGTAATTTTTTAGATCCACTCAAACAATTTTTGTTATGCAGTAAGCACACTCAAGGGTTTTGATACGCTTAAAATGTTAAACCAAACACAGTGCGAGAGTTAGGCAAACAGGGGAGGATTAAAGAAGAGATAACGATGCACATTGGTTTTGTACCTTTGAATATCGAAATGAAAGGGAAAAATAGAGCCGGGTAAGGAATTCCACATTCGGGTAGTGCGGCTAAAAAAAGATTCTCTATAATTGATAGTACGTCCGAAATTCGGCTCGAAGGTAAACTGAAATGCAGTCCTAGAAGTACGAGTTTTACGGTTGACTTAAAAAAATGTCGACAGCCTTGAGCCTTTTTTGTATAGATATTCTTACTTGCAACATACTTGCTATAGTGAAAGTTCTGGATCCGTTAATAAAAATCGAGTTCGAGATAAAAATTTTTCCTATCATTACGATGATGCACGCGAAAAAATTGTGTCCCGCAATTCTGTCAGTTTGTCACTGAAGCCTAAGCCACTGAAGCAATTTTCTTCAAATGTTGCTTAGATTTTTAGGAGATTTCCTTAATTGAACTTTTCATTAGCTGCAAAAATGATGGTAGGTACCTGGTACCATACCACCGACGCACGAAAATTTAATTATCTGAAAACGATTTTAGTTAAAAAAAAATTCCAATTGTTAATATTTTGATACGAAAAATTTGTACGGATGACCGATTTCAAGCAATTTTTTTATAGGAGGTCCTTAGCATTTAGCATTTTATATATAAATTTTCGAAAAGGATAATTTTTGGATTTTTAAGAAATCATAACATATTTTTTTGAAAATTTAATATTTAAGAACGGTTGAATGGGGAGTGTGCGATAACTTTGGCGGCAATAATTGATAAAAGTTTTTGGTAGAGGGGTAGAAAACAAGCATTTCTTACTATGGGATTGGGGGCTCTATCTCATCCCGTTTAAAAGATATTGACATTTTAGAAAAAATGACTTAAAATGGAAAAAATATAAAAAAACAACGGCAACAATTAAGTATTATACCGGTTTTGAAAGCCAGAAATCTGTTCTTTTATCCTAAATTTAAATTAAATTATTTATATTAATAGTTTTTGGAAAATTGAAAAGTGAAAAAAAGTTTAAATCAATTTATTGTTTACAAGATTGTGAAACGAAGTGCTAGTTTGGCTTTTTGTGGTCAATGCCTACATACATTTTGAATCGAACACAGAGAAAAAAATGGTTTTATGTCTTCTAGTTTTAAAGAAAATTAAATTACTGAAAGTATTTATTATGAGATTTTTGTATATAAATGGCTTTAACTTTTGACAGCGGTATCGCATCATCTTCTTGTAGCCGGTTGGCAACCTACCACATGTAATGAAATCAACCGCTTCGAATCGGCAACTACATCCTCGGATAAGGAATGATCTAACGATGACGACTTTTTGCTATCGAACAAGGGCAAAGATTGGATTCTGGAATGTTAAAACTCTTCTCGATAACCGCGAAGAAGGCCCTAACAACGCCAGATTCCTCCAACTTGAGAAAGAATTCCTACGGTACAACCTAGACATCTTGGGTCTGAGTGAAGTGAGATGGTTGAGCGCAGGGCAGGTGGATTCACCTTTGAAAAGCACTTTCTTTATTTACTCTGGAAAACCAGTTGGAAGCTCCCGATATTCCGGCGTAGGTTTAATGTTGACTCCAAAGGCGCGGCAAAGTCTTATAACCTGGAAACCCATCAACGACAGGATATTGACAGCCAGGTTCCAGAGTAAATTAAGAAAAATCACCATCATCCAGTGCTATACCCCAACTGAGGAAGCATCGGACGCCGAGAAGGATGAATTTTACAGCCAACTTAGCGCGGTTTTCAGAAGCTCGCCGAATGGAGACATCACTATCGTAATGGGAGATCTTAATGCTAAGGTTGGTCAGGACAACACAGCGCTGAAGCACGTTCTGGGTAACCACGGTATCGGGGAATGGAACGACAATGGAGAGAGGTTTGTTGTGTTCTGTACTCTGAGGTACTCTGTTCGAGCATTGGATCTCGCACAAGAAAAGTTGGTTATCCACCGATCGCCAATGTACAGCGAACTTAATCGATCACTTTGCTATTAGCAAGCGCTTTAAAAGTCTTCTCGACGCCCGAAACAGACGTGGTGCTGATGTAGGGTTAGCTCGCGAATACTATCTTATGCTTGCGTACGTTCGACTTCGAATTGCTTCAGTACATGGAAATCGGTAAAACTTCCTGCGTACACCCAGGTACAATACTGACAGATTACGGGATCCTACAGTGCGCCAAAGATATAAGGACCGCCTCGCCGCAGAATCAGAAGTAATCAGCATTGCCACTCCAGAAAATGCAGACCAACACTGGAGCAATGTGAAAAAGGCCTTTGCAACTTCCGCAACTGAGTCTGTGGGTATAAGGCAGAGAAGCCAAAGCACATGGCTTTCTGCAGATACATGGAGTAAGATTGCAGAAAGGAACGCGATTAGATCCCAACTTGGGGCTGCCCCAGTAGGTAAGAGATTAAACATCGAGTCTCAGTACCGTAGGAAAAGGAAAGAAGTGCAGCGTAGTGTCTGACGTGACAAAAGAAGACACATAAATGTCCTCGCAGAACAGGCAGAGGAAGCAGCATCTAGGTGCGACAGTGGTACCGACTAGATATTGGAAGAAGATAAAGGAGTTGGTTGGAAACAACAACTCCCGAAAACAACACATCGTCAAGGATGTAGACGGCACCCTGCTAGTTATGGATGAGGATCAGCTCAGGAGATGGAATGAACATTTTGCTAGCATGCTCAACCACATAGGCGATAGCGGAGGTGTTGCAGCCCTTAACTCAAATGAGCTATTCGCAGAAACTAGTTCCCGTATTCGCACCTGCCCTCCCAGTTTAGCCGAGATATCATCAGCAATCAAATCCCTCAAAAACTACAAAGCGGTTATTTTGGACGGCATACCTGCTGAGCTCTACCAAGCAGATCCACAAACATCAGCGAAGTTGCTACACCCCTTAATAGCACAGGCATGGGAGAACGAAAGTTTCCCCGTTGAATGGAAAAAAGGGATGATAGTCAAACTTCCAAAAAAGGGAAATCTTATGAATTGCGGAAACTAACGAGGGATCTATGTCTTCCCCGCGGTGGCAAAGATAATGTCGAAAATAATCTTGGAACGAATCAAAGAACATCTCGATTCTACTCTCGACAAAGAGCAGGCGGGATTTCGTGCAGGCTCATCCTGCATTGATTACATCAACACCTTGAGGATCAAAATAGAACAATGCGTGGAGTTCCGCTCCCCTCTTCATTTGCTCTTCATCAACTTCGAAAAGGCTTTCGATAGTTTGAATCGAGATTTCATTTGGTCAGCTTTACGCAGGAGAGAAGTACCCGAGAAGGTTATCGCCATTATAAAGGCTACCTACGACGGTGCATCGAGTCAAGTCTTACACAACGGAAAGGTATCAGGGGACTTCGATATCCATAGCGGAGTTTATCAAGGATGTTTGCTATCTCCACTACTTTTCCTGGTGGTTATAGGGGATGTCCTTCACGCAGCTCTAGCCGAGCAAGCCCGTGGAATTCGATGGACGATGTTTTCGTTCCTGCAACATCTTGATTACGCTGAAGATATTTGTTTGGTCTCGCACAACATTATGGATCTCCATCATATGGTAAGTAATCTGGAATGCGAGTCAAACAAAATCGGTTTGAGGATCAATGCCGGGAAAACAAAAATCCTCAACATTTCTGAATCATCTTCTCAAGTTGTCGTTGCGGGACAGCAGGTTGAAGCGGTGGACAACTTCCTTTACCTCGGTAGTGTTGTCTCAAAAGACCGCGGTGGTACGGATGAAGATGTTAACTGCCGAATCGGCAAAGCTATAGCTGCTTTCGGTATGCTGTCTAAAGTTTGGAGGAGCAACGTCTACAGGACGAAGACCAAGCTGCGACTGTTCCGCTGAAACGTAGGGTCAGTACTACTTTATGGGTGTAGTACATGGAAAGTGACCGCCTCTGTCACAAGGAAGCTACAAACTTTCGAAAATAGATGTCTCCGAAACATCCTAAGGCTTTTTTGGCCGAACACCATCTCCAACCAAGAACTCCTTCGGAGAACGGGCCAAAGTCCTATTGACATCATTATTAGGAAAACAAAGTGGCGCAGACCCTATTGCAAGACATGCAATGGAGTGGGATCCACTCATCCAAGATGACAGAAGACCTGGAGGCCAGAAAAAATCTTGGCGCAGAACATAAAAGTTGGGGAGAGCTAAAATACATTTCCAGAAACCGAACGACATGGCGTGTAGCGGTTGTTGACGCCCTGTGCCCCTTGGAGGGGTCAAGGATCTAAGTAAGTAAGTAAGTATCTTCAAAAATATATCAAAATGTTGGAAAGTTATTGTTCTAAATTTCTTATTTAGAAAGTAATTCACGTAAGTTTCCTCGGGAAGGACAAAAATGTGTAACAAAAAAAGAAAAACAAAAAATAAAACGACATAACCTTAAAAATATTGCTCGCATCGAAAAAAATGTACGTATGAACGAAAGATGGTTTAAGTTTCTACAACCTTGGCCTTACAGTTTTTGCTTTATGACCAACAGTTTCGGAGATAAAGGTCAAATCGCGTTTTACAAAATGGTGGACTTCGCCAGGGTCATGACGTCCCGAAAACACACACAATACATAGTTCTTTTAGTAGCCTCCGTTCATGTATAAGGAAATCAGCTTACCAATATTGGATTCCACAAAAAAGGTCGATCCTTACTGTACTATCGATTCAATTGATTTATCAGTTAATTTTCTAAAAGCTCTAACTTTGGACTGGGATATCGCATTATCTTCAAAAATATATCAAAATTTGTTCAACTTTGTGCTCTACAATTTGTATCATAAGATCAATTTACTTAAGTTTATTAGGAAATGAGAAAAATAAGAAAAATTAAAATAAAAACGACATAACATTATAAATATTGTCCACGCAGAAAAGAGTTTTGATGACAAACAAAACATAATTTTATTTCCATCAAATTTGGTTATAATAACTTTTCACCTCAAATCGATAGCTTCGGAGAAATGGATAAATGTGCGTTTTCCAAAATGGAGGATTTCCTCAGTGATATGGCGTCCTGTAATACAGGACTTAAGCTTTTCTTTAGGGCAAAGGGCACTTTTCCAGGTAAAAAATGCAGCCGTTCTATATTTCGTTCCATAAAACAATTTTTTTTTTTTATTAATTTTCCTATACTGCCAGTCATGCGTTTGATTTGTGTTAGATCAAAAAAAAAAAAAAAAAAAAAACAAATAAAATTATTTTATCGTTTGGTTTAGCATTTACTCAAATTAATTTTCGTTGGGACAAAATTCACAACGAGGAATATTTCGCTTCCATCTTGTTTTTTTTTGTTGCTATGTTAATCTGGTCATCATTTTTTTTTTGGAAATTATCTGTTTTCTCTTTTAATTCGCAGACCGTTTTATAAACAAAAATATGCCTTCATAGATAACTCCCGTACATCTTCTAGAACTTCACACTTATAAATAATTGCTACTCGCTTATCCTAACGTGAATTTTCAACCCGTCTTTGCATTACTTTAAAAAAGGTACCAAATTAATTTGACAGAATATGCTTTTGTTTTACAATTAATCAATAAAACTTTCTTCACATTACTGCAATAATAAATTCCATTGACGAATCCACTATCAAACAAAATATAAATATAATAAATGTACCTACAACAAATTTAATTCGTTATTCATTTTGTATAATACATTTATGTATGTATAGACAAATAAGGTACGAGACTGTAGTAAGCCCACGTCAAAACAGAAAATTTCAATCTATCAAAGCCGCTTAGCTAAAATCCAAAAAGTGGGCCGTGCTCTCCATATCATCGGTTGGAATTTTGCTGCAGCGCAGTCAGGCTGTCTGTACAATGCAAGTCATGGCGAAACCAACTTCTAATATACATTTATAGCAGCATCAGATGTAATTGCACGTTGCACTGGAAATGATTATTACAGTTTGATTAAAAATGAATCAGGCTCAGAGAATTACAGAGCCTGAGTTGCTACCTATAGGACACTACTATGCCACAGCAACAACAACATCGTATATGCCAAACTCCACGTTCACTAATTACCAATCTGAAATTGGATTTATATATATTTTGATGATTGCGGCGACCAGCAGAAGCAATGTATACGCCAATATATACGACCAGCAGAAAAGGTAAGCGAAAACTCACACCAAAGCCGTTAAGAGGGAGGCGAACTCATAATGGGGGTTTGATCCACTACCATTTCAACGTTTCACCATCTCCAGTTATGTTGGTTTAGTAAACGAATGAATAAAAAGGAATATATAATTATTTATTATAACTTTTGAACTTTTTACAAAACTTTTTATTTTATAAAATTTGGCAATGCGTTCTTGAATTCCTTAAAAAAAAAAATCAACTCAGGGTTCTTATTGAAATTTTAATTTCTGTCTGTACCACGACCTTAGAGTCTCAATCAATTCTTTAAGCTTAAAAACTAAATTTAAAAGTTGAACGCTAAAAATGAGTAAAATTGGTTTAGCCGTTCACAAGTGATGCAGTTACCAGCGAAACGTATTTAATTTGTATTTATTTTAGTAAATTAAAATGTACACGCAACTTTAGAATGCAAGCGAAAAATAACTGTAAGTTATGAAGTTGCTATAAATTGACATTTAAAAAGCTTTATTGAAGACTTTCCTGCTCATTTCCTTCAAATTAAATTTTTTTAAGTAGTTCACTTTCCATTCCAAGGGAGGGTGCCAATATATCTAAGTTTTGAATTCCCCTTCAGAAATATTATTTAGCTACGGCCTTGACCATTGCATTAGAGAGACCACGTTCCAGTTGTATCCGGCTTACTTGTTACATGCATCCCTTTAAACCTCTCCGTGCTGCCGCCATACTCAGATGGTATAATATCTATAGTGATTGGAATTGACGTCTGATTCGTGTTTTGTTGCGGTTGATGTATTAGAAAATAATACATGGCCAAGCAAATAGGTATTAAAATGTTTGTTAACCTAATTGGCTTTGGCGTTTGCCTGTATTTAACAGGGTATCACATTGAAATTGATCTAGAATTCAAAATTAGTACATAGGTAAAATAGCACATACAATCCTTCAAACAAAAATAATAACTCCTACCCTCATGAAATTTGGAGAAAACGTTACTTTTACCATAAGAATGAAGAATGAAAAGAATCTATAAAAATATCTTGTAGGGAAGGGTGTTTTTTGCGGGGCAGATGGGGGAGTTTTCTGTCCATCAAAAGGAAAAAATGAATTTGGCACAATCTATGCATAGCATTATAGCACATGCTTTCAAGGTACTTTATAACGGTGAATCTAATGACATTTAAACCAAGACGATACGACAACCGGGGAAAAAAAGTAATAGTCATTTTTATGTTTGGTTAGTGGGCTGACAGTTGATCTTGTTACCGTCACACTTAGATCAGTATAGATCCATTGTGGTACCCTAGGGATTTGATCCCCATGAAAAGAAACCTATGATAATCCTATGACATAGCCCGTTAAGGGTGTAGATAAAGTTCCAACAAGCTTTAGCCTGAAAAGTCGGAGGGTCTTTTTCAAATTAATTGAAGGAGTGTCTGGCGCTACATAAACACCGGGTTGAAGAGAGTTTAATTCCCCATTGTCCTTAAAGGGGGTGTTTCTTTCCTTTACCCCCACTGGATAGATCATCTATCCACCAGTCCCGTAGGAGCAATGGCTCCATGAAACGTCTCGTGGGTAAGTTTATAGATCAGTTTGACAGATCAGTGGTTGGTGCAAGCGACTGCCCCGTTTGGTCAGATTAGCCTTTAGGTGACTGAAGAAGTGACGAGAGGCCAACGCACTATTGACCTTTTAGGGCGTGGAAATTTCCCTTACCCCCACCGGGTAAACCATCCCTCCACCAGGCCCGTACGAGCAGTGGCTCTATGCGACGTCTAAAAACACATTTTTATGTGTGACAATAATTTCAGTACGATAGGTAAATATTGCCGAATACCCTTCAACATACCTGTCAAAATTTAACATGCGTGATGCGAAGCCAGTGACCAGCCGATCCATCTATTTTGGGGGGAGCATGGAAGCAACGTTAGATGAACATCATTTTCCATACCTTGAGCCCGTGGGAAGTGTTATGTACCTGAATATTGGTACTAGGACAGATATATCATACGCTCCTGTAATCGCCAGCAGACATTTGGAGAACCCAAACATAACAGCACAAGTGGCCCCAACTCCAGAAATAATTGTGTTTCGCCCAGGTATAACAGTGGGCTTTTTATTCAGTTTGTTATACCAGATGTATAACAGACTGACTAAAGAGCCCACTTGTATACCTGGGCGAAACACTATTTTTTCTGGAGTTGAGGTCACTTGTACTTTTTAATTGAATTATATTAATTCAGTCCACTTAAAACAGAAGTAATTTCAATATTTTAATATTTAAACTTCTTCATATTCTTATGGACCCAAACATACTTTTTGTTAACGCAGTAAAACGTATTATTTGATACGTTTATGGGTAAACGCACTATGGTATAATTTTTAAAACAAATTCTATTTTAACCTTGAATTATTGTTTTAGCGATGCAGATTTCTCTGGTGATCCTAGCACTTGAACAGTCACCAATATCATGGGCGTCACAAAGGCAGACGTGTGTTGCCCTTTCCAGTATGAAAGCTGAATAAATGGCCGGTGCCCAAACAATTAAGGACCATTCACATGAGAGCGACCAACGTCCGTCGAATGAACAAACAAATGGGAATTAAAACATTAATTAACCTTAAAATTCTACAAAATCTAGTCAAATGGTAGAATTAGAGTTAAGATTAATTTTAAAATTATAAAATCTGAATTTTTATTTGCTTAAATAAGAACAATTTGAGAAAATAATGGTAAAGAATTGCGGCTATTGGTGACGAACAAATTGTTTTCTTAAAATTCTCTTGTTTTACCAATTTTAGTAGGTATCTTCAAATAATCCTTGATTATATTTCTTCCATTTTGTCTAGATTTTGTAAAGAATTTATGTTTATTATAGCCATATTATTGACTTGATTCAAAACTAGTTTTACGGCAAAACTAGTTCAATAGAAGTTTCAAGTCCCAATATTTGGACAAATCGGTATTATTAACTAAAGTTTTGGTATTTTAAACTCAAAATATTGAAACTGGGATACCAAAACTTTCATAAATAATACCAATATGTATAAAACTTGCAATTTGAAATCTCCATAAAACTAGTTTTGCTTTTAAACTAGTTTTGAAAAATTCAATAATATGTTCATTCATTCGTCGGTCGTTGGTCGATCTCATGTGGACAATCTTTTAAGGAAATGGTATAGCGTAACGACTACAATTATTGGCACCCCTAAGGAAATTTCAACTTTGATCAACTATAACATATTTATTTGTAGAGCAATTTGAGATTGTTGTATACTATAGTATACTTTATTAAATTCCGCGTTGATTAAGTTTTATAAATTAAGGTTTAATTATTTAGATTATATTGATAATGCCAATTTAAATAAAGCTTACCAAAAACTACAATTATTGGCACCCTGATATTGGTTCCCAGGCACTACAATTATTGGCACTCTTTGAAATACAAGAACATGATGGTTTAATCAATGTTTTATAATTTAATTTTTATGATTTAAGAACACTTTATTTTAAATTAAAAACAATAAATAAATATAGTATTTATAAGTAAATAAATATAGATACAGGGTATCCCACAGTCACCGGCCTGGACGAAAATTAGGTAATTTTCTCGTTTTCGCTACCTTTTCGACTTATAATAATTTTTATTATTTTTGATTCAATTTCTTTTAACTGGATTTAACTTTGCCCAACTGCATTCAATTTTTGTTTGTATTTAAATAAGAACAATTAATAGTTTCTACTCACCGTGCAACGCATTTTATTTAAATCCATTTTGTCTGTATTTGTATGCCTTTTTTTCATTCTTATATCAGTTTTTTTCGAAAAAAAAAAACACGTTATTTACACGATAGGCTACCATATATTTTTTTTTAACAAAAAAATCCACTTCAAATTATTAAAACTAAAAAAAGGAAATTGAAGAAAACTTCAATGTTGGATTCTTATTCAGTTAATTATTTTTTTAAACGTTCGATCTTTTTAGAAATCAGTAGCTTAGACGTAGTTTTTATTTCGTTAAAGCAAATATTTAAACTTCTCTGAATTTCTTTTTTTCGTTTTGTTTTGATTATATTTTATAAAATAATATAAGCTGTTGTTTAGAGAACAAATAGGGTTTCAGAAAAGGGTACTTAATAACATGTTTTTGTAAAAAAAAAATAATATCAAAGTCAATATAAATAGCGGGAAGCCCGCTATCGGCATATACAAAGTTGTAGGGTGGGCAAAAAAAATTATTTTTTAACTCCATGAAAATTCAACTAGTTGAAATAATTCAAATACTCTCATATAATTCCTACCTAGTTTCAAAGGAAACAAACAAATATTATTATTCATTTCATTGCAAATTTAGTAAGTTAAATCAAGTAAGATATGGTACAGTGCATTAACGTCCACGGAATTAACACCCACGGGTGGTAGTTCCCAAGAAATTAATCCCCGCGGGTGTTAATTCCTTCTAAAATTAGGAACGAACAACCTCGGGGTTTAATTCCTTTTTCTGGTAGGTTTTTATTCCAATTTAAAATTGAAATAAACCCCATCTGGAGTTGAGGCGTCTTATGCACGATTTACTTCCTGATAAAGTTAGCTGTCCACATCTTTACTTTGACAACCAGAGTGTAATAAAATTGGTGCGAAACCCAGAGTTTCACAAAAGAAGTAACCACATTGAGGTGAAGTTTCACTTAATTGAAAAATTAGCAAAAAAACCTTTTCAAACTCAAATATATTGCTTGATCATCAATTTGCTGACTTGTTTACTAAGCCTCTAGCAAGGCTAAAAGTTGATTTTGTTTCGAAATAAAATTGGATTAATTGATTTAAAGGAATAATTAGATTTATATACTCGTAATTATTTAACGCTTAATTTGTTTGAATTTTGTATTAATTATTAACTTTTTATAAATATGAAAGTGGGAGTGTTAAAAAATTATTTTGTTTAAAATGACGTTATAAATATGATTATTATATCATTTTAAACAAAAATATTTTTTTAATTTGTTTTTTATTCAAACATTTTCGAAAATTTTTGAAGTCGTAATATTATGCAACTGGACCGTTATACGAAAAAAAGTCTGATAATGTTTCCCCTGGGGAATATTAAAATCTGCAAAATAGGTATTAAATATTTTCCGAAAAATTCGCCAAAAACCGGTATTTTCGACTTTTGTTGTTTTTTTTTAAAATAATGATATTTAACAAATTATGGCTTCTTGAAAAAAAACTGTTAATGCATGCGTATGTATATAATATTACATAAAGTATAAAGGAGAACGGGCAAAAATATATGGGACCTGGTCTACCTAGTGCCCAGAAATGAGACCTATGGAAATGATTATGTACTATGGAGTGTACCAACGTACGAGTTTTTTTTTGTCCTTAACAATGGGAGTTGGCTAAAATAAGTGACCAAAAAACAAGAAAAACACTTTGCTAATTCGAATAAACATAGACGAATTGCTTTATATTTTGTAATATTCTGCCTAAACCTCATGGCTTACAGTTCTGTGCCCATATTCAAAAATGATGCTCTTGAATTAAGCTTGAATTAACGTTGTATATCTCAATTGTGGACACTAGACGCACAATTATTCCCATTCATTGAATTCGCTAAATGGAATAAAAAAAAAGTAGAATTTTCATACTGTTAAGTGAATTATTGGCCAACCATGATGCTATTCGCTATTATTTGCCATTGGTATAAAAGTTCCTTTATTTTGGGGTCTATCCAGTTCATCGAAAGTGACCAATACTGTCATTTAAATGGAACACTATTGCAGTTAATTTTCGCTCTAGTTGCAATCTTTGTTGCCATATACTGCCTAAGCCCCATGGTTTACAGCTTCGTGTCAATACACAAAAATGATGTACTAGGTATATATCTCATTTGTGGGAAATAGGTAGACCAAAATGCTCATTCTCCTTTTGTTAATATAATTTTTCGATTAACTGTAACGATAACGATTTAACGATAAACCGTAAGTTTAAAAGATAAATGCGAAAAACAGGTTTTTTGACAGTTGACACTATTGAAGTAGCAATATCTTGCGACTTATGACTTGTATGGAAAAAAGTGTAATTTTTTGTTTGAAGAGAATATAAAATTTAAACTGAGCCTAAGATTTTTTTTCGACAACTTGTGCTTTTAAGAGTAAAAATTAAAAAAACAGAAATTTGAACTTTTTGTCAAACTTTTAAAAAAATTATACCTTTAAAAAGGTTGTTTTTAAGAAAAAAATAATAATGTTTTCTTGTAGGGATTCACATAATGTACAAATTTTGTATTCAGATGTTTTCAAAAAGTTGAACCGGAGTTATACGTGAAAAGCGACGACCATTTTCGACATTTTAGGTTTCTTGAAATGTCGATATCTTCTTAACGGTGAGTCGTAAGAAAAAAATTGTGATAACTTTTTTTTTGGCGGATGACATAATCTACAAGTTTTGCATGAATAGCTTTTCGATAGCATTTACCGTTTCCGAGTTTTTTGTGAAAAACTGATATTTTCGACATTTAACCTTGCATTGACGCGCTTACGATTTGATAATGGACTTTCGCGACACTATTTCTCATGCCAAAATAAAAGAAATTTTGCCAAAATAAAAGACAATTACATTTAAAAACCTTCACTTAGAGTTTTTTGGCAGATTGGCCATTTTTTTGTACATTTTGCCTGGGATAACAGTGGTGTTGTCGTTTCGTTTTTTTCGTTATGCTACAATTTGACCTCAAAGTCTCACTTTAAGAACTTAAAAATAATTGAGACTGACAAAATAATTGCATGCTAGATAAAATCAATACTTGATTCTCCATAATAATTAACATGATGGAGCACATTGCCTTCCTTAATCTAAAATCTATTGCATAGGACATGCTATTAAAATGGTGCACCCTGTGCAGCTAGTTTGTTCTCAAATCTAATTTCAGTAAAGTCATTACGCCGAACCGGCCACGCTGGGCATGCAGTAACTGGGTTAAACAATTTTATGGATTTATTCCATCCTCCTCCCTATTCACAATTGATTGATTTGTAAATATTCAGACTGCACTTGAATTCTGGGAAGTTTTACCTAAACCAAAAATCACTATCCAATAGCTCTTTGATTCATCAAACCAACATTTCCCGGAATATAGAAGAGCTTATTTATATATTCGATACCTATGGCGAGGAGGGATACTATATGGTCAAGAGAAAATCTACATCTTCCGGCTACTGTGGGAAATATTCCAACAATCACCGGAAATTAGAATATAGATGTAATTATTCCGTTTCCGATTCTATGTGAAATGTGACTAAGCAAAAACTCTGTGATGCAACGGCTTTGATGGGGATGGGTTACCTATGGTATATGTGAGTGGGTGGAGTGCCGTGCCAGTAGTCGTGATGGATTATGGTGCAGTGCATTCATTAAATTACTTTCTGAATGCACTTTGAATGCAAAAATAGAAAATCCAATCGCACCGAACAGAACTAAAGTGGAGATGTTGATTTGTTATTCGAAAATCTAAAAAGAGGAGGACGGGGAGAAGAGGCGATCCATCTAATCGTGTATAGGCAAAATACAACATGGGAACATGAATTATTGGGGTTAAGAGGAAATGTAAGTCGATATATTGATTGCGGGGGGATAAAGCCAAGCTCCCTCTCAAGGCTCGATGTTTGTGCATTTCCTATGTGATTACATGATGGCTGATGTCTAACTAAGTGCAAGAATACTTGTGTCATTCGAGTATAATCAAGACAATGTGCGGTTATTAGTCGCATATAGAGTACCTAGTAATTAATCTAGAAACTTATTCGGATGAAACACTATACCTATCCCTTGTGTGTGCGCTGAAGCTGATGATTTTGAACGACACGAACGTTATGTATGTATATTTGATATTTAATTAGACGTTTTCACTCTTGCTCGCGGTTTAATGACAACGTAAAATTGAAATTGTTTTATTGTTGTTTTGTTGTTTATTCTATCGATTTGATTATTATATACAGGGTGTCCCATTAACAATGGTCCAAACTGAAATTGGTGAAAGGCCAGGTGATGACCTAACAGAATTTGGTAACTTTTCCATATCGAATCATAGCGGTTCTCGAGTAATGGCTATTTTTTGAAATTTGAAAAAAATCTTACTATGAACCAGTTTTTTTCTCACCCTGTCCATAATTGATGTTTGTTTTTTACAAATTTTGCATTAAAACATTCACTTATAGTTTCACTAACTTTACTGAGTACAGGACACCCTGTATAGTTTTTATTTGGATATGGCCATTGGCAACTTGTTGAAGAAATGTGTTATTACAAGATCCGCTATACCCCCCCCCCTCCAACTGCATCCACCTCTGATTTTCAGTTGCATGCTGCAAGGAAAAAGAGATCGTGAGCCAGAAAAAATAGTAAACCAATTTGTTTGCAATTTGGTACCTACATACACAGCGTTTTTATGTGATTATCTATGCAGAACAAAATCAAATGCTGGTTTTAGTGCCTCTGTAACGGGTAGCTGACATACAATTATTTTCGGTCTTTTCAACCTTACTCAGCAAGGAGTAATTCTTGTAATTGGTAACAAAACTATGCATTTGTAGATAGGTGTTCTTAGTTGTATATAAAACAAAATGTAAATTTGGAAGGTATACCGAAATAAAGAATTGTATCTATCTATCTAGATAGGTGTCTTTTTTTTTGAGACAGTTATTGCCTTATTCAAATTGTGCTATCCCGGCATAACACATTAATGACATAGCCAATTTTGTTTCCTTTTTACACAAATGTACTTCTTAAGATGAACAAAAAATTGCATTTCAAAATTAAAGTTAATAAAAAAAATCAGAAAATTGCGTATACGCCCTAGTGTACCACAGGTGTTTTATCGGCGCAGGGTCAAAAGTTCACGCAGGTCAAAAGTCTGTGATGGACTTTTGCATAAATCAATTGTGGACTTTTGACCCACCCTGATGGGCCGAAAGTCCACACGAAAATCTTGTGGACTTCTGGCTCATTGAAATAGAAATAGAGAATTCAAAAACAAGTTTTTAATTTTATTTAGAGTGTAAAAAAAAACATGTTCAGGGGACTTTCTTTGAAAACAAATTTTAATATTTCAAAATTTTAATATTTGAAAATGTAAACGAAGTATTTGAAAAAAAAATTGAAGCGAATTAAGGCGTTAGGCAATAACGCCCAAGGAAACAGCGCCCAAATCGAATTGAAAATATCTCTGAAATATTTTTTATCGCCCAAAAAGCAAATAAGAAATTGGAAATATGGCCCAAAAATACTTTTGCTCCAAATATTATCGAAATATTTTAAATATCAATTGTTTTTAAACAATTTGGACGTTTTCTTTTCTTAGTTTTGGGCTATTTTTTTCAAACAAAATTTTAATGGAATAGTTTTCTTTAACAAAAGTGCCTCTAGTTGCCCATTTTACGGGTTCAAAGGATTTTAACTCCTTTTTTTGGGCATTTGTCTCACTCAAGTGGCTCTGTCGCTTCGCTTAGGGTGAGTATATACCCTACTGTTAGTTGGTGTGCTTTAAGTTTATGTGTATTAAAGAGTACCTTGGGTGGCACACATCGCGGGTTCAAGGATTTCTTAAATATGAAGGCCCCTGAATTTTTTAAAAATAACTTCGCATAAAATTTCAAAAACGAGTTTTAAAAAAAAGACAATTAAATTCTTAATTGTTCTGCTTTCTTCAATATTTGAATATGAATTTCTTAAAAATATTTGTAAATATTAATAAAGACCCACTTTATTAATAAAAATTGGAATATTGACCACCATTGGGTGGACGTTTGACCTACTTGGGTGGGTCGAATCTCCACAATAGCTTTGTGGACGTTTGGCCCGCCCAAGTGGGTCAACAAAGCAAAAGTTTTATGGACTTAGACCCATAGACTTTTAAACCTGCAACATTGTATCGTTGTTTTTATAAAAAAAATAGCTGACCCGGCGAACTTCGTTCCGCCTTAATTTCGTTAATGTAATGAAATTGATAATTCCGAGCATGCTTATAATTCCAAAGCTAATTGATAGAAGATGAGTGAAATAGCTAACAAAGTGGTGATGAATGCTTTTGGAGAATAGAGTGTCGCGTTCAGCTTGGAGAGGCCTTGATGGTGTAAGGCAGTGAGTTGAATCTGGAGATGGTTTAATCGTTCTAGACGACTGTTGTTGAATATTGGAAGAGATTCGAGAGATACGTGAAGATTCTTGGGTTTTGGCAATTGAGGATATGTTCCCAAAGCTTATTTAGGACGATTCTAACACGCTGATCATCATCTGATTTGCGTCCAGCAGTTAGTTAAATATTAAGAAGGGTTCCGAATATCCATTGATTTCTGCAAGATATTTATGACATCAATATTGAATTCCCATATTTCTCACAAGTTCCATTGTATGTGGCGTGCTCACGTGGCGGCAAACCTACCACTTTGTACGTGTACGTACCCGAGAATTAAAAAAAAAAAAGTTGTGTAATTTAATCCACTTTAGTAAAAAAAGCTGAAGGTTGGCCGACAAGCCACATAATTTTGGTTTGAAAACACATCAACATTGTTAATTTAGATATTTTTTTGTTATTTAGTAATCGTCATAGAGACCAATACTTTGCAATGACAGCATCCAAACTTAAGAAGTTTGACAACGAAACATACATACAATTTTTCTGCAAAACATTCTTTTACTGGGTGTTGTTGTGAAGTATTAAAAATTCGGTGGAAATTCAATACGGCTGGCGATTTAATCCACTGGCATCACGCATCGCCAAAAAATTGCCTAGAGAACTCTGCAACAAGCTGATCATTTCGTAAGGCAACTCGCATGTTTGTTTTCAATTGCAATTTTTACGTAATGCCAAAAAGCTGTGCCTTCAGTGTAGCGTTCAATTCATCTGCTGAAGTTGATCTTGGAATGACAGGTAGCGTTTGACTGCACTACCGAAACGTCGTTTATCACTTCGTAAATCTTTCAACGGGCTTCCAATGCACGTTTGTGAGCCATTGTGCACTCTCTTACAGTGCTGCAATAGTTTTGCCATCACAGAGTTCTTTAAAATGTTGCATGTAGTTTCTTCATCCATTTGCAGGTAATTGCAATGCAGAATGAGCGTTCGACCGCCTTTCAACAACCTTGCTGCTAATGGAAATACAGACTATGAACACAATGAAAATTTTATTTTAATTTATCTGACCGAACGCAATAGCAAATCCAATTCAAATTTTAATGACGAAATGGACAGGACACCTAATATTCCTTCCTTAGGCCAACACGAACCCATCAATTACAAAATTGTGAAAATCGGAATCTTCCCGTTCCAGTTTTTCTGGAAATTTTCCGAGATTTTCCACCAGTACCCTATGTCTTTCCTTGGGCCAATACAAATTCATCAAGGCCAGAATCGTGAAAATCTAAGTATCCTCTCGAGTTATGCGATAAAAACAGGATCTTCCCGGATTTCAAATTTTCCTGAAAATTTTCCGGGATTTTCTAGTAGTATCCTATGTCCTTCATTGGGCCAATACGAATTCGTCAAGCCCAAAATCGTGAAAATCGAACGGTCCGTTCTCGAGCTATGCGCGCACACACGGAAGACATTTCTCTTTTATATATATAGATGAAAGTACGGCATATATATTCATGGCAAAATTATTTGTTCTTTGAATTTACATGAAGAAGAAGCAGGAGGAATGTGAAACGGCTGCATATATTTTTTCTTAGGTGAAAGGCGTTCATTAGTAAATACTTTCTTGACACTAAATAAAAGCCAGTTGTAAGAACGTATAGTTCAAACACAGTTCAAGATTTTAACCTTTCGATTTTCGGGGATTAACTTAGGTTGACTCAGGATTTCAGTTTGTTATAAAAGCTAAAATTACATACCTGCTTGACTTGACAGATTGATAACCTGTGAATTAATAAGAAATGAAAATCCATAGCTTTTAAATTGTTTTGCATCACTTTCCCGGATTCTCATTTTGCAGTTTTAAGTGAAAAGAATTGTTCGGACTTATTGATACAAATTAACGAGGAAAAGGTCAAATATAAGGCATAATGCGCTTGTAAGAAAATAATCATTATTTTTATTTGTTTTGAAAATACCAATTATAGTATATCTTCTTATATATAAAAAAATGTATGTTTGTATGTTTGTCGAAATCGGCCTGGCAACTTGTCGAACCAGGCGCAAAAATGCATTCCGAAAGGGGTAACTTGAACAAAATCGAATGATATCTGATAGAAAAATGTTTTTGAGACGTTATATTCAGGTTCTTAGATGACAGCCTGAGGGTCAAATATTTTTTTTGGCAACATGGAGTAGCAGTTTAGTAATCAATTATAATAATGGTAACTTATGTACACAGGCTTAACACAAATTGGGTGGAAGTTGAAATAGCAGCAATTTCAGTTGCAGTTATAGATGGAGTTTAAGATGGAAGACATTAAATGGATTTCAAGAAAAATGTATTTTATTGAATTTTTCAGAAAGAGTACCAACAACGTTAGCTATAATAGTTGCAGGTGCATTGGCAGTAAATAGTTAATTAAAAGTGTATTTATTGTAAAAAAATTATAAACAAAAACAGTAGGTACACATGAGATCTAAACAACTGCATGGAATGATTTGAAAATTTGTACAGTAATTAATTATGACCCCGCGACTAACCCTAGATTTAAATAAATAAAGTGGATTAAATTTCCATTTTGCAATAATGCATAACGTAAGAGTAGGTAAATAATACTACCTAAAGTGGGCAGAAATTCGCTGGCTGAACATTGAACACGGATTTCCAAAAATAAAGTAACACATTTGCATTTTAAAAAAAGGGATTTTTGGTCTATGAATTTCATTTTTTTTAAAGTGAAGCAAGATGTACGTTGCACGTGGCTATCAATAATATTGCTATTGCAGTATAATCTAAAACTGCAAAGAAGTTAATAAAAATATGTATATACCCTCTTTACATCTTAACATGAACATTTGTACGATTATTCTTTATGTTTATTATATTTTATTTATACTTAAATTAAAAATTATTAAAAACAACAAATTTTATTTTGTATTTCTTAAAAAAATTTTTTTATTAAATTTAAAAAAAAAAAAAAAAAAAATATTATCACAACTGTTATATATGTTAATGCGACGCGTTTCGGAGTGTTGCTACTCCATCATCGGGCGAACTACTTTGATGTTCCCCCGATGATGGAGTAGCAACACTCCGAAACGCGTCGCATTAACATATATAAAAGTTGTGATAATAGTTTTTTTTTTTTTTTTTTTGAAATTTAAATTTAATAAAAAAATTTTTTTTAAGAAATACAAAATAAAATTTGTTGTTTTTATTAATTTTTAATTTAAGTATAAATAAAATATAATAATTAAAACACAACTTGGAGACGAAAACCCAACAAAATGTATTCTCTATGGGCCGGGAAAAATCGTTGGAAAAAAAAAAATGTGGAGGAAATCCCGTCAGCAAAAGGAATCAATGTCTAACAGAATGTTAACAGAAATGACCCTACAATGCAACGTGAAGATTGCTTAACATCAATTCGTTTTCGTAATACAGAAATAAGAGAGGCTGACACGTCCGACCAACACAAATCACGAATTGGACAAGTTCGTGTTCAAGTTCGCCTAGAACAACTGCGGCGCAGGTCAAATGCTTCGAAACCGGCTGAAAATCTTAGCCAACGTGGTTCACGCCTTGATCCGATCAAAAAAAAAGTTTATGAAAGTGATGAAAAAATCGATTTTTATTTGGTAGCATTTTACTTCGTCATCACGATATTGCTATTGGCCCAATGCACAACGTTTACCTGCATTGCCGTGCATTGCGGTTCGACAAAGAGCCACCGGGAATGTGTTTTTCGAATAGGAAAAGTAAAATTGCCACAACTGCAGCCGACACAACCAAATGACTTCGTTTGGAGCAACAGAATTGACATGAAATGGAAACAAATTTATGAGTTCTTTTTGAAAAAAATTGTCATTTTTATACTTTTTTAGGTACAAATTTTCCTTCACATCACGTCAATGGCTTGGTTGGTGATTATCATTATTTTGCGATTCGGTATTTCTAAGTTTGTCAACAGATACTGCGTTTAAAATTTGTATGAACAATTTTGTTTTACGAAAAAAATAAAATCAAAGACAAAAAATTATATTTTTCTTATTGTTAACTTTTTTTCTAGATTTGTTTGTGTTAAATGAAAAAATTTCAAAATTGCTATTTAAACATGTTTTTATAATTTGTTCGTTAACGATATAAGACAAATTTGCAAACCGTAACTATATCTACACCCTCAATGTCTTGTCTAGCTACATTCTCGTTGTTATCTACGAGAGCAAGTTTGTGTGATCCAGTTTTGTGTATTTTTTTTTACGAACCCAAAACTTGTCATATAAAAAGTAGAAAGTACGTATACTGCAAGTAAGAAAAACTACATAAATGTCAAGCAAATCTGTCCATCCGTTAATGCTCTTGAATAAAATCGGATGCAAAGACTCACTGATACGACTGGCAGTTGACAGTTTGACGAAAACCACTTTAATGGACTTCTTCATCATTAGCTTACGTATACGAATTATAATATTGTTTATGTTTGTATCAACTTTTAACATTTCAAATTTAATTTGAAGCCAGAATTATGACCTCGACCTCAATTTATGATTGTTTGTTTATAAGAGTCGTACTTATTTGTGTAAAAAGATATTTGTGTGGAAAAAAAGGCGAAGAAAATGTGGTATGTAATACCTTGCTAGAATAGAACTGGAAATATTTGTCGAGTTCTATAATATTAATTTCATATCTTACTACATAGCGTGTTGCAGAATCATTAGTCTAGACTGGACGCATTATTCTAACACACTTACATACATAGTTGCATGATAATTAATGACGACGTTAAGTCTACTGTTTCATAATACACTCGTATAATGTCTCACTTAGTCAGACAAATTAATAAATAATTCGCCTATATATCATGAGAGAAATACCAAACTGAAAGCATTCTGGTCTGCTGGTGCACGCGGTATAGAACTCACGGCTCGCGGGCCGCTGGCTGGCTGCCGCCATCTCCACAATCTCCGTTTTAACTTAAAGCATTTGGCGGCTGGCGGTGTATTTTAATGGTGAGTTTATTATAAATTCATAGTCCAGTCTCCTCTCAGACGTCTCGCGTCGCATATGGCAAACTAGAGGCAGACTTCTTCACTATAAATCATTGCAGTCAAACTTGCTGCAAAATAATGAAAAAAAAAAATAATAACAAAAACCTATCTATACTAGCCGGGGTGCTGCTGCTGGAGCTTGCTGGCCAACTTAATGCATGCTTGCTGCCCGCAACTACTACTCACCGTCAACGTCCGTCCATCGCATAGTTCTTTGAGATACGGGATTGCTAATTGTTATTAAGTTGTACGCTTTGACCATTCGAATTAATTTGCTGGCTCGCACATCAGAAACCGCACATAAATGACGTCCGGTCGATCGGGTTGAGTTCACAGCCCATACACAACACAACACACAACAACTTGCGGCTGATGGGTTGTGTGAACTTGCTGTTCGTGTGATTGTGCGAACCAATTAATAAGAGTTATCGCCGCAGCAGAAACAATCAATCAAAATAACTTAATTTGGATGGATGCGATGATAAAATCATTAAATGGATCATTTGCATATGGAATAGGTATGAGCGTTAAACTGGCATATTAAAGGTGGCAAATATTTATAACAGGCGACTTACTAACCGGTTTGAGAAGGTGGGCCTTTAATGACTTAAACTGGAATGACAAACTTTATTACAGTAACATTGGAATGGTAATAAATTTTAAAAGGCGTATAAGCTTTCATCAGGTTTTTAAACTATGCATATTTTATATTATTATAGTTCTTTTACGTCAGGTGTTTATACCTTAAGTCACAAAATTTCATTCGTTTCCAGTGCATAGAAAACATTCATAAGTTCATTTTGAAATCTTGTGTGTTTAATTGAGCACATGAAATGGTTTTAGAACTTTTAGTTTTTGTAAGATTTTATAATTTCCTACAAAAAGTTTTTCAAGTTAAATTCTCAAATTCAGATTATATCCCAGAAAAAAATGTACAAAAAAATGGCCAATCTGCCAGAAAAATCTAAGCTCAGATTTTATAAAGCAACTGTTTTTATTTTGGTACATATAACAAATACTATCGCGAAATTCCATTGCCAAATTATGTGTTTGTCAAAAGTTATTCAAGGTTAAATGTCGAAAATATCAGTCTTTCGCATATAACTTCATAACGATAATTGTCAAAAAAAAAAACAGACAACGGGTCGTCTTATCTCTTGTTTTGGCTGGCATGAGTTGTGGAGTTTCTTGAAGCCACGAGCCTATTTCAACAAGAATGGCACCACAAAAATCCAGGAGTGATCAAAAATGTCATAAGTCGGTCGTGAATGGTCATCAATTCTGGCGATGCGTACTTAGTAGAAATCATTTCCTTGACCTAATGGAAAAATAATTAAGACATCAAATAAGCATTACCCAAAAGCAGGATCATAAACAAAAATTGCAGCCAGCCAAAGAAAATCGGATGACTACTTATGCGCCACCATGTAGTACTTGCCATCTTTTATGCATCCATATATCTCAATATACATATCGTCGCTGTTTAAGAAAACCAGCATAACTCAAAAAACACGATTTTTGAGTTAATGATGCCAATCCACTAAAAAATCTTTATGTCAAACTGCCATTACTTTAGCACTTCGAAATCCCGCTAGATAGACTTTGGTCCAATTGGCACATCTTTCATTTTCATTGTTTGTTTATGATGAACAATGACATAATTTAGTTTCTGCCATTTGTTTGAGGTGAACGGAAGTGTTTTTTATGTGAAAAAGTGGCATAATTCGTGTTGTGCCACAGATTTATCGTTAAATTTCAGCGAAAAAAGAACTAACTTGTGTTGGGTCAGTTTTCGCAATAAAGTTAGTACAGTTTTATAATTTATTTTATTTTTTAAAACAAAATGTTCCACTTTTCCTGATAGGTTAAAAAAACTGTGTTTTGCAATGGCACTTTTCAAACTTATGCCGTTTTTCTTTATAATATTTTTGACTAATAATATCAAATAAATTTAACTTCAATATGTTTTAACAAGTTATGCCATTATTTCCTTTTGCCAACGGAGCGTTGAACTAACTCCAAAATAAAAAAAAGCTTATGTGAATAACATAATTTTTTTCCGGAAAAATGACTTAATTAGGAGATGGTTTGGGAAATCCTTTATTTTTGTACCTTTTTCATACATTTTTTAATTTATTTTGTTGAATTCCAATAAATAAAATATTGAAGTAGCTAACCTAATGTTTAAAAATATTTAAAAAAAAATCTAAATATTAAAAAAAAATAAAACAATGAACAATCATACGACTAAAAAACTTTAAACTCATTTTGTGAAGAATCAAGTTTTTTGAGTTATGCCGGTTTTCGGGTTGGGGTCAAAATACTGTATGTGTCATAATACTGTATTTAAAATACTGTATCTCAAAATATTGTATTTCAAAATGCTGTATGTACAAAATACTCTATGATCAAAATACTGTAAGTCAAAATTCTGTATTTCAAAATTCTGCATTTCAAAATGCTTCTCGTCTAGCCGTTCGGATTCGCCATCAAATTGTAGGTCTCTTCCATTCCTGTCGACAGGTGCACACAGGAATGGTTGCGAGTTGTTAGTCACTAGGCCCTGGTTCTTCACGAGCCGTTGTGCCACCCAATTAATTTTTTTGTTCTTGGGGATTCTAAACAGCCCAGACAAATTGTACTTTTTCTGCCAAAAAAAATCCAAGTGAAGATTTTTAAACGCAATTGTCTTTATTTTGGAATAAGACATACTGTCACGGAATTTTATTACCAAATCGTGTACGCGTCATTATTTATACAAGGTTAAATGTCGAAAATATCAGTTTTTCGCATAAACCTCACAAACGGTACCTAAATGCTATCGAAAAGTGTTTCATTCAAAACTTGTAGATTATGTAATTTTCCAACAAAAATGTAATAACTATTTTTTCTAACGATCCACCGTCAAGAAGTTATCGGTCGTTTTTCACGTATAACTCCTAAACGGTTCAAATTTTTGAAACCATCTGAAGACAAAGTTTGTACATTATGTAAATCCATACAAGAACAAATTATTATTTTTTTCTTAAAAACAACCGTTTTAAAGTTATAATTGTTTTTTAAATTTGACGAAAAGTTCAAATTTCTGCTTTTTTAATTTTTACTCTTAAAAGCACAAGTTGTCAAAAAAAAATCTTACGCTCAGTTTAAATATCATAATATTCTCTTCAAAAAACTGTGCAATTTTTTCCATACGAGTCATAAGTCGCAAGATATTGTGACTTCAATAGTGTCAACTGTCACAAAAAAACCGGTTTTTCGCATACAGCTTGATCGAAAACTTATATTATCAACATTTTTACTTTATGTAATATTATAAAGGGTCCGCCATCTAACGTTTTTTTTTTCAACTATTGCTTATTTCGTAAATGGTAACACTTAGCTCATGTCTGATTTGACAGATAAATAGTTTTATCCTTCCGCTGAACGAATGTGGTTGTGTATACGCTTGAACAACGCTGATTTTGGTCCAAAGGCATAATTGGGCAAGGAGTGGCCGTTACAATCAATGGCGATTCTTATCAAGCCCTGTTGAATGAATTTTTGGTCACAAAAATTGAAGAGAAGGATATTGGCAACATTTGGTTTCAACAGAACGGTGCTACGTGCCACACAGCCGAAGCTACACTCGATGTTGATGATGCATTTTCAAAAACAAAAAAAGTTATTTGGCAGACCCTTTATAAGCATGCATTAACAGTTTTTTTCTATAAGCCATAATTTGTATGACATTATTATATAAATAAAAACATCAAAAGTCTAAAATACCGGTTTTTGACTCTACTCTTAAATGACGAATTTTTCGGAAAATATTTTATATCTATTTTGCAGATTTTTATATTCCCTAGAGGAAACATTATAACACTTTTTTACAATGAGATAAACTTGAAAAACCATTTTTTAAATCGAAAATTTGCTGGTTTTTCGACAGTATTTTTTTATAGAGAAGAGCTATCAAAATTAAAAAAAAAAAACAAATTGTAGAGAACATCTTAACCTACAATAGTAAATATAAAATAAAATAACTACTCAACGACTAATAGTGGTTGAGAAAATAAAGTTAACGCTTTTAAACACCCTTTTCCGAATGGCGGACGACGACGTAGAGGGCTTTTCTGTTGGAATTTTGTGGTTTTAGAATCCCCAAGAGATACTCTTTAAAATAAAACAGTAAACTTCTCCTCCCGAATTTTTGTAGATATTTTCGATTTTTTGGGATAATTTGATTGGACTTGCATTGAATATCGGTCACCACGTCACCTGCTGTTCATCGACATTGAAAAGACGTCCGACAGTGTAAATATAGAATTTATCTGAGCATCCATTGATTTCTATTTTCAAGGCTACAATAATGATGGATCCAAATGACATGTTTTTATACATAAGGAAAATCAGAATTCAGAAGAGTTTGAAATCCAAAGTGGAGTTAAGCAAGGCTGTATATTGTCACCAATACTGTTCCTGTTGTTGATAAGTGATATACTGTACATGTACACGCAGCTTTGTCGACTGGAAATCGAGGAATTCAGTGGATCTGATCTCATAGGATCATGGACCTCAATCAAATGGCAACAAGGGTGGAGAGAAGCTGAAATCGTTGAGGCTATCTTTAGTACGGCAAAACCAAAAGGATCAGCCTTGGAACTTCCTCATCCATCCAAGTAGATATTTCTGGACAGCAAGTAGGGATGGTAGAGAATTTGCAATTTGTTGGGAGTATTGTCTTTCCTGGTGGCAGAACCGAATTGGAAATAATCATCCCAATCGGGAAAGCCGAGGATGCGTTCGGAAATATTTCCAAAAAATGGAGAATCAATAACTCTATTAGCTTAAAGACCAAGCTGCGACTGTTCCGCTCCAATATTAAATCCGAGCTTATTTACGGGTGCAGCACTTGGAAGGTCAAACCCGCTGTCATATAAAAGCTGCAAATTTTAGTGAATAGATGTTTGCGAAACATCTAATGGATTTCCTGGCCCAAGCGGTATCTCCAATGATGAACTTCATGTGAGTACAGGTCAGGAACCCATCGACTCTATCATACGAAGATGTAAATGGATTGGACATACACTTTGAAAAAGTAACTTTTGGATTGTTGGCCAAGAGAGTGAAATACTAACGGGCTGACCTTGAAGTACTTGAAGATGAATCAGCACAACTGTGGAAGATCTCGAGTGAGCTGAGATACATCTCCAGAAACCGTACACGATGGCGCGTGGCCGTAGTGGAAGTAGAGGCCATAATATGTGCCTCCACAAGTGGAATCTTTAAGTAAAAAATGAATACCGGTTGAATCAGTAATATTTGTTTGTAATATATTTAGACAAAATGACCTCCTACCTTAACGGGGCGAAAAAGACCCTCAACCAGGTCGAGGTTTTAATCAAAACTAACATTACGATGATGGAGAAGTCCAAAAAAGGGATTTTTGGCAAGACGTCTGTCGGCGTCGGTCTGTTTGTCTGGTGCGCCTGTGCGTCTATGCGTCCTGATGTACATCAAGCTAGAGCCTAAACGGTTGGACGGAATAGCCTACAGTTTGGGGTGAAGTGTTTATATGTGATTCCCTAGAGGACAAATTCGACTTTTTGTTTTAGCTCATCTAGAACAGGTAGCTTCCATACGAAGATTGAAATCTTCTTATCAAGTTTTCTCAAAAACGGCTCTAACGATTTCGATTGAACTTTGTACATGTCATCAGAACGTTCAGTTCTAATAATACTGCATTATACTATTCTACAAAAAAATACGAATAATGGAAATAAAATTATGTTTTGTTCTTTTTTTTTAATTGCCTTTTTTATACTTGTTTAGGTATATTCCCTCATTATATCGTCATTGGCTTGGTTGATTTTATCATTATACAGCTGACCCAAGGAACTGCGTTCCGCCCAAATTGTTTATGTAATAAAAATAATAATTCCTAGCCTGGCACATTCTGCTTGATGTACTTAATTCGGTCAATTCTTCTTTTGTATTCGAAAAAATGCAATAGAAATAACTGAAGTATAACAATGTCGACGTGTTCGAATCAAACCGCAGTGATTGACGTGTCAATCCGTTTTTTTATTGAAGTGCTTTATGGTAAACAACGTTCTGTCGTTCTATTCTCGGCCGGGTACACGTACAAAGCGGGATGTTTACCGACACGTGTGTACACTACATACAATTGACAATGTGAGAAACATGGGAATTCAAGATTAATGCCACAAACATCCCACAAATGTCCTTGCGACTTATTAATTCTCATAGCCAAAGCGATATGCTAAAATACAAGTGGCAGGTAGCTCGAATGGCAAATTTCGTGATACAGTTTGTGGCTTCGTTTTCATCCACTAGGGATTCGATTGCAATTTCTTAATATATTCCCATAAGGCCGAGGCCTTCGGGCAAGTGTTCAATTCATCTGTCGGATCTTATATTGAAATGACAGGCAGCCTATGAAGAAAATAACCTGACAGCATAATCATTGCGCCACTGAAACGTCTTTCATCATTTCGTATATCTTTCAACATGCGATTCAGGGCATCCCATGCAGGTTTGTCAGCCATTGGACACTTGTCGTAGGTGGTAATGTTACATTAGCCGTGTTTTTTGAGAGAGTGACTAGCCACTCAGTAAAAGTTTTACACGGAAAACACAAACAAAATTCTCTATAATAATTTGTTTTGTTATTGTTTTGCGTGTAAACATTTCGCTGAGTTGCTAGTCACTCTCTTAAAAAACACGGCTATTGTTGCAATACTTTCGACACAGCAGACTTCTTAAAATGTTGCACGTTAGTTCTTCATCCACTTGCAGATTCAATGTCAATCTCAATGCAGAATGGTTCGACCCCCTTCTTACAACTTAGAATCAATCCCCTAACGGCTCGCGTACACATAACCCGTTATCGGCAGAATTATGCTCGTCCATCGTCGGCCGAACTCGGCCGTTTGAATCCGAAACTTGTTTGGATTTTACGTCAGTTTATCACTTATTTCTTGCCAGAATAAAATGAAATTAAATTAAAAATTAAAATAAGTTAAAATCAATATTGATTTATTGTGTTATAATAGAGCTACGTTTATTTTTTAAGTTTCACACTCCGATCCGAAATCGTCCGGTTAATCGTTTTCAGTGTACGCGAACCGTAGGCGGACAATACTTAATAAATCTCAGATCTTGAACGAATAGTAATCAAAATCAGAGAAAACAGAAAAAAAAATTCGAATTCCAGTGAAAGCATCAAGAAAGAAAAATTTCCTTTATCGAATGCTTGCATCAATTCATTTAACATCTTAACTCAATACGACTCGATCAAATCCATTCCTCGGTAGTGTTCTCGATGTCACTTTGACAGCTATCACTTTGACATCTGTCACTTTGACATCAGTCACTTTGACATCTGTCACTTTGACATCTGTCACTTTGACATCTGTCACTTTGACATCTGTCACTTTGATATCTTTCATTTTGACATCTGTCACTTTGACATCTGCCACTTTGACATCTGTCACTTTGGCATTGTCACTTTGACATCTGTCACTTTGATATTTGTCATTTTGACATGCCACTTTGACATGTCACTTTGACATCTGTCACTTTGGCAGCTGCTACTTTGACATCTGTCAGTTTGACATATTTCACTTTGACATATGTATGTCACATTTTGTGACTTTGACATCGGTCACTTTGACATCAGTCACTTTGACATCTTGAAATTTCCGAAATATTCCTCCATAGTGTCCTTCCTTGGGTCAATACAAATCCATCAAATCCAAAATCGTGATTCTTGAAAAACGAACGATTCATTCTCGAGTTATCTTGCTGAAAAACGAAATGTGCGCATCGCCGCCTGTTGAAAAATTTAAGATTTTTGTTTGTCATTAACTTTCGCGGAACAATTACAAACAAACCCCCAGAAGGATGTATCCAATTTGGTCCAGCCGTTTTCAAGTTTTAAGCAGCGACACAAACCACGATCCATTTTTATATACATATATAGATTTGCGATTCAGTACTTCGAAGTTATTCAACAACTATTGCATTCAAAATTTGTATAAATAATTTTTTCTACGAAAAAATAGAATCAAAGAAAAAATTATTTTTTTAACATGTTTTTGTGATTTAAATATCAGAATATTAGTTAACCATCAATATATCTACAGTAGTAGCCCGTAGCGTAATGGTTAGTGCGTTCAACTGTCACGCTGGAGGTCTGGGTTCGCTTCCCAGCCTCGTCCACCTAAAAACTAAAAAGTTTTTTTCAGGGCTACTGCCTCTTGCGAGGAATTGACAAATCCTCCAAGAGTGTCACTTGTCACGAATAAGTGCTTCTCGTCCAGCCGTTCGGATTCGGCATAAAATTGTAGGTCCCTTCCATTCCTGTCGAAAGGCGCACACAGGAATGGTTGCGAGTTCTAAGTCACTAGGCCCTGGTTCGTCATGAACTGTTGTGCCACCCGATTTATTTTTTTTTTTTCAATATATTTACACCGTCAATGTCTAGCTACATTCTTTTTGTTTGCTACGAGAGCATGTTCATGCGATCCAGTCGTGCATATTATTTTTTTTTTTTTTCAGATGCAGCAAGGAAACCTACCTTTATTTGAAGAAAACTTTTTTTTTTTCAATTGTTTACCACCTCATGTCAAAGATAATTTTAATAAAGTCCCCTTACTCCATCCACTTATAGCTTACTCATAATTCCATTCAAATCATTCAGTGTCCAAATCCTACGGTCTGATGCAAGCTTCTATGGGAACTCGATTTAAAGAATTTCTCCATTTGGTCGCAACGAGTGCATTCAAATGCAGATATACATTCTTTATGACATTTTGGTGCCGTGATGTGCTGTGCATCTTTCTAAACATCAAACTATTTAACGATCAGCACAGAGTGCAACAAAGTATTGCCACATAAATTGAATTCAATTACCTTTTGTTCTTATGGCGATGTGCCATAATTTAAGTTTTGTTTTATCTGATCAAAGCCTAACTGCAACAAGGCTAACTGCTGTTGGTAGCCAACTAAGTTCTTGTTTATTCGTCTAGCTCACGAATGAAGTAAATTCTAATTGAAGCAGGCACACAATTCTTAGCCTTTCGAAGCGAAGATATTTTTGTATTGAAGAAGTTTAGAAGACTTGACCGCAGCTGACATTATGCCATAGTAGCGTTCATATATTGATTCTGATGTACATAGAGGTACCCATTTCAACTGTGTGCGCTTCTAGACCTAACTGAGTCATAATTCAGATCTAATTGCCCGATACAAAAAAGTTACAGGTAAGTATAAACATATACCTACTTTGGCATCCATGCGCTCCAATTGAGGCTTCGTTTTATAGAACGCGTCGCTCTTCGACCGATTCCAACTTTGTGCCATCGTGCACCCAGTTGCGGCAGTAAATAGAGTTTTATTGACCGTTTGCGTGCTGGCTGCTTATTATATACTATACCTCCTTCTCTGCTGTGGGCCTCCAAGAGCCATCCTCCTCGACATCTAATGAGATTTTCAAATTTTCTAAGGAAAACCATTTATCTCGAACTTGCCGTGGAAATATCGCATGCCATATTGTTGGTTGGAAAAACGACAAAGAACTGCCCCATTCGTTTGCCATTGAATGATGTCATCCGGAATCATTGCCGCCTCAGACGTTTGCAACTTGCAGGCCTTCCTCGGGACTTGAGAGCTTCGAAGCGCTCGCTCTTTTGATCCATTCCTATAGTCACATAGTCACCGTCCAGCTGAAGTGTATTAAATTCACTTTTAATGAGAGCTCTTCCGACACAAGCCATATGTCAGCTGTGTTCTTCATCGTTGCTGATGTTTGCCGTATCGGTATTGGCCTTTACTATAAATGTCAGAGAGGTACACCTTTGATCTGCAAAAAAAACCAGCACCATCTCTGCCGAGGTATTGCCTCTAATCGACTTAGTACACCTCATGCAATGCATAATGCAAGCATCTTGGGACTCTGATGGGCACAATCCACATTCACATCCACACCACACCCCATGGCCATTTTTAAAAGAATATTTATTTTTTTGTTATTTTACTTGTACACGTTATACGCGATAAGAATATAATTTCACCAGGATGGTATAATGTGAATATTTAGGTTAACTTTTTACTTGAGCTCAAGATTTTGATCAAACTTGTTAAAAATAGGGAAGACAAAAACAGTGCGACTTGTTTTTTTTTTAGTTAAAGAAGTTTTTTTCAGGGCTACTGCCTCTTGCGGGGAATTGACAAAATCCTCCAAGAGTATCACTTGTCATGTATAAGTGCTTCTCTAGCCGTTCGGATTCGGTTTACAATTGTAGGTCCCTTTCATTCCTGTCACACGCGCACACTGGGATGGTTGCGAGTTGTTAGTCACTAGGTCCTGGTTCTTCATGAGCCGTTGCGCCACCCAATTTATTTATATTTATTATTATTATTCATACAAATTTAACATGCATGACGAGACCGAGACGAGTCTGGCTTGTAAAGAACCGAGACGAGCCTTAACTATACGAGACCGTTTCGAGATTTTAACGAGACCGAGACGAGACTTACAAAAGTCTCGCAGAGTTTTGTGCCGTGGCCAGCCCTAAAATCTAGTAAAGGAGCCAAATTTCACAAGCGTAAGTTTCCTCTGTGCACTCAGAAAATCATGCAGAATTAAATGAATATTTGCAATCTCCCTAGACTCTAGAGTGACGTGCAAATTTATCGACATAATTTTTGAGCAGGAAAGTGTATGCAGCTTATGTACACGAAAATTCATTCGAGCTTGCAGAATTCCCAACTAACAATTCAGCTTCTTTTAGCTTAAAAATATTGATGTGCCGCAGGTTTCACTTTATATAAAGCGTCGGTACGGCCTTCAGCGGAATTAAATTTCTTATACATGTTACGAGCTAGATAACTGCTTCTTTAAATCCGAATAGAAATAAGAAAAAGAAGACTTACCGAGTTTGCGAACTGTCATTCGAATAGGCTTCTAAAATTGATATTACAGAAGATGATTGAAGATGTCACTTTAAAAAGGCAGCATAAAATGTTTATATAAGTTGCTGCCTTTAAAAGTTTTCTGTAACCATTTATAATAAGCTTTATTGAATACTTCGATACGGCTTGTTAAGTTTACTAAAGAATCATAAAAGAATGGCCACGTTCGGGTGGTAGGCGTTTTCGAACGACCAAAACCGTGTATGTAACCAATTCAAACGAAAACTAAGAAAATAAACAGGTGAGATATCAGCTGTTAGTATGAAGTATCTCTCCCAAACCAACGCGAAAGCGGCGCGGAACATTCGCCGACAGCAGTTTTTTTTTTTTGTAGTTTAGCATTATTTATTTGTCATTTATTTTTTATGATTGTGAATGATTATCCCTGCATAGCGAATGTTCCGCGTTGGTTTGGGATAGCCTTTATCCAAACAGATCCGAACATTTTTGGGATAGCCCTAGATTCCTTTTTGATATTAGTAGTTTGGTTCGTCGGCTGATTTTTTCTTAAGGCATTACAACAACACGAACAAATCTAGATACCATTGGCGACGTACCCGAACGCGGCCAATATGTCAACCTGTAATGAAGAAGCTCGAATTTGTATAAGTCATTTTAAAGAAGCTTTTTAAAAAAACTCTATTCAAATTTATAATTATATATGTATAATGAATAAATTGAACACGTGGAGAGAAAGATAATTCATTTTACTTGATTTGTCTTTTCGAGCATTCGGAAAGCTACTTTACGTTGGTTTAAGACATAAGCTTTAATGCACGATAAACTGAAATGAGGTTTATGCTCATCAGATAAACGTTACATTCGGCATTTTCGTATATCTGGGTATTTATGTGACGTCACGGTCAGCTTTTATGTGAAGACCATAATTAATTTAAGTATTTAAATAAATTGTTTTTAAATTCTTAATGAGCTGTTTAAAAATAGAAAAAATTATAATAACAATCAAATAAAGTTAATTATTTTTCTTTTCTCCGAACATAAGCAGATGATTGTAACGTTACACTCCTAATGAGCATACCTTGTTTCTGTTAATCGTGCTCAAGTAGCCGTGTTTTTTCGGATTGAAATTATCAAAACTATGCATTATGACTTAGTTTGTTTTAAGACTATTGATATTAATTAAAGACTATTGAAATGAAAATGGAGCAAGGGGACTGCTAAACAAAACGTTTAGGTACATTTGTACCTAACGCGAAATGTATAAGAGAGTTAAAGAAATCTTGTTCATGTGTGAAAATTTTTATAGAAGCTCGGATTTCTTTAAGGAAAATTTGAAGTTTTAAAAAAGGAAAAGACTGATGAAGTTTTTGCATCTTCCAAAATATATCTAAGATGGTTGAGTGGTTAGAGTGTTCGATCCCTAGTGAGGTAAAAATATAATTTATGTTTTATAATTGTTTCCAATACTATAATTAATAAATAATTGAATTTGATACTTGATTTCAGATAAAATGCAGTAATAATCACATTAAAAAATAGAAATACAAATTGTATCTTTCTTTTTTTTATTTATTTTTGTTCACCTTCTATAAGACTTGTATTTCACTTTTATACAACCATGTCCGAAGCTATCTGTCAAGTTGAAGTGTAATTCAAATTTCCAATATCCCTCGTTAAAACTTCGTATCGGCTCCTTTAGGCTTTTATACAATCAGCTACTTTTAAAAGATCTGCGAAGAAGTTTATAAGAAGATTTTCCGAAATCACGTAAACAAGCTATGTTAGCTTGTAAAACATTCTCCTTTTTATGCTTAAGTAAACTTTAAAAATGTCTTATGGAACTTCTAAAGCCTATTCTATTAAGCCGAACCGAAGCTGAATTGTTAGTTGGGTTAGGCGGCGTGCTATTTTTTGGAGCGGCTTTGCCTTATGTCCGACTAAAAGGCTTGACGTTTTGACATTTTATTTTTCAATCGATGATATTGGTTTTTGTGCTTTCCAGTGACAGTTCGGACAAAACTGGTATTTACTCTACTAGTTGATTTGGGTAGTTTGCGAAAATGAGATCTCCAGAGGGCTCATACTGCCGAAACACATACGAGCTTTTGCCAGTGAGATTTAATTTTTGTCTCAAACTGGATTTCCAACCCCCCCCCCCCACAGCCAAATCCTAGATCCGCTACTGATCTTAACCTTGATGTTCCGACCATTAGAACCAAAGTTATGATTTTTTTTTCTATAAATAAAACAAATTGATTTAATTTTTTTTTGGCAGGATAACGAGACCTTTCCATTAGTAGATGATGGCTGGCAATGCACAGAAAGCAGTCAGTATGGCTTGATTTTTCGATTCATTTATAAAATCAACAACACAGTACTTACAGCAATTAATAAGGTATTAAAATAATTGCTGATTTATTATGGTATGCAGAATTAATAAGACTATAACTAATTTAATTTGCAGTGAAATTATGGTGTACATTTTATTTGTTATATAACAACAGACACAAACTGATGAAGCCAACCGGCCAACAACTGTTTCAATTCGCAAAGGTATCGCAAAGAAGTAGTCTTCTTATCATTTCCGAATTAGTTTGAAGATATTTTGATGTTGATATGTGTGTTTTAATCAACACGTATGCCAACTTACCCGGCAACCAATAATTTGTGCAAATTAAGCAAATATTTTATTTCCTCTCTTTAAACTATAGTCCAAATAAAAAAAGACTTGCAAACTTGATGGCCTCCCATATTCATGCTTAAAAAACATGCAAACTACTAACTTATTGTGTATAACAAGTTTAACCCAAAAATTAGTCAAAACAAAAAAAAAACATAATCTTTCAATTCAATTTTATTCACTCCAATAAACACGCAAAAACAACAAAACAGTATAAATTTTCTATTGTGTAATTTTTGTCTTCTTCTTATTAAAAAGCTTTACTCAAGACTGATTTGGCAAATCAAGGCAATGTCAAAATATAAAAATAAATTTTACATAAATTTAAATAATTTTAGCGCATTTGTAACTTGTCACTGAATTTGTATTTTGTGTATGGGGTTGTATTTTGGGCCTTAGATCCATCAAAATTTTAATTAAATGAAAAGATAAATGTTTTCAGTTTTGTGCGACTGACGTTTAAATCCCAAAATACAACCACTTATTTAATCCAAATAAAGGTCATAAAAATCACAAATTTTGTACATTATGTTTCTTGTTTGCAAAAAAAAAAAAAAATACTAGCACTGATGCTTTATTATACCGACCGGTTTGATTGGATTTTTTTGAATTTAAATTCCACACATTTATGAATTAATTTTGAGCTCTATTCAATTTTGGCGATTATAAATTGGATCTTAATCGCCAGTAGTAAGTCACTCAAGTCTTTGGTTTTCTTCGGCAAACATCAACAAGCATCCTAACACTTCAACATGAAATTCGTCATTGTTTTCGTTGCTCTTTTCGGTTTGGCTTTGGCCGCTCCACCACAAGCATATAACGGTAATCCTAAGGATGCTGTCGTCACCCGCCAGGAATCTAATGTAGAAGCTTTAAAATACAGTTACGCGTAAGTAGAGCTTATAGCTTCTTGTTTTTGTAAAACATTTAAGAAATAATAAATTTACTTTAATTTTGAAAACAGTTCTGAAACCAGCGATGGCAAGTCTGCCAGTGAGGAAGGTCATATTGAGGACGAAGGAAAGGAAGATGAGGCTATCGCAGTCAGGGGCCAATTCAGCTATCTCGGTGATGATGGTGTAACTTACTCCGTCAGCTATATCGCCGATAAGAACGGTTTCCAACCCCAAGGTGCTCATTTACCAGTTTCTCAACAATAAGCTATTGAATTGAATCCTTCTCATTTGTTTATTTATTGTGGCCTTCTCTCAGTGAATGAGGGAATTTCCAGTGATAAAAATGTTGTTAACTATAGTCTAAGCGAAATAAAAAAATGAATATACAAAACAAGTAAAAATCAATATTTTATTATTTTTTTTTTTTTTTTTTTTGGTAGAAATAAATTCTGTTTTGGTGAACCTGTGGAAACTCTGAACATTCCTAAGGCTGTGCGTAGAGTGGTGCGACAAAGCGATGCGATACGAGAAGCGATGTGACAATCGATTCGAAAAGCGCTTGCAAAAGTAGTGAGAAGAGTTTGTGAGCGAGGTACTTGGCATAGGTATGCGAGCACTGTGCGCACGTTTATAAGAATAAATGTAAATATTTGCCTCGCATGCAAACGTTTCTCGCATCGCATCGCTTTGTCGCACCACTGCACGTGCAGCCTAAGTATTCCAACGATTAACTTGTTAACTTGTTTTTAATAAAGCATTTGCATGAAGAATTTCAGCTTTATGTGAAGCATTTCTTAATGTGAACATTAGGGAGCTCAACAAAAAAAAAGCTGGTTGGTTAAGTTGATCGCTTTTCATTTCAATATTTTGAATATTGAAAGTCCTTGAATCATCCAGTTTACATTTTTCGACTATGAATTGATTAGAACACTGAATTTTTAAAAACATAAATACAGAATTTTATTACGTACAGTTTTGAAAAAATAAAATTTAAATTGAAAATTAATTTTTTAAAAACTGTTCACTAAACTTAATTTATAAGCAAACCAACTGAGATGTTTTTCTGTTGTTTTCTTACAATTTGTAAAAACCTGAACGGGAGGGGGGGGAGTAATATACCCCTCCGCTACAATTGTTTACTGTCTCCACCCAACTTACACGCTTTAGCTTTTTGTTTCGCACTGTATAGGTTCTATATGGTAAGTTATGAATACGAAAAAATTGAATTTCAGTTTTGACCAATGAAACTGATCAATGAAACTGTTTCGGAATTCTGGTTGTATGTCTGTCATTCTTTGTGGCTATTAGGTAAGGGGTTATTAGCGGTACCTGCTATAGAAACTTTTTTTTTAATTTTTTCAAATATCTCGTTCACGAGTTCACTGACCCCGATCAAATTTTGTATATAAACGTTTTTGGATATAAACGTTTCTAAGAAGCTATTTTTTTTTTTAAATAAAATTATTGAATGTTTGAATGCATTTTTTTTTTTTTTTGTTTTTGAAAATTCAACATTTCGAAAATAGGGTTAATGATTTATTTTTATACTTCGTTTTGGAATTGTAGTTTTTAAATGCTTAAAACAATAATTTTTAGAAATTGTCAAGAAATTTTACATATAAAAATATGTATATGTATTTTTAAGAAAACCGCTCTAACGATTTTTTATTTTATCTTGCGATATGAATACATAGGTACTATATAGGGCAAGTTTTGGACTCGTAAAAAAAAATGAATTTGAGATAATAATTTTGTATAGTTAACCCGAAAAAAGTGGGTCCCGTAATTCTGTCTGTCTGTCTTTTTGTATCTCCAACTCAACTGCAGTCTAAGCCACTTAAGCGATTTTCTTCAAACTTTGGACTTAAGGTTTAATTCCCTAGAGGGGAAATTGAATTTTTTGTAGCTCAAGAAGTAACGGTACCTACCTGTCATACAACTAAAATACAGAAATGAATTTATTTCAAAAAACAGCTCTAACGATTTTGAAAAAAAAAAAAATTTGGAGGAACTATAAAGGGTATGGCTAATATTTTCGTAAACAAATTGTTTGCGCATAACGCCTTAAACCGATTTTACAATTTTCAATAATTCTCGTTAACGTCTTGCACCGATTACAACCCAGCTTTTTACACAGGACGCCTGTTTTAGTTTAAAGAAGTTTTGAAATTCATTATTTTCAAAAAATATTTTTTGATTTGACAGTTTATTAATATAAAACATGAGAAAATATAATTTTTAGAAATGGATTCTATACCAACAAACTTTTGTTAGGCTATTTTAGTGTCATAATCAACCCAGTTTCCATAAAAACACTGCACAAGGAAGTACCTTTGTGCCAGAATACAGATAAGTTTAGTTCTTTTTAGTTTTAAAAATCGAGGGGGAAATTTTAAAGCCAAACAAAAGTATAAAATATTTAATAGTTTTGTTATAAATTCAAAACCGAGCCAATTTAGTGAATTTAACTTAAAAGTTTTCTTGTTGCAAATTAGGTTTTCTATAAAAGTTAATGGCTTAAGAAATTTTATAAAAAAAAAATCAGCAGCGTTTTTAAACGTCTCTAAAGATATCTCGTCATTAGACTGGTTGATTTTGTCATAATTTTGCAATTCGGTATTTTGAAGTTAGTTAATTTTGTTCACAAATCAAATAAAGTGAATGAAAAAATCAATCATTTTTTATTTATTAGGCCTATTCGGCGCAATCTTTTATTCTGTTATTCTTCTATCAATTTCCATACAAATTTTCGAACTGTCAAAAATTCTTTTATTCTTTTATTAATTGGTATTCTGCAGTTCGAATTCTGTTATGAAATCTGTTATAAACCATAACAGAATAAAAGACAGATTTGTTTGACTTTTATCATAAAAGATTTCAATACATGAAGTAAAAACTTTTATTTCTTTAATGAATTGTTCTTCAAAAGAGACAGATATAACAAAATAATATTAAAATGCATAATAACAATCACAAATAAGCAATTTCAAAATAAATTATTTTTATACACGAAAGCACAGAACATAGTTGATGGATGAAACATAAAAAGTAGTCGCTTTATCTTGCCGGTCGGTACGGAGTGCCGCAGCTGAAGAAGAACGAAGAAAAAATCGCTATCGAGGGGGAGTTTTCTTGAGTCTTGTCGGTGGCGTAGCTACACTTTTTGGATTCTTCCGAACTTTAAGTCGAGCCAAGAGGGACGAAGCTGCTTTCATTGCCAAGGTTGGAAGAGAATCGATGATTCTGATGGACGCTGGCTCAGCCCTAGCTCTGCGTGCCTTCGATTGGGGCTCTTTGTACGTGTTTCTAGGAACAGGAGCGTTCTGTTATGGCGTTTGGAAGCTCTGGACTGCTGAGCCTGACTATAAAGCCGATGCGCCAAAGAGTCGAACCGAATTCGATGGATTAACCGATCATATGAAATACCTAGCTGCCTGGGACAAAGAATAAAACACCTTTTTAACTTTAACTTATCAAAAATTAACTTTTTAAATTTGATACATTAAACTCACGAACTGTTATAGACAAATAAAATAGAACAATAATTTATCCACGTGAAATAAACCACGAGCATTCCACGGGTTAATTTTATTTTGGTCACTCGTCAGTGTCGATTTTGTTTTATTGTTTACTACAGCTGACAGCAGACTTTAGGTCTGTTTGTATAAATGTATCTTTTTCGAAGTTCCATAATAGACTTTTATAAAAGATCGAACTCTTGAATACCAATTATAAGAATCTTTTATGGTGAAGATCTGTTATGCATCATAACAGAAAATTCATAGCAGAATAACAGATATGGCAGAATAGGCCTAATTAGCTTTTTTTTTCAATTTTGTTTTATATATTAAAGCGAACAAATTTAAACTGTTATTTCAAATTTTTATTTGCAATTAGAAAGGTACTATATGGCAGGTTATGGACTTTTCTACAAACTTGGTACATAGTGTTTTTTTTACTAATATGCCCACACGGTTTTTTAAATTTTATTTTACGACCAAAAATAAGGAACAAATAGTTTTTCAAAAATTTGTACAGTATTTTTTTGGTTTTTGATTTTCTCGAAAACAGTTGAGCTGAAATTTTTCATTTTTTGTATGGTAAATCTTCTAAAAAGTGTTAACATTATTTTGAACCAACATTTTTTTTTTTTTGAAAACTAAATATTTTGAAAACGACTTGGTCAATATTTTCAAAACTAGGTGTAAAATAATTTCTTACTAATTTATAGAATACCTGAAAAAACATATTTCTAAATTCAAAAATAACGTTACCTTCCATACAAATGTTGAAAAACCGTTAAGAAAAATCTTTTTTTTTTTCGAAAACGGCTCTAAGAATTTTGATAAAAAAATTGGCATTTACTATTTAAGGTATGGTCGATATTTTGATGAAAAACAATTTTACCAATAACGGTTAATAACGGTACCTGTCATAGAACTGCTTTTTTGTTTTCAAATTTCTCGTTGACGGCTTCACGGATTTCAACCAAACTTTTTATTCAAATAATTTTGCGTATAAAAATTTTCAAAAAAAAAAAGTTTTGGATTAAAAAAAAATATAATTTTTTTTTTTGAAAATTCACTATCTTGAAAACGGGACGATAAATATTTTTTTATTTTATGTAAATTTATATTTTTTTAAATACTAAATGTTGGCATACCAGATTTTATTTTTAAAAATGAGCGCAAAATTTTTTATATATAAGAAATAATTTTTTAAGAAAACCACTCCAACGATTTGTTAATATTTTTTTTTTTTGTATTAGGTATATAAATTCATAATTATCAAACGAATCAGATGGGATACTTGATTTTGAGTTCTTGCTTTAAAAGCCATTAAAATAATAGATTTATATTAATTTATAGTAATAATTTTTTTTATGATAGCATAATATTTTGGAACCAATACCTTTGTAAAGGGTCCGCCATCTAACGTTTTTTTTTTCCAACTAGTGCTTATTTCGTGAATGGTAACACTTAGCTCATGTCAAATTTGACAGATACTTAGTTTGATCCTCCCGCTGAACGAATATGGTTGTGTGTACGCTTGAACAACGCGAAATATTGCGACATTACTTCACCGATTTTGCCAAAAAAAATCATCTTTTCAGATGAAGCTCATTTTGATCTTGGCGTGTATGTAAACAAGCAAAATTGTCGCATTTGGGGCACAGAAAACCCGCACGCATACATTGAAAAGCCAATACACCCAAAACGAGTCACTGTTTGGTGCGGATTTTGGTCCAGAGGCATAATTGGGCCATTTTTCTTCAACTGAGCAAGGAGTGGCCGTTACAGTCAATGGCGATCGTTATCGGGCCATGTTGAACGAACGGATATTGGCAACATTTGGTTTCAACAGGACGGCGCTACGTGCCACACAGCCGAAGCTACACTCGATGTTGATGATGCATTTTCAAAAAAAAAAGTTATTTGGCGGACCCTTTACTTGTGCATCATCAATTTCCAGCTACGTTAAAGTTGTTAAGCCTAGTACGCTGCTGATGCGAAACGAAATTTTCCTTAAGTCTCCAAAAAGACAACGAAATTCTTACGAAAACACAGCTAGAGTTTCACAAATTGCGAATAAATAAAATAAAATAAAATTTAACGAAATAATCAAAGAATAGATATGCTGTAATGAAAGAAACAACAAATAAAAACACGAACAAATCCAAATGTCATTTCCGCACACAAATAATGGTCCGGGCAATTAATTCTGTGCGAAAAGTTAGTTGAGACTTGTCAAACAATCTGGTATAATCATTAATTTAGCTGGTCGAACAGCGTACAACAGAACTAAAAGCACAACGAAATTTTTCGTTAAAGATTTCGCATGTCATTTTTGTATTGGATTTTTCGTTTCAAATCAGCAGCGTTAGCTACGAGATCAAGTTTGTGCGATACAGTTGTGCACATTTTTCTTATATCTTCTTCAAAATTCTTTCCAAACCTTCCTGTTAAAATTCACCTTTATTTCTTGCAATCGCAGACACAATGGCTAAGCGGTTACAACAGGGAAGTGCAAACGGTTGTGGAGTGTGGATATTTTCGATGTAGCTCATTTTGTGGAATTTCTATGAATGAATGCATTTCAAGGAAATACGGCTTCTTGTTCATATCACGCCGCGCCGCCCGGCCGGCCGTGTCATGGTAATGGCGCGGTGGCAGCGGCCGATGCAGAGTGGTATTGTTTTCGCGCTTATATTCCCTTTTACAACAATATTACGAGTATTTTTATATAGCAGACGCGCTATTATTTTTACCATGATGGCAGTTCACCCACAACGAGGTTTGTCACCCTGATTTTGCTGATTTTAGTCTCAATCGATGATGATGATGGCCAATATATGTAATGTCTTTGGCAATCACCAAAGATTTAGTACAAACAAGGCTTTACCGGGCTAATCTGTCTGTGCGTTCGTAGGCATACAAAAGCTTATAAGTTCGACATAACACAGCCTCACACAACGTTGTCAAATATAATGGCGAGCTGGCTGTTCTTTGTGGCTTTATTGGTTGCATGTTTGTATGTATAGTTGCTTTCTATTTAGATAATTGGATTTGAATAGGCTTCGGCCGAATGGGTATTGGCGGTTCCAAGTACTTTATTTTTTTATTTTATTTTTCTGTGTAAGCTGGATTCAGTCATTGTAAGATATGTGTTTTACGTGTGATCTTATGTGCCGTTTTAATTTAAATGCACCTGGTTGAGTTGTGTTGACTATGTGTGATGGATGTACATGTAGCTTATTTACATAATCATATATACAAATACATACATAAGTATATAAGCCTGCTTACAAGTGCAGCGGTCATGTTTTGACGAATAATTTAATTTGGTTTGTGTTAACATTTTAGAAGGACAGCTTTAAAAACACTCTTTAAAGCGGTCTTTGGAATTAAAAGTTGTTCATGGAGATAGGAAAACTAGTGAAAATGATGAATGGATAGCCTTGTTTCACTATTTCTTATTATGAAAAGGTATTTAAGGTGAACTATCATTGATTTTGTACACTGAAAATGACATGTCAATATCTTCAGCGCAAGCGTATATGCGAAACGTTGAAAAGTTGTGTCTCTGGGTGTTGGAACGAGAGTTCTTCACTATTATTTTTAGAACAAAGATGTTTCTTGAATCTTATATAAGCTCTTATGTATAAATGAAGTTTTTATCGCCATTGACAGAGCAGCGTGTATTTTCAATTTTGCACAATCGGACGCGTTTCACAGGGTTGGGTATGAAGTCCCGAGTCACAGAATCCCTTGTTTTGGCGGACACTTTGTGTAGGAATTAAACAAAAATTGTAATCTGTCCTTGTAGCTAATTAAATTAAATCCCTATTTGCTGTGAAGACCAAGTTTGTAGCTCGCCTTGTTTTTAAGTTATTAAAAATTCCCCTAAAATAAGTGTAAGATAATTTAGCGGTACAGGAAATTCATAAGTAATAATACTTTTGATTTGCAAAATTGTAGTTTTTTAAATGATAATTTATTGCACAAAAATTAATTTTGTAGCTTTTAAAAGTTAATTTGTATTTAAATTTCAAGTTTCAAACGTGAACTTCCAGTCCGCTGAAGCTGCCGAACATAATTAAAAAAAATGAGATTTTCAATTTGTTTCTTTTGCCAGAAATTGTCGCTTTTGATTTGCTAATAAATGCAGCACAAACTCCAAATTTTTCTGCCAGCTTCAGCAGACCGGAAGTGAACTTTTAAAACTTGAAATTAAAATAAAAACTTACCCATAAAAGCAACAAAATTAATGTTTTGCAATAAATTTGTATTTTCTATACCTTATCAAAAATGTAATTATTTCAAAAACGGCTCTTTTGAATTTGATACAAAGATTACGAATTGCTTTTGCTTACCAGCTCCAACCTCAATATGGTGCGTGTGTTAACACAAACTTTAACTTTAATGGTTGAAATTCACGGTAAACAAGCACATTATTCATACATGCTTCATTTATAGGAGTCCAAACCTGGACAGAAATTCAACTTCTCACGAATTTGATGCTCTGTCTGACTCCATCCAAAGAATTGTTTACCATAATCCTCACACTGAAATCGTCATTGCGCGCGATTTCAATGTACACAATTATAGTTGGCTCCGCTTTTCAGGCCAGAAAACACTCGAAGGAAGGTATGTTGAGATTTTTGGTGAGTTAAACCATCTTACTACGCTCGTTGACGAGCCAACTCGAATCATTGACGTTGCAGATCAATCTGCGAACACTCTAGACTTGTTCCTTACCTCTGACCCTGATAAATTTAGTTGGTGTATTACCGCCTAAAGGCACATCAGACAATTGTGTCATATCTGCAAATTTCTCGTGCCAAAACAAAACTCAGTTAAAGAAAAAAATCCTAAGAGAACCGTTTGGCAGTACGAGAAAGCCAACTATGCTTTTTCGATAGCGACGTAGATTCCAGCGCAGATATGATTACAAACTTAATTCTTTGTGGAATGAGAAATTTTATGCCGAATAGCGTAAAATCTTTCAAACCCAAAGAAAATGCATGGTCAAACCATGTAAGAAGGTTATTAGGGTAAGAGAAGTTGATATAAAGCCAACCCTACTAAGGAAACCCGGAAAAAGTTTCAACAAATTCTTACATGACTAAAAATTACGGCAAAAACTACTAAAATGTCCCAAAGGTAGTAAAGATTGTTGGTCATTTGTAAAAAAACATACGAAATAACACCTCTTCCTTGGTTCCAAGGCTCGTCTTCAATGAAAATCCTTTTGTCAGCTCGCAAGATAAAGCCAATTTGCTTGCAGCATAGTCTGCTTTTAATTCGACGCTGCCAGAGAGTCTTATGACTCCTCCTGTACTTGAGAACGTTTATGATTTTATGGGACAAGTCTTCTTTCACACTCTCGCAGTTGCCAGAGTTCTGAAAGATCTCGACATTCACAAATCCGCTGGCCCGCTTGTTTCCTCCCTCCCATCATTGTTCCGAAGAGGCATTCTTCAACGCTGGCAAAACCACTGCGTAAGCTTTTCCATCTTTCCTACTCTACTGGACTCTTTCCGAGTGGATGGAAAACAGCATTTGTCCAGCCTGTCCCTAAAAAAGGCGTATCTTCTTCCCCTTCTAACGACTAACTGCGCTTACGTCGCCGTCGCTTCTTTCCAAGGTCATGGAAACGCTGATTAATTTTCAGACCAAGAAATATCTCGAAGAACGAAAGCTTCTTAATGACCGGCAGTACGGCTTACGTAGCAATAGGTCCACTAGTCATCTGATGGTATATCTCACCGAACAGTGACACAAATCTTTACATCGGTTTGGAGAAAGTAAGATTATTGCGCTTGATATTTCAAAAGCATTTTATAGAGTTTGGCATCAAGCTCTCTTATCGAAAATGCGTGCATTTGATATTGATGAATCTCTTCTTCGTTGGATTAGAAATTACCTTTCGGACCGTTCAATACAAGTTGTATTGGACGGTTTCAAGTATGAAACTCACAGGGCTCGGTTTTGTCTCCGACTTTCTTCCTTATATTCATAAATGATCTTTTGTCTGAAACTTCTAATCCATTAAATTGTTTCGCTGACGACAGTACCCTCAGCTTCTCATATTCGTTTTCAGATTCACATCCATGTCCTTCGGATGTGGAACTTGAAGGTCAGCGTATGATAAGCTCATTAAATTCTGATCTCGACAGCATTGTCCATTGGGGAATAAAAAACTGCGTAGAATTTATTGCTTCAAAAACAATCTCCTGTCGTCAAAGCAAAACCCACCCCCTTGCACCATCCATCGATTCCAATTGACGGTACTAATAATTTATAAATTAAAAAGACTGAGCACCACTAATAAGGAATGATGATTGGTGTGGCAGCCATGAAATTACAATAATTCCAGCCAAATACAATGGTGGTAGCCCACTCAAGTGGTTGTTGAACATTCAAACATTCATAAATAATATAAACACTTGCATTGAGGAAACTGAACAGCTTTCGGTTCTCGGTTTGTATGTACATCACAGACCCCCTTTTGTGTAATGATCACATATTTGATGTCGATAAAAACGCTGCAAAATGTTTGGGATTCCGAAGGCGATGCGCAAGAAATTTGTTTCCTCTTTTGATCTGGCTACGATCTATAGGGCATACATCCGTCCAAAGCTAGAGTACAATTCGCATATCTGGGCAGGTGCTCCTTCAACATACTTGAGTCTTTTGGATAGTATTCAGAAAAAAGTTCTGAAAATGATAGGTGATAAAACTATAACGGAAAAATTTACATCTATAGAGCACCGACGTAATGTTTCATGTCTTGTCTTATTTGATCGCTACTTTTACAAACAGTGTTCCAGTGAAATAGCTAGTTACGTTCCTCCCCTTAAACAATTTAACCGCAATACTCGCGCTTCTAGGAATGCTCATCAGTTTACCCTTGAGCCCAATTTCGGACGTACTGTCAAGTACAGGGATTCTTTTCTAGGCGCACAACACGAATGTGGAACGTTATCTCTCTCATTATGATATTCAGAAATTAAAAACCAATGTGCATCGGTATCTCCTTTTAAACCCTATCCTATTTTACATCTTACATGTCTTACATGTTAAGGGTATTAACAACCGCTTGATTGCGCGTCAATTATAAAAAAAGGACTGTTGTTAATATTTTGATAAAAAAAATTACCTATAACGGTTATTAACGTTACCTGTCATACTACCGCTTTTTTTATTTTAACATTTCTCGTTAATGTCTTCAGCGATTTCCAGGAAAGTTTGCATATAAAAGTTTTCGTAAAAATATTTGTTTGGATTTAAAAAAAAAAAAATAAATTTTTCTTGTTTAAATTCAATTTGTTGAAAACGGGTCAATTAAATTTTTTATTTTTTGGGCCAAATTTGTATTTCAATAAATACTTAAAGTTTGCATACCAAATTTAAATCTATATATTAATACGCTTAGCTTATCCTGAGCAAAACCTAACGGTACACTTTTCTCATGTAAATACTCAACGGAACTACATAAATTATATAACGTTGGAAAGGTTTTGACCCACAGATGTGCAGAAACCAAAAATCATGTCTGTATGTAGCGGTTTAAGCTTTTAAAGGACATTTAAATTTTTCCAGATAAATGATTTTTATCATTTTAAGGGTTCGGATTAGAACATTGAATTTTTTGTAGATGGTAACCATTATTTATTTGGATTTTTTGGTGTAAAATTATAATTCATAACTTGCCGGACAACAGAGAAAGTTACATTTTTATATATTTTTGCTCCAAAAACAACTTCCATAGGAAATACATAAATGTTTTTTTTTTATATCAAAAAATAATTTGTCTGTGTGTATGTATGTCAGTATTTAAAAAAAGTAGGTATTATTTTTGTAAAAGAACGAATTCGGGATAAATTATTTTTTTTTGTTTTAAGGTGCCTGGTGCTGATGCACATATGTAAGCTATATAAAATTTGGCCCCATTGAAAAATGCCCCCAAACGAAAAATGTCCCCAAGTGTGCTCTCATAACGAAAAATGGCCCCAAACTTATAAAAAATTACTCCAAACAAAAAATGAAAAATTATCTCAAAATATGTAAGTGTAAGAAGCAACAACAACAGAAAAATTACAATCGTACAAAAAGTGTTTTGCGTCGGTTTGGGATAGCCTTAAAAGTACCTTGCTTGGTCCACTTCGCGGGTTCAGTGATTTTAACTCCCTTTTTGGGTCCCCTGTCCCGCTCACGTTAGGGTATGCTCAGTCGCCTGGCAGGCACCTAAGTTGTCCATTGGTCTGTGATCAAAGTTTTTGTATTTTGGTTGAAGAATAAAAAAGCTTGGGGCCATTTTTCATAATGAAATTTCACCCCAAAATTAAGAATGAAAAAATGCCCCAATACCACGAAAAATGGCCCCAATTAACAAATTTAAAAATTTTGATTTGTTTTTGCTGTTTTCCATATACATGCATTTTTGGGGCTATTTTTCATTTTATGTTTGGGGCCAAATTTGACATAGCCAACTCCACACTGTACGGGTATTTCTGATTGTGATTGATGCTAAATAGTTGCCCACAGAGCATATACAAATTTGTTTAGTTTTGACACTACAACGTAAATGATACGATTAGTTTAATAGTTTTAAGATAAAATAACGTAATCTTGCTACAATTGTATGGAACTATAACATTCGCTTCCTCATAAATTCGTTGTATCTATTTGTTTTGCCTACCATAGTATGTTATTGTTATAGTCTAAGAGCAGACATTAAATTTTGGGAGTTGATGGATAACCAAAATATGAGTATGAGGGTTAGTAACTAGAAGCTTATATCGTGGTCTCGAAAACGAAAGTCTGGCAGATTTTTTGAGCCTCTGGCGAGGGTGGGGTTTTAAAAATTGCGATTTTCCAATTTGATTCTCAGAGGTATTACCACTTCAATAAATTTTAAAAATATATGTTATGATGCTCTGTCATGTTTCTTAAGTCCAATCATCTAAATCTTCGGCAATCCCACCAATAGAACTCAAAATATAAGCTTTTTAGGAGGACCTTATCGGTTTTTTTTGGAGATTTATAAAACGCAAAAAATCAGCAAAACAAAGTCTACAAAAAAAAAAACATTAATGTTCGCATAAAAAGCTTATATCTTGAGTTATATTAGCATAGTGAAACAACGGAAAAATCAAACAAATTGGCGGTTTTAGGTTTAAAAGTAACTGTTGTATCCACAAAGTAATTCATAATTTTAGTAGGGCAAAGTTTGTTTTAACTGAGAAAGGGTAATTTTTGGTTGATTTATTGTTTGTTGTTGAAAATTAAATATTTTTTTCTAATTGCGCGGCAAAATATTTTCATATTTTTTTGAAAGGTGCAGAGGTTAATTCACTGATAGAAATAAGATACAAAAATCAAGTATTGTTCAAATAAAAAATTTATGAATGCTTTATAGTTAATGCTTAACGACATTGACCCTTTTTTTGCAAAAAGTACAAAAGTAAGAAATGAATATCTTTGCTGAAGACAACAAACAATTAAAATTTATATATGGTGGTTAAATTTATCTATTATTGTTATTATTGTACTATTCGTACTAGAATGTCAGCTTATTGGGCTTGACCATTCCTTATTCCGTCAATTTCATTGAATTTTTGAACAACAACAACAACTTAAAGGCGCAAAGCACGAAGCACAAAGTGGCAAAGCACGAAATAGCTATATCTCCAGCCAAACAATTGGTGGTAGCGCCTTTAAGTTGTTGTTGTTGTTCAAAAATTCAATTGGTTAAATTTATCTATCACAACAATTTTCGTATGTTTTTTTGGGAGTAGTTTTTGTAGAATACATGTTTATCATGTCTTTTTACATGTTTTTCTCACTTTTGCAGTTATTGCAAAAAAGGGATCTATTGTAGTTAAGCCCTAACAATAAAAAAAATCCAACTAATTGGTTACTTTTACATTCTCTTACTTCTCCAAAAAGTGTGTTAATTACTTTTTGTTGGCCGAATTTTCGGCCACTGGCCGATATTAGTTTTTATAATAAGTTCAAAAAATTTATATTTTATAGAAATCGGGACTTCGTTTTTATATTTTTTTTTTTTCAGATTCGGGAATCTGTCATTAGGTATTTTGGAATTCGGAATTAAGGATCGTTCCTGTTTCCAGGTATATCAAAACAAATAAAATTCTGAGTGCAACTTTTTGCAATCTTCGGAGATATAGTATTTATTTTAAAAAGGTTCTCCCGGTTCTAACAGTTGTACGTTTCTCAAAGGAACTAAAAAATAGAAGATGTGTTCCTGTACTAAGGAGAATATGTACGTTATTTCATTTTCTTGATTATTTTAAATTACCCTGCAACTTCCACGCACCTTTTTAATTAAATGCTTTTCACTTCTTAAGGAAAGGAACTAAGAACAAGGAAATAGAATGCTGTAAATACGTTTTTAGTAATACGAGTATAATTAAAAATTAAAACACGCGAGATAAACTTGCGGAGAAGCATACGTCAGCATTCAATTCATCATTAGAAGTCCAACAAATTTTTGATTCTTGGCAGAGTATATAATTTATATCTGGCAATGTGACCCCAAATCAACCTAAGCAAACATTTATCTTAGTAAAATATTTTATTTGCTAGCACTCGTTCAACGAAATTAAAATTCAGGACTTTTCGGCTATAATCCAATCACTTTGTTATTAAAAGGTAAATGAGGGTCCCTGCCTTTTCGGAAAGTTGTGGGTTAGTTTTGATTTCATTCCGTTTTGTGGGTTTAAAGGGAGCTGAATCCGAATTTGAGGTGTAAGAACAACATTAGGCGATGCAACCTTGCGATGTACAAACAAATTAAAGACATTCTTTAAAAACAATGTATCCTTTTTGCAATTTGAAATATAATTAATAAAAAAAACTGACGTAGATGCCACATGATTTTTAAATTTGTTTTGGTAATATCGTCATAGTTCTGTTGCATTATAAGACCCAACATGAAATTAAACCTCTTAATCATAAACCATAGGTACTCCTTAATTGCACAAAAATAAAATCTAAGTTTATAAATTAAATTTTATTGCGTTGTTGTTTAAGTTTTTTTTTTATGAATGGAAGAAAAGGAGAATGGGCAAAAATATATGGGACCTGGTCTACCTAGTGCCCAGAAACGAGACCTATGAAAATGATTAGGTACTATGGAGTGTACCAACGTACGAGTATTTTTTTCGTCATAAACAATGGGAGTTGGCTTAAATAAGTGACCAAAAATGTAAGAAAAACACTTTGCAAAGTCGAATAAACATAGACGAATTGATTTATATATTGTAATATACTGCCCAAACCCCATGGTTTACAGCTTTGTGTCCATACAAAAAAATTATGTCCTAGGACTAATCTTTCCAACGATATATATCTCATTCGTGGGCAATAGGTAGACCAAAATGCCCATTCTCCTTTTGTTTCGAAAAGTTTTTCTGTAATACCATTTCCGTTTTTCGAGTGGCGTTTAAGCTCCAACGGTTCGTCGGATAAGAAACCTTGTTCGTAAACATTTTATGAAATTAAATGTTCTTTCATTTTATGGAGGAGATTATTTTATTTATTAAAATTTTTTTTAAAAGCCACTTTAGCAATAAAAACTTGCATTTTATTTTATACCTTCCTTTCAGTAATTTATTCTAACCATCGTAATAGTTTTGGAATTTTACTATTTTCTGTTAAGCAAAAATTCCTGGCGTCCATTTTGTGCAAGTACTTCCTGTACTGCACGTAACCTTTTTCTTATTTACTTTTTACAGTAGAACTCAAGATATAAGCTTTTTAAGCGAACCTAATATTTGTTTTCTTGGAGATTTTCAAAATGCAAAAAATAAACAAAACAAAGTCTCCAAAAAAAGTAGATTATGGTTCGTTTCAAAAGCTTATAACTTGAGTTCTACGTATCGGATCATCAAAATGGAGGTGTTTAGAAGTAAGGAAAATGACAGAGCATCATGATATATTTTCAAAAAATGAATTGATGTGATAATACCCCAGATAAAAAATTAAGAAAATCTCCATTTTCAACTCCCCACCCCTTCGTCAAGGGTATGGGCAGACAGACAAGGTAATCCTGGGCTCTCAACACGTAACTCAGACGATATCGTTTTCTATATCGTTATCGATTTGAGTCAAAAAAAATTGACACCCGCGCGTCAAAAAAAAAATTGATGCCCGGGCGTCAAAAAAAATTGACACTCAGGCGTCAAAAATAAAATTGACTCCCGGGCGTCAAATAAAATTGAAACCCGGGCGTCAAAAAAATGACGCCCTGGCGTCAGAAATAAATTGACGCCCGGGCGTCAGAAATAAATTGACACCCGGGCGTCAGAAATAAATTGACGCCCACGCGTCAAAAATAAATTGACGCCCACGCGTCAAGAATGAATTGACGCCCGGGCGTCAGAAAAAATGACGCCCTGGCGTCAGAAATAAATTAACGTCCGGGCGTCAAAAAAATTGACGCCCACGCGTCAAAAATAAATTGACCCCAGGCGTCATAAATAAATTGACGCCCGGGCGTCAGAAATAAATTGACGTCCGGGCGTAAAAAAAATTGACGCCCGGGCGTCAGAAATAAATTGACGCCCGGGTGTCCAAAAAAATTGACGCCCGGGCGTCAGAAATAAATTGACGTCCGGGCGTAAAAAAAATTGACGCCTGGGCGTCAGAATTTTTCATTTTATTCCGTTTTTTCTGGTGCAAAAAGTCATAAAAATATACACTTTTTGGGATAAGCTACCATCAGGACCTTTAAAAACTTTAAATTTCCTCCAAATCTATGTTTTTAATTATACAAATTATTAGTTTTTGATTTTAAATTCAATTCCATAAAAGTTAACATCTTACAAATTTATTTTGACCAATAATTTAGCCACTAGTGTGCTATGAACTTATATGACGTAGTACGCGAAACCGCTAGGCACGAGCTCTTCACCCTTTCAGTAGATATATTAACACTTTTAACTTATAAACACTATTGAAATGTTTCTCAAAAAAAAAATTGTTTCTTCTTCTTCGAAACTCAATTTAAATCTTTCAAATCCATTAATAATTAGTCTTCGAAAATCGCCTGACCCTTTTTTGTGAATTTAAAAGATCACGCGAAAACTAAAAATAATAAAATAACGATTTCTCAAAAAATTAATAAAATGATTTGGAAAATTAAAATTGTGTTTTGAAGAAGAATATTAGTGCTTAAAGATAATGGATAACGAACAAGAATAATGGTGCTTTTAGATAACATACATATTTTTTATTAAGACAAAATTTATTCATGACAGCATAGCAGGTGACAAAAATATCCAGAATCCAATCCAGAAAAATTAATGTCACCATTGAAATCAGCATAACTGAAATATTATTGGTGAATATGAACGCAGTCTGTCCGAAAAATCTGTTTTTTTTCAGTATATATTAATTATTATTAATACCTACTATATTTATACAGGGTGGGCCAATTACAAGTTTTTTTTTTCATGCAATAAAATGAACAAAATTATTTTTTTCCACATATTATGGCTTATAGTCGGGGAGGCGACCGTAAGATTACCTAACTTTTTGATATCGTTACTGATAATTTTCAGCAGGTGAAAAGCAAAGTAAAAACATTATATTTTGTTTATAAAAGTGGTCGGACTTACCACCACACGTCTGTCTGACTATTTATTTTGTATAGGTAATTGTCTTAGAGTTCAGTTGATGTCCAAAGAAGAAGACGATGGTTAGATATCGCTTAAAATAAGACACGTAAGAAAAACTTATTGTTATTACTTAAATTTTAAATGAAGTATTAAAGCAGGCTTGTGTATGTCCAATTTATTTGTTAAGAATGTAAGGATGCCATTAGGTATATTTAAAGATATGGGATTAAGTATATTTAAAAATCTAAAACGCAAAGTAAAAAAAAAAAAACCTACTCCATAAAAGTGGTCGGACTGGTGGTATAATCCAAAAAAAAATCTGTCCGACCTCTGGTTTCCTAAGGAAAATATTCTTAGCTTTCACATGATACTTCATTTATCGAAATCCGAAGAACCCATGGGTAAGTACACAGTCAAAAACAGGACATACAAAAAAAAATTGTTCTTTTTAGTAAAAATATTCAAAAAGCTGTTGAGTGCACTGGTTTAGCCGGCTGATGACTTTCCAAATCACATTATGAGCATAGAAGACAGTCTTAGCTATGTATTGATGCCACATTCGTAAATATTTGATATGGTTTTAAAAAAACATCTTCATTCATAAAAGTGGTCGGACTGGTGGTATAATCCAATAAAAGTCTGTCCGGCCTCTGGTTTCATAACGATAAAAGTCTAAGCTTTTGTTTGATACCCCATATTTTGTAATTCAAAGGACCTATGGGTTAGTAGTGAGTAAAAATGCAATTAAACACATTTTTTTTTTTGCTGCCTATAAAAATTCCAAAAATACTCTTGAAGGTCATACCTAAGCAGACTTTTTTTTATCCAACTTATATTATAAGCATAGAAAAAGGTCTTAGCTATTTTTTGATACCACTTTTCTAACTTTCTGACAAAGTTTTTCATAGTTTTCAATACAAAAGACGCAAAGTGGAAAAAAACACCTGTTGTTATAAAAAATGGTCGGACTCGTGGTAATCACCAGAAAAAAGCTGTCCGACCACTGGTTTCGTAAAGAGGACAGTCCAAGCTTTCATTTGATACCCCATTTGTGACTGCACCTATGAGATAGGTTAGCCATCAAAAATGGCAACGGAAATTACCATTTTTCACAGAATCGGTCCTTCTCGGTTCCCCACAAAAAAAAAAAAAAAAATGCTCCAAAGGAGTCCAAACGCTGCTCCGAGGTGATAATTGACATCGCCAAGACGGCGGATAACACGATTTAGAAATTAGGTGCGCAAAAGATCGTTTGTGGCTTGGGCTGTGTGGCATGGCGCGCCATACTGTATGAACCAGAGGTCGTCCAAATTCATCTCTTCAATTTTAGTTAAAAAAAAAAAAATGGTTAACATGGCTCTGTCCCCCAACCGTTGACCGAAACGTTGTTCCCAGCCTCATTTTCGAAGAAAAATGGTCCAATGATGCCACCACTTCACAATCCGGACCAAACTGTAACTCAGGTGATGCATTTGCGTTTCATTCTCATCAATCAATTGCGGGTTTCAGATCCTCAGATCCACAAATTTTGTTGAAATTGCAGGCGCTTGGTGGATGCTTTATTTTGACCAAAACTTCTTTTCAAAAAAAAACGCACTGTTTGGGCTATACATCACTCACTTTGGAAATATGTTTTCAATATTTCCCAACGTTGTTTAAGCGTAAAGCCTAAAGCGACTTATTTTGTTCCGCGAAGGTATGATACTCAATATTTCGAACGGGAAACAGATATCACTGTCGAAATAACCTATAATTTAAAAAGAAACCACTAGATGAACCCCACCTTAAGTCGCAGCAGATTTGTGTCGTCTAAGGAAACCATCTGCATAGAATTATCGTAAGGAAGTGTGTGTTTATCTTACATATATTTTAGTATTACTGGTCTGATTTCATGATCTGATATTTGTCCATGTCCAGTTAGTTTGAAATTAAAGTCAAACCAATATATTGGTTCACTCGGGCGTATACGTACTTTTTTTTTATTTTTATTGAGTTTTCAACTCTTATTTTGAAATTAATGCTCCATTAAAAAAAAAAAAAAAAGAATTTTAGTTTGTTCCAATTAAAAATTAATATACAGAGCATTGCTTATAAATATATAGTTCACCCTACAGCCAACATTATATAATAAAATTACCTTGAGTGCCCTATTCTATTCAATTTTCCATAAATAAAAATAAATTGAAAACAAAAGCTTAACTCTATCCCATATAATTATGCTTTTTATTTTTTATAATTATTTTTTCAATTTTAAAAAAATACCCATTCAAGCTCAATTTCATCCGAGCACGCAAATTTTGTTTTCAGGTAATTAAGTAAAGTGCATCATACACAATAAAAAAAGCAAAACTAAAAAAAAAAAATACAAAATCCATTATGGTTTAATCGTGTGTTATTTTCTTCCACTTTCTGCCCACGATAGAACGGATATCCTGATGTGCACTCTAGCACACAATTTTTCTGTTTTTTTTTTTTGCGAATTATTCATTCATCGGATCTAAATTTTACCTTAGCTCCGTGTCCCATTACTACAAGTGCTAGCTGACCTCATTTCCGTTGATCTAAATGTCATTCAAAAAAAAAAAAAAATAAAAGAAAAATAGAAAAGAAAATTAAATTGAAAAAAAAAAAAACATCCTGAAAGAAAATACGGTTCCAATTAAAAATAAATATTCCTCCATCATCTAGAAACTACTTCTGCACTTAACATCTGACATTTCTTCTCCGTCCACACCAAACAACAACCAACCAGCCAAACCAACTCCCCCCAGAAACGACCCCCCAAACACCAACTCAGCAGACCTTTTCCCAAGAAAATGATGTACCTCCTCGTATATTTACTTCAACATTATAGTAACGTCGTCACTCGTCGTCGTTGTTGCACACTGCACACAATCCCTAGCCACTTTACACAGCACAACACAATACAATGTCGCTGCACTCACTGCACAAATTAACCTCGTAAACATGTTGCAACCCCATCGCATGCATCAGGGGGTTGAATTATAGATACTCTTGTTTCTGAAACATTTCACGTTAACTGCTCAAAGTTTAGATACATTTTCTTCCCTCACACCCCCTCAACAATTATTGCTGATACACAGAAAAGAGGCAACCCAAAGATACAATGTTGATTGCATTCTGTGTTGCTTGCCACAAACAATTTTGTTGCTGTTCTTTGTATAATGTATCTGGGTCTGGGACTCATGGGATGGAGCCAGTGCCAGTGGTGTGCTACTGAAAAAGTATTGCGATGAAATTTATTCGTCTGTCCGTCGTCGAATTTGGATTCAGTTCGTTTTCGATCACCAAATGTAGTGAACGCAATTGGCTCCTCATATAAATATATTTTAAATAAAAAAAAAAACTAAAATAAAAACCGATTATTGTGGCGCAAAAGTTAAATTTTAAACTAAAAATAAAATAAATAAACTAATTGTATTATTATTTGTTTTGAAAAAAAAAAGGAAATTCTATTTTGATGTTTTTTTTCTGTTTCTTTCTCTTTTTGTTTTAAATCTTAAAATTAAGAAATGTAATATATCTTCATAAATTTCGGTTGAATTGTGCAAGTGCGGCAGGAAGGTTTTGGTATAGTCGTGTGCTCGGTGCACTTCCATTGCACCTGCATGTACGGTTAAGGAACGCGTGAATAGCGTAATTTTGTGTGCTGTTGCTGTGGTTGTTTGTCTGTTTCACTCGGCGAAATTTGTCCGCATTGAAACGTGAAATTGTTTTTTTTTCTATTTTTCATTTGCAAAACAGAAAATTTATATAAATGCATTTTATTTTTAAACAATAAAAACAAAAATAAAAAATAATATACATTCAAGCGATCATAAAGATATTCAGAATTGAGATTCCTAGTAAGCCTTCTTCTGCAGTAAAATATTAAATTTTAAAACATTTTTTCATATATTACTCGTACGCTGCAATTGTATTTCTTTGTGTATACTTACCGTTAAGACTACAAAAAACTCTTTTTTTTTTGTCAACGATAATTGGATACTCAGATACATTATCGCGATATTGAGTATCTTATGTCCCTCATAATGTCCATTCATCGTTTTTCGTCTAGTGGCGTGTGATATTGTGTACACATATATAGGTACGTAAATGCAAGTGGAAAAACGCACTTAATAAAGTTGAGCTTGCCGGTGGTGTCTTGAGACAGCAGCAACGACTACGTGCAGTTTTGTATTTACTTTTTTTTTTTTGTTTTTGAAAAAAAGGCACGCACTTTCTTGTGACGTTTTGGCGGTAATATTCTAAAGTGGGAACAAAAATGATCCATACATAAATCATCATCAACGCATATAATATGATGTATTTTATTTAAATTTGTATTAAATAAATATTAACAACAATTTAAGTAAAATCATTAAACAGAGTTTTTTTGTCTGTTGTGTTTGTCAATTTTACACAAAAATAAAAGTGAAACAACATCAGCCGGGAATTATATTATCGTTATCGTGGTTTGGTTGTGTCGTCTTCACGGTTGTCGGGATCGGGACTTTTGAAAAAAAAAATATATAAATGTTGATTGATTTGTAAATCGTGCTGCACATTTTTAAATGGTTACGAGTTTTTGGAAATTTATTTTGTATGGCTTTATGTTATTTAGCTGCAATTCTCGACAGATATAAAGGTAAATAAAAATAAATATTATTATGTTGCTTGTGCTGCTCTTCGTTTTATCTCCTCGTTAGTTTTTTTTTTTTTACTTAAGTTATTGTTTTTTGTTTTTCTTATTATGTCTTGCCAACAAAAAAAAAAAAAACTTAAGGAAAATCGTGATTTAGATGAATAATAATTTTAAAGTTGATGTTCGTGTCGTCTGTGAAAGACACGATGTAGATCACCAGTCACAGACAGAAGCCAGAAGAAGTGATCATCGTTTTGGTTTTCTTTTAAATTTTTGCGTGCGCGCAGAGGAATAGTAATTTATTTCAAATAGTTTTTGAGATTTATAGTCTAAGACAAACATTGATAAATTATTGTGTTGTTTATGTTTGGAAATAAGATAAATTGGATTGGCATTTTTTTTTTTCAAGGACATTTAGTTCCTACAAAAGAAGAATTTCTGTAGAATAAAACAAAAATAAAATTCTCGGATTTCTTATCTTTTCAACATTTTATGTTCTAGGAACATGATTTTTGTAAGAATTCTTGGAAATGACAAGAAATCACTCAATAGTCAGTTTCAACAAAATTGATTAGGTTTTGTTTTTCCAAATATTGAGTTTAAAAAAGAAAATGCTTTTTTTTAAATTTCAAAAACTAGTTCTTCAAAAATGTCCAAACCTAATATAAAACAATTTATACTTTTTAGAAGCTTTTTCGTAAGAAAATTGAAAAAAAAATTAACTCAACGAGAAAATAAACTCTTAACTATAGTAATAAGCTGTTTTTTTTTTTTTTTTTGTATTAAAAATCTTAGAAACCGTTTTGGAGGTAATATTTTCATTAGTCCAAAAAAATTAAATTTTTTTTTTTTTTTTTTAATTAAAAAAAATATGCACTACTGGATCGCACGATCTTGCTCTCCTGTCAGTTAACAGCTGAAATGAACATGAAAAATGATATCGGTTAAGACATAGTAATCCTCTCTACCTGTCATATTTGTATGACAAGCCAGATATTGTTTCTATTATTGGCAAGACTAAAATGAATGTCATTGCATCATTAAAAAAAGAAGGCATTCAACAGATCCTGTTGCTCTCAACAAAATTTTTAACCGCTTCTATGAAAGCTTAAATATTTCTCCTTCTACAGTTTCGAAAGACCTTGCTTCACTTGCTTTGCGTCTCAACTCAAAACGTATACCTTTCTTTAAACGCCACAATAAGACTAATCTTTAACAATAACGCAGTTTTGCAGCCTTATCAAAGTGAATTATCTCTATCTTTTCATATCAAATCTCCTAAGTTTTTTGCTTTGTACTACCAAAATATCCGAGGACCTCGTACCAAAACTTCGTTTGTGTATTTAAATTCCCAAAACCTTCCCTATGATACACATATGCACTTACAGAAACTAACTTGTCTTCTGATATACATAAATGATTTTTCTCTTTTTTTTGATGCTGCTGAATCTACTGATACCATTTTCAATTTGCCTTATCTAAAAAATAAATAAATCGGGTGGCACAACGGCTCATAAAGAACCAGGGCCTAGTGACTAACAACTAGCAACCATTCCTGTGTGCGCCTTTCGACAGGAATGGAAGGGACCAACAATTTTATGCTGAATCCGAACGGCTAGACGAGAAGCACTCGTGACAAGTGATACTCTTGGAGGAATTGTCAATTCCTCGCAAGAGGCAGTAGCCCTGAAAAAAAAACTTTTTTTAGTTTTTTTTTTAGGTGGACGAGGCTGGGAAGCGATCCCAGACCTCCAGCGTGACAGTCGAACGCACTAACCATTACGCTACGGGCTACTTGCCTTATCTGTAAATGTTAAAAAACAATTTTCTTTGATTTTATTTTTTTCGAAAAAAAAAAAAAATTGTATACAATTTTTAAATGCAATATTATTTAACTAACATAGAAGTATCTACTGAATTAAAAAATAATGATAAATCAATCAAGCCAACGATGAGTTATGCGGGAACATACATACATACATACATACCTAAACAAGTATACAAAAATGCATTTGTGTATAAAAAAAAAACCATACATTTATTTCTATTTTGTTGGCTAAAACGTGGTATTATTAAAATTATTTTAGAGATAATATGTATGAAGTCTAATCAAAATCGAAAGAGCCGTTTTTGAGAAAACTTAATACAACCGAAATTGTTGTATGCTAGCTACCAGTTCTAAATGAGCTAAGCCCAAAATTGCACAACACACAACGTTTCACACCAAATTTAAGGGTCTACCACGATATCTAGAAACCAATAATCCAGAAAGCAACAATCCCGAAAGTAAAAATATCGAAAAAATCTTGAATTAAAATTTAGAAGCATATACTCTCGAACTGCAAAAATCTAAAAAAAAAATCTAGCATTTATAATAATTTTTGAGACAATGCAATTGTTACAATTCGGGGCGTTTAAACTATTGAAATAGGTAAAAAAAATTCTGGAAAGAATATTTTTCTCGATTTAGAGCGAATTCGTAATCGTCTGACTAACTTAGATCTGCAAAGTTTGTGTTCGTAAACAAAAATTGAAATCTGACTTCAGCAGGCCTGCAAAACGAATAACATTCGTAAACATCAAAAGTACGCAGAAATCAAATCGGCGTCGGGCAGTTTGTGTAGAAAAAAAAAACATTCTGCCGAAAAAAAGTAATTTCTGCTGAAAAAAAAATTAAAATTAAAACAGGAACACATGTAAAGGGTGGGCCATCTTGGGGTTTGTTTTTGAATCATATTTTATTTTTACACTGACCGCTGTTTCCCAATCGAAATCTGGACGGGAAGTCTGTATTATAACTCCGAGTCGCTCTATGCTTGAACAACATTGGGAAATATTGAAAGATTATTTCCAAAGTGAGTGCTGACGAGGCGCATTTTCATCTCGGCGGCTTCGTTAACAAACGAAATTGCCGCATCTGGGGCTCAGGAAACCTGCAGACGTTACTGTCGAGAACCCAAAGGATCCATAGAGAGTGACAGTTTGGTGCGGATTGTGGAGTGGTGGCATCATTGCACCATTTTTCTTCGAAAACGAGGCTGGGAATAAAAAAATGATTTGGACAACCTTTGGTTCATGCCACACAGCCCATACCACATTCGATCTTTTGCACACCAAATTCCAAAATCATGTTATCAGCCGTCTTTGTGATGTCAATTGGCCGCATCGAAGCTGCGATTTTACCCCTTTGAACTTATTTTTTGTTGGGAACCGTAAAGGACCGATGTTATGCCAGCAATCCGGAATTGATTCAAGCACTTAAGGCCAATATAATCCAAGGAATCCGTGAGCTACAGCCCGAAACCATCAACAAGATTTTGGAAAATTGGAGTGACCGAATTCCATGCAGCCACTTGAACGACGTTGTGTTCCATAATTAATGGGAATGTTTGTTGTTAGTAATAAGGCCATAAACCATGGGCAAAATTAAATTTTGTTCACTCAATTCCCTGTATATGAAATGGCTTTGAAGTACATAAATTTGTCTATCAACGAATATTTCTTTCCAAATGTCACCCAAAAGCCCTAGAATCGCCTTTTTTTTTAAATCGAATTTTTTATAAATAATTTTCTGCGCTGCGATGTTTACGAACACAAATTTATTAAAAAACTGCCGCCTGCTTGCTTTCTGCGGGCAGAAGAAAAATAAAATCGATACGCAGAAGCTTAGCAGGCATGCGGGAGATCTGCCGCATATTTCTGCAATTACGAACTCGCCCTTAGTCTTTTGTGATTTTTGTACGTTCTAGATTTTTGTACATTCGAGATCTTTGAAATCGAGATTTTTTTTGTTTTGAGATTTTTGCCATTCCAAATTTTTGTTATTCTAGATAAAGTCCTGATCCCCATATTTAAAGCAAATCAGTCTAACCGTTTAGGCTCTAGCTCAATGCACATACATCAGGATTCAGTGGCGCACGGACAAACAGACCGAGCGGCGCGCCGGACGGACGTCTTGGCGAAAATCACTTTGTTCGGTCTTCTTCATTATCGCAATGTTAGTTTTGATTAAAACCTCGTAAAATTTTTTATTTTACATGTAACCAGTTAATACTATTGTCCTAGAGCAAGTCAGTTGTTTTGAAGTTTCAAAGCATCTTTTAGTGCCATCTTGTTGTTAAAATTAGAGAAAATGCATTTTCTATAATAAAAAAAGTAATCGAGCTAGTTCCAGGCCATTAAATATTTTAAATAAATTTCTGTTCTGCATTGTTAAGTTCTTTTTTGCTTTAATAATCGTTGGATCTTTAAGTCACTGTTTGAGAGGATTCAATGGTAAATGGCATTAGAAATTTATATAACGTGTGTATGTACAATGTACATACTTTCTTTCTCGTAACTTCATGTGAAATATGTTACACTTTGCAAATTTGATATTAATAACACATAATTTTAATGATTTTTTTTTTTTGACAGACTAGATAACAATGTTAAGCGACCGACGCGACGTGACACCGGCGATAAAACAAACAAAATATCAGTTGCAACAAATATAAACTATGTATCCTTTCATTCGGTTTCTTTCATTGCAATGCAAATAAGATGCAACAAATATTTTCCCTGTCAGTTATAGACAAAGTAACGTTAAATTTGACAATTCATTTAATTCTTACTGTCTTGTCAAATCATTGGTTCAGTTCAGGGAAATAAGAGGTATCACTGTCAAAACATATGAGATAGCGAATCTAAAATGTTGTCCCCTCAGTAAATTGTGACAATGAGTTTTTATTTTCCTGAACTAGACAATTATTGTGTTTCATTGACAAATATTGCTTCAGTCAATTTAAAGACAACCATTTTTGAACTGTTTCGACTTTAACTATGCTGTCAACTGTCAACTGTCAAAAAAAAAAAAAAAATAAGTCAAATGCGTATTGATTTTTTTTTTTAATTTAATTTCGCTTTACAGGTGCATCAATTTGATTGATAGTTTTTTAAGTTGGCTTAATATAATTTTTATGAAAATTGGTTTGGAATTCCTAGTACATATGTATTTAAATTTTATTTACAATATACCTACACCCAAAATACGTTTCTAAAAAACGATTTTATTTAATGAAAACTGAGTTTTTAAAATAAATTCGTTAAAATAAAATCTCAATTAAATTTTTGTATTTTATACACTAAACAGAAATTTGTATTAAAAATCTTTGACAATTCAAAATTATTGACTATACAAAATGAACTTCATGAACAAAGACCATTATACAATAGGTACACATATCCTTTTCGTAGATATGTCATTTTTTTTTTAGAATATCGATGATTTGGTTGGGGCTGTTTGTTAACGACTGCAAAAGGATTTTAAATAACATAAGTTTTGGATATTTATGAAAATTTTGTTCATTGACTTAATTAAAATTCTTTAGAGAGAGAGAGAGCTAGATGGTCAGAGGTTAGAAAATAAATATTTTGTTCGATGCACACTCAGTCAGCGCTGCCGCTGAAAAAAATCTTAGTGCCACCAATTATTTTTTTGAGTGCCAAAAAGTGCCACAGAGTGCCAAAGCAATATACATATTCATATAATAACATATTTAAACAAAAACAATAAATATTCTTTCGTTACATATTTCACTATTAACAAAATAAAATTATAAAACAAAACAATAGCAAAATTCATTTGCATATTTTATATAAGATATAATGATATCATATGATAGGTATCAAAGGGCACCGTAGTGCCCAGGCAAGTTTTGCACTACACCCTTTTTACAGGATCAAAATCAGGCGATTTCTGACCCCCCTTTAACTTATGTACCAATAAAGTCAGAAACTTAAAATTCGCAGTATTTGCTAAGCCTATCAGGTTCAGGCAACTTACCAAGTTTATACTTTTTAGCATAAGAGGTTCCTGAGATATAACACATTCAAAAATCGCAAAAACCGTAACTGACTGACTGGACTCACTGACTGCCCATCAAAATTATGGAACACTTCCCAAAATCGTAGAATCATTTAAATTCAAACACTGGTAGGCCTTGTGGTGCATACAAAGGAACAAATCGAAAATTTAAGATTTTTCATTCAGGGGGCGTGGTACCCGCCCATTTTCACAGAATTGATATCATTAATATGGATCACCTCTGACTGTCGTAGACTTAAACTGGTAGATCATGTGATCAATACAAAAGAGATATTGAAAAATTTGAAATTACTCATTGAGGGGAGTGGCACCCGCCCATATTCTCAGAATTGTTATCAATTATGTGGACACTTTTGACCGTCGTAAAATGATGAAAATTGGTGAAGCGATACGACTTGACATGCAAGAAAGGGGAAAGTAAAAATTTAAGACTTTAAATACAGTGGGCGTGGCAACCACATATTTTCGAAGAATTAATATATATTTAATAGAGACCACTTATGCTTTGTGCAGAATTATGAAATTTTATAGAGCGGTTGGTTTTCTGGTGTAGGTATACAAAGAAAAAAATTGAAAATATGTAATTTTTCATGCAGGAGCGTGGCATCTTCACATTAAATACTTAATTTTTCTTATGAGGCTTTCAGTGGCATTTATTCCACCCACTTTTCCTGATAATAAAATTCGTTGTGAATACACCAAAAACATAAATGTTAAAAAAGAAGCCAAGTTCCTCTATAGGTAGGTATACAAAAACCTTTGCGTATCAAGTCAGCCGTAAAAAGTACTGAGATCTAAAGTGCGTCAAGTTCTAAGTTTGTTAATGTGAAATAATAATTAAATATGTTAGGTAGTGTAATATCGAAGCACCTCAAAATTATGTAGGTATTAGATTTTTACTAATTTCTTTTTGAAATTCTATTCAATTCTGTTTTAATTTTAAGTTTCTGTTCTACTTGATGCATCATGCAACATTCAAAGTTGATGGATGGAATTTAATAGAAGTAGTGACAGTGACAATGGCATACACAAGTCTTTCATTAATTTTTTATAGACATCCAACAGTGACAGTGGCATACAAAAATATTTCGCTAGGTATCCTAGGCATCTAACACAATGTTCTCTGTAGTAGATTTTTGTGGGGCTTACAAAAAAGAGCAACAAGTGTAGGAATGTTGGTAAATTGTATAAGAAAATTTAATTTTTAATGTTTTTTAATAAATTTTTGTTTGATATTTTCATTTAAAAAAAATGAGTGCCAAATTTTAAACTTTGTGTGCCAATGAATGCACTTTTGAGTGCCAATGGGTGCCAAAGTGCCAAACTCATTTGAAAGAGCCAATTTGGCACTAAAGTGCCACTTTCGGCAGCACTGCACTCAATTAGTTTTAATAGGCTCCATATTTGTTTATAACAAAATAAGGGAAACCCCGATAATATGATAATTAAATGAACCTACAATTTTTATCACCAAATGATTGTTTAATCACCAAATGATTGTTTAATTTTGCTAATCATACAACAGTTTATTTACAGTTGATTTTTTTCGGGTTTTTAACGATCTGACAGGGTGAATTCTAAACCCAATCAGTTTTTGATACACAGGAATCAGAAATCGGGTCTCGAAATCTAAGGAGGAGTGAAACAATTTAAGGTGCAATTATCCACAAATTTGATTTTTTTTGGTTTTTAAACATGCAATTACAGATTTTAGCCGTGACCACGCCGACAAACGCATTTTTTTCATATTATTTAACATTTTTCGACACATATTCTTATTTTTTGTTCCACTTTTACGCGCTACATGCAACTTTGCCCAATGGAAAATGGTCCCAAACGAAAAATGAAAAATGGATCCAAATTTAGGGGCTTTTTTCATAATGAAAAATGGCCCAATTTTAAAAATGGAAAAATGGCATCAAACTTATTAAAAATGGCCCCAAAGAAAAAATTACAAAATTACAATTACAAAAAATGTTTTGCGTCGGCCTTAAAAGTACCTACCTTGCCTGGCCCGCTTCGCGGGTTCAAGGATTTTGTACTCCCTTTTTAGGTCCTCTGTGCCGCTTGAGCGACTTCATCGCTCTGCTTAGGGTATTAACAAATTTTAAACTTTTTTTGTTTTTGTTGTTTCCCATAAAAATTTCTGGGGTTATTTTTCATTTTATGTTTGGGGCCATATTTCATTAGAGCCAAATTTCATGTAGCACACTGGGTGTTAACCCAAACAAAAATTTGATGTGGGCTTTTAGACTATTTCCAGTTTGTTTTGTAGATAATTTTTAAGCACCCGAGACGAGACCGAGATGATTCTTTTTATTTGGACCGAAACTTAGCAAGAGTCTCGTCGGCCTAGGTTTTCTCGGCAGAAAAACGGCATTTTAAAAATGCTAATAATTTGAAAAATCCAATTTCATTTCAATATTTATTTTCTTCTGTACATATTCAAACTACCTATGTGGAGAAAAACTATATTTCGACGTATCGAGAATATTTCGTTCCAATAGTCAACAGGTTGCCCAGAAATCGTATTTTGCGGAGACGAGACCCAAATAAGCCCAAGACGAGACTGGGACAAGACTGCAAATTTAAATTTTCTCGCGAAAAAGGCGAGACTGAGACCGAGACGAGACTTAATTATACGAGACCGACACGGGACCGAGACAAGACTGAAAATTTTCGATTTTAATGAGACCTAGACGAGACTTAGAAAAGTCTCGCTGAGTTTCGTCTCGTGGTCAGCCCTATTTGTAGTGTTTTGTTGCCTGTTGTTGATAGTGGTATCCAAAAATTTAAGTAAATAAAAAAATTAATGAATCATGAGCAATGAGCTCTGGGCTTGAATAGAAATCAAGTACATGTCGTAGGGTGGAGCTTGTTTTGGAATTGATTGTATTTCTTTATCCTCCCAGCTAAAAGTTATCATAATGGAACAAAAAACTGAGCAGAATTTCATTGAAATCGCACGGAGAAAAAAGTCCTTCCTAAAAAAAATTGAATATGTATTAGATAAAATGCATTTCTGCATGTTTTTTTTGCAAAGCAGACCTCAGGCTAAAAGTTATTGGACAAATCACCTTAATTTCGGTAAGGGGACTGAAAGTTTTATTCAAGGGGAATCCGTTTCGTTTTAAAAGAAAACCATTATCTTTTGAGAAAATTTTATTTAATCAATAAGTTAGCATTAGCACATAAAATTATTGAGAAGTTAATTCATTTTAAGTAGAAAAACTATGGTTAGTTTAAGGAGAAACTTCTCATGAGAACGAAATGATGAACTTAATTGAATCTACGAGATTTTAAACGGAATCCATTTGTTTTGATATGAAATCCAGTTTTATTAAGTAGATTGGTATTAACATGAGATGACCATCACCTTATTTTAAAGTGGCTGATTTTTCTATCCGTAAGGTTAATTTCATTATTGCGGTACAATCTATTTGCATCCAATATTTTTGGCTGTTTATTTTGAGCCATAGTAGGTGAGATTCTCTGCAAGAAACCTGATGCCTGCGGGAAGTAAAATCACTGCTAAGAATTGTCGGAGGACACTACCAACACGACAAAGAAACATGGTGGTGGAATAATGAAGCCAAAGCAGTAATGACTAGGAAATAAACGGCTTTGAAGCTTGGTCAACTTGCCCCTTTCGTAACATAGATGAAAAAGCACGCCTTGGAGTGGTTTACAGACGTTGCAAGAAAGAAGTGAAAAAAAGTGTTACCAACTTCAAGCAGGGAGTACGAAGAGCATGTATCGGGAGCTGGAGAAAATATCTGCACCGGCTGCTGATGCAAGCCAAGCTATTCAGGAACTGCAACATAGCAACATGAACAAGTGCGCAACTATTTTCAAAATCACCGCACATAGAAGGAAAAATGCTCAGGAGATTCGTTCACCAAAATTCATTAAAAACGCTCGAGACCAATTCCTTGTGGATGACGACAAAATTCTTCACAGATGGCAAGAGTATTGTGAAGGACTTTTAAGAGAACAGTTTCCGAGGGTATACTTTTCAATAGCTGCACCTAACAATGAAGAAGTCGCCGACATCACAGTCGAAGAAGTAAGTGATGCAGTGAAAAACTCCAAAAGTGATTGGGCCCGACGAGATACCCTCTGAGTTCTGGAAAAGATGGGAGACATCGGGTCTAGATGGCTCATGATTCTCATCTCCAAACTTATCTGCGGCGACCGAATGCCTAATCAGTGGAGGGAAAGTGACCTTCTTCCAATCTACAAGGAGAAGGGTGCTACACGCAATTGCGACAGCTACCGTTCGGTCAAGCTGATGTCACACACCATGAAGATCGTTGAGCGGATATTGGACGGCCGCCTACGAAAAATAATACGGCTGGCAGCAGGAGTGACAAAGCGTGATCGAATAAGAAGCAAGAGGAAGCCTACACGTCAAAAATACCATCTTGGACAAAATATAGCATGACCAACTTAGCTGGTACTGTCATGTACAAAGAAGATGTCATAAAAACCCAGCTCAAAAGGCAATAGCACAAGACGTTCCAACACTATCGCGGAAGAAAGGCAGGCGCAAGAACTCCTGGATGAAACAAATGCAACGACACCTGCATTTAGTTGGTCTCAGACATGGAACAATCCAAAACCGGGAGGCCTGACGACGTTCTCTGAGGTCAACCCGGCGAACCCCACAAGTGGAACCTTAGGTGAAGCAGTTGAGTGGAAGAGTTGTGTTCCCCCTCGAAATCATGACAATGGCCGGTTAAATGAAGAAGAAGAAGTAGGTATAATCAAAATTAAACAACATTTATCGAACGATATCGTTTTAAAGATAATATTAAAAACGATATCTTTTGATCTTTTTATCTTTACGAGATGAGTCCTTATTGGATTAAGAAGACTGGCAAAATTATTCAACATGAAATCATCTTCTAAAAATGTCAAAATCAATAAATTAAATGTCAAACTGAAATATCTCTTGACTCATTCCTTAACCGCATCATATGGAAACTTGAATCACATCCTGAAATCGTTAAATAATTTATTATCTTACAATCTTGCGGTAAAGTCATTTAATACAACTCTTAACAATACCCAAATATTCTATGAATAGATTAGTAGGTATAAGATTCATCATTCTAAAAATTTCACAAGAGTCCCAAATTCACAAAAGGCTCTTAGCACTACCGCACTGAGCCGGTTTAATTTAAAAAAAAAAAAGAATTCACATAAAGAGGTACACTTCTTTATAAAAATTTTCCATGCTCCAAAATCTATTCACAAAAATATTAGGGATGATTCTCTATTAAGGAATTCAGAATTACACAACTCACTTCCTAGGCAAAAGCCACGAAATCCTATACTCCATCACAAAAAAATAAAAAACCACAATTCCTTAAGAATTTCGGGAGCAAAAAGAAACTATATTTTGTTACACGTGTTTAGGTTTGGTTTTAGGTTTAGCCCCCAGAACGATTTAATGACATTCTTAGCCACACAAGTTATTTAGAACAAAAAAAAACTACCTATATCCCAAAGCAGGAAGTGAACACCAAAATATATAGAATCTTCATCCCAGGTGCTGTTGGCTGCTTGGTGTTCTTACCTAACCGCACTCGTCTCCTAAACAAGAATCACGGCGCAATAACAGACAATCTTTATAGAAAAAGAATCAAGACAAACAGAAAAAATAAAATAAGAATACCACGACAAGGGACTACGTCTTTACTACGACAGACGGATGACGCGACGGGACGGGACGGACGCAGCGTGCCGAACCACCGACAACATCGAAAAGGAGGACTTGATTATGTCATTCTGAGCCGATGCCGATATACCAGACTCTCAACTCCGTTCGTTCTGGGTTGCGTCTTTCCTCGTGGTCTTGTCGTGGCTTTGTTTTTTTTTTGGATACCTTATTATTATTTTATTATTCGTCGTCCATTAATGCGAAGCGAAGGTTGTCTATGTCTGGCGTCAAGGCAGCAAAGAAACATAAGAACACTAAAAATAAAACGATACTATAACCTGGTCCAGATGGAAGATACTACATGTCTTCGTCCGCGTCGCCGAGTCGGTTGTGATGTGCATCCGCGATGATGAGACTTCCTTCCACCAAGAACCAACTACTGCTGCAACTATTGTCATCGCTATACAAATGGCAATAAAAACTAAAAATAAAAATGAAAACACAACCGCGATATAAGGAACAAGAGAGAGACCTTGATGGTCGTCGCGTAAAGGGATGTGGTTGTTGTTAAGTTGGTCTTTGGAAGTCCCAGAGTCTCAAGTCTCAACCTAAACCAAAGTCGTTGTATGGCGATTAAGGAGGAAAACACTGTATTGACAATGATGAAAAGATGACTCAGAACGAAAAAGTGTCTTCTTTCTTAGTCAAGTTTGAGGGTTTATAGAGATTTGCCATTAAGATTGGAATCGGAAAAAAAACAACAACAACAAGAATATGATACTCTTTGGCTACTTCTACAACCGAATAGATTACTTCCTGGCGAATTGTAGGTAATGATGGGACATCCACTGATACCGCGCTCTAGGATGTGAACTTTTTTGTTGTTGTTTGTCAATGTTGTTGTTTAGAGAGAGTCTTTTTTACTTTGGTACTATTATATAAATGAGAATATAAAAGCTGAAGTTACTACTTCCTTTTGGACGATAGTAGCTTAAGCTATAGGTACGAGTGTATAGGTATAGAATGAACTTATGATGGAATCAAGAAAATAAACTTCAGAAGTCTTTATCTTTGGTGTGATGCGAGGCTTTGTGGAGTGAGCTCTGTTCCTAAGTGTTATGACTGGAAATTGTTTCATTTAGCAGTGATATTTTTTTACAGGGTGTTTTCAAATGAAAAATACTTTTGGGAAATGATTCAAGCACGTTCTAAGAAAAAAAAAAAAAAAAAATGTTTATAATAAGTGCATTATATGACAAAGACCTCACCGACCGACCCCTTCGATGTCAAAAAAGGATGTAAACAAGGTGATGCGCTGTAATGCGACTTCTTCAACATCATACTTGAAAGAATAGTGCAGAACTCTTACGTCAACACGATATTGACATAATTGGAAGAAAAAAGTGTGATGTCACTGGAGCTTTTGCAAGAATTGAGAAGGAAGCGGCAAAGATGGGTTTAGAGGTGAATGAGGACAAAACAAAGTATATGCTGTCATCTAGAAAGGACGCTCAACACCAACGGCTTGGACAGAACGTCACCATAGAGGGATATAACTTTGAGGTATCTATGTTCGAACTTTGTCTACCTGGTTGCTGCTATCTATTCCGATAATGATACCAGCGCTGAGATCAAACGAAGGATAACTCTTGCCAATCGCTGTTTCTTCGGGCTAAGAAGGCAATTAAAAAGTAAAGCTCTCTCTCGAATGAATAAAGTGTCCCTGAGCAAGACACTCATCATACCGGTCCTGTTGTATGGTGCAGAAGCATGAAACTTCTTAGCGGCGGATGAGTACGCTTTAGGAATATTCGAGGGAAAAATTCTTTGGGTGATCTTCGGTCCTGTATGCACAGACGGGAACTGGAGGAAAAGATGCAACAACAAACTGTACGGGCTGTACAGCGACATCGACCTAGTCACAAAAGTGAAATGGCAACGAATCAGGTGGCTGGGTCACGTAGAACGGATGGACACCAATGCTCCGGCCCGAAAAGTCTTTGAATTCATCCCCAAGGGACGGCTGGCGGCGCTGTAGATGAAGGCCGCGAAACCGGTTGGCGCATACAGGTGGAAGAGGACCTCAACCAACTTGGCGTGCGAAACTGGAAGCAGCTAGCTAGGAACAAAGCTGGCTGGAGAAGGCTTGTTGGTTGAGGCCCTGGTCCACACCAGACTGTAGCGCCAGCATAAGTAAGTAAGTAAGTAAATGGGTTTTTACTAATCTTAATGATTAAACACAATTCGAGCATTAGAAAGATATTGAAGGGTTTAAGAGGAGATTCCAATGAAGATTCGTATACTGAACCTCTGAATATCAAAATGGCAGCGAATACAAATGCCGAGTTAAGCATTCCACATTCGCGTAAAGCGACTGAAGAATGAATCTCTACAGTTCATTCGAAGTTGGGCTCAAGAGTAAACTGATGTGCGTTTCTAGAAATACGAGTATTACGGTTGAATAGTTTTAGGGCAGGAATGTCACTGGCAATTTCACTAGAATACTGTTTATACAAAATTGCGGAAGTGTTCAAGACACACAAATACTTCCGTTTTATTCCTATCGCCTATATCATTTTCATAGCTCCTTTTTACTCAAGTGGGTTATTGAAGCACCTCCTTAAATGTAAGAATTGTACTAGAATCTTGGACGAATAAAGCCTTTTAGTCTAAAAAAGATAGGATCTCACCGGGAACAAATTAATTCATGAAATTGTACTGCTAACATCGACGCAGAATTTCATCCTCAACAACATATCCAAAGTCTCCCAAAATCCCCGCATTGGTTTTTTGTATAAACGCATTTAAAGAGGTGATGAGGGGGGGAGGTGGTAGTTTATCAAGCTGGAAATTTTGTTATAATACAATCTTATAATATGACACATGTTTTTAGGGTGCTTTTCAACGCTGATTCTAAAAAGACCGAAACTGAAAAGATAGATTTATCCTGTAAAAAGTAAAAGTTCTTTTTATGGAATGATTACTTTTTTAAGTACAACAAGTAAAGTATTACCTAAATCCATTTTAAAATAATGGGGTATTAATAAAATTTGGTATAAATGTTTCATTTGGCATGTTTACCAAAAATAGAAAGAGTCCCCAAAAATATCTGTGGAAAAGGGGAGGACTTTGCTGACGTCGATTATGTGATCTTACCACAGAAGGTGGTCTGTGCAGGGCCATCGAGAGGAATCCCGGCCCAGGACGGACAAATTCGGTGCCCCTCATTATATATATATATAATCTTGATTTCTTTTTGTAACTTCGTTCCTATTGCTAATAGCATGACAATAGTTAGAATAATACAACAGGAGGCGACCGTACCTATCTCATCGTGACAGTTAATACAAATGATGCAAAGTCATAGCTTTAGGCTGAATTTATTCACTATTGCTCAACTTGCTGAAAGCTCCAAAGTTGGCCAACTTACAAGTTGACTTTCAAATCCTTAGTTGAACTGAAAGTTGTAAATGCTTTTATTCACTACTTCGAATCCAACCTGCAGTTTCTAAAATATCCTTGGGATTTTTGTGACACATGACGCACAAGACTTCATTTTCAACTTTTGTTTTGCATTAGAATAATTTTGCATTTTGAATAACTTCCAATGGATTTTTCATTCTATGTGAAGCGCGGAATCAAAAGAATACCAAGCAAAATTGAAAGCTATACAAAACGGATTAGGTACAACTTTTATTTTTAAAAAAGAAGAACAATAATGCAGGGTCGAAAGGAAAAGCCAAACAATGATCACCAACCCCATGAAACGTAAGATTTGTTTAATATTGTGAAATAGAATCATGAATGAGTATGTTTTTACACTTGTCCGGCGAAATCATCGCCCACTACTTAAACATCACAAGACCAGCAAATCATTCCGTATATAACATGGAACACAATGCTGAAGTGATCTGTTTAATGAAATTGTGGTGGGGGAAAGGCACTATTTTTATAATCAAATTTCAATTATAAAAAATATATATGAAACCCAAAAAACTCATGCAGTCCTCCATCTTAGTACTAACTCACCCGACAATGCTTGATTTCGGTGATCGGTCGAGAACTGAATAGCATAAATGAATAGACAGGAATGAAGAAAATTCCCAAGAAGTTTGAGAAAATCTAAAGTTGATAAACTCTAAAGTAGAAATTTAAAGGTTGAAAACGTCATCTTAGGGTGAAAAAAAAAACTATAGCTAAGAAGCCCAAAATTATATTCAACTTTGCGTGAATAAATAAGGTCTTAGTCTTAAAACATTAAGAAAACCGCTGCTGGTCGGGCAAGGTTTTTAAGGTTGCTATGGTTAGAAGACACACTTCTTCGATTGGATTTTTGGCTTAGAATACCGAATCCAAGATGAATTTTTATAAATAGGGTGTATCATATGAAAGATTAGACTGCCTTCTTTACAAAACTAGCTAGCGGTCGGGCAGACTTTTGTAATGATTCATGCGGCAAGTCAGACAACTTTTGTAAGAAAAGCTATTTTTGTATTCATTACGTTAATAATGCATTGTGCAAGTGGTTCAGGCTATTTTCAGGCTATATGAAATAGTTTTACATAGTTGTCCACGTGTGCAAAGGTGCTTCGATGTATAGAGTCCTGCAACCGATCTTGTGATGAGAACGAGCGATTAACATTTTTTATTCTGGCAAGGACGCTAAAGGAACGCTCCACACAAGCTGTGGTGACAGGCATGGTGCAAAATACAAACAGAGTAATATAAATGTTTGGGAAAATCTCCAAGCTCTGGAAATGCGAAAACTCAATGAAATATGATTGTACTTTTGTTCACATACTTTTGTATCACACTGTAATATGAAGTACAATAAATCATCACTACTCTCTCTCGCTTCTCTTAGTTATTATCCTTAGCTGTAAGTTAGTTTAAGTTAATATGAATAAATAAAATTAGTCTTAAGTCAAATCTCGTTCGATTCATTTCTCCTCCGATGATACATAAAAGTAGTTCTGCTTTAAAATTGTCTTCATAAATGAGCTTCAGATGAATTAAGTCTTTTAATTAATAAAGCCGCTTTACTTCCCTCAACATTCTTGTCTTGTAATTGGTTCGTTTCTACCAAAATCAGTTTGGTGAGCAGCGTGATGGAATTGGGCTACTGATCAAAGAGTAGGTTAGTTGATGTTAAAACTCATTACATCGAATAAGGTAGAAGAATTAGTGACGCCAGACAAAATTTGATGTACAAAAATAATATCAGCTACTTCACGGCGCTTTTCTAGGGATTGTTCCTCGTTCCTCGTTCCTCGAACTCTTGATTCTTGAAATACATCCAGTTTGGACTTTTGGATAATCCTACGTTTTCATGAGGTAATTTCGAAATTAGCTCATTTGTAACGTCATTTCCTATACAAATTTGGCGTTCCAAATGAGCTAATTTCGAAATTACCTCACTTCGGCTCCAATGAAAACGTAGTATAAAACTTCTAACGGAATTTCAAATCTAATCTCATTTTTGTTCGTTATTTGGAACGAAAAGATCACATTCAAATTTTTCATGGCATCGAACCGACGAGAAATGTCAGATTTAATCGCATCAACTATTATAATACGACGTTAAAGGTGTTTCTTGTGAAATTTGTTTCTTTGCCTTTTTCATTTTGTTGTATTCCTTGATTTTCTCCCAAATTTGTCTTCAATTGTCTTTTTCGGGTCAATGTCAACAATTCTGAATAATCTCCTAATCCAGCTGGAACTTCTTAGCATTCCAATAAATGCGATCCCATTGGTTTATTACATGTAACAGCTACAAATCGAAGAATAGAATAGTGATGTCTGTCTTAAAATGACCCTTTCTTTCATTTATATTCTATTATTCTATTTTTTTTTTTTTTATTTCTGGGGTTAGTCAGAAGCCCAAATCTTTAAGCATGACAAATAACGTGCACATAAAGACCCGATTACGAATTCATGAATGATTTTTTGAATTTAAACCCCTTGGAAAATCAGAAGAAAAAAAGAACAGGGCGTCAGCATATGCTTGAAAAATATATTTCCAATCCAACTAACAAAATAACGATTCAACATATTACTTAAAATGTTCGGGTCAAGAGAAAATCCCGGGACCGGATTAGAAGTTTCAAACAGGCGATCATTTAGAAATACCTACATATGAGGAAGAGAGTCGGGGACTAAGCGGAGCCCTGGGGCATGCCAGAATTTATTTTGTAAATTTTCAGAATGAAAACCATCTAATGCGACTTGTATTGATCGTTCTGAAATGTAATTTCTATTCCAACGAAGATGATAAGAGAGCTTGACGCCAAACGCTTTTGAATTGTACAAATTTGAATACATTTTGCTTCAAAACCTAAACTTTTTCGAGTTATTTAACACAAATTTAACTCCTACTCTTTTTCACTCTTTGTCCGAAATTAGATTTCAAGCATATGCCATAAAAGTAGTGCAAATAAATTTCTATATCAAAATTCAACTTGGCCAAAATGTTATTAGAAGTTGATCTTTTTGTCCAAATAGTTATTTTTACTTGCTCTATAAGGCAATAGCCCGTAGGTAGAAGCCCGTTGCGTAATGGTTAGTGCGTTCGACTGTCACGCTGGAGGTCTGGGATCGCTTCCCAGCCTCGTCCACCTAAAAAACTAAAAAGTTTTTTTTCAGGGCTTCTGCCTCTTGCGAGGAATTGACAAATCCTCCAAGAGTATCACTTGTCACGAATAAGTGCTTCTCGTCCAGCCGTTCGGATTCGGCATAAAATTGTAGGTCCCTTCCATTCCTGTCGAAAGGCAACCAGGAATGGTTGCGAGTTGTTAGTCACTAGGTCCTGGTTCTTCATGAGCCGTTGTGCCACCCGATTTATTTATTTTATAAGGCAATTTTCATCAAGACGTCCGTCAATCTGTTTGCTTCCTGATGTACATCAAGCAAGAGCCGAAACGGTTTGACAGATTTGCTTAAAATTTGTTTAGGTGATTCCATTGAAGTTTATTAGATGAAGACCGACACCATCCAGCATTAGATTTATCTCTCAATATTAATGTTTTCAATGTTCCTGTAAGATCAAACGAAAAACTGGAATTCAATTTTAAAAAATGTAATTTCAATGAACTAGTTAATTTGTTATGTAATGTTGACTGGAATCAAATACTTTTTAATCGTGATATTGATAATATGTGTCTCAAATTGTATAGTACTTTGTTTGACTGTTTTTATGAAACCACGCCATTACGTAAATCTTGCTGCAATCCCAAAACTCCACAATGGCTTGATACTCACTTAAAAAACTTAAAAAATAAAAGAAATAAGGCGTGGCTTAAATATAGTAAATCGAAGGCTGATGGAGATTTTAGGATATTCTCCCAACTGAAACATATGTTTACAGACTATTTCAACACTCTTTATACAGATTATATTATCAAACTTGAAGATGAGTTAAAACAGTCACCAAAAAACTTCTGGAACTTTGTGAATAGTAAAAGAATTGTTGATGGCTACCCTAACTCCATGTCTTATGACAACAGAACCAGCCAAGACTCCGAAGAAATTTCAAACATGTTCGCAAATTTCTTCAAAGATGCTTTTGAAGTCCCTATTTCTTCCCAATTTTCCGACCCATTCTTTCCGTCTCAAAATTTTTCTCAACTTAACTCACTTAATTTTACCATTAGTGAAGATTCAATTGCACATAGCGTTTCAAAACTTGACAACTGTTTTAGCCCTGGTCCTGATGGTGTAACATCTTGTGTACTAAAAAAATGTATTTCCAATTTATCTTATCCTCTTTTTATTCTATTCAATAAATCTCTAAGGTGCTCAATTTTTCCTAAATTATGGAAAAGTGCTTTTATAACACCAATTCATAACAAAGGGTCCAAAAACGACATCAGGAATTACCAACCTATCGCCAAACTTTCTGTTATTCCTAAACTGTTTGAGTCCATTATCTGTAATGTCTTATCTTTTAATTGTAAATCAATTATTTGCGACAGTCAGCACGGATTCGTCCAAAATAAATCAACTGTAACAAATCTCTTTCATTTTACTTCCTTTTGTCTTGATTCTTTTGAAGATAGGAAACAACAGACTGTGTGTTTACGGATTTTAGTAAAGCCTTTGATAAATTGTGTCATAAAACGTTAACCCATAAACTAAAGGCCTTATGATTTAATGAAAGTTTTTTAACGTGGATTTCGTCTTATTTAGGCAATCGAAGCTATAGTGTTACATTTAGGAATGAACATTCTACTTAATTGTTCGTCAACTCTGGTGTCCCGCAAGGAAGCCATTTAGGTCCCTTATTGATTATTTTATATGTTAACGACTTAACCTCGATTATAAAATACTCCTCGGTTCTAATTTATGCCGATGATATTAAAATCTTCAAAATTATAAGTTCAATAAACGACTGTTCACTGCTTCAAGAAGACCTATATAGGTTTAGGGAATGGTGTAACAAAAACCGACTTCTGTTAAACATAGACAAATGCAAAACCATGTGTTTTACACGCAAACAAAAAATTATAACTTATAATTATTTATTAGATTCTTCTCCTTTGTGCAAACTTTCCGTTTTCTCCAATCTAGGTATTATACTTGACACTAAATTAACTTTTACAGACCACTATAACTTTATAATTAAAAAAGCCAATCAGATTCTAGGTTTCATAAAACGATTTTCTCGTGACTTCCGTGACCCTTACGTCCTCAAACTTCTTTATACATCTTTCGTAAGGCCAATACTTGAACACGGCTGCATAGTTTGGGCACCTTACTATACAATTCATATAAGTAGACTTGAAAGTATCCAGAGAAGGTTTATGCGTTTTTGTTTTCGTCTTCTTCCGTGGTCCCCAAGATCCGCACTTCCTCCTTATACTCATAGACTCATGCTAATAAATCTTCCCTAACTGTTAAAACACAGACAGTATCTCCAGCTTTGTTTCATTATTAAATTAATCAATGGATCAATAAATTCCCCATCAGCTTTATGTCGTTTAAATTTCAGCTACAGTCTAACTAGCATAAGAACACAATTGCCATTATGTCCGATATTCAGCAGAACAAACTATGGTGTGAATAGTCCTTTAAATCAATTGATATCAGTCTTCAATAATTATTATTATTTAATTACTTCCATAAACGACAATTTTAAAAGTAAAAAATTTAAAGAAAACTTTTTCAACATTTCATTGTAGTTATACTTGTATTTATATTGTAGGTAATATTAAGTGTATTAATATTGTATTTAAATAGTTATAAGTTCTAACGTTAGTTAATTAACGGATTAATAAATAATAAAATTTGAATTTTTGTTTTAGCTCATCTAGATCTGGTAGCTACCAAACAACGATGTCGGTTTTATTAAGTTTTCTCAAAAAAAAGGCAATAACGATTTTAATTAAACTGCGTACATGTAATCTCTAAAATAGTTTTCATAATACTGCATAAGTGCATTTTCATCAAATAATGCGAACAATGGAATTAAAGTGACGGATTTTTTTCAGCAAATTCCCTTTTTATAATACCTTTTTAGGTATATTCCCTCAATTGTCGTCATTAGCTTGGTTGGTTTGTATATTATTTCGTAATTTGGTACTTCTAAGTAAACAAATATTGCATTATAAATTTGTAAAAATAATTTGTTTTATGAAAAAATTAAATCAAAGAGTAAATCAATTTGTTTAACATTGAAAAACTATATAGGCTCGTTTTGCACAAATGATGGTGTTACCAAAATGAATAAAGTACAAATGCATACAAATGAAAATGAACTTAAGCGTAGTAGCCCAGCGGGAAAAATTCAAAAATTCATTGAGGAAACATCAGCTTTTTCCTTGAGGAATGACAGCTGCACCGTCCACTTTTTAGCTGATTCCTTTGATGAAATTAACATGGGCATGTCCTATGCGGGAAGCACATGCTGAAAATCTGGTGAAAATTCCCCAACAAAATCACTACTTCGTTGGAAGTTGTTTTTTCATCAACCTAGGTGATGAAATACATGGTGGTTGCATAATCTGTGAATTCACTACATAAATGTATTGGTTTATTCATCGGTTCAATATTTTCGATGAAAAAGGTAATGAAAATTCAATTGTCAAATCACAAGATAAGTGGTAGTTGTTTATTCAGCAATTAGTTAATTCAATATGAAAAATGTGAAGAAAATTAAGTTAATAGTGAATTCATTAATTCTGTTGTGTTGTGAATTTGTGATTGGTTTATTAAATTTAAAATATAGAATTAAAACTTTAAATTATTGTGAAATAACTAGGTCAGTGGTTGTTGGTTAATCACCACTTCACTTACGCAAATTGGTGATAAACCAACAACCAGAAATACTTTCAGACAATCTGAGATTGCCTAATTTTAATGGAAATTCATAAGTCTTCTTATAATATTTACTGTCAGTAGACAATGTCAACACATAGAACACAAAAAAAAATCAACTTCTATCAAAACACACAATGGCGGTGCACACTTTACAAAGCCTATGAGTGGACATAGACGATGAACTGATGACCTTCTACATGACTTTTCAACAGTTTTTTCATCTTATAATTTTCCATATCAAAAGCAACGACAGAAAGGGTTGTTTTCTAAACACAAAGCAGTAAGTGGGTTCAAATCTATAAACTGAGGAAACCTTGCATGACTCTTCGCTTATTAAATCATTACATGTCGTTTCCTTGTATTATCTTGCTAGTGAATTGATTGCTGTTGTCTTGTTGTTTTCTACACACAAAGCAAAAAGTGGGTTCAAATCTATGAACTGAGGAAACCTCGCATGACTCTTCACTCACTAAATCATTGCATGACGTTTCCTTTTATTATTTGGCTAGTGAATTGATTGAAGAATTCAGCTATAAAATTCATTGGGCACGATATTTCCCGCTGGGAGGGGCATTTTGCGAAAAATTTGGTTGGTGTTACCACAGAAGCTACCTTCAAAATTAAAATGAACATAATCGTTGTAAGCGATGAACAGAGCAGCGTTTCGAATTGTTGGTTGTGTGATGTTTCGTGCTTGTGTAAACAACCCTTTCTTTCGTTGAATTAAAAATTGCTTTTGATAGGGAAAATTATGCGATGAAAAAACTGTTGAAAAGTCATGTACAAGTTCATCAGTTCATCGTCTATGTCCACTCATATGCTTTGTTAAGTGTGCACCGCCATTGTGTGTTTTAATAGAAGTTGATTTTTTTTGTGTTCTCTGTGTTGACATTGTCTACTGGAAGTAAATATTGTAAGAGGACTTGTGAATTTCCATTAAAATTAGGCAATCTCAGATTGTCTGAAAGTATTTCTGGTTGTTGGTTTATCACCACTTTGCATAAGTGAAGTGGTGATTAAACAACAACCACTGACCTAGTGATTTCACATTGATTTAAAGTTTTAATTCGACATTTTAATTAACCAATCTCAAATTCAAAACACAACAGAATTAACGAATTCACTTTTTATTTAATTTTCTTCACATTTTTTCATATTGAATTAACTAATTGCTGAATAAACAACTACCACTTATCTTGTGAATTGACAATTGAATTTTCATTACCTTTTTCATCGAAAATATTGAACCGATGAATAAACCACATACATTTATGCAGTGAATTCACAGATTATGGATCCACCATGTTTTTCATCACCTAGGTTGGTGAATAAACAACTTCCAACGAAGTAGTGATTTCGTTGGGGAATTTTCACCAGATTTTCAGCATGTGCTTCCCGCCTAGGACATGCCCATGTTAATTTCATCAAAGGAATCAGCTAAAAAGTGGACGGTGTAGCTGCCATTCCTCAAGGAAAAAGCTGATGTTTCCTCAATGAATTTTTGAATTTTTCCCGCTGGGTTGTGGATAGGAAAGGAACAGAGGATACCACAGTAGAATTTACAAACGTTTTGAACCTATTTATTATTATGTATATAATAATAAATTAAAAATTACTTTTTCACAAAAATAAGTAACTCTTCTACAAAAATAAGTTTTTCACAAAAAAATTAATAACTTATTTACAAAAAAAAATTAACTTTTTTAAAAGAAAAAATTAACTTTTTTACAAAAAAAAAACATCAAAATCCAAACAACAATCAATTTGAGTTAATGTCTTTGTACCTCTCTAATTGACTTAGGTAATTATTGAAAGTTAAATACGGAAAATTTTTGTGGTACAAAAGTTGTAATTTAAGATTGTCGGAAGCATATTCTGTACATATAGTAGAGGATTAATTAGTTGTAGATATAATAGAAAATTTAAAATTTAGTATTTTATGAATTATGATTAAAAAAGATGAGGATTTTGTGACACCGCATCGGACAGGTACAATCGTTCCTAACTTTATTTTTTCTTGGATTTCAATGTAATGATCTATTTTGTAGCTCGTACCACTGGAAAAATAGAAGTAATATACAGTAGAGGCCACTTATAGTCGGGAGCGCTACGATGTCTCGCAAACTAAAATCTCGAATAACGAAATCTCGCAAACTCATAAACTCGCAATAACAAAATCTCACTTTTAACAATCTCGCATTTACATTTCACAGGCAAAAATCTCGCAAATTTCAACTAAAATCTCGCATTAACACGTGAAGTTGTAAAATTCCGAACTGAAATATAAAATACTGCGAATAGAAAATGAAAAACCAGAGGCCTAAAAAGGGATATAAGATCCTTGAACCCGATACGCCGGCCACCCAAAGTAGTTTTTATTACAAATAAACTGAAAACACACCAACTGACAACATAGGCGCCTGCCTGGCGACTGAGCATACCCTAAGCGGAGCGACGGAGTCGCGTGAGCGGGACAGAGGACCCGAAAAGGGAGTTAAAATCCTTGAACCCGCGAAGCGTGCCACCCAATGTACTGTTTATGGCACATAAACAGAAAGCACACCAACTGACAACATACACAAACGAAAACCCTAGTATAACGTAATTTATACAAGTCCTTTATGTTTTTTAATGCGAGATTTTTTTTCGAGATTTTAGTTTGCCGGTTTTTGTAATTGCGAGATTATAAAAAGCGGGTTTTTGTAATTGCGAGATTCTGAAGAGAGGGTTTCTGTAATTGCGAGATTTCGTATTGCGAGATTTCGGGTGCGAGATTTTAGTTTGCGAGATTTCGTAGCCAACCCCTTATAGTCACAAAAAGATAAGAGACAACAAATGTGGCTGTGCTTGTACCCAATTTTGAAGACGGTTTGTCCCAAACAAAAAAGATCAGATCTTTATGAATGAGGTGAAAAATTAAAGCAGGGATGACTTTAATTTGTATGCAAACTTAATCGGAAAATTTTGTACAAATTCATTCTAAAAATGTGATTGAGTAAATAGTTGTTTCGATAAATTAGAGCTTACCTACACCTCCTATGATTAGGTATAAGATAATGTTAAGACAAAATTCTAAACGGATCCTCCAGATTAAGGTTTAAAAATACTGCCCTTAAGATTAACTCAACCAAAAAAAAACTATCTACAAATTCTTAAAAACTTCGAAAAATTTAAAAACAATTTGAGTTAATGTTTTTTTTCATCTACCTAATTACTTATTCAGAAAATATTAATTTAAATTCGTTGGTTGGTTCTTTACATAAACTAGAGATTACAAAGTTGGAAATCTAATACAAATTCAAATTTAATGCTTTTTGAATTAAGGTTATTAGAGACAAGCTGTTGTGACACTCAATTGGACAGATAAAATCGTTCCTGACTTTATATTTAACTGAAGGATTTCAATCTTCCATTTTTCTTGTCAGCAATTAAGCGCTTATGTTAATCAAACATAGCTGTGCACTTATTGAAAGCTCCAAACGTTCTGAAAAAAAAAAAAAAAAACAAAATTTGTTCTTATCGGAAGAATTAACTGGCTGAACACCGATAGCAGTAGGTTCACTTGTAGTTACAGCAAGCTAGTACAATTGACGAAGTCGAAAGGAAGAATCAGTATAAAGTCTACCCCGTTCATAGCCATATGAAGATGAAATTAAGAAATGTGTTTTTATCCGACTGCAAAGTTGGTTTGGCGCACAGAAAAAAAGATTAAATGACGATAACAAACAAAAAAAGTTCCAGTGTTATTTGCAGATGTTAATTAAATTATCAAACAAAATTCGGTGCAGTATAAAATTGAGAAAACTTCACCTTTTTGCCACAGGCAGGTTAGGCAGTCAATGAAGTCGGAAAAAGTTATTAGTCAGTAAAAGTTAAACAACAGATTCAGGAAAGATGATATTTGCCAAAAAATTAGTAATGATAGGAAGAGCTACCTAATTCACTTGGATCTTCGACCTTTCAATCACATTGGGAAATGGTTAAGCCTAATGGTGTTGGTAGCCGTGGATGAAGCTTGTACATGTGAACACGAACATCATACTGTCAAAGTAAAAAGATACGAAAATTGTGAAGAGCTCTACAATATAACGGTTTAGTTTTTGCAAGAAATGTATGGTATGACACAAAGTTGAGCACTTTTGGTTGAAGTTACAGTCTTGTGTTCAGCCATCAGTTACCTAAAACTATTTTTGTAGCTTTCACAAATGAAAAGCTTACCAAATTAAAATAATTATAATGTACCTTATTGCATCACAATAGGTTGTCAACATCACCTCGCCTTATAAGAATTTCAAAATTCAAAAAGATATGGAATTATTTACTTTTATTGTGTATTTATGTTAAAATAAGGAGTTCTTCTATTCAATTAATATTATCGTTTTCTTATATAACATATCTTGCTTCAACTTAATTTTAATTAATGCCAATTTTGGTAAAGTGCAAACAATTACTTAGACATGTTTTTGTTTTATCTAGCAAATGCAAGTCATTTTCAATGCTCCCATTCTTACTCTATGAGTGAAATCTGTAATTTTTTTATTTGCTATTTCAATATGTTTTAATTATTTTTTCCTTGACGATATAAAAATATTAGCAATAACCAATACCATATCTACACCTAGTTGTTACCTCGTGCGATCCAGTCATGCGCTCCACCGCACGAATGGAATAAGAAACAATAATCAGATTCTGGACCCTCTTCAATTCCAAAATATTTTGGCTATTTTCTCCAAATACCCACCAAATCGATCGTTCAAGAATATTTAATATTCATGTAAATTTTTACCAATTGTTCTTGCAAGTTGGACCGAAAAGTAAATCTCCACTACAAAACTTTGCAGGTATTCGATTTTAAAATTCTTTTATTTTTATCAAACCAAAATATAATGTAAGCCAAGGAATGCGGAGGCGAATCACCGTCTGTGAGGTTAACTAAAAGCTAAGTGTGAACATTTTCAAAAGGTCGTAATACCCGCCAGAGGAGTCACAGACGTTCATCACACATAACAAAACGAAAACAACAACAAAAAACACAAACGTTGTGCAACGTGCATTTGCATACACAAACATACATAACTCGCTACACTTGTTGAGCCAGTAGTCTGTAGAACCTAAATCGTAGATATACCTACCAACTATAGTAGGATGGATGATTTTGCTTGCGACTAGTTGCAACAACAGGAAAACCTACATAAATACTAGGTTCTTTTGGCTAGAGAACTTTTGACAACAAAAATAAATAAAACCAAACACAAAATAACAAACAGAAAAAAAATTAAATTAAAGGAAAAACTGGCTATGAAAATAAAATTTAAACAAAAAAAAATAGAAGCGAAAAGATTCTCAAATTCAGCAATGTCTAAGTCTTTCGAGACGTCTTCCCTTCCAGCCTGCACCTCGTGTAGACATCAACCCCTCATATGCTCTCTGCACTCTCCGCGTTTAAGACCAGAGCCAGATATGGCAATGGCACAAGACAAACTTCCGCCAAGAACTTACTTAGAAATTAATGGGTCTCTGAAGCATTTATGAGTAAGGAGAATTTCACCGAGAATATAGCGGAAAGGCAAAATTTTAGGCAATTTAATATGAAATAGGGTATATTCCTACGCCAAATACTTAATTGTTTTGAGTTCAATAACGGTTTGTTTTTCTTTCTTTTCAAATTGGCTGTTTGTTACTGGGACTGTAATAAACTTTCCCTAAAAATGAGCCAATCGGCCAATTGTTTGGTTTGTCCGACAAAATCCAACTTTAACTGGAAAATCAACATAATTATATTATTTTCTAAAATAAAATAACAAAAGTGCGTATACGCCCGGGTGTACCACTGGTATCGTCGTTCTTAAAAGAATACAAATAAATAAAATATGTAGAGTAATTCGAATCAGGTGTGACAAAAACCTAGACCGTGTAGTTTTAGTGAAGACAATACAAAAATTGTATGGAGGGGTGTTATTTAAGTGTCAAACACTGAAAACCAGATGGTTCTAGGACTTTTATTTTTCGAAATATTAAAAAATAAAACTAAGAAGAATCCGACTACAATTTCAGCAACCGGTTGGTTTTTACTTGATTTTACTAAGAAGTTAGTTTCTTTATTTTTTAATCTTCTGAATTTTTTTTTGTTGGAAATTGTCACACTTTCCGGGTGGACACACGTTATGGGAATCACCCTGTATATAAGTCAACGAACCTGTAGCTGACTCAACGAACTTTGTTTCGCCCAAGTTCTTCAATGTAGTGAATATATTAATTCCGAGCCTGGCACACATGCTGAACCTAATTCGGTCAATTCAAGTTCTTCATTCAAACATTCTATTAAAAACAATGGAAATAATTGAAGTATAACAATACCGACGTGTTTTAATCAAACTGCAATGATTAAAGTGTCGGTCATTCCACTTCTTCACTGAAGTGCTTTATGGTATACAAAATTTTTCGTTTAATTTTCGGCTAGGTACACTTACAAAGTGAGATTTTTGCCGACACCTGAGCATGCCAAACACAACTGACCATGTGAAAAACATGGGAATTCAAGACTGATGCCACAAACATCCAGCAATATTATCCTTGGGACTTATTAATTCTCATAGCGCAAGCGATCCGCGCGGGAAACTGAAGACGCTTAAATACGAATAGCAAACCGCTCGGAGTGACCGGCATATTCGCGTCCAAATATTTTGTGGCTTCGTTTTCACCCATCAAGGAGTCGATGGATTTCTATGAATGTAACTTTACGGCGATCCTTGTTTTCCGCAGAAAAATCGCTCGTGCACTCACTTAGCTTAGACTTAGTCGACTGGAGCCGACGAAGACTTCAGGCTAGTGTTCAATGCATCTGCTGGAATTGTTCTTGGAATGACACGCAGCATAGGAAGAAAATAGCCTAACAGCATAATCATTGCACTACCAAAACGTTTTTCATCATTTCCTATATGTTTAAACATGCGATTCAGGGCTTCCCATGCACGTTTGTCAGCCATTTTGGGCACTTGTCGTAGGTAGTATTGTTACTTTGCTGCAATACTTTCGCCATGGCAGACTTCTTTCAAATGTTGCAGGTTCTTCATTCACTTGCAGATTCAATACCAATTTCTATACATAATAGCTCGACCGCCTTCTAACAACGCCAACGTAGTCTCAATCCCCTGAGAGGCGAGTACCAAAGTAATCTAATAACTTGTACAAATCGTATCTAGTGAAAACCAGAATGCTTTTTTTTCAATCCTACTGGACACATCAAAGAAGAAAATTCTATAATTTCCATTATGGACTGCTTGCATCAATTCCTCGAACATCTTGACTCAATGCAACTCCAATTCTGGATTAAATGCGTAGAAATGTACTAAGAACCGGATCTTACGTATAAAATACATGGAATGTCGCTTTCGGAATATTTCTCCATGGTGTCCTCCCTTGTGCCAATACAAATCGAGTTATTGTAAATCGAAATTTGTAACTTCAGCGCCACCTGTTGGGAATTTTAATAAGAAGAAGAAGAAGAAGAAGAAGAGAGAGACCACAATGGATCTACACTGATCTAAGTGTGACGGTAACAAGACCAACTGTCAGCCCATTAAACTAAGACGAAGAAGAAGAAGAAGAAGAAGAAGAAGAAGAAGAAGAAGAAGAAGAAGAAGAAGAAGAAGAAGAAGAAGAAGAAGAAGAAGAAGAAGAAGAAGAAGAAGAAGAAGAAGAAGAAGAAGAAGAAGAAGAAGAAGAAGAAGAAGAAGAAGAAGAAGAAGAAGAAGAAGAAGAAAAAGAAGAAATCTCAGAATAAGCTTTGATAGTATTAGTGCAAAAATTAATTATTTAACAATGAGATGAATTTGATTTATTCCTTAAAATCTATAAGGCGATTCCTGAGAACCGCAGTTACACATAATCGTTAAAAATAAACCATTCCCATATTTAAAGGGTTTCAAATTATTACTTAGTTCATTAAACGAGTGCCTTATTGGTGAAATAATCCATTCACTGCGATGACAAAGGGGACACGCAGTCGGTCACATGGTCTGCCTTTTGGATTTTTTCGTGTTCCATTCATTGCACGTTGCACATTTTTCATGCGCTATTGCTGTTATTTTTCAGGGCAGAAGAGGACTGCCTGTGGCAAGCTGGAATGCACCGCGTCAGAAGATGCAATTCAACCGTCCTCAGCCTTGCCACCACAACCACCATACCGTGGAGGACATATTGCGCAGTCAGTAAAAACAAAAAAAAAAAAAACATCGAAAAACAACAACAATATTTCTTCTTATATTTTTTTCAACGTTTTGCTTTCGTTTCTCTTTGGGCGGTTATTTGTTGTTTTTATTTTGGTTTGCTTTTGGTTTTTTTTTTGGTTTTGGCCACATTCAGATGTTTTTTCGTTATGTTTTTTGCTTTTGTATTTTTTTGAGAAGAAGTTCGAAATACCTGTTTAGCATGTGCAACAAGTGCAACATGGAATTGGCATGGAATGGAATATGGAAGGAAATGCAGTTTTGGTTCAGTTGAGATTCAGAATCTTCGTTGGTCGTATATTATGTATAGACTCTAAAGTCTCCGTCTCACCGTTGATGATTATTATGATGAAGATGATGAGGATGACGACGTGAAATAACGACGCATGGCGTAAGAGACGACACAAATGTGCAAGCCAAGCCGGCCTGCTTTGAGTGTAGCAGTGCGATAAAAATAGCCACGCGATCACCAGATTGACCAGAAAATAAATCGAACAGATTTTTTGCTGGCCGCATTGACGGGGCGGGAAATAGGCTTCGTTGTTGTCGTCTGCTTCGTCGACGTTCTTACCTTTACATTAACAACAATTTTCGGTATTTTCCAGTATGGATCGTTAATTGCTTACGAGGAAATGTTTCGAGAAATTGTCGACGTGCGTCGCGTTGGTTTGGTCAACGTCGCGTCGAGTAGCGTCGCGTCGGTCGTCGTCGTAGTCTTTTTTAATTCTGCTGAGCTCTGGAAAAAACTTTCTGTTGTGATTTATTTTTTTTTTTAGAAGGGAGCACACTTCTTATGATGAGGAATACCACAGCTAGAGTAGGAGTGAGAATAGTTGACTTCCAAAGACTATTTGGATGAAGTTGACATTTTTGTTTTGTTTTTTTTTTTTTTTTTATTTGATGACGGTGAAACTTGAGCAATTAAATTCACATTTCCTGAATTAAAAGGGCAATGACTGTTTAATTTATAATATCTTAAAATACAAATTTAAGTAAGCCTTCTGTTTGAAGTTTTCTATACAGCTACATTGCATTTTCAATTCCATCTTTTTTTAGTAAAAAAAAGATAAGAATTATCGGAAGACTAACGCCAGATCCACACCTGTCTTGTGTGTTGTAATGTAAAGTCGTGTGTCGCTGACATTCCGTGTATTTTATACGCCACACTGCAACTGCAACACACAAGAGACAAATATGGTTCTACGGATATGAAATACATTTTACCGATAGGGACACAAAACTCCACAACACAACACACGAGACAGGTGTGGTTCCGGCTTAACTTTTCACAACGAACTTAATGGGGCATATTCATAGTCGCAGATAGACCCAGGTTTAACTAAACTACAGTTTAAGATAATTTTGGCTCAATGAATACAGACCGATTTTAATTACAAATTGTTGGTTTTATATTTTTATTAGATATTTAACTTGGTATACTACACAAATAGCTTCAAATATTTTGAAATGATAACCTTAAAAAAATAGAATCAACGTCCGAAAATTCAACCAAAGCTATGTTTAACTTAAACCAAGGTCTAAAATGACTATGAATACGCCCCAATATCAATGAACTATGAACTATGCCCACTTAATATACCTACTTGTATAATAAGAAATAAGGAAATAAGCTGTCAAAAAAGGGCTCGTGAATTTCCAACAAAACAATAACTTGAAATGACAAAGAATTTCAAATGAGCGATATAATAAATGAATGTGAAGAAGGAGGAGACTGGGTCGCTTTTAAAGTTTCTATTAAATTTGAATTCTCCTAGCTTGGCTTGCAAAAAAATAACTCAAATCTAGACTGGAAAAAATAACTCAAATCTTCACACAGATCCTTACACTATTCGACTGGAAAGAAGTGAACATCGAGCTCCGAATAAAATCTAAAAGAGCATCAGCATTATGTTGATTTATGTAAATCAACAATGCTGATGTTGAGTGATTATGGATAGGTAGATCAACAGAGTTAAACAACTTTTGTAGGCTCGAATTTTACCTGATTCAACAAAAATTCTGAAGAAATTGTTGTTGTATTTTTGTTTCCAGTTTTAAGCGTCTTTTTGCTTTATTTATCTAGGTTAATCAACGCCCAAAATTTTAAGTTGAAATAGACAAACTGGACAAAAGACACAAAAAATGGAAGAATGTATGTAATACCAAACAAAATTACAAAATAACGAAGTTACGCCCAAATGCAAGGAAATGTCACCCAAAGCCAAAATCTTGTGAGTGGGCTATTTTGATGAAGCTACACGATTATTCGTCTATTTCTGTCAAAATACTGTTGTCCAAGAAAACTGTTTACTTAGGCGCCTGCCTGGCGACTGAGCATACCCTAAGCAGAGCGAAGGACACTGAAAATAATATTCTTCGTTAAGTAATAGAATTCTTTACGTTGGCTGAGTTTTCGTTGACTCCACGCAAAATCCGTTGGCCCAATCAACACTTATTTTAAAAATATATGTTGGTTGATGATGACTTCATTGTCTCAATGAAAGTGCTTTCATACACTTTTTACCTAAAGCCACTAGTTTATTTTGAGGAAAGCTTTCATAATACAACGAAAAACATTGGCAAAATATGTTATTTTACGATGGCTCAACGAAAAACTACGTTCAATAATGAAAAATAACTAAACCGTCGAAAAAATCATATTTTAATTAAAAAAGAATTTGAATCTGCCTTTTTATAGTTCACACTTAATTCTTGTCGAAGAATCTATCTTCACTGGCAGATTCGTTAACAGGAATGATGTTTGAACTTATATGTAATGCAAAAAAAAGCTATACCTAATGATATCATCAAGAATAAATTCGTTGAATTAACGAATAATTATTCCTTAACCAACGAAAACAGTTTACGTTAATCACTGAAAGAAACTCATTGACTCAACGAAAATATTGTGTAGTAATGAAAAAAATAAATTGTAATTAATGAAATAAATTCGTTGACTGAACGAAAATTTTCGTAAGTAGGCTTTTCGTTGTCTAATTAAAATATTTCATTGACTCAACGAAAATTCGTTGCTTGATGAACGGCTTCATTAAAGAACGAATGACTAATCGTTGAGATACGAATCCCCACATCGGCTGAATTGTTACTAAAAAATTGTTGAAACAGTAACGTTATTCGTTGTATTTACGTAAGGATTTGGTTCAGTAGAGTCGCGTGAGCGGGACAGAGGATCCAAAAAGAAAGTTGCTGTCCATACGCTCCACGTGCCCCAGCCATCTCAGCCGCTGTATTTTCAGCTTTTTGACCAGGTCAACGTCGCTGTATAGCCCGTATAGCTCGTCGTTGAATGTTCTCCTCCATACTCCTTCGATACACACCGGACCGAAAATCACACGAAGAATCTTCCTCTCAAAGCACCCTAGCAGATTTGTATCCGAATCTTTCAGTGGCCATGCTTCTGACCCATAAAGCAGGACCGGTATGAATAGGGTCTTGTTTAAAGTCTCCTTGGTTCTCTGAGAGAGGGCCTTACTACTTAAATGCCTTCTTAGACGGAAGAAACAGCGGTTGGCAAGAGTAATTCTTCGCTTGATCTCTGCATTGATGTCATTTTGCGATATAATGTGGAGCCCAGGTAGACAAAGTCCTTGACAACTTCGAAGTTATATCTGTCCATCGTGATATTTTGCCCGAGTCGACGATGTTGAGATTCCTCTCTCGATGACAGCATATACTTCGTCTTGTCCTCATTAACCGCCAATCCCATTTTAGCCGCCTCCGATTCAATGCTCGCAAATGCCCCTGCCACAGCTCGCTTCGTTCTGCCGACAATGTCTATGTCATCCGCATATGCGAGAAATTGAACGGTTTTTTGATAGATTGTACCGCTGGTGTTGATATGTGCGTTGCGTACAATGGCTTCAAGAACGATGTTGAATAGGTTGCATGATAACGCGTCGCCTTGCCTCAATCCTTTCTCAACATCAAGGGAATCAGTGGTGTTCTTACCAATTTTGACGGAGCAGCGAGATTTCTTCATCGTCATCCTGCACAGGCGGACGAGTTTGGCAGGGATGCCGAGACTCGACATGTCTCTGTATAATTCGTCCTTTTTCACGCTATCATACGCGACTTTAAAATCGATAAAAAGAAGGTGTGTATCGATCTGAAATTCCCGTGATTTTTTTAAAATCTGTCGGAGTGTGAACATTTAATCGACGGTTGACTTGCATGGCCTAAAACCACACTGATAGGGGCCGATCAGATCATTGACAAAAGGTTTTAAGCGGTCACACAGAGTAGCCGACAAGATTTTATAAGCGACGTTTAGGAGACTAATTCCTCTGTAGTTGGTACATTTCAGAACATCCCCATTTTTGTGGATGGGGCAGACTATACCGAGGTTCCATTCATCGGGCATACTTTCATCCGACAAAATTTTGCAGATGGGCTGGTGTATGCTCCTAGCCAATTCATCTCCCGCTGATTTAAATAGTTCGGCTTGTAAGCCATCCGCACCAGCAGCCTTGTACGACTTAAGTTTGGATATCGCTAGCCGCACTTCGGTTAGGTTGGGTGGAAGGAAGTCTTGGCCATCATTGTCCAAGTTGAATGGATAATTGAGGAAAAAACCTCCAAATTTTACAAAAATAATTTACATGTCCAATTTTTGGGCGATATTTAAATTTTATGATTGGGGTTAAAACATTTGTTTAGGCAATATTTCGATTTGGGCGCAATTGCCTTGTGCGTTTTTGCCTAACGCAATTTTTAAGCACTGTACTCCGGTTGGGTCCAATTTTATCAGATTAATTTTCTATTTTTTTTTGCATGGATATTTTATCGAGCTATAACATTTAAATCAACTAAATAAATATTATCATACTTCATTTTGAGTTTTTTTTTATCATCAGTTTATCATTTATCATGCTCATTATCCAGTGTCGTTAATTTAATGGAAAATTAGAAAAATCTTTAAATAAACAAATTTATGTTTACCCAACATATATGTTGTTTTTCTTTTAAATTTATTTTTAAAGATTATTTAAAAACAAATAACTAGCTAACAAGGTGGCGATATGGCATGACAGTTTTCTTAAAATGTGTCTTACTACAAAGTAAAAACTAATTTATGAGCAATTCCATCTAGTTTATCAAATTCTTCTACAGAAACGTTTAAAGCCAAGAGAACGAAAACATATATCTTCTTTAACTTCTTGGCAAACTTTTGAAAGACCAATAAATTATGTTTCTAAATATAAAATTATTTGAGGTTTGACTGTTTCATTCATAAAAGTATGTTGATCATAAATGTTGCTCAAAGGCCAGACAAAAAAAAAATAAAAAAACAAAATTGTGTGTGGTTGGGTCTTTTCTACCCTGGCAAAAAAAAAAAAACACAAAATACTTATCTTTCACGTCACACAATTTTAACTTAAATTTTAAATGAATTTCATTGGAAATTTCATACGAACACACAAATTTATCCTGTGATAGGTATTTCACTTAAGAAAAAAGAAAACAAATTCATATCAACACTTTTGAATTTTCCTTTGAAATCAGTGTTTTTTGTTTATATATATTTTTTTTTTTTTTTTTTAAGAAGCTGATTGGTTAGCAATACATTTCACACATGTGCATAATTTATTCAAACAAAAAAATGTACTCTGTTTAAAATGTATCATTTTGATTTGTTTATTTCTATGGTGACGTTATTTTATTTTGTGTGAAACTATTAATTTTGAGTTTGTTTGTTTAAAATGAATAACTTTGTTTATATTCCTTATGCTTTTATTTATAAATATATTCATCTAAAATAAATATTTTTACTTTCACGACATTTATTATGAAATTTTGTTTATAATTCCAAGTGAATTGAAATTTTCACATTAGGTTACCTTAAGCTTTTGTTTTCTCAGTAGAAAGATACTCGAAAGTATTTAATCCTCCAAGCTAAATTTCAATGCTTGACCATGACCACATAATATATAGGTAGAAACTCAAACGAAATGAGATTTTTGTATCTTTTGGAAACTTTTTATTACGAGGGATTTAGTTTCAAAATAGGTTTGTCTCTTGTTTTCCAGCCAACATTTTTGTGAATGTTCACAAAACATTCACCATAAAAGAAGACTATGGGGCATATTCATAGTCATTTTAGACCTGGGTCTAAGTTAAACATAGCTTTGGTTGAATTTTCGGACGTTGATTCTATTTTTTTAAGGTTATCATTTCAAAATATTTGAAGCTATTTGTGTAGTATACCAAGTTAATTATCTTATAAAATCGGTCTGTATTCATTGAGCCAAAATTGTCTTAAACTGTAGTTTAGTTAAACCTGGGTCTATCTGCGACTATGAATATGCCCCTATATATTCGATAAAAGTTCACTTTTAGTAAATCAAATCTGAAAATACCCAAAAAAGGTATTTCTTCGGTACGCAAATTGAAGATATTTGCTTTCCCTTTAGTATAAGTGAATAAAAGTGGACGCGTACAAGTAATCCTGTACAGAAGAATATTTGTGTACATTCATTTTTATTCATAATAAATTATAGTACAGTAACTATCTACATTCACGTTTGCGTCAAATTTGGTATTTCTGATTTTTTGCTGAGTTGTTCAGGATATGGGCCTGGTGAAAAACCTAAATGATCGACCTCGAGCGGCGACCGCTTCATGGTCAAAAATCAAAAAAAAAAAAACCGCAATTTTTCGCGCTTTTTTTAATTTTTTGTCGATTTTAGTCCTTAAGAAGTAATTTTAAATAAAAATTGTTCTACGTCTTCAAAGTATCCTACTTTGCTCCAGTTTGAGCCCAAAACCATCTATATTATTAACATACTTAGTAGAAACAGGATCCTTGGAGCAAATTTCTTTTTCAATATTTTGAGTTTGGAAAATAATTTCTCAAAAACTATCGATTAAAATAACTTTATTTAAAAGGCAAATTAAGGAATGGGTTTCTGGGTTTAAGATAAGCTATAGGAGAATATTGTGGGTGTTACCATTGTTTTTCAATAGTGTTGTTTCTACCTTAAGTCATATTTTTAGATAATTGCCCCTCCCATCTTAACGGGGGTATATCGACCCCCCCTTCCGGTATGATTGTCCTATTATTTTGGCTCAACCTACACGCTCCAGTGCTTTGATGCATTTATGTCAACCGTTCTTTATTTTCCATTATACTGTTTGATAATATTACTTGTTATATATTTTTTTTTATCGCTAAATCTTGAAATGCTGTATTATGGAAACCATTGGGTCTACAGAGATGGTTTTGGCCTCAAATTGGAACAAAGTAGGTCACTTTGAAGAGGTTAAACAATTTTTATTTAAAATTACTTCTTACTGACTAAAATCGACAAAAAACGAAAAAAGCGCGGAAAAATCGCAGTTTTTTTATTTTTGATCATGAAGCGGTCGCTGGTCGAGGTATTTACTAGGCCAATATCCTGAACAACTCAGCAACAAATCAGAAGTACCAAATTTTTAATTAAATAAATAAAAAAGAACTTATTCCGTGCGCGTGCGGATTGCTCGAGCGTATATTCGCTCCGTTACTCCAAATAAGAAACTGTGAAAGTAAAAAATAAAGATAATTAAAAGTTATCTTTAACTTTCGTTACGGTTTTTTTTATGGGATATAACTTTTAAACAAGAGCGATTAACGTAAAAAGTTATTTAACATATTTTGAAGAAAATTTAATTTTCTACAGGTTTGTAGTACAACTTTTATTTCTAAGATCAAAAATGCAAAATAAGCTAAAATCAAAATGAACATTAAAACAAAATGGCGGCCAAATGACTCTAGGTACAGTTGTGCAAAATGTCGAATAGTGAAATCAAACCTGACTTCGGATTTAGGTCCCAGTGAAAGTCTAACTTGACCGTAAGATAAGGGGGGGGGGGGGAGTGATGTTTTAAAGTCCAATGTTTTTTTGGAGCCTTTTCGCAAATCTTTTTTGTACTTTTTTTCATGATTGCAATTTATTATTGACATGTTAAAGATGAATTATAGCTTGAAAATCATTTCTGTAATTTTGGCAATTAGCCGGCATATTAAAAATAACGCAAATAACAATTCTCAATGCCGTTGTTTTGGTTTAGAAGAGAGATCATGATTCCCTCCATTAAACGAAAAGATTTGTTATTTGCTTATAGAGTAAGAGCCCAGGGCCGCCAGACATACGTTATTTTATCAAAGCTAAGATTTTTTCTGCGAACAGGTACTATGGTAGCTGAGAATAAATGGATATTAAGAATCTTCAATCCGGGTGCAATTAAGAGGTGGGGAGTGTTAAAGTTGCATACAAATGTTGCAACATTGCGTTATTTTATCAAAGCTGAGTTTTTGATATGTTTTAGGGGATGGTGTCATTAACTTTATTGGACACTTACCAGACATCTACAGTGGGGCCTAACGTGAGCCAGATACTTAAAATATGTCAAATTAATCGTGTCATTTACGTTGTAGTTTGCAAGTTAATATTTATATGTTTTATGGGCAACTGTTTAAAAATAATTCCCCATCAGCTATACATCTACAGTGGGGCTTATTCATCAGCCAGACATTTAAAAACAGTATAAATAAGCGAAAAAATCACGTTTTAGTAACAAAGAATTATTATTTTGACAGTTTTAATTGATGTAAGGCCCGCTGTAGGTGTCTTGCTAATTAGAAAATATTGTAGATTAAGTTCCCACAGAAAACATAAAATCTTGATTTGATTCTGTTATGTAAATGGCACGATTAGTTTGACAGATTTTAAGTATCTGGATCACGTTATGTCCCACTGTAGATGTCTGGCAAGTGTCCAATAAAGTTAATGACACCATCCCCTAACACATATCAAATATTCAGCTTTGATAAAATAACGCAATGTTGCAACATTTGTATGCAACTTAAACACTCGCTACCTCTTAATTACACCCAGCTTGAAGATTCTTAGTATCCATTTGTTCTTAGCTACCATAGTAACTGTTTGCAGAAAAAATCTTAGCTTTGATAAAATGGCGTATGTATGTCTGGCGGTCCTGGGCTATTAGTCTATTAAAATTGTTTGATTCACAATTATTTTGTGTTAGTTTAGGGATCGACAAAAGTCCTGTATTTTAGAAAGGTCGCTACAGATTCTAACTGATGAAGTGCACTATTGTTATCAAGCCGAAACGCATTTGGACTGAGTTAGGGTATGGTTTTATTCGTTTTCTCTATAGCATCTTACTTCAGTATAAGTTTGTATGAAGCGTAATAGGTATACCCTATCTGGTAAAATATGTTTAGTGTTTATCAATTTTTGGTGAGTTCTTCAGCTCTACAATTTCCCGGAATTTCCAATTAATGAACGGACCGGCACACAGCAAAGGTAAAAATTAAATTTCTGTCCCATCTCTTTAAGCGATGATAAAAGTTTAGGTAAAGAGTTTGTAGAGACAGATTCTAAAGCCTTTATGGCAGCTTTTCTATCTAAAGGTAGTAACAAAAATTATCAATTGAAAGTTAAAAGTAGTGGACTTCAAACAAAGAGCCATTCGAAGTGTATCCCTCTTCAGGATTCAAATCTTCACTAAATCTTGAAAACGGATATCTGTCTATTCGTGATGTTTTCCATATTGCAACTCATAGCTCTGAGCACGTTTTCAGTTAGTAGTTAATTATTGTAGCCACAGTAATTGATATTAGCTTCTCCATGATGCATTGACTCCCCTTTATATAAACTATGAATACAATAGACGAAACTTTTGTTACATAAGTAAATAACCTCTTTAAACCCGACCATGTTACTGACCTTTCCCATTTTGGAATGATATAATATTCCCTTAAAGAAAATAATCCATTCCTTAAAATTAATTCACAGTACTCAAAATCTCAATCTCAACCACCACCACCGATACCTGCTACCGCATCATCCTCAGAGACTGCCATTCTAAATAAGAAATACCAACAGCGATGTTAACCCAAAAGGGATTACAAGAATATGGCTCTTGAGTCTTATTGGTAATCATCTTCATTTGAGCAGACATAAGTTGCTGAAAGTATCTCTGAACACAGCAGATAATGTACTTCAGATGCAAGCAGAACACATTTCACTTAAAACCTACCCCATCATCATCAACATGGATGGTGGATGGAGTAGGTACCTGTTGCATTGAAAAGTGTCTTCTTGAGAGCGATGCTGTGCAGTGTGCATACTTGGTATATATGTAGGTACCGTATACCTGGACCTCTTCTCGATCTTTGGGCTGTGGCTCCTTTCAATAAAATGATTGTTTGTTGTCTTGATGCTCTTATTATATCAAAAAAACAACAACAACAAAGTAAAAAAAAACATAACAAAAAAACCATCAGACATGAAGAAGGGTCGAGTCTGTAAAATGCTTTCGCCCCGTGTACGTGACTCAAGATTCAGAAGATTTGTTCGGCCGTTTTTTGCCTGCGAGTATCTCAAACCGTTCGTTCGTTTCACTTAACGACAACTGCTTCGACATCCACATCCACATCGACGTGCAGTCGTCAACGTCAACCTCGTCGTTCGTCGGTCGCGCGGCATTCATGTTCTTCAATTTTTATAATTACCACTCTGATAGCTTTTCATTTATTATTAATTTTTTTTTTTCGTATTCCATAAAATTAGTTCATCTACTTCAAAATTTATAGCAAGCTGCACATGAAAAATACATTCCATAAATGTTTCGTCTAAATTTAGACGACGACAGAGGTATGCGTTATATTTGTGAATTGTTTTTAAATAAATTTTGAAATTTCTGGACGAAGTGGAGGGCCGTTATAGCGAGCTAACGTTTGATGCACTCTTGCTGATTTATTTTTATTTTGTTTTTGAATTTAAACAGTTTTGAATGAAAAGAAATTAAATGCATATATGCATTTGTAGACGTTTCTATTTTCGAATACTTTTTGATTGATCATATGAATCATAAACACTTAGTCGTTAGTTCAACACAAAGTGGTAAATTCCATTTAAAACAGAGTGTTAAGCAGTGGCGATTCCTGGTCCTTAGTATTGGTTTAGCTACGTGGTCTAGGGAAGGTTAAAATAAAAAAAAATCATATTTTTTTTTTTTTTAATTTTATTGATAACGACAATTAATAAAAACATTAATAAATGATATAAAATAAAAGTTTAAAAATTTATCGATACATAAATTCGCTTTGTTGTTCGACGGACACAACATTTTCGATGACTTTATCATAAAAATCGTCACTTTCTATAACAATTATATAACAATTATATAAATATAAATATCTAGGTACATCCTATATTTATATGATTTTTCGTTGCAAAAAATCTTAAATTTAAACTTATCTACCCACATTAATGTATGAAGGTATGTATGTACCTATCTTTAAACAATTTGGTTCACGTTCAAAGCTATGTTAACAAATTTCACGTTAGCTGTCAGCCGATAAAAGATACTTCTAGCGACTTTATGCCAAAATAAATTGACAATTATTTAACTATGATCTATTTTATTATAATAATATTATTTCTGGTTCTAGCATATATGCATTTACTTCCATCTTACTTCTCAAAAAAAAAAAAAAACAATGTCGCACTCTCATATTTCAAAGCACCACAACCCAAAAATATATTTACTCACATTTAAAATCCAAGCAAATACAAAATAATTAATTAATTTCGCACTTTTAGGATTCGATACGAAACAACTGTTTATGTTTATTTCGCAAATAGCCCAGTCAATTCGACAATAAATTCGCAAAGCGCAATGTATTTCTGCATTTTTGATATGTTGTTGGGCATGTTAGAGTAGTCTGTAGCTTAGTTTGCAACTTAGAAAAACCTGTGCTCGCTGCAGAAAAAATGCAACAGTGAAAAAAACGCTAAAATCACCCCATTTTTTGCGACATTTTACTTTATAACTTTGGAAATATGCAACTAAGGAAAATAACGTCCAGTATTCACTTGTTTTTTATAAAATGTTCTACAAGACCACATCAGTTTTAAATTCATGCATGTTATATTTGTGTTGATATCTAACCATGAATAAAAAAACAAATAAATTGAAAAACTAAGTAATTTTGAAGCAATCAAAAAATAAGTCAAAAATTATCTTATTATTATCAAGACGAAATTTGAAAATTCGATCCAAATCGATCAAATAGTTATGGCAAGAAACATGATGTTAATTAAGTGCAACACGCAATGTTTGCATCATAAAATATAGTTATAATATTTATATATTTTTTTAAGCAACTTTGGTAGCGAATTTAAAAGTTTCGAAAATGTTCACGAAATTACATATTTACATGCCAAGTGTACAATTTTTGGAAGTTTTAAAATTGATATCAAAGTATCAATGATATAAATATCATAACTTTATTTTATCATACCTAAGGGTTTCAAGTACATGAACAAAAAAATCAGTGCCAAAACTTAAGTGTCCTACTTTGACCACAGCAGTGATGCCAACATTGCTTGTTACACTTAATTTACATCACGTTTCTTGCCAAAACTATTTGACCAATTTGAATCGAATTTACTCTAGAATATTTGATTACAAATTTTTAGCATAATTGGACAATTTTTGACCTAGTTTTTGATTGCTTCAAAATTACTAAGCTTTTCTGATTTTTTTTTTTAATTCTTGGTTAGATAGCAAGACAAATATAACATGCATGAATTTAAAACTGATGTGGTCTTGTAGAAAATTTTATAACAAACAAGTTTCAAGTCATAAAGGAAAATGTCGGAAAAATAGGATGAACTTAGCGTTTTGTTCACTCTTGCATTTTTCCTGCAGCGAGCACAGGTTTTTCGAAGTTGCAAACTTAGATACAGACTACTCTTACATGCCCCAACAACATATCAAAAATGCAGAGCTACACCGCGCTTTGCCAATTGAGCACTTTTTTTGGAAGTAAGTAGGTACCTGGAGCTGCTTGCATACCTTGCAGCGAGCACAGGTTTTTCGAAGTTGCAAACTTAGATACAGACTACTCTTACATGCCCCAACAACATATCAAAAATGCAGAGCTACACCGCGCTTTGCCAATTGAGCACTTTTTTTGGAAGTAAGTAGGTACCTGGAGCTGCTTGCATACCTTACGTATCGTGCCTTATCGCATCATACTTACGCTTACGATTTCATTTATTTAGCTGGGCTTTGCTTAGGACACGTGTAGTAAAACGCTCTTGTATTATAGATTGTATGGTATTTGTGTTTGTATTTGTATTTTGAATAGATATTATTAAAAATGGTATGTAACTTGGTAGCGCGGATGTTGTAAGCTTTCAAGGAAGACTTGTTGTATGAGAGTTTCGTGTTGTGTACTGTGTTAGAACAATGTGGGTAGGTTGTGTACACAGCACAAATATTTATGTACCTTGGGTTAGGTAGGTATCTATTTTCTTTTATTATCATATCAATGCTATTTGCTATTTGTAGGGAATTTGGTTTTGGTATCGCGAAACGCTGAGGCAGATAGGAAGATGGGAGTTTTGTGTTGTGTGAAGGAAAATATGATTTGAAAATAGGTAGTTACGTGGGCAGTTTTTTTTTCTATTTATGGTATTGATAATTACCATTACCTAATGACAGGCGCGAACGCAGGAACAAATTTCGGGGGGGGGGGGGTTAAACTGAAAACTAAAAATTAAGAGTGAAATTGTATGGCGAGGAAGTTAAATTCATACATTTCGGGGGAGGGTTTGAACCCCCAAAACCCCCCCTGCGTTCGCGCCTGCCTAATCACTATCATTATTCCAACATAACATTGTATAATTTATTCATTTAAATTCTTGGTTTAGCGGCGATAAACCTGCTAACTGAGAGGAATCGCCACTGACAAAATACCAGAATACCATATTAATTTTTTGAAAGCACTCAGTGTAACGTATCTTCCAATTTCTTCTTTGTTTGAAAAAAAAAAAAAAAAAATAGAGCAACGTCTTAAATGCTAATATTGGATGACGAGAGATTCAGTTTGCCATTTAAGAAATACTGATGTATATTTAACTTAATTTAATTTACTTAATTCCACGCGCGCAAAAGGGGTTATGGTTACCCTTAAAATTTTTTTAACACAACACAACACGAGCGATTAGGTAAGTAGGAGAGGATTTAGAAGGAGATACCGATGCACATTGGTTTTGAATGTTTGCACATAGTAATGAGAGGGGAAAGTAGCGTCGGGTAAAGCATTCCACATTCTTGTGGTACGACTGAAGAAAGAATCTCTGTACGTCCGAAGTTGGCCTCGAGGGTGAACTGATGGGCATTCCTAGAAGCGCGAGTATTACGGTTGAATTTTTTATGGGGAGGAATGCAACTGGCTATTTCACTAGAACACTGATTATAATAATAGCGATAAAATAGAGAAAGACACGAAACATGACGGCCGGCGGTGTTCGAGAGATGTAATTGTTTCTGTTATAGATCTTTCGCATATCATTTTTAAAGCTTTTATTTGAATTCTGTCCAACAAACTCAAGTGAGTTCTTGGAGCTCCTGCCCAAACATGAGAATTGTACTCAAGTTTTGGACGAATAAAGGCTTTATAGATCATAGCCAGATCAGAACGGGAGACAAATTTCTTGCATTGCTGAAGAAAACCTAAACACTTAGCAGCGTTTTTGGCGACATCAAATATGTGGTCCTTCCACAAAAGGTGGTCTGTGACACACATACCGAGAACTGAGAGCTGTTCGGTTTCCTCGATGCAAGTGCCGTCCACGGATAGCAGCATTGGGGGTGGGTTTCGCTTTAACGACAGGAGACAGCATTGAGTTTTAGAAGCATTAAATTCTACGCGGTTTTTGACTCCCCATTGGCCAATGCTGTCGAGATCAGAATTTAATTAGCTTATCATACGCTGCCGTTCAAGTTCCACATCCGAAGGACATGGATGAGAATCTGTAAACGAATATGAGAAGCTGAGGGTAATATCGTCAGCGAAACAATTTAATGGATTAGAAGTTTCAGACAGAAGATCATTTATAAAAATAAGGAAGAGAGTCGGAGACAAAACGGAGCCCTGGGGCACACCAGCATTTATTTTGTGGATTTCAGACTTGAAACCGTCCAATACAACTTGTATTGAACGGTCCGAAAGGTTATTTCTAATCCAACGAAGAGGAGATTCATCGAAACCAAATGCGCGCATTTTCGATAAGAGAGCTTGGTGCCAAACTCTATCATACGCTTTTGAAATATCAAGTGCAATAATCTTACTTTCTCCAAAACGATGTAAAGATTTGTTCCACTGTTCGGTGAGATATACCATCAGATCACTAATGGACCTATAGCTATGAAAGCCGTACTGCCGGTCATTAAGAAGCTTGCATTCCTCGAGATATTTCTTGAGCTGGAAATTAATCAGCGTTTCCATGACCTTGGAAAGAAGTAACGTAATTGCAATTGGTCGATAGTTAGAGGGTGAAGAAGATACGCCTTTTTTAGGGACAAGCTGGACAAATGCTGTTTTCCATCCATTCGAAAAGAGACCAGTAGAATAGGACAGATGAAAAAGCTTACGCAGTGGTTTTGCCAGCGTTGAAGAACACCTCTTCAGAACGATGGGGCCAGCGGATTTGTGTACATCGAGATCTTTTAGAACTCTAGCAAACTGCACGAGTACGAAAGAAGATTTGTCCCATAAAATCATTTACGCTCTCAAGTACAGAAGGAGTCATAACACTTTCTGGCAGCGTCGAATTAACAGCAAACTGTGCTGCAAGCAAATTGGCTTTATCTTGCGAGCTGACAAAAGGAGTATCATTGAAGACGAGCGTTGGAACCGAGGACGAGGTGGTGTTTCGTATGTTTTTTACAAATGACCAAACATTTTTACTACCTTTGGGACATTGTAGTATTTTATGCCGTAATTTTTGATCATACAAAAATTTGGTTCTTCGAATATGAAAGTTACAGGTCTTTCTAGCTTGTTAAATCTTTTTCCGGTTTTCCTCAATAGGGTTGGCTTTATAACATCGGAAGCTTACTTCTCTTACCCTAATAACCTCTTTACAGCTCGAATCAAACCATGAGTTTTCTTTGGGTTTGATAGATTTCACCCTATTCGGGATAAAATTTCTCGTTCCACAAAGAATCAAGTTTGTTATCATATCTGCACTGGCGTCAGCATCACTATCGAGGAAGCATAGTGACCAGTTAAAGCTCTTGAAGAAATTATTGAGACCGTCCCAGTTGGCTTTCTCGTATTGCCAAACGGTTCTCTTTGGAATTTTTTCTTTAACTGTGATTTGGTGGCATGAGAAATTCGCAGATATGGTCAGATGAGCCTAGAGGAGATAATACACTCATAGTGTATTTACTAGGTTCATAGGTAAAGAACAAGTCAAGAGTGTTGGCGATTTGACCTGCAACGGCAGGAATCCGAGTAGGCTCGTCAACAAGCTGAGTCAGGTGGTTTAACTCAGCAAAAATCTCGACATACCTTCCTTCGGGTGTTGTCTGACCAGAATAGCGTAGCCACGAAGAATTGTGTACATTGAATTCGCCCGTTACAACGATTTCACTGTGCGGATAATGGGAAACAATTCTCAGGGTTGCGAGACCATGGTGTAAGAAAAATAGAGGCACTAAGCTATAACCAGGTATGCTAAATTCGGAGTAATCGGAATTTTCACCTTCTTGGGTTTCACTAAGTACCAATACTGCCGGCCTGTTCTTTACAGTTTGGACGTACACTGCACAGAAATTCTTTCTCTGCCCCCAAATGTTGCTGATATCGACTTTAAATTCACCTACCATTACGAAAAAACAAACAAATAAAAAAACAAATCAGACAGTTATCTACGCTGATATTGAGTTTGGGCCCCAATAGAACTTCACATTACAAAATACTATCAGTGTTATGCCTTAATAGTTTGTATTGATCCGCCCCTGGATCCCAAAACCAATAACAGCAATTTATCTGATTTGCTTCGACTCAATCAATTACTTACATTGCATGAGATGAGCCACACATTGCACGTAATGACTAAGCCAAAGCAATGTGAATGACGAGGGAAGGAGAGATATGCAAAATTTACCGCTAGCTGGTTTTAATTTTGTGCAGCATCAGCTTCATGGGCAAGGTGCACTTTTGTTGTTTTTTTTTTCTTTGTTCACAAGCACAAGCACTGGCACTGACACTGGCACTTTTTTTTGCAATTTACTTTTGCTTAATGAATAGATTTTATTTAGGCTATTGATTTTTTTTTTTGTACGGTGGGTTCGCGGGAATTTATTATATTATATTATTTCTTTATGCACTTTGATAAAAGACGATGGAGACAGATTGGTTTATAGGTTTATTTTTTTGATTTTCTAGTTTGTTTGTAATTTGTTTATTGGGGTAGTGCGCACGGTAAAATTCTCAACTCCCGACACGTCTGTTCGCGGTGGGGTGCGGATCGGTACTGATCGGTTATTTCCTTTAAATACATAGGTTGGTACAATACAAAAGTAATTATTCAATTATGTCAACTTTTAATTGAAATTTCAATGAGTTTTGGACTCTTCCTTTAAAAATATAATTTACTAGCGGAAACACCCGGCGTTGCCCGGTTCCCTTCTATTAAAGGATATTTTGTGAACAAATCTTGAAAAAAAAATTTCCCGTGGAAAATAGTTTTCCTTAAAAATATTTCTGCTATCGTGAATATATCTGAAATAAATTCGATGAATTGACCTCCCAATTCCCCAGGAAAATTTATTCCCGACATCAATAAATTTTCAACATCATTCATGTTCTCAATTTTCAAAAGATAGAAATATTGTGCAAGTGTAAATTGTTATTAATATAAAAGCTTAACTATACATTCACGTACTTCTAAATATCTATGCTAAGGACACCTACTTGTAAGAAAATATTTGAAAAATTGGTATGGTTTGCTATCTCACCCCCAACTATCAACTGTCAAAGCATAATGTGTGATTTTTCGGATTTTTGACGTTTCACCACCATCACTGTCAACTGTCAAGTGCGACTTTTTTTATTTCCACTGGACTTAGAGTGCAATATCCACCTCCTGAATCGATTGGCGCTCTCAGATCATGACATTTCGACACCTGTCAAATTGAAAAGTGAAATTTCTCATTTTCTGTTGGTGCTAAAGTGCTGGCCGAGACAAAAGGTAATAACACCCTCCTTAATCGATTGGTGCCCTTAGATTTTGACATTTGGACACACGACCTGCAACGCACAGAAGAGAAGAGCTGTAATACGGAAGTTTTTGCTCTTAAAGCATTGCTGTTACCATTTTTGTTATCATTGTGAATGATTTACTCTACGGAGCGAATGTTTCTCACTTATTTGGGAGATTGTGAAAGTATTCGCCGTGTTGATTTCAACATAACTAAATTTTCACCGACCATGTAAATCAAACATGTGATACAGAAATTGATATTTTATATAGTAAGATGCATTCATGACGATAAAAAAAAACAATTTGTATTCGCGGACAGAACAAATTATTAACACGACGGGATGCTTAGGTAAACGAAAACAAACAGAGGAAAATGGAAGAATAGGAAATGTCAGGAAATTAACAAGAAATAGAAAGATCGTAAAAGAAGAAAGGATAGTACTAGATTTTTTTTACGATCTAGGCTAAAGATATTCTAAATGTTGCAAAGCGAGAAAACTTTTGTGCAGATTTTCTCGGCGCAACTTTGAAGAGAAAAAAAAAGCGAATGGGTGATGGTATGAATTTTGACTCGAGAGTGAGGGTTTTTGGCTAATGAAGTCAATGATCTTGGAAATTAAAAACAAAGGAAATGAAAAGCTTTAAGTTCGGTATATTTTCCAATGTCGGTTGGTGATAGGACAGGGAAAATTTGCGGAATCAAACTAGGTATCAGTTTCCATCAGTTAAGACGGTTAACAATCTTGTGCGGATTACAATTTGCTTGCATACAAATTTTGCATTTTTCAACTACCTACTTTGTATAATTATTATACAACAAAATACTAATTTAAAAAGTACAAATTTTGCCGCGGGGCAAAAAAACTGCCGTGGGGCAAAAAATCTGCCGGGGGGCAAAAAATCTGCCGTGGGGCAAAAAATCTGCCGTGGGGCAAAAAATCTGCCGCGAGGCAAAAAATCTGCCGCGAGGCAAAAAATCTGCCGTGGGGCAAAAAATCTGCCGTGGGGCAAAAAATCTGCCGTGGGGCAAAAAATCTGCCGCGGGGCAAAAAATCTGACGCGAGGCAAAAAATCTGCAAAAAATCTGCCGCGAGGCAAAAAATCTGCCGTGGGGCAAAAAATCTGCCGCGGGGCAAAAAATCTGCCGCGGGGCAAAAAATCTGCCGTGGGGCAAAAAATCTGCCGCGAGGCAAAAAATCTGCCGCCAGGCAAAAAATCTGATCTGCCGCGAGGCAAAAAATCTGCCGCGGGGCAAAAAATCTGCCGCGGGGCAAAAAATCTGCCGCGGGGCAAAAAATCTGCCGCGGGGCAAAAAATGTGCCGCGAGGCAAAAAATCTGCCGTGGGGCAAAAAATCTGCCGTGGGGCAAAAAAACTGCCGCGGGGCAAAAAATCTGCCGTGGGGCAAAAAATCTGCCGTGGGGCAAAAAATCTGCCGCGGGGCAAAAAATCTGCCGCGAGGCAAAAAATCTGCCGCGGGGCAAAAAATCTGCCGTGGGGCAAAAAATCTGCCGCGAGGCAAAAAATCTGCCGCGAGGCAAAAAATCTGCCGTGGGGCAGAAATTTTCTGCCGCGAGGCAAAAAATCTGCCGTGGGGCAAAAAATCTGCCGCGGGGCAAAAAATCTGCCGCGAGGCAAAAAATCTGCCACGAGGCAAAAAATCTGCCGCGGGGCAAAAAATCTGCCGTGGGGCAAAAAATCTGCCGTGGGGCAAAAAATCTGCCGCGGGGCAAAAAATCTGACGCGAGGCAAAAAATTGCCGTGGAGCAAAAAATCTGCCGTGGAGCAAAAAATCTGCCGTGGGGCAAAAAATCTGCCGTGGGGCAAAAAATCTGCCGCGAGGCAAAAAATCTGCCGTGGGGCAAAAAATCTGCCGCGAGGCAAAAAATCTGCCGTGGGGCAAAAAATCTGCCGCGGGGCAAAAAATCTGCCGTGGGGGCAAAAAATCTGCCGTGGGCAAAAAATCTGCCGTGAGGCAAAAAATCTGCCACGAGGCAAAAAATCTGACGCGGGGCAAAAAATCTGCCGTGGGGCAAAAAATCTGCCGTGGGGCAAAAAATCTGCCGTGGGGCAAAAAATCTGCCGCGGGGCAAAAAAACTGCCGCGGGGCAAAAAATCTGCCGCGGGGCAAAAAATCTGCCGTGGGTCAAAAAAACTGCCGCGGGGCAAAAAATCTGCCGCGGGGCAAAAAATCTGCCAGGGGGCAAAAAATCTGCCGCGAGGCAAAAAATCTGCCGCGGGTCAAAAAATCTGCCGTGGGGAAAAAATCTCCCACGAGGCAAAAAATCTGCCGTGGGGCAAAAAATCTGCCCTGGGGCAAAAAACTGCCGCTGGGCACAAAATCTGCCGCGGGGCAAAAAATCTGCCAGGGGGCAAAAAATCTGCCGCGAGGCAAAAAATCTGCCGCGGGGCAAAAAATCTGCCGCGAGGCAAAAAATCTGCCGTGGGGCAAAAAATCTGCCGCGAGGCAAAAAATCTGCCGTGAGGCAAAAAATCTGCCGTGGGGCAAAAAATCTGCCGCGAGGCAAAAAATCTGCCGTGGGGCAAAAAATCTGCCGCGAGGCAAGAAATCTGCAAAAAATCTGCCGCGAGGCAAAAAATCTGCCGCGGGGCACAAAATCTGCCGCGGGGCAAAAAATCTGCCGTGAGGCAAAAAATCTGCCGTGGGGCAAAAAATCTGCCGCGGGCCGAAAAATCTGCCGTGAGGCAAAAAATCTGCCGTGGGGCAAAAAATCTGCCGTGGGGCGAAAAATCTGCCGCGGGGCAAAAAATCTGCCGCGGGGCAAAAAATCTGCCGCGGGGCAAAAAATCTGCCGCGGGGCAAAAAATCTGCCGTGAGGCAAAAAATCTGCCGTGGGGCAAAAAATCTGCCGCGGGGCAAAAAATCTGCCGCGGGGCAAAAAATCTGCCGCGGGGCAAAAAAATCTGCCGCGGGGCAAAAAATCTGCCGCGGGGCAAAAAATCTGCCGCGGGGCAAAAAATCTGCCGCGGGGCAAAAAAACTGCCGTGAGGCAAAAAATCTGCCGTGGGGCAAAAAATCTGCCGCGGGGCAAAAAATCTGCCGCGGGGCAAAAAAATCTGCCGTGAGGCAAAAAATCTGCCGTGGGGCAAAAAATCTGCCGCGGGGCAAAAAATCTGCCGCGGGGCAAAAAATCTGCCGCGGGGCAAAAAAATCTGCCGCGGGGCAAAAAATCTGCCGCGGGGCAAAAAATCTGCCGCGGGGCAAAAAATCTGCCGCGGGGCAAAAAAACTGCCGTGAGGCAAAAAATCTGCCGTGGGGCAAAAAATCTGCCGCGGGGCAAAAAATCTGCCGCGGGGCAAAAAAACTGCCGCGTGGCAAAAAATCTGCCGCGGGGCAAAATTGGTATCATTGGTAAGGTAGTTCATCATTGATAAATTAAAAGTCATTTTATGAGAAATGTTGTGCCAAATTGAATTTTATTTTACCTAGAAATAATTTTTAAGTCAATAAGCTTTACTTTGGCATCAAAATAATCATTTATTTTTTCTTCAAAATCTCTCAAAATTACCAATTATTATTTTCAATGATGGATTTTAATGATAGCTATAACTGGCCCCTTAGTCAGTGGTTCCATCACAGAACCATTCGGCATCAAAGATGACAGTTTAGTTAAAATTCTTTTCAGTGTAAAACTAACCGAAATAAGTGGCCTTTATATTAAAATTATATTGAAAATTTATTGTTAATAAAAAAAATTTCCATAGAGTTTGTTGAATCAGATATGTTCTTTATAGCATTAGTTCTAACTCGATAATGTAGTAAAATTGGCAAAAAAAATTAAAAAGAATGTCGAATTCTTATAAAAACACTAAAACATTTTTTAAATAACGATACTTTTTGATTAGGCAAACATTAAAATTAGATTTAAAGTGTTTTTCTTAGTTAAATCTATTCTTTACTCGAAACTGAAATTAAAAGTAAAAAATGTTTGCCTAAAATATTTTTGTGTGTTTATAAGTAGGTATGCACAATATTGAACCATTTTCTTTATGTTTAAAAGACTGTACACATGAGAGCGACCAACGACCGACGAATGAATGAACAAATGGGATTTAAAACATTCATAAAGCCCAATTTTTTACAAAATCTAGACAAAATAGAAGATATATAATTAAGGATTATTATAAGATACGAAAATTTTCAATTTAATTGCTAAAACAAGAGAATTTTAAGAAAACAATTTGTTCGTCGCGAATAGCCGCAATTTGTTACGCCCAATTTATTTTCTCAAATTTCTCATATTTAAGCAAATAAAAATTCAGATTTTACAATTTTAAAATTAATCTTGAATCGAATTCTACCATTTATTTTTATTTATTATTTAATTTTCAAGTTTACAACTCCAACCCATCGATCATCTTGATAAAGAACACTTAGCTGCGACTTACGCATATAAGCTTAATATCCCTATACATATCGTGATTTTTAGATCGCCTAAGAAGTTTCACTTCTGCCACAAGTACTCAGTTACACGCGCCCTTTTTTTTTTGCACGAATCCTAAACATATCGCACTTAAAAATGAAATAAGAATGTTTAAAATTGAGTTTAAAATAAGGAAAATATTATATTCACAAATGGCTTTTTTATTCTGTTAATCCGAATTCCTCACTCTAATATACAGGGTGATTCGCCTGAGATGTGACAAAAGCCAGAAAAACATAAGCTGATGATAAATCCACCGGTTGCAAAAATAATAATTAGCAGGATTCTTCCTAGTTTTATGGGGAAGTTGGTTTCTTAATTTTTAAATATTTTTAAAAATAAAAGTCCTAGAACGATCCGATTTTCAGTGTTTGACTAAGAATTAAAAAGAACACTGATTTTTGAAAACAAAAACAGTACTTAACTACGTATAATTTTGAATAAAAATAGTTTGAAACAGAAAAAAAAATTGTCATTTTTTCTCAAAATTTTAAGTTTGAAAATTAATTTAAAAAAAAATACTTTTAACTAAAACAATATTATTAAAAAAGAAAATTAAATAAGGGTTTTCTAGGCTAAGAAAAGAGAGACATTGCATTGAAACAGCTACTCTTGGGCGATACGAGTTAAAATAACTCTTCAAACAAGCAATAGCTTCTCTATTATTTGTAGTCTTCACAGCGTACAGTCGGACAAATTTAGTTAAAGCATCAATTACCAGGAATACATACTTTTTGTTTCCACACTTCAGTGATACTGGACCAAAATGGTCAATGTGAATCGTTTCAAAAGGAACGCTTTCTTTGGGTATGTTATGAAGCAGACCTTCATGCTTACCAAACTTGGGTGAAAACGTTATACATTTTAAGCAGTTGCTGATGTGTTGCTTAACCTTCTCACTCATTTGAGGGAACCAAAAAGTATTGAGGATGTTGTTTAAAACTTTATCCCTACCAACATGACCTCGTGATATAACCGAAGGACATTATTTTCCATAAACTCTGGGACATAAAATAAAATTTGTTTTCCTACTTTCGTGTACACTAGTCCATTCCACATTTCATACATTTTACTATCTCCTTTTTCAAGTTGTTGCCTAATTTTCTTTATACTCTCATCATTATTCTGTTGGATCGATAAATTCTGCTCAAAATTATTCTCTTCAAGAACTAATACATTTGAATAAAAAGTACAAGTGACCTCAACTCCAGAAATTATTGTGTTTCGCCCAAGGTACATTTGATATTCTACTCAATGCATCAACGTGTTGCATTTTCGTACCATTTCGATGTTCCAATACATAATCGAAATTCTGTAACTCGAGAGCCCACCTTGCAATTCCTAGATTGACTTCTTTTTTATTAAGAGTCAGGGTTAGAGAATTACAATCAGTAATGATCTTGAATTTAAATCCATGAAGATAAACCCTAATTCTTCTCAACGCATAAATGATGGCCAATGTCTCGAGTTCAAAACTGTGGTACTTTGATTCATCATCTGTAGTTCGTTTTGAGAAATAAAAGATAGGATGAAATTTCCCATCACACTTCGTATCTGTAATACCATGAACTGACATTTATCCAACCTCAACTGTAACCTGTTCCGTACCAATCTTTCAAAAACTTCTTTCATTATCACCAAATGTTCTTCCTCAGATTCTGTTGCTATCATTATATCGTCAATGTAAATAGTTGCCTTTCCTTTCCTTATTAGATCTTCAAAAACTTTATTAATATACCTTTGAAATTCGCATGGTGCATTCCTTAACCCAAAGGGCATTTTCAAGTATTCATATTGACCCATAGGAGTCACAAAGGCAGTATATTTTCATTCACACTAATATGATGGAACGCACTCTTCAGGTCTATCAAAGTAAATATCTTTTTATTAACTAACCCATCCAGCAAGTCATCTATCAATGGGATGGGTTAGTTGTCTTTTTGCGTTACCTTATTTAAAGTTCGGTAATCTACACATAGCCTATTGTCTCCTGTCTTTTTCTTTACTAACACAACTGGTGAAGAGTTGTCCGACCTACTTTCTCGAATAACTCCCTGCTCCATAAGCTCATCTAAAATAACTTGTACCTGCTCTTTTTCGAAGTATGAAAGGCTTTTCGTCGTTTAACCGAAGCTTAATATCGTATTCAACTTCAGGCACTTCGGGCGAGAACAGTACAAATAATATTTTTTTATAATTTGAAAAAATCTTTCTTTAGTTTTAGATGATAATTCATCATTTATTTAATAAAAACGATACATTAATACTAAATAATTTAAATACAATTTCTACATTTCTTACGAATTCTTCGTCGGAGTCCGAGTTAACATATCCGATGGCTGGTCTGGTCAATGGTGGTTTTCTTTTCGGGCATTGGGCCGCCAAATGCCCCATTCCCGCACAAACATGGCACGCTCCTTGTGGCCTCCTTTTTTTTTGCATTCGGAAGCCATGTGCCCCATCGAATTTAAATTTTCGCTCTGTCATCATTCATTTGTCGCTCATTTTTTTCCTTCTCGCCATGGTTTCTCTTCTTCAGCAACTCATTTTCTCTCTTTAGTATATTCTTCTCTCGTTCGTTCATTTCCATTTCTTTCGTTAATAATTCGAACTCCTTCTTCATTTGTTCTATTTCATATGTTTTCTCTCCAGTCTTTTCTGCTTGTCTTTCTGTCGTTTTTTATACATCCTGGTACTCGTCTCCATCGTCGTCGTCAGCTTCGTTTCGTGTTTGCTCCGATACTTCCATCATTCTCAGCACTAGCTCCGCCCTATTTCCACTGGTTTTCTTCCCCAACTTCCTCAGCGACGCTTTCAACTGCGCAACATTATAATTTTTAAATTTTCTGCATCTGCCATCGTGGTTTGGTTCGTTTTTTTTTTGTTTTTCTTTTTTTTTTCGTTACAGCCAACTGACAAAACAGGCACAGCCACGAATATAGGAACCGCGTACACAGAACACACAAGCGCTGATGACTTAAACCACTTACACGTAGCACACACTGATGTTGGTTGAGTTTCTTTATTAGTAAACGAGAGTTGTTTTTTCTTCTTTTTTTTCGATTTAACAAACGAATATTTTTTCCGCGATGAGCTTATGTAATTATTTTTTTCGCTTGGCGACGAGTTCTTTCTTATTATTATTTTATTCGAGTAATCGTACTTTGTTTTTTTTTTTCATTTGGCGAGTTCCTTTTTTTCGCGATGGACTTATGGACTAACTGGGGTATGCCACTTCTGAAATTTTAACCGATTGTAAAAGTAATAGCCGACACTCTTCAAATATAAAACACGTGCGTTTTCTCTGATGACTCGAATTCAACTGGAACTCGAATCTTTTTCTTTATTCCATATTTGCTTATTTTACTTCTTCCAGTTCCCCTCTTTCATATCACAAGTTTCTTATTTTGTTTTCTTTTTATTTTTGACCGTTACACCACCTATAGGTGGGTAGTTTTTTTTTCCTATTTATGGTATTGATTATTACAATTACCTTTTCATTATCATTATTTCAACATTATACATTATATAATTTATTCATTTAAATTCTTGGTTTAGCGGCGATAAACCTGCTAACTGAGAGGAATCGCCACTGGTGTTAAGTTCCGCTTCATATTTGTGAATTTGACGATTGACAAAATGGCAATTTTTCTCTCACAAAATTGACAAAATAATGATTTAACCCTTTCGGTACGGATGTGGTACAATTCCCTATAAATATTCTTTGTCTTATACCATTCCGTCCCGAAAGGATTAAATCAATGCATTAATGACATCCATTTAAATAAAGTCAGTTAATGTTGTTTTAATGCTCTGGCATTGTCTGGCTGACAAAGAATGAGTAGAATTTCATTATTTGCTGTGTATTGTCATTATTTAAAAATAGTGTTAGTTAATTATTTACACATTTATACGACAACGCCAGAATAATGCCAATATTAAAATTCAATTATACTTGGCAGTTTTTTAATTATGAACAAACTGCAGATCTTGTCAGTAATAATTGCATTTTGCTATTAGATTTACTAATGCAGCATTAGCCTTTTAAATAAGTATGAACTAAATTTCTGACTCTAAGGCCTCCACACACGGAAAATCATTACACCATTCCTTTTTATGGAACAAACAGCCAAAAAGCGGAGTCTAATAAAAGTAAAATTAAGGCGATACAACCACCCTTCAAAAAGTAATGGTTCTAATGAAAAATGAAATATTTCTGCAAATTGTCATCAACGTTTCATTTTTGGAAGGTGTTTACTGGTAAACGTTTTACTTTCACTCAAAGTAAAATAAAAATAAACTTGATATTTGAACAAACTTTTAATTACAATGGTAGGCCTCACAATTCTATCCGTCTGTCCTCACGATTACAAGCTGAATGGATTTTCTTCAAATTTATTGGGTATCCTGTTTTTACGCCCCTTATTTTGGCGGGCGCTTTGTAGCGGAATAAACAAAAAGTTTTCTGTCCTTATAGCTCGACTTGTTTTTAAGTAATTGAAAATTCCGCTAAAATAAGATTGAAGTTAGCGGATGAAAACTCAAAAATAGTAATTCCCTTGACGGTCAAAATAAAGCTTTTTAAATACTTATTTTTTGCGCAAAAACTAAATTTGAAACACTAATCTTAACTTATATATTAAATTCTATTTTGGTTTTCATGTCAGTTTGGGCGTTTAGGTGTCTGAACTGACAAAAAAAAAAAACACTCAAAATACTTACTTTTTTATATTGCAGCAACAAAGTCTACTCCCCAGCTATTCGATAGGTAGCTTCTGAAAAAAAATATTTTAAATTTTTTTAGATCTCCTTAAATGTTGCCTTACCTCTGTACAAAATTGTTTGTTTGACGTTTTTGACGTCTCTCATGTTTACCTTACTCGTATTTTTTTTAAGCTGAACAACGGAAATGGATGCATTGAGTTCTGTACCATCGTTTGGTCCCGATTGAACGAATTTTTTGTTGGTATTTGGCATTGACGATTTTTGTATGTTGCTTGGATTGGTTGATATTGAGAGGTGCAGTCGATATGTTCCTTCCAGTTTCCGATGCCATTTTGATTCAGTACTGGAAAAATCAGTAATCGCGTCCTCATGCCGCCGGCCGTCACGATTCACCACCGTTATAAATTCATAGTCACCATCACGCGTTGAACGCATTGAAATAAACGTGGGAGAAACTTCAGATTTGTTTTTCGAGTTACAAGGTTTGTGAAAATTACGTCGCATCATTGTATATGAAAACTATAGTATTCTCATGGAGTCGTTTTTATTCACGCTGGATTTCGACGGCTGGTGGCGCATGTGTTTGCAACATGTTTTATGATTTTGACAGCGTAGACATTAATGTTTAGACAGAGTCAGTCTAGTTATATTGTAAGGGAGTAAGGGAGTTAGATCTCGACTTTCAAATTTGTTCCCTCAACAAAAAGTGTTGAGTGAAGTTGGTGGATTTCGATACTACGTGACTCATTTGTAGCCGCTTCTGATGAGATTACTATAGTTTTCATATACAATGGTCGCATTAAAATAAATGTGGCGCAAACTTTCTCAATTTATGCTGGACTACACAGTTGACCATCGTATTTTCTTCCATTTTAAACAAGTTTATGTTGCATTTACACGACTAAATTCTATTTAAAGGCGAAACTTTCACAAATAATGTTGGATTTACACGACTGGGGGACATCCCAACCCAATCGATTTAGGAGGTGGATTTTACCTTTTGTCATGGCAAGCACTCTAAGACCAGTGGAAACCGAAAAAAACGCACTTGAGTTGAGGTGGCGAAATGTCAAAAATCCGAAAAATTACACCTTTTGCTTTGACAGTTGATAGTTGGGAGCGAGATAGCAAACCAAACAAATTTTTCAAATATTTTCTTACAAGTAGGTGTCTTTAGCATAGATATTTAAAAGTACGTGAATATGTAGTTAAGCTTTTATATTAATAATAATAAATACTACTTGCAAAATGTTTATATCCTTTGAAAATTGGGAACATGAATCATGTTGGAAATTTTTTGAAATCGGGAATAAGTTTTCCTGGGGAGTTGCGCGGTCATTTCATCAAAATTCTAGAGATATTCACGATAGCAGAAATATTTTCAAGGAAAACAGATTTCCACGGGAAATTTTTTTTGAGATTTGTTAACAAACACTACTTAAGCAAAAAGGACCCGGGCAACGCCGGCCGGGTGTTTCCGCTAGTGGTCAATATTTAAGTTTCCGCTGACAAAAGTTATCTCGAAATAAGCCTTCATAATAAGCCAAAATTCGAACCTTCTCTGAACTAGATTAACCGCGTTAGCCCCAATTTTGTAGCCCAAATGGATTTTTTGTTATTCAAAATTCCGATAAATCAAGATTGTAACGGTCAAAACTTTCAAAAATTTAGAATTTCTGATAAAATAAGGGACCGCCAAATAAGGGACGTCTTGTTTATTATTTTCATGCTACACTCCCAAATTCAGCAGGGCAGTATGAATTTTGTTGTCAAACTTCAAAATTTGGACCTTGCATTTTTTGAAATGCAAACAAAAAATGTCAAAAAAGAGATCATTAAAAAAGCTAAATTCTGTTTTGCTTTTCGTTCACTGTTCAATGAGCGGTAATTATAGCAGATTATTTGGAGAAGTCTCCACTCTTTTTTTGTTCAGATTTAATTTCACAGACCATTAATTGTAAGCGGAAAAGTGACATTTGAGCTTGATTCCAGTTTGTGCGTGTTGTTTCTTTCATTGCAGCATGGATTTTTGTAATTTTGTTGCGTTTATTTGTTTGTGCAATCGGTGACAATTTAAATGTTTATTATTTCGCTGTGTTTTCCGTGAGCATTTACATTATCTTCTTAAGAAATAATAATTTATTCCGAAAATCTATCAAATAGTGAAAATGTCAAAGGGAGACCAAAAATTTCATCCAGAAATCGTATTTCAAAGAAATTCATAGAAAAGCCAGTTATGCAGAAAAACATAATTTTGTACATTCTATCTGCAAAGGCCCATTCGTTTTAACCTTATACACAGTCAAATAATTAAGTTTAAATTTTAACAAGCTTTTCAAAGTACCTACGTACTTCCAATTGGACACAACAAATTTCCATTCAACGTAGTTAAAAATAATAAACTTGGAGTGCCCTGATTGAAAATCAAATAATAAAACAATTAGCCCACCCATTGCAGAAATAAAAATTCTTAAAAAACATATGTATACCTGAAATATAAAGTTAGAAAGAAAACAATATCTTGAAGATGCCAGGGGTCTTAACAGTAAGTACATGGATGATTTCCTAATCAAAATTGTTTTCTCTTTGAAAACTCTTAAATTTCACTGAATCATTATATTCCTTTGGAAATGATTTGAAATGTCAAAAACTCTCCACTTTGCAGTTGCTTATTACTGTGCCATAGCAAATATCACACTAATGAATGTATATGTAAAATACACATAAAAGTAGAACAACGATCATTACCATAAATTATAAAAATGCAATGTGAATCCAAAATAGAAACCCACTTATGAAGGAAAATATATTTGTTCATTAATACATCGAGAATTTATTGTCAATTAAAATTCCCCAAAATTCCAGATTGCTTATCGAGCGTCGTCTTCAGTGCGACGCGGTGGCGGCTGGCTGGCGTGGTGGCGGTTTCACTGCGTCGCGCTGCACCGATCTACTGTACAGGCAATGTGCAGTCGCGCAAAAAACTGACGATGAATCCCTCAACCCGGATGGAAGGCAAATTATGCGTTCGCCGTTTGGCGCCTCGATTCCACTTTGCCATTCGCCTCCAGTACTCTTGCACACGCTGCCACCAGGTTTTTCTTTTTGATGCACTCCATAAACAAGTGCGGGTGTCTCATATTTTTGTTTTGATTTACTTCTTTTGATGACAGCTCTGGCGACGATTTGTGCTGCCTCTAGAGCGGTGCAGTTGGTGCCAGCTAGGAATCTCGCTTGTCTCTATACCTTACCTACCTACTTTGCACACATTTCCATCTTTTATTTTCAATTAGTTTCGCGGTATTAAATGAAATTTCTCCACAGTCCTATTTAGCTGAATTTTAATAAGTTACCATTAAATTGATGGACATTTCACCTTAGACAGTAATTCTTTCGTTTTCATTTCAGAATCAAGAAGTTTCTGTTCCATGATATAATGAACCAACATATCTCACCGAGGAACACCTTTAATGAAAGCCATGGACCTGCTACAGCTGTCCACCGATGATGCTAGTGACTCTGAATCGGAACAACAACCGTTTGACACTTCTACGTTGCTACTCGGCGGCGGTATTAATGCAGCTAACCGGTGTGACATTCATATTAACAGAAACCGGAAGAACATGGTTCCGTTTTTTAAGTCAAATTACAAGTACAAAAGAAGAATGCCGCAGGTGTGTGTGATGGCGGGACGCGAAACCGCACAAGTAATAACTCCGATGACAGCGCCATCACAGTGGTCCGCATCGGAGCAAGTGGAAGTGGAACGTTTTCGGCATCTATTGCCTCCGCCAAGTGATAGTTATTTTAAAGTTGTCGCAGTGGGGCTTTTTGTGAGCGCCGCCGTTATTGTTTTTCGTGATATTTTGTTGAGTCTCTGTAGACGCGTTGTACGTGAGTCGCGGGCGTGGTGTAAAAATAGCAATAAATTGTTGTGTCGGCTAATTGAGATGTTGGTTGAGGTGAAAAGATTCACATCGGACGACTCGGTTGGCATCAGGAGCGGTAGTATCAGCAGCAGATGGCGATACGGTATGACAGCGGCAGTGAGCTGGAGCAAATCATTTGGCTTGGAGTATGTCAGTGCGAGTATGAAGTTAATTTACTTGACACTTTTTATTGCACTCTGGATGACAGCTTACAAAGTAGAAGGTGAGTGTGATGGTTTAAATAAATGTGATGAGTAATTTATTGATTTAATTGCTTAAATGCACTTTAAGTGGTGAGAGGTTGCGATGAATCACAAAGCTGTACCTAAATGAAATTTAACATTTAATCGAATTTATATTTTTATTAGGTATAATGTTCTTTTACGGAATTTGAATTAAACACACACTAAATTGAAACCTACATCAAAATTTATTATATAATAAAATATCAGTGTTGTTCCCATATAAAAATTAAAATCACTCTTTGCCCATTAACACATTTTAAATATTATAAATTCAATACAAAATTTCCACTTGCCAATGAAATGCTTCTGGAAATTAATAATATAAGTTGTGAAGTCAAAACAGTTTGACGTGTTGTTGGTCGATCGATATGAACGAAAAAAAAACGTGTTCAGTTAATACCCCAGCTCATCAGTACCTACCTCCATGTGAAATGAAAAATGGAACCGAAATACCCGGGAATTTTAATATTTTATTATTTAAATTTCTAAATTTTTAAAAAAATAATAAATTGACTTGTGTTGGAAAAACACATGTCAGAGGTCTCACTGTCAAAATACATACAATTTTGATTGCCATAACTATGAGATCAAATTTTCCTGAGTAAAATAAATTCTTAACGTTAAATTTTCGGTTCTTAAATTTTCAACTTTAAAAGCTCACATTCAAAACAAAACTTTTAATTTTTTTTAAATTTACTACTCTCTTTCTAACCACGAAGTGGGACTGAGATAAATTTCAGAGAAGTCAAAAATAGTCGCAAAAGTCAATCCAATGTGAATACCGTCAATGAAAAAAATAAACTTAAACAAAATGGTGACGAATATTGTTTTGCGGACTTGATTTTTGTCGTTTGCAACAAAACGACAATTTAATTCGAAAAAAAATGTCTAAATATCTTTTATTTTGATTAAGACAAATTTTTTGACAAGGCCAAGTTTATCTTAGGCTCTATAATTTGTTCCTAGGTGTCGTACGTCAAGATACATATATTACAGGTAATACCACCAGCGTTTTCATTTTTGTTCAGTTCTGCGCATGTTGTCAAAATCAATAGTAAACAAATTGAATTTCAAACAATCACCACAAATTTGTTGCTTACTGTGTAGTTACACTAGCTTAGCTAGCTTTAAATTTGACATATGCTGCGCCTAATAATACCTTACATAAGTGGTCGTACGTTGCGAAATGAGAACTTTGGCATCCAATTGATTGAATCAGTTTTCTTATGTTTAAAATATAATATGTATGAATTAGAAGCTTCTATTTGAAAATCAAAGGAGAATGCCCAAAAATGTATGGGTGAAAAACCCAGAGTCGATTAAGAAAAGTCATATATGGTTTGAAAGGGCATTAGTTGTAGATAACAAATGTGGAATTATTTTCTTTAAAAGTTATCCCCGGAACTGGCTATGGCCATTTCTATTTTTTTTAAAACAAAGTGTTTTCTCATGTAAAAAAAGTAAACAGTGACATATTTTCATATTGTGGTTGGTCCATGCTATTAAATAGGTCAGCTACAAGTCACTAAAATCTGCAGCCATAAGATGATGCTGTCCAAAATGGCTGTTGTCACACATATTGGTACACAAAAGTTTAATTATAAAAATAATAAATGAAAAATCTTAAATGATAAGAATTCGAATCAGTGTCCATTATAAAAATTAAGAAGTTAGTCGCTATATGAGTTTACATTTACCACTGTATATAAATGCATCTGTCTTTATTTCGTACCACATACCGCTTTTTAATCACAAGATACTCGTTACTCGCAAAAGTGCTCCTTTGTGCAACCGCTGGCCGCTATGCAGTCTGTCATAATAATCAATAGTCAAGACCCTTATTTCTTTACTGCACATGTTGCTGTAAAATTCCGAAATGAAAACGGTAAAACTAAGAACTTTTCAACGATAATGGTAAACGTCCGAAATGGTTTGTTTTCATAATTTTCTTTTTTCACTGATTTCTTGGACAAGAGTACTTTCCATATATTGTAACCTAAAAAAATAATATAACGTCCGCCACGCTTGTTACAATTTTTTTTTTTGAAAACTTGTGTTGCGAAACTTTACCTTTTTGAACTTTTTTTTTCAAAACTTTGTTTTCGAAGCTTCGTGTTTCGGAACATTGTTTTTCGACACTTTTTTGAAGGTCCATGTGTCCAATAGATATGGAAGTATGTATGTTATTTTATTCGACAACGTTTTTTCTGTATTACCCTTAGCAATTTTGCAGACATGCAAAAACACCTTGCTATTAAAAATAAATAAATTGTCGTAGCTTGTCCCGGGAATAACTTTTTAAGAAAATAATTTCATATTTGCTATCTACAAACAAAGCCCTTTCAATCCATATATGATTTTTTTTTATCGACGCTGGGTTTTTTTGGGCATTCTGCTTTACTATTTTATATTGACAACTGCAAAAATATAAAAATCTTTGAATAGTTCATATATTTTTATAACAAATAAACTTAAAAAAAAGTGCGTATACGCCCCCTTGTCCCAATTTATAATATGACTTTAAAACCAAGAAGGCTGAGATTGTTTTGAAAATTAAACTAAATTATGATTAATTATTTATCTCCCTTAATATGTATGCATGTATATGTGTATGCGTGTATGTAGAATATACGTTTAAGCATGTAGATATGTACATATATGATGTATAAAGGGTACGACTAAACTTGTATTTTAAAAAAAGATGTATATCTGGGGTGAAAGAGCGTTATTTTGAGTGAAAGGAAACAATCGAAAATTTAAGATTTTCCATTTAGGGGCTTGGTACACACCCATTTTCATAGAATTGATATAAATTATATGGAGCGTTTCTGATTGTCGTAGAATGATGAAATTAATTACAGCGGTAGGGCTTAGAGTGCAGGCAAGGAGAACATTTTAAAATTTGAGATTGAACATTCAGGGGCGTGGCACCCGCCCATTTGAATAGAATTGATATCAATTTTGAGGAGCGCGCCTGCATGTGGTAGAATGATGAAATTTGGTAGACCAGTAGGTCTTGAACTGCAAACAAAGGCTAAATTTTAAAATTTGATATTTAATATTCAAGGGACGTGGCATCCAATCATTTTCTCAGAATTGTACTTAGTTATATGGATCACTTCGGATTGTTGCAGAATAATAAAATTTGGTAGTATGGTGGTCAGTACAAAGGAGATATTGGAAAATTTTAAATTATCCATTCAGGAGCGTGGCACCCGCCCATTTTCTCAGAATTTATATCAACAAGTTTCCTTTTATTACCTAATTACTCAATTTTGAAATGAAAAGTTGACTAGTTAACCAACTTAGTTTAAGTCAGTTATCATTAAATAACATATTTCTCTGATAATTTTGAGGTTCTTCGATGTTACTATACTTAGAATATTTGATATTTAACATTAATAAACTTAGAACTTGGCGCACTCTTAGATCTTACTACTTTTTACGGCTGACTGTTTGCGCAAAGATTTTGTTTATAGAAGAACTAAACTTCTTTTTTAACATTATATGTGTTTAGTGTGATATTATCTGCACCTTTAATGTCTCGCTACATTTTACTGGTTAGCTTGAAGAGTAAGTTTGTGCGATCTAGTCGTGCATATGTGCACTTGTTTTGGGATATTCCCGAATATCTCGTTATTGGCCAGGCTGATTTTATCTTTATTTTACAATACGTTAGTTTTAAGTAGATCAAAAAATATAACTTTTAAAATTTGTATGAATAATTTAAAATCAAAGGAAAAATCAATTTTATTTGTTTCCATTTCTGTATTAAATTATTAGAAAATTCTAAAGACAAAATAGTTATTCCAGCTCCCGTGTTTAGGAAACATCATGTAATAAGAATTTTCCGGACTGAAACTAAAGACAATTGCTTACTGTTCCATTTGAGACCGGAACATTATTATTCCATGATGTATAATTGTCTTAAAGACGGGAACTGAAATAACTAGTTTTTCTTTATAAATACGGGTGTATGTATTTATCTTTTTTTGAATTTTTTTTTTTGAAAATGTAAATGCAGGTTTGTAAATTTTTAGTAATAAGTACTTTTACAAATATTTTCAAGCTCTAAACTTTTTAATCTTAAGAATGTTTTTCAGATCTTACATAAGATAATAATAATTTTTTAAACTACCAAAACATATACATACACTCCACTTCACTTGAATAGAAACAAACTTTTTTTTTACTTTCAGAGTGTGTAGCGCTTTGGTAAATTTATAAATTCACCTTTTGGTTTTAGTTCCTAAAGGATTGATCTATTGGGAATAAAACTGCACGGACAAAATAATTCAGGAAGATACCAATAGGCTATTTTTTTTACTACTTTTCTAATTCCTTCATAAAATACACTGTTTTTTTTTTTTGCGCCACTTGAGTAGAAGCCGTGTGCGTTTTGTCTCTATATATTACGGTAAGAAGAAAAGATATTGTTCTAATAATAGAAGTATAGAATGTAGATTAAAAATAATAATTGTTTTATCAAAGAAAAGATGGGCCGCGGAAAACCATTATACCCTGCAGAAAAAGCCAAAAGAGAAGTACCCGCGGAAAACAAGCTTCCCTACGCACAGTTGCCAATAAAATAAATAGAAATGTGAAAATTGTTTGGTCGAACCTTAGAAATAAAGAAAACTATGACAAAAAATGTGTAAGGCAATCAAGACCACAACAGAAGCAGACTGAAGAAAGATAATTAGACTGGCTTCAAATTCAAGCGACTCTGCTGTTAAAATCAAGGCGAAGAGTGGTTTTACAGCAAGTCTTAACAATATTAGACGTGTTATTCCAGAGCATTTAAACATTTAAAGAGCCTTAAATTGGAGAAAAAACCACCGTTTAATGCAATACGAAAAAACAATATAATAGATTTTTGCAGGAAGAATATGACTTGGAAGAATTAGTGGACAAATGTGGTGTTTTCTAATGAAAAGAAAATTCAATTTAGATGGCCCGGACAGATATTATTACTATTTTCATATTATAAGGAAGCTTGGTTCCTTCCTCTCCTCTCCTTTATGGAGAGCCACCATAGCCAAAAAGGCAGTGTAATGGTGTGGGGTGCGGTTTGGAACAATTGATCTGGAGTTTCCCAGATTGATAATAATGTCAAACTCTTACAAGGAAATATTGCAAGAAGCTTTTCCTGAGTTTACCGATGTCTTTGGACAAATACCAGAGACATTTCAACAAGAAAACGTGCCAATCCTCAACGCAAGGATCTTTAACAGTTGGATATCCGTGAAAAATGTTAAGTTACTTCAATGGCCACCGAATTCTCCGGACATAAATATTATTGAAAACGCATGGGAATAAATGGTTCGTAGAGTTTACGATTCTGACCGACAATATGAGGACACAGAATCACTTACTGCTGCAATTAAAGAAGCATGAAGTGCAATTTCTTTTAATTATATAAAATAACTGTATGATTCAGTATCCAACAGGGTTTTTCAAGCTATTTCAAACAAAGGTGGTAGTAGACATTATTAAAATGAAAAATGATCGGTTAAAAACAATGTTAAACTTATGTAAAGTTAACTAACTAACCTGGTCAGATTTCAACCTGCAAACTCGGGGTGTTGTATCAGCCGAGCCAACAATGTTGAATAAAATTATTTAAATCTACACGTTTATTCGGTTAACGTGTACTAAATTTTTATTTACCTAATTCATCGTATCGGAGTAACCGATTAAGTGAGTAAAAGAAACTTATTTTATCACTTATAGTAACGAATTAATTCGGTTATCCTTGCAACTTATTTATTTGGAGCAGTCACAATTCTCGGTTATCGTATTTAGTTCTAAACCAGAATAACAAATCTACTAGGCAGTTGTAACTAATCCACTTGCTTGAAGTTAGAATTTTACTCAATTGATGTAAGTCATTTTTTGGGTAAGAATAAACTATCTTTTCAGTTGGAATAGCTCATCTTATTGCTTGTTTTAATCAACTTACTTAGTTGGGATACCCAATCTTCTCGGTATTCGTAGTTTGTTTTTTATTGAAATATCCAATCCATTCACCATTTTTAACTAAACTAAACGGCTTATTTTACAAACATACTCAATTGATAAACGCCAATACCTCGGTTGGAGTAACCTTTTAACTTGGTTGATTAGGGCCATTGAGTTCGGCCCTCGATTTATAGAAACTAATCCGCTCGTTTACATTCACCTACTTACTTGGCAGGATCAAGCAGTCTACTTGGTTTGAGTTGCTTATCTGGAGTCTCAAACCAACTCGAGTATCGATCAGTAGTAGCTTACTACTCGTTCAAATTTACATACTTACTCGTTTGAAGTAGCCATTCTACTATATTGGAGTAGCCCTTTTACTCGTGTGGAGTAAGCTATAACTCCATTGGAGTATCACGTCTACTCAGTTGAAGTAGCTTATCTACAAGGTTGCAGTAGGCCAATCTGCTCGGCTAAAGTAATTAGTTTGCTAGTTTGGAGTAGGCCAATTTTCTTGGTTGAAGTAACAAGTCTAATAGGTTGGAGTAAGCCAATCTACTCGGTTGAAGTAGCTAGGCTACTAGGTTGGAGTAAGCCAATCTATTCGGTTGAAGTAGCTAGTCTACTTGGTTGGAGATAGCCAGAATACTCGGTTTAAGTAGCTTATCTACTAGGTTGAAGTAAGCCAATCTATTCGGTTGAAGTAGTTTGTCTACTTGGTTTGAGTCAGCCAGTATACTCGGTTTAAGTAGCTAATCTATAAGGTTGAAGTAAGCCAATCTACTCGGTTGAAGTATCTAGTCTACTAGGTTGGGGTAAGCTTATCTACTCGGTTAAAGTAGCTAATCTACTAGGTTGGAGTAAGCCAATCTACTCGGTTGAAGAAGCTAGGCTATTAGGTTGGAGTAAGCCAATCTATTCGGTTGAAGTAGCTAGTCTACTTGGTTGGAGTAAGCCAATATACTCGCTTGAAGTACCTGGTCTATTAGGTTGGAACAAACCAATCTGATCGGTTGAAGTAGCTTGTCTACTAGGTTGGTGTAAGCCCATCTACTCGGTTGAAATAGCTTGTCTACTTGGTTGGAGTAGACTAATCTACTAGGATAAGGTAGTACATCTTCACGTTCATATTCACATACTCACTCGGTTGAAGAAGGCATTCTTCTTGGTTGGAGTAGCCTTTCTACTCTATTGCAGCAGCCAATCTTCTAGGTTTCAGTAGACCTTCTACTCGATTGCAGTAGCCAATTTACTTGATAGGAGTAGTCTTTCTACTCGATTGCAGTAGCCAATTTACTGGGTTGCAGTAGCCAATCTACTCGGTTGGAGTAGGTTATCTAATCAGTTGTAGTAGCCAATCTACTTGGATGCCTTAACAAACTTTCACAATTGGAGTAGCCAATATACTCGGTGGATTAACCTACCTTACTCAGTTGCAGTAGTCCATCTACTCAGTTGGGGCAGCTTATGTTATCGGTTCATTCAGACCATTTACTAAGTTGGAGTAGGCAATACTATACTAGTACGCTGAGCGTGTATATTTGCTGCAATAACTATAATAAAAAATTATCCCCTTTTACTGCATTTTTTCAAATTGTTTCTTTATGTAAGAGAATGTTTCTATTCAAGTGGCGCAAAAAAAAAGAACAATGTATTAAATGAAGTAATTAGAAAAGTGGTAAAAAATAACCTAATGGTATTTTCCTGAATTATTCTGTACCTGCAGTTTTATAATAGATTCCTCTTATAGAACGTAAAACCAAAAGGTGAATTTATAAATTTACCAAAGCGCCACACGCTCTGATAGTAAAAAAAAGGGTTGTTTCTATTCAACTGGAGCGGAGTGTATGTACAAAGGTATAAAGACAAATCGCAGTCAGCAAAGTGAAGGAAATTTGTTAGTTCAAAGTTAAAATCAACCAAGTTTCATTAAAATTAATTTGTGTTCCTATATGAAAAGACTCAAAATTTTTGTTAAAACACGAATATGAGTATAACAACTGCACGTGTACACAGTATCTTAAATACGCCTTCAGTATGTGCTAATCGGTGCTGGCCGATTGATGGTGCATTATAACTCACCAACGCCAACGTCTCAGCTCGCCTGATACAACCATTTTTCCATGATCATATTCTGCATATAATTTTTCTTCCCAACAGTGGCTTTGCCAGACAAAAGATGTTTTTACAATATGAAATTAATTATATTAGAACATATATTTTCAATTGTTAAGACTTCATTTGACAGACTCTCTTATAAGCAATATTTTTATTTGTAGCCTGGATTGCTTATCACAGTAGATAAAAGATACATTTCGCTACAAAAACTTAAGAACATCATGCCCCTAAATAAGTTTTAAGGGCAAATATTTTAAAGTGGTGTAAAAACCATATTTCATAAGCATATATGTTGGGTCTACAATTTTCCGAAGTTTGTATAGATACATTTAAATTGCTTGTTTTGTTTGTTCTTGCTTGTGAGAAAGGGTATTCATGCAACGTCGTAAGTTTACAAATTGTGTAAAATATTAAGCTTACACAAAAGTTTGCATGAACAACCTTTATTTGGTTTAATACTGGGTAATTGACTACAATAGTCGTAAGCTCACTGCAGTTGTAGGAAGTTGAGGCAGGAACGAACAATAGAGAAATAGTGAATTGTGGCTCAATTCTGATGTGATTGTTCAGAAAACTACTTTTCATTGATTTATGACATCTGTTTCCGACAGCTTCCGACTGTTAAGGACCACCCAAACTAATGCGAATCATTCGTTGACGAAGAAGAAAACAACAATAACAAAACGTTGTTGATGTAGTTTCGTCGTCGTCAAAGAATTAGTCTAAGAAAGATAAGATCCTGACCGGGGACAAATTAACTCATGAAATTTTTTTGCTGGAATCGACGCAGAAGTTCATCCTCAACAACATATCCGAAGTCCCCCAAAATCCCCGCACTGGCTTTTTGTATATACGAATCTAACGAGAAGGAGAGGAAAAGGAGGTGGGAGTTTATCAAGCTGAAAATATTTGTTATAATACAATCTTATCATATGACACATGTTTTAGGTGCTTTTCTATTAATTTGTTTACGAGTATTACACTTTTTTCCGAGAAAGAAAAACACAATAATTTTCTATTTTTATATTTAAAAACTTTATTGTATGCATTTCGGCGGCGGTTAACGTGCCATCATCAGCTTCACGTTTATAAACTGAAGTTTAAGAAATAAACAAACGTCGATTTTTTCTTTTTAATTTTGAAATAAAAACATAGAAAAAAGCAAGTATTACAATAAACATAGAGAGAGAGATTAACTTTAGTTAAATGTCATATTTTTATATTAAGAAAGAAATGAAGAGAAAATTAAGAGATTTGCTAACATAAGAGATACATTGTTGTATGAGTCCGAGTATGAGTCATCTCGCAAATTTAAATAATTGTGAAGTGATGTTTCCATTGTCTATATTCATAAGGTTTTTTTTGTTTTGGAAATGTACATCGCTTCATTGGCGTCTAATTTTCGATCTTCGGTGACGTATTTGATTAATTTGCAGTTGTCGTTGAAGTTGCCTATGTTGTGTGGTGGGTCGTTCATGTTATCGTACGTGTGTGCAGCAACAGATGATTTATGTATGGCATGGCTGGTTATAGAGTATTGGTGTTCTTTGAAACGTTGTAAAACGCAACGTTTGGTTTGTCCGATGTAGTTTACATCACAATTAGAGCATTGTATTTTATATATGCCGCTTTTTTGTTGTATGGGAGTTGGATCTTTTGTACTACCTAATACATTTTTCAATTTGTTGTTGTTTTTGTAAACTATTTTTAAACCCTCTTTAGCGAAAGTATTAGAGAGAGTATTAGTTATAGACGGCACATATGAAAACGCAACTCTTTGCTCTTTTTTGGCTGCAACTTCCATTCCTTGAGTAAACAAAGTTGAAAGCTCTTGCTTTTTTACATTATTTGAATGTTTCGCCACCAATTGTTCGATTATTGCCTTTTTGTAACCATTTGTGTCGGCCAATTTAAGAATGTAGCTATATTCTTTTATATAATTTGCTGGTGATAAGGGCAAGGTACATAAACGATGAATCATTGAGTGGAAGGCAGCTAATTTGTTTTGTCGGGAGTGTGAATCGTTGGTTATGAATCGAGTTGTTGGTTTTCCGTAGACAGAAACTTCTATTTTGTTATCACAGTCGCGCGTTAAGGTTAAGTCCAAGAAGTTAATTGAACGTGATGCTGCATCTTCTGTTTCATGCGTGAACTTGATGCTTTCGTATTTGTTGTTCAAGATTTTTAATAAATTCATAACATCGTTCGTTTTGATGACACTGAAGACATCGTCCACGTACCGAATCCAGAGTCTCGGTAGTACATCTTCATCTTTCAATGTTGATTCCAAATTTGTTAGGAAGGCTTCGGAAACTAAAGGTGACATCGGATTTCCCATGCTTGCTCCAGAATCACACTTGTACCATTCATCCCTGAACTGAAAACAATTATGGGACATGCAATTTTCAGCAACTTTGATGTATGTGTTAAGTTGTTCGGTTGGCAAGTTATGTCTTAGTAGATGTGTGCGTATAGCATTGATGGCAGATGGAATGGGCACACTGGGAAACAAGGCTTTCACATCAAAAGAGACTAAACTTTCATCTTCTTTTAGTTCAAAATCTTTGAGTTTTTTAACAAATTCAGAGATGTTTTTTACACTGTAACCAACAAAATCACCATATTTTTTCATTTCTTTTACAAACCACCTCGCGATTTTGACAAACGGAGATTTTACAAAAGACACTATTTTTCTCATACTCTCTCCAGGTTTATGAATTTTACAAAGACCATACATTTTCGGAACTTCACGATTGGAAACACGAAGTTGATAAAATGGTACCTGGAACGTTTTGTTAATTTCTTGAATGAGAAATTTAGCGTCATTTTGCATTTTTGTAAGAGGGTTTTTGTTGAGTTTTTGGAAATTATCCTCTTCAATTGATGCTCTCATGTTGATTCTAAAGAGACCAAAACTGAAAGCATGCATTATTTTTTTAGTTTTTTTTTTTACATTTTTCCTTTGTGCAATAGTGACCTGTCTGACTTTCAAATAACTTATAATGCTGTTTTGAAGGATGATGAATACAATATCAAAACCCTGTTATTTTTTGAGCATATTTCAAAAAGAAATTCAAATCTATTTTTCTTTATTCTAAAACTACAAGTGTTTGAAAATAACCTGTTTCATATTTTTGCTCTACTGAAAATAATGAAAAATGCAGTTAGGCCACTATTGCACTCACGGCCTCATTTCAAAAGTAAATTTTACCTCTATACAAACTTCCAAAGTTTGTATACATTTTAGTCGTTTTGTTTGTTACTTTTTTTTTGTAAGACAATATCTTCTATGTTTCACTTTAAAACGAAAGATCCTCTTCCATCGAAATGCACAAGAACAATGTTGCTGCAACATTATACCTCGAGATGTTTATTTCATTAAAAAATAATCCTCATTTTTGATTCAGTAATCATTTATCAGCTGTCATCATAACATAAGACAGTAATATTATAAATATGTGTTGAATTCCATTATGTAATAATTCAAATATTTGACATCTTGTGTATCATCATCATCATCAACATCATCGTCATCATCATAGCTGATCGAGGGGTTATATCGCACTAAAAACATCACCTTCAGACACGTTCTGAATTCGATGAGTAAGTTTTATTGTCTACCAAAAATAAAAATAAAAAAAAAAATGAATATACAAAAATAAATTAAATACCCAAACCCAGACGGAATTCGAAATAAAAATAACATCATACTGATAAACAAAAAACCCCTAATGAGCACTAAACTGTCCTAACGTTTTAAACTTTTTAAGCGCACTTCATTAATCACGTCTGCTCCGTCCGTCTTGTCTGTCTGTTTGCTGTGTATGGATATTTTATGCGATGACAATTGGAATTCACTTTTCTACCCAAAAATTAGTCAGCCATGCCCAGACGGTCTTTTAAACATGTTGTTAGTCCGCTATTTCAATATTGAATTACGCCCCATTGATCCACGCCAAATGCCTGATTGTGTTGGACCGAAACAAATTAAAACAGAAAAACAAAGAACAAAACACATAAATTGTTAACCAAGCGAGACGATTTCTCATTAAATGTCGATAAATTTATTAAATTACTGTGAAGATCGACTTTGAGGGGGCGGAAATGGTGCGATTCTAATCGCGCGAAAAATAACAACAAAACACCCACCACCCCCGCTATAAATGCAAGCACTTAATACAGAAACGAGTGAATTTATGATCGTTTCGGTTTTAAGGTGGATTTCACCATTAATATTGGTGTGATTTTTGTTTTTAATCTCAAAATAGTTTTTTTATTTTTACAAAATTATTAATAATAAAAAATTACTGTTGCATATGAGCAACATGGACACGGAAAAGGTGATCTCATTTTGTGTGGGGAAAAGATTTTTTTTTTTTTTTTTTTTTTTAGTTAAGCGCGCACGAAAGGGATTTTGGCTGCCCTTAAAATGTTTAAACACAGTGCAAGCGTTGGGAAAATAGGGTAGGATTTAAGAGGAAATACCGATGCACATTGGTTTTGAACCTCTGAATATTAAATTGGTCGGAAAAGATAGAGCCGGGTAAAGCATTCCACATTCGAGTAGTGCGGCTAAAAAAAGAATCTCTATACTTGATAGTACGTCCGAAGTTTGGCTCGAGGGTAAACTGATGTGCATTCCTAGAAGTACGAGTATTACGGTTGAATTGTTTTAAGGGAGGAATGCAGCTGGCTATTTCACTAAAACAATGTTTATAAAAGTAACGGTAAAATAATGTTAGACATGAAACATTGCGGTGGTGGTCGAGGGATGCAAATGTTTCTGTTATATTTCTGTCACCTATCATTTTCAAAGCTCTTTTTTGAATCCTATCTAACAGATTTAAGTAGGTTATTGGGGCACCTGCCCAAATATGAGAATTGTACTTAAGTTTCGGACGGATAAATGCTTTATAGATTACAGCCAGATCAGAAGGGGAGAAAAATTTCTTGCATCGCCGAAGAAAACCTAAGTACTTAGCAGCATTTTTGGCGACGTCGACCACGGAAGGTGGTCTGTGATACACATTCTGAGGACTGAAAGCTTTTCGGTTTCCTCAATACAAGTACCGCTCATGGATAGCGGCATGGGGGTGTGTTTCGTTTTGACGACAGTAGACAGCACTGAGTTTTTGAAGCATTAAATTCTACGCGGTTTTTGATTCCCCATTGGACAATGCTGTCGAGATCAGAATTTAATGAGCTAATCATTCGCTGCCGTTCTAGTTCCACATCCGAAGGACATGGATGTGAATCTGAAATCGAATATGAGAAGTTGGGGTGCTGTCGTCAGCGAAACAGTTTAATAGATTAGAAGTTTCAGACAAAAGATCATTTATGAATATAAGGAAGAGAGTCGGAGACAAAACGGAGCCCTGGGGCACACCAGCATTTATTTTGTGAGTTTAAGACTTGAAACCGTCCAATACAACTTGTATTGATCGGTCGGAAAGGTAGTTTCTAATCCAACGAAGAAGAGATTCATCGATACCAAATGCACGCATTTTCGATAAGAGAGCTTGATGCCAAACTCTATCAAATGCTTTAGAAATATCAAGCGCAATAATCTTACTTTCTCCAAAACGATGTAAGGATTTGTGCCACCAGTGGACCTATTGATACGAAAGCCGTACTGCCGGTCATTAAGAAGCTTTCGTTCTGCAAGATATTTCTTGAGCTGAAAATTAATCAGCGTTTCCATGACGTTGGAAAGAAGGGACGTTAATGCAATTGGCCTATAGTTTGAGGGTGAAGAAGATACGCCTTTTTTAGGGACAGGCTGGACAAATGCTGTTTTTAATCCACTCGGAAAGAGACCAGTAGAGTAGGACAGATGGAAAAGCTTACGCAGTGGTTTTGCCAGCGTTGAAGAACACCTCTTCAGAACAATGGGAGGGATACTATCGGATTTGTGTATGTCGAGGTCTTTTAGAACTCTAGCAACTGCATGAGTGCGAAAGAAGATTTGACCCATAGAATCGTTTACGCTCTCAAGTACAGGCGGAGTTCGATCACTTACTGGCAGCATCGAATTAACAGCAAACTGTGCTGCAAGCAAATTGGCTTTATCTTGGGAGCTGACAGCAGGTGTGTCGTTGAAGACCAGTGTTGGAACCGAAGACGAAGTAGTGTTTCGAATATTTTTTACAAATGACCAAAAATTTTTACTACTTTTGGGACATTGTAGTATTTTTTGCCTTAATTTTTGGTCATGCAAAAATTTGGTTCGTCGAATATGAGCGTTATAGGTCCTCCTGGCTTGTTGAAACTTCTTCCGGTTTTCCTCAGTAGGGTTGGCTTTGTAACTACGGAAACTTATTTCTCTGACCCTAATAACCTCTTTACAGCTCGAATCAAACCATGAGTTTTCTTTGGGTTTGATATATTTTACCCTATTCGGGATAAAATTTCTCATTCCACAAAGAATTAAGTTTGTTATCATATCTGCACTGGCATGGGGATTATTACTTCAAAGCGTAATTTGTGTTTCAAGTTTTTTTTTATGACAAACTCTCAATGCACAACTCTGCATGCAGTGATGCGTCCATCTGCAATAAGCCAATCACAAAATATTTCCATTTAAATTCGAACGAAAAGCAACTCAGGAGCTGTTTCTGCCCATACCAAATTTTAAAGTAAAATCTTTGAATTTTTAAGTTTTTCATGGAGTTAGAAAAGGGTTCACCATTTAAAGTTTTCTCACTATTTTATTATTATGTTTCTTTAAAATAGCATTTTAGTGCTTATACGCAAAAAAACTAGTAAAATTCGCCTTCTTTTAAATTGGCTGCTGGACGAAGCTCATTTTCTCGCTCGAAATAGCCCCAAAGCAAGTGGAAAAATATTTCAGCGATCGATCTGTATCGTGCAGTATAAGTGCATTGGGCGCCAGCTATCGCTCTAGGACTAGCTGGCCTAGCTATTCCAAGTCCGATGTGAATAGAATATATGTACATATATATATCTGATATGTTTGCGGGATCTTAAACGATCAACGACCCGCCAATATGTTTCTAGCGCTCGTGCTCGTGGACGGATAATTTTTTGCGAGCAAGAGAGATCATAATCATCGAACCTAAGACTCTAAGACATATATAGCATCCGAGATCGGCACGCGGAGGCAACAAAATTGCACAAGCATCACAAGTGCAAAGAGTTCCTCTTGTAATTTAATGGACGATTATTTTTAAGCGGCACCTTGGCATTGATTGCCAACAGGTTCAATATTGATGCAGTCAGGGTGTGTGCATAGTTCCTTTGGCAATCTTCATCAAGGTTCACTTAGATATTTCTAACTGCCTGTATCGTCACGTCCCGACACGGTCGTCGTCGGTCAGTCGTTCGTCATTTTAGTTAAGCCGTTTTGACTTATATTTTGAGAAAATTATAAATTTCAACTCAACTTAATCCAAGGGAAATATTGCCGGACTTCTTGTCAGGCATCACACATCTTATATACGTATGAGGCAGCCACTTGTAAACCATGGAAAGGGGCCAATAAAATTTTTTCATTTATGTCATCGTGCAGTGCAGTAGAGTGCTATTATTTCAGTGATATTATTTCAAATGGTTTATGAGGTAGCTCGTTGATTTATTGTTCATCATCACGAACTATAAACACACATATACTGGGTGGATTGGATAGGCGATGTGAATGTGACACGAAAGACGCGCTATTTCTTCTTTGATCTAACTTATTTTTCTCTGCTCACTCACATGTCGTTTTATTAAAAAAAAAAAAGACCAATGAATATTTTCTTTTTGAAGAATATAAGACTTTTTCTAATTTATTCATTTTGGCTGCGGTAGCCAAAATGTCTGAAATGGCTGACAAGTTGCCATTAGTAAGAAAGTTCGTTGCATTTGGGTGGCGGATATCTATGTAAGTGTTTTGATTATAATTTTCAAAAAATGACCTTAATAAAGAACATTTCAATTCACTAGGTCAGTCTATGGAATCCAGTCTATGTTTATAAGATTTCGATTTTCTCAGAAATTAATATAATTAATATTTTTCCAAATATTTCTTTCTTTTAAGTTAATCTCCGTTTGGTTTTTAAAAAATTTCTTCATTTTGATGATTTATATGGAATCCGCAATTTCAGATAAAATTTTACACAAACACAATCAAACGAAAACATTTTAACAGTTAATTTTTGACACAAAAGCACATTGAACCAGCTCTTAGGAAAGTTTAAAGATATACAAGTAGTAGATACAGGTAAAATAGTAGGGTAGAGTCGGCACCTCCGACACCTTAACAGAAAAAATGCAAAAGCATAGGGTTTTTTCTTATCTTTTCAAAAAATTTAAAACTATTTCTCAAATTTATGATTTTAACAACATATTGGCGGAGTTTTAGATTTTAAAAAAAAAAATTTACTATTTTTTTTATTAAAAGAAAAAAAAGTAGAAAAGTTTCGGATGTGCCCCAGCACGGGGCACCTCTGACAGTAAGGCACAGGATTGGAAATTGATGTATTACATGTCATTTTTTTTTATATAAAAGTCATAATATATTATGTTATAAGAATCCAATTCATTTCCTTTTATTATTTTGATTTAAAGAAAAATAGTTTTAACAAAAAATAACTAAGTAGAAGTAGGTAGGTAGTTACCTAAAAAACAACAAAAAATAAATTCATAAAAAAAAACATGGGATCACATTGACTAAATGAGTTTTTAACGAACATTTAAGTTTCTCAAATCTATATTGAAAATACTTTTCCTTTGGGACCTCCATGTTCCCGGAGGATGCGTAGCATCGGCACTTAAGCATAAATATCGCTCCTTAAAATTATGCTTATGTCTAGGACATTTGGATTGATGAAAGTCCAGGAGTTTGTCATTTTTCGCAGAAAGGACACAGTTAATGAATTATCACCTTGGACTTCTACTATTTCACCAACAAAAAATATATGTTTTTTGTCAAAGAACTTGACCAAAATAAAGTCTCCTTCACTTAAGATATCATTGTCACACAAAAGAAAGTTATGTACCTACATAGGTAGATACGAACTACGAAGGTAATTTAATTTTGTCAAATAACCTATCAGATACCTACCTAGAATAGAAAAACTATTAATAATGTATGGGAAATGAAATAATTTTTTTTTTCACACCAGATCGCGGAAAATCCTTGGAAGAGTGGGTGCAATAAACTTGACAAAATGAGTATAAAATAAATCACAAAAATTAGGATGAAAAAAGGTTGAATTTTCCCGGAAAACTCGATTTTAAGTTAGCAGAGCAGGTAATGTATGGGAAATGAAATAATTGTTTTTTCACATTAGATCGCGAAAAATCCTTGGGAAAGGGGGCGCATTAAATTTTACTATACGAGTACAAAAATAATCAAAAAATTAGGTTGAAAAAAAGTTGAAATAAAAAATATAATTTTTTTTTTTTTGCAAAATTATTATAATATTTTTTTTTTTTTTGTAGAAAAAAACTATTTTTTGAAAATTTTTTTTTATGGATCCGTAGAGCATTTAAGTAGCCTGTTAACATAGTATTCATCCCATTTTTCTACCTGAACGATTAAAGAAATGGTCTAACTAACTTGAAATCAAGTTAGCAGAACATTCATTATTTCCAAAAGTACTGGAGCATTAATTTTAATTTTTGGGTACTTAATTAGAATTTTTTAAACATTTTGTTAGGCCATACATTTTTTTAAGTTCAGCTGACTTTGCTCTGCTAAATTGAGGGACATCTGTAATGGAAATAGGGTTTTAACGTTTTTTTGTTTTTCGATTTTATGATGCGGTTTGGTGCTTATAAATAGCTCACACAATATATTATTTAAAAAACATTTTCTTTTAGTTATGTAGGTAAGGTACTATCAGTTTTTATAATTCGTTATACAGGGTGTCACTTAATTCGTCAATAGTATTTAAGGACATGATTCTTGGGTGTATTCGTAGAAAAAAATTGTTCTACAGTAAGGGCCTATCTCAAATTTTGATATCATTTATCGGGGATTTAAGAAAAGTCTGACTTTGGTGCACCCTGATCTATGTTAACGGTAATTGCTCTGTTTATAATAACGATATAAACTCATTAAGGCTTTTCTTTTTAGAAGAAATACCAGCCTTTGAAACTGTGTTTAAACAAATTTGATATCTTTTCTCAGTCTTAAGATATTTTTTAGCCTGCTCCATTTTTCCTGCCCATGTTAATTTTTTGACTTTGGGGTCAATTTTCTCCTGTGTTATCAACAGGATGTTTTATTTTTTTTTTAATGTATGTTTTACAGTACTAAAAATAAAAGTTAATAACAATTTTGGCGAACAAGCAATAGATTTTATGATAATTTGGAAAAACAGCGGCAGGTTAAAATTAAAAAAAAAATGTTTTTTTAGCTTTAAGCCTGAAAAGCTATGAATACAAATTATTTGTGTGGTTTTAGATAATATTTTAAGTATGGTTTTTACCAAAACAGTTATAACGGCTGCACTCTGATATTCTTTCGTTTGATAACACGCTAATTTTAGTAGCCACTTATGTTGAATTCTACAAACTATCTGCAGTTGTTGCAAAATGATTTATCAGAACTATTGGAGGAGATTCCATAGGTTCACCTAGCTTCATCTTATTCCTAACTTTATGGTACTTCAGCCCACTTTGCTCAAGAGGTTACAAATTGACAAGATGAAAACTAAGCGGTAATCGTTGGATAGGAAAAAGTGAGAGCAGTTCAATGGCCTGCAAGATCTCCTGACCCTACAATATTCGATGCTTTTGAATGGGGAAGAATGAAATAAGTCTTTTATTCAACCAAAATAGCAACTTAAAGTGAATTAGAAGAACGCATGCTCAAAGCGTCCTCAGAAGTGAAGCAGTAGCTAGGATCATTTTTATCGATATCAGTGAATAATGAAAACGGGCTCTAGAATGCATAAAAAATCAAAGAGCACTCATTTAAATAACCATTATAACTATTTTAGCTTTTAGACTTTTCTTAAATCCCCGATAAATGATATCAAAATTGGAGATAGGCCCTTACTGTAGAACAATTTTTTTCTTAAAATACACCCAAGAAACATGCACTAAAATACTATTGACGAATTAAGGGACACTTTGTATAACGATTCAAATACATCGTTAATATACTGTAGTTGCATTCCTTAAAAGCCAGTTTGTGCGATGCATACGTAGGAATATGCATTTTACTAGTATTTGTAGTGTTCAACAGCTACCGAACTCATAATGTTGTCTCTGACAAAAAAATAATTGTTTATGCTTATTTGAAAAAAAAAAATCCATATAAGCTCAGTCAAGTGGATTAATGTTCCATTTGATACAAGTTTAGAAGATAATTCTAAACTAAAAGCAAAAGAAAAAACTCTTCACTCTCCCATTTCATACTAAATTTAATATTCACGTCTCAAACTATAAATGTCTTCCTTCACATATATTTTATTTGCTCTTTGTTTAAGTTTATTTGAAAAGCAATTGAAAACAACAACAACAAAAAATAAATAAAACTCAATTATTTATTTAATTAACAGTCTAAGCTTCAGTTTTAAAATATTTTCTGTGGCACTGTAGCGGTTAACTGCATTTCGTTATGTGACTGCAAATGCATTTCAAATTTTCGCACGTCATTGCAATGAAGCGAACGCAGAATATAATTGCTAAGTAAATATTTTCCATCAGATTTTACTATGGGCTGTTGCACGAGGAATTTGTTGCTTCAACACTTTTTAGCACAAGTTTGAGTTTTTTTTGGTTTGTTGTGCGATGAGAAAGACTTTGATTTATTTTTGCTTTTACAGAGGAATTTTACAATATTGTCAGAATTGTTTGTATGTGTTTTTGTCTTTGGTTAAAATAAAACAAAAATAGAGATTGTCTTCGAAATGACAAACGAAGTGTTGTGATTTTGATCAAATCAAACCAAAAATATGCACCAGCAACGTCGTGTCTTCGATGATTGGGTCCTTGAAATGCATCAAAATTATATGGATTTTCATCGAAAAATCATCTTCAGTGACAGTGAGGAGGCCCATTTTAACCTCGGAGTTCGGAAAGGCTGCAATAATAGGCAGAACTGTCACATTTGGGACTCGAAAAATCCGAGAATGAATGTTGGAAAACCTCTCCATCCTCAAAGTGTCACTGTTTGGTGCGGTTTTCGGGCTAGCATGGCGGTGTGATTGAACCTAACTTATTGGAAAATGAGGCTGGTGCAACTGTTATGGTGAATGGATTGCGCTACCGTGCTACCGAGCTATGATTATTTATTTTGTATGGTCAAAATTGGGAGATATTTATGTGGACGAGCGACGTTTGTTTCAAACAAGACAGGGCTATGTGGCACACGCAAGCAAGGAAACAATCGGAATTTTGCAAAAAAATTTCCTCACCGTGTTATTTTTAGAAGATATGATCACTATTTGCCACCGATAGATAATGTTAATGCCAATGCTCCGCAATCGATTCAAGATCTTAAAGATGTAATTCGTGAAGTTATCGAATACATACAGCCGCAAATGTGCGAATCATTGTTACCTTCCTCTTTACAACGAAATACACATCTATTGATTTTGCTTAAAAAATACTCGTATTTTTAAATATCAAAATAAAACCTCTTATTGAAAAACTTTATATTATGGGCCAGTTATAGCTACCATTGAAAACCATCATTGAAAATATTAATTGTCAATTTTGAAGAAAAATAAATGATTATTTTGATGCCAAAGTAAAGGTAATTGACTTAATAATTATTTCTAGGTAAAACAAAATTCAATTTGGCACAACTTTTCTCATAAAATGACTTATTTTTACAATGATGAACTACCTTACCAATGATCATTGAAATACTTAAAAGTTACGTTATGGGGAAGATATGGGTCAAAATGAATCTTTTTTGGAAGAGAAATTATTTTGAAGTCGTAAGCTATATTTCTGCAAACTTTCGAAGGGTCTTAAAACCAACAGCTAACTTTTTCAATGATGGTTTTTAATGAAAGTTTTAACTGGTCCCTTACGTAGATCAATGTATTTCAAGATTGCAGATAATTGTTGCTTAAGGTGCTATTACATTCTTTATATAAAAGAGAAATATCGCATGTATAACTCGAGAATGGGTCTTTCGATTTTCACGAATTTGGGCTTGATGGGTTCGTATTGGCTTAAGGAAGGGCATAGGATACTGGAGCGAAATCCCGGAAAATTTCCAGGAAAATTGGAAAACAGGGAACATCCAGTTTTAACTCCACAACGGTTACTTCGATTTTTACGATTTAGGGCTTGATAAATTCGTATTAGCCCCAGGAAGGCCATATAGGACGCTGGAAGAAACCCCTCGAAAATGTTCATGAAAATTGGTAATCCCGGAACATCGTTTGATTTTCAAGGCCTAAGGAAGGAATAAGAGGTCCCCTTTTCGTTTCATCATTGATTATGACGCATTTAATCGATAAATTGAGCGAAAAAAGGATTTCGATTGAGTCGCATTTTCGATTGAGTTCGAACAAATGTGCCAATGCTAAACCAAGAACAAAAGTAATTTTACGATTAATAAAAGTAGGCAGTCGATAACGGAAATGGTGGAATTTTCTTCCGTAATGCACCCAGTGAAACTGGAAAAGAATTCCTGATTTAACTGAATTTGTCTATTATTCGTTCAAGATCTGAGGTTGCTTTAGCACTCGCCTCTTCTGGGATACCGTCTAGGTTGTTGGAAGGTTGTCGAATAGCTCATGGATTGAAATTGCCATTGAACCTGCAAGTGAATGAAGAACCTGCGTGCAACATTTCAAAGAACTCTGCCATGGCGAAAGTATTGCAGCAATGTTAAATTATCATCTAGGACGAGTACACAATGACTCACAAACGCGCATTGGAAGCCCTAAATCGCACGTTGAAAGATTTACGAAATGATCAACAACGTTTCGGTGGTGAAATGATTTTACTCTCGGGCGATTTTCGTCAAACTCTGTCTGTCATTCCAAATCAAGTCGGGCAGATGAATTCAACGCTTGCATGAAATTGCAATTGAAAACAAACATGCGATTCGCTTAACGAAATGACCAGTTCGCTGCAGAGTTCTTCAGGCAATTATTGGCGTTGGGCAATGGCATTACCTATACCAGTGGACTTAGTCACCGGCCTGATTGAATTTCCAGCTATTTTTTGCCATTTACAACAACGCCGGAAAAGCTAATCACGATTGTTTTCCCGAAAATTGCTCAAAATTATGTAACCATGATTTTCTGACAAAGCTCTACGACGAACGTTTCTTGACAACGACATATTCAAAACTAGTTGCTCGAGAGTTGTCGCTTTATAAATGGTCAGCTGTCGCTTGAGTTTACTGCTCTGTGCTTGCCGCTCACTGATGCGTTGCCAAGCCCTAAGACTCTGAAATAAGGAAATAAGAATTTTTCAGCGACATTTTTAAAATTTCGTAATGTTTTGTTTTCAACAATCATTCTGGAATTCTTCAACAGGTTTTTCAGTACCTTTACGATCAATAATTGCCCAAAGGACTTCGATTACTTTCCTTGAAAGGATTTGCTATATACTTGAGTGAGGCGGTCTGGAATTAATTATGAAAACAAAACATTCCGGACACTTAACAATGTTTCTGAAAAATTCAAAGTTTTACCGGCAAACTCTTGAATTTGTAATCCAACAATATTGGGATGAAGTTTTTTTTCTAAAAACAAAAAATCAGTGAATAAATATGTTAAATATGAAAAAATACCTCTTATTTCCGAATCGTCAAAGGCGGTTATACTATTTACCAAAAAAAAAAAGCTAAGGAGACAAGTCTTTTTTTTTTTTAAATAATTTGTCGTACAAATAAACTTAACTGAGCCTGACCTTTCCAAACAAAGCACATAATGATTCATGAAACCTGCACTTTTTGCGCAATAAAAAAAACAAAGAGGTAGTTGGTATATTAACGGTATAACAAAAAAAAAAACATTAATTGCAAAACCGTCATTGCAGTGTAAAATGAAAATCATTCAAAGATCACCTATCTATGCCATGTTGGACCTAGATTTTTTAATCACTCACCATCGGGGCTCAAATCCAAACGACACAAAGCTGACAGACAGACAGAGAAACGATAATCGAAAAATAAATGAACAGTCCCTCAAGTCACAACACAGCACAGCACACCACAGTAGCCGAGATAAATTTATTGCATTGTCCGGACGCTTTATTCATGTTCGGTGCAATTATGGCCAATGCATAGGCGCAGGCGCAAGCGCAGTCCAAAGCGCTGAAGAAGGCGAAGGCGACCTTGTCTTCGATTCCAAACGCGTTCACGAGAGCGTAAAACCCATAAATTGTGCGGTATATTGTGTTGTGACTTGTGATCGGTTAAGGTATACATAGTTTCTGGCTGCAGTTGGCGTAGTTTCCGACGCAACACGTCGTTCACATTTCCTACCATAAAACAATTTGTCTTAAGAATGCCTCAGCTATCTGCCAGAAGCCCGAGTACCTTTTTGTCTATAAATGTAGGTACCTATACTCAACGCTGCCGCTGTATGTCGTCGTATATATAGACATGGAGTTCCATGCCACTTCTGAACAAGACCAAGTGCAGCCAGCACCAGCAATGATGACGATATAGGCACAGCAAGGCCTTTCACTTTAAGTCGCGTGCGACTTGCTACTGCAATTATGTCACTCTTGATCGTTTTTTTTGTTATTGTTGTTTCTTAATGTTTTTGTTCTTTCATGGTGTTGTTTTTGTTGATGCTGTTGCTGTAGTACCTACTTGAACTAATTGATTACTTTAATTATGCTGACCTGGATTTTAATCGAAGTGTTTCTTAATTTATGTTTTTTCTTTTGAATTTTGCAGCCGGAACATGCTGGATGGAGCGCATGGATAATGGAAAGTGTGAAACTGTGTACTCAAAGAACATGACAAAGGCTCAGTGCTGTGGCAAGAATCAAATGTTCTCCTACACCGAAAAGAATCTATCGAATGTGGAGTACTTTTTTGCATTGGCACTAGGTGGCGGTACCGAGTGTGTACCATGCTTAGGTAAGTAATGCTTTTTATTAAAATCAGTATAAAAAAATACTTTTTACCCCAGTTTGTCTATTTCAAAATGTCCATATCCTGATAACGGTAATTAAAAATTAAAGAAATATTAAGAAGAGAGGGTTTATATTGCCCCCATTCGTTAATAAGGATAGAACTTGGCCTGGCCACGAGAGAAAAGTCTCGGTCTCGCTCTTGCATGACGAGACCGAGACAAGACGAGACGACACTTTCTTTTAAGCATCTCAGAGGAGACTGTATATTTGCATCGAAATTTACCGATAGTCTCGTCGGCCTCGGTTTTCTCGGCAGAATAACAATGCTAATAAATTGAAATATCCAATTCCAATTCTTCCGCATATATTCAAACTATATGGGGGACAATCTATATTTTGACGTTTCGAAAATATTTCGTTGCAATACTCAACAGTTTCCCCTGAAATCGTGTTTTTCCGGAGCAAAAATAAAAAGCAAACAATTTCGGTTTCTTAGAGGTTTCTTAATCCATCGAGATCGTAGCCATCCTTCAGTGGAATTTGACAGTTATTGGCTTCATAGATGGAGGAAGATCTATATTTTGACGTTTTGAGATTATTTCGTTCCAATAGTAAACAATAAGTTGCCATGAAATCATGACCATGACGAGACCGAGACGAGACAGAAGCGAGACAGATACCGAGATGAGACTGAAAATTCGAATTTCCTCGCGAAAAAGGCGAGACTGAGACCGAGACGAGACTTAATTAAACAAGACCGAGACGAGACTGAACATTTTCCCGTCATCGGCCGAATTATGCTCGGCTGTCGTCGACCGATTTCGGCCGATAAAATTGAACGTATATAAAAGTAAGACAGCGCGTACACTACTACAACCGGAGTCGTCCGGTATTGCCCGATAATGACCGACCAACGGACATATCCGAACTTGTTTGGATTTAATGTCAGTTTGTCGGTTGTTTCTTGCCAGAATAAAATGAAATGAAATTAAAAATAAAAATTAAATTTAATTAATACTCAAAAACTAACTTAATGTGTTTATAAAAGAGCCACATTAACTTTTAACGTTTCACACTCCGACTGGCATAGTTTAAAATCGGCATGGTTAAAAATAGGAATCGGACGATAACGGCAGAAGTGTATGCAGATGAACGTCCGGGATATTCGCCCGAATATCTCCGATCCGAAATCGGTCGGTTAATCGGTTTCAGTGTAGGCGGACCGTTACAAAAGTCTCCGCGAGTCTCGGGTTCCTGGCCAGCCCTAGATCGAACGATATGGTTTTAATTTTAACAATACCTGTCCCTATTAGATCTGTGTCAAAAAACGTCAAAAACGATATCTCCTGCTTACCTATATTTAATGAAAGCGTTTTTTAAAACTGTTTTTTTTATTTTTTATTTATCTATTTCCAGAAAGCTGCAAAGACGTCGCCTGTGGACCCAATAAGCGTTGTGTCAAACGCAAAGGTCGACCAAAATGCGTCTGTTCGCCCCAATGCGGTTCGGGCAAAAAGCACAAAAAATCCCACAAGAAGCGCAAACAACAGCAATTACACCAACTGAACGGCTCCTTGAAGCCACCACATGTCATCGACATAAGCCGCAGCAAGGAGCACGTTTCATTAGTTAATTTTCATAGTCCAATAACCATTAGAGATATACGTAGTTTAAGTAGTGAAATTAATAATAGCAATCCGTCCTCGTCCTCGTCCACGTCATTCTCCTCCACTGCGGCAATAACCGCCATGGAACTGACAAGTCCAGGAGATCACCACATCTCCCAATTGAATGGCCGAAGAAAAAACCAAAGAAAACCCATCATATCAACAAGTCCTATCACAAGCCCAACCAAAAATCACCAACACCAACAGCATCGACTTCATCACCACCATCACAAACATCATAAGGAGCAACAAAAGCAAGAACATCACACAGCAATGGTGCCCCAGCGCCGCCGTCACGCCAACACCGACCGCACCAAAGGCGATCAACTGATTATAACAGCCGATGATTTGGTCCGTCCCAGTACGGAGCGCGATAATGACTTGGCCGAAAGCAATTCATTAAGAATCCGAACTAGTTCTAGCGTCGACGTCGGCATTGGCATCGGCGGCGTCGGCAGTGTGGCCTCGAACACCCATCATCAGGATGGCAGGCATCATTTCAAGAAGCATGCCAAACCGAAACACAAAATCAGCGATCAAAATGGGGCAACGCATAACTCCTTCCACAATGGAACAGCCATCAAGGCGACCACAATGATGACGGCTACGACCACAACAGACAGGTACCGTAACGAAATGAAAATAACAGATAGGGTACGCCATCGTCCACCATCGTACGATGGATTTGCTGCTGCAGAATTCGCTTCATCAGTGCCGGATAAAAGATTTAAGCACAGGAAACCCATGCCTGCGCTTCATACATCCAATAACAACAACAACAACAACAACAACAAAAACATAGATCTTCACCTTGGGCATCAGGATAGCACTGATGATCTGACATTCGATGATAAAATCCACAATGGATTCTTCAGCAATGGCTTCCCGTATCCGCATCAGGAGCTGTCGGTAAGTTCTAGATTAGAAGAAGTGTAGTTGGCACGTTAGTTTTGCAATGGACTCTCGTTGGCTGTGACTCGTTATTTATGTCCAACCATCGCTCGTGGTCACAGTGCGCTGCGCGTTCAATGCCTAACTAGCTCATTTATCCATTTGATTAGAGATCGTATGTTGCGCGTGCGCATCTAACTTGCAGGCTTTCCCTCTTTATCTAATTTGCATGTGCATCCCGAACTACACCCGCCTTTCGATTCAAACCAATCTTCTTCAACGCACCAAACGATCCATCTCTCCTGAATCGGAATTTATGGTCATTGCAATGTGCGTTTGTTTTGGATTGGTATGGGGGGGGATTGGATAATAGACAGACGAAGGTCGTTATACTCATCCGGTATGTGGCAGCGATGGACGAACCTACAACACCGAGTGTCAGCTAAAGAAACGTGCCTGCCGGACAGATAATTCAGCTCTGGTCGTTGCCTATCGTGGACATTGCCAAAGTAAGTACCTATACCTACATTATACATAGTATATATGGAGAAGAAGAAAAATTTGCATTTTTTGACGATGGAGAATGTTTCTGTGTAAACGTATGACCTTTTGAAGTTCAAGTGGGCAGGTATACTTGCACTCACTTGGTTCAAAGAGGCTTTATGGCTGGAACTGGAAATGTCATTGCCTCCTTGGAGATGCCTTCGTTAGATAAATATTTGCTTTGGAATGCTTTCGCTTCATGACAGGATAAATTGTAAAATCTGTGAATACTTTTGGCTTTGCAAGTCATTACTAGGAAGGCAAAGATGTTTTTTGCCAGTTTATACCAATCAGCAAAACAAATAAACTATTAGGATACTTAAGTCAGTTTCGTTGCTATTCAATAGATCGCCTAGGATAAGGAAATTGCCAAATAATTATATTGCAACAAGTTATTTTTCGACAGTGTTTTCCTTGTTTATACCATTTAATTGGCTTTGAATTTGTAGGTTCTAAATGACAAAAAACATACTTTTTCATGATAAATAGTTCAATTTTTCACGATTTACTTCTATAGAGAAGTCAATTAACTGTTACATATTTGGTGTATACTAACATTTTATTTATGACCTTCTAAGTAAATCAACACTTTTTGTTGGTATAACTTTTTTTCAATACACCGATTATAGTTTTGAGAAATTGTAGGTAATCAGTAGAAGTTGGTTTCAAGTCACTTAAATTTGTGAGTATTTTCGAAAAAGTTTAACACGATTTTTTTGAAAAGCCTTTAGTATCTTCAATATTACTGACTGGTATAAAAAAATAAAACTGACAGGCTACTCCACAATCAGTTAAATCTTAAGTTAAGGCCCAGTTATCGTAAAAATAATGTTAGGTATTTATGCATTCAACAATATCAAATTGTTTCTCTTAATAGATCAACAAAGTTTTAATTTGCAGTGGAGACAGTAATTTAACTTATCTATACCATTCAGCCAGCTTTTAAGCTAAAAACACTTCTTGGAGGAAAACAAAAGTTTTCACGATAAGTTATTTAAGTTCAATAAAAATAAACGGAAGAAAAATTATACCTAAAAAAAGAGTCAGTTAATAGTAATTTGATTCATAATAACTTAAACCATTAGGCATCTGCTGACATTGGCAGCACTTTTATTTGATATAATCTGTTTTAATACACCGATAGTAATTTAGACAAATTTAAGGTTATCAATAGAAGTTTACATCACATCACTTAAGTAAGTATATGTGTTTATTTTTGGAATAGGAACTTCCAATTAAAAAAAAAAAAACCTGCAATAATAACATCTGATTGGTATAAACAAATGTAAATGGTATCCGTATCCTATGACAAAAGTAAGTTTTTTTTATATTTGCTTATTTTCTTTGATTATTTTAGCATGTCAAAGTACTGGACTTGACTTCGATAAAATTATTTTATTTAGGTTTTTATTTGTGCACTTATTGCTGCAAACAAAAACTTCCATATATAGAGCATACTTTCGTAGAAATATGTATGTACAATACACTACGTTATTTTTTTTTTTTTAATATCAATTTTTTTCTCTAGACAAAGGAATATAGTTCTAATTTGCGGTCGTGACATTGATGTTTCTTGTTTATACCAGCCAGACTTTAAGCTGAAAATTCTTTCTTATAAAAACGAATTTTTTCACGATATTTAATTTGAGTCCTTTTTTCAAGATTTCCATGAATAAGAGTCAGAGAGTGTCATTTGACTCATAAATTAATACCTTAACGTATTATATTTGGTATAATTTTTGTTTAATTATAATTTTGAAATATTTTAGGTAAATAATAGAATTTTTCATCGCATTACTCTTAGTATTTTTGGAATACACCCTTGAATAGAATATTGTGTGATATTCAGTATAAACGCCTGACTGGTATAAAGTAAAATAGCAGCCGTAGACCAAAATATTTAATTTAAATCTTACGCTTATATTATTTTAATTTAGTCCTCTTAAAAATATTGTTATTAGTTATCCCCTGATTGGTATAAACAGGTGATAAATTAATATAGAGCACAGAAATATTAACGTGATTTATTTTCAAAAAAATTATATGAAACCATTTCTTAAAAAAAAAGACAAAAAAGTTCGCATTTACAGTGAAGAAAGTGATTTTTCTTGTTTATACCAGTCAGAAAGCTTTGAGGCTCAGAGTTCCACCAGAGCAAAATTAATCGTTTTGATGTTAAGCATATTCATTTTTTTTTCAAGATTTTGCAGTAAACTTCTCTTTAATTTTAATCAATACTTCTAAGTTCTGAGCACTTTTATTTCATTTTGAATTATTTTAACACACTGAATACTTGTTTGGCACGATTTTTGTGATCAATAAAAGTTTCTTTCATATCAGTATTACCTACATTTCCCTTTTTTCGGAATTGTTTAATAGACAAATTAAAAAAAAAGTCTGCATAATATTCCTGACTGGTATAAACAAATAGAAACTGCGGCCTACGCCACAAGTGAGTGCATTTTACACATAAGTATTTGTTTAAATTATTTTAGCATCCGGATATTTTCAGTTTTCCTAAAAATTATTTTAGGTAGTTATTTGTTCCAAAATTAGTATAAACTGGTCTAAGTTCTTAAATAGAAAATACGTTTATATATAGAAATATGAAAACGTAAATATGTTGTTGTTTTTTTGCCAAAGAAAATGTTAAATTATTTCTCTAAACAAAACAATGTGTTTTTCATTTGAAGTATCAGGGACAGTGATTTTCGTTGCAGTTTTTATACCACTTAGGAAACATTTTGAAGTTGCTAAGTTTTACCAGTAATTTCTACATCATGCCAATTTCGAACTTTATGCGAGTATAAGAGGAATTTAAACTAATTGGAAAAAAAAAACTGAGTGGTATAAAGAAAAAGTCAGCCTTCACAACATGTATCGAAAACTATTGTATTACGCATTGATTTAGATTATTCTAACATTTCAATTCCACTTATTCATAAGAATTGTTATTCATTTATTACCTGAATGGTATAAACTGGACTAAAGTCTATATCTTTACAGAAATATTTTGCTGTTTTTTTTTTTCAACATTAAGCCTAGAACGCAGTTGAAGTGAAACGAAAATTGTCTATGGTCTCCGAATCGAAAGCAAAAGCGTACAAGAATAGGATTCAAACAAATATTTATGGAGAGTTCTATAAGATGCATGTTGTACATATGTCAAAAATAAAAAAAAATCGAAAGACGTTTTAAATTTTTCATTAAAAAAATGCTTTTTCTTTTTCGTCCAAATGTCGTTTTTACACATACAATTAATGTTCCGGCTTTCAGGCAATTAATTCTTAGCGAAAAGAAAGTGGAAAGATAATTTTCAAAACAATCTGGTATAATCATCCATTTCGCTGGTCGAATAGCGTACCGCATAGCGAAAGCACATCGAAATTGTTAGTTTTGGATTTCATTTTGTCATTTTTTTATGGGATTTTTCGTTTCGATTCAGCTGAGTCTTATGCTTAAATCAAACAAGTTTTTATTTGACAGCTGTCAATGTCTAAATAGAAACCTTAACTCAGGCTTAAGCATCTACTGATTTCAATGTATTTATGATGTCCATTATTTTCACATCAAATAGATTAACAATTTTAATTTGCTCTTTAAAAAAAAAAAATCCAACCGAAAGCAAAATATTAACTGTCTTCCTGACATTTTCAACTAAAAAAACAACCTCATAATGTTTGGTTCGTGGCTGTCATATTAATTTCAAAATAACGGATATAATCCTTCTAACTGGCCTTTACTTCCTGTCATTTTTAAATGCACTCAAGTGCATAATTACTGCCGACCAAACCGGTATATATTTTTTATTCGTATAGCAAGCTGGGCTTGGGTTGTTCATAACGCATTAGAATCACACAATTTGACATCTTGACTATGTCCCACCTTCATTTTATGAAGCTTTATTATAACTCCACCTAACCTAACTGCATATCATTGCGGCAAGCAGCAACTACAAAAACTCCATCATCATTTTATCGATTTGAATATTAAATTTACGCATTTTACTTATGAAAATTAATTTACTATGGCGCCTAAGTGTCAATATCTTTGGCGCCGCCATTACACAAATTAACACCGCAACCATTCGCAGGTATGTTCTGTCAAAATATTTTCATCAGTTTTATTATTGGTTGTGCGGTTGGTGGCATGGGGCATTAATGACTGCAGAAACTCGTGTTTCAGTGAATATTGCTGGTGCTGCAATAATATAACAATTTTTATTAATTTACACCTTGAACACATCGCGCACATGCGGCAGCGTGGGTTTCTGTCAAAACCTCTTACACGTTCGATTTATAATTTTTTTTCTCGCCAAGTCTTGACCTAGGATTAAGTCTGCAAGCTTTAATATCTAAGCATTGCTATGACGATTTGAGTTCAAGAAGAAAAAAAAATTCAAAACTTGTTTCTTTAAAAGTTTTGAATACAAGAAGCCACGGAACAACACTGACAGGTATCTCGTTCCCGGATCATTGAATTTTGCTCCCCCAATGACGACAATCCCTCTATGGTCTAACTTGAATCTGAAAATAGAAAACTTGATTCCAGAGAGTCGGCCGGTGGCGGCGGCGATGGATGACGGTGGCTGCTTCGGCGCCATTGCGGGGCAATCAAATGATTTTGTCAACTTGCAATTCAAAAATCAAGACTCCATTTTCATATAGCCGCGAGTCCGGTGCTTGTTAGACTTCATCCTAGGGAACGACTGCATGTTTTTCCCTGTCGTCTGTTGATGATGGGAATTTTTGCTTGTTTTACCGTTTAGCAGCACAGTTTTCTAACACACTCTCAACTCTCAACATGTCACTCGCGAAAATAGAAGTTGCATTTAAATGTTTCCCACGCAACAATCACATATACCTAAGTGCCAAAATATCCTGGAGTCTCTTGACACTATTATATTCTACTCTTGTTATTATGATGAAGATACCGTTCTGTGAATAAATCTTGCCCCACACATCTTTGTCTATACATTCAGCAGGTCTTCTATAATTTCATGCAGCCGAGTCGGGAGCATGTTGGCTCACATGTTGTGGTATTTATCATGCAAATCACATCTCATTTAAATGAGGAGCAGCGTGAACATTTTCATCCTGGCAATTAATTAGCCGAGAACAAGATCACAACAAGATCCGACCGATGTTCAGCACAGAGCACTTCTAAAAGATCGTTCCGCCTATAGTGTGGAATGATGCCCAATGCAAATGCGGTGCAGGCGATTTGGCATATATGCAGTCTTTACGAATTCACGATTTCAATTGAAGATCAGAATTCGTTGAGCTTGTTTTTTTGTGGGAGGGTGTGTGTTAAATGCATTTCATATGAATATTCTATGTAAAGTTGATCGGGGAATGTTAGAGGTATACCTAAATCAATTAAAATCTACAAGGTGAAATGTTAAAGTAATTAAGATTGGATTGGAGTTCCGCGAGAACAGGTTGATCAAATTGGTTTGATTTTTGTTTTACACAATTATTTAACTTTGTACGTCTGACTGGTATAAATACAAAGTTTCTTGGTTTCGTAACAAATTAAAATAGTCGAAAAGAACGTTATAAAATTGATATATTTTGAAATTTAAAGTGATGCTGCCCGCATGTTCTTATTTGTTTAAGCATATTTTAAGGCCTAATACTCTGCAGATGTGAAAGAAAAAATCCCACACAAAAATTACATGAAGAAATCATAAACGAAAAATTTCGTTGTGTTTTTCGTTCTGTGGTACGCTGTTCGACCAACGCAATTGATGATTATACCAGATTGCTTTGACAAGTCTCCACTCTATTTTCACACAGAATTGACCGGACCATATATTGTGTGCGGAAAAATGACATTTGGGTTTGTTCGTGTTTTTATTTGTTGTTACATTCATTACAACATGGCTGTTGTTTGATTTTTTCGTTAAATTTAGTTTAATTTATTTGCAATTTGTGAAACCCGCCATGAATATTTTTCGGCTGTGTTTTCGTAAGTATTTTGTTGTATTCTTGGAGGCCACAGGAAAATTTCGTTTCGCATCAGCAGCGTACTAGGCTAAAGCTGGTAGGTAGTGCGAAACGATAGATGCCATATGAATATGACACTATCAAACCATAAACGAGAAGTTTTATTTTGCTTTCAGTTCTGCAGTATACGGTACTGCTTCACTTTGAGAAACGTTGTGGGAAAAACTCTACACTTAATTAACTAACCGGATCCAGACCATAAATTCTGTGCGGGAAAATATCATTAAGGTTTATTTTTGTTTTATTTATTTGCAATTATTAAACTCTCCACATTTTTCGGCTGTGATTTCGTTGTCTTGTTGGAGACCACAGAACAATTTCGTATCACATCTGCAGCGTGCTAGGCTTTATTCAATGATTGCTATAACATTACAGAGTGAAGATTGAAGCATTTCACTTTTATTATTATTTATACAAATTCTTATTTAGATTTAGGATTTTAGCAGCCATCATCAGCTATAACTGAATAAGTAGTAATCTTATAGTTATTTCACTAAACTGTACAAATTCATAATATGGCTTCAGATTATCGCAGTTCGTGAAGAATAAACTTTTTTTTTCATGTGTTTTTTGACTGTTTTTGGGATTAAAAGCATAATAAGAACCCGTGAATCCAAATGTTGCTTTCTTCCCTTTATATTCCTTACTTACTTTACTTACTTTTCATGGCGCTCACAGCCCAGGATGGGCTTCGGCCTCAACTAACAAACCCCTCCAGCCAGATTTGTCCCTTGCTAGCCGCCTCCAGTTGCGCACACCGAGTGCTTTGATGTCGTCATCCTCTTGTTTCCGCCACCTGTTACGGCTTCTTCCTCTGCTGCGTACCCCATCGGGGTTGGATTCGAAGACTCGTCGGGAAGGTGCGTGGCTGTCCATACGCTCCACGTGCACCAGCCATCTCAGCCGCTGTATTTTCAGCTTTTTGACCACGTCAACGTCGCTGTATAGCCCGTATAGCTCGTCGTTGAATCTTCTCCTCCTTACTCCTTCGATACACACCGGACCGAAAATCACACGAAGAATCTTCCTCTCAAAGCACCCTAGCAGATTTTTATCCGAATCTTTCAGTGTCCATGCTTCTGACCCATAAAGCAGGACCGGGATGATTAGGGTCTTGTATAAAGTCTCCTTGGTTCTCTGAGAGAGGGCCTTACTACTTAAATGCCTTCTTAGACCAAAGAAACAGCGGTTGACAAGAGTAATTCTTCGCTTGATATCTGCACTGATGTCATTCTGCGATGTAGTAGTGGAGCCCAGGTAGACAAAAACCTTGACAACTTGGAAGTTATATCTATCCATCGTGATATTTTGCCCGAGTCAACGATCTTGAGATTCCTCTCTCGATGACAGCATATATTTCGTCTTGTCCTCATTAACTGCCAATCCCATTTTAGACGCCTCCGATTCAATGCTCGCAAATGCCCCTGCCACAGCTCGCTTCGTTCTGCCGACAATGTCTATATCATCCGCATACGCAAGCAATTGAACGGACTTTTGAAAGATTGTACCGCTGGCGTTGACATGTGCGTTAAGTACAATGGCTTCAAGAACGATGTTGAATAGGTTGTATGATAACGCGTCGCCTTGCCTCAATCCTTTCTCAACATCAAAGGAATCGGTGGTGTTCTTACCAATTTTGACGGAGCAGCGAGAGTTATCCATCGTCATCCTGCACAGGCGGACGAGTTTGGCAGGGATGCCGAGACTCGACATGGCTCTGTATAATTCGTCCCCTATTCACGCTGTCATACGCGACTTTAAAATCTATAAAAAAGGTGGTGTGTATCGATCTGGAATTCCCGGGATTTTTCTAAAATCTGTCGGAGTGTGAACATTTGATCGACGGTTGACTTGTCTGGCCTAAAACCGCACTGATAGGGGCCGATAAGATCGTGTACAAAAGGTTTTAAGCGGTCACACAGGATGGCCGACATGATTTTACAAGCGACGTTTAGGAGACTAATTCCTCTGTAGTTGGTACATTTCAGAACATCTCCCTTTTTATGGATGGGGCACACTATACCGAGGTTCCATTCATTGCGCATACTTTCCTCCGACCAAATTTTGCAGATGAGCTGGTGTATGCTCCTAGCCAATTCATCACCCGCTGATTTAAATAGTTCGGCTTGTGCCCATCCGCACCAGCAGCCTTGTACGACTTAAGTTTGGATATCGCCAGCCGCACTTCGGTTAGATCGGGTGGACGGAACTCTTGGCCATCATCGTCCAAGTTGAATGGAGCGTTCTGCCTATTAGCGGCATCTTGGCTGTCTTCACCGTTAAGCAGTCTAGAGAAGTGTTCTTTCCAGATCCTCAGCACTGACTGTGTGTCTACTACCATATTCCCACTCTCATCTCGGCAGGCTTCCGTTCTAGCCTTGTATCCTTGGGTGGATCGCTTCACCATCTGATACAATTTTCAAACATCTTGTAGCGGTAGGGGCTACAACCCTCAATAGACTCTACCGCCCGCTTCTCATGCCCTCTCTTTTTCCTCCTGAGAAGTCGGCGTTCCTCTTTTCGTTTCAGCCCGTAGAGCTCCCGGGCTACTCTCTCAGCAGCTCTTGTTCGAGTCTGCAGCATTGCCTGGTAGGCCTCGTCCTTAGCTACATGCGCTAGCCGGCACTCTTCATCGAACCAGGCAGCACATCAGAGGCGGCACTTCTGATGGCTTGTTGACAGTGTTTCCACTGGTCCTCTGCACTTGATGCTGGTGGCGGACCTCCTGAGAGATTAAGAGTTACGTGGTCTGCAAAAGTTCTGGCGGTCTCTTGCGATTTAAGCTTCTCAACATCGAATCTTTTCCAGCATCTGCTCTGCGTTGTCGCGTCATGGATATCTGCATACGTAGTCTAGCTACCACCAGGTAGTGATTCGAGTCAATGTTGGCCCCTCGGAACGTTCGCGACCGCCAAGTCCCTTGTGAATATGAGGTGTGGGAAGTAGGTGCTTGAGATGATGACATTTTGCCCCGCCGCAAAGTCTGCCAGCCTGTGTCCGTTGCCGGAAGTTTACTTTCATTAAGACTCCAAAATAAGTAAATTCAAGAATTCAAAAATTCAAAATTGGTAAAAGTTTGAAATGTTGAATGTTTTACATTTTTTTTCTTACAGGATTTAAAAACTAACTTTTTGTGTACTCTATAATGCTCATGCAATTCATTTCAAGCTTAAAAAAGAGCATTGTTTGTATATGTGTGTTCGCCAAACAAATTTGGTTTAACTAAAAGTAGGGGTAATGTTTGCTTGACATAAATATTGTATACTTTAAAAAAGGCAACAAATCAGGTTAATAACATCCGTCCGTTATTTAAAGAAATTAAAAAAAGTACGTATACGCCAGAGTGTACGCAATCTCGAATTTAATTTAAAAATTAAAATTTTGATAATACAAGCAGAACAAAATTTGGTTAACGATATTTAAGCATTTAAGTTCAACATAAGAACTTATGTGACAGTTTATGCTTATAGGTAATAGGAAAAATTAGAACATAATCATTTATGTTGAACTTAAACATTTATGTTTCGTATTAGCGAACGGACCTTAGAGAATAAGTAGTGTAATGTGTGCTTAAGATAAATTAAGGTTTACTGTTGAATAATTAATGAACAACAAATTTAAAAAATAACTAACTGAGGCTTATGCTTCAGAAATTAACGTATCCATGAAATTGTTAATTTTTTCTTAATTAGTATTGCTTTTCTAGCATTTTCATAATTGTCATGGAACCTATATAAATTAGTAAAAAGAAAATCCATAACTTATCCATGAATTTGATGTCTGTTTCGCTGGCCGAATATTCGGGCACTGGCGATGCTAGTATTTATAGATGCGGTTAGCAGAAATAAATAAAAATTCGAAGAGTAATTTGTGTTTCCCTTTCTGATTTTTGATAACAAAATATTTTTTTTTAATATAGGTGTAGTAGCTACTAATGAGATAGTAGAAGTAGCTTTTGCAGAACTGCAAATTTTTTTTTTTTCTTTCTCAATCTCTCAATCTCAATCTGCACACATCTAAACAAATTTCATTGAAGAACACATTGATGATCATGAGTGTCAGATGGAAAAAGACCAATCCAAGTGGAAATACTTGTCAATGACCTGACAAAGTCATCTGTCAAAAATTCTTTGTCTTTGAAAAGACAAACTAATTTGTGTCAATTAAAGACACTATGGAAATTAACTGGCATTCGTATCGTTCAAAGACCAAATTGACAGCTGTCAAACTGTGTCAATTCAACGACAAGTGGAAACCTAGCATAAAGTTTATTTTTTCCTCCGGCAATGTTTAGAAATATAAAACCAATAACCGATCTCGTTACACTAGCACTGTGTTAATAAATAAAGTATAAAGGAATTTTCAACTCCCTACATAAGGTAAGGGTGATTGAAAGTTCTTATCAGAACATCATCATCATTCATCAATCATCACTATCAAACAATTTCATTAAATACAAGTATGTTTTTGAATTTTATAAAAAAAAACTTGAGTGTCTTCCTTATGCCTTCTTAGGTAGAAGTTTTTTGAACCTAAAATGTCTGACCTCTAGATTCTAGACATTGTAAGCTTCTATTTGTTTCAATTGTTGGGTTACATATCCCCCCCGTTATCTATAGCTGCACAACATAAATAACATAATTGGATTTTATTTTTCCTTGCGATTACTTACCCCGGTGGTGGTAAACAATTGGAACAAGCCACAAGTACAGGAAAAAACATACATAGCTACTTTGTGGCAACAAATTGTTTACTAATTCAAATTTGTCATAGAAGCTGTTGCGTTGCACCGTGCACGCCTTATGTCGACCGGTCAGACTGAGACTGAGACTTAGGCGGTCAAGCCGACCGGCAAGCGGCAATGCAAACACTCAGACAGATCAACAATAACAAAATATGAAATCAGTGGAGCGTCAACTTCACTTTAATACTGTTGATTGCATTTTTAGCGCTGGCTGGCAACGATGCAGCACAGTGGTCTGTTTATTGAATTCTGTTGACAAAAATCTTTTCCCACGCCAATTCATGACGGTAACTAATACAATTTGGTACACTTAATGATTTGGGAACGCAGAATTCAGGTGTTACTGCCCATATTTTTGTACTCGAAATGGGAGCTTCACAATTTACTATTTTTTTTTTATTTTAGTACACATTTAGTCACATATATTAAGACATTTCAAACATAAATTTCATAAGATTCCTAGCTTTCGAAAGGCTTCCTTTGGAACTTTTGCATTTCGAATGCCTAAATTGTGAAGCCCGCATTTCGAGTACAAAAATAAAGGTAGTACCACTGAACTCTGCGTCCCCAAATCATAAACTGTACCAAATTTCGTTAATTTCCATGAAGAATATTGGCGTGGGAAAAATGTTTTGTCCACAGAATTCAACAAACGGACCACTGTGCGGCAGCGGGCGGTAGCCATTATAATATTCAAACTTACAACAATTTTAACTGCGGGGCTTACACGTGGTTCTATAATACCTACAACACACTGTCTACAATCAATGAGCGTATATAATTTTGTGTGTGTCAAGCAGTCTAGCAATGGCTGTTATTACTACTTGTTAGTGTTGTTTTACTTAAAAAAGAAAATCCAACTTTCTGTAATTTTTGTAGTCAATTTTTGCATAATTTTATGGTCAGAATGCTACCACCAAATATAGAAAAAACGTTGTACCAGAATCAGATTTATCGATTAACGATAATAATCAAAAAGCTTGTTTCTTTGGACTTTTTTGTTTTTTGTTTTCTGTTTTTTTTTTTTTTTTTGTGTTAGGTAAGTGCCCAGAGGGATTGACTCTAGTAAATTGTCTATTCGAATAGAAGGTGTGGCGATGGATTTTTCAATTAAAATTTGCAATTAGGCAAGAAAAATGTCAACAAGTTTTTTTTTGATTACTTACAATTTTTTTTTTCTATCGAGTAGGTATTGCAGAACATTCACTTTGGGCTAAAATTCCAACACTGCATGTACTTTCATACATACATACCTATTAAGATGCAAAATTCTTCTTCATCTGTTTTGCAAAAAAGGAAAGGAAATTTTGGCTAAAAGCCTAAGTAATGGTCAGGAGGACCGAAATATGTGTGGATTGGAAAAATTTGAATCTTCTCGAGTGGGGTCGGAAAACATTTAAATATGGATTGATACCTAAGACCATTAATGAAGCATGGCATGCGGATGTACAACCAATTGTAATGGAAGCTGTGGTTGAAGGAAATTAGGACTAACGTGTTCTATATTTTGTAAGGATTGTATGGGTGCAGCCTGTGATAATTTGTGTATCTACATTACTTTACATTCGTATACAGCACATTAAAAATGTATTTAAAATGTATGGAATAGCCTTATTCTATCGTAAATTTTATTCTCTACAAAAAAGGTTTAAGGAAATTTTCACAAAATTTAGCTTGTTTTTCAAGTTATGTATATGCAAAAGATCAAAAGGGTTTAATTAACACCTCCCCCTCAAAATTTCACTCTCTCATTTAAAATACTTCGCGGTTTTTTTTATATTTATATGATTTTTACAATAAAAAACCCTTAACCGGATACCAGTTATATGACATATAAGTTCATCGCGCTCTAGCCGCTGGACTTTTTCGTCAATTTAAGTAATGTAGGTGACAAATTTATAGAGAATTTAATGTTGTTTAAGCAGAAGCTTAGGTTTTTATAGAATAATAGGCATAGTTTTTGAGTTAAAAGCAAACATCAAATCAGAGAACTGTGTTTTCAACGTGCCAATGTTAACTCAAATTTCCAACCACTGCCGTATAATCTTTCACATTTGCTTCGTTTGCGAAATTCTGAGAAAGTGAGTTCGGTATAGGTTGGACTCATTTAAAACTAATCTTAAAATCCTAAATTTTCGAATTAAAAACGAGATCTTATTGTTTCGTAATCAAAACTGGAACAACTTGTTATCTGGTTTCGATAAAGGGTCCAAACCTTTTTGGAAAGTCACAAAAATAATTTAAAAAAAAGGTTCAAATATTCCCCCCCTTCGAGTTCAAAATAAGGTTTGGTTTTTTTGGTCCTGAACAAAGAGCAAATATTTTGGCTGAAACATTTAGTCAATAATCATAACATATCAGCTCACTTGAGTGACGCTCAAACCGAAGCTCTCGTAAGGGATAAACTTAGGGAAATTGGGAGGGCTTCTGTTCACCAAACTAGTACACTTATCAACAACAACCGCTTAGTAAAAAATTTAATAAAAGAATTGAAAATAAAAAAATTACCTGGTCTTGATGGTATTAGTAACCGGTTACTAAAAGCGTTACCTAAAAGAGGTATAACATACATAACGTTTATGTTTTACGCTTGTCTTAAACTCTGTTATTTCCCCGAAAAGCGGAAAATAGCAAAAGTGATTCCTATTGGCAAGCCTGGGCAAACCAAAAGTAAAACCAACTAGCTATAGGCCTATAAGCTTACTAAGCACACTAAGTAAAATGTTCGAAAAAGTCTTAAAGGATCGCCTCTTAAGACATGTGGAGGAAGTTAATATATATCCTATAGAGCAATTCGGTTTCAGATCTGGACACTCTACTAATCATCAAATACTACGAATAAAACAGTATGTAAGGAACAGCCTTAACTCAAAATATTCCACTGGTTTAGTATTGCTAGATATTGAAAAAGCCTTCGACACAGTATGGCATGAAGGACTTATTTATAAACTAATACCCCCATATTAATAAACGAAGCTATCTTTAACTCGCGGATTAGGAGTAAGATTTCTGCCACTTACGAACTAGCTAAACCACCAAGGAAGGTAGTTTAGCGAAGGATTAACTAGGACAAATAAATATACCTTCCTTGGTGGTTTAGCTAGCTCGTTAGTGGCAGAAATCTTACTCCTAATCCACGAGTTAAAGATAACTTCGTTTATTAATATGGGGGATAATATTTAAATTCCCTGATTACCTCATTAAAGTTATAACGAACTTTGTCAAAAATAGAAAATTTTTTGTATCCACTGGAATTGCTAAGTCTACCATGTATGATATTTGCTTTGGAGTTCCACAAGGATCTGTACTTGGGCCTACCCTTTTTAACATTCTTATGTCAGATTTACCGCATTTTGGAAACAATACTGAAGTAGCCATGTTTGCAGATGATACTGCGCTTTTTGCGTCATGTGTTCTCCCTCAGGAAGCACTTTCTAGTTTACAGAGTTCACTAGACACTCTTCTTAACTACTAAACTAAGTGGAAAATAAAAGATAATGCTGAAAAATGTCAAGCCATGTGGTTCACTCGACGCAGAAAACAAAGTTTCCTTCCTCAAACTATGCTTAAAGTAAACTCCACTGATATACAATGGTCTGAATATTGTAAATACCTAGGAGTCACACTCGATAAAAATTTGACTTTTGAAAAACACATATCAATCACAATCCACGAAATCAATCTTTTAATTAAAATATTATATCCATTTATTAATAGAAAGTCTAGACTCAGCATACATAATAAAATATTAATTTTAAAAACTGTTTTCCAACCGGTTCTAACGTATGGTGCTGTAGTATGGTTTGACTGTGCTGAAACCCACACAAGAAAGCTTTATATAAGCTTAAATAATAAGTTTGCATACGCAAACGGCTACAACACCTCAATAATAGATAAACTTGTCACCAAAAGAAAAAAGAAAATAAACAACAACAAATTCAACCAAGATACACCAAGTCAGAACAAATACACATCAATAACATACACCAACTTAATTTCACAAACTTTACAATGCGAATTTAAAAAACTAAATATCAACATTTCTTTCAAAACAAATAACAACATTCAAAATATATTAAAACACAAAACAAGAAACGAAACAAAAACATGTTCAGGCGTATACAAATTAAGTTGCAACGTTTGTAACAAATGTTATATTGGACAAACAGGCAGGACTTTCTATGACAGATTCATAGAACATAAACCCAAACCAAACACCAAATCCACATTCGCACAGCATTTAATCGACACAAACCATAATTACACAGACTTCGACACCGACTTAAAAGCATTACATATTTGCAAAAAAGGCAAAATACTAGACGCGACTGAAGAGTACGAAATATATAAAGCCAATAAACAAGAACAAGACAGACTATTAAACGACAAATTAACACTTAAACAAACCAAACTACACGATACAGCAATCAAAAACCAAAGAGACAGAAGAAGACAAACATATCAAACCCAAACCTTAACTTAAAATAAAAACAAAAATAAAAATAAAGCTCAATCTAATAGCCCAAGAACAACACAATAAGAGAAGTAAAGAGACTAAGGCTTTACATTAATCAATATCAAAGAAGCAAAGTAAAACAAATTTCGCCCGATGATGGAGACAGACTCCGAAACGCGTCGCTAAATGTTATTATGATTATAAATTAAATAAAGTTGTGAAAATTATTAAAAATTTAAAATAAATTTAATAAATTATAGTGAACTAATTAAAGTTTATCTTTTATTTAAAATTTAACATATATACAAAATAAAATCCTTAAACTTATGATAAATTTGCCATGGTTTTATTCAACTACTCGTCAACCCAATTAAATTTGTCCTTTACAAACTACAACAAAACTTTTTCGGCAGGTGTTCTTACTCAGATAACGAACTTATACTTAATCTTTAACTTATACTGCCTGAGTAAAATTTGGATTTGTGTGCAATTTTAGTTTTTAAGTATTACTTAAGGGTTTTTTTTTTCTTGTAGTGTTTTCCCTTAATAATTTATTATAATCCTAGTAAAATTAAAATATTGTCATAAATTTTGTGTATCTATTGTAGATGTAAAGAACAAGGTTCTATATCTCTTAAATTATGTAATTCATTATAAAACTTGAAAGTTGCCGTTGATTTTTAATAATTTTTTTTATATTTTAAGTAAGTTTTTTAGAAAATTGCCCCTTTTGCCTAAACGGGGGCAAAAAGACCCTCTCACAGTACGATTTTTTTCTTATCTTAACTGAACCTACACGCCCTTGCCTTTTGTTACATCTTATGCAAATCACACTGTATTATAGTTTGGGAGTTATTCGATGACTAAGTCCGTAAGGCCTAATTTTGTACTCGTTTTTCATTAATAACTTTTGAATTATCTACACCAGAAAAATAATTTATAAGCCGATTTGTAGGAAATTTAAATTAAAATAAAAATGTATATAATATTTTTTTTTTTTTTTTTTTTTTTTTAAATAGAGCGCGCACTCAAGGGGTTTTTTAATACCCTTAATATGGACGAGCACAGTGCGAGCTTTAGGAAAATAGGGAAGGGTTTGAAAGGAGATACCGGTGCACATTGGTTTAGAAGTTCTGAATATCAAAATGGGGTGGAAAAATAGGGCCAGGTAAAGCATTCCACATTCTTGTGTGCGACTAAAGAAAGAATCTCTCTACTTAACAGTACGTCCGAAGTTGGGCTCAAGGGTAAACTGATGAGCATTCCTAAAAGCGCGAGTATTACGGTTGAATTGTTTAAGGAGATGAATGCAACTGACTATTTAACTTGAACATTGTTCATAAAAATAGCGATAGAACAGTGGGAGACAGGTGACATTGCGGCGGTGTTGGAGGGATGCTATTGTTGCCGTTATTGTTCTATCACCTATCATTTTAAGGGCCGTTTTTTTGACTTCTATCCAACAAGCTTCGCTGAGTAATAGGAGCACCTGCCCATATATGAGAATTATACTCAGGCTTTGGACGAATAAAGGCTTTGTAGATTACAGCCAGATCAGAGGGGGTAAAGAATTTTTTGCATCTTCGAAGAAAACCTAAGCACTTAGCAGCGTTTTTGGCGACGTCAAATATGTGGTCATTCCACATAAGGTCTCGAAGTGAGAAAAACGTAAATTATCAAAAGAAGTCGTTTTGCCAAGGACGGGAGCGTCCGCCATCTTGGAAAAACGGCCAAAAACGAAAAAACAATACAAAAAATCTCGAAAATCGAGATTTGTAATAAAAAGCAACCCTTTTTCAAAACTGCATTCAAACTTTTCAGACGTCGAAACTTTTTTCAGATTTTTCCCCATTGCCTGTACTATAAAGATTCCACTAAAATTATAGTCTAAAAAGTGGGGGACAATAAGCTAAGATAATACGAATTTCATAGTTTAATTATGATATGAAATTGTTGAATTATGTATGGAGTGATGACTTTTTTTTAAAGAACAACAAGTAAAATATTACCCAAAACCATTATAAAATAATGGGATATTAATGTTATTTGGTATAAATGTTGTTGCATGTTGTTCACCAAGAATCAAAAGTGTACCCAAAAATATCTTTGGTGAAAGGATTTTGTTTTGAGGGCGAGATGCGTCATAATTACCATAACATCTATGAATAAGTTTTGACACTGATGAAATTGGCTAAAAATATTAAATGACATGGTTCCCAAGAATCAAAAGAGTCCATTAAAATAACTTGATCCAAAGAATTTTTTTTAGAGAGTTTATGTTTGACCTGTCCTATACGGATCAAAATGTTAGGTCTTACGAAAAATTGTATTCTCGTGTAATCGAGATAGTACATATGAAATATGATATATGATTTGAAGGTATTTTTTAACGCCAAATCTAAATAAAGAAAAACCAATATGATACAAGCACCCTAAAAAAAGTTAGATTAATTTTGAAGCAAAAATGACCGTTTTTTTCCGTTAAGGTGGTCAAATATTACACCCAAAAAAACACCCTTGGATTTTAGATATTTGTATAGGCTCTTTTGATCATTGGGTACCAATATAAATTTAATATTTTTGTCAAATTTTATAAGTGTCAGAATTTGTTCATCGATATTATGCTAGGTTTCCACTTGTCATTGAAAAGACGCAAATTGACAAACCTTCCAAGACAGGGTGAGTTTTAGTTGCTCGCTACTACTACTTTCTTTGGATTTTGTGTTGGTAAAAGCCACCCTGTCCTGTAAAGTTTGTCAATTTGCGTCTTTTTACGGTAATAATCACTCACTTGCATCTCGCCGTCAAAAAACACAATTTAACCACAGATATTTTAGGGGACTCTTTTGATTCTTGGTAATCATGCCAAATGAATCATTTATACCAAATTTCATTAATATCCCATTATTTTAAAATGGTTTTCGGTTATATTTTACTTGTTGTACCTACTTAACTTTCACTTTTTACAGGATACATGTATCTTTTCAGTTTTGGTCTCTTTATATTCAGCGTTTAAAAGCACCCTAAAAAAATGTGTCATATGATCAGATTGTATTATAACAAATTTTTCAGCTTGATAAACTCCCACCTCCGCCCCCTCTCCACCTCTTTAAATGCGTCTATACAAAAAGCCAATGCAGGAATTTTGGGGGACTTGGGTCTTGGGATATGTTGTTAAGGATGAAATTCTGCGTCGATACCAGCGATAAAATTTCATGAATTAATTTGTTCCTACTTGCCCATATTAAATTTTCTATCTTTGGAAATAGACAAATAGACACATTTTAGATTTAATAGTTTTTCTTTATGGAAATATAAAAATATGTACTTATGAATGCCCATTTCCTGTGAAAATTGTTGCATTTGGCAAATTGCCTGTTAATGTTTTGGCATTTAATTTTCATTGAATTTAAATGGAGATTTGTGTGTGATACACACTGTGACGTCTGTCGATGGCAATGTCGACAATGATGAGGTGATGATTTCGATTATGATGACTGATTTACCGAAGAAATAATTTATAAGTGTGTAAAAGTGCAACACAAAATTATATACATATATTATTCAACTACTTCTGAATACATTTGAAATTTGCCTTTTAACCTTTGAAAGAGAAATTATTTTTAAAATTTTTTTCTCGTCGAAATTTCAGGTTAGATTAAGATAGGATAAATATTCTAAATGGATTTCTGTTCGGGTTCTTTTAAATTTTTTTAAATTTTTTAACTTCTAAAGAAATAAAATGCGATGCATTTGGCTAAATATTGTAGAAAAATAAATTTATTTGGTCTTTCGTAATGTTTTCGAAAAAAAATAAAGAAAATAATTTGACATGTGATAAATTTTGTTTCGAAGTGTGATTTTTGTCATCCTATTTGCTTCAAAGCTGTCTATAAACAATTGAATGTACCGGAATATTAAAGTTGGAATATGGTAGTAGACACACAGTCAAGCTGAGGATCTGGAAAGAACACTTCTCTAGACTGCTTAATGGGAAAGACAGCCATGATGCCGTTAATAGGCAGAATGCTCCATTCAACTTGGACGATGATGGCCAAGAGTTCCGTCCACCCGATCTAACCGAAGTGCGGCTGGCGATATCCAAACTTAAATCGTACAAGGCGAACTATTTAAATCAGCGGGCGATGAATTGGCTGGGAGCATACACCAGGTCATCTGCAAAATTTGGTCGGATGAAAGTATGCCCGATGAATGGAATATCGGTATAGTGTGCCCCATCCATAAAAAGGGAGATGTTCTGAAATGTACCAACTACAGAGGAATTAGTCTCCTAATCATCGCTTATAAAATCTTGTCGGCTACTCTGTGTGACCGCTTAAAACCTTTAGTCAACGATCTGATCGGCCCCTATCAGTGTGGTTTTAGGCCAGGCTAGTCAACCGTCGACCAAATGTTCACACTCCGACAGATTTTAGAAAAATCCCAGAAATTCCAGATCGATACACACCACCTTTTTATCGATTTTAAAGTCGCGTATGACAGCGTGAATAGGGGACGAATTATACAGAGCCATGTCGAGTCTCGGCATCCCTGCCAAACTCGTCCGCCTGTGCAGGATGACGATGGATAACTCTCGCTGCTCCGTCAAAATTGGTAAGAACACCACCGATTCCTTTGATGTTGAGAAAGGATTGAGGCAAGGCGACGAGTTATCATACAACCTATTCAACATCGTTCTTGAAGCCATTGTACGCAACGCACATGTCAACGCCAGCGGTACAATCTTTCAAAAGTCCGTTCAATTGCTTGCGTATGCGGATGATATAGACATTGTCGGCAGAACGAAGCGAGCTGTGGCAGGGGCATTTGCGAGCATTGAATCGGAGGCGTCTAAAATGGGATTGGCAGTTAATGAGGACAAGACGAAATATATGCTGTCATCGAGAGAGGAATCTCAAGATCGTTGACTCGGGCAAAATATCACGATGGATAGATATAACTTCCAAGTTGTCAAGGTTTTTGTCTACCTGGGCTCCACTACTACATCGCAGAATGACATCAGTGCAGATATCAAGCGAAGAATTACTCTTGTCAACCGCTGTTTCTTTGGTCTAAGAAGGCATTTAAGTAGTAAGGCCCTCTCTCAGAGAACCAAGGAGACTTTATACAAGACCCTAATCATCCCGGTCCTGCTTTATGGGTCAGAAGCATGGACACTGAAAGATTCGGATAAAAATCTGCTAGGGTGCTTTGAGAGGAAGATTCTTCGTGTGATTTTCGGTCCGGTGTGTATCGAAGGAGCATGGAGAAGAAGATTCAACGACGAGCTATACGGGCTATACAGCGACGTTGACCTGGTCAAAAAGCTGAAAATACAGCGGCTGAGATGGCTGGTGCACGTGGAGCGTATGGACAGCAACGCACCTGCCCGACGAGTCTTCGAATCCAACCCCGATTGGGTACGCAGCAGAGGAAGAACCCGTAACAGGTGGCGCAAACAAGTGGATGACGACATCAAAGCACTCGGTGTGCGCAACTGGAAGTGGCTAGCTAGGGACAGAGCTGGCTGGAGGGGCTTGTTAGTTGAGGCCGAAGCCCATCCTGGGCTGTAAGCGTCATCAAAAGTAAGTAAGTAAGTAAGTAATGAAAGTAAACATCCTGAATCACTGTCACATTCAATTCCCATTTGTACAGGCAAATATGGTACTTTTGGAATGTGTTTTACTCTTAGTTTGCTCTCAGCAATATTATAAAATTTTACTAAAAATGTGCTTTAATAGTAAAACCAGATCATAATAATTATTTTCGCACTGATTATTTGTTTACTTTTACGAAGCCGGAGGTTATCTTGAAACATAACGTTGAAGGCTCCCCCAAGCAAACGCGAAACATTCGCCACGGCGGAGAAACATTCGCCGTTCGTTGGTGTGGGCACTCTCATTTATCACCATGTAAATAAATTTTAAAAGACGAATGCTTCTGCATCACGTTTTTGTGAGATCTCTCAATTATCACCATGTTTGTATGTGAATAAATTTTGATTTGACTGGCGAATGTTTTACCGCCGCACTGAATGTTTCACGTTTGTTTCAGAAATCCTTATATACATACATAGTAGATGTAGTAAAAAAAAACTTTTCAACTATGTTCTATTTTAACAAATTCCTGCACCGAAAATCGATGCAAGATCAAAATTTAGTGTATGTCACCTGAAATGTATATATTCGTCTGTTTTCCAAGCATTTCCAAATAACATTTCTAGCGTACTCTCCTGATCCACTCCATCTCCGTTGTCCACTTCAGGAGAAGACTCCCTAATACTTTTTTTTAGCTTCTACAAAATTTTATCATCATCTGAATTGGGATAACTTATATTCTGGTAACTTATTTTAACGGAATTAATTTTATAGAAACACTTTTCAGAAAGTTAAAATCTGTAATATAAAACTCAACAGAAGGCGATATCTATGTACAATTCGTTCTCGATATATAGTAGATGAAAATAGTACTCTGAAAGTTGGTAGATTTGTCAAAATTTTCAATTAGAAAAATCGCATCAATTACATTAACTTCCAATGGGAAGTTAATAATCTGACCTTTGATGGTCGAAAATATATTTGTAAGCTTTCCGTGGTATCTTAACAAAAATTTCATAACGAAATGATTATTTTGTATTTTTTTCTAGAGCTGGCCACGAGACGAAAAAAGTCTCGGTCTCGATCTCGGTCTCGAATAACGAGAGCAAGACGAGCCGAGACTGCCTTTCAAGCATTCGAGACGAGACCGAGAGAGGACTGTAAATTTGGACCGAAATTTACAGAGAGTCTAATAAATTAAAAAATCCAATTTCAGTTAAATATTTATTTTCTTCTGGACAATATTCAAACGATAATCGAAAATATTTCGTTCCAATGATCAACAGTTTGTCCGGAAATCGTATTTTCCGAGGCGAGACGAGATTTAATCATACGAGACCGACACGAAACCGAGACGAGACTGAAAATTTTCGATTTTAAAGAGACCGAGACGAGACTTACAAAAGTCTCGCAGTGTCTCGTCTCATGGCAATCCCTATTTTTTTCCATAAATTATACTAAATTCTTCAATTTCTAAGTTTTAGAAAAAGTTGACTTAACCTAACTCGCTTCCTCTTGAATGATGTTCAAATATATTTAAGCAATATCAAAGTTCGATTGAGTATCAAAAATATGTTATGTATTTATGTACTTTTAAAATAAGGTCTGCACTCACAACATCAATTGTAATAAATTCATATATAAACACAAATTCAACATTTTTATCTTATAACAAATTATTATTAATAAAATAATGGTTTTTTATTTGTCTTTTTATTTTAAGCGTCCTGTAAAAAGGTCAACTGCATGAACGGATTGCAATGCGTCGAAGATCATTATGCAATACCGCACTGCATCGTTTGTAAAATTGAATGCCCAGCTGACGACAATACCAAGAAGATTGACCCGACACGAGCCGTTTGCGGCGTCGATGGAAACACGTACAAGAGTACATGCGATATAAATCGCATGGTTTGCAAGATCGGACATTCAATCGCAGTGGCATACCCGGGGCCGTGCCGAGGTAAGTTACTTTCGGTCCAAATCGGCAAATGAATGTTAATATGATTGTTATTGTGATTGATATTGCTTTCTGCATCAAGTGGAGTTCACTGGGCAGCAAAGTGATCCTCTGCTGATGTGTACCTTCCTATAAGTAAAAAGACAGTGGGGCATGGAAGTGGGAAGTGGCATAGAGGCAATTCATGTAATATCCACACTGCAGCACACATAACCGCAGCGGTATTTCCATTGTAATCATGTCGTCTTGATTAGCTGCCCGGCTTGCGTACAAATCAATCTTGTTAATTGAAACAAACTTACATGCTGCATGCTGCATGCAACAGAAGACTCTGAGCACAGACCATCATCGCAGCTTCTATGCAATGCGCATTGATTGCAAGTCATGCACGTAAGAAGATGAAACCGCAATTACACTGATTGATCTGCAAATTAGATTGAATTACCGCATGCACTCGGAAAGGCAACCTTATAATAAATTTTATTGCAATGCAATTGACTTATAAAAGTGCCTTAGCAACAAAGTTTCCTTAGCCGCAATCCCAGTCCCCACAGCACCCAGCTAAAGAAGACTTAATATACTCTAACCAAGTTACAAGCGTCGAGCATACATTGTTTCAAGCAAATTGTGGGGGTTTGTATCTTTGTGGTTTGCCACTAACGTTATTGAGACGAGCAATAATTCCAGTTGATATAAATATATATTTTTGTATTATTTATTACGAGTTGGTACCTTTTATCGGAAGCCCACTGTTAATCCAATTTTAAAAAATCCAGTTATTATTATTGTTTTTTATTTTAGTTAGGGCGTTAAGGCCATATTTTAGGTCACACCTTGCACTTCATTCTGACGGGATGAACTTTGGTATACTAATTGTCCACATCCTAGGTTTACTTTTAAGAAGTGTTTCCACGGTGGCAACACTGGAAGACCGGAGATATAAGGGTTGCCTTCTGACCATGTTTTAACATGAAATTTCACATAAATTAACCTATAAATCGAGAACCAGACATCTGTTGATGTCATGGAATGACTCGTTGGATTTAGAATACATGATGCCATAGGAATATGTTCATTGTTTGACCCCTTCCCAACCCTTGTACCCGGGGGGAGCAAAATACCCTCGGTGGATAAGGGTTTTTATTTGTCAGAAAATAATAGTTATAAAATGAATATTCATAAAATCTTAAGACGAGCGTCGACGTAGAATTTCATACTCTAAAGCATATCCGAAGTCCATTTTTATCCCCGTATTAGTTTTTTGGATAATCGCTTTCAAAATGGGGGGAGGGGAAGGTGGACGTATTGATATACTATATCTATATATATTTTTTTTTGGTATAATCTAAGCATATGGCACATGAACTTAGGGTAATTTTTAATGCCCATTCTTATGCAATCAAAATAATTTCAATATAATTTCCCTAGAAAGAGTTATAACCTTTTTATAAAATGACGACTAAATTTTCAATGAAACGAGCATAAAATTACCAAATTTCAATGGTATGGTGATGAAACTTGGCATACATGTCTCATTTGTCGTCAGAAATAAGAACCAAAAGAGTCCAAAAAAATATCTGGGGCTAAAGGGTGTTTTTTTGAGTGAAGCAGAAATGTTTAAAACTATGCCACGTAACCTCCCCCCCCCCGCACAACTAGTACGTTGATGAAAGTTGGTAGGAATGTTTTGTTTATTGTTACCAAGAATAAAAAAAGATCATTCAAATATCTATTGTCAAAGGTGGTTTTTGAGGGAAAATATTTTATCTGCACTACTTAAGAAATACATTAATTTTTCCAATAAAACGATCATTTTTTTTTTTTTGTTTATAGTCCGCGCGCACAAAAGGGTTTATGAATACCCTTAAAATGTTTTAACATAGCACGAGCGATTAGGTAAGTAGGAGAGGATTAAAATGGAGATACCGATGCACATTGGCTTTGAATGTTTGCACATCGAAATGAGAGGGGAAAAATAAGGCCGGGTAAAGCATTCCACATTCGTGTGGTCTGACTGAAGAAACAATCTCTGTAGATTACAGTACGTCCGAATTCAGCTCGAGGGTAAACTGATGGGCATTCCTAGAAGCGCGAGTATTACGGTTGAACTTTTGAAGGGTGATTGTATCGTCTTAATTTTACTTAAATTGGATTCAGCGTTAAAAAATACTTGAAAATTGTGTACCATATTGTAAATTTGTACCTCGATTACATAAAAATAAAATGTTGGGTTTATAACCTATATTTTCCTTCCGCCTAAAAAAAACACCCCCGGAACCAATATATTTGCAAGAATCCTTTTGGTTTTAACAAGAATTAAAACATTTCTACCAACTTTCACCAACATACCAGTTTTGGGAGGGGTTTACTGGTAATAGTAATTCACTTTTCCCTTTCAACCGAAAAAACACCCTTTCGCCCCAGATATTTTTATGGACTCTTTTGATTCTTATTTCTTACGACAAATGAGACATGTGTGCCAAGTTTCATCACCATACCATTGAAATTTGGTAATTTATGCTCGTTTTACTGAAAATTTAGTCGTCATTTTATAAAAAGGTTATAACTTTTTCTAGGAAAATTATATTAAAATTATTTTAATTGCATAAGATTAGGCATTAGAAACTACCTTAAGGACACGTGCCATATGCTTAGATTATACCAAGACGAATATAAAGTGGTTTGATATACTTCCACCTTCCCCTCCCCCCATTTTGAAAGCGATTATACAAAAAACTAATAAATAGATAAAAATGGACTTCGAATATGCTGTAGAGTATGAAATTCTACGTCAACGCTCATCTTAAAATTTTATAAATATTTATTTTATAACCATTATTTTTTGACAAATAAAAACCCTTATCCGCCGAGGGTATTTTGCTCCCCCCACGTACAAGGATCGGGGAGGGGTCAAAAAAATAACATAATCCTATGGCTTTAAGTATTCTCAATCTAACGAAACATTCCACGATATCAACCGATGTCTGCTTCCCGATTTGTAGGCTAATTTATGTTAAATTTCGTGTTAAAACATGGTAAGAAGGCAGCCCTTATATCTCCGGTCTGCCAGTGTTGCCACCGTGGCAACACTGCTTAAAAGGAACTTTAGGATGTGGACTATTAATGTACCAAAGCTCATCCCGTCAGAAGGAAGTGCAAGGTTGGCTCCCTTAACGCCCTAACTATTTGTGTTGATTTTGTTTGGATTGGAAATTAATTATTTCTTTGAATAATAATAATTTCCTAAATACGGGTTTAAGTGGAAGAAACACAGATCAGCACAACAATGTATCAATGCCGAAAGAAAGAGATGGTGCTTCTGGTACAGTAACGGGTTTCTGAAAAGAGATGATATGGAAGATCAGACCTCTTTGTAATTTAATATCTTGTCTTATAATTTCTTTCTTTTATTGTAATGGAGAAATCAATTACAAAAGAAAAATAATGGTTTCTTATAATTATTTTGTCCTTTTTATGAAAATAAATATTGTAATTTTTTTTTTAATTTTGGTTAAATTTGATCCCAGTTAAATTTGATCCGTTTTTATAGGGGTGAATAAGATTGAAGGGTTTTGCTGTGCCAATTGCATTAAATGGAATTTTTTAAAACATACGTTTCCTATTGACGTTCCTTGCGTTAAGAAACCTATGCGAGACGGTGTCAACCTATCCAAAAATGTTCAGGTACCTTGATTTGTTGTTGCAATAGCTTTTTTCAGAAGGAATTACAACAAAAATCTATCCAAATCGCTTTGGATACGATCTTGAACGCGGAAATTGCATTTTGATAGTGGCAATCATGAACCTAGTATACCTGGACTGCTAGTCGATCGTCATTCTCATACAAAAGTTGCATTCAAGATGGTTTCACCGATTAAAAGCGACAACAGTGCCTATTGTGCCGCGCCAAATTGTTCGCATTTGTTTGGGAGAGCATTTAAGGTGAAACATTCGCTAGTCAAAATTTATTTGCTTGGAGATGAATGAGAGTGCCCAAGCGAATGGCGAATATTTCAACTTCCGCGACATTATTAAATCTGTTTGACAAATCTGTTCACGTTTGATAGTGTTTACTCTCTGTTTGACAAACACGTTCTTTGTTCACAATTTTGTTGATACTGTTGAGTGTTTGACATCAAATAGGTTCGTCAAATAGGTTTAATAATGTGTACCCCGCTTTAATCCATGATTATTGAAACTTTGAAATGATCGAATGTGTTTATTGTTGATCAATTTTTCGAAAAATCCAAAGTATGAGTTCCTAATCATGGATATCGCTAATAAGTCAATTTTGGTTGATAAGTGTTAGTTAATTAGAGCGTTTGAAAGTTAAATACTAAATTTAACCCAATGTGAACAAGCAAGTCAATTCCAAATTGCCGCTAGTGTATCGATTTTTTTTAATAAATGGAACCATCGTGATGTTGGCTCCTAGCAGTCCAGGCATAATAGGTCGTTGGTGTAAAGAATGCGCAAGAAGTTTAGTACAAACGATAAAATTGATCCCCTAGTTAAAATTTAAACGAGCTCCTGAGCAGGTTAAATTTTGACGACTGTATTCACCTCTGTAATGTCAATATTTAGCCATGGGATCAAATTTAACGCACTTTTAACGCAATCGACACACGGCCAAAGGGGATTGATTTAACAATTAAGTGTGCGTATGTTTCTCTTGTTACTGAACAACATCATAATTATGTATATAAATAATAATAAAGGGCAAGTATTGGTTTCGTGTAAAAAAAAATTTATTGGTTTTAATCAACCTAACATTACGATGATGAAGAAGTCCAAAAAAGTGAATTTCATCAAGACGTCCGTCCGTCGCGTCGATCTGCTTGTCTGTGTGCCCTGATGTACATCAGGCTAAAGCCTTAACGGTTTGACGGAATTGCTTCAAATTTAGTGTGAAGAATTTGTATGTGAATCCTTATTTGTATGATTCAATGCAATTCAAATGAATCACAAGATCGCATGTACCTGGACTTATATTAAACTGGTATATGAAAATTTCAAAAAATTGTAAGTGTGTACGATTAGTCCAGTGCAGTTATAAAATTTTATATGAGGGACCCAGCTGTTTGTACCACCCCAAATTGTTTTTGTTATTATACAGGGTGTCTGGTAATTCGTGTGCCATGGATGTGATTCTTGTTCATATTCTAAGAAAATATTGTTCTACAGTAAAGTCCGATTTTGAACTTTGACATCACTTTTTGACGATTTAAAAAAAGGCTAACTTTGTTGTACCCTGACCCATGTTAAGGTCAATTTCTCTGTCAGTACTAACGGTATGGACCTCATTTTGAAATTTTTTTTTAAAGAAATACTAGCCTTTAAAACTGCGAGCTGATATGTTTTTAGGGTTGCCAGATATTCAATTTTAATTAGTGTTCAAATTTTCCTTCCCGGGCAAAATTTTGACTTTGAGGTCAATTTTTTTTCAAAAAATGCGTAATAAACATAGGGCTTTCTTATTTTTACCTGATGAAGAAAACAATAATAACAAAAAAACTCGTTAATAAGTGCACCCAAAAACCCATACATTTTATGTTACTGGGAATATCTAAAACATCTAAAATTAAAAAAAAAAATATTTTTTGCCCTGAGGTGTAAGGGGTTTGAATAAAACAATAATTTGTGTAGTTTGAAGTAATTTTTATTTTATGTACACACACATACAGCAAAAATAAGTGCTCAAAGTGCCCTCCTGCTTTTTGAAGAGCCCGTTTTTGGATTTAATTTTGAATGTTTATTCTCGATAACTCTTGCCTTACTTTTAGTGATCCTGCAAAAATTCAAAAATAAATTGGTTTAATAGATAAACAAATGTAGATAACACCCCTACTGGAAATATACCAAGTTTCTGTCTAGTTTGGGCAAGTCCCTAGTAAAAAGCCCTACTAAAAAGTAGGGAAAATCTAAACAAGGCAAACTTATCAGATACTTCGAAGGCCCCTGCTGGATTTCACTTCCAAAAAATTAGATGAGGACAACTTTTCAAAGACTCGTGAGCCTTTACCGAATAAAAACTTGTTGAACATGTTTTGGTGCTCCAGGAATATTTCTTCAACACCAAAAACAAAAATTTTATAAGCACCATGCAATTTCAGTATCATAGGACAATCTTTCCTTTGCATTCGTTTTTATATCACACTTTTTACTATGAGTGTGAGCCATCCTATCGCACAGGTTTGTGAGAAACGTCAGACAAGTTAGAACCTTATCTAAGTTGTTCTACCTTAAAATGCATATATGGGTGTGAGACATCTCTAAAAAGCTTTTCTAAGTTGTTCTACCTAAAAAGTACATAAAATCCTGTCCTATTCTGTATTTTTGTGTTATGGAATATGGTATGATACATTATACAGTATGAAACTTATTCACTTTCGACATTGAATTTTTGTACAGCGAGTTAGTTAGTAAGTGGGCAGCACATTGGACTGACAAGCAGAAGATCACGGGAACAACTCCCACATAGACCAACTTTTGTTTTTACTTTGCCTGAGTAGGCAAAAGGGTTCATAATCGCCAAGGCCCTTCTTCTAGCCTTTGATAACCCTTGCTAGCCCCTTGCCAGAATCTAAGTAAAACTCTCTAGTGCTTGTCGAAAACGAGATTGTTTTTCTGCGTGGAACGTTTGAAAAAAATCTATCCTGACAAGGCTAAAACCGCGAGGACAGTCAGACAGACATAATTGCGAAATATTACCGAAATCAGTCCAGTTGGAAACAAATTTCAACCTTCTATTTCCGTTGTGAATTTTTCTTGGAAAAACCATAAACAAAGTATTCAAAATGGTTAGAGCCGAGCCATAATGTTTTAATAATTATCTTATTGCCATTATACTAATAAGAATAATCCAATACCTTTTATAACCTTGAATCATAAGAGGAAGTTAATGCGACGCAGTTGAGCATTTTAATTTTTAATTGCTGTTATTTTTTCAATTTCAAATTTCATTCCCTCTCTATAAGAAATCAGATAAAGATTTTTTCCAATTAATGCAATGAATTTTCAAACTTCAGTCACTTCTAATATTAAATTGACCGATTTAACACGTGCTTAATGTTTATCATATTTGCCAACATACCTCGAATGCAAATGTCATCTTTAATTATGCACACCCAAGCTCTACAAACGGACTACGGATACGAATGGACATCTGCTCTCCAAGAACGAGTCTATATAGCAAATAAATGCCAGGCACCGACAATCGGCCATTGGCAACAAATCTAACGTCTATGTTATGTATGTATGTATGTTTGTAAATTTTCCGTCATTGAACTTAAAAACTATGTAAAATCTGAAAAATCGTTGTTGCACTAAGATTTCTCCATCGAACTGACTCTGACTGACAGCAATTATAACAACGAACTGGCGCGTGGTGTCAGTTATTATTTTGCATTTCGTGTTGTCTGGTAATAATTGCCCTAATTGTCTCCCACCTGTTTTGTTTTCTTAAGACTGGTTCTCGTGTTTCACCTTACAATTACAATTTAATTGTCGATCTATATAGTGATTAATGTGAAGAACTTAATGTAATAACTGATATTAGATCTGTGATACACCTACATTATATAGCTCAATACATTTTTAACATAAGGATTATGTATTTGGTTTGGCAAAATAAACCAATTGGCGAAAAAATACCTATTAATCAAAAAATGTTCGGTACGGTAAAATTTTGTGTAGCCATCAAGGAAAATATTCTCGGCTGGAACAAGCCAAGTTTCTGTCTAGTTTGGACAGAGCCCTTATAAGTTTTCAGCAGTGAAAATCTGGACGAGTAAAACTCGTCGTAAAACTTGTCAAGCCCTTGCTGGATTCCAGTACCACATATTTAAACGAGGGAAATTTTTCAAACACTCGTTAGACCCTCCCTAGTAAGAACTTGTTGGAAATGTTTCGGAACCCCATAAGGAATGTCTCGTGTACACCAAAAACAAACATTTCTTAAACACCATGCAATTTAAGTATCATACGACACCTTTTTCTCTCTTTCATTTGGCTTCTTTTTCATATCACACTTTTTACTATGGATTATGGGTGTGAAACATCTGTATATGATAGGATTGTTCAGTGAGGAAAAACACGCACAGAAAAACAATCGACAAGGCACTAGAGAGTTTAACATAGATTCTGTCAAGGGGCTATCAAGGGTTAGCAAAGGCTACAACAAGGGTCATGGCGATTAGGAACACTTTTGCCTCGCCAGGCAAACAAAAAAAAAAGCAAAAAGTTGGCTAAGGTGGGACTTCATTCCGCGATTTTCTGCTTGTCAGTCTAATGCGCTACCTACTGGGCTAACTCGCTATACAAAAATTCAAAGTTGAAATGTTTCATACCATAACAAATACATACAGAATAGAACAAGATTTTTTGTACTTGCTTTTAAGGTAGTAGCCCGTAGCGTAATTGTTAGTGCGATAGACTATCTCGCTAGAGGTCTGGGTTCACTTCCAAGCCTCGTCCACCTTAAAAACAAAAAAGTTTTTTTTTTTAGAGCTACTGCCTCTTTCGAGGAACTAATAAATCCTCCAAGGGTATCACTTTTCATGAAAAAGTGCTTCTCGTCTAGCCGTTCAGATTCGGTATAAAATAGTTGGCCCCTTCCATTCCTGTCGACACGCGCACACAGGAATGGTTGCGAGTTGTTTGTCACTAGGTCCTGGTTCTTAACGAATAGTTGCGCCACCCAATTTCTTTATTTATTTTATTTTGTATGTAGAACAACTTAGAACAATAATACATAAATAAACCCTCCTGTATAGCTATAGCCTAAACGGTTTGACGGATTTGCTTCAAATTTGGTGTGAATCGTTTTTTTTTGTCCCTCCCCAATAATTTGTATTTAAAAATTTAGCCACAGTTGTAAGCTAAATTATGATCTCATCTTAAAAATCTTAAACAAATCTTAAAAATCTGACCAGTAGAAATGCATTTAGGATTTTTTTAAAGGGAAAAAAAAGCCGATTAGAATTTTTTCCTTTAATTAATTCTTAAAAATAAAACTAAAAAAAAATATAAAAATAAAATAAAAATAATTTTTTTCTAATCGGCTTTTTTCCTTTTAAAAAATTCTCACTTCGTTTCTACTGGTCAGATTTGTATGATCTCAAAATTAAGCTTTTAAATGAGTTTAAATTGTTAAATAAGAATAAATGGGGAGGGGCAAACATTTTCGTAATAAAACAAAAAACAAAACAAATATAAAAATAATTTTTTTCTAATCGGCTTGTTTCCATTTAAAAAACCCTAACTTCATTTCTACTGATCAGGTTTTTAAGATTAAGATCTCAAAAACTTTCTCTACAAATATGTTAAAAATTTAATATTTGTTAATCTAACAGGAAACAAGTAGGGGCAATTTAATAAAATTAATCTAGACTTTATTATATAATATTAGAAACTTTGTCGTGCTATATCTTGAAAGTATTTTACTTACATTTTATCTAAATAAACAGAAATTTAGAAAATTTAATGTTTATAAAAAGTATCTAAAGTGATTTTTGGTTCGGATGGACATTGGGTGAGGTAAACTTGAAAAAATATTTTTAAAATCGAAAATTTTTTGTTTTTTAACAATAACTTTTTATAGGAAAGAGCTGTCAAAAAAATTTTTAAGACAAAAATTGTTGAGAACATATTAACCTACAAAAGTAAACAAAAATGACTACTCTAAGACTAATAGCCGTTGAGAAAATTGAGTAAAGACTTTTAAACACCTTTTTCAAAATGGCGGAAGACGCAGCGAATTTTTTATTGGAAAATTCTGGTTTTAGAATCCCCAAGAAGTACTCTTTAAAATAATACAATAAAGTTTTCCTCACGATTTTTTGTAGATATTTTTGCTTATTTGATTGGGCTAATAATCCAATCTTTATTTTTGCTAAGTTGATTGTACTAATAGTCCAATCTAAGTAAGTAAGTAATTCATTTATTTAACAATATATCAATTTAAGGTTTTGAATACATAAGCTTTGGCATAGCCGTCAGTTCGATTGGCAAAAGTATATTAAGCGATTGGTATTAACATTACAAAATTGAATTGATTTCAGTCATTAATAAGTTTCTATACTTATAAATTGAGGTTAAAAAACAGTACAATAATTTCCTATTCAAACCATTTAATAATTCTATTGTTTTATTCATGGTAAAATTTATTTTTCCGAAATATTTTAGTCTTTGATGTTTAAATACTGGACATATGCTTAAAAAATGGAAGCAGTCTTCTTTTGCTCGAAAATTGCAGAGGGTATAGAAGTGCTGGAATTTACCGTTGTATGGACTGCCATTTAAAGCCAGGAGTTCACATCTGGTTTTGAATATTAGTGAAATTTCTTTATAATTCAACGTATCATGAAATTAAATGTTTTTTAACAGGTTCTGATTGAGTTTGAGAGTAAATAATTCTGCTATCAGACTGGAAAGCTGCTTTAACTAATGTTCCTCGAACAAAGTCGTCGTGCTTCTGAATTATGTTTTAAAGCTGCTCTTTGAGTTGAACTAAGTTATTTAAATCAAATTGAATACTTTCTTCACTTTCTGCTACTTAATGAGCCATCAGTCCTTAATTCGAATTTCATACATGAGCATTTTCTTTGCCAAACGAGCATCTGAATGGGAAGCAACTTTATAGATGTAGTCCGCCTGAAGCTTAAGGGTGCTGGTAAACAGTTTTGGAAGTCCCGTTTCCAAATAAATTGGGTAGTTAGGAGTTCCATTCGGCAGATTCGACTATATGACTACTTCACATTTTTCTAATTCTTTAACAATTTACTAAAATGTTCTAAATTTTAAATACTTTTTAAATAGTAGCTATCATTCTAAACAAATTTCCTTCATAAACTTCAGCTGAACACGTCCAAAAAAAGTGACAGCTCGTGCAAAGAATTCACAAACATCCGTGATTTTGACATTAATAAACGTCAAAGTGTCATAGGGAAATGGATTTAGTACGATACTAGTGCCATTTTCCTTTGGACGCCCAGAAGCAACCAGAAGCATCCGGAAGTCGTCTGGAAACCATTCCATTGGCACAAAAAGTACGCTTCTGCCGATTCTGAGAAGAGAAATTCGATTCTTGATTTAAAGTCAGAGACCACTCAAGAAGCACTAATACATTTGAATCAAATACCAAAAAAAAAATTCACTCAATCGTTTAAACCAGTGTTTCCCAACGTGGGGCTCACGCCCCACAGGGGGGCAATTTAATATTATAGGGGGGCAATTTAAAGTTATGCTGCACTATACTTCTCTCCGAAAAATCTATGCTACTTGTGTTTCCACCCTTAAAGATATGTTTCGGACGTACCCGGGATCTGTTTCCATATATGTATTTCAACTGTTACCAACATCATTTTTTTTTCACGTTGATTTTTAACCGCAATATGCAAGGGAACTGTTTAATAACCTTCTCTATCTTGTATCTTGATATTTAATATAATGTGGATTTAGTGTCATATTTAATTTACAGATAAGAAACAAAAATTGCCTGGACGTAACAACAAAACGGGGAGACTTAATACTATTGAAGCTGAATTAAATGACGCAACAAGCGCAAGGGATTTAAATACTAACAATTGCATAACACAAAAAGTTACAATTACATAATTATTAAATTATATCTTATTTGAATTTCATTTCTAGATTATACTCGTATGTTTTCAAAATAAACTTACGGTTTACTTAATTTCTATGGATTTCTTGTTTATGACAGCTATTCAATTTTTGCACGGGACATTTAAAATTTTTGATGTTCAAAATTATTTTGGTATCTTCATGTAATGTTAGGGGGGCATGAGGATTTTGGAGAGGTTCTGTGGGGCGTAAACACACAAAAAGTTGGGAAACACTGGTTTAGAGAGCGAATTGTGAGAGATGAACAAAAATTGTTAAATTGTTTATCAATGTTGGGAAAACATCGATGTTAGACGAAAAAACATCGATGTTGGACGAAAAATTTATTTTAGCTTTCAATGCTTTAGAAGTATTAAAATCATCGATTTTCAGAAAGCTAAGGCACCAATTACACATGATTTAATGTATAAACTACTCGTTAGATGTTCATAGATGCATAATAAATTAATATCGATGTTCAAGCATTAAATAATTATAAATGTTCAGAAAGCTAAGGCACCTTTTACATATGTTTTCTTGTACATTCGACTTGTTTAGATAATTTAAAATCGATTTTTAAAAATTAAAATCAGCGAAATAGAAGAAATCATGGCAACTTGTTCGATCTATTTTTGTATAGAAAATTTGGCCTGTATCTTAATATTTTGAACTCATCGATGTTATGGAAGAAAATAACGTTCAAGAACATGGTTATAATTTTCAAAACAATAAAGGTATTTTGAATTTGTAATGTATTGCATTTTTATGTTGAAAACAAAATGTAATAAAAACATCGATGTTAAAAAAAAATCGGTATTTCTGATTCGATAATTTTTGACATCGAGATTGGTTCTCCGATCTTGACTTATAAATGTTAACATCGATGATTTTTCAATATCGCTCATCCCTACCACTTCACCTTTTGACGATTCACCAATACAAATATAAATCGTCAGAATTGAGCAGAAGCATTCAAAATTTTTCCATTGGATTTCGGAATGAGTGGAACCTTGAGTGAAACTAATGGAAAACGGCATAAAACGACATTATTTTGCGGTTTTAACTTAAGTAAAATGATAGGAGATAGTACGATGCTAAGCTCGTTAAAAATTAGCAAAATACAATTTTTAACCTAATATCATACTTAAAATAATTTTAATTTAATTTTCGGCATTAAAATTACGCTTAGGTGTGTTTATGAACTTTTCTGAGTTTTGATTAATCTCTCCATTTCGATTTGACCTTTTCATAGAAAAACTTCTCATATTTCACCCCATCAAACTATTTATTCGTGAGTGTCCTACTTAATAGTTAGATGCTAAAGATCACACCTTTTGCATTCCCACGTCAGTCGTCGTCGCGTCACCGTCGTCGTTGCACATTCCAAGGTAAGTCTCGTGAAACCAAGTCGAGACTGTCTCCTCTCATGTTGTTTACCATAAAATAAAAATTAGGTATATGACATTTCCGCCATAATAACACTATCACGATTGCTATATTTCCTTGCCGATTTGGATGGCGCCATATTGCGTATATTGCATATAAATGTTCTAACATTCGTCTTGAGTCATAGGTCAAGTTGGATATGCTTTGCATTTTACAAATCTATTAAGACCAAAAGTCATTTAACTTGAAACCTAGAAGCAATGTTGAAGTTGATGTCTGTGAGCTATCTCTCTGTCTCCATTGACACCACCTTAACCACAAAACAAGTCATCTCTATATCTTGTGATGACTCTGTAATCGGGCTCATGGAGACCCTCGATAACAAGACCAGCAGACATCTCCGACACAAAATAGAACCCTAGACGTAGGTTTTTAGTAATGTTATACATTTATGTAGCTAGATTGAGAGAACCGAGACCTCGTGGCACAATGTACAAGTACATATGTTAATTACTTTGTTATACAACTTGCGTAATCGAGATGAAACCTAGTAAAATTGGCAGACTGTAACGAATGAGACCGCAAAGGCTTTTTTTTTATTGAGTCTAGTGCCAAGATGCTTTTGTTGTATGTCAGACTTTTGTAAGGGAATCACCAGCCATCAAGCTAGATATGTTTGTGTCTAACTGTGGCTTTGTCAAGGAAATTTCAAGAATCATCACTCAGATTAATTCTTATTTTTTTTTATTTTTCTGTACATATCTTGATTTCTACCACACTATTGGATTAAAAAAAAAATTAAAATAAAAACTGATTAGTATAAAATTCCTTGTTAGTCGTCATGTTAGTGTGGTATTTTTGATTGTCTGACAAGAGATTAAATTACGTTTTTTATATTTTCAAGCTATTTATTATGATACTGATGACTTACATGGTAGTTGTGTTTTTAGACCTGTAAACAAGTAAAAATGGTTTTTGTGGTAAGCAATACATGTCATGGCATTTAATTTGTAATTAAACATTACGTGAAACATTATACATAATATTAGTACGTATTGACAAATAATTCTAATCTTCTGAATAAATTCACATTAAACATTTTAAGTCGAAGAAGGATTTTTTTGTTGTAATACATTTTTAATTTGGCGTGAGGAGTATATAACAAGCTTTGTCGCGCAGAATAACAATCTAGTTATGGACAAGGCACTTGAGTGTTGTATATAGCTTCTGGGAAGGGGCTAGCAAGGGTTAGCAAAGGCTAGAACAAGGGCCTTGGCGATTATGAGTCCTTTTGCCTAACCATGCTTATAAACAAAAAAAAGTTGGCTTATGTGGGCGTTGATCCCGTGATCTTCTGCTTGTCCGTCAAATACTTTTAAATTTTTAGGAAGAACAACTTAGAACAGGTTTTCTGTTCTAACTTGTCTGCCGTTGCTCACTGTTCTGTTCTGACGTTTTCCTCACTGAACACAAAGTGTTATATGAAAAAGAAGACAAAGAAAAGAGAGACAAAAGAGTCGTATGATACTGGAATTGCATGGCGCCTATAATTTTTTTTGTTTTGAGTGTACAAGAGACATTCCTGATGGGGCACCATAACATGTCCAACAAATTTTTACTAGGAAGGGCCTCACGAGTGTTTGAAAAGTTTCCCTCATCTTAAAAGGGTTTGTTGAGTATCTGACAAGTTTTCCTCGCCTAGATTTTCCCTACTGAAAACTTACTAAAGTCTTTGTCAAAAGAAAACATACCGATACGAGACTGACATTTTTCGATTTTTCCGAGAAAGAGAGGAGAAGAGACTTTCTAAAGTCTCCACATCCCTCCTGTCGTAGTTATCAGCCCTAGAGAAGATGACAAAATAGGTCAGTTCTGTTTGTCTGTCTGTCTGTTTTTATCGAAGCTTGGGTAGGATCAGGGCTGTCCACAGTCGATCCTAAAGAAACCAAAGTAAAACTTGGGAGAGGAGATTGGAAGTTTAAACTCGACTTTAGTAATAAACTAATAAACATAACTTTATTTAATTGAAGGTTTTGAATGAACAACAACCACTTGTGTTGGCTACCACCGAGTATTACATAGGCTGGAATTATTGCAATTTCATGGCTGCCACACCAATCATCAGATTCCTTTAGTGGTGCTTAGTCTATAGTTCCAATTTTAATTTATAAATTATTTTGCCGTCAACTGGATTTGAACCTAGACCAAGCTACCGCTGCACTACGCATTGCACCACCGAGGTCACCTGATCGTGCCCATCCAAATGAAGGTTTTTTCTAATTTTACAATTGCATTTGGACAACTAGCATTTTTACAAGCCACACACAAGTTAGATGTTATTCATTCGGGTGCTTTCTTTTTCTCCTCTCCGTATAACCTTATTTAATTTATGTTCTTATATTGCACTTGAAAATGGTAACAAACTTGTTTTCTTATTATAAGCGTCGGCAAACCCTGTCCGTACTATGAAGTATTTCCTGCCTCTAGCATCAAACTAGAAGAATAAACTATGAACTGACCACGGTGCACTTAAAAGAAATGTAGCGAGGGAAAAAGCAGTAAACAAGATACATATATGGTTTACTATTGTCTTTAGTAACAAACTAAATGAACAATCGGCGAGCAGCCCGCGGTGTCTTACTCCGCCCTCGTAGGCTCTTTGAACAAGAATAGACGAGGGAAAAATCGGTGCGGAGCGTCTCCTGTCTCTAATAGTAGACTATTTATGACCACGTACACTTAGAGGAAGTGTGGATGCGGTAACAGCTGTTTGAACTTGGCCCCAAAAATTGTCCAATTTTTTTTTATTTTTTCGTAAAAGATGACCAATTAAATGACCACTTTTGACCACCCAACAACCCACAGTTTTCGGAAAAATCGATTTTGAAAAACGGGGGGCCAAAAGAACGCTGCCCCCAAAAAATCCATTTTTTCAAATTTGAAAAATGCTTTCAATTGTTTTCTTTTTGGACATTAATGACCACCTTTTAACTTTTTTTGACCACCCCTACAAATATTTTTTTTTTATTTTGAAAAAAAAATATCAATTTTTTTTTTTTGTATTTTCAAAGTTTAAATACGACAGCTGTTGATATCACAATTATAAAAATTTCACAATCCTTAGAATTATTCTAACTCACAAAAAATATTTTTTTTTGGAATTTCAAAAGGTGACCATTGGAAAAAAAACAATTATCGAAGATGAACATCCCTTCTCTAACTTCTGAACAAAAATTTTGTTTTTAATTTTGAACGATGACCATCTTGAAAAACATACTTATCTACAATTACCATCCTTAAGAAATATTCTATCTCAACCAAAAATATTTGTTTGAAATTTCAAAAGATGACCATTTCAAAAAACTAAATTAGCAAAGATGGCCGTCAAAAAACTGAGGAAAAAGAAAAAAAAATTGATATTTTTTTTCAAAATTAAAAAAAAAGATTTGTAGGGGTGGTCAAAAAAAGTTAAAGGCTGGTCATTAATTTCTAAATTTTAATTAAAGAAACCAATTGAAAGCATTTTTCAAATTTGAAAAAATCGATTTTTTGGGGCAGCGTTCTTTTGCCCCCCCCATTTTTCAAAATCGATTTTTCCGAAAATTGTGGGTGGTCAAAAAAAGTTGTTGGGTGGTTAAAAGTGGTCATTTAATTGGTCATCTTTTACGAAAAAATACAAAAATCGGACAATTTTTGGGGCCAAGTTAAGACAGCTCGCGGTAGGCGGTAATCATTTGGTGTGGAGCGGTTCTCCTGCCTCTAGCACAAAACTAGATGGGAAAACGTGGAAGTGAGGACTGAGGATACCTCCTACGATAAACGATAAACTTTTTAAGAAAGTTGATCGCAGAAATAATCTTTTAAGGCCAACCCAAAAATTCTAGAGACTCCTAGTTCGCATGGTACCAACTACTAATATGTAGCCTATTGCCTGTAGTGTATTTTTTGGGAATTCTATTTTTAAGTACTCAAGATTGGTACACAACGACTGGCAAAGCAGAAGACGAATTATGTTGAAACCCCAACCTCCTCATATGAACTTTCCAGCTATAAGTAAATGTGAACTTATAAAACAACCAAACATAATTGCCGCCTTTTGTGTATGCAACGATTTACGTCATCAATCAGCGTGCATATATTTAGCTGCATACATAGGGAGGCATATTGTCCTTTTTAATTTTTGTCATTGATAGGGGAGCAAAGTGTAACGCTTCGTTACACACGAAAACCGGTCGACCGATTTGTATTCAAATTAGGAAATATGCACAACTGGATCGCACGAACTGGTTCTCGTAGCACGACCCAGTCGTGCATACTTTATAAACAAGAACTGTAGCAAAAAAAAAAAAAAACAGTTAATAAGATTTCTTAGAAAACCTTTTCAGAACGTTTTTATATGTTAAATAAAATTCATCCGAAGTCGATATCTATATTCGTTGTGGAGATGTGGCGAACGAAAAAAGTACCCCAAAGGTACGTATGGACATACACACATATAGACATCTTTGTAAAAACGACGGATTCTGATTCTAGACATCTCAAAACTTGAAGACATGTCAACATTTTCAATTCGGCAAATCGTACCAATTATAATTACATGGTGCTGTGGTCCACCTAAAAACTAAAAAGATTTTTTTCAGGGCTACTGCCACTTGCGAGGAATTGACAAATCCTCCAAGAATATCACTTGTCACGAATAAGTGCTTCTCGTCTAGCCGTTCGGATTCGGCATAAAATTGTAGGTCCCTTCCATTCCTGTCGAAAGGTGCACACAGGAATGGTAGCGAGTTGTTAGTCACTAGGCCATGGTTCTTCATGAGCCGTTGTGCCACCCGATTTATTTTTTATTTATGTGGTTGAGTTATGAACAATCTATATTTTTATGAATAAATGACTCATATTCATAAAACCTACATAATATACCTATCACACCAAAAACATAAATGTTAAAAAAGTAGCCATGTTCTTCTATATACAACAACCTTTGCGTATCAAGTCAGCCGTAAAAAGTAGTGAGATCTAAAAGTACGCCAAGTTCTTAGTTTATCGGAGAAAGAAACTCAAAATTATCAAAGAAATCTGTTATTTTATGATAAATGAATTAAATTGAGTTGCTCTACTACTGAAGTTTTCATTTCGAAATTGTGTAATTAGGTAATAAAAGAAAACTTGCCAAGTAAACCAACTCAACTTAAGTGAGTAATCTGCGAAAATAGGCAGATGCCACGCCCTCTGAGTGTAGAATCTCAAATTTTAAAATTTAGCATTTGCTGCACTTTAAGTCCTATCGCTGTACCAAATTTCATCATTCCACGACAATCAGAAGTGCTCCAAATAATTTATATCAATTCTATGAAAATGGGCGGGTACCACGCCCTCTGAATAGAAAACTTGAATTTCTTTTATTTTTTCCTTTGTAATCACCACAAGTCCTACCGTTGTGCGAAATTACAAGATTCTACTATGTCGGGAAGTGCTCTATAATTTTAATGATTTGTCAGTGAGTCAGTCAGTCAGTTACGGTTTTTGCGCTTTTTACAGTCTTTTATCTCGGGAACCAATAATGCTAAAAAATTTAAATTTAATAGGTTGCCTAAACACGATGAGCTTAGCAAATGCTGCGAGTTTGAAGTTTCTGACTTTATTGGTACTGAAGTTAGAGGGGGATCGAAAATAGCCTGAGTTTGATCCTGTAAAAGGGGTGTAGTGCCAGAACTTGGCTGAGCACTACCGGGCCCTTATGGTTTACTGTCAAAAAGTAGAACAAAATAATTGGATTTGCCCAAAAGGAACGAAAAATCCACAAAATATTGCCGTATTTTTATTCTCTCTAAAATGTACGATAACACAGAGGTGCACTCGGGCGTATACGCACTTTTTTCTTACTTTATTGAATTTTTAACAATCCTTTTTTTAATAACTTGAAAATTAAAAATTCTAGAGACATCTGGTTTTCAATGTTTGGCTAAAAATTATTAATAGCATTTAATTTTGAAAACAAAAAAGGAGGTATTTAGTTGTACGTTAAATTTTGAAAAAAATCAATGAGAATTTTTTTTCAGAATTTTGAGTTTAAAAATTAATTTTTCGAAAAATTTTCGTTAAAAGCAGTTTGTTTGAAAAGAAAATTTAAAAAAAGGATTTCTGGCTTTAAAAAAAGTATAACAGGGCATTGTATGTAAAACCCGTTTTTTTTCCTGTTTTAAGTAGGTACTTTTAATTTTATTCATATTTAATTTAAAAGGGCAGTTGACGATTTTGAGGACGTGAAGTATTGCGTTTCACATTTCAATGAAAAATTACATTAAATGCAGAACTTAAGTTGTCCGTTTTGTGAAAACACGTTGAGACCGTCAAATTAAATTCAAATTTGATCTCGTACTCGGAGAAGTGAAAAACCGTTATTTTTGACAGGCGTCCGTCGATACGTTTTTCTGTGCATCCTGATGTATATCGAGCTAGGTCCTAAACGGTTGGGCAGATTTACTTAAAATTTGATATGAAGCATTTTTATATGATTACTTAGAGGTAACATTGAAATTTTTGGTTTTAGCTCAGCTAGAACTTACTTACTTACTTTACTTTTGATGGCGCTCACAGCCCAGGATGGGCTTCGGCCTCAACTAACAAGCCCCTCCAGCCAGCTCTGTCCCTAGCTAGCCGCTTCCAGTTGCGCACACCGAGTGCTTTGATGTCGTCATTCACTTGATTGCGCCACCTGTTACGGGTTCTTCCTCTGCTGCGTACCCCATCGGGGTTGGATTCGAAGACTCGTCGGGCAGGTGCGTTGCTGTCCATACGCTCCACGTGCCCCAGCCATCTAAGCCGCTGTATTTTCAGCTTTTTGACCAGGTCAACGTCGCTGTATAGCCCGTATAGCTCGTCGTTGAATCTTCTCCTCCATACTCCTTCGATACACACCGGACCGAAAATCACACGAAGAATCTTCCTCTCAAAGCACCCTAGCAGATTTTTATCCGAATCTTTCAGTGTCCATGCTTCTGACCCATAAAGCAGGACCGGGATGATTAGGGTTTTGTATAAAGTCTCCTTGGTTCTCTGAGAGAGGGCCTTACTACTTAAATGCCTTCTTAGACCGAAGAAACAGCGGTTGGCAAGAGTAATTCTTCGCTTGATCTCTGCACTGATGTCATTCTGCGATGTAATAGTGGAGCCCAGGTAGACAAAGTCCTTGACAACTTGGAAGTTATATCTGTCCATCGTGATATTTTGCCCGAGTCGACGATGTTGAGATTCCTCTCTCGATGACAGCATATACTTCGTCTTGTCCTCATTAACCGCCAATCCCATTCTAGCCGCCTCCGATTCAATGCTCGCAAATGCCCCTGCCACAGCTCGCTTCGTTCTGCCGACAATGTCTATGTCATCCGCATATGCAAGCAATTGAACGGACTTTTGATAGATTGTACCGCTGGTGTTGACATGTGCGTTGCGTACAATGGCTTCAAGAACGATGTTGAATAGGTTGCATGATAACGCGTCGCCTTGCCTCAATTCTTTCTCAACATCAAAGGAATCGGTGGTGTTCTTACCAATTTGGACGGAGCAGCGAGATTTCTCCATCGTCATCCTGCACAAGCGGACGAGTTTGGCAGGGATGCCGAGACTCGACATGGCTCTGTATAATTCGTCCCTTTTCACGCTATCATACGCGACTTTAAAATCGATAAAAAGGTGGTGTGTATCGATCTGGAATTCCCGGGATTTTTCTAAAATCTGTCGGAGTGTGAACATTTGATCGACGGTTGACTTGCCTGGCCTAAAACCGCACTGATAAGGGCCGATCAGATCGTTGACAAAAGGTTTTAAGCGGTCACACAGGATGGCCGACAAGATTTTATAAGCGACGTTTAGGAGACTAATTCCTCTGTAGTTGGTACATTTCAGAACATCTCCCTTTTTATGGATGGGGCACACTATACCGAGGTTCCATTCATCGGGCATACTTTCCTCCGACCAAATTTTGCAGATGAGCTGGTGTATGCTCCTAGCCAATTCATCTCCCGCTGATTTAAATAGTTCGGCTTGTACGATTTAAGTTTGGATATCGCCAGCCGCACTTCGGTTAGATCGGGTGGACGGAACTCTTGGCCATCATCGTCCAAGTTGAATGGAGCATTCTGCCTATTAACGGCATCATGGCTGTCTTTCCCATTAAGCAGTCTAGAGAAGTGTTCTTTCCAGATCCTCAGCACTGACTGTGTGTCTACTACCATATTCCCACTCTCATCTCGGCAGGCTTCCGTTCTAGCCTTGAATCCTTGGGTGGATCGCTTCACCCTCTGATAAAATTTTCGAACATCTCCCCTACCGCTACAACCCTCAATAGACTCTACCGCCCGCTTCTCGTGCTCTCTCTTTTTCCTCCTGAGAAGTCGGCGTTCCTCTTTTCGTTTCAGCCCGTAGAGCTCCCGGGCCACTCTCTCAGCAGCTCTTGTTCGAGTCTGCAGCATTGCCTGGTAGGCCTCGTCCTTAGCTGCATGCGCTAGCCGGCACTCCTCATCGAACCAGGGGTTTCGTTGTATTCGCCTAGTGAAACCCAGCACATCAGAGGCGGCACTTCTAATGGCTTGTTGACAGTGTTCCCACTGGTCCTCTGCACTTGATGCTGGTAGCGGACCTCCTGAGAGATTAAGAGTTACGTGGTCTGCAAAAGTTCTGGCAGTCTCTTGCGATTTAAGCTTCTCGACATCGAATCTTTTCACAGCATCTGCTCTGCGTTGTCGCGTCATGGATATCCGCATACGTAGTCTAGCTACCACCAGGTAGTGATCCGAGTCAATGTTGGCCCCTCGGAACGTTCGGACGTCCAAGATACTGGAAGCATGTCTCGCGTCTATCGCAACGTGGTCGATTTGGTTGACGGTTACTTGATCACGCGACCGCCAAGTCCCCTTGTGTATATTGAGGTGTGGGAAGTAGGTGCTTGAGATGATGACATTTCGCCCCGCCGCAAAGTCTGCCAGCCTGTGTCCGTTGCCGGAAGTTTCGTCGTGTAGGCTGTGTCCTCCGACTATCGAACCAAAGATGCCCTCCTTTCCGAATCTTGCGTTGAAGTCACCAAGAATGATCTTCACGTCGTACTTCGGGCACATATCATACGTTGTCTCCAAGAGATCGTAGAATGCTTCTTTGGTTGAGTCTTCTCTCCTTTCATGGGGGGCGTGAACACAAATCAGCGAAATGTTCTTAAATTTGCCTTTGATGCGGATTGTGACCAGGCGCTCGCTTACACTTCGGAAGCCCAAGACTTTTTGCCTAAGTCTTCCCCTTATCACAAAACCACAACCCAAGAGCCGCTGACCCTGTTCCTTCAAGCACCCGCCGTAGTAGATGTCACACGTTTTCAGTCTCCGTACGCCCTCTCCATCCCATCGCACTTCCTGGATGGCTGTTACGTCAGCCTTTAGCCTGTCCAGGTTCTCCACTAATTGTTCGGCTGCACGTGTTCTGTATAAGGACAGGACGTTCCACGTGCAGATCCGAAATTCATTGTCCTTGTTTCGTTTGCTGGGGTCGTCAACTTTAAAATCATCCATATCCGAGGCTTGTTGTTGTTTCGGAACAACTTTTTTTTACGTGGTAGGGAAGTTACCCCGACGCACAACCCCCGACCCGGAGGACCAGACCCTTCGTATAACTCCAAGGGTAGGGAGCCGGATAAACCGCTCCTTATAGGCCTGAGCTACAAATATGTCGTAGTAGCCCATATAAGGTGTTCACTAAGTAGTTCAACCTAACTGGAACTGTAGACGCCACCGTTGATTCCATCTAGAGAATTCGTCCGCTGCCGCCTCGATGAAAGGAGAAGTGCCTTAGTGGGAACACTCCTCCCCCCCTCTCTCGTTGGCTGTCCCCAACAGCTTTCCACGGGGATTTAAACCCCGTCTCCAGCTGAGGTACTAGACACCCGATGTTCACCACGTGGAGGTGAGAGTAGGAGTTGGTAGACAGAGGTGGATTTTGAGAAAAACCTGTGGACGCTTGTGTCCTCTTGAATGCACATAACTACCCTTTTGAACATCAGCTAGAACTGGTAGTTCCAATTTTTACTATAAAAGCTGATTTTTATGATAACAGACCATAATTAAAACAATTAGCTTTATACCAGTAAATTTCAAAGTGATGCCTTAAATCTTTTCCCGTTTTTTTTTGTTCTTAATTAAGTTTATAAATATCCACTTGACTCAATATTCTCTTTGATACACGATATAATTTCATATCATTACATTGATAGCTTCTTGCAAGAGTTATCTGCTCCTTATATTTTAAATACATCGGATATCGTAATGATCGGTTTTGGCATTGCCACTGCTGCATCATCCGTCCTCTAGATTAATTGCCCCAAAATTACCATTTTCATATATCATTCAATCCATTCGTCGTAATGATAAACCACAAATCTATACATAGAGCCAACTCAAGCCAGTCCAGTATTTGCCCGAAGAACTAATTTGCGAAGATCAACGATGATCCGAGAAACTCCAGGCTGGCTGGTTTAGATAATGCATAGATAGGCTCTAGAGTAGCTGATGCAGCTTGACTACACTACACTACACACACACTCGACCATCACGAGAGCTATCCCCCCAACATCCGAGTGTCTATTTAAAATTTATCGATTTGCACAGACTGACTTCTGCATTCGTAATAAGTACGTTTGTGTCTGGCTGGAGCGAGCGTATAGTATTTGAATTTGCCAGCGTTAACTTTATGGGCAGTACCTACAGTAAGTTGGTTTGGAATTGTGCTACCGACAGAAGCTTGTTTAATGCATATATGTACGTGTATACTAGCTGCGCGCGCGATTATTAACGCTAAATTAATGCGTTATGGCAGTAATAGGATATCAGTTTATGACCAGCAATAAACTAAAGTGCTTCCACAGATCGTGTATATTTATGCCCTGCACTATGATTAATTACAAGCGGTCGGAGTGGTATTAATTGCAGGGGGGATATGGGCGCAATCTGCATCTTGATAATAATATATTGCTTCGGATGCATCTTTCAAGCGGAAATATAAGTTTTATATGTTCTGATTTATGGAATTGATCAAAAAAAGTTTATATACATAGAACTGCATTTACAGTGGCATATTAATTTGATGCTTTATGTTTTGAAATTAGTAGTTGTTGGGCCCATCATAATATGTAGTTATTTCATAGCGACATTTACCTATATTTTTAAAAATAAGTGACTAAGCCCTACTTGCACGAAACTTATTTTTTTTCAAATGATTAAGATATTTTTTTATTCACAAACACATTGGACAGCAAATAAATTTGACTGAAAAATGCATTTTGTTCAGTTTCTTATTTGAATGTTTTTGCAAGAGCTGTATCTTTGTGAAGAAATTATTATTGGCATGCTGTTTTTTGAGAATTTTTAGAAAACATTTTTTTTATCCATAAAAATAACAAGTAGAGTTAAAGGGCCATCACACACACTGGCTCTATTTTGAGCTGAACTAAAGCCAGACTAACCGGCTTTAATTGAATTAGTACTCTCAGTTTGAGAATCGAAAAAAAAAAAATGTGTGAGTACCGGGACTCAAGGGGATGATGTGTAAACATCAGTATAGTATATAGTTTATACTATAGCTTACAGTATATAGTAAACTGATGAGGTTGCCAAAGGAGCCCGTCGAACATGTTATGTTATTTCATGTGATTCAGGGCTGAGCGTAAATATGTATTTAATTTTGTTTCTAACCTCACCCTCAACTTTCAAAAAAGGTACTTTTAAAGAATGCGGCAACTCTTAAAATCATACCCAATTAAGACCATAAAATCATAACAGTTGCACCATGCCTTAAAAAACTGCATTTTCCACAATTATATGATAATGATAATTTTCCCGACACTATTTAATGCCGTTGGTGTAATACTATACCCAACCACATTACCGACATTTACCACATTATCTCAATTAACTCTATTCAATGCACGAACCATTCGCATCCATTAGTAAAAAATCTAAATAAACAAGATGGTGGCGTATCCGTAATTTTGTCTTTCCTCTTTCAAGTTTACCCATACCGAGAGTTTGTTTTTTTCTTAATACCTAGCGCTAAGATGTTTACACATCCAAAATTATTTTCTTTAAGGGCTCTGTAAACGCTCGAACATAGTGCTAGTAAACTTGGTTTGAGTACTATGTTCGAGTTGATTTTAATTGTCTGCGGGCTGGTTCTAGTACCAATTTTTTTGGTATCAGCAAACAAAAATTTTGTCTCACCAAAAATCAAAAGTATTTTGATATTTTTCAATGTTCGAGGGCGGGGCTTCGCGTTTTCGTACCAAGTTCTACTGTCTGTGGACTGGTTTACTACGTTTACTTGAACATTTCGATATTAAATTTAAAAACAAAAAAGAATAATGACAGTTTTGTATTAAATTTCAATATTAAATTTCAAAAACAGTAAAGGATAATGTCAAGTAGTGAAATTTAAAAATATTTTTTTGGAGTGAATGACATTTGTGTCGTAAATAATAATGAAGTTCGAGTGGTAAGTGTCAGTTTGGTTTCAATGTATGCGGAGATTAGTCGAACCAAGCTTACTCGCACCATGTTCGAGCGTTTACAAAGCCCTTTAAAGTGTTCAGGTTTGCATGACAACAGATTTGTTTATTTTGCCTAGAAACGAGCAACTGCGTATGTATAAGTAATTATACTTTGTTAAAGTCCGCTCGAAACAATACTTCATACTATCATACTTCACCTCCCTTGCCTACAAACTTTCATTTCCCCAGCTTAGTCTAGTTCAAAATTGAGCCTGTGTGTGATGGCCCAAAAATATTTAATTTTGTGTTTTGATTTTTGAATGGTTTCATTTTTTTTTGAAATTTTGTTTTTTTAGGCAATCAAATGTAGACACTAAACAAAATCATAATCTCAGCAAATAATGATACAACATATGTACAATTTAAAGACAGTTTTAAAAACTTGTGTACATTTTTTTCAAGATCCCCTGATTAAAGGTTCCCGCATATCAACTGAACAAAAGGTGCTTTCGAAATGTTTTCGAATATGCCGAATTTCAAATTTTCGTGAGTCTAAAGGGCCAGTTTCACAATTACAGTAGTGGCACATAAGTTCGAAATATAGGATACAAAATGCTAATTTTCGTAGTGCGCACTAACCTGATTAAGTTGTACTTAAGTATCCCGTGTTAGGCACTAACACAGACTGCGAAAATTACCAAAAAGTACCATTATGCAAAACTTAAGTGCAACTTATTCCGGTAAGTGTTCAGTGTGAAACTGGCCCTAAGAGCCCACAGCAAATTTTGGGGTGTGAAAGAGAACCAAAAAAAATGGGCACGACTGGGTCGCACTTGCTCTCGCAGCAAACAACTTTAACGTAAATTGAAATAGATAATGTACATATGGTTCTATAACATTATGATATCATTAAAAAAAGTTTTAAAAACAATTTAAAATATAAATGATTACTATAAATTATTTTAAATTAGTTATTTTAATAGCTAAAACAGATAGAGCCCAAAAAAGTCTGCCATCTGATTTGCTTAATAAATATGAATTTATGAAAAAAAAAAAATCAAAAATCGTTGGAGCGCTTTTTTTTAAATATTTTTTTATATATAAAAACTCTTGAACATTTTTTAAAATAAAATTTGGAACGCCAACTTTAAGTATTCAATAAAAATACAATTTTGCACAAAATTAAAAAAAAATCATAAGCCCGTTTTTCAAAAAAAAAATTCAATATTTTTTTAAAAATCCAAAAATTATTTTTTCGAAAATTTGTATATACAACATTTTTAAAATTGTAAGCGACATTTTGTATAAAATTTTGGTTGAAATCGGTGTAGTAGTTAATGAAAAATTTGAAAACCAAAAAATTGGTTGTATGACAGGTACCACTAATAACCGTTATAATTTTTTTTTTTCTACCAAAATATTTATTTCAGTAATTTTAGTACCTTGTAATTTTATTTTGAAAATCGTTTGAGCCGTTTTTGAAATAAATCAATTTTTGTATATTGTTTGTATGACAAGTACCGTTATTTTTTGAGCTAAAACAAATTTCAATTTCCCCTCTAGGGAATCACATAAGAACCTTATGTCCAAAGTTTGAAGAAAATCGCTTCAGTCGTTAAGGCTGCAGTTCGAGGTACAGACAGACGGATAGATGGACAGACAGGATTGTGAGACCCAGTTTTTTCGCGTTCTCTATCATCGTAATGTTAGGGAAAATTATTATTTCGAAGTTTTTTTTTGCACGAATCCTAAGCTTGCCCTATACTACGTATATCGCAAGTAAAAAGTATATGAGTCGAAAAGTGTGGTAATGCTTATGAAAGAAATGCAATTCTTGCAGTCCCTGGAGGCGGCTTAAGATGCGTTATAGCAATTTGAAAACCAAAAAAAAAAACGATTTTGAGGATCATTGTATGAACCAACATTTTTTTTTATCCATCTCTATGTATTGAGCCCCTAATTACAGATCCGTATGTCCAAGACCGATTGGAGGTGTCATTTACCCTGCCAGACCGTTTATAGAACCCGACAAATTTAAAAGAAATGAGTAAACAAAATTAAAAAGCAACAGTTAGAACTAAAATGCCCTTTTATTTTGTATGTAAAGTCAGAAGTCACTTCTATCGTTTCGTTTTTAAATAAAGTTCTTTTAATGTACAGTTTTTCAAATATTAATTTTCAATCTCAAAATTTTGATAAAAAACAAATAAAAATAAATGTTCAAAATCCTTTTTTTCAAAATTTCTCGTAATTAGGTACTATTTTTTCTTTCAAAATGCAATGCTCTTATCAAATCATAGTCAAATACTGAAAACTGCATGATTCTAGGATGTTTACTTTTCAAGATATAAAAAAAAACTTTCTCATAATACTAAGAAGAATGCGGAAAAATGAACATTTTAACAACCTTGATTATAAGTTGGTTTCTTTATTTTGTAATATCTTGAAAAGTAAAAGTCCCAGAACCATCCGGTTTTCAGTATTTGACTATGATTTGATAAGAGAATTGAGTTTTGAAATAAAAAATAGTACCTAATTACGTGAAATTTTGAAAAAAGGTATTTTTAACATTTATTTTAATTTTTTTTATCAAAATTTTGAGTTTGAAAATTAAAAGGAAATGATAGAAGGGACTTCTGACTTTACATACAAAAATAAAAGGGCGTTTTAGTTCTTACCGTTGTTTTTTTAATAATTTTTGTACCCATTCCTTTTAAATTTTTCGGGTTCTATAAACGGTCTGGCAGGTTAAATACCACCCCAATCGGTATTGGACATACGGATCTGTAATCACTAATCAGGGACTCAATAACTAGGAATGGGTGAAAAAAAGTTTTGGTTCATACAATCATCCTCAAAGTAGATTTTTACGGTTAATCAGACGGTCTGGCAGCGAAAATGCCGCCTCCAATCGGTCTTGGACATACGGATCTGAAAGCAGGGGCTCAATACCTAGGGATGTATAAAAAAAATGTTGGGTCATACAATCATCCTCAAAGTTGATTTTTTTAGGTTTTCAAATTGATATAACCCATCTTAAGCCGCCTCCAGGGACGGCAATACTTGCATTTCTTTCATAAGCATTAGCACACCTTTCGGTCCACTTTCACACCCCTAACTTTGCTGTTGGCTCTTGGTCTTTCTCAGAGAGCAGTTCCACTATAAGGCTATTGTAACTATTGGTAAGGAACAAATGCATTCACGGGTTTCGAATATGTTTGTGTGGAAATTAAACTTGATTTAAAACACCAAATTCATCCATGCATTTCTGAGAAAATGGTCACAATGGTTGTTGGTCAATATTTTTGGTAAACCAAATCAACCTTGCACTCCATCGTGACGGGATGAGCTTTGGTACACTAATAGTCCATATCTTATACTTTTAAGAAGTGTTGCCACGGTTGCAACAGTGGTATATTGACGATATGAGGGTTGCCTCCTGACCAGGATATAACAAATCGAGAACCATACATCGGAATATGTCGCGGAATGTTTTGTTGGATTCAAAATACTTGCAGCCATAGGACCATATGGCTTATAGCCAAACCTAAAGACTTTAGCAAAAAAAAAAAAACAAAATATTGTATTACTGTATTTCTATTTATCTTTGAATAAAAAGTCATTAAAGCTAACTAACTATTCAGGAAATATTATGATTGATGATGTCGATGCAGAATTTTACACTCTACGTCTACAGCATATCCATAGCCTACTTTAATCCATTTATTTATTTTTTGTATAATTGCTTTCAAGTGGGGGAAGGGGGATGTGGAAATATATTAAACCGGTATATATCTGGCTTGGTTCTTGGTCTTAGGGTAGTTTTTAATGCCCAATATTATGCAACTAACATAAATACAATACAATTTCTCTCGAACAATTTATTTATTTTTTACAAAATGATGACTTGATTTTCAGTTTAACTAGCATAATATTACCATGTTTCATGTAATAGTGATGAAACTCGGAACACATGTCGCATTTGTCTTAAGAAGCAATAATCAAGAGAGTCCATAAAAATATCTGGGTTGAAAGGGTGTTTTTTTGAGCGAAAGGGAAAAGTGTAAAACAATGACCAGCCAACCCCTCTCATTTTTATTTTCAAAACTAGCTATATATCACTCTAGAGCATTATTTTCTTGTTAACGATATAAAAATATAGGCAACCCATTACCAAGGCCAGACAAATATTAAGTATTTTAATTTTTAATCTTGATTGTCGAATTTAACTAGCTATCAGCAAGTTAGGCTTATTTAAAAACATTGGCGCAAAAATTTAGTCGATTTAGTACCTTAATTTTGCAGGTAAAACTAATGCGACTTTTTGAAGCAATTTCTTTATTTTCGGGTTATTCCCACATTATCTTGAAAATTGGTGTTCCTATTTCGCTCAGAGGTTTTTTGAGAGAGTAGATTTTTGGATTAATTTGATTTTATTGAATTATTCATCTTCACATAAAGTTATAATTTATACAAAAATCTTTTTAGCATGGCATGTTGCCGTCTGCCAGATTGACAATTTGAACAAAATCTTGCATTATAAGCTATGGACGGTGCTCACATTGGACTGACTCCTCCGAATTTACAAAAGAGAACGTCAAAAAAAAACCACAAATTTTTAATTTTTTTAAACATTTACTACTTTTCTCCCTTTCTAACCGTGGAGTGGGAGTGAGATAAATTTCAGAGAAGTCAAAAATAGTCGGAAGAGTCAGTCCAATGTGAACACCGTCATGTATCTTAAAATTAATTGAATTGTCAAATTTATAAAAATTCCTTTAATATTTTAAAAGTTTAAACAACAGCACAGCAGGTACTACAGCAGGATTATACTTCAAAAGTCTCCATTAATTATTCTTTCCCTATACCTCAAGGAAATGTTGCAGTATTCGTTAAGTCTTGGAACATCTATCTCATTCAGCCGCACAAGAACTTGATCCTCCCATAAGAAATCACTTCCAAAAATGCACCTTATAGTTTCTCTAAAAGCTGAGCACCTTCCAACGAAGTGATTAACATCTTCCCGTTCATCCAAGTTGCATATACTTCACTCCAATGGTAAATCAGTCCTGTGAGGAATCTAGTTCAATTGAAGTAGTTCACTCCGTAGCCTGACCATTGTCGAAATCATGTGAACATTTTTTGTAACCCGGAACTAATTTTTATCGGACAGATTGTGGTTAAGCCTACTGTAGATTGACCTGACAAGAAACCGGAAGCTTCAGTTATATATTCTACTCTACAGCGCTCATCTACTTTTTCTATTATTCCATACAGATGTCTTTTGCTGTCAACGCAATCATCAACATTAACATTCAAACTTATACCACACCCCTGCGCAAGTCCCCAGCACTCTCCGTACCAGCTACTTTTGTCTCGTATCGCTTTGAGTGCTATTTTTCTGGAAAGCCGGGATTCAGGCATCTTGAAGACTTTAAGCAAATATAAAAGTCCGCTTGTAGCTTAAGCGTTTTTATGAAAAGAGGTGACATTCCCGTTTCAAGCATAATGATGTAGTTTGGCGTGTTCGGTGGCAGATGGAAAATCATCTTCACATAGAGCCTTAACAGTTTCTCAACAGTACCGAATTTCTCACATCCCCAATCCTTAATTTGTCAAGATAATTCTCCCTGTCATTCTACCAGCACTAGTGCACATGTTCAACTTTATATTAACCACTGGTGTTTTCCCTCCTCAGTGGAAAATAACTAAAATAATACCTATCCGTAAAAGTCGCACCAGTCAAGACTATAGACCGATCTCCATTCTGCCTTTTTATCAAAGGTATTTGAAAGAGTGCTGCAAAAGCAAATCAATCTACATGTCAACACAAATAATTTGCTCTCTCCAATGCAATCTGGGTTCAGGAAACAGCATAGTTGTACCTCTGCAATTATTGACGTTGTGGACAATATAAGAGAATCTTTGGATGAAGACAAAATAACATTTCTAGTGTTATTGGACTTTTCAAAGGCCTTTGACACGATTGACCACATACATTTTTGCAATAAGCTTTTAAAGATGTATGGATTTTCAAATTCAGCAGTCAGCCTCATCTTATCATATTTAACGTCCAGAGTACAAGCTATCTCGTAAGGCAATGAAACATCGAATTTCTTACAAAACACCAGAGGAGTGCCACAGGGCTCCGTTCTTGGACCCCTTCTGTTTTCCTTATATGTTAATGAAATTCCCACCATTGTTTCCTCTTCTATTCATATGTACGCCGATGACGTTCAACTGTATAAAAGCTGTACTCTTGGAATAATGGAAGACTGTGCAGTTATGATCAACTCTAATCTAGGAAAGATATCTGCTTGGTCTGAGAAAAATGGGCTTTTTCTTAACCCCTTAAAAACTAAATGTATCGTCATTGGTAAAAAACCTTTTGATCTGTCCTACTTTCCTGACACCATGCTACAGGGTTCACAAATTGAATTTGTTGATACCGTTAAAAATTTAGGAATGGTCTTCAATAAGAACACTTACTTGGAACAACCATATTAATATAGCTGTAGGAAAAGTCTATGGAACACTACGCCAGCTCTGGTTATCTCACCACTATACACCTCTTAGAACTCGTATGTTGCTAGCAAAAACACTCATTGTTCCTTATCTAAACTACGGTTGTGAACTTTTTGTCAATTGTGATTCCTCTAGCAGGAGAAAATTAAACGTCGCTTTCAACAACATTGCACGTTACGTTTTCAATATAAGACGTTTTGACAGAATTTCTCATTTCTCTAAGCTTCTCTACAACATGTCTTATGATCATCTTATTCGATATAGATCGCTTATATTGCTCTCAAATATTATTCAATCTAATCAACCTTGTTACCTATTTAATAAGTTACGTTTTGGCACCTCAACTAGATCTCTTCAACAAATCCAACCTCGTTATACATGTCTAACTTCTGAAAGACAATTTTTCGTTGATTCTATACGCTCATGGAATTCTTTACCAAGGTATGTTCGGGAGTTAGGTGGAACCGAAGGGTTTGGATTGAAGCTTAGGTCCTTCTTTACTCAAAACTCTGGGTAATTTTGATAGTAGACTTATCTTTCTTTCTTAAATTATATGCTTATTATTTATCTAGTGTCAAATTCAGGCGCATGTATTTCTTTAAATATCTGTTGATCATCTTTTTTCTTTTTTTTTTTTTAATTTTCTTAAATTTTAATTTTCTTAAATTTTTATATTCCTTTTGTATATGCAATGATTTAAACTGACTCAAAGTAGCTCGAATTTCTCACTTTATTAACGTAAATTTTAACTTCACTTCCTATAAGAATATTTATTTCTTAATGTGATTGTTTCAAATGAATAAATAAATAAAAATAAAAACCTGTGATCCATACAAAAGAATAGACTCTGACACCGCCTCAAACACCTTAAATTTGCTGCTATGCAATATGGATGTATTCATAAAACAATTTTTTCAGGTAATATTAATAGCAGTTTTTGCCTTCTGCAGCTTTTCCTTGAAATGTCGTTCCATACTTAAGTTTTTTGAAAAATATACGCCCAGATATTTGTATTCATTCACCCTCTCTATACTTTCTCCAGGTCCACTTTTCATTAGATGCAAATCTTCCACCCCCTCTTCTAAAAACCATTACATTGGACTTTTCTATGTTGACTATGAGGTTCCATAGCCGACAGTACGCATACACTCTGTTGATCATGAGTTGTAAAGTTTCGGGGCAGTACGCAAACCAGACTACATCATCCGCAAAGAGCAACGCCTTAATATTCACTCCTGCAAAGTCCAATCCACCGGGAAGATACCCAATTAAGTCATCTATGAAGAGGGCAAATAAGATCGGACTCAATGTACAACCCTGTCTTACTCCAGAAGTTGTTTCGAACCAATCCATGATGTAAGGCGCTTTAGTAAGATCGATGTAAATATCTTATACGTTGCATTAAGAAAAGAAATTCCTCGATAGTTTGATGGGTCTGATAAACAACCTTTTTTGTGTCTTGGAAATATAACCGCCTTTTGGAATTCCTTAGGAGTGAGATCACCATCCATAACTTTATTAAACAGATTATAAGTTGCATATTTATAAAATTCTTTTGGTACTCCTTTTCCTCCGGAAGCTTTTCCATCTTTAAGACTTCTTAGTACTAACTCTATTTCTTGCCAGGTGATTGCAGCGTCAAGAATGAGAGAGTACAAATACAAATACACAAACTGCCCGACGCCGACTTGATTTCTGCGTACTTTTGATGTTTACGAACGTAATTTGTTTTGCAGGCCTACTGAAGTCAGATTTCAATTTTTGTTTACGAACACAAACTTTGCAGATCTAAAATAGTCAGACGATTACGAATTCGCCCTTATTCAAAGGAATTTATATAAAATGTTTGATTAGCCCGAGTGAAGCTATATCTAAAAGATACAATTCAATTTTCTTTTCGTTTTCTATAAGTTGAACTTATTTTATGCAAACGTCATCCAAGACCCCGGAAATGATCCCATTTGATGATGATTATTGTCTCCATAATCAATTTGCACCCTGATCAACAATAAGGATTTCTTGTTTTATTGCTTCTCCTATGTCGAATACGAATTTATTTCACTGCTCTTTGACGCCCAATCCAAGAACTTTTGCAATCAATTAATAATTAATGCAAATGATTGTATACGACAGCAACAGCAGCAATAATAATTGCTGTGGGATGGATGACAAAAACAACACTATAAGACGATCCCATCATCGTCATCATGTGCGCGTGAGTTCTATCAGGCCCTTGCCTGGCTTGGTTATGCGACCCCGACGGACCATGCCATGCCGTTTCGATCTTCGTTATCATAATAAATTGTTGTCTCCAGCGATTTGTGGCCGTAAGATTGCCGCTCACTAGACGATAACATGTTTGTTATCCGTCTGCGCGTCGTGAATTGCAGGAATTCAACATAAATTCTCTGGCGATAATGATTCGCAACCCATCATCGCCATCGGGATCGTCATCGTCGTCGTCGTCCGCTCGTCATGTCATCTGCTTGTGCTCGGTGCTGGTGGAGCACAGAAGCCGTTCTGGCTCTGGAACAGAAGCAGCTAGGGTATCAAGGTGTCTGCCTTGCAGATTGACTAGCAGACAAAGCCAAGGAATCCCAAAAAAACAACAAAAAAAACAGAAAAACAAACTTTGTTTATGTTGCAAAGTGATTTGCGTGGCGGACGATTTATTCATTCAGAATTATTGCGCGCCCACTTTTGTTGTTTTTCTTATTCCGTGGCCTTCTTGTACATCCCTTGGTTCTAGAAGGCTCGTCATCATCACTCCTCGTCGTCTTCTTCGTCGCGTCGCGTCGGTCGATGGGATCTTGTTTCGTCTGTCTCTCTGGGGACTCGTTGCGTCCTGGGGGAGTTCCGTGAGGAGTGAGATGGATGGTAATTTTTTTTTCTGCAACTACAGACGGAAGAAAAACAATGTATTGTCATCAGTTGGATTCGTCGGAGCAACTGTTCAGTGGCTTGAATCTGGATTCGATGATCTCTGTCTCGGATACCAAGGAATCTATGTGCGTATCTGCTATTGCCGATCTTTGCGCCAAGTTTTTTTTTTATTCCTTATAAGTAAGTGTCTTATAGAGTGTCCCTAGGTTGCGCCAAAGTTGGACGGAAAGTTACAAAATTAAAATGCAATGGAAATACTTTATTGTTGTGTCTGGAAGATGGCTGTTGCGCATGTGCATGTGAAGCGTGACGACGGAGAAAAGTGATGATTTTTTAGTTGTTGTATTGCTGATGTTTATTAAGTTTTTTTGAAGACAGGTCATAAGAAGTCAGCTAAGCCTAAGCCACAACATTGTTGCACATTTTGTGTTCGTATTCGTACACTCCAGCACAGCAATCTTCGATACTTATTTGCATAATACTTATAAATTTTTGATACGAGAAAAGTTCATGCATTTCGAATTAATAGAATTTTGTTGCCTTCTTTTTAGGTGGAAATAAATTTAATAAGAAATATGTAAAAGAGCTGATTTATAGAACGAAATACAGGTATGCTAATTTATTCATATCTGAAAGAGGTCTATTGAAGAAGCTTAGAAGTGAAATTCACCATATTGGAAAAAGCGATGAATATCTCCAAAGATATTGATCTTAGAGGAAAAATTCTAAGGACCAACGTCTATGGCAGTTTAACCGTCTTTTATTCATACGTAGGTGTTAAAAACACTTGCGCCATGAGATCAACCTTCACTTATACGTACTTAAATTTGTGTCACAATTCACTGTGTCTGTGGTACTTTAATAAAGAGCTATCTAAGACCCTTGCTAGCCTTCTTCAATCATGACACGCCAAGTAAATGGGGGTCCCTTTTCAAAATTGTTGTCATATCTTATATTTCTTGAATGTGCCTCCGCGAGGTTAGGTGAGGATGAACTCCAAGAATCCGGCCGGATGATTGCTGTTTATTCGCTCTACAAGACCCAGCCACACCAGTCGTTGGACTTTTACACTTTTGGCTAAACCACCGGTAGATATAGTTTGTTGTTTCAAATAATTATATTTACTAAAAATTGTTATGTATCTTCGTATGTAAAAGTTTCAGTAATATCATGAGCCTGCTTTTCACTACACCATGTGAAAACGTTGGCGGTGCTAGTGCGACGCTAGTGTTCTCTTTGATTTGATTCCACAGCTAGCAAAGTTAGTTGCGGAACCACCAGGCGTCATCACTCACCACCGTGACCGTCTATTTGGACCATTTTAGTATTATATAGATTTTATATACAAAGTATTTAAACAAAAAAAAAATCAATTTTTTACTTTTTTACTTGCTCTATGGGGCAAGTATTGGTTTCGTGTCAAAAAAAATCAAAATCGAGGTTATAATCAAAACTAATATTACGATAATGAAGAAGTCTAAAAAAGTGATTTCCCCCAAGACCTCCGTCGGCGTCGTCGGTCTGTTTGTCTGTGCGTCCTGAACTCCCGATGTTCATCGAGCTATAGCCTAAATGGTTGGATGGATTCGCTTCAAATTTGATGTGAAATATTTGTATGTAATTCCCTAGAAGAAACATCCGATTTTATGTTTTAGCTCATCTAGAAAGAGTAGTTGCCATACAACAATTTCGGTTCCATCAAGTTTTTTTCGAAAACGGCTCAAACGATTTTTATTAAAATGTGTACAAGGTACCTGCCATCTCTCTACCAGTTCTAATAATATAGCAAACCACGTTCTAACCGAAAAGTTCGAATATAGGAAACAAAGTTGTGTTTTTTTTTTAAATAAATGCCTTTTTGTATGCTAATTTAGGTTTATTGCATCATATCTCGTCATTGACTTGGTTGAATTTACTATAATTTTACGATTTGGTACTTCTAAGTTACTTACTTACTTAGGTCCTCGGACCTTTTACGTCCGTGATGTTTCCCTTACGGGACATAGGGCCTCCACTACACCTACGCGCCATCGTGTACGATTTCTTGAAATATATTTCAGCTCTCTTCAACTTTTCCCCAGTTGTGCCGATTCCTGTTCGACCGTTCTTCGCCATGTACTTCTAGGCGGGCCCACTTGTCTTCCCTCCTGTGTGAGCGGGTTCCACTGCATTGCTTGAGATGCAATGCACCGATCGCCTTTTCGAAGCGTATGGCCAATCCACTGCCACTTTCTTCTTCGTATAATGGAGTCTATGGGCTCCTGAGCCGTTCTCGCATGAAGTTCGGCATTGGAGATACGGTTGGGCCAGAAAATCCTCAAGATGTTTCGTAGACATCTATTAACGAAGGTTTGCAGCTTTCTAGTGACAGTGTCAGTGACTTTCCAAGTGCTGCAGCCGTAAAACAGAACGGATTCAACATTGGAGCGGAACAGTCGTAACTTGGTCTTTAAGCTAAAAGAGTTGTTTCTCCATATTTTGGACAGCATTCCGAATGCAGCCGTTGCTTTTCTGATTCGGCTGTTTACGTCCAGTTCAGTTCCGCCACCCGTAGAGACAATACTCCCAATATATTGGAAATCCTCTACCATCTCTACCGGTTGTCCAGAAGTATTTACTTAGATTGATGAGGAAGTTCCAAGGCTGATCCTTTTAGTTTTTGCCGAGTTGATCTTAAGCCCTACGATTTCTGCTTCTCTCTCCACCCTTGTTGTCATTTGATGGAGATCCATGATCCTATGAGAGAGTAAGCATACGTCGTCCGCGTAGTCCAGATGTTTGAGGTGAGATTGCAGAGTCCACTGAATTCCTCCATTTCCACTTGACAAAGCTGCGTGCAGTACGCCACTTATCACCAGCAGGAACAGTATTGGTGACAGTATACAGCCTTGCCTAACTCCACTTTGGATTTCAAACTCCTCTGACAGCCTACCTTTGTGCAAAACGTGACACTTGGATCCATCATATGTAGCCTTGATAATAGCAATCAATTTATCTGGGATGCCCCTCCTGCGCAAAGCAAGCCAAATAAATTATCTATTGACATAATAGAACGCCTTTTCAAAATCGATGAACAGCAGGTGAAGTGGTGATCGATATTCAACGCACTGTTCGATGATGATCCGCAAGGTGTTGATGTGATCCACACAGGAAGATCCAGTGCGGAAACCTGCTTGTTCGGCGTCGAGTGTGTCTTCGAGGTGGTCTTTAATTTGGTCCAAAACTATCCTTGCTATTATCTTGGCTACTGCAGGCAGAACGCATATTCCTCTCCAGTTTTCGCACTGTGTAAGATCTCCTTTCTTTGGGAGCTTGACAATCATTCCTTTTTTCCACTCTTCAGGAAAGCTCTCTTAATAAGTGGGTGCAGTAGCTCGCTCGATGTCGTTGGGGCTGCTCCTAAGAGCTCTGCAGGAATACCGTCAAGTCCAACCGCTTTGTTGTTCTTCAGTGCTTTGATGGCGGTGATAATTTCTTCTTTACTGGGGGGTACGCTGCTTATTCGGGAAATTGTTACTTCGGCTCAGTGGGAATAGGGTTCACTTCACTGGCGAAAACGCGGTTTAAAACCGCAGAAAAGTGTTCTCTCCACCTTATGAGCTGGTCCTCATCCGAAATTAGCAGGGATCCGTTTGTGTCTTTAACCAGGTGTTGTTTAGAGCTCTGGACACCAGTGAGCTCTTTGGTAATTCTGTAGACGGTCCTACTGTCACACCTGCTAGCGGCTTCTTCTGCTTCTGTAGCCAATGCGTTGATGTAGTTACGCTTATCACGTCGCACACTACGGTGAACTTCCCTCATCTTCATGCGGTACGTAGACTCAAGCTCGTTTCTCCCTGCTGCTGGAGTAGCTGCGATGCGAGCTTTAAGGTGTTTCCTTTCTTCGATCCTTGCCCAAGTTTCGTCGGAAAGCCAAGCACTATTTCTCCCTTGCGCCCGGCCGACTATACTCTCAGCACCGGATATGAACACATTTTTCACAGCACACCAATGATTTTCGATGGATGTGGTTTCCGTGCTGCTGATTGCGTTCAATCCTTGTGAAAGGTGGTCCCCTAGTTGTTGGTGCACTGCGGGATCCTTTAGTCTATCTGTATTAAACTTGGGCATTCGAGTGTTTCCTTGGAATCTCCGAACTGCAGCTGTACGCAATATAACGGTAGCAACCATCAGATGGTGGTCCCGGGCCATTCCCATGTCAGCACCTCTTCTGTTACGGACGTCCTGGAGACTGCTTCTAAAACGCCGGCTGTTAGTTAGTCAACAAACATCGCCTTTAATATTTGTATAAAAATGTTTCTTTACGAAAAAATAAAATCAATGAAAACATTGTTTTTTATTTTAACTTTTTTTACTAGTTTGTTTGTATTGAATCAAAAATAGTTAAAAATTGCTATTTTAACATGTTTTTATTATTTTTTCGTTAACGGCATAAAAGTATTAGCAAACCATTACTACATCAATGTCTTGCTACATTCTAGTTGTTAGCTACGAAAGCAAGTTTGTGCGATCCATTCGTGCACAGTTATTTTTATTAGTTTTAGATTTTCAGTAACGCGAGAGGTTTTAAAGTCGATTGTTGTGGTATTAAAAAATGTTTGTATTTGTGTGTTTTAAAAACTTTTTTTTTAAATACGCACTGGTACTGTGCCCTGCATATTAACAATGGCATACACAAATTAAAGAAAAAAGTTTTAAAAATTCAATAAAACAAGAAAAGTACGCATACGCCCCAGTGAACCATATTGAATTCAGTTCCAACATCAAAGTTCAGTTCCAAAATCAAAGTGAACCATATTGAATTCAGTTCCAAAATCAGACTAGTGAAAGCAGTGTATTGAAATTCGGAGAGATAAATAATTGCTGTTAAACAGGTCTAAATTCATGATTTTAAAATTAAAGAAAGTTTTGAAAACCTGCAACTCCAATAAATCTGCACTCCTGAATCGCACGTGCATGCTCCTGTAGCGAACAGCTTTAACGCAGGTAGATATTGATGATGATGAATGTTAGGCGTGTTTTTTGTGCCCTTTATGTTAGCTTAAGAAATAATGGCACGAAAAAACGCTCATATTGCTTCAGAAAAGAATTTGGAAGCACTGATATAACAATGACATTTTCTGACATTTTGGCTGTCAAATGTTTTTCAACAAAAAAGATTTAAACTAAATTACGTTAAAATGTTGATAAATTAAAAGAAACGTCTCCTCACTGGACTAGGTCTTTCTTTTATTTATTGGAAAGTTACATTAATTTTAAATTAATAATTATATTTTAACAAATAAAAAAATGTTTCATTCGACTCGTGCTTCAAGATCCATTTGCCAAATTAATGAATTTTTGGATGAATTTTTTATATTTGTTGAGAATTCATCGGATAAACGTAGAAAATAGTGTGTGGAGCAACTGTTTTCATTTTAGCTTAATTCTTGAGCAGAGATCGCCGTGAACTAAGCATATTTGTTGTTGTATTTTACATGGACATTTTTTTTTAAGCTAACATAGAGGGCACTTAAAAACACGCCTGTTATTGGTTCAGTAATATGTATTATGATATCGTAAAAAAAAAGTTTTAAAAACAAGTTAAAATATAAATTACTATACATTTGTTAAATTCAATTAAAAGTGACCTTAACTCCATACATTTTTCGCAAGTGACAGATGAGCTCATCAGTTAGATGCTGTCATTCGCAACATTCGAAAAGGCAAATATTCGTCGATGTTAACCGAATCTCATTAATTTCATTTCTTAATTTCTTCATTTTGTTATTAAAAAATTGTTGTATATAAATAGCTTAGAAACTTTTTTAGAGCTAAAAAAAATAAAGTTTTCCATCTGTTTTTTTTTTTTGATAAAAATTGTTTAAATTGTTAAGGACCTCATAGATACAAAAATTGGTTGAAATCTGTTAATCGGTTAATGAGAAACTCGAAAATCCAAAAATCAGTTCTATGTCAAGTATACCGTTATATACTTGTCATAATATAATAAATTACCGTCATTCTTTACTTCAATATTTTGAGTTTGTAAATTAATTTATCAGAAACTGTCGATTGAATTAAATTTGTTTAAAAAGAAAATTCAAGAATGGATTTCTGGGTTTAAGATAGCAATATGACAATATTGTAGGTGTAAATTATTTTTTTTAAACATTGCCCCTCCCATCTTAACGGCTTAACTGCTGTGATGCATTTATGTCAACCATTCTTTATATGCCATTATACTGTTTGATAATACTACTTGTTTTATCGCAAAATTTTGAAATGCTGTATTTTAGAAACCATTGTGCATAAAGAGATGATTTAAGCTCAAGTTGGAGCAAATGAAGTTACTTTTAAATTGTAAAACAATGTTTTTAATTATAGTTCTTTAGGACTAAAATCGCCAATAACTAAAAAAAGCGCGAAAACAATCGTAGTTTTTCTGTTTTTAGACCATGAAGCGGTCACCGCTCGAGGTTATTTAATAAGCCAACATCCTGAACAACTCAGCAAAAGGTCAGAACTACCAGATTTGAGGCAAACCGCGGTTCCTTCCATACAAACGACAAGGTTACTGCACTAAAGGTAGTAGTTTTCGATTTTACTTTTTGAAAAATTGAATTTTTTAAAAAGTCCCATGAGGCATTCAGCGCCATAATGACTTAAGTCCAAAAGATTTTGAATTTCAAGTTCTTTGTCGACTTTAATCACATTAGAATTCTGGTAAACTATATGTATATCTGTCGTTTTTGGTATAAACATGATAGCTCCATAAAAAAATCCCTTTTGACGAACACTTCACATCGAGCTGGAGCCTAAACAAATTGACCGATTTGTTTCAAATTTGGTACAAATATGCATTGAATTAAAAATAAATTATTCCATTATTTTTGAAAGGGGTTTCCGCACATTTTAATACAAATTTAAATGCCTGTACCATATGTCGTAGTGGTCGATAGTGAACTTTCCCAGCACCTTGACATGATAATAAAGATTCAAAAGAGTCCATACAAATATCTATGTTGAAAGGGGTGTTTTTTTTAAGGTATAGAATCATGATCATAACACCTATTCCAAGAATAGGAAGACAATTTTTTTAAATGTTGCATTTGTCTAATGCCAAACTGAATATTTATACAAATTTTCTCCAAGGTAGGTACTATTCTTTTCAAGGTATTTTTTTCACATATTACCAGTTTTACTGAAAAACCGTCATCTCTGGATAAAATGGACAATAGGATTATTGATTGTATCGCCTTAATTTTGGTGTCAATATAGAGTAAGAGCCCAGGTCCGCCAGACATACGTAATTTTATCAAAGCTAAGATTTTTTCTGCGAACAGGTACTATGGTAGCTGAGAACAAATGGATATTAAGAATCTTCAATCCGGGTGCAATTAAGAGGTGGCGAGTGTTAAAGTTGCATACAAATGTTCCAACATTGCGTTATTTTATTAAAGCTGAATTTTTGATATGTCTTAGGGGATGGTGTCAGTACCTTTATTGAACACTTGCCAGACATCTATATTGGGGCCTTACGTGAGCCAGATACTTTATGTCAAACTAATCGTGCCATTTACGTTGTAGTTTACAAGCTAATATTTATATGTTTTATGGGCAACTGTTTAAAAATAATTCCCCATCAGCTATACATCTACAGTGGGGCTTATTCATCAGCCAGACATTTAAAAAGCGAAAAAATCACGTTTTAGTAACAAAGAATTATTATTTTTACAGTTTTAAGGTGATGTAAGGCCCCGCTGTGGGTGTCTTGCTAATTAGAAAATATTGTAGATTAATTTCCCACAGAAAACATAAAATCTTGATTTGATTCTGTTATGTAAATGGCACGATTAGTTTGACAGATTTTAAGTATCTGGCTCACGTTAGGTCCCACTGTAGATGTCTGGAAAGTGTCAAATAAATTAAATGACACCATCCCCTAACACATATCAAATATTCAGCTCTGATAAAATAACGCAATGTTGCAACATTTGTATGCAACATAAACACTCGCTACCTCTTCATTGCACCCGGATTGAAGATTCTTAGTATCCATTTGTTCTTAGCTACCCTAGTATCTGTTCGCAGAAAAAATCTTAGCTTCGATAAAATGACGTATGTCTGGCGGCCCTGGGCTCTTAGTCTATTAGATTCAGAATTGAAAAATACCCTAAAACCATGTGTCATTATGTCCAAATTGTATCAATATAGTTTTCTTTTAATATCGATAAGTGCTTACCTCACCCCTTTCCACTCCAAAAAAACACCCGTGGGACACAGATATTTTTATTGACACTTTTGATTCTTTATTCTTATGGTTACTGTGACGTTCTTACCAAGTTTCAAAAATGTAAGAATTTTTTCCATATAAATGTCCTATTTTATCTGTACTATCAGCTGGTTGCTGAAATGATAATTTGGCCCGATTTGTTTTAGTTTTATGAGAAAGCTGATGCATTTATTTTTTAATATCTTGAAAAGTAAAAGTCCTAGAACCATCCGGTTTTCAGTGTTTGACTACAAATTAATAAGGGCATTGAATTTTTAAAACAAAAATAGTACTTAATTACGTAAAACTAAAAAAAAAAAACAAAAAATATTTTTAACCTTTTGAGTTCAAACATTAATATTTCAAAAACTATTGGTTGAAAAACTTTATTTACAAAGGAACAGGGCTATGTACATGTAACCGTTGTTTTTTAATAATATTTGTATTCTGTTTTAACTAAATTTTTTTAGAAAATTGGCCCTCCCAGCTAACAGTCGCCACGAGGGACTGCAAAACTTGCATTTATTTTATAAGCCTTAACACACCTTTCGACTCATATAATTTTTTTTTTGGTTCACTTTCGCACCCCAAAATCTGATTTGGGCTCTTGGTCTAATAGCAGAAAAGTTCCATTCATAGGGTATGCTTTGCGCTCAACATACTGTGGACTGTGCTGGTTCTTACCATTCTCAACAGCTCGGCAGCAAAACTGAGGGCCAAGGCGACACGGTTTTTGAAATAAAAGGATTATTTATTTATTTTCACATATTAAATTCTTGCTATTTTGTGGCATACATTTGAGTGGTCAAATGCATCTATAGTGACGATGATTGTCAAAACTATAGAGTGAGTGAAATCAATTTTTATTTCTTGCTCGTAATGTAGGTATCACAAATGCATTACTCTTTCCACAAAAACAACAAGTGGAATAATGATATTACATTTCCCACTTAAACATCCTTCCCTTCCATACACCATACACCCAGCTTCAAATCATGTTTCACAAAAAAAATAAAGCAAAATAAAAAAAAAAAATCTCCCAGACAACGGTCTAAAAGATCCAGAATAAATGATCCATTCAATTGGCGAACAGAAAACCATTTCTCTTCGAGTGGAAAACAAATTATCATGGTCCCTATCACGGAAAGCAATCACTACCTCAAGTGTATTGGCGGACCAGAACAGCTCCTCTCCATCTCCACAGCCAGACCCAGACGCAGACGATCATTTCCCCCCATATAGTTAACTGTGAAATATACTTTGCCAATGCAAAAGCAAAAAAGGAGCCCTGATGCCAAGCCCCAAATAAATTCAATTTAATTCAAGAATCGTGTTTTGCATTCCGGTAAAAGCCCAAGAAACTTGCCCAGCGCACGAAAGGGAACCATGCACATTTCACAGAGAGTGCATCGGCGCACAAGTCTGCATTTGCATTTCTGCAACATCATGCAATGCTGCACAAAAGTCCTCCTAAACAACATTCGAAATAGTGAATCGGGCTCGAGCTCTGGCTCTGGCTTGTGCTTGGGAGATGAGAATCCAAAATTTGTTCCATGTTTATGTAATGTAGTTAGTTGGTATTATCTGCTTACCTTAGAATGTTGCAAAGTCACAGAGATGCCAGGTGCATTTTTTTGGGATGTTCTTTCTTCTGGGGAATATTTTCACAACGTATAGATTAGATAGTAGAAATGTACTGTCTCCGTGCCTGTCCCTGGCAACAACGGCAGGTGAGACAGACGAAAAACTTCGCAGGTAATAACCATCAACCTGGATAAACAGACTCCAGTGTCTGATCGAACCGGACTGGACGCGACGAGCACGGAAAAAGAACGGGTTGTTCCCCAATATGATGCACCATGCACCATGCACCCTTCAGCTACAATGTTGGCCTGCAAATAAAACAAGTTCACTTCAAAATCTTCGTGAACAGAACAGAGTGCCTTGACCATGTTGTTTGTGCTCCTTTTTGGAATTTTATTGCACATATTAATCCAATTGAACAGGAGACGACACCTCATTGTGGAGTATAATTGTGATTGCAACATCGACCCCGTTGTCGTGTACAAGAAGAAGGGCACCGTATGTTACACATAAGAGCAGCAAACTGGCCAAGACAGGAGCCCTCTACTCCAATGGCTTTCACGCGTCCACCACCGGCCGCGCGTCTTCGACTCGGCGTGGTTGATGCCGTTCCGTTCATTGTCGTTCGATGCAGCAGCAGCCATTCCACTCAGCTAAAGGATGCATTTGGTTTTATTTTATTATTTGTATCGTCTGAAGTCGACGTCACCTCTTAACACCAGTAGCTGCTACCACTGCAAAAGGAATTCCATTTAAGTCCACCTTTCGTCTTGTAAGGTGGCTAGCTACGCTACCTCTTTAGTCTTTAGAGGTATTGTGGAACCATATACATACCTATAATAGGTATATCGAGGACGAAGAGAGGAAGCAGCAAATAAAACTGCAAATGAAATAAAATATATAATCACTTAGCAATGGCAAAAGGAAGATGTGAAAATGAAAAACAAAAAAAAAAATGACGAAGTTTGTCGAAATACTGCTTCCGCAGACATCTGGTGGAACACTTTTTTTTAATGAGCCAAAGAACATTTATTATACTTTTGGAAATGCAGTGGCAAAGTCAAATTGAAGAGGATGAAGTTTAATTTTAAAGAAAACGTTAATGGGGAAAACATGAATCATTAAAAACGGATTGCTCCATCAGATGCTCGTGATTGATTTTGGCAGGTAAAAACTGTGTGTAAATATCAACATATTTATGTATTCGTGTATTTTGTATATGATGTGTACATTATGAAGGTATTAGGTAGAGATACCTATCTACTTTTAATTTTAAGTTTCTTGGAGATGAATTTTACACCTTCTATGAAATTCTATGGAAGGCGGATCTAATATACCTACAATGTATATAAATCTCGTATCACGGTTTTTGTAGTCGAACTCCTTTGAAATGGCTTGACCAATTTTGATGAAATTTTGTGTTTGTATTTGGTAGGGATGAGAAATGGCTTGACCAAGTAGTCTTTAAGTATATTTCATACCGCTAGTCGATGAGTGTGTCCTAGAATCTGGTAGCGTCACACGAAAAATTTCTCATGGCACTACGAGTTTCTTGGTTAACCTCAAATATAATAAAAAAACGGTTATTTTAATGCTTAAACTAGAATATCAGAAATCAGTGCATCAAAAGCTTTCGGAAAAATAAACAGTAGGAAAAAATTTGATTTTGTAAGCATTTGTAATTAATGAGTCATTAATATTGCTTAAAAACAATGGTGCAAAATTTTAGACGATTTAGTACGATGTTAAATCATTTTTAGTATGATACTAGGTTAAAAATTGTGTTTTTCTAATTTTAAACGAGTTTAGCATCGTACTATCATCCCCTAACATTTTACTAAAGTTAAAATCACCAACTGGCTATTTTATCTTTTTAGTATCGCACTAAATCCAAATGAGAAATTTACTCCAGGTTCGAATGTTCCAGGTTCGAGTCCTGCTGGTACCCAACTTTTTTTTTTTTCTGGGATAATGAGTGCATAAGCATACCTTTATAGAACGGGGCAATTATACTTTTAATGGGAAATAATTCCGAGGTGAAGTTTGACTTTGCCATTCGAAAGAGCATTAGTACAAGAGCCAAAAACCACATTTTTCACAACTGTGCCTAGAGTCATTATGCCGCCATTTTGTTTTTAATGGTAATTTTTGTTTTCCGCATAACTCTTGTATTTTTGATCGTAGAGAAAAAAGTTATATCACAAACTTGTAGCAAATTTCCTACAAAAAATATTTACAAACTTTTTTCGAAAAATCATGTTGTTTAACAGTTAGAGTGCATTTTGTGCAAAAATTTAGGGTTTTATTTATTGTATTCGTCATATTTTTGTTTTGTCACTAAAATCGAAAAAAAAACTTAAACAAAACTTATAGAGATTTTAATTATCTATATTTTTTGCTCATATAGTTTTTAATTACGAATTACGGTTCTCGCTCTACAGCGCATACAAGTTCGAGAAAACCGTGCGACATCATTTTCATCGAATATTAAAGATACGTGTTTGGCCTTCGATTTTTCACAGTGTAAGTAGTACACGATCTAGGAGTAAGTATATAAATTTGCACAAATCTTTCCAGTGGTGAAGAGGCTTCATATTTTGTTTTTTTTAGGGTTATTGAAGTATTTTGCAAATGTATCAAATTAATCGCGTAGTTTTAGATTTTAAATGAAAAAGACATAATTTATGTAATTTTCATATCAATTACATACATTACTTACTGGAAAGGCTTAACTCTTTTCCACACCACCCATGAGGTAGAGTTTTTCACTGCAAACTGACAAGCTTTTGTTTAGCAGTGTTAGGCGCGCTCTTTTTTGTGAACCACACAAGTGGAACTTTAGGTGAAACAGTTTAGTGGGAGTGTTTTGGCCCCCTCGAGATCTTGACAATCGCCGGTTAAAGAAAAAGAAGAAGAAGAAGAAAAAGAAGAAGGCGCGCTCTTTTTTGCGTGGTTGCCCCTGGAGGCCTAATATACAAGTCACTATCGAGATGTCAAATCCTTGGAGTAACTTCGATTTTCGATTTTTTTCTTTAAAAAATTTCAACGGTAACGCTGATTCTTCAGAGTACAAGCCCAACAAAAAGGTCCTGCAAAAGTTTAATGTGTCCTCGCGGAAAGTGTTTTGTTGAGCTACTGCATCGTTTTACTCCAAAGGTTATGAAGCCATTCAAAATACAAATTTTTCACTGGTGCATTTTAGTGATACCCTTTACTACAAACTCATTGCGCTGCGACGACAAACAGCCAGCACTTGTTTGGGAGAACCGCTTGAAAAGATCCTTTGGTCTATGCTATAGAGAAGAATGAAACCGAAACCGCACAAGCGAAACGTGTATAGAAAGCAACCCAACGGTATTCCCGAATGGCCCGAGAATATGACTTTTTATCATTACATTAGCAGCTGGAAATACAAATGCGACCGAGGATACTCATACATAGGCTAAACATCATTGCTCAGCAGTTTGTAGGAATTGTGAAGGAGGAACCTGTGAAAACGTCCTGGAAATTTCTTACGATTCGGATGAAGAAATAGAAGGTGATGACGATGCAGTGGCTGAAGACACTTTCAAGGAAGGTTCAGTTAACTACCGAAAGATTTCTTCCGACACTTGAAATGAATGATCCCGAGACAATGAAGAAATTACCGCATTTGGCCCTTCCAAAAAGAAGGATATAAAACTTTAAGTATAGAAATAAGTATTTATGTATAATATGTAAATATAGTCATAAATCCCGTTAGTGACTTGTCGACTAGGCCTCCAGGGCCAACCACGCAAAAAAAAGCGCCTTAATGCTATTCTGTTTGGAGTGAAAAACTCTAGCTCATGGCCATGGGTAGTGTGGAAAAGAGTTAAGCTTTTCCAGCAAGGTAATGTATGAAATTGATATGAATACGTATAACAAAAACACATGAAAACAAACGATTTAAAAATCACGATAAGAAATAGTCAACTTACTAAAAAACAATTTACATAACTTATGTCTTTTTCATTAAAAATCTAAAACTACGCAATTAATTTGATACATTTGCAAAAAACTTCATTAACCCTGCCTCTTTACCACTGGAAAGATCTGTGCAAAATTATATACTTACTCCTAGGTCGTGTGCTGCTTACATTGTGGAAATCGAAGGCCAAACACGTTTCTTTAATATTCGATGAAAATGATGCCGCACGGTTTTCTCGAACTTGTATGCGCTGTAGAGCGAGAACTGTAATTCGTAATTAGAAACTATATAATCAAGAAATATAGATAATTAAAAGCTCTATAAGTTTTGTTTAAAAGTTTTTTTTTTCGATTTTAGTGACAAAAAAAAATATGACGAATACAACAAATTAAACCCTAATTTTTTTTCACAAAATGCACTCTTACTTTTAAACAATATGATTTTTCGAAAAAAGTTTGTTAGTATATTTTTGTAGGAAATTTGATTTGCTACAAATTTGTCACATAACTTTTTTCTCTAAGATCAAAAATACAAGAGTTATGCAGAAAACAAACATAACCGTTAAAAAGAAAATGGCGGCTTAATGACTCTAGGTACAGTTGAGAAAAATGTGGTTTTCGGCTCGTGTAATGATGTTCTTTCGAATCCTGGGAATTATTTCCCAGAGCACCATATAATAAAATCTAAGTGCACCGTACTAAAAAACGAAATGAAGGCCGTTCTTAATGGTGCTGGGCCCACGCTCCATACATCTTTGCCCATTGTCCTTTATACAAAGTAAAATGTTTACAAAGGCGTAGCTGATGCGTATGAATAAGGTTTTGCTGCCCATTAAATTACTTAACATTTTTCTAATTCTTTAAAAGTTTACTAAAATTTTCTAAATTTCAAATACTTTTTAACTAGTATCATAAAAAGAAAACAATTTCATACGATGCTAAACTCGTTTTAATTTAGCAAAATAGGTACAATTTTTAACCTAGTATCATATCACTAAAAATGATTTAAAATCGTACTAAATCGACTAAAATTTTGCGCTAATGTTTTTTAAGAAGCAGAAAGGTAGTTAAATTCAAGAATCAAGATTAAAAATTAAGATAATAATTTTTTTTTTAAACCATATCCCCTCGAAATATTTGTCTGACTACGGCCTGAGGTACAGTTTTGCAAAATGTGGTTTTCGACTCGGTTACCAATATTCTTTCGAATGAGTCAAATCTCAGCTCGGATTTATTTCCCAGTGTCCCATATAACGAATTCTAAAAGCGCCGTACTTTTGTGTGGTAGACAATAAGTTTCTGTATTAGTACACTACTTACCTACATATATAATTAAATCTAAATGTATCTACCACTCAGAATCACGTCAAACATTGGCATAAGACAAAAACAAAATATAACCTATCTATTTTTATTGTTTTATCTTTTCACAGTATAGGTAGGTACCTATAGTAAGATTAAAAAGTATAAAAAAAAGAAAAACATCAATTCAAGGCCATGTGATCCAAAAATTCTGTCCGAGTCAGTTATTTTGCTTGCATGTTGGTTTCACTTTTATTTTTAACCATTCATCTGCTCACAAATTGTAACATTTGAAAGAACATCCTGCTGCACCTGCTTAAATTCTCACGAAAATCCTATAAAAACCCAAACACATCATCCTGCTCTGCCGCTGCTGCCCGCCACCACCGTGCCGCGCCGGCCGTGCTGGTGCCAGGACGTGGTTTGGTGTTTGAGATTTTTCAAGACATGCCATCATCCAACAACCAACACCACTTACCCCCAAAAATGCAGGTGCATGGATATAAAACAGGACTCATTTCGTATATTATACAAAAAAAAATACATTTGGATTTGACCATGGAATGAAGACTATGCATATAGGCTTCACTTTATACGACTTATTATTTTACAACACAATTTTAATATGGGCAAATATAACTTATTCAAAGATGCACATGTGTGCATTTGGTGCAACGATGAAATTGTTTGATACTATCAAGGGTGCGGTATTGCTTTGCGGTTAAGTTAAACATTCATTAGATAGTGCCAGATCCGAATTAGTAGTGCCAGATCCAAAAACCAAAGATTAAATATAAAATATTCTTCATACATTTTAAAGATGGCCTCGAACAAATTTTGAGATCACCCAAAATAATATTTGGCTTAATCGTCAATTTATTCGAGAAATGAAGGAAAATATACAAGCCGTGTTTTTTGAGAGAGTGACTAGTCACTCAGTAAAAGTTTTAAACGGAAAACACAAACAAAGTTCTCTATAATAATTTGTTTTGTTACTGTTTTGCGTGTAAACATTTTCCTGAATTGCTAGTCACTCTCTCTTAGGAAACCCCGGCTACAATAGACTTGCATTGATGAACTATTTCAGTTTTCAAAATACAGGTGTAGAAAAGATTTGGGACTCTTGCCAATATCGCTGAAAAATTGTAAGCTTTTTAGATAAATTGATTCCGAGCACGCTGCTTTCAGTCATCCAAACCAAGCGACGGCTTGGTCTTTAAACTAAAGGCTCGGTGGTCCTTGTCCTCTCGAACTTGAGAGCGGGATTTAAAGACTCTCTTTGCTGGAACATTGTTGTCCATTCGTTCGACATGGCCGAGCCAATGTGTTCATCCACATCTTTGTATAGATCATACAGTTCGCAGTTTTATTTTTCTCCTCCATTAACCCTCATCGCACACAGGACTAAATATCCGTCGAAGAATTATTCTTTCAAAATAGCCCAATATCAGTTCTCCCTTTCGGTTTATCGTCCAGCGCTCAGCGCCCTACAGCAGGACCGGCAGTATAATACTACATTTTAATTACAACCGAAATGAGGTAATTTGGAAATTTGGCAAAAAAATGTGTTTTCATTATCAAATTTGCTAATTTCATGTGACATTCCATTTAATTTTGAATTTGGAATGGCAGTTAGCCGTTTATTTTTGTTGTTTTCTCTTTCTGTTTTATGTTGTTGAGTATAGTGTATTGATATTTTCATACAAAAGCTTTCAAGAGCTTTTGAAACTGATTCCTGCTGGATGCATTCACCTTATTTCCAACATAATTTCGTGCAAATGAGGTTGAAATTACCTCATTTCGAAATGTGATTTTGTATGGGAAATTAAGTACTTTCGGTTCTCATTTGGAAATTTGCAACGAAATTACCTCATTTGGCCCAGGGAAAACGGCATAAAGAGCATACACTTCGTCTTACTCGTAAGGAGTTCTGAACCCATTTTTTGTTTCGCCAAACGGAAGTAACAGCGGATTGCCAGATTTCTACTAAGGTGTCATTCGTGGAGTTAATCTTAACTCCGAGGTGAATAAACTCCTAAGCTACTCCGAAATTGCTGATATCTACCTATATAGTGACGGTTTAACCTACATATAGCCAGTTGAAAAAAACTGTTTGATTGTTGATAACAGCGCATCTCCTTGCCGAAACCCTGTGCATGTTTGAAAAAGTTTGGAAGAGTTATTTCTTAACTCCACCGTGTGTTTTCTTATGTCACGCGGCACAACTGCAACAGTTTTCCCTGCATCCGCAGTTCGGCCATCGCCATAGCTCCTGGCGATGAATGCTATCATATGCGGTATCAAATTTGAGTTCGTGGGTCTTTTCCAAAATATGTTCAGTGTGAAGATTTGGTCTATGATCGAACTGCCGGGAAGATATCCACACTGATACTTGCAGATTAAAGTGATGGAGACTGGCTTAAGACGCTCACTTAGTGCATTCGATATAGTTCTTGCCTTCTATCACAGATATGCCTCGATAGTTCTCGCCTGACATAGAATCGCCTTTTTGTAGATGGCTTTCTTCCACCCAAACTGTATTGATTATAATAATGATGCATGCGCCCTAAATCAACACATCTCCTCAGTATTTAAAGAGTTCCGCTTTCGCTGGTAATTCATCCGAACTGGCCGCCAGCATAGTTGTTCTTTAGATTTTGTATAGCTAAATCAACTTCTTCTATACTGAATAGAGAAACTTGGTCTTCATTGAATGGCGCTGGGTTTTCTTCGTGTCCTTATCAATTGCTCTACTTACCGCAGCTGCAGCTTGAATACATAAACTATTCCCTATGCTTTCTTGACTAGGTTGCTTTCGCCGGTTTTGACAGCCTCCTCCGTTTCGGATTTAAAACCAGCAGCCAGTTTGTTGGCTTTAATATAAAACTTTCGGGTGTTGTTTCGATCGCAAAACTCTTCCATGTCCTTCAGCTGGGAGACTACGTGCGCTCTCTTTTTCCTTCGCAACATCTTCTTCTCTTCCCTTCTCCTGTATCGATACTCTTCCCTCGCTGATATTGTTTTTCCCTTCAGCATTTTCACATGTGCATCTTCTGTCAGCTTTTGCCGTTGTTCGTTAGACACCACTGCAACTATGGCGGATACAAATTTATCGAAATCGTTAGCATAAAATTCATATTTGAAATTTTTAGTTTTCAGTTTTTCCACATGGTAACACTGACAAGAAGAGAAGCTCCTTAAAAATGCATTTGATTTTCTTATAAGAACTCGAACTCATGAGATGGCCAATCATCAAATTAGATACATAGTCGTTCATAAATATATCTACAAGACAAGATAGAGATACCTTCGCCAGTAATACATTTTTTTTTAAACTCTGGAAAGGCATCCAAAACTTGTGCAACGTGTGTTCAAATTTCACAGATCAAGGCTCAAATATGCATTTGCCGGGCCGGGCCAAAAACAGCACAGCAGTTGCTGCAGGTTGCACTATACAATACGAACACATTGACGAAAGGACGAAATAAATAACTCTCTGGGGAAGACGAAAACATTCACCTTGTTTTAAGTTCCCCACCAACCGTCCGACACTATCATGGCATGGATGTGGAGCAGCATCCTGTGTGTGTTTTTTGGTCTGATGCCCTCCTACCCTGCCCTGTCCTGTCTGCTGCATCATATATTCACGTTCTCATCCTCCTATTAACGAAAGTAATCGAAAACAATAAAATTAGAGAGACGAGAACTGGAGTTGCAGGAATGGCAACTTTATTCCTGCACCGCGTCCTGAAGCCTTGTCTCGTCGTTCATATTCCTTCCTAAAATATATAAGGTACCTTCATTACATACATACATACATTATATACATGAAATTGTTGCTGATGCCAATGCAGGTTCTGTGAAGATGCATTTTTTCTTATCTGCGTCTGCGGTTAGTTTTTTGGTAGATGACGCGCGAGCGAGCGCATAACAAACAACATCCCAATCTTGAACCTAAAGTCTTGAAGTTCTCGAATATAAGTTTCCTGTGTTTGTCTTCGTTTTTAAAAAAAAAAATTTTTTATTTAATATGATTATTTGGTTGTTTTTTTTTATTTTTAGGGTTTTTTTGGGCTTCACTTTATTTTTTGCAGCCCGTTGCGCAATTTTGCATCCATCCATCCGCTGTTGGTTTTCTTTTTTTTGTTTGGTTAAAATGCATTTTTATATTCTGGACTTACCAATATATTTAGCTCCTGTGTTGTGTGTTGCATTCTTGTTTTGAATGCACTTTTGTGGTGATCTTAACTTTTCAACTTAACTTGAAATATTTTCAATAATTATTTATTTTTTTTTTGTATTTTTCTTTCAGAAGAACGTTCTAGTTGTGGTGAGATCAGCTGTGGACCCAAAATGACTTGCCTAGCGGATTTGTTGACCCATCGACCAAGATGTGTTTCCTGCAAATTTAAGTGTTCGAGGAAACGTCGACCATCGGTAAGTTGACTAACTAACTCTGCTACTAAAAACTGGCAGAATTATTGTAGGTATGATCATTTTTATTTGGTCTATTTTACAGGGCAAATATTGGTTTCGTGACAAAAAAAAAATTCAAGGTTTTAATTAAACTAATATTGCCATGGTGGAGAAGTATATTTGACTGTGCGTCCTGAGGACTTACATAATATCAAGTCTCAAGTTTGGTGTAAAGCATTTTTAAGTAATTCCCTATATAGTCCAGGCAAATTGTACCTTTTCTGCCGAAAAATCCAAGTGAAGATTTTTAAACGCAATTATCTTTATTTTGGTATTATCAATATACGATCGCGAAAGCCTTTTATAAACCAAGAGCCCACAGCAAATTAAGGGGTGTGAAAGTGAACCAAAAAAAGGAAATGAGTCGAAATGCTTATAAAAGAAGTGCAAGTCTTGCAGTCCCTGGAGGCGGCTTAAGATGTGTAACGCATCTTAAGCCGCCTCCAGGGACTGCAAGACTTGCATTTCTTTCATAAGCATTACCACACCTTTCGACTCATATACTTTATTTTTGGTTCACTTTCACACCCCTAAATTTGCTGTGGGCTCTTAGACTATTACCAGAGCGTGTCGGTGTCAATAGTTATTCAAGGGTGAATGTCGAAAATATCAGTTTTTTTTTCTAAAATTAGGTACATACCTATTTCATACAAAACTAATAGATCTTGCTATCAGCAAGAAAAAAATTGTTCCTACGATTCACAGGAGAAGATACCGACATTTCAAACAACTTAAACTGTCGAAAATGCTCCTGTTCATATTTTCGAAAACATTTTAATTCAAAGTTCGTTCATTATATCGCACCTCTGGTAGAACAACGACTCAAGTGCAAAAATGTCGATTCTTCAGAAAACGCGATTTAAAATAGTTACAAATTTCAAGATAAAACTGCCATAACTAGCACTTACGTCTTTGTTCAGCCGAAAATTAAGTTAAATCTTACAAAAAAGGCAGAGTTCACAGTTAGGACGTTGTTTTACAAATCGGAAAAACGTTGTTTGGAGATACGTATTACAATTTCCAACTTATAAAGGGTCCGCCAAATAACTTTTTTTTTTGAAAATGCATCATCAACATCGAGTGTAGCTTCGGCTGTGTGGCACGTAGCGCCGTCCTGTTGAAACCAAATGTTGCCAATATCCTCCTCTTCAATTTTTGTGAACAAAAATTCATTCAACATGGCCCGATAACGATCGCCATTAACTGTAACGGCCACTTCTTGCTCAGTTGAAGAAAAATGGCCCAATTATGCCTCTGAACCAAAATCCGCACCAAACAGTGACTCGTTTTGGGTGTATCGGCTTTGCAATGTATGCGTGCGGGTTTTCTGTGCCCCAAATGCGACAATTTCGCTTGTTTACATACCCGCCAAGATCAAAATGAGCTTCATCTGAAAAGATGATTTTTTTGGCAAAATCGGCAAAGTAATGTCGGAATATTTCCCAGCATTGTTCAAGCGTATACACAACCATATTCGTTCAGCGGAAGGATAAAACTAATTATCTGTCAAATCAGACATGAGCTAAGTGTTATCATTCACGAAATAAGAACTAGTTGAAAAGAAAAAGTTAGATGGCGGACCCTTTAGCTAAGACAAAGAAAATCCAAACCATTTATATTAAAACAGTGTGACGGTACGAACCCACTTTTGTTCCCTGGAGAGAAAAATTTCTACTAAGACTTTGGTTCATTTAAAAAAAAACCTTTTTTGAGACGTTTTGTATAGTTTACTATAGTTTACATTGTGGATAATTTTCGCAATCCGAACCATCATTTGGGCAGCAGACGATCTCCTCCTGATAGGACACACAATTATTTGGTGAGCATTGTGGTGGTAATATTGCTGTATTTGATACATTAAATCTACTGCCAATATCATGATCACAAAAGCACTCAGATTGTTTGTACTTTTTGCATTTTGTTGACGAATTTCGACACATATTCACTAATTTGTAATCACTATTGGCGTAGTCAAGACCATTATTTCCGTGACAGCAGAAACATTTGGGTTCAGAGCAGTAAGTATCTGGAGATGGTGCTATCCACATCATTCTTGTACACCTTGCCAATTGATTCATTTTTGGAGAGCAATAAGTTGATACTTGTTGACTGGTTGACGGATCATCATTCGACATTATCTGGTAGCTGCATGATGGTTTTTGATCATCGAATATTTGAGGATCTTGTGGCCTGCAACAAACAGTTTCCTTAACCACAAAGCTTGAAGATGATGATGGTTGGCAAGTTGAGTTACAAAACCGCTCCTTAGCACTCAGTGCTTCTCCCAAAGTTTCCTGACCCTCAGACCGTGGTGGGGGCAGTTTGAATACTTCTCCCGGACAGCATCCAATACATCGCCTTGAACAAAATATTTGTTTTTGACATGAAGTGACCAGAAATCTGTCTTTTGCCCTCACAGCTTCTGTGTTAAATCCTTGATCGAAGCTTTCATATTTTAGAGATTTTCCAGACTGCCGAATACCTTCAGACCTTTGTGGCTCGTGGGATCGGGACCGTTTTTTTTGAACTTTTACGGGACTTATCTTCCCGGGAACCTATGTCCTGAAAACTCTTGCTCTTTTTAAGGGATCTTGGCTTTAAATTTCCATCCTCAGGAAGGATTTCATTAGATCTCGTGGCAATGACATTCCCTTTTGATCTAAGTTAGATCTTCCTGGCTTATTTGGTTGATTTTTGGGATGGGAAATAAAAGTTTGCGTTATTATACTTGTGGTTGAGCTATTTTGTGACAAAGCTCCAGTTAACATACCATCAACATCAGCATTTTTATCATAACACTCCACATGACATTCACAAATACATTGACCTGGTCCCAGACAATCTGCTGGTTTAACAATCTTTTTTCGTTTTGTGTCTGTTGAGTTTTTACTTTCTTCATTTTCGTCTCCACCAAAAAAGTAATTCAAAGATTGAATACCTCGCAGCTGTGGCAGGGAATAATCCAAATCTTCAGTGTTTTTTTTCAATAACATCAGACTTCTGGTTGGAAAGTTTACTGACACCAGTTGAACGGTTGGTAGAGACTTCCCTGTTTGTAGTTCTTGACTGTCGTGTTGATTTCTGCGGCAGTAGAGGTACTTCTGATCGTTCAGACTTTGTTCCTCATGCCGTTTTCCTTTGGACGTCCGGAAGCTTTCAATGCGTTTAAAGTATTAAAATCATTGATGTTCAGAAAGCTAAGGCACCAATTACACATGATTTTTTGTACATACGACAATCATCATTCATGCTAAATAATTTATGATCGATTTTCAAACATTTAAATCAGCAAAATAAAAGAAATCATGGCAAGTTGCCTATTTTTGTATAGAGAATTTTGGCCTGCATGTTAATATTTTGAACTCATCAATGTTATGGAAGAAAATAACGTTCAAGAACATGGTTATAATTTTCAAATCAATGAAGGTATTTTGAATCTGTAATGTATTGCATTAATGTGTTGAAAAAAATGTATTAAAAACATCGATGTTAACAAAAACCGCTGTTTCTGATTCGATAATCTTTGACATCTAGATAGGTAGTAGCCCGTAGCGTAATGGTTAGTGCGTTCGACTGTCACGCTGGAGGTCTGGGATCGCTTCCCAACCTCATCAACCTAAAAACTAAAAAGTTTTTTTTCAGGGCTACTGCCTCTTGCGAGGAATTGACAAATCCTCCAAGAGTATCACTTGTCACAAATAAGTGCTTCTCGTCTAGCCGTTCGGAGTCGGCATAAAATTGTAGGTCCCTTCCATTCCTGTCGAAAGGCGCACACAGGAATGGTTGCGAGTTGTTAGTCACTAGGCCCTGGTTCTTCATGGGCCGTTGTGCCACCCGATTTATTTTATGACATCGAGATTGGTTCTTTGATGTTAACATCGATGATTTTCACTCATCCCTACCACTACATCTTTTGACGATTCACCAATACAAATATAAAACGTCCGAATTGATCAGAAGCATTACAAACTGTTCCACTAGATTTCAGAATGAGTGGAAAATTGAATTTTTGCACTTGTGTCGTTGTTCCACCGCAAGGGCGATAAAACAAAATAATTTTTTTTCTTAAAAAAAACCGTTTCAAATATATATGTAATTATTTTAAAAAAAAGTTTAACTTAAATTCTAAAGAACAGTGGGCATTTTGGCCTATCGATGTAACACATTATGACCTATATCATTTTAAAGGTCTCATTTTAAAGGTCTCATTTTAAAGGTCTCGATGAGTACAGTGGCGGGTCCAGGGGGGTGGCTATAGGGGCTAAAGCCCCCCCCCCCCACAGGCGGTTCTTAAAATTGATTGAAATATAGAAATCAGAATCAGGAGTCAGAAAAAATAACGAGGCTGGGGCTACGCAATTTATATGCTACGTTTTTTTTTCTAAGCCCCAAATTAATTAGGTTGGGGCTGAATTCTGAAGGGAATTGTACAAAAAACAAGTTCGGGGCTACGGATAATTGACAGAAAATTGGGACGAAAAAAAAAAACAGCTCGCGAGTAGGGCTTGCCAGGAATTGGACAAAAAAACGTGGTCGGTGCTAAGCAAATAATTGCTTTAAAACTTACCTTATTCCAGAAAATTTTTGCGCTTGACTGAAGGGACTGTCAAGTCCAAGTTGGGGCTAAAGCTTAAAGAGATAATTGAAAAAAAAAAACGGGGTCGGGGCTTAACAATTAACATGCCAAACGAAAAAATTATTCACCTTATGAACTTCTTTAACTTTGCAAAAAAACGAAATTGGGACTAAGACCCGTGAAGAATTTGGGAACAACAAATCAACATCTGAGGTTTCTCTGGCCACTCAGAAAATCATGCGTGTGAATATTTGCAGTCCCTCTAGAATGACGTACAAATTTACTGACAGATTTTTTTTTCTGGTGGTTCAAAGCTTGACGTGGCTGAAAATTGAAGGTATATACATTTTTTTCTATCTCCACTTAAAAATATTTTAAATGTTAAATACTACAGATGGTATTGTATGTAATATTGAAATCATTTTAAACCGGGGATAGAAGCTGATATAAATGCACAAAAAACAAGACTATTCGAAAAGGAAAAGTGGGAATGCTAAAATTCAATTATTTATATAACTGTAGATTTTCACAAAAAAAAAACCTTTAACCTAAACTAAAACTTTTTTATATTTGTAATGTATAAATTATAAAAATATCAACATCGTCACAATAGTTAAAATAATTTGTTCTTCAAGGGAAGCGTTTTTCTCTTTTCACTCTCACAACGAATGTTACATTTCCTCGTCACTCAAAAACATTAAAAAAAAAAAATAATTTCAAATAGAAAGAAATATAATAATTTATTATTATTATAAAATGTTATCAGTAATGTTATCAATAAGATTTTAGAATGATTATTACGATCAAGTGTTCTGAACGCTGCACTGATAGACCAAGAGCCTACAGCAAATTTTGGGAGTGGATTGCTAACTAAAATATGAGTATGATGGTTATAAAATAAATAAATCGGGTGGCACAATGGCTCATGAAGAACCAGGGCCTAGTGACTAACAACTCGCAACCATTCCTGTGTGCGCCTATCAACAGGAATGGAAAGGACCTACAATTTTATGCCGACTCCGAACAGCTAGACGAGAAGCACTTATTCGTGACAAGTGATACTCTTGGAGGATTTGTCAATTCCTCGCAAGAGGCAGTAGCCCTGAAAAAAACTTTTTAGTTTTTCGGTGGAGGGTGGAGTATGATGGTTTGTAGGTGCATATATCGTTGTATCAAACACAACCGTCTGGCAGGTTTCTTTTTCAGCCTTCGGCGGGGGTATGAGTTTGAAAATAGCGATTTCCCAGTTTATTTTCTCATAGGTATTACCACTTCAATAAATTTAAAAAATATATAATGTGATGCTCTTTCATTTTCTTTAAGACAAAACGTCAAAATCTTGGCAATCCGACCAATAGAACTCAAGATATTAGGTTTTTAAGCGAACCTTAATCGATTTTTTTGAGACTTTGTTTTGTTGATTTTTGTGTTTTATAATTCTCCAAGTCGAACTCTATTGGTCGAATTGCCAAGATTATGATGTTTTGACTTAATGACAACATCACATAATATATTTTTTAAATTTATTGAATTGGTAATACCTCTGACAAAATAAACTGGAAAATCGCTATTTTCAAACCCCCACCGCCGCAAAAGGCTGAAAAAGAAACCTGAGAGACGATTGTTTTTGAAACCGCGATATATGCACTAACAAATCATCATACTCATATTTTGGTTATCAATCCACTCCCAAAATTCGCTGCCGGCTCTTAGGCAGAATACATTCGTTTAACTAGAACTACAGAATTATCTAAGTTCAAGGTTTACGTTGGAACCGAATCAAGTGCTGAACTTAAGCTTAAACATACATTGTAGTTTAACTTGTGAAAGGGGCTATTAATGTCTCAAACTGGATCTACCAAGCCCCCCCCCACAGCCTAATCCTAGATCCGCTACTGGATGAGTACTATCTTTTATTATATGGGCAAAATTTTGTATCGCGTGCAGGGAAGGTGTTATGGACGATAATGTAATCGTTAATGCATCTTTTATTTATCGTGTAACTTCGGAACGACGTGGCCAATTGAAGTCATATTAACAAAATATGTTAAGTGTTGTTAGATAATAGTTTCTAATTATGAACGGATCCGGTAGGTGGCGCTGTTGTCAAGTTATTGACAACACATTTCTATTTATTAAGCAAAATCGCTCATATTCAAATGTAACATTGGTTTATTGCAAGAAAATAAAATCACAAAATATGGGCCCGATAGGTGGTGTTGAAGTCGAGTTTTTTAGGATGGGGCCTTTGGCCTATCGGTGAAACTTTATTGTGACCTATATCATTTTAAACGTCTCGATGAGTACTATCTTTTATTGTATGGGCAAAAGTTTGTATCGCGTGCAGGGAAGGTGTTATGGACGATAGTGTAATCGTTAATGCATCTTTTATTTATCGTGTAACTTCGGAACGACGCGACGTGACCAATTGCAGTCATATTTACATAATATGTTAAATGTTGTTAGATAATAGTTTCTTATTATGAACGGATGCGGTAGGTGGTGCTGTTGTCAAGTTATTGACAAAAATTCTCTATTTATTAAGCAAAATCGCTCATATTCAAATGTAACATTGATTTATTACAAGAAAATAAAATCACAAAATTTAGATTTTATATGTGGCGCAGTAGTGAAGTTATTAGCAAATGCTTTATTTATAACGCAAAGTTGCTCATTCTCACTTATATCATATATTGGTTTCACTATTGCAAAACTAAACTAAAGACTAAAATAGATGCCGTGCTTCATCTAATGGTCGATTTCATTCGGAATTTTTAATACCTATTATTATTTTCTTAAATGGTCGCGTTTTCGACTGGAAAAACACTGGATCAGTTAAAATGTTTGTCTCTGCATTTAAAAAAATACAATAGGCGTGTACCACTAACTGAGCGCTCAATGAGCTCTAAATGTCAGATTAACGGAGGCAGAATCATTTGGTGGGACAACATTCTCCGCTCTCTTTCAAAACAAAAACATGTGTTATTTTTCTCATACAAGTTTAGAAATAAAATTTCAACTTTTCTTTAAATATTTAATTGTTAAATCAAAAAAATTATTGAAATTGATGAAAATGATTATAGCTTATTCAATTAGTTTTCATCAACATTTCGTCTTTATTTTGTATTTATTTACCACTTTCTTATTTGCTCACCCTTAAATAATTATAACTTGGTTGTCAAAGAAACAGCTGTTTCGTCTGAGAAAAAAAAAATTGAGTAATAAATCCAAGAAATTTTTGGATCAGAAATCTCCGCAAAAAATCTCAGTGCTCAGTTGAAATTTTTTGTCTTACTTAAAAAATCCTTGAGCGCTCGGAGTGCTCAGTTGATGGTACACGCCCAATGTTTCTTACGAATCAACACACATCGAATAAGCAGATAAAACGTTTTGACAGATTCAGCGGTTTTTTAGGAATTTTGATTTTTTTTTCCTTTCTGTGTGAAATATGGAACATTTGTGGCTGACCTGTGCTCGCTCTTCAACTCGACAGCGAGTTCGACATGAAGTTTCTAGAGCCAGCTTAGAAGCAAGACCACGTTTTTCGGAATACATTTTAGAGCATATGAGAATAGAACAGGTACGTTTAAATAGATAAATAATTGTATATAAAACATATTCAATCCCGAAATAAGGACATTTTATAGGTAGTGTGTACGTATGGTTGATGTTTTAATGGAACTCATGGAATAATGTCCGTTATTCTTTAAACAATACTATTGTTTTCAGGCAGATTGCAACAATCTCCAATGAATTTGCCATCGCTGCTTAATAGCTGCTATTCGTTATGAAGCTAGACATGTTCAAAATGAACAACAACAAGAACATATACAAGAAACGGAACATCCATTCTCCTTCTATAACTCCAATTCAGCGCAACCTATCGGGTCCATATTTTGCGATTTTATTTTCCTGCAATAAACCAATGTTGCATTTGAATATGAGCTATTTTGCTTAATAAATTGAGATTTGTTGTCAATAACTTCCGTTCATAATTATAAACTATTATCTAACAACATTTAACATATTGTGTGAATATGACTTCAATTGGTCACGTCGTTCCGAAGTTACACGATAAATAAATGATGCATTAACGATGACAGTAGCGTCCATAACACCTTCCCTGCACGCGATACAAACTTTTGCCCATACAATAAAAGATAGTACTCATCGAAACCTTTAAAATGATATAGGTCACAATGTATTTCATCCATAGGACGCACTCCATACAAAAGTGCCCATTGTCCTTTCTTCCAAAATTTTACGTATGTAATTACATAAGTTCTATTTTCATTATCAAAATTTAATGCTCTTATTTTTTTATTTCGTTAAAAAAATTTTAAAAGCAAATATTTTTGACTAACTAAGAAGTATACCTACCAAATTGCTAAATTATGACAATATCGACCAAGCCAATGACAAGATATTTTGGAATATGTAAAAAAGGCAATATGATCAATGAATCCCAAAGTTTTATTTCTGTTATTCTAGAGATAAAATGTTGGTACTTACATGATAGTTTAATCAAAATCGTTAGATTCGTTTTGGAGAAACCCCAAGCTATGTAAACCTATAAATACAAATACTTACTTCTAAACAAATTTAATGCAAATCCGTCCACCCGTTGAGGCTCTAGCTCGATGTACGTAAGGACGCACAGCCAATCAGACGTCTTGCCGAAAAAAAAAACTTGTTTGGTCTTCCCCATAATCGTTATGTTAGTTTTGATTACAACCTCCAATTTTGTTTCGAGAGGAAACCAAAACCTGCCCTAAAGATCAAGTATAAAATCGGATTGCTGTACTAAATAACAATTCAACTCCCAATAGATCAGTGCTTACATCTCTTTAAATAATTTTAATTAAATGTATTTTTTTTTAACTTTCAGAACATTCGCTATGAAGAAGGAAAGCTATGCGGTAATAATAACCGTACCTACAACTCATGGTGTGAAATGAAAAAGGATTCATGCCAAACTGGTCTGTTTATCGATATAAAGTATATTGGTGAATGTAAACCATGAAAATTAGCCTACTCGTTTTTAGTCGAATTCATTTAAAACAAAAAATAAACACTCTGTATGCCAAGTGAAGTCCCTATAATTCTTTATAATTATTAAACAAAATAATTTATATTTATATACATAACCCTACCTATTATGTTATTTTAATTTATTATAATTCTATTTGTTCCTTAATTGATCAGAAAAAAAAAAGAATTAATAATTTGTAAAATATAAATCATTATTTATTTAAACATTAAAAAAAGTCTTATAATAAGCATTATTATTAAACATATTTATTTGACTAGAGGCTTATCCTAATTAACAAACCCCTCCATTGGCATTGTTTTCAAGTACATACAACTTAAAAATGGTAAAGATACTTAATTTTTTTTTAAATTTGTTTTTAGTTTATTTATTTTTATCAATTTCCGTCTTCAATTATTTCGCTAAAGATATAATATTATTATAATACATAATGGCACGAAATGTACTTCATAATAAATATATGCAAGTTAAAAATTTTCAAAGTATTAAACTAGAATTGTTTCAAATAAGAAAACCACATAATTATCAAATTAATGTAATTTAGGGAATAGTAGTATTTGTCATTAAACAAAAATTATCATGTCCAATTCTTGCTTCAATAAAAACATATAAAATGAACAAAATTATATAAACAATTTTGAATACACAATTTTGATGTTTCATAGTACATATCTTTGTATTTATCTTACTTAGCTAATCAGACAGAATATTGGTGATAAAATAAATCTCTATTATTATATTATATTATTATTATAATTATTATTATTATTATTTGGATCTAATTATAATTGTTAAAAATGTAATTAATTTATGTATACATCTTAATATTAATAGTGTTTTATTGACTGATAGATTAACAACTTAGTAAACTCTGTTATTCGTATTTAAATAGAATTGATTTTGATTGAAAATTTTTAAATTTTAAAGAAAAATAATAATACCAATTGTGTAGTGATACAAATTAATAATTATGCTAATAAAATTAAAAAAAACAGTTAATGCATTAAGTATTTTTTCCAAGAATATTTTATCAAAATTTACTTAACCATAAACCTTTCAGGTCCTTAAATACCCAGCTGCAGTTTCCAATATTCCGAAAACACACAAAATTATGTCATTTTCCGAATTTTCCTGAAAGAATTAAAATCGTTATTCAAATTTCATTTTAGATCTTTCCAATTCTTAAAATCTTGACCTTACCCTTTCTAATTCGAAAACATTCACCTTATTACGGTTGTCGTGTCACCTGGAGGCGGCAATTGATATTTTATTAAAACTAATTTCGTCATAATGACGAGATGGTTGGAGATTGGAGGAAATGTCGAAGATTTGGGTTTATTTAAACGCCAACTGACGCCTCTAGAGCCTTGTCGTTTTAGTGAAACGACAATCGTAATAGGGATAATCATACAATATTGATAGGATTAACCTGGGCCTAATGGATGAATTATGCATTGTATTTGTAATTGTCGTAAGCCTTCGGGCAGAGTCTAGGTTGTCTTTTTACCGACCACTTAATTAATGGGTAGGGCTCACATTCCTAAATAGTAACAAAAATCCCGAATTATTAATTACCAACTTTCAATACCTTATTTTTAGTGCAAATTGAAAACTTTATCAGTAGCACAGTAGGGAAAGAATGCAATAATTTTAGTATTGCAATCAGTTGAACAAAAAGACCTATTTTGAAGTATTTTAACTTCACCTTAGTACTTAAACTTCAAAAAGTAGTTCCCAGTCAATTTTTAAGTCTTTAATGCTTCAATCTATTTGAACAGTTAAAAGACTACAAATTAAAAAATGCAATGCTTCTAGGTGTACGAATTTAAATTTTTTGTACGATCGACTTTTGTCGCATCGAACGTTTAACGACACTCACAATAAGGCCCAATATCTTTTTGCTGTGATTTTTATAAGAGTCTGTTATAATCGAACACAATTTGTGTCTTAGAAACGTTATGAGACTAATGCCCGTATAATACTACATTTTTCTCTCATTTTGAATTCATTAAATCATGACTTATTATCAGCAAATAGGAAAAGAGAAAATAGTATTTTTTATGAAAAGAACGACAATATGTTTTGACAATTACAATATCCACAAAAGTAAATATACACCAAAAACTATTGTTCTCATGAGTCCAGTGTATACTTTTTTGTAGTCACAGTGTACTTTGAAATAATTTTTAATTTTCAATTTCTGAAAAGTCAAAAAAAGCTGCCAGAATCTGAAATATGTTTATTTTTAATAAATTTTTTGTGACTTTTTTACATTAATGTGGTTATTGTGTACTCGCTCACTCATGTCGGTATTTTCAATTATAAACTGTTTGAACTACTCTAGTTTCATTTTTAATTCCTAAAAATGAGAAAAAAATGTAGTATCATACGGGCTTAACTGAATATGGAAAAAAAAATTAATTAATTAATTTTTAATTGAATACTAGACTTCTTAAATTATTTAATATCTTTTTTATTTTTGAAGTCTTCTAAATTGATTGCATGCTTGAAGTATTTTTGATTGTAGCCACAAAACTGAGTGAAGTAAAAAAGACTTGAAAGCAAAAGAATGCAGTACTTCGATTGCAATTAAGACTTTAAGAATGCAATCAATGTAGAATACTTTTAAAAGACTTAAAAGAATTCAAGAAGACATTCTTTTAACGTTTAGTCTTTTAACTGCTCAAAATGATTGCAATATAAAAGACTTCAAAATTGACTGCGAATAAATCTATGGAGTAAAAATATTTAGCAGAAATATTTAATTGCATTCGCAACGGTTAGTCAAATGATTGGGTTTGCAGAGAATGAAATACCAAAGTTTTGCCACTTATTCCTAACTCTGACTAGAAGTATCGTTGAGTTGAAGATCTTATTCCATTTTAACAAACATATAAAATTGACATCGGTCAGTTATAATAAATAAATAAATATTTTATTCCAATCATTAATTTTATTATTCATTTAATGGCAGTGAAAATTAATAAATTAAATTAACTAAGTAAGTCATCATCATCACTACTACTGAACACATTCACTTCCGATACTTTATTGTAACGTTCTTGAGTTTTTTTCCATGTTTCCATTTTTTTCTTACTCAACTGTGTTGAGACCAAGCTTGGTATGTGATCCTCGCAACCCAATCCCTTGTGACCTTCATTGGAATTAACAGATATCTATAAAAAGAAAGAAGATATTCTTAAATATTTGTTCCAATAAATTAAAAAAAAAACGTAGGTATTACAGGTTCTAAGAGACCACCAGAGTCAGCTTTTCCTAAAGCTTTACCCTTACTCCAGCCAAGTTTAGAAAGCATCTTAAAACCTTTATTTTCACTCGAAATTTCGCTAGAAAATATCCAAAATTTAACGAAATTTTTTTAATTTAGAAAAAGAAAGATCGTACGTGTCAACAGAAGCCATTTCAGTCTTTTCCTTGTCAGTAGAACTACCGACTTTAACTCGCCGCGTCGCTGCTCGATCATTGTAACCCGCTGCTTTTCGGTTCTCTACAAATTCTATTAAAAATAAAAATAAAACAAAACATTTTAATTTACTAATTAGAAATATGTATATAGAAGCATTCAAACGCACTTTCATTTTCAAGTCCATATTTCTGTTGCAGCTTCTTGAGCTGCTGCTTATGTGATAATGTTATAGTTTTTGAAGCCTCTTCTTTGGAATCCATTAGCAGACCAGGTTCGCATTGACCGCATGTGCTATTGCCAGGATGAACATGACACAGAAGCTTTGTCTGGGATAATTGCACCACACTTCCATGAACCAAATCGAGAGGATCGCTTTCTTGTTTCGAGCTTGACATACGTTTTCCATTTAAAATGGTGCCATTTCTCGAACCGAGATCAACACAGGTATAAACCTCTCTTTTTTCGTCATAAGTAAATTGTAAGTGAAACTAACAAGATGAGACAAGATAATAAGGTTAGGCTTACTTAAATTGTTTCCAATCAATAAATTGTATTACCTTTGAGACGTTGAGATCAGGAATAATCACATCATGATCACCTTCTCTACCAAGAGTTCCACCTTTGAAAGTAATTAGACTAAGAGTTCCTTCCTGAAGTTTTTCTAAATTGGTTTCTTGGACAATTATCCTCAGAGAAGGCGGATACTTCCGTGCAATATCTGAAAATAAACATGGTCATTAAAATGTCAAGGGTGAGCACTAGTGGATTGAATAAAACGCGGATTTCTTTAGATTCATAATCCAAAAATAATTTTATGTACCTTGATACTGCTCGTTTTCGTAAAGCTCCTCCACAGACTCATCACTACCACTTGCACTAGAATTCAATTCGCCATCTTCGCGCTCGTCCTTGTTTTCTTTGGATTCTTCCTTCAAGCTCCTTTTCTCCTCTCTCTCAAGGCGTTTTCTCTTCTTTGCATTTCTCTTTGATTCCTTTCGACTTTCATGATGATGTCCATTTTCATCTTCATCCTGCAACGTAAAAAAAGAAATCCGCGTTTTCATCCTTTATTCTGGCCAAAGTTCTTACCTGATGCAACTGAACGCATCTGGTCAATTTTTAGATTTGAGAAATTATCTAAGAGTTTACTAATTACGTAATTGTCATAAACCTGGAAACAGAAAGATAAGCAAGAAAAAAAAAAAAAAAAAATATATAAATAGTTAATGACATTTTGAATTCATGAGAGCGGATTGTTTGGAGGTAGTTTTTGTTACCTTCTCAGCATCGACTGGTTGAACTTCGACTTGCGAATGGAATTCAAATTTGTTATTTTCTTGGTCGTATTTGTAATAGCATCCTGTACTGGAATCGTAGTAAAGGCCATATTCCTATTTAAATATGCAAAAAAGAGCAATTATTAAAATGAAATGTTTTTTTTGCATGTAATGATATGTATTTTAACATACTGCATTGTAATAGTAGCCCGTTCGTTGATCGTAATAAAGGCCTGATGTGGGCTCATAAACAAAGCCGGTATCGTTTTGAGCAGCTTCAGCAGCCTCACGAATTTCATCTACTAAGCTTAAAGGCGGTTTTGGTTCTGGAAATAAAAAAATAAGAAAAAAAAATTGTTGATTTCTATAGATTTATATATTTTTATTTAAAACAAATATTTTTGAACAAATTCGTTGGAAATATGGAGCACAATAATGAGCATTTTTTATTATATAGAACCGCTAAAGTCAAATAGGTAACAAGAAAGGTTAGAGACACTTTCCTCTTCTTGACTTAAGACAAATTTATGAGATTGGGTATGTTTTTAAATATATATCGTTCCAGTTTTTAAGATCAGATTTCGTACGAAATCGAATTCAAAGTTTTATGTGTATAAGAATGGGGATAAATTTTGTGTAAAATAATGTCATGAATTGACCTAGTAACTAGTGCAGGAATGAAGGGCATTAAAATTTTCTGAAGAGTCCGAACGGAGATACTCTTTAAGTAGTTTCCACATCCTCGCAACAAGCAGCGATTTTGGGGTGGCATAGACTGGGTTAAGATCCCCCTACCTCCGGCGGCGGGCGGCGTGACAGTTCAACGCTCTCGCAATTACGCCACGGGATTCGAGAGGATTAAGGCTTGAGTACCAATTCAAATTTGTTTACATGCTCTTGAGGGCAAGTATTGGGTTCGTGTCAAAAAATGTCGGGGTTTAAATCAAAATTAACATTACGAAATATGGAGAAATCTAAAAAAAAGTGATTTTCAACATGACGTCCTTCGTGTCGGTTTGTTTCGTGTGTTCGTCCTAAGTTACATCGAGCTAGTTTCTAAACAGTTGAATGAGTTTGCTTCAAATTTGGTGTGAAAGAATTTTAGGTGATTCCCTAGAGAGGAAGTTCAAATATTTGTTTTAGATCATCTAGAACGGGTAGCTGCCATAGAACGATTTCGGTTCTATCAAGTCTTATGACACTTATGATGTTGATTAAACTTCGTACATACAACCCTTAGAACATTTTCAATAACAGCGCGTACACTGTTTTTGCAAAAAAAAAAATGTGAATAACTGAAATAAAGTTTTGTTTTGCGCAAATTGCCTTGATGATAAGATGATGAGTATGTCAGTTATTATTGTTTGGTCAGGTTCTCTGAAATTATTATTTTGGACATAGACGATTTAGGTGCCAGAGCGGCATTTCAATAGCATCAACAAACCAATTTTTTTTTTTCCTAACAAAACAAATTAACTCTACAATAAATCGTTCAGTTTATATTCTTTAACTCAAATTCCGACATTAACAATATAAAATATAAAAATATAACCATGCTTGGTTTCGATTATGTATATGGTTTGATAAATTTAAAATAATTTATTCTTTGGGCTTCCGCAATAAAACCTAAAAGTCTATAACAACGGATATACAATTGCGAAGTTGTATACAAATTTCCTCTTTTTTATTTGAGGGTTGGTTTGTACGATTCAAGACATAAGTGACCATGAATGGTTTTATCTATCATTTTATATTCTATTGGAGTTTGACTTTATGGACATTTTCATAGAAGATGTTAATAACATACAGTAAATGTAGTCATGATGCTTATAAAATATTTATACTCAAAAACATAAAAAAAAAAATTTTTATCTGAGCCAACTATTACTATTCATACTTTTGTTTATCGAGTTCGTTTTTTAGAATCTAATCAAATAAAATGACACTTATATCGGATTTTATCACTTAATTTGTGTTTCTATTTATAGAAAACACACACCTACTTCAGTACCTCCTACAAGATAGATAAACATTTGTATACATTTTTTTCGATTAAGCATGTAGGTATATTACGGTCGACCACCATTTCGTTTTTTTGTTAAAATTCTGTTCTTTTTGTCATAAAAAAAACTTTCCTGTGTGACACAGGGACCCCAGTCACTGGAGATTTTTTGACGTGTTCCTTTAATTGCCTTGTATGTTTCGCTCTTACAAATAGAAACACAATTGCCAGAGATTTTTTTTTTTGTCTTTATAGTCGGGAACCCGCCATAGGACGACCTACCCTCATCTCTTATCAGATAAAAGGTATACAGTTTTTTAGATAATGTCCAAACAAACAGTTTGCGCATGGGTTGCCTATAAAAAAAATGGACCCTTCATAGGGTTGCCACGCTTTAAAGTTCAATTTTTGCGTTTATTCAATTATCTGATTGCGCTTATGTGGTAAGCCATAAGGATATTTTAAAAGTACATGAAATGAAATTTAATTTAAAAATTTTCAAATACGGGAGTTTTTGAAATTTTAAATTTAAGTAGGTTAAATTAGGGTGAACGTATTAAAAGGTCGAAATCTTATTTTCTAAACGGTAAGTCATAGCGAAATGATTTTTTTGCAATCGATAGATTTTGTTAAATACATGAAAGTTATACACGACAGCAAAAATTGTCAAAAATTTACAACTCGAGATATGAACGTTCGAAAGTCAAAAATGGCAAAATAGAAGTTTGAGAAAAATTGTAATATAAATCAGTGTGACTTTTTATTTAAAAATATATGGTATGTTGTTATGAAGCTGATTAATAAAAAGATAGTAGGTGTCTGCCAAATTTTTAATTAAAGCTTTGGTTTTGGCAAAGTGAATTTTTGAAAAATATTTTTTTTTAATTTATGTATATCGTCGCTCTAAAAGAAAACCGGCATAACTCAAAGAACTTGATTCTTCAGAAAATGTTTTTTAGTGAAACGATTTTTCATTGTTTTATTTTTTTTTAATATTAAGAATTTTTTTGTTTTTTTAAACAAAAGGTTAGCTACTTGAATATTTTATTTATTGGAATTCAACAAAATAAATTAAAAAATGTATGAAAAAGGTACAAAAATAAAGGATTTCCCAAACCCTCTCCTAATTAAGTCATTTTTCCGGAAAAAAATTATGTTATTCACATAAGCTTTTTTTTTATTTTGGAGTTAGTTCAACGCTCCGTTGGCAAAAGGAAATAATGGCATAACTTGATAAAACATATTGAAGTAAAATTTATTTGGCATGATTAGTCAAAAATATTTTAAAGAAAAACAGCATAAGTTTGAAAAGTGCCATTGCAAAACACAGTTTTTTTTTAAACTTATCAGAAAAAGTGGAATATTTTGTTTTAAAATATAAAATAAGTTATAAAACTGTACTTACTTTATTGTGAATACTGCCCCAACACAAGTTAGTTCTTTTTTTGCTGAAATTTAACGATAAATCTTTGGCACAACACGTATTTATGCCACTTTTCACATACAAAACACTTCCGTTCACCTCAAGAAAATGGCAGAAACTAAATTATGTCATAACCCGTGTTTTATTGGAAAAGCTATCCATAGTAGTATTCCAGAAGCTATATCCATAGTACGATTTTACATGAAAAAACAACATCGGCAGAATACTGCCGATAAAAGTTAAAGTAGAATCATACTGCGGATAGTTTTCCGAGTCTCGAATGGATTTTTGGTGATTTCATTCTCAAATATTGGTTGCTATTAGTTTTTTCGTGAAGTTAATTTTGACTGCTTCTGATTCTCACAAATACTATATTTTTTTTTTAATATTCTGACAGGTGTTCTTTCAGTTAAACCAATTTTGAAATACAAAAACCAGGCTACTGTGGATGCGTTTTTTTGGTAATTTTCTACTGTACTATTTATAGAATGCCAAAAAAAAAATACGGGTACTGTTGATCATAAACAAACAATTAAAACGAAATATGTGCCAATTGGACCAAAATCCATCTAGCGGGATACTGAAGTGCTACAGTAATGCCAGTTTGACAGAAAGATAGAGAATTTTTTTTAGTGGATTGGCATCATTAACTCAAAAATCGTGTTTTTTGAGTTATGCCGGTTTTCTTAAACAGCGACGATATGTTGTTTTATTTGTGTACCCTTTGGTATTTTCATTGAAATTAACATCAAAATGCAGATAATTCTCCTATATATATGATATTACCAGGGTTTCTACAAAAACTTGGTTAAAATTCAGGGTTGCCACACTTTTATATTTCTCTTTGCGTCAGTTGGCCACTTCGTATTTATAAAATCTTAGAGAACACCCTATTTTCATAAATATAAAAGCTGTTCCTCTGAAAAAAGTCTCATTTTTGCTAATACAAATTGAGAATGAAATGTTTTGCACTCTTTGCTCGATGATTTTTTGTCGCACGTCTAAATTTTCAACTCTCCCTGCAATTTTTAAAACTTTTTATGGGAAAAACGGGGTTTAATGTTATAACGGGTTTTGATACCGAATATGAGAAATTTAGAAATAAAATTAATTCTGATTAATTTACTTAAATAATTTTTTTTTTTTTGTACGCGCACTCAAGTGATTTTTGGTACCCTTAAATTGTTAAATTAAACACAGTGCGAGCGTTAGGAAAACAGGGAAGGATTAAAGAGGAGATGCCGATTTAATTAAATTATAACAGTTTTTGTTTAAATTTCCAAACAATTGCCTTTATGCATACAAATTTAGCCCCCATGCAAATATTTCGATAGCAATTAAGTTGTATATTGGTACGAATTTATTCAAGTAAATAGAATTATGCAAGAAAATTCGTAACTAACAAATTGGTTTGTTGGTTACGGTTGCTGATTAAACCATTTTATTATATGAATAACGTTCAAGGTGAATACGCCTTTTGTGTAAACTTTTCTTTAACGTAATTTGATTTGGTTGCTTTATCAAATACCATAAAGATATCAAGTGAGATAGAAACGGGGTTTAATCTTCGAAATTTACCTATTGCAATCCGATGCCACTTATAAAAGTAACAATATTATTGTTGTTCCTGTATTACATAATACAGCTAGCTAATCCCATATCACAATCAGGGCCGGACCAACCATATGTGCAAGATGTGCAAATGCACAATGCGCAACATTCGGGGGGCGCATTACCAGGAGCAAGAAAATGTAATCTGATCTTGCGCAAACAAATATGTACTGCCATTTGCATTTTAACCACAAACATTCTTCAAATAATCCCAAAATAACATCCATCACAACCGTGCTAAGTTATTTCTTGCACACTAACTAACATCACTTTCATTGTTGCATTCATGGAAAATTTAACTCAAGAGTCAAGATATCGTAGAATTAAAAATCCCACTAGACCCATGCAAGTTCAATGCTACCTACCTATTTCCAAATATTTCACCCTGTTCGTACAAAAAAAAAAAAAGTTTCATGCCACATTGCCACCTCATATGTTCAAGATTTATTTCATGCACACTGAGTCCCAAAATTAACATAGAGAATATGGCAACGAAAAATATTATTCATACTGAATCATGTGGGCTAGAACGTGCAGGTTTTGTATTATGCACCGTACCTCTGTATGTGACTTCTTATCTCTATGAAAAAAAGGTCTCCGAAAAAGAGAACAGGTAGGTTGCTACCCACTGCCAGTCTTGCCGCAAGCTGAAATGAGAAGTCGCTAGACCAACCTCCACAAGGCGCTAGATTGGCTGAAATTAGGGGGCCAAAAAGTCGATAGAAGTCGCTAGACAAAAATTGGTAAATAAATGTTAAGAAAATTTCTCTTCAAATAACTTAAATTAACCTTAGCCTTAAATTTACAAAAAACTTAGGAATATAATAAATTTAAAACAGGTGAATTGCTTAAAGCAGACTACTGCGGTCACTCGCCTTACACTTCGCATGTTTTGAATTTTGATGTGTGTGTGCCTGTGTGTAGTGAATTTCAGTATCCAATTAATGGAAATAGAAAATTTCAAATTAACTTAAATGCCAGGAATGGAAAATCGCGAAGGCATTTCATAATAAAAAGTAGTATTTGCATGTCGAAACTCACAAATTCTTACCTTCAAAAGTCGCTAGAAATAATCTAGCGACATAAAAATATTTTTTGTCGCAGAAGAAATTGAAATGTCGCTAGATCTAGCGACAAAGTCGCTCACTGACGGCAACCCTGCCCACTGCTTCTACTACAATAAATAGTCAATGGATGTGCAAGATTTTTTTTGCACACTGAGTATCGAAACTAACATGGGAAAATATTTAAAAAAAAACTTATTTATATGGAATCATATAGGTCAGAGCGTGCAGGTTTTCTTATTGCACACTGTAACTGTGTATGTGTAAGGGTTAAGTGCCTGCTTACACAGGAGATGGAATATGGAAATTTTAGTAGAAGAGAAAAGGAGAATAGAGCCGCGTTGTATCTGGTCTGGTGCAGATTGTTTTAATTGTTTTTTCGCTTTGTTGGTTAAGATTAAATAAATAGCTATCAGCTTCTAATAGAAGTGACGTATATTGTGAAAGTGTTTATTATTCGTTTTTCCAATATGGATAAAAAAAGCCTTCGGGGCAGAATTTAGAAAAACGGGAAGGCTTGTTGAGGCCGAAAATAAAGAACAGTGATGGGGAAAATGTAAGTATTAAAATAAATAAATAATATATAATAATATATAAATATTGACTCACTGACTGTATAACGCTGCAATGCGATTTTACAAAAAAAAAAAACTTTTGTTTACGAAAAAAAAATTAACTTTTTTAAACAAAATTAACTTCTTAACAAAAAAAAAAAAAAAAAACTTTTTTACAAAAAAAATTAACTTTTTTACAAAAAAATTAACATTTTTACAAAAACGAAATTAGTTTTTTACAAAAAAAAAATGACACCAAAAAAAATTAAATTTTTTACAAAATAGAATTAAGCTTTTTACAAAAAAATAAAAACGTTTTTTCAAAAAAATTAACTTTTTAACAAAAAAAATATAACTTTTTTACAAAAAAAAAATTATCTTTTTTTTACAAAAAAAATTAACTTTTATACAAAAAAAAATATTGTTTGTTACTGAGGATTAGGTCTACCGGGGATACCTCTATAGAAAAAACCTCCAGGGTTATGTGAAAAAGGCTTATGCATGTGCATCAGTGTATGTGTGAAAATATAAAAAAGGGGCACTTTCTACTAATCTTGCACAGGGCCCAAGTTTGGCTGGGGCCGACCCTGATTACAATCTATATCTTATCCCTCACATGCATGTTTGTTTTTACTGTAGACCTTTACAATTATTGCAATAATTATTTGTCTTCCCTAACACCACGAATCATTATAAATTACAACCAAAAAAGATAACAGTTATAAGTTAAGCACAATAGAATAATTATCGTTCACGTGAAAAAAAGACAAGCAAACCGAAACTTTCTCACCTGACTATATGTAACTATTATAAACGGTCATAATGGCATTCATTAAAGGTTGAGGTTTTTATCTAAACAAACAAACAAACATAAACAGTTTCACCTCCGTCGGTATCCGTGTTTAATTATTTTATGATTATTATGGAAAAATGTCAAATAATTGATATATCGTTTTAAAGGAATACATAAAGCTCACATATATTAAATACTGCAATAAATTTGTTTGTTTTAACTAGGCTCTCATACAGTGTATAGGATGTTGCCATAGACATGAAAATAAATAATTTTACTTATCTTATCTTGCAATGGGAACAGGAAATGCAAATAGCAATATATAGGTTCCGAAGAATGCTTTAAATTGAATTAAAACACATCACAACATTTTATAATTGTAGCCGAAACATTTTTCAAGATTTTGATGGGTTAACGTCCACTTTCGGAACTATTTGAATTTAAATCAGGCTTTTAAGGGTTTTGTGACAAAAAAAAAAAAAACAATTTAAATAAAATCGTTTCATGACAGATTGAGTAACTTCGGGAATCTCGAGGGGAAAAAAGTGTCATCTTCCAACAAAAAAAATATTCATTCTTAACAAATCAATTTATTTACTGCCACCCTCATTTTATGTTATTTATAAGTAAATTTCAAATTTCATGAACATTATGTATGTACCTGTGTTAACTTGGCCCCAAAAATTGCGCGATTTTTTTTTTTGTAAAAGATGACCAATTAAATGACCACTTTTGAACACCATCAACTTTTTTTGACCAACCTCAGATTTCGAAAAAATTAAAAAAAAAAAATTATCAATTTTTTTTTCTTTTTCCTCAGTAGCTCAGGTAAATTGTACTTTTTCTGCCAAAAAATCCAAGTGAAGATTTTTAAACGCAATTGTCTTTATTTTAGCTTGGGAAATACTGTCGCGAAAGTCTATTGCAAAAACGTGTACGCGTCAATAGTTATCCAAGGCTAAATGTCGAAAATATCAGTATTTCGCATAACACTCGGAAACGGTAAATCCTATCAAAAAGCGTTTCACTCAAAACTTATAGATTATGTCATTTTCTAAAAAAAAGTTATAACTATTTTTTTCTTACGACCCACCGTCGAGAAGATATCGACATTTCAAAAAACGTAAGATGTCAAAAATGGTCGTTTTTCACGTATAGCTCAAATTTCAAACTTCGAAAATATAGTTGTAGGTACATTCTATTACAAAATCCTGTTTATTTGAAGTTGTCCATTTTTGAAGACGCAATATCTTGCAACTGATGCGTTATACGCAAAAGAGTGTGATAATATTTCCTCTAGGGAATATTGAAGTCTGCAAAATAGGCACAAAATATTTTCCAAAAAGTTCGCCATTTAAGAATAAAGAGCCAAAAACCAGCATTTTAGACTTTTGGTGTTTTTATTTAAATAATTATGCCATGTCAAATATGGCTTATAGAAAAAAACTATTAATGCGTTCTTATATAATATTACATAGTGTAAACATTTTGTTAATATAATTTTTCGATTAAACTTAGGGTTTAAAAGATATATGCGAAAAATCGTTTTTTTGACAGTTGACACCATTGAAGTAGCAATATCTTGCGACTTATGACTTGTATGGAAAAAAATTTTCATATTTCCTTGAAGAAAATATTATGGTCTTTAAACCAAGCGTAAGACTTTTTTCGACAACTTGTGCTTTTAAGAGTCAAAATTAAAAAAACCAGAAATTTGAACTTTTTGTCAAACTAAAAAAAAATATATCTTTAAAACGGTTGCTTTAAAGTAGTAGCCCGTAGCGTAATGGTTAGTGCGTTCGACTGTCACGCTGGAGGTCTGGGATCGCTTCCCGGCCTCGTCCACCTAAAAACTAAAAAGTTTTTTTTCAGGACTACTGCCTCTTGCGAGGAATTGACAAATCCTCCAAGAGTATCACTTGTCACGAATAAGTACTTCTCGTCTAGCCGTTCGGATTCGGCATAAAATTGTAGGTCCCTTCCATTCCTGTCGAAAGGCGCACACAGGAATGGTTGCGAGTTGTTAGTCACTAGGCCCTGGTTCTTCATGAGCCGTTGTGCCACCCGATTTATTTATTTATTTTTAAAGAAAACAATTGTTTCTTATAGGTATTCAAATAATGTACAAACTTTGTATTCAGATGTCTTCAAAAATTTGAACCGTTTAGGAGCTATACGTGAAAAACGACCATTTTTGACATTTTACGTTTTTTGAAATGTCGATATCTTCTCAACGGTGGGTCGTAAGAAAAAAATAGTTATAAGTTAAAACTTTTTTTTGATAAATATCTACATCATCTTCAAGTTTTGAGTGAAAAACTTTTCGATAGCATTTACCGTTTCCGAGTTTTATGCGAAAAACTGTTATTTTCGACATTTAACCTTGGATAACTATTGACGCGCACACGATTTTGTAATAGACTTTCGCGACAATAATTTGTATGCCAAAATAAAGACAATTGCATTTAAAAACCTTCACTTGTATTTTTTTGGCAGATAGACCATTTCTTTGTACATTTTGCCTGGGCTACAGTTTTTATTTGTATTTTCAAATTTTAAAAGATGACAACTGTTGATAACACAGTTATAAAAATTTCACAATCTTTAGAATTAATCTTAAAGGGATGGTCATCTTCGATAATTGTGTTTTTCCAAATGATGATCTTTTAAAATTTGCAAAAAAATATTCAGCCCTATTGTATGTTCCGCGTGAACGGAAATCCGCCCGGAAAAATTCCATTCCACTCTTCTCTTATTGTGAGTTTCGGGCGAAAAGATTTTCATTTAATTTTTGGTGGCGAACGAGGCCACACTTGTTGTAAAATGGAAGGTGAAACTCACAATAGCTTTTAAAAATCCGGGCGAACACAACATTTTCGGCCGAAATGTTTTCCGGGTGAAACTTACAATAGAGCTGATTTTTTGTTGAGTTCGAATATTTCTTAAGGTTGGTCATTGTCTATAATTTTGTTTTTCAAGATGGTCATCTTTCAAAATTAAAAACAAATTTTTTTCAAAAGTTAAAGACTATCCACATGAGAGCGACCAACGAATGAATGAACAAACAGGATTTAAAACATTTATAAACCAAAATTCTTTACAAAATCTAGTAAACATGGAAGAAATATAATTGACAATTATTTTAAGATACTAACATTAGTATTTTATTTCTTAAACAAGATAATTTTAAGAAAACAATGTGGTCGTAGCTAATAGCCGCGATTAGTGACGACCAATTTATTTTTTTTTTCAAATTTCTCGTATTTTAGCAAATACAAATTCAGATTTTATAATTTTTAAATTAATCTTAAATCGAATTCTACCAATTTGACTAGATTTTGTGAAATATTTTGGTTCATAAATGTTTTATTTCCAATTTGTTTGTTCATTAATCGGTCGTTGGTCGCTCTCATGTGATAGAGCTATTTTAAGGGATGGTCATCGTTTTTGTTGAGTTACAATAATTCTAAAGATTGTGAAATTTTTATAATTTTACTATCAACAGTTGTCATCTTTTAAAATTTGAAAATACAAAAAAAAACGAGAAAAAAGAAAAAAAAAATTGATATATTTTTTTTTTTCAAAATTAAAAAAAAGCATTGTAGGGGTGGTCAAAAAAATTTAAAGGGTGGTCATTAATGTCCAAAAATAAACCATTTGAAAGCATTTTTCAAATTTCAAAAAATAGATTTTTTGGGGGCAGCTTTCTTTTAGCCCCTAATTTTTCAAAATCGGTTTTTTCGAAAACTGTGGGTGGTCAAAAAAAGTTGATGGGTGGTCGAAAGTGGTCATTTAATTGGTCATCTTTAAAAAAAAAAAAATAATAATAATCGGACAATTTTTGGGGACATGTTAACACAGCTCATGAACATACCTACTTGAAATGAAATAAGGCTTCCTTCTGCATTTAAATGTTTTGGCTCCTAAACCGTGTTTCAGAGTTTATTTTATGAACGAAAAACAAAAAAAAAAATAAAGTTCATTTTACTATAATCCGCCTACTAGCTACGCGTTCATTTCTTATTTCATCGTTTCATGGAATTCACGGAAATGGCTGCTTTTTTCGAAAACGACCTAAATGATTTTGATGAAATTTTCAGAGTCTGTTCTTGTGAACATGGAAAAATGCCAAAAATTGTTTTTGTCCTATCCACCCACTGCCACGCCCATTTTTGTCAAAATTTTGTGTTTAAAAATAATTTTTTTTTTTTTCAAAAAAATGTTCATTAAAAGAACTTCATTTCAAAAGAAAATAAAAGAAGGGATTTCTGAGTTTGCAAAATGGTAAAACAGGGTATTTGTTAGTGTTGTCGTTGTTTTTAATAATTTGTTTTCTGTTTCAAGTCAAATTTTTAGAAAGTTGCTCCCGCCTAAACAAGGGGGAATAGACCCTCTCCCACACGTTTTTTTTTATTTCGACCAAACCTACCTTTTGATACCTTAGGTGAATCACCCTTTATATTTATGAGTTACAGCGGTTATCGAGAAATGCGACTCCAGCTTCGATTTCATCGTTTTTCAAAGGGCTGCTCGAATCATTAATCAGAGCTTCAACATTAAATATTTAATTTAACTAATGGCAAATGAATGAAAATTCTTTTTAATGTTTGAGCCTTAACCCAGAGGTTTTAATTACACCCTTATTCATAAAGAAAAAATTGTTATTTTAGCTCCCGTGTCTAGGAAAACTACACCATGGAATAAGAATGTTTCGTACTCAAATGGAGCCGTAAGCAATTGTCTTTATTTTGAGCCCAGAAAATTCTATTCTATTCTTACGGGAGCTAAAATAACTATTTTTTCTTTATAAATACGGGTGTTAATGTTTAGCAAATACATAAATCTACTGGGAAAAGCCAAGCTAAGCTCGGTCGGCGAGGTACTAAAATATTATGTGTTCTAATATCTACTATACGTTCAAAATTTGAGGTTTCTAGATTTGTAATAATTGGAAAATTATTAAATTTAAAAATAAAATTGCAATACTCTTTCAGAAAGAGTAATTGTTTTGAGAAAAGTTTACGTAATAAAATAATTCATAACTCCATATCAAGAGTAAGGTTCTCAAAATCTTATTAAAACCCACTAAGCACAAATTTAAAATTCTATTTTAATTACCTAACAAAAGTCCAACATAGACGTAAGAGCACATCTACCCTTGTTTTTCTTTTATAATAAATTTATTTTTCAAAAAATTCTTAGCATTTTGGTCTAAGATGTAGTATCCCGGCTGGATAAAATTCCAAGTCTCTGTCTAGTTTGGGCAAGGCCCTAGTTAGTTTTCAGTAGGGAAAACCTAGACGAGAAAAACTTTTCAGATACTTGGCAAGCCCTAGCTGGTTTTCAGTACCGACAATTTTGGCGACGGAAACTTTTCAAGCACTCGTGAGGCCCTCCCTAGTAAAAACTTGCTGAATATGCTTCGGTACCCCATCAGGAATGTCTCTTGTAAACCAAAAACTAAAATTTAATAAGCACCATGCAATTTCAGTATCACTCAACACTTTTTTCTCGCTTTCCTTTGTCTTCTTCTTCATATCACACTTTTTACAAATTCAGAACAGAACAGCACAGATTTGTGAGAAAAAAACTAATTCTTTTGTGAGAAACGTCAGACAAGTTAAAAAGACAAAATCCTGTTTCATGTTGTTCTACATAAAAAGCAAGTTCATAAGTAAAGTCCTGTTCTATTCTGTATATATTTGTAATGCAATATGGTGTGAAACATCAGAGTATGAAAGGTATTCACTTTTGACATTGAATTTTTGTACAGCGAGTTAGCCCTGTGGGTAGCGCATTAGAAAGGCAAGCAGGAGCGTGCGAGATCAAGTCTAAAGCATTTGATAGAGTTTGGCATCAAGCTCTCTTATCGAAAATGCGTGCATTTGGTATCGATGAATCTCTTCTTCGTTGGATTAGAAATTACCTTTCGGACCGTTCAATACAAGTTGTATTGGATGGTTTCAAGTCTGAAATTCACAAAATAAATGCTGGTGTGCCCCAGGGCTCCGTTCTGTCTCCGACTCTCTTCCTTATATTCATAAACGATCTTTTATCTGAAACTTCTAATCCATTAAATTGTTTCGCTGACGACGGTACCCTCAGCTTTTCATATTCGTTCTTAGATTCACATCCATGTCCTTCGGATGTGGAACTTGAACGGCAGCGTATGATAAGCTCATTAAATTCTGATCTCGACAGCATTGTCCAATGGAGAATAAAAAATCGTGTAGAATTTAATGCTTCAAAAACTCAATGCTGTCTACTGTCGTTAAAACAAAACCCACCCCCCATGCCACTATCCATGAGTGGCACTTGCATTGAGGAAACCGAAAAGCTTTCAGTCCTCGGTATGTGTGTCACAGACCACCTTTTATGGAACGACCACATATTCGACATCGCCAAAAATGCTGCTAAGTGTTTAGGTTTTCTCCGTCGATGCAAGAAATTTTTCTCCCCTTCTGATCTGGCTGTGATCTACAAAGCCTTTATTCGTCCAAAACTTGAGTATAACTCTCACATTTGGGCAGGTGCTCCAATAACCCACTTGAGTTTATTGGATAGAATTGAAAAGAGAGCTCTTAAAATGATAGGTGAAAGAACTATAACGGAAATATTCTCATCTCTTGAGCACCGTCGAAATGTTTCATGTCTTTCGTTATTTTACCGTTATTTCCATAAACAATGCTCTAGTGAAATAGCCAGTTGCATTCCTCCCCTCAAACAATTCAACCGTAATACTCGCGCTTCTAGGAATGCCCATCAGTTTACCCTTGAGCCCAATTTCGGACGTACTGTTAAGTACAGAGATTCTTTCTTTAGTCGCACTACTCGAATGTGGAATGCTCTACCCAGCTCAATTTTCCCCTCCCATTGTGATCTACAGACGTTCAAAACCAATGTGCATCGGTATCTCCTTTTAAATCCCCTCCAATCTTCCTAATCGCTCGTGCTGTGTATATCATCTTAAGGGTAGTCACAACGCCTTTTGCACGCGCTCAATATAAAAAAAAAAAAAAAAAAAAAAAAAGTCCCACATAAGTCAACTTTTTTTGTTGTGCTTGAAGAAGCAAAAAGGTTCATGTTCGCCAAGGCCCTTGCTATAGCCTTTGCTAACCCTTGCTAGCCCCCTGTTAGAATCTATGTAAAACTCTCTAGTGCCTTGTCCAAAACTATATATGTAGTTTTTATGCACGGAATATAATCAATACAATTTTTGCTTTTGATCTACAACTCACCCATTAGCTACACACAAATATAAACGTTTCGTCATTTAGTTATATTTTGAACGTATTTTTTTCGTAACACAAAATCCAATATTAAAAATTAACCCTCCACACGCGGCCAGGTTTCACCTCAAAATCAGTTAGCTTTACATGTCAATAATTAATCAAAAGAAAAACCAACTCATCCAATAATTCCCACTCAGATACTCAGAATTACTAATTACTATAATTGGTTCTCAATCTCAACTTTAGTCTAAGCATTGTTTAATTGCTTCTTAAGCACATTTATTATCAATTTCTTTATAAAACATTCCGATTGTAAATTCAGAAATCACAAGGGGAATAATCAAAGGCTTGTGTCACACCAATTAGCGTGAAAACACTTGAAACAAAATATCCATTGCAACACACTTGCTATCTTAAGACATTTTTATCTAAAGATGAATTAAATTAGCAATGTTTGCATTTCTTGAAATTTCCTACAAATCCAGTTCTACTGCCGCCTTTCCGGTACTTGTCCAGCGATATCGCACAACGATAGCAGACATAATCACGCAATAATTTAAAAACCCTTAACGGAATCTAATAAATCTATACAACAACAACAAACAAATTTGTGTTATCTATAGATCGTATTGGATAATTATCGAAGTGAGTGATTGTGCTAAGAATGTCCCCTGATTCAAATTGAACGACAGTTGTCTTTTAAAATTTCACACATCAACATGTCTGCTAAAACACCTAGAGTTCGTGCCTTAATGGCGGAGTTCGCGCTGAGTAACTCTCAGCTGGCTGAGGTCAGTCGCAGATTTCTGAACGAGATAAATCGTGGTTTATGTGGACAGACCCACGATAATGCAGATGTTAAGTGCTTTTCAACGTACGTTCAGGATCTACCAACGGGAGATGAAGTTGGCAAATACATGGCTCTGGACCTGGGTGGAACAAATTTCCGGGTCCTGCTGATCACTTTGAAGGGACACCAAGAAGCAGAAATGAATTCAAAGATCTATTCCATTCCCAATGAGATCATGACAGGCCCAGGAGTTCAGCTTTTCGATCACATTGCCGAATGCCTGTCCACATTCATGAGAGAGCATAATTTACTAGACGAACATCTTCACCTGGGTTTCACATTCTCGTTTCCGTTGCAGCAATTTGGTTTGACTAAGGGAACTCTGGTTCGTTGGACAAAGGGATTCAAGTGTGCCGGCGTAGAAAATGAAGATGTTGTTAAATTGCTGAAAGATGCTCTCAAACGTCGCCAAGTTGATATATCTGTGGTAGCCATACTCAACGACACCACAGGAACACTCATGTCCTGCGCCCATAGAAACGCACATTGCAAGATTGGTGTCATCATTGGAACCGGATGCAACGCTTGCTACCTTGAACGTGTGGAAAACGTTGATCTCTATGACGGTCCCCCGGAGAAGTCTCATGTCATCATCAACACCGAATTTGGGGCATTCGGAGAAAGTGGAATGTTGGACTTTGTCCGCACGGAGTACGATCGATTTGTTGATCGAGCCTCGATGAACCCCGGCCGGCAAATCTACGAAAAAATGATCTCAGGCATGTATATGGGCGAGATAGTACGATTGGCAATGTTGAAGGCCATCGACAAAAAGCTTCTGCTTGTCGAAACTGGACGAAAGCCTCAGCGTCTTCAGATTGTGGGAAGTTTTGAGACTAAATTCGTATCGGCTGTCGAATCTGATGATGCAGGAGATTTTACCAACTGCAGAGCAATCCTGGCCGAATTAGGTATTAGCAATGCTACAGACGATGACTGTGCAGAGGTGAAGTATATGTGTGAGTGTGTGTCGAAGCGAGCTGCACATCTGGTGGCGTGTGGCCTATCAACGCTAATCAATAAAATCGATGAGTCGTTTGTGACGGTGGGCGTAGATGGCACAGTATATAGATTGCATCCTAAATTTAAAGGCTACATGTTTGAGAAGATGAGGCAGCTAGTAAAACCACATATAGAATTCGATTTGATGTTATCGGAGGATGGATCGGGACGTGGAGCTGCGCTGGTCGCCGCCACAGTTGTTGATGAGAAATTATAAATGATTATTCCTTTTGATGTTTAAGTCTCGTTGTTGTTATTATTTGAAAAAAATAGAAAGAAAATATTGAAACAAAAATTGAAATACACAAACTTTGTATAAATTCTAGAAAATTCTACAAATAATGTTTTATAATTTTAAAGTTAAAAATTAACTTAACTGAAAAAGGGTTTGGATTGCAAAGCAACACCCATGGTTAAGGAAAACTGACTCTTTGCCATTTTACATAGGTACACTCCATTTCACTTGATTAATGACAGAAATATAATATTATCAAATCATTTTAAAAAGTTATAAAATTAAATAAATAAATTTTTTAATCGTAGGGGTATTCATGCAGCGTCGTAAGTTTACAAATTTTGTAAAATTATAAGTTAACACAAAAGTTTGCATGAACGAACTTTTTATTCATTTGGTTAAATGCTGTGTAATTGAATCAACTGTTCGTTTATTTGACAGATTTGGTAAGTGACACATTATAGATAAGACGTGTTTTGATTTTTAAGTTATTTTTCAATGAAGAACCTCTCACGAACCATCGGAGCCGAATGTCTCGAAATGATAAACAAAAATGTAAGATTCCTACACGATGTAACTACAATAGTTGTAGGCTCACGGTAGTGGTCGGACGAAAATGTGCGAATACAAAAAAATCAAACCTACACCAAGTGCGCCCATAATGCCGGTTTCTTGATTTGCGTTAACTATTGCTTTCCCTAGCGAAGAACACCCTCGAGTGCACCTCATGGAAGTGAAACTGAAATTTATTGAGGCAGGAACGAAAAAAAGAGATACAGTGAATTATGGCTCAATTCTGATTTTGATTCTTCAGCTTCTGACTATTACACCCCGACTACACAGGCCATGAACGATGGCCGGACTATGGAACATGTCTAAAAAAAAAACTCATGGAGTCGCAAAAATCCATATCCAGCATTGACATATCCATAAAAATCAGATTGTGGATTGGATTGTAGATTGGATTATGGACATTGTTCATGACCTGTGGAGTCGGGGTGTTAAGGAACACCCAATAAAATGCGAATCGTTCGTTGACGAAGAAGAAATCAACAATAAAAACACGTTGTTGATGTAGTTTCGTCGTCCTCAACGAATGGTTCGCATTGGTTGGGGAGAACCTTTAATTCTACCTTAATACATATTAACCGAAAAGTAGCTTTCGTAATCGTTGATTAAATGAAGACGTCCTAATTATTTTTTCTTCCATAAACAACGCGTTAAGTCACTTTTATCGCCAACTAATCGCTATTCGATATATCGCCGGCTGAATACTTAAGTGCCCCATATACCTACAAAAAAATTATTCCTCAGAAAACGAATTTTAAGGTTTGAAAAATAATTCTGTTATTTTTTACTTGACAATTATGACTTTTGAATTTTGATATATATTAATTGGAAATTCCTTTTTTGGATTTTGAAGTCCTGATGTCAAAAAACGTTGCGGTTAATTAAAAAAAAAATGAAGTTTAAACAAATTTGAAAATGGATATAGAACCCTCTTCCATACGAATGCAAAATCTATGAAAACCAAATTTCAAATTTCCTATGGCTATAGGACTTTTATATGAGTTTTTTTTTTATAATACAAATTCTATGCACTACAGAAATAAATCAGCCAAGTAGAAGACTAAGCATTATTTAATTGGACTTGATGAATTATTGATTCAATATAGCTTTTAACGGCCTTTAGTCCTTAAAAATTGGCGTTTCGTCCCGGCGTTTTTACTTGGACTCTTCAGTTGACAGCGAGGGCCTTGTCAAGATGCAATTTTTATTAAGTTCAGTCCAACTTACATCAATTTTACAGCGAAAATCAATATTGTGAACTATATCCAACCCAATTAGAATTTCTAATCAAGAATTGTTGGAAATTTTGTTTACCCGTGGCCTGGTATTCTTGATTAGAAATTCTAATTGGGTTGGAAATAGTTCACAATTGATTTTCGCTGTAAAATTGATGTAAATTGGACTGAAATTAATAAAAATTGCGTCTTGACAAGGCCCTCACTGTCAACTGAAGAGTCCAAGTGAGAACGCGCGCCGGGACGAAACGCCAATTTTTAAGGACTAAAGGCCGTTAAAAGCTATATAGGTTTTTTATGCACTGGACATTCAGAAATCAACAAAAGCAAAAATAGTAAAAAAAACAACATTTCTAGCATTATTAATTTTTATAATTTTACTTTAAGTGATAAAAACATAAAAAAAAAGTAATATTAATTTAGTGGCTATGCCTTCCTTTATAGCAGATTGGATTATTTTTAAGTCGATGAGAAACGTATGAAAATGATATAGCATTTTAACACTTAATTATGAAAAATACTGAACATGAACTTTGGTCCATAAAATTTCCAAGAAAAGAACATTCAATTTTATTCGGAGTTGGTTTTAAAAATACTTCAACAATCGTAGGAGTTAGTTTTAGTTTTTTTTTCACGCATCTTTTTAAATTAAATTTCTTTTTTACCTTTTTTATTTTGGTCCATTTTAGTAAAAATAAAAAAAAAATGCTTATATCATCGATAAAAACTTTGTTTAGAATACATTAAACGGAGATTTTTAGTTTTTCCGTTTTTATTTCTTTTCACACTATTTAAAAAAAAGTCGATATTACTTATTCAGCCCTGAAAAAAATCCAAACCAGAATTGAAACGTCGGCAAATAATCAATAAATAGTGAAATAGTGTCTTTGAGTGAAAGCACAGGTAAAAGTTAATCAATCGAATTAAAATCATTGCATACTTTTGTGCGGATTGATTTCTTAGTCCTGACCCGCATAAATTGTTGCATACTTCTAGGTCTTATAACATTTATCTCGCGAAGAAAATGAATTGCCTTCACTGTGAAAATGTCATAGGTGAAAATGAAAAAATGTGTATGTGTTGGTTGTGTGATGGCTTCGCGCATATGAAATGTGCAAGCTTAACAGCCAAACTAATTGAAGGACTATTAAAGACTGAAAATGGATTGCGTTGGTTCTGTAAGAAATGCAGTACCAAAAAAACGTCAGACTTATTCTTGATGTTCAAAAAAACAAAAAAAAACTTTCATGGATATTTCTCATGACCTCATAAAAATGCAACAAAAGCTTGCAGAATATATGAAATGCTTTTCAACACCTTTGAATTTGAAGATAAGGAACTTTCTCCTTAGCGCAAAAAACCGAAAAAGGATATTGTATATATTCCTCCAGGTTCACCCCGTTCAATTATTGCGCCCTAGGTATCTTCACCTGCAACAATAGAAGAAATATCGGCTTCCTCAACTTCAAAAGACGCCTATAACAAAATTTCTGTTGACGGTACTACTTTTGGCTCATAACCCGTGACTTCAAAAAACTGATAGTAACTATCAAAATGTCGGAGGAATGAAAACAAAACTTAACAATTTGTACCTGAACTTTTTAAACGTAAATTTTGACATCCTAATTTTAACTGAAACCTGGCTTAATTCTTCTGTACTTGATGCTGAAATAGTGCCACCTGAATATTTTATCTACCGTCAGGATAGAAATCTTTATAACAGCTTACATAAACAAGGAGGAGGAGTTCTGATAGTTGAGCCAAATGTTGTTTAAACTCTAAGGAGATATTATCACACTTGTACACTGGTTTGGAACTGATTGTTGTGGAGTTATCATTTTCGTGTTCTTTGTATATATTCGTTGCAATTTATATTCCTTCAGGGTCTTCGCCCTTTATTTATGAGAAATATTCTTCAGCCGTTAATGAAATTGTTCAATCATCTAAAAATGCGAAAATTTTTATATTTGGTGATTTTAATCTTACACATCTTAACTGGCAGCTTGATGATAAGTTATCATACACTCTTTTCCAACATGGACCTTTATTTGAAAGAAATTTCGCTGAATTGATACTACTTGCCGGATTGAGCGAAATTAATGGAATTCCAAACGAAAATATGCGTTTTCTGGATCTTGTTTTTTCTGACTGTCCGGTGTTATGTGAAGTTTCTAGTGTTACCGATTATTTGCTGGCGAAAGTACTTCATCACCATGCTCTTCAATGTAATATAACACTTAGTGAAGAGTTGAACATAATCAATTTAAGCACAAAGAAAACCATATTTAACTTTAAAAAAATAAATATTGAGAGAATGGAAGAGTTTTTTAATAATGTTGACTGGACCAGTATATTGATTGCGGATGACGTTATCAGGTCTGTCGATGGTTCTAATAATATTATAAGAAGCTGTATTGAGTTTTGTGTTCCTACCAAAATAATTAATGACGAGCATACATCCGTTCATTGGTCAAAGAAGAATTTAAGGAGTTTAAGAAACCTTAAAAATAAATATCACAAAAAGTGGAAGAAAACACATAGAGTTTATTATTACCAATCTTTTGTTCATTACAGAAGACTGTTTAATGCTAATTTGAGATCATCATATAAAGCTTATATAACCAAAATAAAGTGCAATATATCAAGGAATCCTCAAGCTTTTTGGAAATTCATCAACTCTAAACAAAAAAGTTCAACCTTTCCTCCAACCGTGCAATATAAAGATAAAACATCAAGCTGTGATATTGAAATTCGTGATATGTTTGCCGACTTTTTCCAACACACCTATAACTCCGATAAACAAAATTACTGTGATATGACTGAACCTTATTCGATCTGTGATATACCTTTCTTAAGACTTAACGTAAATGAAATAGTGCAATATATTGACGATCTTAAAGATAATTTTGTCGCTGGTCCTGACAATATACCGTCTATATTCGTAAAATCGTGTGAGTCTCACATTTCGTCCGCCATCACATTCTTATTCAACTGTTCTTTTTCAACTGGTGTTTTTCTTGAAAAGTGTAAATCTTCTATTACACTACCTCTTCATAAATGTGGCAGAAAACACTTAGTTGAGAATTATCGAGGCATTGCAAAACTATCATGTATTGGCAAAATATTTGAAAAAATTGTATGCAAACACATTCAGTTTCACTGCAAAGGATTAATCGCAGACGAGCAACATGGATTTTGCAGTAACAGATCAACAACAACAAATTTGCTTCAATTTTCTAGTCAAACAAATATGAAGTTGACAGAAGGACTTCAAACTGATGTGTTCAATGGTGACTTAAGTAAAGCATTTGATAGAGTTTCCCATACAATACTTCTCTATAAATTAATCCATTATGGATTTCCTGATTGGTTATTGAATTGGATAAAATCTTACTTAAAAAAACAGATAACTCAATTTGTTAAATTGAAAAACTCCATCTTCAAAACAACAAAAGTTTTATCTGGAGTTCCTCAAGGCAGTCATATTGGACCTATTCTTTTTATAATCTTCTTCAATGATATTCACTCGGCTATAGTCTAAAGTAAGATTTTAATGTTTGCTGATGATTTTAAACTTATTTATGGTTTTAAAAGCCCTAATGGACATCAGTTTCTACAACACGGTATTGATAATGTGTCGGAATGGTGCTAATAAAACGGAATGGATCTAAACACTAATAAATGCAAGATAATGACCTACTCTCGGAGACGACATCTCCCTGAGTCCTTTTATTTTGTTGATAATGCTCTTGTTTCTAGAGTTGAAAAGTTTAACGATCTGGGAGTTCTTTTTGACGGTAATCTCTCATTTAATCTGCACATCGATGCAATAATTAGCACAGCAAGAGGCCGACTTGGATTAGTAATGAGATTCTCTAAGGAGTTTAGCGATCCGTACATTTTAAACACTTTATTGTTCACTTGTTCGGCCAGTGTTAGAATATTGTTGCAGCGTTTGGTGCCCTAGTCATCCATATAAAGAAAATTGAAAGTGTTCAAAAACACTTTCTGTTGTATGCCCTTCGTCATCTTCCATGGAACCCAACTCAACACTTACCACCATACGAAAGTCGACTCAGTCTTATATAATTTTGAGTTCTATTGGTCAGATTGCCCAGATTATGACGTTTTGACTTAAAGAAAATGACAGAGCATCACGGTATATATTTTTTAAATTTATTGAAGTGGGAATACCTCTGACAAAATGAACTGGAAATCGCTAATTTCAAACCCCCACCCCCAGCAAAGGCTGAAAAAGAAACCTGCCAGACGGTTGGTTTTGATACCGCGATATGTGCACCTACTTGAGAAAAGGAGAGAGGTAAATAATGTCATGTTCCTTTTTAAACTTTTGGCAGGATATATTGCCTCATCTTATATACTAAGCCGCCTCAACATCAATACGCATCCAAGACAAACAAGAAATCCAGAATTTGTCTACACATCATTCTCAAGAGTCAATTATGGTCTAAAATCTTAATGAACCTCTTAATGTTATGAGTAGAAACTTTAATAAATATTTTAGCATAATTGATTTTAATAAATGTGAATCTAATATGAAACACATTTTATATTCAAGACTATAGAATCATTTATCTATTTAAAGACTATTGTTATCTTATAATTTGTAAAATGAAATGAACTTAGACATTACTGTCTGTAGTTGAAATAACTAAATAAAATAAATAAAAATATTGAATTAAAACAAAGACAGCATTTTTGGGTTTTTAATTAAAGATTTTATATGTATTATTTATTTACTCAACGAAAATGTTACTTCTATTTATACTTTTCCCGCTGGCTGCACTTTTGTCCATGGATAAAGAGCACATTAGCACCTGAAACCTCACTTTTTTTTTAATATATTGTGAGTACTTAAATGCTCTACACTCTATATCCCATCTCCTGCGGTTATGGGGCAATTAAGCATTAAGCGTTTGTTTTACAAACTTTCTTACAAAAATTGTCCCACCTAGAGCAAAATTGCTTTCTCTAACTTCGTTAATAATTGAGATAGAGCAACGGGGATGACGCCAAACGATAGAGAATATTCAAATTAGTATAATTGCATCTTCAACTCAGTTTCCCGAAAAAGTGGTCTATGTGGGGCACTTAAGTGTTTGGCCGGCTATATGTACAAAGTTACAGAACACGGTCAGAGTTATTTTAGTTCTCTGATTGAGATATCATATTATGTAAATTATATTTCTGAACGCGCCTAATTCTAAAAGTCACAATGACGCTTGTATAAGTTTAACCAAATAAATTTGGTGAATTTTCCCCATCAAAATGCTTGGACAATTTTAACCAAATTGTGTAATACTACGTTTCCACCAACCACTAAACCGAGATTTAGGTAATGAGATTTGTTTGGTGTTTCCACTGCACAAAAAGAGGATTATGGCAAAACATAGATAGATTTCAAGGGGATTTGCGATAATCTTGCTAAATCTCTAGATCAAGTAGAGCCCACAGCAAATTTTGGGAGTGGATTGATAACCAAAATATGAGTATAGGGTTTGTAGGTGCACATATCGCGGTATCAAAACCAACCGTCTGGCAGGTTTCTTTTTCAGCCTTTGCTGGGGTGGGGGATTGAAATTAGCGATTTCCAGTTCATTTTGTCAGAGGTATTACCACTTCAATAAATTTAAAAAATATATACCATGATGCCCTGTCATTTTCTTTAAGTCAAAACGTCATAATCTGGGCAATCCGACCACTAAAACTCAAAATATAAGCTTTTTAAGAGGACCTTATCGGCGCAGGGTCAAAAGTCCACAGGCCAAAAGTCCATAATGGACTTTTGTCCCACTTGGGTGGGTCAGAAGTCCACAATTTTATTGTGGATATTTGACCCACTCAAGTGGGTCAAAAGTCCACAAAAAAAAAGGGTCAATATAACCCAATTAGTTTTTAAGTCCACAATAATTTCAGATTATGTATAATATTGAAAAAAGCAGAACAATTAAGAATTATTTATTTATTTTGTTAAGAATTAATTTGTATACTCTTCACTACTCGTAAACTTAAAGCACACCAACTGACAACATAGGCGCCTGCCTGGCGACTGAGCATACCCTAAGCGGAGCGACGGAGTCGCGTGAGCGGGACAGAGGACCCGAAAAGGGAGTTAAAATCCTTAAACCCGCGAAGCGGCCCACCCAAAGCGGCCTTGTTAAAGAAAACTATCTTTAAAGTGATCCACTGAAGTGGGTCAGAAATCCACAATCAATGGGCCAGAAGTCCACAAGATTTTCGGGTCAAAAGTTCACAATTGATTTATGGACTTTTGACCCACAGAAGTGGGACAAGAGCGCTTTATGGACTTTTGGCCTGTGGACTTTTGACCCTGCGCCGACCTTATCGTCTTTTTCTTGAAAAATTATAAAACACAAAAAATCAAAAAACAAAGTCTCCTAAAAAAATTGATTAAGTTTCGCTTAAAAACCTAATATCTTGAGTTATAAAAGTCGGACTGCCAAGATTATGACGTTTGGACTTTAAAAAAATGACAGAGCATCACATAATCAGCCCAATTCTAAATATTCCCCGGGAAAATAACTCCCCGGGAGATTTGTTCCCGAAAAATTAAAATGCTCCTCACATCAAATATATTAACATTTTCAATTTTTTGGACATTTAGAATTCCAGCTTTTTCCTCGTAGTATTATTTCTCATATTCGAAGTTTACTTAGAATAAGAAAAAGGGAACGAAATTCCCGGGAATTTCTCGTTTAGAATAAGAGAGTAGGGAAAAGGGAAGTAAAGGGTTTTTCAACAGGGACGCTACAAAAGTAGAGCAACAGGGACAGCAAACGACGCCATATTTCTTGCCGCTTTTTTAACATTTTTTCTTCAGTAAGGTTTGCCATTTCATGATGGAAAGATATACGAGCCAACGAGTCGAAATTATTAAAATTTACTACCGAGATTCGGAGTCAGTGGCCTCAACGTTAAGAGCGCTACGTCCAATTTATGGTCGTCATACTTTCTGGCTGAATCGCTTCGTCAATAAACAAAATATGCGGTATTGGTCAGGCAGCAATCCGCACGTACTCCATGAGTCATCATTGCATCCCGAAAAAATTACGGTTTGGTGTGGTTTATGGGCCGGCGGTGTCATTGGGCCGTACTTCTTCCGTGATGATCAAGACCGTTACTATGAATGGGGATCGCTACCGTTCAATGATAACCGAATATTTTTGACCCTAATTGGATGATATGGACTTGGAGGACATGTGGTTCCAACAGGACGGCGCCACAGGCCACACAGCGAATGTCACAATCAATTTATTGCAAACCAAGTTTTGAGAACGTTTTATCTCACGAAATGGTCCAGTCGCTTGGCCGCCTCGGTCGTGCGATTTGACGCCGTTAGACTATTTCCTGTGGGGCTACGTCAAGTCTATGGCCACAAGCCAGCGACGATTGATGAACTTCGTACGAATATCGAACGTGAAATTGCAGCAGTATCGGCCGATTTATGGTTGAAAACCGTCGAAAATTGGGTTCAGCGTCTGGACTTCTGCAAGCGTGCCCGTGGTGGCCATGCAAAAGAAATCGAATTCCATACATAATGGCTCTTATTGAAAAACCCGCTGTTTCCCCGGGAATTTTTGTTTAGAATTGGGCTGAATACATTTTTTAAATTTATTGAAGTGGTAATACCTCTGACAAAATTAAATGGAAAATCGCTATTTTCAAACCCACACCCCCACCAAAGGCTGAAAAAGAAACCTGGCAGACGATTGTTTTTGATACCGCGATATATGCACCCACAAACCCTCATACTCATATTTTGGTTATCAATCCACTCTCAAAATTTGCTGCCGGCTCTTAGACTACTCGGTTTAGTGTCCGGTGGAATCGTAGTATAAACCATTTCCCATACATAATTTGACAGCTCATTTACAAAATGATAAATTTAACCAAATCGTAAACTTATCTAGTGTTTTACGACGTTGCATGAATACCCTTGATCAAATAACAGGAGAGTGTGTGCTGTGTAGTTTTTAAGATTTTTGAAATTATCATCTATCAACTAGATCATTTATGTACCAACCAGACTGACACTGACACATTCTAGATTTTATTTTTTGAACAAACATAAACTACGAGTAATTATAAAATTTTACCTGTTTATGGTTTCTTGATTGAACTGTTGTTAACACATAAAATGCCGATGTTTTATTTTTATGATGTTATAGTGGTTTTGTTTGGTTAATTATTGATGTTTTCAGTTTAAAATGTATCTTTGTGTTTTGTTTTTAATTTTTTTGTTTACAAATTTATATTGTGCGTATATATATAAAAGGTAAGCCGCAATCGTTATGAATTATGATCAATTCTTATCTATATTTAAGAAATTATGTGAAGATAACCAACATTTGTTTTTTTTTAATTGAATGGTGCTTATTTTGAATTATTGTATTCTTTTATACGATTAGGCAATATACGATTATTACATGTAATAACAAATAGTCATTTTTGTTTTATAAAATTTATATTGCTATCTAGTTTTAGTAGTAAAATTTGAGATCTTCTTTATGAAACTCTTTTTATTTAGATGGTGAATGATATGGACGGACACAAAGCTGAAAGGAGAATGGCAAAAAATAAATGGGACCCTGGCCTACCTACTGCCCAGAAACGGGAACTATGAAAATGATTAGGTTTTATGGAGTGTCCCAAGGTACGAGTACGTTTTTTGTCTTAAGCAATGGGAGTTGGCTAAAATAAGCAAAACAACAATTAGAAAATCATTGCGAATTCGAATAAACTGTTCTGTGTCCATATTCAAAATCGATGCTCTTAAACTAAGCTTTACAACGTTGTATATCTCAATTAAGGGCATTAGACGCACAATTATTTCCATGCATTTAACTCGCTAAATCGAATAAAAAAAGTAGAATTTTCATATTGTTAAGCGAATTATTCGCCAACCATGGTATTATTCGCTATGATTGACCTATGGTATAAAAGTTCCTTTATTTTGGGGTCTATTCAGTTAATCGAAAGTGACAAATACTGTCAATATAATGGGACACTATTGCAATTAATTTTTGGAATTTCGCAATATTTGTTGCCCCCTTGTTCACAGCTTTGTGTCCTTACAAAAAAATGATGTAACGGCTAAGCTTTCCAACGATATTATCTTATTCGTAGGCAAAAGGTAGACCAAAATGCCCGTTCTTCTTTGAAATCCTAGAATTAAATTAAATAGAGCAGTGTTTTTCAGACATTCTATCACAAAAACCATTTGTTAGTAAAAACAATTAATAATTGTACTTTTTAGTTATTTAAAAAGCAACGTTCACTGAAACCCTTTCATACCCTGTCTCATTAGTCAAGATTGCACTTTTTTTTGCGATGCAGAAATTTAAAAATTAAGGACAGAAATAGGTTTAAATTGGAAAATGATTTAATTAATATCGTCTCAAAGTTACATACACTCAGTCAAAAAAGTCTCCTTACAGCTTCAACTTCTTATTATTTTCAAAAATATTATTTAAAGAAATACTTAAATTTGAGACAAAATGACTATAAATGAAATAAATATTTTAAATTAAACAAAGAAAAATAAAAACTCACATTTTTATTTCAAAAATATAAAACCAAAATTTATTGAATCCAACACTTTAAAATTCATGAACAAAAAAGTCTCCGTACATCAATTGAATTTACCTACAGAGTGATTCACCTAAGGTGTTACAAAAAGTTGGAGCGCGAAGGTTAGGGTTGAGACAATCGAAAACTCGTATAAGAAAGGTGGGAGTCTATTACCCCCCGTAGAGGCAGGAGGGGCAATTATCAAAAAACATTGACATAAAATAGAAAAAAAAAATAATAAAAAAACAACGGTAACACGTACAACAAGCGTGTTATACTTTTTTGCAAACCCAAAAATCTCTTCTTTTACGAGTATATTATTTTTAAATAATTTTGTTGTAGTGAACAGTTTTCGAAAAATTAATTTTCAAACTTAAATTTTGAAAAAAAAAAAATGAACACAAAAAATTCAAACTAATTTTTTTCAAACATTTTCTTTGCCCAATCGATTCCCAGTCAACCACTGAAAACCGGATGGCTCTAGGACTTTTACTTTTAAAAATACTAATTATGAGCCAACCAATAACAATCCGACTAAAAGATCATTTCTGCTTCGTTTTTTCTTGTTTTACTAAGAAGTTATAGGGGCATATTCATAGTCATTTTAGACCTGGGTCTAAGTTAAACATATTTTTGGTTGAATTTTTGGACGTTGGTTCTATTTTTTTAAGGTTATCATTTCAAAATATTTGAAACTATTTGTGTAGTATACCAAGTTAATTATCTTATAAAAATATAAAACCAACAATTTGTAATTAAAATCGGTCTGTATTCATTGACCCAAAATTGTCTTAAACTGTAGTTTAGTTAAACCTGGGTCTATCTGCGACTATGAATATGCCCCATAAAGTTTAAGTTGAAGTTATAAGTTTATTTTGAAAAGTAAATGTTTTAGAGTCATCCAGTTTTCGGTGGTTAACTGGGAATGGATTGGAGCATTGAATTTTGAAAACAAAACTAGTACCTATAATTTTAAGTTTGGAAATTAATTTTTCGAAAACTGTTCACTACAACAAAATTATTTAAAAATAATATAAAAGAAGCGATTTTTGGGTTTGCAAAACAGTTTAACACGTTGTTGTACGTGTTACCGTTGTTTTTTTTAAATTTTTTTCTATTTTATGTGAATGTTTTTTTGATAATTGCCCATCCTGCCTCTACGGGGGGGATAATAGACTCCTCCGTTTCTTATACGAGTTTTTGATTGTCTCGACCCCAACCTACGCGCTCTAACTTTTTGTTACACCTTAGGTGAATCACTCTGTAGGTAAATTCAATTGATGTACGGAGACTTTTTTGACTGAGGAGGGATTTTCTTCAAACTTGGTATACATATAGTGTTTATTGACTAATGTGTCCAGACGTTTTTTAAATTTTGTTAGGACCAAAAATAACGGTACCTGGCATACAATTTTTTCGCCAAAAAGGAAAATAATATTTTTCTCAAAAACTGGTCCGAGGATTTTGTTAAATATAATCGGGTGGCACAACGGCTCATGAAGAACCAGGGCCTAGTGACTAACAACTCGCAACCATTCCTGTGTGCGCCTTTCGACAGGAATGGAAGAGACCTACAATTTTATGCCGAATCCGAACGGCTAGACGAGAAGCACTTATTCGTCACCAGTGATACTCTTGGAGGATTTGTCAATTCCTCGCAATAGGCAGTAGCCCTGAAATTTTGATTTTGTTAAAAAAATTCAAATAAAAAGAAATGCTACTTTTTAATAATTTTTTTATTTTCATAAATTGAATATTCTGGGAACCACCAGAACAACCATTTTTTTGGTTTTTGATTTTCTCGAAAACAGTTAAGTTACAAATTTTAATTTTTTTGTATGGTAAGAATATAAATTTAAATACAATTTTTTTTTTTGAAAATTAAAAAAAATAATTTTTTTTTTGAAAACTAAACATTTTGAAAACGAGTTGGTCAATATTTTTAAAACTAGGTGTAAGATAGTTTTTTTTTATAATTTTGTAAAATACTTGAAAAAATCATCTTTCTAAATTAAAAGATAACGGTACCTTCCATACAAATGTTGAAAAACTATTTTATTTATGGTGAATATTTTGATAAAAACAAATTTTACCAATAATGGTTAATTACGGTACCTGTCATAGAACCGATTTGTTTGTTTTCAATTTTCTCGTTGATGGCTGCTCTGATTTCAACCAAAATTTGTATACAAGAGCTCCTTCACAATTCAAATAATTTTTCATACACAAATATTTAATAAAAAAACTTTGGATTTTTAAAAAAAATATTGAATTTTTTTTTTTTTGGAAAATTCAGTATCTTGAAAACGGGAATTTTATTAAAAACTAAATGTTGGCATACAAGATTTTATTTTTGAAAATGAGCGAAAAATTTTATATGTAAAAATTAATTTTTCAGAAAACCGCTCCATCGATTTTTTATTTTTTTTTTTCATAAATTCATATTTATCAGAACAAATCAGATAGAATACTTGATTTTTAGCTCTTACTCTCAAAGTCATTAAAATAACAAATTTATAGTAATAATTTGTTACGGTAAGATTTCCCGCAACAAAAACCATTCCTTATAAGTTCTTAAAACCTTCGTCTGACTATGTTGTTTGGTCATAGTCAAACTCTCGATATCTGTTTTCCCCTCCATCCCAACCCTTCCCATTTTTCGACCCATACTTTTAGTCCGTTGTCCTCATGGAGCTTTTGAGAGTTGCTCAGAGAGGATAACAATATAGGTACCCGATTCTTTATTATGGAGTATTTCGTGTTGAGCCAGCGGATGGGCTGGAGACCCACACGTCACCTACTATTTCGTGTTGAGCCAGCGGATGGGCTGGAGACTCACACGCCACCGATAAATACGTAATAAGGGCCGATGGAAAATATACACTGTCACTTAAGTGGATTTACAACAACGCAACACAACAACCTAAATTTAACTTTCTTTTTTATGGCTACCAGCCCATCCTAAAAAAACATAATCTTATATTTAACTTAATTAACATTGACCGACATTCAAGAATGGAACGCTAAACGCTTATCCCCAATTCCCCAAATCTGCACAAAGGTCCACCGAATAGTAGATTGCGCGTTAGGCAGTTTAATTTAAGTATTCGCCTTCCTGCTTCGTTTCCTTAAAAATATTTATAAAGTAGTTCAGAGATTGTATAGTTCTTTTTCGAAACATTTTCAAAAAGTTAGAATTAATAATGTAGAGTAGCTGAGAGAATGCTCAGAATTGTATTTTCAACTTTTTATAGTTTCTTTATTTTTCTCAAAGGTATTATTGTGAATATGTCTAGATACGGCCTTGGATTCGTCAAGTTTTGGGACAACGCCAACAACTTGGGGAATTCAGTGAATGTGTGGGTAAAAGAGAGTTTCGATGGAACTCAACTTCGGAGTGATACCGCAACCGAGTTCCACGATAGCTATTGCATGAGAGTGTGAATGTGTGAGTGAAAGAGGGCGGCCAATAGAGGACAAAGGCTAAGCAAGATCAACGACTTCTTGGTTGACTGTCATAGCCGTGAGGTTAAATTTGATTTTAGAATTGAGAAAGAAAAAGAAAATATTGAAAAGCGGAAAATAATTATTTTTTTTGTTTGAATTTGAGATAAATTTTAAAGCAGAATTTTATAAAGTGTGGTTGTTTTTGAAAGTGTTTCAAAAGAAATTAATAGAGGAAAAGGAAACAGCGTCGAAGAAAGGAGTTTAAAATCGCCAGAACGGGGCGAAGTTTATTTATAGAGGAAAGGAGCAGGAAGGCAACAGGAGTTACAAAAGAAAAGATAAGTAGAGTTTAGTTTATTGTCCGTTTTGAAAAATAAGTGTTTCAAGAGATTCGGTTGGCTTTTGTTTTATTCGTTTTATTACATATATCCCTAAATTGTGGGATTCGTGACCCCATTACTTAACGTAGTTTTCTTTGTCTTTTATTTCGGGACCGAGTATTAGCGGTCTATTCTTGCGGTCTACCCTTTTGAAATTTTCCTTTGTTTTATTTTTTTTGTTTCTTCGAAATTGTCCTTCGACATTTCAAATATAGAACATTTTATAATTAACTTCATATTGAAAAGATTCTGGGTTTTAATCCAGGCGAAAGCCAAGGTTTCCCAGACATTATTTATCAATAAAAATATTTTTTGCTTCCCTTTGGGAATAATACTTTGTGTTTCCTTCATAAATTGAAGACGAAATTTTCAGCACCCGGTCAAGGCAAACGACCCTATAAAAAGTTTCCTGGCGCCCACCCTACTACGTAAGTACGTCACTGTACTTACAACATAATTTAATAATTCTTCCCTATTATACATACATACCAACATACGTACTATTCTTTTTTTTAACACACAGTTCTTTTTTTTATTCGATTCGAGTTGTTTACTTTTTTGTTCATATCTAATTCGACGAACCCACCCCAGCTGACTAGCCGGTTGGCTGCATCGTAGTTGCAGTGTGTTGCAATATTTCTTTCTCCCTATTCCCCTTTAATCGTCTTTCGTCAAATTGATTGACATTCCTCATTTCGATTTTAACTTTCGCGTGTGCCGGTTGCACAAAATAATTAAATTAATTCGTTTATTACATTATTGAATAATAATTGGGATTCGTATAATCCTAAGTCGCGGTTTTTAAGTATTATAATTCGTCTTCCTAATCATCATAAATCCCTTGTTAAATTCGGGAAATATTGCAAATTTATTTAATTTTTACTTGCGATATACATACGTAGTATAGCTATAGGGCAAGTTGAGGATTCCTGCAAACAAAAAAACTCGAGATAATAATTTAGATTTAGAAAGCGAAAAAAGTGGGTCTCGCAATTCTGTCTGTCTGTCTGTCCGTCTGTCTGTCTGAACCACGACCTGCAGCCTTAAGGGCTGAAGCGATTTTCTTCAAAATTTGGATTTAAGGTTCTTATGGGATTCCCTAGAGGGGTAGTAGCCCGTAGCGTAATGGTTAGTGCGTTCGACTGTCACGCTGGAGGTCTGGGATCGCTTCCCAGCCTCGTCCACCTAAAAACTAAAAAGTTTTTTTCAGGGCTACTGCCTCTTGCGAGGAATTGACAAATCCTCCAAGAGTATCACTTGTCACGAATAAGTGCTTCTCGTCTAGCCGTGCGGATTCGGCATAAAATTGTAGGTCCCTTCCATTCCTGTCGAAAGGCGCACACAGGAATGGTTGCGAGTTGTTAGTCACTAGGCCCTGGTTCTTCATGAGCCGTTGTGCCACCCGATTTATTTATTTTTATAGAGGGGACATTGAATTTTTTGTTTTAGCTCAAAAAATAACGGTACCTGCCATACAACCAAATATACAAAAATTTATTTATTTCAAAAACGGCTCTAAAGATTAAAAAAAAAATTGGAGGTACTAAAATTACTACAATATACATATATTTTGGTAGAAAAAAAAATATAACGGTTATTAACGGTATCTGTCATAGAACCGATTTTTTGTTTTTCAAATTTCTCGTTAACGGCTACACCGATTTCAACCAAATTTTGTATGTAAGAGGTCCTTTATAATTTTAACAACTTTGCATATATATTTTTTCAAAAAACTAGTTTTTGGATTTTTAAAAAAATATTGAATTTTTTTGAAAATTCAATAGCCAAAAAAATTGCATTTTATTTAATTCTTAAAGTTGGCATATCATAATTTTATTTTTAAAAATGTTCAAGAATTTTTATACATACAAATTAATTTTTAAGAAAAGCCTTTTGTTAGCGAAAATATTCTGGCTACCTTCTGTCGGGATGAAGTTTTCCCGTATTGAAAAAAGTTGAACAAAAATCGTAGCAGTCCTGAATTTAATTTCATTTTGTGAATTTTTTTTATCTCAGAGCTTTCAGAGTGCTAAAATTGTTCTTCTTTTTCCAATCAGAGCTAGCTCGGAGCATGCTCCATTTGTTTCGAATAAAAAGCTCGAGCGCATGGAGCAAAAAGCTGACCGTAGCCGACTTCACTTTCTTTCTTGTTCCAAATCATTTCCACTCATCAAATTCCAATTCCGATTTTTGAATTTTTCGAGTTTTTCATTGGCCAACTGTCAGATGAAAAAGTCAGCATCGTATGACAGTTCACTGCTAGATGTGTTTCAAAATTATATCGGAGAGGACTGATCATACTCTGCTCAGAACTAACTCCGATCGCTCGAGCTCTGCTCCATGCTCTGCTCGGAGCTTAAAAAGAAAAATGACTATTTATCAAACAAATAAGTGTTGTGTATAACTTGTCCGGAATCTTTACGAGTGAGCATAAAATGGATTAGTTTCTCAAAAGATTGTCGCAGGAAGCGGCAAAAGCAAGACAAAATCGAAAAAAATAGCCAACTACCGCCTTGCAACTGCGACCCCCCGAAAAATTCTTGGCGACCTCCTAGAGAATGCATTTAAATAAACTTATTCTCTAAGATAAAAAAAATATCAAAATACAATTATTGACTCCCTCCAAGATCCAAGTCGCATTCCCTCTAAGCCGATATTCCCTCTAACTCAAAACTTTCTTCCAATTCTTGGACAACCTATTTTAAATCCCTCTGTTGAATAAAAAAAAAGTTTAAATATAAGTTATTATATAATTTTGTTATTTAAATAACAATCCCATTTAAAATAGCTGAAGCCCAAAAACAAGTATGCCATGTGATTTTTTTTTTGATAATTATGAATTTATGAAAAAAAATAGAAAATCCTAAGAGCGGTTTTCTTAAAAATTAATTTTTTATATATAAAATTTTTAGAACATTTTATAAAATATAATTTGGTATGCCAACTTTTAGTTTTTATTAAAATAAAATTTTAAACGAAACATTACAAAAAATCGCCAACCCGTTTTCAAAATATTGATTTTTTTTGAAAATTTGTACATATGTGCAAAATTGATAGGCCTCTTGTATAAAAAATCGGTTAGGTCGTTAACGAGAAATTTGAAAATCAATATATCGATTCTATGGCAGGTTACAATTATTTTTTTTCTCTAACAGAATATTTTTTATATGCCTAATACATAGTACCTAACTCGTAATTTGTTTGTTTAAATTCGTTAGAGCCGTTTTTGAGATAAATCAATTTGTGTATATTGGTTGTATGGCAGGTACCGTTACTTTGATTCTATACAAAAAACTCCAATTTCCCCTCCAGGGAATCACCTAAAAACCTTAATGGCTAAAACAGATGTGCAGCCAGTCTGCACGCATCTATGCATGCAGAGCTGCACACGAAACACACGTGCATAGTTTCTGACATTCATGATGCATAGGTATGTCTAACAAATACATGAAAGCACAGCGTTGCCGATGTGACACAATAGTGTTGGAACGAGGATTTCTTTGTTGGACGATAGCAGGATGGCAACGCCGGCTTCATGGATTCTTAAAAAAAAAAATCACCAACACAAAAAATTTTTTTGAAAGATAAGCAAGTGATGTCAATATTAGTAATGCCAAATACCAATTATTCAAGATTTTTTTCTTTGCTGTTGTGGCTGCAATGATGCTGCGCAGCAAATTTAGAAAAAGAGATATCGTGCAGAGCTGCGCTGCATGCAGCTCTCGGGTGAATCTGCTCCCATAAGAACCTGTGTAATTTAATTTCGCTGCACGGAAAACGCTGCACACCTGTTTAGCACATAAGTCCAAAGTTATAAGAAAATCTCTTCAGTGGTTTAGGCTGCAGTTCAAGGTACATACAGACAGACTGAAAGACAGGCATCGTAATGTTAGGGGAAAATGTTATCTCAACTTCTATTTTTTGTACGAATCCAAAAAATAGTACGTATATGAATACCGCAAGTAAAAAATTACCCTATCTCAAATTGCAACTCCTTGTTTGTTATTCATTATAAATCCGCCACCACCCACCGGCCCGTCAGTGTGCTATTATCAAATGAAGCGCTTAGAAGATGGAGGTCGTAAGCGACATTTTTAAACATTTGAGTTATAATCATTTAAAGTTTATTGCCTATAACTTTTTTTATGAAAATAATAAAAATACTGTATGGAAAATTTAAAGTCAATAAAACTCAGGTGAATTTAATTTTAGGAATCTTTTTTATTTAACGCAAATAGTTGTTGAGATATTTACAGTTTTGTGCTTTTAACACCTTTATCAAGGAACTTTTTTGTATGTAATTTAATTTTATGTTGTAATTTACTTATTTTTTGTTTGTTTTTTCTCATTCCCTTCCACAGGATCTGCTGAAATTGCATTTAAATAAAACCATTGATGAATTTAGCCATCATAAGAAGCCAAATTTCATAAAATGTCACTTAACACCTTCATCTTCTAAGCGCTTCAAACATAAATGCATCTACATAAAAAGATATTTATACAACAAAACAACAAAACTAAACTAACACTCTGAAGACTGTTAAGTTAACATGATGAAACTTAATTTAATTAGGTGTGCATTTACTTGGCATGGTTTGGTCGATAAGTAAGAAAAAAACGCTCGAATCTACCAGAAAGTTTATATAGACTTCATGGGAAATATTATATAGTCTTACCATTCAAACATGCCCATAAGATTTGTTTTCTAGCACGATAATGATACAAAATGTCTTCAATGGATTTTTAAGCAGTGGTTTGCGGATATAAGAACTTATTTTTTAGATTTTACCGTCCAAATTCTATTGAGAACTTGTGGGGAGACATTAAAGGAGAGTTAAAGTCAAAAAAAAAAAAAAAAAAAAACTGATCAGACTTTTCAAAATATTAAAAAAATCTGAGAGAGTATACTATATCAAGATAACATGCCTTAGTATACAAGGATTTTTGTCTGAAATTTAAAAAGAATGAAGATTTCCCTACAATATTTTCACACTAACATTACCCGTGTTTTTTTGGCATTCTATAAATAGTACAGTAGAAAATTACCAAAAAAAACGCATCCGCAGTAGCCTGGTTTTTGTATTTCAAAATTGGTTAAATTTAAAAAAAAGAACGCCTGTCAGAATATTAAAAAAAAATATAATATTTGTGAGAATCAGAAGCAGTCAAAATTAACTTCACGAAAAAACTAATAGTAACCAACATTTGAGAATGAAATCACCAAAAATCCATTCGAGACTCGGAAAACTATCCGCAGTATGATTCTACTTTAACTTTTATCGGCAGTATTCATACTGCTGATGTTGTATTTGTTATTCATGTAAAATCCTACTTTTGGATAGCTACTATGGAATACTACTATGGATAGCTTTTCCAATAAAATACGGGTATTATGACAATTCAAAATTTTTTAATGTTATGACAACCTTTAACCTCTGTTCTTAATTATATCGCCAGACGGAATAAGAGTTAAAATGATGTTCATTTTTTTTTTCTACAAATATTCGCATGTTAATATTTTGCAAACATTATTATATATACACTTATACATTATAAGTGTACCTTAGTTCATAGGCTATTAATAAAAACCACTTCTCAACCTCAGGAGAAGTGTCTTATGTCGAAACCACTGTACATATTTATGTAGTGGTTCCTTTTTGCCTTTAAATGGTTGACGCGTCTCACTATTGCTCCAAATCCAAAAATAGTCTTAAAAAGATAAATCGGGTGGCAAAACGGCTCATGAAGAACCAGGGCCTAGTGACTAACAACTCGAAACCATTCCTGTGTGCGCCTTTCGACAGGAATGGAAGGGACCTACAATTTTATACCGAATCCGAACGGTTGAACGAGAAGCACTTATTCGTGACAAGTGATACTCTTGGAGGATTTGTCAATTCCTCGCAAGAGGCAGTAGCCCTGAAAAAAAAACTTTTTAGTTTTTAGGTGGACGAGGCTGGGAAGCGATCCCAGACCTCCAGCGTGACAGTGGAACGCACTAACCATTACGCTACGGGCTAGTCTTAGCAAAGATCAAAACTGCGACGTTGGAACAATTTTTAGATTTTTTTTAGATTTAGATGTATATTTTATTCATTTCAAACTTAAAAGTTTTTCCAAAAAAAAAAAAAATATACTTACAAAATTTTTTTAATTCAAACTATCGAAATCGGTTCAACTGTTCGAAATAAAAGAAAATGAAACAAAAAGTAGATATTTTTTTGTCTTACACACTATGCAAGTCTATCATCAGTATTGTTATTACTTTCTAAAGGGCAAAACACGACTTGAAAGTCTTATCAATGATTAATTCCCTGGCACATTTGTTTTTCAGTTTTTTTTTAAATATTTTTTACAACCATACATTTGTTGCTATTATTGTATGTGTGTAATGTGTATGTATATGTAGGTAAATATGGATGTGTGTACCTACACGATGTATGGAACTGTTTTTTTTTATTTTTTAAAAGCTTATCAGCGTACACGTTTAATGCATTTCCTCTTATTTGCTGGACCATTTAAAAACTTACTAACTTTTTAACACCTATCTTTACTCATTTTATTTTTATATTAAGATTTTATTGATAAAATCTAAATAGTGAATTATTTGCGCATCCGAGCACTTCAACTAGCTAAACTATTTAAAGATTAAATTGTGGATTTTGCAAGCCAATTAAATAGTAAAGATACTCCGTGATGTTAGATATTGAGGGCCTACTTATGTACATAAGTCAATTACTGCCAAAAATTCTATCCACTATTTCCTACAAAAAAAAAAACTTTTTCTTTTAAATTGATGTATTAAATCCTCGAATTCAAGACTTATCCATTTTACCTAATACGAAACAAAAAATCATCCGTATAATTTGTTCCATGTTGTGCAAGTACTAAGTAGTGCTCTGACGTGAGACCAGCGTCAAATTGTCGCTTGACTTCAAATGTATTGATAAGCTAAGAAGTATACAGATTCAATTTGGGATTATCACTTAACCTTAACTCCTTATCAGTAATAACTTTTGTGTTATCAAATCATTGTTTGAACATCATTCTTTGAAAATCATTTTAAGGTACACACAATCATTACTGAACCCATGTAACCTGCTAATTCACACACAAAGCAAAATAATATGAAAAAAAAAACGGAAATAAAAATTAGAAGTTGAAGGTAACATATTTTACATATAAATTTACTTTGTTTCCTTCGAATAGCAGATAGAGGTCGACTCTAGATTTGTATTAGGAAGATAAGCAATTTTCTTTTATAACCACTGAAGTTAACATATAGCACCACTCTTAAGAACCAATAGGAAATATATCCCTTGGCTGTGAAGAATTCCAAAGATCCCTTTTTATCAACCAGAAGGAATGAAAGAAATTTTTTTTTTTTTAAACGCAAATTTTATATTTGTTGAAATATGTATTTGTGATCCTAAACTACGCACACAATTAAACTACGTACAACATTATTTTTTACTACTAAAATCAATCGTCAACAGTTGCAGCGACTAGAGCAGCCCCACGTCCAGATCCATCCTCGGAGAGCATCAAATCAAATCTTATATTCGGTTTAACCAATTCTCGCATTTTTTCTTCCATATACTCATTAAATCTGGGGTGCAATCTGAAGACAGTTCCATCAACTCCCACAGTTGAATGATCTTCATCGATTTTGTTTATCATTGTTGCCTGGCTGCATGCAACTAGATGGGCTGCTCTCTGCGATACACACTCACAAATGTATCTCACTTCGGCGCAGTCGTCGTTGGTAGGCTTTGAGAAGCCCAAATCGGTGAAAATTCTTATGCAATTAATCCAAACTCCCTCTTTGTCTTCTTCAATTTCTGAAACAAACCGAGTCTCAAAGCTGTCAGGCACTTGCAGCTTCTTGGATTGTTTTCCACAATTGGGAAAAATGAGTTTTTTGTCGATGGCCTTCAAGAGCACCAATCGAACGATCTCACCCATGTACATGCCCGAAATCATTTTCTCGTAGATTTGTTTTCCAGGATTCATCGACGCTTTGTCAATAATTCTATCGGCCTCTGTACGAACAAAGTCTAACGCACCACTCTCTCCGAATGCACCCATTTCAGCATTGATGATTACGTAAGGCTTTCCCGGCTGTGCATCATATAGTTCAACATTTTCCACTCGCTCAAGATAGCATGCGTTGCATCCGGTGCCGATGATCGTTCCAATATGGCAATTTTTATTTCTATGTGCACAGGACATCAGGGTTCCTGTTGTGTCGTTGAGAATCGCTACAACTGATATGGAAATATCTCCACGTCGATTGATAGCATCTCTCAGCAGCTGCACAACATCTTCATTCTCCACGCCAGGACAATTGAATCCTTTGGTCCAGCGAATCAAATAGCCCTTTGTAAGTCCCACTTGTTTCAATGGAAATGAAAATGTAAAACCAAGATGAAGGTGTTCCTCCATCAAATCCTGCTCCTTGATAAAAGTCTCCAAACATTCGGCTATGTGATCAAAAAGCTGCACTCCTGGCCCGGTCATAATTTCTTGGGAAATAGCATAGGTCTTTGACTTTATATCTGCTTCGTGATGTGCTTTCAAGGTAACCAGTAAAACACGGAAATTGGTCCCACCCAAGTCCAATGCCATGTAGCGACCAATTTCTTCACCCGTAGGTAGATCCTGCACGTAAGTTACGAAGCACTTAACATCGGCTTGGTCGTGTGTCCGTTTGCATAACCCACGATTCAATTCATTCAGGAATCTGCGATTAATCTCAAGTAGCTGACTACGGTCGAGTATGTACTCCTCCATAAGATCGCGACATTTGCGCGCTTTAATAGACATGTTGGCTTGTCTGATTCTTAAAAACAACTGCCGTTTTATAAAAATCTTTCAAGCAGCTAAGCACTAGCAATAATTATATTATGAAACTACCTTCTAGAAGACAATGCTTTGCCTAGAATTAGTATAATCTAACTTAGTCGCTGTTTGATAATCGAATTTAGTCTTAGAGCTGAGAAATTGGCATAACAATTTTTATGAATTGTGTTTGAAGTGTGTGCTAGCCTGGACATCAATAAGGCTATATAAACTGATAAGGGCTTTGTGTGGTATCTCTGCATTTATGATATGTATTTATTTTACATGAATGGTTTTAGTTTGGTTATATGGATATTGATGGTCATGAAAAACCATAATAAATACAAAAAAAAGAGCTTCTAATACTTTGTCAACTTGAGGATTCGAGGTGAGGGTTAAAAAGATTACAGTGAATATTTTTGTTGGTCGGGGTTATCGAACACAAAGTAACATTAGATAAGATCGAAATTTGACAAAATAAAATTCGTTTAATTGATTTAGTTTTATTTTTTCGCAGGCGGGAGTTGTGTTGATTTCTTTAGTTAATTAGGCAAATTTAAGGTTTTGCATAAAATATTTTAGAATTTGTGTTTTTTGTGCGTCTTGTTTAACAAAAAAACGTAGATAGCTATGTACATAATTATGGTTCTCGTATGTTGTGAAAGAAAGTTTACTTTTAAATCTTATATGTATGTTCACATACATCATGGGCAAGGCGTTAACTGCTTATTCCAACTTTTGGTTTTTTTTTTTTTAATGTTAAATATAAACAAATGGCAACGAGGCAAACTTACTAGTAAATAAGAACCGATCTTTTACGCACCAAATTTCAAAATCGTGTTATCAGCCGTCTTGGCGATGTCAATTGCCCGCTTCGGAGCTGCGATTTTACCGCTTTGGACTTTTTATTTTGTGGCGAACCGCGAAGGACCGATGTTATGCCAACAATCCGGAAACAATTCAGGCACTTAATGCCAATAACATCCAAGCAATCTTGGACAATTCGAGTGTCAGAATGCGCTACTGCCAAGCCAGCCACATGAAGGACGTTATGTTCCATAATTATTAATTGGTATGTTCCTCTTACTAATTAAACGATAATACATGGACAAAATTTAATTTTGTTCATTTTATTGCATTTAGAAAAATGAACTTGTATTTGGCACTCTGTATATGTTAGTTGCCGTTATCTGTATATAAATGGCCTTGAAAAAAAAATTGTGGTACCATTTGCTCAAAAAGTATCCAACAGATTTCGATAAATTTTATATGGTTGGAAAGGCAAAAGTGCGGAGATGTGCACAATATACCTGTGACACTCATTAATACTGGGGATGGGAAAAACCGGTCGGTTAAAACCGAAACCGGGTTTTTTGTTTCGGTTAACCGGTTTTTTTTCGGTGATTTTTTTATCTCTGTTTAAACTGGTGTTTTTTCTAAAACCCAACGGCTAACGGTTTTTTTTTTACTAATACTTCATTAACACGACTGACAGATTGGCAATGTTATCTCAGTATACTGACAAAAGAATGAACAAATTCATTCTTTTGTCAGTTAAATGACAGAAATACTGCCAATTTGCCAATCGTATTAATGGAGCATTAGACACTTCTATTCACATTCAGAGCTCACATGAGAAAACCAGTTATTTGAAAAACCGGTTTTTCTGTCCGGTTAAAACCGGCAGGTTAAACTGAAGAGGCAAAGAACCGAAAAAACCGAAAACCGGTTATTTTGAAAAAACCGCCATCCCTAATTTATACACAGTGGATCATTTTTGTGTTTGCACTGCCAATCACTGTGCATATTTAAAAAAAAACTAAAAACTATAAAAAAATGTTTTCTTATTTATTTTTCAAACAAATTGTAGGTCTGTCAATGTGAGGTTTTGGGGGTCGAATTTCGGCCAGTAGGCGAAATGTACTAGTTTTTAAAAAAATAACTAAGGCCCGTTTGCTGATACGAAACATAAATACTTAAGTTCAACATCCGCGCTTAAGTAATACATTGCTTTGCACCAAATGAAAACTTTAACATAGATATCCTCAAGTTCAACATAACTTAAGTGGCAGAAAAAGTACTCCTTAACAGATTTACGTATTTTAGACTTTTATTGTTGTTTTTTGTATTATTTGCTAAGAATAGCGATTCAAATTCGAACAATTTAACAACAAATTTTATAAAAATGTACGTAGGACTGTCCAAATAGATCCCAGATCCTTATTTATATTTAATCTTAATCTAAACTATTATATAAAGACTAAAGAATTATTTTGTTCCTTCGCGCATAACTCATAATATAATTAACTGATTTACGTGAAACAAATTTTATAATATTCTTTATGTCTATGAGACGGTTTAAGGATATTTTTTATTTCTTAATTTTTTTAAATTTTTAGACTTTTATTGTTTTTTAATTTTGTGTCACCTTTTTTCAAGAGTTTGTCCCAAATATTCACTCATACACTCAAAACGGTTTGATATTAAAAAAAAAAATAAGAATTTTTTGATTAACTCAACATTCTTACGAACATTTTAAGACCTATATCTTTTCTTAATTATACATACAAGCTGAGTAATAAAAATAAACTTTTGAAAATTATCAATTTTTTTAAATTATTTCTATCCAGGAATGCCATTCAAGAGCAATCAACGGGTAGCTGCTTTGTTTTTTTGTTATTTGCTTTGTTCTTTTCTTCCGCAAACTGTATTCATGCCTGCTGGCACAATGGTGTAATATGTAGCGCCACAATGTAAAGCTACCATTGTCAGCATTCGGAAACCTATGTAGATCTATCCAGATACGTTTCTTATTGTTGTAATTCCGTGTTAAAAAAACAACTGATGACAAAACAGCTTTTGCTGTTGGATTGCTATCCAAGCTATCCGAAAAATGTTGGTATACGTTTGTACCCCCATGCAAAATGTCAAAAACAACCAATACGTCCGAGAACCTATATGGATACGAACCTATTTTACACCCCTATTACGGTTGTCGGGTCACTAAAACGACAGTAAAACGACACGCCTCTGGAGGCGGCAATTGATATTTTATTAAAACTTATTTCGTCATAAAGAATAGATGGTTTGAGATTGGAGAGAATGTCGAAGATTTGGGTTAATTTAAACGCCAACTGTTGCCTCTAGAGCCTTGTCGTTTTAGTGACACGACAACCGTAATAGGGGTGTTAGATAGGCTATCGCATAGGTTTCCGAATGAGCCCATTGATTGTAGCAAGAAAGTGTGTGTAAATTAGGTAGGTATGTTATCTAGGAAGAAAAGAGTCACATTATGTGATCAAATAATTTGTGTATTATGTACCTCTTATCATCTCGCCATGCACCGCTTTTATTTAAAAAAGAAGGTGTTCTCCGGGTGAAACAAAAATGATTTGGTTCGAGGAAAAAGCGTATAACTTGACTTCTAATGGTCGGATCTTAAAGATTGAAATCTTAAAATGAGGGGAAAAACAGTAACTGTAAACTGTTTAGAGTCGTGTGTATTTAAAGAAAGAGGTACAATTAATATTAAAGTAATTTAATGGTGTTTGGGCGAATATTTTAAAAGGGAAAATGTTATGAATAAATTCAAATGAATTCAGTCTTAAAAAACGCTTCACATATTTACAAAATGGCTACACTGCAAAAACATTGTGTATCCGGAAGCTTAAAACAAATACAATTTATGTAGGTAGGAAGGTATGCAAATATAAACAAACTCCTTTAATATTATGTACTTATAGCAAACAAAATATTATTTTTTTAAGTTTGCGAAGCAACGCGAGCACGGGTCGGCTAGTATTTAATAAAATCACAGAGAAATAGACAATAGGTTGCCGCACTAATGTGGAATTCCTTTCAACCATTTAAAATCGAATATTTTTGTTTGATGAATAGAATTTTGTTATTTAAAATCGATTATTTTATGTGATTGTGTGGGTAAAATTTGACAGGATTTTTTACACACAAACTATTGCGCCAAGAAATTAATTAATATTCCAAATTGAATTCGTTTTAAGCACTTACATATATTATATTTCTGTAATCCAATCAAAACAATTTTTTGTATTCTTGAATTTATAAATTATTCACTTTAGAATATTTGTTTTTGCGACACAACAAATAAAAAAATTAATCAAAAGAATGAGAAATGTCAAATCTTCACAGTTACTTCGTTAACATGGAGAATTGAATCAGACTTGAAGTCGGATTCAATTCCATATAGACCTGGATCGTATTCAAACGGGATTTCTCGCTCCGTTTTCACTTTGCGAGCTGAATCGAATCGAAAAATACAAGTAGACCTGGATTGAAAAATTAAAGAATCGAGTGTGTATTTCAATTTGCTTTGTTTTGTGTTGTTGTTTTTTTTCTCTCGTAGTCACCATATTCATAAACGTTGGGAAATCTAATGTACATCTTTCATTAATAAACTATAATGACCAAAAAAGCCGAAGAAGTGAATACTTCAAATTTTGAATTTTTTACATATGCATAAACTTCATTTCCGCGCGCACACAGTAAAGTAAAAGTGTCACTTCAAATGTACTTTGATTCAATTTGAATTCGATTCAGTGAGGTCGTATACTTAGATCGAAATATAAATCCGATTCGTTTCGATCGTCGAATCCTGTCATGTAAACGGACTACGGAGTAAGTGGGTACGTACAGAGGACTTAGGGGACTTGCAAGTAAGGTAAAATTATAGACTGTGATTGGCCAGTTGTCGAAAGTGCCCTTCATTTGAAAAAATCGACAGCTGTCCAATCACAGTCTAGAAATTTGCCTTACTTGCAAGTCCCCTAAGTCCTCTGAACCTACCCAGTGGGTGTAGATTTTTCTATAATATTCAAGGGAATGACACATATTTTTTATTTTATTTTGGCAGCAGATTCACAACAACAAAACTTCACATTATCAATTTTTATGTATGTACAAAGTTCAATCAAAATAGTTTGAGCCGTTTTCGAGACGTCTTGATGAAAATCACTTTTTCAAACTTCTCCATCATCGTAATGTTAGATTTGATTAAAACCTCGAATGTTTTTTGACACGAAACCAATACTTGCCCTCTAGCGCAAGTAAAAAGTAACATAGGTAGGTACATAAATTCATTTGTTTATACTTTCAAAGTATTAAGTAGGCAAGAAACGCTAATGCCTTGAATTGAAAGTGCCAGTTATTCACAACAACAAAACTTCACATTATCCATTTTTATAGAAACAAAAAAATTAATACGGCAAGTTTTTGAATTATCAAATTTCATTGGAAAACCATAATTAAAATCAAATATTTAGTAAAATTGTTAATCGTACGTCCAAAAAAGGTCACAAAATGCAAAATACTAAAAATAGATTTGACTTTTCACACAAAATCAGGGTGGCACCGAAAAAAAAAATGTAAAACACAAAATCAAACAAAAAAGTTATAAAACATACAAAATCAAACAAAAAATTATAAAAACAACAAAATCAAACAAAAATACAAAAAATGAAAATGCTTGCTGTGGCTGTTATAGTTTTTAAGTATGTATAAGTATATGTTAGTAGTTTTATAGTAGTTTTAAGTAGTTTTAATTAGTTTAAAGATATTTTTAGGTAGACCTATGTAAGTTTTATATAAAAAATAAAATGATATGGAAATCAAGTTTTTTTCAATCTTTCTTGGTGAAAAATAAAACCAGTCAGATTTTAGTACGATATATAATTAGTTCTTATGCCGAAAGGCATTAGTATTAAATTATTGTTCAACTTAGAGCGCCCGCCTAGGGCCAGTAAGTTAGTTGTAAGATATTGATAATTAGGCTTATTTTTCATGAATGTCTAGCTTTAAGATAGTTATAGGTTAAATTAAAAATAAAAATTAATTTAGAAAAAAGACAAAAATTAGACTAGGTTCTGAATCATTATTATTGTTCTTGAAATATTTAAGACGAAATTTATTTTTCAACTGATTTCCTTAGTCTTGTTTTGTTTTTAATTTTTACCAATTCTTTACTACGTAATTATGTGTAAGACAACATTAATCCGAAGTAGATATCTTTTTCCGTTCTCCATACGAATGAAATTTACAGCTATTTTTTAAATTGCTGTAGTAAGAAAACGCCTAATTGAATTTGTTAGAAAACCTTTTCAGCACGTTATGACGTTAGTTTCTGTAGAATAAAATGTATCCGAATTCGACATCTACATTTGTTCTCGAGATATGGTGGACGAAAAAAGTACCCCAAACGTATGTACACTGCGCGTCATAAGGTTAGAGCAGTCATTTTTGAGAAATGAATTTGAAATATCTCGTGTTATCCAAAGAAATGGAAATCTTGTATGACACAAGATAGAATGTTTAATGTGTCATAAGAAAACCTATGCTTGCACTTCAAGAACAAAAATTAACGGCAGTTAAGAGAATAAATGTGTCACTTAGAATCAATATGGACCTATATATTAAGAAGTGAAAGTGGTTAAAAAAGGGCAAAAACCTATAAATTCTAAGCTATTGGAGATAATTATGCGAAGTAAATTTGTTTTTAATCTGTTAGAAATTTTTTATAAGATAAAACAATAAATGAAATATAAGGACCTCGTCAGCACGTTTCTCTTTGATCTTGAAAAATACAAAAATAGGGCTTTTGGAATCTAAATACAAAAATATAGTACCGTTTTGATTCTGAAATGCATAGAAATTGAAAAACCAGTATTAAACAAACGTACAAAATATGCACGACTGGATCGCACCAACTTGCTCTCGTACCTAACAACAAGAACGTAGCTAGACAATGACAGAGTGTAGATATAGTGATGGTTTACAAATATTCTTATATCGTTAACGAAAAAATAATGAAAACATGTTAAAATAGCAATTTTGATTTGATTTTTTTTTATTTAAATTTTGATTTAAAATAAAAAAAATACAAATTTCAAATGCAATATTTGTTGAATGACTTAGAAGTAAGAGATATGAGGAATATACCTTAATAAGTATAAGAAAAGACCATTAAAAAAAATATATTTTTATTTCCATTATTCGTATTTTTTGGTTAAAACGTCGTATGCAGTATTATTAGAACTGGTCTAAAGATGACATGTACAAAGTTCAATCAAAATAGTTTGAGCCGTTTTCGAGATCTCTTGATGAAAATCACTTTTTTTAAACTTCTCCATCATCGTAATGTTATTTGATTAAAACCTCGAATTTTTTTTTGACACGAAACCAATACTTGCCCTCTAGAGCAAGTAAAAAGTAACATAGGTAGGTACATAAATTCATTTGTTTATAATTTAAAAGTATTAAGTAGGCAAGAAACGCTTGGATGCCTTGAATTGAAAGTGCCAGTTATTTTTTTCGGATTTAGAGTATCCTGCGCAGCAGGCTACCAATCTACCACTGGGACTGGACAATTTTCACTTTTCCATTAACTGTTTTTTATTTTGGTTTCCACATTTACATTAGCTCACTGCAACCTATTCATATTAATTTGAAACATTATTATGCAAAATTTGTATTTACCTCACGAAAAGAACTTTTCGGCTGCACGTCTGTCAGAGCGACAAAATTAGACCCTTTTTGAAAACAAATTATATTACGTTTGTTGTCATTTGCAGAATATGTATGTAGGTCCGTTTTGAAAACAAAATCATTTTTAGTGAAAAATAGGTCCGTTTTGATTATTAAAAAAAGTAGATAGGGTTGTTTTGATTCTAAACTCAAAATTCAAGTGGTTATAACTTTTAAAATAGATCAGTTTAAACAAAAAAAGGATGTCATCTTCTAGCTCTCTCTGAAACGAAAATGTCGAGATAGGTCTGTTTTGATTCTAAGCGACACAAATGTTGGCCGAGTCACTTTTTTTTAAGTAAGTCCCCTTCACACAGGGAAACCAGTTGCTGGAGATTTTGTTGACGTTTTCCTTTAATTGCCTTGTAACTTTTACAGAAGGAAACCAAATTGCCAGAGATTTTTGTTTTCCATATAAAGTCTATTGTCTGAACGCACATTACGGACAGCATGAGAAGGAATGTGATAAAAATGTTCTCAAACGTTTACCGGGGAGATTTTTTTCATTCCCCTTACTTCTTGCCCTTCTCACCGACAAACTCCCAGTTTCCGGCAACTCAGTTTCCTTGTGTGAAAGCAGTCTAATTTAATGATTTCAATAGGTAAGAAACACATACAAAATTATTGAAGAAATACGATAGCTTAAATGTTTTTTTAGAATAATGTATTTACTTAAAAGTGTGTGCTGCCACCAGTTTAAAACCAAAATTCGATGTTTAAGAGATTTTATACAGTGATTTCAGATAGTCAAGTGTAATTTCACTCAAGGCCAACTTAAAGGTGTGAATCAGTCATCGCATTGCTTCGCTTTTTGTATACTTTGAATGAGAGCCATCTCAATACATTTTCCTTTATTTTTAAGTCCGGTGAATAGCGAGCCAAGGCAGCAATAGAAAATGTTGCCTTTAAATAATTATTTAAGCACTCGAGCTACCTCTCCCGAACCAACGAAAAGGAGCATTGTTTTGTTGAAAATCAATGCGGTTCGTCTAAAAAACACCGTCAGTTTTGCGGAACAGATTTTGTAGTACAAAGATGATTTCATCTTTGTACTTTAAACTGCTAAGTTTATAGTTCCCTAATAGAATATTGCATTATGATCTGGGCAGCGATATCCTATTAGGGGACAAATAACTTGACAGCTGAAAGTACTAAGATGACCGATTTCTAGTCATCTAGCTACTACAAAGCGTTGATAGAAGCATTGTTTCCGCAAACCAATGACCGTTTTGGACAAACCTCATGGAATTTCAGCAAAACAACGAACCTATTCATATACAGCTCGAGTGCTTAAATCATTCATTTCAAGGCAAAATTTCCTATTGTTGCTGTTCTGGATTTTCAAAATAAAAGAAAATGTCTGGGGATGCCTCACATGAAAAGTATACGAAGAAGCCAAGCAATACGATGATTAAGTTGGCCTTGAGTGAAATTTGAATTGACTATCTGAAATCACTGTATAACTCTCTTAAAGATCAAATTTTAGAATTTTTTTTAAATCTGGTGGCAGAACACGCTATTAAGCAAACAATTAAGCCTGCAAAAGAAAATTAAAACCATTGTTTTTCTTCACTTCTGTATGTGTCTCGTGTGTCATACAAAATTTCGAACTCTTTGGCGTATAACAAATTCCAGAGCTGTAAATTTTCAAGTACAAGTACCAGACAAGTACCAAGTAACTTGGACTTGTACTTGTACTTGAAAAAACTTGAAAATCATCAAGTACAAGTACTTTTTCAAGTACTTTCATCTAAATACATTTACTGGGTACTGTAGTACTGTCCAGTACATTTCAGTACTTTTCAAGTACAAGTACATTTTCAAGTACCTTTCAAGTACAAGTATATTTTCAAGTACAAGTCCATTTTCAAGTATTTCCAAAGTACTGTTTGAGTCGCGTATGAAATTAAATGAACATATTTTATAATTTATGAAGCAAATTATGTTATTTACATACAGTGCTGCCAAAAACATTCCGGATTTTTCCTCAGTATAATGTTTTTATTAATATCAAGTAGAAAACTAATAACTTTCCATAGGTTTTCCATAATTTGTAAAGGGTATGAGACAATTTAATAATAACCTTAAAAATATAATGCTACGATGACAAGAACAATAAAAAAAAATATTTTGTAAAGTTATTCAATAACATACCTGTGCAAAACTAACCGGATTGCAGGAAGATTGCGAGTCCCGATGTTAAAGTAGCGGGTTTTTCGAGTCTTTTGACTCACGCCGTAGATTAAACAGACTTTACAAGTTGAGAGCTGTGTTAGTTGAAATTATATAGTGCAGAAAATGGCTTAAACACGCTATAGCAACGCGATTCGATACAAGGTAATAGAAAAGTTCCAAGCCGGTACAAAACAAAATTTAATATCTGAAATATTGCAAATTCCAACGTCAACGGTTTGTGACATCATTACAAAATTTAGAAGCGGGAAATCAGTAGAAGCAGATCATTTTGGTGGACGCCCTCGCAAAACAACTGTTCAAACTGACAGGCGCATAAAGAATTTTGTGCTTAAAGACCCTTTTGCAACTTCAAAGATAATTTGTGATGAACTAGGTCTACCTACAGGGCCAAGTACGGTAAGGAAGCGTTTAAGAGATTTCCGTTTTTTTGCATTTCGACCAGCGAAGAAACCTCTTCTTACTGCTAAACATCGTAGAAAAAGGTAAGTCATGAAAGGTGTTTGGAAAAGACTTTAAATTCCTAATCAAAATATTTAACTCAGGGTTGAATTTGCAAAAAATCATCTTAACTGGTCTTTAAGCAAATGGAGGAGCGTGCTTTTCAATGATGAAATCAAATTCAACTTGTTTTACTCCAATGGTGCAGTGACAGGAAGGCGCTCAAAAGGTACGCGATTAAAGCCTGCAAATGTACTCCCTACAGTTAATCACGGTGGAGCCTCGGTTATGGTTTGGGGCTGTTTTTCAGGCGCAGGCTGCGGTCCAATACACCAAATCACAGGAACAGGAACCGTTTTCAATATAAGGACATTTTGGAGTCAGTAATGCTTCCATATGCAGAGAAAGAAATGCCTTTGCGTTGGGTTTTTCAGCAGGATATTGACCCTAAGCATTCTTCAAAGCTGCTAAAAGAATGGTTTGCGACTAAAAATAATCGTTTTTTAGAATGGCCGTCTCAATCACCCGATCTAAACCCAATTGAAAACTTGTGGGCCATTTTAAAAAGGCGGGTTGGAAAAAAAAGCACACGTCAACAACTTTTCTTATTGCAGCCTTGAAAAATGAATGGGAGAATATTCCTGCTTCTATTTTCAAAAATTTAATTCATTAAATTCCTTGTCGATGTCGAGCTGTGATAAAAAATAGGGGTTACTGGACAAAATATTAAATACAAAATAATAATTAATTGTACAAGATAAAATCCGGTTAGTTTGTCACTTTAAAATTCTGAATCAACTTTAATTTTTGACTATTATTTTTTGTTTTAATGGATATTTTACCATGTTTTTTGTTTAAAATGATACAATTGTTTAATAAAAATGGCGAGAAATTACAAATATTTGATTTGTTCAATTTAATCTCTCAAACCAACACTCAATGCAGTTGACCAAAAAAATCCGGAATGTTTTTGACACCACTGTATGTATAACATTTTTACCTAACCGTGGCCAAGGGTTTGAAGCGCGAGTAAAACTGGAATGATTATTAATAAAATTAATCAAATTTGTACGTAACTGGACATTTTTATGTTAGTAATAAACCAAGTATTTTCTATTGACTCAATTACCAGTCTGTAAGTAATTTCAGTGAAACTAGAAACTGTTTTTTTTTTTAATTTAATTTTATTTTTTAAGGTTTCAGTTAATTCATTAAAGATGAATTAGCCTTTAATAAGACAATTTGCTCAAAATGGTGTCCGCCGGGAAGGTATACTACTTTGTTTGTTTATAATTTTTGATTAAATGAAAGAAATTGAATCTTATATTGATAAATGTTTTATTTAATGTCGGCAATTATTTATGGAATACAATATCAGGTAAATGTCCGCCTCTGTTAGTCTCACAAATGCGAGCCCTTTTTCATTACATTCTCACACATTTCCCGCGGTATTTCATTAATTTCATCACGAATATTTTGTTTGAGTTCCTCAAGCGTTTCTGGTTTGTTTGCATAAACCTTGCTTTTCAGATATCCCCACAAAAAAAGAAGTCAGGAGCAGTCAAATCAGGCGACCGTGGAGGCCAATCAACATCACCATTTCTTGAAATAACTTGTTGTGGAAAGAGGTCTCGCAGTAATTCCATTGTTATCCTGGCTGTATGCGACGTATTCCGGGGGACACCCTGCACATAAATAACATAATTTGCTTCATAAAATATCAAATATGTTCATTACATTTCATACGCGACTCAAACAGTGTTTCAAATAGACTTGTACTTTAAAAATACTTGGAAATGGACTTGTATTTGAAAAGTACTTGAAAATGTACTGGGCAGTACTACAGTACCCAGTAAATGTACTTAGATGAAAGTACTTGAAAAAGTACTTGTACTTGGTGATTTTCAAGTACCAAGTACCTTGTACTTGTTTTTTCAAGTACAAGTACAAGGTACTTGGTACTTGAAAAGTACTTGAGTCCAAAGTACTTAAGTCCAAATGTACTTAAGTACTTTACAACTCTGACAAATTCACTTCTATAAAATTACTGCTTCTAGCGTTATGACTCGCAGTGTACGTACCTACACACATACAAATATCTACCTAAAAACGACGAATTCTGATTCTAGAAACCTCAAAACGTGAAGATATGTCAACATTTTTAATTCGACAAATCGAACCAATTAAAATAACTTCCAATGGGAAGTTAAAAAGCTATCTCCGAAAAAGAAGATTAATTTGGTGATTTTTGTTCGGGATTTTTTGAAATCTTTTGCGTGTGGAACTGTCCTCGAGTTTTCTTCTTTTATTTACCTTTAAGAAAAGAGGGAAAAGTGCGCTGAATATTATTATGAATATTTTTAAATAAAAAAATATTCATAAAAGAAAATTATTGTGTATCATTCAACGATTTTATTCTAAGTTCAGCTATAAAGCAAAAATTCTCAATAAGATCTGTTAATTTTGGCACAACACGCAAAGGCATTTAGAATATTTGGTTTAATTAATGGAGCTCGAGCAAAATATCGCTCCGCACTTAATTCATGTTTTTTAAATGTAAGCATAAAATTCGTGTTAATTTACGCCGACGAAACATACAAATTTAAAAAAGGGTAAACGTTTCTACTGATCCACCGGCCTCAAATCATTACGTTGATTTTTGTATGTGAACTAGCTGGAGTGGATGTGGACGTATTTAAAGTTGCGATGAATCATACACTGAAAAACCCAGACGGTAAAAACATAGAAAATCAAGCTTTCGAATGGAATCCTCAGGAGCTTGGTCGAGGTAGGCTCAGTTATAGAAGAAACTTACAGTAGTTTTGTTCAGTGAGGTAAGTGTTAAATCAGAACAACAGAACAAATTAGAACAGAAAGTTTTTTTCCAAGTTGGTCTACCTTGAAAGCAAAAATAAAAAATCCTGTTCTTAACTGTTCTAAACAGACTTATAATAGAGCAATCAGGACAGTTTGGAACAGATAAAATGTCATAAAACAGTCAAAAGTTTTACTTTTCTGTTTGAACAGCGTCGTTGAATAAACCTATTATATCGTTAGAAAAAAGGAACCAATTGTTGAGGAATAATTATAACTTTCTTTTGTAGCATATTTGTGTTAGGTTATCGTCTAGCCTAATTAAAAACGAAACGCCCTTATCCCAACCCAAATTTCCATTAGTAATATTCTAAACTTACCAGAAACCTCATTTGTGTGGTTAGTTGTATTGACCTCAATCTCCGGCACCGGAGTTTTCTTTTCGTTTTCAGGTGAAGCCTTTTTCTTATCAATTTTCAAATTGCTTAATTTCTTTGCCTAAAAAAATTGCATTGAAAATATTGTAGACAATTAGTTTAGTTAGGTAAATTAGTACAATTTCATACCAATTTTTTAATTTTGTCCTTATATTTCTTAATTTTCTTTTGATGTTTCTTTAACTGATCGTGTAAGCTATCGATATACGAATAAACTTCGCCATGATTGCAATTATTTCGCAAAAATTTTACTGTTTTCAAAACAAATTTTGTAGATTTTTTTGATTTATGTTTTAATGATGATTTAATTGTTTTATTTTCATCGGTTTCACTAGACATATTATTTTATATTCTAAAGAAAAATTAATTTTTAATTATTGAGAAAAATAGAATTTTTATTAGCTTTTTTTCAATTCAAGTATTTTTGTGACAGTGAGAAATGTCAAAATGATTGGAAGCTAAACTGGGAAAGTAAAAACTTCCAAAAGTCATTTGAAATAACTTGGGTAGAGATGGGTGAAAATGTAAATAAAAGATCAGTTCAGATTTATGGCTCCTCGGATAGCAGAATTGTTAAGGCAAGACCGCACTAAACTTCAGCGGAACTGGGATTCACAATGTGGTAAAACATTATTTCAATGAAATTGTATGAGCTATATCGCACTAAGCGGCAACTGAACTTCATAAAATTTTATACGAATTCTTGTGAATCGTAGTTCCGCTGCAGTGCAGTTCCGTCCAGTCCCCTTTCACAGAGGGAAATCAGTTGCTGCAGATTATTTTTGACGTTTTCCTTTAATTGCCTTGTAACTTTCACACAAAGAAACAAAATTGCCAGATATCTTTGTTTGTTTCTTATAAAGTCTATTGGTTGAACGCGCATTACGGACAGTGTGAAAAGGAATGTGAACAAAATCTCTTTAAATCGTTGACGCAGCATTTTTTTCCACCCAGCATTCTTTTTTGCCCAACGGAATTTTCTTTTGCCCGCGGCAAATATTTTTTGCCACCGGCATTATTTTGCCCCGCAGCATTTTTTTCCCACCACTTGTTTTGCTCCATGTACTTTTTTTTACCCCGCGGCATTCGTTTTTGCCACGTGGCTTTTTTTTTGCCACCGGCATTTTTTTTGTCACGAATTTTTTTTTTATAGACTAGGCATTTTTTTTTGCCTCGCGGATTTTTTTTGCCCGGCGGCATTTTTGTTTGCCCCGCGGCATTTTTTTTGCATCGTGGCTTTTTTTTTGCCTCACGTCATTTTTTTTTGCCCAGCGGAATTTTTCTTGCCCCGTATCATTTTTTTGCCCCGTGTCGTTTTTTCTTGCCCTTCAGCATTGTTTTTTTTGCTCCGCGGATGTTTTTTTGCCCCGCGGCTTTTATTTGCCCCGTGGCATTTTTTTTGCCCCGCGGCATTTTTTTTGCCCGCGGTTTTTTTTTGTGCCGCGGAATTTTTTGTTATCCGAAGGGTTGATTTGTATTAGTTGGCTATATACTCGTACAAACCACAAGAAACTGCACATTTGCATAAGAATAAAATGCAAAAGCTATACCTTGTAGTAGTTGGCTATAAACAAATTCACGTGGCATGCTTTGTATAAGGCTTGCAGGTGAATGCTGTATACAATCTTTTAATTTTCGCGCTTTATCTAAAAAATTGGCAGGTCCTAAAAATAACAGTTAAGGTTAGACCGCACACAACTGCAGCGGAACTACACTTCACGACGCGGCAAAATATTATTTGTATGAAATTGTATGAGCTATATCGCACTAAGCGGCAACTGAACTTCATTAAATTTCATACAAATTATTTTGAATCGCAGTTCCGCTGCAGTGCAGTTCCGCCTAGTGCGGTCTTACCTTTAAACCTAATAGACAAATTGAACAATTTTTCCAATGCCGATCTCTTGTTCGTTGGTTAAGGGAGTGAGGGGTAGGGCAATATACAGCGGGATTTTATTAAATTTTAGTTGTTTAGCTTGAAGAAACGGTCAATTGTTTATTGCTGGAAATTACTGTAAAACAGGCTCATCTAACCTCTAGATTACTTTTCCAGCAATTCTACCAACCTGATAAAAATAAAATAAACGCTTGTTTTCTTGCAGCTGTTTGGCAAAAGCTGTCACTTTTTATTTGGCATTTGCACATTGTAGAGTGTAAATTTCGCGCCATGGATAAGCTTAAAATATTTATATTCATATTTACCATATTCTATTCAACATCAACTATTGAGACAACAAAATTAAATTATCCACGTGTTCTTTTACCTATATTTGACAAAATTTCTATAAATTTCACATTAGAAGTAATCGAAAAGGGCTGTTTTAAATGGTAAGCAACGATGAAGTACCTAACCTAACCTCAATTTTACCGGGGTTTCTTCGAGTTTCAATTACATGATTTTGTATTTAATATTCATTTTAAAAAGGATGTCATCTCGCCAAGATCTTATCCTAATAACACCCCTATATGATGATTTTGAAAGTGAATGCTCCTCCAAGGCTGTGGTCACAGTTTTGTCGCGTGAAAGACGCCGCAACACCGCCATTGTTCTCGCCGAAGATACTGCCACCACTGAAGTACTACGTTGCGATGTGATATTGGATGTAATTGATCAATTGCGCGTTTTGACAACAACCAGAGAATTGTATTTAGAGGAAGCTCCCGAAACCTTCGAGCTCTGGGCTCAGGATTCACAAGGAAACGCCTTTACCACACTCGAAGGCGTCGAGTTCGACTGGAAGGTATCTCCAGTTGGACAGGATGCTGCTGTAAGCAACGACTGGCAAGCAGCACTTCGGTTCTTAACTTTTACAGAAAGCACTTATCATGAAGTACCGAAATCTCTCGAAAAGTTTGAGGCGCTTCATATGAAGGGCTATATGATTCTGTTGGAAGGCATCAATACAGGAACAGCAAAGGTAAGAATGGCTTTGCTTGAATTTTGATTACCTATATTAAGCCATCATTTTATATTAGGTACACGTCCGCATTCCATATCCAGAGTACTCGACGGTGCCAATCAACGAAGTTTACATCAATGTTTTGGCCAACATCATTCTTGATCCCTCAGATGTGCACATATTAGCCGGAGACACTGTGAAGTTTCGCATTTTGCAATTGAAGCAGGGAAAACTGCAAGAAGTTTCCCTAAACAACCAATACTTTCTGCAGATCGAAGACACAAATATTGCAACAATCAGTGGAAGCAAAGCAACCGGTGCTAAGTTGGGTAGGACATTCGTCGTGCTCCGAGATAGAAATGTCCCTTCAGAAGGCAGCTACACAGCCGATAGTAACGCTCCGAAATCGCCAGTTCCTAGGGCAACACTCACAGTTAGTACCCCGAAAAAGCTGACTGTCAATTTATTGCCACACTATAACTGGATGACCGTTGAGGGAGAGAAACATGAAATTGCCGTTGACGTCTATGCAAAGTAAGTGCAAGTTGAGCATGTGAGCTCGTAAGTAATTCTTTAGACGAGACGGTCCTGGAAGTTTCGTGCTACAGGCAAACAAAATGAAGTTATCATTAGATTTGCTTCTCTGTTTTTAGTCTTTTACCTCAGTATTGTAGCTTAATACGTGCATAAACATGTTTAACCTCTTTCATATTTTTTTAGTGATAATCAAAAAATTACTCTGGGACCCAAGTATGCCGTCAGTTCTCAACTCGACGAATCATTATTCTACGTATTGAAAAAGTCACAAAACGGTAGTAGAATTTACGGAGAAGCTGTTAAAGAGGGAACAAGTTCAGTGCATGCTGCATTCAAAGATGTAAATTATACTTTTCCTCTCTCGAGGTGCACTTCATTAAATTCTTATGAATTATTCTATTTTTAGCTAACTGCCAAAGCAGAATTGCAGATTTTCAAAGAGCTACTCCTGGCTCCTTCCAAAGTGATTGTTCCCTTCGACCCGAATGCTCCCAAAACACAAAAATTACAATTCCGAGCCACTGGGGGAGATGGCTCCTACATATGGACATCACAACATCATTCCCTCTTACAAATTTCGCAAACTGGTTTGGCAACAACTCGCATTGACAGTGATTTAAAATTGCCATCGGACACTTTCGATGAACGCAGTAAAGCAATGCTAACAAATCACGCCAATGTGCGAGTTGCTCTTGCGAGAAATATCAAAATCTCACGCACCGCAGAGGTATACTTTCTTCCACCTGTCAAACTAGAAATTGTCCAGTACAACTTTGAGACTGCCTTGCGTGATTATGTTAAAATTCACTTGGCTGTTTATACGTTTGTCAATAATTCATACGTCCCATTTACGAAATGTGAGAATCTAAATTTTAACCTAGAGTTTACCAATCAAATCTTCCAAATTGATTCGATGCGAGAAGAATTAGATGTGCTGGCCCCAAGTGCGTGTCATATAATTTATCTGCGTAGTACAAGCGTGGGAACAACTCATTTGAGTGTGTCGTATAAATTCATGGACAAACTTCTGAAGGATGAGGCGACTCTGATGGTTTTTGAAAAGCTTGATATTCTAAATCCAGTTGAGAATGAGATTATTCTTCCAATTGGATCTTCAAGAAATCTTTTGTACGCAAATGGACCACAGAAAATCTTCACACTAGCCGCGGAGCTGACTAGGAATCTGCAGTACGACAAGGAAATCGCTGCACTTTCAGCAATTGAATTTGACTCGCCTAGAGCTATAACTGCTTTCACAGTCCTCTGCCGCAAAGTGGGACAAACAACATTGAAATTCGATGTGTTTAATCAAATGCAGGCAAAGAATTTCCAACCCTACATCTCAAACTACATGACAACCATCTTTTGTGTCAAACCAAGATTTTTAAATCTCTATGCTACAGAAAAACTGCGACAAAGTTGCCCCATGGAAATGAAGAACTCTTTGATGCATTTGAAGGAAAAGGAAGATAAGTTTGAGATTGAAATTGAAATTCAAGATGCCAAAAATAGGAAATTGATGAATATTTCGTCATTGCTGATCGAATGGCAATTTGCACAGGAGGGCGAAAATTATCACAAGGATATATTTTATTTCCGTGAGAGTGATGAGGAAATTGTGGAGGGAGTTAGACTTCCAGGCAAAGATGTTCTCATAAGTACTATCAAGGAAGTTACCAATAACTTTAAGGTGAAAGGAATTGTAACGAATTATGATGGAACTGTGTTGGCTAAACATGGAATCACACCAGAAAGTCCAGCATTTGGAATCAAAAAGGTGTCTTACCCAGATTTCGCTAGTGGTTAAATAGATTTTAATTTTTGTTTTTTTTTTTTTTTTCAAGGCAAAATCGGAGAAATTAACAACACCGATTATTGAAAATGAAATCAAATTTATGGCAGTCAATAGTACAATGTTCCCATCAGAACATATTTCTATATTTATATCCAAGAATCGTCCACACAAAATTCCGATTCAACAAGGAAGCGGTTATTATGATTTTGAAGTTTCTGAAAATGGAGTTATTTCAATTGATTTTGATGCCAAAAGGAGGGAATTGATTATAACGCCACATCGTATTGGACATGTAAGTGCAAAAATAGTAATGTAAATTTAATGTTTTGGGACATTCGGTTTTACTTAATCACATCATGTATATATTAGGTCTGTTCCTTTACTCTGAATTTCTATGATTTTCTGAGCATTTTACAAAGATTGTAGTTTTTGTTTTAGTAAGTTAAGAGTCACTATCATTATGTAGATTTAAAAATAGTTGGTTGAAGTTGCAACTGCATTTATACTTGCGCTGCAATTTTCATTGCAGTTGCAAAAGAAATTAATTTATTGAGGAAAGGTTCTTTTTATTTCATTTTACGGTTCGGAGGGTGCACGCGTCTATTTCTTCTTTTTGTTTTAAAATGTTATACATCGAATAAGTGAAGTGTATGGTTGACGCACTTACGTTGGTAATGTTGAAAATATTTATATAAATACCAAATTGCTACTTACTGGAAAGGGCAGATCAACGTCTGCCGGGAAAGCTAGTTATTTATTTTTATTTTCTAAATTTTGAAAAGATTTCAATTAATTGTTTCAACTGCTTAAATTCCTACGTTAAAGTAGTTATTAAATATAAAAAATACTATTTGCTTTCTTCAAAAAGTATGCATTTATGGAAAACAAATTTTAAACAATTATTAAAAATATTCTAAAATACAAAATTGGAACGCCAATTTAAACTAGTTGTTTAGAAATATCATCCAAAAAGAAAAAAACAAAAAATGGAATACTATTTTTTTGAAAATGTATGTAATATTAATCAAAAACCTGGGACGCTACCAGGAAAATACTCCAAATACTCCAATTCTTGAGAAGAATACATTTGGAGAAAGTTTTGTAAGATGAGCAGGCCTCATCCAGCTCTAGATGGGGCATAATAGATTTCAAGGTTGCAGTGCAATAAACCCCAATTTACTATTCATTCAAACTTTTTTAGAAGCTTCTGCTTGAAGAAAAAATAATTTAAATCAATATATGCAATAATGAAAAGAAAGTCGAAAATAAAAAAAATGGTTCTAAGGAAAGACTGTTAATAATGCAATGTTATTAGTAATTTAGTTTAAGTAAAATAGTTTTTTTCTTGAAAGTAGATTTCAATAATAAAAAACAACCGTGTTATTTGGTCCAGTAATCAACCAGATTACTAATTGATTTTCAAATCATCTTTTCTAAAGCTGGTAAGTAATAAATAATAAATAACTGTATATCTAACTGGATGTTCGATACAGACTGTACATACAAACACATGTACAAGCTCACAAATATCCACAGAACAAATTAGTTCGCCGATGATCTTAAATAGTTGAGCTTCGGTTCAAGAACAGATACGGAAGTAACAATTATTATTTAAATAAAAACTACGATATTTCTTAAATAATAATAACAATGCAAATTAAACTTATTTTTTTCTTTGAAGTAGGTTTCAATGATTAAAAACGACAACATTTTTTTTTTTAAATTCCTGCATCAGTTTTTGAGAAAAATTTTTCATTATTATGTATGATAGGTACCTTTAATTTTGGTTCTAGTAAAATGACTTTCAAAAAATCTACAAAATGTTAATTAATACTATATTTCAAATTTAAAAAATGGGCACGAATGGATCGCAACAACTTTAACGTAGCTTGAAGTTGACAATGTGCATATGAATTGTTTCCTTAACATTATGATATCATTATAAAAAGTTGTAAAAAAACAAGTTAAAATATAAATTATTACTATAAATCACTATTAATTACTATACATTTTTTATTTTAATAGCTAAACAGGGCTAAAAAAAGTATGCCATCTGATTTGTTTGATAAATATGAATTTTTTGAAAAAAAAATTCAAAAATCTTGAAAGTTTTTAAAAATAAAATTTGGTATGCCAACTTTTAGAATTAAATAAAATACAATTGTACACAAAATTAAAAAAATATTCATTGAACCGTTTTCAAAATATTGATTTTTCAAAAAACAAAAATTAATATTGAAGGTTTTGAATGAACAACAACCACTTGTGTTGGCTACCACCGAGTATTACATTTTGGCTGGAATTATTGCAATTTCATGGCTGCCACACCAATCATCAGATTCCTTTTAGTGGTGCTTAGTCTACAGTTCCAATTTTAATTTATAAATTGTTTTGCCGGCAACTGGATTCGAACCTAGACCAAGCTACCTCAGAGGCCGTTGCACTACGCATTGCACCACCGAGGTCACCTGATCGTGCCCATCCTAATGAAGGTTCTTCTAATTTACAATTGCATTTGGACAACTAGCATTTTTTCAAGCCACACACAAGTTAGATGTTATTCATTCGGGTTCTTTCTTTTTGTCCTCTCCGTTATCACCGCAACAATTCGTTGCATATGTGTAAGGAGGAAAATTGTATGAAAGATTTGACACTGATCAAGAATTAAATTTCATTTAAAGGTGTTTTCTCGTGATAACACTTGCAGTTAGGCTGCATAGCTTTCGCTCCGTCATATCAAACATTGAAGGTTTTGAATGAACAACAACCACTTGTGTTGGCTACCACCAAGTATTACAGCCTAACTGCAAGTGTTATCACAAGAAAACACCTTTAAAAATTAATATTTTTTTAAAAATTATAAAGGACCTCTTACATAAAAAAAATTGGTTGAAATCGGCTTAGCCGTTAACGAGAAATTTGAAAACCAAATAATCGGTTCAATGACAATTATAACAATTATACCGTTAATAACCGTTGTATAAACATTTTTTTTCTACTAAATTATTAATTGAAGTAATTATAGTAGCTCGTAATTTTTTTTTTTTTTCAAAATCGGTAGAGCCGTTTTTGAAATAAATCAAATTTTGTATATTGGTTGTACCGTATTGGTACCGTTATTTTTTGAGCTAAAAAAATAATTTCAATTTCCCATCTAGGGAATCCCATACGAACATTAAGCAGGTCGAGGTACAGACAGACAGACAGAATTGCCAAACACACTTTTTTAGCGTTCTCTATCATCGCAATTTTAGGGAAAATTATTATTTTTTTTTCACGAATCCTAAACTTGCCCTATACTACGTATATCGCAAGTAAAAATATGATCTAGGTCGTTTTCGAATATTGAGTTTTCAAAAAAAAAAAAATCATGTTTCAAAAAAAAAAAAATTATTATCAAAAATGTTGGTTTTTATTACTATTTTTACTTTTAAGATGGTCCTTCGTAAAACAAATTGAAAAAAAAAATCAACCAAACCATTTTCCAGAACATTAAAAACCAAAAATAGGGTAGTGCTACAGGTAGCCCATAATTACTTTTTACTTTTCGAAATAAAAAATTAACAAAAAGAGAACCCCTTCCTTATAGTAAATAGCTGATTTTTTTTTTGTTATCAAATCGAATTAACCATTTTTGAGATAAATAACATACCGTTATTTTTGGTCTTAAAAAAATCCAAATAACATGTGGTCATAATACTCAAAAAAAGCTATGCACAAAGTTTAAAAAAAATCAATCCATCCGTTAAGGCTGTATCCGCGAGGACATACAGACAGGATTGCCTTGCCTATCGTTAAAGCAAGTTTGATCAAAATCTTGTTTTTTTAGGTATCCATAACTTGCCTTATAGTTGTATCGCAAGTAAATAAAATTGCTAAAATGAGCTAAAGGACCTTTTAGGCCTGTGAGAATAGACATCATATTTCAAAACCTGAACAAAATTCCGATAACGCTTAAACTTAGTGGGGGCCTTCGAGTGACTATAACGCAGCAATGACTAAAATTCCCTGACGATCCAACAGGAGCATAACTTTTTAAGAATGTAAAGTGTCGAAAAAAATCAGTTTTTAGCAAATAACTTTTTAATGGCAAATGCTATCGAAAAGAAGTTTGAGAACAGTTTGTAGACAATTAAATTCTCTATAAAAAAATGCCCACTTTTTTTTCCTACGACGAATAATTAAGAAGGTATAGCTATTTAAAAATAACATAAAATGACGAAAATATCGTTTTTTATAAACGATTGATAAAAACCCTTTTTTAAACGACCTATAATATAAATATACCTATATATAAATATCGACCTATAATTTAAATATAGAAAATAAAGCTGTTAAAAAAAAAACGAAAAATTCACGAAATTATTGTTTCTCTGAGTATGTATAACAAAAGTAGTCTAAGTAAGATAGAGAAATGCAAAGATTTAGTTCTTATGAGTAAAAAACCAAAAAAAGGATAAGAAATTTTATTGAGAAAAGATCATAGTAACTAGCTAGAGTCTACATCTGCAGGATGATCCCTATTTCGCTTGGAATTTGTTTCCACTAAAAGCTAATAAAAGCAGAAACGCCAGAAACATGTGAAAGTGATTTAGAATTTAGACAACGGAGATTAATACCACTTTGAATGAGTGAATTAAAGCGTTACTAGACCCCCATTTGCGTTTTCAATCAGGTAGTCTATTGTTCAACCAATTTACCGCATACTCAATTGCGACTTAAAGTAGATGAAGCTGTCCAATAATTCGCGGGGCTTGCGCGTGCCGAAACTGCATATTTTATTTTATTACGAATCCATTGATTTTTTATACTGGTTTCTGGGGTGGCAGAAAACCCGGTCCAATTTTCTAAATAATGGGGAAGTTGGTACACAACTTTGTAGTATCTTTATTTAGTGATTTTTTTAATAATAATACTTTATTTTTGATTAATTGTTCAAATGAATTCGTTGTCAACCCGGAATTTAAATGCTATCTAAAGTAAAAGTAAACTCTGAGACATAATCCATGGATTTATATTTATTTCTATCCCAATCAATTTTATTTACAATTATTATTTAATTCAATAATCCTTTATTTTCATTAGGTTCGCATCGAACTAACTGATCTCTGTTTAATGACCGAACCAGCTCATTTGTCGGTTTCTGTTGTATCAATTGGTTCAATTAAAGTCGAAGTACCTGACAGAGTTGAAAGAACAAAATCAATTGATGCCATTGTAAAGCTATACGATTCAAATGACAATCTTCTTCTCATCGATCCATATAATTTGCAAATCTATGAGCTAACCGAAGATATTTTCAATCCGAACATTTTAAGTGTTAAACTTGGAGATCAAATGGATCTTGAGTTGGGAGAAATAAGGTAATAAATAAATAGGTACATTTAATTCTTGTTAATCATTTAATACATTTTGTTTTTCTTTGCTTAGATATACTGTAACAGGAAGTTCCCTTGGTGAATCTAAAATAGTCTTTAATAGTGGTCATGGAGAATTATTGGTATCAAGTATTGCTGTCAATATTCAGGTAAGTCGATTGAAAACACATTTAAAAAGGATTTAAAATATATTGAGGAAATTCTGTTAAGGTATTCCCACCATTGCGGCTTTATCCAAGAAACTCGACACTAGTTATCGGTTCCACTGTTCAGATTTATTATATTGGAGGACCACAACCGGATATTAATATTGTTTATTCTGTCCACGATCAGAATATCATAAGTAAGTGAAACTTAACTTTTTAGTATTCCCCGCCAATACTACAAAATTGTTTCTTTGGCATTTGAATAGCTATGGAATCGGCCCTTGTTATAGCTAGAAAGCTTGGTCACACCAAAATAACAGGAAAATGCATCAGCCCTAACCCAAACACTGGCAAGGAAGTTATAATATCAGAAGACACAGTCGAAATACATGTCGTGCCTTTAGTGAACATTCAAATAAGGACACCTCTTGTTAGGATTAAAAGCGGCGCTGTTATGCCAGCTTATATTTGGGGTAAGTTAAAAGGTCGTTGTATTTTTTTTAAAATCTTATTATCACTTTTTTTTCAAAGGACTCCATGATCTATCTCCGATGGTTCTCGGAACACTGGAGAACATGCGTGTTATTTGGTCCAGCAATCAACAAGATGTAATTGATATTTACAACGTCTTTTCTGAAGCTGGTAAGTAATAAAAGTAATAAAAAAAAACTTTAAATCTAAGTGGATATTCGATACAGACTGTTCGTACAAACTCATGTACAAGCTCACAAATATCCACAGAACAAATCCAGTTCTCCGATGATCTTGAATAGTTGAGCTTCGGTTCAAGAACAGATACGGAACTAACAATTATTATTTAAATAACAACTCCGATGTTTGTCAAATTCTTATATTTTAATTCATTTTTCCATTCGTGCCGTTCACAGGAATTGAATACTCTGACAAAGATTTAATATCGGTACGCATCAAAGCCCTTAACCCGGGCAAAGCTAAAGTGCAGGCGACAGTCATTCTACCATCTGGACAAAAGCTTACTGCTAGCGTCGAAGTTGTGGGTAAGTTTCTCATCTGATTCAAAAATAATACAAATGTTTAAATCTCCATTCATTCATTCATTTCTATTAAAGTTTTTAAAATGCTTGAACTGGATTCACCCAAACGGATAACGATGGACTCGATCCTTATTGCGCCACGTAGCACAATACAATTGAAGGCTAATCTCGATGACGTTGTCTACAAGCCGGATTCGGATGCTGCCAATGGAATTGTCCGAGTATCATCGGATGGCATTGTCCGTAGTGGTGATACCCTAGGACGAGATTTGATAATTGTATGTTATTCACTCGACTGTCTGTGTGCACTGTGCTATGCAGTGCTGTGCATCCATTTATCTCTGGAGGAACATCTTTCCATTACTGCACAGCATAGCAAAATTACTTTTTTATTTTTTTTTTTTATATTTGTCTTTAATCGGATGGTGTTTTTCCCTTCTATTTGTGTCTTCTTCTTCTTATTTCTTCTTTCAGGCCCGCACCTACGAACAAACTTTGCCAATTGGCATCGAAGTGAAAAACGTTCAATACATTCTAGCCTCACTGCAATATCCTTCGATTAAATTGAAACAAACGGAAGAGAAAATCCCTCGTGGAATGAATTTTGTGCTGAAGGTTTCGCTTCACGATAATCTGGGCAATGAATTCTCGCACAACATCGAAGATGTCAATGGAATTAAATACGATTTGTCGCACAAGGATATTGTTGATGTACAGATTGGAAATAATTTGACAGTTGCGGTAAGTGTGTTGCACAAAATCTAATCGTATATATATTTTATTATATTTTCGTTTTCTAAATACATTCGTAATGTTAAAAGTGAAAACAAGTTTTTAAAACATGATTAATTGACTTTGAAATGAGATGAAATCACTGTCGAAGAAAGATAAAAACTGATGGCTAGTAAATTGAGTTTTGCGACGAGAGAAAGAAAGTTTTCAGGTCAATGGGGTAGGGAATAAAGTTTTGAGTAGTGATTTAGTGAGATAGAAAATTGCATTTTAATTGATGTAACTATTGAACTTTGTGCTTTTTTACTTGTGTCGCTTTATTGAAAAATAAGTTTTTCAATTATATAGGTACTGAGAATTTGTATTAGATTCTTTGCAAAAGAACTTATTTATTTGACTAACTTTTGTTATTTAAGGTGGTATGGAAAGATTTATTGTAATCGTTCGAGAAAGCTTATATTAATAACATTCATATGACTTCGATGATTGTTGATTGTTAACTTTACATAGTCAGTTCTAATCTGATTAATTGGTGAGAATTTTCAGTAATATTCTTATACTTTAAACGAAGTTTTTTATGTATTGTAATTAAATACAATACTCGGTCGCACCGAAAAGTTATTTTTTTTTGTTAAACTTGGTGTATTAAGAAATTGCGTGAAATTTAGAAAATCATAATCGTCGTAGCTTTGAAAATTGATAGATTTTAGGAGATTAATTATTGTAGCATTGTATGTAATTATTTTATCAATATTTAAGAATTATCATAATACTTTTAAGAAAATGGATTTTTTTTTTAAAGTGATAAAAGATTTCCTATATTCAAATTCCCAAACAAAATTAAAAAAAACACCGGTCATATTTATGTATTACATTTTTTTAGACGGCTGACTATTATACTCTGTCCAACAAAAATATTCAGTACAGGCAAGATAGGATGTTTGCCTCTCACTCTGACTGTAATGGATTTCAATAAGATTTCCATTTCTTAAAGCTCTTACAGGGCTGCCGTAGTAAACATGATAAAAAGCCACAAAGGGTTATCATCTGTTAATTTCGATTTCGAATATTCCTTCGAAGAACATTAACTAGTTTTGTAGTTAAATGAGTTAACGGAACTAAAAAACAGCTATTTATTGATTGCACACATCACTTAAACTCACTTACATAAATTCACTTACTACACCGAAATCCATGCAAATAGCATGAAAAAAAAATATAACAAAATAATCAATCAGTGTGGTACGGCATTTTATCGGACTTTCCAAAGATAAAAGTAAACATAAAACAGAAAACCCCCAATTGACAACACCTTTCCTTCTTAAATTTAATAAACCAAAAACCAAAGAAAAATGCCCAATGAAATGTATCACCACCGCAGCAATGGTAACTCTCCGTCATTTTGCTTATACACAATGAGGGTTGATTTTATAAGAAGGCACACAAGAAGCAGCCTGCAGCAGTGTTGCCAGAAACCTTTTTCCGATGTTTGATCTAAATATCAGACTTTTCCCCGATTTTCAGATACACCGATTTCTGATCTAAATATCAGCCTTTTCCCCGATTTTCAATATTTCAGATAAAAATAAGTATCTAAAGTATCTAAGTATCCACTCTTGAATTCATATTATTTATAATTTTATTAAATAACTTAAGGTTTTTTAGCTTAGCAATGTCTAACGTAAAATATCTCATTTGCGATCTTCTCACATCGTAATTATCATGAAATTGGTTTTCTCTTTCAACTTAAGTCCCATTGTAACTTTTGCTTATCATCTTTAGGAGCAATCTTAGGGAGCAATCATACTTTACCTCCATTTATTTCACCCGCATTAACGTAAACGAATTTGTCCGATAACGTGGAAAGAATTTTTTTACAAATAAATTTAAATAGAATTTAACTCGATGTTGTCACTTTACAGGAAATATGTCTTTCTAATAATTACTTGAAGTTCAAGGAATGCAATTGTTTGAAGTTCAAAGCTTCGGATGATTTAAAATTGTATTTAAACAAAATAAATAAAACAAGTAATGAACAAAGTTGTTTCTTCGAATATAATTTAACTCGATGTTGTCACTTTACAGGAAATATGTCTTTCTAAAAATTACTTGAAGTTCAAGGAATGCAATTGTTTGAAGTTCAAAGCTTCGGATGATTTAAAATTGCATTTAAATAAAATAAATAAAAAAAAAAAATTACTTTTAACCTTCAAACAAATTTTTTTGTTACATAAAAATGGAAAACGAATTAAGAAAAAATCAGAAACAAGATAAATATGAAGTTGTGTTTGACCCCTGTTTGAAGTGCAGAAGGAAGGTAGTGACGTGGGTTTAAACTAGATTACAAAATTAATTTGTCGGTAACCCAGTGATTTTTTTTTGTATTTCAGTGGCATTTTCTATAGTTTAGGGCCATGCGATCGGCAACAGTCACCAGTGTATTTCAAAAAGCTCTCTTTCTGATGAACAAAGAAAAAGGATGATAAGCGGCAAACAAATTAAAATTTTTAATTTTAATTATTTACTTTGTGATTCTCTTGTAAACAAAACATAAATGTTAAAGTTATTAGATGCCATTTGAAATGTTGACTTTCTTTCGATTAAGTTTTCTATGCTGACGATTTTAAAATGTATAAGAAAGTACTTTATACAATATTTTAATAATTTTTTCAAAAACTCAACATTTTGAAAGCGGCATGCTTACCTCTGTTCTGATTTCCTTTTCGAGTTGAATCCGTATACGAAATTGAATTACGTAGGTATTCTAACAAAATGTTCTAAATTACACTTTCGAAGTAGCCAGTATCCGAATGTATTTAAAAATTATTAACACAACGAAACATAAGTGGCCCGCGTATTCTAGCTGATATCTCTCACAAAATATAAGTTTTTTTCACATCTTTAAATTTTCACAAATTGAATTCGGACTCAAAGCTCAAGTAAATTCTAAATGTGAATTCAATTTTCAGTCCGATCGAAAATCAAAACACACTATTCGGCAACTATTGAAAACGATCGGAATTCAGAACAGAGGGGTATGTTTTTTGTTGTTGTTTTAGTTAGCTTTAAGTGTAAAAATAAACACTTTAAATTTAAATAGTTTTTAGTAAATTGTGTTCTATCTTTTTGGGTACAAGCTTCAAATATGTTGACCCGTCAGACCCATCAGCTGAACATTCATACATTATGTATGTACAAAAAATATGCAAAATCCGGTCAGTTACAAATGTATATGAACTTTAATCTTTCATAGTTTGACTTTAACTCTTAATTCTAATCAACAAAATTATGCTTTTTCATCCACCATTACTCAAAACAAATAAAACCAACCAAAAATTGAACAAAAAAAGTAACAGATTTCTAGATATTAAATCCTAAAGCGATACGATAAAATTTCTTTTATAAGAAAAAAAAATGAAGTGTAGCGTTTCGGTATCGATTGAGTAAATTTATTCATTGTTTTTTTGTGTTAGAATATTGTATCATATCGATACTGATATCGGTATCGTAACGTTAGTGTGACTTTATCATTCAAAAAACAAAAAAAAAAATGTTTCGAAATTTAAACTGGATCAGTAAAAATGTCACTTGGGCCAAATTTTTCATTTTTCCAAATCTAACTGCCAACTTTTGAAGCTGATTCAAACCTCCGCATGGTGTCCGCTAAACTGGAAAGTCAGGGAATTCGGGAAGCGGTCAGGGAATTTTTTCCATATCAATTTTTAAAAATTCACTGAACTCCTTTTCCACTTTCTCTCATAAGAAATTTTTTTCTGATCGAACATTTCGTTTTGATTACATTTCTGTTTAAAGTTATTCATTTCTTATCTTTTGCCATACCTATGAATATGTCAAAAAAAAAATGAGTGAAACGCAACTAACTAACTTTGTGTTATTTCGTACAGTAATGGCCGCGATCGGAAACCTATGTAGAGCTATTCAGATAGGTTCGTGTTGTTGGAATCCCATGTGAAAAACAGCTGATGACAAAACAGCTTTTGCTGTAAGAGACAAAAAATAAAAAACTAACTGTTAAAGGACAATGGGCAAAGATGTATGAAGCTTGGGCCCAGCACTAATAAGAACGGCCTTCATATCGTATATAGGTAAATGTTTATGCATTCATTATCCGTTAACCATTTGTCCAAATTCGCTGTGTGTTATTTAATTTTGAATAAAATGAGTTTTAGGGTCACAATTATTTTTTCCATAGTTTATTTTAATATTTTGTGTATTTTTTGGAATTAAGTTCTTTGCACCCATGACACACTACCTGACATTTTTCAGATTTTTAAAATTATGTTTAGGGCAAGCATCAATTTAATGCAAAACGCATTTTTTGGAGTATTTAATTTGTAAAAAATACAAATATTGGCTTTTAAATAATAGTTTTTATGTCAAAATCATCTCTGGAAAACAACAAACAAATATCAATTTGTATCTCATTTAACGTAATAAAAATGGGTATTATTTTCAAGGTTTTAAATTGCAATTTGTAAAAATTGGACAAAACAACCCACAAAACCACCCAGTAAACCACCCTTATATATACTATTTGGGGTTCAATTTTTTTTTAACTTATTCCTTGTTTAGTAACGAAGAAAATGGTTGTACATTTTTTACGAAATGATCCCTAAATAGAAATATTAACAAAAAATAGAATATTTGTTTTCCTTTTTATGTAAGGTACTAAAATATTTTTATCTCAGTCACTTTTTTACCTATTTTAAGTGTCTGTGGTTTTTCAAAGAAACTTAGACCCTTTTTTACTATATACAATTTTTGCTCAAGCTACAAAATCAAGTACAAATTTAACAGTTTATCTAAAATAACGATAATGAAAACGAAGATTTAGTGGAAACATGGTTTTTTTGTTTACTCGTTCAAAAACGACGACCTGGTTTTGATTTTGGACTGTTAAGTGATTTTTTTGTAAAACAAGGACCTGGATTTGTGATTTTTGTATATAATAAAAAAGAGACTAACTTTAAAGTAACTTAAAATAGGTAATAAACTGACTGAGTTAAATCTTTTAGTAGGTACCAAACGAACAAAATATTAAATTTTTTGTTTATAATTTTTTTTTTTATATTTTGTAGCCGTCAGCCCGTAATAAATGTAATACCAATTTTTTCGATACTAAATAAGGAATAAGCTAAGAATATTTCAACCCTTTATAATAATATACATATAATGGTGGTTTCGAGTGTCGTTTTGTAAGTTGTTTTGTCTTACTTTTACGAATTACAAAAGATTAAAAACAATACCTATTTTTATTCTGATAAAATGAGGTAAAAATTGATATTTTTTTGATTTTTTCCAGAGATGGTTTTGACACCAAAAATATTATTTAAAAACTAATATTGTTTTTTTTTTTACAAATTAAATGCTCCAAAAATAGCTTTTTGCATAAAATTGATGCTTGCGACTTCTAAACATTACTTTAAAAATGCAGGTATTCTATCATGGGTTCAAAGAACTTAATTCCAAAAAAGGCTTAAATCGAGCGAAAAATAGACAAAATATTAAAGAAAAACTAAGGAAAAAAGGATTTGTTACCCTAAAACTCATTTTAATCAAAATTAAATAACTTTTGTCACACAGCGAATTTGGACAAACGGTTAACGGATAAGGAATGCATAAACAAACATATATGATATATATGATATGAAGGCCGTTCTTATTGGTGCTGGGCCCAATTTGCCCATTGTCCTTTGACTGTGAGATTCAACAAACGCGTTCAAGTTTATATTTCAATTATTTCATTTTACTTATTTCTTCATACTGTTTCTGCATACCTGAATAAATACATTAGTTAAAAAAAAATAGACTATTAAATTTTAACATCGCAAGGATACTAACTACATTGCATAAGTATAGTCGTCCCTTTTGTTAAGCAAAACAATTTTTTTTTAAATTCATGCAGTTATTATTTTCACTTTAAATCCTGCGCAGAAAAACATTCTAGTTTTGGAAATGGCACTAGAGAGTTTTAAATAGATTATAGCAAGGCCCTAGCATGGCTGAGTTATGGCCAAAACTAGGGCCTTGTCGATTATGAACCCTTTTGCCCCGTCAGAAAAACCACTCTAGGCCCCGGACCAGCAAAAACTAGATTTGTTCATATTTTTGCTAGAAACATTAAAAAAAAGGGTATTTTAGTATCGCTTGTGATCCGATAGTAAAATAACTTAGATCAAAAAAAAAAAAAAAAACAGATTAATAAAAATAATAGCGCAATTTTTTATGAATTTAATACGATATTAAAGCAATTTTAGTATGATACTGGGCATTTTTGTAAAATACTCTTATTATCATATTATTTCATTAGTATCGTGTACAAAAACAACCGGATATGAACCACTTGCGATGAACCATCTGTTATTAAGTAAATTATAATTATTGATTATTTTTAATGAAAAGTTCAAAAAGCCTTTGGCGGGGGTGGGTGGTTGAAAAAATTGATTTTCGAAAGTAAATACATATATGATTATCTAGGCAGGATTTGCAAGAGCGTGAAATTTTTAACTTTTTTTTGAAACCAAAACTGATCTATTATAAAGAAGTTAAAATTTGTATTTTTCGATTCATCGATTCAATTTGTTTAGTTAAAATTTTGCATATGTATTAATAACGATAGTGCTTAGTCTGACAGGATGCCAAAAACATCCAACAAGTTCTTACTGGGTAAAACCTCACGAGAGTATGGAACATTTTCCTCGTCTAAATGTTACTTACTGAAAACTTGTAAGGGCTTGGCGTATATTTGACAAGTTTTCCTCGTCTAGATTTTTCCTAAAGAAAACTGACTGGAGCCATGTCGAAACTAGACAGAAACTGGGCATTTTTCCAGCCGGGATGCAATCCGTTTTGTATACCTTCAGATAGATCTTTGAAAAATAGAAGGTGAGTTCTTTTTGCCTAAGGTTTAATTAACGCTATTCAAATACGTACATTTTCTACCACTTTGTGAGATATTTGTGCAATATTAATACGTACCTACTCATGAAAATTTTTTTTTGATTTTTTGGTCAGGGAAAATTTTGAAATTGATCAGGGAAATTTATTTTGAAAAATAGTGGACACCATGCTCCGCTATCCAACACAAGCTTAATTAATACAACAGTTGACAAACCAACTAAAATCTAATTGTTCTTTCGTTAAATATTCTACTATGCCATGACCTCGGTAGCATCTCGTGGTGTCGCATCATTGGTCCTCACCTCGACACAAAATACCGTTGAAAGAGCACTTCTTGCATTACCACTTTAAGGTGTACCCAGTCAGATAACGGATGATGTCAATTTCAACACGTCCTCGACGAACATAATTCGTCCTAGATTAATATTCCATGGTTTTTTACCTTGTTTCTCTGGGACATTCCAGCTCAGATCAAGAAAAAGAAGTACATAGTAAATACATACCGACAAAAAAAATGAGATTCTTTTTCCAATTACTTTGCAGCAAGTTGCACCTTAGTTCTCGGTCACTACCGCTGTACATGTAATCTGCTTAGTGTGTACCAGAAACGCCAATGTCCGCCCTCACTGTGAACTAATCTCCACCCTTACGTGTTTTGAGTGCAGTTTGTTAGTTTCTTTTTTTATTTATTCGCCAACAGAAATCTAAGTTACTGTGAAAAGTCCTTCCCTAAGCGGATATACGTCCGCCATGAACTCCGAAGGTATATTGCACTTCTTATTTTTAGTTGGCTTTAAAAAATTGTTTGGAAGTGTTTTAGAGTATTTTTTTCCTTATTTTTTGATTTTTTGTTTATTTTACTTTTCCGTAGATAAATCTTCCAAGGGAAACAAGCAACATGATTGCCATTAGTCTGAAGGACACAACCGGGGTTAAGCATGCTGAGGATTACATCAAACTGTCGGTTTTAGAATCGGGAAACATCTTCCCAACTAAGGTAAGGTTACCAAACTTTCTATATTCCCAAACAGACTAAGTAGGTTAGATGGGGAGGTGTTCTTGTATCTCTTTGAAAACAGCAATAACAAAAAAAAAATCAGAATCTAATATCACTTATAATGTAGTTTATATTTTTGCTTGTGTTGTAGAAGTAAAGTTCTGCAATTCTTGATAGTGTCAAATCAAGGTGTTGTATATTTTTTTGCACCTTCTTTTTATTAGCTTGTGGTTCTCATTTGCTGTTTTTTTTTTTTTTTTCTGTGCTTTTCAATGAGATAGAACGCAAACTACAAACATAACACGTTTTTATTTTTAATTTATTTTTCTTACATTATTTATCATGGTGCTGCTCTTGCCGTTACCGTTGCTGTTGCTGTTGCTACTACTGCTACTGCTCTTGTTGTTGTCATCAATGTCATGGTTTCTATGTGCTTTTTCATCTGAAATAGACAATCTTCTCAGTTGGTGACATTATCTGCTTCGATTCACCTCTAACTGTGTCCTCGCATTGGTCCAGTTCTGATGAACGAATCGTTTCGATTGACAGGAACACTGGTAAGTTGGATGTTTTCTGCTATTTCTCTAATTTATTTTCCTACTTCCGCTGCTTGTGACGGAAATATTTTTCAAATTGTTGTCTATTTAGCGGAAATCAAATTGTCCTCTAAATCAATTACAGGGTGATTATTGATTAAGATAAATAAACTATTTTGAAAATTAAATGAGACAAATGAGAAGCAGTGTGGGTTAACTACTTTTCCATATTTGGTTTTTAGAAGCCAAATCCCACTAGAGGAAGCTTAAGATATAACAAAAAACTTTCGATACAGTTATATCTATTAATTCAATAACCTTATAAAAAAAGTGACTGATTTTTGTTAAATTAAATATTAGTCCGCAATGTTTCGTTTCAATTACAAAGTTCATGTGACCTCATCTGCAAGATGCGATTCGCCTAGATTTGGCAGTGAGCGAAATTGTTGGTCGATGTTTACCAACTCTTATAAAAATCACAGTATCAAGATACCTATATTCTCAATCCACTTAAAGTAAATAGAAGTAATTATAATTTCTAAATTTCTTCACCGTCGTTATTATTTTTATTTATTTTTTGTATAAAAATGTTGTTCTTCAAAAAAATCGTAATCGGTAAACCAATAAAATTTATTTTGTGAAACACGAATACCATTCTAAAAAAAAGTTGATTCCTTGACAAAGGATAAGTATTGGTTGTTCACCCCATATTATTGCGACATGGAAGGAACAAACCGATCAGCAAAGTGATGGGAACGTTTCCAGGGCTTTGGTTGACGAAGCTTTTATAGCACTATTTATTTCTCAGAAATAAAATAGACACAAATTTAAATGCCGTATTATTTTAACACGGCTATTAAAAAAGTCATTTCATTCTTCGAGATTTTCTTGAATCACCCTGTATTTAACCAAACCGAATAAACATTGCCGCATGTCGTCGACCAAAAAATATATTCTTCTTTTACGACGAATTTTATGTAATTGCTTGAAGTTGAATTTAAGTGTCCATTGATGTGGGTGGATTTTTTTGCTATGTCAATTGATTTGGAATTTACTTGTCTATTGGTGTGAATGAAATTCAATAAAATTCCGTATTTAGTCATGAATGACAAAGTGTCAAGAGTTATATGCTTTGACGGGAAGTAAGGTTTTTCTTCTTTTTTAATGTTATTTTAAAAATTTTATAAGCCAATAACGCACATAATGTTTTTCGCTTTTTTTCTTTTTTTGTAAGAGTTTTTCGCATAACAAAGAAAAATAATATCTATTTACCTATACTATGCATTGCATAGAATACTGTTTGAAGATTTATATTTTGAATTGAAGTGTCTGCTTGAGCGTTAAGTGCCACAAATATTTAATTTGAGTGATGGATCATGTTTTGAGTGGCACGGTGGTGTCGATGTGTTTTTTTTTTTTAATTTTCTCACTGGAATTCGTGTTTGGAGAATTCCATTTTAAAAAGAGGATGTATTATTTTTGTTTTCATTCTCTGTAGGTACATAAAACAAAACGGGTTTTGAAATGTTAGATAATTTGTTAAGTGTGCGATATTTGCAATTTATATTGATATTTGTTTTTTAGTTATTGCTTGAGAAAAGTAAAATTCAATCAATAACAATTTAGGGGTGATTCATTCAATTTTTTTTTTCTTTTTAATTGAGTAGGTTTACAGTTTTGTTCATCCATATTCGAAGCACTTTTAATTAAAACTGAACAAAAAATAGTCCTGGAAAACGGTCTCGTAAAAGAAATTTTGAAATAAGCTCAGAGAGAAATATTGAGGTTGCTTTTAAGTTTTGAGGTTCAATTTCTCGGAATAGTATATTGTATACGGTCATGTATCTGCTTTGCTTAGCTACAGCTATTTGAGTTATTTTATAGAGGATTTAGAATTTTTGTTTAGAACATAAAAACTTTTATTGAACTGATTCGGATTGCATACTTAAATCATTTTTGAGATAAAATGCACGACTGGGTCGCACAAACTTGCTCTAGTAGTTAGCTAACAACTTAAACCTAGCTAGAAATTAAAAATATTGGTTCAATAATATTATGGGTCGCAAGAAATAAACCCTTAAAAAAATTTAAATATAAATTAATATATATTTTTTTTTAGAAATTAGTTTAAATAGCTAAAAAAAAAACATTTAAAAATTAGGACTAAAAATAAAGTAGGTTTGCTTGCAGGAATGTTTGATAAATATGAATTTATAAAAAAAAAAATCTAAATAGGTAAACCGTCATTACCTTGACGTGTCCTCAGGCCAAGCCACCTTATCCAATGAATTTAAGCAATTCAATTAAAAACGATACGACGAATCTAGTAGTGCAGTTCGATAGACAGGAAAAAAAATCTTACAAAAAAGTAGTTGTTATATTTTTAGTTAACATATTCAGCCCAATTCTAAGTATTCCCCGGGAAAATAACTCGCCGTGAGATTTGTTCCCGAAAAATTAAAATGCTCCTCACATCAAATATATTAACATTTTCAATTTTTTGGACATTTAGAATTCCAGCTTTTTCCTCGTAGTATTTTCATTAATTTTTTAGCGAGCCATCTAAAAAGTACTTATAAAGTGCCTAGGTTCTACCCACCCAAAAGAAAAGAGATGAGCAGTCATTTAGAAATAAAAAAGTATTACTTTATTAATTCAAAACAGAATTTAAAAATAACAACTTGGTCAATCTTTTCCCTCTCAAACGGTGTTTTCTAAAGCTGTGGCAACTATTAACAACAGGTAATAGTTGCCACAGCTTTAGAAAAAAGTCGGTAACTTGGAACCGACGCACGTAGCCAAAATGGGCAAATATTTAGTAGCCTGTTTATAAAGTCCCGGAAACACATTTTTCATATCATTCCACATTTCTACCAGATTTTGAGTTATAGTTGCTACAGCTGACCCCAGATAAATCTGCACTCCGTTGTTGTGAAGATGGAGGAAGAGGACTGTTTGGACTTGATGTTTAGATGCACCAAATTTTTGTGATATATCCAAATATCAAAAAGCCTTTCTACTTTTTCGGACGCTTCGGAAGAATCTAAAATATTGGCCACATTCCTTTCATCTCTTATGAAGTCATTCAAATAAGAAATTATTTTATGATCCTTTCAATGGAGTAATTTGAATCTTGTAGTTGCTAGTACCAGAATACAATTGAATTCAATTTTTTGAAGGCGTTTTTTCATATTCTTTTGTTCTTTATTCTTTTATTTCCGCTTTTTTAATGATATTGTCAGCTGTCACTGTCAACTATCTTGGGGAAGAATGAATGGACGCGTTCAATGCAAAAACAAGTTTTTGGCTGTGATCACAAACCAAGCAACACAAACTCCGCGTGCAAAAGCAGGCAATTTTAAAAATTCTGTGTGACAAGAAAACCAAAAAACATCGATGTTAAAACATCGCTCCAAATAACATCGATACATCGATGTTTATAAAAATGTGTGTCCCTGACACACGCCAGGCAAAAAATCAACTTTTGGGATCCACGTGATAACCACAAGAGTGATAAATCAAAAGATCGGAAAAATTCCTTATTATAAAAATGTGTGTCCAAGACGTTTTGGTTTCAGCCTTGTGCTTGCCAGACGCACTTTAACTTTTCTCAAATGCATTTTTGAACTTAAAACCTTAATAACTTTGTTCCTATGAGGTTTAACCAAAAGAATGGTACGCCAAAAAATCAGAAACACTCTCCTGATTATAAAAATGTGTGACCAAGACGTTTTGGTTTCAGCCTGTCTGACCGGTCTGGTCTGAAACCAAAACGTCTTGGACACACATTTTTATTATCAGGAGAGAGAAACTTAAAAAAATAAATATAGACCGGATGAAAAAGACACAACTGATAATTTCTATTTAACGGGATGAGTTTTCTCTACAAAAAGGTATAACAGGGCATTGTAAATGTTGGTTTTGTTTTATAATAATTTGTTTTCTGTTTTATGTCAATTTTTTTTAGAAAATTGTCCCTCAACGAAGGGGAATATATCTTCCCCTCCCATACGACTTTTTTCAATCAAACCTACACTCTCTAGCCTTATGTCAAAACTAACATGAATCGCCCTGTATAACACATTATATAATATATTTATTTTATGCTTGACTTCGATTTAATTTACATAAAGCACCCTTTGACGTCATTCGCGTGGTCGTCATTTCCAGCCGAATTTCCATGAATTTTATGTAATTTGATCAAATACGGTATCTTTTTGCAAAGAGGATATCAAAGAGTTATAAATAGTTCTAATGCATTATAATAGCATAATAAGTTTTTACCATCGAGGGTACGATTTGGGGTCCAAAATATTCATACAAATTTTCAAATATTCACCCATACAAAATTTTTAAAATTCTCCTTTGTACAAAATTTGGTCGAAGTCGTTGAAGCCGTTAACGAGAAATTTGAAAATCAAAAAAACCGGTTCTATGACAGGCACCGATAATAAACGTTATTGCCAAAAAATTGTTTTTTTAATGCCGTTTTTCTTTGGACATCTGGAAGCTCCCAGAAACGTTCGGAAGTCTTCTGAAACCATTCCATTGGCACAAAAAGTACGCTTCTGACGATTCTGAGAAGAGAAATTCGATTCTTGATTTAAAATCAGTATCCACTCAAGAAGCACTAATACATTTAAAATCAAATGTCAAAAAAAACTCACTCAAGCGTTTTGACAGCAAAATGTGAGAGATGAAAAAAAATTGTTAAGATGTTTTTCAATGTTGGCAAAACATCTATGTTAGACGAAAAAACATAGATGTTGGACGAAAAATAAATTTTAGCTTACAATGCTTTTGAAGTATTAAAATCATCGATGTTCAGAAAGCTAAGGCACCATTTACACATGATTGTTTGTATAAAAGACTTGTTAGATGTTTATTCATACTATATAATTTATTATCGATGATTTTTTGTACATACGACTTGTTAGATTTTCATTCATGCTAAATAATTTAAGATCGATTTTCAAACATTAAAATCAGCGAAATAGAAGAAATCATGGCAACTTGTTCGATATATTTTTGTATAGAAAATTTGGCCTGGATCTTAATATTATGAACTTATCGATGTTATGGAAGAAAATAACGTTCAAGAACATGGTTATAATTTTCAAAACAATGAATGTATTTTGAATTTGTAATGTATTGCATTTTTATCTTGAAAAAAAAGTATTAAAAACATCGATGTTAAAATAAAAATCAGTGTTTCTGATTCCATAATTTTTGACATCGCGATTGGTTCTTCGATGTTGACTTAAAGATGTTAACATCAATGACTTTTCAATATCGCTCATCCCTAACACCACATCTTTTGTCGATTCACCAATACAAATATAAATCGTCAGAATTGAGCAGAAGCATTACAATCTGTTCCATTGGATTTTAGAATGAGTGGAACCTTGAGTGAAAGCAATGAAAAACGGCATAAGGCACGTTTCACACATATTCGGTTTCATTTGGTTCCGTTCGATTTCGGGTTCCGTCTAGACTCCTTCACACACAGACGGTTCATATTCGGTTTGTACTCACTAACAATTAAAATTAAATAAAATGTATTAAAAAAAAAACTTCAGAAAAAACGAAAGAAAAAATTATCGACAACAAAAACTGCTGAAGATCGAGAGAGAAAGATAAGAGAAAAATATATAAAATTAATGTATTTATTAAATTAAGAAATCGAAATAAATTATAATTTAAATTTTTGTAATACATTTTTAAATGCAGTTTTAAAGGACCGATAAATCAATCAGAATTCCCAAAAAAAATTAGAACAACTGTTATAGTTCCAGAGAAAAAAATAAAATGTGAAAAGTTCCATACAAATTTGTATGGTAAAAGTATAACCTTAGAGGCATAAAGGCTTAGAGGTATTTCTTTCGGCATAAACTTTCGTTTGACGGGGTGTGCTATCCAAAAAAATGAGTTTCGGAAATAACGGACACCCTAATATACATACATATTACCTATATACATCAAATGTGCGTGTGAATTGCCATTTTTAAGGAAATTTAATGTTTCGTATGAAAAATCAATTCCCTTGCTTCTAACGTTATTCCAAAAAAAATCCTTAAAACCCTAGATTTAATAAGTATTTCAAGAGCGAACTGATTAAGGTCGATGCAAGTGGCACTTCTGAATAGTTCGTTATATGTATGTAGGGTAGGTGATAGCTTCTGGGTAACCGACCGATTATATGCGGATATTTCATGTCCCATTGCACAATATTGTCGACACAGAATATACCGTACCTTGCTGTTGAAGTTCCGCATACGAAGAACCGGGATTAGAATCTGAAAAACAAATAAAAAACGGAACTGAAAAAAAACAATTTAAGAAGACAAATATGCTGCAAGCCAATCAACCAATCGAATATCAGGGTCTACTAGATTAACAAAACCAATTGCATAGTAAATCTCGAGATTAAGAGAAGATTTCAGTTAATCTCAGTTTTGCGGCCAGTAAAAAAAAAAAATACTTTGTGTAGTATAAATCCCTACTAGTAAATCAAATATTGGTCTTAATGTGAACGCAAGGTTAGAAGTTTTTTTTTTTGTTCGCCTTTCTAAATTCCGAGCAAAATTGATCCCCTTTTCTCTCTCAATTCTTCAAAGTCAAATCCATTTTTATTGACCAAATTATATCATCAATATTTCATTCGCTGATGAATGTCACTAAATCCCATGCATATACATTACAAAATAAAAATATTTGCAAAATACAAAACAGAAAACCCCATCAACTGAACTGTAAAAGCAACACTGTTCTGGTAGAGAACCAGCAAAAGGAAATGACTCAAAGGATAATAATACTAATCGATTTTTATGATGGCGTTGTTACACAAACTCTCGCACAAACACACCAACAAGCTAGCACACGCTTCACAACAACGATTCCAATATTTATGGGTACGGATTTAATGCAATGAATTATGTGTCCCTGATTTGCCATTCTATTTATTTTGCATAAATCTCTTTTTGCCATCGTTCCCCTTCCATAGATAATAATGTACACGGTCGTTGTTCGTGCAATGTGCAAGAGTGTAGAGTGCTTTCTCTAAACCTAAACCTCTACTTCGAACCACTATGTTACTTTTTTTTATTTTTTAAACTACATAACCCCTCTTCCACCTTATTCAACATTTATTTTCATTTATCTCCTGCTCAGGAGTCGGCAAAGTCTTGGGAAATCGATTCAAGTTGGGCGAAAAGGTTGTCATCACCAATGGCGATAAAACTGGTAGTTTCCTGAAATACGATGTTGAAGTTCGTGATGCCGATAAGGTAAGAGAGAAGAGTGTGCATTAAAAAAAAAGACAAACAAAAAAAAAAAAACAAGAAAAAAATAGATAAATCACTTTCTAACAACTTATTCCACAGATTGAGTTCTTCAAGTCTTTCGACATATTTAGTGGCACTTCGTACCGAGGACACCTAATCGTACGCAATCATCTTCAAGTGGATAAGTTCGCCAATTTGGTAAGTTTCAACTAAAATTGATTTCAATCTTTTTTCAAAACCTTTTGAAGAACGATGACACTGGCAACAGCAAAAGCAACAACTAAATAACTCCTTTCTACTTCTCATCCCATATACACAATACAGATTGCCAAGAATATATCCAAATGCTCAAACTTAATTGATAAAGTTCCCATAAAGTTCTTCACGTGTCATCTAACATCGAAGCAACAACAATTGGGCGCCTTGTTGTTGGAACATTACAAGGTAATGCCCTATTTCGATGCCGAACTGGGAACATATGCATGCCAAATCGACTTGACGACAACTTTTAATGATGTTCTCAACATTGTTAAAACGAATGAAGTTAACTTTGAGCTTGAGGTGAGTTATACAAGATAGATACATACATACGTACTAAGATAGACAGTCTCTTATAACTTCAACCATTTGTATATGCTTTTTCAGGCTCGCTTGCCAAACGGCCTGACAGATGTGATAACGTTGAAGTTTGTTCCTGGCATTCGAGTTACACCAGGACAAATGTACGTTGCTGATATTGGCCAACAAGATATTATAATCACAGGACTGGATAAAGTTCTGCAAAAGATTGAGGTAAGAAGAAACAGAAAGTTAGTCTCTAGAGTTAAATGGGACTAGGAAGTGTAAGTGGAAATTTTCTAATTACAACAATTCGTCTATGTCGTCTTCTCTGTTACGAATACAGATAGACAGATAGATTCCTTTGCTATTTGTCGTTTGACTCAATGACGGACGACATGACGCATTCGTTGTGGATAGCATAAAGTGTAGTTATGTATAAATGTATAGAACAGACATGCCATGTAAGAAATTGATTTAACTATCAGTTCAAATTGAATGAGAACGTGGACGACGACTACGAGAACGAGGACGACAAATGTTGAAAACATGATTCTCTTTTATGTTTTTTCTTAGACATTCGAATAGATTTCCATTGAAATAGTAGTCGAATTGAAGTATTCTCCTTAGTCTCTGTTTGAATTAAATAGAAACGTTTATCATTTTGTGAAAAGAAGGATCTACGAACCATCACAAGAGGACGATGAGGAATTTTAATTTTAGTTTTGGAGCGACGACTGTGATGGTTTGACTTTTTTCTTTTTATAAATTTGTTTGTGTGTCGTTGTTAAAGAGAATAGTTTAGGGACTGACAAAAAAAAAAAACAGTGAATATTCATACTTATTTCTCTCAACTTCGAAGGATTTTCTGTTCAATTTCTAATATGACTAAGTAATGAATAATTCCTAAATTATAAAAAAAGAACATAGCGATCCTTATGGCCCAGTAGTACTAGTTTTTTAATCGTTGATATTATTTGAGACATGAAACATTTATTTCAGAATGCAAACCATCTACAAAAAAAAAGTTGTTTGCCACTTAGTTTTCCTATTTCTTGAAACGAACGGGTTCAACTTCAGATAATAGCATACAAAATTGATGTTGTTGCTTAAATAGTAATTGTGTCACACAAAACTTTGAATTTTTTTGTATAAAATATGGTATAGTCACGATTTTTTGCTATCCACGACAGTTGCATTGCTTTCTTAAACAATTCCACCGAAAAACTATTACTTCTTGGAATGCACATCAGTTTACTCTCAAGTCCAGTTTCGAACGTACTGTCAAGTTTAGAGATTCTTATTTTTAGCCGCACTCCTTAATGTGCAAAGCTTTATCAGGCTAGAGCCTCCCGATTTCGATTTCTCCCGTTTTGATATTAAAAGGTTCAAAACCATCGGATGTGTAAAGCTTAACCCGGCTCTATTTTTCCCTACCGTTTTGATATTCAAAGGTTCAAAACCATCAGCCCTAAAACCTTGTCTATTTTACTAAGACTCAATGTGTTTAATCATTTTAAAAGTATTCAACACCCCTGGAATGCCTGCATATCTTTATTTATAAAAAAGAATGATAGGCGTAATTTTTTATTCTGAGTAAGTCTCAGAAATAGATTTATTTAAAAGGAATTAACACAAAGGAGATGACAAAATATTTTATTGTTTTTCATAAAAAGGAAAAACGAACCCATACCTATATTTACTTTTGTGACTTTTTTCACCAGTTTTTCCAAATTTTGTGTTCAAAGCGATTGAACTTCTCCAAATTTTCATGTAAGGACAAAATAGTAATAAAAATAATGGTTTGAGTATTTTCGTGTTTTAAAGAACTTTATTTTACACTTTTTCCTTAAAGTGTAACTATGTATATTATCGATAATTTCTTGCGATTACTTATAGGCAGAGAGCCGACAGAAATTTTTGGGTGTAAATGATAGCATACATTCCTTTTGTTCCATACTATTCACAGGCAAATATGAAAGTCTGGCATGTCGGGGTTGAGGCCTTTGTACGTATACTGCATTGAAAATGCATTTTTTCTTCAAGCCCTGGTACCAATAGTAGGAACTTCGAAATTGTATTTAATAAAAGAGCTAAGCACCCTAGATATGAATATGGGGTTCATTAAGACATTTTCTGTGGGTCCCAATGTCTGCAAGACGCACTCAAAGATTGAAGCTTTTAGTGTGTCTTGCACATATTTTGCTCCTCGGGAAATATTTTGGACAACATAGCCATATCTAGGAGTCTCTTTTATTAAATATAATTTTGAAAGTTCCTACACTGCAATTTCAATGCACTGCATTTTAAATGCATTATTGCATACAAAAGCCTAATCCCCCACATGCCAGACTTTCATATTTGCATATGAATATTATGGGCTTTTGTCTTAAAACAAAAGGAATTTTTGCTATCGTTCACATTCACACCCAAAAATTGCTGTGGGCTCTCTTAGCATATTAATTAAACAGCTTTTTCTACCCCTCTTAATTACTTTAAATCCATATTTAAAGAGCCATCGGCACTTTTATCACAAGGGCCATAGGAATATCTTTGTAATTATTCCACAATAGGTACCTAGTTCTAACTCTTGGTCTACCACCAAATTAACAAAATTTTAACTAATCACTCAGAAACGAAAACCTTATTCAAGGCCAATTGTATTCTTAAAAGCCACACTACTCGTTTAGTCGTAGGTATGCGTCCATTATATTCGATTTATAGTTCGACACTCAACCACCCCCAGAAACTTATCGTCCCTTCACTATATAACCAAACCCATTGAAATCGGCAAGGCCTCGAGAGTTTCTATTCTATATCCTTCCCATATTTATTACCAACCAGCAGACTATTGTGAAACTTCAGGACCATTATGCTTAAACACAATGGGAGCGTTTAAGTGATTATCCACTCTCAAAGGGAACTCTTTTGCTATTGAAGAAACCCCCCTTGTGTGAAACTGCAACGAACGATGGCGATGTGCTGTTGTTGTTGTTGTTATTGTTCATTCGTTCGTTGGATGATGATGGTTTGATTTTGTCCTGGTCTGGTCCTTTGGTCAGCTCAGTATAATATGTATCCCATTCTTCGTCTGTGAATGCATCCAGTTTAAAAGTTACCTAATGGAATTTCCTCGAGTGGTTTCAATCCCTTTCTCCTACTCTCTTAATAGCATTTAAGTGTGAATATTATCGATTTTGATGTGCATTCGATGGCTTCCTGGCTGAAGGGGTCAAGTCCGCTAGCCATGCAATGTATGATGCCGCCTACTCAATCCCTTTAAATCTTTTTAAAGAACTTTCCACATTGTTGCCTTCTGGTAGCAAGTCCTTTTCCAAGCTTCATGGAATTATTGTTTCCGATAATAACTACTGTTAACTTTATTTTTATTATTATAAATTGAATGCAACATAGCTTTTTCCGGTCGAATAAAGTGTTTTTTTTTTAATTTTTTTCTAATTTTTAAATACGAATTTTTATAGAAATTGTATTTTCAAAGTATATTATAGATGACAGCGTTGTAGATATGCAATGACATATTTTTTTGTTTTTATCTTTATAATGAAATTGGTTAATGGATACGGAAACTAAAATGAATCAAATTTTATTTAACAAACAAAATGGCAAACATGCATGCATAAATTAATAATTAAATTTGTCCAGTTTGTTCTTTTTGCTATAATGTACAAGCCAGCCTAGCACTTGCAAAAAGTAATACAGTTGTTTCCCTTGCTGATAAAAATGTGCAAACTTTGCATATATAAAAAAAAATATACAACTTGCACATAACATTATTTTTTAATTGAAAAAAAAAAGTATCAGAAATGAAATAATAATGTAATGCTATTATTATACATAATATTAAATGTTGTGTGTAGTGGAGTGAAGATTATTGCATTAGCATTAAACTTTAAAAAAATTAACTATTAAAAAATATTGAACAAAAAAAGATTTCACATATGTATGTATATGTATGTATACGTACTTGTACATAGTATGTGTGTTTGTACATTTTTTTCATAAAAAAAATGTATGACCAATATGTTCATTAAGTTCAATTGGCTGGCCAACAGGCTCTACTTCAATTGAAAATCATAGAAAAAAATAATGAAAAAACTTTGGATAAATTCCCAGAAAATGGGATTTCGGTGGACACATGTTGTTTTTTTCAGAGCCATTTTTTACATAATTGTTTGCCCTAGGCACTTTTTTTTCTGCCGCCCCTAAAAAAATTGTTTGGTCACCGTTAAAAAATATATACAGTTGGCCAATTGCATGCCGCAGCAACTAAACAATGATTATAATAATACCACATAAATTTGTCAAGAAAAATAAAAAAATAAGAACGAGTAGGTAATTAAATATCTCTCATCAAAACTTTATTAGGTACATTTTGTAGTATTCAATTTAACGCGGCATTTAAAAAAATAACAAAATTATCAGTCATTTTTTATAATAGCTCAGGCAAAATGTACAAAAAAATGGTCAATCTGCCAAAAAAATCCAAGTGAAGGTTTTTAAACACAATTGTCTTTATTTTGGCATAAGAAATACTGTCACGAAAGTCAATTACAAAATCGTGTGCGCGTCAATAGTTATCCAAGGTTAAATGTCGAAAATTCAATAAAAAAAAAAAAATTGTAGATTATGTCATTTGACAAAAAAAAAGTTATAACTATTTTTTGCTTACGACCCACCGTTGAGAAGATATCGACATTTCAAAAAACGTAAAATGTCAAAAATGGTCGTTTTTCACGTATAGCTCCTAAACAGTTCAAATTTTTGAAGACATCTGAAGACAAAGTTTGTACATTATGTGAATACCTAAGAAACAATTTTAAATTTTTTCTTAAAAGCAACCGTTTTAAAGATATAATTTTTTTTAAAGTTTGACAAAAATTCAAACCATTTTGACCATTTTTGAAGTCACAATATCTTGCAACTGATGCGTTATAAGCAAAAAAGTTTAATAATATTTTCTCTAGGGATATATTAAAATCTGCAAAATAGGCACAAAATATTTTCCGAAAACTTCGTCATTTAAGAATAAAAAGCCAAAAACCAGTATTTTAGACTTTTGGTGTTTTTATTAAAATAATTATGTCATACAAATTATGTCTTATAGAAAAAAAAAATTTGAATGCATGCTTATATAATATAACATAACATAATGTAAAAATTTTGTTAATATAATTTTTTGATTAAACTTAGGGTTTCAAAGATATATGCGAAAAACCGTTTTTTTTTTTTGACAGTTGACACTATTGAAGTATCAATATCTTGCGACTTATGACTCGTACGAAAAAAATTTTCATATTTTCTTGAAGAGAATATTATGGTCTTTAAACTGAGAGCAAGACTTTTTTCGACAACTTGTGCTTTTAAGAGTAAAAATTAAAAAAAAAACAGAATTTTGAATTTTTGTCAAACTTTTAATAAAATTATATCTTTAAAACGGTTGCTTCTAAGAAGAAAATAATAATTGTTTCTTATAGGTATTTACATAATGTACAAACTTTGTATACAGATGTCTTCAAAAGTTTGAACCGTTTAGGAGCTATACGTGAAAAACGAAAATTTTTGACATTTTACGTTTTTTTGAAATGTCGATATCTACTCAACGGTGGGTCGTAAGCAAAAAATAGTTGTAACTTTTTTTTTTTTGTAAATGACATAATTTTTTTTAAGTGAAACACTTTTCGATAGCATTTACCGTTTCCGAGTTTTATACGAAAAACTGATATTTTCGACCTTTAACCTTGGACAACTATTGACGCGCACACGATTTTGCAATAGACTTTCGCGGTAGTATTTCCTATGCCAAAATAAAGACAATTGCGTTTAAAAATCTTCACTTGGATTTTTTTGGCAGAAAAAGTACAATTTGCCTAGGCTATAAGTATAGGAGGTAATATTTTGTTTATATGATTTTACGGCGTGCTTTTAAAGATGATAAAAAAAAATAAAAAATAAAATGAATCGGGTGGCACAACGGTTCATGAAGAACCAGGGCCTAGTGACTAACAACTCGCAACCATTCCTGTGTGCGCCTTTCGACAGGAATGGAAGGGACCTACAATTTTATGCCGAATCCGAACGGCTAGACGAGAAGCACTTATTTGTGACAAGCAATACTCTTGGAGGATTTGTCAATTCCTCGCAAGAGGCAGTAGCCCTGAAAAAAACTTTTTAGTTTTTAGGTGGACGAGGCTGGAAAGCGATCCCAGACCTCCAGCGTGACAGTCGAATGCACTAACCATTACGCTACGGGCTACTAAAGATGATAAACGATCTGCTATTGCATCAACATCGATGGTTTCTGCAATATCATTTACAATTCCAATGACAGCTAGGCTATTGAGCTTCCATTGGCTCAAAGAACTGCGCAGATAATATTTTAGCGCGTTTTAAGGAAGAAAAACTACATTTTCCTTTTTCATTTGAGACAGATATGCATAATAAAATTTTCAATGCGGTGAAAATATTTGAAAATGAAGAAATTAAATATTTGGCAACAATTAATGCCAACAAAACAATGTTAGCAGACATGGTTGTTTTTGTTTTAATATTTTATTTGATGTGCAAACATTCCTTGAATTAAAGACATTCTTCTCCAAGTTGTTCATCCAAGTCGTTAGGATAGCTGTTTGCCAACACAAGTGCTGCTTCGATTATTTGTTTACTATCGGTATCCCCCAACTAGAGCAAGAAACCAAATGTGTTACAAATATTATGTGAATACGCGCTTTCGTGTCTTTTGAGCTCATATATCACAATAAATATCTATTATACGATTGAAACAATCGTACTCCATTTTCTATCTAATGTTGAATCGAACTTCTGGACTTTTCCCCATTCTTATTCTCTGGGACTTGTCCTCATCCTCCCAATTTTTACTCGTCATTTTAGGCACTGCTTTAAATATTTTACCAACCATAAGTAAAAATCAACAATTGTTTTGAAATCTAGATCGACGGTTTGCTATGATTTATTCGTAGCATTGATTCTCTCCAATATGAATGAATACTAATCGGTTCTGACGCAACTTTTTAAACAAAGCTGATGACTCATGGCGCGTTTCAGAATTAATAGTATAGAATGAATCATCTGTTTGCTTCGATGCAAGGTTACGGATTTTTTCTTTGATATTAACTATGTCAAATTAAGTCAAACGCCTTACTGACTTCACTTTATTTTTGCGCACTTCTTCTTATTATTTACTTCAAATTATCCAATAAATAAACAAATAAATAATAAAAACAAATGTCAATTTCGGATGCATTTCGGCATTTTACATGCCATCCTCAGCACGTCTTTTTATTGACTACATATCCAATATAATTATTATTAAAAGCTTGATAGTTTATGCGGGAAAGAAAAACATGGTGAGGTGTATGTATATAGATATATATTCGTGTATTATCGATTTACTGCTTTATCAACATTATTAGAAATTTGTACAGCGTTGTTAAAAATTTGGACCTCCCGCCCTGGGCAGTTGTCCCTAATGTCCCTATGGTATAAAAATGGCACGGTTGTATTCACAAATGTGTATAAGATCTCAATTTTACAGGAGAGAGCTTACAGGAGATTCGGAATTCAATATCTCGCAACTAAATATTTGTTTGTTTTCTTCATTTCTTTTATTTATTTATTATAAAAATAATTAGCTATTTAAGTTTGTTATTCATGAGGTATTAAGAACTTTTACAATAAGCAACAAAATTAAGAGAACACATTTTTTTGTATATATTTTTTATATACATATTGCTCTTAAGACATTTGGCTAACGGCTGAGCCATCGATATAAGCTCCTTTTTTTATTCTACTGCAATTATTAAAGAAATCCATTTTGAAACTTTAAAAAAATGTAAATTATTTTTGTTCCGTGCTTGAGGAATACTTGACGTGATGAAGCAAATATTAAGTCTGTGACGAAATTCAGACCATTAAAAAAAAAGAAATCGCAAAATTTTAATCTGTTTTTTTTTTTAGTGAAGAAAAAATATTGTTTTTTTTAATACCTCTTTAATATAATTTTTAATGAATTTATAAAAATAAATGTTCGAAATGCTTATCAGTACATCGGAAGCACATACATACATACATAATGTATTTATATATAAAAATTATCAATTTAACGGAAGTACTTCCGGCAAAACAAAACTGATTTATTTACCCATATGAAAAATTGTCAATTCTATCGTAATAATGATTGTGAATTTTATTTCTTCATCACTGAGTACAACATGAGTTTCATCAAACCCAAAAACGAGAACATTAATTTTTAAACATGTTACATGCACTGTTAAGTATTTAAGAAGTCATTTATTTTGAATCGTTTCGTTATTATTAGGTAGGTACAAAGCTAACCTTTATTGTGCATGAGAAGTTTGGTGGTTGTGGTTTAATACGTTTTAAAACGGCGAAAAAAAACATCTGCTCCTTTACACACATGTTAGCTGAAACACAGATAAAGAACTAGTCCATTCAGCATGGATACAAAAAAAAAGTGGATCGCGCTAATTTATTTAATAAAGAATAAAGCATTTTCTGCAAACATTTTATAAATCTTTGTACATAATTGGAAATATTTAAAAAAGTGTTTGCTTGTTATAAAGCTTCTAATTAAGCCTGATCACATTCAACTTAGGCTGAGTTAGAAAGTTGAATATGACTTGAGGATTTTTATTTTCAACTTGTGAATTTGTTTTTATTCACTTAAAATTGAAATTTTCAACTTTCGATTTTTCACTCTAGAGTTGATCAAATTTAGATTTTCTCATCTCCCAGAAAGAGTAGAAGTAGTTTTGAGCAAACTTGGCAGTTTACATAGAAATTTTGTTTTATTTCTTTCTATTTTTGTTTTAAAAGCATATGTAGGCTTCATCTAACCCAAAAAAGAAATTACATAAATAATATTCTAGTTTTAACTTTCCGAAGTTCTAATTTTTGGAAAATTGGCCATCAACTTCTTCGGACAGTTCAAGTGAAAAAGATAAAAATGACAAGCAAGTACAAGTACTTTGACAGAAGAAAGTACTAGAAGTTACTGTTGGAATTGAGAAGTGGGCTGACCGGACTTTATTTATTTATTTATTTAGCTACAAATTTAACAAATTATTAGCACTGAGATTGTAAAATTCTATATAAATCTTTTTTCAAACAATATTTTGATACATTAAAATCAATAACATTAAAATACTTATTAAAATCTGCACATGCAGCAAACAAAGGTTCATGAATTCCATAATTTGTTCTGTTGAATCTTTGGCTTAAAAAGTCCCCAGATCTAAAGGATCGTGGGTATATATTTAGGTTGAGTTGTGATAAAATATATTCTGAATCAATTTCTCCAATCAAAACATCATAAATAAATAATATTCTAAAAACTGTTCTTCTATTCGTTTCGTCTTTTTGAAAACCGACAAAAATAATATTGGTCAAATACAAATACAAACGTCAATAGTCAGGAGCTTAAAAATATCGACTTTGAGATTTCAACTACATAGAAAGTCTTCTTTTCATTTTCCAATTTCTGTCGACGGCTGTTCTGCAACAATTAGTTTCTTGTCCGCTTTGGTAGATTATGACTTCTGTCCCAGTCCAAATCCGGAAATATATGTATTTCCGGTATATGCTTTCCGGTATAATCGAGAGCGACGCGTCTCGCCATAAAAAAAAAACCCGAACATCAAGATTCATTGTCGCGGCAAATGGTTTGCGTTAGTTTGGGAAAGCCTTAGCCTTAGACAATTTAACACACGAAAACACATATAACTTGACAGAATTTCATAAAGCTGGAGCATTTGTGAATTAAATTGTTCTTAATTGTAATTTAACATGTTTGTAAAGAAAAGCTGTTTCTCACGTGCTGACACACGTGCATATTGCAAATTATATAACTATGCTAACATAGGTATATATTTAAAATTAGTCCTTCAATATTCTACATATTCATTTAGGGTGGTCCTTATAAAGGTCTTTTTTTCAATGACGCACCCTCTTATTATTTGTTCTAAATAAATACAAAAAAATCCTGAAAAATTTTAGCTTGTTATATTAACGTTAACCCGGCCCTCAAGACTTCTGAAGTTTTATATGGAAAATCCAATGATCAATTTTTGAAAATTCAAATTTAAATAATCTTAACTTTGATAATGATTGTTAAAAAAAAAAATAATTTTGGAACACATGTAGTCACTTTTGTAATATTTATAAAAATATATCAGAAAAAAATGTACAACAGTTGCTTATTTCCCTACTTATAGCTATTCAAACAAAAATATTTATTTTTATTTAATTTTATTAAATGTTGTAAAATTTTGTTTAATAGGTACATTTTTTTAAAACATGACAAAAGTTACTATATGTGTACAAAAATTAAATTTTCCTTATCAATCATTATACTAAAGTTATGAATTTTTAAATTTGGATGTAAAAAAATAGATGGGATTTCCCATACAAAACTTCAGACATCTTGGGGGCCAGGTGAACGTTTACATACGAGTTATCACATCCCTCGGCAAGTTCGAAGAAACTCTATGTGAAATAGACCAAAGAGGACTAACAATTACAAAGAAATGGTGTCTATCTGTAGGACTAAATATTAACCCAAAAAACTACGATTGTACCATTTACCAAGAAAACACTTCTAGATGAAACCTATCCGGTTAGCTGGCGAAGTAATTGAAACGAAGAGGGAGGTAAAATATCTAGGAATTACACTAGTAGTCTAAGAAAGATAGGATCGGACCAGGGACAAATTAATTCATAAAATTTTATTGCTGGTATCGACACAAAATTTTATCCTCAACAACATATCCAAAGTCCCCCAAAATCCCCGCATTGGCTTTTTGTATAGGCGCATTTTAAGAGTTGGAGAGGGGAGGGAGGCGGGAGTTTGTCAATGGTTTTGGGAATATATATTACTTGTTGAACTTTAAAAAAAGTGATCATTCCATAAAAATGACATTAACTTTCCACATGATAAATGTATCTTTTCATATATGGTCTCTTTCGAATCAGCATTGAAAAGCACCCTAAAAACATGTGTCATATGATTAGATTGTATTACAACAAATTTTTCAGCTTGACAAACTCCTGCATCCCTCCCCTCTCCACCTCTTAAAATGCGACTATACAAAAAACCAATCTGGGGATTTTGGAGGACTTTGGATAAGTTGTTGAAGATTAAATTCTGCGTCGATACCAGCAATAAACTTTCGTGAATAAATTTGTCCCCGGTTGCCCATATTAAATTTCCTATCTTTCCTAGACTATAGATAGTAAACTCTTCTGTAACAAGCATGTAGAAATAACTGTCGGGAAAGCCACAAATGCCCTTATGATAGGCATGAGACTTGCACGAAAATCTTGCGGTTGCAAGCCTAACATTCTCAGATGTATGTACACCATGATCGTAAGACCCATCATTATTTATGGTGCTTGGCACAAACGAACAAAATTAGTAAGAACTAGGAAAGCTCTAGAAAAATTACAAAGGCTCGCATATTTATGTATAACTGGAGCAATGAGAACTTGCCCTACAGCAGCTATGGAGGTTATCCTCCATCTATCCCCACTACACGAGGTTATTGAAAGTGCTGCAAAGGGAGCCATTATGAGATCTGCCAAGGAGGGAAAGGGGACTGGAAAATGTATTCCGAAGTCCTCAAGTCCTCGTGAAAAACTTTCAAACGAAGCTAAGTTGCAAAAAAGACTTGGTGGTACACTGATGGATCAAGAATGACAGAAGGGACTGGTGCGGGAATTTTTGGGCCAAGAACCAAACTTTCCATACCGATGGGACAGTCCTCTAGCATTTTTCAAGCTGAAGCACAAGCGATAGGAACATGCGCAAGTCAAAATCTCGAAAGAAATTAAAACAAACACAACATTGCCATTATGTCAGATATCCAAGTCGCACTCAAAGCTCTGAGCCTCTACTCCATCAGCTCTAAGCTGGTATGGGAATGTGTAGGAAGGGTAAATGAACTCGGCAAAAATAACACTGTCACACTCCATTGGGTACCTAGCCACGTAGGTGTCCCTGTCCAGGGCAACGAAGAGGCAGATTCCCCAGCAAAAATAGGTGCAACGACTCCCTTAACGGGACCTGAATCATATTGCGGAATAGGAGGAAACGTGATTAGAAACAAAATCAAAAAGGAAGACAGTTAAGAAAGCTAAGACATGCTAAACTATTATTTGGGAATAATAACCAACAACGTTTTACAGACTGTATCAGCTTAAGTAGGAACAACCTAAGAATAACAACGGGTCTCCTTACTGGGCATTTCAAACTAAAAAGACACCTTAGTATACTTGGCCTAGTAAGTAGTAGTAGAACAGATGTGGAAACGCCGGACCACATTCTAGGCAGATGTAGCACATTCATACATCAAACAAAAAATACCTGAGACGCTACCAGGTAGAGGAGTGCGACTTACTATCTCTTAAAATACTCCAATTCTTCAAATTTTATATTCATTCATAACGTTAATAAAATGAGCTAACATTTTAAAGGATTTTTTAAATTTATTAAGAACAAATTAGGGGAGTGCGTCATTCAAAAGAAGACAATGACCTTTATAAGCACCACCCTAATGTACATAGTATATTTTATATCGTCCTCATGTTTTTTTCTATCTCTCGTTACTCATTCTCCTTTATTTCACCTTCCTATATTTTATTTAATGTATGAATAAAAAAAATAAATAAATACAAAAATTCAATTTCTTTTCAACTTTACTCGTTTATTTTTTATTTATTTTGTTTTTGTATGTGCTGTACAGGTAAAACCATCAGATACATCCATTCTGGAAGTGATTCCTCAAGCAAAAGTACACGGCTCATTGCAATACAAGGTGAAACAGTTGAACCAACTACCAACAGAGGAGCAATTGTTTATCTATGTGCACTCACCATTAACCCAAGAAGACATTGAGGTGAGTACAACTTATTTCATGATGAATGTAATGGGTATACATTTATGTATATTGGTAGTGTGGTAGTGTGTAATATAAACACAAACCTCGTAGGTATAAATACAGGTTAAGTATATTATGTAATATTTGAACTGATATTAAATGCTTTCTACTTCAATTCCCTAGAATGAAAGTGTCATTTTGGATGTAGGTTATGTAAGGATGTAATTGGATTTGAAATGCAAAATGTACGAAAAGTGTGAACAAATTTTAAAATTCTAAAATATAGTTTTCTTACTTTGTATAGCCTATAAGTACCTTATTAAAATTATTAATATACATATGTATATTTAGTATAGAGTAAAGTACATTTGTACATGTAGTCGACGTCACCTATAATGACGTGGCTAATAACGATCAGTCGGTTTTAACGACCACTTCTCCCTAATTGGGTTGGTTTTCATACAATTTGTATTAGCTAATAACGCCGCTTCGCTTCGTATTGTCTTCAATGCTTTCTTTTTTACTTGCGAAATTGCTACTATATGACAAGTTTTGGATTCGTAAACAAATCGAACTCGATATACACTCCGCTCCACTTGAATAGAAACAAACTTTTTTTTTTACTATCAGAGCGTGCAGCGCTTTGGTAAGTTTATAAATTCACCTTTTGGTTTCAATTCCTAAAAGAGAGACCTATTACGAATAAAACTGCAGGGACAGAATAATTCAGGGAAATACCATTAGGTTATTTTTTACCACTTTTCTAATTACTTCATGAAATACACTGTTTTTTTTTTTGTTGCGCCACTTGAATAGAAACAATGTTCATTTTGTCTCTATAGATTACGGTAAGAAGAAAAAATATTGTTCTTATAATGGAAGTGTGGATTAACAATAATAATTGTTTTATCAAAGAAAAGATGGGCCGCGGTAAACCATTAAACCCTACAGAAAAAGCCAAAATAGAAGTACGCGCGGAAAACAAGCTTCCCCTACGCACAATTGCCAACAAAATAAGTAAATGTGTGAAAATTGTTTGGTCAAACCTAAGATATAATGAAAACTATGGAAAAATGTGTCAGGTAGGCAATCAAGAGCCACAACAGAAGCAGACGAAAGAAAGAAAATAAGGCTGTCTTCATATTCAAGCGACTCTGCTGCTAAAATCAAGGCGAAGAGTGGTATTACAGCGAGTCTTAACACTATTAGACGTGTTATACGTGGGTCACAACATTTAAAGCGCCTGAAATTTAAGAAAAAACCACCGTTAAATCCAATACAAAGACACAATATAATAGATTTTTGCAGGAAGAATATGACGTGTAAGGAAGAGTGGACACAAGTGATATTTTCCGACGAAAAAAAAAAATCAATTTTGATGGCCCGGACAGATAGAATTACTATTTTCATGTTATAAGGAAGAAACCCAGGTTTCTGGAGCATCGCCATAGCAGAGAAGGCGGTATAATGGCGTGAGGTGCGATTTCCTGGTTTTAAACAATTAATCAAAATCAAAATCAAGACAAACTCCTACAAAGAAATATTGCAAGAAGATTTCCCTAATTTTACTGATGTCCTTGGACCAATACCATGGACATTTCAACAAGAAAACGTGCCAATCCTCAACGCAAGGATCATTAACAGTTGGATATCCGAGAAAAATGTTACCTTACTTCAATGGCCACCGTATTCTCCGGACCTAAATATTATCGAAAATAAGAGGGGTGGATGGTTCGTAAAGTGTACGATTCTGACCGATAATATGAGGACAAAGAATCTCTTACAGCTGCAATCAAAGAAGCATGAAGTGCAATTTCTTTAAATTATATAAAATAACTGTATTATTCAGTCTCCAACTGGGTTTTTCAAGTTTTTTCAAATAAAGGTGGTAGCAAACATATAAAAATATGATCACGAATAGAAAACTACCCAATTTTACTGCACTTTTTCAATTTGTTTCCTTATTTAAGAGAATGTTTCTATTCAAGTGGCGCAAAAAAAAAAAACAGTGTTTTAAATGACGTAATAAGAAAAGTGGTAAAAAATAACCTAATGGTTTTTTTCCTGAATTATTCTGTCTCTGCAGTTTTATTCGCATTAGATCCCTCTTATAGGAACTAAAACCAAAAGGTGAATTTATAAATTTCCCAAAGCGCTACAGGCTCAGATAGAAAAGTTTGTTTCTATTCAAGTGGAGCGGAGTGTATGTAGGTAGTTATTTGCCCTAACATTTCGTGGATAGAGAACGCGAAAAAACGATTTTAATAAAAAAAAAATACCCAATTATTTTAAAAAGCATCGTTATAAACGGCACCTTTCATAGAATTAATTTTTTGATTTTAAGTTTCTCGTTAACGGCTTCTCTGATTTCGACCAAATTTTGTATACAGGAGAATAAAAAAAAAAAAAATCGGGTGGCACAACGGCTCATGAAGAACCAGGGCCCAGTGACTAACAACTCGCAACCATTCCTGTGTGCGCCTATCGACAGGAATGAAAGGGACCTACAATTTTATGCCGAATCCGAACGGCTAGACGAGAAGCACTTATTCGTGACAAGTGATACTCTTGGAGGATTTGTCAATTCCTCGCAAGAGAGACAGTAGCCCTGAAAAAAAAACTTTTTAGTTTTTTTTTTTTAGGTGGACGAGGCTGGGAAGCGATCCCAGACCTCCAGCGTGACAGTCGAATGCACTAACCATTACGCTACGGGCTACTACTTGTATACAGGAGGTTCTTTACAATTTTGGCAAATTTGGAATTACCTTCGATTACCGCCAAGTGACCAAGTTAAAAACAAAACAAAAAAAACCTGCAACATTTTAAAATCGGTTGACGTTAACACGTGCCACCGAGCAGTCCAAATTTACCAAACAAAATACATGCGGGCATATTCATAGTTGCAGATAGACCCAGGTTTAACTAAACTACAGATTGAGACAATTTTGGCTCAATGAATACAGACCGATTTTAATTACAAATTATTGGTTTTATATTTTTATAAGATAACTAACTTGGTATACTTCACAAATAGCTTCAAATATTTTGAAGTGATAAACTTAAAAAATAGAATCAACGTCCGAAAATTCCACTAAACCTATGTTTAACTTAGACACTATTCTAAAATACGCCCCATGGTGTTGTTTAGCTTTTTTGCTAAAAAAATGTGCAAAAGTTGATGAATGTTGATTAAACTTACCATAAACTAACTGACTACCGTCATCGGTTGTTGTGTCCAGATTTGACTGGTCCCTTGGTGTTTTTTTATAAGCGGTCTCAACTGTAACTAAATAATTTGTTGGGATAAAATTAAATTTATATTTCAATCTGTGAATTGACCTCATACACTAAAACCTCCCATAGCGGACAGCGAAGGTTACAACACTTTTGTCCGTTTAAGTGAGTTATCCGTTCCAGAGAAAAAATTAAGTAATTACAAGCCTGTTCATTTCATATAGTAACAACCCTGCTGACTGGGATATTTTCAAGATCAGTAAAAATGAATAAAAAAAACAGAAGATCAGCAAAAATGAATAAAAAAAACAGACCTACCTACGCAAAAAGAGCAGCCTGGCGAAAATTTTGTACAGACATTGAGTCCACAAATGATGCTGCTAGGCTAAGAAAACTCGTGTCAAAGGTCCATTATCCTCCGGGCTTCTTAAAAATGATAACCTAATTATGAAGGTAGTTTGGGCCATTGACTCCTTCTCAGCATACAAGTCTGCAGGGCCTCATGGAATAATTCCAATTATGCTCCAAAGCCCTAAATACATAATTGTTCCAAATCTAGTGGAAATGTATAGGGGTTATTTAAACATCACCTACATTCCCTCTAGTTGGAGAGAAGTCAATGTCATTTTCAATCCGAAAGCTGGCAAGCGCACTCACACTGAACCGAAAGACTTCAGACCAATAAGCCTATCTTCCTTACTTCTCAAGACCTGAGAAAGATTAACAGAAACGCACATTTACCTAAAACTAAATGATGGAGTTCTCTCACAGGCCCACCATGCATATATATGAAGGGCAAATCTGTTGAGATAACTCTTTGTGAGTTGGTCGGCACGGTTGAGAAATCAATCCATTTCAAAGAATTCACTCTAGGAGCTTTCCTTGACGTCGAAAATTGTGCAATTCGGCAAGCTTTGACTCTATAGGCATCGATCCGATGCTGTCAAACTGGATTTACTCCATGCTTCAAACGAGACTCGTTAACACAGTAATGGGTGATTGCAAGCTAAAAGTTACGACGTGTAGGGGCGCTCCACAAGGCGGTTCTTGTCGCCCCTGCTTTGACTTTTAGTCGTTAACCAGATTTTGGTTGAACTTAATATAATGGGTGTCAAATTCGTTGCATACGCTGATGACATCGTGATCATGGTCTCAGGGAAATTTGCCCCACCTTGTGCGAGCTACTACAAACATCCCTTAACGAGCTCAGTAATTGGGTCAGTAGCTGTGGACTTAATATCAACCCACTCAAGATAGAACTGGTTTTGTTTACGAGAAAACGAAACATTCCAAATTTAATCTCTCCCACCATAAATGGGACTCCATTACATATCACAGGTACGGCAAAATATCTTGGTCTAGTAATTGCTCGTAAGCTAAACTGGAAAGAAAACACAAAAGAAAGAGAGAATAAAGCTTCAATAGCATTCAATACTTGAAGTAAAATTTTGGGGAAAGGATGGGTTCTTAGCCCCAAAACCATTCATTGGAGGTCTACAGCCATAATAAAGCCTATATTGACATACGAATGTCTGATGTGGTAGCCAGCCCTAGACTAGGCAACCAATCTCAAAACCATGACTAAAATTCAAAGACCAGGTTGTATTGGCACAACCAGTGCCATGAGAACTACACCCACCGCAGCCCTATAAACTTTTTTTCTTTCACTTGCCCCAAACAACCTTTTCACAAAGGACATGGCGGCCAATAGTGCTTTGCGACTAAGACAGTGCAATAACTGCAAAAGGGGCCTTTTTGGTCATAGAACGATTATAAGCTTTACATAATATAGACATTCAAACAGACTATATGCGATACCACACATTGATTTCAATCCGCTGGCCTGTATAGATATCTAGGAATTTCTGGACGGAAAACCGGGTCATAAATACTAATTATGTATCGATCCAAGACAGGCGAGGGGGTAGGGTCAGGCATGTTTTCAGAAAAACCACCTGTAAATAGATCAGTAAAGCTTCCGAACTTCTGCAGTGTTTTTCAAGCGAAGGTATTTGCGGTTTATGTGACAGCAAAACATCTTGCCACATGTGAACTAGTAAACAAGAACATTGACATTTTCATAGACCAGCCAAGTGGCCATCAAAGCCATTTACTCAGTTGTCACAAAGCCAAAACTGGTGGAATGTTGTCGCAGAGAGTTAAGATTACTTACTGTACAAAGACAGTTACCCTACGACGGGTCCCAGGACACTGTGATTTACATGGGAATGAAAAGCCAGACGAATTGACGAAACATGGGATCCGAGCCAAACTGAATCGTCAGTACTTATGCCACTGGTGCTCGAAAAGAGCAGAATTAACCAGAGCTTCATCGAAGCCGCCAACGATAGGTGGTCACAGATTGACACTTGTCGGGTTTCGAGAAATCTTTGGCCGGATATTTCAAAGAATAAAACTGAATACTTACTCTCGCTACACTGAGGGAAAAAAGGCGATCTAAAATTAAATACGCTCGTATTGATCTAAAGTATTTTTAATGAAGTGGAGCATTTTCATTTTTAAGTTGAAACAATTTTCATTTGAATATGCGACGTAATTTTAAGAGATTCAGACTAGTTTCAAAGTAAAACGTATTTATTTATACATTGAAATCAATTTGTTTACATTTACAATCCGTCCTACGTTATTTTAACGTGAAACATTATCATTTTTAAATTGAGATCGACATTTATAGTGCGCTCAACCTTGTTTCAAAGTGAAACGTATTCATTTTTACATTAAAATCCACATTTTACATTGCGATCCACTTTTGTGGCATTTAAAGTGTCATCAACGTAGTTTCAAAGTGTTGCATAGTTAAGTAAACCTCAATTTGTTTGTAAGCTTAATACAAAGAATTTCGAGAGCGCGTTGTAGTTTTTCGAAGTAGCGCCCTTACATTTGTGAACAAATTAAACGCGCACTCAAAATTCGCTCTCATATAAGCCAAACACAATATTTAATTATTTTTCCTATATTTATTACTATATATGCATTTCTCATAGCGTTATACGACTCACTTAATCCGTCGCAAATAAATGATTCACCTCAAAAATAAAATGATCCGAGCATGAATATACATTTGTTTTTGTCTTACATAAATTCAAACAAAGAAGCGTGGCGTGGGTAGCCATTTTGAATCAATACCTAACCAAGCGAAGTTCAATCTACGTTGATTCGAAGTAGATAAATGTTGTTTTAAAAGATGGATGACTTTGATTTACCTATTATTCCACTTTAAATCAACATATACACGTAGTAAATCTAGTTCGTTTTTAAGTATGGAAACACTTTGAAATAAAGTCGCTCAATTTTGATTTAGGAATTTTCGGCGTTGGCGCCAAATCGTTCCGAAAAATCTTAGAATCAAAGTTTTTTGCTTTGATTTTACGTTGCTTTTTTCTCTGTGTAAGGAGGCGTCAACTATCCCTATTGGTTGTAATCCTAACTGGTCACAACTCAACGGGAACCCACTTAAACAGAATGGGCATTAGCGCATCTGACCTTTGTAGAGGGTGTCAATATTTAATTTCCTTTGTGAATGCCCTAGCCTAGCTAGAACAAGAAAAACAGCCCTCGGAGAATACTTTTTCGACGAACTGGGCGACTTCTCGTCTCAGCCACTTGGGAACATCCTGAAGTTCATTCGGAATTCGGGATGGTCCAGGGAGGCACTCCTTACCTAATCTTCCACTTACTCCTTTCCTTACCCTTCCCATTTTCCTTCATTTTTCTTAAATCCTGGGGAGCGTAATGGATCCATTGAGATCCGAGTGAGGTGATTTGGCCTACCGAATCATCACCCCTTTTAACCTAACCTAAACTAATCCTGTTAATTTACTCAGAGTTTCTGTGATTTCTTTTGCATTTTATTTCAAAATCACGTCTGTTTGTGAACTTAAATATGCTTCACTAAATTGCACAGAAATTCAGAGAAAAGAAATAGACTTAATATTTGTATTGATAAAAAACAACCAAAAATTGCCTCTGTGACCAAGTGTGTACATTTTGAATTAAAAAAAAAAGATATTAAAAAGTATTACTGAAAAGATGAGCAGAAAATCACAGGTTACAAAAACAGTCTGAGAAAAAAAATGTTAAGTGACTAAAAGACTCTTTTCACCTCTGAGCTTTTTTAAATCTTTTAATATGATCTTAAACAACAACATATTAATTATAGTCCATAATATATAAAACTGTGAAACTATAAAATAAAGAAACTTTCATTCAAACTTACTCGTCGTTTTAATATAAAATTTAATCAAAAAGAAAAAATAAACAAATTAAAAACTCGGTGCAAACATATACAAGTCAAACACGTTAACTGCTTCTTCATTTAACCAAAGTATATGCAGTTCCTTAAGAAAAATATAAACAAAAAACAACAAATGCAACTACACCACCTCGAAAAGTTTTTAAAAAAAAAATACACTGAGCAAAAACTAAAATAAGAAGTAAACGAAACCAAAAAAGAAAAACTAGAAAAATACTAATTTCCTTTTGAAAACTGAGAAAGTTTTCTAAAGTTTCATGTAAAAGAGAACCAACCGTTCACTCACTCGCTTTATAGTAGGTAGGTACATACATCCATACATACATATGTTCACATTCACACACACATCCACACATGTGAAATGTTTCTTATCTTAAAGGACAGAAAAAACGATATTGAGAAAGTTAAGAGGAACTTTATAATGCTTCAATGTATGTAGTTTTAACATACAGAGATATACTGTACATATGTGCATACATACAATTACATATATATTGCAAAATACATCGTTTTATTTTTTTTTTGTTTTGTCAAACGAGAAACGACCGCCTGGAGATGGAAACAGAGAAGCTTTAGTAACCAAACCAACATGATATAACCAATTTAAGCAAAGCCAACAGTGTATGAATGTAGGGAACATACTCCTGTCGGCAAAAACAAAAAAAAAAAAAAAAAAAAAATAACATGAAATTCAATAGAACATATTAAAAAGAGTATGTAGATACTTGTAAAAAGATACAGCTTTTCGAGCATCTAAATGCGGTTGCAATGGTTACAATTCTTGGGGAACATTTTTCTATGATTATGGCATGGTAATTTAAATTAATGATTCACACGTACATGGATTTAAAAGTGCAAGTTTCTTTTTTAAGTGCAAGGATCTTTTGTGATTAGAAAGTATTACTTGGAAGTCATAGTTTATGGAACCCGCACCAATACTGGATTGGCAGTGCTGCCCTTTTTTCCCTTTAAAATATTTTAATTGTTACAAACTTTCCCTTTCTACATGGAAATGAGAGAAACGTTATGTTGCAAGCAAACAAAAATATCGAACATTTGAGATTTTCCAATTAGGGGGCGTGGCATCCACCCATTTTCTCAGAATTGGTATCAATTGCATATACGGAGCACTTCCGACTGTTGTAGAATAATGAAATTTGATTGAGCGATTAGGCTTGAAGTGAAAGCAAAGGGAAACATGTTAAGTTTCCATTCAGGGGTCGTGGCATCCGACAATTTCGTTCCGCCCAAATTCGTTAATGTAATGAAAATAATAATTCCGAGCCTGGCACATGCTGATTTATGACTCAAATTCTGTACTCAAAAATTCTATTAACTTTACTTACTTACTTATGCTAGCGCTACAGTCCGGTGAGCACCAGGGCCTCAACCAACAAGCCTTCTCCAGCCACCTCTGTCCCTAGCTAGCTGTTTCCAGTTTCGCACGCAAAGTTGGTTGAGGTCCTCCTCCACCTGCATGCGCCACCGGTTTCGCGGCCTTCCTCTACTGCGCCGTCCCTCGGGGAGGCATTCAAAGACTTTTTTCGGGCCGGAGCATTGGTGTCCATCCGCTCTACGTGACCCAGCCACCTGAGTCTTTGCCTTTTACTTTTGTGACTAGGTCGATGTCGCTGTATAGGCCGTACAGTTCGTTGTTGTATCTTCTCCTCCATTCCCCGTCTATGTATACGGGACCGAAGATCACCCGAAGAATTTTTCTCTCGAATATTCCTAAAGCGTACTCATCTGCCGCTAAGAAGGTCCATGCTTTTGCACCATACAACAGGACCGGTATGATGATTGTTTTGTACAGGGACACTTTAGTCATTCGAGATAGGGCTTTACTTTTCAATTGCCTTCTTAGCCCGAAGAAAAAGCGATTGGCAAGAGTTATCCTTCGTTTGATCTCAGCGCTCGAGTCATTGTCTGAATATATAGCGGAGCACAGGTAGACAAAGTCCTTAACTACCTCAAAGTTATATCTGTCTATGGTGACGTTCTGTTCAAGACGTTCGTGTTGAGCGTCCTTTCTAGATGACAGCATATACTTTGTTTTGCCCTCATTCGCCGCTTAACCCATCTTTGCCGCTTCCTTATCAATGCTTGCAAAAGCTCCAATGATCGCTTTGTTCTTCCAATTATGTCAATATCGTCGGCGTATGCAAGTAATTGGATGGACTTTTGAAAGATTGTGCCTCTAGTGTTGACGTAAGAGTTCTGCACTATTCTTTCAAGTATGATGTTGAAGAAGTGTAATTGGATGGACTTTTGAAAGATTGTGCCTCTAGTGTTGACGTAAGAGTTCTGCACTATTCTTTCAAGTATGATGTTGAAGAAGTCGCATGGCAGCGCGTCGCCTTGCCTAAATCCTTTTTTGACATCGAACGTGTCGGTGAGGTCTTTACCAACCTTGATGGAGCAGCGTGCATTATACTATTAAATAGAATGGAAACATAATCTCGGGCGGGTACATGTAAAAAGCGAGATGTTTGCCGACACGCCGCACCGCCGGCCGCCGTGAGCACGACAAATACAATTGACCATGTGAGTAACGTGGGAATTCAAGATTGATGCCGCAAACATCTAGCAATTATTGTCCCTCTGACTTATTTAAAGTAAGACTCTCGGAAAAAGCGGAATCAGGGGAATGAAAACATTTTCGCCTCTGAATTTTCGGCTCAAAATCCGGGTAAACCGGGACGTCTGGCAACGCTAATGACAGGCAACATTTAACCAAAATCGCGTGACAGTAAAATCATTGCGCCATCGAAACGTTCTTCATCATTTCGTACATCTTTTAACGTGTGATTCAGGGCTTCCAATGCGGGTTTGTGCACCTGCCCTAGATGGTTATCTTACATTAATGCAATACTTTGGCCATCGCATACTTCTTTGAAATGTTGCATGTTGGTTCTTCATCTACTTGCAGATTCATTGGCAATTTCGATGCAGAACGTAGCCGAAATCCCATAAGAGGCGATTACCAAAGTAATCTCAGATCTCGTACGAGTCGTAGTCAAAATTAGTGAAATCATGAATGTTTTTTCCAGTTCCACTGGACGCATCAAGGAAGAAAATGAAATCATTTTCCATATCGACTGCTTGCATCAATTTATCGTAGGTACTCTTGCTTTTGTTCTGGATTCAACATTGGCACATTTGTTATTGAACATCTTGACTCAATGCGGCTCGATCGAAATCAATTTCTAGCTCCAATTCTTGTTTGTATGCCAACAAATATTCTTAAAACCGAATCTTTCCCGATTTCCAATTTTCGTGGAAATTCCTCCGCTGGTTTTCCAAATTATCATAAAATCTATGGATTTTTTGCCAAACTTGTAATTGATTTTTATTCTAAGTCCCTATCATGTTGATTACGCATTTTCTGGAGAAACTTGACCCCAAAGTCAAAAAATTAGCAAGGGCAAATACAACCTTCCTTGAGCTTATACATAAATCCATCAAGCCCAAAATCGTGCAAATGGAACGATCCGTTCTCGAGTTATATTATGAGTGCTGAAATAAAAAATGTGCGTGTTCAGCGCCACCTTTTGAGTATTTTCCGACTTTTCTTTTTTCTTAAACTTTCGCGTGCATCAATGACGAACAAACCCGCAGAAACATCCTAAAGCCTCTTCTTCGTGTAGCTTTATTATTAATGTTATAGCTTATGAACTGAATAATGAGTATACTGTAAAAATGTCAACGACTGAAGTATAAGCGACTAGACGGTACAGCAATCTTCTTTTAGTTAAAATTATAAACGTTTCCATGAGTTCATGATGGATTTTCTTTACACTTTTTATCTTAAGGAGTTTATTTTTTTTTAATTAAAAACTAGCCGTAATGATAGCCCCTCTCAGACCACCACTCAATACTCTCTTTCGTAAAATATATAAAAATATATTTTTTTTGTTATCATATTTAAGGCGCAAAATTCAATCTCATCGCATTTATTTAAACGTGAGCACTTAACCTCATTTAAACTCTTCAAAGGCCGGTCCTTCAAACACCGGAAAATTAATTAAATTCTTTCCTGAAATCTATACTATTATTTTATACGTACCCGTATCCCTAAAGAACATTTATTTAATGTTCTATTTTTCTTTCGTTGATTCTGTCGAGTCAGTTTGGATTTCATTAAATCGCGTGCTGATCATTGTTCTTCAGTGGTTTTCATTTCCTCATCCTTTGAAACATCATTTTAATGCAAAGTCAAAAAACTAAGTGCTTTGTAAATGCCACTCGAAGTAGTATAAGTGGAAAAGTCCAATTTCAAATCACACAATCAACCAAAAGAATTTTAATTTTTTTTTTTGTTGTCTTTCTAACTCTCTCTCTCTCTCTCTCAACTTCATGCTATTATTTATGTATATATGTTTGTAGTGGTTGTTATAATAATATATGTATATTCTCGTTATCATTTCAGATACCAATACTAGCATCGAATGCAATTCAGCAAAAATGCTCCAATCAGCCCTTCAGTAATTCATCAACGTTCCTAATTAAGATAGTATCAAATGTGGGACTTATTATCTCTGCATTGATTATCCTTGCAGCAACAATTTGGGGTAAGTTTCTGCTTCAAGCATTATGTATATCAACTTACGATTATCTACTACATGGTGAATGTGAAAGGATATATTGCAGCAAGCATTCAACCATTTTTCAAGCACCCTCCACCCGGACGCAATAATAATAATAATAATAAGAGGAATGTCACTTGGTTCTGCTCGAATGCTGAAGCATGTAACATTCCAGAAATATTATCCTCTTCTAAAGCTACGAGTTAAACCCAGCCAAATATCACTAAGGTGAATTTCAATCGTTTATTTGTTTTTTGTTTTTTTTTTGGTAAACAATAGGGTGGATCGTTTTCAACATTTTTTGCCAAATCACTATGTGCAACTCATAGTTTATGCTTAATGGTTTTCTGCGCATATCCTTATCATTTAATTTGAGTCACCCTTGGGAAAAACAAAATCGGGAAGCCATCGAAAATTGGTCGTTTTTCACAACAAAATTATATACCTACATATTGAGAATTTAGGACGCGAATAGTTGGCGCAAAATAATAACGGATTTTTATAGAGGGACTGAATTCAAGTATTTTCCACCATGGAGGTAGGGGTCTATCTCCTTCCGTATACGTGGGAGGGAAACTTTTTAAAAAATACTTAAAGATGAAAATAAATCGTTTAAAAAATTATTTTAAAAAGAACGGAAACACTGATGATTAATAATGATACACTTTTTTAAAATTCAGTTTTTGAATCAAGTTATTTTGTTAATAGTTTTCGAAAAAAATATTTTCAAACTCAAACTTGAAAAAAAAAAAATAAAAAAAAAGAACTGATTTTTTTCTTTAAAAAATGTGAAATTGTGTCAGAAATTGGCTTAAATTCTTCAGTGTATAAGTGCTACTATTAATTCTGCATCAAGCACTGAAAACCAGATGACTTTATGTCTTCTATTTTTTTAGAAAATCTAAAGTCACGAAGTATATGTACCAATATTGAATATTGTACCAAATTGAATTCAATCATTTTGTTTATAAAATTGACCCTCCTGCCTATACTAAAAGATATATCCCTGCCCCATGATAAAAAATACTTGTATTTGGTCCCTCTACAAGAATCCGTTGTTTTTTTGACGCCAAATATTCCACCCAAAATTCATAATATATCATTTTTTGTGAAAAACTATAAATTTTCAATGGCTTCCCGATTTTGTATATACCCAGGGGCGACTCAAAATAAATGATGAGGACAAGCTTAGAAAACCATTATGCATATACTATCATTTGCACACAGTGATTTGGCAAACAATGACGAAAACGATTCACCCTATTAAACAACACTGAAAATAATATTCTTCGTAAAGTTATGAAATTCTTTACGTAGGCTGAGTTTTCGTTGACTCCACGCAAAATTCGTTGGCCCAATCAAACACTTATTTTAAAAAATATGTCGGTTGATGATGGCTCCATTGTGTCAATGAAAGTGCTTTCATACACTTTTTACCTCAACTCTAAATCCACTATTTTATTTTGATGAAAGCTTTCATACTACAACGAAAAACATTGGCGATAATATTATTTTGTTTTACGATGGCTCAACAAAAAATTCGAAAAAAATCATATTTTAATGAAAATAGAATTTGAATCTGTTTGGTTATAGTTCACACTTTATTCTTGTCGAAGAATCTATATAAATGAACAAAAAACAAATGAAAAGTGCCATTGGCAAGGCGCCCGTACAAGTTTTATGATTCCTAATGGCTTATTGGGAATCAGTACTAGCACACCTTGTCATCAAGCTATTTTTTTTTGTTCTTCACTAGCAGATTCTTTTCCGGAATCGTGTGTGAACTAATATATAATGTTAAAAAAAGCTATACATAATATCATTAATTTAATTAACGAATAAATTCACTAACCAACGGAAATATTTTACGTTAATCAATGAAAGAAATTCATTGACTCAACAAAAATATCGTTAATAAAAAAAATAAATTGACTCAATTTAAAATATCGGTAATTATTGAAATAGATTCGTTGGCTCAACGAAAAATTTCGTTAATAGGCTTTTAAGTTGTCTATTAAAAATATTTAATTGACTCAACGAAAATTCGTTATTTAATGAACGGCTTTATTAAAGAACGAATGACTAATTGTTGAGATAACGAATCCCAACATCGGCTGAATTGTAACTAAAAAATCGTTGAAACAATGACGTTTTTCGTTGTATTTACGTTAGGATTTGGTTCAGTGAAGTATGCCCAATAAGACGGGTTTTCAAAATTATGTGGGTGTGAGCAAACTAACTTAGTGACCCAACTGGAGCTGATGGGCCCCGATTTGGTACTTATTCGACTTATGGGTAAACGAAAATTGATACTATAATTATTTCTAGTTATTCTAGTTGGTTTCGCCTTTCTGTTCAATCAACGCCCGAATAAATGTATGTTGAGGTCTTTGCTGATTTCAGCCACCTGACTCAGCCTGTTGACGAGCCAACTCGAATACCTGACGTTGCAAGTCAATCCGCCAATACTTGACTTGTTTCTTACCTCTAACCCTGATATACACTATAAGTGTATTATCGTCTCTAGGCACATTCGTTACATATACCTGCAAATTTATCATGCCAACAAAATCCAGCTAGAAAAATAATGAGAAACCAACTGGGACGGTCTCAACGATTTTTGTCGAAGCTTTAACTGGTCACCATGCTTCTTCGATAGTGACGTGGAGATATGATTACAAATTGAATTCTTTGTGGAATGAGAAGTTTTATCCCTAGAAGGGTAATATCTATCAAACCCAAAGTTTGATTCGAGCTGTAAAAAGGTTATTAGAGTTAGAGAAGTAAGATTCTGTAGTTACAAAGCCAACCCTACTGAGGAAAACCGGGCAAAATTTCAACAAGCCAGGAAGATCTGTAACGGCCATATTCGGAGAACAAAATTTTTGCAGGACCAACAATTAGGACAAACAATAATGCAATGTCTGCACAAAAACGTAATACTCGTATTTCTAGTAATGCACATCAGTTTACCCTCGAGCCCAATTTCGGACGTGGTTTTCTAAAGTATAGAGATTCTTATTTTAGCAGCACTAGTCGAATGTGGAATTCTTTCCCCGGCTCTGTTTTACCCTGCCGTGTTGATATTCAAAGGTTCAAAACCAATGTGCAACGGTATCTTCTCTAAAATCCTTCCCCATTTTCCTAATCCTCGTACTCTGTTTAATCTTAAATTTTATGAGCCGATTTTTCAATAGTCAGTTAAAGAGTCAGTTATTTACTCGAAGAATAAAGTTATTTGGCTCCATAACAATCGGATAGCTAAATTCAATTTTTCAATTGAGAATCTACAGAAAATTATAATTTGAATGTCACTCTCATTTATTTTTGTATATGTTTTTGGTATTTTTGTTTTTGTATATCGAACATTTCTAAAGTAATTTTAATTTTATTTAACGTTTATTTCAAATCAATGTTGACCAAATTACTGTTTGACTTTGAAAATATTTATTCGTATGAATAACTTTACCTGAATTCTCAATGAGCAGATAAATTTACTGTTCTAATTCCTAGGAATAAGTTACTAAGACTTATTTTCGTTTTGTAATCAATTTTTGGATGAAAATCATCATATACATAATATATCGTATTATTTCTGTTGTCAAACTCCTTTTTTCCCATTTATACAGTAGTCAAATCCACTTAAATAGGTATCACTAAATAGGAATTTACACGTACTCATGACATTGCACAAAAACTATTTTCTATAAATTTTTCAAATTTCAAGTAATTCAATAAATGAAAAATTTGACATAAAGAATACCTCACTTTTAACCCATTGAATGAGTGAAAGAGAAAAGTATGTACTACTTCTGTAATTTAAAATTCTCTTTTTTTTCCGCTGCACCTTGAGTGAGTGGGGGAGAAACATTCTTTAGTTACACATGCATGAATGAAAGAAACATGTTTATTACTTTTGTAATGTATAATCCTCTTTTTTCGCTTGCACATTGAGTGAGTTTGTAATCTTTTTTCTCATTATTTTAAGCCGAATGCATTTATTAGGTATCACTAGATTGCATGAATGAAAGAAACATATTTATTAATTCTTGAATTTAAAATCTTAGAAGAAGAAATAGAGGAACGGCCATATAAAGGAAAAAGTGAGGCATTTTTCAAAGTAGCGTGAGTTACACAAACACAAATGCATTCACACAGGGTCGGAAAGCTGTGTTTTTGATATAATAGTAAAAAAGCTTATTAAACTAAATAAAAAGTGAAATAAATGTATATATAGTGAATACATGCAATACTTCATTGAAAAAAAAATAAAAAAAAAATATATAACATATGCGGTGCTGCGTTAAATCCTGTTAAAACATTAATATGAGACACAATCAGCCCGTGCGATGCAAAAATTGTAAACTCCATATTATAGGTGTTTTTACACCTTCGTTTAGGAATGATCAATATTAAAAATATTATTGGTATTTTAATCGAAAGGGGTTGAAAAAAAGAAATCGAAACACATTTAGAATGAAAATAATCAAAAAAAAAAATTTTAATGCATCAAATTTTATTAGAAAAAATATTATGATCACTTAAACGCGTATATAATATTTAAATTAAATTCTTCTAATATGTTCATATCAATAATAAAAAGAATTTATTTGATTTATTCAAATATTCTATTTGAAAATTTAAAGTCTTGTTGAATGTGCGAAATGTTCGCACGGGTCTTCTGGTAATGATTTATTTTTTATTTTAAAATAAATTCCCAGATTTACGGTAACACCAAATCTCAAATTTGGCCTAATTTCGCTTTGAAAGTGGAAATAAGGCCAAATTGGCTTTATTTCTTTTCCAAAACGAAATAAGGCCAAATATCATATGGAAATAAGACCAAATTTGTTTTTACGAAAACATTTAGTGATAACAGAAGCTTTGAAAGCAGACCAACATTTTGAGTGGCCCGCTTCGCGGGATCAAGGATTTTAACTCCCTTTTCGGGTCCTCTGTCCCGCTCACGCGACTCCGTCGCTCCGCTTAGGGTATGCTCAGTTGTCTGGCAGGCGCCTATGTTGTCAGTCGATCTGTAATCAAAGTTTTTTGTACTAAACAGTACTTTGGGTGGCCCGCTTCGCCAATTCTCAGCTGCGGCTCTTAGTTCTTTTTTGTGGTGGAATTAACCCACGCGGGTTCTTTTTTGGGAAATAACAACCGCGGTGGCTATATTCGTGGGCGTTTATGCACTGCACCTAATGAAAACAACATAACGGCGATTTGTTTTGCAGTTTTCTGAAAACATCATGAAAACGAAATAAAGCCAAATTGGCCTTATTTCGTTTTCTAAAGCGAAATAAAGCCAAACCTAAAATTTGGCGTTTTTTCCATTTTAAAAGCGAAATAAGGTCAAATTTTTGATTTTTGGCTTTGGGCCTTATTTCACGTCACCCAGATTTACACTACTACTGCTACTATGTAGTGGCCCGTAGCGTAATGGTTAGTGCGTTCGACTGTCACGCTGGAGGTCTGGGATCGCTTCCCAGCCTCGTCCACCTAAAAAACTAAAAAGTTTTTTCAGGGCTACTGCCTTTTGCGATGAATTGACAAATCCTCCAAGAGTATCACTTGTCACGAATAAGTGCTTCACGTCTAGCCGTTCGGATTCGGCATAAAATTGTAGGTCCCTTCCATTCCTGTCGAAAGGCGCACGCAGGAATGGTTGCGAGTTGTAAGTCACTAGGCCCTGGTTCTTCATGAGCCGTTGTGACACCCGATTTAGCAAGCAACAAAATATTATTTAGACTATAGTCTACGAACAAACCCCTTCTCCAGTGTTAACTTTTATTTTGCTTTTTTTGTTGGAAGTCAATTTTTTTTTTAGATAACTGGCTCTGCCTCTTAATGTGGAGATATTGGTCTTGGCTTGACCCAACCTAGATTCTCATCAGAAGATTTAGTCAGAGAAAAGAATGGTAAATTACATGAAATCAAAAGTGTCGTTGGTCGGACAGACGTTTTCCGGGCATTTTGGCGTAAAAATGGTCACTTCCGGTTGGGTATAAGGTTATATCATAGGGTCAATGGAAAATTTAAGTGGAAGTGAATAGAGATTTTGTTTAAGATTTCAAAACCGTTAGTCGCACAGACAAAATCCGGGGCCTACCCTTTGCCCGACCAACTCAAAAAACTGTATTTAAATATTAAATATAAATTAGTACAGTCAACGAAGGAATTTTGCTCGCAAAAAATAAGCCCCTCTGGATTATTTTTTTTATATGGTAGGGGTAACCCCCAGGTATAACATACCCAAAGTCCCCAGCCCAGGTCCGCGAGCTAAACTGAGGAGGTTATTTCATCATATCGTGAGGCTAAAAAAGGAGTTATATTTTCCTTTTTATATCCGAAACTATACGAGAAAGTTGCAGCCGTATCTATAAAATTATCTTTAAATGCCTTTAAGAGGTTATTTAGTTAAGCTTGCTTAAATATTAAAGTTGCCTTAAAATCACGTTACTTAAATTTGTATCTATAATCAATATTCCTTTCATAATTAACTAAACAACCGTAATGTAACGTAACGCAAGAAAATTGACAATTCTGATACAAATTTCTAGTACATTTTTCACTCTCAGGCTATTTCTGTCAGATTGCAAAAAAAAATTTGCAAACACAAAAGAGTGCACAAATAATAAGACAGAAAGAGAAGCAACTGGGTGTATGTGTGTATGCATCGTCAAACACAGAAGACAGAGGAAATGAAACCATTCCACTTTAGTTTTTTTTTTTGATTTTGTTTTCAGAAATTTCCTTCCTATATTGGTGAGAAAGTATATCATTTACTATATTATTTTCTTTAACAAAAAAAAAAAAACAAAACAAAACAATTTAAATCCGGCCATCGCAGTACACACATAAATATTTCCTTACTCAACCTACGCACAATTTGTTTTGATAAAAAAAAAACAATTCTCATATGTCAAAATATATTTAAGTTGGCTTTGCGTAGCCTTTAAACGCTTTGGATGGTGTTTAAGTTAAGAGGTGTTTAAGTTACGTTGCTTAAATGTGGAAATTGATTATAGATACCGATTTCACACTTAAGTGATATTTAGAGGTAGTTTAGAGTTAAGAAGCCTTTAAAATTTCTTTATAGATTCGGCTGTTGGTGTAATACTAAATTATGCAAAATTTAATTAGCAAGAATTGTTTTCATGTTTTTTTTTTTGAAGGAACACAATACAAAATTTGTTTGCCATAGAGGGGGTCCCCCCTTTTTAGAGGGTGGGGGCATTATTTTTTAAATAATATTTAAAAACAACGGCAACATTTACAACAATAAAATTTACCTTTTTTGAAGGCCAGAACTCCGTTCTTTTATTTTATTTTTTAAAATCAAGTTATTGATGTCCAAAGTTTTTGTAAAAATTACTTTCAAACTCAAAATTAAAACAAAAATGGGCACGACTGGATCGCACAAACTTGCTCTCGTAGCTAACAACTTTAACCTAGCTATAGTTATTGATGATGTACGAGTACATAGGTATTGGTTCCAAAATATTACGATATCATTCAAAAAAAAATTTAAATAAATTATTACAACTGAATTGTTTGATAAATATGAATTTACGAAAAAAAAAAAAAAAATCGTTGGCGCGGTTTTTTTTATATAGAGAAATTGACGACGTAGAGAAATTGACGTTTTTCCTGTTCACGAATTTTGTTGCTTCAGATTATTGTAATGAGTGATTTTCTTAAATTAAATCTTTGAATATTGTTTGTCTGATGAAGAGCATAAACATGCTTTAAACGTCGCATATTAAATAACATCTGTGATTATTGACCTACAGCCCACTAAAAGTTATATATATCTATCTTTATGGATAAAAAGATCACAAATATGAAAAAAACTTATAAATAATTCATTATTATAAAATTTTTCGATCATTTTCTAAAATGAAATGTGGTATGCCAACATTTAGTACTTAATAAAATACAATTTTACGCAAAATAAAAAAAAAATCATGAGCCCGTTATCAAGATATTGAATTTTCAGAAAAAAAAAATCAATAATTTTTAAAAATCCAAAAATTATTTTGTCGAAAAATTGTATGTGCAAAATTGTTTGAATTGTAAAGGAGTTCTTGCATAAAAATATTGGTTGAAATCGGTGTAGCCTTTAACGAGAAATTAAAAAAAAAAAAAACAAAATGTCGTTCTATGTCAGGTACCGTTAATAACCGTTATTAATTGGTAAATTTTTTTTTATCAAAATATTGACCATACCTTCAATAGTAAATATAATTTTTTTTATCAAAATTCTTGGAGCCGTTTTCGAGAAAAATAAGTTTTTCTTAACCGTTTTTCAACATTTGTATGGAAGGTACTGTTCCAATACACAAAACTTAAGTGCAGCTTATTTTCGTAAGTGTTCACTGTGAAACTGACCCTAACCAGATTCACAGTCGTCTGTTACTTAGTTCCACTTATAAGTACCCTAAAAGGGAGCGTAAAGCCCAGTTCCAAAGTACCCTCTTGCCTGAATGATGACTCACTTTTCACTTAAGTTCCCGACATGGGAGGATTAAGCAGACCTCTGTGAAATTGGCCCAAAGTCTCCCAAAACTGGGTTATTCAAGTACTATTAGCAACTTACTCAGTCGCTGAAACTGATCCTTAGTGTCAATTTCACAGTTACCACTTGGCAAAAGAAGTTGCACTTAAGTTTTTAATATTGATAATTGAGAATTATTTACGTAGTGTGAGTAAGTCGTACTTAAATGTCCAACATGCGGACTCAAGTATCACTTATTCAGGTAAGTAGTTCATGCGGAACTGGGCCTTAGGGCCTGGTTCACAATTTTTACTTGCCGGAAAAAGTGGCACTTAAGTTTTCCATATTGGTATTTTATGGCCATTATTGCAGTCAGAGTTAGTGACGTTTAAGTGTCCAACGTGGGTGACTCAAGTGCAACTTATTCATGTTAGGCCTAGTTCACACGAAATTACGCCGCACGTTTTTAAGCTGTATACATGCAAACTTTACAGTTAAAAACGTTTTTTTGCGGAAAAATCATCCTGGAACAGTTCTATGTAAATGTATGCGCCACTGCTCATTTGTTCGGATGTTCACAGATAAAAAAACGTGCGGTGTAATCTCGTGTCAACTAGGCCTTAGTGTGCACTGCGAATGTATGGTATATTGCGCACTTAAGTCCTACTACTGTGACTATGAAACTGGCCCTTTTTCTTCCATACACTGCACTTAAGTGCCATTAACCTCGACTTGGAAACTGAACCTTAGTCCCTCATACCGATAATTTGTGTTTTAAATTTGTTCAAGGAATGCTATATTCCCTATAATCGACCGAACAATCTCGGCATAATCTTTGTCCACAGACAAATATTTTCGACAACGATAACTCTTGCAGCACCAACATTCAAGAATTATTAACGTTCCACCAATTACATCAAAGGTGAACTTTAGATTTCTTAAATTTGTTAATTTATTATATTTAAGTAAACGTGTAATGATCCTTGAATTGCGCTTGTTGAAGGAGAGATTTCTGTAATTTATTCCAAAATATTGTATCGTAACTTAATAAACTAGAACAACAAAAAATATGGCTCAAGGCCAACGACAAACAGGAACAGAACAAAACGCAAGCAGCAGTAATTTTCCCATGCAAACGTGCTAGCGAAATTCACCCATATATTTATAGTGGTTCTTTGGTCGTCGGTTCATCTAAATAATATCAAATGTGCTTCAGCACACATGTTTGCCCTATTATTGCACTGGAAGCGTGTTAGCTTTATGTAGTTCAAGAACACAAACAAATAACAAAATATCTATAGCGCTTCCATATAGTAGATCGTATATAGGAGCATCCGTACCGAGTTCCTGTTTCACTAGCAAGCGCTATTATAAAACCTCTTCCTTCTCTTATCCATTTTTAAGAAGAAGGATATATTTAGGACGTTAGAACGTTGAGAAATAGACACAATGTTTGGCTTAATTTCGGTATACTCGTATACATCCAGAGAGTGCATTGGTTATGCTATGCTGATGGCGCTAGCAGAGCTTCTATATCTACTCGCATATAAATACGTATATGTTTTATAGTTGCGCTGCCCTCCTTCTTCGTTGAGTTATAAGGTTGATTAATTGCATTTTGTATTCTATTTTACAGTGCTTATAGTTTGTTCCCCGCAACGGAGAAGCAGCTACAGAACGGATATCAACTCTGAAGGTGAGTTTAATTAACAATTTCCATATCACATCCCAAGATATTCGCCTCAAAGTTTTGGCCACGGCTGGTTGGTTTTCCTTACCTACTCTATTTATTCAAGATCCTTTTGGGCTGGCTGGTGTGGGTGGTGGCATTGTCGAAATGCGGTGAATGGTGATGGTGAGGCCAAGAGGTTCATCATGGAAGCCAAATTTCGTAAAACTGTGTCACTTATCTCTGTGATTAATTTCCTTCGGCGACATTTTATATTCTATACATTGTAGGTACATATTTTAAGCTCGTATAGTTGAGTCGTGGTTGTAGCTCCTTGATGGTTGCAGGAGAAGATTAAATTTAAGTTCATTTAAAATTTTGAACTAGAGTACTCGGGGAATGCTATTAGAGAGACAATCTGAAGGAGTATGAAGTGTGTTTTTGGCCCAGCAGCGCTAGCGCCCTTACCAAATAACACCTCCTAACACCTCCTAATACTCTAACACCAACATGGAGATATTATTCTCTCTCTGGGTGTAAATTTTTCGGCGAGTCAGGAGTTAAGTTTTTGGCGAATAGGTTTATCGGGGGGCTGCGCTGGTACTGGCACTGGTCTTTAGCGCTAGCACTGGGGGAGTGATGGGTTGCTATTTTGCATTGTTCTTCTGTTGAATGATGATGATGGTGTTGGGGAAGTTGTACCTACTTTGATATGCTGAAACTCAAAATGAATACTAATTGGTACGGAGACAGATGAGAAGATTGATGAAGTTTTAAGCAAGAAGCGAGGTGTTTACTTAAAGGAGTTTTACTTTTTGTTCTCTTCTTGCTGTGGATTCAATGAAGAGTTCGGGGATAAGTCCGATAAGGAATCTTAATCCAGTACGGAGGTTTTTGCGGGTGGATAAACTTTTAAGTTCCATAGAATGCTATCACCTTACATATTTGAATGTAATTGTGGGTGTATATAGTTAACCTAGCTTCTCCTTCCCCGGCTTTGTAAAATATTAGATGTTGATTAAGAGCTAAATTGTGACTTTTTGCATTTTGGGGTTCTGCTGCCATAGAATTGATGTCAAGCTTCGTTTCTCTAGAAAATTGCTTTCGATATAGGTACATACCTCCATATCACAATATCGATGAGAATATTGAAATTTAAGTTAATTGAAATTTGTGTGCAATGTTTTTCTTGTAGTTTTCTTTTCTGTCCCTTCATGTACTTCATTTGCAAACAAAAATGGCGTGGCTGAAGCTAAGCGTTTCGATTCGGCTGTCAGTCTGTGCGATAAACTGCATTTTAAATCAATATGTCGTTTTCGCAAAAAAAACTGTTAAATTTTGAAAAGTTTTTAACGCCTAAGAATTACTTTACCTACATTTCTTAAACTGTGAATTTTTTGCACAGATTTTAACCGTCACGTCTGTCAAAAATTACGAACTTTTTGAGAAGAAGCGTTAAAACTTTTTCTTGTCAAAAACATTACAAAATTAAAGATAATTAAATTGGGAAGTAGGCCAATCAAATTATCATACCTACATATGAGGCCGTGAGTGCAATAGTGGCCTAACTACATTTTTCATCTCTTTCAGTAGAGCAAAAATAAGAAACAGGTTATTTTCAAACACTTGTTGTTTTTAAACAAAGTAACATAGCTTTGATTTTCTTTTTGCAATAAGCTTTCATTCTTTCTATTCATTCTTCAAAAAACCGTTATAACTGATTGCACAGAAAAAAAAATATAAAAAAAAAACTAAAAATCTGTAAAGATAGGCCAAAGATTTGTTGATAGTTGATGCGTGCTAGGCTCACTTTTATAATTTTCGAAATACAGACACTTTGATATGGAAATATGTCTTCAAGTGAATAATATATAATAGCCCAGTCAACGAAGACTGAAAATTATAAAATAAATGCAAAAAAGAGTGCTCTCTGGATTATTTCTTTATATGGTAGGGGTTACCCCCAGGTATAACATACCCAAAGTCCCCAGCCGCGAGCTAAACTCAGGAGGGGGGGGTAAACGTACCCCTTTTTCTTTCTATATATCCGAAACTATACGAAAAAGTTGATGTATACTAAATTAGGCAAAATTTAAATAGCAACAGTTGTTTTCATATGGCGCCAAAAAATGATAACGTTTTGTTTAAAGGAACACAATACAAAATAACTTGCCATAGAGGGGGGTTCTAACCCCTTTAAAGAGTAGGTGCATTTTTTTTAAAACGTACAAAAAAAAAAATGTACCTTTTTTGAAAGCCAGAACTCCGTTCTTTTATTTAAATCACCTTATTGCTGTGCTGTCCATAGTTTTTGTAAAAATTACTTTCAAACTTAAAATTAAAAAAAAAACTCTCAAAATTTCGTTTTTGATTTTTTTATTTAAATTGTGAAACAAACTGCAGAATTGGCTTGTATTGTTCACTACCCCTATTAATTCCTAATTCAAAACTGAAAACTAAATGGTTCTATGTCTCCTAGTTTTTGAGAAAATTGAAAGTTACGACGACAATTTTTTTATTTTCTTTTTTATAATTTTTGTTATTATACCCGGGGTTTAGAGAAGCGAGTAGAACTAGTAACGTTTGTGTGTGTTAGTGTATCTGAACACAAGAGAGCCAACTAGTAGCCCGAATAGTATAATATTTTTGCCTGCGAGTAGCCTGCCAGTTATCCTGCTAGTGTAGTGTATTGTTTTCATTTATTTGTTTTGTTTCCATAGTTTCCATAATTTGTATATTTTTCTGTATGAAATATTTTTAAAAATCATACTAGTTGACAAAACGCGCAGAGAGCTACTAGTCACACATACATCCATAAAATTAACACTATGATACAAATGCTACTAGTTCTACTCGCTTGTCTAAACCCCGGGATAATACTTTGTGGTATGTGATAGTAGTGTTTCTTTACACTTGAGTTTAATGAATGAATAATTTCTTTGAACCTGCGAAGCAAGCCACCCAAGGTACTGTGATAGTGGTAGAGGGGACCTTAAGATATAACATAATCAAAGTCCCCAACCCAGGGCCGCAAGCCTTAGACAGGAGAGGGGGGTAAAGATCCCCTTTTGTAGTTTTTTTTTCCATATTTCGGAAACTAAGCATAATAGAGGCAAGATCAATACCACAAAGTGAAAGAATATTAAATTCCCTTCCAATAAAAGTTATGTTCATAGTATTATAAAAGTAAAATAATTTACAAACATTAAATTTCTAAGGAAATACATTTTTGTTTAGTTTTTTTTTTTCTCGATATTTCTACTCCCGCATCTCTATTGCTTCCAGCAAAACTATGAAAATAACTTTTATTGGAAGGGAATTAAATTTTCTTTCACTTTGTCGTATTGACTTTGCCTCTATTATACTTAGTTTCCGAAATATGGAAGAAAAACTACAAAAAGGGACCTTTACCCCCCTCTCCTGTCTAAGGCTTGTGGCCATGGGCTGGGGACTTTGATTATGTTATACCTTAGGGTCCCCTCTACCACTAACGGTTTTCGAGTAACGGCTATTCATCGAAATTTTAAAAAAACTTTACTTTGAACCAGTTTTTTGCTCACCCTGTCCATAATTTACTTTTGTTTCTTGGAATTTTTACACTTAAACTTTGGCTAATAGTTTGACTTATTTTACTGAATAAAAAAATGTTCATTCACATCACCATTTGCCTACAAACTAAAAGATAAACTTGAACTTTGACCAAATTTAATTTTTGACCTCAATCTTCTTAAGAGGTCCATGAATAAAATTCGTATGACAGAATACAGTGTTTTTCTTCCGAAAATATCCCGTTTTTCTGTAGTTTTTAAAAAGGTATAAGACTTGCTAAGGCGGTGCTCAGATAGAAAGTTATAAACCGTTTGAATCCAATAAAACAGGTTAAAAATAAAACAAAAATAAAACATTTTTGTTCAAGTATATCGATAAAATTAAAATTGCTTTTCAAATATAACTCCGACAAAGCTGAATTTTGGTGGGGAGCTTCATTTTGATGTCTTACCTTAAATTTGGACAAGGACTTTCCATTTTGTAGGGTAAAGGGGAAAAGTTCAGTATTTTTGAAAATTTCTCAAAAAGCATTAGATTTTTTAAGAACTGTATTTGGAAAAACGGTAGCTATTCGAATTCCGCACAAAAAAGATCAACCACTTTTTTCGCCGGAGCAAGAGATTTTGAAAAAACAGGGACAAAATATTTTCCACACCTTTGCATTTGCGCTCATTTGTATCAAAATTCATTAGTCTAACAAAAAAAATTAAAAATCTATTCTTTGTAGAATATTATAAGCAACAATTTTTCCAAACAAACATATTTCTTAAAAAACCTGACGGTTTCCGAGAAATCTTTATAAATACTGGACTTTTCCCCTTTCAACCTACAAAATCGAAAGTCCTTGCCCAAATTTAAGGTTTTTATTTAAAAAATGCGTAAGACATCAAAATGAAGCTCTCTACCAAAATTCAGCTTTGTCGGAGTTATATTTGAAAAGATATTTTAATTTTGTCGATATACTTGAACTAAAATGTTTTATTTTTGTTTTATTTTTAACCTGTTTTATTGGATTCAAACGGTTTATAACTTTCTATCTGAGCACCGCCTTATCAAGTTTTATACCTTTTTAAAAACTACAGAAAAACGGGATATTTTCGGATGATAAAACCTGTACTGTGTCATACGAATTTTATTCATGGAGCTCTTAAGAAGATTGAGGTCAAAAATTAAGTTTGGTCAAAGTTCAAGTTTATCTTTTAGTTTGTAGGCAAATGGTGATGTCAATGAACATTTTTTTATTCAGTAAAATAAGTCAAACTATTAGCCAAAGTTTTAGTCTAAAAATTTTAAGAAACAAAAGTCAATTATGGACAGCGTGAGTAAAAAACTGGTTCAAATTAAAGTTTTTTTAAAATTTCGAAGAATAGCCGTTCCTCGAAAACCGTTATGATTCAGTATGAACAATTTACCAAATTCTGATAGGTCATGACCTGGCCTTTCACCAGTTTCAGTTTGGACCATCCTTTACCGGACACCCTGTGTAATGAAAGACTCATACATTTTAACTTACGATTTCTGGAAGATGAATCAACATTTTGGAGAGATTCAACTTGAGTTTTTGATGAGATGCCACATAAATGATTGGTAATTGAAGTAAATTAGGCTCAAAAATAACGTACAAATCGGTTTTTAGCACTTTTAGACTAGGATATTTCGAAAATCTGAGCCAATTCAGCAATATTGAATCGAAGACACAACAAAAACCTTCTGATTCCGTTACAAGTTTTCTGGATAAAAACGTGATTGGTGGTGTGATATAACCTTAAAAAATAGTGAGAAACACGGGTTTTGCACTTTTAGACTAGGATATTTCGAAAACCATTAAAATATGTGACTTTTCAAACACCTTCTCTTGGTTCAAAAAGTTAATAACAATTGCCACTAGCCACCTTCCTCGCATTATTATGCTTCCAACTTACCTACATCTTATTTTGCTGCTAGCCCTATCCAGAATTTAAATAATCAAAATGGGAGTTGCACTAAAGTTCGAAGTAAAAACCTTTATTGACTCAAACAATTATAATTTAAAAAATATTATGAAATTTGTACTTTATCTACTATATTACCATGTCAAAGCTTTTAAAAACCACACTTCTCTTTTGAAGTGAAATTTTATTAGAGCCAAACTCATAATTAAATATTTTTTGACTTCATCTCCCAATGTCTCAATAATAAAGAGCCATTCATTTATTTTACCTATCTATTTTCTTTGTTTAATTTTTTTTATTTTTCTTATTTGAAAATCAGACTCAAAAATATTCAAGGGAAGATACCTTTAATAGTTGAAACCACCCTGTACGAACAAAAGACATTCTGTAATAAGTTAAACTTTTAAAAATTATAAATACTCTGCAATAAATTAACTGAATGTATTATATCAAGTAGCAGTTCAATACAATTATTATATACATATATATGTACATACAAGTACTTTATATACTTTTCATACGTATAAACAATAATTTCGATCATCTTAATCGTTATCGAAAAGATAATTTTCATTCAATTATGATTGTATTGGACATCCTAGCATGAGATAATTTGTCTTTTCGGTAAAAAAAAAGATTTCTTCAAATAACAGCGCTATGAAAGCTTGCATAAATGACCACCCCCTCCCATCGCATTACGCTTCCCATTAACATAATACCGCATTGCTGATTTTGCTTTTCCCTACCGGCCATAAAGAGTTGTTTAACCTTATTCATGTTGATTCTTTTACAAATATTCGCATTAAGAGCTTTTCCTTGTTTCTTTCCATATTGTTGAAAATTCTCCCCCAGAGTGCATATCCTTCTGTGCAACAATTCACATCGTACGCTAAAGTTATTAATCTGATCCTTTTTCTACCATAACAAAAATCTGAAAAAAATATGAAAAATACCCACAACCAAAAACTGATGTTATTGACTCAGCCATTTACTATCCTTTTGTTATTTATTGGAGTGTATAGATTATTTATTATGTCATTTTCTCATTTTTTTTGTTGTTATCCTCATCACCACCACCACCACCAACACCACCCACCAACAGCATCAGCCGCACAGAAGTCTTATCTGTAAATTTCACAATTTAAATCTTGACAACTACAACAGCACACGGATAATTTTGAAAACCGTTAACAATGAATAACAACAACACAAAAAAAAAATATACATATAAAATAAAATCTTGTTTCCTCGCTTATTAATTGTCGAGCATTTAAAATAATTGAATGAAATTAATTTCGCCTGAATAATTTAATAAAATTAACCTTGTTGTTTCATTTTCAGTGTTTTCAACTTCTGCAAAGAATAAATCTCTGAACAGCAGCAGCAGTCCAGCTGCCGGTAGTAGCAGTCCAGGATCCTTCAGTCAGAGGACACCAACGGGCCAGCTTTATCCCAATTTGCCGTCATACTATGGTAAATAAATTTCATGTTTATGTAATAAACGCAGGTAATCACTGTTGTTAACGTTGTACATTTAAACAAAATGTCTGTCTCCTTTTAATTTCTTATGTCATTTTGTACTCAATGATTTTGTTTGTATAATACATTTCTTTTGGTTTGTTTTATTGTTCGTGTTATTTTGTATCATTTTTATGTTATATCATTTATTATCTCTCACTTTCAGGTGAATCTCGAAGTAGTGGCGGCAATCATGGTTTATCACCTGGAAATGAATCACCCGTCTATGGAGATACGACTTTGATATCACCGCAAAAAAGAATTAATCGTCGTTACATATAACATTAACAAACATAATGAACTGCTCTACGACTTTCATATGTATAAGTGGACATCTCAATAATAATATGCTCTGGTTGATGGGTATGATTTCGGTGGAAGTTAAATTTGTTTTTGTCACTTCAGAGGCTTTAAGGAAGACAAAATAAAAAAAATGCCTAATCCTTTCAAGAATGAGCATATTTATGTATGTAAATATGACATTTTTTTTTTTTAATTTAAATTTTAAAATTGATACTTTTTTTTTGTATTTTGATTTCTACATTTTTTTTTTGTTTTCTTGACGAACTGTTCATAAATGCATTGTAGATTTAATAATTTTAAGTTATTATTATTATTACATACTTTCGTATCATGTTTCTTAAGTTAAGTAGTGACTTTTTTGTTTAGTTGATAGAAAATGAATACAAATAAAATTTAAATTAATAAGACTAATTGTTTAAAATTGAAACAAACATACAATAATTATAAAAATTGAAAATGCGATAAATCTATAACTATACATATTTAAGACAAAAAACGAGTTCTTCCAAATTCGTTCAACTCATTCACATTAATTTTCATTTCGTGTATTTAAATTAATTCTTTTACAATGAGCCAACAAAAATAAAGAAATTTGTGAAGTTTTTCAATAACGAGATTAAAGTTCAGTTTAATTCGAAAAACTGGGCCTAGAAGTAAAAACATAACTTTCAATTTTTAAATCTTAGTTTTCAGTTTTAAATTAACATTTGTAATTGAAATTCTCAGTTAAAAAGAAAAAAAATATACAAAACAAATTGTTCCCATGCCATAGATAATAATAAATCAATTTTAAGTCTGTTAAACGCAATACAAAATGTGTTACTCTTAAAAAGGTCTCCAATATCTTTCGATACTAATTGAGACTTTAAATCGAGTAATTTGTTTATGTACTCCGCCCCTTCCCTCTGTGTTACTCGATTAACAGTGAAACAAAGATTAATACTTCATCAAGTTTATTACGGTAAATTCACTGAATCCATCATGTTTTTCTAATTGTAATTTAATTTTCAGCGTCCAACGCATTGTTTTTCAAATCTACTGATTACAAAAACAGCATAGTTGTATAAAATTCGCAAATTCATCTAGTTTTTTTTTGTTTAGAATAGTATGTTCCGACTGATCCTAAAATTGAGCAATTTCAAGAACTTAATTTCAAAATTACCCAAGGTGCACACAACAAGTCACACAATTTTGGTTCACGGTTCACGTAATGTTGTTTGTGTTTCTTCCAAGCAGCTAGGACATATTTGTTTGGCTCTAACTCATACTTTGACTCGAATTGTGTGAAAAATATTTAAATTGGTTTACAATTATAAGTAAACATCAATTAACAAGGTTTATAAAAAACATAAGAATAAAAATGTCAAAACCAAATAATTTTCAAGAATAAACACAAGGTGACAGCAAATATATGCTTGTTTTGTTCTGTTAGCTCTGTTTGTTCGAGAAACTGGTATAAAACCGCAATTTTTTAATCATTTTCCTAGAATGTAAAGGAAGTTATGCTATTTTGAAATTGATTTCGACCAAATGTTTCAAAGTTACGCAATTTGGTTCAGTGGCAACATAATATAAAAGAATTTGTCGGAATCTTTTCAAAGTAAGATCTGCATAAAATTTGAAGTTGTGCCACGTCTTAAACAGTTGCTTTGGTAGGTTAGTAGGTAGCCAAGTTATTTATCCACAATATACCTTCAGTTATTTTATTAATTCTAGTAGTGATTATCTGTATTTATTATCTTTACAAGAATTTCGTGGTAGCTTTAATTTATTTTTCACAACTTAAAATTAAAAAAAAAAAAATTATCTCTATTATACTTTTGGCAGTCATTATATCTTTTATATCGTGCATTTGCATGTAGTGGATGAAGTATATATATTTGATGTAATCGATTTCAGGGACGATTTTCATGTATTGTTTAATTTCTATGATTGAGAACAGAAAAGATAAAGAATTCTTTAGATATACAATCATTTCATTAAGCCCAATCTGCGTCAAATATTTCATTTTGTAACCTAAAAAGGTGTTAGCTCTAAACAAATTTGTCGAAAACTGATAATAAGCTTACATACCTATTATGCACGTTCTCCCTTAACCATTTCGTGGAGTCAAAGCTTCCTCCTGACTTAGTTTTCTATGAACTTAGCATTAGAATTTGAATTTAACAAGTTTTTCCAAACTCTTTTATCATCTTCACTGATTCTACGTTTGTTGAATCTGAATCCGGTTCGATATTCAATTGAAATCAAAAACAAGAAAATCTTTTAAAGATAATCACTTGAAAATTGGAGAGAATCTTAATTGAAGTTTTATTATAATAGAACTGATACATTTCTATCAAACTTTTCAAAATGAATATTAAGATAATCATTATGTACCATAACCATTATCATTTTTAATTGTTTTCAAATATTAATAATTTTGAATGATTAATACATTATATATGTACATGGTTACTTAAGGTACATAAGTATAGTTACATATATATATATATATATATATATATATATATATATATATATATATAAATTAAACTATTTAATGTTACTTTTACTTAAAAAAAATTGTTCTTTATTCAATGAAATCTAAATCTAAACTGAATTACAAATATTTTCTTAATAATAATGTAAGTTATTGCCGCAGGCAGAAGTTCGTTGTCGCAGACGCTTCGTCAGCACATCTGTTTGAGTTCGTTGCTGGTCAGTAGAATGAATCGTATTCGTGTGCAACGTTTTTATGCTAGTCAGCAGAATGGGTTGTTGACCCTTTTCCTTTCCCACGGGAAGCTTAGTTTTGTTGTTATTGCTTGTCAGCGCAAATAGCGTTAACTTATATGCACATATCCACAAATAATAACTTACGAACGCGTGCGTTTTATATCATTAGGGCCCATTGGATAACGCAGACTCACGACAGCTCATGATTTTGTTGCCGTAACTTTATTCAAAACGAAAATAAATCCCAATCTTATTATGCACACAAAAAGATTTAGACCACGAAAACAGTTTACAATATGAGTCAAAGACACGTGTTGTTTTAAAACTTGATAGATACGTTCTCTAGAAAAAAGAAATATATTTTAAGGAAAATTCTCGATCTCTTGTAAATAGCGATTGATGAAGTAGAAGAAGTGGGAAATGTGCATATTCATTCGACCTTGGTGTAGTATTTGACATTCAAATACAAGAATATCATAAAAATGACCTTTCATGTAGGTAATAACCTCATCTGAAGTTGTTTCATATTGATATATATTTCAACAGGATTCACCTTTCTGGATTAGACCTAATAAGTTCATTTTTAACAAATTAAATGAGGCAAAACCAAAATGACTTAATGATTTTTGAACTGAAACTTCTATTTATAATAACAAAAATAAGTTTTTTTTGAAACATTAAACCAATACTCGTAGATATAAATGGTTTTTGTTATAGAAACTAATAGTTTTCTTCTGTTTCTTTTTAAGTTAAAAAAAAAGTTATGCCACTCTGCTTCTCACGGCTTCAATTGTGCTATTTTGTTCATATTAACATATTCATAATTTGTAGTAGGTATATTGTTATAAATTTTTCAAACTGTGAATTGTACTAGCTAATTTTTTGAAAATATTTCAACAAAATAAAAATTTTGTTCAGGTTTAATAAAGAAAGAATTTTGCTCTGTTATATTTGCTATATTTGTAAAAACTTCTCAAATTGAATAAATTAAAATTATTACTGAATCTTTTTTTTCTGTTAAACTTTATTTAATGAAGATTTTAACACTGGATTGAAATACAAATGTAATAATTGTTAATTGCACACTTTTTACTATTGCATTTATTCACGTAATTCAAGATTATAAACAGTAATTAACTGTTGGATCTTTTATAATTTTAAATTAAAATAACACAAAATTCTAGTCGTAAAGTTTTTGTTACATTTCTATATTGAATAACAAAAAAAAAAAAAAAAATAAATGAAACTACTTTTTCATGATAACAAACAAAAAAAAAAAGTCATTCTTTTGTCTTAGCCCCTGGCACTTTTTGTTAAATAAAATTTTACTACATTATACAAAAAACAAAAACCAAACAAGTAAGTATAACTTCATTCTTCACAGAGCAAAGGTTGGAAGAATAAATACAAATCGCTCAACTGGAAAGATAATTTAACGCTTGCGAACAGAAAATGTACATTTTCATTAATTCCAATACTCTGCACTCGGAAGAGTGTTCTCGAGTTAAGTTAATTTTTTTTTGTTTCGAAATATTATTTATGGCATCAGGAGTTTTTGAAACAGTTATTTTTTCTTGACTGTTTGCGGGTAAGGGGAGGTTTATGAGGGGACATTCTTTGTCCTGAACTAGATTTAGCTGTTTTAAACTTTTGATTCATTGCAATTAAAACTCAATCAGTAGACTTTTTTGTTTTGATTTTGTTTATTATTAATTATTTTAAAATAAAAAGAAAAAAAAAAAACTGATAAGATTGGTATTCATTTATATCTCTGCATCCGCATTCGGATTTCGGATTATGGACGATGAGCAGTCATTTCGAATGAAACCAATTACAACGGTCACTGGGTTTTTATCTCTACAAAAGAAGAAATTCCCAGATCCTTCCGTCTTATTTTACTTTTACTTCTTGTGATTTGCTTGTGTTGCTTTTTCATAATATAATACAATCACATGTATATTTATATTTATGTATATGTATTTTTAATATAATTGCGTAGGTATACAGTTTTGGTAGTAATTGTTAGATTTTATGTGTCACTTGAGAGAATTACAGTGATTGGGATAAATTATTCGGGCGAATACTGGAATCGGATGAATCTATTGCTCTAAAAACTCATCCAGTGGAAAATAATCGCATTGTTATGTGAGTTATTTATGTTTTCAGGGATTACCAAGCCAAATGAAATGAAAATACAGAACAGTGCCAGTACAGGATTTAACTGTATATGTATAATATTTAGTAGTATTTGTGTATGTGTATTTAAATGTAGACAGATAGGTATATAAAAATAAATTTTCTGAATCTAATCGGACAAGTCGACTGAAATGGGATCATCATACCCATTGATGGGAACAGGATGTGAAAAGTATTTTTAATTAACTCAATCTTGATGTAGACCATAATTATACAAAGAGAATTGTTGTGTTTTTGCGAGGAGGTTTGTTAACTCAAACAATTGGTGTCTCGTCTATGATTTTCTTTTTTCATGCTAGAGAAACATGTAAGTGTTGTGTTGTCTGATATTTGAAGTGAATTTGAGCTTATTTAACGAACCTGAAAATTATTAGAGACATGGCGGAGTCAAGTCAAAGCATCAGAAAAGATGAAAGTTTATAAATGTAATTAGATGTTTTTGATGTCTCAAGCATTAAAGTTAATGAAAAGGACTTATTTACTCTTTATTCTTTATTTTATAAATTATTGTGAAGTTGCGATACATTCTATATTTAGAAGTAGGTTTTACCTATCTCATCGCAGCTTCGAAAAAGAATGATGCCAACTCAAAGAGATAGGTAAACCTACGGTCGTCTCCCGTGCTAATAGTAGGTAGGTATATGGCAGATTTTGGTATTATATTTTTTTTTCATGCGTCTGCCTCTAAATAAATATACATACCTACCTCTTTAACTGTTGGGTTGATTATCTTTAATTATTATTGGTACGCCAAAACAAAAATTTGTTACCTCATATGTACAAATGATAGGAACACTTCATGAAGCTTTTTCGAAAATTCAAAAGTAACGCCAGCTATAACCCGAGTAGGGTAACGTTGTCATCGATGCACCAGTGGTGCAAAATGCACCACCCTTATATTAACCCAACCAGCAGCTGGATTAGTGTATACCTAATTCCATTGTATCGGTTACGTTTAATAAGGCCAACAGAGTTAAGTCTACTTGTGCTTCTCTTTGTTGGCGGACGCGTGCGCAGTTTTGTATGAATATTAAGTGAAAAAGAAATACAAAATACGGTGAGTTTATTTTTTTTATATTTAAGTGAAAACTAAGTTTTTCTTCAATAAAATTTCATAAAACTGTTATTTTGACTTTTTGTTTATATCTTAAAATAAATAGTTCATAGCTTAGTTGCATTTTGTATGAAATATTTTATTTTTAATGTGCACCACGAAAGCAAAGTGTTAAATGCACCATGGTGTATTGTGCATCTAGAAGTCTTTAATGTGTAGACTAAAGCTTATTGTCTTTATTAAAGATGCCAGGGAAACCAGTTGTGAAACGCAAGAAAGGACTTCACTCGAAAGACCCGATGCGAGCAGATCTTTGGTAAAAGAGGAAGATATAAAATATATTTTCAAAGATCCTACTGTATCAGCTCGGGACCAACTAAACGGCAGCAATCATTATATAAATAGCTGAATCTCTATCCCATCCATATAATGGTGCACAATGCACCATTGCTCATTTTTCGAAAAATGAATGCTCACTTAAAAAATTTAAATGTTATCGAAAATTCTACTACTAACTTTCATAACTAAACTGTTGAAAGGATATAAAAATACCAGCCCAACAGAGTTAAATTTAAAAATGTTATGATCATTTGCAAAGAAGGTGGTGCATCTATGCCAACGTCACCCTACACGAAGAAGTATAATGAAACTGCAAGTGATTTTAAATGCAGAGACATTTAAAGGAACTTGTTGATAAATTAAATGAGTACAACAAAAACAAATCGAATCTTCTAAAAGCCAAATACATAGCTAACAATTGCTGATCTCAACACTTCCTGAAATCCTGGTCCTTGATGGGGAACTTATAAGGTATCAAATTTTGCCAAAATGAGAGCTTTCAGAAGAATACAACACAGGAATCAAAGAGTTAACAAATATAGGCTACAAGCGATATAAATACTAAAGTGTATTTCCACGAAAACTACAAAATGAAGATTAATTTAATGTCCTAACTATTATGTACAAGTACATATATCATCAGATCTAGGTACTTGTTTTATCTTTAAGTAACGTTAGGTATTGTCCAGAACAAGATAGCCTTTTAAATGTTGAAAATAATGATCATACCAAAGAAATGAAATACAAATATAAATTTATAATTACAATAGTTATTTTATTCAATAACAGTCCTTAATTAAACTGAATATAACTGTATCAGTTGAGCAAGCCTGAAGATGGATTATTATTCCAAAACGCATTAACAATAATTTAAAAATAAAGTTGTGAAAATTAAGGAATGTTATTGAAAAAAAATAACTACATGTAATAATAAATTTACATTTGTATTTTATTTATTTCATTTTTGTAAAATCATCACAACTGGAGATGAAACCCAACAAACGGTATATCAAAAAAGTTTTTTTCTGCGATTAAGATCTACAATATTTGTAAAAAAGACGCATTGGGCCATATCGCGAATCTTCCGGGGAATTTCATTTCCCACTGAAAGTTTTTTTTTTTTAATTTTAAACGCATTCTTTTTTGTTACATGTGAAAAAAGGAATATTGGGTGCGTTGATTTCAACTGCTTAAATTAGTAGAAAATCGGATAAAATTGTTCTTTTCGACGGATACCTTGCTAGGACCGATAGGGTATTTTTTTAAATCTGGCGCACAACATATACAATATACTTGAATTGTTTTATGTTGCCAACAAGATTTTTCCGTTTGAAAAGGGTTTTCGAACGTGGGAACACCGGGCGTAGGTCGTTTTGTTAAGCTCATCTTGAACATTCATTTCAGTTTCATCAATATTGTGGTACTTCTAATTTAGCGAGCATTTAAAATTTGTATCATTTTTTTTCCGAACAAATATTATAAAAAAAAATCAATTTTTGTATTTTTTCACATTTTCTTGTTTTTTATTTAATTAATCAAATTTGTTATCGAACCTTTTTTTGAATATTTAATCTGTAACGGAATACAAATTATATCGAACCACCATCAATGTCTAGGTATATTCTTAACTACAAAGAGAGCTCGTTCTTGCGATCAAGGCGTGCATTTTATGTTTAATGTGATATTTTTGGATTGCTGCAAAGTTTTTAATAAAAATGTTACCTAAGTCTATTTTTAAGAATAAAGAACTAGACAAAACTAACGTTTTTTGTGTTTTATTTGCCAAAAAATGATGGAAGTTCATATTTGCCACTCTCTTACCCTAAGAAGTAACCCGTAGCGTAATGGTTAGTGCGTTCGACTGTCACGCTGGAGGTTTGGATTCGCTTCCCAGCCTCGTCCACCTAAAAACTAAAAATTTTTTTTTCAGGGCTACTGCCTCTAGCGAGGAATTGACAAATCCTCCAAGAGTATCACTTTTTACGAATAAGTGCTTCTCGTCTAGCCGTTCGGATTCGGCATAAAATTGTAGGTCCCTTCCATTCCTGTCGACAGGCGCACACAGGAATGGTTGCGAGTTGTTAGTCACTAGGCCCTGGTTCTTCACGAGCCGATGTGCCACCCAATTTATTTTTATTTTATTACCCTAAGAAGGTACAATTTTGAAAAAAGCAGATTGAAATTTTGTTTAACTGTTGAGTTTGAAAATTCATTTTGCAACAACTATTGTTTTTTTTTTTTTTTTTTTTTTTGTTGACCCAAACTACAAGATCTAGTATTTTCATACATTTTAAGCAAAACGTTTTTATGAATTGAAAAAAAAAAATAAGTATACGCCCCCATACCTACCAGTACGGTTTCTTTCCAGGAATTTAAAATACTTATTGTTGGTAAATGTAAAGTTCTGTTCTTTTCTTGGTTCTCCATCGGATAAAGAAATATTACAAAACAAAAATGGAGAGTTCTATAAACTATGATAAAAGAAAACAAAAAGAAACAGTACCTATACAAAAATCACAGGAAGCCACGTCCGGAGTCCAGACTCCAGACGATAAATCATTTCCAATTAAAAAGAAAAGAGTGGATATCTACTGGTGGGGAATTTTCCTATAGTGTTAAAATGTTCAATTTGGCTTTATGTCACTTTAAAAAAGTTTCACATGGCAAAAAGCACAAAATGTAATGAATTTTTCTTTGTATACCATTTTTGTATGAAATTCGTTTCGCATCAGCTGAGTTCTAGGATTTAAGAAAAAATAAATAAATCGGGTGGCACAACGGCTCATGAAGAACCAGGGCCTAGTGACTAACAACTCGCAACCATTCCTGTGTGCGCCTTTCGACAGGAATGGAAGGGACCTACAATTTTATGCCGAATCCGTACGGCTAGACGAGAAGCACTTATTCGTGACAAGTGATGCTCTTGGAGGATTTGTCAATTCCTCGCAAGAGGCAGTAGCCCTGAAAAAAAACTTTTTAGTTTTTTAGGTCGACGAGGCTGGGAAGCGATCCTAGACCTCCAGCGTGACAGTCGAACGCACTAGGATTTAAGTAAATCTTTAAAATTTAATTAGCATTAAATTTAAGTTTTAGTTCCTATGAAAAGATGTACACACATAATACATTCAACGACTCGTTCATATTTAGCCGACAACATCATCGTTCGTCCCAATTATGATAATACTTCATTTATCAACAAACGAGTACCATGAGATTCCGATTAACAAGGTTCCGAGAGTAATCCCGCATCGCATCACATTCAATAACACACAATTCACATCATGATAATTTTTTTATTTCCAGCACATTTATTTGTTTATCCATATACAAAATACAATACATACATAACATATGTATTTGAGATACAGCCATATCAAACCGGAACCAAAAACACAAAAAACAGAATCACAACGAGAGCACCAACCACCAACAAAAGCACACAAAACAGACAATCCTGTCGACACAGAGTTACAATTATTCCTGGAAGTCAAAGGTCAGAAACACTGTTTACGAGTGCTCACTTGTCAACCAACCATTTCAACAGAGCACATCGACCTGAATACGCAATTAAATGTCAAATCAGCACAATGATTGCGCTTTCCTGCCAATAGACGTCGATTATGTCTGCCACTGCCATCATCCATACAGTGAGTGAATCTTGAATAACTGAATATAACGAGCAACAACAGGATACAATAGATACGAACAGAGAGATACCTGTTGTGTCCGTTGTGATGTTGTCGTGTCGAAGCCTCAGCAATATGATGAAATCCGCCAGTTTCGGTCTATTATTTTGAAATTCCTCCCTGTTCGCTCCGAAACAAATTTTAATGTGAATTATATCAATAAATTCAATTTGTTGGCATTAACAACACCCCCTGCCCCTACATATCACCACAGCAGGCAATTCAAAAATCCGCAGGGAGTTGACCCAATGTGTCCCAAACAAAATCCAATACAGACACAAACGTAGGATACCTACGTACCTAATAGCTTAAATGTAGTATTTTCTATGGATACGCAGTGGCTTGTGAAACTGGGTTGAAGTTTAGAATATTTCGACCATAAAGAGCTGGAAAATTGAAATTATACACATGGTTTCACGAGATCCATTGTCTATATACCTATTTCTCCTTTAATGGCTGTATTTGTGTGTGTGTGTGTGTGTCGCATAGTTGTACATAATTGTTAAAGGATGTTCTCGCTTATTGGCATAAATATTATACGAGCTTGTATTTGGGACATTTTTCAGGAATGTTAAAGGACGAAATTTCAGCAAAATCCGGTAGCAGATGTTTCCAAGCCGAATTATTCCCAAATGATTAATTATATGCTGACCGAGGGTTGAATCCTTTCATTATTTTTATTATCAAGCACTGTGCTGCATTGCATTTGCATTTCTGTAGAATAAGACTGTGGAAATTATGTCATTTTTCGTTTTCATATAGGATTGGAACCTTTTCGATTGTAAATAAAATAGTTTACTTTCCAGACAAAATAAATCAACCTTTTCTTAAAAATAATAATAAAAATATATATTAAAAGCTTTAAATAAAAAAAAAAAAGCAATCTTGATTTAATGGGAAATATGTATAACATTCTCTATTTATGGACCAAGTTGGTGTTCACAATGACCTCACTTCGGGTGATTCATTTTGATGTCTCTATATTTTATCTCATTCTAACCTCATAAGTAAAGAAAATGATATTACCAAGTAAGGCAAGAAATTGAAAATTAAAAAAACTTACCTCACATGACTATTGACTATCTCAGCAAGGGCTTGTTAAGTATCTGACAAGTCTTCCTCGTATAGATTTTCCCTACTGAAAACTTACTAGGGCCTTGCTTAAACTAGAGAGAAACTTGGAATTTTTCCAGCCGGGTATTCGTGTAGTGTTATGTCTGTTTCATAACATCAAGAAACTCGTCATCACTTGATGCACTTCCAGAAGAGAAAAATGAACAACTTGATAAATTTGCCAATTCATTTTAAACTGCTTTCATTTTATGTTTGTTTTGTTTAAACTGACAACTTCAAAAAATTATATTGGTGCTCTAGTACAAAGCGCGGTAAATGTGCTAAAAAATTTAGATTTAAAATTAAAAAAAAAATCGGTTTATTTGCCAATTAAAAGTTAAATTGATTTTTGTATACCAATGAAAAACACCATAAGAGTGAGATAAAATTCAGATACGTAAAAATGAGTCGCATGAATATGAACAGCTTCAAAAATCAAACAGGGCGTTCATATTAAAGTGAAATTTAATCAATTTTTCGAAATAAGTTGCTGCAAATGTCAAAATTAAGGTATTGGTTAAACGGGGTAGGTATAAATTATCAAATCTGTTCACGTTTGATAATGTGTACACTCTGTTGGACAAATAAATTTGATGTTCACAAATTTGTTTAATACTGTTTGACGACAAAGAGATTTTGTCAAACAGATTTGATGATGTGTACCCCTCTTTGGTGTTTGGTCCCAATATCAAAAACAAAATTGATTGTGTCTTCCAATGGTAAAAAAAGAATTTTTTGTTTTTTTTTTTTATTTATTATTATTTGCCATCTGTCAAAATACTGACATTGATAGTTTTTGTGTTCTATTTAAAAAGTGCTCAAAATATGTAGGAAATCACGTCTTATAACGGGTGATTTTTTAGCTGGTTTGTTTTGGCAACACTGGTTTTGACAGCTGACGTGTGTTTAGTACCTTGTGTCACTGTCAAACAGCTTTAGTTTGGTTTGCAATTTAACCATGGATCGTCTTACAAATGAACAACGCTTGCAAATTATTGAATTTTACTATCGAAATTCGTGCTCGGTTCGAAATGTTCATCGCGCGCTGCTTCCATTTTATGGTCGGCATTCTCGACCTTCTGAGCAGTCTATTCGGAAGATTGTGACCAAATTTCGCACCAAATTTACTTTGTTGGACATTAAACCACCAACACGTTTACGTACTGTGCGTAGTGAAGAAAATATTGCGGCCGTATCAGCTAGTGTGACAGAAGACCGCGGAATGTCGATTCGGCGCCGTTCCCAGCAGTTAGGCCTTTGTTACAGCACTACGTGGAAAATTTTGCGGAAGGATTTGGGCGTAAAGCCTTTTAAGATACAGCTGGTGCAAGAACTAAAGCCAGCCGACCTGCCACAACGCCGAATTTTTGGTGAATGGGCTCTTGGAAAGCTGGCCGAGGATCCGCTTTTTTATCGAAAAATTGTGTTCAGCGATGAGACTCATTTTTGGTTGAATGGGTACATAAATATTGCCGCATTTGGAGTGAAGATCAGCCAGAAGCATTGCAACAGCTACCAATGCATCCCGAAAAAGCCACTGTTTGGTGCGGTTTATGGGCCGGCGGCATTATTGGGCCATATTTCTTCAAAGATGATGCGAATCGCAGCGTTACTGTCAATGGTGAACGCTACCGAGCGATGATAACAAACTTTTTTTTGCCCGAAATGGAAGTTCTTGACTTGCATGATATGTGGTTTCAACAAGACGGTGCCACATACCACACAGCACGCGAAACAATGGCGCAATTGCGAGGCGAGTTTGGTGAACAGTTAATTTCACGTTTCGGGCCGGTCAATTGGCCGCCTAGATTGTGCGATTTCACACCATTAGACTATTTTTTGTGGGCGTATGTCAAGGCTAATGTCTATAGGGACAAGCCCGCTTCGATTGACGCACTGGAAGCCAACATCCATGCATTCATTCGTGAGATACCGGCCGATATGTGTGAAAGAGTATGCCAAAATTGGACTCAGCGGATGGGCTACCTGAGACGCAGCCGCGGTCAACATTTGCATGAAATTATCTTTAAACATTAAATTGCAAGGTTCAAACTATCGATTCAAATAAATATTTCATTCATTTTTTCGAATTTTTTGTGTTTTTTTTTTTTTTAAAGTTCTAAACCTCTTAAAAAATCACCCATTATAAAGCATAGTACGCAGCAGAAGCGAAACGAACATTTTCATACAAAAATTGACACAACGAAATCATAAAGGATATATTTTCTTCTCGTTCTGTTCAGCAAGCTGAAAAGTAGAACATTCTACGAGGTCTGGTTGCGAAGATACATATTTCAATTCAAAGTGAATCCATTATTTTCGAGTTTTTTGAGTTTTGAAAGTTTGAATGACTTTGGATGACTACAGTTCCGCAAATAAAACTCGGAAAGCGTTGCAGTTTTTAAAACGCTTAATAAGTTTTTTGAGAGCTATAGCTGAAAACTAGAACATTCTGGTGCAAAGATATTTCAATTCAAAGTAAATCCAATAATTTTTAACCCAAAAATTAAAAGTCTTATGGCTATAATTTTCCAAAAAAGGCTCGTAAGAGGTAGGGGTTGACGTTGACGAATTGGGAACGGGCAAGGGTTTGCATTATCGTTCAATACTCAACTTTTTGTTTGTTTAATAGATTTTCGAAAAAAAGCATGGACTCCCTTATCACCAAAAAACCATTTTTTCACGAAATTCTCTGGAACCCATTGAAATGTATACATGGTTTTGTCAAAAGCTATCAGCACATCTGCAGCAAACCCTTCTATAAGATCTAGTTTCCGGTATGTTTGCATTCAAAGTATTCTTTTTGAGTTTTGGAAGCTTGGAAGTAAATGCCTACAGTTCCGCGAATGAGGCTCAAAAAGCGTTACGGTTTTAAACACTTAATCAGTTTTTTTTAGAGCTATCTATAGATCAGCCGTACGCAGTTCGGTAGCCAAACTGGAAAATCGTAGCAGATAACTAGGGTAAAGTCGCCACTATTTTTCAATTAATTGTCGTTGAAGAAAAAAAAATGGATTAAAACTATGATTAATTACAAATGAAATTAAATTAATTTTTTTTTTAAGAACAAAGATTAAGAAAATTAGCAAAACCATTCCGTATCTGCATTTATGTATATAAGGTATACATACGAGTATAATGTCTAGAGCTGGGATTCTCATGCACTTAAAAATCGAAAATATGCGCTTAAAATATGCCCTTAAAGATGTAAAATATGCACTAAAAAAGGAAAATATGCACTTAAAACCATTATTTTATCCTATCTCAAAAACAAAACAAAAATAATTTTTATTCAGTTTTTAATTATTTAGATTTGAATTCAATATTTTATTTCACAAAAATAAAGTTAACAATAAAAATACAAACATTATTAAAACATTAGCAATAAATACATCTCTTTCAAAATGGAAAAAAATGTAACTTAAACTTACATACTATTTTCATATGTGTTGTTCACCTAAATATAGAAACTTTGTTTAGATTTTTAAAAAATAAAACTTTGCGTATTTGGCCTTTAAAAACTTTTGTACATAGAAAAAGGACGTTCTACGTCAACGGACATGAGAGGAGTGTTTTTCAAACAACAAATTTTATCTGATGTAAGATTATTAAAACAGCTTTCGTTATTGTTGCTCAGACTTAAAACATTATTTACACTTTTTATTGTAGAATAGCCTTAGTTTTTTTTTTTTCTTTTCAAAAATCATCTTATTTTTTTTTAATAAGTGGATTGTGCCACATAGAAAACTATAGTTTAAGCAAATAAATACAATTTCACTTTAAGGCAGGGGTTGAGTCAATATTTCGTATGCTTTTATGATTGCGATGGCATCGCCATCGTCGAAACTATTGACAACTGCTTGGAAATATTCAAAATATTTTGCCTAGTACCAGTAGCGGATTTAGGATTAAGCTGTGGGGGGGGGACTTCGAGATCCAGTTTGAGACAAAATTGTAAATGATATCTAAGAGGTCTCACTGGCAAAAGCTCATACGTGTTTTGAAAATATGAGCCCTCTGGAGATCTCATTTCGGTGAATAAGTCAGATCAACTATAGTGGAATAGGTATCTGTTGTCTTCGAATTGTCACTGGAAATCACAGAAAACAATATTTTGTTGATTGAAAAATAAAATGTTAAAACTTCAAGGAGTCACTTTAAATCTAGAATCTTGAGGGATTGCAAAAATATTCATTTGCTTCTGCATGATTTTCTGAGTGCACATAGAAAACTAACGCTTTTGGAATTTGGCTCCTTAACTAGAGATCTTGTATGTTTTTGCTAAGTCCAAAAATGTTTTTTGTGTATAATTGACTTTGACCTTGGATATAAGATTCTTTAGGCCATAAACGGCCGTATTGTATAAACCAATTACACTAAAACTGACACCTCGTTTTTCTCAATTTCTAATAGGGTTTTAGTCCCAAATGCATTTTTTTGTTAAATAGGCTAAGTTTTTAGGGTAAATTGTCGTTGCATTTGGCATGTTATTTGCTCAGCCCCAACCCCGTTTTTTCAAATATATCTTTAAGCCTTAGCCCAAACTTCGGACTTTGACAGTCCATAGCGTTGAGCCCCAAACACTCTTTGGAATAAGTTAAGTTTTAATAAAATTGGTTGCTTAACCCTGACCACGTTGTTGGTCCAATTCTTGTCAGGCCTTAGCCCCGAGATGGGTTTTGCGTCCCAATTATCTGGGCTTTGTTTTAAGAGAATAATTGTCTTTGTATTAAACATCCTTGTCCATTATTCGTAGCCCCGAACTTAGTTGTTCTCAAATTCCCTTAAGACTTTAGACCCAACCAAATTCTTTTGGGGCTTAGAAAAAAAAATTACATGACATGTAAATTGTTCAGCCCCAATTTCGTTATTTAGTCTAATTCCCATATCAAATTTAACATCTTAGCAATATTTGAGACGAATATAAAACTCTACACGTTGTAATGTATTGCTTTCTATATTTCAATTAATTTTAGGAATCGGTTGTGGGGGGGGCTTTAGCCCCTACAGCCACCCCCCTGGATCCGCTACTGCGTAGTACGTAATTGCTTCTAGCCACGTTCCCCAACTAGTAACTATAGGCTGGGTGGAAGAAGTGCGAAGGAAATTTGCCTTTAAAGAAATCAATGCGGCTTTGGTGCCTTTAAACATTTTTTTTCCATAATATGCCCGAATAATATGAAAATATGCACTTAAAATATATGCATTTATTATGAAAATATGCATTTTGCATAAAATATGCAAAATGTGCACTAACGATTAAATCCAATTTTAAAGGAAATTTCATGATTCGTGAAGATAATTTGGTCTAAGGTTTGTAAATGTTGTGAGAAAAAACATGCATTTGCATGGAAGTCCCAACCCTAATCATGTCGAACATCAGATGGATCTTTGGAAATAATTTTTTTTTTTTGTAGCTAAAAGTATTTTGAACTTCAGTTGATACAAATGGCAAATCAACGAAGAAAAAAAAAATGTCCTTGCATTGGATTTTTTTTTTTTTTTGATTTAGTTCTAGAATCTTTAAGCAATGCCCTTGTTTGACTGAGTCTAAATGACAAGCATAATTGCCAGATAAACTTGTTACCTTCCCTTTATATAAATCTAAGGAATATTTTACTTATGATCAACACATATTATAAAATCTTCTCGTATTTTAAGTGAAAAGCTAAGGCTTGGCAGGGTAACGCTTGTGCGTCCAAGTGAACGCATGTGAGTGCAAGTGGCAACTCTACCGTCGTAACTTTACCGTGCTTCTTCTTAATTTCTTTCACTGCACTGCAAAGTTGTGACATGTGCCTGCATCTTTAGAAACATAGGCGCAAAATTATAGTCACATAAAGTACACTTTAAAATGATTTTAATAGATACTAAAATTTTTACAATTACATAGTCGTAACAAAGCCCACTTTATCGTAAGCGGCTTGTGCTTGTGATTAATTTAATACCGACGAAAGTATCTTTATATTTTAAAATGGGGTTCAATTGAGCCAAAGTACATATCTGTTAGCCACATGGCATTCTAAAATGTCTTCAAAAGTAATTTCCGAAAGCCAAAAATATACAGGGTGCCCCGTCTGCCTCATAGCAGACCTTATGGCCGTCCTAAAAACTGATAAAAAAATTTATATCCCAACCACAAGAAAAGATACATTCATTTTTTTGTTTAATGCATTATGTTTTGCCTTACTTTACATTTTTGAATACCATGACTACAAGTGAATGAATTCCACCGTAGCAATATTCTACATTATTTGTACCAGAACATTAGTAGAAGAAATTATAATAACTGTTGGACTTCTTAGAAAAAAAAATTATTTAACTTTGATTTTCAATGCAAAATGTGAAAGAAAACAATTTTTGAAAAAGTTAAATCATCTCCGGTATAAGGTATAACTCAAAACAACCTCGAAAATTCAACCGTTTTTTGAACTTTGTTAACATTTTTAGTAATGTTGCATTCGGCCCTAGAAAATAAAAGCTTGAATTAATCATTAGGACAACATCATAAAAACAGGCAATCAATCAAAATTCTACCTTTTCAACACATGGCATTATTTTCACGTTTACTATGCTAATTTTTAAATCTTTTGTTTTTGTTAAATTGCCTCTAATATTGCAGATTTTTACCAATAACTTGCTATTGACTCTAGACACCATAACAAGCTATGCCAATTTGAAATTCGCATTTAACGCGTATATTTTTAAAATGGTTGGAAACTTAGTTATTCATGCATTTTTCTTATACCGGAGATGATTTAACTTTTCCAAAAATTATTTTCTTTCACATTTTGCATTGAAAATCAAAGATAAATAATTTTTTTCTAAGAAGCTATTATAATTTTCTTCTTCTAATGTTCTGGCACAAGTAATGTAAAATATTGCATTTCAGGGTTATCCATTCTTTAAGGGACACCCTGAATAAAAGAAGAATTTTAATCTCGATGCCACTCACTTTCGTCCCTACTTACCTCACTTTACCTTTATAGAAGAAAAAAAATAAAAATAACTCATGTATGTATATGCACCTATGTTCGTGTTTTATTGGATACATTTTCATCATTCATTTTTTTAACAAGTTTTTCTATTGTCTTCCTTCGCTTGTTCTTAAAAAAATATACTCCTCAAACTGTATTTGTTTTCCCAAACTGTTCATTTTTGGGTCTGTGTCTGTTCAACAAAAAAAGGGTTAATCTAGTTGTAGGTAGGTTAAAAAATGTTTATAATTTGATACAAAATTAGTACCTGCTTTTTAAAATAAAATAAAATGTAAATAGTATGTGCTTAACCTAGTTAATAAGAGGTAACTATAATTTTGCGCCATTCTTTTTGAGTTCCCAATCGATAAGTAGTAAAGTTCGTGCATCAATTCGTTCATTTTTAATGCGCAATTTTAATAAGTTTAACTTTAAAATATAATCTTTAATTAAAACATATTTATGCTATATTAAAAGCATCCAACCATACAATCTTAAAATGGTTATTTTTTAACTGCAGTCAAACAAAAAAAAAATAACAAAAACAAAACAAACAAATTCATTTATATTTTTCAGCTTGAAATCATTTTATTAAAAAACAATGCGGGATTTATCTGCACACCCTTTTTATATGGTGCAAATGATAATATAAAGCTGTGTCCTTAATTAAAGAACTCAGCATAAATGTAATTTTTATCAATTCAATATATAATGTTACAATCGCCCAAACCTCTCTTCCCCATTTAAGCCTACTATAACTCGGCAGCGCGTCAGCGGTAATTTACATTTTTCATTGTTAAAAAAGCAGAAAACGCCGCCGCGAGGATGAATTTCTCTTTAAAAGCTCACCATCATCTTCACCGACCTGCAACGGCTCAACATGCATCCAAACTTTGCCACCTCTAGTCCGAGGGTTTGAGGATATTAATTAATTTTCAATGTTTTCCCTTTTATTATAATGGCTCAAATGTTTAATTGCTGTGCAAGCTATATTTTTAACGTTTGTTGTGTGCAGTTGCTTTATAATTATTATTATTATTATTTTCTGCTGGCATATGCAGCATGCAGGTTATTTGAAGAAATTTTGCTAAATCAGACAATAAAAATTAAAAAAAACAGTGTTTGTTCTGAATAGTTGATAGGTTTTTTTTTATGGCAATAAAGTGCCATTAAAATAAAAAATAAAATGCATGACTGGATTTCACGAAATTGCTCTTGTATTTAACAGCTAGAATGTAATTAGACATTGGCGTAAATGATAAAATTAAAATAATAAAAACAATTTTTTTGAAATTTTAAGACTTTTTAATTACTATTTTGATCTAAAATTAATTTTTTTTTTTAATCCTTGTCTAAAGAAGTTTGATCTAAAAAAGATAATAAATGATTTCTTGAACTAATATAATGTAAGTTGTGAGAAAAGAAAAAATATTTTTTTTTTCTAAAATTTTGAAAACATTTAAAAAAAAATTGGAAAGCGAATTGAAAGTAAATAATTATAAAGTACAAGTGACCAGAAATTAATGTGTTTCGCCCAGGTATAAAAATGGGCTCTTCAGTCAGTCTGTTATACCCTACTAATACAAAGACACAAATTTTGTTCGATGTTTACCGACTCTTATAAAAATCAAACCAAGATACTGTGAATTTCATTATTATAGGGAAATTTGTTTAAATTCTTGCACCCAGATTCACTCCACTTAACAGAGAGTTCTTCGGTCGAATTTACCGTTGGTTAATCTTTCGATTCCAAATGCATGCACCTTGGTGACTCCTGCTAATGGGGGGACGGGAGAAGTAGCCAAAAAAAATAATATTAAGAAAAAAGTACTAAGACTATTCTTTCCCTTCCAATATTCAATCAACCACTACCATTGAATACAATTGAAAAAAAGACTCTCTTTCAAATTCATCATCAGATGATCTTAAACAACAAGGAAGTGTGTACACTGATGAACCTACGTCTGAGAAGTTGGCAGGGCAACTTTCACCTAGAGTGACGAGACCAACGCAGTAATTTGCAGTTTTTTGCATTTATTTTCCATTTCTATTCCTGATTTTGCAGTTCACCAAATAGTGGGTGCAATCGAGAGGCCTGCTAACTTCACAGTGGAGTTAGCCAGTCACATATAGTGTATTTCGAGAACCAATTATGCTAGAGACTTGAAGTAAGTCTCCAAATTTGCAGTTTATTTTGCATTCCAATAAATTTGGGGTCCAAATTTTGAAGTCCTTTATTTGAAAAAAATTTCACACTGCCCTACTAACTTCACAGTGAAGTTAGCAGGTCAGAGGGTATCTTGAGAACTAAGCATGCTAGAGACTTGCAGTAAGGCTCTGAATTTGCACTTCATTTTGCATTTCAAGAAATAAGACTTAAAAATTTTGAAGTCCTAAATTTGAAAAAAAATTTCAAGTCCTTTATTTGATAATAAATTGCTTCTGGCCTGCTAACTTCACAGTGAAGTTAGCGGGTCAGAGTGTATCTCGAGAACCGAGCATGCTAGAGACTTGAAGTAAAGCTCTTAATTTGCAGTTTATTTTGCATTTCACGAAATTATAATTCCAAATTTTGGAGTCCTCAATTTTAAAAAATTTCATACTGACCTGCTAACTTCACAGTAAAGTTGGCAGGGCAGTATGACATTTTTTTCACATTAAGGAATCAAAGTTTGCACCTGAAATTTCTTGAAGCGCAAATAAACTGCATATTTGGATCCTTACTGCAAATTCCTAGCATGCTTATTTCACGAGATAAACAATTTGACTTGCTAATTCCATATTGAAGTAATTTTTTTTAAACTTCTTAAAAATAAGGAATCCAAAATTTGGACCTAAGATTTCTTGAAATGCAAAATAAACTGCGAATTTGGAGCTTTACTGCAAATTCCTAGCATGCTTAGTTGTCAAGATACACTATATGACCTGCTAACTTCACACTGAAGGTAGCAGGGCAGTATGATTTTTTTTTTTTTCAAATTGAGGACTTCAAAATTTGTAACTATAATTTCTTGAAATGCAAAACAAACTCCAAATTCGGAGCCTTACTTCAAGTCTCTAGCATGCTTAGTTCTCGAATTACACTATGTGACATGCTAACTTCACTGTGAAGTTAGCAGGTCACTCGATTACACCCACTATTTGGTGAACTGCAAAATAAGGAATAGAAATGCAAAAAAATTGCAAACAAAACTGCAAATTACTGCGTTGGTCCCGTTACTCTTGGTGAAAGTTGCCCTGCCAACTTCACAGACGTGATGAACCTGCTTGCACCGCGACTGTGGAATCTGCATGTATTAAATCACAATCTACCGACCTCCCTACTTTCTCTGATAATGTTGTCAAAAACAATTGCTATTGATGATGATGATTCTAAAGTTGCGAAGGATGACGTTACGATGGTGTTGTTGATGTGGATGCTGATGATAATATGGGTAATGGTGCTGCTGTTGATGTTCTTAAAGATGTTGCTGGTGTTGATGTTCCTAAAGATGTTGCTGATGTTGATGATCCTAGGACTGCTGCTGCTTTTGTTGCTTATAAAGATGTTGACGCAATAAATGTTGGAGAAATGCTTTCTGTTGCTAAATACTCTGACATTGCTGCTGGTGTACCTATCTGCTCCTAACAGTCATGAGAAAACTAACTCCTCTCCTCTAGCTGGCTCAAAGTTAATTAATCGTAATAATGCTACTCTTGAAGGCATTGTCGTAGCTAAAAAACTCAAATGGGTTCATATATCAAGTTTTCTCCCTACAACAACATTTCAAGCCATTATTGACTATGTTGCTCAACAATTAAAAATTTGCCCAATTGACATAAGTAAAAACAACAACATTGTGACTATGCGAACCATCATAAACTTCAAAGTTGGTGTGCCTTTAGAATATGCGACGATTGTTTTGAATTCAAATTTCTGGCCTGAAGGTGTTCGAGTTAGAGAGTTTTTGCCGAACGAAAAAAAAACTCGACTGCCCAGATCCATGTCGACACTTCATAACCGGAAACACAACACATCAATTGCAATTTTCTATTTATTACCAAAATACTGCTGGAATGAGAACCAAAACTAATGAATTTCTTGCTGCTGTTGCTGATCACCATATGAATGCGCGCGAATTCCAGGCGCTGTTGCTTCCTGGCTGTATTAAGTGGTGGCTTTTTTTGTAGCTTTTTTATTTGCAGGTGCTGAGCACTTAAAATAGCCCGATGAACTGTAGATTTACAGGCAGTAACCCTTGCCAATTCCTTGATTTTGCTCGTGGAGTGAGCCGAATTCGATGTCATTCTTATTATTTTTTCTTTTTTCTTGAGGTGTCAAAGCTGTTTTTTGGTCCTTCCTTTTTAATTATTTTCATAAAAGGCAATATTTTTTAAATAATTTCGAACTGTTTTTTTGCCCATGTTTTGCTTAAAATAAAAGACAGACACTTCTCATAGCTTAAGGTTTAAAATTAGTTCAAGTACGCGCAACAGATAATTACTAACTAACCAAATTCACCTATGCGTCTAATCATGTGAACCAACAAAATTGTGTTGTTCTTACATGACTGAGAAGAAAAAGAGTAAAAAACCGTTAACTGTCTCTCACCAAGCATGCATTTGTGATTTTTTTCATTGAGAACTAAATAATCTTTCTCATAAATGCAATGGTGTGATAATTAATACATATACGAAAGAAAAAAATAAACTTAAAAAAAAAAAAGAATTGGTGCGTCTAAACAAGTGAACCGCACTGTATATGGAAGAGATAGGTATGCTATACTGGCGATGAGAAAGGTGAGGGTATTCTCTTAGCTGTCAGTTATAAATTTGTAAGTTATGAGATATCGTTACCTAATGCTAGCGTTGAACAAATATGTCTTAAAATAACCTTGCCATATTCTTAAATAAATATCTATGTGTAAGTTTCATATATTTCACCTGTCAGTGACATATTGACATACAGTGCTTTGCATAAGTAGTATAAACGCACCTGTAAAAATGCATTTTATAGAAAACTGGAAATGGAAGCGACACCGTACTATTTTTTTATTTAATGGCATCAGTAAACAAGTGAATTGAGCAAAAAAAAGTCCCGTTATTTTCCCTAGCGTTGTTTGGAAAATAAAAACAGATTTTTTCGTATTGCAGAAGTATAAACACACTATGCAAATCTCGTTTAAGCTTCATTTAATTATGAGTTTCGAGATGACAAACAACGATGCCGCGTGGTATACCTACATTTAAGCGATACGGAAAAGCCCAAAATTGAAGACTTCTGTTCAAGTATTCTAAGATGTAGGGCTATTGTTAGGAAAATTTCGAGATTGGGTCGTTTTTCCGTAATTTCATACAAGATCCAAAATCTTATGGAACGAAAATAAGACCCGGGGGTCCGCAGATGCTGACACGTCGCGAAAATATCCGAACAATCAATGTTGCATCTAATTCGGTGCATTTTTTGAGGGAAATTCGTTACGAATTGGGGTTAGGCGTTTCATTTTCGACGGTTTTTCGTACTTTAAGAAGCAGTGGAGTGATTGTTCGGGGCAAAATGACGCCAGCTCCAAATCTGACAACAGCCCACAAACAAAAAATTTTGGAATTTGCCCGTCAAAATATGGTTCGCTATTGGAAAACCATACTTAACATTTTATTATTTAACGCTTTAACTCTGATTCTGTTATGTAAATGGCACGATTAGTTTGACAGATTTTAAGTGTCTGGCTCACGTAAGGTCCCACTGTAGATGTCTGGAAAGTGTCAAATTAATTAAATTACGCCCACACCTTTCCCTAACACATATAAGCTTTAATAAAATAACGCAATGTTGCAACATTTGTATGCAACTTTAACACTCGCTACTTCTTAATTGCACCCGGATTGAAGATTCTTAGGCCCATTTACTGAAACGAAACTTAAGGATTTATGTTCAACATAAGAACTTATGTGGCAGTTTATGCTAAGGAAAAAGTAGAACATAAGCGTTTATGTTGGACTTAAATATTTATGTTTCGTATCAGCAAACGGGCCTTAGTATCCATTTGTTCTTAGCTACCATAGTATCTGTTCGCAGAAAAAATCTTAGCTTTGATAAAATGACGTATGTCTATTAAGTTGTGAGTCTAAAAGAGATTGTACTCGATAGATGGAATAAATAAATAAATAAATAAATAAATAAATTAATAAATAAATAAACAAATAAATAAATAAAAAAAGTATAGTAACTATATACAATCACGTTTGCGTCAAACTTGGTATTTCTGATTTTTTGCTGAGTTGTTCAGGATATTGGCTTAGTAAATAACCTAAGTTGTCGACCTCGAACAGCGGCCGCTTCATGGTCAAAAATAAAAAACCCGATCTCTGTAGACCTTACTCGGTTTTTCTTTTCTGGAATCAGAATGGAAAATCGAACAAGAACGCGGGGTATAAATTTAGGTATTGAATGGGGCTAAGTTCTGTAATAATTTGAGCGGTGTCGCCCTACTAGAAGGATGTTATTTTTTATTTTAATAATTAGGTAGTAAATTTTTAATTTAAAAAAAAAAACATCACAATTGGCCTTTTTATTTTCTGGACTAAGAACGGAAAGTCGCACAAGGATGCGGGATATAACGAATGCTATATGTATTCAATAAGGCTATATTCTTTTGAAGTTTTAAGCTGTTTTTATCTTCTAGAAGTATTTAATTTTTTGATTTTAAAAATAAGTTAGGGTAGGGCGGGTATAGTCGGACCACTTTTTTCTTAAGGCCTCAAAATTTTTAAAATATTCATAGTACAACTATGAAGCTGGTATCAAAAGAAAGAATGAAATTCTGGCTAATAATTGAAATTTGAAATAAAAAAAAAGAAAATGTGTAACCCCCGAGGAATAATGCTGCCTTAAATGCATCAATTCCAAGTGGTCCAACTTGCCCCTATAGCGGGGCAAGTTGGACCAGAGTGTGGGGTTAGTTGGACCACACCCTAAAGAGTCAAAAAGCAAGTTCCATAAAGTAAAATAAATCCAAAGTCTAATATTTTTATTTTATTATTATTTAATACGGTCAACAAACTTAAAAAAAATACCAAAAAAATAGGCAAGGTCATTCATTTATTAAAAAAAAAAATGAACTAATGGGAACAAGTTAAGATAAAAATAATTTAAGAGTCATATAGTCACTTTTGCAGTTAATGCATTCATAGAAGGGCCCATCTCGGGAAACTCTGCAATTTGTGTGCCCATTCTTTCGGCAAGTTTGGCGCTGTATCCACCTCTAACCTGGGAAACAATCTTTGTACGATTCCATGCACATTAGGCAGAATTATTCCAGTTCTTCTTTGGAACTTGATATTTGCAAAACTATTTTCTTTATTTAAACTTTTTTCTATTTATTAACTTTGGGCTTCGACTAGACTTTGCGATTTTATTCTTCTTGCAATGCATCTTTTTCGGGTGTCTCTGTAAGGATTCTAGTGTCTCTTCCTTCTTTTGGTTAGTGTTTGCTTTCTGGGTCCAGCTTTTAGAAATGGTAAAACAACTTCTGGCGCAAATGTATAAGTTCCTTGAGATGCAGACGGAATTGAGTCATTAGCAGCATTATCATCAGATCTCTCAATAGCAATATGAGGAATAGACTTAAATCGGCGGGGCTAGTTGGACCACCTGGTCCAACTTACCCCATTCCTGGTTTGATGAACACATTTCATCATAACTATAAAAATATTTAAAACTTTTCAATTTAACACGCAAAATATGAAAATACAATATATTCACTAATAAACACACTTTACCTCAGTCCTTTATTCGTTTTTTTTTTTTCACTAGACAAATGCAAAAACTATCTGTTTCTTATTTTTTACTCGACTACCTGAAGAACAAAAAATGCACGTGCTTTCCGTTCTGAGAATACAATGCAACTGAAACTGGTTTGGCACGAGTCGGCAAAAGAGCGCGCTTTGTTCTTCTTTGATCATCTTCTCTTAGTACTTTCGGTTTCTGAGAAATTCGCATGTTCCTACTTGCCCCGTGATCCAACTAGCGCCGCTTTACCCTACACTATTTTCACATATCGGTTTTTCTTTTCTGGAGTCAGAGTGGAAAATCACACAAGGACGAGGGGTATAGAATATCTAATGCTTAGTATATCCTTTACGATTTCTGAAATTTTCATCAAAATCGGTTAAATGATTTAGATTTTATATATTTAAGACCACCTCTCCATATGTATAATTTAAACCACTGTGTAGCAGGCGAAGCGAAGTAGAAAAATTCGAAAAAAAAAAAAAAAATATGGAATTTTATTTGGACCATTTTTAAACTATTTAGGGTTGTAGAAGACACTTTTTTAAACGTACAATCTAATGAACAAATACATTTGTACATATAAACATATACAGGGTGTCCCATTAACAATGGTCCAAACTGAAAAAAGTGAAAGGCCAGGTCATGGACTATCAGAATTTGGTAACTATTCCATACCGAATCGTAGCGGCTCTCGAGTAACTGCTACTTTTTGAAATTTAAAAAAAAAACCTTACTTTGAACCAGTTTTTTTCTCAACCTGTTCATAATAGATTTTTGTTTCTTACAGTTTTTGCATTAAAACATTAACTAATAGTTTTACTAATTTTGCTGAGTAAAATATTTTTCATTGGCTTCACCATTTTCCTACAATTCATTAGATAATCTTGAACTTTGCCAAACTAAATCTGTAGAATTTTATGAGCTACAAGTTTTCCAAAGACACTTATTAAAACACCTGATGGTTTTCGAAAAATTTTCAAAAATACTGGATTTATACGCTTTCACCACAGAAAATGGAAAGTCCTTGTCTAAATTTAAGCTATTTATTTGAGAAATGCGTTGACATCAAAAAAAAGTTCTCCACCACAATTCAGCTTTTTCGGAGTTATATTTGAAGTGAAATTCTAATTTTATCCAAATATTTGAACAAAAATGTTTTATCTTTGTTTGATTTTGAAACTGTTTGATTGGGTGCAATCGGTTATAACTGTCTGTTTAAACATAGTTTTGGAAAGTTTTATACCTTTTTCATAACTTCAGAAAAATAGACAATTTTTAAAATGTAAAACTTGTATTGAGCCATGCCAATTTTTTTTAGAGGGCTCTTCAGCAGATTGAGGTCAAAAATTAATTTTGGCAAAGTTTAATAGTAACTAATGAATTTTAGGCAAAGGTGATGCCAATGAAAAATATTTTACTAAGTAAAGTTAGTGAAACTATAAGTCAATGTTCTAATACAAAAATTGTAAAAAAACAAAAATCAATTATGGACAGGGTGAGCAAAAAACTGGTTCAGAGTAAGGTTTTTTTTTTAAATTTCAAAAAAATAGCCGGTACTCGAGAGCCGCTACGATTCGGTATGGAAAAGTTACCAAATTCTGATAGGGCATGACCTGTCCTTTCACCAGTTTTGGTTAAGACCATTGTTAATGGGACACTCTGTATAAATTAGCTGGTGGCTTTTATCTATTCATCCCTCCTTCAAATATAAGGCTGGTACCAATTCATTTGACACACCCTGTGAATTTCTTCCAATTAAACCATTCCATTAAATCAAAACCAATTGAAATATGCAGTTATAAATATAAAATGACTTCACTTTATTTTAATACTTCTAAAAAAACAATTTCTTAAATAGGTCATCAGTATAATTCAACGAATTGCTCCTCATTTTTTTATCACCTCTTATTATAAAACACAAAATCAGTATCAGCTTATGACTTAAAAAAAAAATACAACTAAATAATACATAAATATTATTAAAGAAAACATTATTATTTGGTAGCACTAGATAGGTATACCAGCAATCTTCGAATTATTCACATCCCAATACTTCGTCCAATGGCTTTTGAAAATTATGTTATTTCTCAATCCAATCCTTATCCCTAACACACACAGTCTTTTTGAAAGCTTCCGTCGCCCATTAGTTGTCCTTAAACAGGCATCATAGTATAAACCTCTCGAACGTGTAGCATGTTGTATAGTGTCCTTTATATATATTATAACATCCTCATCCTCATTCACTGACTCACACACGTTCAATTTGAATTGTACTATGCTGTATGTGATATTTGTCGTGAGCCATTGAGGTAGCCTCTGTCAGGATAGCATCACTATCTGCCAGGATATCTGAAATGATAGATTAAGTGAAATGGAAATAGGTTAACAAAACTATACAGCGCCATCAGCAGCAGTTTCATCTCCGACACCCCAGCCATCATCCCCTCCGTGCTCCCTATACCCCCATCATCGTATTAACATACATACCAACAACCAAATGGACCATCATTACGCTGTGATTGACCGTGTGATTCCACACATTGAGATGGTGAACGGATCTGTGTCGAATGAATAATTAAAATCATTATTAGTGTATCTGTGTGTGTGTGCGAGCAAGTTTGTATGGATGGGTGTATGAACGTGAACGGAAGGGCATTCCCTGCCGGAAATAGAGATGACGCAAATCGAGAAACTTACTTTACTCCACTTATGCTGGACAAATCACTTTGCAGCTTTGACAGAGGCAGTAACTTTGGCACGGAGTCCAGGAGAATACAAACGGACTCCTTGAATAAATTGACTGTCGTGAAAATGACAATCACCGAGAACAGAAGCGTACATAAGGGATCAGCAATTCTTGCACTGGGCTGTGGGCGATAACGGAAGGATATAAATTAATATTTGATACCTTAAAGATTGCACAGGAAGGAATCTGCGGTAGGTACATATGTAATGTATATTCTAAGTAACTTTTTGATGAGTTTTCACATTAAAATGTTTGGATCAGGAAAACTATAGTTAATATGTAGTTATTTATGCTGATAAATACCTACAAAACGTTGATGAGTTTTTAATAAGATTTTTCTTTCTAATGTATTATTACAAATATTTTAGGCTTAATTTTTTTTTGCGAGAGATGCAAATTTTTCGCATTTCCGACTTTGCAGTTCATCAAATAAATAGTTGGTGAAATCGAGTGACCTGCTAACTGCCCAGTGAAGTTAGCAGGGCACATGGTGTAATTATCTCGAAAACCAAGCGTGCTAGGAAATTGGTTTAAGGATCCAAATTTCCAGTTTGTTTTTTGTGTGTTTAGGAAAAGGCTGTGTCCAAAATCCAAATTTGAATTTTTTGAAAACCAAAATTTGGAGCCTTAAACCAAGTTCCTCGCACGCTTGCTTTTCGAGATTCACCATGTGCGAGAGTCACTCGATTTAACCCACTATTTGATTAACTGCAAAATCGGGAATAGAAATGCAAAAAAAAAAACTGCAAATTACTGCGTTGGTCCCATTACTCTAGGAAAAATTTGACTTGCCAACTTCACAAAAGTCCAAATTTGATTTATTAACTCGAGCTAAACTGAATATCTTTTTTTTTTTAAACTATGGATTTTTTTAAAATTATTCTATTGCTAAAAAAGAAATGTTAGCACAAGTTTTTAATTATCATCAGTCTTGGCAATATCCTCATAAGATAAATAATTTTAATATTTTAAGGCTAAGGTGAGAAATTAACAAAAGAAAAAAATGAGGCCATATTTAAAAAACAAAATGTGTATAAAGTTGGCAGGGCAACTCTGATAATTCATAAAAAAATATAGAGCCCTCAGCCTGAGTTCTTAATTTATTGCTAATTTCTTACGAAACAAAAAAAATAATACGCTGTTGGATTTCGAGATACAGGGTTACCTGATAACTTGACGTGAAGACAGCAGTAGGTCAACTTTCTCAAAAATTTAGATAAACGACCCGAGAGTGGATAAATGTTTAACAATAATTTATTGTTCATTTATTTCGGAGAAAAAATACTACTTTTTTGTTTCGTTTGTGAAATATAGGGTTACCTCTTGACGTCAAGTTGGCAGCTTAACTCGCAAACGAAACAAAAAAGTAATATTTTTTCTTCGTTATAAATTAGAAATAAATTATGTTTAAACATTTATCCACTCTCAGGTCGTTTATATACATTTTTGAGAAAGTTGACCTGCTAAATTGACGTCAAGAGGTAACCCTGTTTCTTTATTTTTTTATATATTTAATACAAACAAAATTGGAAAAAAAATATTTATACAAATTTTGAATGCAATATTTTTTTAACTAACTTAGAAGTACCGCACTGCAAAATAATAATTAAATCAGCATAGCCAATGACGAGAAATGCGGGAATATACCTGAACAAGTAAAAAAATGCAATTTTCAAAAAAACATTATAATTTTATTCCCAAGATTCGAATTTTTTTTTCGTAAAAAGGTTGTATGCAGTGTGTTTAAAACCGGCCTAGAGATGATATGTACAAAGTTTAATCAAAATCATTATAGCCGTTTTCGAGAAAACTTTATAAAACTAAAATCATTGTCAGGCAGCTACATAATATCACATAAAAACCCTTCATACCAAATATGAAGCAATTACGTCAAACCGTTTAGGCTCTAGCTGGATGTACATATATAAGACAAACATACTGACGCTGACGAACGTTTTGAAGAAAATCACATTTGTGCGCTCATAACTTGAGATTGGAGATATCGATTTTCATGATTTAAGACTTGATGGATTCGTGTTTGCACAGGGAATGACACTATGCAGCAAAATCCCGGAAAATGTCCAGGGAAATTGGAAATCAAGAAAGATCTGGTTTTTAGTACCTACCTACATTTATTCGCATTTAATCGAGAATTGGAGCGAGAAATGGATTTCGATCTAGTTGCATTGAGCGAAGCAGTTCGCACATAAAGTGCCAATGTTGAATACAGTCGATAGCGAAAATGTTGGCATTCTTTTCCTTGAAACGTCCGGTGGAACTGGAAAAATATTCCCTATTTCACTGATTTTGGCATTCGTTTTGGTTTGGGATCCTGATAAGAAATTACATGCAACATTTCATAGAACTCTGCGATAGGTAGATTATTATCTGGGGCGAGTACCTACACAATGGCTCTCAAACAGGCATTAGAAGGTCTGAATCGCACATTGAGAGACTTACGAAATTATGAACGACCGACCGACGACGACGCGGCGGCGGCGACGTTACGTTTCGGTTGCGCAATGATTTAACTGTCAGGCGTTTTTCGTCAAATGCTAGCCTGTCATTTCAAGATCAACTCCGGCAGATTCATATACAAATCCGTCGACTCATACGTCGATGGATGAAAACGAACTTATACCGAGCTTGCTGCCACAAGATTGGACATAGGTACGTCTGCTCAGTTATAACTCATAACAAGGAAGCATTATATGTATGTAATTCTACCCACATATTTGTCGAAATAAGAATACAATTAAGCCAACTTAAACTCATTCTCAATAGGTGTCAGAAAATTTTTTGTAGTTTACTAATAACTCTTAGGCCCAAATTTTCAGTGACGAGTTTAATGTTAAGCTCAAGTTAATTTACCAAATTCAAAGATTTAACTTGAATTTAACTCCCAAATTCGGATAATATCGCACTTAATTAATTAAGCCCACGCCTCTTTCCCCCTCCAGATCACGCACGCACTGGGGTCCATTTACACCGAGCATGATGGCAAATTCGATTTCAAGTCATATCGGCACTAACTAATAAAATATTATGCAAATAAAAGTTGCTGTGTTGTGTCAATGCAGGTGTAACACCCTAACTTGTGTATATGGATAATGCGAACATGAAAGATGAAAGTTTATGGGTCTGCTTAATTCAAGCAGGTAAAAAATAAAGTAATAAAAATACAAATATAGGATCAGTAGATCTATATATTAAAAGAAAAAAAAAGAACAAATATTTAAAAAATATAAAAGTTAAAAATTAAAGAAAAGCATGCTAAGGCATTTGTTAAGTTAATTAGTAGTGGGTCTTAGCATCATACGAGTGAAAGAAAATTGTGATTTAGGGTAAAAGCTGGTGGTATACAACATTTCCTTTTTTTAATTTGACATACATATTCTTTATTAAACAAGCTTATACTATATTTAGAAAGTTTTGTAAAGCAGACTTAAATTTTTAATTAAAATAATAAATAAACATTAAGAAAAACCATATCCCCTTATGGGGTGGGTGAGATGGTACACCGTGGTGGGTAAGACGGCGCATGATTTACTTTGTATTTATTTTGCCACAATCGTTGCAAGTATGCTTAAATGATGTGCATGAATCATGTGCCCATATTGGGCGGGTGAGATGGTGTACGGCCACTGTGCAACGAAGTGAACAAGTGTGCTGTGGGATGTGCCATCTAACCCTTAAAAAACTTCGTCATCTCCCGCTTTTTGTCATTCCCACTAATTTGTAGGCACATACAAAAAACAGGTAGAATTTTTGCAAACTTTTCATAGACAGATCACAGTCAATACATTGTTGTATGCTTTAATGTATCATAGGCATCAAAACAACCATTGACTCACAAAGAAAACAGAGAATAAAAAAGGTAGACAAACAAATTCGGATAAAAAACCTACGTTCTGTTTTTTTTTTCACATTTTTTTAAAATTTTTTTGCATCACAGTTGAGTCGACGAATACTGCATACTTCGAATTCAAATGAGAAAATGTAGGGTTTTAAAGTTTTGTTTGGACAATATGGCTGCGCAATCTCACACGCGTTTACCCTAATATCTTCATTTCAGTTAAACATTCAGCCTGGGCGAAGCAGGGGTTTTTTGTTAAAATCGAAAAACTTCAGTCTCGTCACTATCTTGTCTCGGTATGACAACGGACTCTTCGATGTATGTGTGTGTGTTAAGAAGACGAAAATCTTGATCTATTGTTTAATAATTAACATTGGGGCGTATTCATAGTCATTTTAGACCTGGGTCTATGTTAAACACAGCTTTGGTAGAATTTTCAGACGTTGATTCTATTTTTTTAAGATTATCATTTCAAAATATTTGAAGGTTTTTGTGTAGTTTACCAAGTTAATTATCTTATAAAAACATAAAATCAACAATTTGTAATTAAAATCGGTCTGTATTCATTGAGCCAAAATTATCTGGGTCTATCTGCGACTATGAATATGCCCCATTATAAATTTATAGAATAAACTGAGGATACCCCCTAATAAGAAATTTAGAAAATCTCTATTTTCAACCCCCACTCACGCCAAAGGCTGAACAAAACACCTGCCCGTTCCAGCATTCATATGTAACTATTTGCGTTCACTGTTGTCAGGTGCGAACGCAGGAAAAAATTTCCGGGGGGGGGGGGGTAAAAATGTCGGGGGGGGGGTTTAAACTGAAAGCTCAAAAATTAAGAGTGAAATTGTATGGCGAGGATGTTAAATTCATACCATACATTTCCCGGGGGGGGGGGTTGCACGACCAAACCCCTCCCAATTCAATTGTTTCATAATAGGTGATAGCTCCCCACACCAAAATACCTGATGAACGGGTGTTGTGTCTTGACTAAATAAGTTCTTCTTTTTTATAAATCGTGAAAATAAAAGTTATAACCGTTGGGTCCGCCAATATTAAACTTTTTTCACCTGAAAAGACAACCCATTACCATGCGTTGCTCTAGGCAACGTGCCCCCTGGCGAAATTCATCTGTAGTTCCTTGTGTAACTGCCGTTGAACCGGGTTCTTTTTGATTTCTATACTCTTGATGTTACCACTGGTTTTACTTATCCTTAAAACCGTTGAAATACAGGCTGATACCCAACTTTTTAACCTTATTTTAGGCACTGATAGTGTAGAAATTTATAACTTGCCGCTGAATCAGTTGCTTTTCTCGGATTTTTGTTTCTCGAGCTGTGCGTCCTTTTCGTTTTTTTTTTCATAGTTGTCGGTGTCTGCTAGATAGTGTTGTTGACACCGGTCTTAATTCTATTCAGACTCCTAGCTATTTCTCGACCTGAGAATCTCAGTTCCTTTAAAGCATCTATTGATTCTATTTTTGCTACTGTCGACGTGTTTCCAGAGCCTACTTCAACTTTAAATTTAAAATAGAATATAAGTTTTCTATCCTTTGTTAAATATTTTAAAATTTTGTTTGAAAAACTCGGGGATGTTATCTTTTGCAAATCAATTTTCGGAATGACCCCAATCAAGTGACGCAACTTTATATCCATTTTTTGCAGTCCGTTCTCATAATTTGGGAAATTCCAAGTTAACCCTTTAACTTAATCCTTTTTTATTGCAAAATATATATACCTACGCCAGGTATCAACAATTTTCAGGAAAAATGTTGCTTATAGGTATTTATTAAAAAAAAAAAACTTTTGTGAAAATAGTGGCTTTAAACAAGTGACAGGGAGTATATATAGATATTTGTATAATGTTTGTATAGCATATGGTTGTACTCACATAAAATTTAATAATAATTGAGGCAACAAAAACTCCTACACTTTGTACCAGATCACCAAATACATGAATGACTGCAGCTCGCAAATTCAGATTTTGTTCCTGACCGCACGCTGGCATTGCATTGTTTCTGCAAATAAACAAATTTTATGTCCATCAAAAAAGAAAAACGAACAAAAAGCAAAAAAAAAAGTGAAAAAAACTGGCAACATATCAAATAAAATTAAACGAAAAAAGGACTTTTTTGGTCATGAAATTAATGAGTTTTCGGATCGGAACCACATCCTTGATACCTCACATGTTGTTGTTTGACAATATCCGCAGATGTGGAAACTGAGACGTCTGCTGGCAATGGATTTCCACCACCACCACCAACACCACCGCCATCACCCTCACTATCCGACAAATGACTATGATGGCCATGAGTGGATGCAGCAGCATCATCATTCCTAGCAGTAGGATGAGCATGCGAGTGCGAATGATGGTGTCCTCCACCACCACCGTGTCCATGGGAGTGACCATGGGAGCCGGGAAAAAGCGACGAACCATGCAAAATGAATGCCATACTGCAAGGATGTTCCCATCAGAAGCGACACACACAAAAAAGTAAAACATGAAAAATAAAATAAAGAGAAAGAAAAGAAAATCAAAACTTCATAAAATTCAAATGTACAATGTGCGCTATGGAGAGGACGACATAATTCATCCACCCCTCTGGGTTTTGGTTCTTCAAAGGAGTCCTTACGCAATGTTAATTAAAATCCCAATTCCAGCGATTATCATCATGGTATCCGCATTCAAGCTGAAGTCATCTGAATATAATCTCTGGCATGCTACAACTGCTAGGAAGGCTGTAAGGATCCAGATGCCCAGTATCGATACCAGTGCTCCGATGACCTCTAAATGGTAAATACAAATTCGTATCTAAATTTGATTTCAGGTTTTCCGATATTTATTATTTTTGTTTGAGAACTGGGGAGGTGGAGGGGAGTGGTTGTTTTCGGGAAATTCAAATTGGGCGGTTTTGTTTTTGTTGGGAGGACTATAATGGGATTGCGTTTCTGCTTTATATAGTATAAAAGGACTCATTTATTTACCGATGCGTTTGTATCCGAATGACATGTTTTGATCAGGCGCCCGACTGGATATCCAAATCGCCAAGAGACCAATCACAAAGCTAACGCAATCAGATGCCAAATGGGCAGCATCTGTCATTATCGCCAGGCTTCCGGCCATGTATCCTCCAAGGAATTCTATAATCTGAATGAATACACATAAATATAGGCTTTTCCATTTATATACAAAAGTCGGGAGTGGGGTGGGGGATTAGGGACCATGCACCATGGTGTTAGAGGGATAAATCGGACAAAGAGACGTTTTCAATTTTGTATTTGAAAATAGATTTGCTTCCTATAATTCCACAAGGACTCGTTTGTTCAACTATGTTGACAAGGATTTAGATATTCCAATTGTACACCAGGGAGAGTGCGTGTTTGTTTTAGTTAGGTTATGTATAGGAGACCTTTATTATTATATATAATGATTTTCTAACTAGTTGCTTGAGGTGTGGGTTACTATTTACATATATTTCAGAGAAATCTAAACTCGATATAGGTTTTAAGAAAATGAACGACAAGTTTTATACTCATGGATTTTGGCCTAAATTGAATAACTTTATCGATGACCCAAATCACTTATATGTACGTCTATAATCTATTAGGTTAGGTAAAGAAATTTTGAATAGGTCGGAAATTGGATAAACATAATAATAAAAGGAGCAACAGTTTTGAGGTTGAGGTGTTTAGATAAACTAAGTAATGAGGTTTTATAAAATACTTTGACTTTATTGGGAGGAAATTATTGTTTCCAATAATTTTCAGATTATGTAAATTGATATAAATGTCAAATAGATATAGGACCAATCCTTAATGTTGTGCAGAGAAACCAACTATTGTCAAATTTTCAAGAAATTTTCAAGAAATTTTGTAAAAGTATAGGAACGCAAATTCACACAGCTGTGGGAAATGGGAACCCCGAAGTCAAGTGGGTGGGGTTTATTAGAATCCCTTATCCATCGTTTGTCCACGTTTGTCCAACCAGTAAATTCGTTTGTCCAACCGCAGGAAAAAAGTTATTAAGCTTTTCTTTTTTATAGCAACTCCCCAACAAACGAATGCACTAAGTTTCCTTCGCGTAAGTTATCATTTGGGGTGTTGGACAAGCTTTTTGACTTTGGGGGTTTTGCTTTAAGAACGAAATGTCGAATAACTTTTGAACGAAGGTTAAATTTTTTCTTTTTGCTGGGCTTACCGGGACAAACGGTGGACAAACGCTGCTATAAAAATGAAATGTTGAATAACTTTTGAAGTAAGGGTGGAGAAACGATTATTTTTGGTGAATAATCTTAAACAGCCGGTGGACAAACGAACGCATCTCATCCTCCTAAGTCATCTATTGGGGGCAGTAGATGAGTTTTGTTTGATTTTGGGGAGCTGCTATAAAAAAGAAAAGCGTAATAACTCTTTCCTTTTTTAACTTTTTTAATAACGATTTTGGATTGGACAAACGTGGACAAACGATGGACAAACGATTCTGATAAACCCCATCCAAAAAATTTGACTTTGGTGTAACCACTTCACACAGAAAATTCACACAGGTTCCGCGTTTTGTACCTCCATATTATGTGAATGGCTAGCATAGAAAGTTGTTTTCTTTTCATTCTTTCACTGTCAAAACGACATTTTAGGGTACTGTGAATCTTCCAGAAACTTTGTTGGACATACAGTTACGGTAAGGGAGAAATTTGTACTCCCTACCCTCTTTTGTGAAAAAAAAACTATGAATTCCGTCAGTATAGGTTAAGGGAACGTCTGAAATTCCCAAAAATCACAGAAAATCACATACTGTAAGGCTAGGCACATTCTGAGGCGCGTCCGAAAATCTGTGTTTTGATCACTGTGTCACGCGATTTTCGGAAACTCGTGTCAGGTCATGTCGTGTCGCTCTATAAATATGCGTTGTTCGGTTGATTTATATTGTTTACAAAAACTCGTGCTGTGTAGCGTCACTCGTGTCGAGCGCGTCTCAATATGCGCCTAGCCTGAGGTAGAGTTACTTTGCTCCACTTTTCGGACTATTTTTAGAAAAAAAAAAAATGAAAAATGTGAAATATATAAATTAAATTTGTTTTGCTATATCTATTATGAACAAGTTATGAAAAATTACATAAATGATGTGTTCTTTTTTTTGTGGTGAAAATTGGGACAAGGTTGTCCAACGGACAGGGTTGCTTTGCTACTTCTGGAACTTTTGCTTTATTCATTTATCTGTAGAGCTGGAGCATAGATATTATTGCATTTCTGTGAACAAAAAAATAAATAAATCCGAATACTTTTTTTTGTAAACAAAAAACAAAACAATCTAATTTTTTTTGCATTTAGAAAGCTTATTATGTTTTTAAACAAAAGAAAAAATAATTTACTTTAAAAACTTAGGTAACAATGAAAATTTTTCTCAAATTTGGAAAATATCGGCAAATACAATGCCGATCATTAGAATAGACCCACCATTTTCCCACACTAATATTCTTGTACCTTAATATTTATTGCAAATTTATTCTTATGATCGGCAGTGTAAATTCCATGCGTAAAATAGTAAACAAAAATTATTAGAACTAAGATATTTGTTCTTACATGTTCAAAGCTCAAGCACTCATGACACAGAACAAATTTTCCAGATAAAACACTGACCGATTGGCCGTAAGCAGTCTATTACACATCGTGTCGTGTTTGCAGAACGAAGCATATCTGAGAGTGAATCAACAAAACAAACTCTTTTCGTCAGTGCGTGGCGCAAATAAACCCCAAGGGGCGGAAAGTAACACCACTTCACAGTATATTCAGAGAAAATGGAAAGGCGTACCTACGCATATGGTAGGGACCGGGGTGGCTTTCCCTACTCCTGTCCTAGTTGCTACATTTTCTTTTGTCGGAAAGGCTGTAACTGAGAAGGCTGCTAAGAACTATAGGATAAAGATGCTAACAGTTTATCAGGGTACACATGTAATCACTTTTGCCTACTCAAACTGTCGCTTTTACAGAAACTCTATGCAAAATAGAAAAAAAATCATTTTTATTTTCCCTCGCAACAAGCCATCGCCACAAGTGTCAATGATCCTTTAACCGAATTCAGTTATATGAGTACATATAGGATTATAAGTCAAGTTCAGGCTAAGAATTTATAACAAACTATATTGGATGGACATGATCAGATGACCTTGGTGGCGCAATGCGTACTGCATAGGGCTCAGAGGTAGCTCGTCTAGGTTCAATTCGAGTTGAAGGCACTAATTTATAAATTAAAAATTGAACATAAAAACTAAGCACCACTAATAAAGGAATCTGATGGTGTGTAGCAGCTATGAAATTGCAATAATTCCGGCAAAATGCAATGGTGGTAGCCCACTCTAGTGGTTGTTCAACATTCTAACATTCATAATTAATATATGACGGAGCAAAAGCTATATGCAGCCTATTTGCGATTGTGTTATCATATACGAAAAACCCAATGAATGACATAATTTCAACCTATTTTTATATTTTTTTTTTTTTTAGAAATTCTGAGTTAATGTTTTTTATGGTTTTCGTTTTTGGTCTCGATTGAGAACAATGATTATTTATTATTTTCAAAAATTGTTTCCTATTCTTAAAATCCAACATCCGACCAGATAATGATTTCTTTCTTTAAATTTAATTTTAATTTAATTTTTAAAACTTAGAAAGGGAGGTAATTGTTACACATAAATAAATTCAAATAATAAATTGAGTCCAATTCAATTTAGTATTTGTTTTATATAAACTAAAAATGACATAATGTAGGTATGTAGGTATACGTACATAAATACATTAATTTAAAATTGTAGGTATACATAAAATATTTACCAATTTACCATGAACAAACAGCATAATGCGATGGCGAGGAATATTTTGATTTTTGCATCACGTTCACTTTTGGTTTTCAAATTAACCGCAAAACCTGGTTGATTGCCTTTGCAATTGTTGTAGAATATTTCATGGTCATCCTGAAGTAACAAAAAAGAAATAAGAAAGTTAGTTAAAATGTTCCTTTTAAAATGAATATTAAAAAAAAAAAAATAATAATAAATTTAACTTCATTTAAAATCAAATACAAATCTAGTTAGGTTAAACTGAGAATATACATTCATGTTTGGATAAATAAAGGATCGGTTTTATATTGCATGCACAAAAAAGCTCAACTATTGAATAATCAAATTATTTCAGAAACAAGAAAACTCCGAAAACAAATTAAGCACAGTGTGAATGTATGTATATAGTTCAAGTTACACTCGGAAACACAAAATATAAAGAAGGGATGTTTTTGTAACCAGTTCATCACTACATATCACAATGTCTTTAATTGTAGTTTTTTTTTTTAATTTTATGCGATCTGTGTTGGGCGCCATCTTAAATTTTAGGCAAATTCTTTCAATTGGCAATCCGTCATTTGCAACTTAAAATAAATGTCACAAAAGTTGTTGAAAACTTTTGATTACAAAAATTGTGTACATATTATGATTGATATAATTTCTACGTCATATTATCAGAATTGTTCTAAAGTTAAGTTCATTAAAAACTGGGTAGTGAATTGATTTCCTGATTTATTCACAATTTGCTCTTTTCAACAAGAAGCTTTGAAACAGTAAATGTATACTAAAAGCAACCTACTATATGTGTCTGTCTGTCCTCGCACCTTCATCCTAAATGGCTAAATGGATTTTCTTTAAACTGGTACGGACAGTTTTTTAAGTAATATGTCCACACCTTTTTTTTAGGACCAAAAATAACGGTGCCTGCCATAAAATTTTATTTTAGCTTAAAAGGAAAATATTATTGTTCTCAAAAACGATTATTTTTGGTACCTCGAGTACAACTAAATTTTTGGTTTTTGATTTTCTGGAAACAGCTTAGTTGTTGTTTTCCATTATTTTATGGTGAAGCTTCAAAAAAGTTTATTTTTTGAGAACTCAATAATTTGAAAATGATTTTGTCAATTTTTTTAAAAATTAGTTTAATGTATTTTTTATTATTTTCTTAGTGCTGGAATACACGAACGCAAAAAATAATTAATTCACGAAAGAGAAGGGATGATTTTTAGGAAGAAAGAAAGGACTGCCATTTTTTCAATCTTTTCTTTCTTTCTAAATATCACTCGTTCTCTTTCGTGAATTAATTCTTTTTTGCGCTCGTGTATCCCAGCACTAAAATAATTGAAAAAAATCATGTTTCAAAGTTCAAAAACCGCTAAGAAAAATCTTATCTCGAAAACGGCTTCAATAATTGTGTTGTGATAGAAAGATCTGTGCGTGATATTGAATTAGAATTCTTATTAAAAAAAACTGTTTTTGCGTTCTTTTTAACAGTAATCCCCACATAACCACTTTTAATATTTTTGACTTTTTTATAATTGGATAAACCTATAACAATAATTTTTTAATTGTTCTAATCAGGCTTTTTTGGTCAATTTATGGTTTTTAATGCAAATAAAACTACTTAATTTCATCTTTTACCCAACGGTTCTTCGCTATTTACGACTTATTTAGGGGTTTTTTGGAGATCTTTAATGTGTATAAAAATATTATGTGTGTACAGTTTTAATATAAAAAATAATTTAATATAATAAATATTCACCTTATATGCAGATGCTCTTAAAAATTTTAATTAAAATTGCATAGGTATCAAATTTTTTTTTTTTGCAAAATCGATTTCTCAAAAATGTGTTAATGAAATTTTTTGAAATTAAATTTGTATGTGTGTATAAGAAATAACTTCAAATTCAATTTCTAAATTGTTTTCAAAATTTTATATTTGTAGGAATACCTACAGACATTTTTTTTTAAGAAACTGCTCCAACGATTTTAAAATTTCTAAGCAATTAAAAAAATTAGTTTCATGATTTTGAACATTTTTTAATATGCATATTTTTAGACTAGAAGACATGTACACAAAATTGTATATCAACATTTTGTCGTTTTCAGCATTAAGCGGAAAACACAAAGCTAGTTTTGTGTTAGCATTGTGTTCGTTACGTTAGAATAGCTTCGATTGTACTATAACTGACATCTATAAGTAAAAGGCCTTCCACACAAGCCCACTGTGTATTAATACATGTCAAAAAAAGTGGGAAAAAATCATGTTGAATAGTGTGGAAACAAAATATGAAAGCCCAGCCTACACAACCCGACATTCTAACCCACACGATTAGACATGTGTTAATACATGAATAATTTAAGGAATGGTTCTAATTCTATTCCACATTCTATCACACTTTTTTTTAGGTTATGGTAATGTATTAATACAAGTTAGTATGGAAGCACAATATGAATTGTTATTTCTTTCGCATTAATTTGGCAGTCGCGTGGAATTCTTTCCCACTTTCAATTTGACATGTATTAATACACAGTGGGGTAGTGTGGAAGGGCTATAAGTGGCACTAGAGTACGTTAATACACGCATACAGATGCGACATTCTGATTTAACTTGAAGATTTCAACTTTTGCAACTGCTTTTGCCACGTTACGTGTATGTTACCTTTTTTTACGTTTGTCAAATTGAAGGTTGAGCGACAAAGCTGTATTGTGATACGTTGTTAGCGATTCCTATTGTTCAACTTTAGACGCCACTCAACGCTCACACAAAAGTAGCTTTGTGTTTTCCGCTTTACATGATTGAACCATGCATACTGCACATACATAGTCAATTTCTAGTTACAATCGAACTGTTAACTATAAGAGCAAGTTCGTGTGATCCAGTCGTGCATTTTAATTATGTTTCAATTTCAGCTTTAGCCTTTTCCACACAAATCTTCTCATCATAGACACCATAGACACACGATTCATCTACTCCTTGTATTCTGCACACGAAGCGTCTCAACAAAGAGAAAACACTCATATTTTCAAGTACTCACATTTTTATATACAATTTGTTTGACATCAAACCAAAAAGTTTAAAAACATACATACATTTGTACGCCTAGCGAACAACACTGCTGGCGATTGACAACTTGTTTGTTGCGCCTATTATGTGAAGCACAGACTTTATCATTGTATTTAAAATCTAGGTTTTATAAATACAGGCTTTATTTGCACTTCAACACAAACAAGGTGCACATAAGCGCAATACGTGTCTATGACGAGACGCTTCGATTCTAGAAGGCCTTAATCAATGTTCCTACAAAGCTTACATTCTGTAATTAATTTTTTTAATACCTTAAGTTAAGTTTTCTTTTCCTTAATTTTTTTTAACTCGAATTTAAAGATTATTAAATTCATTAACGAAGTAATCAAATATTTTCACAGTGAAATACCACTATAATTTCACAAAAGACACAATATTACGATTTACACGACACGATACATTTTCAACTCATTCTTTGTCATAAAACTTAATTATAGCAATGCTTTTGGATTAAAGCAACTGACAAAATACCATTATTTCTACCATATTAAATTTTGCCATAATCAATAATTTCTTCACAGAGAAAAAAACAACGTAAAATCAAAGCAAAACACTTTGATTCTAATATTTTTCGGAACGATTTGGCGCCAACGCCGAAAATTCTTAAATCAAAGTGGAGCGCCTTTATTTCAAAGTGATTCCATACTTAAAAACGAACTAGATGTTTCTAAGTTTGTATGTTGATTTAAAGTGGAATCATATGTAAATCAAATTCATACATCTTTTAAAACAACATTTATCTGCTTCGAATCAACGTAGATTGAACTTCGCTTAGTTAGGTTTAGGTTTAAAATGGCTACCCACGCCACGCTTCTTTTCATTTTTGTGGTGAATTATTTATTTGTGGCGACTTTTAATGTTATGAGTATTTCATATTTGGCAAAAAATGAGCAATCGCGAAATGATGTACCGTGTAAATCAGGTATTGGTCATTTGTGTTGTCTGTGAAACGTTCATGATAATGCGCCGAAAACGTCTCAAAAATGAATACTTCCTTTTTTAGATCCTTTTTTGGAGTCATACAGATCCAGCTTAATTGTCTTAATCATTGCAGACATAAGGGCATACAAGTTATCAATTTTTTTTTTTTAATTATGAAGTTTTTTCTATAGATCTAATACCGTATTTCCACTCGAGTGACAAAATGTGATAATTTCTGTCATTATGAACAAAAATATTGTCATTAAACAGATAAAATGACATTTTGTCACTCGTGTAAATCTGTCATTAATCTTTCACAGCATAATTTCAATTTTACACAATTCTGAAAAAAAAAAAAAAAAAAAAAAAAAAAGTTTTTGATCATGTAAAAAACGCGCACTTTTTGAAACTGTCATTTTATTTTTTAGTCAAATAGAACCTTTATCGTCTAATTATTTCAAAATCAAAGGTTTCTTCCGTCGGGAAACTTAAGTGCAACTGCTTCCTAATTTATGATTTTCTTAAAAATTGCATTCACAGTATTTATCACAATTATCTTAATTACATTTTTTAAGGAATATTAAAAGAAAAAAAATATTTAAATTTTTATTTTGGAGTTTAACCATTTTGTTTAACAAAAATATTAAATTCAAAACTTAAATTTGTACACAAACATTTGCAAATTAAAGAACTTATTTTGTAGGAAAAACTACATTTGCTGTAAGTCGATAGAAAAAAATTACGAACAAAAAGAAATGTGAGATAAACTTAAAACTGCTAACTATTTTCACTGATCACAAATTATTCCACCTTATATTCAATTTTAAAGCTACAAATTATCAACAAATTTACTTTCAGAACAATTAACGTAGATTATTTGGTGTATTTTATAGATAAATATAAAAACTAATGTATGTGCATACATTATCACTATATAATCACCACAGATAATTGCTGCTTTAGTATTTTTGAACAAAATGTTAAAACATTTAAAATTAAAAAAAGAATCTAATATAAACAAAAAACTTACTGATGGGCTTGCGAATTGTCCTAGGATTAGATGGAAAATTACTTGAATACCTAATAGTCGTTTGAAAACAAATGCATTAAAATGATGTTTCTTTTAAACAAATGGAATAAATAATCAAATACTGATTTGTAGGGCCAGTTTGTTCACAGTGGGTTAAATTTAGTATGTGACTTTCATAGAATCCCATTAATATCCCAGTCAAAATAGACATTTCTCTGAACAAAATTCCGATAACGCTTAAACTTGGTGGGGGCCTTCCAGTGACTATAACGCATCAATGACTAAAAGTCCCCGACGATCCGACAGGAGCATAACTATTTAAGCATGGTAAAGTGTCGAAAAAATCAGTTTTTAGGAAACAACTTTTTAATGACAAATGCTATCGAAAAGAAGTTCGAGTACAGTTTGTAGATCATTAAATTCTCTATAAAAAAATGCCTGCATTTTTCCCTACGACCAAGAATTAAGAAGGTATAGCTATTTAAAAATAACATAAAATAAAAAAATATTGTGTTTTTTTTTTTAAACATGACTATGAAACCGTCAATGCTTTCGAAAAAATGCAAAATGTTCAGTACTGTGACAACTTGACTAACTTCTACAGGCGTGGTTTCCATTATTTTCTAAGATAAGGAGGCCTAATAAGTCAAGATATGATAAATTTCACTTTTAACAGCACAATCAACACCAAAGACCAACTATGGGCGCATTTAGTGCGTATCAATGTTTCAAACTCTTGCCTAATTTAAACAAGTACAATTTTTCATTTTTGTTATTAAGGCGGATAGCGCGGAAACTATCCAATGGATTTTTATGATTTTACCCTTAATTTGATGTCTTAAATTCAAGCTTCAAAACGAGCCCACTAACAATTTATTATAGATATTGTATCCATCGCGATTGTTGTTTTTGGAACGCAAACTTGAGTGATTCCGTTTTTTTGCTCGCAAGTGTAGATTCGTATGTCCTATATTATTAAGAAAATAATTTTTAAAATTTTTTAAGTTTAAAAATTTGCGTTAATATTTGAAATTAAATTTAAAATATAAGATGATGATGAATATAATGAAAATTCGACTGAATTTGAGCATCAACACTTTATTTTAATTTCATAAATCCGTATGAACATAATTTCATAATTAAGTAACTTTTTAAAAATGTACGTGAAAATTTGAAAATTATCTTTTGTAAATTCACACTAATACTTGCGCGGAAGTTTCTTTTTCAAGTTGAACAGACAATTTGTCTGTTCAAAATGGACACTTTGGGTTTTAGTAAGCAGAACAATATACTTGGACTGGACATCGAATACTTAAATAAAAAAGTCCACTTGCACAGCTGTTTCTTTATAAGTCTTCTATGAAAGAAAATATTTTTTTTTTCTTGGACTATAAATGTTTTTGTTTTTTCTCAGTTACTCGCAATCAGAATGTAAGGTTTTGTTTTAATTTGTTTATGTTTTGTGTGATTAATTAAGCTAAAATTCTAGCTACTTAAATTAAAGATGAAACATTGACGAAGCTGTGGACAAACAAACAAAAACGTTATATGTATTTCCATTTTAATTATTGTAGCAACAGCGCAAAGAGTATATAAAAGTGATCCACTGTTTGGCACCTAAGCCCTACATATAAATTAAGCTTTATTATTTTCTCTAAAGGCTTATTACTACATAGACCTACTTTTGGCAAAAAGTACAAAAGTGAGAAATAAATATCTATGCTGAAGACACCTTCTTGCAAAAAAACAGTTGAAAAAGGTGTATGGTGCCATGGTGGCTTAATTTATCTGTCAGAACAATTTTCGTATATTTTTTTGCAAGCAGGTTTCTTTAGTGACCATTTTAAATTCTCACTTTTGTACTTTTTGGCAAAAGTGGGTCTATGTTGTTAAGGCTTAAGTCATCTGCATCTTTTCTTTTTTTGACTTTTTGTTTCAGTTTTATTGATTGATTATTTATTTAAAAATAAATTGAGGTGTTAATGGCCTCTGAAATAAAAATTTCAATCGCATACCACGGGCAGAGAAAAAAAGTGACCAGACTTTTGTATTCTAACAAACAGTACACTCACATACCTAACATATACTTTTACTTGTACAAACAAAACTTATAAACATATTTTGATTATTTATCCAATCTCAGAATTTTCTGTCGGCTCTTGGTCTGTTTATATGTACATAAGTATACAGTTAGTTCCATAAAATTTAAATTAAATTTTTATTTTTGTCTGACTAATATTTATGATTAATATCAATTTAAGAACTTTATACATACATACATACATACTCGTACATACATATTTAAGAATGAAGAAGAAACTGCGTTGTATTTAGCTTTTTGTTTGTTGCTATCACGTTGTTGTTTTTGTTTTTGTATTTATATTGGTGTTTTTTAAGCCAATAAACTCAAAAATTGATAACACTTTACCTTGTTTTAATTATAAGCAATATCTATCTAGCTCTTTGTAAAAACAAACACCAATTATTGTATCATGCTATTGTCGGTCCGTGACGTACATCATAATGCTGAATGTATAACATGTAGCATCGATAAACAAAAAAATAAACGTAAAAGCTATAATTGGATTTGGCATTGTGAAATTAGGTTAGGTTTAAATTTTATTTAAATTTAGAACAATTTTTATTAAATTAATTATTTCAAAAGATGTTTGTTTTTGTTTTGCCCACTAAATAACTTTAGGAAATATTGAAAATATTAGAAAATTAATTTAAAGATTAATTCCAGTTTAAGTTTTAATTTAAATTACTAGACAGGGACCTTGAATTTCAAGAAGAAGCCTTGTTGACTCATTTTTTGTGTTTTTTTTTATAGTTTGAATGGGCCTTAAGGTAGCTGTTTCTTGTGTGCAACACTAGAGCCTTCTAATGCATAAACCAACCCGCGCAGAAATACAATCTATTTTTCGACAAGGCAGTAGACAGTTGTACATAGATTCTGGCAAGTGGCTAGCAAGGGTAAGAAAAGGCTAGAACAGGGGCCTTGGGTATTATGAACCATTTTGCCTCGCCAGTCAAAGAAAAAAAAACATAGTTGACTTATGTGGGACTTGATCCCGCGATCTTCTGCTTGTCAGTCTAACGCACTATACAAAAATTCAACGTCGAAAGTGAATAATTTTCATGCTCTAATGTTTCATACATGATTGTATATAGTACTTGTTTTTTTAAGTAGAACAACTTAGAATAGGATTTTACAGATTTTTTGTTTTTGGTGTACAAGAGACATTCCTGGTGGGGTACCGAATCATGTCCCAGTTTTTACTAGGAGGGCCTCACGAGTGCTTAAAAAGTTTCCCTCAACTGCATTGTTGGTACTAAAATCCAGCAAGGGCTTGCCAAGTATCTGACAAGTTTTCCTCGTCTAGATTCTCTACTGAAAACTTACTTGCCCAAACTAGACAGAAACTTGGCATTTTTCCAGCAGGGAATACAAAATATCGCAAGTTTTTTTTTTATTTATTTTATTTATTTTCGATTAGAACTTCGCTCTTTGATTTCAAAGTAACTACATTTTCTTAAACTTTTTAAACTAAAGAGCTTCAAAAATCAAAAAACAAAATTTTCAGGGAGGTGTATGTTCCCCATTTAGACAGAAGATAGAAGAAATAGATTATTTATAATAAAAAAAACAACAATTATTAAATCAGAACTACCAGAATCGACGTAAATCTGATTCATATAGCTACTGTACTTTATTTTGTACCTTAACCTACATACATTTTTGTGCAAGGGGCCAGTTATAGCTATCATTAAAAACCATCATTGAAAATATTAATTGTCAATTTTGAGAGATTTTGAAGAAAAAATAAATGATTATTTTGATGCCAAAGTACATAAAGTTTATTTGACTTAGGGGCCAGTTATAGCTATCATTGAAAACCATCATTGAAAAAGTTTGCTGTTGATTTTGAGACCCTTCGAAAGTTTAATCATTCAATATTTTAATGCAGAAATATAGCTTACGACTTCAAAATTATTTCTCCTCAAAAAAAAAAATCATTTTGACCCATATCTTCCCCAGAACTTAACTTTTAATTCTTTCAATGATCATGGGTAAGGTAGTTCATCATTGAAAAATTAAAAGTCATTTTATGAGAAAAGTTGTGCAAAATTGAATTCCGTTTTACCTAGAAATAATTATTAAGTCAATTAGCTTTACTTTGGCATCAAAATAATCATTTATTTTTTCCTCTCAAAATTGGCAATTAATATTTTCAATGATGGTTTTCAATGATAGCTATAACTGGCCCCTTAATAATTGTTTCAATTTGGCACAACTTTTCTCATAGGGGCCAGTTATAGCTATCATTGAAAACCATCATTGAAAAAGTTGGCTGTTGATTTTGAGACCCTTCGAAAGTTTAATCATTGAATATTTTGATGCAGAACTATAGCTTACGACTTCAAAATTATTTTTCCTTCAAAAAAAATTCATTTTGACCCATATCTTCCCCATAACGTAACTTTTAATTTTTCAATGGTGAACTAACTTACCAATGATCATTGAAAAAATTTAAAGTAACGTTATGGGGAAGATATGGGTCAAAATGATTTTTTTTTGAAGGTGAAATAATTTAAAAGTCGTAAGCTATATTTCTGCATTAAAATATTCAATGATTAAACTTTCGAAAGGTCTCAAAATCAACAGTTAACTTTTTCAATGATGGGTTTCAATGATAGTTATAACTGGCACCATAAAATTACTTTTAATTTTTCAATGATGAACTACCTTACCAATGATCATTGAAAAAATTAAAAGTTACGATATGGGTAAGATATGGGTCAAAATGAATTGTTTTTGGAGGAGAAATGTTTTTGAAGTCGTAAGCTATCTTTCTGCATTAAAATATTTAATGATTAAACTTTCGAAGGGTCTCAAAATCAACAGCTTACTTTTTCAATGATAGCTATAACTGGCACCTAACCTATTAAACTATTTTAACGCCTAAAACCTACATTGTTTGTAACACGTACCAACTAGGTACATATATGCGTATATACCTACATAAAATAAAATTAAATCAACAATTGTTATAGATACTTAATCCATGGTCAATTTCATCGGATAATTGTTGTTTGCATAAAATTTATCCATAAATATAATATAAAAAAAATCATAAACAATAATGTTTAATTAAAACAAATTAAATTTGTTTAACAATATACAATAAGTTGTCTACGTGCGCTGTTTTGTACCTACGACAATGTCAATAGAACACGCGTTCGTTAATGACTTATAAACAAAATATTCATAAAACTCTGCGTTTAGGTATATAATTGTTTGATTATAAATTGCTGTTGATAAAGAAAAATAAATTAAATTAAAAATTTGGTTTGCCATACCATAAGTTATTATGTATGGTATGTACCTATAATAAATTGGGTAATCAGTACTCATTACTGGCACACAAAAATACACTTAAAGTGTAGGTACGTAATATGTTTTATATACAAATTATTATTCGGCGGCCTTTTTTCCCTCTGAAACATCTCAGTTCGATGCTTTGTTTGTTTACGATAAATAAGTATTATCTAACTTAACTTGTCTGTATGAAACAGAATATACAGGGTGTCCCATCGTCACCGGCCCAGAGGAAAACTATGGGTTTCTGAGTTAATTTTAAGTCGAAAAACTTCAGAGGTAACTTTCTCGTTTTCGCTTCCTTTTCTAATTATAACGTCTTTTATGATAGTTGATCTTTTTTCTTTTAACTAGCTCTAACTTTGCCAAACTGCTTCCGATTCTTTATTATTTTTTGTTTTATTAACACAAGGAGAGTAAGCACTTTGCCATACAATTTTGTTCTATGCGCATAACGATTTCCCCACAATTAAATATCAAACCCATTTTTTTTTTGCATTTTCAGGTCGTTTTTTGACTTTGGTGGCAATTTTTCCACAAAAACACCTTATTATGGGGCATCTTTTCTATTTTATTAAGAAAGCCCATTTTATTTTCTTAAAAATACTTAACATTTTTTTAACAGAATACAACACGAAAATTTATTTACAAAACAAAAACATAAAAAAAGAAAGTTCAAGAAATAACAAAAAATTAAAATTAATTCTTTGTTTGCAGCGAGTAACCTACAAAAAAAGGTGTTATCTAGCTTAAACATAATGGGGCGTATTCATAGTCATTTTAGACCTGGGTCTAAGTTAAACACAGCTTTGGTTGAATTTTCAGACGTTGATTCTATTTGCTTAAGATTATCATTTCAAAATATTTGAAGCTTTTTGTGTAGTTTACCAAGTTAATTATCTTATAAAAATGTAAAACCAACAATTTGTAATTAAAATCGGTCTGTATTCATTGAGCCAAAATTGTCTTAAACTGTAGTTTAGTTAAACCTGCGACTATGAATATGCCCCAATATTTTATTCGTTTTTACTCAAAATTTTTTGAACTTTCCTTTTATTTGTTTTTTTTCTGTTTTTATTTGTTTAATAAATGTTAATGTTGTATTTTGATAAAAAACATTAAGTATTATTACAAAAATAAAATGGGCTTGCATTATAAAAAAAAAGAAAACCCTTTAAGGTTTTTTTGTGGAAAAATTGACACCAAAGTCAAAAAACGTGTTAAAAATGCCAAACAAATGGGTTTGATATTTAATTGGCGGAAAATCGTTATCCGCATCGAAAAAAATAGTGTGGCAAGTATAAAGTGCTTACTCTCTTTGTGTAAATAAAGCAAACAAATCAAGAATCTGATGTAGTTTGGCAAAGTTAGAGCTAGGTTAAAGCAGAAAGATCAACAATCATGGAAACCGTTATAAGTTGAAAAAGAAGCGAAAACGAGAAAATTACCTGTTAGGTTTTTCGACTTAAAATTAACTCAGAAACCCATAGTTTTCCTCTGGGCCAGTGACGATGGGACACCCTGTATAATGAACAATCAACAATGCTTTTTGGAAAATACATAATGAAAAATAGGTCAAACGAAAAATGTACTATTGGAGCTACAGCCTACAGCTCGGAGAGAACCAGGGCCTAATGACTAACTGGGCGTGATTTTTGCCGGTAGAAATAGAGAGGATCTACAAAAATATTCTAAAGAATCTGAATCTGAGAAAAGATGATAGGTACTTAGTCAAATGTATGTTTGAAATGTCTTAAGGTTTATGCGCCTGAATGAGTACTTTCTTATAAAAATAGTTTCAATAAGGATATTTATGTAAAATTTTGCTTAATTTCCCACAGGAATTTGAAATATTTTTATGATATTGCTTCGATATTATTTTATGGAAAAATATTTTTTGACTAGATCTGATCGAATCGGCAGACTTAATCTGATCGAACCAGCTGAAGGAAAATTTTTGTTATAAAACTATTAAGCGGCATATTATACATTGTTCAAATGCTTGTTAAGCATGTGAGAGAGTATTACTGAAAACGAAACACGAATGTTTTGATTTTTCTCCAATCAGGTTTTCCAATATTATTCGAGATTCGAGATTGATTGCATGATCATGCATAAGAATATTTTCTATTTTATAAAAACTAAATGAAATGAAATAAAACGATAAAACTCGCAAAAATTATATTTGATGATGAAACAACGAAGATATTACCCGAGATCGAACCAGAACCGTACGTCAATTCACCTCAAAAGTTAGAGTAAAAAAATTTATTGAAGCATCATGCATGATGTGTGTACCTATATGCCACGTCAAAACGAATTTACTAATCCACTCTCCCAGGCTTGACAGGCATTTGAACAGTGTATATGCCGCTTTAGAACTATCAACTGTCAGAATTCTTTTTCTGACTTCAGATTCGTCAAATTTCATTAGAAAAAAATAAAAAAAATTACCGGATGAAGTGGATAAAGTGGGCCTCGCAATTCTGTCTGTTTGTCTATCTGTAATTAATCTCGCTGTCTGTCCGCGCACCGACATTTTGTTCTCGTTACTGTTTTTGAGTATAATTATGCCAAGAGGTTTTTTATTTGATTTTTTAAGAACCACAAATAACAGTTGCTGCAATATTTTTTTTTGTCAAAAAGGAAAATATTATCATTTAACAATGATTTTGTTTAAACAAAATTCAAATGATTAAAATTGAGAAAGCCTACTTCTCGGTATTGCTTTTTGTTTAAATCGTTAATTTTGGTATAGCTATACCTCTAGTCTAACTATTTTGTTGGTTTTTAATATTCTTAAAAACGGGTTTTTGATATTTTTCTTTTTTTCCTGGCGAACCTTCTACAAAGTTTTAACAATCAAAATTTTAAAAATACTTTTTTTTTCAAAATGTTCAAAACTCGATATTTTTAAAACGACTCGTTCAATTTTTTTCAAACTTAGTTTTAAGTAGTTTTTTTAATTATCTTCTAGAATATCAGAAAAAATCATGTTTACAAATTCAAAAATAACAATAAGTTATTTTTTATATGTATATGCTCTTAAAAGATACATACATATATAAATAATATTGCTATGTACAAATTTTCAAACAAATGTTTTTTTATGATTTAAAAAAAAAATTATTTTTGTATATTCAATTAAAAAAAAAACAAGTAAGCAGCGGTAAGAGAGGTAAGAGTGATAGGGTGAAGTCACTCATGAGAAAGAGGGAGGGACTCAGTAAAAATGTCACATAGGAGGTATGCTAGAAATCTGGAAATTCATGTGACTCTATTTTCGGACGGACGATGACGCACGTCCACTTACACGACTGCAAAATTATGGCACTGTTTCTGTCAGTACTCGCAAAAGAATGAGCAAGTTCACTATTTCGTTAGAAGTAGTGACAGAAATACCGCCAATTTTCAAGTCATGCCAATGCAGCATTATCAAAACAGATGAAAATATTACCAAAGCTTTTCGAATTAATTAAATATAATTTCAAGAAATTGAATAATTACTTGGAGAGCAATGATTGCTCATTGGATGAATCAACTTTCAGTATAATATTTTTAGTAAAGTTAAAGTACCTATGTACCTAGTACCTACCTACACTTTTTAACGATAAATACATTTTGAAAATCTTAGTAAATTTGTAGATTATATGTCCTTCTATAAAATACCATTATCATTATTTTTTTCTAAAATGTCATTATTGAAAAAAAATTGGGCAACAGTTATAAAAAAAATTACGGTTTTTAATTTATATCTACTCATTAATAATAAGTAAATTAGGTGGTACAACGGCTGGTGAAGAACCAGGGCCTGGTGACTAACCCCCAAAACCCCCCTGCATTCGCAACTGCACACATCTAAGCAATTCCAAAAATTGACCAATAAATCATCTTAAGTTAAATATAGGAAGGCACCTACCAACATAATGTACATACTCAACTGATACATATAATTATGACAAATATTTTCTTATCATCTTTATTTAAAATCGGCACATGTATTTTTGTTTGTCATGGAGGCAAAATGTTCCCTTTAGCACCCTTACCAGCGTTCCCGGAGGCCTTCACGAAAGTGAAACAATTTTTTAGATAAAACGTAACAAAAGCAGAAAAATTGTTACAAATTAAAAAAGTTGTAAACAAATATTTTTCATGGTTTTCTTGGAGTTTTTAAAATTTGGCAGCAGAATTGGTTTCTTAACCTCAACTAAAGTGAAATTTCATTCAATTACAAAAAGCATATTTTCTTTAAAAATTTAGAAAAAGACACACTGGCTGGTATGCAACAAGTTTATCTCAGTCTGAAATCTTTTTTTTGTCGGTTTTTTATACCAAAATGAGACAAAAATGAGAATTGAGACTAAGATAAGGTTTTTTGCATATCAGCCATACTGTCTAACTATAGACAAATGTATATGGCCCAGTTTTTAAGTTGGGATTTTAACCAGAGGTCTTTAACTCTGGAAATAGATTTGCTTACAGTTTCGTACAGAATAAGATTTTTAGTGAATAATGAATTCAGAAACACTCAACAAACAGGGAAGAAAGAATATCGAAAGCATCTCAATTAATCCATAGCTAAGTTAGTGAATTTGGTCAGTTTACTCGGGTTTTACTTTAATCCCGCTCTGAAAAACTGGCCTTATAGAGAATCTATTGAAGGAGAAGGATTGCTTCTAAAAAAAACAAAACATTTATTCTTAAAAGAAACATAAGAGACTTCTAACAAACGAAAACATTTAAAGATATGGGTAAGAGGCCAATATCAACTCCAAACAGGTTGGTATATAAATGTGTAAAAGCATAGTTCAAACTCACTATAACACTGGGTATAAACGTAGTTTCTATCAGATAAGAAAATAAATATAAATTATACTTAAAAGAAATAAAAACATAGAAAATTGTCAAAAAAAATATTTTGTGGAAAAAGTGTAACAAAAGCAAAAAAAAGTAACATAGTAGCAACAAAATAAAATTTTAAAAAAGTGTCACACTTTTCTTACACTTCTAACATTGTGGTAACGCTGACCTTAAACCTGCCTTTGTAACTTGTAACTCTTAAGGTAATAGAGAAGAAAGAAAGAAAATTTCAAAAATTGTATGAGGAAAATTGTTGCAACAAAAACTCGATTTTAAGCTTCTAAATGCACTTATGTAGGTAGATATGCCATTTAAAAATACAATACTCAATAAATTATTTTTTGATATAAATTAGTTAAGCTTAGATTTTACATTGAACACTTATCTGATATTTTTATATCATAAAGTAGATAAGTTGTTCTACACGTACAAAATATTAACGACTATTAGACGATAAGCCTTTATTTGTTTAAATGTTTTATCTCGATTGATTTGTCACAGTCTTACTTTTCCACTTTGAAAATGCTTCGATAGAATAAACAACATTCTAATAATGTTCTTCAATAAAAAAATAAAAAAAAAAAAAAAACAAACAAAAAAGCGTTGGTTATTAAATCAAATAATTTTCATTTTAAGTAGGGTAAGTGTACCAGTACCCGGCAAACCTAACGCATTTTCTTACTTTGGTGTCCTATACAAAATCAGTCTGACAATATAGAGTTTTAAAACATTATTTGTTTATGAAATAAAAAATATATGAAGGTAATTGTTGGTTTGCAATTAAAACTAAAATTAACTTTGTCATAAAAGTGCTTTTTCACCAGGGTCCGGCCATTGAAATTCAGTAGCCGGACACTTTTGAGCTAGTATCCGGCCAGTTAGTTTTTTTTGTAAATATTAGAATCCAAACATTAATTTAAGAATCCGTTTTAACTATGTATACGTAATCATTAACAATCATTGATGATATACTCCAAAAATCAGACATTAATAGGATCTGCTGTTCAAGCTGTGAGCATTCTTGTGTAACTCCCTTCTTACATACGTCATGTAATAAAATTTAACGTTGTAGTATGGCCGGATACATAAACAGCGTGTGCCAAAAACCGGCCAGAGAATTCATTATTGTTTTTTGCTCATAATTATGATGAAAAATACTGGCCGGATAGTAAACCTAAGCATATTTAATGTATTCTTCTCACTCTTGCATTAAAAGAAAGATCCTAATTTAGTTTAAGAAGAAATGAGAGAACAATTTGTCTGTCACTTCAGAATCTAGTACCACTTGGCCGGTTACTAGTACACAGGCTTTTACTTTGTTCCAGTAAACGGCCACCATTAAAATTGAATATTAAACATAATTGTTTTAATTTTTTGTTGGTTTTATTATTATTTATAGTATTGCTTTTAATAAAAACGTTTAACTCGATTCACTCTCAATACCGGTTAAAATAATGTCTAAGCTTCACTCTTTCCAATTGCAATCCAAGACTGTAAATATCACTTTTCACAGTGCGGTTTCCTGACAAATTTATGAGGCCTGATTAGCCAAATTTTACCAAAAGTTTAAATAAGCCTGAAATAATTTAAATATTTGATATGCAAAAAGTCTTTGGAATTCTTATTATTGGGCATTAGCTGAAAAGTGGCCGGATACTACTGAGTGGCCGGATACTGGTGCACCTACCCTATGTAGGTACATACATTTTCATCCCAGACTTTTTTATTTTTAGTAGCAAGGTAGGTAGGTATGGTAACTAATAAAAATTTCATTCGAATCTATCTACTTAAATGTCAATAAATTAGTCTTGCCACTAATTGGTTTATATCTATTCAATTTCTAAATTACACTAAGTGTGTCCCCTTTTCAAAACTGTTTCATTATTTTTTATTATTTATTCTTTTTTGTTAGTTGCTTAAATGAATCGCACTCGAGACCAGAAAAATAAACCTGAACTGAACAGCCAAACCAAAACAGAGACCGATACGGACAATGACACCGACACAGACACCGAGAACGGACGACCTGAACAACTTGTTAGATGAAAGAGATACTTGCAGCATTGTCAATAAGAAGCGGAATCTCCATGGTGCTGTCCTCTGTGCCCCCAACTCCGTCATCGTCAATGCAAAAGTGTGGACAATTGTTGTTGTTGGTGATGCCATTCGCCATCATCATAATTTTAGTATTGCTATTTACAGTTCCATTGGCATCATCACCGGGTGCTGTAAGCGACAAGAGATCTTCATCATCGGAAGCGAAACTTTTGTTATCGAGATAGAATTCGGACATAATGGGTTTTATTATTTCCCAGTGTTAGACGACACTCCCACACCCGCACTATTTGAGAATAATTATTGAATGTATGAATAACAATGATCTTTCACGTCATAATCGAAAAAGCCTTATGCCCAACCGAATCGGAACAACGTTTGAATTGAAACTGCTACCGTAATTCACTGTGAAGGCAAACGCAAATGCCAACAAAGTATTCGCACCGACCGAAACAGCTGTCATGTTGTCATGGTAGCGATAGTGATCCCGACTCACAAACCAAACCACAAAGCCTTTTCTGCTTATCAGTAAATAATGTCGGTATAAATTGACTGATAAGAGCGAACGTGCAACTATAGCTAGCTTTATGCTGCGCGATCGGTTAACCAAAGTGCTGTTTTTTTTTTCTTTTCTAAACGTAGGTATGTTTGACAAGTTGTGAAAAATAAAAATAACTGTCAAAACATTATCGAAATATTTATGACATTCAAAATGGATACGGGGAAAATTCGTTCCACGCTGTGTGGCTTGTATATGAGCGTGTTTAACGTCGAGATGATTACAATCCACTGGCATTGGCATGGCCGGCGGCGCGCGGTATAGCGAAACGATCGTGTTTAAGGAGGTCGTTTGGATCTTTAATATGGGGATGGGAGAGCTGAGAGTTGGGGCTATACATTTGGGTGTGATGAGTTTTTTTGTATCTATAGGTACCTAGTTGCTGTTACATGCGCATTGAGGGGGTTCCACATTTTAATAAAAGCTCAGTCAGTACTCCCCATGAACAACAAAATAAGAGATGAGGTGACTGTGACTGTCTAGCTGGGTTTGTTGCAAAATGTGAAAATTCACTGACACCAAAAGAAAAACAACTTGATCGTGACGCTGATTGTTCACTTGCTAGCGCCGCGCGCCGCCATGTAGACTGAGAAATAGAAAAATAAAACAAGAATTACCCACTACCTACTTCAACACAATGTAAACACTAAATAAGCTATAGCGAAGGTATTTACCTTGTTGTGCGTGAAAAAGTTAAGTGCTTCACTAAGGTCTCCTTAGAGTTGTACTATTTAGCTCATATCTGTAAATTCATATCAGTGGAAAATATGAAAAGTTGTTCTATGGCAAGCTCTACTGGTAATAAGAATGCCATGTCAGCTAAAAAAGCTTATATCTTCAGTTCTATTGGACGGATTGCCAAGCTTACGACGTTTTGACTTAAAGAAAATGACAGAGCATCACGGCATATAGTTTTTAGATTTATTGAAGTGGTAATACCTGTGACTCATATTTTGGTTATAAATCCACTCTCAAAATTTGTTGTCGGCTCTTAGACTACATATATGTCGCACTTATTTAATATCACACAAAACTTTTTATCAAAATTCTTATAGTCTTTTTGAGAAAAATAAAAATGTTCATAACATTTATTCAACAATTGTATGGAAGTTATTTTTGAACTTGAAAACAATTTTATCAGATAATAAAAAACTTCTGTTAATCAAGTTTTTGAAAAATCAAAAATTAAAAAAGAGGAATAATGTTGGCTTACAATAATATTCAAATGTGTTTTCTCGTGATAACACTTGCAGTTAGGCTGCATAGCTTTCGCTCCGTCATATTAACATTGAAGGTTTTGAATGAACAACAAACTCTGTAGAAGCTTCCCCGCGCAGAAAAACAATCAAGTTTTCGACAAGGCAGTAGAGAGTTTAACATAGATTCTGGCAAGGGGCTAGCAATGGTTTGCAAAGGCTAGAACAAGGGCCTTGGCGCATATGAACCCCTTTGCCTCGTGAGGAAAAAAACAATTGGCCTATGTCGGACTTTATCCCGCGATCTTCTGCTTGTCAGTCCAATGCGCTACGCACTGGGCTAACTCGCCATACACAAATTCAATGTCGAAAGTGAATAACTTTCATACTCTAATATAGAATAGAACAGGATTTTATGTACTTGCTTTTAACAACTTAGAACAGGTTTTTGCTCACTGAACGAACAATCTTATAATATACAGATGTCTCACACTCATAGTAAATAGTGTTATAAAGGGTTTTACAATAGTGACGGGTTGATTTTGACAGCTCGTGGCGGCCATGTTGTTGCTTTTAATTTCTGTCAAAATATTGTCTTTCAATCAGTTACTAAAGGCAAACCATCATGGTAAGTTACAGCGTCGAGCAACACGTGCAAATGACGTTTTGGAGCAGTTGGAACTTGGAAGTTGATCCCAATTTGGGTCGAAAAATCATCTTTAGCGTCGAAGCCCATTTTTGGATGAATGGGTACGTGAATAAGCAAAATTGACGGCTTTGGGACGAAACCAATTCACGCGAGGTTCACGATGTGCCAATGCGTCCAAATAAAGTTACTGTTTGGTGTGGATTTTGGGCTGGAGGCGTCATTGGTTTGTACTTCTTCGAAAATGATGCTGGCCAGGCCATGACCGTCAACGGCGATACCTATAGGTCGATGATCACCAAGTTCTTGTGGCCTGAATTGGATGATATGGACACTGAAGACATATGGTTTCAACAGGATGGCGCTACGTGCCACACAGCTCAAGACACAATCGATATTCTGCAAGAGCGGTTGCATGGCAGGGTTATCTCACGCCGAGGCGACGTGAATTGGCCACCAAGATCGTGTGATTTGACCCCATTGGACTTTTTCTTGTGGGGCTTTCTAAAGTCGCAGGTCTATGCGAATAAACCGCAAACCACCACGGCCCTTAAAGAGAACATAATCGATGATATCGGTCAAATTCAGCTTGATTTAGTCGCCAAAGTTATCGAAAACTGGACCTTTCAAATCCGCGCCAACCAGCGAAGCCGCGGGGGCCATTTGAACGATGTCATTGATAAGGCTCTCAAATAAAGATAAAACCTTATTGATATCTCATATAAAACTTTATTTTATTCAATTTTATAATCGACCTGCCCTTAATGGAAAAACCATTATAAAAAAGAAGACAAGGGAAAGATAGAGTGTCGTATGATACTGAAATTGCATGATGCTTATAAAAGTTTTGTTTTTGGTGTACAAGAGACATTCCTGATAGGGTACCGAAACATACTCAACTAGTTCTTACTTGGGAGGGCCTCACAGTGTTTGAAAAGTTTCCCTCGTCTAAATTGTTGGTACTGAAATCCATCAAGGGCTTGCCAAGTATCTGACAAGTTTTCCTCGCCTAGATTTTCCCTGCTGAAAACTTACTAGGGCCTTGCCAATACTAGTTAGAAAAATTGGCATTTTCCTAGCCGGGTCAGCATAAAAAATGAATCATAGATTCGTTTTTTAAAAAATCAAAAACCAAAAACTGGTATTAATAGATAGGAGTGCTTGCGTCGGATCGACGGGGACTTTTTACCATTGCTTCATTATTGCTTCGTTATGTTCAATAGAAGGCCGTACCAAATTTAATCGTTATGGGAATTTTGTTCAGGAAAATGTCTACTTTCACCGGGGTAATGGGATCCAATAGAATTCATATCGTAATGGTCTTTCAAGTAGATACAACCATCCGTTCAACAAAAATAATCTCCGCCAAAGACAGTTCCACATCATATCAAATAATTAAGACAATTTTCTTTATTTATAATTGTGATTATTGTGTTCTACAACAATATTATCATTACTGATTCATAAAACATCCTTCATCCATCATCCTTCATCCACCTACAGATATTTTTGAACTTATTTTTCAGAAAACATTTTTAGTTAGTAGTTTGTGTTGTTCTCGCAACCCTATTAATTCTATATTGTAACAAAACAACAAGCTTAGTCGCCTTGTTTTAGCTTTAAGTCCTCCTTATAATGTTTTTGCTATTCTACTTGTATTTCAAACAAAAACAATTAAATAAACCAAAACAAAGCAACAAAAAGAGTAGGTAAACGATAATACTATCTTCTTCACAAATAATATGCATTGATGCGAAAAAATCGAAATCATCGAAGGAAAACAACATTTTTGTAATGAAGTTTCATTAATAATCATTTTGCTGAAGTTCAAACTTTCTTTGCGCCCACCACCACCGCACCGTCTGAAATAGTGGGAGGGATTATGTGGCGCCTCTTCTAGGTACTCCCAGTCCAAACAAAATCAAATCTTGTAAGGAGAAGTTTGGTGTTTGTGTATGTGTGTAGGTGGATTTTGAATCCATTGAATACTCATATCATTTGTGTCGTCTAATGTGTCTTTCAAAAGTGCTCTAGGTATCTATACTTTTACTTTGTCTTTGAATGTTTTCCATTGACAACGAACTTTGTTTTTTCTTTGCGTGTAACTGAAGCTAGTGTTGCCGTTGAAAAATATCAAAGAGGTAGCGAGACAGAAAAAGGGACCCACTTTAAATACTACAATGGAGTGAATAAAAAAGATATTAGGGCTGGCTACGAGACGAGACTCTGCGAGACATTTGTAAGTCTCGTCTCGGTCTCGTTAAAACCGAAAATTTTCAGGCTCGTCTTGGTCTCGTGTCGTTCTCGTATTATTAAGTCTCGTCTTGGTCTCGTCTCCAAAAAATACAGTTTCCGGACACCGACAACAATCAACTTATTGATCACCGCGATTGTCATATTGAAAACCACGATTGTCAATATGATGAACGCTGTGGTCAATACGATGATCGCTGTTGTCAATACGATTATCATTGATAATCAGTATGACGATCGCGGTTGTCAATATGATGATAGCGATGATTGGAAATTTTCATATTGATGACCACGGTCGTTGGTTGAAAAATAACAACTTTTTTCATTAATTTGATCAGCAAAATTATCAATATTACAACCCTTTTTAGTTACCGTGTTTTTACATTTCTTTTTGATATCCACCATTTTCTCAAACAAATTACACAATAACGGGAAATGAATTAAATGCTAAAAAGAAAACTAAGAACTTTACAGAAATAAATTTAAAACATAAAAAAATTAAGGAGAAGTGACTGGAAATAAAAAAACATAGAGAAATAGGAAAATAAGATCAAACGTTAAAAAAAAAAAACAAAAAAAAAAAAAGGAAAAAAGAAAGGAAAAAGATGAAAATAAATGTTGTTAAAATAAGCTGGAAAAGAAATCATTAAGATAAAAAAAAAAATATAACACAAAAAGAAGCTGTAAGGAAAAGGAAATAGATAAAAATACATTTTATTAAAATAAGCTGGAAAATAAAACATCTGAAATTAAAAGAATGTGGTTTATTATAAAATCAACAAAATAAAAATAAAATGTATCACAAATACACTATCTTACCCCGACACGCTGTTAAACAAGACTGAAATCTAAAAAAAAGGAACTCTATCAAGCCGAATGACGCGCTTTACTCGAAATTAAAAATAAAAACTGGAGAACAATTTCCTTAGCCGCTTTACTTGTGCTCAAAATGTTGTCTGGATTTTCATATTGATGCCCTTGATTGTCAATACGACAACTGTAAGTATGTGGTCATTATATTGACAATAAGAGGTGTTAATATGAAAACTTTTACAACGGAATAAGTTTGTCTTAAGATCTACCGTTTTTCTTTGTTCTCTCAATTTATCTGGGTTTTCATATTAAAAACCACGATGGTCAATATGACAACTGTATATAAACGATCATCGTATTGACAATCAATATCATCATACAGAATATTTCGGTCATCGTATTAATAATCGAAAATTGACAACTTAAAATTTTCATATTAACAATCGCGATCATCAAATGTGAGAAACAAGTTGGCATATTGACAATTTGGTTCATCAATGTGGCAGATTTCAGTTAACAACCAGCGATTGTCAATATGACAACCGATATTTTTTTCCATGAGACGAAAAGGCAGTCTCGTCTCGGTCTCGTCATGCGAGACCTAGATCGAGACAGAGACTTTTCTCGTGTGGCCAGCCTTAAAAGATATAGAAAATGCACTTTGTATAAGATCACCATTTTCATACAAAATTTTTCAAAAACTACAAAATAATTCGATTTAAATATCGAAAAAGCTTACAAAAATATTCGAATAAAAAAATTTAAATTCACTTATAGAACAAAAATGTTTGTCCAAGGCTGAGCAGCTTTTCTCATTTAGCCAACGAATACAACGATAACGGACTTAATAAAAAATAAATAGAACATTTTTGTGTTCAAAGGTGCTGATTTGTTTAATATTCAGCCTTATCGGGAACAACATTTATCCCGGATTAATTAATAGATAAGTCTGTTTCTTGGGGGAAAATTGATGATATTTTTCGAAAATCGAAAATCGCTTTTATTCTTTTTTAATTTTTGACTCCTGTGAAGAAACAAACAACAAGGGAGAAATCTCATCTAGAACTGGAGATATGGCGTATCGTCTTACTTATTATTCTTGTATTTGGAAGTCAATTTTCAAAGCAATAAAATATATTAAATTTAAATAACCTTATCTATTTAAGTATCAATTTGTCACTCCATAGAGTTCAAACGGCAACGCTAAAGTGAAATTCTTATCAATGATATTTTGTCCTCCTTGTTGCTCTCATTTTTCTTGTTATTATTACTTTAAACAAATTAGGAATTTAGTTCTCAAAGGTGGATATCATTTTGCACTTGTTTTCTAGTAGTTTGCTTGTCAAGGCGATTAATTTAGCATTTGAAGTTGCCAACTTATAAGGAATTCATAAATATTAATTTTTTATTTAAGAACTCTATTCTTTTTTTTTGTTCGCTAAATCTTATACACACATACATATGTACATATGATTAAAGTTCTTTTCTAATAAAATTCTGCCAATTTTGTAATTGAAAACTTTTGTAAAATTTCAATTTTCAATATTTCAATAACAAACAGAAAGAGGTAAAAATCTAGTCTATTTAATGATAAAATCAATGATGAGATGTCTTTTCATGAGAGAGTTGTGAACAATACATCTACCGACTTTTCTAACGACGAAACCGGTTTATTGTGCATGGGTTTAAATTTTGCTAATGTTTCTTCTCCCACTGGTGGCTCAATTATCAAATCTAATTGTATACACAGATGCTGCATTGCCTGATAACGATATGGAAACCAGATTGGGTTGTGCGAAAATAATAACGAAAGCCAGGGTTGACAACAAACAAAATAAACAGAAAAGTAGTTACTCATTTCCCTTAAAGTCTTTAACTAAGAAAATAAAATCCAATAATTTGATTGTCTGTAAGGCAGATAAAGGAAACACTATCTCAATCCTTGATAAAGATGACTACGTCCAGAAAATGAATGTTTGTCTTCAAAATATGCAGCTTGAAGAATTAAGTAGTGATCCGACAGCCAAATATAATGCACATGTTTACAAATATCTTAATTCAGCGAATTTTATATTTGATCCGTACGAGAAGAAATATTTAAAAAATAGTAACCCTTCAATACCTATTTTATGTGGTTTGCCAAAACTTCACAAGGAAGGTGTGCCTATGCGTCCTGTCCTATCATCATGCAATGCTCCCTCACATAAATTGGGAAAAAAATTAAGTCAGATCTTACCACAAATATTAAATGTCGCCCCTAAATATGCAATACAAAATTATTTGGAGTTGATCAACAAATTAAAAAAATTAGTTTTACCTCCGAATGCCAAATTAGTTTCATTCGATGTCAAAAATTTATTTCCATCTGTTCCAACTGAGAGCCTCAAAGATCTTATTTTTGATTCAATTGATCTCTCTTTTGAAGACAAACATAAATGCTTCCAAATAAATCAATTAGTTTCTACTTGTTTGGACCAAAACTATTTCCAAAACTTGGACAAAAATTACAGACAATTATCTGGATTTTCGATGGGATCTTCTTTTTTACCATTAGGGGCTGAAATCTTTATGGATAACTTTGAAAAGATACATTTTTCGTCCAACAATCATCTTTTGAAGTACGTGTTCTTCTGGGCCCGTTATGTAGATGATATCTTTTGTGTTTGGACTGGCACAGAACGCAGCTTGTCTTGTTTTATGAATGATGTCCTCAACAAAATTGACCAAAATATACAGTTCACCTTAGAATTTGGTGGGAAATCCTTAAATTTCCTGGATCTTAGTATTTCAGCAGTTAATAATTCATTCGAATTCGATGTATATAGAAAAAACACCTGCACAGATGTCATCATACCGTCAAACTCAGCGCATCCTTGGTCTACAAAAATGTCATCGTCTTATGCTTTACTTGATCGCCTTCTCCGTACACCTTTAAGCTCATCAAACTTCAAGAAGGAATTAAAAACTATAATCAAAATTGCTATTAATAATGGCTATAACAAAAAAATTGTGTATGATTTACTACGCAATAAATCAAAAAAAGCTGCAATACAATCAATTTTCCCAACTGAAAAAGAGAAACATGGCATACATTGGAGAAAAATTCCTTTCTTTACAGGATTTTCTGAAAAACTTATTGAGACTTAAAAAAAAGCCATTATAAAACCCGCTTTTACGAATGATTCAAGGCTAAAAAATGCTCTATGTAACAACAAATTTTTTCCAAAAACTAACCATCTTAAGAAGAGTGGTGTCTACAAAGTCAATTGTGAAAATTGTGATGGTGTCTACGTCGGAAAGACATCGAGGAATTTGGAAAAAAGATTTAGCGAGCACATACGAGCAGTAAATCATCTCGACCCATCTTCTGGATTATCACAACATCTCCGCAATTCAGGCCACCTTTGTTCTATAGAAAGTATAGAATTCCCACATAATTAAAATTCTGGACGAGTCTTAGATAAGTTTGAAATCTTTGAAATAAACAAACATAAATCACGAGGAGACAACTTACTAAACAATCAAATTGACCTGACCAACAATAGCCCTCTGCTCAATATAAAACTATAGTTTATATATTAACTTTCACTATTTATTTAAAAAAAAAAACTTTTAAACTTTTTTTTTAATATTAATTTTAAAATCAATTTTTCAATAACCTAAGAATTGTAAATTTTTCTTGTCTTGACTGTAGTTACTCATGTACTATTTTTGTTATTGCTTGAGTTTCCCTCACTCACTTTTTATGTATAAGCTTCACTTTGTTTCCTGAAGATGTCTTAATAGGACGAAACGCGTCGAAAAAATTAAATATCATATTGTGGTTCAAAAAAAAATTAACAAGTGTTTTATTTTTGTTTTTAAAAAATCCAAATTGAATTTGGTAATAAAATGCTATTGCTACTCCGCTATTAAAAACGACTATTAAAATGTATGTAAAAACCTATTTATAATTTAATTTGAAAACATATTAAGGTTTAAGTGCTCTCAAATAACAGGATCATAAAAATAAAATATTTATCGATCGAATATCATTGTTGCAGTTTTGTTAGCAACTAAAATGCAAAAGACAGCAAGAAAATAAACAATTATGGACTTCCATAAGATACATTTTTATGGCATTTTTTAATTCGATAGTTTGCAAACTATAAATGACATACCTACTTAAAAATCAAAAAAAGGGAGCTAGTCTTAAAGTCCATTGTAGGTTGATTCAGCACTGGGTTATTGCATAAATGTACCTATAGGTACGGGAAATTTAAACAATTTCGTCTAAGGAAGTAAAGGAATGCTAACTTCTTCACACATGAAATGCAGATTTTCTCGATGGGTTTTAAAGATGACACGATATCGGATAGGTCATCAAACTTTGAAATTAAGGGAAATCGAAATACTTTTTTTTTTTAATCCAAGAACAACAGTACCTACTCCTACCTGCCATGCAACCAGTATATAAACAATTATTTATCCCTCGTAGAAAAAAACTTTACTATCTTATAACCAGGGAAAGGATTTTGCTAACTTTGCCTATTTTTTTTGCGTGATCGTAAGAAAGTATCGACTTTATACAAACACGATTCATGTCCTCCTGATTCATAATATATTCATTTTATTTTGCATTTTTTTGCCTTTTTTACCCGTTAGTGCTTTTTTTTGCCTTTCTTACCCGTTAGTGACTTTTTTGTCAATTTTGACTTGCTTGCTTTTTTCTTATCAAAGCTAAACGAAAAAATTTTACAAATACAAACTGCATGTAGTTTTTACATTTCCAGTTGAGATTATTTCACTTTAAAACGTGATCCTAACACAATCTAAAGCGCACAAAAAACAAATTTGCTTGCCCTCAAGAAAAAGAAAGCAGGTAGTGTAGACTGTAGAAAGAGTTACTATGATCGTTTCTCAATAAAATTTCATGTCCTTTTTTTGTTTTTTTACTCATTGAAAATAAATATTTGCATTTCTCTATGAATGATCGTGCATTTCCTTGCACTACAAATATCAATTCAAATTTGGAAAAACCGAAAGGGACAATAATTGTATATGAAGTTTTGAAAAAGTTCACTCCTGATTTTAATGTAAATCCCTTTAAACTTTAGAGCAAATACTGTAATAAATGGCGATGTCAACTCCACACTTTCCGAGAACGTTGAAGTGAATGATGTAGAGACTAGAGATTTTAAAATGGGCTCCACTCGTTTCTTCTCAAGTAGAAAGACCCTTTAGCTCATTTAAGACGCTTCTAAGAGACAATCGTAGAAGGCTGTTACCTGAGAACTTCAAAAAGCTGTTGGTTGTTCAATGCTATTATAATTAGACGTTAAGTTATGTTTATATTCTCTTTATTTAATTAATGCCTTTTTCTGCCTTTTTAAGAATTTTTGTTTGCCTTTTTTTGATTTTTTAGGTCAGCAAAATCCTTTCCCTGCTTATAACGCTTACTAACGGTACCTGTCATACAGAACCCGTTAATCGCTTCACGGATTTCGACGAAATTTTGTGCGCAGCAAAATGTTAACAGAAGGGAAGAAATTTGAAACACCAAATTTAATTCATTTTCATATTTTTAATGTGCACACAAAATTTTGAATTCAAACAATTTTAGCAACCCGTTTTTGAAAAATCGATTTTTCAAAAAAATGATATTCAACATTTTTTTTTTTGAATGAAAATAACTTTTTTTTGAAAATTTTGATATAAAATCTTGATATAATCTAATACTTCTTAAAAGCTTCTGTAATTTCAAGCACATATTCTATAAAGTGATAAAGTCACTAATGCCAAGTTTCATAAAAATTTAACAAATCGTTTTGGAAATACTGATTTTTTTTTTTTAAATTACAAAAAACAGTTTTGCAAATATTTTGTTATAAGTTTTGACAGTTTTTGAAAAAAAAACTATGACAGAAAAAAATATTTTAAAATATAAATAATATATTAAAAAAATCTAAATAATTATAATAAAAAATGATTACGTTTTGGTAATTTATTATTCAAAAAACGGTTGTTTTTGATTTTCTCAAAAACTGTTCATTTGATATTTTATAGTTAAGCTTTTAGAAAGTTTCTTTTCTGTATGAAATAGAAAGTAACTATAGGTACCAATACCTATACATGCCTATTATAGATATTGATAGGTAGTTCCAAAATTGTTGGGTACCTACCTAACTACCTAAGTGTTTTTGGAACTACAGGAAATACGCTTTTTATGATAATGTTCGAGTTAAAATAATTTTGATTTATTTTAAGTAAACCCCCCTAAGCCATTCGCTGAAAAAACAGCCAAAACACGTAGGTAGTTAGGTAGGTACTCAACAATTTTGGAACTACCTATCAATATCTATAATAGGCATGTATAGGTATTGGTACCTATAGTTACTTTCTATTTCATACAGAAAAGAAACTCATTAAAAGCGTTAAGCAGACGGCAAAATTCAACTTAATGAACAAGTACCTATTAGAATTAGAATTATATTTGTTTGCTTTTTTAAATTATTTTAACTGAATAAATAATGCTCAAGGTGTAACTTAAGTCTTTTTAAATGCAGCCTAAATGCAAGGCACTCCTTAAAAAGAATAGAAAAAAAAAGAATAAAGTCTTAATTATCGCAATTTCGCATACAAGTTGAAACTGTGGATACCCAAATAAAAGAGAATGCTGTTGGTGGGCTAACTGCATGTCCCAAAAAAAGTATTAATTAATTAAAAATAGAAATAAATACAAATTAAAAAAAATTAATATGATGAAAAATCATGATAAAAAAGAGACAACCGAATGCATATATGTTTTAAAATTTTAATAAAATTTGGTTAAAAATTTTCTTTTTGTCAAAAAAATTTGGGACGCATACAAACGAAAAAAAAAAAAAACACAAACATAGACAAACGATTAGCTATCGAACTGAATTTCCAGATTTTTCGAGCGTTATAGTTGGTGGGCCAAACTCCGTAAATTTATTTGAAGTGGCTATATAAAAAAACGGTGAGTGTACAAACGTAGACAAACGATGTACAAACGATTGCAATTAACAGTTTTGCTCAACTCAATAGTTGGTGGGCCAACTACATGCAAGCTTTAAATGCTGACGTTTTTTTTCGAGATGATGTTTGAGTTTCATGTGGGGTTGCAAAATGATGCCTAGGAAATTATATTTGGTGACAACTTCTATCCTTTCGCAATCGAAAGCCCACTTTTCGTTCTTCCCCAGTTTTGTTTGTTTGCTGCGCACTATCATAATCTTTGATTTTTCAAGGTTTACTCGCAAGTTCCACGTTTTGCAGAGTTGATTCATTTTGTTGATCATTAGTTGTAAGCTGTGGGGTGACTCCGCTAGCAGAACTATATCATCTGCGTAGAGTAAGACCTTGATAACTTCTTGAGTAATTTGATGCCCGCTGGTAGATGCTCTGATATGTCATCTATAAAAAGAGCAAAAAGGACTGCACTGAGAAGGAAGCCCCGCTTTACTCCTGACTTAGTTTCAAACCAATCAGAAACATTTCTGCCATCCCACACTGTTTGACGCGTGTTCTTATACATGTTTTTTAAGCCCCTTTAGCATTTTTGTTGATATACCTCTCTGCGACAGTTTATAAAAAGTGCATTGCAGTCAATTGAATCAAAGGCAGCCTTGAAGTCTACAAAAAACATGTATAATCTCCTATTTTGCCTAAGGAAGTATTGCGCGATAGTTGTGATTGTGAATATGTTATCAACAGTTGAGTATCCCTTTCGGAAGCCGGCTTGATACTCACTCAATATGTTGTTTCTTTCTATCCAGCAATTGATTCTATCTAGTAGAATAGAGAAGAAAATCTTAGCAATCGAGTTCATAAAGGAGCTTCCTCTATAATTACTAGGTGTATTGACATAACCTTTTTTGTATATAGGGTACACAATAGCATCTTTGAATTCCTGAGGTATCTCACCCGTTCGAAAAATGAAATTGAATACCGCCAACATTTTACTTAAGAATTCAGGTGGCGCATTTTTATAGAATTCATTCCCTATTCTATCAGGTCCTGGTGCTTTTTTAACTTTGGAGTTATAGAGACTTGTTTTGAGTTCACTCATATCCAACTCCATATCCAGTGAATCATCGACGACGGTTCAGCGAATTGTATACTTTCAAAGATATAAGTTGGGTAAGTCGCAGTCTCATCAATGGGTGGAGTCGGTGGAAGGCCCAGTTGGTTTTTTTGAACACGCTTCGTGAGTGTGGGTTGAACCTTAACAACTCGTTGAATTGGATGCCTACGTACTTCACGTTCTTTTTGGCTGCTATTGTAGATCCGTCAGGAAGTTTCAGAACCAGACTTCTGCAGTTGGCTGCGCTGCAACTACCTCTACTCGGTCTCCGGAAGCACACGAGCTCAGATTTGGAGGTGTTTATCCGGAAGCCCCATTTCCTGTAGAAGGCGTAGAGTCTGTTGACGTGGTGCTCCACTTTGCGTAAGGCTACCAGAGGAGACATCGAGGTGGCATACGTAAGGGATTCATCAGCATACAGGAGATTTTCGCATCCAGATGGCACAGGCTGGTCAGATGTCATCAGGATGTAGAGGAAGGGGTCTAGCTTTGAGCCTTGGGCAACTCCGGCTTTGGTGTTCTTCACTTGTGATTTGCAGTTGTCCATTTGTACGTAGAACATTCTGGAAGAAAGAAAAGAGAAAAGAATTTTTATTAGTGACGGGGGTAAATGTAATACGCGAAGCTTATGGATAAGGGCTTCAATCCATACACTGTCGAATGCTTTCTGGACATCCAGAAAGCATCCAACGGTGACACGATGGTTGTTGAGCGCTATGGTGATGTCAAGCTGGAACTTCAGGAGCGGATGCAAAGTGATCTGCTTTTCCCTAAAGCCAAACTGCATGTCCGGGATGATGGCTTTTTCGCTGCAAAACCTCTTTAGTCTCCGAAGTAATACGATTTATCGAAAAGCACGAAATAAACATCGTAACTTCAAACAGTACAAAACATACTCTAAAACATTAAACATGTTAGTTCTTTCCTATACCTATCAATTAGTTTTCCAAACTTAGTTGCTCGCGAGTTGCCAGCATTTTAGGAAGTTTCTACCTTTTTATAGATTTTGCTGTGGAAAAAAACTCAATATCAACGAATTTGATGGCAATCACTTACGTGTATAGAAAGCAAAATATGAATAGAAAAGTATTTTTGGTAGGTACTTACCCTTAGGCTTGTCCGTCCTATACTATAGACGATATAGCCCCTATGGTAAATATTTTGTATCTCTGATTTATAGTCCTGCTGCACTAGTATGGAGTGTTGTCCAATACACAGAAAAAGAGACATGATATTCGACTCTTTTGAAAGAAAAAGCTTCAACCTTAATTTCTATGAATTGTACAATGATGGTGGATCTCGCTTAACCACCACATCAATTGTCATCTAATTCAAGAACCCAGGTTAGAGAGGCCATAAAAGACTGAACCTGTTGAAAATAATCTATCCAGATGATTAAGTCTGGATTTGTAATGGAAGCAGCGTGATAGAAAGAACAGAACCGCAAATGATGTAATATAAGACCTGTTTCATTAACTAGTGCAGCGAACCTTCACTGATAGGGAGCTGTTAAAGTAAGTAAATATCATTTTAAGAGAGTTAAATCAAACAATGCAGTAGCATGCCATGAAAATACGAGTGTTTAAGTACGAGGTTAAAATACGAGGGAGTGTTTAAATACGAGGGACAAAATTTAAAGTAGATAATTAGGCCTATTCGGCGCAATCTTTTATTCTGTTATTCTTTTATCAATTTCCATACCATTGTTCGAACTGTCAAAAAAACTTTTATTCTTTTATTAATTGATATTCTGCAGTTCGAATTCTGTTATGAAATCTGTTATAAAACATAACAGAATAAAAGTCAGATTTCAAAGGTGTTTTCTCGTGATAACACTTGCAGTTAGGATGCATAGCTTGCATAGTACCTTGGCATCTGGATGGATCAGTATTTGTATTTCGAAAGACATATAAATGCTGCTCTGACCAGAGCCAGGGGAGCTTTCGCCCTGACAAAACGGTTGTTTTATAGCAGCCGTCTTGACAGCAGGGTTAAGGTGATTTGCTACATGGCCCTTATCCGGCCAATGATTGCCTATGGATGCCCGGTGTGGTTCAACGTTGCCCCATCTCAAATGGAAAAGATTCGGGTGTTTGAGAGGCAGTGTCTTCGACGCTGCCTTGGATTACACAGAACACCAGAGTCGGAGTACAAACATTATTATTCCAACGAGGTTCTATACAATGGAGCCAATATTAACAGAATCGATAATTTTATAATCAAGCTGATTCGGGGTCACGTCGCTAGAGCGATGTCCTCGGCCAACAGCTTAATTTTTGGGGCTTACTACCCCAACACTGATTACTACGAGAATGTGCGTTTAAGTGGATTTATCCCACCCGATGCTTTCCTCTATTTAGACAGTCGAGGGCTGATACAGGATAGAGCGGCGGTTCCGCTTATCTACCACGTCGGCCGTAGAACTGTAGATAGGCGACTCCATTATGGTCGAGACGTCCTTGCACAGGACGGAGCAGAGCGCCTTCGGTTCAGTAGGACTGTGTCCGATCGGGACCGGAGAGAGAGAGTAAGACAGGAGAATCAGTTTTGGTGGTTGAATTACAATGACACATGATATAATTAAGTTGACTTAGCCTTCTCGTCTTGGCCGACTAACATAGTTTTTAGGTGTGTAAATATTAAGTAGGGACAGTCAGGGTGGCACCAAAAAAAAAGAAAAAAAAAAAAAAAAAAAAAAAAAAAAAAAAAAAAAAAAAAATCACAAAAAAATTATAAAATCAAAAAATTACAAAATTACGAAAAAAAAAACTGCTTGCTGTGGCTGTTCTAGTTTTAAGGTAGTTCTAAGTAGTTTTATAGTAGTTTTAAGTATAGTTTTAAGTAGTTTTAATTAGTTTTAATTAGCTTGTAAGTTTTATAAAAAAATATAAAAAAAAAATGATAAAAAATCCAAGTTTTTCTTGAAAATCTTTCTTGGAAAAAATAAAACCAAGATAGTATATTATTTAAGTAGTTCATAGGCCGAAAGGCATTAGCATTAAGTTATTGTTTAATTTAGAGCGCCCGTTTAGGGCCAGTAAGTTATTTTTAAGATAATGATAAGTAGGCTAGTTTTTCATGAATTTTTGTCTAGCTTTAAGATAGTTATAAGTAAAATGAAAAATAAAAATGAATTAAAAAAAAAAAAAAAAAAAAAAAAATGCATAGCTTTCGCTCCGTAATATTTAACATTGAAGGTTTTGAATGAACAACAACCACTTGTGTTGGCTACCACCGAGTATTACATTTGGCTGGAATTATTGCAATTTCATGGCTGCCACACCAATCATCAAATTCCTTTTAGTGGTGCTTAGTCTATAGTTCCAATTTTAATTTATAAATTGTTTTGCCGTCAACTGGATTCGAACCTAGACCAAGCTACCTCAGAGGCCGTTGCACTACGCATTGCACCACCGAGGTCACCTGATCGTGCCCATCCAAATGAAGGTTTTTCTAATTTACAATTGCATTTGGACAACTAGCATTTTTACAAGCCACACACAAGTTAGATGTTATTCATTCGGGTTCTTTCTTTTTCTCCTCTCCGTTATCACCGCAAATAATTGGAACTATAGACTAAGCACCACTAAAAGGAATCTGATGATTGGTGTGGCGGCCATGAAATTGCAATAATTCCAGCCAAATGTTATACTTGGTGGTAGCCAACGCAAGTGGTTGTTGTTCATTCAAAACCTTCAAAAGACAGATATGTTTGACTTTTATCATACAAAATTTCAATACATGAAAACTTTTAGGGGCTTATTGCGAGAGTCTATTCGACTTAAGTCTATTCGACTTTTTTCGATTCTGTCAAATTTGAAATTAGTATCGCCTTGCTCAGTAGACTTATTGAAATAGAATCTATTTTCGAAAATAGAATAATAAAAACTCTCGACTAGAGCTTTAAACTGAAATGTCAAATCTCCCCAAGAGTTTTGGAAAATAAATATAGTTTGACGAAACTTTGACGTTTTTTTGATGAAATAAATAATTTTTCTTCAAAAAAATAATATTCCATAGCGCGACAAATTCAAAAAATGAACTCCGGTCCTTTAGATTTTAGACATTGGATGAAAATATGCAGGCATACATTTGTATAATATTATTATGGTACATACTTATTTATGATAATGTGGTAGCTTGGCAGACTCCTTTAAGGTGCAATTTGACGATTTGATTTGTGCATTTTCAAAATGCACTTTCTCTAAAAGCTTAGTAATAGTTATAACAACTTGAAAAATCATTTCGCAGTTGAATGTATAACTCCTTTGTACCAAATACGACATTGCAGCTTAATGCAAACAGAAGGACATTGAAAAAATTTTTGGACATCCATATAAATATCAATTAATACATCAGCATCAACTATTAAGACTTTAGGAAAAAAAGTGCATTTTTATGATGCATTTTAAAAATGCACCATTTCTAAAGAATGTATAATAAGCAGGGAAAGGATTTTGCTAACTTTGCCTCTTTTTTTTGCGTAATCGTAGGAAAGTATCGACTTTTAGCTGTTGGTAGTTCAATGCTATTTTAAGTAGACGTTAAGTTATATTTATATTCTCTTTATTTAATAAATGCCTTTTTTTTTGCCTTTTTAAGAATTTTTGTTTGCCTTTTTTGATTTTTTTAGGTCAGCAAAATCCTTTCCCTGATAATAAGTATATAAAAATCTTTAAACAAAATTTATTATGGTAGCAAATTTTATATTGCAGCACATGTTATGATGATTGAGCATCTTGAAGGAAGGACATCAAACATGGATGACGATATGAAAGTTCATATTGTACCAGAAGATATTCTTTTCCACTAAAATACATTCTTATTATAGGTTTTAAACAACAATTTACACAAAAGTCGATCAGAAATTCCTGATCGAAACAAAATTCTATTTATTAAAAAAAAAATGTATTCTAATAGAAATTCGCAATACCCATGATAGACTATAAGTCTATTCGACTTTAAGTCTATTCTGAATAGACTCTCGCAATAAGCCCCTTAGTTCTTTAATGAATTGTTCTTAAAAGGAGACAGATATAACAAAATAATATTAAAATGAATAATTACAAACACAAATAAGTATTTAAACTAAATTATTTTTAATGTTTAAATTCTAAGTAGGCTTTAGGTCTTTTTTCTAAGAAATGTTTGTTAATAATTTAAACATTGTTTTTACAAAAAGGTCACGAAGAAGGAATAATTAAATTATTTGTATACAAAAGAAAGCACAGAACACAGTTGATGGATGAAACGTAAAAAAGTAGTCGCTTTATCTTGCCGGTGTGCGTTTCGTATAACTTTTTAAATTGGATATATTTAATTCACGAACTGTTATAGACAAATCAAATAGAACAATAATTTATATACGCGAAACAAAACACGAACATTCCACGGGTTAATTTTATTTTGGTCACTCATCAGTGTCGATTTTTTTTTATTTACTACAGCTGATAGCAGATTTTAGGTCTGTTCGTATAAATGTTGCTTTTTCAAAGTTCCATAAAAGACTTTTATGAAAGATCGAACTCCTGAATACCAATTTTAAAAATCTTTTATGATGGAGATCTATTATACATCATAACAGAAAATTTATAGCAGAATAACAGATATGGCAGAATAGGCCTAAATGTTAAAGCGGTAGCAGGAATTTCTAGATTCCACTTCATGGACTTGGGGGGAAAAATTGTGGGGTGCAAGGAGAATGTGGATTTCCGAGAAAAAATCCGTTATTTCTCATAGATTTCTTTGTTCATTTTATAACACGTGACGTTTTGTGTCCGTACGTGACACGACCACATACAATTGTTAATAAAAAAAACACATGTTTTATTTAATTTTCAATTTTGTCATGACGTAGGTTAGATATAACCCTACAATCACTCTTCAGACACTATTACATCAAGTCTTATAAATTCGCTGAAAAATGTAATTTTCGACAAGCGTTTGACTTCATGGTAGGTTTTGACCGTCTGTACGTGACGTCTCTTTGTTTTTGATTCATGTCATAGCCAATGAAGTAAATACATAGTTCAATTTTGAATGGGCGTCGAAGATGAATGATTTCTTTAACAAATCCAATACATAAGAATTACTTTAAATGTGGGGAAATAAAAATATCTTCATAATAAGATCAAAATTTGAGTACAATTTTTCCGTACGCGTACGTGACCGTGGAATGCAACTGCAGCGTTTGACTGGTTTTGATTTTGACACTCATTGCCTTATTGATCAGCTGAGAGACAGGTCCCACAATTTGCACTGATCAGTTAGTCATTCTTATATTTTTCTCTGAAAAAAAAAAATGCTTACAAGTTTGAAATCATTCTACTTTTCCCTTTGATAAAAATAATGTGCTTGTGATTTTTCTCCTAAAAATTAAATATTTTCTTTATTTATGATATTTATATTTGAAGTCCTGGTATAAACGATAAAAAGTAGTAAGGAACAGTTGACAAAAAAATGTGTTCACCAGACCGGAAAACAACTTCATTGAAAACCATAAAGTACGTCATCACACAAACTATACATATTCGTTACTTTTTTGAAATGATGTTAATGATTCGTACAACTAGAGATATGTCGCCGTTGTCATCGTAGTCATCTTGTGTGCCAATGGATTTTTTTTTTGTTCATCCTGTCCTTGTCTTCACCCGAAATGGGGCAATTTAATTTAATAGAAAATGTGAGAAGGGCGTCGACTGAGACTTAGTCGCGCCGATATAATACTTCAACTATAACCCCCCCCCCCCCTCCACCTCACACCCACATCTAAATAATGCGCATATTTTTCAAATACGAATTTAGTTTGCCTTCCGCCCTGCTACTACCATCCACCGACTGAAATAAGAGTGTGTAAAGGAACAAACCGAAACCACCCTCGTGTTCGTGAACATAATAGTGCGACTTTTTAACCATCTCTGCATCCGGTGGCGCTAGAGGCGGGTGTGATTCGAGTACATACGATGAGCTATCCTTAATTGAAAATTGAGTACTCAACTTTGATTTGGTTAGGCTGCAGCTGTCGTTGCGGCACCAAAGGCGCGTGTAAGTGCCACCTCCGGCTTTAGCCCCCCACATCATATACATATTATCGAGCGAACAAGAGTGTGAGAGGAGCGCGAGCGAGATATGCAAACTTAACCCCACTTTTTATGTACATAAGTGTTCGCGTGTTGATACGCTTTTTCCCGCTAGCTAATATGCCAACAGCCCCTAACTCTAATGGGCGAAGGGCTGGCTGGCTAAATCACTGTGTTCACTCGCTGGCACGTTTTTATTTTGCCATTTGCACCCCGGCCGGCCTCGCAGCCCGCGTTTGCTAGCACAGTCGTTAGTCTTTCGGTTTAAGTTTTTTTGCTTCTGTCAGGACTCGAATCATGGTGATGGCTGTATGTAGAAAAAGGAGGTAGGGTTGGTGGTGCGGCGGCGGCGGCGTCAGTGGGATAATGAGAAAGCGATTATAAACTTAGATGCAGGAAATATTTTTTTTTTTGCGTTCGTCCTTTTCGTTGTTTTTTTTGTTGTTGATATTGACTAAGATTCAGGCTCTGGGTGAACTAAAAAGTTGGCAAATGGTGGCAAATAAATTTGTAAATCCGTGGAAATCAATTTATTTCTTCATTTTGTGTTTTGTTCAAGAGATGTCGTTGTCCTGGAATTCCTAGTTTTTTATTTTCATTTTCTTACTTGTTTATTTGAGGAGGTAGGAGGAAATGGTGTTTCTTTGGGTAACCGTCAACAAATATCAATTTGTTGCGCTATATAGCCGATGGTTGGGGGCTATTTGAGAAAATTACTTTGTTTTTTTTTTTTTGTGTGGCTCGGGGGCTGGTGTAGCGCTCTATTCCTTAGGAAGGTTAGGTAGGTATTTGCTGACTTGAAGATTAAGTTTAATCCAAAGGAGACCATTCCACCTGAGAGGTGTTGTGAAAATCTCTGTTCTGTTGCGTTGCCAAAGAGACTTTTGGTTTTCCTTCGAAATTGCTATTAGGTATATGATTTTAAAAAAAAATTGTGAGTCGAGTCGACTGATCATTCAAATGGAAAATGAAAAGGATTTGAATTAATTAAATAATTTATGTACTTAAGCAGTTTAAAGGCATTTTCTTTGATTTTTGTTTGTTCCCTAAAATGGCAAGTACCTATGATGAAAATACCTCAACTGTAATTTTTTTTTTTTATTTATTTTGTTGTTTTTTTTTTTGCAAATTTGAAAGAAAGATTGTGTCAGTGCGATGGTGGAAAACTTAATGAATTAGATTTGTACAGAGGCTTACAGAAAATTTATTTCGTTTAATTTGCCAATCTTGAGAGAGAGGGATAATGGATTTGTATAGGGAAATGTCAAGTTTTGGTCACATCAAAAGATTATTTTTTTTTTTGGTTGAATTTCTTGAGAAAATACCACCATCAACCAAAGGGATTTAAAATATATAATTATGTCTTCAATACACATGTCTACCCATACACATAACTTGTTTCCATAGGACATACTTTTTACTTTTATATTAAAATGAGTTTGAGTAGGTATAGGGCTTTACGAAAATTAAAATTTTAAGAAGTAAGAAAGTAATCCAGTAGGTACCCTTAGGCATAGGTATTAGGGGTAACATCAAATCACGATGCATTGTAAAGGGTCCGCCAAATAACTTTTTTTTTTGAAAATGCATCATCAACATCGAGTGTAGCTTCGGCACGTAGCGCCGTCCTGTTGAAACCAAATGTTGCCAATATCCTCCTCTTCAATTTTTGTGAAAAAAATTCGTTCAACAATGCCCGATAACGATCGCCATTGACAGTAACGGCCACTCCTTGCCATTACTTCAGTAATGGCCCAATTATGCCTCTAGACCAAAATCCGCACCAAAGAGTGACTCGTTTTGGGTGTATCGGCTTTTCAATGCATGCGTGCGGGTTTTCTGTGCCCCAAATGTGACAATTTTGCTTGTTTACATACCCGCCAAGATCAAAATGAGCTTCATCTGAAAAGATGATTTTTTTGGCAAAACGGCAAAGTAATGTCGCAATATTTCCCAGCGTTGTTCAAGCGTATACACAAACATATTCGTTTAGCGGAAGGATAAAACTAATTATTTGTCAAATCAGACATGAGCTAAGTGTTACTATTCACGAAATAAGCACTAGTTGAAAAAAAAAAAAAAACGTTAGATGGCGGACCCTTTTTTAAACATAACCTAACATTATATTAAAAGAGAGAGATTACCTTACCCACGAATATTCATACATTAGTGTTGAACAGGCCGAGATTCTAAAATGAGTTTAAATGAAAAGCTCATTTTCCAAAATAGTTCCGTTTTCGATTGGTCGGCCGGAGTTACTCTTTTTTCACAGTTTCTGTTACATTCCCATTAGGTAGATAAATATGGAAAATCTGGAGTAGAAGGACTCACTCCAACCCGTCCACTCGAAACCGACAAAAATAAGTTGAAATAATATCGCATAAGCATTTAGTTGGTTTCAAATGTTAAACTAGAAAATGACAATATGTTATTAGTTATTATACTCTGTCCAATGAATATGTGCAGTACAGGCCTTATGGGAGAGCTTTCCTTCTCCAAAGGGTGCCTGCTGCAAATAAAAATATCTCCAACCCCTTTAAATAACCACTGTCTGTATGTGCATTTTCTCGTATTATCAAGCGTACACCCCACGACATGTCTTTTCAACGGCTCGAGCCGTACCAGTGTTGCCGATTCAAAAAAAAAAATTATCCTGATTTTTATCATGATATCCCAAAGAAAATTATGAGATTGCTTGTTCTTCATTAGGCCCTTACAATAATCACTGCAAACTTTTGATTGACTATCATTTTTGAAAATTTTAATTAAAGAAATTCATAAGAAATTCCATTTTATTTTATTGAGCTTTAAAAATCACATTTAATTATATTTAAAAAAAAAAAAATAAATTACATTATTTATAAAGGGTTTTCCTTAAGGGCGATTTTAAAATTGAATAAAACAAGTTGTATATGAGATATCAATAAGGTTTTATCTTTATTTGAGAGCCCTATCAATGACATTATGTGTGAAATATAACATCGTTCAAATGGCCGCCGCGACTTCGCTGGGTGGCGCGGATTCGAAAGGTCCTGCGACTTTAGATAGCCCCACAAGAAAAAGCCCAATGGAGTCAAATCACACGATTTTGGTGGGCAATTCACGTCGCCTGGGCGTGAGATAACCATGCCATGCAACTGCTCGTGCAGAATATCGATTGTGTCTCGAGCTGTGTGGCACGTAGCCCCATCCTGTTGAAACCATTATGTATTCGGTGCCCATATCATCCAATTCAGGCTTTAAGAAGTTGGTGATCATTGACCTATTATAGCGATCGCTGCCGTTGACGGTGATGGATGGCCTGGGGAGCATCATTTTCGAAGAAGTACGGACCGATGACTCCTCCAGCCCAAAATCCACACCAAACAGTAACTTTATTTGGTTGCATTGGCACCTCGTTAATCTCGCGTGGATTGATGTCGTCGCAAATCCGGCAATTTTGCTTATTCACGTACCCATTCATCCAAAAATGGGCCTCATCGCTAAAGATGATTTTTCGACCAAAATTGGGATCAACTTCCAACTGCTCAAAAACCCAATTAGCGAATCATTTGCACGTGTTGCTCGACGCTGTAACTTACATGACTATTTGTCTTTAGTAACTGATTAAAAGACGATAATTTGACAGAAAGTAAAAGAAACAATATGGCCGCCACGAACTGTCAAAATCAACCCTATTGGAAAACTCTTTATTTTATAAAATGTTAATTTTTTAAACATGTTTATCGGTTATACACTTTACTGAAATATTTATCGAATGTGACTTTGAAGTTACAAACAACTTTGATTTTTGTGAGATAATTTGAATGAATAAGTCCAATCATTTAATCCACTTCAAGTCTGTTTCTGATTTTCGTTTTAAGTAAGGTTACATTTGAAAACATTCTTCCAGTTTTGGCTGACGAATGTGGTAGTGAAAATACTTTAAAAACAATTTTAGTTAGGAGGGGATATGCCAAGCTATCATCGCTCAGTTTTATTTAGCCAACATATTGCCAGAATCCTTCGATGTCGTTTACTTGGTCATTTGCTTTAATATTTGAATTAACAAGCAATCTCCACTCATTATCTATCTCCTGATAACAATCTTCAGCCAATTTATTTGAAAAAAGTTATTCTATGTTTGTTTTAAAATTAAGTTTGTCAAAAAATGATTGGTTTTCTTAAAAAATCATGAGATTTTCAAATTTTTTGAATGAAACAACAACAACTAAAGTGTTCTACCACCAAGTTATTTTTGGCTGAAGTTATAGCTATTTCACGAGTGCCACCCCGATCATCAGACTTCTTTATGTGGTGCTGAGTCTTAATATGTTCATTTTTATTTGAAAAGCTTTGCCCGTCATGGGGATTGAACTTAAGACATCTACTGTGACTGGAATTCTGAAGCCGACGGCCTACCCATCGCGCTACCGAAGCCACATGTCAAGCTCCATCTCAGTGAAGGTTTTGTTCCTTATCAAATGCATTTGAATGGGTAGGTTCAGAGAACTTAGGGGACTTGCAAGTAAGGCAAATTTCTAGACTGTGATTGGTCAGCTGTCGAAAAATTGTTTCAAATGAAGGGAACTTCCGGCAGCTGGCCAATCACAGTCTATAATTTTGCCTTACTTGCAAGTCCCCTAAGTTCTCTGAACCTTCCCAATGAAATCATGTTTTTATGAGACGGGGGTAAAAAATCATGAGAATCATGATAAATCATGAGATTCGGCAACACTGATGCCGTACTGATCGTATCCTCATTAACAATCCTCTTTGTGTGTGCCGAAAACAAGCACATGAAATCAGAGTTACCGTGGCAATGGTTATGCTTACAAATACATATTTTTCTTTGGATTTTATAAGGGAGCTTTCAGGATTGAAGCTTTTTCTACGCTTTTAAGAATACTTGAGACAAAATTGTTACCATTTGCTGTTTTTCCGTTTCAACGATTTGGTTTTCTTGGTAGTTTGGAAAAAAAAAAATTTTGAATTCCGTAATTTTCATATCCGAGATATAAATTATTTTCGATTCTGGATTTTGGGATTTTCATTTTAAGAATTCAATTAATGATTTTTGTAAAATGAATTTCTTCGTCTTAAACTAAATAATAAAGCATAGATGGCAGCCCTTCTGAGCTTTTTGCATTTCATATAGCAGTACGGAAACCCTTGAAAATTATGTATTTCTTTCACACAACTAAATGGGATTTCCTTGTATTTAGAGTGAAATGCAATCGTCCTATCTTCCCTGTACTGCACATCCGGTATCCGAAATATCTGAAAAATCTGGATATCCGGATCCAAATCTTGGATCCAAGATCCGACACTAGCCGGATAGTTTTGGATCTCGGATCCAAGATTTGGATCCGGATTATCCGGATATGGGATCCTGGATCCGGATCTGATTAGCATTTTCGGATCCGATCCGGATAGTTTGAGGATCCGGATCTGATTTTAAGCTCTAATAGTAATGTATTTTATTTCTACTTATATTTAATTTAAATATAATGATGTCTTAAAAAATAAAGTGAACAAAAATGTTTCAATATATTATTATGTAATTTTTATAAATTTATTATTTAAATAGCATTTTAAACAGATAAAGCTGAAAAAAATACCTATTCTTTGTTAAAAATTAAAATTTTTTATATACAATCAATATTTATATTCTTGACAAAAATATACAATTTTATTCTTCTTCTCTTTTATTTTTTTAGTTAATTTTTGTTTATTTCTTTTATTACATAAATTTATTATATATATATATTTATTATATATAATTGTACATATTTTCTTTTCTGATGTTTTACACTTTAAACTTTAATCATTTCTATATTTTTATATTCACATTTATTTTTGTTGTATTATTGTTAATTTGTTGTCTATTCTTTTGGCAAAATAAACTAAACTAAACTAAACTTACATACAATTTTGGAAAAAATTTAAAAATAAAATCTGGTATGTCAACTTTCAGTACTTAATAAAATACAATTTCACACAAAATTAAAAAAAAAATAATCATTGACCCGTTTTCAAGATATTCAACTTTAAATACTTTTTAAAAAATCAAAAACGTAGGTATGTTTTTTTTTTTTTAATTTTTGTACGCAAAATTGCTTAAACTAAGACAAGCCTCCTTCATAAAAATTTGTTTGAAATCAGTGAAGAAAACGAGAAATTTTTGAATAAAAAAATCGGTTATGTGACAGGAAGGTCCCATTAATAACCGTTATTGGTAAAATTTTTTGTTACCAAAATATTGAGAATACCTTTTATATATAAACTCATAATTTTTTTTGTCAATATCGTTTTTGCTGTTTTTGATATAAATACATTTTTGTATATTGGTTGTAAGGCAGGTACACGGCGCGATCGCAGGGGTGATTTTGGCGGTTCAAACCCCCCCCCAAATGTATGAATTTAACTTCCTCGCCATACAATTTCACTCTTAATTTTGAGTTTTCAGTTTAAACCCCCCCCCCCGAAATTTTTTCCTGCGTTCGTGCCTGGCAAGAGGGGAAGGACTTGAACTACAAAGGCTAAATTTTAAAATTTGATAATTAACATTCAGGGGGCGTGGCATCCACCCATTTCCTCAGAATTGTTATTAATAATATGGATTGTTGCAAATTATGTGTTCAATACTAAGGACATATTGGAAAATTTGAAAGTAGCCATTGAGGGGAGTGGCACCCGCTTATTTTATCAGAACTGATATAAATTATGTGGAGCACTTTTGACCGTCATAGAATAATGAAATTTGGTAGAGCGATAGGACTTGGCATGCAAGCAAAGGGGAAATTAAAAATTTGAGATTTAACATTCAGTGGGCGTGGCAACAACCAATTTTCACAGAATCAATTTTAAATACATTGAGAGCATTTCCGATTGGTGCAGGATTATGAAATTTGGTAGAGTGGTTAGTTTTCAGGTGTGTTAGGCGTTAAATAGCCTAGTTCGTACTCTTAAAATGTTCTACTGAACTCTCAAAATCAATCCTCTAAATAATCTCAATCAAAACACAACTCTATCTCTTGGGTGGTAAAAATCCAGTGACTATATGAGGACCGTTTTCGCAAAACTCAACAAGCGCCAAAAAACGAAAAATGAGATATGGGTATCGAAATTTTTTGTATCTCAAGGCGCATCGACTGAACCAAAAAAAAATTCACAAAACTCAACTAGTTCCATACAAAAAAACTTTGAAATCTAAGAGGTTTCGCAAAACTCAACAAAGTACTAAGAGTTTTCGCAAAAGTCAACAAAAATTAATTTGGTTGCTAGGTGTTTTTTTACGTAGTTGACTGATTACTTTCCAGTTGCAAAACTAACGGTTTGCCCTCTAAGTTCCGTTTTTATGGGGAAAAAGATAAAAACGCGAACTTGATTTTGTTGATTTTGTAGAATATTACTCCAGTTTATGAAGCGCGTTTGACTTATCAAGTAGTAAGCTTATATTAGATTTAGTGTTCTGAAGTGTTTTAGGCTATATATTGAAAATGCAGGAAGGTAGTGAATATGTTTTGCCGGTTGTTCCTATCGAAAAAGGCAGGAAAAATAGAAAGCCAAAGAAAGAACCGTGTAAAAACTCATTGCAAGTGTATGTTGCTAAGTTTGATTGCGTTCATTTAAAAAATGACAAAATACAAAAAAGAGTATGTGAATCTTCAATTTTGTCTTTTGATGACCTAAGTCGTAAGTTTGCTTTTTTAGAAATCCATGCAGTGTTAATATATTGTTTTATTTTTGTTAGTATTTTCACATCATCTTAAAAGTTGTTCATCAAAAGTTTACCAAGACAAGTTCCTTTTAAAATACATGCAAATAAGTTACCCTATAAGGAAGCGGACAAATAAGGAGATAGCTATAAAACCTCATGCTACAGCAGTAAAATATTTTATAAGGAATAGGGCTAATAAGCGGATTCATGTTTGTGCCCAGCTTTTCAAAAATGTTACTGGGGCTTCTCAAAACAGACTCTCACTGCTAGCAAGGTAAGAAATTTTTCAATGTAAGAAAACATAAATAACTTTCAATGCCTGTTCCTAAGATACCATCTGCATGCCATGGATATACCCAAGGAGAGACGAGGTGGAGATAGATCCACAACCACCGATGGAGAGGTCTCCGAAGCAGTTCGGAAGCATATTTCTTCTTTCTATTGTCTGTATAAAGTTATCTTTCACCGGAACTCAACATAAAGAAAATGTTTGATATGTTTGTTGAGTGCCAGGAACAAAATGGAAGACCAAAATGTTCGCTTGCGAAATACAAAAAAATCTTCTACTCCAATTTCAATCTTGGATTTGGAAATCCGCATACTGACACATGCTCAACTTGCAAAACTTTCGATGTGCAGTTCATTAAATTTAAAAACGACTCAACTCGGCTTCAAGAAGAACGGACCAAAAAGAAACTACATATACTTCGGGCCAAAAAGTTCCATACGATTATGAACAAACCAAAAGAAGGCACAGTCGATATAATTTTCGATTTACAACAGAATCAGCCGCTTCCGAAACTTTCCGTTGGCGAGGTTTTTTATTCGCGTCAGGTTTGGCTATACAATATGGGTATAGTAAACCACAAGCCAAAGCAATCTAAGGAAAACATAACATTTTACACCTGGCTCGAAACAGATGGCCCTCGTGGTGCCAACGAAGTCGCATCCATTGTAATTAATTTTTTGGAAAATTTGGAAAATGATCTGAAGCAATCAGCTGCCGAAAACGGTACCGCAGAAGTGCCATCGAAACTGCGCCTTTTTTCTGATTCGTGCGCTTCACAAAACAAGAACACCATAATGATGACAGCCTTAATGTATTTTTTGGAAAAAAGTACCATTTTTTCAGACATAAAGCATTATTTTCCCATAAGAGGTCATAGTTATATGCCACCGGATCGGGTATTTGGACGCATAGAAAAATGTTACCGTAAAAAGGAAAATATTGTTTCGCCGAATGAGTACTTCGAAATACTCCAAAAGCACGGAAATTTACGTCAAATAGGTGTGCACTGGAAAGTGTTCGATTTTAAAAAAGTATCAAAGCAACTTTTCAAGACGAAGCTGCCTTTTAAAATAAGTTCCTCTAGAGTTATCACTTACAATAAAGAGGACAACAAAAAAGTAGTTATTGGCGTGAGTAACACTTATATTGGCCTACCGATCATTGTCGAGCCACTTAAAAGAAACATTTCTTCTGTGTATGATGAATGCTGCCATCTCGATATTGTCCCAAAGGCAAATAGTGTCGGAAAAAAAAATGATAGACGTGAAGAAACTTATGCAGTTTTTCGTCATACCGGATGATGCCCAAGAATTTTATCGCGATATTCTTTCTGGAGTCGCTGGTGACTCCATTGAAGACCAGGAAAAGTTTTACGATGAGCAAGAAAACTGCGTCTAAAAATAAAACATTTCTATTATTTCAGTTGTTTTGTTTTGTAAAAAAGAAATTAATTAAAGCTTTTTCAAAACGCAACAAGTGTGTACTTGTTTTATTTTGAAAAAACTGTGGATTTTTATCACTCAATATTTGGTAAGTTTGATACTTCATTATTGTGATTCTTCCGGTTTACTGTGACAAAGTTACCTTTAAGGGGAAATGCGTTTTTGCATTTTCAATAATTTCTTTATTTTTTGATTCACACACAAAAAACCTTCTCCTGAAAAATTTGCAAAATGGACTTGTTGAGTTTTGCGAAAACGGTCCTCATATTTATTTGTCCTTCATATAACTTTTATGATATGTCAATTGGTATAATTGATAGGTGTTTGGAATACGTCACAGTGGCTGAATCCAGTGTGGGGGTTTCTGATGTAGATGGTGAAGCAGCATCCAATAAGGTGTATACAAAGAAAAAGAAAAATTTTGTATGCAGAGCGTGGCAGTGGCATCCACTTCAAACTTCAAATATTTTAAGTAGAGTAATATCGAAGAAATAATCCGAGAAATGTGTTATTTAATGATTACTGACTTAAATTGAGTTGGCTAACTTGGCAAGTTATCTTTTATTACTTAATTACTCAATTTTGAAATAAAATTTGACTAGTAAGCCAGCTCAATTTAAGTCAGTAATCATTAAATACCAACCCGATTTCTCTGATAATTTTGAGGTTATTTCATATAATAATATTAATTATACTTAAAATATTTGATATTTAACATTAATAATCATCTTAGAAGGATATAACAAGCCGAAACCCTTTTTTTTTGGAATTGATTACACTTGTACTTTTAATTACATTCACATACTTTTAACAGAAGGTACAAAAATGAGAGATAAAAATGAATGCTTAAGATACTCATTTACAAAAAAAAAAAAAAAAAAACTCAAATTGTTCTGACAGTTACTTTTAACAACAGTACACAATATTCAGCTGTTTTTTAAGTGAAACTTCTTTGGGCGCGTTGAGAGTGAAATTTCGAGGTTGAATTTTTGTGAAACGAAAAAATGTAACGCCACATGTTCAACGCTGAGATCCTTGATTAGCTAAGTGGTGGGAGGTTGAGTAAAAGTAAAAATTTGTATTGATAGGCTAATATATTTGCAATAAGTTTGGAGTTTTTGATAATCTATATTATTGTAGCAGATAAAAGGGAAAATGTCTGTTCTATGTTTATTTCTAATTTCTTTAATTAGAATGTTAGAGTTTTGAATTTTTTTTTTGTTGAATAGATAATGAAATTCTAAGAATCTTACTTGTTTAAGATATGTAGCTTTCTCCTACTGGTATGGAGATAAAAATTATTTTAAACATTTTATCTCAAAATAGGCTAATTTCAAAAAATTGAATTAAATCAGGAGAGTCCGCTAAAAATTTAAATTATATATGGTTGCAAAACAAATAAAACCAAACTAAAGTTGTCATATACAGATTTTTGATTTTGCCGAGATTTTGAGTGCAGGAGTTTTTGGAAATAGTCGGAAAACCTACTCAAATAAACTGATTTATATCTTTTAAATTTTCACCTTTTTTACTTTAAATTTAAACCATTATTATTTAATTTTCAAGTTTACAACCCCAACTCATCGATTATTTTGATATAGAACACATAGCTGTGTCTTACGCATATAAGCTTAATATACCTATACATATCGAGATTCTTGGTGACGTGAAATAACGCCCTACGAATTATAGACTAAGAGCCCACAGCAATTTTTGGGTTTGAACGATAGCAAAAATTCCTTTTGTTTTAAGATAGGTCCATACTATTCATATGCAAATATGAAAGCCTGGCATGTAGGGGTTGGGGCCTTTGTATGCAATACTGCATTTAAGATGCAGTTGATAGAAAATGCAGTGTAGGAACATCAAAAGAAAAGAAAGAGCTGAGTGCTATAGACATGGCTACGGAGTCCAAAATATTTTCTGAAAAGCCAAATGGTGGCAAAAAGCACTCAAAGTTTCAATTTTTGAGTGTGTCTTGCAGACGATTGGACCCACAGAAAAGGTCCTGAAGCCTATATTCATGATTAGGGCGCTCAGCTCTTTAATTAAATACAATTTTGAAGTTCCTATCATTGGCACCTGGGCTTTTAGAAAAAAATGCATTTTCAATGCATCATTACGAACGCCCCAACCCCGGCATACCATACTTTATGAATTTGTTTATGAATAGTATGGCCCTATCTTAAAACAAAAGGAATTTTTGCTATCGTTCATACCCAAAATTTGCTGTGGGCTCTCGGTCAATTAGGGCCAAATTTAAAATGTGGCCTTATTTCCATACAAAAATTGAAATAAGGCCCAACGGGCCTTATTTTCGAGCTTACTTGGAAATTAGGCCACATTCAAACATGGAAATTAGGCCGCAAGTGATTTTTTTTGATTATTTTCAGAGCTTTGCTAACAGAATTTTGAAAAACTGAATTATTTAAAAATGTTAATTAAAAAAAAAAAAAAAGATTTTCTGAAATTCAGTTTTTAATATTCTGTTAGAAAAGCTCTGTAAATGATCTAAAAAATCGCGCCATTTTTTTGATTATTTACAGAGCTTTTACTAACAGAATTTTGAAAAACTGAATTTTTGAACAATGTGAATTTAAAAAAAAAAATATTTTCTGAAATTCAATATTCTGTTAGCAAAGCTCTTTTAATAATGACAGAAATCGCGTATAAAGCCTAATTTTTATTAAAAAACTTGTAACAAATTATACATTACTTCAGTTTTGTAGGGAAACAATCCATGTTGCGTATTTTGTCCAGTTCCCGTTGCATACATACATCGATGGAAAGGTGGCACTACCTAGATCACGCATATGCCCTGGGACTGGGACGCTTAGTTTATCGGCAAATCGAATTTCACTTCCCTCTGCACTTGGCAGTTTAAGAGTTAAGCACTGAAATTTCTCTCGTCTAAAAAAAAATTTTTGGGTCGTTGTTGCATTTTACTAGTATGAAACAAACCCGAGCAACCTGTCCGTTAACTTGCTTGCCTTTTTCGAAGCCATAGTCGGTGGGAAGCCCGTAGAGATCCCAGTGGCCTCGTTCAGACTTTCATATAAAGAAATCTGAAGAGCTTTTGATGAACATTTTGGAATTGAATATTTCTTGTGCCACAATTTTTAAGGAGAGGAGAGACCAATAAATTTAAACATTTTCAAAATAAGCAACTGTCAAATTCGATTGAAGGATGGTTATAATTATGATGGATATAAAAATCTCTTGAGATTTAAGTTTTTGCTCTGGAGAAAGAGGGTTTTAGGACTTTCGGGTGAATTTTGTAAAAAAATATTCTGTTACCTATTTGTCAAGCCATATTCTGCCAAATTAAGTTGAAGGATTGCCACGAAGGTGATGATGTATATTGAAAAGCCGTTAAGAAAGTTGAATGTTTTGAGATTCCCTTTTTGCTAAGGGAAAAGGTGGTTCTAGGGCTTTTGGGTGACATTTCGAAAGAAATATTCTATGATCGCCAAAATCTACTTTCTAACCTATCTGTCCAGGTGTGAACTATCAAATCGATTAAAGGATGACAACGAAGATGATGGATTTAAAATCTTTGAAAAATCCGATTTTTGTTTAGAATTATCATTTTAACAACCAACCTTTTTGGATTTTTATAAAGATTTCAACCCATGTGACTTTGACACGGAGAAAAGCCTGGACCAAGGTTGTCGTTAGCTGCGTTAGCGATCACACGACTTGAGACAGAATTCGATATCATTTTAGGTCAAAGCATTGTGCATTTGCATTTACGTAGAAACAAGTTTGCGAATTTCTGTTTTTATTTTCATTTTTGTCATCAAAATACGATTTGCCATATTTTTCAGCAATTTTAATTAAAATGTATGTTCGCAGTTGCCATGTGTTATCAACTTGTCTGTAAGTTATTTCGTGCCGTTAACACGTATCCCAGTATATTCACGTATAAGAATTTTACAGTCAATGCATGTATCTAACTTGCTTACAAGTACTGGCTCGTTTGGCCTCAGGGTTACCTCCATAAGTTCTCTCGACCTAGTAAGCTTTTATGGAATTAGTTTTAGTAGTTTAGAATTAGTTCTTTAGCCCCAATCACGATTGTCTATATACCTACTCTTTGAGCCTTAGCCGCATTTATTTTGCACTCTAACTCCTAACTTACTTTTGTTCCTCTAATTATTTTCGTGCTAAGAAAAAAACATACATTGCATAAATATTAAATAGCCGGTAAGTTTTTGTTTTGTCTATTCATGGAAAAAGTGCAGAAAATTTACAAACAAAACCGCACTCTCTGCAAAACCATCAAAACCAAATAGAAGCAAATGTTCACATGTGAACTTATAAAAAAATATTTAAATTCTACTCAAAAATTCACCATTAATTGGAAACTGATGTAACATTTTATGATTTATGAGCATTTTTCATGTACCTAGCCACATTCTTTCAATGAAGCCAAATTATCGTTTTCCCCAGGATCTCAATTAAAATCATATGTATTCAAAATTTATTTTAATATACAGATACACATTCCTACAACCAAAAAAGAAACTGATATAATATTAATGAATAAATCTACAGCACCCCTGAAAGTCTTTCTCTGATTCCAAATAATAATTATTCCGTTTCTGCCTTTCATTTTGTGATGTGTAAAATGTAGGTATAAGTTCATGTAACTACACCGGAAAATTCCTCAAAATTCAACCGGATTCTGATACCATAATGGTTCGCTGTGTAAATTATTCTCCAGTTTTACAAAAAAAAAGAAAAGAAAAGTAAAAATTAATTTATGAATAACTCGTCCTTATACAGAGTGTGGTGTCTGGCCACAGAATAATAATTCTCTATAGTCCTAGACTTTTTTTTTATTCCTCGCGACCGCACACCATCATCATCATGAGCAGACAAACTTTAGGTTTAATGCAAGACAACATACCAAACCAAAAAAAAAAAAAAAACAGAATTCAGTCCAAAGATTCGTGAAATTATGGTGTGCCCTCGTTATGGTATTCGATGCTTTTTAAAACCTCGGTAAACTACAATCTGGAAGCTTGGTAGCTGCCACTGCCATTACAACCATTGCCACCGTCATGGTTCATCGGTCGTCCATAACATCGCCACCAAAACCAACATCAGCAGAATCGCGCCTTTCGTTTCGTTTCGATTGCCACTCAAACTTTTTAATATAACACGAATTCCATTTGCGAAAAGCCCGCAGTGACACGTTGCGTCGCGCCATAAGCCAGTAGAAAGACAACGCTGACGACGGGTCAGTGGTACTGGTAATGCCGGCTGCTCATTCCCATCACTATTATACCACGAGTTATAAAAGCAGCGAAGGACCTTCAGTGATGAAATTCTTTGAATCAACCCTCTCTCATACTTATTTATCCATTTCGATGATAATGAATGTGCCACTGCAAAACGGACACCACTTATGCATTTTTGCTCGATGCAACGCTTGTCACAGTGGATCGAAACGAAAGGGAATATTTCAGTGGATATGTGGATAAGTTGTGTGTTTTATAAAATGTTTAAATTGATGATTAAGGGTTCAGGGCCATTTTACATACTTCTCTGTTCAACTGCAATCCCCAGCCCACCAGAGGGATTTTTGGGTCAGGGAATTAAAAGTATAAATTATTAAATTGATGTTGTTAATGCAGAGGAAATTGCACTTCTAGGTCCTTCCACGTCTGACGTTCGACCGAAGCCGCCTGACGGTGACGTCTATGTCAGACCATACTGTTGCTCCCACAGTTGGCTACTTAATTCAGATTCATATTTTAAAATTAAAGGCATTGCACAACTCGCAACAATAATTATTATTGGGCTTTAGTATTGATTGTATTAAAAAAATAATTATTTCAACACACACACTCACACACATTAGTACATATTTACGCACATTCCTGATGGATGAACATTACAAAAAAAAAATACAGACAATGTGTGCACTTTTATCGTAAAATCATTTTTATCTACTCTTTATTAATTACTATTTGAGATTGCCAGTAATTGAAAAAAATTAACTTTAATTTGCTTACGGCATACATGGCGTATGTGTAACATTTTTTTTTCTTTTTCATCGAGGGTATTTAAAATTTTATTCATGAAGATTTGCATGGACATTAACGTTGTGGTATTAATTGGTAGAGATAAATTAATTAATAATTTTTTTGTAATGTAATTTATTTCAGATAAATATGTATGAAAGTTTTAATTTCTTTAAAGCTCGCACTCTGTCCCAATGGATTCGAGATTAAGTACCTACTAAATTAATTTAAATAAATACTGGTGTAGTGTCAGTTTATAACAAATTATGTATATTAAACCGAAGCACTTACATAGGAAGCACTTAAACCGAAGCACTTAACACCGAGGAGAAAAAGTTTATACACTATACATACAAGAAACTTAGCTTGAGATTTTGAACATTTCAGTCTAACCTTTAGCACAGCAAAGATAGATTTTTTTGTGGAACGAAATTTAGTATGGCTGAATTTTGTGTACTTCAGGCACATACAATTCAGCAGTTAAGTCCTGTTTTTTTGGGACGGCATACCCTTGGGGAAACCACCATTTTTGGAAAACGCGAATGGATATATATCTCCGAAACTATTGATCTTAGAGACAAAATTGTAAGACCCAGAGTGTACATACATTTTTTTCAGTGGGTTCAAAATGTTCATGGTTATGTCGTTTTATTTTTTATATTTACACATTTTTGTCAGTCCCGATGAAACTTACGTGAATTATTTTTCAAATAAGTATTTTAGAACACTAAATTTCCAACCATTTCCAGCCATTTTGGTTGCCCTAAACTGAAAACTCCGGAGTAAATAATAAAGGGTGGTCCAACAAAAACATACGATCTTAGTTGTAAATAAAGCAAAAAGTTTTCACTGAGTGCACTGCACAACATACAGAATTAAAGTGTGCTAACTGCAGCGGGGCACATAAGTCTACTGATCCATCATGCGTAAGCCGCCAACAATATATTCAGATAAGACAAAAAATTTCCTCACGTCATCACAATCATAATCCCTCTGCAAAACCGGTTTTGATGAATCGGCCGAGAACCAACCACGTCAAATTCACCATGGAAGATTTTCCACCACTGCAGCATACGAAAGGCAGAGTTGCTCCTCGTAATAATTCTCACCAATTTACATTAATTCAAAACCATATTGTCAAAGCTCGCTCAGATGACCCACACATTGTAGCACCATCTGCTAGTGCAAATGGACTTGGCTCTGAGAAAAACTGTAGCAGTAACTCACTTTTTTCTTTTGATGAAATTTCTTCTCTTCTCAATGATGTCTTATCAAAATTAAGTTCTTGTCGTTCTTAATCTGAACAATTCAATGTAATTACCACTCTTGCAGTGAAATATCTTTATTCTTTATAATGGACATAAACCCAAAAATTATAACTTGAAATGCTATGTTAATGTTAATGCATTCAAAATAATAAACATGAATTATTTGATTTTATGAAACATAATAAGATTGACAAAGTTTTATTAACTGAAACCTGACTTAAAAATGAAAACAACTTCGTGAATCATAATTATACATGCTATAGACTTGATAGGCAATGTTCAAAAGGGGGAGGGGTTGCTATTTTAATAAATAAATCTTTAAAACATTTTCCCATTCCGACTATTAAATTTGAAATAATTGAAGCTATAGGTATTGAAATAGTTTTAAGTGATTCTACCAGATTTAGTATTTTTTCTGTGTACTTCCCAGGGGGAAATGGTAGCAACGAGAAGAAAACTAAATTTAAAAGAGACATTTTGAAACTATTTAGAAGAAATGGTAACTCTTTAATCGGAGGTGACTTAAACTCTAGACATCAATCGTGGGGATGTCTAAGAGCAAACTGTTGGGGTAATATCGTTCATGATATTATAGCATTTAACAGATCTCTAACATTATTATACACTCTCGAACCGACATACTTTCCAAGCTGTGCGTCTCAAAATCCTTCAACTCTTGATATTCTTGTTTCAAATAATGCATATCGTTTTTCGCAGCCAGTTACACTTAATGCTTTAAGCTCGAATCACTTGCCAGTCTTGACTTCCTTTGAGAATTCTGTTAGGCAAAGTAATCTGACTTCTGTTAGTTTTAACTATTCTGCTGCAAACTGGAATCGATACACTTCATATATTTTTGAAAACTTAAACCAGAGTAGATTATCGGCTGACTGTATTACTTCATCTGGTCAGATCGATGGCCTCATTGCTTCTTTTATGGAAGTTGTAAACAGAGCGCCTGATTTATCTATTCCCAAAACCCAAACAGTTCATTCAAATCAACTCACTTTACCTGAATCTATCTTACGATTGATTCGTTTCCGAAATTCGGAGAGAAGGAAATGGATCCGGTTTAGTCTTGATATTTTTAGGAATAATGTTAAGATTTTGAACAAAAAAATACAAAATGAAATAGAAATTTTCAAAAATAAAAATTGGAATAAGCTTTTATCTAGTTTTGACAAGGGATCTAAGCCTTTTTGGAAGGTTACAGAAATAATTAAAAAAAAAAAGTTCAAATATTCCACCTCTTCGAGTCAACGATAATGTTTTTGTTACTCAAATGGAAAAGGTAACCGCTCTTGGTGACATTTTTGCCAAAACCACACAATATCATCTCATCTCAGTTATATTGACACTGAAAATATTGTCAGAGATAAACTTATTGAATTACATTCCTTACCAAGTAACGTAAATAGAAACAACTTTTTTTAAATTCGTTCCGTGAAGGATTTAGTTAAACATTTAAAGCCCAAAAAATCGTCTGGTATTGATGGAATGAGCAACAGATTACTTAAAGCCCTACCTTCAACGGGCACCAAATTTCTTACAACGGTTTTCAATTGTTGTTTGATCCTTTCGTATTTTCCAAATTATTGGAAAGTCGCAAAAGTTGTTGCTATCTGCAAACCTGTCAAAGCAAAGGATAATCTTAACAGTTACAGGCCTATAAGTTTATTAAGTGCTTTAAGTAAACTATTTGAAAAGCTTATTAAACAGAGACTGTTAAACCATATTGAGGATGCGAATATTTACCCTATTAAACAACTTGGTTTTAGACCTGGTCACTCCACAAAAGCCATCAAATTTTAAGAATTAAAAATCACGTCAAAAGTAATTTAAATTTAAAGATTTCGACTGGCCTAGTACTTTTGGACATAGAAAAAGCCTCTGAGACTGTGTTGCATCAGGGGTTAATTAACAAACTTGTAATGTTTAATTTTCCTAATTATCTTATCAAGTTAGTAGCTTTTTACTTAACAGAAAATTTGTTGTATACTCAGGCAGTGTAAAGTCTGCAATTTATGATATAGTGAGTGGCGTTCCACAGGGTTCTGTCCTAGGACCCATACTTTTTAATACCTACATGTCCGACTTGCCATCTTTGGACGTAAATACTATATAGCTATGTTTGTTGACGACACACCCCTTTTTGCGTCAAGCATATTGCCTCAAGTAGCTCTTGCAAGTTTACAAAGCCCACTGAACATTTTACAAACTTTTTTTCATAGGTGGAAAATTAAAGCTAATGCTCAAAAATCGCAGGCAATTTGGTTTTCTCGGCGTAGAAAATTAGAGTATTTGCCACAAACAACGCTAAAGCTAAATTGTACTGATATCGCTTGGTCTGATAGCTGCAAGTATCTAGGTCTTACACTTGATAAGAAACTGACTTTCGATAAACATATTTCCAGCACGATCAACAAACAAATCTTTTAATAAGAATTTTATACCCTTTCATAAATCGCAAATCAAGTCTTAGCATGCATAATAAAATTTTAATATTCAAAACTATTTTCCAGCGTATACTCACTTACGGTGCTCCAGTAAGGTTTAACTGTGCTGAAACCCATTTAAAAAAAATTCAAAGAATGCAAAACAAAATTATAAAATTAATGCTAAATTTGCCATGGCATTTCTCAACTGTAAGGCTTCATGATAAAGCTAATGTTAAGCAAATTAAGCTTGAACTATATAACCTACAAGATAACTTTTTTAGAAGATGTTCCTGTTCTGATAATGAGCTTATTCTTAATCTCTTAAATTAGATATTTTGTTTATATCGCATTAGGGTTTATGTGCAATTTTAGTTTTTAAGTATTACATAAGGTTTTTTTCTTGTAGCTTTTCCCTTAAATCTTTGTTTGTTAAATCATTTAAGCTTTATTCATTTAAGTATTAAAAATATATTGAAGTTGTAAAGAATTTAATTTTCTATATCTCTTAAATAAACATTCATTAATGTAATAAATTTCGAACTGCAATAAATAAATAAATAAAAAAAAAAAAAAAAAAAATTCACTAAATTATCTTAATATTTTTGTATTATGATAGAAGGATTTTTTTTGCCCCAAGGCATTTTATTTGGCCCGAGGCATTTTTGTTTTGCCCGCGGCATTTTTTTTTACCCGCGGAATTTTTTTTGTCCAGAGGCATTTTTATTCTTAAATGAAAAATGTATTCTTTAATGAAAAATGTAATTATATTTTATCACGAAAAGTCGAAATATTGACTTGAAGGAAAATAATGTTTCAACTCCGATGAAAACATCTATTTTTAAAATTACAAAAGTTAAACAAAAAAAAAACACCTTCTCTGAATTGAAACATTACTTACCTGCCTGAGACATCACAATATTTTTTTAGTTTTTTTTGTTAAATCGACAAAAAAAAAACAAATTATTTCATATTCCTTTGCATAAATATCTCAAAAAAAAAAAAAAACATTCTATTTAAGTAAGGTACTGCTAGAAGGTTCTTGTTTTCATTTAAATTGTTTCCTGCTGAGAATTAGGCTTAGATTTGTTGAGAAATAAATTATTTTGTTCACATTAGTGTGTATTGTGTTCTTTTTATGAGCAAACTCTTATTAGTATTGACTGGTCTAGATTCCAATTTTTAAGAACTAAGGGCGAATGCGTAATCGCAGAAAGATCTGCCTGCATATCGATTTGATTCTTCTTCTGCCCGCAGAAAGCAAGCAGGCGGCAGTTTTTTTTTTAATAAATTTGTGTTCGTAGACATGGAAGCGCAGAAAATCCTATTTTTTAGGAATTATTATTAAAAAACCGAAATTTTGTATATTAAATTTTTACGCGGGAAAAGGCGATTTTAGGGATTTTGGGTGATATATGGAACAAAATATTCTGTGATGGACAAATATCCTGATAATATATGAATTTCGAAGACATTTCATTTACTTATGTATATCATATCTACCTACATGTTGTCTTTTCTTAATATTCATATTTTGTCAGCAAAATTAACTTTATTCAGCAGAATATTTTTTTTCGGCACAAACTGCCCAACACGATGACTTGATTTCTACACACTTTATATGTAAACGAACGTAATTTGTTTTGCAGGCCTGCTTAAGTCAGATTTCAATTTCTGTTTACGAACACAAACCAGGGACTGTTTTAAGAAAAAATCAGAACTACCAACAAATCATTATTGAACAAAATTATACAGAAAATGATCGTTTCGATTAAAATATTTATTTTATTTTAGACGTAGCCCGTTTATGAGACGGCTATTTTATCGACAGTTTTTTAATTTTATTGTTCTTACCGAGGGTATTTTTTTTCCTACTTGAACTTTTCCTACAAATTTATCACTTTTGGTGTCAAAATGCTGATGCTGAAATTTTTTTGATTTGCTTGCTTAACAATTTTTTATCGCAGTTGAGGAATTGAAAAAAAGTTGTTGAAAAATCATAAATACGACGCTCAAAAATGTAGGTTTCTGTTTGGCTTTCAATTGAAATTGCATGTAAAGTCGATGAGGCAACACAAACAAGTGCGCTTATTGTGTCCGGGTTATATGTTACAACCGTCTAAAATTTTGAGATCAGATAAAAGTTGAACATATTTTCTGAATTGAGATAATCCTAACAAATATGAATAGTACTAAATCATTCGAAATTAAAATAGGCAGCAAATATTCGAACCTACACTGTGCTTGAAAATTGACTTTCTTAGAAGTACTTTGTGTGGAACTGGTCGATGAAAGGGTGGATTGTTTAATAACAACTACCAGAAACGCAATTTAGAGCTACCAATTTCAAATAGCAACTACCAGAAAACATAACAACTACCACTTAAAACAGTCCCTGACACAAACTTCGCTCCTGGTAATTATAAAAATGTGCATAGTAATTTAAAATAATTTTTTTTTAATAAAATAATTTTCGTTTTTAAAATATTGGTGCGGAATGCTAACACTTTCCAGAGGCGACTGCATACAAATTTAATCAAAATTAGTTAAGCCGTTTCAGGGAAATTCGAAGATTAAAAAGAAAACATTACTTTGGAATGTATGCCGTTAAGAACCCTATTTCCGTTCTGTTTGAGTCAATTTCAATTTCAATTTTATTCATTTTAGGAACGAAGTTTATTCAAAATCGGTATCAACCTCCAAGACCATCCCCTGCGTTCGCGCTTGCCTCCACCAGCATTACAAATTCAATGTGGACAGGCATTGTGTTTATGTCTGCGCCAATAGTGGGTGAAATATTAGTTATGTAGGTACACATAACTACATGAATATCTACTAAAGTTACATAGCAAAGGTCATCTCTTTATTCAACTTTTATCTCGTGGGAGAACTGGAAACTCAAAAATTAAGAGTGAAATTCTTATGCGAGGAAGTAAATTTGATATATTTGGAGGGGGGGTTTTTGAACCCACAAAACCCCTACCTGCGTTCGCGCCTGTTATCGACAAATTCCGCCTGCGTAAGGTGACTGTCACAAGTGATAATCATATTTTTGTGACTATTTTCTGTGACAGCTATTTGGCTATGCAGACGGAATTTGTCGATAATGACTATCACTTATCAGTTTATCACATATCACCTTAGCCGATTCCACCCCAGATTTTTCCCTTAATTATCATAAATGCATAGTTATCCTAGAATACAGACCAAACACGATTAAAAGTTGGATTTTGCCGTACCTATCTTCTCTATTTCTATTTTATTTTCGTTGTTTAGTATTTTTCCCAGTTAAAAAAAAAATAATAAATAAAGTACGTAACAATACCAGTCCAAAGGTAACAAAATTTCCAACAATTCTTGATTAGAAATTCTAATTAGCTTGAATATAGTTCATAACTGATTTCGCTGTAAAAGTGATGTAAGTTGGACTGAACTTAATAAAAATTGGGTATTAACAAGGCCCTCATTGTCAACCGAAGAGTCCAAGTGAAAACGCCGGGATGTAACGCCAATTTTTAAGGACTTAAAGCCGTTAAAAGCTATTTTGAATGAATAAACAAGTCCAATTCAACTAAAAAGTACAAGTGACCTCAACTCCAGAAATAATTGTGTTTCGCCCAAGGTATAACAGTGGGCTCTTCAGTCAGTCTGTTATACCCTACTAAGACACAAATTTTGGTCGATGTTTACCGACTCTTATAAAAATTACAGGAAAATGATACTGTAGTAGGGTATAACAGACTGACTGAAGAGCCCACTGTTATACCTTGGGCGAAACACAATTATTTCTGGAGTTGAGGTCACTTGTACTCTTTAGTTGAATTTTATTCATTCACTCCACTTAAAACAAAAGTAATTTCAATATTTTAATATTTAAATTTCTTCATCTTCTTATTATTAAACAAGTCCAATTTAATTAATAATGAGTCTTCTACTTGGCTCATTTATTTCATTAGTATCTAGAATTTGTATTATAAAAAAAACATTCATAAATAAATAGAGACATTTTAAGTCTCCTTCACTTTATTAGATAAGCAATAGAAATAATTAAAACACAATTAAACATACATAACTGGAAAATCCCTTTTCACACAATCATATTATATTATAATGTTTTTAATTGTATAATTAAATCTTATCTAAAGCCATTACTTGTGGCTTTCAAGCAATAAAGCAAAAGAAACAAGAGTATTAACAAAAAAAAACAAAAAAAAAAAAAAAAAAGGACGAGTCTAAGTTATCTGCAAAAGCTATCCACACAAGATATCCGACCGAGGAAATAATTATTAAAATGCCTTTAGGAAACTAAATCAATTAGGCTGAACTGTAACGAGAAGGAGAAATACGATGACTAGGATGTAAACATGAAAAAGTGTTGAACACGAACACATGCAGCTCAAATCAAACAAAAAACATAATATTGTTTCTCCTTGGATATGTGTGGGCGTGGACTGGGTATAAGTTAAGTAGGGTAAGAATTATACCCGTCAGGCATATTCACTGCTGAAACAACACAAAAAAATCTTTTGGCCATTTAATTGTGATGCTACCATATATTCTTTTGGTTTCGCTTCACATAATAATAGGCAGTGGCAGTTGGTTTCTGTTGGAGGATAAACAAAAATGGCAGGCAAACAATACACAAAAAAAAAAAAAACAGAAGAAGCTTCACACAAACAAACGTGAATTCCAGAGTTAACCAGGAAATAAAATTATTTCTTCCTGTGTTAGACATGTAATTGAGTAAGCAAAATAAATCGCCAAATTGGGCCATACTTTACTTTCGTACATGATGAAATAACATAAGGCATTTATGTTCTGTGCATAATCAAAGAATGTTAATACATATAAAAGGTGCGCAAGAATATGGTGTGAAAGTTTTTAAAAATTATGTGTATGATTAGCCCAGAGCCGCTGTACAAAAATAAGAAATATGTGCATATATTAAAAGGTACTTATACCTACTTAACATTTATTTGAAAAAGAAGGTAAACTGTCTTTCGCATTCATCAAACTGCGGAATTGACTTCAAATTAGCAGCACATTCATTATTAAGCAAACGAAGAGCGCATGACAGCGCGTCGTCTTGCCTAAATCCTTTTTTGACATCAAAGGTGGCGGTGAGTTTTTTTCCGACCTTGTTGGAGCAGCATGTATTCTCCATCGTCATCCTGAACAGAAGGAACATTTTGCCAGGGTTGCCAAAACTCGTCTCTATAAATGCTGTCATACGCCGCCTTGAAATCGATGAAAAGTTCCAGCAGTTTTTGCAAGATCTGCAGCAGTGTCATAATTTGGTCGATAGTATGGTCCTTTCTGGGCTGAAGCCGCACTGAAATGGACCTTTGAGTTTGTTGACGAAACGTTTTAGGGGTTCAGATAACACGGCAGATTCGATCTTGTATAGACGATAAGGAGATTCCTCTGTAGATGGCGCAGTTAAGAGGTTTTCCTCTTTTAAGGATCAGGAAAACAATGTTGAGGTTTCATTCATCGGGCATGCTTTCCTACGACGATGAGCTGGTGCACTACTCCTAACCAATTCATCAACTGCTGCTTTGAATACCTCAGGAGAAAGGCCGTCGCGTCGGCTTCAGCAGCTTTGTTGGACTTAGCTTATAGATATTGCTATCTCCACTTCGTTTAAGTTAGGTATACGGAATTGTTGACCTGCATCGTCTAGGTTGAATGGTGAAATCTGCCTCACAGCGAACATAAGATTCGTCATCGGCGTTATATAGTCAACAGAAAAGTGATCTTTCCGTATTCACAACATCTACTGCGAATCCACTACGACATGTCCTTGCAGGCTTAGGTTCGTCCCTTGTAGCCCTGGGGAGCTTCTTTTACCTTTTGGTTAAACTTCCGAACCTCATTCCCGTTCTGACATCCCTCAATCTCCTCCATCACGCGCTTCTCAAACTCCTTCTTTTTTCTTTCTGAGAAGCCGGTATTCTTTTCTCCTCTTTTGCTCGTTGAGCTCGCGAGGAGCTCTGGTCCTTCCTTGATGGGGTTACTAGAGACTCATCACGTCAAACTTCCTCACAGCATTTCTTCGGTTTGGCTGTGTTTGAGATATCCATATAGCCATACCTTGGCTTCAACAAGGTAAAGTTCCAAGCTTAAGTTGTCCCCTCAGAATAACGTTCGGACAGCCTCGATACTGGAGGAGTGCCTTGCGTCGACTGCAATATGATCAATCTGGTTGGATATTGATTGATCAAAAGATTTCCACGTGCGTTCCTTTGTGGATATTGAGGTGAGGGAACTGCCTAATAGCTACCACGATGTTTCGTCGCACAGAGAAGTCGATCACCCTAATTCCGTTATCGGAGGTGGTGTCGTGCTGCCTGTGCTTTCCAACTATTTCACCAAAAATGTCCTCTCTTTCTAGCTGCACGTTAAAATCGCCTAGGACAATTTTAATGTCATACATATTTATGTAGCTAGGGCATAACGTTTGTTTCCTGCAAGAGCTCGTAGAAATCATGCGTCTTTATTTTTCTTCGCATGTGATGCATGAGCACATATGAGGCCTTTTTGCCCTAAGTGACAGTTCTTGAAAGGATATTCGGTAACCGTCCCTGTGATCGTTGTGGTTTATATATATGTAGTTGTTGTTTGATAGTGTGGTTAAGGTGGATCGTCGTTTCTCGTCCGATGTGGATGACAAGAATCGGATTTTCCTTGGCCTATAGTTTTTAGTTGGCTTGGTCGTGTTACGGATGATTGGTTTAGTTGGTGTTGGTGCTGCAGTGTTTGTTGTTTTTGTCTCAAATCTCCTGGTCCTGGGTCTTCGCTTTCCTGTTGGGTCGTGATATGACATCTGCACAATACGTGCCGTTAAGCTTATATACTCTGCTCAACAAAAATGGTCAGTACAGGGAAGACATGACGTTTGTATCTCTGTCTGGTCGCATTGGCTTGCACATATCTATTCCAAGTTAAAGCTTTCATAGAGTTTCCATAATTAGCATTATATATCTCACGTTAAACAATTCTGTTCTCACAAGCTTGAAAACAGAAAGCTATTTTATAAAAAAAACCACTGAAAAAGCACTTTTGTATTGCTTTCAATGGGTAAAGGTAACTCTGTTGAAATATTTATTTTTTTTTTAGCTCACACAGCCAGTGCCAGAGTAGGGACGATTATATGATCAGTTTAGTGTGCTTTGGGCATGCAATGATAGGCCGAGAGCTGACCGTAGGATCACTTAGCTTATAAGGTAAGAGGTTCTAGTATCCCTTAGTCGATAGATCTGTTCTAAAGAAACTCAACGCACATGGGTTGCCTAGCGAAATTTGGGTAGGTGACGTCTAAAACGGGCCACTTCCGGTTAGTTTTTTGGACCATGACTTAGCTCATCGAGTAAGCTATTTTAACTAGGTACACTCAAATTATAGGCCTTGAGAAGAAAGAACGAAAAATATAGGGTTGCCTAGTTTATAATTGGTAGGGAGTCTTGCCAACCCTCTTTGAAAATCACTTTTTTAGAACTATGACTTAGCTCATCGAGTAAGAGGATAAAACTAGTATCAAAATCAAGATTAAACTGTAGACACTGAAAATAAAAAAAATAGGGTTGCCACTTTTATATTTATAGGGTTACTGTTTTTATATTTCTTTTTGTATATTCAAATTGATTTGATTGATAAGGTCTGGGAAAAATATAAAACAGTACAAAAATTTGTATGAACAAGTCAAATTATCAAACTGATAAGTTCATTATCCGTGTGTCAGCTAACACCGATGGTGTTTTTTTGTATGATTACGTCTACTTCTGTAGGAATTGAAGCAACGTAAACATTTGATTTCATCCTTTTTAAATTTTCATAACATCCATGATTTGGAAATAATACTCGCCGCCATACAATTTTTGAAATCTTGCATAAGAGCAAGTACGTGCGACAAGTCAAGCATATGATTTTTTTTTAAATATAATAAAATAAATTAAAATTATTATTTTAACTTTTTTTTTAACGTTTTATCGACATTTTTTCCACTCAAAATTTAGACTCATTTTTATTCATACAATTTCAGAAACTCCTATTTGTTATATGTAATTTATTTATGTAATGTTGTTTGGTTTTTTATGGATTAAGCTACTTTATAAAATAGCAACTTCTCTATTCCAAATATGGCAAAAGGGAAATGACTTGAGAGGTCCTTAAACATCTCTCAAAACTAAGCCAATACGTTTTATTTCAAACTATCAGCAGTAAAAAGCCCATATAACCTTGCATGGGGCAATTTTGAAAACTGTAAAACCTTCAATCATCTGCCATAGCACGAGGATAAAAAGAGCATCTTCTCTCTGTTTTATTGCGTGGAATATTTTAAGGTTGGCCTTATGATAAGATATACATAGGTTCTCCACAAAATTGATGGCATTCTTTGATGGGGGCATATGGCTTACTCGTCTCGTATATACATAGCTTATAGTTATTTTTACTGAATAAAATTTAGAGAACTTTTTAGGGCAATGGTCGCTTAGAAGGTTCAAATGACTGACATAAAAACAACAGGGACTTGTACTGTGTATCTACTGATTGAGTGAGTGTTTCAAAACATTTTATGAATAATAATCATTCCTTTTTCCGTGGCCAGAAAGACATTATTCTTTTTGAGAGGTCTTTGTAATAATAATAATAATGTAATCGTCAGCTCCCTATTAAACATTTACCTACTATTGTAGTGTAGTTGAATGCTTTATTTTATATTAGCAATTTGCTTTTGCTAAAGGCGTTGTTCTGTTTACTTTGAGCAACACTTGTCTATATACATTAGGGTGTCCGTTATTTAGGATAGCACACCCCATCAATCGAAAATGTATGCCAAAAGAAAAAATTATCCACCAAAATATTTTTTTCCGAGGTAATTAACCCGGGCCTCTAAGGTCATACTTTTCCCATACAAATTTGGCGCAACAAGACAGCATACTTAAAGGCGCTTATAAAAATGCTGATGCTCCAAATGCATTTGATAAACACATAACACATCTCGACCTGTGACGTCAGTGGTCTAAAGCGGTGGAGTGCGTAGTGCACACGACTGCTAAAACTGAGCAAATCTGATATGCGTGGGTTCGAATCCTATGGTGTGCATAAATAAAATTGGATTAAAGCTCAGCACCACTAAAAGGAGACTGATGAGTGCAAAAGTGGCAAAGCACGAAATAGCTAAATCTCCAGCCAAACAATTGGTGGTAGCGCCTTTAAGTTGTTGTTGTTGTTCAAATATTCAAGGACATTTTTTTCATTTTTTTTTGTATAAGCTATAAAGAACTTTTCTTATCATTCCAGCTTTTTTCTAAAAATGTATAATCATGTCGATTACTGAATCAAATGATCGGATTTGAAATGTCAAAGATAAACGAAATGCGGATGGACTGAGTATTTCATAATCTAAAAATTTTGGAAACCATCCGCAGACCATTCATCGGATTCTGTTATCGGGGTAAATTTAATAAATTAAAAATGATTGTTATAGCTTCATTAGGATAAATTAAGAAAAAAAGTTATAAATTAATAATTTGTATTAAACAACCTTAAAAAACACTAACAAATGTTGAAATACTAAAGGAAAATAATTTTTACTAGTTATGTTGAATATTATGGAAACCGCATTTTCTTTGCTTTATTAATGAAACAATAAAACAAAAAATTATATTTTTCTTTTTATCAAAAATGGCATATGATAGGGTGACATTGACTTGACCTGCGAACGATTTGTTTAAAATTTACGATAGGTACTTGTAGAAAAAATATTTACTCTGTATGCAAATCTATGCAAAAGTAATTCATATTTTAATTTGAAGATGCGCCAAAGTCACCCGGTTTCACGGTACTTAAACAAAATATTTTTGTGTTTTTACTGGTTGTACTTCCAGAAAGTCGCGGAACCTTGAAATCTCTTTCGCGGAACCGCAGGGTTCCGCGGAACACAGTTTGGGCACCGAGGCATTAAGTTATAAGTTTAAAAAAACTGGGTATTGATAGCATACTGCGCGTCATACCAATAAATGCCCTCCCTCCTTATGTCTACTACCCAAGCTTTTTTTTTTCTTTTCTCATGTCATGTTAATAAAAGGTTTACCCGCTGGGAACATCCAAATTGAACAATTTTTTTAATAAGAACCACCTGATACCATTATCTTTCACACCGTATTTTGTAATAATACCAAGTTTAAATCAACTTTAAAAGTTCATGTATGAGATCTGTACCAGCCTGATTTCGGGGGAACTTTTTGTCGGTGGCCAATTGTGAACACCTCTTCCAGAGATAACACGTTCCGGAAACTTTTCCCGTAAAAAATCGATGGTTTCGTTGCTTGTGTGGAACGCCCGCCGTCTTGTTGAAAGTCTATCGAATTCCGGCTATACAAAATTATTAATCATCTCTCGATAGCGCAATCCATTCACCGTAGCTGTTGCTCAAGCCTAGTTTTCAGAAAAGTAAGGTCCAATGTCCCCGCCGCACTATAAACCGGACCAAACAGTTACTCGTTGAGGATGGAAAGCCCTTGATTCGACAAGTTTGCTTGTAGCCTCCGAGGTGGCCTCATCCGAATAATTTCCATGCTTTTTTTATAGTGAATTTTAATTATTTCAATGCGTTGTTGAAGCGTGTATCGTTCCATTTTAATTAATGGTGTAGTTTCTACTTATCAAATGTCAACAAATTACAGCTTCAAAAGTTACAGCTACCGAAATAGCGGGCTATTCAAAATAACACCTTAAGTTTCGTTTTAGCAAAAAAATTTGCCTCAAACCTGTATTCATATTCAAATGTATCTGTCACAGTTAAAAGCATATATTTTCTTGAGGAGTGTTCAATATATTTAAAGGACCAAATTTTCCAACTCCTTTTTTTCTAGCCATTTAAAAATTTAACTGTGGATACATATTTTAAATTATTTAATTGAAATATTTTACCACAAAGGTAATTTAAAATGTGTTTTCTTACATTTCATCCCTCAATGGAAATCAACCCAAAATATCCCCTTAATTACCTTATTACCCTAATTACAATCCCATTCAAATTAAAACCATCGTCGTCGTCATAATGGTTGTAATTTTTGTTAAATGGTTTCTATTTTAGCTTTAAAAACATATATTATGCATACCTACATGTAACTATGTATGTGTTAAAAATACATATCTGTAAGACCAAAAACCACATACCTCTTATACTCAAAATGAAATTATTCTGTGGTAACAGCGTCACAACATGCGTGTGACTCGAGTACCGCATTTCATTTGTCAAAAACGTTGACAATGAAATTTCCGCTTTTTCTCCACAAGTACGAATATTTGGACTGTCTCTAATATACCAATGCCAGCAAAATAATCGCACAAAGGAAATTCGTTACGCACTGATTAAGACATGATAAGTAGAAAATAATAATACCCACCTACCTATACACAATGTTATGGGTGTGAGTACGAGTGCGGGTACCTACTATATGACTTTACTTATAATACACATTTACCGCCAACGAGGGAATGAAACCAAAAAAAAATTTAAGGACACAAAGATAATGGAAGTTTTATCTTAATCGTTATATCTGCTAGAAGGATAAAAGAGTAGGTACCCATTATAAGAGGCTGAACTCAACTCAGAAATGTTTGTTTCCGGGGAATCACATCCGTTCGTCATCAGCATTAACGTCACACAATTCAACATAATTTACGTTGGATTACCTTATTTTTTTTTTGCGGTTGTAGGTACATACCTTCCTCTCATTTGGTTTTTGAATGCTGTATGTTGGAGTGCGAGTGATTTGTTTTCGTGTTAAGAAAATAAAGATTCAACTGTAATATTGTGTTTGATTAGAATATCCACCCACTTAAGCTTTAACAGGATCACAGGAATTTCAAAGGTTCATGGCCAATTTCATAAATATTGACTAAAATAACATTTATCTAAAATCCTTATATATTATAACAGACCAATAAATTTGTTCAGTTTCACCAATGTAGAAAAGGGAAATTTTCGGGATATTTTAGTTAAAAGTTTGAGTTTGCTCACATCCCTGTAAACAACTATATAGGTTCTGCTCCTCTTACATATGGAGTACGCCGAGAAAGAGTGAAATAACATTTTTCATAAACACAAAATGTCATGAGATGAAAAAAATGTATGTGTGCTACTTGATAGCAATAAATTTTGTTGCCACAAAAAGTAAAAGAATAATTGTGCGTGCAACAAATATTAAAGCGTATTAAATTGTTTGCGTTTTTTAAATTATTTAAAACAAATATATTTAGTACAATAATTGTAAAAAAAAAAAACAATTGTGCGCATATTTAAATAAAAAAAGTACACCTCAAAATCCAAGCGGCACATCAGCGAGGATCTAATATGAATATTTCACTGGGACGTTTTTTTCTCGCGAATTATATATTTTTTTATCGGATTTTTATTGCTTGAAGACTTTTTTTTTTGATCATTCACTAAAATATGAACAGTTTAAAGCACTTTAAAATTTGTTTTCTTTCTTAATCGTCACACAAATAATTTCTGGATGGGTAAAAAAAATCCTGTGGACGCGGAATACTCCTTTGCGTTGAATCTAATGTTGCTCTTCATCTTCATCCGCAGAAGATGGTGATCATCTATTATCCTAAAAATGAAACCCACATTTTGGGTTAACTACCTATTCCTTACTTTTAGTTCCAATTTGCAAAAGAAGCAAAGCAAAAAACAAATGTGATATCAAAATATGTATACATATATCTTCACGGGATGTGATGACTTTCATGACGCTTTTTAAATTTAATGAGAAGAAAATGAGCTTTTAGTTTATAAGGGCGTTTAAAAGCCTATTATATTTAAAAGCAGTTATTGAAACCAAAAATCCTCATTTTAAGGCTAAATGTCCTTTTAAATATTTAAAAGACCTTCATGAAATCGGCCATCATAGTTATAATTTAAACATTAAACAAACTTACATAAATAAATCTTAAAGACATAACCCCAACTAACAAGTGAGACTTATTTTTGTTTTGCATACAAAATTTAACACTTTCATATTGTTTGAAATCTATATCGTCCGTCATTTAAAAATATGCCGTGCAGAAAAACAATCTAGTTTTCGATAAGGCACTAGAGAGTTTTAAATAGATTCTGGGGAGGGGCTAGCAAGGGTTAGCAAAGGCTAGAACAATGGCCTTGATGAAACCTCGTCAGGCAAAAAAAAAAAAAACAAATAGCTTATCTGGGACTTGAATAAGTTTCATACTCTAATGTTTCATACCATTTTGCATAACAAACACATAAAATATACAGATATCTCACACTCATAGTAAAAAGTGTAATATGAAAAAGAAGACAAAAGAAATAGAGAAAAAAGTGTTGTATGATGCTGAAATTGCATGGTGCTCATAAAATGTTTGTTTTTGGTGTAGAAGAGATATACCTGATGGGGAACAGAAACATGTCCAACAAGTTCTTACTAGGGAGGGCCTCACCCCTCACGAGTTTTTGAAAAATTTCCCTCGTTTAAATGTTTGGTACTGAAATCCAGCAAGGGCTTGTCAAGTATCTGATAAGTTTTTCTCGTCTAGATTTTCCCTGCTGAAAACTCACTAGGGCCTATTGCCCAAATTAGACAGAAACTTGGCATTTTTCCAGCCGAGATGCGTTAATGTTATTGTACAAGTAAGTACTCTCTCCATGTCAAACTAAAATTTTCGGTACAAATCTCTTGTAGGTGTTTTTTTTAACAGCAGTGCTTGTAAAGAAAAAAAACAAACCAGAGAGAGTTTAGCGGATGGTGTTTGTTAATTAATATGGCTGATAAGGAGGAGAGTTTGGAATACATCTTCAACTCATCAAGTAGTACCAAAAAATAGAATTGTAGATGGAAAAAATAGGCACGACTGGATCGCAAAAACTTGGTCTTGTAGCAAACAACTTGAACGTAGCTTAAAATTGACAATGTGCATATATATAGTGGTTCTATTATAATATTAATAAAAAAAGTTTTAAAAACAATTTAAAATATAAATTATTACTATAAAATAATATACCTAGGTACTTTTTTTGTAAAACAGATAGAGCTTAAAAAAAAGTATGCTATCTGATTTGTTTGATAAATTTTAATTTATGAAAACAAACTTTCAAAAATCGTTAGAGCGGTTTTTTTTTAAGTTATTTTTTATATACCTACAAAAATTCTTGAAAATTAAAAAAAATTAAATTTGGTATGCCAACTTTTAGTATTTAATAAAATACAATTTTTCACAAAATTAAAAAAAAATCTCTAACCCGTTTTCAAGATATTGAATTTTCAAAAAAAAACAACATTTTTTTAAAAATCCAAAAATTATTTTTTGAAAAATTTTATATGCGCAAGATTGTTAAAATTGTAAAGGCCTTCTTACATAAAAAAATAGGTTGAAGATGGTGTAACCGTTAACGATAAATTTGAAAACCAAAAAATCGGTTCTATGACAGGTATACCGTTAATAACCGTTATAATTTGTTTTTTCTTGCTCCTATTTATTCTCTCAAAATCGTTAGAGCCGTTTCTGAACTAAATCAAAATTTCAATTTGCCCTCTAGGGAATCCCATAAGAACCTTAAGTCCCAAGTTTGAAGAGAATCGCTTCAGCCGCTAAGGCAGCGGGTCGAGGTACAGACAGACGGACAGACAGACAGAATTGCGAGACCCACTTTTTCGCGTTCTCTATCATCGTAATGTTAGGGAAAATTATTATCTCGTTTTTTTTTTTGCACGAATCCTAAACTTGCCCTATACTACGTATATCGCAACTAAAAATAGTAAAAACCTACAATTTTTAAGGTTTTTTGGGTATAATTATGATTAGACTTATGTGTATCCGAATTAGTGACCTCGCTCCTACCCCAAGTAGAAGCGTAGTTTTAAATATCGGATTCGCACTTCCACACCCACTTTTCTTATATCTGCGTTCCTTGGAAACAGTTCGAACGATTTGAATGAATTTTTCAAATTTGTTTTTGTAAGCGAGATAAATTCATAAAATGTGTTTTCAGTGAAATTCGCCTACTGCCTCGCTCGCACTTTTCTCAAAATCTTCATTTCTTGGGAACGGATCTTACGATTTAGATGAACTTCTCTCAGATTGTTCTTATAAGCGACAAAAATGTATACAAAAATCCTTCAGTGAATTTCGCCGGTTGCCAGGACCACTTTTCTTCTATCTTTGTTTTTCAGGAAAAACTAAAACGTTTAAGACCAAATTTTCATACTTAATTTTCTTTAGCGAAAAACAAATTTAAGGAGACCTTTTACATATCGCTCATTAAAAAGAACAACGTCATAACTCAAAAAACCTCAAACTTCAGAAATCGCAATTGAAGTTTGCTTGGCTTTATTTTATAATCATCTTCATTTGTATCTATACTTTTTTCTTGGTAGAGCTTTTAATTACAGTTTTATCGCAAAATATGAAACTTTTAAAATATTTGGGTCTCTTAGAATCAAAACGGAGCTATCTCGACCTTTTTGAACATATAGAGTGTGATATACCTAAATTTTCGTTGCAAAGAGAGCTACAAGATGGCATCCTTTTTTTCTTTTAAATCGATCTATTTTAAAAGTTATAAGCACTTGAATTTTGAATTTTGAATCAAAACAACCCTATCTATTTTTTTGTTAATAATCAAAACGGACCTATTTTTCACTATAAATGATTTTGTTTTCAAAACGGACCTACATGACAACAAATATTTAAAGTTTGTTTTCAAAAAGGGTCTAATTTTTTCGCTCTGACAGAAAAAAGAATTTGTAAAATTATGAATCGTGATGTAAATACAAATTTTGCAAAATAATGTTTAAAATGAATATAAATAGGTTGTAGTGAGCTAATGTTAATATGGAAACCCAAAATAAAGTGCAGGTAATGGAAAAGTGAAAATTGTCCAGTCCCAGTGGTAGATTGGTAGTCTATCAAATCGAACTCTAAACCGACAAAAATAAAAGGCACTTTCAATTCAAGGCATCCAAACGTTTCTTACTTAATACTTTGAAAGTATAAATAAATGAATTTATGTACCTATGTATGTAACCTTATACTTGCTCTAGAGGGCAAGTATTAGTTTCGTGTCAAAAAAAAAGATTTCGAGGTTTTAATCAAAACTTACCTTACGATGATGGAGAAGTCCAAAACGTGATTTTCATCAAGACGTCTCTAAAACGGCTCAAACGATTTTGATTAAACTTTTTACATGTCATCTTAAGACCAGTTCTAATAACTCTACATACCACGTTTTTACCAAAAAATAGGAATAATGGCAATAATAATATGTTTTTTTTTTAATGGTCTTTTTTATACTCATTAATGTATATTCCCTCATATCTCTTACTTCTAAGTTATCAACAAATATTACACTTGAAATTCATGTAAGCAATCTTTTTTTTACGAAAAAATTAAATAAAAGAAATTTTTTTTATTTTAAATCAAAAAATAAAAATCAAAATTGCTATTTTAGCATGTTTTTATTTTTTTTTTCGTTAACGATATAAGAATATTTGTAAACCATCACTATATCTACATACACTGTCATTGTCTATAGCTACGTTCTAGTTGTTAGGTACGAGATCAAATTCGTGCGATCCAGTCGTGATATTTTGTATGTTTGTCGTCTAATAAAAAAATTCAATACTGGTTTTTGCAGTTTCTATGCATTTCAGAATCAAAACGGTACTATATTTTGGTATTTAGATTCAAAAACACCGATTTTTAATTTTTCACGATCAAAATCCTGACGAGGTCCTTATATTTCATTTATTGTTTTATCTTATAAAAAATTTCTAACCGATTAAAAAAAAATTTACTTCACATAATTTTCTACATTAGTTTAGAAGTTATAGGTTTTTGCCCTTTTTAACCATTTTCACTTCTAAATATATAGGTCCATTTTGATTCTAAGCGACACATTTATTGGACTGTTTTCATTTCAAAGGTTCCTGCGATATTAATACAGTATTTCCACAAAAAAATATTAAAAAGTGACAGTGTATATAACGACAAATGATGCTCTATAGCCTTTAATTTTTCAGTTCTAGAAATAACGTTTTGCCAAAAAAATAGTTTATAAGAAATGAGTTTGAACTATGTCAATAGGTCATAATTTATGTTTTTATGTGATTTCCTAGGAGCTAAATTCGAATTTTTGTTTTAGCTCATCTAGGACGAGGTAGCAATTTCGGTTTTATCAAGTTTTCTCTAAAACGGCTCTCATGGTTTTGATTAAATTTAGTACTCCACGCAGAAAAACCAAACTAGTTTTCGACAAGGCACTAGATTCTGGCAAGATGCTAGCAAGGCTAAGCAAAGGCTAGAACAAGGGCCTTGGCGATTATGAAACCTTTTACCTCGTCACGCTAAAAAAAATAATTGCTTATGTGCGACTTGATCCCCCGACCTTCTGCTTGTCAGTGCAATTCGCCACCTACTGGGCTAACTCGCTATACAAAAATTCAATGCCGAAAGTGAATAAGTTTCATAGTCTTATGTTTTATACATCATACCATATTCCATAAAACTTACATATAACTATACAGTTGTCTCGCACATATGTGTGATATGCGAAAGAAGACAAAGGAAAGGGAGAAAAAAGTGTCGTATGATATAAAATGTTGGTTTTTGGTGTACAAGAGACATTCCTTATGGGGTACCGAAACATGTCCATGATTTCCTTGTCTAAATGTTTTCCTTGTTTTAATTGTTGGTACTGATATTCCAGCAAAGGCTTGTCAAGTATCTGACAAGTTTTCATCGTCTGGATTTTCGCTACTAAAAACTTACTAGAGCCTTGCCCAAACTAGACAGAAACTAGCAATTTTTCCAGCCGGGACGTGTTATCTCTGGAAAAGTTTAAATAATACTGCATACCAAGTTTTTACCAACAAAATCGAATAATTGATACAAATTCTCAGCTTAAAAAATTGCCTCGTTTTAGTACCTCATTTTGTTACTAGAATTTCGCAATTCGGTACTTCTAAGTTAGTTTAAAAATATTGAATTTAAAATTTGTATAAATATTTTTTTTTTTGCGATTTTTTCAATGTTTGTGTTTTATATCAGAAAACTTCAAAACTGCTTTTTTAACATGTTCGTTAACGATATACAAAATATTATCAAAACATTATTATGCACCGTCATAGCATAATGTACAAAAAAAATGACCAATCTGCCAAAAAATCCAAGTGAAGCTTTTTAAACGCAATTGTCTTTTGTAGTAGCTCGTAGCGTAATGGTGCGTTCGACTGTCACCCTGGAGGTCTGAGTACGCTTCCCAGCCTCGTCCACCTAAAAAACTAAAAAGTTTTTTTTCAGGGCTACTGCCTCTTGCGAGGAAATGACAAATCCCCCAAGAGTATCACTTGTCACGAAAAAGTGCTTCTCGTCTAGCCGTTCGGATTCGGCATAAAATTGTAGGTCCCTTCCATTCCTGTTGAAAGGCGCACACAGGAATGCTTGCGAGTTGTTAGTCACTAGGCCCTGGTTCTTCATGAGCCGTTGTGCCACCCGATTTATTTTTTTTATGTCTTTATTTTGGCATAAGAAATACTGTCGCGAAATTCTATTTCTAAATCGTTTGCGCGTCAATCAAACTCGGAAACGGTAAATGCTATCGAAAAGTGTTTTAAGCAAAACTTGTAGATTATGTTATTTGCCAAAAAAAAAAAGTTATAACTATTTTTTTTCTCACGACCCACCGTTAAGAAGATAACGACATTTCAAAAAACGTAAAATGTAAAAAATGGTCGTTTATCACGTATAACTCCTTAACGGTTCAAATTTTTGAAAACATCTGAATACAAAGTTTAGGCATTATTTAAATTCCTATAAGAAAAGTTTATTATTTTTTTCTTTAAAACAACAGTTTTAAAGATATAATTTTTTTAAATGTTTGACAAAAAGTTAAAATTTATGTTTTTTTTTAATTTTTACTCTTAAAAGCACGAGTTGTCGAAAAAAATCTAACACTCAGTTTAAATATCATAATATTTTTTTCAAAAAGGTAAGAAAATTTTTTCCATACGAGTCTATAAGTCGCAAGATATTGTGACTTCAATAGTGTCAACTGTTAAAAAAGCGCGGTTTTCGCATATATCTTTTAAACCCTAAGCTTAATCGAAAAATAATATCAACAACATTTTTACAGTATGTAATATTATATAAGCATGCATTAATTAAAGTCCAAGATACCGGTTTTTGTCTCTAAGTTTAATACTCATCTGCATACCTACATAGGTATCAGAAGTGAGTTTACTATAAGGATTCGTTTAAAGAGAAAACAATGTTCATTAATGCAATCATTAATCTAAATCCTTTGACAAGTTAAATAGTCTTATCGTATTTCAGGATAACTGGTTTGCATATAGAAGGTACCTATGTATTTTCTTCCTTCCGCATTTTGGTATGAATTTCTCTTAATTTTGCACAAATGTTGTAGCTCAACCTAATTAATCGTTGTAGTTACTGCACATACAATTTCCAGCCCGCAAAGTCTCAATTTCAAGTCGTAATGCATTTAAAATGCTCTACCTAAACGAAAGCTTCAAATAGCTGCTCTCGTTCGTTTCCTCCTTTAGCGAGCAAGAGTTGGTATATAAAACACCTGACTCTTGACTGATGGTGCCAAAGTCGATATGGCACCTGCAACTTACATTTCTGTGTGTTTCTATTTCTAGGTCCTTCTGGTGGCTTTGGGGTGCAAAAATGGAAACTTAATTAAAATTCCTCACCATGGTATTCTTGTAATCGCTAAGTATTTCAGCTTTGATTGCGTTCAGACTTTTCATTTTCAGTTCACGTGATGTAAAGTTTATTCAAACAGGTGAGTTCAGGAAGTCACATTACGCTGTGCCGCGTACTTAAGCACATCCGCACAATGTTTGGTGAACAATTTCGTCGCGTTTTCTACAAGAACAACCAAGTCGAGCGACTTTTGAATTTCTTAGTGCACACAATATAAAACATAAAAGTGAATATCTGACAAGGAGCCTCTCTGCCTTCGGTATTTTATATTTGCACGACACACACACGCGCGCGCACGCCACACTATGCCTAATATATGACTGATAGTCTAAAGCCGAAGCTTGAAGGTGAATTCATGTGATACCATTAGAATTGGAAGTTGGATATGAGAATGGAAAGGGGTTAGGTTGGGTGTTGGGTGTTGGCGTCCTCGTGTTCCTTTCGACTTGACTTGGCATTCTTTTTCTCATTTCGATAAAACTTTGTGCACTTATTAAATTAACAAATTTGAATAACAAACGGAAATCAGGTAAACTCTTGCACATTCAAAAGGGATGATTTTTTTTTTTTTATTTTTTGTTTGTCTGAGTTTTTAGGAAAAGAAACAAATATGTTAAATATAATTTGCGTATTAAATCTGCAAGGGTGCAAATCTAGGAAAGGATATGCTTGTGCTGCAGAACCTCAATAAAAGCAAAAAAGGAAATTTGAAAAGATTATCGAGAATAATATTTTTAGCTTGAATTTCATTTCAAAATTATATGGTATGTAAACTCTATAAGAAGTTAGCCAACCTAAGGGTTGTAGAATTTTTTGCAAATCATCTATGCAGTGATTTATGTATAGAAGGCAGACATTTTTGATTGGTGAATCACAAATAAAGTTCTAATTATTTTTTGAATTATTTCGAATTTGCTGAGGGTTGAAGAATTGCATTTTAAATTAGTTTTTCATTAGAGTTTTCTCAATGTAATTCCCCCAATTCTCATACAAAGGTATCTATGTATTTCTACCACAAAAAAAAAAAATAAAATGCATGACTGGATCGAACCAACTTGCTGTTTTAGATAACAACTACAACATTGGCGGGGCAGAGAAATGGTTTGATAATATTTTTATATCGTTAACGAAAAAACAATAATAATAAGTCAAAATAGTAATTTTTAATTTCTTTTATTTAATGCGAAAAAATACAAAATATAATAGGTAGACTTTTTCTCTTTGATTTATATTTTTGTAAAAATTATTCTTACATTTTTTAAATGCAATTTTTCTAAACTAACTTCGAGGTACAGAATTGCAACCAAGCCAGTTGCGAAATATTCAGGAGTATCTCAAAACAAGTACAAAATTGAAAGGCAATTTGCTCACAGAATCCCGAAACTTTATTTTTGTTTGACAAAAATCCAGTACCCTTACAGTTGAAAAACTTTCTATGCACTTTTACACTTTAATATAAATTTTGGTTAAAAGACTTTGAAATCTGCATGTATTTTTTCAACTCTTCGGTGGCACTTGTTAATGTTACCCGATTTCAATGAAAAAGGATGGACCATATTTGAACTACCTCAAAAAATTGATTAGATATGCAAAATTTGAATAAAATTGTAACTTCATTCTTACGCTCAAAATAATGAAATGAAAATGAGCTATTCAATTTCGGTAAGACTTTGTACAAAGTGATTTTTAAACATTTTCTAGAATTCTTGAAAAATTCATATTCCTAGAAGCAAAAAGAACGCTACCGTCCTACAATTATAAAAATGTTGAAAAACCGCTAAGAAAAATCATATTCTCTCGAAAAATTCTCCAAGAAATCTTATAAGAAAATAATGTGTTCTTTAATTAGGGCAGTTTCATTGCAAGTTTCAGGGCAAAAAATTGCCGCGGGTCAAGAAAACTGCCGCGGGGCAAAAAAACTGCCGCGGGGCAAAAAAAACTGCCGCGGGGCAAAAAAAACTGCCGCGGGTCAAAAAAATTGCCGCGGGGCAAAAAAACTGCCGCGGGGCAAAAAAACTGCCGCGGGGCAAAAAAAACTGCCGCGGGGCAAAAAAACTGCCGCGGGGCAACAAAAAAAACTGCCTTGGGGCAAAAAAACTGCCGCGGGGCAAAAAAAAACTGCTGCGGGGCAAGAAAACTGCCACTGGGCAAAAAAACTGCCGCGGGGCAAAAAAACTGCCGCGGGGCAAAAAAACTGCCGCTGGGCAAAAAAAACTGCCGCGGGGCAAAAAAACTGCCACGGGGCAAAAAAACTGCCGCGGGGCAAAAAAATTGCCGCGGGCCAAAAAAACTGCCGCGGGCCAAAAAACTGCCGCGGGGCAAAAAAATTGGCGCGGGGCAAAAAAATTGGCGCGGGGCAAAAAAACTGCCTCGGGGCAAAAAAACTGCCGCGGGGCAAAAAAAACCGCCGCGGGGCAAAAAAAACTGCCACGGGGCAAAAAAACTGCCGCGGGGCAAAAAACCTGCCGCTGGGCAAAAAAAAAACTGCCGCGGGGCAAAAAAACTGCCTCGGGGCAAAAAAACTGCCGCGGGGCAAGAAAAAAACTGCTGCGGGGCAAGAAAACTGCGGCTGGGCAAAAAAACTGCCGCGGGGCAAAAAAACTGCCGCGGGGCAAAAAAACTGCCGCGGGGCAAAAAAATTGCCGCGGGGCAAAAAAACAGATAACGGTCAGGCCTTTGCATTGCCGTTCAAAACTCAACTTCTTTTTTTCCAATCGATTTCCGAAAAAAAGCATGGACTACCCCCTTATCACTAAAAAAGCATTTTTTTACGAAAGTCTCTGGAACCCACATGTGACGTCATTTTCGCTGGCAAAATGCTTAATTAGTTTTTCAAGAGCTATCCACAGCTGAAAACTAGAACTCTATATGAGGTCTGGTTGCGGAGATATCTTAATTCAAAGTAAATCCATTATAATCGATTTTTTTGAGTTTTGAAAGTTTGCATTAAGAAGCTTTCGTTCCTCGAGATATTTCTTGAGCTAGAAATTAATCAGCGTTTCCATGACCTTGGAAAGAAGGGACGTAAGTCGAATTCGTCGATAGTTAGAGCGTGAAGAAGAAACGCCTTTTTTAGAGATAGGCTGGACAAGTATTGTTTTCCATCCACAAGGAAAGAGACCAGTTAGAGTAGGACAGATGGAAAATCTTACGCGCAGTGACGGTTTTGCCAGCGTTGAAGAACACCTCTTCAGAACAATTGGAGGGATACTATCAGGGCCAGCGGATTTGTGTATTTCGAGATCCTTTAAAACTCTAGCAATTGCACGAGTGCGAAAGAAGATTTTTTCCATACTTTACGTTCTCAAGTACAGGAGGAGTCATAACACTTTCTGGAAGCGTGGAGCAGACGAAAATTTCACCCAAAAGCTGTCCCTTGATTAAAACTTCTTAGAGAAAATTCTAAGCTTACATAAGGAACCTAACCAACGTATTTTTAATTTCTTAAAAATCTTGCATTTTAATACCTATTGGAAAGATATCTCTTAGGTCCGAGAAAATTATAACCTATCCAATATTTGTTTTTGAAGTTCCTGTAGGTATAGATAGATAAAAAATTTTGAACCAAAATAGAGTGGCTAGTAGCATTATTCATCATAAATGGATATCAAAAAAGTACCCAACTTGGAAAGATCTTTTCAAGTATAAAATATGTGTGTTAATAGGTTTTAGGTAGGTATAGGTATAGGTACCTGCATACCTATCTACTAATGCCAGAATTCCACTTGAGATTCCATTACGTACATTCGTTTACACAAAACACATTTAAATTTAAGATTCTTAACATACGTTTTTGTGCCTAAATCGGCTCAGTATTCCATTAAGATACCAACAATAAACGAATGTATAATATATACACTTTTAACCATAAATACCTTAATCTTCATTATTCTACTCTTACCTCATGCTATTTATCACCATTAAACTTCCCTTGAAATAAAACCAGTACATCTACAGTTCTACATATTTATACTTAAACATCATACAAAAACATCAGACTATACCTATTTAAACCCAAAAAGAAATAAAAATAATTTAAATGAGTATTCATCCTTACCACACATTTTATATAAATGTTTCACACACATTAACACACACACATTTCCCCCGAAATTCAACCACAGACATGAAAAAAAAGAAATGGTTCTTTTTTACTCATCAGTCATCATAACTCATATCATAATCCATGACACAAAATTTTCTCACTCAGAAATGAAAACAAAAAAAAAAATACTGACAAAAAAAAATTAATTTATTTCACATTCTCAAATGACATTCCGCCCACCAATTAGGCGGCTTTCAGACCAAATCCTTACATAATAACCACGATAATTCTGACGGTGCCTTCAAAGATATCACGGAATGGAATGGAGTGGAAACTCATTTTGATCGTTTTATTCCGACTATATAGATTTCCATTTACACACTTGCTTACCACATACTACGTTCACCTAAGCAAAAGAAGATATTTTCTTGTATTAAGTTTCTGTTCGATACCCTTTTACTTTTCTATTTAGGGCCATTGGATCAGGTGTGTTTTTTGTACACACTTCTTCGCTTGAAACAAAAAAACACAATTTGCGCTAATTCCGGTAATTCCAAAATGTCCGCTTAAAAATTTGAATTCTTCCGCAACTTTGGTAAAGGTTCGAAATGTTCTTTTTTTCAATTCTTCCCGAGGTTGTATCACCATGCATTGGGTCACATCACCAAAAACTACTGTTGCCCAAGAAAACAGTTGATATTGGTGTCGGCTGGTGTTTGAAGTTACGCATGCGTTTCGCATGCGTTACGCTCGCATTACGCACGCGTTACGTATGTGTAACGCACGCGTTACGTATGTGTTACGCACGCGTTACGCATGCATTACGTACGCGTTACGCATGCGTTACGCACGCGTTACAAGCATGCGTTACGCATGCGTTACGCTCGCGCTACGCACGCGTTACGCTCGCGTTACGCATGCGTTACGAACGCGTTACGCATGCGTTACGCACGCGTTACGCACGCGTTACGCATGCGTTACGAACGCATTACTCATGCGTTACGCACGCGTTACGCAGAAACATGATGTTAACTAAGTGGAATTCGAAATGTTTGCATCATTGCTGTTATCAGAGTTTTTTTTTTTTAATTATGTTAATAAGCTTCGGTTATCCATTATTGTAGAAATAATAAGGGTATTCATGCAACGTCGTAAGTTTACAAATTGTGAAAAATGATAAGTTTACACAAAACGACCTTTTTATTCATTTGGTTAAATGCTATGTAATTTGAATGAGGTGTTCGTTTATTTGACAGATTTGGAGTGTGACTCATTAGACGTGTTTAGATTTCGAAGTTGTTTTTCAATAAAGAACCTCTCCCGAACCAACGCGAAATTGGAACCGAATGTCTCGGAACGATAAAAAATGTAAGTAGCACGATGAAATAACAAAAGTCGTAGGCTCACGGTAGTGGTCGGACGAAAATCAGCGAATACCAAGTGCGCCCCTAATGTCAGTTTCTTGATGTGCGTCAGCTTTTGCTTTCGCTAGGGAAGAGCGCCCCCGAGTGCACCTCATGGAAGTGAAACTGACGTTTGTTGAGGCAGTAAGAAAAAAGAAACCTATGTCAATCATTCGTTGAACGACGAAGAAAACAACAATAAAAAACACGTTGTTGATATAGTTTCGTCGTCATCAACGAATGGTTCGCATTGGTTGGGGGGAATCTTTATAATTCTACCTTAATAGCTTACGAAAAGTAGCTTTCCTAATCGCTGAGTAAACGTAGACGTCCGAAATATTCTTTCTTGTACTATTCACAACTTTTATCGCCAACTAAATGTGTTTCAATAGTTACAGAACACGGTCAGAGTGTTTTTTAGTTCTCTGAGATATATTTATCATATTTCTGAACACGCCTAGTTTATAAAAGTCACAATGACGTTTCGATAATTTTACCAAATAATTTTCCCAACCTAGTTCGTTGGGGAATTTTATCCAATTTGAGTAAATCATTTCCCATACAAAATTTGACAGTTCATTTATGGTAAACTTACCCAAATGGTAAACTTATCTAGTGTTTTACATCGTTGCATGAACACCCCTTATAAAAATAATAATTTTTTAACATATTATGCAGGTAGGTTACATATGTCAATTTTGTGTAAAAAAAAAATGGTAGTCCTATTAAGGAGACCCTTAACTGACTCAAATATTAACAAAGAAAAACCAACTACATATATAGTTACCTGAAAATTTTCAAACAACTGAATTGAACAACACAACAAAATCCGAAAGAGGGCAAAAAACATATTACCACTTTTTTTTAGTAATATTTCTAGCGTGCGATAACGAAGCAAATAGCAAAATATATGAAAAAGCTGTCATCAACGCTGAACGAAACCGCTGCCACCAATAAAATGTCGATACCGATATAGTTTTTGAAATTCCTCTACTCCTCTAATTCTACGTCTATAGTTATCCTCATCGTCATCAGTATAGGGCTCTGGCAAAAGCGAGTGGTCTTTCATGTTGCTATTGGAGTCCTTATTGCCAGCCAAATAGCAACAGCAAACAAACGCAAATAAAAAGTGCTACAATCTTATGTATGTACCTACTCGTATGTGTGTCATATGCATACCTTTATATAAGTATTCTGTTCTAGACCAGTGGAACGTTTGGTTGCTTGCAGCAAGGCCGATAACCATAGCAAAACATTTGGTTATGAGGACACAAGGATAGGTGATGTTGTATAGAGGTGGAAGAGAAGCTGACGATGATGCCCATAACATTGTTAGAAGTAACATAAAGGATTCTGTTGGTGCTCCTGGTGTTATTTTTTGTTTGTTTGTTTATAACCGGAGTCCTTTGATTTATGAGCCGTCAAAAGGAGCAACGTAACGTTTTATGAACTCAAAAACTCACCGCGTTACAAGTCAGGAATTCGTTTTTTTGCGTTTTTGTTTTCATTTTTTTTTTGTTTCACTGTTAGAAGATTGTCGCTGACGTAGACATATAGCAATCGTAGGACCTATGCTATTCGCATTTTATGTTTATATACTTTGTCACTATCAAAGTGCGCGGTGGCTGTGTTCTAATCCAGATTGCGGTATAGCGATTTGAAAGTAGTTAGACTTCTCCTATCAACTTTGTCGTTAGTTGAGTTGTTGTGAGGGTTTCTTTATAGGAACTGGGATTACCTGACCTGACAGAATGTCATTCATAACCATACAGCATGGATTAAAGGACATGCTCCTTGGAAAAAGATGTTTTTGGATGCAAACCAAAGAGATTGTTTAAAAGGCTGTCAATGCCAGAATCAAAAGACAGATAGAGAAAGTAAGAGTTCTGTGGAGTTAAATAGAATAATACTTTTGTGGATGACCCTAATTGAATTGCATAAAAAGGGAGAAAAGAAAAGAGCCCAGATTTTAAGAATTGACCAATGACCAACAATAAGCCACAAGCTATGCAGACACAAATTTGTTGATATGTAGATGAAACATTTAAATTTTTCGTTGCACATATTTATGCTCAGCCTCTAATTTAGTTTTTGGAATTTTTCCAAGAAAGTTTTTTTTGCGCAAATGTCTATATGATAACTTTTTGCTTGTCATATTTGTCAACGTTTCTATTCAAATTGTGATTGTGATGTTGGTATATGTTGTAGGTAGGTACACATTTTGGAGACAGAATTCTTTTAAGAAAGTGAAGTCTACGTGAAGTTCTTTTTATCGTTTTTCTTTTTAAATTAGGGTCGAGACTATTAAATATGCAAACATTAAAATGGAAGAACTTTAAATATAAATGCGTCCATTTAAACAAATACGTATTCGTACGTTTTCGTCACGGATAATTTGGATGCGTAGTTTTCGCCTTTGTCAGTAGTTGTAATTTCCCGAGACGAGGCAGAGGATTTTCTCATTTATTGGATAGTCCTACGGGTGATGACTAATGTGTTAATGTGTTGGTAGGGACTAATCTTCAAATCATCAACCAAATAGATAGAAGCATGCTCGATGACTGTAATTCTCTATATGCCCAGTAGATCTATAATTGATAAAATCTACACATTGAAGAAAATCCGGGATATAACCAATGATTTTCAAGCTGAGACTTTCCGTTCTGTCATCGATTTCAAAGATGCATATATGATGGAATTCATTATCAGAAGCTCTATATTTGTATGGCTATTGGCCGTATAATGGACCTGTGAATCCTGGAAAATCTGTTCCAGCTGTATGGTATTACATAGGGACTGTACTAAGAAGTGTAGAGGGTCCGAAAAGTTAGAACAACTTCGACCATATTGGATTGGCAAGAGATTTTTCATATTATAGTTTCAACCTCTAAACAAGGAAGTACGAAGCAGTTTTACTGATTACTCATAAATTGGTTATTTCATATGAAACACTCTTAATACGTCATTATTGTAAGATTACTTGATGTGTTGGAAAGCGGAAAAGTTGCCGAAATAGACGCCTCGCCGCCGCCGGCCGTTTTCAACTTTTGATTAGAATTAGAATAATTTTGCATTTGATTGTGAACTGTTTCTTTATTCATTTTGAATATTTAAAATATTTGGAATAAGAAATTTATTTTTCCGGGGAAAACCATTATTGTTCATTTGTATTTATTTCGAATAATTGGAACGGAATTTTTATTCCATGTGAAGCGTGGAATCAAAAGAATACCAAGCTCATAGTATCGCAATATACGATCAATAACAACTGTGTAATTGGTCGTAGTTTGCGTGATCTAAAAGAGCAAACTAGGTAGCTACCAGAAGTTTATCAAAACCACAACATTTTAACCAATTCACAATGTGAAGAACTGTCTTTCGTCACACGACAATACATCCTTATAGTCTAAGAGCCCACATCATATTTTGGGGTGCGGAAGTGAACCAAAAACAAATTATATGAGTCGATAGGTGTGTTAAGGCTTATAAAAGAAAAGCAAGTCATGCAGTCCCTGGTGGCGGCATTTAGGTGGGAGGGGCAATTTTCAAAATAAATGACTTAAAACCGAAAAAAAATTATTAAAAAACAACGGTAACATCTAAAATAACATGTTATATTTTTATGAAAGGCAAGAATTCCCTTTTTCATTTCCTTTTGAAATAAAGTCCTTTCAATGAGTAGTTTTTGAAGTATTAATGTTTGAACTCAAAATTGTGAAAAAAATAATTTTTAAAAAAGTTTAAAAATATTTTTTTTTGCAAAATTTCACGTAATTAAGTACTAGTTTTGTTTCCAAAATTCAATGCCCTAATCAATTTTTAGTCAAATTCTGAAAACCGGATGGTTCTAGGACTCTTACTTTTCAAGATATTAAAAAATAAATGAACGAACTTTTTCATAAAAGTAAGACAAATCCCGCTAAATTATCATTTCAGCAACCAGTTGATAGCACACGTAAAATAGGATAGACAAGCGGAAACAATTCTTACATTTTTGAAACTTGGTGGGAACGTTGGATTAACTATAGGAATAAGGAATCAAAAGAGTCCATACAAATATCTGCGTCCCACGGGTGTTTTTTGGAGGGGGAAAGGGGAGAGGTATGAACTTATGAAAATAGAAAAATTATATTGAAATAATTTGGACATATGATATATGACTTTAGGGTATTTTTCAATTTTGATTCTAATGACATGAAAATTAAGGTGATACAATAATCTTAAGAAAAGTTATTGTCCATTTTATCCAGAGATCGCTGTTTTTTAGTAAAACATGTAAAACTATTATAAAAATGCCTTCAAAACAATAATACAGTTATGAAAATTTTCATAAATATTTAACTTTATATAAATTTCTTCCCATTCTTGCAATAGATTTTATGATCATGATTTTAAACCCTCTTCTTCCTTTAAGAAAAACACTCTTTCAATATAGATATTTTTATGGACTCTTTTGATCTTTTATTCTCATATCAAATTGAATATTCATACCAATTTTTTTCAATGTACCATTATTTTTAAGGTACTTTTAAAGTAGTCTTACATGTTTTAATAACCAAACAGCGATCTTTGTATAAAATGAACAGTTACTTTTCTTAAGATCATTGTATCGCCTAAAGTCATGTATCATATGTCCAAATTATTTCAATATAATTTTTCTATTTTCATAAGTTCATACCTCTCCCCCTCCAAAAAACACCCGTGGGACGCAGATATTTTTATGGACTCTTTTGATTCCTTATTCTTATAGTTAATCCAACGTTCCCACCAAGTTTCAAAAATGTTAGAATTGTTTCCGCTTGTCTATCCTATTTTACGTGTGCTATCAACTGGTTGCTGAAATGATAATTTAGCCGGATTTGTCTTAGTTTTATGAAAAAGCTCGTTCATTTACTTTTAAATATCTTGAAAAGTTGGAGTCCTAGAACCATCCGGTTTTCAGAATTGGACTAAAAATTGATTAGGGCATTGAATTTTGGAAACGAAAATAGTACTCAATTACGTGAAATTTTGCGAAAAAAAATATTTTTAAACTTTTTAAAATTTTTTTTCAAATTTTTGAGTTCAAACATTAATATTTCAAAAACAACTCATTGAAAGAACTTTATTTCAAAAGGAAATGAAAGAAGAGAATTCTTGCCTTTCACAAAAATATAACATGTTCTTTTAGATTTTACCGTTGTTTTTTAATAATTTGGAAAATTGCCCCTCCCACCTAAAAGCCGCCACTAGGGACTGCAAGACTTGCATTTCTTTTATCAGCCTTAACACACTTATAATTTATAATAATTTTTTTTTGGTTCACTTTCGCACCCCAAAATATGCTGTGGGCTCTTGGTCTATAATTATTCAGCCTTATCGGCAATTCCAGAGGAGATTGTTCTCCCCGGATTTTCATTTTTCCCAGGAGTCGAATACTCCTATCGTCAATCTCCCCTGGATTCAATCTCCTCCGAAAATTACTTCGAATCAGTCTCAAAACACTCTGAAGGAATTTATATTCTTGTTATTTATCTGTCAAAGTTTCAAAATTATTTTCTGATATCAAATTAAATATTTGAACTATTTGTGGTGATAAAGACCTAATTTGCATCGTTAGTTCAATTCTCATGTATTGGAAACGCGTAAAAATATTCAAAAGTTAAAGAAAAAAGCCTTTTTTTCCACTATTATTTGTAATATTCTTTGTTGTTGTGATAGTTTTCCCAGAGGTAATTTGCACAAAACATTTTTAATTTTATTATGTATTTCAATTAAAGCTGAGAGCTTTATTTTTATCTAAACTACTATTTTTGTTCCTTTCGAAGTCAAGAGTGACAATAGTCAACACAACTGAATGAAATAAATGAATACGCATAAAAGAAGAAAAGCCCTAAGTCTGCTCGGTAACTTTTACAATTTTGGGGAGTTGGTACAAAGTTGATAAACTCTAGAGTTAAAAATCAAAAGTTGAAAACGTCAACTTCCAGTTAATAAAAACTTTTTTTCAAGTCGACAGTAAAAAATATTCGACTTTGAGTGAATAAAATAGGCCTAAGACAGAGTACAATACCAGACAATTTAGAAAAACCATCCCAGCCACGTTCCCCTCGTGGGCCAAATAGAGTAAACAGCCGAGCCGTGTTAACCCAGACGATGGAAACGAAACGCTTTGTATACAAAAGGGATTCGTATAAGATGCGGCAAAATGTAGAGCATGCTCATTGGTATGAGACAAAAAAATCTTAAAGAAAGAGGCAATTTCCTAAAAATGGACTTTCAATCAAAACAAAAATATTTAAAAAAAAACCTACAACACTGCAAAAATATTTTTATGATATACATTTTTAAAAGCCAAATATCAATAATATTATTTTGTTTCATATTGTAAGGATATTCTATAGAATGATTAGATAAGATCTAACGAAGGGCTCTATTGAATCAAAATAAAGTATATTCGAAGGGCAGAGCACGAATGCCATTAAAGTTCTGCCATAAAGAGAAACAATCGGTTAGGTTAACTAAATGAATCCAGTTTGATCATTTCAATTGCAGCTGCTTAAATACTATTTTAATTATTCTACTTACAATATTAATGGCCAATTTCATAAACATTCACTAAAATCGCTTTTATTTGTACTCCTTTTAAAATTTAACAGACCATATAATTTTTTCAGTTTCACCAATGGAGAAAAGGGAAGTTTTCATGATATTTTAGTTAAAATTAAATTTTGCTTACATCCCTGTTTACAAAATATAGGTTCTCCTCCTCTTACATATGAAGTATTCGAGCAAAAGTGAAACAACACTATTCACAAACACAAAAACAAAATGTCAAGAAATGAAAAAAATTGTATGTGTGCTATTTGACAGCAATTTTGTTGCTAGAAAAAGGAAAAAAATTATTGCGCGCAAGTTAAGTTTTTACACTTTTCTTTCTTGATTGCACGACTGAAAAACTTCTTACCCGGGGTTTAGACAAGCGAGTAGAACTAGTAGCATTTGTATCATAGTGTTAGTTTTATGGATGTATGTGTGACTAGTAGCTCTCTGCGCGTTTTGTCAACTTATTAGTATGATTTTTTAAAAATATTTCATAAATGAAAAAAATACACTACACTAGTAGGATAACTGGCAGGCTACTCGCAGGCAAAAATATTATACTATTTGGGCTACTAGTTGGCTCTCTCGTGTTCTGATACACTAACACACATAAACGCTACTAGTTCTACTCGCTTGTCTAAACCCCGGGTTAGTAAGATAGGTTATTTAAAGCATAAGATACATTTTTATTGAATTTAAATTCTTTAATTTCGTTAATGTTTTCAAAATGTTTTATCATAATACTTTCAAAGTTTACAGCTTTCGGTATTGTTTTATTTACATTATTACTTGGATAAGAATTTAGATTGAATTTTCGTTACTTGATTGTTAATTGTTCTTGCCGAATTTCTATGCTACAATTATAAAAAATGTTTAAATTATTTTTTCTTAATATAGTTCTATCATCACAATTTTGAAAAAACTTTTCTTGAACTGCATTCATAATTACTAGTGCATCGTCATCGATATTCTTAATAAATGTTTTATTATTAAATTTAAGTCTGCATTCATTTTTCCAAATACAATTTTTACTTACTTTTAGTTCTTTTAACAGTTTGTTTTCTTGGAATTCAAAGCTTTTGATTTTAATTGTTACAAAATATGTTTCTCTTTCATCAATCTCAAAAAATTCTGAGTTTGGTAGAGGAAAAATTAGCTTAAGATCTACTTTGATATAATCCTTAGGAATTTGAATTGCTATAACTTAAAACGGTATGGCAGAGCATTGCAAGTTTTACCCTTGTTATTAAATAATTTTTTTTTCTGTTTTAAGTCTATTTTTTTAGAAAATTGCCCCTCCCGCCTAACGGAGGGAAATAGACCCCCCCTTCCATACGATTTTGTCTTAACCCAATCTACTTGTTACGACTTTTTGCACCTGATACCAATCACCCTGTATAGGATGAGTTGCTTCCGGTAAAATAAAGCAATAAAAGACTGTACACATGAGAGCGACCAACAACCGACGAATGAATGAAGAAATAGGATTTAAAACTTAAATAAACCTAAATTCTTTACAAAATCTAGACTTAATGGAAGAAATATAATTGACGATTTTTTTAAGATACTAAAATTTTCATTTGAATTGATAAAACCAGAGAATTTAAAGAAAACAATTTGTTCGTCGCGAATAGCCGCAATTCGTTACGATCAATTTATTTTCTCAAATTTCTCATATTTAAGCAAATAAAAATTCAGATTTTATAATTTTAAAATTAATCTTAAATCGAATTCTACCATTTTGACTAGATTTTATGAAATCATTATGAAAAATTTGCTAATTCCCATTTGTTTGTTCATTCGTCGGTCGTTGGTCGCTCTCATGTGAATGGTCCTTAAGGATGTTTAGTCTAGGAGAGATAGAAAATTTAATATGGGTGAGTGGGAACAAATTAATCCATGAAATTTCATTGCTGGTATCGACGCAGAATTTTATCCTGTACAGCATATCCAAAGTGCCTTCAAATGGACTCATTGGCTTTTTGTATATTTGCGTTTAAAGAGGCGTAGAGGGGGCAGGTCGCAAATAATCAAGCTAAAAAAGTTTTTATAATACAATCTAGTCATATGATACATGTTATTAGGGTGCTTTTCAACGCTGATTCCAAAGAAACTGAAAAGACAAGTAAGAACTTACATTTTTCTACGTAGGGTAGATCAAACATAAACTCTCTGAGAAACACTCTTTGGATCAAGTTATTTTGATGTACTCTTTTGATTTCTTGTGAACCATGAAGTATTTAATATTTTTAGCAAGTTTCATCAGTGTGAAAATTTATTCATAGAAGTTATGGTAACAATGACACACTAACATCTCGCCCTCAAACAAAAAAAAAACACCCTTCCACCACAGATATTTTTGGGGACTCTTTTGACATTTGGTAAACATGCCAAATGAAATATTTATACCAAAATTTCATTAATATCCCATTATATCTTAAAATGGTTTTGGGTAATATTTTACTTGTTGTACCTACTTACTTAACAAAAAGTCATCATTCCTGTAACTTTCTACAGGATACATGTATCTCTTCAGTTTTAGTCTCTTTAGAATCAGCGTTGAAAAGCATCCTAATAACATGTGTCACAATGATAAGATTGTATTATAACAAAGGAGAATGGGCATAAACATATGGGACCTGTTCTACATAGTGCCCAGAAACGAGACCTATGAAAATGATTGGTACTATGGAGTGTACCCACGTACGAGTATTTTTCTTGTCATAAACAGTGGGAGTTGGCTATAATAAGTAGGGCTATCCTCGAGACGAGAAAAATCTCGGTCTCGATCTAGAGACTAGACGAGACGAGACTGCCTTTTAAGCAAACAAGACGAGAGCGAGACGAGACTGTATATTTGGACCGACATTTACAGAGGGTCTAATACATCGGTTCTCAAACTGTGGTCCGCGGACCCCTGGGGGTCCGTGCAGAATTTCAGGGGGTCCGCGACAGCTTTCCTATAAACCATCAGAAATACGTCTTTAATAATATTCCAATGTGACACTCAACAAATTTTGTATCGAAACGAACTTTATCATTTTTATGAGACTATCGGCTCATTCTCTTATTTTTTGCTGTTGGCTGTAATTACGAAGAGTCTTGTTGTAATACTTGCTTTTCTGGAAAATCGTATCTGCATTTGAATTTGAATTCGAAATCTGCAGTAAGCGATGTTTTTTTGTTGCGTATTTTTTGTTTAATGGAAAAACTCAGAATCATATTTGTTGCGTCTCGTTCGCATTTAGTGTTTGTTTTTTAAATTATTAAGTTTTGTGCATTACTTTCTTAACAAATGGATCGCTGGCTAAAAAGGAAAACTACTGAAGATGTTCACTCCAATCCGGGAATATCGACTTCGAAATTAAATGATGACATTAAAAATAAAAAACAAAGAACGTATTCCTCTGTATAACTTTCGTTTGGATTCGGGTGTTTAAAATTAAATGGCGAAGATAAGCCAGAGTGTGTTTTGTGCTGCGATGTTTTGAGCAACGAATGTATGAAGCCTGCCAAATTAAAGCGTCATTTTGAAACAAAGCCCAAGAAATATGTATAAAGATAAGCCTCGTGAATTTTTCAACATAAAACTACAGGAGTTACAGAGGAATAAGAAATCCCTGCAGAAAGTTTCTACAGGAAGTACCAATGAAAATGCTGTACTTGCATCTTACAAAGTGTCCCTAATGATAGGTAAGTTTGAGAAATTTAATGTTGTTTTTAAATCAACATAAAAATTGCATTTGTATTATATCCATGTTGTTTTTTTGTTGATAGGCGAAGCTGGAAAGGCTCATACTGTCCGTGGGGATTTGATTTTACAGGCAGTAAAAGTATTGGTGGCAACAATGCTGGTTCAGAAAGAGTCACAAAATTTAGACTTAGTTTCTCTGTCGAATGATACCGTCAAGGCGTCGAGAGAAGAATTATTGATATGTCCTGCGCAGGATGAAAATGCTGAGCCCAGAAAGTGAAGCAAATTGGCAAAAAAACGAAGTAGATTTCAAAAATGTGTAGTAGATAATGAAAAATCAAAATGTTTATAGAAAAAAACGTTTTTTTAACAATGTTATACGTTTAACGTGTTTTACGTTTAACAATTACTTCTTTTTAAAGAAAAAGTTTCACGTAGCTGCTACGTAGCAGATGCATAAAATAAATAAATGTAGTAGAAATACTACATATGTAGTAAATAGTCATCTTTGGTCCTGCGATCTCAAGACGCAGCTTATAGAAAAAATAAAGGTGAGTTCCTATTTTGCTCTTCAATTCGATGAAAGCACTGTCATATCAAACAATGCCAATCTGATGACGTTTGTGCGGTACGATTTTCAAAACTCTCTTCATGTTGATTTCTTGTTCTGTCTGCCTCTTCCTGACCATACGACCGGTGAAGCCATTTGTAATCTTTTAAATGAATTTATAGCATCAAATGAGATAAATTGGAAAAAAATGTGTAGGGATTTGCACTGATGGTGCAAGAGCAATGTCCGGATGTAAGAGTAGTCTACGCGCTTTTGATAAAAATGTTTCACCCGAAGCTACATGGCAACACTGTTGCATACATCGAGAGGCATTGGTGGCAAAACAAATACCCGCAAAATTAAAAGCAGTTCTCGATGAAGTTGTGAAAATTAGGGCTGGTCACGAGACGAGACCCTGCGAGACTTTTGTAAGTCTCGCCTCGGCCTCGTAAAAATCGAAAATTTTCAGTCTCGTCTCAGTCTCGTGTCGGTCTCGTATAATTAACTCTCGTCTCGGTCTCGTCTCCGAAAAATACTATTTACAGCCAAACTGTTGATTATTGGAACGAAATATTTTCGATTATCATTTGAATATGTGCAGAAGAAAATAAATATTTAACTGAAATTGGATTTTTTAATTTATTAGACTCTCTGTAAATTTCGGTCAAATTATACAGTCTCGTATCGGTCTCGTTTCGGTTGCTTAAAAGGCAGTCTCGTCTCGTCTCGGTCTCGGCATGCGAGAACGAGATCGAGACCGAGACATTTCTCGTCTCGTGGCCAGCCCTAGTGAAAATTATCAATTTCATAAAATCAAGGCTAAACCACCGCATCTTTAATAAAATATTTAATGATATGGGCAGCATTCACAGTCAGCTATTACTCCATACTGAGGTTCGTTGGCTATCCCGAGGAAAAATTCTAAAACAATTTTTCGAGCTTCGCGAAGCAATACGAATGTTTTTTGCTCAAAGAAAGTAATTTGTCATCCCAACTAATAATTCAGCTTCTTTCAGCTTAAAAATACTGATGTGCCGCAGGTTTCACTTTATATAAAGCTTCGGTACGGCCTTCGGCGGAATAAAATTTCTTATACATGTAACGAGCTGGATAACTACTTCTTTAAAGCCAAATAGAAATAAGATAAAGAGGACTTACCGAGTTTGCGAGCTGTCACTCGAATAGACTTCTAAAATTGATGTTACAGAAGATGATTGAAGATGTCACTTTAAAAAGGCTGCATAAAATTTTTATAAAAGTTGCTGTCTTTAAAAGTTTACTGTAACCATTTTCAATAAGCTTTATTGAATATTTCGATACGGCTTGTAAAGTCTTACTGAAGAATCATAAAAGAATGGCCACGTTAGGGTGGTAGGCTGTTTGGTTCTTCGGCTGGTTTTTTCTGTAGGCATTACAGCAACACGAACAAATCTAGATACCATTGGCGACGTACCCGAACGCGGCCAATATGTTAATCTATAATAAAGAAGCTCAAAATTGTATAAGTCATTTTAAAGAAGCTTTTTAAAAAAACTCTATTCACATTTATACTTATATATGTATATTGAATAAATGAACACGTGGAGAGAAAGATAATTCATTTTACTTGATTTGTCTTAATGAGCAGTTTAAAAATAGAAAAAATTATAATAACAATCAAATAAAGTTAATTTTTTTTCTTTTCTCCGAACATAAGCAGATGATTGTAACGTCACACCCCTAATGAGCATACCTTGTTTCTGTTAATCGTGCTTAAGTGGCCGTCTTTTTTCGTATTGAAATTATCAAAAATATGCATTATTACTTAATTTATTTTAAGACTATTGATATTAATTTAAGACTATTGAAATGAAAATGGACAAGGGGACTGCTAAACAAATCGTTTAGGTACATGTTTTTCCTCACGCGAAATGTATAAGAGAGTTAAAGAAATCTTTTTTATGTGTGAACATTTTTATAGAAGCTTGGATTTATTTAAGAAAAATTTAAAGTTTTAAAAAAGGAAAAGGCTGATTAAGTTTTTGCATCTTCCAAATTATATCTAAGATGGCTGAGTGGTTACAGTGATGAACTGTCACGTAGGAGTTCCCGAGTTCGATCCCTAGTGAGGTAAAAATATAATTTATTTTTTATAATTGTTTCCAATACTATAATTAATAAATAATTGCATTTGATACTTGATTTCAGATAAAATGCTGTAAAAATCACATTAAAAAATAAAAATGTATCTTTCTTTTTCGTATTTATTTTTGTTCACCTTCTATAAGACTTGTATTTAACTTTTATACAACCATGTGCGATTCTATCTGTCAAGTTGAAGTGTCATTCAAATTTCCAATATCGCTCGTTAAAACTTCGTATCGGCTTCTTTAGGCTTTTATACAATCTGCTACTTTTAAAAGATCGCCGAATAAGTTTATAAGAAGATTTACCGAAATCACGTATACAAGCTATATTAGCTTGTATAACATTCTCCTTTTTATGCTTAAGTAAACTTTACCAGTGTCTTATGGAACTTCTAAAGCCTATTCTATTAAGCCGAACCGAAGCTGAAATGTTAGTTGGGATTTGAATTGCTCGACTGTTTCAATGATTTTATATGGTGCGCACAAGTTGCATATCTTTGTGATGTTTTTGGCTATTTAAATGAGTTAAATTTGAATTTGCAAAACTCTCAAAAGACAGTAACTGTATTCCAATTTGAAGACGAAATTGAATCGACAGTTACAAAAATTGATTTGTGGCAAAGACGATTTGAAAAAAAAGGATTATTCATCATTTTCAACACTAAATGAATTTTTAACAACAACTGCCGACGATATTTTACCAGACACAATTTTTCAAACATTTCTCAAACATTTCACGGACCTGAAAAAAAGTGTTCGAGAATACTTTCCAATTCCTGATAACAGAAAATTATGAATTCAAACTCCGTTTTCAGTTGACTTGAGTGAAATAAGCAGTTTACCAGCTTTAGAAGAGAACCAGCTTATTGATATTTCTTGTGATTCAGCTCTACAACTTGTAATTAAAACCATCAGTCTTTTTGAATTCTGGTTGAGTGCTAGAAAGCAATATCCTTTAATATCCGAAAGAGCTATTAAAGTATTAATTCCCTTTTCTACGTCATATTTATGTGAAAAAGCTTTCTCAACTCTTGTTTATACGAAAAATAAATATAGAAATAAATTAGATGTAGAATCTGATTTAAGAATTCAGTTATGATCGTTTGATCCAAATATAAATAATTTGGTATCTAAAAAACAGCACTAGCCATCACATTGATTATATTACTAACTGCTGAACATACTTATGTTCAATAAAATTTTAATACAAAAATATTTTTATAAAAACAACATGTTTTCAACTTTCTGGGCGTAACGTTCATTTAAAGATTATACATAAAAATGTATTAAATTTTATTCTTGAGAGGGGTCCGCCGACTGATAAATTCGTTGCTAGGGGTCCACACACTCTTAAAGGTTGAGAACCGTTGGTTTTATATATAAAAATATCCAATTTCAAATAAATAATTATTTTCTTCTGTACATATTTAAACTTTAATCGAAAATATTTCGTTCCAATAATCAACATGTTGTCCGGAAATCATATTTTTCGGAGACGAGACCGAGACGAGACGGAATTATATGAAACCGACACGAGACCGAGACGAGACTGAACATTTTTGATTTTAACGAGACTGAGACGAGACTGAACATTTTCGATTTTAACGAGACCGAGACGAGACTTACAAAAGTCTCGCAGAGTCTCGTCTCGTGGCCAGCCCTAATAATAATCGACCAACAAAACACTTTGCAAATTCCAATTAACATAGACGAATAATTGTTTTATATTTTGTAATATACTGCCTAATCCCCATGGCTTACAGTTCTGTGTCCATATAAAAAAATTATGCTCTTGAACTAAGCTTTCCAATGTTGTATATCTCAATTGTGGACACAAGACGGACAATTATTCCCATTCATTAATTTCGTTAAATCGAATAAAAAAAGTAGAATGTTCATTCTGTTAAGTGGATTGTTCACCAACCATGACATTAATTGCTATTATTAACCATTTATAAAAGTTCCTTTATTTTGGGGTCTATTCAGTCGATCGAAAGTGACCAATACTGGTCATTTCAATGGAACACTATTGCAATTAATTTTTGCTCTAATTGCAGTCTTTGTTGCCATATACTTCCTAAACCCCATTGCTTACAACTTTGCGTCCATACAAAAAAATGATGTACTAGGACTAAGCTTTCCAATGATATATCTCATTCGTGGGCAATAGGTAGACCAAAATGCCCATTCTCCTTTCAAATTTATTTCAGCTTTATAAACTCCCGCCTGCCCACCCCCTTCTCCACCTCTTTAAATGCGTTTATACAAGAAGCCAATGAAGGCATTTTGGGGCACTTTGCGTCGATATATCTTTTAGACGAACTTCTGAAATAATAACAATAAATTTCCGTGATATAGAAGTAAAAACAAAAAAAAATATTATAAGCAATCAATTTTTATTTGGTCCTCCAATCGTTTATCATAAAAATTCTCATTTCTGTTTTTTTTTTTTTTTTTTGTTTCAAAGTATTGCAATGCACTTCAAAATAATTCCCAAAAATAAAAAAGCAAACATATGAATGTTAGCCGACAAATTTAACCAAATAAAACCTGATTTAGGAGAAAGGAAACATAAAAAGTTGTTCAAACATAAAATAAAAAAAAAAAAAAATACAACAAAAAATCCCACATGCCTACACTCTCGCAGACAATGTGAATGTGTATTATAGGATAAAGACAAAGAAAAGAAAATCTTCGCGCACTCACCATCGCCGAAGAGACGTTATATTGCCGATAAATCTCCCCAGGATAATATTAAATAATGGCTGAATAGGATATGGGCCATATAAAAAACAATTGCTCCACCATTAGCCGGAAGCGGATGAGGAGCATCACAAAGGAGTTTCAACATCTGTATGTATGTAGGTATACATTTTGATCTGAGTACTTGTACAGCTATACCGTATATGGCTCGGATACCTCCCAGCAATCTGCCATTTTGGGTTTTTATTTCTTTGTGCTTCCTTTTTTTGATTTCCCTCTTCAAGGATGTGCGAGTGCGGTTGGGGAGAAAAGGGAACACATCATGTGTCCTACATATCTACAGCCATCAATTGTTGGAGGACTTGTCAAAATTAGCAAATAATAAAACTCAAGGTCGACAGACGAAAAGGGAGTAAAGAAAGAATACTTACTTTTGTTTTGTTTTTTTTTTTTTTTTTCTGCTATTATTGTTGTTTTGCAGAGAAAGATGCTTTTTAAAAGAAATCTGCCAACGTCATTTATTTTATTATTTTTCTTTTAGCCTTCAAGCAGGTATATACGAGTTGAGTATAAATGTAGGTACCATATATAACAAAAATAATATCCTGCATTTCACTCTCGGGCTTGTCAAAATTTCTTTGATACTGATTGAGGTGTGAGTGCCATTTCCCAGAAAACACCTAATACGATGTTTTATTACAAAGAACATAAAATTCACATACTATAACGACAACATGTACAGTACATCGACGGGTGTAATAGGTGGAAGTAGTAAGATCCCCAGGAGCGTTGAGATTATAATGAGGGATAACGCAGTGCGTATGAGGGTAAAACACGGTGTTTGGAAGTGAAATCATCGTATGAGATTTGTTGTGCAGTAAATAATTGCCGGCCATGGAGCTCATTAAAAAACTAAAAGCTTATGTACGTTAATGTATGTATATGTACGTCAAAAAGAAAATAATGTATGAGCGTGCAGTGGCTTATGCATTTTTCGGTATTCCACTTTCACGCGGAATTTCCATCTGAACTGACTTGAACTGCAGCAGCAACAGACTGCAATTGAACATAGTACTTGCTTATACGTACCTAATTATGGTGGTACTAAAGTCCAGTGTGGATCTAGGGCCTCAACTAACAGCTGTTTCTAGTTTCGCACGCCAAGTTGGTTGAGAGGTCCTCTTCCACTTACCTGCACCACCAGTTTCGCGGTCTTTCTTAACTGCGCCGCCCATCAGGGATATACTCAAAGACTTTCCGAGCCGGAACATTGGTGTCCATCCACTCTACATGACACAGCCATATCAGTCGTTACCTTTTCACTTTTGTGACTAGATCGATGTCGCTGTACAGCCCGTATAGTTCGTTGTTTTATCTTTTCCTCCATTTCCCGTCTATGCATAAGGAAAGAAGATCACCGAAGAATTTTTATCTCAAATATTCCTTAAGAGCACTCATACGCTGCTAACGGGGTCCCTGTCTCTGCACCTTACAGCAGGACCGAAATGATGATTATCTTATACAGGGACACTTTAGTTATTTGAAAGAGGGCTTTGCTTCTTAATTGCCTTCTTTGTTTAAAGAAACAGTGATTGGCAAGAGTTATTTTTAGTTCGGTCTCAGCGCTCCTATCCATTTCTGCGTTGATAGCGGAGCCCAGGTGGTCAAATTTCTTAACGACATCAAAGTTATTTCTATCTATGGTGACATTCTTTCCAGGACGTGGATTCACCGCTAAACCCATCTTCGCCGCTTCCTTCTTCTTTCTCAATGCTTGAAAAAACTGCATAGACATCACGCTTTTTTCTTCCAATAGTGTCAACATTGTCAGTAACGGCAAGTAATTGATAGGACAAGATTGTTCCTCTACTATTGGCGTGAGAGTTTTGCACTATTCTTTGAAATGATGTTGAAAAAGTCGCATGACAGCGCGTCCGTCGCCTTGCCTAAACCTTTTTTTGACATTAAAGGTGTCGGTGGGGTCTTTGTCGACCTAGATGAAACAGCATGTGTTCTCCAATATCATCCTGCAGTCCTGCACAAACGGATGAGTTTCTCAGGGATGCCAAAACTAGACATTGCTCTTTATACCTACATAGGTCATTTCTATAGATGTTGTCATAACCGGCCTTGAAATCGATGAAACGGTGGTAGTCGATTTGAAGTAAATGGGTTTTTTCCCAAGATCTGCAGTAATGTGTAGGAATGGCGGTTTTGTCAAAATATCCGGTTTTCGGTTTTTTCGGTTTTTTCGGTTTTTTGTCCCTTCAGTTTAACCTGCCGGTTTTAACCGGACAGAAAAACCGGTTTTTCAAATAACCGGTTTTCGGTTTTTTTATGGAAAAAAATGTGTTGTGTGGAACCGTGCTAGCTGTGAATGTGAATGAGAGTGTCTAAGAAAAACAACTCACGATTTCACCTTACTATATTCCTACCCCTACACTAGGCTATCGCTTGGAAATGGAGGAGAACATACCCAGTACACAAACAGGCAGGTTATGTGAGACAACAAGGAATTGCTCATGTGAGCTCTGAATGTGAATAGAATTGTCTAATGCTCCATTTATACGATTGTCAAATTGGCAGTATTTCTGTCATTAAACTGACAAAAGCATGAATTTGCTCATTCTTTTGTCAGTATACTGAGATAAAATTGCCAATCTGTCAGTCGTGATAATGAAGTATTAGCAAAAAAAGAAAAAAACCGTTCACCCGGTTGTTGGATCTTAGAAAAAACACCGGTTTAAACCGAGATAAAAAAATTACCGAAAAAAAACGGTTAACCGAAACAAAAAAACCGATTTCGGTTTTAACCGGCCGGTTTTTCCCATCCCTAGACGTTCACATATAGCATTGCAGAGAAGATCTGTAGTTGATGTTAAAGAGACTGATTCCTCTGTAGTTGGCGCAGTTTAGAGGATCTCCTTTCTTGAGGATCGGGCAAATAATGCTGAGGTTCTATTCATCGGGCATGCTTTCCTCCGACCATACAGTCATCGCCTTCGCCTGGGCAGCAAATCCGTCGCCGGCTCCAACAGTTTTTGTTAGACTTAAGGCTCCCCCAAACTAGGGCTGGCCACGAGACGAGAAAAGTCTCGGTCTTGATCTCGGTCTTGCATGACGGGACCGAGACGAGACTGCTTTTTAAGCAACCGAGACGAGACCGAGACGAGACTGTAAATTTGGACCGACATTTACAGAGAGTCTAATAAATTAAAAAAATCAAATTGCAGTTAAATATTTATTTTCTTCTCACATATTCAAACTATAATCGAAAATATTTCGTTCCAATAATCAACAAGTTGCCCGGAAATCGTATTTTTCAGAGACGAGACCGGAACGAGACTGAATTTAACGAGATCGAGACGAGACTGAACATTTTTGATTTTAACGAGACCGAGACGAGAGTTACAAAAGTCTCGCCGAGTCTCGTCTCGTGGCCAGCCCTACCCCAAACCAACGCGAAACATTCGGCGAGGCGGAGAAACATTTGTTGTTGGTGTGGGCATAGGCACTCTCTTTTATCACCATGTAAATAAAATTTGACTGCCAAATGTTTCTCCGCCGCACCGAATGTTTCGCGATGGTTTGGGAGAGCCTTTAAGCTTAGATGTTCATATTACTATATCTTACCGCTTCGGCGAGGTCGGCTCTACGGAATTATTGACCTGCATCGTCTAGATTGAATGTTGAAATCTGTCTGATAGCGGAATTAGTTTCGTCATCGCCGTTTAACAGTCCATATTCTCAGCAGCGACTGCGAATCCTTGCTGGCTTCGGTTCGGGCCTCATAACCCTGGGAGCTTCTGTTTACCCTTTGGTAAAACTTCCGAACCTCATTCCCGTTATGACATCCCTCAATCTCCATGACCGAATGCTTTTCATGCTCCTTCTGTGAAGCCGGTGTTCCTCTCTTCTCTTCTGCTTGTAGAACTCTATAGCAGCTCTGGTCATTCTGCTGTACACTTGCAGTCCAGTTAATAAAATCGCTCAAAGAGGATTCTGGATTGCGTCAAAACATATTGCAAAATTATAGTAGATGCCTACCTTCCACCATTCAGTATCATCACTAGCGTAGGGATGCAAAAAAAACATCAGCAATAAGCTTTTTTCGTTTTTCAAAAAATGTAGGGAAGTACTTTTGGAATTTACCTAATAGACCAAAGTAAAAGTCATTTAATTCAAGGCTCCTTTAAACCTTTTTTCGCATCCCTCAACATTCCAAATTCATTATTAAACCTCAAACACTTTTTATGCAAAAACTATTTTGAGAAAATGACAACAACAAAAAAAAACCTGAAGCTGCCAGGTGCCACCACACACACCTCATCAAGTCGCAAACATGTTTTGCATTAAAGTGCATTTAATTTAACCACAGAACCACTTTGTCGCTTTTCTCTAAAAAAAAAAAAATAGACTGGAAGCACAGCATCAGAAGAACTATGCATCAGGAATGATAAGTCACCTTAACGTCGTCAAACAGGGAGTAATCTTTCAGAAAACTTAGCACACTCCTGCTTGCTTGAGGTCCCACACGCCTCGGTGGCAACCTACACCGCAGGAGTTCATAAAACATCAATTTTAGCATAGAGATGGAAAAAATAAACCCTCAATGGTATCGTGTTTACTCACTTTTTTTCTTGGATAGGGTGGGGAGTGCGGATGGGCTGTTTGGGGACGGAAGGAAGTGCAACTTCGGAAACAGCATATAGCTGCCATAACTCTTAGAAGGTAACAAACAAAAAAAAAAAAAAAACAAAAAACGTCAAAAGCAAAAGTTATATGAAATCGTTCGCAGCATATATACTACTAGTTTCCGTCATCAGCGCGGAAATATAACTTTTCATTTAAGAAATTTTTTATTCGCCTCTCCCGGGTTCTCCCGGTTACCATTTTGTGGGTATACCTACATCTGGCATTGGTGTTTCTGTTTCCTGGTTCCTGGTTCAGTATGCAAGTGCAATATGAAACACAGCAATGAAAAAATATCGCCTTTCCCATCATGACCAAGAGTTGAAGTTTAAGTTGTTGTTAGTTAGAGTCGGTCATCGGATTTGTTGGTATACATACATACATATATTTATAGTGAGTTAAGTTAAATATAGTCTCCCCAAAGAGGGGGTTTAATGTGAGAATAAGTGAGTCCTATACTTTGACGTGGGTATTAGGTTTACATTATGCATCACGTTGTGGTCAGCTGGCTTTTTAATAAAAAGAAGTTGTTCATACTTTTTCGCTGCTTCTTCGTGAATCTGGAAGATGTCTTAGTTTACGTCAAACTTAAAAATAGTTTTGGAAAAATGGTTTCTGAAAAAAAAAAAAAAAAAAAAAAAGAACCCTCTGTTATAATATTTGATGCGGTAGGTTATAGCTTGTGTAAGAGAAATAAAGATGGTAGAGCTCATGATGATGGTATTATTTTGCATACGATTTACCTGCCTTGCATACACATCTACATAATTATAATGCTTTACTTTTTTTTTAGTGAAAGCTGACAGTGAAATATTTTTTAAACTGTTAACCTATTAATAAAGGGTGGCCCAAATATAATGCACGATGTTAATTGTGAGTCACACCTTAACGTCAAGTTTTTTGTCCAACTTAATTTGATATTTCTTTGTTTCAGTGTTTGACAAATTCAACCATGGAGAGGTACACACTTGGGCAGCGCGTTAAGATTAATGAAGCCTTTTACGAAAAATCGGCGTTCAAATCAAAATGCATTTCGTGCACGTCGTGATTTTTTTGGTCAGCATATGTCACCAAATGTGTCCACAATCGGTAGAATTGTGCACAAATTTCAGCAAACCGGGTCTGTAGGAAATGTCAAAACACCTGTGCATGCTCGCCCAGTTCGTTCTGCGGAAAACAGTGCTGTTATGTTCGCGATAGTGTTACAGAAGAACCGTCAACATCGACTGGTCGTCGTGCCCAACAATTGAACATCTCACGAACGTCACTGATGCGAGTTTTGAATAAAGATTTGAATTTACTTGCTTACAAGTGAACTCAAGAGCTGAAGCTTACTGACCATGTCAAGCGTGTCGTCAATACCCCGAATGGTTGGTTGAACAGACAGAAGTGAATGTTGACTTTACAAAAAAATGTTGACTTTACAAAAAAAATCATCTTCAGTGACGAGGCACACTTCCACCTCAATGGTGGACAAATGAGAATCCACGAGTGCTTGTTGAAAAGCCGATGCATCCAAAAAGAGTGACTGTTTGATGGGGTTAATGGGCTGCCGGCATCATTGGGCCGTACTTCCTCGAAAATGAGGTCGGCCAAGCAGTTACAGTGAATGGTGTTCGATCTCGCGAGATGATAAGGGACTTCTTGTGGCCAGAAATTGAGGATATAGACCTGGACGATATGTACTTTCAATAGGATGATGCCAATTGCCACACAGCCAACAAAACAATGGCTCTTTTGCTCGAGAAATTCAATGGCCTCAATTTAACCTCAATTATGTCTCAGAGTCGTTGAACAATATGGACCATCTGATAGAGGTTTGCATTTGGCCGATATTTTGTTTCACACATATTTGTCATAAATCCGTCTATCATAATAAAAAATATTAACGTAATTCTCTGAAAACTTTTGGTTTTATTTACAATTAACATCGTGCTTTTTCATTGGACCACCCTTTATAGGGCCGATATATAATTTACTGGATGTCAGTACCAACAATTTAGACTTTAGAAACTTTTCAAACACTCGTGAGGCCCTCCCTAGTAAAAACTTGTTCGAAATGTTTCGGTAGCCCATCACAAATGTCTCTTTTACACCAAAAATACAAATTTTACAAGTACGAGTTTCATACGATACATTTTTCTCTCTTTCCTTTGTCTCACTTTCACATCATACTTTTAACTATGGGTGTGAGAGATCTGTAAAAACCTGTTCTAAGTTGTTCTACCTTAAAAGCAATTACCTATAATTCTGTGCTATTGTGTATGTATTGTTATGCAATATTGTATGAAACATAAGAGTATGAAACTTATTCACTTTCGAAATTGAATTTTTGTATTGTTACCTATATATTTTTGAAATTTTGTATAATACAAGCAGAAGACCGAGAGATCAAGTTCCACATAAGTCAATTTTGTTTTGGTTTGCCTTATGAGGCAAAAGCGTTCACAATCGCCAAGGCCCTTGTTCTAGCCTTTGCTAACCCTTGCTAGTCCCTTGCCAGAATCTATGTGAAACTCCCTAGTGCATTATCAAAAACTAAATTGTTTTTCTGCGCAGGTAAACTATCGGTAATAACTATAAATACCCTTAGGTGTAACATTCAGAAATTGTGTTGAAATAAATCAATAAACTGATCAACAATGACCAACTTATCCTCACTCACTGCTGTCATAAACGTAAATATTAAAAAATAAGTATTCCTTTCAATTCATCTACACACAAACACACACACACACATACATACCTACACAAAAGAAAAATAAATCAAAAACACTTAGCTTGTCTGCATCTTATTTGCATTCGAACAAACATAAAAAAAAAACTATAAGAGAAACGTGGCATAAAGAAATTCTGCTTACAAGATGCTCACAAATATTTCCTTGAACGAACACAAGCTTCACCTTTGCACATTTGCAAAGATATAGGTATGTTCTGTACATATATCAAACATTGAACATCCTTTTCATCCTCATCGAATATATTTTCTAAAAGTACATTCAACTATCAAGGAACTATGCTTAACGTCCATTAGTTGTAAAGAAACGATGTTTAAAGCGTGATAATAGAGTTCAGTTCAACCCCTTAGTTTTGAAAGAATTCTCTTGAACACCCCATCATCAAGCAAGATATCAGAGTTTTGTTGCTAGCGCGTCTACTTTCATATCTCCTTACAGCTTAAACTTTTCGAATATGTATTATCATTTGGAAGTTTTTTTTTTTGACTTTACTAATAGGTGAAAAGCAAACAAGCAACCTACCTACTAGCTAGTTCTCGATTTTCGACTGCAAATGACGATGACACACCGCGCCTCATAATTTCCCTCAACCCCCGCACATTATTTTATAACTGGCACACAAAACTGAATATGAAGAATCCATTGAACCAATATTCTTGCCACATCGCATACAAAAAAAAAAAACAAAAACAAAATGGAAATATGTAGGAAAAAGTATCAAAAAGTTGTTAACTTATATTAGATGGCAAAACTTTTACATTGCTCATCAAAACTTAAGGAAAGTTCAGTGGCCGGGTCGCCCAACACCGCCAGCACCGCCAGCCGCTTCTATGCCAAATAGCAAGTGGGTTCCATAACCTGCACCCACAAGCTCTCTTGGCCACCATTGCATGGCTGTCGGGGGTGTTCTTTTGTTTATGAATAAATAATAAACATTTCCTTGGTGTTCTTGACAGCATGTTGAACACGAACGTTTTAGGGCGCATCGCCATCGCATTGACACGGGTGGGTCTGGTCTGGTCGGGTTGGGTTGGGTATTCAAATGTAATTTCTTACCCAAGAGCGTTCTTTGAAAAAAAAAAAAAAATTAACAAATCCTTTCGGTGCCAGTGTCTGTCTTAAAGGCGATTGAAAATGATTTATTACATTTTGAATGTGCTGTCCTAAAGGCGGGTGCACATGAACAATAATATTGACAAGCAGACGGCATTTTATTTCAATCGAACCGCTTGCAGGTATATAGCATAATGTTTGAAGAAAAGTGAAAATCAAAGACAACTCATATTTCATCGATTTATATAAGGGTTCAGTTAGATTGGGTGAAGTCAGGGGAGGACTGGGCCACCGGGCAAAATCCCGCTGGGCAAACAAAAAGTACATTGAAGCATCTGCATTTTTATTCCTTAGGGGAAAAGTTTCTTCTAAGATTAGACATTGAGCATTCCCACAGTAAATATAGAGCTTAAGTTGCCCCAAAAGTATCTGGGAGGCCTCTACTCTACAGCTCTGTTGGTGTCCCCTTAACTTCTCTTCAAAGACTCTAGAGATCTGACTGGAGGTCTCTTAAGCTCTTTTAGAGGCCCTAGATCTCACTAGGCGGCACCTACAACAGCTTTCTTGAAATATCCTAGCTCTGTTGGGTTGAGGCCTCTAAAGCTATTTAAGAGGCTCTACAGCTCTGTCATAGGCCTCTATGGCTCTATTAAAGGCCCTAGAGCTCATTTGGTAGCACTCACACTTTACTTGAAGGACCCTGGAGCTCTGTTGGAGGCCTCTACAGCTTTGTTGGGCGACTTACATCTCTTTTGGAGGGCTTAACATCTCTGTTAGAGGCCCTAGGTCTGAAGACCCTAGAGCTCTGTTGAGGGCCCCTTCAGTTCTATTGGAGGACCCATTGCTTTGTGTGATGCCCCTACAGCTCCGCGGTTGGAGGACCTACAATGAATATCGATTTGTTAGGACCAAAGACTGGCCCCCACAAATCTCTTGGAAAATTTAAACAAAACCCATAGTTAAAAGGTAGGCCCTACTTGCTACACAAAAGGCTTAGACATTTCTTGAAATGCCTCTTAAAAAAAATGTTTTATTTTGACCGCAAAAATTAAGTAAGATATTATTAAAAAAAAAAACAAAAAACATATACCCAGATTTTTTGCAGACATCTTCACAAATACATATGTCTAGAAAAGTATTTCTGTGTCTCAAACAATGAAAATAATGAAAAAGAAAACCCGAACCTCAAAAATCTGCACCTCAATATCAGAAACTTCCGACTTCTCCGAAATATACCAACTTTAAAAATGAGGTCACTGCTTATAAAAATCTATAGTATTCCAAACATTAACTTTAAACATAGCCTTAGCCATAGAAATCTACCGATTAATTTTTGTTCGTGCCTTATTTCAGTTTTGTGTAGAGTTCCTTCAAATTTCATACAGATCAACAATTTGTAGACGACAGATTACCATTTCCAAACTACAATTCCAAAACTCAAGCTGGCTGTATTAAACAATGGACGCTATACTCTGTTCAAAACAAATAGTCAGTACAGGGCTTATGGGCGAGCTTTTTTCAAAACAGTGGCGCGTGTGTATACTTCCACGACATTGAATTGAGAAAACTGCCAATAAAAAAGATTCTACACCACTGAACAAACTGAAACAGAAATTGTTGTTGTAATGCCCTGCAAAATATCGTAAACTCCACCATGACCGTCCTCATTGCATGCCCAAAGCACAAGCACACTGATCTGATCATATAATCGTTTCTACTCTGGCTGTGTGAGCTAAAAAAATATATATCCCAATCCAACAGAGTTACCTTACCCATTGAAAGCAATACAAAAGAGCTTTTTCAGTGTTTTTTATAAAATAGCTTTCTGTTTTCAAGCTTTTGAGAACAGAATTAATTAAGGTGAGATATAATACAAAGTACGCAAACCCTATGAGAGCTTTTACTTGAAATAGGTATATGCAAGCCAATGCGACCAGACAGAGATACAAACGTCCTATCTTCCATGTACTGACAATTTTTGTTGAACAGAGTGGGCGTATTCATAGTCATTTTAGACCTGGGTCTAAGTTAAACATGGCTTTGGTTGAATTTTCGGACGTTGATTCTATTTTTTTAAGTTTATCATTTCAAAATATTTGAAGCTATTTGTGTAGTATACCAAGTTAATTATCTTATAAAAATATAAAACCAAGAATTTGTAATTAAAATAGGTCTGTATTCATTGAGCTAAAATTGTCTTAAACTGTATATTAGTTAAACCTGGGGTGGAATCGGCTAAGGCGATAGTTGATTGTTGATCATCGAAATAATTACTTTTGCTCCACGTAAGGTGATTATCACTTTGACTATCACTTTTTTGTTATAGTTTGTGGGTGACAGCTATTTAGGTGTCGTTTTCATACATTTTGCTTAATATTTTTGAGAAAGATAAGTTGTGTTAGCTAAGCTCCGCCATAAATCGATAGTAAAATGAAAAAAAGTGTTATAAAGTGTTAAAAAAAGTTAAAATAAAATATAAGTGAACAGTATTGTTTGTATAATATATATAGGTACTCCAAAGGAAAGTTTCTATGCCAAAATTTCAATTGCTCAGAAAGAAACCAAGGAATAAAGGAACTATTCTGGAACATCCTTACCCAATGTACCTACCTATGATACCTCAAATAATATTTGTTAAGTAAAATAAAAGAAACTCAAAAAAAACGTTTGCTTTTCTAAAGCATTTTATTCGAATACCATACGAACAAATAAAGTGTTTAAAAAGAAAATAATTTTATTGGCAATCCATTTACATTAAAGTTCCAGCGGTCCCCTTGATGGTTTTGGGATGTTCGCCTAGAGCTTGACAAGGCATTGTACATAGTATTTCTCCAGATGGGTTAAAAATTGTGTTCTGCAAATTTTTAACAAGTTTGGCATCGTACTTATCCCCTTACATTTTATTTAAGTTAAAATCACCAACTCTTTATTTTATCTTTTGAGTATCGTACTTAATCCATATGAGAAATTTTGAGAAATTTACTCTAGGTATAGGATGGACCCGAAGGTTCCAGGTTCGAGTCCTGCTGGTTCCCAACTTTTTTTTCTTTTTTTCTTTTTTTTTGTAAATAATGAAGTTAAAATGATAAAAATATAAATATCGCGTATTTATTTAAAGCTTATGATGGGTTTCCAGCAACATATAATTAATTTACAACGCACAAAAACAATAATTGTGTTCATCAAATTCAAACCCTACAAATGTTCTGATTTTTTAAACGATCACTTTACGCAGAACAAAGAAATGTTGATAATCAAAATTGATTATCAAATCAGCGACAGTCAACTATCACCTTAGCCGATTCCACCCCTGGGTCTATCTGCGACTATGAATATGCCCCAGTATGTATAGTTTGTTTTGTTTATTTTGTTTGTTGTTTGAGACGAAAGTGGAGGCCATATAAATCATGGACATTGGGCAAGGTCTTTAAGGAAAAGTTCTAGATATTTATTGCACTGTGGAAATGTATAAATTATTATTAATATTTCAATTTTAAGATTCAAAAAAGTCAGTCGATCAAAAATGGCTAAACTCTAGCATAAATTAATAATGGTTGAATAATTTTGTCAGCTATTCCCAAGTTATTTAAAAAAAAGGTGACTGATAAGTAGAGTGTTTAACTTAAGTTGGTCATAAAGCATCAGCATGGTTTCCTTAGGGGTAGATCCACATTCCACAACTACTAATCGTGTTTGATTATACCTCTTTTATTCTTCAAGAAATGAACAATGGGAACCAGGTCGATGCGTTATGGTTCATAACTTTTAAGCACTACTGTGCACTGTATTATAGTTTTGTTTGTATAATAAAAAGTCTAAATTCACGTCTATTATATAGCAATGCAATTCTAGAGTACTTTTCGTTTCTTATTTCTTATGTAATATAATTCACTCTCAATTTATACTTCTCTGAATAAAGTACAGCTTTTATAACGTTGTTAAATCTTGTACTGTTTTAATTCTTAAGATTCTAACAGGTTATGGGCCCAGGTCACATTTTTTTTTAAGAAAAAGTCTACTAAAAGTTAAATTTTAATTTAATAAAGTTTAAATAGTTTTGTGCGTTTGTCTTATATCACTTATTTTCTTATAAATAAAATTATAAAATTATCATGGCATCATTATATCAAATTGAGAAACTTGATAAAGATAAATACTGTGCATGGGAGGTTCTGATGAAGAGCGTGCTCGTGCATTGTGATCTCTGGGAGTTCGTTAGTGGTGAGACCAAACTCAAGGAAGATGCTGCTGTGGAGGAAAAAACCAAGTGAGACAACGAGAGAGGGGGGGAGGAGTGTTCCCACTAAGGCACTTCTCCTTTCATCGAGGCGGCAGCGGACGAATTCTCTAGATGGAATCAACGGTGGCGTCTACAGTTCCAGTTAGGTTGAACTACTTAGTGAACACCTTATATGGGCTACTACGACATATTTGTAGCTCAGGCCTATAAGGAGCGGTTTATCCGGCTCCCTACCCTTGGAGTTATACGAAGGGTCTGGTCCTCCGGGTCGGGGGTTGTGCGTCGGGGTAACTTCCCTACCACGTAAAAAAAAGTTGTTCCGAAACAACAACAAGCCTCGGATATGGATGATTTTAAAGTTGACGACCCCAGCAAACGAAACAAGGACAATGAATTTCGGATCTGCACGTGGAACGTCCTGTCCTTATACAGAACACGTGCAGCCGAACAATTAGTGGAGAACCTGGACAGGCTAAAGGCTGACGTAACAGCCACCCAGGAAGTGCGATGGGATGGAGAGGGCGTACGGAGAATGAAAACGTGTGACATCTACTACGGCGGGTGCTTGAAGGAACAGGGTCAGTGGCTCTTTGGTTGTGGTTTTGTCATAAGGGGAAGACTTAGGCAAGAAGTCTTGGGCTTCCGGAGTGTAAGCGAGCGCCTGGTCACAATCCGCATCAAAGGCAAATTTAAGAACATTTCGCTGATTTGTGTTCACGCCCCCCATGAAAGGAGAGAAGACTCAACCAAAGAAGCATTCTACGATCTCTTGGAGACAACGTATGATATATGCCCGAAGTACGACGTGAAGATCATTCTTGGTGACTTCAACGCAAGATTCGGAAAGGAGGGCATCTTTGGTTCGATAGTCGGAGGACACAGTCTACACGATGAAACTTCCGGCAACGGACACAGGCTGGCAGACTTTGCGGCGGGGCGAAATGTCATCATCTCAAGCACTTACTTCCCACACCTCAATATACACAAGGGGACTTGGCGGTCGCGTGATCAAGTAACCGTCAACCAAATCGACCACGTTGCGATAGACGCGAGACATGCTTCCAGTATCTTGGACGTCCGAACGTTCCGAGGGGCCAACATTGACTCGGATCACTACCTGGTGGTAGCTAGACTACGTATGCGGATATCCATGACGCGACAACGCAGAGCAGATGCTGTGAAAAGATTCGATGTCGAGAAGCTTAAATCGCAAGAGACTGCCAGAACTTTTGCAGACCACGTAACTCTTAATCTCTCAGGAGGTCCCCCACCAGCATCAAGTGCAGAGGACCAGTGGGAACACTGTCAATAAGCCATCAGAAGTGCCGCCTCTGATGTGCTGGGTTTCGCTAGGCGAATACAACGAAACCCCTGGTTCGATGAAGAGTGCCGGCTAGCGCATGCAGCTAAGGACGAGGCCTACCAGGCAATGCTGCAGACTCGAACAAGAGCTGCTGAGAGAGTGGCCCGGGAGCTCTACGGGCTGAAACGAAAAGAGGAACGCCAACTTCTCAGGAGGAAAAAGAGAGAGCACGAGAAGCGGGCGGTAGAGTCTATTGAGGGTTGTAGCGGTAGGGGAGATGTTCGAAAATTTTATCAGAGGGTGAAGCGATCCACCCAAGGATTCAAGGCTAGAACGGAAGCCTGCCGAGATGAGAGTGGGAATATGGTAGTAGACACACAGTCAGTGCTGAGGATCTGGAAAGAACACTTCTCTAGACTGCTTAATGGCGAAGACAGCCAAGATGCCGCTAATAGGCAGAACGCTCCATTCAACTTGGACGATGATGGCCAAGAGTTCCGTCCACCCGACCTAACTGAAGTGCGGCTGGCGATATCCAAACTTAAGTCGTACAAGGCTGCAGGTGCGGATGGCTTACAAGCCGAACTATTTAAATCAGCGGTAGATGAATTGGCTAGGAGCATACACCAGCTCATCTGCAAAATTTGGTCGGAGGAAAGTATGCCCGATGAATGGAACCTCGGTATAGTGTGCCCCATCCATAAAAAGGGAGATGTTCTGAAATGTACCAACTACAGAGGAATTAGTCTCCTAAACGTCGCTTATAAAATCTTGTCGGCCCTTATCAGTGCGGTTTTAGGCCAGGCAAGTCAACCGTCGATCAAATGTTCACACTCCGACAGATTTTAGAAAAATCCCGGGAATTCCAGATCGATACACACCACCTTTTTATCGATTTTAAAGTCACGTATGATAGGGTGAAAAGGGACGAATTATACAGAGCCATGTCGAGTCTCGGCATCCCTGCCAAACTCGTCCGCTTGTGCAGGATGACGATGGAGAAATCTCGCTGCTCCGTCAAAATTGGTAAGAACACCACCGATTCCTTTGATGTTGAGAAAGGATTGAGGCAAGGCGACGCGTTATCATGCAACCTATTCAACATCGTTCTTGAAGCCATTGTACGCAACGCACATGTCAACACCAGCGGTACAATCTATCAAAAGTCCGTTCAATTGCTTGCATATGCGGATGACATAGACATTGTCGGCAGAACGAAGCGAGCTGTGGCAGGGGCATTTGCGAGCATTGAATCGGAGGCGACTAGAATGGGATTGGCGGTTAATGAGGACAAGACGAAGTATATGCTGTCATCGAGAGAGGAATCTCAACATCGTCGACTCGGGCAAAATATCACGATGGACAGATATAACTTCGAAGTTGTCAAGGACTTTGTCTACCTGGGCTCCACTATTACATCGCAGAATGACATCAGTGCAGAGATCAAGCGAAGAATTACTCTTGCCAACCGCTGTTTCTTCGGTCTAAGAAGGCATTTAAGTAGTAAGGCCCTCTCTCAGAGAACCAAGGAGACTTTATACAAAACCCTTATCATCCCGGTCCTGCTTTATGGGTCAGAAGCATGGACACTGAAAGATTCGGATAAAAATCTGCTAGGGTGCTTTGAGAGGAAGATTCTTCGTGTGATTTTCGGTCCGGTGTGTATCGAAGGAGTGTGGAGGAGAAGATTCAACGACGAGCTATACGGGCTATACAGCGACGTTGACCTGGTCAAAAAGCTGAAAATACAGCGGCTGAGATGGCTGGGGCACGTGGAGCGTATGGACAGCAACGCACCTGCCCGACGAGTCTTCGAATCCAACCCTGATGGGGTACGCAGCAGAGGAAGAACCCGTAACAGGTGGCGCAATCAAGTGAGTGATGATATCAAAGCACTCGGTGTGCGCAACTGGAAGCGGCTAGCTAGGGACAGAGCTGGCTGGAGGGACTTGTTAGTTGAGGCCGAATCCCATCCTGGGCTGTGAGCGCCATCAAAAGTAAGTAAGTAGACAATTTGGATAGTAAGGCGCTTTCGAAAATCCTATACTCAGTGTGAAACTATCAGAGCTCATTCACGTTAAGCAGAGTAAAAGTTCAAAGCAGGCATGGGACATTCTTGCATCGATTCATAAGCCATCTGGACCAGCCAGACAAGAAAGTTTATTCAAGCAATTATTGTCAAATAAAATGCATGAAGGGCAATCGATGTCTGCTCATATCAATAATATTTGCTTTGGTGTTGAGAAGCTTTATGAGATAGATGTTAAGATGCCATATGAGTTGCTTGCCACAATGTTACTTTGTAGTCTTCCTGATGATTACGAGAATTTTATAGTATAGCTATTGAGAGTCGCGATAGATTGCCCACGTTGGCTTCTCTAAAGGTTAAATTGACAGACGAGGAACAAAGGAGGAATGATAGGGACAAGGAGCAAGTGAGTAGCAGTAGTCAGCATGTGTTAGCTATAAATGCAAAATCAAAACTAGGTCCAGTTCAACACTGAAACAAAGGAAATTTTGATAGAATACGAAACAAACGTGGGAAATGTTTTAAATGCGGTGTTCGAGGTCATTTCGCTTCTCAATGCACTGTATCAACGAGCAAACGAAACGAGACAGATTTTGGCATAGTTTCTAATACTGGCCTATAGTAATGGAGTTTTAGGTAGAAACGAATGGTGCATAGACAGCGGTACCACATCTCATATGTGCTGTGATATAAATCTGTTTTCTTCATTAGAAGATGCTTCTAGGACACCAGACAACAGATGTGCGTGTTAAATCCAGTGTTGTAGTCGAGTAAATACAGATGGTTGTGACGTAACGCTCAGAGATGTTTTCTTTGTTCCCGAGTTGAGGGGAAATTTTCTATCAGTGAGCAAGATTACGGCTAGTGGGCAAGCAGTTGAATTTGGTAGAGATCTTGGAATTGTAAGAGGCCAAAATAATAAAAAAATAGTTTTAAAAGCCAAAAAGCGTCAAGATTTATAGGTTTTCCGTGGTGTGAGGCATGAATAAGCATTGAGCTTAAGGACTCAGGAAATCAATTCAAGTTCTTATAATACATGGCTCGAAAGATTCGGGCACCTGAATTGAAGTAGCTTAAAACAACTTTGCAAGGAGAATATGGTTCTGGTGTTGTAAAGTGCGTACTTCACAACATTCCCTTATCATCTTCCCTTATTCCATTCTAATTCAATCCACTTCAAATTCCCACAGTCATCATTTCCTTTTGATTTGATTAACCAATATCCGACCCACTTATAGTTCCCATACTCATCATTTCCTTTTGATTACCTACAAAAATTCCATTCAACTCCAATGTTGTCAACCACGCGATCAACGATCGCTCCACTTAAACCAAACCCATTCAATTTCCCAATCCATTAAACTTCTCCAATTTCTTTCCCTGCTACACTGAAACCAAACCCAAAATTCCCAGTTCATCATTTTCCATTTTCCTATATTCAACAATCAATGCACTCCCTTTCCAAACCCATTAAACGTGCATTGAACCCTATAGCAACTACAAACAAGCACACTTGTGCTCATGTTGCATATTTTCTTTTTCGTCGTGTCGGGTGACGAGCCATCGATGTGACGCTCTGTTTCGGACGGTTGTCGCTAAAAGATCTCTTTTTTCTCTTCACTGATTCTTGTTACAATTCCTTTACTAGATTTCTTATTTGAACTAAATTAAAAGCAATAACAAAAAAACTCGATATAAATCTATAGTTAAGTAATAAAAAAATAGTTAAAATAAATTAAGTTAAATAAACATTGTTTTTTTTGAAAGACAAAAGCACATCAAAAACATAACACCGGTAAAAGGTAAGACCCCTTTCGAGAATCGTGCTTCTCGAATCGAAAAACATAAAAAGCACAACACTGGGTCTTAAACTTGGCAGTGAAAATTGTCTAGAGTGTGAAGTTTGTGCAAAGGCCAAAATAAACGACCAGCCATTTCCTGAGCAATCACTCAGCAGGAGTAAAGGATTACTTGATTTAGTCCACACAGACATCTGTGGACCTATTAGTAGCTATTTTGATTCTAACTCAATCTTCACTGACTTTAGTAAGGCCTTCGACAATGTTGACCACGGCCTGCTTCTTTTTAATGTTGAAAAGTATGGCATTCATTCAAATTTATAAGGGTGGATAGCTTCTTATTTGTCAAAACGAACTCAGTGTGTAAGGTTCTGTAACGTTATTTCCCGTAAAATACATGTCACTTCCGAGGTTCCCCAAGGCAGCCATCTTGGTCCCCTCTTATTTTTCCTATTTATAAATGACTTGCCCTTATTGTTCACAGGGTGCAGATATCTTTTATACGCAGATGACATAAGGTAATATAAATAAATCAACCGATGGATCTTCTTTGCAGCATTGTTTGAATGCACTTGCAAGCTGGTGTAAAGTAAATGGAATGAAGCTAAATGCGGATAAATGCAATATAATTTCCTTTTTAAGAAAAAAAAGTGCTATTAATTTTGACTATACCATTGACGCGCAAAAATTAATTAGAAAGGACATTATTAAGAACTAAGGAGTTATTCTGAACAGAAAAAATACTTTAAGCACCATGTAGACAAAATACACTCTAAACGCCTGTGTATGCTAGGGTTTGTAAAACGAAGATCCAGAGAATTTGACGACCCTTACAAAAGCAATCAATTGTTCACTGGTTCGGTCTCTGCTAGAATATTGTGTTGTTTGGTCTCCGTTTTATGATGTTGATATTAAGAAGCTAAAGTCTGTCCAAAAACAATTTTTGTTGTTTGCTTTGAGAGGTTTACGGTGGAGCTCTGATATTTTGTATTGCCATGTTATTCTCATCGTCTAAAGCTTATTAATATGTACAGTCTTCAGAATCACAGAGAATTATGTGTGGCTTTATTTGCGTTTGACCTCTATAAAGGCAATATCCAATCATCTTTTTTTTGTTCCAAATTATCCGTTGATAACCTTAAGACACCCAAATTTTCTTAAGGTAGTAATTTCAAAGATAAATTATGTATCTCACGAGCCCATTAATCGATGTTCAAAGATTTTTATAAAATATTGTGATATTTTCGAATAAAATATGTCTAGAGACACATTTAAAAATACAATTTTGAAAAAAATTATGGTTGAAGGATGTTCGTGACAAAAATTATACAATTTTGTTTTCTTCATCTCTTTAATTTTTTTAATTAATTTTTGTTTCTTTCTTTTATTACATAAATTTATAAGCCCAGTCAAATTAGGCTTATGGTTAGGGCTTTTTTTTTGTCTAATTTGACTGGACTTATATTATATCTATAATTATACATATTTTTTATTTTGTTTTTTTAAACTTTAATCTTTTGTATATTTTTATATTCAATTTTTTTTTCTAAACTGTTGTTATATTATTGTTAATTTGTTTTCTGTTTTTTTGACAAAAAAAATAAACTTAACTAAACATACCTTTGCGTGCACGCATACGCCTGCTTGCACTCATACCCAGCGGGAAATATCGTCCTCAATGAATTTTATAGCTGAATTCTTCAATCAATTCACTAGCCAAATAATAAAAGGAAACGTCATGCAATGATTTAGTGAGTGAAGAGTCATGCGAGGTTTCCTCAGTTCAAAGATTTGAACCCACTTTTTGCTTTGTGTGTAGAAAACAACAAGACAACAGCAATCAATTCACTAGCCAGATAATACAAGGAAACGACATGTAATGATTTAATAAGTGAAGAGTCATGCAAGGTTTTCTCAGTTCATATATTTGAAACCACTTTCTGTTTTGTGTTTAGAAAACAACCCTTTCTGTCGTTGAATTAAAGATTGATTTTTGTTATGAAAAATTATAAGATGAATAAACTGTGGAAAAGTCATGTAGAAGTTCATCAGTTCATCGTCTATGTCCACTCATATGCTTTGTAAAGTGTGCACCGCCATTGTGTGTTTTGATAGAAGTTGATTTTTTTTGTGTTTTCTGTGTTGACATTGTCTACTGATAGTAAATATTATAAGAGGACTAATGAATTTCCATTAAAAAGAGGCAATCTCAGATTTTCTGAAAGTATTTCAGTTTTTTGGTTAATCACCACTTCGCATATGAAGTGGTGATTAACCAACAACCTAGCTGACCTAGTGATTTAACTTTAATTTAAAGTTTTAATTCTGTATTTTTATTTAACAATCACAAATAATTCACAACACTACAGAGTTAATGAATTTACTAGTTATTTAATTTTTTTCACATTCTTCATATTGAATTAACTAATTGCTGAATAAACAACTACCTACTTCTATATCTTGTGATTTGATAATTGAATTTTCATTACCATTTTCATCGAAAATATTGAACTGATGAATTAACTACATACATTTATGCAGTGAATTCATAGATTATGTACCCACCATGTTTTTCATCATCTGGGTCGGTGAATAAACAACTTCCAACGAAGTAGTGATTTCGTTGGCGAATTTGCATCGGATTTTCAGCACGTGCTTCCCGCCTAGGACATGTCCATGTTAATTTCATCAAAGGAATCAGCGGAAAAGTGGACGGTGCAGCTGCCATTCCTCAAGGAAAAAGCTGATCTTTCCTCAATGAATTTTTCAATTTTTCCCGCTGGGTACCTTGCGTGCACGCACACGTTTGCGTACACGCAATTATTTGTGTGTGCCTCATCACGTAAATCAAAAACGATCAATCGATATCGTTTTGGAGATAGCTCTCTTTATTTTTCTGATGGAGATAGCAATACTGAGAACGATATCGTCCTATACTTTTTGATTTACGTGATGAAGCTCCTGGTTTGCGAACCCGGGCTGACGTTTACCGAACAGCTGGTTCAATTACTCAGCTCATTTCATTAAATGATAGAAAAGGTAATCATACAATTTTTGGTGTGAATAAAATCATTGTTTATACCACTATTACGTTTACGAGGTTCCATTTATTAATAATAACCTCATATGTAACGTGTTGTTTTCTTAGTTTTGGTTTTTTGTTGACCCTAGTAAAACCGTTATAATAAAACTAGAAAAAACATAGGAACAATTAATGATCCTGAACTTTGCAGACAATGCGTCCGCTGAAGTTTGAACACCCACCTTGTTCGATTTTAAAAACCTAAACGGCAATCGCTTCGTCTCGGCAACCCCTAGTGCCGATATTTTTAAGTTTTTTTTTATTTGTCTTAAAAAAAAGTTATGGCCAAAAGATTCAAAAACCACCAAAAAATTAACTAAAAAAAACTTTGGCCTTCTGTCACCACTGTAATTTTCCCCGAATTTTCATAACTTTAATTTTAAGACAAATAAAAAAAACTAACAAATATCGGCACTTGATTTTACCGGGACGAAGCGATTGCCGTAATTTTTGTGAAGATCCGTCCAATATTACAGTGGTGACAGAAGTCCAAAGTTTTTTTTTATTATTTTGTTGGTGTTTTTTTTTTTTGTATCTCTTGGCCATAACTTTTATTTTAAGACAAATAAAAATAAACTAAAAGATATCGGCACTAGATTTTGCCGAGACGAAGCGATTGCCGTAATTTTTATGAAAATGCGGCGAAAAGTACGGTCGTGACTGAAGGCCAAAGTTTTGTTAGTTAATTTGTTGTTGGTTTTTGAATCTTTTGACCATAATTTTTTTTAAGACAAATAAAAAAAACTTAAAAATTATCGGCACCAGATTTTGCCGAGACGAATCGATTGCCGTAATTTTTATGAAAATGCGGCCAAAATTACCGTGGTGACAGAAGGCCAAAGTTTTTTTTTGGTTTTTGAATCTTTTGGCCATAACTTTTTTTTAAGACAAATAAAAAAAAAAACTAAAAAATATCGGCACTAGATTTTGCCAAGACGAAGCGATTGCCATAACTTTTATGAAAATGCGGCGAAAATTACGGTCGTGACTGAAGGCCAAAGTTTTGTTGGTTAATTTGTTTGGTTTTTGAATCTTTTGACCATATTTTTTTTTTTTAAGACAAATAAAAAAAAACTTAAAAATATCGGCACTAGATTTTGCCGAGACGATGCGAGTGCCGTAATTTTTATGAAAATTCGGCGAAAATTACAGTGGTAACAGAAGGCCAAAGTTTTTTGTTGTTAATTTTTTGGTGGTTTTTGAATCTTTTGGCCATAACTTTTTTTTTAAGACAAATAAAAAAAACTAAAAAATATTGACACTAGGTGTTGCTGAGGCGAAGCGATTTTCTTTAGTTTTTTAAAATCGAACAAGTATTACGACTTTGGTGGGTGTTCAAACTTCAGCGGACGCATTGTCTGCAAAGTTCAGGATCATAACAATTAATATTTGTTTGGTATTTTACAATTTTATATATATGTATGTATTGTATAACCATTTGTGTGTAGATCTGTAGATATAAAATACACAATATCAGGTCTTTTTAAAACTGGGGTACCAATACAATTACATTAGCTATTAGTTACTTTTACTTACAAAAATGTTTTGCCCACACAAAAAAAATATATACAGGATGTCCCGTAAAGGGTGGTCAAAACTGAATATGGTAATAGGCCAGGTCATGACCTTTCAGAATTTAGTAACTTGTTCATACCGAATCATAACGGTTTTCGAGTAAACCAGTTTTTTGCTCACCCTGTCCATAAATGACTTTTTCTTACAATTTTTACACTAAAACTTTGGCTAATAGTTTGACTTATTTTACTGAATAAACAAATGATCTTTGCATTACCATTTGCCTTCAAACTAAAGGATGAACTTGAACTTTGAACAAACTTAATTTTTGACCTCAATCATCTTAAGAGCTCCATGAATAAAATTCGTATGACACAATACAGGTTTTATCTTCCAAAAATATTTCGTTTTTCTGTTGTTTTTAAAAAGGTGTAAAACTTGCTCAAGCGGTGATCAGATAGAAAGTTATAACCGTTTGAATCCAATAAAACAGGTTAAAAATAAAACAAAAATAAAACATTTTTGTTCAAGTATTTCGACAAAATTAAAATATCTTTTCAAATATAACTCCGACAAAGCTGAATTTTGGTGGAGAGCTTCATTTTGATGTCTTACGCATTTTTGAAATAAAAACCTTAAATTTGGGCAAGGACTTTTGATTTTGTAGGGTGAAAGGGAAAAGTTCGGTATTTTTGAACATTTCTCGAAAATCATCAGGTTTTTTAAGAACTGTTTTTGGAAAAACGGTAGCTATTAAAACTCCGCACAAAAAATATCAACCACTTTTTTCGCCGGAGCAAGAGATTTTGAAAAAACAGGGACAAAATGTGGGCTTACTCTATTGTGATATTTTCCACTCCGTTGCATTTGCGCTCATTTGTCTCAAAATCTATTAGTCTAACAAAAAAATTATAGTTATCTATTCTTTATAAAATATATAAAGCTGCAATTTTTCCAAAGATATTTCTTAAAAAAACCTGATGGTTTTCGAGAAATCTTTAAAAATACTAGACTTTTCCCCTTTCACCCTACAAAATCGAAAGTCCTTGCCCAAATTTAAGATTTTTATTTGAAAATGCGTAAGACATCAAAATGAAGCTCTCTACCAAAAAGATATTTTAATTTTATCGATATACTTGGAAAAAAAATGTTTTATTTTTGTTTTATTTTTAACCTGTTATATTGGGTTCAAACGGTTATAACTTTCTATCTGAGCACCGCTATAGCAAGTTTTATATCTACTACAGAAAAACGGGATATTTTTGGAAGATAAAACCTGTATTGCGTCATACGAATTTTATTCATGGAGCCCTAAAGAAGATTGAGGTCAAAAATTAAGTTTGGTCAAAATTTATCTTTTAGTTTGTAGGTAAATGGTGATGTAAATGAACATTTTTTTATTCAACAAGTTTTAGTGTACAAATTGTAAAAATCAATTATGGACAGGGTGAGCAAAAACCTGGTTCAAAGTAAAGTTTTTTTAAAATTTCGAAAAATAGCCGTTACTCGAAAACCGTTATGATTCGGTATGAACAAGTTACCAAATTCTGAAAGGTCATGACCTGACCTATCACCATTTTCAGTTTTGACCATCCTTTACGGGACACCCGTATATGTATTTTATGCCATTCATTAAATTCCTCCAAATGATTGGCTTGAATATAACTCAATACAATATCGTTACCTACAGTATATTATATAGAACAAAAAAAATTAAGCAAACAAACGCTCTGAATGATATTTCCATAATAACATTTTGCCGCAATGTAAAATAGAGGCTCCAGATCCAGAGCTACCACACTTTTTGGTCACAGGTAAATAACTCCCAAGCCAACTGTGCTTTTTGACGGACAAAATGCAATTTGTTCACTTGGTGGTTGTTATTTTTTTTTTTTTTTCTGTATTTTTTCATTTTTATTTTTGTATGCTCCTTCAGTTTAAACGGTATCCTTGCCGTGTACATTATATCAGACATCATACGTGATACGTGAAACCTGGTTGAATGTTTTTGGGGGACAAAATGAAGAACAGCACCGAAACGGCATGACACGTTGGAGGACAATAATTTATATCAGAGAATTAATTAAATGTTGCATCAGAGAGTGAGGGAGAGGATGCAAAAGAAAGGAACAAAAAAAAATTAACATTGGGGTGTCTGATGTCACCAGAAAGTCCTGCTGCATATGAAACATTCTCCGTCCAAATTTTAAAAGCAGTGACAACGGCGGCAATGTGACACGTAAAATATTTCACACCCCACTTGCTTCACTGTACTATATGCATTTTTAAACATTCCATACCCAAAAGATCCAACTGTGCATGGTTGTTGGTCGTTGCAGTCTTCGTTGTCGTCGTCGTCGTCCTCGCCATCACCGCACCGCTGAATTCGCATCAAGGAGAAAAGCATATACCTACCTACAGATTAATGATGTGCATCCTTGCAATCTTACACTTTCTTGCTTTCACACTATCTCTAGTCTATCTTCCTCTATGTGCATCCTGCACTGTAAATGTACAAATGCCGCACGTTAGTGACAAATTTAAATACAAAAAAAATTCCCATTCCGTTAAATAAAATATAGAATCAAATATGTACATACAAATATACACATATACTTGGATTGAGGTCACATATTGAACGCTGTTCCTTCCTTCTAGCTGTAGTAAGGTACACCGCTGCCGCCCAAGGACTATACTCTCGGTCTCAGTAAGGATCCACACTTGATTCGCGTATACGAATTTCGAATATAGGTACCTACTACTTATTTTTTTCTAAGGCTTCTTTATGGAAGAGTCTTATCGTCCCAAAAATAAAATAAGAAAACCTTGTAAACTTACATCAGGGAGGACACTTAAATATTTCAGGACACGTTTAAATTGCACAACTTAAATGAACGCCTCTCTCAGTGGTCTCAGTAGTACTCTTTGGTTTGAAGGCTATCCCTTGGGTGTGGATTGTGGAAGTGGAGACATTCGAGGCTACAAAAATCGATGGGGACTTTCATTTATGTATATTTTATTAAAATGTATATTTGGTAAGGATTTTTGATGTTACCAGTCAGACCCTAAATAAACTCTTTACTTTCTTTCAAATGGTAAAATAAAGGACTAAGTTGGGGTGGTGTGGGAGAGGGGAGGGGGATGAAATTTATCTGAACAATAATGTTCGCTTCATTTTGTAATTTTGTGTTCAAATGATGTTTGATCGATGGCCTTCACAGCGACAGTGACAGAACTTTGAACTTAATGAAAAAAAATCATGGTTGGACATTTGAGAAATTGAAAATGGGAAATTTATTCTCAAATTAAATTTATTGTCAGGATTGTGCTTTTAATTTTAAATAAATAGATTTATGATTTAGGTGATAAGTGAATTTTTTATTTATTAAAAAAAAAGAGAAAAAATTCAAAATGAGCAGCTGTACTAAGTAAAAGAAAAAATAGATTATAATACAAATTGTTTCCTAATTTTCAATTATAATTTGTAGGCGAGAAATAGGAGTTGATTTTTCGAAAACATTTTATTATATTAATTTTTCAAGTTCAAAATATACAAATATTGATTTATTTCAAAACGGCTCTAACGATTACGATCCACTATAATTACGACAGTTAATATTTTGGTAGAAAAAAAAAAATTATAACGGTTTTTAACGGTACCTGCCACAGAACCTATTTTTTGGTTTTCAAATTTCTCGTTAACGGCAACACCAATTTGAACCAAATTTTTTGTGTACGGGGTCCTTTACAATTTAAACAATTTAACATATAAAATTTTTGAAAAAAATAATTTTTGGATTTTTAAAAAAATATTGAATTTTTTTTTTGAAAATTCAGTATCTTGACAATGGGTTGATTATTTTTTTTTCAAATTTTGTAGAAAATTGTATTTTTTTAAATACTAAAAGTTGGCATACCAAATTTATTTTTTTTTAATTTTCAAGAATTTTTATATATAAAAAATTATTTAAAAAAAACCGCTCTAACGATTTTTGCAATTTTTTTTTCATAAATTCATATGTATCAAACAAATGAGATAGCATACTTTTTTTGGAGCTCTAGTCTTTTAAGCTATTAAAAAAAAAATTGTATTAATTTATAGTAATAATTTATATTTTAAATTGTTTTTAAAACTTTTTTTAATGATATCATAATGTTATAGAACCACTATATATGCACATTGTCAATTTTAAGCTACATTCAAGTTGTTAGCTACGAGAGCAAGTTTGTGCGATCCAGTATGTATTCATTGACATTTAATCATGGATAGCCTTACATCCAAACTACGTTTGCAAATTGTTCAAGAATGGGCTTGCGGGAGACTTTCTGAAGATCCACTTTTTCGTTTTCGACCGACATTTTGCTTAGCCATTAGGCCCAAATCTGGCTCAATGGATACGATAATAAGCAAAATTGCTGTAATGGACCAAAGAACAACCGGAAGAGGTTCAAGAACCGCAGTTACATAACCATGTAGTTTATGGGCCGGTGGAACCATTTCTTCAAAAACGAAGCTGGCGCCAACGTCAGAGTAAATGGGACTTTGCCAGAAATTGAAGCCAGAGACTTTAAAAACATTTGGTTCCATTTAAATGGCGCAGACAACCCGTAAAACAATGGACATATACTATAATTTCACGCTTTGGATCAGTGAAGCAAGATCATGCGATATCATAGCGTTAGGCTTTTTAATTTGGGACTACAAAAAGTCTTAGGTGTTTGTGGGTTAGCCAGCTACGATTTAAGCATTGCATGCCAATATTACCCGTGTTATTCGCGAGATACTGACGAGTGTATGCTCAAACGCGTCATCGAAAATTGGAAAGTCCGCATGGACGAGGTACGGCGCAGTTGTGGCCAACATTTGAAAAGGATTGTCTTTAAAAAGTGAATGTCAGATTATTAGATTAATAACACAAACTTCACGATATACATATGTATTTGAATTCTTTGTGTTATTCCGCCATTAAAAACAAAATACCCCTTGATTGATCACCCTTTATCAGAGGAATAAATCCATAGCAACAGGAACAGTTTTTTGTTTTAGTTGAAGAAAGAAAAGGTTCAGAGGTTTAACCGACTATATAAAAATTGGCCCAAAGAATGACAAAAATTGAGGAATAGTAGGGCTATAAATACAATAAAAATAGTACGTATACGCCATAGCGTACGCCATTGGTATTGGACCATGGGATCGTGACATAATCAGGCCATTATATGCATTTATGGGAATATTGATTTCTTATGTAATGAACTGTACACGATGTCAATTTTCCCCATCATCACGCAGTCTTTGTCATATAATTTTTTAGATTTTTATTTGCTCTAATGGTTTCGTATCAAAAATAATTCTAGGTTTTAAACTATATTAAGAGGAAGATGATATAAAAGTCCAAGAAGTTATTTTTGACTGGACTGCCATCGTTGGTCCATTTGTCTGTGCCCGGAACTGGACATTATTCTGTGTGGCCAAAATTCTGTAAATGACTCAAAAATTCTGTGTGACCTTAATTCGGTACTCCATTTATTCTGTTAATTTCATATTCTGTATTACAAAATTTTGTGTTTTAAGAATTCTGTATTTCAAAATTCTGTAAATCTAAAATTCTGTATTAAAATTCTGAAAACTTAAGACACTGTATTGTTATGCTGTTACGAGGTAATATTATTACTATGATAAATATTTTGGTAGGTACCTGTCATAGGACCGATTTTTTGGTTTTCAAATTTCTCGTTAACGGGTACACCGATTCCAGCCAAGTTCCTTATGTTAGAGGCCCTTTACAATTTTGTATACAAAATTTTTCGAAAAAAAATTATTTTTGAATTAAAAAAAAAAAATATTAAATTTTTTTTTCAAAATTCAATATATTGAAAATGGGTAAGTGATTTTTTTTTTTAATTTTATGAAAAATTGTATTTTATTAAATACTAAAATTTTATTTTTAAAAATGTTCAAGAATTTGTATATACAGGGTGTCCAGTAAATAATGGATAACCTTGGAATGCCTCATAGTAGACTTTATGACCGTCCTGAAAACTAATAAAAAAAAGTATATTTCATTGAATTATTGAACAACAACAACAACAACAACTTAAAGGCGCTACCACCAATTGGTTGGCTGAAGATATAGCTATTTCGTGCTTTGCCACTTTTGCAGTCATCAGTCTCCTTTTTGTGGTGCTGAGCTTTAATCCAATTTTATTTGAAAAACATTTTATGCACACAATAGGATTCGAACCCACGCATATCAGATTTGCTCAGTCTTAGCAGTCATGTGCACTACGCACTCCACCGCTTTAGACCACGGACGTCACAGGTCGAGATGTGTTATTTGTTTATCAAATGCATTTGGAGCATCAGCATTTTTATAAGCGCTTTTAAGTATGCTGTCTTGTTCTGCCTCCATTTTTCTCCATAGCTTATTTCGATAGACTACAATTCGCAGTACGTATCAAAGTGGGAGAGGTTGGAAGATCGGTAACGAACCAAAATATTATTAAGATTTTCGATGCAAAATGTGAAAGAAAATAATTTTTGAAAAAGTTTAATCATCTCTGGTATGAAAAAATGCATGAATACCTAAGTGGCCAACTATTTAAAAAATATGCGCGTTAAATGGAAGCTGGTCTAGGAACCAATATCAAGGAGACATATTTCGTTGAAAACTTATTTTTGTGTACATGAATAGTTACTATGGCAGCTCATTCCAAATCGCTGTGTGAAAAAAGTTATTGGCAAACAAAGATTGGAATTTGGTACATATAATAATGTAAGTATGTAGTATAGGTAACAATGTGCTGGCCTTACTTATAACAACAAGACATATGTTTCTGAAAAGGTCATTTTATGTACTACAATAGCTACCTTGGCAGCTTACTTCAAATCCCTGTGTGAAGTAAGTTATTCGCTAATTAAGATTGTGATGTGGTAATTTTAGTATAGAAAATGTATATTTTGTAGTATAGACAAATTTGTGCTGATGCAACCAATAAGATTGCGATGTACGTTGTTCGAAAGGTATTTTCATGTACTACAATAGTAACCTGGACAGCACATTTCAAATCGCTGTGTGATAAAAGTTAATCGATAATTAGGATTTTGATTAGCTACATTTAAGTATCAAATAAAAGACTTTGCCTATATGCTATAAACATTTTTTATACTAAAATTCACCACACCACATTCATTATCAATTGTGATTGGAAGTGATTAAAAATAATCTTTCCGTCGGCTTTTTTTTGGTCACTGTAGTTTGTGCAATGAAACAATTAAGTTACATTAGCTTTCCCGACGTTTCGGCAGGGGTTGCTGCCTTCTTCAGGGGAACTTTATTTGGACAACAAGAAAAAATATATTGTTTACATTATAATAACAATAATTGAAACAATACAAAATACACTCACTTTAATAAAACTGTGTTTAAATTTAAACTGACATTTAAAATTATTGTATCTAATAATTGTAATATTATTTACAAAAGTAAAGAAATAACCACTTCAAACGAAGTTTAGTCTATGGAATTTAAACAAGGAGTAAAGAAACTGAAAGAATACTGTGTTATGATGAGACAAGAGAACAATAGATGGCAGAGATGTTTTGGGTGTCTTGTTTTCTGTTCATGTTGTTGTTGTTGTTGATGATGTGTAATGTTTCTAGGGTGTATCGTTTCGAAACATGTTTCTCTGTCTGTAGGACTTTGACACCTTCAAAATCTGGAGAGTGGCCGTTTTCGATACTGTGGCTCGCCAGGGCTGTCTTTCCAGGATTGTTTGATTTGATATCCGATTTATGATTAGAAATTCGCTGTTTAAGAAATTGTTTTGTAGTTCCGATGTAACACTGGTTGCATGGTTCATTAGGTTTACCCTTACAATTTATTTTGTAAATGACATCAGTAACTTTATCCTTATCCGCTTTCGTTTTAAGTTTAGTGAAAAGGTGACTAAGAGTTTTATTTGATTTGAAGGCCAGGCGAACATCTGTTAGTTTTTGGTTTATCACTTCTTTAAAATTCTCAGTCAGTCTTGGGATGTAAACCATACTTTTGTAGTAACCATTATTCGGGTCTTTAGTGTCTTCGCTTGGAATTTTGCAATTGTGTTTCTGAAGTAGACCACGAATTATAGAATTTGGAAAACCATTGTCACTCAGGATTTTTTTGATTTTTTTCTCATTGGCAGAGTGAAATTGTTCGTCGCTGAGTGCGAAAACTTTACTGACGAGATTGGATGCAGTGTTCATAACTATGTGCCTCGCTTGGTTAGACCGAAAGTTGACTAATCTTCCCGATGCAGTATGTTTTTGGTACCAGTCAAACAATAGACGGTTGTTTTCACGATGGATTTTTACGTCCAAAAATGCTATTGACCTGTTATGTTCCATTTCCACAGTGAACTGGATTTTCGGGTGGAATCCGTTAAGGATCAGCTGCACTTTTTCAATGTTGCGTTTGTCCATCACGGCAAAAATGTCATCTACATACTTAGCAACAAAAGTAGGCCTTTCTTCCATTCCACTAAAACATTCATCTAGTACGTGATCAAGTACTAAATCTGCAATCGTGGGTGACAAAGGGTTGCCCATAGGCATGCCAAAAATTTGTTTGAAAATGTCATCTTTAAATTGTAGATAGTTATTTTCCTTGAGGCAGAAATCAAGGATTTCAAGAAATTTGTTCAGATTAATTCTAGTGTTTTCACTAATGATTTCCCATTTCTTTTTTATAATGGTGATGGCTAGTTGTATGGGAATGTTTGTAAAAAGTGACACTGCATCATACGAAACTAAAACATCATTGTCTTTCAATTTTATTTTTTTAGCCTTCTCAACAAATTCAAATGAATTAATAACCGAGTAGCTTGATTTTGCCGTCACGCACTGTAAAATTCTGCCAATGAACCTCGAAAGCTCATAACATGGTAGTTTCATTGATGACGTAATGGGACGCAGGGGCATGTTTGCTTTATGAATTTTTGGCAGTCCGTATATGGATGGAAGCTGCGATGTATACGTTGTCATCTTCGCCTTTTCCCTATCATCAATGCAATTGTTGTTGTTTAGCCATTTGACTAGATCGTTGTTGCGAGTTTGTAAAGTTGTTGTTGGGTTATTCCTTACCCGTCTGTAAGTATTGCGATCTGACAACAATTCAATCATCTTATCGTCATACTCCACACGCTCCATCGCCACGGTGACGTTACCTTTGTCAGCTGGTACAATAACAATGTTTTTGTGCTGCCTAAGAAAATGGATTGTTTGCTTATTTACATTAAGCAAATATTTGGCAAATCGATCATTTTGTTGGTGGCGTTGAAACGAGTGCAGCATGTTGCTATATTGTGCCCTCATAAGCTCTTGCTCTCTTTCGTCTTGCACACTTCGAATTATTTCTTCTCCATCAGCTATCAATTGAAAAAGAGGAAAGCTATGTTTATCCACTGGGAGTGCAAATTTCTTGCCCAACGATAAAAGCCATTTGACCTCTAAAGGGAATTCAATGTTAGTGCGATTTTCAAACCATTTTTCATGCATTTCTATATTGAATTCCTTCCAAAGCGATGATTTTAGGCTGTCAATTTTATGTGCGTTCGATTGTTGTTTTTTATTATATGTGTCTTTAAACATCTGTTTTTGTTTTGTTGTGAATTGTTTGTATTCGATTTGGGATAAGTTCTCTTTGATATGTTGGTCGTGAAGGCGAATTAAATTGTTAGTGCGCTTGACCTTATGGTGCATCTCTGTTATTTCTACGTTGAGAACTTTTTGATGGAATTTAAGTTCTATTTTTTCATAAACATTTATCGATTCTTTATTAGAAAGGAGTTGTTTTGTGCTATTTGTGGACTTTTTTAAATGGTTAGGAATAAGTCCGGATTGTCGGCATATTAGTAGGAATTTTAAGTTCTGTTTTTGTAAAGCTAAAGTTTTTTGTGAATTGCTGTATTGTTTTAAATTGTCACACACTTGTAAACCATATTTGTATTTAATGTGTTGGTAGTAGTTCTTCATTTTGATGGATTGTTGATTCTGCTCGGCTAGCCGTCCGATGATTCTACTAAAAATGATTTATTGACCAATTAGTATAATCATCGGACGGCTAGCCGAGCAGAATCAACAATCCATCAAAATGAAGAACTACTACCAACACATTAAATACAAATATGGTTTACAAGTGTGTGACAATTTAAAACAATACAGCAATTCACAAAAAACTTTAGCTTTACAAAAACAGAACTTAAAATTCCTACTAATATGCCGACAATCCGGACTTATTCCTAACCATTTAAAAAAGTCCACAAATAGCACAAAACAACTCCTTTCTAATAAAGAATCGATAAATGTTTATGAAAAAATAGAACTTAAATTCCATCAAAAAGTTCTCAACGTAGAAATAACAGAGATGCACCATAAGGTCAAGCGCACTAACAATTTAATTCGCCTTCACGACCAACATATCAAAGAGAACTTATCCCAAATCGAATACAAACAATTCACAACAAAACAAAAACAGATGTTTAAAGACACATATAATAAAAAACAACAATCGAACGCACATAAAATTGACAGCCTAAAATCATCGCTTTGGAAGGAATTCAATATAGAAATGCATGAAAAATGGTTTGAAAATCGCACTAACATTGAATTCCCTTTAGAGGTCAAATGGCTTTTATCGTTGGGCAAGAAATTTGCACTCCCAGTGGATAAACATAGCTTTCCTCTTTTTCAATTGATAGCTGATGGAGAAGAAATAATTCGAAGTGTGCAAGACGAAAGAGAGCAAGAGCTTATGAGGGCACAATATAGCAACATGCTGCACTCGTTTCAACGCCACCAACAAAATGATCGATTTGCCAAATATTTGCTTAATGTAAATAAGCAAACAATCCATTTTCTTAGGCAGCACAAAAACATTGTTATTGTACCAGCTGACAAAGGTAACGTCACCGTGGCGATGGAGCGTGTGGAGTATGACGATAAGATGATTGAATTGTTGTCAGATCGCAATACTTACAGACGGGTAAGGAATAACCCAACAACAACTTTACAAACTCGCAACAACGATCTAGTCAAATGGCTAAACAACAACAATTGCATTGATGATAGGGAAAAGGCGAAGATGACAACGTATACATCGCAGCTTCCATCCATATACGGACTGCCAAAAATTCATAAAGCAAACATGCCCCTGCGTCCCATTACGTCATCAATGAAACTACCATGTTATGAGCTTTCGAGGTTCATTGGCAGAATTTTACAGTGCGTGACGGCAAAATCAAGCTACTCGGTTATTAATTCATTTGAATTTGTTGAGAAGGCTAAAAAAATAAAATTGAAAGACAATGATGTTTTAGTTTCGTATGATGCAGTGTCACTTTTTACAAACATTCCCATACAACTAGCCATCACCATTATAAAAAAGAAATGGGAAATCATTAGTGAAAACACTAGAATTAATCTGAACAAATTTCTTGAAATCCTTGATTTCTGCCTCAAGGAAAATAACTATCTACAATTTAAAGATGACATTTTCAAACAAATTTTTGGCATGCCTATGGGCAACCCTTTGTCACCCACGATTGCAGATTTAGTACTTGATCACGTACTAGATGAATGTTTTAGTGGAATGGAAGAAAGGCCTACTTTTGTTGCTAAGTATGTAGATGACATTTTTGCCGTGATGGACAAACGCAACATTGAAAAAGTGCAGCTGATCCTTAACGGATTCCACCCGAAAATCCAGTTCACTGTGGAAATGGAACATAACAGGTCAATAGCATTTTTGGACGTAAAAATCCATCGTGAAAACAACCGTCTATTGTTTGACTGGTACCAAAAACATACTGCATCGGGAAGATTAGTCAACTTTCGGTCTAACCAAGCGAGGCACATAGTTATGAACACTGCATCCAATCTCGTCAGTAAAGTTTTCGCACTCAGCGACGAACAATTTCACTCTGCCAATGAGAAAAAAATCAAAAAAATCCTGAGTGACAATGGTTTTCCAAATTCTATAATTCGTGGTCTACTTCAGAAACACAATTGCAAAATTCCAAGCGAAGACACTAAAGACCCGAATAATGGTTACTACAAAAGTATGGTTTACATCCCAAGACTGACTGAGAATTTTAAAGAAGTGATAAACCAAAAACTAACAGATGTTCGCCTGGCCTTCAAATCAAATAAAACTCTTAGTCACCTTTTCACTAAACTTAAAACGAAAGCGGATAAGGATAAAGTTACTGATGTCATTTACAAAATAAATTGTAAGGGTAAACCTAATGAACCATGCAACCAGTGTTACATCGGAACTACAAAACAATTTCTTAAACAGCGAATTTCTAATCATAAATCGGATATCAAATCAAACAATCCTGGAAAGACAGCCCTGGCGAGCCACAGTATCGAAAACGGCCACTCTCCAGATTTTGAAGGTGTCAAAGTCCTACAGACAGAGAAACATGTTTCGAAACGATACACCCTAGAAACATTACACATCATCAACAACAACAACAACATGAACAGAAAACAAGACACCCAAAACATCTCTGCCATCTATTGTTCTCTTGTCTCATCATAACACAGTATTCTTTCAGTTTCTTTACTCCTTGTTTAAATTCCATAGACTAAACTTCGTTTGAAGTGGTTATTTCTTTACTTTTGTAAATAATATTACAATTATTAGATACAATAATTTTAAATGTCAGTTTAAATTTAAACACAGTTTTATTAAAGTGAGTGTATTTTGTATTGTTTCAATTATTGTTATTATAATGTAAACAATATATTTTTTCTTGTTGTCCAAATAAAGTTCCCCTGAAGAAGGCAGCAACCCCTGCCGAAACGTCGGGAAAGCTAATGTAACTTAATTGTTTCATTGCACAAACTACAGTGACCAAAAAAAGCCGACGGAAAGATTATTTTTAATCACTTCCAATCACAATTATTAATTCCAAATTGGTCAATAAATCATTTTTAGTTTAACACATTCATTATCGAATACATTTTTTCACACAACAATTTGAAATGTGCAGTCTAGGTAACTATTATAGTTCATGAAAATACCTTCCCAACGACATACATACGTCGCGTTCTTATTGGTTGGACCAACACATTTTTGCCTATACTACATACCTACAAAACGTACATTTTCTATACCAAAATTCACCACTTCAGAATCTTAATTAGGGAATAACTTTTTTCACACAGGGATTTGATTTAAGCTGTCAAGGTAGCTATTGTAGTACATACAAAGACCTTTTCAGAAACATATGTCCTGTTATTATTGGTAAGGCCAGCGCATTGTTGCCTATACTACATACTTATATTATATGTTTAAATTATATGTACCAAATTCCAATCTTTGTTGGCCAATAACTTTTTTCACACAGCAATTTGGAATGAGCTGTCTTAGTAAGTATTCATGTACACAAAAATACCTTTTTAACAACATATGTCTCGTTGTTATTGGAACCAATACATATGTCCCCATGCCTATGCACATTATCAACTTTTTTTTAACGATTAACGACTTTTTATTGAACAAAACTATTATTTTCAATTTGCTTAACGCTAGTTATCTTAAAGAAAAGTACATTGATTATTTTAATATGTTGGCACAAAAGGGGGCCTAACTTTTAACATTGTGTTTTTTTTTTGTTGATTAATTTTCTTTTAATTGTCATTACATTTGGTTTTTAATCTTAAACTGTTGTCGGCTTCACGCCTCGGATTGTTCAGGTCCGGTTGTCATAGGAGTGGTAAGGTGATGGGTAGGTGAGGCTATCAGACAAGGTAGTAAGCTAACCCTGGGTCAGCGTAGAAGGGGATGCTCTCTTCATCGTTAGTTGTTATTAGATCCCCGTCTTGTAGTTCCATTGCTTCAAGGTACCGCGCGCTGGTCAGTATGTCTTGGTTGGTTTACAACTCCTCTTATCAAGAGTGTTTTTAATGGGTTGTTGGAAAATCTGAAATTTTGCCAGGTTATAAGTATATTTGATAGCAAATGGCTGGTGAAAATTTTAGAATTTTAATCAGCCATTCTCTGATTTATTTGAGAAAAGGTAAAACCTTTGAATTCTCTTTTTTTTGTTTTTTTTTTTATCAATATCGGCATTTACCCTGCCAGACCGTTTCAAAAACCCTAGAAATCAACTTTGAGGAAGATTGGATGAACCGAAGCATTTTTACCCAACCCTAGGTATTGAGTCCGTGATTACAGATCCGTATGTCCAAGAACGATTGGAGGCGGCACATGACTGTTTGCAAATGACATTTTTGATTAATTTGACCGGCTACTATTTAAGTGTTTTTTGAGATGTGACTACTCATAGAAGTAAGGTTAGGGATCGTTCTTTATATAAAACATATTTTCACTTGTTTCCCAAATAAAATATTTAAACATACAAAGTTACCACTTTTCATGGAATGCCTCTATATTCAATTGCCTTTCGCAATAATTTGTATTATTTTATTTAGCCAGAAATTTTCCATTTATAGGAACCTATGCCTTAATCTTGAAGATGAAATAATTAAAACCAACTACTTTTCTTCATCAGCCAAGCATATTGGTTTCAAAATCGCGTAACGTGGCATTTCTCCATTGGAGCTAGTCAGCTTCACACTTTTTTTGATTTCTATTGATTACTAAGTGATTTTTTTTTTTTTAAGAAATAATATTGGGATTTGTAAATACTTAGAAGCATGTGTGTATGTGCAGTTAAGTGTAAGGTATGAAAATAATTTTGATTTATTTAACTGTCGAATTAATGAAAAATACACAATAAAGAGGAATATTAAGTGCCCAACTCGGTATTTTTTTTTTTATTTTAAAATTATGACGTTTGGCTTATTGACTCTCAATGGAAATTCCAGTCAAAATAAATCATAAGTTTATCACATCCACTTGCTCACAGAAATCAATTTTTTTTCCAGACGCGATAAGTGAAGAATTATTTGTTTAATTTTTTAATGATGCGAAAAGTAATCGTCTGAGTTACAGAAAAGTTCTCGCTTGAGTTAGAGAATATGGTGGTGGTGAGTCCAAATCACAGCAAAGTTGATTTTCTATTTCAGTGACCTTAATGATCAAAGCAATAATATTTCAGAATCTCTGTTACGGTCCTATTTTGGCCATTGTTGCCCGTATACCGACATATCTATCATTGTCCTCTTAACTTGTTTGTGTTTTATTTTTATGTGAACCTATTTATAAACAAAAAGATAAAAATAAAATATAATAAAAAATCACATAAACAAACTTTCAAATTAAATTCAGCAAACAAGAAACTCGTTTGACTTTGCATATACCAGCGCTGATGCCGCCGCCATCGCCGCCATCGCCGCCATCGCCGCCGCTGCTGCTTTGGAACCAATGCGAATGCCAAACGAAACCAAGCGAGTATATTTCATGACCAACTGTCCTCAAACAAATTTGTACAATCACATGGCAATTTGCAGTCCGTCACTTTTTGCTGGCCCAAAGACAGACTGCTCCCGCACATATCATTTAGATTTAGTGGTCTTTCGAAAAAATGCACTCTGCCCAAAAGCGTATCCTTGTGGGGATTGTTTGAGCGTAGGAAAGGAAAAAAAAAATTGCAGTCCCAGTGCCATCCTATATTTTTATTTTGAATGTCGTTTTTTTGTTATGGATGTGCTGGTCCTGTTTTATGCATCCTTTTTCCCCATCCAATTGTCCGACATTCTGTTCCTTTTTTTTCTTGTTGTTGTAATTCGTTTCTTTCATTTTAGTCTGTTTGCTTTCTAATTCTTTTTTATTACTCGCTGCCGCCACCGCGCCACCGCCACCGACTATATAGGAGAGAATGGTGCATTTTAAATGGACCAAATAAATAACAGCCGAAGCAATTTGTCCGACTGTCAGCAACAACAACAACAATGACACCAAACAATGGTCAAATAGAAAAATGACATCACTATAAGTAGAAAATACGAACATAATACAATACATATGCATAGGTAGGTACATATATATTTTTATCTCAATGTATTAGTGCGCTGGGAACTATATAGCAGAACGAATTAAACAATTGCAGAGAATGTTTTGCAGTAATTGGATTCCCACATCACATTGGCAAATAAATTGCACTGGGGCAAGCTTTTATGTCTTATGTTGCAATCCAAATGAATCCTGCTCCTGTATACTATGCTCGTCCTGACCACTATTGCACCGTATGCAACCGCAGTTGGGCAACAAAATGACAACTCAGTAGTTCCAAATAATAACCCTATCATACTCGAGACGAAGAAATTAAAATGCAATTTTACAGATAAATTCTGAAGGAATACGCAAGCACATCATCTACATTTGCTCCATCTTTCTTGTCCCTTTTTACACATAAATATATATGTTTGTATGTATATTATTCTTTTTTTTATGGCCAGAGGGCTGACATTGGGTGGAAAGAAAAAGAAAACCAAGGATGCAGACCTAAATCTTGTCAGTTCATCCAACCATGGGGGATGTGCAAAAAGTAATAATTTTTCAAAATGTCCTTCTGAAGGTCCTGCTGCCGCAATGAGACTGTCTATGTGGCATATTTGAATGTGTGTGCCTGTAAGTCAGTCATCAGGGCCATTGCCGAATGTTCATGTCATTCTTTGGGTTCCTTTTTATAGATACATACAAATATATGCACTGAAAGCAAAAGGGCCCTACCAATAATCAAATTTAGTAACGATTTAAATTTTTAAGGAAAATAGACCACAGTGGTATGGACTTTAAAAAATGAACCATACATGTTATGTTTCATATTTTAGAGCCCATACCAAGTGATTTTCATTATTTAGGGTCCACCTACACTTTTAAGTCATAAGGTTTAATATTTAGAGCTCATACAATTATGGTCCATTTTACTTAAATATTTAAGTCGTTACTAAATTTGATTATTGGTAGGGCCCTAAGACTACATTTAAGTTAAATTTAATTTGTATACCTATTATTTAATTTTTATAGGAAGCAAAATTAATTTTCGACGTGCAATGCCGCCACGTGAAATTATACGTCTGTGTAGGTTGCACTTCAAGTTTCACCTATATATAGTAATGGTACCAACACAGTAATTTGAGGTTTCTTGTTGCATTTTGATGTATAAACATCTAAGGTATGGGTAAAATTGAAATTAGGATAGCCACGGATACTAACCCAGGAAACAAAAACATGGCTCCATACAAGTTTCTAAATTTTGGTAATAACTTTGATACTTACATACATTGTACCTAATACTATAATACAACTTTGCAGAAATATCCCCGACTGTAGCTATTGACCAAAAAAAAAAAAAATAACTGGATTTTAGTGTGATTTTTTTTTAATTTGGGAATTCTTCGTTTATTAAAATGGCTATATCTTTGGATATCATTGTTGTAGAAATTGTTTGTTCTTAATAAAATGTAAAACAAAATATTTTCATGCGTAAATTTTTTTAAAAATTCAAAATTCAATTTTTTGTACAAAAGTCATATTGGATGATTGTTTAATTTAGCAAAAAAAAAAAATAATAATTTGCTCCCTTTTATTGAACCAATTTTAAAGAAAATCTCATTTTTAGAATTATATAACACATTTGTTCATTAATATCTTGTAACTGTCGGACACAATGTACAGGTTAGGTTAGGTTAGGTTATAGTGGCTGCCAGCAAAGAAGCCGACACACTTAGACCATCAATTGGTCCATTGTGATACCACATGAATCTAAGACTTTCTCCTCAGTCGCTTAAACCAATTGGAGCTTTTTACAAAGCGCATGAGACTGTTAATGTCCGATCTTGCTAGATCTGTTGGATCATCGAAGAAGAAATTCCCTAGATGGAGTTTACGTCTTTGAGATAGGGCGGGACATGTACAGAGAAGATGACGAATAGATTCTTCTTACTCTTCATCCATACAGCTTCTGCAAAAATCATTTGCGAATACTCCAAGCCGCGTTGCGTGGTTTCCTATGAGGCAGTGTCCAGTAATGACATCAATTATGGAGCTGATCTACAATCTGCTAAAAGATAACAAACACTTAGAGCGCCTTGTGTCCAACACTGGCCAGATCTTTTTAGTTGCCAGGCAAGTGGTGATGTTATTCCACCTCAGGCTTGTTCTCCTTATAGCATCTTGCTTCAGCAAAAGTTTGCAAGTAGCGATAGGTACCGATATCTACCTTATCTGGTATAATAGGTAGTGTTGTTCCACTTTTGGCGAGTTCGTCAGCCTTGCAATTTCCCAGAATGTCCCTATGGCTTGGCACCCAACAAAGGTCAATATTGAACTGTTGTGCCATCTCTGTAGGAGATGAGAGATTTCAAGGCAGCTTGGCTATCTGAGAAGATACGGATTTCCGAGGTCGATACCACGTTTTCTTTGAGCCACGATTAAACATCCTTTATCGCCAAAAGTTCCGCCTGGAACACGCTACAATGGTCAGGGAGACACAATGTACAACAAGATGCGAATGTACAAAAAGATGCGAATGTAGGCGATCAGTAATGTTATGTTCAGTGGTGTGTGGAACCTGCCAGGGAATATCCTGCAATATTACCACTGGCGAAGAAGACCATCTGAACGAAGTAGATGCCAACGAGTTATAATTCAATTATAAGAGTATAAGACAAATAAATTTGTAAGTAAAATTACTTTAAATATAAACTATAATGTACCTATAGAAACAAAAAACTAACATATAAGAAAATAAATTACTGATAAAAATCTATGTATAACTGAAATATGTTCTTTTTCATTGTTTTCTTCGAATACATTTTTTTTCATAAATGTTCGCCTGAGGAACCTGAAAAATATCCTAAAAGACGCAAAAAAAAATTGTTAACAAAATAAAATACTTTTTTAGTGTATTATTCATAGGGTGACCACCTTTCCCAAAGCCGATTTAGGTATACAAGAATATATATATATTTTTTTTTTAATCTTAGGGGCTTATTGCGAGAGTCTATTTAAAAGTCGAATAAACTTAAAGTCTACCATCGTTATTTCAAAAATCTATTCATTAATATTTTTCTGTCAGATTACTATGGAATTATATGAATTTTTCTATTTGATAGAAAATTAAATTAGTTCACGAATTTCTGATCAACTTAAGTCGACTAGATTTTTTCGGAGTAGACTCTCCCAATAAGGCCCTTAGTTTAATTTATTTAAATAATTTAAGATATCTTTGTCATAGGAACATTACTTAAAGATTATATGAATATTTAATAAATACAATAAAATATTAATTATGAATGTTTGAATGTTCAACAACAACAAGTGGGCAACCACCATTTGATCTCAATTTACTTTTAAAATTTCGGTACACGAATTGGATTTCGGTATATTTGCGTGTACCGAGACTCAAATTTCGATACTGTACCGGTCATTTCGGTTCAGGTGGTCACCTTAGTTATTAAGTACCGTTAGTTATTCAATTTCGGTAGTAAAAAAAAAAACATTTTCTTTTTTTTTCAACTTTCAATGACAATTTTTCCAACTTTACTGTTCTTTATGAAAAAAAGTATTACATTATCTTAAACTGAGTTGAATTGGTCATCATTTGAGATATTTTGAGTCTTTGTGAAATCTACCGTTGTATTTTTTTTTTTTTTTTTTTATTTTTAGTTAGAACTTGTTGTGATATATTTTCCGCGAACTTTACGATGTATTTATGATTAGGATGGCGAATTACAATTCGCAAAACACAAGTGGATTATCCGAATCCAAACAATTATTAACAACCGAAATTAAAAGAAAATGCACCAGACGATGTGCGTCGCGACAATTGAAATTGGAAATAAAATGACAGTTCCGATTAGGCTCGTTCGCTCTATCACAACTGACAGCAGGTTAAGTGCTGCCACCCGTATCTCAGTGGTGGGGTGGATTCAACTCAGGTTGAATTCGATTGATCGACTCGATTAATCGAAAAGATATCAAAAGTGAAAATTATTTAATTAATTAATTGGAAAACCAACTACAGTGGTCCAATTGATGAAAAATGGGCGCCAGAAAGTTTTTCTTTTAAAAAAAGGTTGAAACTTACCAAACCTCAAACAACAAAAATTCTCTTTTTTTTGAATCAAAACAAAAACACAAGAATTAAATTTCCAATAGGGAAAGCTGATTTTATTAGTGAAACCTTTCTAATTATAGGTGTAAAACCCTAAATTTTTTCAATAATAAAATAAGATTAACAAGTGACTTTAGAGATCGGCAGAGGGCCAATTTTCCAGAGATAAAAATGAAATTGAAAATTAAAATTACCACAAATTACAAATTAACAATATGGTGCGCCACAAAGGACATAAAGAAAGGTCACCTTGGGAAAGTTCCCGAAAACACAACGTATTCTAATACGGTCGCGAGTCCCGCAATTTCGGAAGAACAAAGGCACGTAACGAAGGCCTAACGGGGTACTTAAGCCGATCTTTGTAAGGCCACAAAATAAGACGAAAGGAGAACTTTCTAAACACAAATTCACACTCAAACAAGGAATACTTAGCTTCGATAATTAGATCCTGCCTCCACTCCTCGAACAACTTTATCGTTAACTCGCCTCTGACAGAAAAATCTCCTCCTGATAAAAAAACCTATTCCAAACTCCCAGTCTAGAGTTTCCAACCAGATTTTCCTTTTTTTTTCCTTTTCAAATTCACCGACCTCAAAATTTCCAATTCTTATATATACAAGTATAATTTTTCGCTTTTCACTTTCTGAACCAAACTCTTTCGTAGCTTATTAAAAAGTGTTTTGTCATGGCGAACTCGCCTCGTCCATTTCCGTCACTTACTATCTTGCCATCTCTTTCAGATCGCCAGTGCAGGTGGTATTCGGTCACAGTCTAACTGCAACAGCTTGCCTATCGGCTGAGATGTGCTCTGTAGTCGAGCCAAGCCACGCATGCGATCTCTTTCCAAAAGTGGCTCAAAGGACGAGTTCAGTCAACCCTACCGTCAATTACAATTGGTATAAAAAGGTAAATGAAAAATTACGCACTTACACGTAAAGTCCCCAGCCCAAACCGGACCAAACTAAAACTTGGAGGAAAATATTCTGCCAGATGGGAGATGGGACAGCCGTCATTTTCGAAATAGAAAGATGAGCCAGGATCTGATCAATTCCGCGAAAGTTAAATTATTCTAAACCCGTAGACCTTCGTGCAGAGTAAAGGGCATAGGGAAACACGTCACAAAGTGACTTTTCTTTTGTGTTCAAGACACTTTAGGTTGGGCATTATGCCATATTAAATTTACGTTGGTGTGAACTAGGTGTCACACATGTCGTTGAACATGGGTCGGATTCATCATGTTATCTTCCCGTGTGAATCATCTGTCTCACACTCAAGATTTATGGTGACCAGCTGTCACACTATGGCTGTCAAAGGTATTGTATAATTGTTGGTGTGGACCGCCTGTCACACACATATAAAATATAAAGTTTTTGTGGACCGTCCGTCACACAATTTTCTCTTGAGTTGATGTTAACCTGCTTGGGTTGATTTTCCAAAACACTTTAAGAGCAGGTCTCTGGTTGATGGAAACCAGGTATCTACTGAACTCTTAGAGTATTTTGGAGCCACAACGAAAGAGGAAGGACTAAAATGTGTTAATGATAATTAATAGGCTAGTGAAACTTGTTGTGGTAAAATTTACCGCAACAAACTCAATTTTGCACCACGTTTCTTGATGGATTAAGTTAAAAAAAAATTCCAAACTTTTGTAATACCACAAATGACGGAAAATACAATGATAAACAAATTAATACTTCATTTAGTTTAATTGTGTTCCGTTAAATACGTTTTCCTTTAGGGAAATCTTATTTATCAAAAAAAGGTCACGAAAAAAGGAATTAGTTCCGCATTTACACAAAAAATACTTTGAACAAATACAAACTTAATGCTATTTTATAAAACAAGTTAACATACAATCTTAAGACACATTTATTGCTGCATTATCTTAAAAAGTTTGGAAGTTAAAAAAAATGTACCGTCTGCACATATATTTTTTTTTAATCAATCCAAAATCATTTTTTTTGCATGGTTGTCTCTCGAATAAATTCCAACAATTTTAAGAGCGGTAAATATTTTATCTATAACCAAATATTCTAAAAAATGCGAAATTCAATAATAAACAAAATAAATTACCTTTTTTTATATAAAAATCCGTTGACTGTTGAATTGGCACGATAAGATCTGTAAAAAAAATTGCAAAATGTTTACTTCTTCAAAGTTTAATAATAATATTATTTTTACTAAGTTCACTTTTTACAGAAAAAAATTCTTTTATCTTATATTAAATATAATTTGGCGTAGTTTGATATTTTTCTTAAGTTTTTTGGGTGAGCCGTTATATTTTTTTTTGTAGCAACTCCAAAAATTCAGTTAACATTTTAACTTTTCCAACGCTTACTAAAAATTTAAGGTCATAACATATACAACAAAAAAAATGTACACAGTTTTATGCTTTAGTAAATTCTGCATCATTTGAATTTTTGTCAGCTTTCTGAAATGTAGCGTTATATTTTTTTTTTATCATTTGAAACTTTTAAATCTTTTGCTTATGGTTCCTTATGCATTTTATTGAATTTATTCAAGATATATCTTGATGTTTATTATCTTGTTCTAAAATTCAATTCTGCATCGTTTGAGGTATTTTAAAATGTACCGTTATATTTTTTAATTTATACCTTAATTTTTGTTTCCTGATTTGTCTTTAAATAAAATACCTTTTTTTTTACAGAATGGTAAGCAACACAAGCTTGAAAGATATGTACGACGTTAACAAAACTGTGTTTAAAGTTTTTATTTAAAATTGTTCAAAAGTGCATTTAAACGAAAAACAAAACCAAAAAAAATGTTTTCAACCTTTTTTTAAATTTTGTCTCCCTTTTCTCATTATCGGATGGAACATAAAACAATTAACTAATAAAATTATTTGTCCGTATGCAAAGATCCTTAAAAGTTTAAAAAAAAAATATTGCATAACTAAATTTTTAAATATGTTGTTTTTCATTTAAAAAAATATTCAACATTTTTTCGAAAATTCGATTTTTCAAAAACAGGTTTATGATTTTTTTTTTTAAATTAAAATTTTACATTTATATTAAAAATCTCCGTAAACTGGTTGGTTTCAATTTTTGTACTTAAAATGTTTTCAATACCTTATACAGGGTGTCCCATTAACAATGGTCCAAACTGAAATTGGTGATAGGCCAGGTGATGAACTATCAGAATTTGGTAACTTTTCCATACCGAATCATAGCGGTTCTCGAGTAACGGCTATTTTTTGAATTTTGAAAAAATCTAACTTTAAACCAGTTGTTTGCTCACCCTGTCCATAATTGATTTTTGTTTTTTACAAATTTTGCATTAAAAAATTCACTTATAGTTTCACTAACTTTACTGATTAAAATATTTTTAATTGGCATCACCATTATCACATTAACAAATCATTAGTTAGTATTGAACTTTGCCAAAATTAATTTCTGACCTCAATCTTCTGATGAGCCCCCTGAATAAAATTCGTATGGCTCAATACAGGTTTTGTATTTCAAAAATTGCCTATTTTTCTGTAGTTTAAAAAAAGGTATTAAACTTGCCAAAGCTATGTTTAAATAGACAGTTATAACCGTTTGAACCCAATCAAACAGGTTCAAAACCAAACAAAAATAAAACATTTTTGTTCAAATATTTCGATTAAATTAGAATTTCACTTCAAATATAACTCCGAAAGAGCTGAATTTTGTTGGAGATCTTCGTTTTGATGTCTTACGCATTTCTTAAATTAATACCTTAAATTTTGACAAGGACTTTTAATTTTCTGTGGTGAAAGAGTATAAATCCAGTATATTTGAAAATTTTTCGAAAACCATTAGGTTTTTTAAGAAGTTTCTTTGGAAAACATGTAGCTTATAAAATTCTACAGAAAAAAGATTAACTCCTTTTTTTCGTTGGAGCAAGAGATTTTGAGAAAACGGGGACAAAATGTGTTTTTATACTTCGATGTGGTATTTTCCACACCGTTGCATTTGCGCACATTTGTCTCAAAATTTATTGGTCTAACGGAAAAATGTATCCTAATGGTTTTTTTTAGAATGCTATAAGCTACAAGTTTTCCAAAGACACTTCTTAAAAAACCTGATGATTTTCGAAAATTTTTCAAAAATACTGGATTTTTACGCTTTCACCACAGAAAATAGAAGGTCCTTGCCCAAATTAAAGGTATTTATTTAAGACATCAAAACGAAGATCTCCACCAAAATTCAGCTCTTTCGGAGTTATATTTGAAGTGAAATTCTAATTTTATCGAAATATTTGAACAAAAATGTTTTTTTTTTGTTTGATTTTGAACCTGTTTGATTGGGTTCAAACGGTTATAACTGTCTATTTAAACATAGCTTTGGCAAGTTTAATACCTTTTTTGAAACAACAGAAAAATAGGCAATTTTTGAAAAAACAAAACCTGTATTGAGCCATACGAATTTTATTCAGGGGGCTCATCAGAAGATTGTGGTCAAAAATTAATTTTGGCAAAGTTCAATACTAACTAATGATTTGTAGGCAAATGGTGATGCCAATTAAAAATATTTTACTCAGTAAAGTTAGTGAAACTATAAGTGAATTTTTTAATGCAAAATTTGTAAAAAACAAAAATCAATTATGGACAGGGTGAGCAAAAAACTGGTTCAAAGTTGGATTTTTTTCAAATTTCAAAAAATAGCCGTTACTCGAGAACCGCTATGATTCGGTATAGAAAAGTTACCAAATTCTGAAAGGCCATGGCCTGGCCTTTCACCAGTTTTGGTTTGGACCATTGTTAATGGGACACCCTGTATACAAATTATTTTTTTTTAATAAATTCATATTTGTTCAAGAAATCAGTTGGCATTGTTTTTGTTTAGCTCAAACTAGCGTAACGACTACAATTATTATTGGCACCCTTAAGGGAATTTCAACTTTGATCAACTATAACATCTTCATTTGTAGAGTAATTTGAGTATGTTATATACTGGAATATACCTTATTATATTCCGCGTTGATAAAGTTTTATAAATAAGGATTTACTTATTTGAAATATATTTATAATGCCAATTTCAAAAAAGATATATGATATAATTTTTGGTACCTAGGCACTACAATTATTGGCACTCTTCAAAACACAAGAACATGATGTTTCAATTAATGGTTTATAATTTCATTTTTATGATTTAAGAACACTTTAGCTTTAAATTAAAAATAATAAATAATAATCTATAAGTTAATAAATAAATATACAAGGTGTCCCACAGTCACCGGTCCACAGTGGTGCATTGGCGGAAAAAATACCAAAAATGAAATTTATAATATGGAGTTTTTTCGTTTATATTTTTATAGATATATAACTGTTCTATGTTTTCACAAAATTTGGGAAATTTTTGTCAAGGAATATGAGAGATACAGTGCCCTAAAGTTACCGTTTCTTTTAGTTTTGAAATTCATACATTTTCTTGCAATAAATGTTTGGCATGAAAAGTCGTGTTTTTTTTTTAACTGTTGACAATATGATAATTAAGCTTCCAAAATAAAAAAAAAAAACATTTTTTTATATTTTTCTTTGGGTTAGGGCCGAGTGCACTAGAATTAATATTTTAATATTCTTTCCCTTCAGCTACAGATTTAGCTCCATTAAGCTACGCCTTGTGGTTACCATTTTTAGAAAGCTACATTATTCAGCTAATTATTTTTAAAAGAATTGTATCCGTCCTTATCCGATCTTGAATCTGAATCACATTAAAAAACTATGGTTTTGACTTAAATAATATTACAAAAGTTGTAATTTCTTGCGTAATAATAATTTGACCAAGACCAACACGGATTTTGTTTTTAGTAGATATATAAACCTTTCTTGAAAATATAAAATAATATAAATGCCTAGACGGAGCTCTGAGATATTCAATTTTCAGCTCAATCTCTTTTTCTTGCCTCACAATTTCCAACTTATTTTTCATAGAAATATGTCGAAATAATATATTGTATTATGGTGTTATTTAAAAAAAAAATGCTAGTACCTGCCAAATCGGGCACCTAAATACTTTTATCCAACTTTAAACTTGCCCCCCTTGCTCTGGCCGAATAATCATACTAGTTTTATTTTTATTATTAACGAGGAAATTTTCACAAAAACGACTGTTTAAATGTACTTTGTTGTTATCCATGGTTTTCCTCGCACCCACCCCCTCCCATGACTTTGAGCCAAGCCGTGTATAGCCGCTTTCATTTTACTCTTTGTTTTGTTCGGAAATGTGATTATTATCTTGGCAGCTTTGTTTCCAGGTCCATAGTTTGCCTTGGGATTTTTTCATTATCGGGGATGGAATCAATTGTTTTGATTGTCGATTTGAAGATAGCTGTCTAAGTGAAGTTTCTGAAATCAGAAATGCTGTCGGGACGATCGAGGAAGGTATAACTTTTTTTTCGCGAGAGTCCCTTACGACGAAAATGCATACCCAGTATTCCTCTGTTTTGTGAAACAAGGTGGACGGCAAAATACAAAAGCATTCTAGTTCTGAGAAAACATATCGTTGTTATTACAGGGCGTTGACCAAAATCTGTCAACAGTAAAAGATCAGATTTTGAATAAATTGTTTCAACAAAATCGAGATGATGCTGACAATTGCTTTAAAGCTATTTATATTCCGTACATTTGATTCCCTGATAATGTCGCTTACAGAACGCTTTTCAGGAGAAAATGAAGCTGCATTTTCACTATTTCAGATATCACCAAAAAATATGCAAATTATGGATTCTCCAGAATTCGATATAATTATACAGAAAATAATGGAAAAATATGGCTGCTTTCTGGATTTCCTGGCGGAGACCAAGATGTACAGTTTTAACAAAATGCAGACTAATGGAAATGATTGTTCAAACATTTCTGATTTATTGAACAGTGTAGAGGAGTTTAATCCATCGATTTTCTCAGCTCTTTGTATAGGGCTCTCAATTCCAGCAACTACTTGCACCGCTGAGCGATCGTTCAGCACCTTATGCAAAGTAAAAACTTGGCTTAGATCCACAATGACCGACTAGGTTAGGTTAGGTTAGGTTAGTGGGCTGACAGTTGATCTTCTTACCGTCACACTTAGATCAGTGTAGATCCATTGTGATACCCTGGGGATTAATCCCCCTAAAAGAAACCTATGATAAATCCTATGACATAGCCCGTAGAGGGCGTCGATAAAGTTCTAACAAGCTGAAGCTTGGAAATGTCGTTTACAAATTGATTGAAGGAGTGTCAGTCGCTGCGTAAATACCGGGTTGAGGATAGGTTGACGCACCATTGTCTTTTAAGGGCGTGTCCCTTTCCTTTACCCTCACTGGGTTGATCAACCCCACACCAGACCCGTAGGAGCAGTGGCTCCATGCAACGTCTGGCGCTGGGTTCGATAAATCAGTGGTTGGTGCCAGCGACTGCCCAGTTCGGTCAGATAAGGAGAGTCCGTCGACACAATCACCGGGCAAAGGAGAGGCCAGCCCACCATAGTCTTTTTAGAGCGTGAACCTCTCCAGGTAAATCATTCTTCCGCCAAGCCCGTAGGAGCAGTGGCTCCATGCATCGTCCGGTGGGTAAGTTTGATAAATCAGTGGTTGGTGTATGTGGTAGCTTTGTTAAGTCGGTCCCATTAAGGTGTTGGAGAAGTATCTGTTTGCGCATAATAACCGGTTTGTGGAGAGGTTAACGCACCGTTGTCTTTTAAGGGCGTGATCTATACCCCTACCCCCTCTCGTTGGTGTCTGCGTCTACCCCGTTCTGTCGTATTAACCTACGTCGTCGGCACAATCACCGGGTTTAGGAGAGACCAACGTATCACTGTCCTTTAAGGGCGTGATCCCCCCTACCCCACCGGTTAAATCATCACCCCACCAGGCCCGGAGGAGCAGTGGCTCCATGCAACGTCCGCTGTGTGAGCTTGATAGATCAGTGGTTGGTGCTTGCGTCTGCCCCGTTCAGTCAGATTAGTCTTCAGGTTACTGAAGAAGTGTCCGTAAGCACAATCAGCAGGTTGAGGAGAGGTCAACGCACCATCGTCTTTTTAAGGGCATGGTCCCTTCTCTTTACCTCCACTTTCTAATCATCCCCACCACCAGGCCCGTAGGAGCATTGGCTCCATGCAACGTCTGGCGGTTGAGTTTGATAGATCAGTAGGTTGGTGTATGTGACTGATTTGTTTAGTTGTATTTAGGAATTGTCAAGCCATTTTGTAGCGTTAATAAATTTTAACATGTTATTGCTTGTAATGTCAGATAGTTCCTCTAAGTCATTGAAGAAATGTCTCCCGAGGAGTCTATTTCTTAGATGATATAGTGCAGGCAGTGACAAAGGTAGTATGGAGTATCCTCATGAATCTCTTCGTCACCACATCCTCTACATAAGTCGTCCATACTAAGACTCATCTTTTTCTTATGGTAACAAAGTTAGTTGTGCCCAGTGGTAACGCTCACGAGAATAGATAGAGACTTTTTTCCCAGTTGGGTGATCTTGTCGGTCTTTTGTTTATTGAAACTAGACCATAATTTTCTAGTTATAACACAGGTATCGAGTGAGTTCCATCTCTTGTTGGTTATAGCTAGAACTTTACTCTCGACTGCCCTCTTAAGATTACAGGGCGGGACTTGAACAGTTGAATCTGCTTTATTAAGATCAAGTGCTGATCCTATTCTTGCCAGAACGTCAACACTTTCATTACCTGGGACTCCACTGTGGCCAGGAACCCAACAGTGTCTTATGTTGTGCTGTGTACCGAGAACCCTAAGCTCTTCGCGACAGCATGTCACAAGCTTCGATTTTATTTCAATAGCAGAAATTGCTTTTATTGCCGCTTGGCTGTCAATGAAAAAGGTGATATCCGCTTGTGGTATTGCCATCATTGAGACCAGTCTAGCAGCTGTTGTCACTGCCAGGACCTCAGCTTGGAAGAAACTGCTGTAATTAGGAAGTCTGAATGAGCTGGCTAGTCCAAGGGTCTCTGAAAAGAACCCTGCTCCAACACCAGTATCCATCTTGGAACCGTCGGTATATATTGCTATCATCGACTTGATTCGTTGTGCATGATGTATAAATTCATCGAAATATTGTCAAAGAACAAAGAAACGTTTTGGAAAAGAGCCTATGGGGTTGCTCAGTTGCTATTCACTAAGTAACAAATGTTGAAGAAAAATCATATATTTGCGCCTTTAATAATTATTTAACGTCAACACGAATAAAATTTTACATTTTCGAGTCCTAAAATAAAATTACTTACAACTGACCTATGTATGCCTAGAAAATTTAAATAAACTTTTAATAAAAGAAAAAACATCGAATTCAACAATTGCATTTATTCATTTTTAATCTGCCCACCTGGAAAAAATCCTACGGGCGCCTATGCATGTAAAACGGAGTTTAAAAAGAATTTGTTCAAACTTAAAACACAGATAGCTACCTATATGAGAAAAATGTTAGAATTCAAAATGAAAAATAAATTGAGTTATTCGGACAACGGGTTACTGAGAAAATAACTGTTGAATGATGGAGTGCCAATAGTTTGGGTCAAAATTTTGGGGTGCCAATAATTGTAGTCGTTACGCTATTTAAACTTAGGAATTTAAGCAATGAAACACATTTATTTCATGGTTTTGGAGTTTGTTTTTAAATCCCTGTTTTAAGTCAATTAAACATTTATGATTAAGTACGAGCGACCTTTTCGTGCATTATAATTTTATTTAATAATTAAAATTTTAAAATTGTTATTTTGTTTTTAACCTTTTTCGCGTTAACGACATAAAAACAGTAGCGGATCCAGGAGGGTGGCTATAGGGGCTAAAGCCCCCCCCCAGTCGAATAATAAAATAATTTGAAATATAGAAAGCAATACATTACAACGTGTAGAATTTTATATTCCGTCTAAAATATTGTTAAGATATGAAATTTGATGGACAAAATAACGTGGTTGGGGCCGAACTATTTGCATACATGTTATGTAATTTTTTTTCTAAGCCCTAAGATTGGGACTAAGGCCTGTAGCGAATTGGACAAAAACTAAGTTGGGGGCTATGAATATGGGTATTTTTAATGCAACGACAATCTTACCCTAAAAATTAAACCCAGAAAGGTATGAGAATATTGGACAAAAAACCTAGCCAGGGTTAAGCAACTTAATTCCTAAAAACGAACCTTATTCCAGAGAGTTTTGTTGGCTCAAGTCTAGGGACTTTCAAAGTCCGAAGTTGGGGCTAAGGCTCGAAGACATAAGTAAAAAGAGATAACAATGGTCGGGGCTTTACATTAACGTGTCAAATGCCCCAACTGTATATACTAAAAACAAAGCAAATTTACCAAAAGAAACGCATTTGAGGCTTAAACCATTGGAGAATTGGAATTGTTTCTTACGGCCTTGGCTGGGCCTAGAAATTTTCGGGGCTACGTTTTCAAAATTTGAAAGGTCCAAGGCAATTGTACATACAAAACATAGAAATTCTCTAGTCAAGGACTCAAATACCGAAAGCGTGAGTTTTCTCTGTGCGCCCTCAGAAAATCATGCAAAAGCAAATGAATATTTGCAATCCCTCTAGACTCTAGAGTGACGGGCAAATTTGTTGACATATTTTTTTATCATGAATACCTATAAAGCGTATGCAGCGTATACACGAAAACTCATTAACGCTGGCAGAATTGGGCCGCGGCTTATTTCTTAGAGTAGCTCTGTCCTATGTCGCAAAGTGTCAGTTTGAACAAAATAGGTTCTCTTTGATTTGGATAATTCAGGAAAAATGAGATCTTAGAGGACTAATACCGTGTCAAAGCACATATATGAGCTTTTGCCAGTACGAACACTTAAATATAATTTTTCTGAACTAGCCAATTAAAAATTGTTTTCAAATCTTGTCAAAAATGGGAAGTTCAAAACATACCCACAGCTAATTTAAAAATATAACTACATAATGTAGGTACCTAATCAATTTTTAAATAATATAAATAAACGAATTTGTACGCGTGGTTCAAGCATATATGGCTAAAAATTATTGGGCGCCTTTGAATTTGCTTCTATCTCCGCTACAGCAATTATGAATAATTGTTATTGTACTTTGTATTGAAAACATTTCGAAGCGCAAGAGAAGCGGATATAAAGGCACACAAAAAATGGATATCATTAAAGGAAAAGGAAAAAAAAAAAATACTTGAGCCTTAAAGGTCAGACCGCACTCGCCGGAACTGCACTGCATCGGAATTCGGAACTACACTTCACACGAATTCGTATGAATTTGTATGAAGTTCTGTTGCCGCTTAGTGCGATATAGGTCCTTGAATTTCATAAAAAATAATGTTTTGCCGCGTTGTCGTTAAGTTTAGTTCGACTGAA